>CP125843.1:0-5000000 GCA_030408175.1 Trifolium repens
AAACCCTAAACCCTAAACCCTAAACCCTAAACCCTAACCCTAAACCCTAAACCCTAAACCCTAAACCCTAAACCCTAAACCCTAAACCCTAAACCCTAAACCCTAAACCCTAAACCCTAAACCCTAAACCCTAAACCCTAAACCCTAAACCCTAAACCCTAAACCCTAAACCCTAAACCCTAAACCCTAAACCCTAAACCCTAAACCCTAAACCCTAAACCCTAAACCCTAAACCCTAAACCCTAAACCCTAAACCCTAAACCCTAAACCCTAAACCCTAAACCCTAAACCCTAAACCCTAAACCCTAAACCCTAAACCCTAAACCCTAAACCCTAAACCCTAAACCCTAAACCCTAAACCCTAAACCCTAAACCCTAAACCCTAAACCCTAAACCCTAAACCCTAAACCCTAAACCCTAAACCCTAAACCCTAAACCCTAAACCCTAAACCCTAAACCCTAAACCCTAAACCCTAAACCCTAAACCCTAAACCCTAAACCCTAAACCCTAAACCCTAAACCCTAAACCCTAAACCCTAAACCCTAAACCCTAAACCCTAAACCCTAAACCCTAAACCCTAAACCCTAAACCCTAAACCCTAAACCCTAAACCCTAAACCCTAAACCCTAAACCCTAAACCCTAAACCCTAAACCCTAAACCCTAAACCCTCAACCCTCAACCCTCAACCCTCAACCCTCAAACCCTCAACCCTCAAACCCTCAACCCTCAAACCCTCAACCCTCAAACCCTCAACCCTCAACCCTCAACCCTAAAACCCCTAAACCCTAAAACCCCTAAACCCTAAAACCCTAAACCCTAAACCCCAAACCTAAAACCCGAAACCCCTAACCCTAAACCACTATCAAAGTACCAATCCTCTTTATATGAGGCTTTGAAGGATGTGTGAGCTATATGAACAACTACTTTGGCTTTTGGTTTCCATGCTTTCTTGGTTCTGGTCATTCTATGATATGCTCTGGGTTGAGGTTTCTTGTTTGGATAACCATAGAGCTTATAGCAGAAGGATTTTATATGACCATGCTTACCACAGTAGTGACACTTCAAAGAAGTGGACTTCCTTTTATTCACAGGTTTCTGATGTGGTGCAGGATGTGGAAACATCTTGAAGTCAGATTTGTTTTGAGCAGGAACAAAGTTTGATTCTAGGGTTTCATTATTGTAAATTTTCACATAACCTACCTCAGTTGGACCATAAGCATGATTTCTGATACTGAGAATTTCATAAAGCTTCTTTGTTCCAGTGCAAAGCATCCTAATAGACTTGGTCATGTTTTTCAAATTAGATGACACTAACTTGACTTCATCTTGAAGGCTGGTTACTTTAGCTTGTAGCTTCTCCTTATCCATCTTGAGTTGATCAATGATAGCCTTTTGTTCTACAACAGTTCTGCACACTTCCTCACTTCTGATGCATAGATCTTTGTATGTTGAGGCAGGTACTTCATAAGTAAGTTCATCATCACAGGATTCAGCATCAGGATCACATACACCAGTCATGGCACTCATATGATTGGCAGCTTCATTCTCCAACTCATTTTCAAAGTCATCTTCATCAGACCAATATACAGATAATCCTTTCTTAGGTTTCTTCAGATAGGTAGTGCATTCAGATCTGAAATGACCATAGCCTTCAAATTCATGACATTGAACACGTTTGTCATCAGTTTCCGTTTTTGCTGAAGTGTTTTCTTGTTTACTGATGTCAAACTGGATGTTCTTCGCATTCCTCCTTGGTCTTCTATCCACATTCTTCAAGATTTTATTAAATTATCTTTCAAGTAGAACTATATCATCTGAGAGGTCTTCTTCATCAACTTCCTCATTATCAGTGTTGGATGTAAAGGCTATACTTTTCCATTTCTTCTCAATTTTATCACTGAAGTTCATCTTAAAGGTTTGAAGAAAGCCCACAAGTTCTTCAACTTTCATGCTAGCAATGTCTTTAGCTTCTTCAATAGTTGTGACCTTCATGTCAAACCTCTTAGGTAGAGATCTAAGAATTTTCCTTACTAGCTTTTCATCAGATAATCTTTCTCCCAAGGAATCAAAGGAGTTTGCTAGGTCGAGAATATTCATGTGAAAGTCATAGATAGTCTCTTCTTCCTTCATCTTGAAATTCTCAAATTTTGAGTTAAGAAGTTGAAGTCTTGAGCTTTTTACCATGGAAGTTCCTTCAAGATTTGTCTTGAGTATCTCCCAAGCATCTTTGGCAACAGTGTACTTCTTAATAAGTCTGAACATGTTCTTGTCTACTCCATTAAATAGAGCATTCAATGTTTTATTGTTGCCAAGAGCAAGTGTATCTTCTGCTAGAGTCCAATCTTCTTCTAGTTTAAGTTCTTCTGTATCAGCTCCATTAGCATCCTTGACTTTGGGGTGTTCCCAACCTCTAAGCATTGCTTTCCAAGTTCTACTATCAATAGATTTTAGGAAGGCAGTCATGCGTGACTTCCAATAGTCATAGTTTGTGCCATCCATAAGAGGTAGTTTGCTAACAAAAGTTCCATCCTTGTCCATAGTGCCAGAAAGTATCTTCCCTGGAGCTCACCCTAAAACAGAACAGGATGTCTGCTCTGATGCCAATTGAAATTCCGGTAGCAAGTGACAGATGTGCAGCACGATGTGGAGCACGTTAGGATTATGATGCACGATATGATACCTAATGTGCCCACATCATGGACATGCTGTAACTTGATGAACAGAGTAAACAAAGTGCAGAAAGTAAATAACACAATGAGTTTGTTTATCCAGTTCAGCGCACTCAGCAACCTACATCTGGGGGATACCAATCCATCGAGGAATTCACTATGATAGTTTTAATTCAAAGCCCTAAACTCCATTTACAACTTATCACTTAAACCCTAAACCCTAAACCCTAAAACCCTAAACCCTAAGTTTCAGTTTTGTGATCAAAATGTTGAAGAGTTGTTCTTACTTTTAAGTTAAGTATCCAAATTTCGAGGACGAAATTTGTTTTAAGGGGGTAGATTGTAACATCCCACCTTTTCTCAGAATAATTAAGTTATTTAATCTTGTCATTCTATTGAGTATTTAGAAGTGTCAAGTAAAACAATGGCATTGTTGCAATTTAAGGAAAATGTGTACTAGTATATATAACCAAATTCACTAAACCTATTCATTTCCTCATTCACTTCTCAAAGTGAAGCAAACAGAACTTCCGTTTCCTTCTTCCTTCTCTCACGCAGCAGCCACCAACATCATCACACTCATCCTTATCTTCAATCAAAACCAATACCACATGCAATTTCAGAAATAGAATGCCCATGAATTAGTAAACCAAATAAGCCCCATTTCTTATTTCTCCTCCCTCTTGGCCGAAAAACCCATTCAAAACCCTTGGGTAGAATTGTTCTGAAATCTCAAGTTTGTTTGGACTGGATGTTGATGAAGTATGGTCCTAAATTAGTGGGTTGCTGTTCTGGAACATAATTTGGAAGGAAGAAGAAAGAATGAAGCCATTGGAATTTTGTGAAGTTTTGAACAATTAACGTAAGAGATTCATTTTACTTTTCCTTTCTCGACCATAAGTGCTTCTCCCTTTCCATATAAAGCTAACATTCAAGTTTCAACACATTGTAAGAAATCAAAATAATGAACTTTTTAGCTTACAAGAGAAAAATGATGAAAATTAGAAGGAAAAAACAGAAGTACAAATCAAAAGGCAAGATAATTTATCTATTATTGTGATTTTGCTGTGAGTAGTTTGGTCATCCTTACAATATAAATTAAGGCTAAAAGAATATCAACCCTTTGGCCGAACAAAATATCAGCGTTCAAGGCTTAATAAACTAAGTCGGCATTTGGTACAACAAAAGGACAATTATACTTCTATCAAATAAATCGGATTGGCCAGCCTATATATAGAAAAAAATAAAAGACGTGGAACAAAAAAGAAGAATCTTCATTTTGCTCCTTAAAAAAAATCTTCCCGGGCTCATCTGGGATTGGGAGTTGCAACTCTTTGTTGCATAATCCTCGAACTTAGCTAGTCGCTTATAGCATAATGTGAAAATGCTGCACTCATGCTTAATTACTCGGATCAAAATCTTAGAAAACTTCAATAGCTTCAACATCTTCAACTTTAGGATTGTCTTTGGGTCGACCACTAAATTTCACATTACTACCTAATAAAAGTTTCAGGGCCATTTCCAAGGTGATTTCATTTGGCTTCATATTCTGTATATCAATTTAAAGGGGTGGAAAAGTCAGGGAACATACCCAGTTAAAACTGGAGTGTAACTAAGTTAGAGCATACACAACTTTGCAAAACAAACATGGGTAGGCATATGTAGTGCACAGGAGTGTTAAGCTATATCAAAATAAGTAAAATAATATATTATCAGATGGAAGAGCTAATCAACTCTCATCTACTGCGTTGCTCAATTTGATTCTATGGTTGAACTACCGTTCAGCTTTGACATTACATTTGTTCAAATTGATTTGGAAGGATAATTTCCTTCACTGTCAATTGTCAGAATTGGGAATTGTTTATAAATGTGTACTCATACTGTCAAGCAAGCTGGTCTGACATTATTACTTGCTCATGCATTTAATTTATTACAGCAACCTACCTCAAAAACAAGCTATGCATTTCTTTACTACGATTCACTGTATTTTTTCTTCTTTTAAACAATTCCCAAACTATATATTTCTGAAAACTTTGGTTGTGCATGTTATCCCTATCTCAGACCATATAACTCTCACAAATTATCTTGTCCCCAAATTATAAATTTCTGAAAATATTTGGTTGTGTAGTCTCTATCTCAAACAATATAACTCCCCCATGCTGTGTTATATATGTTCTTTTCTTAGCACTAATGCTTTTACTTACAATCTAATTTAGTTAACAAAGTCTCTTGCAGTGGTTGCAAAAAAGACAGGAAGGAAATAAAATCTTCATAAAAAATAATAAAACTACAATAATACCTTAGGAACAGGAGCACTTGCGTTTCGATGTCTAATAGAATAGCCACGCTTTGTGACATTTAATATGACAGGATGTCCATCCCTAGGATGCTCACCCTATCCAGAAGAGAACATTTACGAAGTTAGAAATAACTAAAGAACACAATATAGGGGAGAGAGAGAGGGAGAGAGAGGATTTATTGACTTCAGTGTGCAATAATTATACTAATCATTAGCATCTTGCAAGCTAAATATTTTTTATTTTATTTTTAAAAAAAAAATCCTTCATTTGATTGAAAGTTTGCCTTCCACTTATCTTGTTAATAAAATATTATTACTACACCAAGATTGTCTTACAACACAACCATATATATAAAACTCAACTATTTCATAATAAACTCAGTTGTCAACAACTGACATATAGCTCAACTAGAATTGAGAAACATACCAATGTCAATGGATATTGTAGCAACACAAGTGCATCTTCAAGGGTGATAGAGTCCACATCCTTTACCTGAAACAACCCAAATTTTGAGTTCTTTACTTTTATTGGAAGATATAATAATTGGTCAGACGTGGAGCATTAGCTCTTAAACCCATGATCCATGAAAAATAGAGAAGCGTCAACCAGACCAGTAGTGCACAAATGCATGCACAGCAAAACATACTCAGAAGTCAAATTCAAAAGACAGAGAGAGCTCCGAGCAAAATTGAAAAAATAGCCACATTATTCAACATAGTCATTGAATATAACACTACCACATTGATTTCAACAATCAAGATCAAGAAGAGAGAAATTTAGGCAAAAATGATAGTCCCTACCCCTTGAATAAAAACAATTTCGAGTTTACTATCAACTATCAAGTTTTATTCAGCACACTGCATTGCCTTTTTTTGAAGTCTTAATATTCATATTGTTTGTTTTATCAAGAAAACTACATACTTGCATCGCAAGTAATTTGTACCTAGATGACCTTTCTAATTTCCAAGCTTATAAATTCCTTCATTCAAGAAAATGTAAGCTTTCTTGTAATACTAGTAGAATTAGAATACTGCACAATATGCAGGCATGCAAGAAAAATCGGAGACACAAACTTCTTTGTGCCATTGATACAAACTATTATAATACCTCACATTAATGGCCTAAAAAATTAAACTAAACAGTCGAAGAATTGGAATTACTAGTATGACATACATGAGGAACACGGACTCTTTTAGGTGTATATCCCTTCCAGTCTTCTCCAAGCTGCACATAGATTCCATAAGGACCACTTTTCAAAAGAATCTGAGAAAAAAGAAATGCCAATTTCACACAATATTTAGCAGTTCAATTCAAACAAGTCAAATTACACCAGTTCATTAAAACATACAACAGAGCCAAGGTCAAGCAAACCTTTTCATTTGAACTACTATTAAAACCTAGGAGTTTTGGTTCCTCTATCATAGTGTTTGGCTGAGGTGTATTTTCCTCCTCATCATCATCACGACATAATATTTTAGCAATATACCTGTTTTCAGCAATCAAAAGTCATAAATTTGTAATTTCCAACAATAAAGTGTTTCACAAGGCAAAAATGCAGTAATGAGGACAAGAAAAATAGAAGTCTGAAAATTTAAACTAGACCCCATGAGTTATGGATATCCACAATTTCAAGAGACCATATACTTTTACTTACACAGTTAGCATATTTAATGGCTCTACAGTTTTAGGAGTAATGGGGTATATACTAAATGCATGCTCTGAATCACCAAAAAAATATTGACGCATTAGCTTAAAAAGCAATCAATTCAAAACAGAGACTTCGCCAAAATAGTACTCCTTATTATAAGAACCTCCAACAAAAATTGTGGGTATTACGAAAAGTAGTAGTTGTAATAAATTTGTCAAAAAAATGTGTTACTTACATATTTATCCCTATAATTGTTGATATCATAAGAAACACAATATATGTTTTCCAATGGTATTTTAAATAGGGGTATTTGTAAAGATATCATTAATGCATGTTGAACAGGGTTTTATAATTAGGGACAGAGGGAGTACCATGTAAAATCGCAGTGGTGCTTACAATCCATGACTGCTCATAAGTAAAGCAAAGCAGTAACAGAACAAAAACATTTTCCCAGAGATCCATGATATGAATCAAATGATACTATAATGTCTTTTTGTGGATCATGTCTAATGGAAAACCATTTAAAACAAGAGGCTTTGAAATACTTGGCCAGGCGTATAGTGTTCTTGGCCTCTACTGCAATGGACAATTCTCCATCTAATCTACACTACTTATTAGCAACTACAGAGGTCTTTGCCCTTCTCAACATAAACCGAAACAACTGGCATAATTCTACTTTTTTTCACAAAAGGTATTATTTTTTGATATACTCTTTTGCTTCTACTTAAATGAAAAGCTCGTGCTACTGGACCCTTTGATTAAGTCAAATGATTGTTTGCTCATCGGACCTCATTATTTATTTGTATCATAAGAAACAAACAGTACATTAACTATGATTTACTTGCATTGAGGAGAAAAACATAATTAATCACCATTCTTCCAAATGTGTAAAGTAGAATACAAGCTCACCATTGTGAAAATCACGCAACAGTTAGGCTATAACTTCAAACCTACAGACAAAATATTTAGTATAATACTCACTTGCACTGCGGATGTTGATCACAGCCTATAAAGTAGCCAGCACCATGTTGACCTATTTTAAATATAAGTGTGCCTTCCATACAACTGAAACAAGTCAAATCAGAAGTTAACAAGGGAATATGTGGAGCAAATCAGGCACCATGTAATGAATGCAATCCACAAATCATTTTCTACAAATAAAATCAGCAAAATCACATTCACAAGACAAAATAATGAGCCCAATATAACTAGAACATTACAAGATGAGTTTATATAGTCTATATTTCTTAGGTCTTGGTCTCTGCGTGTACAGACCAATTTTACGTTGAGCTTTAAATCAACTTTATTTTCAAGACTGCAAGTCATGAGGATCAAACTCTTCTTGCCCGAAAGGAGCACCTACTTCCCTGAAAGATATAAGAAATATGCTCGAACCATATACACCAAAGTGGAAAAAACTACACATTGCCACAAGAATGTGACTTCTTTCCTTCTCCCTAAACTAGTAATCTACAGGTAAAACCCAACACTCCAAAAATTCCAAACAAGAAGTTCCAGAAAGAAAAAATTGCACAACAGTGTAAGAAACCTTATGTGGCATAAACCTCCAGCATGTATTTGATATTAAACGATTTCCACCCATAATGTGGCATAACTTACCTTGGACACACCCGCCTCTTATCTGGGACAGAATCAAATAAGTAATCTACAAATTTTTTTTCTAACATTTTCTCAACCTGCACAAGTATAAAAACCATTCGTGAGTAAATGAGATGAAAAAATATGCTGCACGTTTTGTATCCAGGCTAGCATAGTCACTAACAGCATATGCAAACATACAAAGTGCATTGAAAACAATGCAAAGAGAGCATATCAAGAAAACAATGCAAAGACAGCATATCAAGAAAACATAATTTGAGACCCCAAAATGGCAAGCATTGAGCAAAGAAGAGAGAAGCCACACCTGGTGAATATGAACATTAGAGGTACGATCACAATGTGATTTAAACCGCGTCCAATAATCTCCAAGGAGGCCTTTCCATTTGGTTATTCCAGCAGAAACATTATCAAGCTGAATAAAAAATAAGACACATTTTTATCAAAAAATGATAGGCAAATTAACAATGACCAACTAGCTCGGACAATAAGCAAAGAAATCAAATACAATATTATTTATTCTATACTAATTGATAGATGGACCAAGAGTTGCACCACTCGTCACTGTATGGCCCACTCTCTGAGGCCGGGGAATATTTTTCCAAAACATGTTAAAGTTATAAATAATATTCCCAAGTCTTCTTTCCTAGGAATGCTTTTGCATTCGAATCTAAAATACATTTCAGAGATCAAGTGAGGAGGTGACACAATCATAGTCACACGGTTCGCAATTCGCTTCGGTACGTGGTACGGGTTCGGGTATGCGGTTCGCAACTCTCAAAGAATTCGGTACGCCGGGGGTATACAGAGTCGGTACGCTATTTGGGTTCGTGGTACGCTCAAATTTAATAATTGGTACATAGATCACATCTCAACTTCAATATACTAGTGATGTTTCTTAAGGAATAGGAATTTATTTACTATGCATGGTTCTCTTCACTCACCAGTACTGTACCCTAGGGAAAGGAGATTTGCTGAGAGAGCTTGAAGCAGTTCAGGCAATTTTGGTTTGTTATTTAATTACAACAAGGTTCAAAGCTTCTTCTGTCTAAAAGAAAATAAGGTTCAAAGACAGAGCTACACAGTCATAGTTACTAGTTAGTCCCACATCGGATGTTTTCAAAACATTGAGAGGTGAACTTCATTATAAATATAGAGCCTACAACAAGTATCATAACTTACAGCCAAACATTGTGCTTTGTGGGGCCAGTGATGTTTAGTGTTCCAATAGTATTAACTACTACATCACTTCTTCCAAAGCCAGTGTATTATTTTTAAATTAGTTTAAATATTTATTTAATTTTTTCAGTATTTGGCATGGTACGCCTGGTTCGTGGGTCTGTGCGAATTCTGAGAGAATTAGCGTGAACCGGTTCGTAAAAGAACCGCGAACCGGTTCGCGCGAACCGGTTCGTGGTTCTCTAGGGAATCAACGAATTCTGTGACTATGGACACAATCATAGTATATACCTCAGTTTCCATGTCGGCAGTGAAACTGTAGTCTGTGACCTCTGAAAAATGATGTGACAGAAAAGCTGAAACCTAAAATATCACCCAAAAACAGCATAAAACCCATCATAAATCACAACACTACTCACTTCTACAAAGCAAAAGATAACTAAAAATGGACAAGTTTATCATGAATAAAGTCATGTACAATATGAAACCTCGTTTATTTAATTTATAATAATCATTATATTTCCCCCTGTACCTCATGAGCAGAAGAGATTTGTGGGGAATTAAATATAAAAGGCTCATTGATGAAGGAGAGGGATTATTGCTTAGTAAGAATAAGGAGGAATCCATAAATAATTTTAAGTGTTCTGATCTGTTTAGTATGCAAATCCACCAACGTTTTCTAATGCCATTTCCTAACCATTATGAAAATCAGGGAAGCAGATGACAAGAATCCAAACTTGCTTGATTCAGATTTCTTTTATGAGGTCCAATAATATTAATAGACAACATTATACAAAGGTAACAGGAAAAATGTTTCCACAGCAATGATCAATCCAATGAATATAACAGTATCTATCTCATGTAAACATGTATAAACAATAGAAGAAGAGAAAACTGGAGACAATGGTAAAAAGAGCACAGAACCAAGCATATATGATATATCAGATAAACTCCATTTATTATTGATTATGAGAAATAGAAGGATATATATATATATATATGGTTTATGTGCATAGAAAGGGAAAAACCAGAAAAATAGAAGATATAAATCAGTTGATTCCAAAACTTCAAGTTACTAAAAGGCATGACCAACAACATCATTTGTTGTCTTTTTTTGCAGAATTTTAATAACATAGTACAATAATAGAACTGGTATTTTCATCCCACTAGGAACCGACTAAATTTTGGTTATAATGAGTGCAAGATGCATTAAACATTAAGGTACTGTTTGGCCCAACTTATTTATGACTTATCTTTTAGTTTTGAGATGTCGAGCCAAACACAAAATGAAAGAAGCTCTATAGTAAATAAGTACTTTATTTTAATGAAGAAAAAACAATAGAGTATGAAAAAAGTCAAAAATACCAACTTTATTTGAACTTTCGCCTCCTTTTTCTATAGCCCACCTATCGAATCCCATCAGCACCACTTTTTAGATTTTTTTTATTGTTTTTTATCTTTTCTTGTCCATGTTTTTTTTTCTCGGCTGTAAACTAGATGTAGTAATTTTTTTAAATAAAAACTAATTGTATTATTTTATTAGTTTTGTTATTTTTTGTTGGAGTAAGGATCCGATACCAATTAGTTTCACATTAAATATAACACCTCTCAATAACATTTTAACTAATTTTATAAAATTCACTGTTAAATTGAAAGTTTATATCATATAAATCATTTGTGTAAAATTTCAAACAAATCCAAAATCTTTTGATATATTAATGAGATACATCAAAATTAACGGTTAGTGTATTTTTTTAAACGTAGTTAATCTTTATGTGTCTCGGTAATTAATCAAATGATTTTGAATTTGTTTGAAATTTTATACAAATGATCAATGATCAATATAATATAAACTTTCATTCAACGGTAGATTTTATAAAATTTATATCAGTTAAAACATTATTGAGAAGTGTAACATTTGATTGAATAGATGTATATATGAAATATATTTACACAGTCAGTCTATAGAATAAAAAAATGTTATATCATTTAACAAATGAATCTATTATAATGACACGTGTTGATAAAACAATTCAACGGTTATTATGATACTTTGTAATAAAATCAAAGCTTTATAAAAAAAATATGAAACAAATTACTACTTGAAAGTCCTTATTAAGTTGAAAAATAATAAACTCCAAACAACTTTAACTTTATTTTTAAAGTTCTTATTTTTCAACTTTAGTTATAAAGTAACTTTTAGACTTAGGGTGTGTTTGGTAACACAAATAAGCTAGCTTATAGCTTATTGTATTAGCTTATAAGCTTGTTTCAAAAAATTTGAGGTGTTTGGTAACAAGCTTTTTTTAATAGCTTATAGCTTTTTTCCAGATGCTATTTCAAGTAGCGTTTGAGCTTATAGCTTATAGCTTTTTACCTTTTATTCCAATTTTACCCTTATTATTTTTATTTTATTACTTTTTTAATTAAAAAACTACTCACTCAAAAAAATAACTACCCACTCACATAATACTTTTATGTCATTTTATAATTACAACAGCTAAATTTACCAAACACTTTAATTGAATTCTACTAGTTTTTCAGCTATCAGCTAAAAGCTAGCTTATCAGCTATAAGCTAGCTTATCAGCTATAAGCTAGCTTTTCAGTTATCGGCTAGCTTATAGCTTAATTTTACCAAACAGAGCCTTAAAAAAGTCAGGCCAAACACACCCCAAATTTACAACTTCATCATGAATAAAGTCATGTACAATATGAAACAATAAATTCAAAACTTCAACCCCAAAGCTTACCATACGACCACGAAATTCTGGAGACAGAACATGACTTTTTACTGTCACATAGTCTCTATCCTGAAGCAACAAACAAATGAGGGCTCAGTATTCTTTCAAACTATTATTTAAAATTTGACATATGCAATGCCATCAAATTTCCATGCATGATGCAGTAAACATGTTGGATATAAATTTAGTTATAGGGAGGGAGAATATAAAAAGGTAAAATCTTGGATATACCAGTTTTTCAATTCTACTAGGAAAATTATTGTTCCAATGTATAACTATCACCGTGTCCCACCTCAGCAAAGACCAAATCGTAAGTCAGAAACCAAGACATGTATGAGTTGATTGATAAGTTCCATCTCCAAAAACCTTGACTAGTGACCTTCCTTTTCCAATGAACAAACAAAAAAATTCGATTTATATTATTATTTATCTGGTTCAACGGCAGTTCAACCGGTTGAACCATGCCCCGAGCTCTTACTGGTTTGATCTCCGGTCCGCTTTTTAAAACATTGATAATTATTGTTGATCACAACTTGTAACCTAAATCATTAGTCTTGGTATGATATAAGATAGAAAAGACATATGGTATGGTTATGACATTAGACTGTCCCCAAGTCAAATACCTGTAAAACTTTTAATATGCTTGCATATGTTGAAGGTCTTCCAATCCCAAGCTCTTCAAGCTTCTTAACCTATGACATTCAAATATCACAAGGGAAACGCTAAAAAGATACAACAAAACATACAAGGTGCAAAAGAAATTAAATCTCGCTATCTCCTCCTTGCCAGCCAGAGCTCCGATTCATGTTGAACTCAATATGTGGCAATAGATCTATTTATTTCAGATAATGTAGAATATAATTTAAAATTATAAATCACAAATATTTACAAAGATAAAGAATTCAATATATGCATATGTTTCCATACATAGAGTTCAACAGGAAGTCGATATAAAAGTTCATTGTAACAAAACACCAAATGTAGCATGTCTGTGCACAAGCCGACAGCATGAGGGACTGTCACTAGTTAACAGCCAACCAATATGTTAAAAACAATATCTTGTTCTGCACAAATTTCTATCTTCATTCTTCAGATGAATTAACAGATGCAAGTTTCTAAAGTTTTAATGAGTAATCATAAAAGTACACTGTTAGAAGGAAAAGAAAATCCAATAAACAGAAGGCAAGCATTAATAATAGAATATAAAGTTCACCATTGAACTGAATCAAGTATTACTCCAAAAGGAAATGAGTGTTGTACATTAGTTAAGACTAACTATTATGATTAAACTACAAATCAATAAATTGAAATTTCGTAGACTTGCACATCATTCAGAACTGCCTCAAGACATTACGATATATGGGAACATAAAAACAAACATTTTGAAACTTAACAATAGCATTGCTCAAAGGATGCATATAACATACTTCCAAACATGTTAAAATGCAGTCGCTATCCATTCAAAATATATAACCAATTATAATTTCTACATACAACAAAAGAGTAGTAACAGCTGAAATCCGCACAGTCATGGTCTATAATACTCCTTTAAGCATAACGAAAGACTCATTTTTAGATTAAAGCAGAGGAAAACAAGATATATAAGTGTGATTTTGGATCAATAATAACAAAAAAAATCATTTTTTTTTAAGCAAGAAGAAGAAAAAAACTCTTTAAAAGTAAATTAACGTCGGCACAGAGAAAAGAAATGTGTTAACCATGTTGCTAAAATTTATGAACACCAACACCACCAATTCTAGTGGACCAGGTTTTTCTTTTTGACAAAGCTTGTCAGCGGCCTATAATGACTTTCAGAGTAATTAGAATATATTATGGGATTTGTTTTGTACCAAAAAAAAAATTATGGGATTGTACCAAAAAAGATGTCCATCATTCACAACACCTTGCTGAAAATGAATAAAAAATAGATGTGAAAAGAAAGAAAGAAAGAAAAATCTCCATTGCATTGCATATGAAGAAAAACATAAAATATAAAACGATTCTCACTATATATTTGTTTATTCCTTTAATGATTATTTTCAATCCAAACACTACATATCTCCCCATACCATTGTTTTGAAACCCACACAAACAAAGAAAAATAAGAATCAGTACTTTCAAACGAAATAAACTATATTAAAAACTAACCCATTTCATCATATTGATCTTCTCATGTCTATTTTGAAAACAAACCATAACAAATCAGAAGACAACTATCTGCATACAAATAAAAACTATAATCAATATACAAAATAAAGATTTATTTATAAAAAAAAGCCCCAAAGAAGAAAGAAAAGAAGATAAGGAGGTTATCGGTAGAAACACAGCCATAGGTGAGCAGAGAGAGATTGTTGTTGTTGCCATTGAAGATGGTGGCGGCACCACACAAAATCTTTGTCTCTCATCGCTCGACGACACAACATCAAGACAGTCTAGCAACGACGGAAATCACGGTGTCAGCTAACACACTCACCAAACCGCAACTTTCCTTCTTCTTCTATCTCTCTGCAACACCATTCTTCGACTTTAATCTCTTTTGAATCAAAATTTCTCATTGCTCTGTGCACTTAGAATTTCATCAACTGCAAGTATTTTTTATTTTGTTATTTTTAAGTTGTTTTTGTTTCTATTATTTTGCTATCATGACGGGGACTGTATTTTGCAGATAGATTTTGCAATTTGTGGTAGTAAATTTGCACAAGGTTTTTTTTTTTTGTTTTCTTAGATTTATAGTTGTTGCACTTTCTTTAATGGAGCAGGAGGATCTTTTTGACAACGGCAGGATGATAACATCCCATCAAACTCAAATTGGCTCAACTCCAAACAAACGAATCGCGCCAGTGTGGTTATACTCACAAGGTACACAACCTTGTGGGAGATTAGTGTTTTTGTTAGTTTTTTTTTTATTGATTGGCATAGATAGATATTTTGTTTCTTATATGTCTAATTTATTGAAAAGATGTCTCTTTATTTTTTCTTCAGGAATTCCTCAATTCAAATAGAGGTTGTGGGGATTAAAGTTTTGGATTACGTCCATAAAAGGTGAAATTGACCGTGTAGTAGCATACTTTTGTTTTTTTCAATATATTGAGTATCTATGTACCTATCCCTTCCACTGAAATTTTGGCTTTAGAACAAATGATTATAATGTTGTCAAAGGAGGGTGCTTCTTAGATAATTTTTCTATTCAGTTTTTGATATTTGAAGATCACTGAAATTGGCATTGTGCAGATTTACCGATCAAGTGTTTGGTATGAAAGTCATCATACAATTACTGTCTATATAATGAAAGTCAATCAAGAGAAAGATGTTGCATAATATATGGCATCAATAAATAGTGACGCGTAAATGAAGAGTAGTTATGTCCAAAAAACAGAACAATCATGAAATAGTTTTAAGCTGCCAATGGTGCAAGTACATTTCCAATCTGTACAACTATCTGCACCATAAATGGGAATTCGCCGATTGGAAACACAAAAAAGATACATAAAAAGCTAGCATAAGGGTAAGGTATTATTGGAAAAACCAAGTCCCCGATGATTAAAGATAAGGCTTGACTGTCGTTTATAAAGAGTGGCACTCTCACCTTACAAGCCGGTTTTGTAAGGATGAGTTAGGTCCAATATAAAAATCAAAGATGGTATCAGAGTCTATCGTTTCGGGCCACCCACCATTTATATCCACGCACCAAGCCAAATAGTGTTGGGCATGAGGGGGTGTATTGGAAAAACCAAGTCCCACATTGATTAAAGATAAGGCTTGACTGTCGTTTATGTTGAAAGGGAAAAAGATAAGAGAATACGAGAGGCATATGGCGAAAATTGTGTGTCTAAAGAGCATCATGGACATTCTATTATATAGGAAATTCTACAATAAATGTCATTAATTACAAATGATATATTTGTTAGCGGCCAACACTCGGTGGGATTTAGTCCCACATTGGATAGATAGGATTCTTGATAAGAGTTTATAAAGAGGAGGCACTCTTCAACTTACAAGCCAGTTTTATAATGATGAGTTAGGCCTGGATATTCGAGATAATATTTACTATGGAATATGTGGTGGTGCTAAGAATATTCTAGAGAATATTAAATATTAACACATATAAATCAAATGGACCAAGCTTGTCCCATATGTAACTGATTCTAGGACCTCGTGATTTTGTAAAAACATCTTCCAGTTGATAATTAGAAATGGCAAAGCTTGTGACAATGTTTCCTGGTTTGATATTCTCTTTGACAAAATGGCAGTCAATTTCAATATGTTTGGTCCTCTCATGAAAAACTGGGTTTGAGGCAATATGCAATGCAGCCTGATTATAACAAATAAGTGTCATTGGTCTAGCTTCTTCAAATTGAAGTTCTTTGAGTAACTGCTTCAACAAAATCAGCTCACATGTTACTAGTGCCATGGCTTTGTATTCTGCCTCAGCGCTTGATCTTGCAACTACATTTTGTTTCTTACTCTTCCAGGATATCAATTTTCCTCCAACAAGTACACAATACCCACAGGGCCGTCCCTGACTATTTGGAGGCCCGGTTTAAATATTAAAAATCGGCCCTAATAAAAAAATACAAAATTATTAAAAATTATTTTCTATTTAAATTATACGTAAGAAACACATAAAAAATAACTATCATTATATATAACGTCAAAAAGAGACATCCTAATCTAAGATTAAAATTTACTAGAACAATATTTATGTGTATAGATAACTAATCTATTGATACTCATATGATATTTTATGAACATTAACAATATAAAACTATTATTTTAGGGCTTTAAAATTAATCCATTAATACACATCTGATCTTTTATGAATACAAATAATATATAACTAACATTATAAAATCTTAAAATTTTAAATTGAGGCCTAAAAATTTTGGAGGCCCGGCACCGGCGCACACCCTGCACATGTGTGCAGGCCGGGCCTGTACCCAGAAGTAGATCGTCCATCAATGGCTGATCCTGCCCAATCAACATCTGAGTAACCAATTATTTGAGTATGTCCTTTATCTTCATAAATGAGGCCTTTTCATGGAGCACCTTAGATGTATTTTAGAATCCGAATTACGTATTTTAGAATCCGAATTACAGCATCCATGTGCTCTTGGCAAGGAGAATTCAAGAGTTGACTTACCACACTAACTGCAAACGAAATGTCTGGACGTGTGACGGTAAGATAACTCAACTTCCCAACCAATCTCCTATATCTCCAAGAATCTGATAGAGGCTCCCCCTAATTAGGTAGAAGTTTGACATTTGGATCCATCGGAGTGTCAACAGGCTTGGCATTCAATAAAGTTGTTTCCTCAAGAATATCCATGGCATATTTCCGTTGTGAGATTATAATATCATCCTTAGATTGAGCTACCTCAATGCCTAAAAAGTAACGGAGTTTACCAAGATCTTTAGTCTGAAACTGATTAGAGAGATATTGTTTTAACTGAAGTATTTCCTGCTGATCACTACCAGTTATGACAATATCATCGAAATAAACAATGAGATGAATGCATCCTTGGCCTGAGTGACGATAATAAACAGAATGGTCGGCTTCACTAAAGACCAAATTGTTGGACTATTGCACTGAATCTGCCAAACCAAGCTCGAGGATAGAGTTTAAGACCATAAAGAGACTCGTGTAACCTACAAACCATAGTAGATGACTCCCCCTGAGCAACAAATCCAGGTGGTTGCTCCATATATCCTTCCTCTTCAAGATCACCAAGTATAAATGCATTTTTAATGTCAAGCTGATATAAAGGCCAATGTCGAATGGCTGCAATGGAGAGAAGGAGTCAAATAGATGTCATTTTTGCTACAGTCGAAAATGTATCACTATAGTCCAACTCAATCAATATTCCCATCCGGACCAACCTTCACCGTATAAAGCCAACGACAACCTACTAAAATTTTCCCGGTGGGTAGAGGAACCAGTTCCCAAGTACCACTGCTTTGAAGAGCACACATCTCGTCAATCATTGCTTGCCTCCACTCAAGGTGGGATAATGCTTCACCTGGAGATTTAGGAATAGAAACAGAAGACAAAGAAGACAAGCAAGTGTAATGTAAAGGAGAAAGACGATGGTAACACAAATCAATATAATGCGGAGACGGGTTCGTGTTTGACGGATACCTTTACGGATTGCAATGGGAAAATATGACTCAGGTTGCGGAATCGGATCCGATGACGGAGATGGTGTTGGCAGCGAGTCTACAATGGCCTCTGGAACAGGTGTACGAACGACACAACAGAGGGTGTTTGACGACGGTGATATGTTTGAAGAGGTCGTGAAGTTGGGGGATCAACCGGAGCGATATCTGGTAGGATAGACTGACAAGGCTCGGGAGGAACAAAAACATGTGGAATAGTAATAACCTCATGAAAGGGTTCACGAGTAATTTCCTAAAGGGGTTCAAGAGCCATACTTTTCGGCTCAAAGAATAGGACTGATTCAAAGAAAGTAACATCAGCCGATATGAGGTATCGTTTCAATGTGGGAGAATAGCAATGATAACCTTTTTGTGGCCGATGATAACCAAGAAAAACACACTTTAGTGAAGGAGCTGACAATTTATCAAGCCCAGGAGAGAGATTGTGGACAAAACATGTCGACCCGAAGACACGAGGAGGCAGCGGGTGAAGAGGGGAATGGGGAAAAAGGATAGAATGGGGGATTTTGTCATCAAGGACAGAAGATGGCATTCGGTTTATAAGATAACATGCCGATAACACAGCATCCCCCCAAAATCGGAATGGAACATTACCATGAAGAATTAAGTCTGCATATAACCTATTGACTAAGTGATCAAAGTTCAATAATTGCTGCCCCATTCTTTCAAATAAAGCTTAGTTTCTACACAAGGTAAAATGGACTTCTACATAGACAAACTTCAAATCCAAAGGGCTATTGCATGAGGAAAATTTGAAGAAAAATTTTACTATCCAGCCTCCACCTAACGACAAATGCTTTTAGACGAGTTGACTTTCCCTAACTAGAAAAATAATAAAATAGAATGTAGAAGACAAGAAACTGCTACAATTTACATTTTACAAGGGGCATTGCCGCCTTGTCTATATATATGCCAAGATCGTCCTTTTAAAAACCTAATGGCCATTGGCAAAGCAGCATAAGGAAGCCGATAAAAGCAGTGTATACAAATAAGCTAACAAGGCACAGCCTAGCACATAAATGGAGAGGCATGAAATTTTTTTCTGTTGGAATATATTTAGTTTCCTAATTTGTTATTTCTATGAGATTCTAAAAATATCATTATTTCCTTTTATTTCTCCTTGTAACTATTTCCTCCATAAATCAAGGAGATAGCTAGTTGTACTTTTATTATAAAGCCAGCCTTGAGCTGATGAATAAATCATTACAGCATTCACATATAATTTTTAACATGGTATCACGAGCCCTAGGTTAGGGTTAGAGTGCTACAGAAAAAAAAATTTCGCTCCCATACCCGTTTCGTCTCTCATGGCCGATTACAACAAGTGGCCTTCCATCGGCCAGGCCTACACCGGATCCTCCAACAATAACGATGGTCAAAAAGAAGGTGCTGGCCGCGGTGGTGGCCCTGTTTTTGAGAAACCAGATGTCACCAGCCCCGTTTTTGAGAAACCAGATTTCGCCGCAAACAGTGGCGGTAATGGCGGAAACAACAACGGAAACAAGAACAAAAGTGTTTATGGCGACAACGATTTCAACGAGGGTTCCAAATCTTCCCTCAAGATTGATATTCCTAAGATGAATGGGAATAACTATAATGAATGGGCCCAAACTGTTCGCTTGGTGTTGGATGGCAAAGGGAAACTTGGTTTTTTGACGGGAGCAGTTGCTGAACCGGCACAAGGAGACCCACTTTACAAATAGTGGAAGTCTGAAAACTCCTTGATCATTGCTTGGTTAGTAAGCACTATGGAAACTGGATTAGGCAAGCCTTACATGTTTTTACCTTCCGCAAAAGATGTGTGGGAAGCTGTCAAGGAAACATACTCTGATATCCAGAACGCCTCTCAAATCTTTGGTTTAAAGTCAAAGTTATGGCATGCTAAACAAGGTGACAGGAATGTAACTGCTTATTACAATGAGTTGTTGACCTTGTGGCAAGAGTTGGATCTCTGTTATGATGACAATTGGAAATGTGCAGAAGATAGTGTTCTGTTTCTAAAGAGACAAGAGAATGATCGCGTGTTCATGTTTCTTGCTGGGCTGAATAAAGATCTTGATGAGGTAAGAGGTCGAGTTTTGGGAAAGGTACCATTGCCAACTCTTCGTGAAACTTTTGCAGAAATAAAAAGGGAGGAGTCACGACAAGGAATTATGATGGGAAAGACACACCGAAGCTCTGAATCAGAAGGCTCGGCTTTGGCAACTAGAAACCCCCACGAAGGAAAAAAATCAGACGACATTCCTTGGTGTGATTACTGCAAGCGCGAATGGCATACGCGTGAAGATTGTTGGAAGCTCAAAGGCAAACCTCCTAATTGGACTCCTAACTGGAAGAAGAAAGGTGGTCGTGCTTTCCAAGCAAGTAATTCTGATCAAGGACAACAATCTACTTCAACTCAGAGTCCACTCACTACGGAACAACTAGAGAAACTGTTCAAACTCCTCGAGTCTCAAACTCCTTCTTGCTCTATAGCAACAAAAGGTAACTCTGTTTTTCTTAGTGTCAGTCCTAATCATACTTGGATAGTAGATTCTGATGCCTCCGATCACATGACAGGTGAATCCACTTTGTTCTCTTCATATAGTCCATGTGCAGGTAATCAAAAAATAAAAGTCGCAGATGGCTCTTTTTCAGCCATTGCCGGCAAAGGGTCAGTTGTGTTGTCTCCAATGTTAACTCTTAAAAATGTCCTTCATGTTCCAAACTTGTCTTGTAGTCTAATGTCTGTTAGTAAATTAGCCCAAGATATAAATTGTCAAACTAATTTTTTCCGTTCTCATTGTGTCTTTCAGGATTTGAACTCGGGAAAGATGATTGGCAGCGCTGAGGAGAGTGGAGGACTCTACTACTTTGACATTGGATCTGCATCACAACTACCTTCTGAAACAATAAGTTCCTGTTTTGAGTCTTTTTCTGTTTTGAATAATAATTATGACAATATCATGTTATGGCATTTACGATTAGGTCATCCTAGTTTTCCCTATTTAAAACACTTGTTTCCAAAGTTATTTCGTAATAAGGATATTTCTTTGTTTAAATGTGAAGCATGTGAATTTGCAAAACATCATCGTTCCCACTTTGCAATACAGCCTTACAAACCATCAAAACCTTTTTCTGTTATTCACAGTGATGTTTGGGGCCCTAACCGTACAAGTACACTTTCTCTTAAAAAATGGTTTATCACCTTTATCGATGACCATTCAAGGGTATGTTGGGTGTATTTGTTAAAGGGGAAATATGATGTTTGTCAGACTGTAAAAGATTTTTGTACAATGGTGCAAAACCAATATCAAACTAATATTCAAGTCTTTAGAAGTGATAATGGCAAAGAATATTTTAACACTAATTTGGGTGATTTTTTTCTTCAAAATGGAATTATACATCAAAGTTCATGTCCTAATACTCCTCAACAGAATGGAGTTGCAGAAAGAAAAAATAGACATTTATTGGAGGTAGCTAGAGCTTTACTTTTCTCAAGTAAAGTATCAAACTATATGTGGGGTGAAGCGGTTTTAACTGCTGCATATTTAATTAACAGAATGCCTTCTAAGGTTCTCAACTTTCAAACTCCAATTGATACTTTCAAAGAATGTTTTCCTAGTACTCGTGTTTCAACTGATTTGACATTGAAAATTTTTGGTTGCTCTGCTTTTGTTCATGAACATAAAAATGTTGGAAAACTTGAACCACGTGCTATAAAATGTGTTTTTGTTGGATACTCTCCAACCCAAAAGGGTTACAAATGTTTTGATCCAAAAAACAAGAAAATGTATGTCACTATGGACGTTACATTCTTTGAAAACAAATATTTTTTTGATGACACTCATCTTCAGGTGGGGAATTTAAAGGAAGACTCGTTTCAAACTGAGGACATGAATTTTTTTAATAATTTATCTTTGCCTGAATCACAGAGTTCTAAGACTTATAGTTTTGCACCAACAGAAAATGGCCATGATTCTTTATCCGATCCTACTCCTGATATGAGTAAGGAACTTGGTGAATCTGAGCCTACATTTCCTCATGAAGAAAACCATGAGAATTTTGAAAGTAATGGTAATGATGATCTAATTGAAATGCCACAAAGTAGCGAGTCATTAGAAAAGAATAGGTTTGAAGCAGGAAACAACATTTGGAAAGGGAAGGTTTTTGTGAGAAAGAATCACAAAGAACGTGATGAGTCCACATCTCAACAGTGTCATGAATCTGAACCGGGGAATGATCAGCCTCCTAAAAATAGAAAAGGTAAGTCTATCTCTGTTTCTGAGAGTCGTGTCTTGTATCCTGATATAGATGATCTTATTGCTGTTAGAAAACCTCTTAGATCTTGCACTAAACACCCCTTGTCCAATTTCATATCATATTCAAATTTGTCTTCATCATTTTCTGCTTTCACCTCAAAATTGTCTAGTGTAGAAATTCCAAAAAATGTACAGGTTGCTCTAGAAGTTCCAAAGTGGAAGGAAGCTGTGCTTGAGGAGATGAAAGCCCTTGAAAAGAACAAAACTTGGAGTGTTATGACACTACCGGATGGGAAGAAGACGGTTGGATGCAAATGGGTGTTTACTGTGAAGTATAATTCAGATGGGTCAATTGAAAGGTATAAGGCTCGATTGGTGGCTAAGGGCTTTACTCAGACCTATGGTATAGACTACTCAGAGACATTTGCTCCTGTTGCTAAATTGAATACCGTCAGAATTCTCTTATCTCTTGTAGCTAACATGGATTGGCCCCTACATCAGTTGGATGTTAAAAATGCCTTCCTCAATGGCGAATTAGAAGAAGAAGTATATATGGACATTCCTCCTGGCTTTGAAGACAGGTTTGGATCAAATGTATGCAAACTAAATAAGTCTTTGTATGGATTAAAGCAGTCTCCTAGAGCTTGGTTTGAAAAATTCACCCAGTCCATGAAGAAACAAGGGTACATTCAAGGCCAGGCTGACCACACCTTGTTCACAAAGTTCTCTCAAGATGGAAAAATAGATGTCCTGATTGTTTATGTCGATGATATTGTTCTTACTGGAAATGATACAGATGAAATGGGAAGAGTAAAAGAGAAATTAGCAGTAGACTTTGAAATCAAGGACTTGGGATCCATGAGATATTTTCTTGGTATGGAGGTTGCTCGATCAAAGGATGGTATTGTTGTTTCCCAGCAGAAATATATCCTAGATTTATTGAAAGAAACGGGAATGAGTGGATGTCGACCGGCAGATACCCCTATGGATCCTAATGCAAAACTTTGGGAAAAAGGTAGTGTTCCTGTTGATACTGGAAGATACCAGAGATTGGTTGGGAAATTGATTTATCTGTCATACACGAGACCTGACATTGCTTTCTCGGTTAGTGTAGTAAGCCAGTTTATGCATTCTCCTTTTGAGGAACATCTTGAGGCAGTCTATAGGATACTGAGATATCTAAAGGCAAATCCCGGAAAGGGATTATTTTTCAGGAAGACTAATGAGAGAAATGTGTCTATCTTCACCGATGCTGATTGGGCAGGTTCAATTACTGACAGAAGATCAACCTCTGGATATTGTGCCTATGTTTGGGGTAATCTTGTGACATGGAGGAGCAAGAAACAAGGGGTTGTAGCAAGAAGTAGTGCAGAAGCTGAGTTTAGAGCTATGGCTCAAGGTATATGTGAAGGATTATGGATCCATAGAGTCTTAGAAGAACTTAAGGTGAAAATTGAGCTTCCATTGAAATTATACTCTGACAGTAAAGCTGCTATTAGCATAGCTCATAACCCCGTTCAACATGACAGAACCAAGCATATTGAGATTGATCGACATTTCATAAAAGAGAAGTTAGATGCTGGAATCATATGTCTACCTTTTGTAACTTCAAGTCAACAAACAGCAGATATCTTAACCAAAAGTTTGGCAAGACCCACCTTTGAGCATTTGATAAGCAAGTTGGGCATGACAGATATCTATGCACCAACTTGAGGGGGGGTGTTGGAATATATTTAGTTTCCTAATTTGTTATTTCTATGAGATTCTAAAAATATCATTATTTCCTTTTATTTCTCCTTGTAACTATTTCCTCCATAAATCAAGGAGATAGCTAGTTGTACTTTTATTATAAAGCCAGCCTTGAGCTGATGAATAAATCATTACAGCATTCACATATAATTTTTAACATTTTCAATAGCATAAACAAGAAATTTCAAGAAATATTACCTTTAAGGAATTTAGAACCTTCAAGCGTTCGGGGAACCTTTTCCGAACCCGTATTTCGGGCTTTATCTTCCGAACCAGGACGTTATAGACCTGAAACCAGCTAACTTCCTCTCATTCATGTCACACACTCAATTTGAAGTTCTCGTTGGTTCCAAAAGCGTTTTTCACCATTGTTGGCTCAATCTCAAGTTTTGGAGGCTCTCTAACGGAATCAACACTCACTGATACATCAACATAAGGTAAATTGCGTTTCTAACCGATAAGATTTTGTTTATTTTAGCTTTGAATTGACTGATGCACCTAGGTTTCCGAAATCTCTGACATCCTATCGTTCGGAAAAGACTTTCCGAAATAATGTTAATTTGCGTTCGGAAAATACGTTCCGAAATAATACTTAGAAAAATTTTCAACCATTCCTGATGCACTGCTACTGTCTGCTACAGCCAAATTTTTCATTTTTTCCAAATTTAGGTAGATTACATGTTTTGATTTGCTTAATGGTTATTATTAATAATACGTTTAATGATTATAGCTTAGAAATTTGAATTTAATTTCCATATGTTATTTGATATGAATTGTAGTTGATATTGATTTTTTTTGTTGTAGTTATGGTGGATCATAAATCTAGACAAGTAGTGCTTGGTATAGGTGTATATGAAGTTGTGGGCGATGTTAATCCTGTCAATTTTCATCAACCGAAAGAAGCTCCTCTTGCTCTTCCTGCTCCTCCTCTTCCCGCTCCTCCTCCTGCTCCTCCTGCAATTGGTCCTCCGGCAATACATATTGATTCTAGTTCAAGTTTTTTGACGGACCAAGCTTTCGAGACTCGCGATGCTTTACTGAAGTGGGTTCGCGATGTAGCTGCTGGTTTAAAGTTTGCAGTAGTGATTGTAAACTCTGATTATGGTGATGGAAAGAGGAAACAAAAGTTGGTTTTGGGTTGTGAAAGGGGAGGTACCTACAAAAGAACTAGCAAGAAGATAAAGTTCGAAGAAACGGGAACGAGGAAGTGCGGATGCCCGTTTAAGCTCCGTGGTTATTTTTATAATACAACCAAGGATTGGCATCTAAGTGTTGTGAACGGCGTACACAACCATGAGTTTGATAAAGAATTAGATGGCCATCTAGTTCAGGGAAGGTTGAAACCGGAAGAGAAGGAGTTGGTTGCCGAAATGACAAGGAACTTGGTTCCGCCTAGGAATATAATGTCTACAATGAAGGATAGAGATCCGAAAAATGTCACCCACAAGAAAATGATTTACAATGTACGCCATAGAATGAGACAGAAAGAAAGGGGGCCGAGGAATGAAATTCAACATTTTTTTCATTGCTTGGAGCAAAAGCAATATGTCTTCAAATTTAAGGTTTGTTTTTTAATATTTTATAAAACTTTCATCGTTGAGTTTCTATGCAATGTTGTTTAATATTTTAATTTGTCGTTGATTTTGTCGTTGAATTTCGTTGAATACTAATAATTTGGGTATTTTTTTATTTTATTCTTTAGGAACGCTTGAAGGTTGTTGATGTGAGCATGAAAGCGGAGATAAGAAACAAGCTTCGACAACTTGCTTTTCCGGAAACAACGACGTTGACAAGTCCTACCGTTGTTAAAAAAGCAAGTGTCGTTACAAGAAAATCAAGTGGGGTTGAAAATTCGACGGCACGGGAGAAGTCATATTGGGAGCACGTTGATGCGCAATTTCCCGATTGTCAAGTGTCCCAAACCACTACTGCAAGTTCTTCTCGGAAGGGAGCGAGAATTGGTAATTGGACTCCAAGCCAAAGCTCACAAGTTAGTAGTCCATTTTTCAAGCATATGCCTCAGTTCATGCAACCATATATTGAAGATTTTGTCAATGTTGTGGGTGACGGGTATTGCGGTTATCGTGTGGTTTCATTGCATGAAAATGGAAACGAGGATGATTATGAGCTGGTTAAGCTTAACATGATAAGGGAGATTAAAAACCATAGGAAATTGTATGAGAACGTGTTTGGTGGCAAGGCTCGGTTTGAAAAAATTTTAGAAGCTTTGCACTCGAGTCCAAGAAGTACACGCCGTTCTGTAGCTCCTAAGGAAAAGTGGCTATCATTTCCGGATATGGGTCATGTGATTGCGACTTACTATAACAGGATTGTAGTGGAATTGACATCACCCATTATCGGAGTTAGTGAGACTTTTTTCCCGCTTCGATCAAAACCACCAACTAATCCGGAATCACGGATTTTGTGCATAGGTTTGATTCCGGAACACTTTGTCCAAGTTAAGTTGAAGCCCGGTGCTATTTTACCTAAGGCGTCGGCGGAGTGGAGGCGATATTGTACTGATGAAGCGATGGCCTGGGAGTATCCTTTCATGGATAGAATTTCGGTGTTCGAAGATTTGATTGATGTTGAAAGAAAGGATTTAATAAAAAAGTGGAAAATTAAAGTTAAAAAAATTGTTGGCATTGGATCTAGCAAGGACAATCCAATGACATGCTCTGACAGTGAGTGATTGTTTGGTTGTCGCAACATGTTCGCTTTTTTTTGTATTCATGACTTATAATTTTTTTGGCAATATAGTTGTGAACTATGATGTAATTGCAAAGCGGCATGTAATTTTGTAATATTTTATGTAATGAAAGTTATGTAATCGAATTATATCATGTAATCGAATTGACGTATTTTGTATGTATGTTATCAAATTTTAAATATTTTGTTTGAATGGAATGTCTGCCTGGTTTGTTATTATAGGTACATTTGAAACTGTAATAATGTTACAGGTCCTGTAAGTGTTTTGTGCTTTGCACAACTTCTGGTAACTGGTATTTCGGAAAGTAGAGCCCGAAATAACACGTACCATGGACATATTTCGGAACGCAGAGCCCGAAAAAGACTTAAATTAGATGGTTCGGGCTATAGTTGCCGAAATAACATGTAGCAGAATTGTGTTCACAATCCTAGACCTGCAATATTCATGTATCTATAACAAATTATAGAAATGACAATACACATGCATAGTTTAATTAAGAGGGTCAAAGGATTACAGACATACGTTAGCCATGTACATAACACAATGGCTACGATTGTTCACCGGAATTCATTAAAAACAACTAAAACATGGGAATTAAAACATTATATTGATAGAGATTACATAAACAAGCTTATCACTCAAGCATATGGTTTAAAGACATGGCAACGAGGGCTAGCTGTGATCTCATCAGGCAGCTCAAATTTGAAACGAACAAAGTCTCCTTCTTTGAATTCTTGGCTCTTTAAAAATTCATCCCAATTGTAGGCTAGTTTCGTGCGAAGCATGTCACCCAAGTTCAAAACACAGTGAGTCATTGTCACCCCATTATCACCACATAGGTTAATGTATTCCAAATTATAGCTTCGAAGAAACTCCGCAAAATCAGAATGTAGTACCTAGAAGGAGGAAAACAAATTATTAGACAAGATAGTATGGTAAAACTACAAGGGTTAGAACATGAACAAAGTGAAATGACTGACTATCTTAGGATTATCAACTCGCATGTTAGTGAGTTCGAACTCAAAAAAGGTTGTTTTCTTTGGTGCGAAACTCCGGCTATGAAATGCCGGAATTGCAGTTGCATCTCCCAATTTTTTGAAAGACTTGACTCCAAACATATCATGACCAAAGTATTGTAAAACAACTTCAACATCATCCGGTAAATTGTGGAATTTTTTGAAACTCTCCCATCCTTCATTCAATAAAAGAGGATTCACATAGTTTTTGTTGAACTTGAGTTTGTGGTGCTCTTTGTCATTTTTAATCACTTTCCAAGTCTTGCCAAGATACCTCCTATGGCTCGTCGCATATTGAGTTTCAATCTCAGCATGACCCTATAAAAATTTGCAAAATAATTGTTAGGAACACTAATAACTATAATTTCTCCCAATAATAATGTGATAATAAAACTTACTTGATGCGATAGACGAACAATTGAAAAAGTTTCAATTTTTGGTTGCTCCTTGAGTGTTGTGGAAGAGGATGCCATGCTTGTTGGTGTGTTTCTGCTTAGTTGAGTGTTTGTGCTAAGTTGAAGGAGATGCAATTATACAAAGTAGTGCCAAATAAATGGACAAATGTTTGGGATTATTGCCAAATGAATATGGACAAATGTGTTAAGTCTAAGCATTGGAATCTTGTGCTTTAACACATGGTTTGCAGAGGCATGAGAATATAGTGCAGAGGCATATAGTGCAGAGGTATGCAAGAATCTTGTACTTTAATCAGCATACTCCTGTCTGTGTTTCAGCTTTTACTGCATATAAGTTGACTGATATTTCGGATTCTACAGCCCGAAATATACGTTTCGGAAAACGCGTTCCGAAATAGTCAAAAAAAAATTAAAAAGGTCTGGGGCGAGGGGGATTCGAACCCCAAACCTTAGATACACGCTTTCAAATTAAACCAGTGACTTAACCACTGGCGCGCAATGCCAATTCATTTATTATTTACGTTATCAAATAGATATAGCATTAAAAAAGAATTTTTTTTAATAAAAACAATTACATTATAAAGAAAAACCTTACACAAAATATAAAAACGAACCTAAGTGTTAACATAGACATGGGAATATTTTGTTAAAACCAATTCAATGATATTTCCACACACTCATTCTCGGCATGTGAGATATGACCCATCCCCGAAACAAACAATCAAGCGACATTGAATAAGCACAGGCAACTAAATTTTTGTAATTAATAACTAAATTTTTGTTAGCCAAAAAAATTAGTAACCATACCTGAAGTAATGACATGTATCCTGCCATTAGACCAATACGCTTCCCAGACAACTTCTTACAAGATTTTGCCATATACGCCTGAAGATACACGAGGGCAGCAGCACCCCAGTTCCAGTGTCTCACCTCCGTCAGGTCCTCGAAATACTGCAGATACACAACATCACAATAATTTTGGCTCTTGTTGCTGAAAATGGTACAGCACACCAAATACAACAAAAAGGCCTTGATACACCTTTCCCTATAAACAACAATCTCCTCCATAGGCTTTCCCTCTTCCTCCGCCGCCAAAGCCGCATCCTTATTCTGCACGTACACAGCCTGCAACTGATTGTACTTGATATGACATCCTTTTGTTTTATCAAAATTGTGCAGAATAATATCCTCCTCAACGTCCAAATGCCTCTTCAACAGATCCATCCCTTCGTCTTTCCTCATCCGCGAGTGGTGCAAAAAACGCCCCGTAATCGAAAGATGCAGCAGACATTGGATATCGTCCAATGTGATGGCCACTTCACCAATTGGAAGGTGGAAAGTGTTTGTCTCTGGATGCCATCTTTCCGCAAATGCCGTCATCAGCCCGTGGTCGATTATGCTGTAACTCGTCCTCGTCAAGGGCTCTAAACCAGTTGCCTCGATAGCCTTCCAAAACCAGTCGTGCTGTCTAGTCCACGTAAGCTTCGGAAGATTAATCACATTCTTCCCATTTGCTACAGACCGCATCACTTTCTTCAAAATCTACAAAATTGCAAATTGAGTACATCAACACTTAGCAATATAAAAAAATTATGACCAAATTTATTACCTCGCACAAACATATTCATTAACAAATTTTAAGACAATATTTACCGGCGCTTCACAGCTCGTAGCTTGCCATATTTGATTTGCCCTATGCTTATGGTAATCATGCAATAGAGACAAATCGCTCGGACCGCCTCCATAACCCTCTTCAGGAACCACCGGTGGTTGTCCATCATCATCATCATCATCATCATCATTATCCTCGTCATTATCCTCATCTCTGTCAACCGGAGGATTTTCATCGTCTACACCTTCAGCAGCACGATCAACTTCGCCCTCCGGCGCTTGTGAGGGCATTGAACCACCCGCTGACGAACCTCCCGCTTCATAATCACTTCCTTGAAACGGCACCGGTGATTGCCTACGGCTCCGTCCTCTTTTTGGGCGACGGGCAACAGCTTCACGCGCAGAAGCATGTGCGCGTGTCTCCCTGCCTAGCCTTGTTCTTCCAACATCCTCTTCCATGTCTACAACAAAATTCAAATACAAATTATGTCATTCAAACATTTTTACAAACACTTTGAGTGCTAAAATGATACAAACTATATCAAAAACCAAATTCAATTTCTAACCAACATGCATTGATGCATACATCAACCCAATGCCACAAACAACACAGAATTATCATAATAAACAACATCAACAACATCAACATGAACTCAGAATTTGAAAAAATCCAAGAGAAAATGGAAAAATTTGATAGAAAATGAATTAAAGATGAATGAACAATGTAAGATGCATTAAAGTTACTTACTTGTCAAATTAGAGTGCTTGAATTAGTTGAAGTGTTGATCAAATGAGAGTTGTCACGTTTTCTACCCTTTTCCCACCCAACCCTATTTTCAAAACGAAAAAATAGAAACTGACAGAAACTAGCGCATTTCTGTTACTATATTCAATTATTTCGGGCTCTAATCCCCGAAATACTGTTTGGGGAGTACGTTCCGAACGAAAATTACTTTTAAACCGTTTCGGATTCTACGTTCCGAAGTTGACTTTCCAGGGGCAAAATTGGATTTCCGGGGGGTTAAAAAGAGTGTTGGGGGGTGGGATGAGAAAATTCCGGATCGGATAGGGAACTGTAAGTTGACAGTCAAACGGAAGTGGGTTGGGTTGTGCAACTTGAGAACCCATTACTTTTTGCACCCTTGTTTTTGCTACTATATTATGGTGAGTAGGAAATTGAAAAGAAGTCTCAGCAGGAGGATTTTTGTTATTGCCGCCTAAGATTAACCGTTCAGGCTTGTTAACAGGTCCCTCGTCATGTTTAGACTTTTTGCTTTTAGGGTCACCTTCGGGAATTGGATTCTTATTTTTCCTTTTCTTAAGATCTTCTTGGTCAGCCAATTTTTTACCGTCGTCAACAACGGATTTCTGCTCAATAACCACCAAAGGGGAGCTTTGAGAAAAGATAGCTACGATAGAGTCGGGCTTGGATGTAACTACATCGGCCTGGTTGGAAGACCCAACATTCTCTTTGGCATCAATCGGGGCATTCAGATTTTGTTCCCCCACTTTGACTGCCGCTTTAGCCTTGGCCCTTCTCTCTTCGTTTGCCCTGGCTTGTGCCTTCATTCATGGCCTTAATGTTCACCATCTCGTCTACAAAATGAAAGAAAGACACATTAGTACAACAAATATAACACACAAAGAATATTAGCATAAAAGCAACTAGTTCCTCGCCAAAAAATTGAGCCCGGTCAACAGGGTTTTGCAACTCATAAGCCCCGTTGTATCTATGTACTTGCTCACCTTATAAACTTTCCCGTTCATTTCTTCCTCTTCACTCAAAGACTCAACAAACTTGAAATTCTGGCACGTTAGTAACAGATGTTCTATACGATATTCCAACACAGTTCTAACGTTAAAACAATAAACTACTGAAAAGTAAATGATTGGAAGGTAAATAAGACATGTTATTTGTTAACTCAGTTTGGTGACATACACACCTACTATGGGGGATACCAAGCCAAAAAGGAAATCTATTATAGTAATGTTAGTTCTAAGTTCTCAGCAAACACCATGTTTACAACTTATCACCTAGCCACTACTCGTGCTAACTTCTACCTAGGAACTCCTAGATATGAGATCTTAATATCACTTCCACACAACTACACAACCAGCGTATAACAATCAACACAAGAATATGAGACACATTCCCATGAAAACAACACACTCATACATAAAGACTTAGAGTGATATACAACCAACTCCGTACTTCAAAGCTTAGGAGTTCAGAACTTACAACTCAATAAACACAGTCCTTATACGTGCATCAAGGTGATATAAGCAAAAACACACAAATAACAAAGAATCAGACCTAAAATTCTATCTTCAAAATGACGGCTTCAGTAGTCTTCTAGGTTTACTTCATATAGTATTTATATCTTCAGTTTAGCACAGGTAATGTAACACCCCAATTCCACATTTGTTAATTTAATTTCAATTAAAAGCGTCACACAAATTATTAGACTAGTGATAGTTGGAATTAAATGAGAAATCCTAATATAATTGTGACTTAATCAACAAGAATATTCATCCCTCCGCTCTATCTCTCTCTCTCACGAGCCTCCCTCCTTCTCCCTCACCCCCACTACTTTATTTTTCCTAACCAATCAATTGGCATGCAAGGACAATATAAGGAAACAAAAGGAAGTCAGTAACATAAAAAACAAACATTTCCCATTTTTCACCAACTCTCTTCTTCCTCACGTGAGCAAAACAACACAACCACTTCCTCAAAGCCACTCATCTCACATGCAACCATCATATGCAGTGAGGAATCAGAATCTCATCTCTTATCTCCCTCCCTCACGAGCTCTGTTCCTCAATAAACAACAACAACATCATTTCCACTCCCCAAACTTGAGCCAATGTCATTGCATGCAAAATTGGAACCAAACAAACAACCCACTATTCATGATCAGCTCCAAACTAGTATATAAGCACCCACTGGTAGCATGTACGAATCATTCACACTCAAACACAACAACTCATAGAAAATCCATTTCTTCTTCAAAGTGTCAAAATTCAGTTTGGGGGTTGATCAAGTAGGAGCTAAGGAAAGCAGTAGCAGTAGCTGTAGCTGAACTCAGAAGCAAAGATAAAGCTTCAATCAGGTGGGTTTTTAGGCTAGGTAGTTTAGTCCCCCAAAACAAACTTTGCATGTTAACTTTAAGAAAATTAGGAAAATTATGTGTGAGAGAAATTACTCCTAAATTCCCCTCCACACTGGTCGTATATTATGTATATTTTATGTTTACACTGAGAGAAATGGAGGATTGTAGGTGTTGTTGCAAGAAATTTCATGAAAATCACAAAATAGAGTCTGTTCTGTTAAACTTGCCGTAGCGAGTTGAAGGCGAGTCTGTGGCGAGCAGTCGTGTTTGATTCTGGAGCAGCACGCCATGGCGAGTTGTTACAGGCCATTACATGACCATTCGCCATGGCGAGCTTGATACTCACCCTGGTGAGTTGAGTCAGAATAGAACCTGCATCATTTTGAAAATTTTGTAAAATCTTCCACTCGTTTTATATTCTTATTTTTCTCAAATTAATTCATGTAAACTTAAATAACTATAATGTATGCTCAGTGTGTTTGACACAGTCAATTCTTAGGTGATAACATAGGGTGATTTATATATATTAGTAAAGCCCGGGAAGGGAATTATTTTCGGTAGCTTTATAACTTATCAGGTTTATCATGTTCAGATTCAGATAAATTATATATCATCAGTTCAGGGATATTCCTTCGGAATTCCAAGTTAAGTAAATTAAGAATTGTAAGCCCAGGAAGTAAGTGCCCCGACGTATATTATTATCGGAGTATCAGGCTAGGCATTCCGAGACCGGCTTATCTCAGAATGATCCTATGAGTAATAAAACGAACAAGATTAAAGACTATGTGACACACCTTTATTTTATGCTTATGTTTATGTAAAACTGAAAATATTATGCATGCTGTCAGATTCAGGTTACTAGCCCCGGTGTAGTCACCATTAGGTGGGTAGTAGAGCTCACTGAGGCTTAGTAGTCTCACCCCACTCTTACAATTTTTTTCAGATAAGCAGGTGGCTCACGATTAGTTCGCGTGGTGTTGTTGTTCGTGCTTGAAGACCTTTAGTTATCATGTTGTTATTTCATGACTTGATGTTGTATTTTTGTTCTTCAATAATGAGAGCAATGGGGTACAATTGAACACGCAAGGGACGTGCGAGAAGGACGGATGTTGATTTGGAGCATACGGCGGTTCTATGATGCTTTCGGCCCAGAAGAAATTGATTGTTTTTTTGGACCCCGAAAAAGAGTTCATTTTCCCCATTTTTTGCTCTGTTCTCAAGTCCTTGAACTTACGAAGTCTCGTAGCTATCGTTAAACCCGGCAAAATACTTTATGAAATGGGAGGAGATCATTTTCAGTGCGCGAGGTGTCTTCATCATGAACCTCAACTTATACGCCTTCTAGCGAGGTGTGTTTCTAGAGAACCGAACAGAAGACGAAAAAATAGAAGAATGTTTTTTGACATTTTTGTAATTAAAACTGAACGGTAAACAAAAAATAAATATGAAAATCAATCGGGCTCTAACAAGCCCAAAATTATTATTAAACAAAAAATTGAAAGGACGAAGAAGAAAATCTATAACCTACTCAAGCGAAGGTGTAATGTAAGGGAGGTATAAATAATTTAGTTTAACTCACTCATGAAAACATATCATATATAAAACCCATTCTTTTATGCAAAACCACCACTTTTGGAATCCCCCGATGATTTCAATGGCATCATAACACTGCCTTGTTGGAAAAACTAAGGAGATAAAGCAAGCATGAACCCATAATGCCTCGCCGGCTGATGGGATCAACATTCTTGGCACTACTAGCACGTCTTTCTAACTGGTTTGCGCAGAAGAGGCAGTCACTAAAATGCCTTCATCAGGTTTAAATACATTACCGGTGGGACCATCAGAGGCTAAATTATCTCTATTAATAACTTCATTATTGTTGTCATCTAAGCGGACAACTAGAGCAAAGTTTTTTGACACCTGCTTGATGAAATCACCAGTACTGTCGGAAGAACTCCTATGCTCACTACCCCCAACTAATCCCGTAGTCATCACGCTACTTTGCTGCCTTGCCTTTCGTTCTTGCATAGCCTTCTGCCGATCTTCGTAGAAATCAAAATCATCCAGAATGGACATATCAGTGTCATAGTTTTTAAAAATGGTCAACATTTCAATCCCCTGTTGCAATTTTACCTGAAATGTCAGAAAAGGAGGAACAATCAGCTGCGTGTAACTTTTCTTACAATCCATTTACAAGAGAATTACAAGCGAAATCAGGTGACATAAAGTAAACTTAGGAGATGATCCGAATAAAGGTCTGACAAGTGCAACGTTGTGTTGCCAACGATACATAGCGGCCACCCCCAAAATACTATAGCGGTATAGCAGGCAGCGGTATGGGCGTATGGCTGCTACACTGAAGTTCAAGGCAATCATACAAGAAACTTATACCATTGTACCATACACATAAAAGTCAAAATAGAAGAATACACAATTAAAGGCATGTTCATAAGTAATAATCAAAGTTAATCATCACCAATATTGAAACTCAATATAAAGTAGGTAAGTTTTAGGGTGAAAAGACCAAAAAGTCCAAAAAATAAAGGTGACAACTATAAGTTAAGGGCTTATTTAGGTTTTATTTGGAGCTACACTTTTCACTACGGCTGCTACTCAAAAATCAAAATGCAAAATGCAACCGGGTTTTGAGGTGCAATGTCTAACAGAAATGTCAATGTACTTTAAAAGCCAGGAAATCAATAGATATTAGATTTGGGTTGCTATTATAAGTTTAACTGTAGTAGTCAATCCCAGATAGCGGAGCAGAGCGACCGACCTAAAAAATCTAATTAATTTATATTATTATTATTATTATTATTATTATTATTGTATATATATATATATATATATATATATTCCAAATAATTATTATTTTTAAATTATTTTTATGATTTATACTATATAAATATGAATATTTTATACTAAAAATGTTCAAGTAATTATTTTACTATTATTATTATTATTATTATTTTTATAATATTTTTTGACAAAACGTATGTTTTTATATTTAATATTTGGTCTTTTATTACTAACTAATACAGTATTATTCTTTATTTTTTACAAATAATATTATTCTTATTTGATTATGTTACTTTGTTATATTATTATTTAGGCATTTAGCGGCCGCTAAGGCTATCCCGCTGTAGCGCTCCGCACCAACGCTATCCTGGTTGTAGCGGCCGCTAGGGCTAACTGCACCGCTCTCAGCCACCCCATAGCGGCGAGCAACCGCTCCGCTCTGCTCCGCCGGGATCCCGCAGGATTGACTACCTTTAACAAAGCTTCTGAAGACAATAAGCAGTATTTAGCAGTAAACTGCAAAGGCAAAATTCAGTTACAATGAAGGATACACAGACTCCTACCTCCTGAGTATCTCGACTGTTGGTAACAGGCTTGTTATCATTATTTTCAAGAACAAGGTGACGAAACTGAATGTTTGGAACATCTTTTATTATGTGCCACTTCACAGGAAACTGCCCACTCCACTTATCTTGTTGCCAGAAGTCCACACTCTTGTCAAAATTGACAGGTCCAACCATTTCAGCTACTCCACAGAACTGAGCACTAGCATTTACCTGGAAATAGTTGTTTTTTCATGGCAATCATATGAGAAAGAAACAGTAGCAATGCAATAAAGTAAAAAGCTATATAAACTTAGCATCAACCTCAAGGGTCATCATATGTCCTACCCAATGAAATTATTGCTAAAGCAATACAATATGATAAGAATTTCATTTTTTTTTACTAAAGGTCAAGTATTACTTGACAGCATTTGTCTTCATCAACACATTTAAACCTTTTTTGGAAACAATCTTTCTATGGGAAATCATCACACTTCTTTTTCCTTCAAGTCAAAAGCTCACGAAGCTGAAAAAAAATGTCTCCAAAAAGCTCTCTCAAAGCCCTGTTAGGTAAACAACAAAGTTTTTTCCACTAGGTGAGGTTGACTACATGAATCTATTGACGCCATAAATCCCTGTCATGTATTTGGTCCAAAAGTACACCATTTACTTTAAAATTCTTCCCAATGATTTGACTTATAGGCTTATAGTTTTCCTTGGTCTCCCTTGACCTCTAACTATTGGAGTTTCCTCTATTTGATCAACATTTCATACAAGTGCTTCTACAAGTCATTTTTATACATACTCAAACTACCTAAGATGAGACTCCAGTATATGTTTTACAATGGGGGATACCCTAAGATGATTGTATTTCTAATTCTATCTTGTCTTGTGTGACCATTAATCTGGCATAATATTCTCATCTCTATGATACTCGGTTTATTTTCTTTTTGTCTTTTCACCTTTTATAAAGCATTGTAGAATAATAAAAATATTCTAAACCAAGATTTGTTACAGGACATCATATACTTATTTGCAGCTACTATAGAATGAATATGGTAGTGCAACATTCGTGCTTACACAAAGATAAAGATATTAGAAGATTACCGAGAAAAAGAGAAAAATCGGACAGGCATCTTGTTTCTCCTTCGCTTGGCAATATGCAGCATCTAACTTCCTGTTTCCATTCGGTGTACTAGCCCAAACACCATATTTAATGCTCTTATGAACGTTATCTTCACTATAAGACTTGATGACAAAAAATTTGGCATCTTTGTAATCAGTGGCAAAATCTGGTCGGTTGAATGATTCATCTTGGAACTTGGCAGTAGGTGCATTATTTTTACTACCATTAATAGAATTATTTTCAGTTGATATATGACTTTTCAGCTTTGAGGCCCTTGGTCCTCGGTTTTGCTCACTAAGGATATCAAGAGTACCATTACATCTGCAAAGAGAAGCAGTGTCCCTTATGTGTCGTCTGCTATTTTCAAGAGATAGGAAGCTCCTATCATTAGCACTAATGCCAGAAATAGCCGAGCCTCCAAAGCTAGAAACGGGGTTAGAGAGATAGCCTCTACCATAGGGGTTTGAACTTGATCCAAACCCATACAATGATCGCTGTTGATGAGAAGCCTGCAAAGAAGGGATGGTCAACAGTGTCATGTAACCCATAATTTTGTTATCTGAGTAGTTCTATAAGGGTTAGTCATATTGTTTTAATTTGATATCATTATTTTATATGTTACTATTTTTTCCTATTTTGTACAGTAGAAAAAGCTTGTATTAACAAGCTCTCTTTTGACAATGAACATAAATTTTTATGTTTACTTTTGGGTTTACCTCTTGTATTAATGGAGTTCAAAACTTAATTATCAGAAAAATATAACATATTGCATGGTATGCACAAGTAATAGAACAAACCATTCCAGCACTCGGCCCAAATGACCTGACTGAGTCAATTGGCTGTTGAGAAACAGATGAGGATAGAGGCATCAAAGACCTCTGCCTTTCTGAAGGTTTGGAGGAATCTGACCAGAGTGCACCAGATCTTGATCCATCAAATCCTTGTTGAGATTCATGAAAGCTGAAGGAACCAGGGGCTACAGGAAAGCTTCCTCTAGCAAAAGATCCCATGGAAGGATAGCCTGCTCTTGGTCCAAAAAAATTGCTTTCAGCTTGCTGGTCAATACCTAGCAGGTTGGTTAGCTCTGGCTGAGAAACTGGAGTCGGTGAAGTAAGATATGGTAAGCTCGGAGGAACCATCTGGTGGTAATAAGGTGGGGTGTATGGAAATTGCTGAGGGGAGTATAATTGTGTGTCTCCACCTACGGAAGGCAAAGGGGAGGTAACAGGGGAATATGGTCCGTATGGCATTTGTGGGTTGAAGCCATATCCAGAATGGAAAACAAGGGATTGATTTTCATTGTAGACACCCTAATATAAAAGTTGGGAAAAAAATTGAAGTTAGCCTTACAAACAGAAATTATTCATAAAATTAAGATAGGCCAAATTCTCACAGGAGATCCAATTTCTATTCCCCCTGAATTGACATAAGGATATTCATCCCATTCGCCACTGCCATTGTCAAAACCTGGAATTAGATTCACCAAAAATGAGAAAGTTAGCAATAGCAACACTACACAACCATTGCACAAAATAAGATATGCACGATATAAAGAGAAACACCAAAAGACAATTGAGATTTTAATTGACAATATCCACTTTGTAATTTGAAAATTCTCTGGCAATAATGTGGTGTTGATGAATGGGGGAAAAAAAGCATCAACAATAAAAGAATAAAAGGATGCTAAAGCTAGTAACAAAAATTATGTACATAAAAAGAAAAAAAAAATCCTTCCAAGCAATAAAAATTTATTTGAAATCTCTCTTATTTTGTTATTATGAGAAACAATCATCGATGAACCCTAATTTAGCCTTCGTCCAACTTCCAAGTCATATGTGAGTTCAGTGCAAGAATTAGTTTTAATAGATCAAGTAAATTCTATATTAATTCCATAAATCATATATATATATATATATATATATAGGGGGCATATCAAGTGAGAGGAAACGTTATTGTGAGAGATGAGAGCATTAAATTACAGCCATTGGATTAAAATACCAGTTGTGATTAACCTTCTCTCCTTTCTCTTTGAATCAATCTTTTTCGTCTGTTTATTTTCTCAACTACGACCACAGAGGATAGAGCAAGGTGGCTGCCGTGGCTTCGAGCCCTTTCTTCTTTTTTTCGATTTTCCTTTTCTTCTTCTTTATTTGTTATTATCCATTGTGATCTCTGCGTCCCTTCTCTCTGTATTGGATTGAAATTGATTTTGATTATTGCCTAGAGAGTAGACTCTCACTCTCACACTCACACACACACACTCTCTCTCTCTCTCATGGGTGTATAAAGTAGAGAGTAGAGACAATCCTTACCTTACAAGCCGGTTTTGTAGGTTTGCGTTAGGCCCAACTCTCAATTCTAAGAAGAAATGTTTCCTTTTTTTATAGACACATTGTTCTAAAGCTGTGACCTAGATCTTATTCAGCAATGGAGTAATCAAGCATCTTGTTGAATGGGTGGGCAACAATGAAGGGAAAGAAAAGTTACTGTGCAGCTTTTAGGTAACATGAATTTTTAAAAATGAAAATATTTAAGATCTTAATTTTAATAACAAGAATCTAACTGTCACGATTAGTTGTTCTAGTTTCTCAAAATAACAAATTACACTAATGTAACAATCGGGCAGTGTTGCACCGTCCAATAATATTTTACTAGATGCATATTTTACAAAAATGACTGTTGGATTAAAAGTTTATATCATATAAATTATTTCTATAAATTTTTAGATATATCTAAAAATAGGGGTTAAAATTATCATCATATGAAAACAATTCAAACACTTTCAATCCATGATGATGATGATGCTGTGTTATTTTTATGGGGATTTTTGGGGAATTTGAATGACCTTATTTGGACTTATCTTATGGCATGTTGACACCTCTTTGCTTTTGGGCCACTTGTTCGTTCATAAACCCATGCCTAATCTTTGTAAACTTCCTACTCAATGTCCAGGTGTCTTTCCTATTGATCCCAAAAGGAATGCCTTTGTTACTTTCCCTCCTTTAAGAAGTTTGGTTTTACTGCTCTTAAATATGTTGATACAAGTTTGTGTTACTTTTGTGATGTTGATTGGACATCAAGATCAACCTCAAATACATGTTGTTCCTTGATCGTTGAAGAAACAAACTTTGGTGGCCAGATCTAGTGCAGAGGATAAGTAAGGAAATTTAGCAGCAACTGCAGCCTAAATTCTTTGGGTCCAGTCTCTACAGTCTCTATTTATAGAGATTCGGGTTCCTTTCTCCACTATTATTCATAGACAATCAATGCATAGTATCTTCGAGTCACGGTCTTGTTTTGCATAGTTGGACAAAACATATGGAGTTGGATATCTTCTTCATGTGTGAGAAGGTGCTGGATCATTCTCTTCTTGTCTCTCATACCAGCTCAAGATCATCTAGTTGACATCCCAACCAAACATCGATCTAAGATTAGGTTTTGCAATCTTCACACAAACTTGGGGTTCAACAGTTTTTACTGTGGTCACCCTGAGTTTGTAGGAGATGATAAAGTATTGCATATAGCTGTTGTCTGTTTTTCTAGATTAAAATGTTCTTTGTTGTTTTCTGTCACTTGTATTTGTTATGTGTATCTACCGATAATACTAGAGTATTCTAAGTTACTTCAATGAATAGACTGTTAAATATAACAATCAGATCTACAGTAACATCGGATTTCTAGAAGCTTGCATCATGTATAAATACAGTTTTTGGTCTCTCAAAATATAGGAAACAAGTAAATAAAATTCTGACTATATTTTCAGTTTATCTCTTTTCCGTCAAATCTGAAATTCAATCACAATGACTGAACTTCCTAGGGTGGTCTATTGCACATAATAGTAAAGAATGAGAATTCCTTCAAAGAATAAAAATACTTACAAAAATGAAAAAATATAGACTAACCTCTATAGTAGAAAGACTGGGCCTGGGGCGCATACACATTAGGAGAGTACAGAGGTCGATCTCCACCTGAACCAAAGGATCCTGACCGACTTGTGATCTCCCTAGAATGACCTATAGTTGTTGTACCCTGAGAAGAGTTAGAAGATATTGAATTCTCAGGTATTGACGGATGAAGCCCAAAAAAGATGACAAACGAACACAAATAGATAGCTGATAGTTATCTATCTAGCTGGTTGAATCGCTGAGGGTTTCCAAATCTGTTGAGATTTGCAGGTTTCTGGTATCTGGTTGAACTCTACCGCATCAGTGTTGACTGCTAGTTCTCTTTCTACCGGCGTCCACCAACTTTCGACTTAAGGAGATGCTTTTTGGATTCTGATGGGCCGGGTAATTTTGATTCGAGTCCGGAAATTAGTGTCTAGTGGCGTCTCTACAGGTTGGGTTGGTGTCTTCTCTGGTGGTCATTGGTGAATTTCAATTGATGTATTGTAAGGGGTGAATTGGGGTGATGTTTGATGTTCTTTTTGATTGGTTAAAGTGTTTTCATCACTTTGCCTCTCGTTGTATGATTCAACAATTCCTTATACTTCTTTTTTAGAAATTGTCCATTAATAAAATTTAGCCAATTCAAAAAAAAGTTATCTATCTGTGCACAAAGACACACACATATATGTATTATGTGTGCGTAAGGAGAGAGAGAGAGAGAGAGAGAGAGAGAGAGAGAGAGAGAGGATGCATAAGTTTTGACATAGTACCTTTCAAGTTTCAATAACATTTTTCTAATGGTTAATTTTACCAACCCAACCATTGAATCAAATAGATAAAATTTACATACAAATCAAAATCGTATATCTCATGCACCATTTTTTTAACATGTTATTTGGAAAATGAGTAAATATCTACTCTTAAAATTATATACCTTTCAATGTTTAAATTATCTATTAGAAGATATGAAAATATGTTGATATTGCATTAGTGTATCATAAATTATTTTATGGATTAGTTTCTCATGGTATCTCTAATATTAGTTTCTATATTACTTATTAGTGCTTATACTTTTCTTTAGCAGAAAATTATAAACACAAAATCATATTCATTGATTTGAAGTCTTTCATTATTTATCTTGCCTTTGCCTAAATTCTTATAACTTCAATATGGTATCATACCAGTATCATCATCTGTGACATCTCTTCTCATTATGTCACTACCAAGTTCCCTAAAGTATGAAACTCAACAAAAATTTATAACTCAAACCATCTTGACAGCCAAACACAAAAGTCTAACCATTTTTCTCCTTTGTTGTATCATGTGTTTGATGTGTCTTGAAGCTATCATTTTTTGTGTCATTCGCACAACATATTTTAAAGCTATTCACTGTCATGTAGCATGTTATCCTTCTGTCATGTTCATAATATCTCCTTCGTCATGTCATCTTTTCAACAAGTTCAAATTCTTTATTTTTTTCTACTAAAAAGAAGAAGAAAAAAAGTTCAAGTTCTCTCCTCTATTGTGTTATCTTTTCGATGTGTTCAGAATCTCCTTTGCCGTGTCATCCTTCAAGCATGTCCACATTCTCTCCTCCATTGTGTCATCTTTTGGAGATATTCAAAGTCTCTCCATTGTTGTGCCATCTTTTCGGTGTTCAAATACTCTCCCCCACCATGTGATCTCTTTTGGTTTCCATTATGCACTGTGGAGTTTCACTATTCCTAAAGTTTTCTCCATTTCACATCCACCACCACAACAACAACAATAACTAAGCCTTATCCCACTAGGTGCGGTCAGCTACAGGGATCAAATGACGCTATAATACTCTATCATATATTGTATCTTTATCCAAATCATTGACTTCTAGTCTATCTTGATAGTTTCGCATATAGTTTTTAGTGTTGCCCTTCCTCTGCCTCTAGCAATTAGCTACCATCTATCTGATCTTATGCTCTTAATACATAATCTACAAGTCTCTCCGCACATGCCAAAACCATCTAAGACGAGATTCAACCATCTTCTCTACAATAGGTGCTGCTCCAAATTTATCTTTGATGCTATCACTCCTAATACTATCTTGTCTAGTATCACACCTAGCGTAGCGTTCTCATCTATGCTACACAAATCATACTCATGTTTACAGCCCAACACTCTAACACATACAACATCATTGGTCTTACAGTTGTATGATAAAAATATTCCTACAGCTTGAGTGGTACTTTTGATCACCTAAATCCCCAAGGCACTCCTCAATTTCATCCATCTAGGTTGAATTTAACGGTTTACATCTCTCTCTATTTCCCCGTTGTTTTGTATAGGGATGGTCATGGTTCAATTCTATAAAGATAATTGAACTGAACCAAACTGATCTGGAAATTGGTTCGGATGAATCCAACCAAACTAATTGAAATATGTCTCAAAACAAACCGAATTGTTTTCTTGGTTCAGTGCATTGGTTTTCAGTATTTCGAATCAAAACTATTTAACTTCAAGAACCAAACTCAAATTTAATTTCAAGAAGTGACTTCATTTTGTATTCTAAACTAACCCTTGAGCTTTTCACCTCTCCATGCCCACTTCACGGCTTTTAAAATACCTACTAGTTTCAACAGGCACAAAAAATATTTTTTCCCATGAATATGTAGTGTCAGATTTTATTTTTATGGAATGAATAAGAAACCTCGATATGTTTCAGATGAAGATAATCTTTTCTTCTAGGAATCAGTGAATAATTAGAGTAATAACATTTAGGAACTTACGATCTCATTTTTCTGTTAATTGTGTTTTTTCCTTTTCTCTCTTTTCCGAAGAGGTGCAAGATTGCAGTGAATTATTTTCTTCTCTGCTATGTTCTGATTTTATTTTTGCATGTTTTATTTTCCATTAAATTTTGATGTGTTTTCATTTTTTTAATCCTATTAATCAGTCGTGGCATTGAGTTGAAAGGGTGAGCGGGTTTTCATCTGTGAACTGATTGCATGCGTAAGACAGTGGAGAGGGAACTCGGTTAAGAAAAGTTGATAACGGTTCCATTTAGTTCACAGAATTGTTTTTGTAAAGACTTTTTGATCCAGTAACTGTGTTTTGATGAACAGTTCATTTCACAAATGGACATTAACAGTTTGGTATTCTATGGGGGAGTTTGGTTAGGTTTTACTAAGTTCAGTTTTGTTATTTTTGGTTAAGTGAACAACCCTGGTTTTGTACAACAACCCAAGATATGTAAATTGTGTGACTTGTGTTATGGTATGGTCTTCGACTTTCGCCACTAAACTAGGTGTGCTTCATCTACTGCTAAATTTACATTCTGTATATTCAGTCTTATTTCTAATCAAACAAAAACCATATGCATCTAAATCATGTCTCCAAGTCTCTAACCTCTCATTTCCTCTCATCTCTCCAAGAAGGACTATATCATCTACAAAAAGCATGTATTGCAATGTTGGCTCTTGAATATGTTCTGTAAGTAAATCCAAGACTACGGTAACAAGATAGGAGCTCAAATCTGACCCTTGTGCAGTCCTACAATTATTGAGAAATCTTTTGTTGCTTTACACTGTATTCTCACACTAATCATGACCCCTCATACATATCCTTAATAACCCAAATATAGTCAATCTAAACTCCTTTCTTTTCTAGGGTTTTCCACAAAACCTCTCTTGGCCCCTTATCATATGCCTCCCACAAATCAATGAAGACCATTTGTAATGTCTAGCTTTCATGAGAGTTCGATAAAAATCATATCCGTCATTAAATAATTTGGGGAAATAATTTTTTTTACTAGAATGTACCTAAACCACGGTCTTCTTCATCCTAATACATTTCACTTGATCCAAGTCTCTAGTCTTTCTTTCCCGACCACTAGCTAGCCTATAAATAGATTATTTCTTATCAACCCGTCAATCAATAGCTTTAGTTCTGACTTTGCTCACCGCTTTCTTGGTCACTCACTTTATTAGCTTCCTTATATTTTCTCAGTTTTCCACATTTCTACATAATTACCGAGCTTTATACATTGCCTTTAAATCCTAACTTTACCCTGCACATATTCATTCCACCACCACGTTTCTTTATGCCTAGGACCAAATCATGTTGATTCACCAAGCGCCTCTCTTGCTACCTTCATAATCCCCTCAGCCATCTTATCCCATATAGCATTTGCACTTCCTTGTACCTCCCAAAATCCTCCCTCCAAACCCTTGGGTTGGAAATGTCCTTTGTTTCTCTCTTCTCCGCTCAACCAAGACTCCTAGCACATCTATTTCCATAGTCAGATAATCCTCCTTGCCTCATCATTCAATTATGTGTTTGATTTTTTCTTTTCTGGAAGAGTATTGTTGAGTGTCTCCCATTAGACAGTGGAATGGCTTGAACAATGGTTATAAGTGGAGGAACCCTCATCCCACCAAAGATATCCATCTCTGCAATTTCATTGTGTGATGGGTGTGCTGAGAGTCTCACTTTGAATAGTATATGGCTTGAACAATGGTTATAAATGGGTGTAAAGATCTTGCCGACTTGCCTCAGTTTCAGACTACAGATCTTGGTAAACTCCATTATTTTTTGGGCATTGAGGTAGCTCAACCTAAGGATGGTATTGTGATTTCACAACGAAAATATGCTATCATTCCATGAGATAACTTGTGGGGCTGAGTTGGGCTCAAACACATATTTTAAGAAGTGTATTTTTAACGAGCTTAAAGCTTAGCTTGCTTTAGCTTGAAGGATGGTTTTAGAAGACATGAAAATATCTTTAATATCTTGAAACTATGTTAGAGTATCTTAAATCATCTCACAGGGCTAGACGATTAAGGGAGAAGATGGTCTCGTGAGATAAATTGTTTTGAGTCCTCTTCTGACCATGTATGTGATCATAATGTAGGATTAGGATTAGACTTAAAAAGAATATTAAGAGTGCAAAAAGTTAGGGATTTACCACCATCTGATCCTTCATGTTATCTGGTTGAGTTGGTATCTCTTCTGCATCCATGATCAGTATGCTCAGTGACTTGATATGGTTTTAAAAACACAGGCATTAGCAGTTCAAATTATTGACCAACAAAGCTAATTTGGACTAACAACTACATATATACACGCACATGAATCACACGTTCAAACTTATGTATGTACTTTCAAATAGAAAACAGAGTCATGAGAATTAGTTAAAATTATCATAGATATTTATTTTGGAAATACTCGATTGAATAAGATGATCCCTTCACGGCGTCATTAATTAATTACAAAGAAGATCAACATCGACAATTATTGTCATATTCAGATTCAAAGATTAAAAGAAAATCGAAAAATAAACTGCAACCTAATAATAATAATAAGAAAAGTTTTAATTGAATTCATTCATCGAGAAGTTTGAGGAAGATCCGATCAAGATTGGTTGGTTCATTCACGTACCTGTGGTACGATCCGGAGCCTGTGGTGGTTGGGTTGCCGCCATGAATGAATCTTAATAGGAAACAAGATCTTCAAGACTCACTCGCACAAAAGACGATGTCATCTTCAAAAGGAAATAAGTACAATTTTTTAAAGGAAAGGGAAAACAATTTCAGGTAATCGGTTTTTTTATTATACTATTCAATTTAATTAAAAAAATGTCCTTGCTTAAAAAAAAATGTCCAAATATTACATTAGTTCAATTTGGTTTTATTTTCACCGTTTCTCATAAGTGAAATTAGGGGTGTGCAAAATATCCGGTTAGAAGGTCCAAACCCAGAATCAGATCCAAATCCGTTTTAAAAAATCCGGATTTTGGTATATGGTTATTAATCAAACCATTTTTATCTGGTCGGTTATCCATCCAAATTAAATTTTCGGATTTTGTTTAAATTGGTTATTATATCCTTTTCAAATTTGTTTTTGTCAAAAAAAAACAAAAACAAACAATATCCTTTTTTTTTTGACAAAACAAACAAATATCCGTTTTTTTTTTGACAAAACAAACAAATATCTTTTTTTTGACAAAAAAAAAACAAATATCCTTTTATTAAAATTAATTCACGCACAAACCATCACTGATTCACCATGTGCGTGTGATCTCTACAATTGTGATTTGTGATGAACCCTAAATCCCAAATCTACAATAATCTCTCCAATTGAACCCTAATCGATGATATTCTCTTCCAATCGAACCACACTCATTCTCTCCAATTGGTTATAGATAAAAAAAATAAAAAATATTTTTAGAAAATAAACAATCCCTTATCTTTACACTAATAATTTATATACCCTTATCTCGTTGGAATTGGAAAAAAGAAATCTAGAAGAAGGAATGTGAATGGTCTTCTTCACATGCTTTTTTTTTCATCTCTTTCAAACACATATCAAAAGCAATTTGGCTTGAAGCTGATTATTACGCAAAGAACAAAAAAAGAAAAGTGTATTTTTTTACGGTTTTTAATATGTTTTTCGTCTGCGTAAAAAAAAGAAAAAACTAGACCAAATTAACCGTTTATTAATCCTGTTTTAAAAATAACCAGTTTAAAACTGGATTTAAAAATTAACCGCTTTTAAACCGGTTTTATAAAAATATCCGGTTATGTATCCGTATCCAAATTTATAACTGGTTACATAACCGGTTTATAAAAAATAATGGTTATGGTCTTGTATCCAAATCCATATATCTGGTTTTGGTTTGGATATGATTTGATTTGGCAAAATAACCGACCATGCACACCCCTAAGTGAAATGGAATCTTACATGTATATGTTATAGATTTGTGCGTTTGTTTTAACTTTTTTAAAAATTGGTTTTTATAGAGTATTATTTTTGTGTTAAAAAAAATTTAACAAAGAATTTTTTATAAGAGTTTAAAATAAAATAAAAATTAAATGCTTTTATTTAAACCATTATTTTAAATATTTCATTTCTTTGTTAAAAAAAAAATAGATTATAAAATTTCAAAAAAACTCTCTAAAATTGCATCCAGTAAAATCTATTTAAAAAAACTATTTTAAATAACTTTTCATAAAAATAATTCTTTAGAGATAACTTTTTTAAAAAATTGTGATTTTTATTAAATTAAAATCTCTAACATAAATATTTAAGTCATTGAATGTCAAAATCACTTTTTTAATTGATAAAAACATTTGACCAAAAAAAATTAATAAAAAGATGAATTTAAAATAACTTTTATTATTTTTAATGAAGTTATCCTAAAAATCATTTTTAAAAATACAAGGAAAAAACCACTTTTTTAAAGTTTAAACAAACGTAACCTACAAAAATTACAATATAAAAATAATCAAAAAACAGTTTTAAATGAAAAATTGTTAATAGTAGTTTTTGGAATAATATATCTATAACTATATATAAAAATGATATAAATTTTTGGGATGTCTTTTTCGTTATTCCTATTTTACCCTTTAAAAAAACTACCAACAAAAAAGTAACCAACTACATATTAAAAAGATACAAATTTTTGGGATGACTTTTTTATTATTCTTATTTTACACTTAAAAAAAACTACTCTATAATCTATACTAATATATAAAGGGGATACAAATTTTTGGGATGACTTTTTCATTATATTTTACCCTTAAAAACAACTAAAAAAAAAACTAAACACAACTTCCACATAAAAGTAGGTTTTCAGTTTTTTTATAGTAAAAAAAATATATATTTTTTTCTTCTTAATAACTAGCCAAAACAAAAAAGGAGGTCAAGTAGTTATCAATTAACTAAGTCCAATAAAAAAGGAGATTAAGTAGTTATTTATATTTGCACAATAGAGAATATCGATCACAGCAAACAAAAAAAAAAAATATCGATCACACAAACGGGCACGGGACTAAAAAAGGATACAAATTTTTTGGATGGCTTTTACATTATTCCTATTTTACCCTTAAAAAAATACAAACAAAAAAAAGTAATCAACTACTTATTAAAAAGATACAAATTTTTGGGATGACTTTTTCATTATTCTTATTTTACCCTTAAAAAAAACTACTATATATAAAAAGGATACAAATTTTTGGGATGAATTTTTCATTATTCCTATTTTACCCTTAAAAAAAACTACCAACAAAGAAAGTAACCAACTATACATATAAAAAAGATACAAATTTTTGGGATGACTTTTTCATTATTCTTATTTTACCCTTAAAAAAAACTACCAACAAAGTAACCACCAATTATGATTTACTCTTTTTTTTAAAAAGTAACCACAAATTAAATTATGGAACTTTTAATACATTTCTATACCATAATACCATTATGTATACATTAATAATCTTCTATTATACATAACATTTTAAGTTGAATATTATTAAAATACAGTAAAACCCAAATTTGAATTATGAATGATAGAAACATGAATTAGTTTAGGTCAAAAGAACGATTCTATGATAACAGCATGAATTATGTAAGTTTGCTAATAGAAGTAAACTAAACAGAACAAAAAAAAATTATTTATCATAAGTTTGTTAAATTAAATTATGATTTGGATTATTAGTTGAGCCCACATGAAGGACTTAAAAAATATGAAAACTAAAGATACACACATTAATTTAAATAAAAATCAAATTTATAATAAATCACGATTTACAATTTATATATCTCAGTAGAATAGAAAACGCGAATCACACAAACGTTTAGCCGCTAGTTTTTTATAAAGGAAAGAGAAAATTAGTGTTATTAAAAGGTGATGTTATTTTGTAATTAAAAAAAATTATTTTTACATATTGTATCCAACCAAATGAAAATTATTTTATTAAAAATAAGTTATTTTTATTACAATAAACAAACACAAAGTAAATTTTATTTTTCTATAAAATCTCTAAAAAGTAAAATCTCTATTGAATATAAAAAAATAATAATAATAATAATTGGCTGCTCATATAATTCTAAGAGTTTTATTGACCTTTTAGAGAATTTATGCTTCTATTTTTAACATTCATGCGCTCTTGAGATTGAATTGGGAGGTTGGCTTATATCATTTCCATAGGGAATAAAATTCTAGACGATTTTCTTGCAAAATTGGGTGCCACGAGTCACAAAGAAATGAAGATTTGGAAGTCCCCTCCAGATGCTTTGAAGGACATATCATTTCTGATGATGTTTTATACTAAGAGCATCTTCAATGGATATAATATATGTAAGTCATTTTATACAACTTATCTTTTATTTAGTGGGCTCCAATATGCCACATCACATTTATATAACCCACAATAATTTTACTCCAATAATGTATTTTTTTTTTACACAACTCCAATAATGTATATTTCAAAAACTTATAGCTAAATTAATTCCTTTGTTGATTGATTAAAAGCATAATTAATTATTTATTTGTATGGAACAATACCTTAAATAAGATATCTTTTCATGAAACTCGTATTGCCATGTAGATGTGTTCCAATGAAAACAAAAATCATGGTACAATTGCATAATAGTGTTTAAAACTCAAAGACAAAATTCTTGTTGGAAATGCTCTAATAATATAAATATAAATGTTTCCTTTTTTTCTTCTATTGGTGTACTTGACTTATGTACCAAAAATACCACTATATTTTTAATTCGCAACAAACATACTCTAAATTGATGATATACAAGTTGGAATGATTCATTGGTTCGTTTACAAATAAACTTACGAAAAATCAGTATATATTCTCTACTCTTTTTCAATATTCTTTTGCATTTTATTATTATTATCGTGCAATGTAATTATTCTAATCTATGCTCTATTTTCAATATTACCTTGCTAATATTCTAATGATTCTAATGTAAATGGATCATATTGCATATCAAATTTCAATTACAAATTTTAGCACACAACTTTAAATCACAAATTATAAATAAGTATTACTTGAAAACATTCAAGACACAAAATAAATTTCAACTTTAAACTACTCCATTGATTTTGTTCACGTATGTAAACACAAATTAGTTATAACAGGTGGGCTGCTCTAGGGAGTCTTAGAGTACTATGTAAAATGATTTGTTCACGTCACTATGAAGGTTGGGCTTAACATGACCTGGATGATCCAGCTTAGCTACACATGTTGAAGTTTGATCTTATGGTCGAGTTGAGCTAGACATGTTGAATGATGAGCTCATGGTAGAGCTGAGCTGACCAAGTTGAAGGGAAAGCTCATGACCGAGCTGAGCTTAGCATACTGAAGGATGTGCTGAGCTGAGCATGCTGAAGGAAGAGATCATGTTCGAGCTGAGCTGAACATGCTGAAGGTCGGGCTAAGCAAAGCATGCTGAAGGTGGATCTCACGGTCGAGCTAAGCTGGACAAGCTAAAGGGGAAGCTCATGGTCGAGCTTAGCTGGGCATGCTGAAGGAGGAGCTCATGGTCGAGTTGAGCTGTAAAAGCTAAAGGGAAAGCTCATGGTCGAGCTGAGCTGGGCATGCTAGAAGAGGAGCTCATGGTTGAGCTGAGCTGGACAAGCTAAAGGGGAAGCTCATGATCGAGCTAAGCTGGGCATGCTGGAGGAGGAGCTCCAGGCTGAGTGGAGCTTACCGAGCTGAGCTTAACATACCGAAGGAGGAGCTAATGGTCGAGCTAAGCTTAGCATGCTGAAGGAAGAGCTCCTACTCGAGCCGAGCTGGACATGCTGAAGGAAGAGCTCATAGTCGAGCTGAGATAACCAAGCTGAAGGGGAAGCTCATGACCGAGCTGAGCTTAACATGCTAAGGAAGAGGTCCTGCTCGAGCTGAGCTGGACATGCTGAAGGAGGAGCTCATGGTCGAGCTGAACTGACCAAGCTGAAGGGGAAGCTCATGACCGAGCTGAGTTTAACATGCTGAAGGAAGAGCTCCTTCTCGAGCTAGGATGGACATGCTGAAGAAGGAGCTCATGGTCGAGTTGAGCTGACCAAGCTGAAGGGGAAGCTTATGACCAAGCTGAGCTTGACATGCTGAAGGAAGAGCTCGTGGTCGAGCTGAGCTGGACCAGCTAAAGAATAAGCTCGTAGTCGAGTTGAGCTGGACATGCTTAAGGTTGGGCTTAACCGAGCTTGTAGAGGGAGGGGCTCTTGCTTGAGCTGAGCTGGGCATACGATGACATGAATGATCAAAGTATAATAGAGTTCACATGGTATGGTCCTCCATACCAATCCACAGTTCACCAAGCGTCAAATCTGTTAAGGCGTAGACGTTTGTTCTTCCTCAGGTCGATGTATATCCAGTCCAGATTTAATTCACTATTTGAAATAAATTGAAATAAACACATTAAAACATAGAATATTAGATTTATTGTAATGTGAACTTAGTTTAGTTGGTGGGTACATCACACTATATTTTTAAAAGTTAAAATTTGAACTCCGAACACTTTATTTGTTTACCCTAAGAATAAAATTCTATTCACTAGATTATTTGAATAGATCAAATTCAATTTAATCCTTAGAAAGCTCTTATCATTCATGCATCATGTGCCAATCCATCATCATTAACACCATACAAGATTAGTTTAATAATATGTCATTGATAATTAAGCAATAAAAAAATACTTTAAACTTTTCATACATTCTTCAAGTTGTTGTATTTTATTCATTTGTCCTCGAAGGTGAAGAGAAGTAAAACAAAACATGCGGTGAAGATAAGATGAAAACGAAGGTGAAAACAGAAAACTAACTCGTAGAATAACGCAACAACACTATACTTAATGAAAATGAAGTTGATCGGCGACACTAGGGTTTTTTGTGTATGCAATTGTATTGTGTTTACGAAGAGGAAGAAGAGAATTCGTAGTCGTACTCATGTGAGCCAATTTTTCTCATGTGGATTATATGAGGTCATATGTGTGTATTAGTTTGGGCTTGTGAGTGAGGGTTTGTATTGGGTATGAGCTAATTTAGTATTAGTAAGCAATTAGTTCATCAAATTTCAAAATTGAAAACTTAGAACCGAAACAAAATTTAGTATCCTTCAATTCGGTTTTTTATCCAAACTAAAAAGGTTTTATCTTGGATTAATGAGAAATCAAAAGAATTTGATTGTTTGAGGGAGAGAACTCTAGGAGGTAGAAGATAAACTCCTAAACCATACGTCCCTTGGGGTTTAGATAAACAACATTGCTATATGTCCCGAACTTATTTTCCCGAATTTATCCTGAAAGCTTGCGTGGCATCTTTTCCTCCCTTTTTAGAACGTGGATGCAGTATGTACTTTTGGAAAGTGGGGTCTCTTTTAACATCTCAGACAATTGATAAAAAATTGGTCTTACCTCCCCAAAGCACTAACCTTGCGCTGCTAATTTTTAACCTAAAGCAAAATCAGAGACTTGCCTTGTTTTTTCATGTGTGCGGTTGTGATAGTAACTCCAATGTTTAGCATGATGAAAATTAACAAACTCCTAGGAAATTAACAAATTACCAGAACTAAGCACACTGTCACACCACTAATTGGAACACTGCTAACTACCAAACTAGCCATAAGTATTGAAACTATATCTATACATATGCAAGAGATCACAACAACAACTGTACAACTGCATTGATACTACAGGCAGCAAAAATTGCACTGCTACTATACAAACAATTAGGAAATTTTGGATAGCAAACTCCCACACCAGGAAGCAACCAATCCGAAACCGATACGATCTGTCATCTTACTCATTTCTCCAAACATCTGAGACAAGCTCTAGGATTCAAAGGGGTGGAAAAGCTTGGTCTGAATTGAAGGAGTGAGATTCATCCCTTTTCAAGCATTTCATCAAACAACTTCTCTGCATGTTTGAGTTAACTGCAATCTTTGTGTCCATATCTCTGATTGCTCACTTGCAGGCTCATCGTCAACGACATCCAACACGAGTCGTTTTGGATCTCTACACCTCAACCACCGATCTTCTCATGGAGTATCTCTTGTATTCAATCTATTCACTAGTTCGCATCATTAGAAAAAGAATGAAAAAAAAACATAATTTCTCTTCTCAAATTTTGTCTCGACAGGTTACTAATTTTTCATCCATTTTTACAAAAATCATAACATGAAGGGAAAGAATGAAAAAACAAAAACAAAAAGAAACAGGAAAAAAAAACTTTTGTGTAAGTTTGCTTTGCAGAGAGAGAAAGACCAGAATTGTTGGGACACATCATGGACACGTCATTCGGGAGATTTTCGGGAATGAGATTTTTGGGAGATATAGCATTTTCCTTAGACAAAATTCTCAGGCTTTTTTAATTTAGTTGAATTAGTGGCAAATATGTGTGTCATCACATTCACATACACGAGCAACACCCTTCACAACATAAAAATGCAACATTTTACTAAAAACCCTTGTTTGCATATGATATGAGAGCCCCGATCACTGCATATTTTTAAAGATGTGATGCATGACTCAAGTTTTCTCCGTATTTTGTAAAATTATTGAAGGCTCACTAAAATTTTATCCTAAAATCCAAAACTAACTGATATAATATAACTAGTCGAGAATTCTTCCAAAAATGCAAAATTGATCGAGACCCATTTCATTTTTCATCCTAAGAAAGTATATTGATTCAAAGTTTGCTAAAATACATCTATATAACATAAAATTGAACAAGACACGATTCTTATTTCATTTGTCAATCCCCTAATTCCACCTAAGTTTAGATGGGAGGAGAGAGATTTAGGGCTTCTTTGAAACACTTCTCAAATTCTCTATTTTAGTTTTTAAAAATTCAAAAAGAGAAAAACTTGTTTGGAAGCACTATTTCTAAAAATTGTTTTTAAAACTAGTTCTTGATTGTTTTAAAAACTGTTGTGAATTCGATGATAAACTCACACCAATAATAAACTGATGTGTGGGGCAAGCGAAACAAGCAACCAATATAAGGACAATAGAGATGATGATGCAATAATTCAAAGCAATAACAGCGGAAGATAAAGAACACGATAACAATTTGTTTACCCAGTTCGGTGTTAATGAACCTAATCTGGGGGAGAGAGCACCTCTCCGTTCTACTAGAATCAAATAGTCACCACTTTACAAGAGTTTCCCACAATTGGGTACAAGGAATTAGCAAACCCTAATTCTACCCAAATCCTGAATCTCTTCCCGTGGCCAAGAGACTCAATTTGACCTAGTCTACCCAAGGTGATCCCACAAGATGATCCCAAGAATAGTTTGCCCTAGGATTCCAAACCCTAGCCTTTTGTGGTGGAAAACCCCGATTCCCTACATCTTGTCACACTATTTTGCTCTCCCAATTTTTCTATGAATAAACAACCTCTATTTATAGAAAAATATATGTCTATTATTTTAAAAGCAATCTTTTAAAATAAACCAAATCTCACATTATTTTTAAATATATCCAATTTAAAAATAAAACAGAATCCAAGTCAGATATTCTTCAAAAACATATTTTTCCACAAAATCTGCAATATTCTGACTTCCAATCTTGAGATTTAAAGGCATATCCAACAAAACTAAAAAACAAAAACTACTTATAAGTGTTTTGCTTCTCAATTTTGAATTATAATTTTGAAAAATTTTAAATTGGAACTTTTTTCCCCAAAAAACTCCGGAATTGTATTTATCTGATATCGAAAAAAATTTCCCCAAAAAAATCAGGAATTTTTTCCCAAAAAAAATCGTAAACTTTTTTTCCAATAAAAATCATGAACTTTTTTTTCGGAAAAAACTCCGAAATTGTATTTATCTGAAATCAAAACTTTTATTCCGAAAAATTATCGAAATGTTTTTCCCGAAAAGGATCAAAAAGTTTTTTATGGAAAAAATCAGGAACTTTCGCGAAAAAAGATCGGAAACTTTTTTTACGGGAAAAATTCCGGAATTGTTTTTATCTGAAATCGAAACTTTTTTCCGCAAAATATCTGGAACTTTTTTTCCGAAAAAAAAATCTAAAATTTTTTCCCGAAAAAAGATAGGAAATTTTTTTTCCCGGTTAAAATCAAGAACTTTTTTTCCAAATAAATAATCGGAATTTTTTTTTTGGAAAAAACTCTGAAATTGTATTTATCTGAAATCGAAATTTTTTTTTGAAAAAACATCAAAATATTTTCCCGAAAAAGATCGGAAAGTATTTTTGCAGAAAAAATGAGGAAAAATGAGGAACTTTGGCAAAAAAAGATCGGAAACAACTCCGGAATTATTTGAAATCGAAACCTTTTTCCGCGAAAAAATCTGTAACTTTTTTTTCGAACTTTTCTTGTCTCCAAAACTGTTTTTGAAAATTATGTAACCAAACGAATTTTCTCATTTTCTCATTTGTAAAATAGTTTTGAAAATTACATTACCAAACACATTTTTTTTCTTCTTTTCTCTTCTTAAAAATAATTTTCTAAAACACTTTCATAAAACACATTTTAAAAACTAAAAATCAAAACATACCCTTATTTATGTCAAAATTGCATGTGTTTTTTAAATTGACATTTTTTTCCTATTTGATCCTTTAATTTGTTTTTTCTTTTATGTTGATTTTTTAAGATGTGAACCGTCCCTATGACACAGCTCAGTTGGTTAACATACAATATGTGGAGACTAGAGTTTAAACTCTAATATGCCCACTTTTTTTACAATGACTCTAGTACATCTATTTATTCACTTTAAAAAAAATAAAATTCTAACTATTAGGCTATTTGACAAAAATAATAATAATAATAATAATAATAATAATAATAAAGTCTCAACATGGACTATTCTTTTGAAGCACAATTGGCTTTGATTTTGTCATAAAAAAGAAATGTATGAGTTTCCTCAACAGGTACTTTCAAACAATTTTTGTTGTTATGTGATGTTTTTGCACTATAATTTTGTTTGCAAGGGAAAAAGTCTCAACTACACGTCGTGATCTTTTTTAAAAATTTTCATTTAACTATGTTTAAAAAAGTGCATGTAACCGTTAGATGGTGATGTTTCATAATATTGTCCAACCCAAGAGGATGAGCCAACCCAAGAATAGCTATAATAATGTCTTGAAGTTCACATTTGTAGCTTCAAGCCATCCTCTTTGGATAATTCGTCCAACCCAAAAATAGTTATAACTATAAGTATAATGTCTGTTCTTTGTAGTGTTGTAACATTTGTTTAACTCTTTGCGCATTACACTGATTGATTGAAAAAGTTTGGTGTTACCTCAAAGTTACTTCTGATGATTTGTTGTCTCACCCTCTTCAAATAATCATGTTCTCCTGATGCTATAAGAATTTAATAATGGTATGAATCCATTGGCATTGTTACTCTTATTTTCATTGACAGTGATTCCCTTTACAATTTACTCTAGAAAAATGCTTCCAAACCCATAAAAAATTTGTGCAAACAAATGAGAAATGCGTCAAAAGACCAGACTTCTTCCCAATCTCCTCTTTTTCCTCAAGGGCTTAGCAACAGTAATTTGTTCTAGTCATGTTTTAAAGTTCGAGGTATATAAATCTTCATCATGTCTACACGTTGTTGGTCTGTTTTAGACTCGACACAGTATCTTGCAGTTCTTGGCCCATGGTCTCAACCGGAAAGAACATAACACATATTCCTGAGAGAAGAGCTATAATTTCAAACAGAAGGACAGCTACAGTTTGATGACATGCATGCACTAAAGCCACTGCTACCAGTGGACACAACATTCCACCAATTCTAGCCACCGAGCTTGCGATTCCGACACCAGTTGTTCTAACTGATGTAGGGTATATCTGCAGTTCATATAAATCTTCCAAATGTTAAATTTCATCATATATAAAGAAGCATTAGACTGAAAAAACAGTGTTGTGAAACCATTCCTTTTTTTTTTATAAGCATTCCTTATTTATACATGAAGAAAGTATAAAGGAATGCATTCATAATTTTGTTTGCAGTTACTTAATAGTTTTAACAGTTAATTAAAAAACAATGAGGTAGAGTGTCATTTAAAGCCAGGTATAAAGTTTCCATTTGTTTTGACAAATCTTAAGGAACAGGAGGAGTGCATCCATAATTTAGTTTCCTCCTATCCCTACACGCTTCATTCCTTCCGCTAACTCCTTTTCCAAAGCCCTCCTCTCCCCTCGAAAACAGACCCTAAGAATACGTTTATGCAACAAACACATCGAACTAACTTAGTAGCGAATATGTTTATGTCAACAATTTCCCTAAAAGCATTGGTTAAGGAATACAAATAAAAAATGTATTCTGAAAGATACACCATTTGAAGTTACTAATGCATTATATGTTGTACTTTTCAATTAACACTTTGGATTATACGTTCTTAAAGACACATGTTAGCAAACCCTCAAAATAATAACATTCTTCTTAATGACTAGGAGCCTCATATGTTAGTAGTCTTATTGGATTGGACTTTTACCAGTTGTTCTACAATAGTACTTGGTATTCAACAACAGTCTACAGGTTTACTTTCTTTCTACCGAAGAATACACAAGTTTTCTCTCAAAACTTTTCAACCAAATCATTCAAATTCAACATTATATTGCATAAACACATTACCTCTGGGGCATAAATATACATGACTGTGAAGGTTACTGTGATGCATATGCGAGCTCCAAATAGAAGGCCTGTTGTTAGGTCTTCAGGCAGATAGAATACTAATGGGAAAAGGAAAATACAACACATGAAGAACATGATTGACATCGATAGCTTACGGCCAAGTTTATCCACTGCTACGGCTGACAAGAGGAGCCCAGGTAGCTCTGTGCACAAAATCATGCATCAATCATGCATTTTCCAGCAATGGTATGGTATAGTAAAACAATTCTGAAATCAGTAGAAAACATACCTGCAAAACTAGCAATAAAAACACTTTTGTAACTTACATCCTGGGACTTCTCTGTCTGCAATTTATGTGGCATGCATTTACTATGTCCGTTCAACTCAGAGGTCAGCAAAACAAGGCCGTAATATGAAAAAGCATTACCGAAAAACACTGCCCATAATAGAAGGGTTGACCTTCTTAATTCGGGTGAAAGTAGCACTTGAAGTGATGAGATACCGCCTAAATTAGAAACCATTCCTTTAGGAGTTTCAACTTCATTTTTTCTTGGGGAGAGTAAAACTGTGTCCTCTGAAGGGTTGTCAATATTTTGTAGCTCAATTTGGTGGTCAGAAATAAGAATACCAGAAGGAAGTTTCGTACCATTTAGTCTTGCTATCGTCTCCAAAACATTAATTGCATCAGTTGTTCTACCTTTCAAGCATAGGTATCTTGGTGACTCTGGTGTCATTTTGTAGAACAGAAGAAGGAAAGATGTAGGAAGGGAAGATAGTGCGAGAAGCCATCTCCAACCTAGTTTTGGCATCACAATCTACAAGAAACATTGCATGAGGTCAGCCCATCAGCTTTATGATTAGTCAGGTATACAACATGGATAGGAACTACCACACTAATATCATACATAGAAAGTTTTACAGAATATTAGCAAGATTAGTAAAAGCTGAGATATATTCCTTAAGAAAGACAAGTAAAGCAATAACAGCTTTCTAGGTAATAAAAAGAAAATTTACAATTTGTGTCACGTTATACATTACTTAAGTCCTTTGATAATTACTTGTTGTCTACGTCAAGGAAGGACGTGGTAAAATGCTTTTTGTTATTTTTTTATCCCATTGGATCCCAATAAGACTCTTTCTTGCATCAAGGAACAATAGGAAGGAAGGAAGTAAGGAAATTATAAATAAACACAATAAGTTGAATCTAAAATTAAAGCTAAATAAAATCGAGGAGATCTGTGATATCTCATGATTCTCCTACACTTAGTCCTTAAATCCATGGTGAGTTCAAAATTTTAAATATAGGCCTTAACTAAATTGGAAATATACAGAGCTCTCACAAAAGATAAATAAAGTTAAAGTTATAACAGAGTTTAACTCCATAGTGGCAAAGATTGAATCATAGGCTTTGTTTGGGTGTTAGGAGGGAAAGCAAGGGGAGAACTTTGGAGAGGAGTGGGAAGGGAAAATTTGGAAAGTGTTTTTCGAGAGGACGAAAGAATACATATCATATCACTAATATTTTCTTTGATTTGAGAGTACTTTAAAGCGGTGAAACTGATTTAAAAATTTATTCAAAACCCTCCAAATCCTCCCTGATCCCTCGATGCATTTTTCGGTGTTCCTGCATATTGAAGGGCTTTGGTACAATGAAGAAAGGAAAACATGGACGCAAGGTGGGGGACTAGTCTCCTTTCCCCTTCCCTTTCTTTCTCCCTTTATCCTCAAAGCCCTCCCCTCCCTTCCCTTCGAAACTCCCAAAGAAAGCCTTAATATGAAGGGGAAACTGCACTCAATAACAGAGGAGAGGAGGCCAATATCGTTTACATAAACATAAAATTCATATTAAGAACACGTGAGTGTTTAAATGCAATTAATTAATGAATGAATGAATGAGGAATGGACAAAATTATTAGTATTAATTAATTTACCCACCCATGCAAGTGATGCCTCAAAAATTGTACCAACAGTCCAAAATGCTGAAAAGATAACCATCCAGGTACCTCTATTAGGGGCTGGAACGAACTCTAGAAACCAAGATGATAAGACAGGGCCACCTCCCAAACCAAGACCAACGAGAGAACGGAGGAGAATCAATGATATATAGTTAGGAGAAAAAGCACTGAGAAAACCGGCGGTAGCAGTAACTGTTGCTGTGATAAGAAATCCTTTCCTCCTTCCATGTTGATCTGAAACAATGCCCCATGAGTAAGCACCAATTAACATGCCGGCAAAAACAACACTAGTTATGAAGCTCTCTTGATGAGAGGAAAGATTCCATGCAGATTGAACTGCAGGGCCTACAAATGAGAGTAGCATCATTTCCATCGCTTCTGAAATCCAACCAATGCCAGCATAAACAAGTACAAGTATTTGAAAATTTCCAAAACCCAAAGCCAAAAGAGCATCATCTACTGTGTAGCTTCTTCCGCTTCCTCCTCCTTCATCCCCCATCGTCTATTCAATATTTCAATTCAATTCATTCATATTATTCCAAATCGATCCAAGATGGCGGCATAATTAATTAATTAATAAATAAATAAATCAATCAATCATTGATTGATTCGTACCATTTTTTGTTCTCGGAAAAGAAAGAGCTGATCTATGATGATATGATTGATATATGGATCTTCGTTCCTGAAAGCAAGCTAAATCAATGGACGATTGTGTGTTGTGTATACGATACAACAGAGAAAGTTGCCTTGTTTTTTCATGTGTGCGGTTGTGATAGTAACTCCAATGTTTAGCATGATGAAAATTAGCAAACTCCTAGGAAATTAACAAATTACCAGAACTAAGCACACTGTCACACCACTAATTGGAACACTGCTAACTACCAAACTAGCCATAAGTATTGAAACTATATCTATACATATGCAAGAGATCACAACAACAACTGTACAACTGCATTGATACTACAGGCAGCAAAAATTGCACTGCTACTATACAAACAATTAGGAAATTTTGGATAGCAAACTCCCACACCAGGAAGCAACCAATCCGAAACCGATACGATCTGTCATCTTACTCATTTCTCCAAACATCTGAGACAAGCTCTAGGATTCAAAGGGGTGGAAAAGCTTGGTCTGAATTGAAGGAGTGAGATTCATCCCTTTTCAAGCATTTCATCAAACAACTTCTCTGCATGTTTGAGTTAACTGCAATCTTTGTGTCCATATCTCTGATTGCTCACTTGCAGGCTCATCGTCAACGACATCCAACACGAGTCGTTTTGGATCTCTACACCTCAACCACCGATCTTCTCATGGAGTATCTCTTGTATTCAATCTATTCACTAGTTCGCATCATTAGAAAAAGAATGAAAAAAAAACATAATTTCTCTTCTCAAATTTTGTCTCGACAGGTTACTAATTTTTCATCCATTTTTACAAAAATCATAACATGAAGGGAAAGAATGAAAAAACAAAAACAAAAAGAAACAGGAAAAAAAAACTTTTGTGTAAGTTTGCTTTGCAGAGAGAGAAAGACCAGAATTGTTGGGACACATCATGGACACGTCATTCGGGAGATTTTCGGGAATGAGATTTTTGGGAGATATAGCATTTTCCTTAGACAAAATTCTCAGGCTTTTTTAATTTAGTTGAATTAGTGGCAAATATGTGTGTCATCACATTCACATACACGAGCAACACCCTTCACAACATAAAAATGCAACATTTTACTAAAAACCCTTGTTTGCATATGATATGAGAGCCCCGATCACTGCATATTTTTAAAGATGTGATGCATGACTCAAGTTTTCTCCGTATTTTGTAAAATTATTGAAGGCTCACTAAAATTTTATCCTAAAATCCAAAACTAACTGATATAATATAACTAGTCGAGAATTCTTCCAAAAATGCAAAATTGATCGAGACCCATTTCATTTTTCATCCTAAGAAAGTATATTGATTCAAAGTTTGCTAAAATACATCTATATAACATAAAATTGAACAAGACACGATTCTTATTTCATTTGTCAATCCCCTAATTCCACTAAGTTTAGATGGGAGGAGAGAGATTTAGGGCTTCTTTGAAACACTTCTCAAATTCTCTATTTTAGTTTTTAAAAATTCAAAAAGAGAAAAACTTGTTTGGAAGCACTATTTCTAAAAATTGTTTTTAAAACTAGTTCTTGATTGTTTTAAAAACTGTTGTGAATTCGATGATAAACTCACACCAATAATAAACTGATGTGTGGGGCAAGCGAAACAAGCAACCAATATAAGGACAATAGAGATGATGATGCAATAATTCAAAGCAATAACAGCGGAAGATAAAGAACACGATAACAATTTGTTTACCCAGTTCGGTGTTAATGAACCTAATCTGGGGGAGAGAGCACCTCTCCGTTCTACTAGAATCAAATAGTCACCACTTTACAAGAGTTTCCCACAATTGGGTACAAGGAATTAGCAAACCCTAATTCTACCCAAATCCCGAATCTCTTCCCGTGGCCAAGAGACTCAATTTGACCTAGTCTACCCAAGGTGATCCCACAAGATGATCCCAAGAATAGTTTGCCCTAGGATTCCAAACCCTAGCCTTTTGTGGTGGCAAACCCCGATTCCCTACATCTTGTCACACTAATTTGCTCTCCCAATTTTTCTATGAATAAACAACCTCTATTTATAGAAAAATATATGCCTATTATTTTAAAAGCAATCTTTTAAAATAAACCAAATCTCACATTATTTTTAAATATATCCAATTTAAAAATAAAACAGAATCCAAGTCAGATATTCTTCAAAAACATATTTTTCCACAAAATCTGCAATATTCTGACTTCCAATCTTGAGATTTAAAGGCATATCCAACAAAACTAAAAAACAAAAACTACTTATAAGTGTTTTGCTTCTCAATTTTGAATTATAATTTTGAAAAATTTTAAATTGGAACTTTTTTCCCCAAAAAACTCCGGAATTGTATTTATCTGATATCGAAAAAAATTTCCCCAAAAAAATCAGGAATTTTTTCCCAAAAAAAATCGTAAACTTTTTTTCCAATAAAAATCATGAACTTTTTTTTCGGAAAAAACTCCGAAATTGTATTTATCTGAAATCAAAACTTTTATTCCGAAAAATTATCGAAATGTTTTTCCCGAAAAGGATCAAAAAGTTTTTTATGGAAAAAATCAGGAACTTTCGCGAAAAAAGATCGGAAACTTTTTTTACGGGAAAAATTCCAGAATTGTTTTTATCTGAAATCGAAACTTTTTTCCGCAAAATATCTGGAACTTTTTTTCCGAAAAAAAATCTAAAATTTTTTCACGAAAAAAGATAGGAAATTTTTTTTCCCGGTTAAAATCAAGAACTTTTTTTCCAAATAAATAATCGGAATTTTTTTTTTGGAAAAAACTCTGAAATTGTATTTATCTGAAATCGAAATTTTTTTTTGAAAAAACATCAAAATATTTTCCCGAAAAAGATCGGAAAGTATTTTTGCAGAAAAAATGAGGAAAAATGAGGAACTTTGGCAAAAAAAGATCGGAAACAACTCCGGAATTATTTGAAATCGAAACCTTTTTCCGCGAAAAAATCTGTAACTTTTTTTTCGAACTTTTCTTGTCTCCAAAACTGTTTTTGAAAATTATGTAACCAAACGAATTTTCTCATTTTCTCATTTGTAAAATAGTTTTGAAAATTACATTACCAAACACATTTTTTTTCTTCTTTTCTCTTCTTAAAAATAATTTTCTAAAACACTTTCATAAAACACATTTTAAAAACTAAAAATCAAAACATACCCTTATTTATGTCAAAATTGCATGTGTTTTTTAAATTGACATTTTTTTCCTATTTGATCCTTTAATTTGTTTTTTCTTTTATGTTGATTTTTTAAGATGTGAACCGTCCCTATGACACAGCTCAGTTGGTTAACATACAATATGTGGAGACTAGAGTTTAAACTCTAATATGCCCACTTTTTTTACAATGACTCTAGTACATCTATTTATTCACTTTTAAAAAAATAAAATTCTAACTATTAGGCTATTTGACAAAAATAATAATAATAATAATAATAATAATAATAAAGTCTCAACATGGACTATTCTTTTGAAGCACAATTGGCTTTGATTTTGTCATAAAAAAGAAATGTATGAGTTTCCTCAACAGGTACTTTCAAACAATTTTTGTTGTTATGTGATGTTTTTGCACTATAATTTTGTTTGCAAGGGAAAAAGTCTCAACTACACGTCGTGATCTTTTTTAAAAATTTTCATTTAACTATGTTTAAAAAAGTGCATGTAACCGTTAGATGGTGATGTTTCATAATATTGTCCAACCCAAGAGGATGAGCCAACCCAAGAATAGCTATAATAATGTCTTGAAGTTCACATTTGTAGCTTCAAGCCATCCTCTTTGGATAATTCGTCCAACCCAAAAATAGTTATAACTATAAGTATAATGTCTGTTCTTTGTAGTGTTGTAACATTTGTTTAACTCTTTGCGCATTACACTGATTGATTGAAAAAGTTTGGTGTTACCTCAAAGTTACTTCTGATGATTTGTTGTCTCACCCTCTTCAAATAATCATGTTCTCCTGATGCTATAAGAATTTAATAATGGTATGAATCCATTGGCATTGTTACTCTTATTTTCATTGACAGTGATTCCCTTTACAATTTACTCTAGAAAAATGCTTCCAAACCCATAAAAAATTTGTGCAAACAAATGAGAAATGCGTCAAAAGACCAGACTTCTTCCCAATCTCCTCTTTTTCCTCAAGGGCTTAGCAACAGTAATTTGTTCTAGTCATGTTTTAAAGTTCGAGGTATATAAATCTTCATCATGTCTACACGTTGTTGGTCTGTTTTAGACTCGACACAGTATCTTGCAGTTCTTGGCCCATGGTCTCAACCGGAAAGAACATAACACATATTCCTGAGAGAAGAGCTATAATTTCAAACAGAAGGACAGCTACAGTTTGATGACATGCATGCACTAAAGCCACTGCTACCAGTGGACACAACATTCCACCAATTCTAGCCACCGAGCTTGCGATTCCGACACCAGTTGTTCTAACTGATGTAGGGTATATCTGCAGTTCATATAAATCTTCCAAATGTTAAATTTCATCATATATAAAGAAGCATTAGACTGAAAAAACAGTGTTGTGAAACCATTCCTTTTTTTTTTATAAGCATTCCTTATTTATACATGAAGAAAGTATAAAGGAATGCATTCATAATTTTGTTTGCAGTTACTTAATAGTTTTAACAGTTAATTAAAAAACAATGAGGTAGAGTGTCATTTAAAGCCAGGTATAAAGTTTCCATTTGTTTTGACAAATCTTAAGGAACAGGAGGAGTGCATCCATAATTTAGTTTCCTCCTATCCCTACACGCTTCATTCCTTCCGCTAACTCCTTTTCCAAAGCCCTCCTCTCCCCTCGAAAACAGACCCTAAGAATACGTTTATGCAACAAACACATCGAACTAACTTAGTAGCGAATATGTTTATGTCAACAATTTCCCTAAAAGCATTGGTTAAGGAATACAAATAAAAAATGTATTCTGAAAGATACACCATTTGAAGTTACTAATGCATTATATGTTGTACTTTTCAATTAACACTTTGGATTATACGTTCTTAAAGACACATGTTAGCAAACCCTCAAAATAATAACATTCTTCTTAATGACTAGGAGCCTCATATGTTAGTAGTCTTATTGGATTGGACTTTTACCAGTTGTTCTACAATAGTACTTGGTATTCAACAACAGTCTACAGGTTTACTTTCTTTCTACCGAAGAATACACAAGTTTTCTCTCAAAACTTTTCAACCAAATCATTCAAATTCAACATTATATTGCATAAACACATTACCTCTGGGGCATAAATATACATGACTGTGAAGGTTACTGTGATGCATATGCGAGCTCCAAATAGAAGGCCTGTTGTTAGGTCTTCAGGCAGATAGAATACTAATGGGAAAAGGAAAATACAACACATGAAGAACATGATTGACATCGATAGCTTACGGCCAAGTTTATCCACTGCTACGGCTGACAAGAGGAGCCCAGGTAGCTCTGTGCACAAAATCATGCATCAATCATGCATTTTCCAGCAATGGTATGGTATAGTAAAACAATTCTGAAATCAGTAGAAAACATACCTGCAAAACTAGCAATAAAAACACTTTTGTAACTTACATCCTGGGACTTCTCTGTCTGCAATTTATGTGGCATGCATTTACTATGTCCGTTCAACTCAGAGGTCAGCAAAACAAGGCCGTAATATGAAAAAGCATTACCGAAAAACACTGCCCATAATAGAAGGGTTGACCTTCTTAATTCGGGTGAAAGTAGCACTTGAAGTGATGAGATACCGCCTAAATTAGAAACCATTCCTTTAGGAGTTTCAACTTCATTTTTTCTTGGGGAGAGTAAAACTGTGTCCTCTGAAGGGTTGTCAATATTTTGTAGCTCAATTTGGTGGTCAGAAATAAGAATACCAGAAGGAAGTTTCGTACCATTTAGTCTTGCTATCGTCTCCAAAACATTAATTGCATCAGTTGTTCTACCTTTCAAGCATAGGTATCTTGGTGACTCTGGTGTCATTTTGTAGAACAGAAGAAGGAAAGATGTAGGAAGGGAAGATAGTGCGAGAAGCCATCTCCAACCTAGTTTTGGCATCACAATCTACAAGAAACATTGCATGAGGTCAGCCCATCAGCTTTATGATTAGTCAGGTATACAACATGGATAGGAACTACCACACTAATATCATACATAGAAAGTTTTACAGAATATTAGCAAGATTAGTAAAAGCTGAGATATATTCCTTAAGAAAGACAAGTAAAGCAATAACAGCTTTCTAGGTAATAAAAAGAAAATTTACAATTTGTGTCACGTTATACATTACTTAAGTCCTTTGATAATTACTTGTTGTCTACGTCAAGGAAGGACGTGGTAAAATGCTTTTTGTTATTTTTTTATCCCATTGGATCCCAATAAGACTCTTTCTTGCATCAAGGAACAATAGGAAGGAAGGAAGTAAGGAAATTATAAATAAACACAATAAGTTGAATCTAAAATTAAAGCTAAATAAAATCGAGGAGATCTGTGATATCTCATGATTCTCCTACACTTAGTCCTTAAATCCATGGTGAGTTCAAAATTTTAAATATAGGCCTTAACTAAATTGGAAATATACAGAGCTCTCACAAAAGATAAATAAAGTTAAAGTTATAACAGAGTTTAACTCCATAGTGGCAAAGATTGAATCATAGGCTTTGTTTGGGTGTTAGGAGGGAAAGCAAGGGGAGAACTTTGGAGAGGAGTGGGAAGGGAAAATTTGGAAAGTGTTTTTCGAGAGGACGAAAGAATACATATCATATCACTAATATTTTCTTTGATTTGAGAGTACTTTAAAGCGGTGAAACTGATTTAAAAATTTATTCAAAACCCTCCAAATCCTCCCTGATCCCTCGATGCATTTTTCGGTGTTCCTGCATATTGAAGGGCTTTGGTACAATGAAGAAAGGAAAACATGGACGCAAGGTGGGGGACTAGTCTCCTTTCCCCTTCCCTTTCTTTCTCCCTTTATCCTCAAAGCCCTCCCCTCCCTTCCCTTCGAAACTCCCAAAGAAAGCCTTAATATGAAGGGGAAACTGCACTCAATAACAGAGGAGAGGAGGCCAATATCGTTTACATAAACATAAAATTCATATTAAGAACACGTGAGTGTTTAAATGCAATGAATGAATGAATGAATGAGGAATGGACAAAATTATTAGTATTAATTAATTTACCCACCCATGCAAGTGATGCCTCAAAAATTGTACCAACAGTCCAAAATGCTGAAAAGATAACCATCCAGGTACCTCTATTAGGGGCTGGAACGAACTCTAGAAACCAAGATGATAAGACAGGGCCACCTCCCAAACCAAGACCAACGAGAGAACGGAGGAGAATCAATGATATATAGTTAGGAGAAAAAGCACTGAGAAAACCGGCGGTAGCAGTAACTGTTGCTGTGATAAGAAATCCTTTCCTCCTTCCATGTTGATCTGAAACAATGCCCCATGAGTAAGCACCAATTAACATGCCGGCAAAAACAACACTAGTTATGAAGCTCTCTTGATGAGAGGAAAGATTCCATGCAGATTGAACTGCAGGGCCTACAAATGAGAGTAGCATCATTTCCATCGCTTCTGAAATCCAACCAATGCCAGCATAAACAAGTACAAGTATTTGAAAATTTCCAAAACCCAAAGCCAAAAGAGCATCATCTACTGTGTAGCTTCTTCCGCTTCCTCCTCCTTCATCCCCCATCGTCTATTCAATATTTCAATTCAATTCATTCATATTATTCCAAATCGATCCAAGATGGCGGCATAATTAATTAATTAATAAATAAATAAATCAATCAATCATTGATTGATTCGTACCATTTTTTGTTCTCGGAAAAGAAAGAGCTGATCTATGATGATATGATTGATATATGGATCTTCGTTCCTGAAAGCAAGCTAAATCAATGGACGATTGTGTGTTGTGTATACGATACAACAGAGAAAGTTGAATCTGAAAACTCTTTGTCAGTTTTTTTTATCGTTTTATTTCATTTTCGACTTTCACATCGTTGACTACGACCGGAATAGTCTCCCACCTCATCAGTTCGACCTTGCTAATAACACCCTCCCTTTTCTTATACAATCTCCCTCACATGTTATAATTGCTTTTGTGAAAAATAACTTCTACTACCTTTCGTTCATAATTGAAAAAAAACATTAACTCGTTATCCCTTTTTAATGAAAAAAAAATGTAAAAATAATATTAATTGTCAATTTCTGGATAAACTTACTTGCATTACTTTAGGTGCATTTTTTGTAGTTCCACTCAGTTTTTTCATTTGAAAAAATAAAAGAAAACTATTTTTTCAATTAAAAAATTACTTCTTTGTGAGTAGAACAACAAGAAATGTACCTAAAGCAATACATGAAATTTTTGTCCTAAATTTAATACTACAATCAACTTTCTTAATCTTCGTGATTTTTTCAAAATCTTATATTTAGGGTCTATTTGGATTTGACTTATTTTTGAGGTTATGAAATTAGTTTATGCAAATAAATAAAGTTTTATGTTGATTTATAAGTTTTCACTAACAAAAATTGTATTTTTATTAGTTGTTTTATCATAAACTACCCTGAAAAGTTTATAGTAATACTAAAAACTTATTTATTTACATAAGTTATTTTGCATAAGCTTAAAAATAAGTCAATTCAAACGGACCCTTAAGGACAAAAGTATATTAATTAGTTAAAAATTGCTAATGCAATAGTTAATAAAAGTAATTTGGTAAAATATCCATTATCTTTCTCCCTTTTTTTTAAAACAAATTAATTCTATTTATTTTATTTATTAATATACGTGTAAAAACCTAATACGGTATTCATTTTGAACTTAATTCGCAAAATAAGAGTTCGTTAAAAGTAGAACTAAAAGTTGTGACCGACAATATTTAAGGATAACAAATTGTTAAATTTTTTTATATGGACTAAAAACAAAATTCAAGATATTTATAGGAGGGTGAGTAGGAGAAAGACATGCATGTGTGGACTTGACTGTAGTTTCACCGCTTATGGGATTAATGACTGAGGATTTTACTGTAGGACAAGCGACCCTCAAAATTGCTTCAAACAAAGTGGCCAAATATGAAAGAGCGTGTGTTCTGACAATCGTAGAGATGACAATTGGACTCATACTCATAACAGGTATGATAAAAACCTGTATTTTGGGTATAGACACAAGTATGAGTAATTACCCATAAAAATGAACGGGTATGGGTGCGGATACTGGTACCTTAGTACCCACCCCGCCCCATACCCACATAGTAATATTTATTTATTTTATCTATATTAATATATAGTAATATATGCATATCAATTTAATAAAAATACAACACTATTAAACTATTGAATGTTTTAATAAAAATGTTTATTTATAACATTATACAAACACAATGTGAATATGTCAATAAAGATATGAACTTTAGCATGATTCTAGTAATAAAATTTTTATAATTTTTATGAGTCAACATTAAAATCTTTGAAATTTTATTAGAATTATATGATATTTTACAATTGATCTATTTATTTTTAGCAAGTGCATGTAATGGGTACATGTATGGGTACTTAGGTACCCGTAGGCGTAGAGTATGAGCACGAATACAAATGTTGTTACTCACATGGGCATGAGGATGGGTACAAGTCTTTTTTTCAAACTGCAGGTATGAGAATGTGTATTATAGTACCATACCCATAACCAAGGTTGTCATCCAAAAAAGATTAGTGGCATAACTTATTACTCATATATATATATATATATATATATATATATATATATATATATATATATATATATATATATATATATATATATATATATATAAAGGTTTATTATTATTATAGGTCTAAAAATTTATATAACCCGAATTTATGTGACTGCTTGTCATGAATTTGATGGTGCAAATTGGACATTTTAACTAACTTTTTAATAAAATAAAAATTGCATAGTATTTAACCTTTTTGTCAAATTTTTTGGTACATATTTATTTAAATACGTACTGGACACTTCGTGAGGTGGATAAGTGTAATAATTTCACAAATAGTGTATATTAATTTTTTTTATATTAAACACTATTGGTGGACCTATTAGAATTCTCCATCTCAGCAATGTATCGATACATGTTCAAATAAGATGTGTACTTAAATGTTCAGCTTAACTTTTTTTATAATTAAAAATAATACAGAGTACACTTTTAACAACCTTAAACTTTTTTTTTTAGAGGAACCAACTTTTCAATGGATGACAAATATCCACATTTATAAAACCTTTTTTTTTTATAATTCATTTATAAAACCTTTTGAGAAGAACAAAAAACGTACATATTTGTCTCCATCCGGCACAACATGCTAGTAGATTTGAGGATATATGACAGTATCTCCTTGTTAGAGCTAGTGAGTTTATTTGAGAATTTTGTTGACAATGTTAAAGGATGTACAAGTTACCAAAGTATTAAAACATTTAATAGCAAGATATGCAAAACATTTCAAAAAGCAGGTAGTGAATTAGGTTTTTTGCGATATGACAGAGAATTTTAGATGCAAATCATGAAGCTTTCAACACAGTTACATGTGGTCAATTGAGGAGTTTATTTGTGACATTGTTGAACATGAATACTACGAACAAGTCATATGAGGTGTGGACGCTTACATGGAAATTGTTGTTTATATGGAAGAAAGACTAAATATTCTTGTAAAAACTAGTAATTCAAACAATTAGAAAATGTCACTTGAACATAAATTATAAGGGTTAAGTAATTTTTTTGTTCTTATAAATATTTTAATTTGTTTTTTATCATATACAAATTTTCAACAAATTTTGATCTTTTAAATATTTTTTGTCACGATTTTTTGTCCAAACTTTTAAGTTAACTCATATGTATCCTTTCAAATTTTGAATTATTTTTCATGATCATAATTAGTATATTATAAAAATTTCTCTTACAAAAAATTAATTTTTTTTAACAAGGATGAATAAAATATGAACTTTTTAAATTTTTAGTGCATAAAAACTTCATATTTATGTCATCTTTTTTTAAAAAAATTCCAAGGAAGTGATTCTTCTAATATTATAAACATAAATACAAAATCTCATTTAAAAATATAAAGTGAGTTAACTTTAAAATATAGACTAAAAATCATTAAAAATATTAGGGAGACTAAAACTTGTTGAGAATTTTTATATAGACTAAAAACAAAATTTAAAATATTTATATTGACAAAATTTATTTAACCTTAGTCATAATAACAAACACTATAACAAGACAAGATTAGTCCACTATAATATCTACATATTGTTTATTTTTTCTCTTTCTACAAATGATTAACTAAAACAGTAAATACAATTAACACAAATTTTCCAATAGTTGCGCATCACCATCACAATATATGGTCCTAAATGCAGGTTGGTAAGAGGCACTTGACATCATCCTTGAAAAGACATGCAAATGAGTTAAAATTCAACAAAGTCATCACCACAATTACAAAGAATAATATATTTAAGGCTTAATTAGCCTGCAAGTCCCTTAAGGACTTTTTTTGTTTCACTTTGGTCCCCTAAAGAAAATAAGTTCCACTTTGGTCCCTTATTGATATCTCCGGCTGTCAATATGGTCCTTTTCGTCCATTTTTTCTCAGAAACCGTTAACTTTTGTACATGTGGCAAAATATGTTGTTACGTGACATCTGTACCGAAATTAACAATTTTTGAAAAAAAATGGACGGAAATGACCATATTGACTGATGGAGATATCAATAAGGACCAAAATGGAACTTATTTTCTTTAAGGGACCAAAGTGAAACCAAAAAAGTCTTTAAGGGATATGTAGACTAATTAAGCCTATATTTAAGGAAAATGCTAAACAGTGCCCTCGGAGCACTAATTAAGCTTACTAATAAGGATTTTTTTTTTTGTAATTTGTGCATTCAATGCCTCAAAATTGTAAAAAGTCATATTTTCAACGTTAACTTTCACTTTATTTTCCTTTTTATGTATGCTTAATTAACAAGTGTTCCGGGGGCACTGTTTAGCATGACCCTATATTTAAATATTTTCCGCATATTATATGATACCAAATTTTAAACTTATAACTTCTAAACTTATATAATAAAAAATGTTGTTTAGTAATTTTTTTTCTTAAGAGATCATGGCTTATTTTTATTAATTTATAACTTATTTTGATAAGCTAATTCAATTAGCTTATAATGTTATTTTTTTTTTCTCAATTTTATCTCTATTATCCTACTTAAAAAATTAAGTATTAATTAAACATATATTTTTTATATTATTTCATATTTTATTGAACACTAAAAATTCACTCATCTAACTTATCTACTATAAGTGTAGGCTAAGATGTTGGTGGAACTAGGACTGGACATAAAACAGCCGTCCGGACCAAACCGTCCAGCCCGTTAGGCCCGTTGGGCTTCGGTCGGATCTTACGGGTCAATCGGTCCAAGCGGATTGAAGAAATTGGGTTCTATTGGACAGTATAGGTCGGTTTCGGTTGGACAGATCCAATCCACGGGAAACCATAACCGACCGCCATTAATAGTATATATTTAATATTCATTTATTATAATTTATATTAGTGTTAACACATCCAAAAACACTTTCAGTAGAAAAAAAAAGGCCAAATCCATAAAAAAGCCCAATGATCACTTAGTAACAAATCCAACTAAATTCACATGTTTATGCACCATGCATAAGGAAAATCCTTATGCATAATAACTTTTCCCACTCACTCAGTAGTTTGTCTAAGTTTGAACACTTCTCTCTCGTGAATGTTCCTCAAACCCTAGCCGTCGTTCCTCCGTCTCAGATCCGCCGTTCATGCCAGATCTGCCATTCCTCTGTTTCTCTGTCTCAGATCTACTTCACTACGACGACGAGCCACCACGTTAAACAATAAGTTATGTTTTCTTTTGTTTTTCCAATTCGTTTATTAATCCAACATCGATCTGTTTTGACCTAGGTTTTTTTATATCGCATATCCTATACGGTCGAGAAATGGTGGTGTATGCTTCAAACAAAGAATAGGTAAAAGTTAAGGTTTTGATTTTGTCATTTTTAGTAAGGGCTTTTAATTTAGATTATGATTTTCTCTAAATACACACTTTATTAACTTCTACTTTGTTATTTCTTTGATTAACACAAGTTTTTCATATTGTTATTTCTTTTTCAGTTTTTGCTTGTAAATCAGAAGGAAGCCCCATTATATTCTTTGATTGATGAAAAGGTTAAAGTTACTAAACTAGGGTTTTTTATTTTTCATTTTTAGTTGAGGGTTTTTGATAAAATATGCCTTATGCTTATTGTTTGATATGGCTTATTCTCCTTTATGTCTGCTGTACTGTGTATACTACTTGTTAAACTATGGATTATGCTTATTGTTTGATATGGTTTATACTTGTTAACAATGGTATACTCTATTGTTCTTAGTCTCTTACCTTGTGTGGTTGCATTTGTAAAAAGTTTTAATTTTGATGTATTTGTATTCTTGCCTTAATAACAGGATTAAACCATTGCAGAGAGTTGCAAGTGTACATACTAGGTACAAGGACAAGAAATTAGAAAATATACATGAACAGGTCAGTTTTAACCAACCACATCATATTAATGTTTTATGTCTATTACTTAGTATAATTCTATATAACAAATGGCTATTAATTTGAAAATAACTATCATTTTTGATGATTTTTCATTGGTTTTTGCAGCACAACTTTAAATGTCACCATCTTGGAGCATGAGCAAGCTGCAAATTTCATTTTTAATAATGAAGAAACTTGCATGTTTAATTTTTAATATTGGATGACTGTAATTTATATTGTTATGGCTCTGTAAATTTTGTAAAACTTTAAATTGTGTGTTGTGTGTGTGTGATATGTTGACCTGATGCATCTATCTTGATGATAGATGAATTATGTTTATAAACAATAGTGGCCTTAGACACAAAACGGTGTCTTAATACTGATTTGGCCTTAATATTATAACGCCTTATTTCAAAAGATGTTTATCAAAACTCTTCTCAAGCTCTTTTTAATAATTACACTGACATAAATTAGGAATTTTTGTAAAGATTTTATTTTAAAAAGAAACAATTACGGGCCATGTCAAATTTGGCCCAATTAAGAATAAACCGATTGAATCCACCCGGTTATCCGACCAATCCGAATAAACCGAAACCGCCTTAACCGAAACCTTTTTTGGGCGGATTTGGGCCTGGGATTCCCAACCGTGGGCCTAGTCGGATTGAGGTTTTGAGCCCGATAAATACCCAAACCGACCGATTGTCCAGCCCTAGGTGGAACACCCGAGTTTAAGAGGCGAAGAAAGAGCCCACAAAAAAAAAAGGAAGTCGAAAGAATGGAGGTCACTAGAGAAGAAGTTTCGAGGGCTTATATAAATTATTCAAATTCATTTCATGTTGTTATAACTTATAATACTTTAAAAATTAAAAACATATTAATTATAAGTATTTTCTACAAAATCACTCTCTTAGATAAAGTGGAAAATTTCTAAGAGGGAAAAATGTTATGCGTATGTGTATGGAAAACTTGATCATGCACATTATGTCTTGACAATGGAAATTTCTTTTGCCATTGCGTTTCTCTTTACATTTTTATTTTATTTTTCTGCTACTTAAGTAACAGCCGTTATAAAAATGAAAAATTTGAGAAAAATTCTTTCGCTGCTTAATTAGTTGACGCCCCCCAACATAAATTTTTTAAGATTTTACATCATCCCTACTTAAGTAGATAATTGAGTTTACTACTTAACTAGTTGACATCTCATATACGTGAAATTTTTAGAATTTTACATTATTCTATATTCAAGTAGAGTACTACGCTAGCTATTTAACCAGCTAACACCCCGTATTATATGAATATTTTAGGATTTATACGTTTGATATTGAGGTTCCTTAGAGATTTCAGCATGCAACTCCAAAGGTATTTTTAGAGGAACAAGCCAAAATTTGGTATTTTTACGCTCACATTGTTTTATTACATAGAGGAATGCTAATATCACACTCTCAAACACACTCTTTTGACACACTCCAATGACATAAAGCCACCTCATCTCATTTATTTTATTCTACAACTTGTTAACCTATTTTATTTTTAATTTTTTTTAGAATTGGAATTTATATATTCATCTTCTCCAAGAAATCTAGTCTCTACCAATCTGCCATGAACAACAAAAACGTAACTTTTATTATTCGTCTTTGGCTTTCTCATACATACCACTCCAGATCTGAATTTTGAACAAGACAAAAGATTTTTGTTACAAGTGGGTCGTTTTATGTTCTGTTGCCTTGAATAAAATATGCCATTTTGCCTTTTAAAGGTCTGTTTGGTTCAAAAAAGAGGAGAGGAGGGGAGGGGAGAGATTTTAAGGAAGGGAAGGGGAGGGGAGGAAAATATTTTGATTAAATTTATGTTTGGTTCAAATGAGGGGAAGGGAGCGGAAGGAAGGTATTTTAATTAAATATATGTTTGGTTCACGAGGGGAGGGGAGAGATTTTAAAACTAATTTACTTTTTTACCCTTATAATCTTACATTATTTTCTTCACGCATCCTTTCACTTTCAGGGTTCATACAATAACTTAATTTTGTCGTACACGACATTCAAATATAACAATAAACAATAACACACAAGAGTTGAACTATATCTCTTGGGCGCAAATCAAACCATCTATATATTATTAACAATTTTCGATCTTGATGATCTATCTAATTCACTAAAATAATTAAAAAAGAAATTGCACATAAACTTATATAATAATAATTTATATATGAACATAGAAACAAACAATCTGTCAAAAGTAAAATTAGCAACAAATAAAAAAGCAAAGTAACTTGATCAATACAATGAAAAGCATATGAAGTAAAAAGCAAAACAAATAAATAACCAATATATGAGTATGGAACAACAATATCAACGTTTTTATTAATGTAGCAGTAGCAAAATATGTCGAAACACAGTCACAGCAAAATTGAGAAGAAATAAAAACAAACTTGCTTGAGCAATAGGAAGCAAAACGCAGAGAAGGGCTGACGGCAACAACAAGGATTAGGTTTTGGAAAAATATTCGTCAGCTGATACAGTAATTAAAATTGTAATAAGGATAAAATGGGAATATGAAAATATAGTGAGGATAGTTTTGACACTTTAATAAAATTTATAAAAGCTCCCCTCCCCTCCAAATCCCTCCAATTTGGGGGAAAGCAAAAATTGGCTTTTGGAGGTGTTTTGCTCTCCTCCTCTTCCCTCCCCTTCCCTCCTAAAAATTGAACCAAACACAAATAATTAAAAATATCCCCTCACCTCCCCTCCCCTCCAAAACCCCCAAACCAAACGGACCCTAAATCAAACAGGTAAGTTTCAATTTCACTAATTACCTTCCCGGATCTGAACAACACCCAGTGCCGTTACTGACATTTTATGAGTCTTAGGCAAAAAAAAAAACTCTTCTTTCATTTAATATAGTAGCATTAATACATACTTCATGGGTCTCTATCTACCTTTTTGAAAACAAATTTTTCAAGAGCCCTTATTGTGATTTTATTAGCTATTCCTTTCATATTTTTTTCTCGTTTTTCATTACCACATAAATGTTTCTTAGACAATATCATCTAAGATTCAGATAAAAAAAAAAAAAAAACTCAAGTAGAGAATAATAGCACATGGAAGTAGAATGTTGACTTCGAAGAACAATTGAAAAATCGTAAGATCCAAATGGTTGAAATTGGATGCAAAAAATAACATGTTAAGTATTAACAATTTGTAGAAAATAAATTAAATAACTTGTTAATAAAATTAGAAACACAAAAAATAAAACAACGCCAAAACCTAAACAAGAAAAACCTATAACATTCCTACATACCTTACAAGAATGCAAGAATTAGAAAGAAAAAAAAAAAAACAAAACAAACTCGATAGAAATTAGGAACAAAATCAAGTGGTGCCGTGTTTTTGTTGTTCTGCAGGATTCTATTTTAATCATTCCATTATGCCTAATTATTTACTTGGTATAAAAAAAATTGGACCTCAATCACATTTTAAATAACACTTATTTCCTAGGCTTAAACATATTTTTTTTTCCTTAAATATAATTGATTTTGCTTTTATAATAGTTTTTTTTTTTGGTTACAGCTTTTATAATAGTATGTTTTCTTTCTTTAAATATAATTGATTTTTTTTTCAATAATAGCAGGTATATATAACAAAATATTTTGGGCCCCTAAAAATAATGGGCCTTAGGCCATGACACTCATTGCCTACCCTCAGGGCTGGGCCTGACAACACCTAAGAGCATTTACCTCAACTACCACACCCAAGCAACCAAAACACAAAGGATTTGACTATGTATTCACGACTGAACCTCGTCGTCGACTCGTCGTAATGTAATTTTTTTAAGATTTTTGAGTGTTCGGTTTTTGTTTTGGTACGATTCCAGCAACCATGGTGGTGAAGGCAACCTTGCAGAGCATGGAATAGACTATCGGAATTTGCAGACACCTTGAAGAGAAGATGAATGGATCGAAGGAATTAATAAATAAAATAAATAAATAATAAAAAATTAATACCTCTCAAATTTGGATCTATCGGTTACTGGTTAATAGAGTAAAAAGTGGGGTGAAGTGTCATTATGTTATTGGTGTGCGTCAAAGGAGTGTGTTGGAGAGTGTGATACTAGCATTCCTCTTATTACATATGTACAATTGATTGCTTAATGCAATTTAAGTATCTAAATCAATATATTGTATATTACCAAAATCCAAGGAAGAATGTGTAAACTTATTTAATTTATATAGAAGTAGAAGAAGCACTTTTATGGAACCTTACTTACAGAAGCTATGTTGTCTCGACCAGGGGTGGTCAGGTATTCTTCTCTAAGACAGAGAGAGCTGGTGTCAGGTAGTTATTTGCTTTGTCAGGCAAGTGGGCAACCTAATCAGAGACAAAAATAACCAGTTTCCATGAATGCAGACTATATCAAAAGGAAATGTGTTTTCATTTTATTGTTTTTCACATACCAGCTCATAAAGCTCCATTCCATCCTCAGCAACATACTCGTAACATACCTAGACAAGGGTTGAAAAGGTTTAGTTGATTTTTGGTTTCAATTTCTCTTTCCATCCTCATGTGTAATTATTTTATATTATATATATTAATCTAAGTCCATCATTACAATTTCTCTTTTATTTTTCATAATCAAGCAATGTACTCACATCAAAGCTTTTGTTTCTTGCTGTTGAATCATGGAGTGCTTTCACACATATATCAGCCACATCAGCACAGCTGATTCCCTACAAATTATGACATTTGGCATTGAAGTCAGATCAGTTATTCCAATATGAATATTTGCTTACAGGTATTTGAAATATGTTATTATTAAAAATAAGTAAAGATCTGAAGAAACCTAAAAACAAGAAACGTGTCTGATAGCAAATGTTGGGGGAAATAGGCCTTCCACAGTGATAGTAAAGAATAGAAAACACTAACCCGAGATATTCTGTTTCCTTGATCAAATATTAGAGCACGCTGCCCACCAGGTTCTTCCTGTCAGCAAGCAAAACATGCGAGTTAGTTGATAAGATATAAACACCATAATACATTTTCACACTGACATAATGTTTGGTTATGGAGTATACAGAAGGGACGGAAGCAAATCTTTTCTCACTCTGTGCTCCTCTCTAATATTGGGTGGATTTAGAGGGACAGAAGATGGGTTTCATAAATTTTAGATAGATTCACAAAATTATCTTTCCATATATTAGAAATTCAAAATTGCCAAATCAGTCTCTACGATGCCTCTTGGATTTTTTCCAATTTGTGGAACTTCCAGGTACCCTCCTCATCATATATGTTTTCTCTCTAGACCTTTTCCCTTTCATCTACCTCATATTACTGGATGTTTTAGCTTTTCTCTTAAATGCATTGAGCATGAGGGAGTGGCAACCAAAAATGCACTGAGCTGGGCTGTTTTTGTAAAGATAGGCACTTACTGGCAGGGAACAAGATTCTTCGGCATTTGAAGGCAATCCATAAGAGGACTACTACTCAAGGAAGAAGGAAAACTTACCTGTGAGGTATATCCAGACACTTACAACGCGGAATCCATACTACTATACTAGATAAGAAGTCTACCTCAAAATACTGTTTCTTTTTGGGAGGAAATTTGGTAACATGGAGAAGTAAGAAATAGAGTTTAGTTTCAAGATCAAGTGCAGAGGCAGACTTCTGAGTTTTGAGCATGGCTCATGGGGTATTTGAGACATTATAATTGACCAAGGGACTTTCTACATCACGCTTTCAAGATCTTACTTGCAAGCTGTGAATGGTAGATATCCTTTCACCAACTTGATGGAGAGTGTTGGCGTTATTAATAGAGTTTATTGTGTGCAGTTTTTATTTTCTGATTTCATTCTATTGTAATTCTATAATTAGAATAGATTTTGTTCACGTATGTAAACATAAGTTAGTTACAACAGGTGAGCTGCTTTAGATATTCCTAAAGCACTTCAGAAAATGACTTAGGTTGAAAGACCCTATTTACAATATAATGGATCCCCCTCTTTCCCTTCTAAGTGCCTCATTTTATAGTCCACAATTCATAGGCTTAATGGGCCTTTCACAAAATTCGGATGTCTAGGCCCAATAAACTATAACTCTAATATTCATATGCAGATCGTCCGTACAAGACACGTGGAGCTAAAGCACATGTGACCTACGTCACTCGTCCGTGCAGATCACGTGGAGCTAGAGTACACCTAATTCATGTCACTATGTTCGTACATGATGTGTGGAAGACCAAGCCGAAGTCCAAATGACTTGCATAGTTGAACTAAGGGTGGAGCTCAGCATGACCACAGTGAGTTTGTCATTATGAAGGTTGGGCTCAACATGACCTGGATGATCCAGCTGAGCTACACACGTTGAAGATTGATCTCATGGTCGAGTTAAGCTAGACATGCTGAAGAAGGAGCTCACGGTCGAGCTGAGCTGACCAAGCTGAAGGGGAAGTTCATGACCGAGCTGAGCATACTGAAGGTCGGGCTGAGCTGAGCTGAGCATGCTAAAGGTGGAGCTCATGGTCGAGCTGAGCTAGACAAGCTGAAGGGGAAGCTCATGGTCGAGCTAAACTGGGCATGCTGAAGGAGAGCTCGTGGTCGAGTTGAGCTGACCAAGTTAAAGGGGAAACTCATGGTCGAGCTAAGCTGGTCGAACAGATTCGAGCATGTCGAAGGAAGAGCTTCTGCTCGAGCTGAGCATGCTAAAGGTGGAGCTCATGGTCGAGCTGAGCCTGCCAAGTTGAAGGGGAAGCTCATGGCCGAACTGAGCTTGAGCATGCTGAAGGAAGAGCTCCTGCTCAAGCTGAGTTGAGCATGCTGAAGGTGGAGCTCATGGTCGAGCTGAGTTGGACAAGCTGAAGGAGAAGCTCATAGTCGAGTTGAGCTGGACATGCTGAAGGATGCACTAAGCTGAGCTTTTAGAAGGAGGTGCTCTTGCACGATCTGAGCTGGGCTGAATGTGAAACTCATTGTCGAGTTGAGCTGGGTATACTGAAGGTTGGGCTTAACTGGGCATGCAGAAGGAGGGGTTTTTGCTTGAGCTGAGCTGGACATACGTTGACATAAATGATCAAATATAGTTCACATGGTATGGTCCTCCATACCAGTCCACCAAGCGTCAAGTATGTTAAGACGTAGACATTTGTTTTTCCTCGGGTCGACCTATACCAGTCCAGATTCAATATACAATATAAAAGTGTATCAATTTTGTATTTTCTAAATATAGAGAAATACAATTTAACTTTCCCTAAATAACAAATCACAATAAATGATCTCATAAAAAACCTTACTGCAAAATTATAACCTAAATGAAATCTTCTATCTTCTATCTTCTATCTTCTATTATACTAAAAGTAGAGCAATGCAACCCTAATTCAAATCCCAAAACCCTAATTGATGATGTTTTCCTTATGTCATGTTTTGCATTGGCCTATAGATGATGGACACTCATTCTCCCATGCTCCAATCCTCGTAATAAAGGTAAATCCAATCAACATCATCCAGAGCTAATTGGTGCAACTAAATTAGATCATTGACTATGATCAAAATTTTACCAATCTAAAACCATCAATAGTCAATCTAATGCACATTCAAGTACATTCTACCGGCACACTACAAAAGGAACTTTACCTGCAATGGACCCGGACGAACTATCGTATATCCAAGGCCAGATTTTCTCAAGGAATCTTCACCTGCCTGGAGAATTTGGTATTGACGTGACCAAACATAACAAAAAGGAAAACAACAGACATAAAAAAGAATCAATTCACAATTATGTCAAAGAAAATAAACAAAGAAAGGAACCTACCCTCTTGGCTTTAAGAACTTGCTCCCGCCTGGAAGGCTCGATACCTAAGCCAGAACATGAAACTAAGACAAAATCGGTTTCTTGTCCAGTCTGCAGCATATTCACATGCAAAATTTACATTAGGATGATAAGTATCATCAACACTACTGCAGAACAAAAGAACATGATGTCCAGGTGCCTATTTAAGGAGTCTTCTTTTGTTTTATATTTTCACATTACTGGAATCAAGCAGGCAAGCAAGCAATGAAAGAATGTTTACTGTTCTAGTATTTTCACACTGCCAACAAACAGAACAAGAGATAATAGTATTCATGGAATAAATAATTTAGATATGATAATGATGACAATAATTCTCTTCATGATTTGCTCCATAATATCAATATACCAACATGAAACAGTGTCAATAAGTGATTGTTTCAGAGAGCCAGTTTTTATGAAAGCTTGTCAAAGTTTTCAGCAATTGGCTAGAGTCAGACCCAAGTACTTTACAATATAAACTGTCAGGAGGAAAAATTGAGTGTTTCATATCCCAAATGAATAGAGAAAAATAATTATGATAAAGAAATAGAGTATGCCAAAGGAACATAGTCAAACGAGAAACAGTGCTTTCAAAGAGCATCATAAATTATAACAACATTAAAGGACTTCAAAGATTTCTACGAAGAGTTGTAGTTCATAAGACATCTACATTTATAAGAATAACCAAATCTTTCATAAGATAGAAAATTCATGATCTTAATAAAATAAACAAGTGACACTCTTTATTTCCCATACATACTGTTGTTGCCTTGTTGGTATCCTTGCACTTTATTATCTTAGGTACCGTTTGGCCTAGCTTATTTTAGACTTTTTTACTCAATAAAAGGAGAAGCTAGGCCAAACAGATTTTCAAGAAGCTCTTGATAGAAAAAAAGTTGCTTAATTTTTATGAGTAAAATATATAGATAAAAGACTTTTTAAGTTAAAAAAACAACAATTACCAAACAACTTTAGCTTTTTTCTAAAAGCTCTTATTTTCACTTTTAGCTTTCAGATAGCTTTTAAGACCTAAAAAAGTCAGGCCAAACGATTCCTAAGAAAAAATTAGTTTAAATATTTTATCCTCCTTGAACTAGTCTTTTTACTATACATATATACAGTGAACATTAGAAAACCGTATAATCTTCACGGTTGTAGTTTATGCGAGAATAAGAGAAAACTGCATAAAAGCACCTACAGGCAAGGCTTTTATATATTCCAATATTAGCTTAAAGCTTCTCAAATCCTGGTTCTTTGTAGCATTTACTTCAGTAGGCCTCTGAAATAAGAATGAATATAGGATCAGCAACTCAGCGCACTGCAACTAATACTATTTTAAATAAAATAATAACATAAGTCTACGTAGAACAAAGAGAGGGGAAATGTAGTGTAAACAAAAGCAAGGCAATATGGGAACTTCATAACGTATTGCCTGTATTTAGAAGATCATAAGGTATTAAACCTGAAAGGAGATGATATCATAAAATTGAACTGGATAAAAAGTTAACGACCTCACTATTGGTTGGTTGCTAAGAAGGAGCTGTTGGAACGATCCATGTAAAGCAAGTTTACGGTGGGAAGAATAGATGGGGTTAGTAAGGTATTAGAATCTCAATTCTATTAGGCTTTGTTTGCGAGTTTGGAGGGGAAGGAAGGGGAGGGCTTTGGAGGGAGAGAAATAGAGATAAAATTAGAAAAATCTTTTACATTTTTTGAGAAAGTATTTTTTATAGAGAATGACAAATAAATACTTATGATTAATATATTATGAATTTAAGAACATTATAACAACATTAATTAAATTTGAAGAATTCATATAAACCCTCCAAACCCCCCTCGAAACCCTCATCCAATACAATTTTTGAGTTCCCCAAATTGGGGGGTTTTTGTGTTATGAAGAAAAAATAACCCTACAAACTCCTTCCCTCCCAAACTTCTCTATTCTTTCCACTTGTTTCTTCCTTTTTTTCAAAACCATTCCCTCCCCTCCCCTCCAAACTCGCAAACAAAGCCTTAGTCTCTAAATAATGGACATAACGGTCCACTGGGAACTTTAAGGGATGCTTGAAAGAAAAAATAAAAGGGGGGAAGGGCTATTATGTGGGAAATTAGAAGCTGCGGGTCAACAGAGTAGCAAGGAACCAGGGACCTCAAATGTCCTAAAACAACTTTTCTAACTTGTAAACTATGAGGCCCTATAAGATCGCGGAGGCACTGGTTCAAATGTTCAACTGGGGTTCAACCGCGATCTTACCGGTGATAATTAAATAATATATTTTAACCTATTAATATAATATATTAAATAATACTAAACAAAAACTAAGATAAAACTGAAAACTACTTGATGCTCAATTTAACATGCATATAACCACCAGAATCTAATTGAATAACAAAACTATTATAAAAAAGAATAATTGAACAACAAACTGAAGATTGAATAGTTTTTACTTGGTTGTTTGCCATTTACCCAAAAAAAATTGATTGCACTGCTGCGTGAAGACTAAATTTGATTTCTCAAAATGAATCATCACCTTCTACACTGTTTGTGCAAATTCTTCACGTGCAATTTTTGTTTCTATTTTTGATAACTTGGGTTTTAAACATTTGATTCAAAAATGAGCAGTGAAACTGAAAAGTCCAATCACATTAAAAATGTCGCATTTGGATATAGGAATACTCAATATAACCTTCTCTTATCGTAGTTTAGAAACTGCTACGACATTTGTTCACAGTGAGATGTTGCTATGGTATATTCTCATGATTTTTCTGATAAGTAGAGATTTTCTGCATTCTCACGGGGCCTTTTTGTCTCTCACTCATTATCCACACTTATAAATGAAATGAAGGCAAGTTGTTGTGAATAGATATTACAAAAATGTTATTTATATCAGAAAGACAAAGACAAGACAAGTGCAAGATTCGAAAACAGAAGCCAAATTTAAGTATAAGAATTGGAAACAATAAGTTATTGGAAATAACCTGTCTTCTAGGCTCAAACCGTATTGTTAATGTATGTACAAGAAAAGGATCTAAAACTGGATGATCTGGTTGCACAGGGCGGAATGATGAAAATGGCACTCTAACCTGTCATAGTAATACAGATAGGTAACATGAAAGCTACGACTTGGATCTGTCATCAGTAGTAACAAAATAATAGTGTGTTGGTCATAATGGTTAAACCATAGTGCCACTAACGGGAGAATGGTTCTTACCCTACAAAATCCCACTTTTGTACTAATTCTTGCAAAATACAATTTACTCTGACTTGGATCCCCTGAAGGACCGGCTTCTAGAATTAATACATAAGATCTTCCATTGCCACCAACAGAGAGAACCAATCCCTCATACCTATCAAGATAGATGAATTCATAATGCTTGAATGCGTGATAGAAGTTGGTATCTATACAAAATATATAAAATTATTTTAGATTAGTTTCTTTTAATAAAAAAATTTGTATGTAGTATTTAATACCTGTCAAGAGTACAACCCAATGGTAGAGAAAGCTTTTTTGACAGTTCTACATAGCCACCTCTATTGAAGACATAACCTAAAATGAAAATGGAAACATAGGGTTAAATATAGAATTTGTGGAGTAGAATAATCTTGCAAAACCAGTTGGTGTTGTTTATTGATATCCTCCTCCTCCCCATGTATATATACCTGAGAAAACAGCATCCCCATTCTCAGTGAACTCAAATTTGGCATCCATCCCTCCATCATATTTTGTAGTAACTACATCTTGGAAGTAAGTTCCTTGACGAACTTCCCATCCATTCAGGGAAGATTCAGATTTGAATTTAGCCACCATAAGCTTACTTTTGCTGCTTTTACCAGCCCGCAACTGAGCCAATTTATTATTGTGATCCTGAAATGTGGCGGCAGGGAGTAAATGATTGTTGTTGTTGTTGGTTGCATTAGCAATAGCATAGATAGATAGTGGATAAGTTAAAACACACACACACACACAGAGAGAGAGAGAGAGAGAGAGAGACCTGAAATGCTTTAGATAAGTTATAAACACCTTGATGATCAACCCTGAAGAGATCAGCAGTAATAGTAGAGCGAGCAGTGGCACAATATATAATTTTGTTGGAGCCTTCAACGGCAGCCTTGACAGTGGTGGGATCACCAACATCCCCAATTACAATCTCAACTGACCTTGGAAGAAGCTGTACAGATTCTTCATCTGAAGTGCGTACCAAAGCCTTGACGGAGTAACCCCTGAGCATGAGCTTACGAACAACTATGCGGCCGATGCGGCTGGTGGCACCAACAACGAGGACGGTAGTATTCTGAGCGCCAGGGATTGCGAACTCGCACATAGGGCCGCTTTCACCGACTAGAAGGGCATCCTGATCATCGGTGCGGATAGTCCTTGAGATCTGACCCAATCCCGAGAATTTTCTCCAAACCTCATCGAATAACTGTCGCGATCTTCGACCCAGTCCCACGGGATTCACGTCATCAAGACTGAGGGATACGGGAGAAGAAGAAGACTGTTCGTCGTTTTGGGCATTTTCGTTCTTGTTGTCTGTATTGGGAGCAGCAGCCCGTAGTACATAGCGACGACGATGCTTCTTCCTTTGAAATGAAGGATTGTTGAAGCCTCGAAGATCCGATGAGGGAAGTGTAGCAGTGGTAGTAGTAGTAGTATACTTTGAGTACAAAATTACCGTTGAGACCGAGGCGCTCATTGTTATTGCCTGCAGTTGATCGATCTCATCAATGTTCCATTACAATATGTTGTTGTAATCGCAATTCCACTTCTGTCATCTTCAAAGCTCAAGGGTCCGTTTGGTTCGAAGTTTTTGGAGGGGAGGGGAGGTGAGGGAATATTTTAAATTTTGGAGAAGTAATTTACTTTTTTACTCTTAACCTTATAAACTCAAAATAAGGATTAAATTATAATGGATATATTACATCAAAAAAAAAATTAATGGATATATAACAAAAAAAAAATCTAATAAGTAGAAAACCTAAATTTTTTTTTGTTGTAAAAAAAAATAAAACCTAGAATTTTAATATTTCAACAAGGATAATTTTGAATTTTAATAAAAAAATGAGGGTAATTTTGTCAACATAATAAATCTCTCACCTCCCCTCCCCTCCTTCTCAATTGAACCAAACAGACCCTAAGTGGACTGACACTGACATGCCCCAAATCCAATAGATAACTTTAGAATCAAGCCACAAAATTTTAAGCCACATCAAAATTATTATGAATGAATTCAGTGCTTCCACGTAAACCGCTCAAAGCGTTTAATTCCCCTTCCTATCTGTACTTTTAAGTTTATCTGTACTTTAAGCTGTTAATAAAAAAGATAATAAAAAAAAAAGAAGTGTGAGAAAATATAAAATAGAGAGATAAATGAGTGAATGAAGAAGTGAGAGACAGATGGATAAAGGAGAGATCCAAACCTTTTTTTTATAAATACAGTATATTTTTAAGAGCATTAAATATTTTCTTACTATAACATACCCTTAATTAAAGTGTATATTTTTTTAAAGGATAAAATTATAAAAATAATATCAATTATCAATATATTTAATATTACAATCAACTTTCTTAATCCATATGTTTTTTTCAAAGGGGTGTTATATTTAGAAATGGAGTAGTAAAAATAATTATTTTTACTACTCTCATTAAATAATTATTTTTACTACTCTCTAATCTTTTTTTATAAGAAAAAAAAGTTTTTTTTAACTTCATTAAATAACATTATTAATAAAAAAATATTAATACTATCTTTTTAGCATCAAAGAGGCCGTGGGTCTTCTACAAAGAATTCAAAATATCATGCTTAACAATATTGTATCTCTTGGCTCCATTAATATTGTTTTTAAACGAACTATTTATGTCATTCTTTGTTTTTGTCCTCAAAAAGAATTAATAGCATATTTTATTGTTGGTTTGTGTTTCATTTACATTGTAATTATCATTTAATTATTAATAAAAATAGTACAATTAGTATATTTTAAAAAATAGAATAACTTCTATATTATAGAATAGACACATCAATAATTATTTAATTAAATCTAGAGTTGTTTCTTATCAAAAAAAAAAAAATGAAAGGGGTACCAAACTTTATTACAAGAGACAAGAGATTACGAATTTAATAACTCTACTAACCTATCTCATTCAGTATCATATCAGAATAAATAGATGTTTTCATAGAGATATGCAATTGAAAAATATTGTCAATTTCGATTTTAAAGAAACTTTTAGAGAGTAGTATAAAAATGTTGCATACTTTATTAATATGTTTAACTAGTACACCAAATACACTATTTAACATTTTTCAAAAACAAAAGGGCCTATGCCAATAAAAATGATCAAGTAGAACCAGCGACTGATGCCAAAACATCTCTTTAGTTATTAAAATTTCTTTTCAAGTTTAGTTTACTCCTCATAGCTCATTAATTTATTTTTGCTAGAAATTGTAAAAACCACAATTTAGAATACTAAATAAAATATTAAAGAGACTGCCGTAAGGGATGATTCTAATTATTTACTTTCATCTTTAAATAAAAATATTCTACAAAATGCAGTGAATCATGAAAAGGGTAAACTAAGACGAATTGAAACCAACCTCCCTCCCACAAATATTTGTAAAGAAATATGATACTAATTAGGACTATAGTACACCTGCCACCAAGGATGACATTTAACTTTAATAATACAAATAACTTGACAAAATCAAAGAATCACTTAATAGATCGACATAAAAGTAAACACCACCTAACACCCCTGCTGGACCTGGTTAGTCCCTTGCAGAAGAGGGCAGCTGCACTAAATGGTTGGATTTAACCCAGGTCATCGATCATGTGGAGATAAACAAGTGAACCTGCAAGGTAGGCTTCGTATACCCTATGTATTCCATTCACAAAAACAACCACTGCTGTAGGAGCATAGGTGAAGTAACGGCTAGCTTTGTGAAACATTCCTTTGAAGCGCCCCGTATTTACTTACATGTACAAATTACTCATCCAGCATTATTAGCAACTTCTGCAGCTCTCTGTCTCATCATTTCCATAACAGCAGCTCTACGCCGTGAATCAGACTGCTGCTGCAGCCTTCTTAGATGTTCTTTTAAATCTCTGATTATATCCCAAACCACAAATTAACACATGTGAATTCAATAATAAACCAAAAGAATAACTTGAGTATAATGGTCACACAAACCTGCATCGTGGCACATGGCATTCGGATTCTTTGCACGCACGAGCATGAAGTTGAAGCAAATACCACATTTTCTTACAAAGAACACAGCCTCCAGAAGCACGTGTTTTGCAGTGCATACCGTGGCGGAAGAGTCCCTTCACTTTACGACAATTAGGATATTGGCAATGTGCAGAACGACATTGGGATGCATGCACTAGAAGATCGAGCATTTTCCTTAGCTGTAACCACACAATCCGTTTAAATCAGAATCTTATCAGAAATTTCAACAATAGCAGCACAAAGATTCAAAAACATAATACTGACAAAAAGTTAGAAACATGCATGACATGATCAAAAAAACTAATAAAATGCTTCAAGAAAGAGAAGGAGACTGCAATTTAAGTTCACAAATAAATATACATACCATATAATATAATATAGTCTAAATTACACACAGATTTTTTAATTTAAAATGTTCCCCAAATTAGAATTATCATATCATTGATGATCAATTTATACCAGAGTCATTACCAACTTAATTTAACAATTATTCAGTTATCACTTATCATACGAGAGTCTATGCATAAGGCTTTTCCACAATCCACAAAGGCATGCGAAAAAATTCTGCATGAGCTCTGTATAATTTGTTTTTATAACCCCGGGAGCTCAGAAAAATAAGCTAAAAACTTGATGGCATATCACAAGCAGTTTTGTTAGCTCTTCTAAACAGTTACTTATACAAGTGCTTATGTTACATATAAGCTCTCCAGATGCCCTTAAATAAACAAAGGCAACTTCAATTCACACTTAAATTTCATCACCTATGGAGTTGCAAACAGAAACCGAATACCATAAGGTGGGGTCAGCATCATGGATCAATCAATGCTATAATACCCAGTCTTGAATGATATCCAATGATATGCCGATTGATTCCACATCTCTCTTAATGGTTTCCCCAAATCTCAAACAATTAGATTATCCTCCATCTTATCTACTGAGTCTTTTCCACACAAACTCAAACCAGCTAGGGTGAAGTTCTGCAATCTTTTCTTTCTTTTTTTGTTTTGGTACAACTCTGCAACTTTTCTACAAAGGAACCACCGCTAACTTTTCTCTGCTGATATAATCCCTATTTGTATCTTGTGCAATGTCAGGAACTCAAACTCGCACAACACAACAAATAAATCTGATTCGATTTTCTGAAAGAAAACTGTATTGATTGTCGTTGTAATAAACTATGGCTAGGTACTACACGAAGGGGTGATTTGGAGCACTGCTCCATACAGAGTGGAAAATGTGAGCAAAGAAGAGATGGATGGAGAATTGGTCCTTACAAAATGGAAATGCAACTAAACAGGACTGAAAGTAACCTTCTGCTGGAGAAGGAACCCTGCATTCCTCAACCAGACTTTTCCACCTTCACTCCCTGTTACTTCGCTCCAGAATCCCACTCTCGATTGCCATTATTTTTCTCTCCATCCTTTTCCATTTCAGCCCTCCCTCCTTTTCATAAACCTGCAACCCTTATTCATTTCTGAGCCCACTTCTCTCTACCTCTTCGTGCATATACTAACTTTAACCTTTTGATTCCCTTTATGCAATCACTTGTCTACCATTGCATTTTTACCTCTACACAACTGAGCTTACGATTATGGTTGCTCTTCACCACACAACATTCAATCTCGTATAACATCACATGTCTTACAATTGCGCATTCTTGAACAGTAATTTTCAATCGCAACCCTAGATTAAAGAGGATTGAGCTAAAAAATTGGCAATTAACCTAAACCCTTTGTTGTATATTTATAGCACAAAAATATACGACTGCAATATAAACAAGTGAGTAATAAGCACATTCATTGCTATACACAATCCCCATGAGCCAGTAATATCCTGTACAGTACCTGCAATACTCGAAGCTGCCTTGCTTCTTTGTTCTGAGCATCACGATCCGCAATTGACGGATGATTTGTCAACTTATGAGGATGATCAATGCCTCCCTTTTGATAACAAGAATTGCACACATCGTACTCTGGGCAAACTTCACAATGCCAACCTTGACCAGTTTCAATGTCAAGATAGCATGTATTACAAGTGATCACAAATGCAGGAGCAGTTGGATTATGAAGATGATATAGGACCATCATTGAGGAATGCTTGGCCCTCCTTAGTGTATCATACTGGTAATGATTTCCCTGGCAGAGACTCAGAAATGCCTGTCTAGTGTCAAAGAATTCACTCTCAAGAATATCATCTTTATCCTTTGTATCAGATGGCACATCAGTAATTTCAACCTGCACAATAAAGCTTGTTAAAAAAAATTCAAATTGACTTCTAATCAGTAGCATCACAAAGTTTTTTTTTTTGGTAACAAGATTATATGCTGAAATTGCGTGATTTGCCTTCGAAAGCCTAAAATAAAAAAGGTTGAGCAAGCATTTCACTAAAAGTTAATTCATTGTATAGTAATCAAAACCAAACCTGGAATATACTAGTTCAAATCTAGAACTCAATAATTTGTCTAAATCTTATCTTCTGAGAGTAGGAACCAGGAATTAGGAAGACAGCAAAATGATTAACAGTCAAGTGCTAATAGACACCTTTTACATCAAAATTAGACCTACTTACTGGAAAAAAAGTGTGCTTTTCCCTCTGATTAACAGGATGTCTTTCTCTCTCTTCACGCTTTAGCTCTGCTTCATAACACCTAAAAAGAGGTAGGACAAAATGTGTGACTGCCAAAATCAATATGTTGAGAATGGAAGTTGTTCAGTAAGCAATAAATAAAAGAAAAAACTCCCATGTCATTATGGTGAATAGTGTTGCGGCAAATGGTGGACCCATGTTAACTATGTTAAAAAACTAACATAAAAAATTAAAAGACTTGGCATGAGATAAATTAAATAATATACAAGTAGCAACTTATGTAAAAAATTAAGAACATAATTCAAACATTTTCTAGCAAGCTAATCTTACTGAAAGTATCACAAACTCTAATATACATGAAATAAAATGTAGCAAAACACAGGCAAATACAAAACCAAAATATAGTTTTTAAGTCATTTTCTTCTCTGACAAGAAATCAGAACATATAAACAGAGAGGCAGTGAAAACTCAGACATGAAAACAGAGCGATATGTCAATATGTGAAACCGGTAATTGGGAATGACACTGGAGGGCAAGGAGTGGGTGGAAACATAGTTGCCAAATAAAAGAAAGATAAAAACAGAGAAGGGAGTGAGCCTAAAGACCTCGAGGCAAGTAGGGCATCTGGAAAAAACTTCATAAATATATGGACAGTAAAGACCATGTGGCAAGTAAGGCACCTATTTTTGCCAAGTTTTTTACCAATTATATGGACCCTATACCCTAAAGACCTCGAGGCAAGTAGGGCATCTGGAAAAAAACTTCACAAATATATGGACCGTAAAGACCACGTGGCAAGTAAGGCACCTATTTTTGCCATGTTTCGACGACGCTAGTAAGGCACCTATTTTTGCCAAGTTTTTTACCAATTATATGGACCCTAAGACTAGTGTTTTTTCATAAACCACTATAAAAAGTGTGGAAAAATACAGATGTAAAATAGCGCTTTTCTGGTAAACCACTATTAAATACTGTTGCGAGAAAGTGTTAAAATGCATATAACCACCTATACTATGGCGCTTTAATACTTACAATAGTGCTTTTCAAAAGCGCTATGAGATGGAGGGCTACATTCAGTTTCACAGGAACAGACACGATCATAGATTAGGATAAGGCTCATATCAAATTTTGTGCAAGAAAATATATTTAGCCAAAAGTTCCAAAATACATGTAGCCATCCAGCACTTAAATCATAGCTCAGCCATAATGCACATCTTATGGAACTTTGGACACTTTCCACCACACACCATTCTATCAAGGCAATGATTTTATTTTAACAATTAATAATATACAATACCAGATGCTTCAAAGGTACGTGCACAAATATATTCCAGATACTGCTTGATGGATATTCAGGTTACTAGTGACATGTCAGTCTAGCAATCATGGATATGACACATGGGTATGAGGACATGATACTAAAAAAAAATAGTGGGAACTTGGATAGAATACATATCTGTGCTTCATAGACATCAAATAAATAATCTTATTCTAATTAGTTGGAGATACCATAATTTTGCTAGTGCTATATCCGTTTAGTTTAACAAAGTGCAGTTGACACCTGGTATGCCAAAACATGGATATAAGATTGAAGGGCTTACTTATCACAGATCTGGAAGTTCTTGCACTGACTACAGACCCAACGGTTGCCACACACCATTAGAATACAGCAGTGGGCACATGCATGCTGCAAATGAACCATGATAAAATCTTCCTTCATTGGGGAAATGGTTTCACCAAGCTGGAGAAAGAAAGATCAAGAACTTCATGTAAATAAAATTATCACACAAAAAGAGCCCAACAGAAAATATTAAAACCAGTCAAGGAGAAGATGATAATGTTACGAAACATGGTCAAGCAGTATAACATCCAAATTGCTTTAAAATATTCATATTGTTGCATATTTAAAATAATGAATTACTTTGTGCATGAGGAGCAGATCTTTTGAGGCATTTCCTGAAAGATCTGACTGACCAGATGCTTTTAGAGCCCTTTTTGTGATAGTCTTTTTGGTGGTTCCTTTTTTATTTTGCTTTCTACCATCTTCCTCTTGGCGTAGCTGATAAATCAAATCTTCTGCAGCCCCAGGCCAGTAGTCACCATCAAAATATGGGAGTCTTGCAGCTGTAACCTTAGCTCTACATTCACCAGTAGATGTGAAGAAATGATCATATAAGTTGGTGATATCGACCACAACATTCTCCTTTGCAGCTTTTCTTAACATGGCTAGATACCTAATGAAATCCACAGATACTGAAGTTAGAGATGAATAAACATAGCAAATTATATAATTGCAATTACAAGACAAGCTTTCTGCCTATTTTTGCTAATATCAAATCTCTTGTGCTCACCATTCACGAAGCTTGTCAGATTTTGGTGTTTTCTGAATTTCTGGATGGCAATATAAAATATAATCTTCACCCTTTAACGGAGGACAAGCCCAAATATAGCAGCTGGTAAAACCACGTAACTTACAATATTCAAGGTATCCAATCTACAAAAATTTGAAAGTAATGAAAAATTGTTCAATTATTATAGAGTAGAGTTTACACATAAGCCAGAACTAAAATATTGGCAAGAAAGGGTTCCAATGCAAGACATTATGCCAAAGATTACCAGAATTTCATGGTAAACAAATGTTCGAAGAGCCTCTCCAGTTACTGATTTAACCTCAGGCCTGAAATACTTCACAGAATCCAAATATGAAAGATACACCCGGCGCTGATTTGGAAATTGACATTCAGCTCCAAATTCTTGAACATACATGCCAAATAGGCATACTTCCACACCTTCAATCTTTTGAAACAGCAAAACTACCTGGAATTGAAAACTAAGTGCATCAGTATTCATGTTTATAGACAAGGATTTAACAACCCTGTATTTTAAAACAACTTTTTTATTACCTTTGATTTATATGGGAATTCTGTTGGGTAATTTTCTTCCTGAAAAATCTCCAGAAAGCGCTGTTTCACTTCTAACTTCTTGTCAACAGATGACACGACTCTTACAACAAGGGAATCAGCTCCAGGCACCTAGGAATATCCAAGTGAAAACAAAATTAGCAATCTACCAGAAACCAAGATGCACTAGCAAAAAGTGTTCTTAGATTTCATCTTGGAACAAAAGTTTCATTCCCTACAAATCACGCTTCTAAGATGTGGAATGGCCAAGCCCTTAACATATCTCTAGTCGACCTGGGCAAGGTAGTCAAAATCGGGATTTTACGCATAATTGGAAAAGGGGAAGTAAAATCGTATGATTATACAAAATTCATAAATCTCAAATATATATATATATAAATTAGCATAAGTAGGACAAAGAAAACCTTAAATCAGACTTCCATAAATATAAATTCATAATCATATCTCACAAAACATAAAAGCATGGTTGCATTTCATTATGCACGATTTTACAAATCTGCGATTTTGGGTATGAACGTAACCGCTGCAGCTGCTCTAAATCGTAAAATCGTACGATTATACAATCAAAATCCCGATTTTGACTACCATGGACCTGGGACTCTCAGCACACTCCTTCACAATCAAAACTCGACATATAAAGCATAAACTAATCAAGGATCTCAATACACACCCCTTACGCCCAAGATTTGACACCTAGAACATGGACAATTAAGGGTGGAATAACAGAGATCTTTACCCAATAACAAATCTAGGACAGACTCTGATAGCATCTTAAGCATTTCGGCAAAATTCATTCTCACAAAAACCAGTTTGCAGTGTGACAACTACCCAAGCTTTATAAGTATTACATAGGTCATATATTTAGTCGATGTGAAACTCTCAAGTCTCAAAACACCCTCACATGCTCAGGATTGGACATATGTGAGTAGAATAATATGGATCTCACTCACGCCCAGGATTGGACATTGGCCTAGGCAGTTCTTATAGGGCTTGGACAGTGCTCAACTTACAAGCTAATGTTGTTGGCATGAGTTAGGCTCAATCCCAAAACCTAGGGTGGTATCAAAGCTATCCTAGATAAGTTAATGGGCCAAGATCACTGTTATTCTACCGGCATTTGCCCATGTTGCTAATGTCTAGTCATGGGTGTGGCTGGGTGTATTGAGATCATTGTTATTTCTCCTGGACTGATGTGGGTGAAATAACATGGATCTCAATACACACCCACCCACACTTTATTTTAACTCAGTATCCAGCCCAAGAACCAAATTATTCGGGGGGACCAATCTCACTGTCTACTAGCGAGGGACCCAATGAAGCCAGAGCAAAGCCATGTGTGGACTGGGCGAACACATGAATTGGCACCGGAAGGGTTCAAATCAAAGACCTAGAGAGGAGCACACTCCGAGGTCACAAGCCTACACCACCAAGCCAGCCGCTGGGGGTTATACCCACCCACACTTAGGACAGGAAATTGGCCTAGGTTGTTCTAATAGGTACTTTTAAAAGCATGCTTTCTAGTTTGACTTTTTAAAAAGTAAATTTTTTGTTCTACTGTAATTGTGCTTGAGAAGTGCCGAAGGTGAGGCAAAGCGGGAAACCGGCTGTTTGGGACACTTGTTTGAGGTTTCTGACACATGTCGTACGAGATTCAGTGCCCAGCATGTGTATAACACACGCTTTACATCCAGGTACTTGAGAACCTAGAATTCTCTCGCCAGATTCTCTTTCCAAACTCAAGACAAATCTCCCTCAACTTCTACTTTTTATAACCAACCAACTAACTCCATCAACTAATTACCCATCCAACTTACAGGCGTACTTGTTACCTAACAATCTAACTAATATAAAATACACCAAGGTAAAAAAGTGGAGAACTAAAATAAAATAGAAAAGTAATGAACGACGAAGTAAAAAATAGAACTGAATGTATTTCTGACAGTATATTATTCACCTCGTCATAGGTTTTCCCATGAAACCTTGCTCTCTCTTGTCTTTCGTGCTTTAGCCGTTTAAACAACCGTTGTTCTATATGGTCACTAAGAATAGTTCTCGGTAAATCCTTTGCTCCAAGAACAGCACTTTGGGGTAATGGCATGCGCTCTCCTCGTTCTACCTCTTCAATGTAGCAGTTAGGGCAAGTGTATTCGGCTTGTCCACCATCATTTCTTCTTCCATTAAACAAGGCACATATTTGGTGCTGCCAAGCTTCACATTTATCACATTGAACCCACTGCAAACAAAACATAGATGGTTAATATAACAAATAAACAGCTAATCAAGCAACAAAATGGCATATGTGGCACACACCCATTCCTCGGTTTCCTCGTCATTCTTCTTCTTTTCCAATCTTGACTTAGCAATGGGAGTCCCATCAACAACAATGTGTTCTGTACGAGCATCATTATAGCATGGGATACAAAAATAATGCCGAGTATCACCAGTACCCATGGTATAATACATATTGTTTCTTTTGATGCGAACCCCACATGTTGTGCAATAAATAGGTGGTGGTTCAAATGTAAGCTTCTCTACAGCACATAATTGACAGGAATTCTCGCTCATAGCGTGCTCCAATGCTTGATTCTTCTCTGCCTTTGATTTGCTCTGCCACAAGAAAATGATTCATAATGGTAACAGGTTGATACCAAAGATGACTAGAAAGAAAATTATGCATGAGATATAGCAAATGAGCAATTAAAAATAGTAGAATATGTTAACACCAAACCGTAATATGTTAATAAACCTCAGCTTTACGATCAGTAACATAACATAGCCAAGCAGATGGGACAGAAATAATTCAAGTAATGAAATGCATGATAGACATATTACATGTAACTAACACTAAGTTACGTAGATCATAACATTGACTATTAAAGAGACAAAGACAGACTAGGGTATATCAAAGTATGTGTTAAAGCCTTAAAAGTAATTATGAACATTGAACCCCAAGTTATTCATTAGCATAATATTCATAGAATCATAGTATCCAGCTTATTTATTTGGATGGACTTGTCTGGTGAATTTTGGGAATGCCCCAAGGATTTCATGAACTCTCTATACTAGATTCACAGGCTTTTGTTGTAGAAAGGAGATCATATTCTAGCGGCAGTGTGACCTGTAGTATATATTGTTCTTTGGTGCCAGCTTTGGGCAGTTAGCCTAGAGTTAAGGTGCCTGCCTCTTAAAGGAAAACCTCTCGTTAAACTTGATGTGGCACAGTTGTTAATTATTATTAATCTCTGCATATTACTCGGCACATACTTCCTTTCAGAGAACCCCAGAGGTAGAGTTGTAAAAAAAGTGTTCAGTACAACTTTTCTTTGTACTCATTTCCTCATTCATACAAATTTTCCTCTTGTATCATTGAAAAAAGTTGTCAATGTGTTGACACCAAAATAAACATAAACACTATAGGGGCTATTTTATTCTTTCATCCAATCTTAATTTTGAAGTTGATTTAGTATGTTAAGACACTCCTGAAAGGCGGCAACTAAATAGTTTCTTTCATTTCAGCTTGTGACATCCTCATCTACTAATATAAAGTAACAGATGTATAATCTACCCGAAGATCACTAATGAATTTCATGTTTGCAACACATGCTTTTTGAAGTCCAAAGATAATTATCAGAATATTATATCAGGAAGAAATTTCAGACTTCAGTAGGTTTTAAAGCATAATGAAATGGTTAGTGTTATTAAACTAATGGAATCAAATTATTGTTTTCCGATGAAAATGATAACACAAGAATATACAAAGACTTACTTGGCCAACCCATCGCCTGAGACCAGTAATATGTTCCCTTACTTGCTCTGGAGTAAATAATTCGGTTAAAGAGACCCCCTTTATTTTTGGCTTACCAGACTTTGTTCCAGCTGCATTTTCACTCTGCTGCATCGCATTTTCTTGCTTATCTTGTCCAATTTCTTTCTCAGTTTTTATATTTTCTGGCCTAGCTGAATTACCAGGATCATCATTCTTGACAGGCTCACCATCAAGAATTTTATCATCTGCATTATTGGAGTCCATCTTCGTATCGCTAAGCTTTGCATGAGCCAAAACTTCTGCTTTTACTTCTGTAAGCTCAGATTTAATTGAGATAGACTTCTCTACATTGGGATAAGTTTGGGACTGGGTATCTCTGGAAACAAGAGATTCACAATTTGCATAAACAGATGATGCAGAATTGTCATTTTCAAGATTAACAGACTGGGTGCAATGCTCAATCTTAATGCGTTTTAGAGATGGGTGCAGGTCTTCTGAGGTTTCCACAACTAATGTAGGTTTTGAGATCAACCTAGATGACGTAGCTGTAATATTGTAAGATTTACAGGACCCATTTACCACACTTGGCAAACTTGATTCAGATTCTAGCTGAATCTGAGGTTTAAGTTGAAATGCACGCCGGTAGTTTTTTACAAAAACACAAACAGGGCAACAAGGATCCTTGCAGTGTATGAAATGATGAAGCAATACCCTGGTATGATGACAACGTGGGACTGGACAATGACGCAGGGTGCATCCATCAATGTGCTTACATAACTTCCGTGCACTAGAACAAGAAAGCTCTTGGCATCGCCCTTCAGGAGCAGAACACTTACGAGCATGGAGTAGAAATAAAAGCCACCTTTGTTGATTCCTGTGTGCCTTTTTGGTAGCACTTCCTGGGTCTAGTGGCTCAGTTGCACCTCTGGGAGCAACAGCTTGGCCCATAGATACATCTGATGATAAATTATTGCAATGGGCTTCATCCTTCCCTGATATTCTTTGATGAAAATCCACATGGAGATGCTGGTCATGTGAAATATTGTTAGACATGTGGTTACCATCTTGTGAGTCAGGCCATTGGTTTAGAACTACTGATTTGGAATTGGATTGTGCCCCAACTGTAAGGCAGCTGAACTTATTTTGAGATTCTGCAACCAATTGGTGTGGATGCAACATTTGTTGCGAATTTTGAGGTGCTGATGAGGATAAATCATGCTGACCAGATGGAAAGGAAATGTATTGGGCACTCCTAGAGCAATCTTCAGATGAATTTTGCTGGAACTGATTCTGCATCTCAGACATATGGAACTGTTCCGGAACATGAGAATTAAGAAGGTCTTTATGGTGCTCAATTCCAGGTTCTGACTTCACTTGGTTTTCTAGATTGGAAGACAACTGAGACTGATTGAAAGCATCATTGTTGACCAAATGCTGAGGCTGTTGACTATGTAGTTTCAATTGAAATTGTTGCTGTGATTGTGAATACTGCTCTGGCTGTTGAAATTGTTGGGGCCTTTGCGGATACTGCTGTTGAGAATGCAGAAGAGCATCCCTTGAAGTTGATGGAGACTGAAAATTCAACTTTTCCAAATGATTGATTGCTTGAGACTTTATATGAGCAGCCTGCTGCATACCATGCAAATTTGAGTGACCACTGATCAATGAGCTAGTTTTGGGTAATGATGGCAATTTTACTGAATTTGTGTTCTGAGTATTCATCATAGACCCAGAAGATGTTGCAGATGCATAAAAGTTTCCAGAAGCAAAAGGGTCAACATTATTCAATCCATATCCATCACCTGATAATAAAATTGTACCCATTATGAGAGATGTCAATTCCCAAGGAAAAAAATTTACACATACACACAGACAGATATACATAAACCTATCCAACAAATAATATTAACTAAAAAGGTGATACAACTAAACACGGGTACTGAATCGGTGGACAGGTCCTAGGATCATTCCTTCATAAAATAGAGGGAAAAGAAAGATTACCCTGCACTACTGGCTTCTGATTTTGGTCAAAGTGCTGATGTATGTGTTTAGGGGAATTAGCATAGTTTGAGGCATAGCCATCGGAAGTGCCTGGTTCATTTACAAGTTGGATGTTGTTACCAATCAAGCCTAGCCCACTATTTATAGCACCATTAGAGTTTGTAAATTGTTTTTGAGGCAAACCAGATCTCATTCCACTACTCATTTGGCTGCCAAGGTTTGGCAATACATGACTTTGGTCACCAGCAAGCTGTTTCTGCTGCTCCAGCTGTGACTGTGGTACCATAGTAGAGTCTGCACTGGAAAAGACACTACCATTAGTAGATGAATCTATATTCATGTGTGAGTGGTTGCTGTTGACTGTAAATCCCGGTGTAGGAATCATCTGGCTTGAAATTCTCTGCACACCCATTGACGACATGTTGCCCCCTGAGCCAACAGAGAAGCTGGTAGATGACTGCTGATATCCATTTGACAAACCTGCAATAAAAAGGTTCCAGAATTTAAAAATAAAAACAAAAAACAACACATGAGACAAGTGTTATGTTTGGTAAAGCACGATATCATTTTATTACCATCAGATCTATTTAAGGAACTGCCAAGCATTCCACCTGCGGGTAACATATTTACACTATTGAAAGATGTTGATACTATGCTATTATTACACCCACTGGAAGAAATCATTGAGGCATCTATAGAAGATGCAACCACCATATTTGAATTTGGACCATGCGACATACCAGGGGTTGGTATCATTGTACCGATGGGAGAAGAGCTAACAAGCTGGGGATACGGTTGGCTGTGATTACCCATAGATGCTCTTCGGAGGAAATTGGATAAACGACTCTCTAATGTATTCAAGTTCATGTAGTCCTCCTAAAAAACGAGTCAAAAACATTGTCAACACATAACAGTCTTTGAAATTAAGGAGAAAGAAGTTTGAAGGCACCTTGCTATTACCTTCCTGAATCATAAATGTTGAGTATTTCAAAATTAAAATAAAGGAAGATTTAAATTCCTCCCAATAGTGAAAAGAAAATTAACATGAGATCTAGAAAAAACCTTAGTGATTGCAGCTTTTAACATGCCCTCCTCCAGGCGTTTTGAAAGATCCTTAATCTTCAATTTCTGCATTTCAGTAGTTGGCTGCTGATGACGTTGCAATAACATCTCACAGCTGGAATGTAAAATGTAAAATATCTATTATTGCTGCTAAGTAGAAGCGACAAGAATGAAAAAGAATAGCATAATTTATCTAATGCACATGTTATCACAATAATTATATAGATGAAGACAATTATCACAATCTGAATTAACTGATTAAATAGTTATATCTCGGCCTAAATATTCGGTAAGCAGTAAAAGCGTCCACAGAGCATCGGGACAGGAAACACATAATTATGTATTTACACTGACCAAGCACATAAAAATTATTTTCCTTTCCCTTTTTTCGATATAAATCCAACTATTTGTTTCGTTTCGAATAAATTTATAACATATGCTGGCTTCCAAGATTAAGATTACATTTGCATGCCAATAGTTAGTTTCAGGAAAATAGCAATCTTCAAGTATTACACCTACTGATACGATTCCCCCCGTATGACTAAATATAGTCAAGTTACCCCCTGAAGGAGTTTGTTTAAACCAAAAAAAAAAAACTTACATCTTCTCTTGAATAAATGCGCGTGCTCTACGAAGTTCAGGATCCATATTAATTGCTGATCGTGATACACCACCTAAAGATGGCATCTGTGATGGGAGGGCATTCCCATTCAGTTGGGTCAGTCCAGGCAACTGAGACCCTGCTTGGTTGGGTACCTGTCCGGATATCTGCCCTGGAATATGTGCCTGTAGTTTCATCTTTATTCTTCACATAACACAAAAAATATTCCAAGGATCAAACCATCAGCTGGTACTTCACCGGCACCAGACCCTGTAATCAGATACAACCAAGAACCCTGATTTCCAGTGCCAATTCTGTCAAAATAAAATCTAAAGTCAACAATTTCATGTGCAAAATCGATGTCAAAATCCATTTAAATGTCAACCTGAAGTCAGCAATTTCATTACAAAGAGACTAACAACAAAGAAACCTATTATCAGAAAATTAAAAATTATAAAAAGAAGAGGCAAAAGATATTGAATTCAGCATGCAATCATTATAAATCTTGTTTAACTCTGCCACCAAAATAAGCGTATCTGTAAATTCACGCTAAACGGATTCCCTATGCTTATGATGGATAATTAAAAGAGTGGATATAAATTTAATCAAGCGTAACTACTATAAGAAACCCTAGATACTGAATCAAATCAACAAATACAATTAGGGAACAATGAAACCCTAAAAGATTGATGGGGATACGACGAACCTAAAACGGTGAACAATCGATCACGGAACCTAATGGGAGTATTAAATTGATATATGAAATTCGAAAAGAAACTACGAAATATCGACGACCGCGACGACGAGGATTCACGATGCTTTTGCCGTGAAGAAAGAGAGAAAGGTCGGTGACAACATCTCCAACCGAAGGCACGTGCGAAATTTTGCCACGAACGAACTATAATAACGGAAATAAAAAGAATCGATAAATCGATAAATACATCATATCACATATTATATCGTCATATCATATCATATATCATATATCATATATCATATATATGTATAATAGTTAATAAATTAATAATAATTAAAGGTAAATTGTTGTACCAAAAAAATCTGAGAAATAAGATACAGAGCAAGGGTTGGAGAAAAAGAATTTTAATGGAGGAAAAGGGAGAGAGGAGAGTGATTTAAAAGAGGAGAAAAAAAATTGAACGAATTTTAAATGAAAATTTATTTGATTTATAAGGGGAGAAGAGGAATTTTATTTTTATTTTTTTGGGATTAAGAGAAGAGGAATTTTAAATTGATAAAAATTTTGCTCACTAAAATTGAAACAACGGTTAATGTTGACAGAAATACCCAAATGTAAGCTTGTGGTACATATGCAAGGATGTGAGTGAAGTATATTTGACTTGTGATTTTCACAGTCATGGAGCTACAATGCAATGTGGTTGTTTTGGTCATAATAGAGAAACATGTTCAAATTTGGTGTCATTACAAAAACAAAAGGGTGTTAAAATGGTTTGAGATGCAGGTTGATAGTATAGTGGTCAATGGAGGCGTTGTGAAGAAAAATGGGGGCAAGGGGGTTTAGCTTACGGCTACTCCGATATTTTGCACTACCACCTTATCCATCCATTATTGGAGACGAAAGCTGCAATTCCTAATGCCTTGCCCCTCTCCCTCCAGTCGGGAGCTAAACCCAGGGAGTGAGAAGAGAATGAAGGGAAGAATCGGCTAGAAAAAAAAAAGAAGATTTAATTGTGTTAATGCTAAGAGTAACTACGTACTTTTCTTTTCTAGACCTCATGTGGGAGAGGTACGATGTTACTGCTTGACCTATAACCAGCTCTCCTTGGGAAAGAAAAGAGCTTGACATACGAGACATGTCGGAGAAGGCGTCTGTTACTGAAGAAAATCTCATTTGCCAACATCCACGGTTGTTCAAAAACCGCACAAACCAAGGAATATGAAGGATATAGCGGATACAAGCGACGGCGATGCCGATATGGTGGTGGAGAAGATGGCATCAATAAAGTCGAAAAATTAGGGTTTCAGCGTAAAAAACGAGGACCAAGATTTCAACAAGCTAATAACGAGGAGTTGCATGAGAATATAAAAGTAAAAGACGGGTTGACATTAATAATGAAAACAAACGTCAATGTCGGGTCTAAAAAAGGAGAGACATGTGATACACTCAAGGGCATAAATTGGATTGAAGCACATGAAAAATTAGCGGAACTTGCTGATACTAGTACAATGAGAGAGTATATTGCACAACATTTCAACAAAAATTGAAAGAAAATTGACATGGCATTAGAGACACCTCTTAATCCTCTACCCAAAATATGACATCCAATGATGAAAAATGATGGGCAATTCATATCTTATCATCCATTGGATTCGTAAACATAGTGAGGCCCAATATACCTAGACCCCCAAAGGTGAGAATACACTTCTACTATCCTCACACACCAAAGTTTCTAGGCTATGTTGCTAAAGATGCACGAGAAAATACAAGAAAAATAGTTTGAACTGTGTTTACTATTTTAATTTATACACAGTTATAAAATATATATTAAAAAAAAACAATTTTTATTTTTATTTATCAAAACATTTAACTTCAATTTAAAACACAAATAGAGTAGAAGTTAAATCATAAAGAATTAAACAAATTAAAATATAAGATAAATAAGGGAAGAAGACAACACAATATTTTTATACGATTTTACTACGAGCACGGTTAGGTCATCTAGTTGACCTTAACTAGAGTGACTTTGCCCCCTAACGAGGCTATTAGTCCACTCCATTCGAATGAGTTTGTCTTGCACCTCAAGGACTTAATCCAATAATTTAGAAAGATTACAATTCTCACTCGCCATTGTCAGTGACTTCTCGAGGCAGCTGACTAAACCATAGTCCCTCAAGGATATCAAACACTGTTGATTTTACAATACAATATGTTTACAGAGTTTGCTTCTTGATAAGCAGATTACACACAATGAATTACAGTTTAGACACTTAGACTATTTTTAACATTGGGTATTTTTGTACAAAGATCTACAATGAAATTCCGGTATCAAGTTACAGATGTGCAGCGTGATGTGGTGCACGTTAGGGTTATGATATACGATGTGGTGCCTAATGTGCCAACATCATAGATATGCCAGTAACTTGATGAACAAGGAAAATAAAGTGCAGAAGATAAAGAACACAATGAGTTTGTTAACCCAGTTCAGCGCAACTCGCAACCTACTCTGGGGGATACCAATCCAATAATGAATCCACTATGATAGTTCCAATTCAAACCTAAACAATCCCTAGTTTACAACTTATCACTTAGACACTACCCGTGTTAATTCTACCTTGCTCCTCACAATATATGACAACCCCTAATCACTTCCTAGCAATCCTACCTTGCTTCTCACAAGGATTTTAACCTGCCTTGCTCCTCACAAGGACTTTACCTTGCTCCTCACAAGGATTTTTACAAACTCAATGATGGAGACGCACTCCTAACCTAAAGAACCAACTCGTGCTTCAAATCTTTGAGTGATTCAAAGTCCAAATCTTGTTTCAAACTAGAACCAAGAAAAGGAACAGCTCTGTGCATAAAAGCTTAAGAGCTAAATACAACCCTAAGTTCAAGTCTCAATGGAAACAAGAAACAATAGGGACAAATACTGAAATCCTAAAGACTAGAAATATTAATTCTAATTTCAGTAAATAAAACAAGTCTTCAGCCTTCCTTTATATAGAACGAGAACTGGTAGCTGGCCATCGTATTCTTCAAGTAACAAACTCAATCTTTTAACAAAAGATATGTTTGTTTTAAATCTTTTTTAATCTTCTAGTAAAAAACCGGCCTTCTTAAATCTTTTCTGAATCTTTTTCAATCTTTCAGCTCGTTCCTTGGCGCGCAAGCTAGCGTGGATGTGTTTGTTTCAAAACAAATCTTTTTCAAAAGATCACACGCAAATAATGAAAGCGCGTTTTTAGGGTATTCAGTTCAGGTACCACATGTGTGCACATCAGTCACCACATCTGGTCCAAAGGCTTATTTTAACAAATGAAGCCAACCCTAAAATATACTCAACCTATCAGGTTGAAAACACTAACATACAAGATAATTGAAGAATGTGTGTGTAGAGGCGGAACCATGGGGCGGGCCACAACCACCCCCGAAAAAATGGAAAATTACCTTAATACCCTTGGTATTAAAAAAATTTAAAACTATGCATTATTTATTATATATATATATATATATATATATATATATATGTATATGTATATATGTTAGCTTAGCACACATAAATTAACAAATTGTACACTAACTTTTGATTTTTTTTGTTCTTTTTTTTTCTTTTAAAAAAAATTTATTCAACACTTTCATCTTAAAAAAAAAATAGCACAACTATTTTTAAATAACAACAATCATTTTCTTTTAAGTATACATGTAATATGATAAAATATACTAGTATATTTTTCTTTTCTTCTTCAACTTTTTTGTGTTTTCCTTTTTATAGCTGATGAAGAATTGTATTATTGGAATTTATGAACGGTGCCTTCTTAAGTTTTAATGTTGATATGCTGACTTGCAAAACTTCAGAATTATAGTTGGTAGTTGTAATATCCCATTTTAATTACTAAAAGGGATACTAATTTATGAAATAATCGGGATAATGCAAGTGAAAGATACATAAATTAGAAGTGTAAATTGAAATTAGTTGTAAAGGATAAAATAGTAAAAATAGATTATCAAGTACATAAAACCCAACACTTTTGGCTTCCATTTCATTATTTTTCATTCTCACTTCTCTCGAGAACAATAAGAAGCAACACATCACAAACATAAGCTGACCATTTCATTCTCAAGTCAAAACCATTAGAACTTCTTATGTTGAAACTTGAAATCAACATGCAATCACACAATTGGAGGCCTACAAGTTTATTGAAGAATGTGCATAATGATTAACTCCTCTCTCCCTCTCTTCCCTTCCTTCTATATATTTTTTTTTACTCAAAACAAACGATATTCATTCATTCAAATTGTTGGAGTATACACTGATGCAATACAAATTCAAAATCGCTAAAAATAAAAGGGATAAATCTGCGAACAAACTTGAAGTATCCGTGTTAATAGCATAAAACGGTGAAGGTGTGAAAAAACACAAGAAGGGGAGTTGAATTGTGTTTTAGGAATTAAAAACTTTTCTCAAACTCTAAGAGTTTTGCAGCGGATTCAAACACAAACAGAGTAAGTAAAGAGAGAGGGAGAGAAAGACACAAAAGCAATTTTATACCGGTTCCACTTACAAACCGAGAGTATTCCAGTCTCCTTGCACTTTCAAGGGATTTCACTATAATCTCACAAGATTACAAATGCTCAAGCTCACTAGCAAGAGACTTCTCAACACCCAAGTTCACAAACAAGTGACTTCTCAAACTTACAAAGATAAGAATGAATGATATCAAACACTTGATATACTATCAGAGGTGTTTACAAAATACAACTCAATACACAAAGACTCAAATTCTAATTCTAAGATACAGAGAACAAATAATAGAATGAATGACAGATTTTTCTAAAGTGTCAGAACTTCAGAGCCTTGCATAATAGAACAATAGTCATTTTCTTCAAATGAGATCTTCTATTTATAGAGAATCAATTGGAGATGACTGTTGCAGAGAGATAAGGTGCAAGTTGTGGATCGTACTATTTTGTGAGCTGTGAATTGCCTTCTAAAGAAAGAAAGAAATTTCACTACCTCACGCGTTTGAATATTACTCAACCACTTTGAGTAATAATAGTACAAATAGTACAATCATTCAATACGCTCCACTTGTGGATAAGGTTAATGATGATGTACAAATGAATATTCCTTTCCTCAGACTTGACATAACCCATTCTTAGATAATTCTCCAATCATTGGATCTGGTCTGACATTTAGCTTGAAGATTTAGCTTCTGATGATCTTATGATGTTTATCAGAGCTTCTTAGCATGACTTCTCTGCTTTTGTTCGTAGTACTTCTGATTGAATTTTAACTTATAATTTTGCACACTAGAACAAATATTAGTAACATCAATTGTAATTTTAATACTTTTTATCATTAAAATTTATTTCCAACAAACGGAAAATTGCGTAAGCCTACGAATGTGACTATATTGAAGTGTCCGGAGTATCCATGCATTCGGATTTGTAGCATTGATGACACCAAAGTTGACGTTGTTTGCAGTGGCGGTGCTCGGACCTTGGTTCAGGGGGTGCAAAATTTTAATCAATATATATATATATATATATATATATATATATATATATATATTCAAAAATTATATTCTAATAAAAACATTACATATATATGTTTTGCAACTGTCCACGATACAATTTAAAATTTTTAATTCGCTTAATAACAAACTAATTATTTATTTATATGTATTGAATTTTTAAATAAAAAACATAAGTATTGATTACATGAGAAATATATCAAATAAAAAGAACTCAAACTATAAAATAGTGCATGAGTATTGATATAGTAACACAAAAAATATGCAATCTTGTGGTTAGTTTTTTCATTGCTTACTATCCATCAGGAAAACACAATTTTTTTTCTATCTATCTCTTGAGTATATACAGACCAATAACCAACAAAAAATTAGCTTCAAGAAAACACCGATTTCCAAATGCTTAAAATTGAAACTAATTTGTGGATGGTGTAACACTTAACTGTAAACTGGACAACATTATTCCAAAGATGCATTTGGACTAAATTACAAACTACAAACAAGCAACCAACAAAGCATACAAATATGTTATTAAAACCCCAATTGAATAATCAATCAACCAATTTATCAATATTGAAGTTGTATAAAAATCCCAAATTTTTAAAACGCTAAACCATAAATTTTCTATTGTTTACCTTAGTATTATTTCAAAGATGTTGGAAGATTTATCACTATTGTACGTATTTAGTTTGATATTTTATTTGAGGGAATTTAATTTTAGAGAAAAATTGGAAGAAATGAATAAAAGCAAGAAAAAATGTTTTGAATTTTTTAGGAGTGGTGCAAAACAAAATAATTAGGGGGTGCAAAGTGCAAAACCATAGAGATATTAGTAAAAAAAATAAAAGTCCAGGGGGTGCACTCACTGGTGCACAACACCGCCCCTGGTTGTTTGGATCTGCACTAGATCAAAGTTAATCCTTCAATCCGAAACAAATGAACACCGCACAAAGACGGGACAACAAAATACACCGTATGTAGATGAGATATCAAAACAAAGAAATATGTGAAAATCATACTTATTTATTATAACGAGAAATAAAATCATATTCATTCGATATTTAGTCCCTCAAATATTTTGTATCATGATTTTTTGTTCTGCTTTTCATTCAAGTCGTGTATATCATTCCATATTTTAGTATTTTTCGCTATCATGTTTGGATTATAATATTATAAACATGTATATAAAAAAAACTCACTTAAAAATGTGAAAGTATACAAGAGTTGATTAAAAAATATGGACCATATATTGTGATAAAAACATATTTGAGGGACCAAAAGTTGTTGAAATTTTTATAGAGAATAAAAACAAAATTCAAGATATTTATAGGGACTAAAAACTTATTTAATTTTAAAATAATCAATAGTGGTAGAACTCATATATCTTTTTTTGTATCAATCTTTCTCTAAATGATATCCTCCATTTATTTTAAGAAATGAAGAGGACCCTTCTCCTTCATTTGGTACTCTCTTCCAAGAGTGTGGAAAATTCTTTATATTTTCACTTTTCAGTTAAATTTATTAGACAACAAATTAGTGTGGTTGTCAGCTTGTTTAAAAATACAGCCATATTCTACAACTACGATCGAAAGATGCTGGAACCACTTGATGCTAGGATCGACCTTCAAATCAGATTAAATTGTGGTAGTGAAAGAAAGAAAAAAATACAGCCATATTTTGACCAAATTCTCATATATGACCCATATTTTCCGTTGTATTTTAATGATATGGAATAAAAAAATTCATTGAAAAAAAAAGAAGAGTGCTTCTATAATTGATATTCAAACCATATAGCATTGTTGGTTTTCTAGTCTTGCTAACTACTTTTAGGTAAGAAATTAATAAATAAAAGCTACCGATTAAAAGAATATCGAACCTATATATACTAACTAAAAACTTGCAATTTCTCAAATCTTACCTAATACTAATACCCACAAACTTTTCTCGAACAACCTAGGACTAGTTTAAAAGAATAATATGTATGAATGGACAAATATTTAAGAACTTGGGGGTGGCAAAGATGTTTCCATTTTAAGACGATCTCAATCATCATAATCATCCGTCCGACCGGCGCCAAGATCCTCTCTCATTTTCATACTTGAACCCTGAACTAATCGCACCAATGCCTGAACCACCTCTGATGCAGGTGGCCGAAATTCGGGCTCAGACTAATAGAAAGAAGAAAGAAAAAAAAATCAGTTTGTCAGTACTAGTATAAGTGTGTTATTAATTATACTTACAATAGTAATAATAATAATATGGAGTAATCTTAATCAACAAATATAATTAATTAGTTTAACCTGAACACAAAGGGCAATGATGTCAGCAAATCCGAAGAGCGATTTAGGAGGGTAAAGTCCTCGCAAGGCAGGGTCAACCATTTTTTCCACAGCATTAATGTCATGAAGCTGCGGGGTAGCCCAACGAACGAGACATTGCTCTGCTTTTGGCTTTGAACTGAAAGATAGATAGATAGATAGATAGATAGATAGATAGATAGATAGATAGATAGATAAATGGAATATTATGCATGGCATAGAGAGAATATATGTAATTACTAGCATAGCACCTTACCTATCTAGAGGCTTTCGACCTGTCAAAAGTTCGAGCATCACCACACCAAAACTGTATACATCGCTCTTCAGGGTATAGGCTGATGGTTTTGTGCATTCTGGTGCATTATATCCTGCCCCAAGATTTTGGCTAGTACGCTGGGTTTATTAGAACAATACAAACCTCTATTACGATTTTCACAAGGAGAGACCAACAAGCATTGAAATTCAATACACACAACACAATAGTATACTCATATATTCATATATCAATTCTATAACTTATGGTCTAAATGAATATTTTTATGATGTGACATAGCTTATGGATGAGCATGAGCTTGTTAGATGAGCAATTTAAGGACACTTTTGATTTTCAATTACACTGTACCTCTATTTATAGAGTCAAGCAATACAAGTTTAAACTGTAATAACTATCCTCTACATCCTAGTAAAAAGAAAGGCTATACTCTATATAATATCCAATCCTTATCCTTGGCTAAACTTTTTTCTTTCAATTAAAAAAAAAAATGCATGAAGTAAAATTATCAGAATAAAACTGTTCTATGTTATTTATCCTTCTCCTTTCTAAGAACGTTAAAAGAACATGTCAGAATTTCTTAGTCTGGGAAACAAAAACAAGAAAAACCTGGTGAAAGGATGCCAAACCGTAGTCTGAGAGACGGGGATTCAAATCTGTGTCAAGCAAAATATTGGCGGATTTGATATTCTTGTGAACTAAAGGTGGAGAACAAATTTCATGTAGGTACCTGAGTATATAGTTTGTGAACATTAAAAATGTTTTAATAATATTTAAATGCAATAAATATATAAAATAAAGGCATACTCCTATGTATAATGGAAATAAGTCTAACATCACCATATAATATCAAACTCGATTTGGAAAACAATGATAAAATTCAAAAATCTGTTGAGTGTTTGAATTTGTATAACTAAATAATATGTATATTATATTTAACATGTATCAATCGTATGCATATCTATTCAGCAAATTTAAACTCTGATTGGAATAAGAAAAGAGATGTATCGTAAGAAAAGGATGTAAGACTGCTTTGAGTGGACAGTTGATATGGTACTCACATTAACAAAAATAGATGCATATTTGATATTCACATGCAGGAATAGGTTATGTATAATGTCATAAAGGCTATATATATATATATCAAAATTCAAGTACTATTTGCTAGATGTAGAAGACTAACTCAACAGCCCGGGCGGTTCCCAGTGCAATTCTGACTCTGGTGTTCCAAGTTAGTGGTTTGCTGAAGTCATCTGATAAGTGTAAAAAGTCGTGGAGAGAACCATTTCTGAAATAATCATATATTAACATGTACTCCTGTTCTGAACAATAACCAACAACCTCAGCAATATTTGGATGGCGAAGTTTGCAGATGCTTGTTACAATCTGAGAGAATTCCTCAGGAGAACCCCCATCTAAAAGTGAAGGGTTGATTTTTTTTACAGCGAATACCTGATTTTTTAAAAAAAGTACATGGCTTAGGTTTCCCTCAGTCCAGAAGTAATTTCTTATGTTTTTTATTTTATTTTTTTAATTTACTTGCAGCCAATATTGTTCCAAAGCCAGCTATGCCTGACCCAATAAGAGTTAAATTTTAGTTTAAACATTTGTGGTTGCAAGTAAAACATGAACACAACAGATGTCGTATCATATTTTCATTTTTTTCTCTGGAAAGACATACTAGTGAATCTTATGAATGTATCATGCACATAGTATACTATTACTAATACTAGTGAATCCATGACTAATACTAATGAATCCATGACTAATTTATATAACAGAAAGTACCTTTCCATCAGCATATTTGGCACGATAAACAGGTCCAATGGATCCTTCACCAAGAAGTCGACCTGAAGCGAAGTTAGCGGTACCAATTTGCAACTCTCCCAATGAAAAGGGAGTACAGCGGATTGATGTGCTTCTTCTAGAATTTAGACGCTTTACAAACTCATTGTCATTAAAGGCTTGTACACAATCAGAGACTGATGACCTAACACCAATTGATGAACTTTTTTGTAAAGCCTTTATGTCAATTGAAGTGGAATCCACTGACTTAAATCCTGTTGGCAATACAACATCTGATATCAGTTATGTGATAATAATGTCAAAATGTGTCAAAATCAAAATGACTTTTAAACCTAAATACAGAGGTAATAGTTTCTTTTTTAAACAAACACCAAAAGCTTGTCAATGATCAAATGTTCCAATGATTTAAGATATTCACATGTTTCTCAATGTTAAACAGGGCTTGTACCCCAAGGCGTCAGGATGCGAAAGTCATGCAGTTCATCATCAAGGGGCTTGATATTCTCCAAGGTGGAGACTGTTGGATATGGCTCAAAGTTTATAGATAGATAAGTGTGCAAGTTGCTCGAGTGGGGCGCTGGCTGGGCACATTTGTGTCTCTTGGAGGGTCTTAGTGGGTCAGTTAATGCAGCCACTTCGTCGAGTTAATAGCCCCACTAGTTTGCTAGTTAACTATCCAACTAGTAACTTAGTATAATTAATCCACTTAGTTGAGTTAATTATCCCACTAATCTTCCAGTCCGTTATCTCACTAGTAAATTAGTTTAATTACTAGTTAGTCCACTACATGAATTATTGTAAGTGGTCTCTTGGCTTGTATTTTTAGAGCAGTCCTTCCTATACAAAGGGTGCGTCATATCATATGAATGAAAACAACAACTTGGATGTTCAATTTTGGATCATATTCCTTGGTGAGATGATTTATCTCAATTTGGTTCTTCTTTAAAACAACCTTTGGTCTTATCAAGAAATCATATTTCTTGTGGTGACCATTCACTTCGGCTTATTAACTCCCTTGGAGTTCTGGCTCCCCATCTCTCTTCTACACCACCTTTCATTTTATTTCTTCTTTGTTCTTGTTCTTTGCAGTCTATGCTATTCAGTTGGGTAAGGAAATTCAACCTAAGATAAAAACACCAGAGACAACTCTCGTTGATAATCCTCAGGATGTTCATTTTATACTGGCCTTGTTGCAAAAGGGAAACTGGTGCTAAAGAGCTCACGCTATAGTGGTATCCTAAGAAGGGTTGGATCCATTATGGATCTAGTGTAGGTGTCCTTACCTTACATTTGCAAGATGCTAAACCTACAACTCCAACTCATGATGTCTAGTCACACAGGAAACACTGTACGGATTGATCATCTGCAGCAACGACCATTAGACCTGAGGGAAAAATTACAAACTCAGATGCAATGGCTCTGCACTGAGCTGCACAGTGCATCTGCTACAGACAATCCAAATCTAATAACTGTGCCGAGACTCCCCTCTTACACTACAGTTATATTTTACAATAAAGAACAAAATTTTAAATTGTATTCCGCTTCTGCAATTAGGCTGCAACTTCAAATCTTAGAGTCCTATGGAGGATCATATTCCTTGTTATACATATAGCAAAATTTGAACACAACATGGAAAATATGAATCACGTGAAGTCATGAATAAAACATAAAGTATTATGAAATCTGTGAATGATAAAACCACCTTTGTATTCTGTGCAGACATAATTACCTGAATCTTTAGACAACTCTTGAGATGCAAGCGGTGTAAAAGATCTGTTCTGGCTACGTCTCTCTTCATCAATAAAACGTGAAGAAGGTAAAGATGACCTTCTTTTAGAAAGAGAAACAATGATTATGATTACGGCCAGCACACCAAAAGTTACACCGGCTATAACCACTCCAGTTACAACAGACTTTCCATCATTTTTCTCGGAATGCTTGATATGAGGTGTACCGGGAGGAGGAGGTGGTGCTGGCCCAGTTGACCAAGAGTTTCCTCCAGTTCTTTGTAAATAACAATAAAAAGTCAGTGAAACAACCCAATAACAGCATCCTTAAATGAATAAGTTTAACAAAAAACTTACTGCAAGTTATTTATATCTTTTAACTCCTCAGGAATCCAACCAGTAAATTTGTTGTTCTCAACATTCCTGTTAAAAACCATAGTAGTAATTAATTTTTTTATGCTGAGCCCCTTGGATATATAGGCAAATCCAATTCACTATATAGTTTTAGGTTTATCAATCATTCCTGCAGTAGATTGCATTGGCATTGCTAATTCAAATATATGAAGATACGTTAATATTTCATAAAGGAGGGGGTGGGAGAGATTGAAAATCCTTCTAAGGTGGGTAAAGATAAACTTACACATCATCAAGTGGAAGGTTGGCAAGGACATTTATTGAACCAGAGAATTTATTGTTTTGCAGATGTCTGTACAAAGACAAAGATAAGTTAACAGTGAAGTTGTCAAATAGGGTGTGTGTTCCTTAATAGTGATAGTGATTCATTTCTTACATCTTCTTGAGGCTTGTGAGTGATTTAAGACTCTGAGGCAGGTTTCCTGATAGTGAATTGAATGATACATCCCTATATTGTAATTCAATGATTAATGATCAATAGAAATATAATGTATGAACCCAATAATCATATACTAAGAAACCAAATAAGAAGGGGAAAAGCTTATGGCTGATGTTCCAAATAAATACCTAAATACAACTGTTTCTTTCCATATTCATATTCATATAATATCTCAAATAAAAGTGTCAGAAATTATATATGAAATATAGCATGTATTGCACCAGGGGTATAGAAGCTTTTCTGAAATGGACTATTGCATCAGCACAGCCTGGTGCTATATAGCTCCCACCATAGCAGGTTTCAAGGACGAATTGGACCCATTTTAGATATTTTTGTAGACAACCTCACCTTACATTTGCAAGAGGAGAGAGAAAGAAATGCACAAGCTTTGTATAACGGTGGATACAAGTTAAAATATATAGATACAAAAAAGTGGTGTTTCTATAAAAACAACAACCCCAAAATAGAAATGAATCATCTCCCAATTAAGAAAACAATCAGCTCACTTAACTCCAATCAGTTCACTTAATTGATTACATGCCATATTGTGAAATTACTATATATATATGGATGGCTAGAAGCAGGTTATTGATAATAGATTCTCCCTTAACTCCAATCAAATACCAAAATCAGCAATACATGAAGTACAGATCATGACATTAAATCCTTGCCAAAAGTATGGTTACACTTACAATTGTTTGAGTTTAGTGAGGCTCTTAAACATATCTCCCAGCTCGTTATTGAGCTGATTATGTGCAAGATTTCTGCACACATAATAAATTGAGAAATTAAAAGAAAAAAGTATGAAAAAAACTTAAATAGAAATGAAGTTTGCTTACAGAGAGTTGAGGTCTTTCATCTGACCAATGGAATAAGGTATACTTCCACTGAATTCATTCTTAGAAAGATCTCTGCATAATCATATAACAGAATTCTTAGTGACAAATAATATATTACGCCAATCAAATGCAATAACATAATCCTAATAAACAAGACTGATTGTTATTTGTAAGTAGTAGTAAGTAACACTTACATGGTACGAGCATTTGGAGGGAGTTGATACGGTATTTGACCTTTGAGGTTGTTGTTGCTCAAATCACTGCACTATGAAAAATGAATGCATGTCATTTAAGTGATGTTGGGCGGGATTGTTAATGAGAAATGAAAAAGAAAGGAGATATGTATTTGAGTATGTGGGGCCTCACAAGTAGGTAACTGATGTTAAGCTTGACAACTGGTAGCCCATTGATCCGGAAAGTCCGAAATCAGATAAATCTCTGTTCAAAATCATCATCAATATTGAATTGAATACTAGTATGAAATAAAATAGTAATAATAATGATGATTGATTACAGACAACATACATACATTTCCGTAACAGAAGAGCCAGAGCATTTGATTCCTTCCCAGGAATCACCACAAGGATCACCTCCGCTTGATTTCCAGTCACTGAGTTGGGAAGGAGAATTCAAGCTGGTGTACATCACATTAAGGGCTGCAACTGTTCATCATCATTCATTTTGAAAACATACATACATAAATATATTATTATTATTATTATTATTATATAATTTGAAGAAGAAGAAGAAGGAGGAGGAAAATGAAAAGGATAAAAGAGGGAAACTAGGCATTTATTCATTCACCATCTTGGGAGGATGTTTTGCATTGAACTATGGTGGTTGAGACCAAAGCAATAATCCACAACCAATGGAGGTTGTGGTTGTGGTGCATCTTCTTCTTTTTCTTCTTCTTCTTCTTCCAGGAAGAAATCTATTTAGAAGTTGGATTGAATTGATGGAAGACAATGAATACAAGAATTGAACAACATTGGATTGAATTGAATGAAAGAAAAGAAAGAGAGAGAGAATTCTGGTTTGGTTGTATTTTGGCTAAATTTAGGAGGGAAAAGGGCAGACGACATTTGAAGGACGGATGGAATGTAAGGCTCCCACTCTTTTGCGGACCAGCCTGCAACCCGCATACTTAGAAACTTTTTTTATTTATTTTTTATATGCTTCAATAGTTTTGGACACTTATCGTTTTACTTTTAATCTCTGTAAAACATATTTTCCATTTTTAGTCTTAAGCTTTTTGCTTTTAATTCTTGCTATTTTTTTTTTGTCTTGTAAAATTTGTTTATATTGAAATTAGTCAATTAGTCAATATAATGCTACGTATACATTTTAGTCTTTATGTAGAAAGTATTAAAGGACTAATTGAAAGGGGCGCAAATGGAGCAGATTTATAATGGTGTATATTTAAACATACAAATGTTAGACATCTTATTTTATTAATTTTTTGACACAAAGTTATACATCTTATCGAATACTATATAAAAATACAAATAAAACCAAAACAAAGATGTACAATCAACAATATAAAAGTTGAAAATCGTATATACATTCTAGAAGTGTAGTAAGTACACATTAAAAGTGTGTTGGTGCCGACTTGTGTCCAAAAAACTTTTCTATACAATATACGTCCCTTAGAAAAAATATTATTAAGATATGAGATTAGTTGAAAGAACATATGTGATCCTTTAAACATTTTATCTTTAGATTAATTTGATTTGATTCAATATATCAAAGGTGTACCAAATTATTCACGAGCTTAAATCAAATCAAGTTCGAACTAAAAAAATGTTTGAAGTAAACTTGAGTGTTCGTGTTCAACCGATTCTTTTTTAGTCAAGTTGAGCTAAGAACAAGTTCAACTCAGCTAATTTCGGTCTTAATATAATAAGTATGGTACACTACTTAGAATACAATTAAATATATTAAATATTTTTTACCAAAATAAAAAATTAAATATTAATTACACACCCACATATATTTAAAATATATATAAAATTTGATAAGTATATAAATGATTTTGTTATCTTACACTTTGAAACACAGGTTTTGCTTCATCAGTCAACTTTGTTTTGTTTGGTTTGAATTTGTATTTCGCTTGCTAAATTTTGTGACGAAATATGCCATCGCAACTTTAGCACCTAGGCTAGAGTGACCACGACACAGGCATATTGCACCCCCTAGAAGCAGCAAACTATTGGTTACTAATTTCCTTGATGGCCTTCTTGAGATCACACGCATTTGAGATTCTTGAGTAGCTTGATCATGAATCATAGTGGGATGAGCTGAAGATACATCGCTCGTACTAGATTCCAAGCAAGCCGGTACCTACACACCGAACTGTTTGTTAGTTCTGCGAGAGGTGCCATTAAGCTACATATGACAATTATCTACTGATTCTAATTTGAGTGCATATCAGCCACAACTTCTGCTAAGAATGACTGATACACATAAGATGGTAAAAATTAAATCAATGGATTGTTTGCAAAAAACACATGGTAGGGAAACAAGAAAATCTACTCATTCAAAAATGTCCACATGGTAGGCAATTTATTTACAGCAAGAAAACTGATTTAATTTATATGAAAGCATACTGATTATCTTCACTTGAAATGAAATAGACCGGCATCTCTATCAGAACAAAATACACGTTAAATGCATGATGTATAGCACGGAAGTAATTAAAATTTAAACAGTAGGATTACAGTTGAACAACTTATCCGTATTATAACTAGCCAGCCATCCTTACATTTTAGTTTGAAATCTTAAGCAAGCAACACTCCAGTAATCAAATAATACAAGACATCAACATGGGAACTTTTTTTTTAAATGGCAAATTGTTAGTATGTTAATTGTTATGTTAGTTTTTTTTAACACCTTGCCAGGACTTGAATCCTAGACCTCCAACTCCTTTAAATCAACATGGGAAAAATCGAAAGGTTGAAACCAGAAAATACATTAAATTATGATATGTAAAACTAACTAATAGCACTAACCTTTTGCATTAAATTGACTGAAGTGGTAACTGAACTGGATAAATGGCAGCTTGCGGCAGAGTATCTTCTAAGCGCATTATCCATCTTGCATACATAACTCCATATGCCTTTGGAAAAAGCCAGTTTAGCCATCTCCACATTCAAACCAGCATCTTCCTGATGAAACATAGTGATCTCACAGGCATTTCTACCAGGTACTGTAATTTGTAATTATACAAAATCCGGTCACAAAACAGTCATTTGAATTTCATAGGTAGAAACCATTAACTCATTGTTGAGAAACAATGGAATATAAATCAAAAGGGAGATCAGATTTTTAACAGCATTGAACTTCAAAAAATATCACGGAAATGCAAATAAGTTGGCATTGTATATTATTCAACTTAGCATGTATTTATTTTATGAAGAAAATGACACATGGAATTAAGAGATCTCAACCATTTTTATGAGGATAAAAAAGATAACATTTCTATAGGAAAAATCCCCTCTTAAATTTTGTTGTGTAATAAAAACTTAAATAAGCCAAACAACCTACCTTTTCTTATTCGCCACCCAGATCTGAAAATCTCAACTCGTACATATCTCCTCTGTCGTGGTGCCAAAGGATGTTCACATTCCTAACAAGGTTTGCAACCAAAGATGAAAAGAAAAAATAATCAAGCAATCATTGCTTGAAAAAGAGGTATGCATGAGTGAAATGCAATTGCTAAGAGCTTCTATCCAAAATATGTACAGAAATGACAAGTCCGAACGGTTTGATGTTCAAATATTTCAGTGTCTAGTGTACAAACGCCAAACAAATGAATTTCAACTTAATCAGAATATTGTGATAATATTGATATACCAGTGGATAGTGTTACATGCAAACATCAGTGTCTTCAAAATTCTAATCTCTAATTTATTGACCAATATATTTTCTAGGAAAATTCTTGCCACTTTTTCCTGTAAAAATATTCTTGTTCATTGACAGGACAAAAAGTACTGGAGAAGAGAAAGAGGGTGGGGATATGGAGCCACAACAAAATCCATATGAGAAAGCAATCACAAATACATGGGACATAACAACGTGCATGGACACTAAAAAGTTGTAAAAAACAATTATTTATATTAATGCAACAAATAAGATGCCTTACCTTCATGTAACAATAAAAAGTTTTATCCCTCCCCTCCCACAACTTCCAAGTTAACACATATTCTCTAGGCTTCAAAAGAGGGAACTTTTTAACTGTACGACCAACTTCAGAACCATCAGATTCGTCCACCTGCAGTTGATTGTGCTCAACTACTGTCTTATCCCACTGCTTTCTATAGTCATTGTCCATGTAGAAGTTTCTTAGCATCTCAGCTGAAATATCGTTGAATACAGTTGCGCTCAAATATCTCAAGGGACCATTCTGCAACACCCAGGGAGAAAAAACAACATAAGTTATAAGATAATCTTCAAAAAACCATTTGTTTATAAAAGATGCTCCACTAAATTAGAAGCTTCCAAATTTAAGACCACATGCTTGAAGGATACCTAAGAATTATATGTGACCTCCTAACACTGATAACTAATTATAAAGAAAAAAAATAGTTGTAGGAAAGAGACTATCAACCTCTATGAAGCATGGGCACTTCTCTTTTTTTGAATGTCAAAGATATTTGTGTATGGCACTCGTAAATCATGTGTCAAACACTCCTCACAAGGTGTCTAGTTTAAAAAAATGTTTTTGATCAACTTGGCCACGCAACAAATACAGCTGAGAAACATAGCCTCAACTGTAGCTTCACACTTCAAGGACACAACCCTTGCCTAAAAAAAATTACTTCCATTTTATTTATAAATATTTTTCAATCAAGTAGAATTAAAAAATTAAAACAAATAGTAAAATTAGTTAACAGTTAACATTTCAAAAATGGTATGAAAGGTCTCCAACATAGTTTATTAAAAAATTTGTTCTTCCACTATTTATCCTATACCCCTACACATGTAGTTTAAGAGGTGTATCTATCAAGTGAATATGTGAGAAGAGATAGTCTTTTAGAAGAAAAAAGCTATGAGCAACACATATTCCAAGTATATCAATGATAAATTATAATGTAATGACTCGAGTTTAAGCAATAAAATGAGTAACCTTGGGCTTGCAGCATTTGGCATTGTAGCATAGTTGATTGTTTCTTTTATCTATGACAGACTCCCATTTATGATTCTCACTTTGATTTTCATCCAAAATCTCCATTAAAAACTTCAATTCTGCATCAGTCACAATCTTTGAGGTTCTGCAAGAGTGAGATAGAGAACCTGTCAAATCTTTGAGATAGAGAACCTGAGTCTCCTACTACTACTACTACTACTCCAAATGTCATGCAGAAAATTGCAGAGATATCCATCTATCCCTTATTGAGTAATTTATCGAAGCAAAAGATGTATGTGTAGCTAGCTGGGTTTGGCGTAATTAATAATTGCATATACTATTGTAAGCCCTAAAAAGCCCCAATTTGAGAAATGAAATTATTAACATGCGATAGATAGATAGATAGATAGCAATAATGAGTGTAAACTAACTAACTAGGTTTAATTCTAAACAGAAAGAAAATAACAGAAGCAGACAGAAACAGCTATGGAGTGGAGTAGAACTTACCTTAGGTTTGAATCGGAGAGCAAAGAGGGCGTGGATGATGATGATGATGATGAGGCGGATGAGAATAATCTGTTATTACGCTTCTTCAAAACAAACAATATATTAAGAAGAACAACAACAAAAGCAACAAGAATTCCCCAAACGCCATGGATGTTCGATAATATCGTCATCTTCTTCCTTTTCCCTTTCTTCTTCCACACAAGTCTCGCTCTCGTGTCGTCGTCAATATTTAGAATTTTTTACCAAATGGGGCTTAAAATAGTACAAAATTCCCAAACTACACCCCAAAATTTAAAAATTCCCGTAATACTCCCCCTTTTTGACTCTTTTCTGTCTTTTGCAGGTGCTGCAGGTGGAGCAGTTGGCAACCACGCCATTGACAAAGGGGTGGCGGAATTGGCAACCACGCCATTGACCCCACATTTGACTGCACGGAAATTCTCGTGTTGATGCATGGGAGATAGCCTTTTTTTGTTTTTTTTTTTTCAAATAATAATTAAATTTCTTTTTTTACAAAAATAATAATAAATTTAATATAATTATTAATTATAAATATTAATTATTTAAGATGTTTTACGGGGTTTATTTTTTATGTTATGTAATTTTTTTTTGTGTTTACAATTTTAATAATGACAACAAAACTTTATTATTCAAAAAAAAAATATATTACAATAATGCTAATACTAATTATGCCTATGCATATGTCCTCCGGTGCCACAAGGTGGAGGATGACCTTGCCGATGTCCAAATCCATACTGTTGTTCATCATCGCGAACTCCAAAAAAATTATAAACACGCGTCATTGGACTACCCTCCTCACCCGCTGTTGAAGTTTCACCACCATGGTAATGTGAGTAATCTTGATTAAATTGCTGAGTTCCTGGTGATTGAAACCCAGCTTGATCAAAGAAATTACGCGTTTGGAAACTTCAACGGCGGGTGAGGAGGGTAGTCCAATGACGCGTGTTTATAATTTTCTTTGAGTTCCTCGCGATGATGAGCAACAGTATGGATTTGGACATCGGCAAGGTCATCCTCCACCTTGTGGCACCGGAGGACATATGCATAGGCATAATTAGTATTAGCATTATTGTAATAATTTTTTTTTTTGAATAATATATTATTTAACTTTTTCTATCATAAAGTTTTGTTGTCATTATTAAAATTGTAAACACAACATAAAAATTACGTAACATAAAAAATAAACCACCTAAAACATCTTAACTAATTAATTTTTATAATTAATAATTATATTAAATTTATTATTATTTTTGTAAAAAAAAAATTTAATTATTATTTGAAAAAAAAAACAAAAAAAGGTTGTCTCCCATGCATCAGCACGAGAATTTCCGTGCAGTCAAAGGTGGGGTCAATGGCGTGGTTGCCAATTCCGCCACCCCTTTGTCAATGGCGTGGTTGCCAACTGCTCCACCTGCAGCACCTGCAAAAGACAGAACAGAGTCAAAAAGGGGGAGTATTACGGGAATTTTTAAAATTTGGGGTGTAGTTTGGGAATTTTGTACTATTTTAAGCCCCATTTGGTAAAAAATTCCAATATTTACACACACCACATATTCATCTCCTCCTTTTCCCTTCTATCTATTTCTATTATTTTATTATTTTTAATTCAACAAATTTAATCTATATCTATATATATATTATTTAGGAGCCTTTCCTCAAAGCATATCGTACAGGTGGCAATCCACAATGATTCTACTCTCACATTGTTTTGGCAATTAATGAATTAAATGATTTAGTTCAAAAAAAAAAACAAGGATCAAAGTACAAGCATAATAAAAACGTGGTGTGCTCAAATTATGCAATTATTTCTCTAAGGCAATCTCTAAGCAATTAATTAATGAATTAAATGATTTAGTTCCAAAAAAAAACACAATATAAAAAAACAATCTCTAAGCAATTAATTAATACATTTTTTTTTAACAAATCACACCACATAAGAGCATCAATAGTGCTAGTAGCTAAGTGATGGATTTCTTATAAATAAAGTTTTTAATACTTCCTTGCCATTGAAGTAGTGCCACTTGGTATACTGGATGCACTAAGTTTAGTTGAAGTTCATTGTAGAACACACCGTGTACTAACTCTCCTCTCTCCTATAAAAACCAACTTTTCATTCAATCAAACTCATTAATTATAATAATTATTTGAATAAAAATTAATAACAAATAACAAAATATAAATATATGGGGTCAAGAATTGGTTCTTTATAACCAACCACCATTAAAGTAAAAACTACTCAAATTAACTATAAATTTCTGAAATCCTACGAATCACTTTTGACCCATAAAAAATAACTTAATTCATCCACTTAGTTTACTCCCACTAAAGATGCTCTAAGCAAAGACAATATAAAAAAAATATTTCAAAAAAGGAGCTATTTTGAATTTTGATAAAAGCTTTAAAAATGCTATTCTTAGAATTATTTCCATATAGCTATTTTGAATTTTGATATGCTAATTATTTTGAATTTTGATCCGCAATTCTTAGAATTAAATGCTATTTATTTACTGTTCAAAGTCATTATACCTAAGCAATTGACTTATGTTCATGTGTTGTCATTATACCTACAAAAGGAAAGGCAATATTCATTTTTTTTCAACATAATCTCCCCATTAAAATCAGTGAATCCATATTAATGGCCCAAATATCTCCCCACAAAAAATATACTCTACCTAATTTGACTTTCACCCATTTAATAATTAATAGAATATTCCTTAGGTTTATGCTTTATTTTGACCTATTTTACATCTATAAATAGTCTACACAATGTTATTTTCTATTCATCACATCCAATCTCAATACCAATTCTCTTATTTACAAATTTACAAATTACAAATTCTAATGGCTCCAAAGTACGATTCAATTGCTTCTTTGGATGCCTCAAAAGAAAACTGGAATGTGATGGTTAGGGTTGTGCTTAAAAAGAAACAATTCAAATAGTTACCTATTTTAGAATTTGAGAATTAATCGATATATACTATATATAGTCAACCATATGCAAAACTTCAAAGATACTCCCTTAATTGTTGCTAGCCTCACAATTCTATATATACATGTGCGTTTCCATTTCAAAAATTATGGTAATGATACTATTATTTTATATTGGTTGAATAAAATTTTATTTCTTGAGTAGTTTTTCCTTTTTATTTCACTCTCACTATTTCCTTTAATTTGTCATTTTTTCTTAGTTTTGCAGGTTTAGTCTATTTTTATTTTTTTAACTGTTGGATATTTGCAGATTTTGCAGGTTTCTTGCTATTTTGTAATGCATTTCTAAAATATTAATATCAAAGTTATTCTTGAATTTGTGAGTGTGAGTTTTATTCGTTATGGTATGTATTTACAAACTTTTGTTTGTTCTGAGCTATGAGTCTATTTTTTATATTATGGACATGTCCTGTTTACATTTTTTGTTTATTCTCATACTTCAATCTTCAAACTTATATTTATACTTTTTATTTGATTGTACAGGTCAACTAAAGGGGCAAGTGACAAAGTAAACATTGATGCGGTTTGATTTTATTATGTTTGCTATATAGACCAATTTGTAGTTTTAGATTTAAATATTGTATTTTATAATTTAAATGATTTTTTTTTTTTTGGTGGGGTGAGAGAGGCACGAATATAATTTAAATGATTTGAATGCAATATTGTAATATAGTTATATGGGGATTTATTTCAACCAACAAAAAACGAATATTGGTCTTTTTTCTATACTATAAAGTTGGTCTCTTAGTAATAGAAAATATATAGAATATGTTTTTTAGCAATAAAATTATGGGATGGTTCTTAATTATCAGCTAATCTTTATAATTTAGATTCAATTTCAAGATCTTGCGAGAAAAATACTACTCCTCATTTATTTTTATTTATTTTTTATCAATTGAAATTTTATTTCGCAATATTACAATTATCATTAGATCAAATTCTAAAGTTAACTTCAATTATTGATAGAAAGGATTATGGTGGAAGGATGGTGTTGGTAATGGAATTTAAGCTATATATGTTATTATTTATATGTAAAATACCCGTAAAAAATATTGATAAGCAAAATTTATATTTGATTAAAGTAATCAAAATTAATGCTTTCATTTTTCTTTTTTTGTTCAAGAGCCGTCATTAAAATAAAATAAGTTGTACGTAATAGTTGTTTAATGGATATTAATATATATGCCTATAAATATGTCTCATCTCATTTATATTCTTCAAAATATTACATATATATTTTTCTATTCTTCAAAATATTATATATATATTTTTTTTACAACATATGTATATATATATATATACACACACACACACTTCTATTCAAATTCTTTGTCCCTAATATTGAACTAAAATTTGAAAATCGCGATGCACGTGACGCTCACATAAAATCATTGTTAAAATTTATACAAGAATCTGTATTTCTACTCATATTAATACGAAGCTATTTTTTTTGTTATTTTGTGACTTATATTTCTATTTATATAATAATATACGGATGCTTATTTTTTATTGTAATTCATGTTGGAGCGTATTGTGTACTCATATATTAATACGTATGTTTTTTTTTTGTTTTTTTTCTTATAGTTTTTATGGAATCTATATTTTAATCATACGATGATTATTTTTTATTTAAATGAGAACCTATATTTCTATTCATACATTAATACGGGATCTATTTTATTTTTGTAATTTATTTTGTAGTTTATATTTCTACTCATGGTAATACGAAACCCTATTTATTTATTTTTTCTGCAAGATCTATATTTCTACTCATACATCAATACAGATGCCAATTTTTTATTAAAAATGTCTATGAGTACATATATTTTTACTCACATATTAATAAGAAAGACTTTTTTTATGTAATTTTTACGAGAAGTTATATTTCTATTAATATATATTAATATGAAGACCAATTGTTTTTCTTCTAATATTTACGAAATCTATATTTTTACTCATATTAATACGAGAAGTATTTTTTTTAGTTACTACAAAAATTTATATTTCTTTTCATATATTAATACGAGATCTATTTTTATTTTTGTAATTTATACTGTCGTTTATATTTCTACACATATATTATACGAAAGCTTTTTTTATTTATTTTTGCGCGGCTTATATTTCAACTCATACATCAATACTGGAGCATTTTTTTGTAATTTTTACCGGAACATATATTTCTACTTATGCATTAATACGGATGACTCTTTTTTTAATTTTTATAATTTCTACTTAAATCTATAGTTTTACTCATATATTAATACGAAGACCTATTTACTTTATAATTTTTAACGAATCTATATTTTTAGTCATATATTAATAGAGAGACTATTTTTTTAATTTCAATGGGAACCTATATCTTTGTTTAAATATTACGGTTAAATATGTTGCAAGTCCATTTGAACGGACTTCTAAAAATGGTCCCTATATTTTTTTATATTATATTTATAGTCCTCATGTTTTTGTTGTTTCCAACATTTATTGATCCCTAATGTAAAATTTTGGTTGACTGGACAGACGGAAAATGACACATAGATGTCACAGGGACTCATTTAATGCCCACTCTTTGTGCGCCAACTTCATTAAATAAGTCTGTGTGGCATATGTTGCTTATTTCATCTGTCCAATTAACTAAAATTTCACAGTAGAGACCACAGTATTGGAAACGGAAAAACGTGGGGGACTAAAAATATAATAAAAAAATGTAGGGACTATTTTTAGAAGTCTACAAAATGTAGGGACAAAAAATATATTTAACCATAAATATTAATACGGGAATTGATTTTTTTAATTTGTTATTTATATTGTAGTCTATATTTCAACTCATATATTGATACACATGCATTTTTTTTTGTTATTTATATCCACCTCAAAGCCTTTATACGAAACCTAAAAGTCTTTTCCATATATCCCATAATTTTTTTTTCTATCAACGTTATAATTCTTTTAGTGGAGAATAATAGAAACAACAACTACGATACATCTTTAATTTGATAAAAAAAAATTATGAACTATAGAAATCTTCCCTAAGAAAATCTATATACATAAAATTTACAATTAGTTTTTTTCACAGATTGCTATTTTAATTATTAAATATATAAATATTTACGTAGTTGTTATTAATTATCTTCCATTAGCAATTACAATTTTAAATTTAAAGTAAAATTTATAAAAATATATTATTTATAAATCAATAAATCTACAGACGCATTTTTACCCGTGCTTGGCACGGGTCTGGATACTAGTTAATCATTAAACACTTTTATTTTTTTTATTATTTTTTTGAGTGGAGAGGATGATCTTATGACTTTATGGCCATATTTTTTTATACGAGAAAAACAAAAAAAATGTTCGATACAAAAGAAAATAATATCAAAATTATGACATGATTGTTAGAATAGAGATACCAAAATATAAAAGAGATAGCGGCTAAGGTTTCAATAATATTATAATAACATTGCTTAACAAAATAAGGATTACAAGAGAATAGACTGCTAGACTACTAACATATAAAACCTAATAGTAAAAGCCATAATATATCTAGCAATAATGTTAATAGTATCAGTAACAATTAAATTAAATTTGGAGTTATGGTCGTGCTTTGTACAAATAGCTATCACCCGTAAATCACTCTTAAACTGGCCTCGAACAAAACCTCTACGTTGAGCTTCCGTCATGGCCTGCAATAAAGCCCAGATTTCACCTTCCACTACAAGGAACATTGCCCATTGCCTGCTGCCTTTGCGTGATACCAACCACCAAGTTACCTGTACTGCTACAAAAGCAAGTACCCAATGATGTAACTCTGATTTCGGCAAAAAATGATGCGTCAACATTGCACTTCAACCATCCTGGACTTAGTTTTTCCCATTGCAACAATGTCTGATATGATGCATAAGGAACATCCCTATGCTGCATAGTGTGAATAGCAAACCATGTACTCCACATATCAAAGGCAATACTCCCTACCTGGATTGACATATTCTTATTGTTGTGTCATTGCGGTTATGCCATAGACACCAAAACAGTGTTGCTATTCTTACTGATGTGTCGCGATCCTACTCTCTACACATAGAAAAAACACGATCCGCCGCAAATATTTATTGATACGTAGCATTCTGAAGTACCGGGAGCAGTCCTATAGCCTCCCAGTTGGCGCGAGCTGTTGCGCAGTCAAAGAAGACATGCAACTCATCTTCTACCATATCAACACACATGGGACAACTCAACTTACACTCCACATGTCGTTGTAACAACCGTTGACGTGTTGGAAGACACCCACGATATAAACGCCAAAGTAAATGACACACTTTTATGAGGAAAACTTTTCAAATATCATTCCAATTTCTTGTCATGTGAAACCAATCACTTCGCACAATATAATATATTGCAGCATTGTAATCATACTTAACATAATAGTACTCATTCATTTCTTCTTCCCATGTACACTAAATTATATTCACAAATCGAGTCAATAAGTGGTGTTTGAATAATCATATCAACTGCTAGACCTATGAACAAATTACGAATTTTTACTATACAGTGATTTTTCAATCATGTAATTTTATTTAAATGAGGAGGAAAAAAAACTCCTAAATGCCTAATCAATATTTTATTCTATTTTTTATTGAAATTATTTTATTCTTTTAATATCTATAATAATAAAAAATAAAATAATCAAAAGAAAGGGCATGGATTATGCATAAGGCTATTAAAGCCACGACTTTAGGCCCCCGAAAATATAATTTTTTTTTACATATATATTAGTATGTTATTGCACAGAAATAAAAATTAAGACTAAGACAAAAAAAAACTTAAAAGTTGACTAATTAATTGATGCACAGTATACATACTTTGAGAAGGATTTGGCAAATATAAAAAGTGCAGTTCTTGATAAAGGAAAATGTGAAGTCATGTGTTTATGTTGTTTTTCGATTTAAAAATAAAACGATTTTCAAAAAATTACTGAAATAAACTATTGGCTGAGTCGCGGGTGAATACGCTTTCTTTAAGACGTTTCGCGGCACTACCCAAATTGTGCAAGGTAGACTATCAACCGCGAAGTCCCCAGGATAAAACAGCCGATTTCAACTGAAAATACCGAATCAATACTGCACTGTAATGATCGGTCAGAATTACACCTTCTATTGTTCGATGAACAATTCTGATATTGATATGCAAATATCAATTCTGTATGGCAACAACCACTCGAATGTGAAACAATAAAATATTTGCGAAGAAGAAATAATAAGAGAGAAAGAAGCAGAAAAGGATTTCGAGTTGTGAAATCAGAAGCAAAATAAACTGAAGATACTGAGTCGTGGAGCCAAAATTGCTCAGTCAAAGGAAAACGTGGGCAGAAAATTCAGGCCACGTAATTTGACCCATTTGAAATTCGAATGGAGTGTAACGGATCGGAGCTGACCCATTAAAAATTAATATATCACCAAGCCCAAGCCCGGCCCGAGCCGAGCCGGCCGGACGGCGGCGGTGGCGCGCGCGTGATATTCGGGACAATGCATGCGTGGTGTGCCGTTTACAAAATGGGGTACCCCTTGGGGCACACCCCAAGAGGCCACTTTTCTATATATAAACACTACCAACAAATGTGTCCTTACCAATGTGGGACTCAAAAGAGTCTTTTTTCAATTCACACTTTGCTTGGTTCAAAACATGTGTTTATCAAACATACCAAGTTTCCCTCCAATTTTCTCATCATGTTCCAACAATCCCCCACTTGAATTTAAAAAAGTTGTTTCAGAAATAAGATCGTGCATAAGCAAAGGTGACGCTTGTCTTGAACCTTTACATAGCGAGTAAGAGCCCGATTTAGCAAAAGTGACGCTTGTCTTGAACTCTATCTCAGATTTTTCTCAAACCCGCACACAACCTCTCTTAGGTGTATTCTAGGCCCGTGCATTTATGGCCCTGCACGACTATCCCAGTTTCGTGAACGCTTTAGGAGTTCGCCTCATAACTCCATAGGAACCGGCCTCAGTTCCACATTCATATAGGTGAGTCTATCTAGAGTACTCCTGAAGCATGGTACTCCTCTCATAGATCTCATTAAGAGTTTCTATTACCTCATCCTTTCACTTCTGCTTCAGGATTCATGCTTCTTAACTTGCATGATCACTAACTATCACTCACAACTTGTTGCTTACCCATTGAAACCTAATTATTGGGATCTCCAGTCTTTTAGGTTGGGTTACCATCATGAGCAATTCATAGGCTATCTAGTCCCATTTTTAAATTTGATTTATAGACTTTCTCTTTAGCTAGTCCTTTCGCCAAAGGATCCGCTAAGTTTTCATCAGTGCGTACATGATCCACTCTTACAGCTCCTTTAGAGATCATCTCTCTCACGGTGTTGTGCTTTCTTCTAATTTGACGTCTTTTACCGTTATAAAAACGATTCTCAATCTTAGCGATAGCTGCAGTACTATCGCAGTGGATCAACACAGCTGACATAGGTTTTTCCCACAAGGGAATCTCAGATAGCAAGCATCTCAACCAACTTGCTTCTTCACCAGCAGTTGCTAGTGCTATCATTTCAGATTTCATAGTGGACTGTGCCAATATGGTCTGTTTCTTAGACTTCCAAGATACAGCTCCTCCGGCTATATTAAAAATATAGCCACTAGTTGCTTTGGAGTCATCTGACAAAGTATTCCAGTCAGCGTCACTGTATCCTTCTAGTACAGCAGGAAATCTCTGATAATGTAAACCGAGATTCATGGTCTTTTTAAGGTATCCCATGACTCTCTCGATAGCTTGCCAATGCTATTTACTAGGTCTGCTAGTAAACCTGCATAGTAGTCCCACGACGTAGGCAATGTCGGGTCTAGTACAATCAGTGGCATACCTAAGACTACCAATGATGCTCGCATATGCAGTTTGTCTTACACTCTCACCAGTGTTCTTAAATAATTTTACACCAGCGTCATACAGAGTGTTCTTTTCTTTACAGTCAAAGTAACCATACTTCTTTAAGATCTTTTCCACATAGTGAGACTGATCCAAAGATATTCCTTTATCAGACCTAGTGATCTTGATTCCAAGAATCACACTTGCTTCTCCGATGTCCTTCATGTCAAAGTTACTACACAACAATGATTTCACAGCATTCACGGCAGAAAGGTTTGATCCAAATATGAGTAAGTCGTCTACGTAGAGACACATGAAAGTGCAAATGCCATTTTCGAATTTATAATAAATACATTTGTCACTTTCATTTACTTTGAACCCATTCGACAACATTAAATTATCAAACTTTTCATGTCATTGCTTTGGAGCTTGTTTTAGACCATACAGAGACTTATCTAACTTACAAACCTTTTCTTCTTGTCCATGAATCACAAATCCCTCAGGTTGTTCCATATAGATTTCTTCTTCTAAGTCACCATTTAGAAAAGCGGTTTTAACATCTATTTGGTGTATAGTTAAGTTATAAATTGCGGCAATTGAAATAAGTACCCTTATGGATGTTATACGTGTGACAGGAGAAAAAGTATCGAAGAAATCTATATTTTCTCTTTGTCTAAAACCTTTGGCTACAAGGCGAGCCTTGTACTTATCAATAGTGCCATCTGGTTTTAGTTTCTTTTTCAAAATCCATTTACAACCAATGGGTTTGCAACCAGGAGGCAAATCTACTAAATGCCAGGTCCTGTTAGCTTCTAGAGAATCCATCTCATCATTAATAGCTTCTTGCCATAAATCTGCATCCAGAGATGACAAGGCTTCTTGAAGATTTTTTGGATCTTCTTCTATAGTATATGCCGCATAATCCGGACCATAGTCTTTAGCAACTCTTACTCTTTTACTTCGTCGAAGTTCATTTTCTACTTCGTTGTTGCTCTCAGAATTTCTTATCACAGGAATGTGACTCGATTCGGTGCCCCCACTATTTCTTGATTTAAAAGGAAATTTATTTTCATAGAAATCAGCATCATTTGATTCTATGATCACTTTAGCATTTAGATCATAAAATCTATATGCCTTACTGTTTGCCGCATATCCTATGAATACACATTCATAAGCTCTACTAGCAAGTTTAACTCGCTTCGGGTCAGGTATCCTGACATAGGCTAGACATCCCCAAGTTCTCAAATAAGACAGGTTTGGTTGTCTTTTCTTTAATTTCTCATATGGTGAAACCATTTCTTTAGACTTGGGAACTCTATTCAGTACATAGCAAACAGTCAAAATAATTTCCCCCCACCAGTGTGAAGCGGCACCAGATGTTAACATAATAGCAACAACAAGTTCTGTAAGAGTTCCATTCTTTCTTTCTGCTTTATCATTCATTTCAGGGGAATATGGTGCAGTCGTTTCATGTATAATTCCATGTTGTTTATAAAAATCAATAAATAAACTTGAATTATATTCTGTTCCCCTATCACTACGAAATCTCTTTATTTTCATGCTAAATTGATTTTCAATTTCATTAACAAACATCTTAAACATATCAAAAGCATCACTTTTATTCTTCATTAGATATACAACCGTGTAATCAGAAAAATCATCTATAAAAGTGATAAAGTAACGTTTGTTATTCCTAGTCAAGGTTCCATCAAGTTCACAAATATCAGAATGTATTAACTCCATTGGTTCTGTTTTTCTAATTACTGATTTATGTGAGCTCTTAGTTATTTTAGCTTGACTACAAAATTCACATTTATCTATTTCATTAAAATTCAATTTCGGAATTAAGCCTAAGTGACTTAAATTAGATATAGATCGCATATTAACATGACAAAGTCTAGAATGCCAAATATTAAAATCACACAACGAGTAAACAGAAGTAGAAATTTTATTCAAATTCAAATCAACATTAAGTTTAAACATGCCATCAGTGGCGTACCCTTTTCCAATAAAAATACCATTCTTAGTGATGGTGTACAAATCTGCCCCAATAGCCTGACTAAACCCAGCCTTATTTAAAAGAAAACCAGAAACAAGATTCTTCTTCATCTCAGGAACATGCATGACATCTTTTAAGATCAGAGTCTTCCCAGAGGTGAACTTCAGTTCGATATCTCCAATTCCAGCAACATCAGAAGTGTGAACATTTCCCATCTGCACCTTCTTATTCTCAGCATTCGTGTATGTTTTAAACATAGCACGATCAAAACAGACATGGCGAGTGGCGCCGGTGTCTATCCACCAACCATCAGAAACACCGATCATATTGATTTCGGTGATCATAGCAGCATATGCCTCTTCAGCGACATTCACCTGAGCTTTCAAGTGAGCAGGTTTTGGCCTCGATGGGTTTCTACATTTTTTAGCCATATGACCCGGTTTCCAGCAATTGAAACACAGAAATTCACCAGAGTCATTCTTAGGAGGTGGTGGAGGTTGCTGTCTAGCATTAGGGACCTTAGAAGGATTCCCATTCTTAACCCGGTTGTTTGCAGTTCTGTTCTGATTTTTAAAAGGCTTGCCCGTAGGCTTCAGAACTGCACCTGGTTTCTTTTTGTTGTTGGAGACAACTAGAATTTTCTCTTCTTCTTTCATATCTTGTCTCCGAGATTCTTCTTCTATACAGAGGCGGGTGATCAGACTTTCAATAGAAAATTCTTTAGTTTTGTGACGCAAAATGTTTTTAAAGTCTTTCCAAGCAGGGGGCAGCTTGTCAATAATAACAGCAATTTGAAACTGTTCATCGAGAGGCATACCTTCAGTAATGATTTCATGAGCAATCTTCTGTATCTCGTGAGATTGTGCCTCCACAGACCTTTCATCCACCATCTGGTACTTCAAGTACCTACTCACAACATATTTCTTCACTCCGGCTTCCTCGGTATCATATTTCTTTTTTAGAGCCTCCCACACATCTTTAGCACTTTTGTATGAACTATAATAGTCATACAAATCATCAGAGAGTCCATTAATGATATACCCTTTACAAAGGTAATCATTATCAAGCCATAGTTGTCTTTCTTTTTTCAGTTGAAGCTCCTGGGCTTTAATCTGTGCAGCTGATGGATCAGTAGGATCTTTATCCTTTTCAGCAGCATCAAATTTTTCACCGTTTACAACAGCAATTGTTTCTTTTGTTCCTGAAGCAGAGGCAACAGTAACAATAGGCATATCCTCATTCAGAATGTTGACAACATTTTTTAGAGTTAAGAAAAAATACATCTTTTGTTGCCAACTTTTGAAGTGGAGTCCTTCAAACTTAAACGGTTTCTCAGTAGCGCCTACAACAGAACTGCCAATAACTTCTTCAGTAGTCATGATAGTTTTCAGAAACGTCTTAAAATTGTTGTTTTTCGATTTAAAAATAAAACGATTTTCAAAAAATTACTGAAATAAACTATTGGCTGAGTCGCGGGTGAATACACTTTCTTTAAGACGTTTCACGGCACTACCCAAATTGTGCAAGGTAGACTATCAACCGCGAAGTCCCCAGGATAAAACAACCGATTTCAACTGAAAATACCGAATCAATACTGCACTGTAATGATCGGTCAGAATTACACCTTCTATTGTTCGATGAACAATTCTGATATTGATATGCAAATATCAATTCTGTATGGCAACAACCACTCGAATGTGAAACAACAAAATATTTGCGAAGAAGAAATAATAAGAGTTCGAGTTGTGAAATCAGAAGCAAAAAAAACTGAAGATACTGAGGTTGTATTTATAGCACAAGTGAGGAGCGGTTTCTCAGAGGATTTCGTGGAGCCAAAATTGCTCAGTCAAAGGAAAACGTGGGCAGAAAATTCAGGCCACGTAATTTGACCCATTTGAAATTCGAATGGAGTGTAACGGATCGGAGCTGACTCAGCCACGTACAACCGTTACTGACTTGGTCACGAAGCACAATTAACATGTGCGAATAAAAGTGGACACGCGTAAAAGAAAAAATAATAATTAATTTTTTCTTTTCTTGGCATTAAAAATTAATATATCACCAAGCCCAAGCCCGGCCCGAGCCGGCGGCGCGCGCGTGTGTGATATTCGGGACAATGCATGCGTGGTGTGCCGTTTACAAAACGGGGTACCCCTTGGGGCACACCCCAAGAGGCCACTTTTCTATATATAAACACTACCAACAAGTGTGTCCTTACCAATGTGGGACTCAAAAAAGTCTTTTTTCAATTCACACTTTGCTTGGTTCAAAACATGTGTTTATCAAACATACCAAGTTTCCCTCCAATTTTCTCATCTTGTTCCAACAGTTTAGGAACTTAAGAGCTTCAAATTTTTGAATTTTTATTAGAAATGAATTATGTTAGTAATATTCTACGGTAAAAATATATGTATATAGATGTATTTAGATCATTTAGGAGACCTCGTCACTTATTTAAAAAATTATAGGAAAATTGATTTGCATTATCTTTGGAGTCCACTGAAAAATTGATCATTGAAATGGACACGTCCATGAAATTTCGTGAAAAAACTATAAGATTAATATAAAAATTTAATAATATATGTAAGGCAAAATAAATCCTTTGTTTTATTTTTTTTAGTATTTTGATTCTTTATCTTTTATTTGTAACACTTTGGTCATTTATCTTATATATTTGTAACATTTTGGTCATTTATCTTTTATTTGTAACACTTTAGTTCTTTATCTTTTATAACATTCACATATAAACCCTTATTTTCATATTTTTTTAATTAAAAAATGCTGAATTTTATTTGTTAAGATACCTTTTTATTAAAATTAAATAAAACTCATAATTTTGATGAATATGTTCATCATCTTCATCAATTCATTCGTATCTTCATGTTCTTTAAAGGACTAAAGTGTTACAAATAAAAGATAAAGGACCGAAGTGTTACAAAAAGATAAGATAAATGACCAAAGTGTTATAAATGAAAGATAAAAGACCAAAGTGTTACAAAAAAAATAAAATAAAGAATCAAACGTGTAATTTTACCTATATGTAATGTAAAAAAACTTTAAAACTTTAGCCTTAGGTTCCGAAAGTTCTACACACGGCCCTGTCAAAAGGTGTTACGCTTACGCAAAATCCAAAGAAAACAATCAAAAATACATAAATAAGTTCTGCTATTTAGTGCAAATAAGTGATGTGCAAAATTCAACAAAACTCTGCAAAAGTGATATTTTAAGCATAACGAGAACCTACCATAAGAAGAAAATATAATGTGTAATTTAGGCCATCCATTTTAAAAAAAAAAGGATAAAGTTGAAAATAGAAAAAAAGGAGGAAAGTTAATTAAGGAATGAAATGTAAAAGTTGAGGAAAACTGAAAGAAAAAAATGAAGATGATCCATTCTCGAATAGAATATATACATATGGGCACCTAAAAGCTAAGGAAAGTGTCAGAGAAACGAAAAAAGAAGTGGAAGAGATTCATTAAAATGAAGATGAAAAACAATGGATTTCCCTTTGCACTCTCCTTTCCACCATCGATTCCTTCTGCCGCCTGACCGACAGTTTCTTTCTTTTTTCATTTTGACACAAAAACAAGATTTTATTTAGAAGTAGAATTTGGATTCCACTGATATGTTACGGAAATATTATGCCACGCATTTTTCCTCACTATTCACATTATATTCATTCTCACTAATAAGTATTCTTCTCCTTATTGTTATTGATGATGGATTGTAGGTTAGTAAAGATGTGGTGTGGAATCACTTGGTTTCCGATGAACGTAAGTTTAAGAGTGCAATTTAAGCGATGGATGAATTAGGTTTTTAAATTTTTTTCGGTTAGTTTAGAGATATGATTGTTTTTCTTATTTTTCTGAAATGTGTATGATAAAGACATGAACAAAGAAGCACACTACTTTCTTGATTTCACAAGCACCAAATCTATGGTGGACTTTGAATCTCCCCTATTCAAATAACTTTTTCCCAAATAATCAACCACTATGATAATTTTTACATAAATCATAAAACACACCACTTTCTATTATAACAAAACAAGTGTTGAAGAATAAAATTGTATGGTTGTTATCAAATCAATATCACTTTAATAAAGTATATATATTAGTGCTCATAAACTTTTATGGATATAAAAATATAATCAAATTTTCTCAAAATAAGTGTATGAAATATTATGAGAGAAAAGAGATATTGTTTTTACTTAAAAAAAATTGTGAATATGAAAGTTGCTGTTAATTGTAATGATCGCAAATATATTTATAAACTTTCTAAAATGTCCATGAAAGAGGGCAAGTCTTCAAAGGAGTCTCATAATAAAAAGTTACATTTTTAAAATTACAATGGTTCATCAATAAATAAAAAATCTGTCAAGAAATTTTTAAATCGATTTAAGAGAATAAGCGATTTAAAAAGTGCATACAACTTTTCTTGAAAATCAACTTTTTATAATTTGAAGAGCTTGGTTCATATGGACGTTATATTTGACTTAAAAAATTTATTTGTAATTAATTCTTAAAATGATTTATGAGCATTCTAAGATATATAATTATTAAAAATGATAAATCAAATATAATGATCATACTTACAATTATTTAAACTAACAAGCATAAGTCTTTATCTTCATCTTGTTTCTAATCTTGAGCTTTCATAAGCTTTCTTCTTTTGTGATGTGAATTTATTATCATCAAAACTCAGCCAAGTTTAAGAAGGAATTATTCTTCACAATGAAGATACTTGTCTCCGTTGGGAAGCTCTTGCAGGATCATTTATCAACAAAAGATAATTTATTCAAGCGTGGTAGAGTTGCAGAGTCATTCCTTGTGTATCTAGCAAATTGTTCCTATGCTGAAAGTTTGAATCACGTGATTTTCAAATGCCCGATTTTTAGTAAAATTTGGGGTCATGTTCTAGTTTGGTAGCGCCTTATCAAATTCCCCCATTAATCATGCTCGAAAATTTTGTGGTTTATAGCTAATAATATCAAGTTTGAGAAGAATATCCATTTTTAGTTGGCACAGTCCAAAGTTGTATTTGACCTACCTTAATTTTAACTTAATCTCTCTTTGAAGTAAAAAGTAGGGCCAAACAGAATTTTACAAAAGTCCTTAATATCTAAAATAACTTATTTTTTAGTAAAGTTGCTTTTAGTAAAGTTAATTTTTCTAGCTTATTTATGCAAATGCGGAGCTTTTGACGTCTGTCCTCCTTCGAAACCCAACCATGGCAACATATTGCCTTTAGTTTTTTATTTTTTTAATTTATACTCATTCCTTTTTGCAAAAAAAATCGCTAGTAATGTTCCATCCCTTGTTTTCCCCACACATACTGTTCCCATCCCATAATATACATAATAATATTATTAATTTTATGCTAAAATTTAATTTTCCTATCCACAATATTTTTTTATGTTTTTTAAATATTAAAAAAATAACACCATTAAAGTTTATATAAAAAATTAATACGAAGGAATATATAATTTAGATAAAATTTGTATACAAAAATTTCATTTTTTCCGATTATCTTTTTTAAAATAATTTGATATGTATTTAAGATTCGTCAAAATAAACGGTATTTTACAAAAATACATATATTGTTAGTTTTATCAAAGTCAAACTATTTTTTTGGAAGTAGCTTTTAGGTCAATTTTTTTTACAAAATCCAAACAACTCTAACTTTATTTTTAAAGTTTTATCTTTTTACTTTAAGTTAAAAGCGACTTACAAGTTAAAAGAAAGTCAAGCCAAACGCACTCTTGGTCAATTTGGAAAGAAATAAATAGTTATTTATTTCGGCAAAAGGTCATCTCCATAGTTGATATATTCGAGGGAGTCATCACTAACGGTTTGCTTGGTTTAAGAGAGTTTGAGACGAGAGAGAAAGAAGAGAAAGTGGCAATTTCTTTAGTTTGGAACATTCAAGAAACATGAAAGAGAGACATAATTTTGGTGGGCCCTACTACTTTTTATTTGAAAAATGATATTTGTACGATCAAAAGTTGACAATTTTTAGACAACTCTCTCTCCTACTATCATTATGTTTTTACTCTCTCTCCTCCTCTCATTTTATTGTTTTTGTTACAAAAGAAAAAGAGAGTTGCTCCAAAAAGTTGTCAATTTTAGATGTTCAAATAATATTGTTTTATTTATTTCTTCTCACAAGAGCGAAGAAAGTCACAAGGGGATGCTACTTTTCATTTGTACCCCCTTTGTTTATTCACGTGACAGACACAAGTCATTGTGTAGTTTGTTGTTGTTTGGTTTTTTTTTTACATCAACTTGTAAGTTGTCTATATTAAATAATAATCATTTACGCTAAATAGTAGAATTATTTAAATTTATTTTCTTGACAATAATTATTTACATTTATTTTTTAATAAGTATATTTTTTTCATCTGTATGCTTAATTAAATAAAGTGTGCAGTATTTATTTTAACAATTTGGACATTTGTATAGATAGGGTCATTTTTGACATTTATACAATTAATATATTGTTGGGAATAATGCGTAAATATCTTTTTTGAAAGATTTTATATTTAAATATAGTTTTATATTAATATATATTTGAAATAAAATAATTTTTGGATTTATGATTTATATTTCTGTTTAGAATATTTAAGATTTGTTCAGAATTTATTATAGAATTATTTTTGTTTTAAAAAATATATGATTTGTTTTTATGTAACTCTATATATAGAGTCATAAGCATTATGAATAAAATAATAACTTTAGTATTCTTCATATAACCCTATACTCCACAATATTTGAGGAGAGTTTTCTCCCTAAAATTATATATCACCAAATTCCACAATATCAAAAGCACAAAAAACCATAACATCTATTTCTCTTTTTTCTATTTCTGTTTTCTCTCTCTCTCTCTTATACCAAACTATAACACAAATGTACTCTATTTCTCATTTATTTTTCTCTTTTCTCATTCTCTCCTTACAAATTCTTCTTAGAACCGAGCATAGTGTAACTCTTGGTGGTGGATACTTCAAAATGCATTGGTTTTAGTTACGATTGTTATTGTTGGAGAACACATTCTTTCCAATATTGTTAATCTTTTATGTTTGTACTTATTTGTTATAAGTGGACAATTTTTATCTTAAAATGTTTGTGTTATGTTACAACGTCTTGTGCTAAAGTAATCTTATTAATAATATTTTTAGTTTTTAAAAAAAATATTAATAAGATATTGAAATCTAATGATATGTAGTTTTTTATTTAGTTTAATTGTTATGCACTGTCAGTGTAAAATTATTTTACACATGCAATTAATAAAAGTGATTTAAACTTCCATATCATATAAAGATAGTGGGGGTGAAGTTGGGTGATATGGCGAAATACATGGTTGTTATTGGTTCACAGTATAAAATTGTTTTACACCCTAAATACATACAAATTAAATCCATATATAAAGTTATCGGCAGGATAAAATGTTCATTAGGTACTGTCGTTAAAAAAATTCTAAATGAGTTTTGTGTACATGTAAGATCAACTTAAATACCAAAAAATTGTATTCTACGTTGTATATGCTCTTATTTCAATTAAATTTTAAAATATTTCATCTTTATAAATTATTTAATGACAAATGACTTTTTGCTTTATGTGCAAGTGAATTGATAAATGTCTTTACACATATTGTTAGATTTTATGTTTGAACTTAGATGAAGTTTTCAACCTAAACATTGTTTGTGACTTACGGTAGGTTATGGAGGGGAGGGAAAGAGAGGTGATATTTTAAATTTTTATGTTTGGTTCAATTTTTTAAAGGGAGAAGTAATTTACTTTTTTGCCTTAACTTTATAAACTTAAAATAAGGATTAAATTTTAATAGATATATTACGTCAAAAAAAAAATCTAATGAGTATAAAACCTAAATTTTTTTGTTGTAAAAAAAAAAAAACCTAAAATTTTAATATTCCAACAAGGATAATTTAGAATTTTAATAAAAAAGTGAGGGTAATTTTGTCAACATAATAAATTATGTTTTACCTCGCATCCCCTCCTTAAAAATCTCTCCCCTCACCCTCGGTTGAACCAAACAAGCCCTTAAGATTTATATAGACATGACTTGTCAATAGCAATATATATATATATATATATATATATATATATATATATATATATATATATATATATATATATATATATATATATATGTCCCCTATATATATATATATATATATATATATATAATATATGTATATGAAGGATCAAATTATACCGGTGTAACATTTGAGTAATGTTACACCGCTCAATAACATTTTAACGAATACAAATTTTACAAAATTCAATATTGGATTGAAAGTTTATATCATATAGATCATCTATTTTGAATTTTACAAAAATTTAAAATCACTTGATATATTTTTGAAACACATACAAATTAATGATATTCAATAAAAACATATAAACAGTTAATCTTAATGTCCGTTTGGCCTAGCTTATTTTTGAGTTTATGCAAACATCTTATGCAATTTTTATATATTATTATAAATTTTTCAAAGTAGTTTATGATAAAATAGCTTATAAAAATTCAATTTTCACTAGTTTAAACTTATAAAATAGCATAAAACCTAATTTATATTGCATAAATCGTTTACAAAACTTCAAAAATAGGTTAAGTCAAACGTGGAGTCTTTGGTGTCAAATAAATGCATGTGATATTTTAAGTGATCATATACTCCCTCTGTCCCAAAATAAATAATCTGTTTGACCACTGACACGTTTGCTAATGCACAACTTTAATCGTTAATTTCTCTGATTATCTATTATTAAAAATTATAAAAATGGTATATTTTGAAAGTACTCGTCGAGACAAATCAAACAACATCTCATATGCTAATATTTGCATGTATATATTAGTAGAAAAATAAGGTCAAAGCAGGTCAAATGAATATTACACTAAGTCAAAAAAAGGTCATTTAAAATAGGACGGATGGAGTATTAGCCTTTAGTGTCAGATTTTAATTTAACACGTAGGGATGACAACTATACCCAAACCCGTGGGGCCCACCCGCACCCACACCCGAGTCAACGGGTGAAACCCGAGTTGACTGAGTTTGGGTTCGGGTTAGGGTGGCACCCGATATTTTGGGTGCGGGTTTGGCATCACTCAAACCCGCACCCGAAACCTGAAATTACACCCGCTTAAATATTAAATTACTTAATTATCCCTATGTATATATAATTGTAATTTAATTTCTTAAAATTATATGTTGAATACTATGTTACCAAACTATGTTATTGTTGTATTTTATTGTAATTACTTGTAATTTAACATTACTCAATTTTATTATTGTATTTTCTCAAAAATTTGAACATATGCTTGTTATCAAACGATGTTGATATTGTATTTTTATATGTTCTTGATACGGGTTCGAGTTTGGGTGAAAAAACCCGAACCCAACGAGTGTGGGTGCGGGTGTTATTTTACCACCCGAATATCCTTTGGGTTTGGGTTCGGGTTCGGGTTGTGATTTCGGGTGCGGGTTTGGGTGATGTGAAACCCGTACCCGTGGGCACCCGTTGCCATTCCTATTAACACGTGGTATCAACATATCCTAGTTAGACTTAGAGCAGAGTCCGGTCCCCTTCAACTTGTTGTTCATTATAATAAGGTGTTCATTTCCTTCATTATGAGGTAGTAGTAATTAATTTTACACTTAAAAAATCAATAATTGATTTGTAATCGCCCTCGTTTGGTGACCCACGCTTCCCTCGTGTTTCATTTGTTTTCTCAAAAATATATTGTATCCTGCTCCTCCACGCTATACTCGCTGCAAATATAATAATCAATTGTTAAACCGCATCCTGTTCACAAAAATTATTGAACCAATTCATTTTATTTGTTCTATATTACATTATAGTATTATACAATATATATTCTGAAATTTAATAAAAATTGCAAGCATCTTGCATTTTTTTTGTTGATAAAAATAAATGGCAACTCATTAAGAGTGGTAATTCTTGCATGATCGCAAAATTTAGACGCAATATTTGGTCACACACAAAAACTACACATCATTTAATAATTTTAAAAATATACATTGTTTAATTTTTTCTTTTTAATATTTGCTTTCTTTGTTTGTGTGTTCAAATAATGAAATGTCTAAACTCTTGTGATCATACAAAATTTCCCATATTAAGAGACTAAAATGAATAGTAAACAGTTGATGTGATTATAAAGAAAATAATATTCATGACGGCAACTCAACATAAGAACACTTACAAAATGCATAAGAAAACACACATCCAAAATAATAACACATTTTTAAATTTTAAGAAAAAATAAGAAGAAAATAAGTATTATGTGTTACTATATAATAATTACATATAAATAAAAAGTAGGCAGATGATAAGGTGCACCACTAATTTTTTTTTTAGTTGGCAAAATTTAATCTTTTGAATGGCAAAAGAAAAGTGACCATAGAGTCACAAAATTTTGTAATAATGGTGATATAAAAATAAATATACTATTCTGTTTGTATTTGATAGTAAAGGTGTGGTCATTGTTCATTAAAAAAAATGTGGTCCTTGTGACGCATATAAAAGAAAATGACGACCCGCATAATTTAGTAGGTAAAAAAATTGCATGCAATATGTAAAAAATTGAAATTTGAATGTTGATATATTCACTTATTCACATTAAAAAAGTAAAATTTAATCCAGCAATCAACTTAATTAAAAAAAGAAAATGACAAAAGATGCATGAGTTGTCCCATTTACTAAAGTTAAGTTAGCTAGCTAGCATATACTGTATAATGTAATTAAAATTATAAGTATTACTACATAGTATATAAATATAAAAAACAAAAATGTGGGTTTGGTCCAAATAATTAATAATGAATTGGACAGAGAGAGTAGCTAGCTAGCGGGTATATAAGTAGCGGCAAAAGAAATGGCTCTTACTTTATAAACCAATCTAGCAAATTTGGACATATAGAAGTTGTTAGAAGCTTAATTGGTGGAGACTCCGTATTAAATAAAATAAAATAAAGATGTGGAGACTGAAGATAGCAGAAGGTGGAAATGATCCATACTTATTCAGCACAAACAACTTTGTGGGTAGACAAACATGGGAATATGATTCAGAAGCTGGTACTCAAGAGGAGAGGTCACAGGTTGAACAAGCTCGTCTAAATTTCTACAACAACCGCTTCAAGGTCAAACCTTGCGGTGACCTTCTTTGGCGTTTTCAGGTACTCTCTCAACTCAACCACCTTTTCTCCTCCAACTCAATCTCTTTTCAATTTTCATCCTTAATTTCATTTATTTTACTACTTTATTCTACAATCAATTAACAAATTTATATTCTTCAAATTCTACCTCAATATTCACAAATGTCAATATTATTAAGTTGGAAACTTTTACTTTTAATTTCAATCCGGAATATCAACACCTGTGAGTGTAAATTTTATTGTATTGAATTGTCACATTAATCTAAATTAAAAATATAATTAACAAATTTATATTCAATTCGGATTACTTAGTCCAAATTTATCATTTCAAAAAAAATTAATAACAACATTAATACTAATAATAACTATTAATAATAAATTATAAGACTTTTTTGAAAAAAAATATTTCTTTTTATCAAACTCTCTTTAAATTTTTAACTACATTAATTACTTATTTATCAAATGATTTGTCTAATATGTGCAACATTGTACATGTTAAAGTAAGTAAAAATAATAACTTTTTATTAAAAATTATTAAAAAATTATCCATTTAATATAAAATACACAAGTTACAATGCAAATGTACTATTTTAAACTTTTTAATATGTACAACTTTGCACATGATAGAAAAATCTTTTATCAAATATACCCCTAATTATACTATTTTTTCTACATCTATCTTGATAAAACATAAACAAATTCTCTTTCTTAAAAAATAAAATTTTAAATATAACACTCAGTATTAATGAATTAATTACTACTATTAACTTTTTTAATAACTGTAATTTAATCAATAAAATCTTATATTTAAAGGCGAAAGTAATATTTTAGAATGGTATCGCTTAAAATTTCAACAATGACAATGTTACATATTCAAGCTAACTACCAACCGCTTATGGTCAAGCAATGCCAAAATTATTATCATAATAATAATACTAATGCAAAAACACTACAACTCCCTTTTTTTATAATATTGTTTAGGCCTACCTCTACTCTTTAAAATTTAGAAGTATATATATACATAACAACACTAATGAAATAAGCTAATTGATCTGCATGTAATACTCATAATTAACTTGTAATGTAATAATTTTTTATTTTACATTATAGCTTTATTTTCATAATTATAGTTTAGTTCTTTTTTTATTATTTTATAATATAGTTTGTTCTCTTTAGTTGCTAGGTAAGTATTTCTAAATTATTAACGGTAGTTTATAATATATTTTTTTAATAAAAATAGCAAATAAAGGATTCAAACAAATCTCTTTCACAACCGTCTTACTTAACCTATTATACGTATCTATCAAGTTAACATTTTAAGCGGAAACAACAACATAGTACAATAATTGCGTCAAAAATTACAACATAGAACAATCCAACTATGCGTGCATATCAATTTGAATAAGCAAGCGTTAACTTAACAAAAAAAAAAACTCTTAAATTAGAAGTTTTTATAAAGTTAAATTAGCATTAACTCAACTAAGATTAATGATATTTAATAAAAATCTATAAACCATTAATTTTAATGAGTTTAAATAACATATAAAATAATTTTCAATTTTTTTTGAATTTTTTTATGAATGGTCTATATGATATAAACATTCAACTCAACAGTAAATTTTGTAAAATTTATATTTCTTATAATGTTATTCATAACTAGTCCACCATGAACCACTTGAAGAAGTAGTTCATATTAGAATTTGCCATCAAAAAGTAGCTACTTCATTACATAATTTTGTTTCAATATACAACATTTTTTTTTATATTTTGCTAAAAAGAAGTAGTATATAAAGTCATTGAGTTTGGACGTGTAGGTTTGTTATTTTTTTATTTACATTATATAAATAAGAATTTAAGTGATATACATAGACGATGTAAAATAATTCATACTATCAACAATTATAAGTGTTGAGTCATTAAAAATAGAGTTAAAAATATTTTTGATCTCTCTAAATATACAAAATTTTATTTTCAGTTCGTATAAAAAATTTATTCGAATTTTAGTCCTCTAAATTTTTAATTTTCAATTTTTGTCCCTACTTTTTTTCAAGACTTACCATACGACGTTTTGGGGCAAAGTTATTGTCCATAAAGACAATCTTTATGGACCGTCCATAAACCAATCAAAAGACAACAACTTTACTCATGCGCCCCCCATTTTACTCGCGCGCCCCCATATTACTCACACACTCCCCAACTTTCTCGCGCACCCCCCAACTGACTAGCGCCCCATATTTCTCGTGCACCCCCCAAATTTCTCATGCACCCCCCAAATTACTTGTGCACCCCCCAAATTACTTATGCACCCCCCAAATTTCTCACGCACCCCAAAAATTTCTCATGCACCCCCCAAATTTCTCGCACACCCCCATATGACTTTTGCCCCCCAATTTTTTTTTGATCCCCTCCACATTTCTATCTTAAACCATTTTGATGTGGAAATGGTTTCAGAGATATGCACTCAAAAACCATTAAGTGCATAAGATTGTTTTAGATTACAACCCTATAATTAAAATAGAAATGGTTTCGATTGTCTTATATGAGAAACCAAAATTATTGTTAAATGGTTTTAAATACTGTAATGATTATAATTGTACCAAAAAAACTAAAAAATAATGATTATAATAAAAAACCATTAAACCATTTTGCTGTGAGAATGGTTTCAGATGGTTGTAATAAAAAACCAATAGGTGCATAAAATGGTTTTGGAGTACAACCCTATAATTAGAATAAAAACAATAATTGTTATTAAATGATTTAGATTGTCTTATATAAGAAACCAAAATTATTGTTAAATGATTTTAAATAATGATTATAATTGTACCCAAAAAAAATAAAAAATAATGATTCTAATTATAGGTTGTACTTCAAAACCATCTTATGCACTTAATGATTTTGGAGTGTATATATGTGAAATCATTCCCACAACAAAATGGTTTAGGCTAGAAATGTGTGGGGACAAAAAAATTTTTGGGGTGCATGAAAAATTTGGGGGGGTGCATTAGAAATTGGGGGGGTGCGCGAGAAATTTGGGGTACACAAGAAATTTAGGGGGTGCACAAGAAATTTGGGGGGTGCATGAAAAATTTGGGGGGTGCGCGAGAAATTGGGGGGTGCGTGAGAAATTTTCCTCACTTATGGGGGTGTGTGAGTAATATGGGGGGCGCATGAGTAAAGTTGTTGTCATTTGATTGGTTTATGGACGGTCCATAAACATTGTCTTTATGGACAATAACCAATCCCGACGTTTTGAATGACTTTTTTGAAATCATATCATTATTAAGACCTTAAACTATAATTAGTTTAATAATTTAATTATTTAGTCTTTAATTTTTGTTAATTTATCCATAACTTCAAGTTAAAGATTAAATTGTTAAACTAAAGATTAAATATTTAAATAATTAAAATAATAATATTTTAAAGTCTTAATAATAGTATATTTTCAAACAAAGTCATTTTGAACATGATACGTGAACTTTTTTTTTAAAAAAAAGGGACTAAAATTGAAAACTGAAAATCTAGAGGACCAAAATTCAAAGAAATTTTTAGCGGAATTAAAAGTGAAATTTGGTATATTTATTGAGATAAAAAACATATTTAACCCTTAAAAATATAACAATTAATTGAATTAATATAAAAAAATTATATAAATAGTGAAATTTGATTGATTGACATTAACAAAATTTAGTTGGTCGAAGTAGTAAGGGTTTTGCGCCCTTTAGGCAATTGTTAAAAAAATTGATCTCTACTTATGGAAAAATTCAGCTGAGAGAGAATTATTCACTTTATTTTCATCATATTCTTTGGCGGAGATTAATCATCACTAAATGACAGTAGAAACTTTGTACTTATGTCCCATGAGTTTCGCTTAATTAGTGGACATTTACATTATTATGCAGGGGATTAGGGTTCGAACCCCGGTCATCCCACTTATTCACCTTAAGGGTGAAATTTCAAGCCATTCGGCAACTTGACCAAAAAAAGAAAGAAACTTTGTACTTATAATATGGTAAAAAACAAATACATTGATAGTGTAAACCAAAATAATGTAAATAAATAAATGCATGAATTTTATTTCAGCCCCCATTTGGACCCGTAACTCTAATAATACAAAATTTGGCCATGAAGTAAATAAAATTGGGTAAAAATCTCTCTCATGAATTTATGTTATAAGTTTATTACGTTTCGCAAATTCCTAACCCTAATTACTTATCTCTCATTTTCCCTCTCATTTTAACCCTAACTCAGTAAGAATCGAACTCACGTCCTTTAAGATTATGTAGTGCATTTGCCACTAAGCTACATCAATCAATTTGATATAATTTGGCAATCAACATGAATAAATATGTAATCATTGCCTAATCCTTAATTATATAAATTTATTACATTAGCAAAACTAGACCTATTACTTAACCTAATTTTTTCCCTCATTTTTTTTAGCAGCCTACATTCTTAATTTTGCTATCAATTAACCTTAATATATGCGTATTTGCTAATGTTTGGTTGCTAAAAAAATTATTTGCGCCTATAATATATTTGTTAGTCCACATTCTTAATTTTGCTATCAATTAACTTTAATCTATGCTTATCAATTAATGTTTGGTTTATAAAAAAAATTATTTGTCCTGTAATAAGCCGAACCACATTCTTAATTTATGTGTGTCAATCAAACCTTAATATAGAATAATTTTTACAGTATCTACATATTTCTTAATTCAAATCCAAAATAACAGTAAATTACAAATAAATTTAGACGAAATAAATGCAATTACAAAAAAATAATCATTTTTTAATGTGAAAAAATATGACGAAATGTGTATATAATTTAAAAATTACAAACCAAGCCACATTCTTTTTTATTTTCGTTACCACTATTCTTATGCCAAACAAATCATAATTCAATTAAAGATCAAAATGTGTCGTTTTAATATTTAATCAAAATTTAAAATAAATAGCCAGCGACAATCTGTTAAACATGCTGTGGACAACTTTGGATAACTCTTTCACTCTTACTTTCATTATATTTTTACTCTCTTTCTCCTCCTCTCACTTTATTTTTTGTTGTAAAAGAAACAAGAGAGTTGTCCCAAAAAGTTGTCAATTTTAGTTGTTCAAATAACATTGCTCTAAAAATAATGTGGGTAAAAAAGGTAAAAGTGTAAGACCAAAATAACCGATTTTTTTTTTTGTTGATAATAAAGATTGTTCAAATTTTGATAGTTTCACTTATTTACTGAAAAAAAAAAATTAACCTCCAGGCAACCAACTTCACCCAAAAATAGTAGTACTATTTTTTTTTTTTTGTTTGTTTGTAAATTATAGAACTAAAATTAAAATTAAGTCTCTGTATATTTTTTACCGTACAGATAGAGTGTCGAATTTGGATTTATTGTTGTAGAAGCAGCACACAGTTATGTTGTTTTAGATTTGAATCGTTGATTTTAAAAATCAAACAATTTAGGGCTACACAGTTGTAAAATCACACACAGTCACACAAAGAGGGAGAAAGGATGGAGACTGGAAACACTTGTCTGTGATCGATGTCGGACATACACCAATTTAAAACTTCATTACGACCAATCCATTTTCCGCACATGAAGAAAATTTCAGTTGCCGATCCTCTCCCCGTCCATTTGTCCACAACTTCTCTATCTTCCTAATTTTAGATTGTGGTTTTTTTCTTCATCTTATAATTAAGAAGTTTATAACATTTATTTGTATTTAAATTACTTATCTCTACGTCTATTTTTGGCTTCTATGAATTGCATAATAAATAGTATCATTAGAGTTAAGTGTAGTGGGGTTATTTTGACGAATACATAATTGATATTAAATGATAGTGTAAAATATCAGGGCATGTCCTATTTTTTCTTTTATATTTGATTTTTGCCATTGTAGGTTCTTAGAGAAAATAACTTCAAGCAAACAATAAGTGGTGTAAAGATAGAAGCTGGAGAAGAGATAACATATGAGAAAGCAACAACCACATTGAGAAGAGGCACACATCACCTAGCTGCATTGCAAACCAGTGATGGCCATTGGCCTGCTCAAATTGCAGGTCCTCTTTTTTTCATGCCGCCCTTGGTGAGAGTACTTTCTAATTACTCAATATTAATATAAAATTCTTGATGTTATATACTTAATTAATCAATATTAAGGTCAAAGCAAGCATTTTTTTTTTTTTCTGTTGACACACATAAACAAACAAACGTGCTTGAGTACTCATATAATTGATTTTTTTAAATAATAATAATAGGTAGGAGAGGATCCAACCTCGTGACTCAAAGTGGTCTAGTTTGTGTTGGGTTAGCCTTTTATAGACTAAAGACTCGCCCACTTTTTAGGATACAAATTTCGCCTATTTTCCATATGTTAGTTAGGACGGACCTATGCCTTATGCCGAGAAAGTCTAATATAGGTACAAACACAAATAAATAATGTTTAGAGACACACACATAAGCATACCCATTATTTATTAATTATAAAAATATTTATCACTAAATTCTTTTATCTTTAATTTTTATTCTTCTATGTGTGTGTGCCCAAACACTATTTATTTGTGTTTGTGCCCACGCAAGACTTCCTTGGCTTATGCCTCATTGGTTTCATGAGGTCTCTCGTTTCTCATCTCAACCTCCTTATTACTCTGTTTCGGGGCTACAACCACAACACAAATCCGAGCGATGAAACTTTTCGCTAAAGGCCCTGGAGAACAACAGCATGAGGCTGTAATCAATAGGCGTCCAATCTAAAATCAACGGCCGAGATTGTTTTGATATAAAAAATACAGTTTTCAATTTTATCCGTTCAATTTAATATCAACAGTTCAAATTGAAAATTGTGTGAAGTAGTCCATTTTGTATACTCACATTATAATTTCATATCCCATTCTTGGGTTCTAGAGGTGTATACATGTTGCTTTTCACTAGTATATGAGATCTGTAATATTATTGTTATTAACTTCCCTTTTAATAAATTTATGTTTATACATACCACTGATAAAAAAATATTAATTCATTTTCTACATTGCTTGCTTTGCAGGTTTTCTGTGTCTACATTACCGGACATCTTGACTCCGTATTCCCACGAGAGCATCGCAAAGAGATTCTTCGTTATATATACTACCACCAGGTCTGTATCAATCTGTTCATTTCAACACACTTTTATTCACCATGAAATTCGAGAGTTGTTCTCAATCTTGGTTTGATATTGACTGTGTTGTTTCATTTTGAAGAATGAAGATGGAGGTTGGGGGCTACACATTGAGGGTCACAGCACCATGTTTTGTACTGCACTCAACTATATATGTATGCGAATTCTTGGAGAAGGACCTGACGGAGGTCAAGACAATGCTTGTGCTAGAGCAAGAAAATGGATTCGTGAACACGGCGGTGTAACATATATACCTTCATGGGGGAAAACTTGGCTTTCGGTCCGTACCTTTTTTTTATTTTTTTTAATTTATCTAATCTTATAATAATTAACAAACTAACTGACAAGTACTAATTTGAATGTATCATTTTATCTATAGATACTTGGTGTATTTGACTGGTTGGGAAGCAATCCAATGCCCCCTGAGTTTTGGATCCTCCCTTCATTTCTTCCTATGCATCCAGGTTTAATTGATTCCGTTCTGTTAGTCTTTTTGGAGCAATATTATTTATGTGAAATGAATTATTGAATATACAATGTTTAATTTATTGCAGCTAAAATGTGGTGTTATTGCCGTTTGGTATACATGCCTATGTCTTACTTGTACGGGAAGAGGTTTGTGGGTCCAATCACCCCGCTCATCTTACAGTTGAGAGAAGAACTCCATACTCAACCTTATGAAAAAATTAATTGGACGAAATCACGTCACCTATGTGCAAAGGTGAGAGACATCTATGTGAATTGCATATCTTCTTTAACATGATAGGAGGGAGGGATATTAATGATCAACTTTATATGTCTCACAGGAAGATCTCTACTATCCCCATCCTTTGATACAAGATCTGATATGGGATAGCTTGTACATATTTACCGAGCCACTTCTGACCCGTTGGCCTTTCAACAAGCTGGTCAGAAAAAAGGCCCTTGAAGTTACAATGAAGCATATCCACTACGAGGATGAGAATAGTCGATACCTAACCATTGGGTGTGTGGAAAAGGTAAGTAGCTTAGCAATTAACAATATCGACTGGAGTGAAATTAGCTTTTTAGTTTCATTCAAATATGCCATTAACATCATGTATATATTTATCAGGTTTTATGTATGCTTGCTTGTTGGGTGGAAGATCCAAATGGAGATGCTTTCAAGAAGCATCTTGCAAGGGTCCCAGATTACTTGTGGATTTCAGAAGATGGAATGACCATGCAGGTATATACTATATATTAATTCATCATATTTCTGTACAAATTAATTATTATTATTATTGTAACTATTGGAATACATTCGTCAAATAATTTCCCTGTCAATACAACGCAGAGTTTTGGTAGCCAAGAATGGGATGCTGGTTTTGCTGTTCAAGCTTTGCTTGCCACTAACCTAGTTGAGGAAATCGGACCTGCACTTGCGAAAGGACATGATTTCATCAAGAAATCTCAGGTATGCTCAATTTGATGGCAAGCATATGACATAAGTAATCACAATTCTCAATCCTTCAAAATAAGGACAGTAAACTCTCAATATGTGTGCTATATATTTATCTTGCAACGAAACTGACACTCTTATTTCACAGGTTACGGAAAATCCTTCTGGAGATTTTAAGAGTATGCATCGTCATATTTCTAAAGGCGCATGGACCTTCTCTGATCAAGACCATGGATGGCAAGTTTCTGATTGCACTGCAGAAGGTTTAAAGGTAACTAACAGTATAGGCTATGAACAACTTAATTTGTTAATAAGCTTGCTCATCCACAACAAAATGTATATATGTTAATAAAGATAAATCTTTCTGGTGTTTCAGTGTTGTCTACTTTTATCAATGTTGCCACCAGAGATTGTGGGGGAAAAGATGGAACCCGAAAGGTTATATGATTCAGTCAATCTCTTGTTGTCGCTTCAGGCAAGTACTGTTAATTTTATTGCCATATACTTTTCATTAATCGATTAGTTAACTAATTATCTTTCAACTTGTTAATTCACATTTGATCAATGGAAACTTGGGGATTGTGCAAATAAATGACTTAAACCACTTATGTTTGATTTATTTGTGCTACCAAATCTACTTTTGACACGACTTTGATTTTTAATTATTGCAGAGTAAAAAAGGTGGTTTGGCAGCGTGGGAGCCGGCAGGAGCTCAAGAGTGGTTGGAAGTAAGTATTGTATTAATATGTACCCATTCACTGATGAAGTCCATTCATTAGTTAACAAACTAATCACCTTTATTATTTACTTTCAGCTACTCAATCCCACGGAATTTTTTGCGGACATTGTAGTTGAACATGAATATGTTGAGTGCACTGGATCGGCAATTCAAGCTTTAGTTTTGTTCAAGAAGCTATATCCAGGGCATAGGAAGAAAGAGATAGAGAATTTCATTGCCAATGCAGTTCGATTCCTTGAAGATACACAAACAACTGACGGTTCATGGTATGGAAACTGGGGAGTTTGCTTCACTTATGGTTCTTGGTTCGCTCTTGGTGGTTTGGCAGCTGCTGGCAAGACTTATACCAATTGTGCTGCTATTCGCAAAGCTGTTAAGTTTCTTCTCACAACACAGAGAGAGGACGGTGGGTGGGGGGAGAGCTATCTTTCAAGCCCAAAAAAGGTTCATAATTGACTATTTATTACTAATTACGTAGTTACCAATAATGATGATGATGTCTCACTAATTATAATAATGCAGATATATGTACCCCTCGAAGGAAGTCGGTCAAATGTTGTACATACTGCATGGGCTCTTATGGGTTTAATTCATGCTGGCCAGGTTTGTTTTCAAAATACTAATGTGTGTCATGAATTAAAAGTCAATATTTACTTATCACGATAACTGCAAATGAATCTTAAAATAAGCGCTTTTCTCTTCCTTTTCCAATTGTGTACAGGCAGAGAGAGACCCTACTCCTCTTCACCGTGCTGCAAAATTGCTCATTAATTCCCAGTTGGAAGAAGGCGACTGGCCCCAACAGGTTCATCTCAATCCTTTGATATTATATAGTTGGCTCTTGATATGCTTAGCTCGCAATAGCAAAATTGATTATTCATATTGTTAAGAAGTCCCATATCGGTTGCGAGATGGCCTGACTATGTGTTTATAAAGTAGAGGCAATCAAATACTGCTAAACTTTGTGGCCAGGTGATCGATCTCTTTAGACACTTGGGTAGTGATATTTGCCATCTTAACTGTGTGAGGGCACACTCTACGGGAAACCTAAAAACATATAATCAAGCACATAATTTTAATATCTTCTGAAGTTTCAATCTCATACAATTATAATCGTTTCTTGTATCATTTATTGCAGGAAATCACAGGAGTATTCATGAAAAATTGTATGCTGCATTATCCAATGTATAGAGATATTTACCCTTTGTGGGCTCTAGCTGAGTATCGTAGACGGGTTCCATTGCCTTCCACTGCGGTTTAACTTGAAAAAAGCTGCGAGCACAAAAAGAACAAAGCATTAATAGTCAATAAAGAAAGAATGAGACAAATAAAACCAATCAAGTTGGGCACTCAAGTCTATTTCCTACTTATTATATTGATTATTTTTTCTTTCATGTTGGCTTATGTATGTATAGCAAGTTTTCATTTCTAGCTCCAAAAAGAATGAGTTCAAACAACCCAAAATATAGCAACATTCAAATATAGGTAGAATATTTACATGTGTATTTTGAACAATATATTCTTAGCTGCTCCTATTTATTCCCATGTTTTCATATTTTTAATGACATTTAAGGGGAGCTATAAATGTAATATTGATTCCTTAGTTCTTGAAAATTCAAAACAAGGTCGGTATTGGAACTTGGATTAAGGACGATCAAGATCAAGGCCGTTTTGTTCTTGTTAAAATGGAATGGTTTTTGTCGATGCTCGATGTTGTTGTTGGTGAAACCATGGGGTTCTCCTTGCTTTAAAATGGGATTTTGAACTTGACTCTAAGACCGTGGTCGACAAATTCCATATAGCAAGAAATCTGACAGTTCAGAGTTAGGCAATATCATTAGTGATTGTAGGTGTATTTTCAATTCTCATTTTACAAACTCTCTTGTTGAGTTTATTTGAAGACAAACAAATGAAATCGCTCATATTCTAATAAAGATGGCCACATCTTTAGTTACTTTTCACATCTTTATTAATATAACAAAATTTAAAGCGCGATGATTTATAGCTTCAACAACTAATTGTTAGTCAAGTTCAAAGATAACATTGAGCGCTAAAAATTTTGAATTCACCCAAACGCAATAACATTGATCTTGGTGTGCTTCCAAAAATTGAATAACATCAGTTTTCAAATTATAATTGGGCATTGGACGAGTCCGTGTCGTATCCGGTATGCGTGCTTCATAGCTCTTGGGTCACCATCCTCTTACCATAAATTTATTTTAGCAAACAAAAAGAAAACTCAATCGATCCTTTTTAAAAATAAAAGTTAATTAATGAGTGAAAATCAAAGGAAAAAAAAAAGAGCAGAGGGACGAAGGGTTTCTGTTTTTCTTTCTGTTTATATGTTCTTCTTAAGAAAAGAAAAAAAAGCAGTGGAACGAATGTGTAAGAAGCATAATAATAAATTAATAATAACCGTAATTAAGCAGTTTCTCTCTAAATTAATTGTTATTTTAACTTATTTCTTTCATAGTTACAAACACTAACTGAATTCATTCATTCATTCATGTTGAGAGCATATGCGGTTAGTGAGAATAGACACGTTCATATTCAATATTTGTCTCTTTCTTTCTTTCATTCATTCACTATTATTATTGATATATTCAAGCTTTTGTAATCGATGGGGTCTGAAATCAGCAAAGGCGTTGATGGCCTTGGAAATGCTATAGGCAGTGCTTTCACGGCTCCATTCAAGAGTGTCTTTGGTGGATCATGCGAGTAAGTCTCTCTCTCTCTCTCTCTCTCTGCATATCATTCTTCTTCATTTCACGTCTTTTCCACTTTCAATTGTGTTACTGTTAGGAAATACTATGTGTTTAAGAGTGTGATCATGGAATTTCTCTTGATAATTAATTAACTAATTGTTGTTATACAAACATTTTCTGTCTGCAGGGACATATGTTCAGGACCATTGGACGTGATGTGTTTCATTGAGCATTTCTGTATCTCCAGCCTCGCCAAACTGTTGATGATTTTGGTCCTATGCTACATATGTAATTTTTTGTATATGCTATTTTTACTACTATTTTTTGTATATATATATATGATTTGCATATAATATATGTTTGGTTTCAGGTTTGTTGTTTTTGTACTCGTTGTTCAGACTTGGTATATGCCAATGCATAGGAAGAAGCCTTTGTAAGATGTCTTGTGTCACTTGTCAACTCTGCTGCTTTGCTTTACAAAACATCACCAGTAACTTGTGGCACAAGCTAATAAATACAAAGAGGGTTTACCGTGGAAGAAGACGCCATCGCCGTTTTCAACATGATGTTGAGCTTGGTTACACCTCACCCTCAACTGATTATGAAAACAATAGTTTGTGTGATTATAGAAGTCGTCATTTTGGTAGAAAGAGAAAATCATTGAGAGAAACAAGTAGAAGAAATGGCCATTCTGTGCACCTCTCAAGGATGAAAAGGAAGTCTTGGAGAGTGGAGAGCTCAAGAAAGATCCAATTAAGTAAAGTCAGGAATCAGAGAGGAAAAACTACGACCATCAAAAGGCGACGCCATAAACGATGAAATGATAATTATGATTAATATCAATTCACAATGCCAATAAGGTATAGGTGCCAGTAGTTGGTCTCCTAGGTGTGCCCAAGTATTTTTTTTTTATTATAGGTGTGCCTAAGTATTATAAAGGCTAAATTGGGTTTTTTCTGTATCTTAATTTATATATTGGTTTCATTTTCATCCCTTACTATTTATAGTTTCATTTTGGTCTCTTAATTATACTTCTATCTATCAAATAAGTCTTTTCTGTTAAATTTTGTCAAAAACTGTTAATGTTCATCATCTTCATTGTCAAACCCAGAAAATCATCACTTTATTCGTTTTCTTTAATTTAAATAATATTTTTGTCAATTACCCCAATTACGAGAGGTTTTGAAGATTTGTTTAAAAATAAAATGGTGTAAATTAGTAAGGTGTGTGTAAACAATTTAACGAAACTTATCAAACTAGGCATCAATTTATTAGTTTTAAATAATCAATATTGATGATTTTTTTGGTCCAATTGAAAAAATGCATATTGATAATTTACACATTCTTTTCATAGAAAAATAACATGAAATTAAAGAGAAAAACAACAAATTAAAAGGAAAACTACTAAAAAGGGAATCATGGAAAAGAAGATTAGGAAAAAGAAAAAAGACAACCACATTCAAAGGGTAAGTTTCTAATATAACATTTAATCTTTTTTAGGTTTTAAAAATTATCTGAAAATAAAAGTGAAAATAAAAGCTTTTAAGAAAAGCTATGTTGTTTTTTTAGTTTTAAAAGTCTTTTATCTGTGTATTTTACTCATAAAAATTAAGCAACTTTTTCTATCAAGAACTTCTTAAAAATTTGTTTGACCTAACGTTTTCTTTTATTAGGTAGAAAAGTTTGAAATAAATTAGGCCAAATGATACTTTAAACTTATATAGAAATTACAAAGGTGTTGATTAGATATGATTAATAAAGAATTTAATTTGTCCTATCCCCTAGTGCATCATATGGAAATGTTTTTGTAAAATAAAAATAAATGGAAGTTTTAAGTAGAATATAATTTTTTTTGGGCGAAACAATTTTTTTACCAAATTTTAGTTATATCGCAGTCAAATTATGGACTATTAGGGCCATTCTCCTAGGAATTAAAGGTTGAAATAAAATTAAAAAAATTAATAATTTACTATATATCATGTAACAAGTAAAATTAACATAAAAGTTTAAAAATAAAAATTTAAAGTGTTTTTATAAAATAAACAATCATAAAATAATTCATAGAAAATAAAAATATGTTTATATATATATATAAGATAATTACACTTTAATAGAAGATAAATGGATAATTAGCTGCATTGCTTATCCTTTTTAAATAACAATATTAATCATTTTAAACATAACATCTAGAGATTCAGAAGACATCATATTACTACGTATGACTTTTTGCACTTTTTTCAAATTATTTACGACCTCTAAGATTAGAAAATCAAAAGATAAGCGGGCGTCAAAATATATATACTCTTTGCACACTTTAATATAAAAGTTGTGTAAAAATAAAACCCATAAAAATATGATTTTCAATTGATTTTTCTTTGCCGTTAGGTTGGTAGACGTGGAACAATTACCTTTACAATAAAAAATGCACTGCAATTATTCTCTTGTTAAATTTACATTTTTTCCAAAGGATGATGATAATTAACCTTACAATATAAACTCAAGTGATTTTAATTTGAGTCATAAAAAGTGAATTGAATTAATTTCTTAACAAATTAATTAGTTGATTTAATATCTTAACTATTTTAATAATATATTTGACAAGAGCAATATTAAAAAGATTAAACTAATAATAAAAATAATTTATTTAGTAATAACGTGGTTGTATAACACAAGTGGGCAATTAGAAGAAGTGATGATGACATGTCGCAACGTTATTGGCTAGCTTTGACAGCTTAACAATATATCATACGTTAAATGTTACTGTAGATTAAAAATTGAAGAAAAAAGAGCACAGAGGGAACGAACGAAGTTGGTGAATTACAAAATACTCGTTTTTCTTTCTTTATTGAGTCTCCACTCCAGTTGTTAAGAAACAAACAAAAACCGTACTACTACTACAGTATAAATAAAAATAAATAATAAAAGAAAACAAGAAAGAGAAAGAGAAAGAGCTTTCCTTCGGCGTGTCTGAGAGAGAATAGAATAGCAGCGGAAGGAAGAAGAAGAAGAAGAAGCTGAAACCCGATTTCGTAACCGTAAGCATTAGATAGTTAGATCTCTTTCTTTCTTTCTTTCTACAATTTCAATTTCATTTTCAATTCAATGAATCGCTTATTTTATTAGATCCAAAATGCCGATATGATGCATTTAGATCCATCCGTAGAGACACGCGATTCATTCATTCTCTCTCTCTCTCTCTCTTTCTCTCTAATGTCGTCGTCGTCGTTATTCAATTCAATTACTATTATTATATCTTCAATGTGCACGTTCTCAGTAATTCATTGTCTTTCATTTTTCATAGAATAAGTCTACGTACAGTACTCTCAAAGGAAGAAAAGAAGAAATCCCATTTTATTGAATGTGAAATCTCATCATACTGAAAGGAAGTTCGGTTTTAATCTGCAACAACTCAAAATTGAATCATTCTTTGGGTGTTTTAATAAAGTCAATTCAAAATTCAGCGACCGGGTTCAGGGGGTGACTTGCCCCAAGGAGGTGGTGAGTACAACCCTTATCCTGTTGCGCGACGTGTCAATTCATCACATACTATAATGATGGATGCAGACATGGAGTCTGGCTCTTACCATGACAGGCTAAGAACTTTCCCTAACATGCGTGCTAAACCTTACACCCCACTGGTAATTCTCATTCTCAGTTACTTGCATTTCCTTTCTCAATTCTCCACTTACATATATATATATATATATATATTTCTGCAGGTATTTCGTATTCTATTGGGTATAAATGTTCGTGTCCTGTTCCTTCTTTTACTGCTCGGCTTTGGAGCTATCTTTTACATGGGTGCAAAGACATCTCCAATTATTGTTTTTGTCATCTCTATTTGTATTCTCAGCTTCTTTGTCGCCATATATCTTATGAAGTGGGTGCTCGCTAAAGATGAGGGTCCCCCTGAAATGGTTCAGGTAAATCTTCTTTTTCCTCATTAATGTGCATGCATACATCCTGGTCTCTGTCACAAGACCTGTCAAGCCATTTGGTTTAATTCAGCTATGCTATAAATTAATTAGTGCTTTAGCGTGGTAACATTTTGAGTGTTAAAATTGTTGTACATGTAGTAGATATATAGTCCTTCATGATGACTGTTTGAGAATAATTGGATCAGAAACTACCGGTTTTCTTGTCCTGAGCTTTTAATATTACTTTCTAGATAGCTGATGCTATACGGGATGGAGCTGAAGGATTTATCAGGACACAGTACGGAACTATATCCAAGATGGCTATGTTGCTTGCTCTTGTCATTCTTTGCATATATTTGTTCCGCAGCACAACTCCTCAACAGGAAGCTTCTGGCATAGGAAGGTAACATCACAATTATGTAGGCTATAAATCCTTTCTGAAACTTTTTACATGTTCTCATCTCTCATACATTCTATTTCAGGACAACAACTGCATACATCACTGTAGCTTCTTTTCTTTTAGGCGCCCTTTGTTCAGGTTTTGCCGGATATGTAGGGATGTGGGTGTCAGTTCGTGCCAATGTCAGAGTCTCTAGTGCCGCGAGACGGTCTTCAAGAGAGGCATTGCAGGTTAACTGTCATTAGCTCAATATCAGTTCCTGCAAAAAATATGAACAGTTGACTATTCCTATATTAACTGAAAGAAACTTCTGCAGATAGCTACTCGTGCAGGTGGTTTAGCAGCTCTCATTGTTGTTGGTATGGCTGTAATTGGTATAGCAGTCCTTTATGCCACATTTTATGTTTGGATGGGAGTGGACACGCCAGGTTCAATGAAGGTTACTGATTGTATGTGCAGACTTCTACCCCAAACTTATTTATTATAATAAATGGAAAAGTTCTTTTTTAAAATGTTTGAAGTTTAGATGTTGTTACTATTAACATTTACGAGTGCTTATTATGTTTCGTTGTTATACTTTAAAGCTAGTTTTCCATTTGGTATGTGTGTGTATGATGTGGTGATTTTTTTATTTGTGTATGGATCTGATTGTGGTCACGAATGTACTGAAAAGCCCGAAAGATTTATGTCCTTTTCACCCCCTAAATTGCTCTGTATCCATCCATAATAATTTAATTTGGCCTGAAATGAATTGCAGCTGATTTGAATGCACCATGATTATGTTTACTGTTAGGGATGAGATCATTACCTGCATCTTTTGGCTTTTATTCTCTCTCTCTCTCTCTCTCTCTCTCTCTCTTTGATTTTTTTAACATTTTTGCTTTCTGTCAGTGCCTCTACTTCTAGTTGGATATGGATTTGGTGCCTCCTTTGTCGCACTGTTTGCTCAGTTGGGTGGTGGAATATACACTAAAGCAGCTGATGTTGGGGCAGACCTTGTTGGAAAAGTAGAACAGGGAATACCTGAAGATGACCCTAGGAATCCTGCTGTTATTGCTGACCTGGTAATTGTTTAATTGTTGTTTACTTCATTCCGAATGGTCCACACTCTGCTCACTAAAATAGATGCTTATGTCATCTGGGGTTTCAGTTGATTACTACCTGTTTTTCTCAGGGCCATATGATAGTTTGTAAAAAATTTAAATCAAAATATGATTTAAGTAACGGAAACGGTATATATACTTATACTTACTATTGTTCATGTTTAAATTACATTGATGTTTTAAATGGTCATATTTAAATGTTGATGGTAACAGGTTGAATTTTACACTGATTTAATTGACGTGAAGGTGTTTCTGAATTTAAGTTCCTAAGACCTAAATATTTGCATTTGTTCTTTTGTGGAAGAAGCTTGTGGGAGTTCTCAAACTTTTATAGTCATTGGCATTGCTTTGGTTTTGTTTTAAACTATTTGATAACTAGAGAAGAAAGTATGTGATAGAAACTGGTATCTATAAATATTGATAAATATAAAAGAAAGAAAAAACAACTTTATTATAATTAAATCAGAAATTCTGTATTAAAACAGAGAACCAGTGGAATTACATTACAGCATATCAACACCACAAACTGATGCAGAAAACCGACATATAGACACTAAGAAGTCTTGGACTCTCCTTTCCAAGAATTAGAGAGCCTATAACTATCCAAATATCCACTTCCACGTTTCCTTTATATATTCCTAAAAAAAAGTAACATAACTGACAAATAATAAAAACATAACTGCCATAATAAGAAGTCTAACAGTATGGTACATGACAAACTTATTGTAGTGATGTCCATTGGAGATGTCTTTATTTCAACATATCTTAAATTTAATAACTCCAATGTAAAGCTTCAAACCAAGAATATTGAAGATATTATGAAAATTTTATGAACATCATTAATTGATTGATATACATGCAGGAAAGATTTGTAAATTATTTCATACTCATAAAATTATAAACATCAGCCGAACGAAAAGAACTAGCTCTTTATAATTTCTGCGGCCTTTGTGTTTGCTTCTTTCTGCTTTTATTTTTTTTCTTCTAGTCCTGCCCTTCCAGCAGTATCATAATGGTGCTGGTTTGATCTAAGGTTGGAGACAATGTGGGAGATTGTGCTGCTAGAGGTGCGGATCTTTTTGAAAGTATCGCAGCTGAAATAATCAGTGCCATGATACTTGGGGGAACAATGGCACAACGATGTAAAATCGAAGGCAAGTACCTAGTTACTCCATCTTGTCTCGTTCTTGTTTTCTTTTTGGTTTTCACTGACTTGTACATGTTCAACTAATTTGATGTTTTTTCTTTTGATTCAGATCCATCTGGCTTCATCTTGTTTCCTCTTGTTGTTCACTCATTTGATCTGGTAGTTTCATCAGTGGGAATATTTTCTATTCGGGGTACACGTGAATCCGGAGTATTGTCTCCTATAGAAGATCCAATGGCAATTCTTCAGAAAGGATATTCTGTTACAATAGTTTTAGCTGTTCTGGCATTTGGTCTGGTAATAGTTAATCTTTATTTGTGATATTTTAGTTTGGCTTTTCTAAGTTATTTGGATTGGCCAAGCATACTGTTTAGGATTGCACAATAAAATATCTTCAACCTTTTCAAATTGTTGTACACCTACTGCTCTTACTGTTTAAATTTAATTACTCTGCAGTCTACCCGGTGGTTACTTTATGTTGAGCAAGCACCTTCGGCATGGTTCAATTTTGCTTTGTGCGGGTTGATTGGTATTATTACAGCCTACGTTTTTGTCTGGATCACCAAGTATTATACTGACTACAAGCATGAGCCAGTGCGCACATTAGCCCTTTCTAGCTCTACTGGCCATGGGACCAACATAATTGCCGGGGTCAGTTTGGGGCTCGAATCTACAGGTCTTCCAGTCCTTGTCATCAGTGTGGCAATTGTCTCAGCTTACTGGTTGGGCCAGACTGCTGGACTAATAGATGAAACCGGAAACCCAACTGGTGGGCTGTTTGGCACAGCTGTAGCAACAATGGGAATGCTTAGCACTGCTGCCTATATTCTTACCATGGATATGTTTGGCCCAATAGCCGATAATGCTGGAGGAATTGTAGAAATGAGTCAACAGGTAGTTCTGTCCAGATTAACTTTTTTCCATACTGTTATATTTGAGATTTTTCATGTTACGTATACTGACATTACCCAATATCAGCCCGAAAGTGTTCGAGAAATCACTGATGTCCTTGATGCCGTGGGGAACACAACCAAAGCCACCACCAAAGGATTTGCTATTGGTTCTGCTGCGCTTGCATCTTTCCTTCTGTTCAGTGCTTATATGGATGAAGTTTCTTCATTTTCTCGTGAACCTTTTAAACAGGTGTGCAGAACTGGCTCCCATCTAATCAGACTATTAAAGTTATGCATTTGAGAGAGAAAAGGAGAGAAAGTGTGATTTGAATCTGAAAACATGATTATTGCAGGTTGATATTGCAATTCCTGAAGTTTTCGTTGGTGGGTTGCTGGGTGCCATGCTTATATTTGTCTTTAGTGCTTGGGCCTGTGCTGCTGTTGGCCGAACTGCACAAGAGGTTGTTAATGAAGTAAGAAGGCAGTTCATTGAGAGGCCCGGTATAATGGTGAGTTTAAGTTTGTAAAGTAATGTTATGTTAGCTTAAGTTTCGAGTCTCTCCTTTTTTTTCTTTCCTTTCTGTTAATGACTTGATGCTTTCTACAGGATTACAAGGAGAAACCGGATTATGCTCGCTGTGTTGCAATTGTAGCATCTGCATCATTAAGAGAGATGATAAAACCTGGTGCTCTGGCAATCATTTCACCTATTGTAGTTGGTGAGTTAACTTCTGTTTTTTAATTGTGTTTGCATACATATTGTTACTAGTGAAACCTGTGGGAGAATGACAACATTTATACAAGTTTTGGGTTGTACCACAATCATCTCATCAGATGCAAATGAATATTTGTGACTGTTTAACGAACAAATAAAAAACTATATATTGTGTCAAATGACTGTTTTTAAAATGTTTCAGCGTGTATTCATGATAGTCATAGGTATGTTCTGCTCATTTTTGTGCACACCCAGCCAAAATGGAAGATAGTACTTCACAATCCTCAAGTCAATGAACTAGTTTTGAAGTTCCTATATCTCTCATCTCCAAGTCTTTCTATTTAACTAGTTAGTTTGATTTCTTGATTATGAACTCTTAATGCTTTCCTTGTAATTGTTCCACTAGTACATTGGTAATAAGCTGTTGCATCCTCGTTTTGGCATTCAAGAGATTTATAAACTTAGTACTATTTATAGTTGTACCTGATTATGAAAATTTTGTTGGTAGGTATGCTTTTCTTTGTTGCATCTGGATGAACTGTTAGTATATTTGAGAAATATTCCCATGAATTTGTTGATTTGTTTTTGGGTACTCTAATTTTGTCAGTGCTAAAATTCATCGACCAACTTTATGGAAAATGCCTTAGATATCAGTCGACTGTTTCTTCGTTCTTTTCATTTTTCTATGACCTGATTGCTGATCTGTTAATCATATATTTATGTTCTGGATATTTTTTATGCCATACTTAGGTTTGTTGTATTTTATTTTATCACTTGCAGGTTTTGCATTTCGAATTTTGGGCTACTACACAGGGCAACCCTTACTTGGGGCTAAAGTTGTGGCTGCTTTGCTGATGTTTGCAACAGTGTCTGGTATTCTAATGGCACTTTTTCTGAACACGGCTGGTGGTGCCTGGGATAATGCAAAGAAGTACATAGAGACTGGAGCTCTTGGAGGCAAGGGAAGTGATGCTCACAAAGCAGCAATAACCGGAGATACGTAAGTTGCTTTATATGCTGCCTTTATTGTACAATAATAATGACAGTAACATAACATGCCAATGACTACTTTATAGTAATATTAGTGATAATATGTTGTTCTAAGGGTCCCTTATAACAAGTAGGTACACGCTTTCTTGCATATGGAATATGGTTTTCACTTGGTTGAGTTTCATTGGTGATCTTTTCACTATTCAGCTTTTGCGGCCCGTGTGTATTATATTATACCTGTGACATTTTTCAGTTTGTCTAGCAAGTACAATACTTTAAGTTTTAACAAGTACTATTCTTTTATTATTCTTTTTTTATTTTACAGAGTGGGAGACCCATTCAAAGACACAGCTGGGCCTTCACTTCATGTCCTTATAAAGATGCTCTCAACGATTACTTTGGTAATGGCTCCCATCTTCCTGTGAGAGTTGTTGATATCTCTATTGCGGTCTTGAAAAAGCATACTTGTGCCTATTTGATTTTGATATTTTTGGGAGTATAGGGATAGGTTGTATGATTCTATGATGTACATCGACGAGCTTTGATTTATAGTCACAGTGAATTTTCTTGTTCTTGATCAGAATAAGAGATGTTAGTTGACCAAACAAATGACAAATATAGATAATGTCCCCCCTATTTTTGGTCTATTTAGAATGTGTTCCTTTGCGTTGGTCACAAAGACCTAACTATTTTTTTTTTGAGAAGACCTAACTTAAATGGTGCTAAATTAAATATATGAATAAATAAATATCCTAAAAATACTATAAGGTGTCATATAGTGGAGATCAAGAAGTTCTTGATCAGTTGTGTCTATCAGTCTGGTGTTATGATCAGTACCGAAACTCCCAAACCCGAATAAATTGTTTTGAGGGAAAAGAGTTTTAATCATTAATAAAATTTGAAGGATATGAATTCTAGCTAACTATAAGTATGTTTGGGGTAATTAATTTAATTATGCATTTATTTAATAAGCACTTACTTATAAGCAATTCCAACAATTGAAGTTGAAATAATGTTGAACTGTTTTCATATAAGGTGCACATATATTTCAACAGCTATTTAGAAGATCTTATTGAAATAAATCAAAAGAAACTTAGAAGTTATAAATATTCTGTAAGCTCGTCCTAACACTTCCTCAGATGTTTATGACATGGCATAAGTTTTTATATGTTGTAAACAAGTTATTCCAAATGGACCAATGTGTGTTGTGAGCGACTTTAGGGCAACTTTATAAATTTCATTAAATTTAAAAATCATTTGATACTTTATTAAGTGGTTATATAAGTGTTCAATTTGTAACAAAATTGGTCACGAATAATCATGGAGATAATATCACAATGTTCAACGATCATATTGATGAAAAAATAGAGATCAAACAGATGTAGTACTGTTTAGTCTCATCAAAATTAAATGTGCATACTAAAGTATCTTCAAAACCATGACTGCTAATTGAGCAGCACATCGGTCTCAAAAAATAATCATCTTGAATTTTTTTTTTCTTGCCATTTTCCATAGACTCCTTTTAAAATTTTAACTATATTAATTAAATTTTTTTTTTACCAAAATACCTTTATTTATGATACATATTTTTCTGCAACATATAATAAAAACCGATGAACAATACTAATTATCAACAAATTAAATATAACGACCAACGTTTTTTAATTTCTATGATTTACTCAAAAGAATTCTATATTTAGGGGGAGGAAACGGTGTTTCAACCACATAGGACCAGCAAAAAGGTCCAAAACTAAGGTTTTAATGGATGATTAATGTTAACAGCAGCATGACTGACTTGACTCAGTCTCACAATTGAGTAGAATGGTGATAAGTGATGGTACATTTAACTACATGATAGAAAGGACAGGCGGCTATGACCTATGAGGACTAATTAAGTTGGACTGGTGACTTATCCACCTCCTGTTGTGTTGGTGTGGTGGTTGTGCTTATTTAAATTATTTCTCACTACTCTCTTAGTATAACACACATTTATTATTGTCAAAAAAAAAAAAACACACACATTTATTGAAAATGTATCAAAAGAGTAGTTAATTCGGTTATAGTACTTCTGCTACTCATAACTATCTCCAATGACAATGGTCTTATTATGGCTTTTCTTGCTACCCTTTTGCCTCATAAACTTGAGCATCAATATTGTTTTGGTGACTGGCCTTTGTCTTGGTAACCAACAATCTTTGCTGCTTCAGTTGAAGAAGAACCTCATATTCAACACCACCATGTCCCAAAAACTAGTTCATTGGAACCAAAGTGATGATTGTTGTGAATGGTATGGAGTAACATGCAACAACAAAGGACATGTTACTTCTCTTGACTTAAGCAATGAATTTATCTCAGGACAACTTGAAAGTAGTCTCTTCTTCAACTTGAAGTATCTACAGAATTTGAATTTGGCCTATAATGAATTTCATTCTGAAATTCATTCTGATGTTCAGAATTTGAACAATTTGAGGTATTTGAATTTGTCAAATGCTGGCTTTGAAGGAAAACTTCCTAATTCAATTTCAGATCTTACTCAACTTGTTCATCTAGACTTGTCATTCAATAACTTCAGTGGTCCTCTTCCATCTTTTAATAGGTCCAAGTCCCTCAAAGTTTTATCCCTCAATCATAATAATTTCAAGGGTCAAGTTCCATCTACTCATTTTGAAGGCCTAATAAATCTCACGAGCATTGATTTAGGAGATAACTCCCTTGAAGGAAATTTCCCCTCATCATTGTTTAGACTTCAATCTCTTCAAATACTCATGCTTTATTACAACAAATTTGATGGTAATTTGGAAGAAATTCCAAACCCTTCTTTGTCATTATTAGAGATGGTTGATTTAAGTGGCAACAACTTTGAAGGACCTATTCCTTTGTCTATCTTCAAACTCAAAAGACTCCTTTTGCTTCAACTTTCCAAAAACAAGTTCAATGGTACTATACAACTTGATGTAATTGGAAGGCTGCAAAATTTGAGTACACTTGATCTTGCACATAACAACTTGTCTGTTGATGCAAGTATTAGGTATGAACACGAGGCATCATCTTTTCCGAATTTGAAACGTCTTTGGTTGGCTTCATGCAATTTAAGAGCATTCCCGGAATTTTTGAAATATAAATCCTCAATGCAATTTCTAGACTTATCAAGCAACCAGATTTCAGGACCAATACCAAACTGGATTTGGAGTTTTGATTATATGGTCATCCTAAATGTTTCCTACAATTTTCTAACAGATTTTGAAGGGCCCATTCAAAATCTTAGTTCAAATTTGCTTAAACTTGACCTTCATTCCAACAAACTACAAGGGCATGCTCCGACTTCTTTTAAAAATGCCATCTATTTGGACTACTCAAGCAATAGATTCAACTCTATTAACTTTACAGAAATTGGTGGTCACATCCCTTTTTTATATTTTCTATCTCTTTCAAACAACAGTTTTAATGGAAGAATCCACAAATCCTTTTGCAACATTTCCGGTCTTCGAGCGCTAGATCTTTCTCATAATAGCTTCAATGGCTCCGTTCCTATTTGTTTGACAAGAATGAGTAGCACTCTGAGGCTATTAGATCTTGGTGGAAATCAACTCAATGGATATGTTTCAGATACATTCTCAACATCATGTAGTCTAAGATTTTTAGATCTTAGCGGAAATCATTTAAAGGGAACCATCCCAAAATCTTTGGCTAATTGCAAACACCTACAAGTTCTAGACCTTGGAAACAATCAATTATCTGATGGATTTCCTTGCTTCTTGAACAACATTTCATCCCTCAAAGTCATGGTTTTAAGGACAAACAAATTGCATGGCAATATTGAATGTCCAAATAACATTGGCCCTTGGGAGACACTTCAAATTGTTGATCTAGCAGCCAATAATTTCAGTGGTATTTTACCAGCAACGCTCCTACAAAGTTGGCAAGCTTTGATGATTGATGAAGATAAAGGTGGAAAGTTTGGCCATTTATATTTTAATCTCTATGATGATTTCAATCCTTTGAATTTCATGGCTGCAATAGTAGATCTGAACATTGAGCTTCAAATGAAATTAGCTAAACTGAATGCAGCAGAACCACCTTTTTTAATAGATCATATAGTATCTCATATCTTTGAGGAAGGTGTTGGTCTTAGAAGTTATGAGGATTCAGTTACAATTGTGAACAAAGGTCACCAGTTGAATCTGGTTAAAATCCTCATTGCATTTACTTCTTTGGATTTCTCATCCAACCAGTTTGAAGGGCCGATACCGAACGAGCTCATGAGTCTCACAGCACTTCATGCTCTTAACTTGTCACAAAATGGTTTCTCAGGTAGAATTCCTTCTTCTTTGGGCAATCTAAAACATCTTGAGTCATTGGACTTGTCTGTCAACTCCTTAAGTGGTGAGATTCCTATGGAACTTGCAAGGTTATCATTTCTTTCAGTTGTGAACCTTTCTTGTAATGACTTGGTGGGAAGAATACCGACCGGAACACAAATCCAATCATTTGAAGCAGATTCATTTAAAGACAATGAAGGGTTGTGTGGACCTCCACTGACACAAATTTGTAGTGGCGGTGAAGGAGGGAAAAACTTGTCACAAGAAGCATATGAAACAGCTTATTATGATGATGATGGGAGTTCAGTTGATTGGAATTTCTTAAGTGTTGAGTTGGGATTGACTTTTGGGTTAGGAATTTTCATCCTCCCCCTTATTTACTTGAAGAGATGGAGGATATGGTATTGGAAGAAAGTGGAGGACATGCTTTGTAGGATTGTTCCTCAGCTTGGTTTTGTTTATGAAAATCGCGGAGGAGAAAAGCATAGAATTCTAAGGAGGAAGAAGTAAAATGATATTGATACTCACTCCTAGTTTGTGTGTATGAGACTGTTAATAGGCCTGCTACTGCTACGTATGCTATATCACCAGAGAGTGAGAGTGTATTGCTGCTGCTGCTACTGCTAGTGCTCCTCTTTTACTTAGTAGTGTTATGTTGATTGTTAAAGGGGTATGGGAGTGTAAATGTAAATTAAAATAACAATGCATATTCCTTGTTTTTATAACTCAGCTTGATCTAGTTAGTAGTTATGGACATATATAATAATGTAGAAATGAAATGTTTCTGATTGAAATTAAGCTGCAAATGTTTAGACAAGGCAACCCTGAACACTGAGCAATTTGATCCAATTTATGGTGTCAAAGAAAATGCTTCATTGCAAAAAGGGAAGAGGAAGTAGGCAATGTTGCTGGAGGAAGAACAAGGTGGCAGCACAGCGTCAAAATAAGCAAAATACTATAGGAATTTTTTTTCAAAATAAAAGATAGTAAATGTGGTCGTGACTTGTGAGCAGATACACTCAACGCTGTTGTGAGCAAATGCACTCCACTCTAGGATCTTGTGAAGGTCTCTGTTGGCTGTAATATTTTTTTTTTAAAACAAAATATTATTACCAAGGCATAAGACATAACAATGGTAGGGAAGCTACAAAGAAACAGGCAAATAAGCTCAGCAAGAGCCTACAGACCAACAAAAACCAAACCTCCCTTTATATAGAGAGCAAACAAGAAAACTACAAACAGTAACAACCATAGAAAACAGCAAACGTCAGCAGACATTACAAGAAAGCCCCCCATGAATCTCACCACCTCCACGTCCCAACATCACAGCACCAAAAATGAAAAATCAGCGCCAGAGAAAGCTTAACAGAGCAGCTACAACACAAACACACTACAGGAAAAAACAATCTGCACAAAACTGAAGCCAAAACGCGAAAATACTCCACTGCCCTATTACCTTTGGAAACAACTTCCGGGATCCCAAGACCATTCGTAAAAAAGGCACAGAGAAATATTCAATCTATCCACACTCCATTTCCAAGAAAGAACTTTAATATCCTCTACAATTTCCAAAGGCTCCTTAACCACATTGTTAAATATATGGTTATTTCGCGAGATCCAAATAGACCAAATGCCACACCACCATATAGCCATTTCTTGATTTATTAGTCAAAGCCGCGTCACTTAAACAATCAAATATGTGAAAAAGATTTGGCGTCATGACTATAACACTTCTCCTAAAGTAACAGTGGACTAATCTTAAAGTAACAGTGGATTTGAAATCAAAATGCCACCAAAGAAATATGCGAGCATACTTAGGGTTTTGTTGCCACCAAAGAAATATTTAAGATTAGTCCTCACAGTCAGAACTATTAGTTGTAGTTCCGTCTCAGTCAGAACTAAAGTATTAAGCTGGCAAGCAATTAACACCAAGAAACATAAGTAGTCCTCACAGTCATGCTAAGATAAATAACAGCAAACTAAGAATGAATACATTTAGTTACAAGATTATACTCAAGTGTCACATATCAGAAACAGATGAATCAAAACTTGAGCAGGGTCACTTTTTACCAGCGAAACAAATACATGAGAACTATGACTGAAACTTACAAGGGAAGGAAATCATATTTGTTTTGAGTAGCAACAACCTTGCACATTTATTAAGCCAGTAGCGGGAATGGTGGGTACGTCTGAGATTTTGAGTGATGTGAGTTTAGATAGGAAACCAACGAGGTGGGGGAGAATGCTATCGACGTCAAGACGGTTACAGAAGTTGAGAGAGGTGAGGTTGGGGAATCTCGCAATGAGAGTGAGAACTTGGTCGATTGTTGGATCGTTGGATTTGATAGTGAGAGTGGATCGAAGACGGTCGGTGATGGAGAGAAACTGTTGGGAGACGAGGGAGAGAGAGTTGTAGTCATCATCATCCATGGCCAAATGTTTGAATACAACTTCCCAACACTCCTCCTTTTCATATTCAGAGACTTCCTTGTTTCCGTTCTTCTCTTCATATTGAAGCCGGAGGTAGAAGCAAGGTACGTTAGGTATATATAGGAATAGGATGGATCTCAAATCCTAATTTCTTTGTTGGATTCATTTATACCAAAAAAAAAAAGATTTTTATACTGAAAAAAGATTTTTATTTTATTTTAAATTCATTACTAAAAAATGAGTTGGGATCCTCTCCATTTTGCATTATTTCCATTTCCTCCATTACTATATAGTTTTGAGAATATAAATGCAAAAGTGTGACAATAAATGAATTAAAATCTTTTTTATACACCTCGAAATATTAAAAAACTTTGGTAATGGAAGAAATGGAAATCATAGGAAATGGAGAGGATCCTTACTCCTAAAAAATAGCCTAATATTAAAGGTCAAAAATATTTTATTTAATACAGTAAGTATTATTCCTTTTACCTTGGTGCATAAAAAAAAACCATCAATCGTTAGTTGCTTCAGTAGTGATTGACGCTGAACTTGGTAGGGACGATCACAGTTCGATGACCCACAAACAACTGCGATCGAAGAGGGCTGGAACCATTTGATGTCAGAACTGACCCCCGAACCAGATTCATGGTGATGAAACCAAAACAGAAAAAATCTTACTTGGGTGAATATATATATGTGTGTGTATTGCTGATGCTAGTGCTCCTCTTTTACTTAGTAGTGTTATGTTGATTGTTAAAGGGGCATGAAAGTGTAAATGTAAATTAAAATAATTATAACAATGCATAATAATCCTTGTTTCTATAACTCAGCTTGATCTAGTTAGTAGTTATGGACACATATAATAATAATAATAATAATAATAATAATAATGTAGAAATGAAATGTTTGTTTGTGATTGAAACTAAGCTGCAAATATTTATGTATGTATACTTTGGCTGACATACAGAAACCATTTCTCTTAAATTGATAATAATGGATTCCCCCTTGTTTGGATCGGAATTATTGTTATTATTATTATTATTATTATTACTCAGTTGTTATTGAATAATGCACTGGAATTCAATTAGGCAAGGCAAAACTGAACCACATGTCATTGCATGTTTCCCATCATGCCTCAAAACAAAAAATCATATCTCCTCCATTGATGAATTTCACGTTGATTTTTTTCTTCTAATTACACCCCTTACTTTCTTGGTTACACCCCTCACTCAATCACAAAATATTTAACAATAATACCTAAAATACTCCTGACCTTATATTAAATTTTAAAAACCTATTTTTTATCGAGTAAATCCATTTTAAAAAGTTATTTTATTATTTTAAACAATTTGTGTGGAGGATAAAAAATGATCACATGATGATTTACCGAAAGACAAATATTTTAATTTTTGTTCGGCTGTCAATTTGTCTCTTAGCTGTCAATTTGTCTAATTTCAAAACCAATTTTAAAATTACACGTGGTACAACTAAAATTGTCGTGTGTACGGTGATTTCCCAAATTTAATTTTGGGTAAATATGTTTATAACTCCTTGCAATGTAGGCGAGTTTTGTTTTTCCTCGATAAATTTTTTTTTTTTACTCGCCCGTTGCAATGGTTTTTTTTTAGTTCATTTTATCCCTGCAATGTTAGCCTTTACCCTCAAACAGGGGAAAATTAACTAGAAAAAAAATTCAACATTGCAAGGGGCGAGTAAAAAAAAAAAAATTTACAGGGGAAAAAGCAAAGCACGCCTACATTGCAGGGGGTAGAGACTCATTTACCATTTAATTTTGAGTTTAATAATAATGGTGAAAACAATTTAGAAGAGCGGTGATCGTATCCGAACTAATCTAAAAATAAAACCACAAACCGAACCGATCCAAATCGAAAATCGCAAAACCGCATTTGGTTTGGATGGCTTTTTTGTTGAAGCGCGAACCGGAAACACCGCGGTTAATCGCTAAAACTGCATTAAGTTTCTATTATATTTTAATACTGCTAAAATTGCATTAAGTTTCTATTATACTCCAATATACATAGCCTAATTATTGTAACAACCCGTTTTTCAAAGGCCTGAAAAGACAGTATATATTTTTTTTTTTCTTTTTCAACTAACACTCTGAGTTTTAGTTGAAAAAGAAAAAAACAATATACTGTCTTTTCAGGCCTTTGAAAAACGGGCTGTTACAATTATCAAGTTAGTCCACCAAATTAATGGAACTTCAAATTGTTCTCATTTTTTATACCGTAATATTATTTTGGTGTTGTAATATTATTTTAGATCAATAACTTTTATCGGTACAAACAAAACTTTTATTGATATTGTAATATTATTTAGGAAACCGCAACCACCGAACTGACCCTAACCGCATTGGTTTGGTTTGGATGACTTTTTAAAAACCAACCGAACTAAACTGAACCACATCCATTTTTATCTCGCGGTTAGAATGAATTTTAAATAAATGATTATATGATATAAACTTTCAATCCAACGGTGGATTTTATAAAATTTATATCGGTTAAAACATTATTAAGAGGTGTAACATTTGGTGTCAAACTAATTGGTGTCAACTTACCTTGGTGAATTTTTTTTTTCTTTGAAAGGATCCTTGTTGAATATATTTATAAAAATTATGTTTTTTTTTATGATAAATATTGATCCAATTTTATATGTATTTTTTATAAATAATGGCCCCGTGTATATTTTTTTAATCAAAAATTAGAAATTTGATTGGGAATATTTAGGGTAATTTGTAAATTTGATAGTAATTGATTTTAAGGAATTGTATTTTTGGGCTTCAAATGAAATTAGATAAACTTAATGTTACTTTGTTGTTTTAATATTATTTTAGATCAATAACTTTTATTAGTACAAACAAAACTTTTATTGGTACTGTAATATTATTTAGGAAACCGCAACCACCGAACCGACTCTAACCGCATTGGTTTGATTTGGATGACTTTTTAAAAATCAACCGAACTAAACTGAACCGCATCCATTTTTATCTCGCGGTTAAAAAGAATTTTATACTTAAAACCGAAAGAGCGATCACCTTAGAAAGTGATGAGAGTAAATGACATGGCAGAATATGATATGATTAGATGAGTGATTTACAGTGTGTGTCTGTGCAGCAGAATTAGATAGGGAGGGAAACCTTATCGTTGCGATGCGAGGGAATTGAAGCTGGTGGTGGTGATTGAATTGATATCTCGAGTCGAGTGATGTGGACTACTACAAGCAGCTTCCGTTTGGTTCCGTTTCGAGTAAATTGCTCCTCCTCCGACGATGGCTTCGGAGGAGATAATAATAAGGTACCTTCCTCTTCTCTGCTACTATCTATCTCTTCTCTTTCATCGCTAATACTACTATTCATTCATTTCTATTTCTATTTCTATTTCTATTTCAGACGACCAACAACAAAGCTGTCAACAAGGGTTCTTCTCTGTCGCAGCAGCAGCAGCAGCAAAATCAAAGGAGGAGCAGTAGTAGTAGGAAATCAACATCTCGTAATTAAGTCTATCTAACTCATTTCATCGCCCTCATCTACTCTCTTTTTCTTTGTAGAGCCTCCTCCTCCGCGTTTAACTTCACAACTCGACATTGACTTTGAGGAACGCCTCAAGGCTGTTAGAAGGTACAACTACTTCATTTCATTTCTAGATTCATTCATTCATTCATTCATTCATTCATTCATTAATAATCTCTACTCAGGTCAGCACTAGACCAAAAGAAGGCACAACAGATAAAACAATTTGGACCAATTGACTATGATGCACCTATTTCTTCAGACAACAACAACAACAACAACAACACTATTGGCTTTGGTACCAAGGTACTACAATACAATCAACTACCATTCTTTTCTATCACATATGATATATAATCATCAATCATGCATATCCTACAGCTTGGAATAGGTGTAGCTGTTGCACTCTTTGGTCTCGTTTTTGCTTTAGGAGATTTTCTTCCATCAGGAAGGTATGCAATGCTCATTACACACTTATACTCTATCTATCTATCTATCTATTTTAAACAATGCTATGCTCTCTGCAGCTAGTAATCATCGATGTTTTCCCTCATCATCTTCATTTAATTGCTCTTTTATTTTTGTCTATTCTTCAAATTCGGATGTATTAGTCCCAACCAAGACACTGCTGTGGTCAATGATAAATTGTCAGACAAGGATAAAGCTGCTCTTCAGGTATCTTTTTTTCCATGTTTGCTTATCTCATCATTTGCTAGTAGTGACTCCAGGGTTCAGGATATACTTGTCTCTTTTATACCCATAGTTTTAGTAAAAAGATCAACTTTTTGACTAGTACCATTTTGTATCACAGATATTCATAGTATTATTATTCAAAGAAATATATTTCCGTATGTCCCCTCTGCCTCTTTTTACCATACTCAAGTGATATAAATTATAGAATCATTAAAATGGAACCATTGCATTAAGGCAAAAACTACAGAATTATTTATAATATGTTTCCTGAAATCTTGCAGAATAGGCTTAAGGAATTTGAAGCAACATTAAGTAACTCCCCAAGAGATCCAACTGCTCTCGAAGTAAGTAGTGGATGCTAGTTATGTTCTGCTAATTTCTGTGTCTCTAGATACATTTGAAAGGCTTTTCAGGGAGCTGCAGTAACTTTGGCAGAGCTTGGGGAATATGCAAGAGCTGCTTCTCTACTTGATGATTTGACAAAGGTTAGTGTTACTTATGGATATTTTGTTCAAATTACTTATTATGTGTTCTATGGTATCTCCATATAGGGGAACTATTTCCTATATAGGAGCTGTAATTGACTGTTAAAAATTAGGCCATGATTTGTATTTATTTATTTTTTTAGATGAAACATGATTCGTATACTTTCTGATTTATTTAGGATTTTTCCCCTACATGTTTAGTTTCCTATAATTTGAGATTGTTAAGTAAGCTGATTATACATTTAATCTTTTGTGGATTTCCTCAAGCAATTTCGACTAAAATCCTCTCTCTCAAAAACATTTTGCACAACTCATGCTGTTTAATTGTGGTATAATTGTTGAACTGGTTTTTTTTCTTTCTGTGTTCCAAGGAAAAACCAAATGATGCTGAGGCTTTTCGTTTGCTTGGAGAAGTTAAGTATGAACTCAAAGATTATGAAGGGAGTGTTGTTGCGTATAAAGATTCAGCAAAGGTCAGTCTTTTGAACGATTTCAAGCACTTTTTATGGGTGGGATGTCTTAAATTATTGTCAAAACTAAATGGTTTCAACTTACTTCTTGTAAAAATGCCAACAATTCAGTTCATTGTGCAATTTAACATGGGATTTAATGATCAAGTGGTTTTGTTTTTTTATAACTTTTTCGGTCATGTTTATTCAGTTCGTTACCTGCTGCAATATATGCATATTTCTTTTAGTGAAATATATCTGTTAGATATAATAGAAAAAATTCACATGCTTTCACCCAACTACTTAAGCTTTTGGGCTAATCGCTTTATGAAAAAAATCGGTGCTTCTATGACAATATAGTCTACAGTCAGATTCTTATTGCCACCGTTCTAATTGTAATAAAAACTCAATTTTAGCACAGGGTCGGTGAACCTATGCATTGTCTACATTCCAAATAGAGAGATATAATATAAAAATCATCCCCATGCTTCCACCCAAATGCTTTTGGAACAGTTGGTTCATGACAATATCTATTCTGTAAATGAGTGCATCCACGTGAACTGGAATTTAAAATTGTAGGGCACAAGAGGATCTTAGTGATTAATTATTTCAGACATAGTAGATTCTCACCTAGTGTTATCCTTAAATATTTGGTGGATTCTGATAGGTATCTGAAGATATCAAATTTGATGTTCTGCGTGGCCTTACCAATTCATTACTTGCTGCCAAGAAGCCAGATGAGGTTTGTCGTCTTGATAATCGATTTTTCAGATGAATGTGCTGCACAAATAAATTTTGAATTAGTTGCTTATCTTAGTCTTTAGTGTATAATCATCATTCGTCATATTTCACCATATGACCATTCTGGTTCTCAATGCTCATTTAATAATAATAATAATGTAGGGGTTATCTTTCGTCCACCCTGTGGTTCTAGTGGATGATGAATTAACCTTTTATTTTTCAATTCTTTCTTCAACAGGCTGTTCAATTACTTTTGGCCTGTCGTGACCGTCTGAGTTCAGAAGACTTCAACAAAAAATCTGAGAGTAGCCCAACAGATTCACAGAAGCTGGATCCAATTCAAGTAAATTTTCACTATCTAGAAAATGGATAAGATATTCTGCTCTTTTGTAAGGTCTTGGTGTATGTCTACAATATTTAAAGTTCAAATATTTCAAAAGTAAAAATATTGTTTTAGTACAAAAACCTGAAAAGACTTATTTCACACATAAAGCTACACAACTCGTTTATATCAGCACAATGACCATAACTTTAGCATGACAGGATACTTTCAATATGATGTCTTAAAAAAACTGTGTTCTATTTCGTATTTATTTATTTATTTTGGCTGGGACTGGTACTTTAGTAATAAAATTATCAGTTAGCTCTTAATTGTTTATCCTGCCATGCTGTTATTTTATCAAATTCCATCATTTCCTGAAAGTAAAGAAACATAATTCAACCCCTCCTTGTGTTTTCATTATTTCCATTTAGCATGTTAGAGTTATAGGGTTATGGAAGAAGGAAACAGTAAGTATCCTTAACCTAGTACTCTCATACGATTGATAGTTGTAACAATATAATAGCCTAGCAATCATATTTATACTAATGCTTAGGTCAAGTACTAGTACAGCAGTACTATTATTACAAGCTCAAAATCACAAAAACTAAGACTAATAACCTTATCTTTATACACTAGTAAATGGAATACCTATAACAATCCGTAAGGGTTTATTGAGCTATCATCTGAACCTTTTGTTTTGCTTTTGGGATTTTCCTTGATGTAGCACTCTCAACATACATACTATACACTTAATTTTTCATAGTTGTTCCTTTCCTAGAAAACATTCTGTCTATATTTTATATTGCTTTCTTTAATATATATATATTTCTTTTTTATATTACTTCAACACTCAGGTTGAATTGCTTCTAGGGAAAGCCTATTCTGACTGGGGCCATGTCGGTGATGCTATAGCTGTTTACGATCAGCTCATATCTACTCACTCTGATGACTTCCGTGGATACTTAGCTAAGGTCTGTAATTTTTTCTCACTTAATCACCAACAATTTTCACTGCAAATCAAATTGAAGAAAATGATATAATTATGAATGACGACGGATAGATGTATATTATTGAAAATTTATAGTCAGAAATTTTTACTGAACATAGCTTAAGTTTTGTGTTCCTTTTAATTTTGTGGTTCAAATACAATTAAATTATTTCCTTTCAGCATGGCATGGACTGTAAGTAATACTAATTTAACAAATATTGAGGTGGAAAGATTTTCAAAATTACTGTTCTATAAAACATGTTGACATTCTAAAACATTATGGCTGCATCTTTTAAATACATAATACTAATATTTTACTTTTGCAGGGAATCATCCTAAAAGAAAATAAAAACATTGGAGATGCAGAGAGGATGTTCATACAAGTAAGTTTATGAATTGAACCTGTGCGAGTCGAATAAATAGCAAAATGTTAAAACAACACATATATATAGCCTAAAATTTTATTTTCCTGCCGATAAGCAAGATTGATGGTTATGGAAAATTGTTGATTATTCTCGTTATACATTTTCTGATTGCAGTTGTAACTTTTTGTGCAGGCAAGGTTCTTTGCACCTGATAAAGCTAAAGCACTTGTGGATCGTTATTCAAGATAGTAGCTTATGTTGAGATTGATTATGATGGTATGCTTTGTATAATAGAAACAACAACAAGTCGTTAACCAGGTAATACAAAAAAGAGCCTTTATCCATACCGTATTGCTGATTCATGGAAAGTATAAATCCAATATTTCCCCCATGTTTTATGTAGAAGCAATGGCCATTTTTAGATTGAGTGTTGCAAAGTTTTTTGCTTAGCTATTCTTTATGTAATCATGCCAACGAAAATTGGTTTAAAGGTGTTAAAGGTATGCTTTGTATATACTTCACTTACAGAAAGTCGTTATAGGTTTAAAGGTGTTTTTGCATAAATTAATTTCAACATATATGATAAATACTTGCACAAAAAAATAAATAAATCATATTTTAATCTTTTGTAGATATTGTAAATTTCCCCGGAAGAACAATTTAAATTTCCATGGGTCTTACTTTTGTTGGATATTTTGGCCCTTCATATTAAGTTATGTATGGCACATGTCTCGTTAATCATGTTGGGCTGCAACAAGTGTAACTGCTAAAATTCGAGAATATAAATACAATAATGTGGCATTTGGTTATTTAATACACATTCTAAGTTGTTTCAAAATTATAGTAATAAAGAGAAAAAATTGAGAGAATCCTAACTCAAATGTGATATTATCAAGTTGGGATCTTTTTACTCGATCGGAGTTCTTGAATGTTATGTTAAATAAAGATTAAAAAAAACATAAAAAACAGCTTTAGCAATTTTATTATCTTACTTATAAGTTATAATTTGTTGCTCCAAAAAAAAGAAATCATTTACTTAATCAATGATTGAGCTATAAGATCGTGAGGTAGTAAGGCGTTGAGAAACATAGGTTCGCAATGAATAGCCAATTAATTAATGGTTCCCCATTCCTGAAAAATACATGCAACCAATTCCTTATTATAAATAAACTAAGCTGTAGTTATCATTCAAATTTTCAACCTTCTTTCTCTCTCCAATAAAATCATCAGATATAATATATCTTTGTTATCCCATTGAAACAGATTTCGGGAGGAAAAGTTGGTTACTTTTCCTCTTCGGTTTTGGTATAAATAAATAAATTTCAAAATGAAAGTTGGTGGGATTTCCATATCCACCCCAAAGCTACCAATGCCCATCAATCTCAATAACAGCACTGCTGCATATTATTCATTTCGCCGAACAAAGACAATGACGGCACACAAAAAACCATTATTGATAGAAGCCGGAGAATCCTCAGACGGAAGCAAGAAGACTAGCAAGATTCCAAAAGGATACATTGCTGTTTATGTCGGGTTGGAGTTTAGAAGGTTTGTGATTCCGATAAGTTTCTTGAGCATGCCTGAGTTAAAGGGTTTGATGGATGATGTGGCTGAGGAGTTTGGTTGTGATTATCATGCTGATGGTGCTCTTCATATTCCATGTGATGAAGATTATTTTCGCAATGTTTTGATTAATTGTTTTGCCACACAACGAAGGGTATCTTCTAAGAATTATAAGATTAAACTTGGTAATAAGATTCCCTTAATACACTAGTTTTTTGAAAATTCAAGACCAATTTTTTCTCGATCGGAGGTATGGTAAAACGAACACACATTTATAAGTTATTTGGTGCAATGCAAGTGGTTATAATGTGCTTCAGATCAAATTGTTTGAATAATATTCAAATTTGATGGATGGATGGCTGAAACAATCTTTAATTATACTTTCTTTATATTTCAATTGAATTCCAAATTCTTACGAAAGTCTCCGTTGGTGTGTGTTTTAGTATTTTTAAAACACAAAACAATTTAAATATTTTGTAGCATTAGAGGAGGGGGATATATTTGTGGAGAACAATTCATTAGCAAGAACATGGTCTCAGTAAATGTGGGTGATTATTAAGAACATAAAAGTATTGTATGCAGTGGAGGAAAAAGATGGAAAGGTTTAAGAATCCAATGCATGTACTTTTGATTTGGTATTGTACGTAATCAAGACTTGCTCATAACATCTTCAGATATGCTTACTTATTAGTATATAATAAAAGCAATAAAGATATACATCACATGTATCTATTTTACGCATAAGCAAGTTGGCTTCGTTAATATAAGTTGAAGTGAACAGAGCGAAAATATCGGATCAATAATGGCACTACCAAGCTTTCCTCTTAATTAATTAATAGTAATTAAAAGGGAATCAACCTGAGTATATATCTATGTTAATATATGTGTATTACATATCTTCTTCTTTTCTTTTTTTTTGGTTAGGTGTGTATTACATATCTTTTGTTATGCCAAACTTTCCATGGCTCATCCAGCTAGCTTTTCATGGATACTCTTAGGACCTGGATCCTTTCTACCTCCATTTATCTCAATCTCTCTCAATAATAAATCATAGCTATTATATTTAATCTAATCGTGAAAAGAGAAAAATAACTTCATAACTAAAAGGAAAAAGCTAACATGTGCCTTAAGGGCACGTGTTAGGGCACAGGTTAGTGATTGAAAAAAGAAAATATTTTATTATAATTTATGTATTTCATTCACTTTTTCAACTTGAACATACAATTTAAGATAATGTTTCTTCTTTTGAAAAAAATACAAATTCCAAATCATGAAATTGAATGATTATAAAAAAAAATCAAGAAATTGGATTGTTACGTGTTTTTCTCTTTCCACCATTAGATTAAGTTTAGTGACGATTTATTGTTGAGAAAGATTGAGATAAACGGAAATTGAGAGGATTGAAATCCTTCTTGCATGATTACTATCACGAACAACTACAATCGCAAATCTTAATTATTTAAATGCACGCACATAAAATATTCAATATTAATTTATTTTTTTCCTTTCTGCTTTTTTCATTTTTCTGTGCGTCTAAATAATTTAGATTTGTACTAAAAAAAAGAGATTTGTAATTGCTACCTTTCTATTTTGTTTGTATATTAGTTTAATTTCTATTAGTTTTTTTTGACACAAGTTAATTTAATTTCTATTAGTTAGTTATAAATGTTAAATTATTTTACATATACATCAAATAATATTTTATCACATCATTTAATAAATATGACAAAGTCGTATATATAATTTCACATGACATTGTATTTACAAACTAAATTAAAGCCATTGCCCGCCCAATAATTTCATTCAAAGAGACCTTGATTGATATATATATCAATTGTATGAAACAAAAAGGATTAATTAACACTTGTGACTTCTTTTTAATCAATTAAAATATTGCCTTTCACAAATCAAATGAAAAACTAGAAAAAGCAAGAGTTAATTGAATCAAAGATATATAAAAATAAAAAGAGGGAGAGACAAAGAGTTAATATATGCCGATCATATCATCTACAAACTTGAGCATGATGAGTTGGGGTAACATCACAATTAACCATGTCCTTCTCTCCATTGAATCCAAACTCATGCATGTTTAAGGCTTCTTTTTTATCTTCCACCACCTTCAATATTTTCTCAAACATTGATACTTGACATGGAATTTTGAGCACACCCTCTTGTTGGAAACCAAACTCCTCTTCAGCTTCTTGAAGCAACACCTCAAATGCTTGGTGTTTTAAGTAATCCATTGGAATAATGAATCTCTTGAGCTCTTTCCCTACACAAACAGCTAGGAACCCTTTTGGAACGATGTCCACATTCGAAATAGACACATCGGTGAATGATAAAGTTCGTTTCAAAAACTTGATACCTTTATTACCGGTGCTGCTACTACTGCTTGAGTTATTGTTATTGTTGGAAGCATTTGTAGCAACCTTTTTCCACTTCTTGAGGATTTGTCGAAGCCTAACGATATCTGTTATCTTGTTAGAATTCTTTGAATCCATCAATGCAAAAATTGAACCACTAATTTGATAAATGGTTATTGTTTCTTGGCTTAAGATAGATGGTATTGAGTACTATGAATCTCATGTGATTTTGTGAATGGTAGCGTAATCCTTTATAAGCTGATCAAGATGCACAACTTGCTCATTGCTACTCTTTTATTTTATTCCTACATGCATTTTATATTTACGTTTCAATTATGTATCATGTGGGTCATAGATTAGTAGGATTTAATTCACATGCACAGGTATACGGATTTTTTATTGTTATCAAATATATCATAATTTGTTTGAGTCCCAAATTATATAATACTAACTATAACTATCAGATAAGTTGTGTTTTGCAAACGAGTGCTAACTAATTCGGCCCTTTTAAAAAAAAGTTATTTAAAAGAATTTATTTAAACATTTTGATTTGAGTATTGCTTCTGTTCGTTAAAAAATAGCGGATAATTCATAAGCTAGTTTATAGCGGATAGTTATAAGCTAGCTTATAGCGAATAAGCTAGCTGATTGAATAGCGAATAAGCTAGTTGATTGAATTTGTAGTGTTTGATACAATTAGCGGTTGAACTATCTTATAAGTATGAAATGACATAAAAAAAGATTTTTTTTTTTTAATGGCATAAAAAAGATATGTTTAATTAATATTTAATTTTTTTTTCAAATAATATGATAGGGGTAAAATTGAAAGAAAAGATGATAAACTATAAGCTCATAAGCTACTTGAAATTGCATTTGAAAAATAAGCTATAAGCTCTTTTCTAAAAATTGTTACCAAACAGAGCTTATAAGCTATAAGCTAATTTATTTTCTTTCCCAAACAAAGGTTTAGTAAGAATTATTTGCACAAGAAAGAGAAGAATCTCAAAATTATGAAATTTGAAATCAAAAAGTGACTAACCATATATAGGAGATAGAGTGATTATAGTTTATAGGAAAATGATTTTCAATAAATTTATTTCATGTGTTTTCATAAAATTTAGGTTTAATTAGTCTGTAGGTCCCTTAAAGAAAATAAGTTCCACTTTGGTCCTTATCGATATCTCCATCAGTCAATTTGGTTATTTCCGTCCATTTTTTTCAAAAACCGTTAATTTCTGTACAGGTGCCACGAAACAACTTATTTTGCCACATGTACAGAAGTTAACGGTTTCTGATAAAAAATTGACAAAAATGACCATATTGACTGTCAGAGATATCTATAAGGGACCAAAATGGAATTTATTTTCTTTAAGGGACCAAAGTAAAATAAAAAAAAGTCTTTAAGGGATCTACATACTAATTAAGCCTAAAATTTATTATTTAAGATTCTTAAAAATAGTGGGGAGGTACCGGTTAATTAACATTTTCTTATTAAAATATTATGATTTTAATAATAATACCTTAAAGTCGCATATATAATATATAATTTGTGATATAGTATATCAAATTCAACTCATAAGAGGCATAGAATCGTATTTATAAATTAAAAGCATACGTACACCCTCAAAGGACTAATCAAGTTGTATATGGGAATGGGATGAAACACTAAATGATTTATATAATTATATGTATGTTGGAGATTCAGAGTTCTCCCTCCATCCCAATTAACAAATTATATTCAGTAACAAAAATTTAGTGTATATACTACCTCTTGAATTATAAGCAGAAGTTGATTAAATTACGCAGTTGATTATTTTCAATTTATACAATCCTAATAAATAAAAATTAGGTTTATTGCTAAGTTACTCATGACCAGATTGTGTGTTTAAATTTCTCTCTCCAAATTAAGTTCTCTATTTCTTATTAAAAAATTGAGAGGAGTCTTACTTAACCCCTAATAAATTGGATAATTGGAAATATAAAAAGTTAAAAATTTAATTAAGGGTATTTTTGAGATAACATTATTAATACTACTAGATAATAAGTTGTTAAGGTTGGCTTATATTTCATTCTAAAATTTAAAGCCCGTTTGAACTAACTTATTTTTCAGCTTATGCAAAACAACTTATATAAATAAATACATTTTTATGTATTATTATAAGTTTGGCAAGGTATTTTATGATAAAATAACTTATAAAAATACAATTTTTGTTAGTAGATATTTATAAATTAATATAAAACATTATCTATTTGCATAAGCTGTTTTGAATAAGTTCAAAAATAAGTTAATCCAAACAGGCTCTTATTATTATTTTTTTTGTTGAACGGCAAAAACATTTTTATATTGATAATGGAAACAAGTAAAGCGCTTAAATAATCTGATGCAGGTTGGAATTATTTTAGCTTAACCAAAGTCGTAAGTTCGACTCATGATGCATGCAACAACATTATAACTCTTAGAGATGCGTTTAATTGAGATGCATCATGAGAGATGCGTTTAATTGAGCTCACAACTTCGTCCAAGTATAATATATTTTCTAGAAATATTTGTTTTTTGTGTAAGAATAAATTATTTTAGTTTTTTTTCAGTTATGATAATATATTTATGAATACGAATACGAAGTTTGTAATATTTTTTCCTCCCAACGACAAGTATTTTTTTCTGAAAACACAACAAGTATTTTCGATATAACAACTTTAATCATGTTTAAGAATCCAAAATTTTAGAGTGAAATTTGTAACTCGGCTAATTTTAGCTAAGGGGGATAAAGGAGTTAAGGGTTTAGGATTTAAATTTCGACTAAAAGAAAAATAATAACAAATAATTAGTAATTTTAATTGTTTCAAATAAGAAAATCTAAATTTCCAAACCTTGTTAATTTTTTCGTAAAGGGAAAATGTACGTGGCAAGCTATGAGCCGTCGGTCAGAGGTTGTTTGAGTCGGCGTACGGTTCTCCGTTTCCTATCACATAACATAAAAATGTATGTATGCATTATGCATAGTATCAAAATAATTATTGTATCCACCAATAACCAAATAATGTATTCTCAATTTATCAATCATTAAATTCATATATCATCTATGTGCAGAACTTATTGATAATTTACTTTTAATATTGTCTGGTGAAGGAAAGATGAAGCAATCAGTGTTTGCTGCTGCTGCTAGCTCTTAAAATAAAATTACTAATTCAACTTGTTTGTCAGTTATATGTATGTAGATGATTATGATTATTTATTGGCAACTTGAATATATTATTGCTTCTTTGCTTTATTGGATTCATATTACAAGATCTCAGAAGGTGGTGCTCTGTTATTTCCATGTGAATTGCCCATTGATTTATCCAACAAACAAATTATTAAAACCCCTAAGCCAGCAGATTTAAATGCTACTCTCATCAATAATATCATTTAATTCTTTATATATTTGGTTGACTCACCCAATATGATTACTCATCGTATGCCGTACTAAGATTTCCTATTTGTAGCATTCATTTCCATTAAAAGAATATTGTACTCTCTGCCTTGACCATGTTCTCTCTTTACTCCTACATTTTAGGCATGTTTGGTTTGCAAAATTATTTTATGTCTTTATATTGTAGTATTGTTATTTTCTAAAAATGATTCATTTTCAAGTTTTGGAAAATATGTTTATTTTGACTTCTTTTTTTATTTCTTGAAATGAAAATGAGTTTGGTTTTAGCAAAATAAAATATAAAGTATTTATTTTGTATTAAATTTATTATTGATGAATATGATGAATGCATGTTTTTATCATATATAATACTTTTTCTTTACATATTCTTTTTTGGTATTAACCTTGTAGTTTTCGAAAGAAATGGACTTCGATAATTCAGAGTTCGACCGCAAGGTAGATGCGGGATTTCGGTGCATTTCTTTTTTCTTGAAAGCATAGAAGTTGAGTTCGAGTTTTTATCATATCGGATCAAAAAAGTCAAAAGTCATACTAAGTAACAGAAAGATGTGTAGGGTGTTCCGCGACTCAAGTAATGGATGTCTATGTGGTCAAAATTTTTGTGACCAAGAACGTACCACCACGTGTATAAATAGGGTGGGGTGGGGGTGGGTGTTTTCATCCACTCATCCATTCATAGTTAAAAAAAAAAGGAAAAATTTAGAATTTCAACAAAACACTCACCTAGTTGCAGTCTACTATAATAGCAGTAAACCGAATCTTTTCAGGATCCACATCGATGTTACACTAGCTAAACTAAAGCACCAGCTACCCAACTCAATGTTCGTCTCCACTTCTACGATGATAGATGGGTGACCGATATGGAGTATCGTCGCACGTGGTTTACTCAAACGGAATCGTCCTATTCATCAACATGAAACATAAAAAAAAACGACGATGTGAGAAGAATGTCCTCTTTTACCAGCGTCTCCCACTTGCTCACCACCAGATAAATGCAGACAACAAGGTGGTCTGAGCGAAAAAGTTTGACAGGGTAGGACAGTTTCATTTGTATTCGGAAAAGTCTCATTTCTAACCATGTGTCTCTGGTGGTCCTACGAGCCTTTGCTTCTTTATGGACATCAATTTCGATTAGTCATATCGTACCCAATTAAGACACTAAAAGTCCCTCATCGACAATGGATTATACTTCCATTTACTCACGAAATGATAAAAAACAAACATTCAAAAACTACTAAAACAAGAAAGAAAAAAATTGAAGAGAAGTGGGGGAGATGTGAGGCTTTCAGCTCATTGAAGCTTTCCTTATATAGGCATTTTGACCGCACAATTGGCCATGTGACAGCCGATAGGCCTTTGAGTGAAGCAGAAGGCTTGACCACCGATTTGTCTGCTACTTAAGTAGCGACAGATGCGTAGGGTGTTCTGTTACGTAAGTAGCGGATGTGTCTGTGACATACAATAAAACACGGGAAGCAGGAAAGGGTGAATGTAGATTGAATTTTATTTTTTCTTTAAATCATTAGACACAAAAATTACATCAATGTAAACATTACATTCAACATTTTTATTTTCGGTCAAATACCGATATAAACAATACATTTATAAATTTTTTCTTTAGTAAAAATTTTCAAAAAAAAACAAACACATAAATATGAGGTCAATCTATGATTCTCTTCCAATAAATTTGTACGTGTTAAAAATCAAATTTTGTTGTCCTCTACACTATTCTCTCACTCCCGTCAAATAACTTTGAATGAAACACAATTCACAAGTTAAAGTGTGAACCATTCTTTCACTTAATTTCCTATTTTTTGTCAAACTTATCAACTTTTGTAGCCTTGATACATGTCTATTGCAAGTATAAATATATATTTGGTCATATCAAATAAAGTAACAATTTAGTATTCTTTTTTTTTACGGTATGTGTGATTGATCGATAATGTCACAACTGCTCCAGTGGCAAATTAAAATATGATATAAGATAATGACCAAATTTTTATAAGGTTCACTAATTAAGTTCATTCCTTAAGTAGCGAACTATGTTTCCGTTCAGTTCGCACTCTAAGTAGCGAGTGTCAATATTTTATACTCAAACTGAAAGTCAGTACCCATAGATGAAAAAATCATGAAAAAAAGAGTTCGCTCTCTAGAATGCGAACTCTTTTTTTTCATGATTTTTTCATCCATGAAAGGTGCAGATGTTCAATTTTGAGCATAAAATATTGCCCACTCATTACTTAGAATACGACAAGTACTATGGTCGTTTCAAAGGGTGAATGAGAAAATTTGGGGGCGCGAAAAGTACATCTCTTTAATTATATCTTTCTTTTATGGGCTTATGTTGGGTTGCCCACTTGTGCCCATTTGTCTTTTTCTTTTGAACAAAAAAAAAAGCTAAATAGATAGATTATAGATAGTTGTTTTTCGTCCCTAAATGAACATAACCACCTCCTATGTCTTCCCGGTAGATATATTTTAATAGTTTTTTTTAGCATGAGCAATTCAGAAGGCAAATAATAACCATCAAATAAATATCTTATATGAAGAGAAAAAATTAAAAAATTAGGATAGCTAAGGCACTCAAACTCATGCGGTCATGCCTATTTAACCCATATGGATTGACTTGGTGGTAAAAGCTTGAGACTTTGAATTGCGCTTCTTTCAAAATTTTAGGTTAGAATTCTTTAGACGTCATTTCACGTATTGAGTCAGTTCATATAAAAAAACAATTATGTCCGACTTAACAATTTCGGCATATTTTGTTAGTTGAGCTAAAATTTATTAGATTTGTTTTTTGGTTGGATTTAGTTTTTAGGTTATATATGACATGCAAGAGCAAGACGGTGTAGATGAATCAAACGGCTGGCAGGGGGGTACCGAATTAAACCCAAACCCCCCAAACGAATACCAAAAGCTAGAGAGAACAGAAGAATAAGGAAGAGGAGACAAGAAGTTGAAAGAAAGAAATAATGTCTTCCAACACAAAAGCACAAACCCTTTCTTCTTCACTCTCATCACCGCCCTCTAGTGATGTCTACACTATCCTCAAAGATATCGACCTTCTTCCAAACTCCAACATCCATTTTCGATTCCAACTCCCACACCAAGCACAGGTGGTCACTCCACATTTACTTTACTCAATTTCATTCCTAATTATTATTAATTATTAATTATTTTAGTTTTTGTGCAGGATTTTTTGGATAGGAGAGAGGTTCGTGAGTTTATGAGTGGTGCCCTAGCTGGTGCTATGACTAAAGCTATTCTTGCTCCTCTTGAAACCATCAGGTAATGTAATAATATAATTAGTGACTGTAGTTATTGTGCCACTGTTCTTGTACCAGTATAATTTCAAAAGACTGTTATTTTCCGCTATCTACCGTTGAAACCATAACTCAATGTAATTATGAAATACTAATAGGTTAGTAAAATGTTTAACATTATTTCAACATATGCAGGACAAGAATGGTTGTTGGTGTTGGATCGAAAAATATCACAGGTAGTTTTGTTCAGGTTGTAGAGCAGCAGGGATGGCAAGGGTTGTGGGCTGGAAACATGATCAACATGATTCGCATAGTTCCAACACAGGCCATTGAGTTTGGCACATTTGAGTGGACTAAACGCGCCATGTCATCACTGCAAGACAAATGGAAACAGAATGAATGTCCTAAGTTGCAGATAGGCTGTATCGATTTGAACTTATCTTTATCTTGGATTTCACCAACTGCCGTGGCTGGGGCAGCTGCAGGAGTTGCTAGCACACTTGTATGCCATCCCCTGGAAGTTTTGAAGGTATCTATATTACTGGAATGTTAAAGATAACCAACTAGAAATGCAAAATAAATAGACTGTATAAATTTTGTCTTTGGAGATCAAGATATAACAGACATCCATCGTGACTAATGACACAATCAATATCATATATATATCTTATGTACGGTTGAGTTAATGCTTAATAATGACCAAGGCATCATGCGGAAAAGAAAATAATGACCAAGATATGAAGATATTGAACTTTTCTTTCTTGTCTTTTGATCTCACTTTCAGTCCTAACTCCTAATTGTCTTTGGATTTATTATTCCAGGATCGTTTAACTATAAGTCCTGAAATATACCCTAATTTGGGTGCTGCAATTAGAAATATTTATAGAGATGGTGGTATTGGCGCTTTTTATGCTGGTTTATCACCTACTCTGGTTGGCATGCTTCCATACAGTACCTGTTATTATTTCATGTATGACACAATAAAGAAATCTTACTGCCTGGCCAAAAATAAGAAGTCTTTAAATCGTCCAGAGATGCTTATGATTGGAGCTCTATCAGGTGAGATATTCTCTATGTTTCTCTTTGTTTACAACTCTTTGGTTTGCTCTGTTCCATACATACAATCAACGGATCATGTTGCAGGAACAAAATGATGTCATGAAATATTTATATTTATGAAAATTTTAGCCAGTAGCTGTTTGCTTCATCTTGTCTCCTACTTCTGTTTTTCTAACCCAAAGGCAGATACATAGTTTGTCAAGGCAGATACATATGATGAACGGATACAGGATGGCATGTACTTAGCAATGCATTTTGCCAAAGTTTCTCTTGATGCATCTTTTTCTTTACCATTTATATATATATCTGTCCTATTTAAGCTTCACATCTATGCAATGTGATGCGTGAACTGAACTTCTGTACTTGGCAATACAAATTGATTTGTGCTAACGGAACTGTTTTTGAACACCCAGGTTTTACTGCCAGTACAATCAGCTTTCCATTGGAGGTAGCTAGAAAGCGCCTGATGGTGGGAGCTTTGCAAGGCAAGTGCCCACCTAACATGGTAGCGGCATTGTCGGAAGTTATTAGAGAAGAAGGTCTGAAGGGTCTGTACAGAGGGTGGGGTGCAAGTTGTTTAAAGGTAATGCCATCCTCTGGAATCACCTGGATGTTTTATGAAGCATGGAAAGACATACTGATTGTCCAGAAGGGTATTTCCTTATAATCTTAAGAAGGATCACTGGGTTTGTACCTCTACAAGTCATGCTAATTAACCCCAGTTTTCACTTTTTGAGTTCGTGACTTTATACAAAGGTTAAACAAATTGGATGACCGTTTTCCATGACAATGGTCACTCCTACTAACCAGTTAGTTAGCCTAGCTTGTCATTTTGAGGTTTCAATTTTGATTTGGTACGATCTCATCAAAAGAGAGGATGAATTCAGAGGAGTTTTATGTGCTTTTAAATTTTTCCATCATAACTCCTAATTATATCGGTTGCTGTCAACATACAGGGTCCGTTTGTTGTGGCTTCTTTTAAAAAATATATATATCTTTTTGTTTCAACTTTTTTAAGAGAATTTTTTTAAAAAAATTAAATTAAATGAGAAATTTGTTTAAATAGTTTTTCATAAAAAATTATAACTTCTTTTATGATTTTGCTATAACTATTTTTGGATAACAATTTGGAGGGCTTAGAATAATCTATTTTCTCAAGGTTCTAAAATCAAAAGAAGTGTCTTAGTTTCATGTCTTTTTACGAATGGTTTATTAATCCTTTGGATTGTATGATTTTTTTTACCTTTGGATTGTATAATTAGGTAGAAGTTTTTTTGTGTCTTTTTTCTTGGGTTGTAGGCTCTAATTTTTAGTGTGTTCGTTATTAAGTCAGTAATTCTGGAGCACATATGAAGCTTTGTAATGTGAGATCTACTTTTGTCACTTTACCAGTTTCTCGTGCATCCTACACCTTTTTTCGTTTTATCCTTCTTCTATTTAAGTATTCTGCTACTTAACGAACATTGCAAGAATGATTTATTTTTTTTGAAAAATTTTGTAAATGTCATTTGCTACTTAAGTTGCGGATGTTATAAAAATAAAATATGGTAGGGTGTCGTCTTTAGGGTGTATCCGCGACTTAAGTAGCAGACATAGATATTTTGGTAAATTTGTAGGACACGCGAGAAAATATGTAAGATGGCAAAAGTAAATATCTTGTCATGTTTAATATCTTATGAATCATTGTCCTAGTTTGGTTTGTAATGTTTAACATTGCTCTCTTTCAATCTTCAATCTTTTTTCCCAAAAAATGTATCATACATAACTTATCTAAAGAATTGGGTTAAGATCATAAACAAACATTAAAGTGGAGTTACTCCCTCTCTCTTGCTTCATGATGGTGTCCCTTTGACCATTAAAGCCATTGCCACTGCACAATAACGAAGGTTCCTCTTAGTTGCACACCCAATTGGTCTACGCCAGAGATTTCTTATTAAGTTACGGTTGCCCTCCTCCACTACTGCTTTTCAAGCAGGCGGCATCATTAAGCAATACTATGTGCAAGCAAACACGCCTCTCTCAAACATAACTGCACAATCCCACATAATCAAATAATTTGAGACTGCAAGATTGTTCAAACACCTTCAGATGAGCTTCTTCACATACCTTCGATATCCTACCACTCAATCTCCTCAAAGAGCACTCAAATCACCAGACCCCTCTTGCTCCATCATCCTCTTTAATATCTCTCCCTCTTGCAGTTTTAATAACCACCCCATCGTTCATGGTGATTAATGGTTCAAACTTTTTGGTGTTGGCATGATACATACTGATACTAGCATAAATGAAGCTGTGATCAGACCAAGGTTGTGTATATTATAAGCAAAAAAAAACAATTTTTTCTTGTATGTAAATTATTAGTTCTCAACTTCTCAAGCTGTGAATAATGAATATTATCTTCTGGCAGATAATTTAGTCCTCGGAAGATCTAATTTCTCCTGCAATACACTAATGACATCAAAATAGTTCATTACGATTTTTTAACATTGCACGACACCAATTTGATAATATCACAATGGCAGTTTACTCCTAATATTTCTTTGAATTGCTATATTCACAATATTATTCACAAGCTTTATTTCAATATAACAACAAAATCACTCTAACTATAAAAGGAACAAAAATGTACAAAATGAACAGGTTACATGATTGTGTCTTGTTCTCCACTCGTGTCATTTCTTCTTCCCAAAATCCAGGCTAAACCTGAGCTGATTGATTGAGAGCACTCCGCGAGCATGTAAAGACAAAACAAGCATAGTCCTGTGTTAACAAAATGTCAGTCATACTCTACAAGCATTATGCGCATTGAACCCAGACAGCTGAACATGGAAACAGTGAAAATAGTAGAGCTCCCGGCCTATTGATAGATGATAAGGACATTGAAATCAAGTGATAAACATGAAAGATCCACTTTACTTGATTCATAGTTTTTCTTAATGTGGGATGTTTACACTTATTAGAGACTGTTCCAAACAGGTAACGCTGTGTACTATTCATCTCAACATACCACTATGTGAAATTCATGAAAATAGATGACATCCATTGCACCCTCCACAATAACATGATTTAAAACTCATCGATTAAACAGATTTGACTTTGCTAAGGTAAATACTAAAGGTCATCAATCAAGGGTTGATATACATATACACCACACTCATGATTAGTTATACATATCTACGTGTAATATCAACAATTGATTTATTCATAAGTGGTTTTACTGCATACTTTAGAAGAAAATCTCAATACAAAGCATCACAAATATTCATGAGAATAAAGCTTGTGAATACTAGAGATGCTGATAAAGTGATCCAGCATCTAATTATTTAAGTTTTTTGAAGGGAAAGAAAAAGCAGATTAAGTAATAAAGGAGCAAATATTTGTATTGAAGATAAAGAATTAAAAATTGATGAATTGCTGTTGTAGAACCTTTCCCCCATCTATCTATCTATTATCTATTATAAGAGGGAATTGATTTAACTAGGTGACAGCTTAACTATTTCATAAAGTCCAATATTAATTATGTTGGTATTGAAAGTAGAAAGGCAGAGCAGCAGTGTGATAAGAAGTTAGAATGAAAGACAAAGGTTCTCACAAGTGACAACTCGTATTGATGAGGAAGTTGTCAAACATTTGAGTAAACTATGGGCCAAAGATACAAGGACTAACCTGATTATCTATCTATCTAGCAAACATGTTATGATATAGATTAAATCTTTACAATGAGTGTTAGTAAACAAAACTGTTATGAAATTAAACCCAGATTGCAGGAGTCTGTTATTGCAAATAGACATAAAAACAAAAAGAGGCACAGTAGGGAAGGGAAGGGTGCTGACCAGCATATGCAATAGTAATACCAAGAGCGAGTCTTCCAAGAGCAGACAATGCATAGAGGCAAATAATGACCTGCAATATTATTAATTGATTGTGAATAGAGTAAGTTTGAAGTTAGAAAGTAGTAATATGGAAATGAAGATAGATACCTTAATAAAGAGTCTCTTGTCATGTCCAGTAGCGGCGACCCTCAAGACAGACTCGGCGGCACCTATGGTGTTAGCCAAAGAAGCAACGATGGTATTAGCTGTGTCCTGAGATATTTGCCACTCAAGAGGATCAACGGGAACTCTGAAATTGAAATTAAGAATGAATGGAAATGAAACCCTAAATTGAATTGAATTGAATGAAGTAAATAGATAATAGTACATACTGGATGGTCATTTGGCGGAAGAGAAGACCGAGAATAGCGAGAGAGCAGAGTAGAACAATGAATACATCTGAGAAAAGAGAAACGATTGCTGAATTCTTGAAAGCGCAGTGATAGTAAACGAGTGTGGCGCATACCAAGGCTATTATAGCCTTTCCAATTTCACCGCTTCCACTTCTAACTCTTTTTCTTTCAACAACATCGCTATTATTATTATTATTGTTCATGGATGATAATTGCTTTGACTTTCTCCTTCCTTCCTTCCGGTTAGGGTTTACAAAAGCACTTCTCTCTCTCTCCCTCTCTCTCTCTCTCTCTCTCTCTCTCTCTATACAAGTAAGTATTATTGTTATTGTTGTCTATCTATGCCTCCTTCTCTTGTTCTTTTATGACGGCCTGTTCTTGTTGAATGAACAACACAACGGCTGGCTGGCTGGCTGGCTCAACCATGCTGTCATTCATTAATAATTAGTAATTACTGGAAACAAATCAAGCTTCCGCCGATTCATCAATATTTTTTAGGCAAAAACATTACTTGCCTAAACTTTAAAAACAATTGTTTGTCTCAAAAAAATATATATAATAACACCTAGTCCTAATAATATTGAAGTTTGGGGATATATTTCAAAAAAAATATATAATTGAAAGATAATATGCAAAAATATACTTGCCTAATTTGGTCATTTTTTTTTTCTAAAACGCCAAATAAAAAGAAACAGAAAACAAACACAAAAAATAATAAGAAAAATACTACATAGAATAATATTTATATATTCTTTAAATCCTAGTAATTTTTTAAACCAGTATCGTCCAAACATAACTACGAGCCCAGTGGCACTAGGGAAATCAAACCTGAGACTTAGAAAGTAGCATTCCAAGGTCTCAAAAGCCATGAAAAATCTACCTATCTTATTATGACCACCAAGTTTTTCAAAACCAGAGCAACGTGCCTCTTTATATTCATATGCATTCTAGAAAATCATCTAACTGAAGCATTCTGCTTACCAAAATTGGTCTTAGGAGAGATTATCTTGTGTCAGTTACATACAAGTTGCAGCAAACTGGCTTAGGAACAATAGAGAGGGATGATAACTTATTTGGAACATTTTTGTCGCCCCACAGTGTGTCACACAATGTAGATACATTCTTGTTTTGTTATTTTTTTTCCCTGTCCGCATCACATCAGTAGTTAGAAGTGATTTATTGTTGTTCATAAATTATGGCTCAACAAAAATTTCAAAATTGTTAGGTAAGTGTCGGGACCGAAATTCGAACTCCGACTCTTCCACCTCCATTTGTGTCTCAGAGTTTCATACTTATCATTTTTCAAATGTGTATCCGAACACAATTAACCTTGCATTCTAATGCAATTCCATCACAAGTCACAACTTTATCAAAGCTAGGGAATGGTGCTACAGTATCACCATTTTAAAAAAAAAAATCCCAACATAGGCTAAATCACAAGTCTAAGAATCAACAAGAATAATCCTTAATGCTGTTTGTTATCTCAAGAATTACAGAGAAAAACAACCTACAAGCTCACAAATATGACAGAACAATACTACATTTGATATTATAGCAGAAAAGTCTTGTTACGATATTCATACATAAGCCACAATTCTTCCCTAGATATCCTAACTCCTAAGCAGGCCAGCTATGGTGCAATGTAGGCATTTGCTTCAGCAACATTTATCATTCAAAGCAAAAAGAACTAAAGATTGCCGCTAGCAAGGGAAGAGAATGGGACATGGATCCCTCTCTAACCTACTATTTGATAAATCAAGTTTTTTCATCTTTTCTTCACACCAAAACAGTTGTTCTCTAGTCATCCTCGTCATTCTCAGAACCCTGGATAGGATTTTCGCGTCAATTAGGCCAAGCAATAGTTGAATGTCCTCGTGCTTTTGGGGCCAAGAACTTTTTCTCCAACCCTTCTTCCTCTTTCGCAGTTCCTTTAGTTTCGCCACTTTCTGCATTTATATAAAATAATGTATGACTCGAATTATCTTGATCATAAAATAATTTATCAACCAAAAAGAATTCCAAAGATGGTAGTGCATAAAACTTTAGATGATTGGCCTTGGGAATTTACTGTGTTATTAAAATTTCTAGATCTACCTACAAACACAAATCCCATTTCATAGGAATAAGCTGTCTAGTACTAGGATTAAAATCAGAAGAATCATATATCATAAAACTCCTAAGTTGGATAACAAGGTAAAGGATCAGAGTTTACCTTCTCAAGAGTAGACTGAACCTGTTGTAGAGGAGTTGCAAGCTGGTTCTGATTTCCAAACAGGTTGATAACACCGCTTGACTTTTTCTTGTCCCTTTTCAGGAAAAGGTGGAAAGTAAGAATAGAGTTTTCAATTATCCTGATAAGATCTGGAGCAAGAACTCTCATATCTGACTCGTCTGTTAATTCCTGATCTGAGCCTGAATCAATTCATATATTTGAGCACTTTGTCATACAAATACAAACATAAACATCAGAAACATAAATGCAGAATTACATTACAATCAGTGACAAATAAAATATTAAAATAATGAATATCCATGGCAGCACAACCAAGAGTATAAAATTATTTACAGAAAATTCACCTCGTATGTTAGGAACCTGAAGAAGTTTAGGCAAAGTGTTCCTTGTGCGAGCATAAATTTCAGGTCGAAGGCCCTGCTCGAAAGGTTCATTTTCAATAAACCTTTGCAATAGAACTTGGAACTGTTGAAACTCCTGCGCACTACGGTTGTAACAGGTAGGATTTTCATGTTGCCAAGATATCTTATAACTCATATGACAGTATTGACAATGAAGAGCCTCCCAAGTCAAGCAAATTTGCCCTACATATGCCGTTTCAATATCCAAGTAGGGATTATTTTCAGGCTGTTGAAGATGTTCAGTCTCATCATCAGGTTCTTCAAATTTTTTCAAGGAAAGACACCGAAGGGGAGATGCCAGCTTCTTTGATGTAGATCTTGGAGATGGAGTTGAAGTGTTCTGAGAGCCTGACACAATGTATATGTTTCATATTACGAGATGTGACAAATGTTGACAGGAGATATAGACATGGTATATTTTGTTAGCATCTGGAATTTTCATGTGGTAAAAGATAGTATCTTGATTACTATATCCAAATAAAACACCTTTGAGACATTTAATATCACTATTGAACATAATTCAAAATGTTGAATGTCATTCCCTTCACTTCAATTCAGTTAGGGATTATGTTGTTTGGATGATGAGACACAACTCTCCTAACCTCAGTTAATAAACCGGACTGAATCCAGACAGACTGCTCAATCCAAGTTTGCAAAATGCCAGCACCAGTTTAAGCACCGGATTTAGCACCATGGAATTCGTGTAACAGGAATAATTATTAAAACTCTGTGTAAAAATACTAAATTGAGCAAAATGAACCCAATGCAAAAACATTAGTAGTCATTCCCAACCATCACCGGTATCTAAATATGATGTAGATTAAAAATGATTTTATCATTACCAACATCCAAAACTAGATCACAGAATTTTTCTTCTATTGTAATTTTTTGCTTTTATCATCCCCTCCCCCCCCCTCTAACCTAATAAATACAAGCAACAAAAAACTACCTTTTCCGATTTCACCAAGATGCTGTGCGCTCATCCGATCAAAGAATAGCATTCTTTCAGAGTACTTTTCAAAAACAGCATCAAAGCCTCGCCACCATTGCAGACCTTCTGCCTCCACGTCTCTCCATTCATTTGAGACTGTCTCACTGTCTTCCTCTTCATCCTCCCCTTCCTCCAGACACGAATCTTCTTCAGGAATCAACGCCATAAAACTGTTTCTTCTCAATTCCTTGAGCCTCCTCTTTACCTCGTTGGTAATAAAATCATCGTCGTCCTCAGCATCAGCATCGGCAGCAGAATCTGCATTTTCTGATTTATACTGATCAGGATCACCAGTGTTAGGCCTTGATTCCTCAGGCTCCGGCACTGCCCTATCTACCAAATCTTTTTCTACACCTGGTTTTTGAGATTTCCTGAATTTCTTAATCTTCAAAAAATCCATGCTTTACCACCTCAGCTTTGGACAAACAAACTACCCTAACCTCAACTGAGAACTTGAAAACTTTTAGATCAAAACCTACAATCACATCAAAATAGAAAGAGAATGAACAATGGTGCTAAATGCTAGTAATTAATAGACAAAAATGAGCTAAAAAAACAACAAAATTGACACGGAAGAAAACAAGCTAGCTTTGAACTTGATCTAAAGCCTTAAAATGGGTAATAAAGCGAGTTCCATTACAAGACATTAGTGATGATTAGTGTGATCTAGTGGTGAAATTAAGACATACATGATGAGATGATGTAAAAAACATATAAGAAAAACAAGGGACGTGTGCCCCCAAAAAGAAAAGTTGAAAAGTTTCGATTGATAGAAAGGTGCTGAAAATAAAGTAATCTGAGATGGATAAAGAAAGAGTTGTAAAAATGAAAGATAATAGAGAGATCAGAACAAGTTTGCATGCACAAGTCTTCTTCTTCTCCTACATTGAAGCTGTGAAGAGGAGATTATTATTGTAAAACAGTACATCATATATTAAGCAGAAAATGCAAAGGGATGAATGAAAAGCAGTAAAAGCAAAAATGCAATGAAGAAATAAGACGGAAGATTGTTCGTTCCATTGACTGACCAGAGAGATAGATGCACAGAGGAAACCCTAGTTACTTTGGAGAGTGAGTGAGTGAGAGTAGAAAATAATAAAAATAAATGGTAGAGTAGAGTCTCTGTGATGATTTGTCTGAAATCTCATCTCATTTCCCAATAAAAGAAAAGTTATTAAACTGACACAGAATATACATAAAAAATTATAAATGCGTTTTATAGCATTAATGTAATCAATGGATATAATGGGATGGGATGGGAACACGAAAGCCTATGTGAGTGAGTCTGTCTATGAAGAGAGAGAGAGAGAGAGAGAGAGAGAACAGAACAGTAGATGAAGACAGTGTCGTCGTACGCGGAATATTGTCAGAAAGCCGCGCTAAAACTTGTTTTCATTTCTCTTCTTAATCACATACACAAATCCTACTACTCTATTAACCAAGATTATTGTTTTTATAACCAAGATATTAAACTCAAATGATTAATTAACTCTTCTAAAAATGAATTGTTTGAAATATTTTAAGTTTAATTTTAATAAAATTAACTTTTATACAAGTTAATTGTTAGCCGTCAACACCACTACAATACTACGATTGAGAATTTAGGGGTGTTTGCAGTTTGTTTCATTTTGGGCATAAAAAACATCTTAATTGCGAGATAAAAATGTATGTGGTTCGATTTGGTTCAATTGATTTTTAAAAAGTCATCCAAATCAAAACAAACCAATGCGGTTAGGGTGGTTCAGTTTGTGCGGTTTATCGCGATTACAAAATAAACATAGAAATTTTAATTTATTTTATTGTTTAGATGATATAATATGCATATACATAAATTTCACATACATAAGAACTTATTTTCAATACCAACAATATAGTTATGAATCGCATGAAATGATATGTTTTGACAGTTTACTGTTTTATAACTCAATTTGGGTTTAGTCTGTTAAGTTGGACTAGGGGTGATCGCGGTGCGGTTTGGTTCGGTTTTGAGCATAAAAGTCATCCTAACCGCGAGATAAAAATGCGTGCGGTTCGGTTGGTTTAAAAAGGTCATCCAAACCAAACCAAACCAAACCAATGCGGTTAGGATCGGTTCGGTTGTTGCGGTTTACAGCATAACATTTCAGTACCAAACAATTTTAAACATCCAAAAAAAAATACTTGAATTTCCTAAATAATATTAAAGTACCAATAAAAGTTGTTTATCCAAAATAACATCACAGTACCTTACAATTTTAAATATCCAAAAAAAATATTTAAAGTTTCAAAACAACATAATAGTACCGATAAAAGTTGTTGATCTAAAATAATATTACAACACCAAAGTAACATTACAATACAAAAAATAAGAATAACTTAAAGTTCTATTAATTTGGTGAACTGACTTGGTAATTGAGCTATGTATATTGGAATATAATAAAAACTTAATGTGATTTTAGTGGTATTGGAATATAATAGAAGCTTAATGCGGTTTTAGCGGTTAACCGCGGTTTTTGCGGTTTTTGCGGTTCGCGGTTTTGCGGTTCGCGGTTCAATAGAAAAGCCATCCAAATACATCCAAACCAAATGCGGTTTTTGCGGTTTTCGGTTTGGATTGGTTCGGTTTGCGGTTTTACTTTTGGATTGGTTCGGATATGATCACCCCTAAGTTGGACTATGTAATAAGTTGATTGATATTAGTTGATAGAATTAAGTTAACTATTGCGGTTTAGTTTGGTTCGATTTTATGAAATGAAAATCGCAAACCAAACTGTGCGGTCTAAAAGAAAAACGATTCGTGCGATTCAAACTAAATACGATTTTTTACAATTAATATATATAAATAAATTATATTGTAGGAGATCATAAGTCATAGCTTGACCGATAAACCTAATTTTTGTTGGCCAAATTTTATATGCCAATTTTGTATCTCTCAAAGTCAAAACTGAACACGTTTCATTTTCTTATCCTCACTGGGGGTACCTTTTTAGTCTCTTCACAATATTTTTATTTAATTTTATAATTAATCCATTTTGATTTTTCTGTCTCTCAAGAATTTGAAGTTCATGATTTTTGGAGAGGTCAAAATAATATGTAAAAAAAACAGTTCTTTCTAATAATAGCCACTAGATGGTCTTAAAATTGTGACCCTTTTAGTTGAGGATTTGGAGATATTTATTAATTCTTCTTCAACCTTTTATTTTTTGTTCAGTTTTGCTAAGTATCAAAATAAGTATAAAAATTATTGTATTCGTAGGAATTGTTCCAAATCAAACACAAGTATTTGAAATCATACGAGAGTAAATTTGCATTAATTAAAAAGGGTTTTTTTTTAGAATTAGGGTTCTTAGAAATAAAACGGCAAGAAATTAAGATTTAGGTCAAAGAGAGAAGGCGATTTGACCTTTTCGGTTCATCTAATTACTATCATCTTGGTAGTTCATGCATGTTAACAAATTACAAATTCAGTTTCACGATTCGATTAAAAAAAGTAATTATGCTCAATCTCTTGATAACACAATCATCTCCCTAATCTCTTAGGCTTTGTTTGCGAGTTTGGAGGGGAAGGAAGGGGAGAGCTTTAGAGGGAGAGAAATAGAGAGAAAATTAGAAAAATCTTTTACATTTTTTGAGAAAGTATTTTTTTATAGAGAATGACAAATAAATATTTATGATTAATATATTATGAATTTAAGAATATTATAACAACATTAATTAAAGTTGAAGAATTCATATAAACCCTTCAAACCCCCTCCAAACCCTCATCCAATACAATTTTTTAGTTCCCCCAAATTGGGGGGTTTTTGTGTTATGAAGAAAAAATAACCCTTCAAGCTCCTTCCCTCTCAAACTTCTCTATTCCTTCCACTTGTTTCTTCCTTTTTTTCAAAACCATTCTCTCTCCTCCCCTCCAAACTCGCAAACAAAGCCTTAGGTGATTTATGATCAATTGAGGTTTTGGCACTTTAATCTTTGAATTCTCAATTAACAATTCGAAATCTCTTAAGTAACGAATAATTGAATAATTATTCTCAATTAACTTCGTAATTCATTAAAATATTATATGAAACTACATGGTTCAAGAGTAATAGCAATTAGAATCCCCTAAGATCCAATAATAGGAATTTAGCTACTCATAATTAAATTAATAACATAAAATAGAGTGATAGAATTCCTTACAAGTAAGATTGAAGGTGTTTTCACACTTGAAATCTTCTTGATGCACTTCAGAAATCGCCTCAGAGAAATAATTCTTCGCCGTCAAAACTTCGTTATCCTTATTGTGACAAAAAATCCAATTTATAGAACTAGGTTACGTGCCTGCGCCTGGCACAAATGGCTCTGGAATATGCATTTCTGCTCTTCATGAAAGTTGTAGCTCTTGATCTTAGCTTTCATTTGCCGCAAGTCCCGTGTCATTCCGAGTTACGGAACTCCAGATATGATCAAAATACCGGGCATACGTCATGATGCAAATTGCGCTGATTTTCTCCAATTTTCTTGTGATTCAAGCTCTCTTGTACTCGATGTAATTTCTTCTTTATTCATTGCGGAAAACATGATAAAGTACCTAATAATGCCTTGAATTATTGTTAAAAACATAGTAATGACGTGAAGTCGTCAATAAGCTAATTCAATGTTGATATGTAGTAGTCTCACTTTTTGGGGGACCACTTTTCTCTAACTTTTTGGCGCCAAAGGTAGGTGACTTTCAATATTTATAAGCCCTTAGATCAATCATGTGCCACGTGTCATTATTTCACAAAAAGATATTGAAAAAGAAAAAAGGTAAGAACAAAATCATGCCTTCTCCCTTCTCCCACAATCATGCTGCCATTGTTCAAAACCAGTCACCGCCCTTGATTCAAAAAAACAAACCAATAACCACCAGAACTGCCATCGACACCGTCAACCTCCTCCGTCGCAACTTGTCGCATCTCAGTCCTCCTTCTCCATCGTCGTACCATGCTCCTCCCATCATCATCAACCGGTATTTCCCATCACTCCATGTCGCCGATCTCTGCTCCGATCGACTTTGTTACCCGCCTGACTTTGTTACCCGCCGGAATTTGGTATTGATTTCATGAAAACTAAAACTGAAACAATCAATAACATACCGGCTGCACGGAATCGACGGACAACACGGACGACGGTGTTTTTCTTGAGTGTTCAGATGTTTTCTTTTACATTTAATAATACCGGACACGTGGCAATCTGTGGCATACAGGATTGATCTAACGCATGAAAATGGTTTAAAGTCACCGTGACTTTCCCGCAATAAAGTCAGAGAAAAGTGATCCCTTTTTGGGGATCCTTATCAATAAATTCGACATACTAATATTTGACAGATCCCGAAGACTGTACCTCATAAATTGGACATCATCTATCTATCTTATCTTACTAATATAAAGGGAAGACTGTACCCCCACGATTCTTAAAAACATGTCTTCAACTGATTTTAACTGTTTCTATCATCATTATGGAGGGAAACAATCAAACAAATGTACTATGTCATTTATCACTAAATGCATAGATGGAAATCGAATCTATCAACTGTTACAATACAATATACACTAACTCTGTTTTCGACATCAGCTACTAATAATCACGCCTCAAGGATATCAATTATTAACATGAATGATTCCAAGAATTAAGGATTGAATCCTCAAGAATATGTTATGCTTTTTTTGTATTTTTTCATCTCATTATGCTCTAATTGAATGGTGTTGGTACAATAAAAGGCGGTGCAAACAGACATCTATGCAAAAAATATTGATATCTCTGCTCATGATGACACTGTCTCTACCCCTTTTAAGGTACAAATTCTCTCAATTGGAACAAGTTAAATCACACACAATTGACCTAACTGGGACGAGGCATATAAAAAATGGTGCATTAGAACATTCTCAGAGTGCACTCGCAAAGAAGCAAGTTGCAGACAGGGGTTATCAGCAGCAGATAAGCGGTAGGGGCAGAGCCAGATATGTGCAGGAGTACAGGGGCTATCATTATCATTAAAAGGGCAAGATATGTAGAGTGGAAGAGTAAAGGTGTTGTAGGAGAACAGGGGTTATTGGAAAGAGGCGCAAGTAGCAGGAGCATTGCGAGATAACTGCAGTGTGGGAGAGTATTGACATTCAGGCATGCCATACTTGCTCAGTAAACACTTATACAGTTTTATGCAATTCAATCACATTTAATTGATTCTTTTTTATCTTATTTGATAAATAAAAAATTGAAAAAGTATCTCAATTGTTAATTATGACTCAGTAGTTGTCAGTAATAGTTCTCATTTCTTAGAGTAAACAAGAGTTCTCTCACTGATATGCTCTGCTCTCTATAAATAATAAAGTGAAACTATGCTATTTCTAAATATAACTGCTATCGCTCATACATGAATGGAAAGGGAATTGAAATAGAATATGCCCATTTAAATATCAAGGCTTCTAAAATTTTATTCTCTGGGAAAGTTTGACATAGAAGATCTTCCAAATTAAATACTCGATGCTACAAGGTTCGGTCTTCCATGTCCCCACAATTTCCATCAATGAATCCATAATCCACATGCCCGCAGGCACTTCATGCTGTAAACAAATTTATTCGAATAAATACATATTGAAAGATGTTTCGTCTATTATTCTCTGGGACAAAAAACGAGGTGACTGAAAGACAATACTATAGCTACACATACAACTATATCAAAAAGCCAAACCATCGCCAAGAAAGGAAATAAATGTGATATGAATGAATCGAACAGCCAAACATGAGAACACTCAGGAGATAGCTACCACAGGATACTAGATTGCCTCTTACTATAGGAATAACACAATACTTGCAATCTTCAATTATCTCTCCAATTATCGAGCTTCATCCTCAAGGTTGCGGAAACCATTTGTCAGGTCCTCATGTAACTGGTTAAATTTGGCAACCAAAGCGGCTTCCCCTTCAGCTGGGTCCTCAAATTTCTGGGACCTGCAATAACAATAAACCAACATAATAAGACCTACTTTACATGTCAAAATAAATCATCCAGGGTAGCACTACAATTACTCACACTAAACGATAGAAGAGATCTCCCAAACGATGTTTGATGACAGTGTAAGTTATCTTTTGACCATCAGTACCAGCTCCCCTCTCTACTGCCTGCACATGTAACCAGTCTAACGTTAAAGATCTACAATCCGTATGCAATTTAGCCATCTTACTGGAATCTCTTTAGGTTGAAGTAATCACACCCCTTGGCCGGGTTATGACAAAGAATGCAAAACATAAAGAAGAAAACAATTCATAGAATATGTGAGTGAACGATAGAAGAGATACAACACTGTCGACTTGAACCTCCTACATGCCTACATTTAGATGGATTTTTCCTTATTCTAAAGTAACAGTGTTTGATTCCATACACCACCATACCTGATTTGCCAAATTGTAGAAATGAATAATGTTGCGCATCATCCAGACAGACTTGTAAAAGGGACAGAACTTGTCATATCTATCACACACACAAAAGGCAACAAGATAAGAGAGACAACAAAAACAATAACACGAGTCATGATGTATCAAAGAAGTTAACAATTTACAAGGGCACTTACGGTGTAAAAGCATTTTGAGCAAGGTAATCCTCTCTCAAAAGTTTTGCAGTTTCTAAGGTGATCTTATCTCCTTCAGCTAAAGCATCCTTTCCCACAAGCTGGAATAAACAAGGTAGGTGAGTGATATAGTATAGCTTACTACTTTTCTACTTAGAGATTAACATAGAAATCCTAACAAATTTTGTCCAAACAACAAAACAAAACCTTAAATTAGGATAATATGTTAAAGCACCACTCATTACACTATCCATTGCATGGACTATATATTTTGCAAACCCGGTTTAGACTGAACATTACTTAATAGTCTGTCCTCAGTTATTTGTGATACCACCTCTATTTCCAAAAGGAGCTGAATAATTTTCAACCCATACTAGGAAAGAGCATGGGAAGATTTCTTTAACCAACAATCAAGATGATTATTGAGCAAAGGAACACACCTGGACAATTTCATTCAGATCATCTTCTCTTTGCAGTACTTCACGAGCCTTTGTCCTAATGTTTATGAAATCTGGATCGAATTGCTCATAAAAGGATTCAAGTGCCTGAGGATATCATAAGAAATATTAAAAATCATGATAAACTTTAGAGCTCAAGCACAAGCTAAATCCATTACAAATGAAGACAGCTTAAGAGAAAACACGAGTTACACAGACAACAACTCTAGGACATACCGTTGAGTACTTTGAATAAGATATAAGCCAATTCACAGAAGGAAAGTGCTTCCTCTGTGCAAGCTTTTTGTCCAAACCCCAGAAAACCTGCCAAGTAGCAAAAGATCAATTTACATGATGAATGAAAGTTCTAAAAGAATCTATAGAAGAACTAACAAGATGGGTCATAATGACGATCAGCACAGGGTTTTAGTAATTAGCGGGAAGCTGCCCTAAATTTTGATAAATATATATTTGATGGTAGAGTATTACCTGAACTATGCTGAGGGTTGCAGATGTCACAGGATCTGAGAAATCTCCTCCAGGTGGAGAAACAGCACCAACAATTGTTACACTACCTGTGCGTTCAGGACCTCCAAGACATTTTACTTTCCCAGCACGTTCATAGAAAGAGGCTAAACGTGCAGCAAGGTAAGCAGGATATCCACTATCAGCAGGCATTTCCGCCTGTGGAAAATAACAATCCCGTCAGTTAACAATGACCAGTGCCCATGTTAACCTGTGTGTCTCATTAGTCATTAGGTATACAATTATCTATTCTACATTAGTGGAGAAAGAAACTCCAACATCAGAAACTAAAGCTCCAAAATAATATGTCATGAAGAAGAAACAAATTCTTTCTAAAAGAAACTGGTGAACAACTGTCATTGCATAATTGAAATTCTCACCAGTCGCCCAGAGATTTCACGCAATGCTTCTGCCCATCTAGATGTTGAATCTGCCATCATACTGACATTGTAACCCATATCTCTAAAATACTCGGCTAAAGTGATTCCTGAGACTCGAAAACAAAATACAGTTAGAAAATAAAAGATTAAATAAAGTGTTAAAGTTCGCATGTCAAACTATCTCATTATAAGGGCAGTTAATATAATAAAGTTTCAGCTCCAGTAAGATATATAGAAAAATAAAGTGGCATATCAATGTGTAATTCAGGTCCTCCTAAATTTTTACACTAAGCACAGGTTAACTAAGAAGTTTGCTGCTCATAAATAACAGGTGCTGAGAAACACTACTCACTGCAATACTAGGCATACTTTCACATTCCAAATATTGACAGTAGGAGAGAACTGGTAAATATTAGTTCTCATGAACAAAAAGAAGTTTTAGAACTTGGGAGGTAAGAAATCACCTGTATAAATTGAAGCTTCACGAGCAGCCACTGGCATGTTTGAAGTGTTAGCCACAAGTGTTGTACGCTTCATGACAGATTCTTCACGGCCATCAGGTAATGTCATTGTGAGTTGTGGAAAGTCCATCAGAACCTGAACAATCATTAAAATGGTGACCAGCCGCACAACAGCAAGCACAAATATTTGATATAAATAACTTAGGAAGCATACCTCTGCCATTTCATTTCCACGTTCTCCACAACCAACGTAAATAACAGCATCAGAATTTGAATACTGTCAAAAAAAAAAGAGTTAAGAGGTCTGCTGAAGTATTGCAAACGTTTTATAATTATATCACCATTGTGCATTGAGATGGTCTGTTAGGATTACCTTAGAAAGAGCCTGACTAATGACTGTTTTGCCACAACCGAAAGCCCCAGGTATGGCACAAGTCCCACCAAGTACTGAGGGGAAAAGGGCATCAAGAACACGCTACACAAAACAGAAGTCATCAGGCACAGAACTATCAGAATAAAGAATTTGATCATATACACAAGGCACAAAATAAACATTGAGCTTACTTGACCAGTAAGAAGAGGAGTATCAGCTGCAAGTTTTGATGCAACAGGCCTTGGTGTACGTACAGGCCAACTCTGAAAATTGGTACAGTATATTATGTTATAATGGAGGATAAGGAAGACCAATACTTCAATAAAAGAACTAAAAAAAAGAGATGGCCGTAAACCTGAAGCATGGTGAACTTCTTTTTGACACCTTGAAACTCAAGCTCCAATACAGTGTCCTGCAAATAATAGAAATAACATAACCATGTATTGCAAAAGATATAGAGAAGCTCGAGAATGCAGGAAAAAATATGTATCAACACTTTTAAGCTTGGCAAAGTTGCCATAATAAATATATAACTGTGCAGCAGAGTAAGAGAGGTTGCAAACATCACTATGAAATAATGGACTTGAGAATGATCTTCCAACAGAAACAGAGCTAAATAAACAATAGAAAATGTTCAAAGGACAAACCTTCAAGGAATATTGGCCAGCCGGTGCTACATAGGTAACCTTTCCCATGGCATCAGGAGGAAGTCCAACACGGTGTTCCATTAAACTGTTCTCGAAAACAGTCTGCAATGGTAAATAATCCATAGAAAGATTCAGGAAACATATCTACAAATAACAACTCACAGGCTAATCTAAGTGACTAAAAAACATACAGCATACAAGTCTCCACCAGTTAATAGGTCTCCTTCACCTGTCACCATTAATAAAATAGAATATCAGAACAAAAGGACCACGTAGTATTTGTTTTCTGTATAAAACTTCACCATAAAATGAAACAATATGTACCAATTTTCTTAGGCTGAAACTCCCAAAGTGTATCTTTATCAAGTGCAGGAACAGAGACACCACGGGGAATGTAGACATCAGCAGATATTTTCGCAATAGTTTTCAAAGGCCTCTGTCAAGATAAAAAATATTCAAATTTTGAAAAAACAAGTCGAGAAGGGAAAACTTTAGTCATATAAATCAGCAAGCAATTGAAGTCTAGTATAAACTACAGCTGAATGTTCATAGAAGAAAGACAAACCTGAATCCCATCAAAAATATTCCCCAATATTCCAGGTCCCAACTCCACAGACAAAGGCTGTTAAAAGACATACAGCTTATTAAACAAAGTATGCAACAGAGAACAAAAACAAAACAAGAGGAATGGATATAGAATCCAACCTTGTGGGTACGTAACACCGGATCGTTCACCATTAACCCAGCGGTTTCCTCATAAACTGAAATTGCAGACAAGCAATGAATTTTCTCATTAAAAAACTAACAGAAGAAACAGAAAATAATGTATTCACAATTCAAAACATATTGCAGTGATAGCAGAACCTTGGATAGTGGCAGAATCCCCTTCCAAACGAATAATTTCACCGATGAGATTATCGCGACCGACACGAACCAGTTCATACATAGCAGCCCCATTCATTCCATCTGCAACGACGACAGGTCCAGATACCTGTTTTGAATCGAGAAAATAGAACAATACAATGTTCAGCACAGGTTCTGAAATCACGTCAACTTGAGGATTCGTCAAATTCAAATTCTCAATGAAATCAGTATGAACAAATCACGATTAACAAATAGTGAAATCGGTTTGAATGGAAAATAAAATCAACAGCAGTTAGATCGTGCAGTGATTTATTATAAATCGTAAACGAAAGCAGAAATTAAACAAAAAAAAGAATGAATCGATGGAAGAATAAGTGGAAATTGAGAGTGCGACGATAGAGAGTGAGTGACTGACCTTACGAACGTAACCGTATTCACTCTCCTTCTCGGAGTCCTCGAAGGTGGTCATACGGGCTCCATAGACGGCAGGCATTTTTGAGATCGGAGATTGAAATTGAAGATCTGAGAAGATATAATAAATAAAGGATCAAAACCCAAAGGTTCCGATCAACACGGGATCCACGGAGAACAGAGAAAGAGTATGAATGAATAATGGATTGGGATGAACTACTTCTCTCTTATGCTGTTATGATTGATGATTGATGTGAGAGTGCCTTTGTGTTGTGTTGCTGTGGTGCTCTCTTTTTTTTTATAATTATTATTTATTATTATTTATAAAAAAAACAAAAATGATTGTGTGCGGACACATGTATCGTGTACTGATAGCAAAAACGGATTTGGATTGGAGGACGCTCTTTCCTCTCTCATTTACATTTTCTAACCGTATGTATGTATGTATGTGTCATCCTCATCCTGTCATGTGTGTCTTGTCTTCATTTATTTTTTGTTATTTTGTTTTCCATATTAATCTAATTAAATAAATAAATATCATCCAAACATGTAATACCACTCCTACTTCCCACGTCGCCGTATACATAATTCACTCTTCAATTCATTATTATCGTCATGTTTATTTTATTATCTCTATTATATACATTATGGGATTCTCACGGGACTTTTATAGTTGTTATTAGTATTCCTCCTACTCTAGAGCAAGTTATTGTTTATGTTTAAATTTTAATTATTTTATATGTTGTGAGACTATCTATCTATATAACTTTTACTTTGTTGGTTAGAACCCACCCTCTAGATGTGTGTGTGGAATTGTAATTTGGTAATGAATGAGTTGACTATTTCAACAATCCCATTATAATGCTCTTGTTAAATTTGATTCATACTTTTCTGAAAAATGAGAACTATTTGATTCATAATAATAACTTACCAATTGTTGGTAGAATTGAAAAACAATGATAAAAAATCATTTGATTAGATTTGAATGTCATTTTTTTTATCATATATATTTTTTAGGCTGAAATGAATGGTTGGGAGTGTGGTCGATGCTTTAGCTACAAATAGACCCTTCTTGTTCTTGCATGTGGCATGCCATGGTCAGAAGCTTGGGGCTCACATTTATGGTATCTCTAAGATGGTTTGATTATGATGAGGTGGATGAATTTTTAAAATTTTTAATTCACTATGACTTTATTCTTAATTTGTTGTTGTTATTATTATGATTATTATTTTATCTCTAATGCTTTTGAGAGGAATTTTTACTTAGGCACAACACTAAATAACACATGTTGTGGACACATAAAATGATGAGTTATTGAGTTAATATTAAGTGATGTGATTAAATTGTTTAATCATTTTGTGTGTCCAAATTTTTTTTTGTATATTTATAAGCAATATAATTGTAAAAAAAAGTAAAAAATTACATTAATATTAAAAAGTTCACACCAGATCAAAACTATAATATAATTACAACAAAAGTAGTTATGCATGCATCTATAAATCAAAACATGTATCAGTAGCATCATCTGCTTAAATCTTTGAACATCATTCTCTTCTCATTTTTTTAATGCAAAATCACTAATACTTTATTCATAATCAAGGTTCTTTAATAAAATCATTTCCAGTTGACATCAAAGCAAGACTATTCAATCTAATATGTGACCTTATAGATCGCAAATAAGATTTTAGCAATTTTAATTTTTAAAAACTTCTATCTGCCTATTTTAATCAAGATAATTTTCAATTGAAATCAAAGCAAGACTATTTAATCAAGATTTTTTTATCTTACTTTTGTATTAGAGTTGTTACTTGTGCCACCGCTCCTCCCGAACACCCTCGAGGACCCCCTTGTGTTCAATCTCCGCCTCATTGACATCCCTAAGGGTCCGTTTGGTTCGAAGTTTTTGGAGGGGAGGGGAGGTGAGGGAATAATTTAAATTTTTATGTTTGGTTCAATTTTTTAACGAGGGGAGGGGAGGGAAGGGGAGAAGTAATTTACTTTTTTACTCTTAACCTTATAAACTCAAAATAAGGATTAAATTATAATGGATATATTTCATCAAAAAAAAATTCTAATGGATATATAACAAAAAAAAATCTAATGAGTAGAAAATCTAATTATTTTTTTTGTTGTAAAAAAATAAAACCTAGAATTTTAGTATTCCAACAAGGATAATTTTGAATTTTAATAAAAAAATAAGGGTAATTTTGTCAACATAATAAATTATGTTTTACCTCCCCTCCCCTCCTTAAAAATCCCTGCCCTCACCTCCCCTCCCCTCTCCTCCTTCTCAGTTGAACCAAACGGACCCTAATTGAAATCCTAGACGTTTTTTATAATCGAAAACCACATGATGACGATGCTTTCTAGATAAATCACATGCAACACAATCAGATCAAAATAAGACAGTTCTTAACTTGTTTACCGTGAGATACCAAGCTTAGAAATTATACCACGTGACAAAAGTTAATGTTTGATAAGGGTCTGTTTGGTTCAATTGAGAAGGAGGGGAGGGGAGGGGAGGTGAGGAGAGGGATTTATTATGTTGACAAAATTACCCTATTTTTTTATTAAAATTCAAAATTATCCTTGTTGGAATATTAAAATTCTAGGTTTTATTTTTTTTTACAACAAAAAAAATTTAGGTTTTCTACTCATTAGATTTTATTTTTGTTATATATCCATTAAATTTTTTTTTTTGACGTAATATATCCATTATAATTTAATCCTTATTTTGAGTTTATAAGATTAAGAGTAAAAAAGTAAATTACTTCTCCAAAATTTAAAATATTCCCTCACCTCCCCTCCCCTCCCCTCCAAAAACTTCGAACCAAACGGACCCTAACGCACAACTGATGTCTAGCTAATCTATTACATCCGACCATAATTTACCAACATGACAAACAACAAATAAATGATTAGATATTTCATTTTGATCCTATCACTCCATACAGCAAACTTGTCCAAGAAACTCCGTGTAAAGGGGGTGTTGGTATGACTTAGATATCAACTCATAAGTTTATTGAAGGCTTAATTAGTCTGTTGGTCCCTTAAAAATATTTTTTAGTCAAAGCTATGCATTTGTTGAGAGGAATTGAAAAGATTTTTTAGATATTAAACCAAAGGGTATTGAAAAGGTACAATATTATTGTGTTGAACTAATACTAAATGTGTATTTTTAAATGAATCTTGTGTTGTGAATTTGAAGAGTAAAAACTATGGTCTGTTTGAATTCAGATTCATAGCTTCTTCATTGGATATTGAAGTTGAAGAAGCAGCAAAATGGAGAGAAGAGAGATTGTTGAATTTTGGGAACCAAAAAAAATGAAAAGTAATAGCTGAGATGATGATGGGATCTGAGTTTGCAAGCTCTTGAGTTTTGATTTTGTTTAAAGAAAGAAAATTTGTGAGTTTTGATTTTTAAATTTATGGGCTTTTCTTTGTAAAGATGATGAATGTTATGAAGATAGTGATGAAGAAAAATAGGGAAGAAGATGAAGAAAATGAGGACAAAATTAGGTGTTGACGGTTCACTATTAGATACCATATAGTAATTTACAAGATTCATTGGTTTAGATTTTGACAAAATGATCAAATGGTTAAAATTTAAATTTTATTAAAGCTTATGGTGAACCACTATGTATATTGGTTTACCATAGACAATCACATGGCATCTATTCAAAAATTAACATTTTTTCTCAAAAATTAACAGAAAAGACCAAAATGGCAAACAAAGATGCATTTGAGGGACCAAAGCAGAACTTTTATTCTTTAAGGGACTAATGTGAAACCAAAAATATCTTTAAGGAACCAACGAACTAATCAAACCTTTATCCAATAATGAGCAAATCATCTATCTTAATGTGTCAAATCAACATATCTTATGCGTTTGCAAGACAATGTTAGGGTAACACATATTATACAAAATTTAAAGAATCATAAACCTAGACGAGAAACATGAATTATTTGTATAGTTTACCAATTGATTTTTTTTTCCAAATTTATATATTTATTTTATGTGAACAAAAAGTTCAATGGTGTAAATATTTTAGTAAGTGTACTAAAAATTCATAAATTTTATGAGAAGAAAATAAAGTGAAACAATTAAAAGCACAATGTATTAGTGAAAAATATTAAAATAAACAAGTGAAAAAAATGAAAATATGTCAGAAGTGGGATTTGAACCCACGCTCTCTCTCGAGAACCAGAACTTGAGTCTGGCGCCTTAGACCACTCGGCCATCCTGACTTTTAGAGATTATTGAGCTATTTAGTTGTATATAATACGAATAGAAACGAATTAAATAAAAATTGTGTGATGGCAAGAATGTGAGCGTAGCTGTATGCGTGTCCGTCCGAGAAAGAGCTCTGTTTGGCTTAGAGTTACTGTGGAAGTTGAGGAAAAGGGAAACGGACGGGTTGGTTAATTTGGGTCCTCACTTGACTTGTTGATTATTTTGGGAATAATAATAATAGCATATTGGATTTGATTATGTTTCAGATCATCAATCATCACCACACCAGTATTTGATTACTTGAGGTGAGTGAGAAAATGGACTTGGCTTTCAATTCACCATCACCACTATTGTGTAGTAGTAGTAGTAGAAGAAGAAAGCACACACCCAACAACTACAATTTCAATAATAGAAGGAAATTGTTATCCATTTCCATGGCCATGCCATCTGCTGCCCAGGTTCCCTTTCATTAATTAATTCATTCACTCAATTTCTTACTTCATTCATTCTGAATCATTGTTGTTTTAATTTGAAGGTATATGATTCTGAATTAGAGAACAAAAAGCATGAGCTTTTAACCTCTGTCCGAGACACGCAAAGAGGACTCCTAACAACTCCTCTTCAACGTTCTTCTATCGAGGAAGCTCTTGTTAGTTACTATTATTCACATCCTTCAATGTGTTTGTTGTTTCATTTTCTCACTACTAATATACTATAATCAATGTGTTTGGTATTTCTATTGCTATTGCTACTCACAGGTGAATGTGGAAGGAAGAAACTTGGGTGACCCAATTGATCTCAACAAGTTGGATGGAACGTGGCGCCTACAATATACTTCCGCTTCTGATGTTCTCATTCTCTTTCAAGCTGCTGCTACACTTCCTTTTTTTCAAGTATACTAAACCTAACTAACTATACATTTTACTATCATCATCATCATCCCTCACCTCAACAATTCCATGTTTTCTTTGTTTGATTCCTTCATTCATGAGATAGGTTGGGCAGATATTTCAGAAATTTGAATGTCGTAATAACTCTTATGGAGGTGTTATTCGTAATATTGTTCAATGGAGTATTCCAAATTTGTTAGAGGTAAAACACCACCTTTCCTTTACCTTTACCTTTTCCTTTCTTACTTACATACTTACGTCGTTGCAATTAACTTCATACTTGTGAAACTCATTCAGACTATGGAAATGTCACTTTTCATTTCCCTACGTAACCGTTAGCATACTTTATGGTTTCATTCCCCCTTATTTTACTCTTTATTATAGCCTTTACAATATTCCTCATCTAGGGGACTTGATCCTATTTTGATAGTGGTACAAAACTTATAATCAATACCGCACCCTTAAAGCTTCATTTTATTAAATGATACCAAATCTGAACTTGGGGGGATTCTTGGGAGACAACAAAATCTAAACTGTAAAATACATAGATTGTTAAGAGAATTAAATGATACCACAATGAGAAAACAAAATGTATATCGAATAGAAGATTATTCGTATTGTAGGGTCAGTGTTTTGACTTTGGGTGATTCATTCAAAATTGCATGCAGAGTCATAATAGAGATAAGCTTTATGGTCAAACAATGACTTATGGTGAAGTTTACTTTGAAATGATGCAATTAATGAACCTCCTGCAACTTCGCCACAAAACTTCTCTTACAATTTTGGTCTCTTCCACACTAGAAATCACAGGGCAGCAGATTGTGCCTGCAACTTTATAAGACCGTCTGTGTCGTGTCAGCGTAAACAAACACAATGAGAATTACATTGGTTTCATTTTTTCCTTTATTATATGTTATTACTGTATATATATCAGTATTTGAATCTCTGTTGTCTCTGCCAAATGTCTTGCTGATCAACGATCATTGCTGCTCCAGTTAAAAACAATATCACTTGGCCTCAAAGTTCCACCAAACTGAAACTGTGGAATCAAAGCATTGCCTGCTGCAGTTGGAGTGGTGTAACCTGTGACAAAGAGGGACATGTTATTGGTCTTGACCTCAGTGAAGAATCAATCACTGGTACCACTTGGCTCCACCGGTGGATTTCACAATTTAAGTAGTCTTTTCAGTCTCTGACATCTTCAGAAACTCAACTTGGCTGCTAACAATTTCAATTCTTCGATTCCATCAGGATTCAGCAAGTTGGAGAATTAACTTATTTGAATTTGTTAGATGCTAGATTTTTGGGGCAGATTCCAATAGAGATTTCTCAACTAACAAGGTTGGTAGTTCTTGATATCTCTATTCATTACTATTCGTCTGGACAAGAGCCGAAACTTGAGAACCCAAATCTACAAAGCCTTCTCCAAAATATCACAAGTATTAAGCAGTTGTATCTGGATGGTGGAAATATAACAGCCCAAGGGCATGAATGGAGAAATGCTTTGTTGTTGCTACCTGACTTGCAACAGTTGAGCATGTCTAACTGTAATCTATCAGGACCACTTGATTCATCTCTGTCAAGACTTGCAAATCTATCAATCATTATTCTTGATGGTAACAATTTGTCACCGCCAGTGCCAGAAACATTTGCCAATTTTAAAAACCTTACCACCCTGGGTCTACAATCTTGCACGTTAACGGGAAAATTTCCTCAGAAAATCTTCCATATTAGAAAGTTGTCTGTTATCAACTTATCGTACAATGCCAATTTCCGTGGTTTTTTTTTTCCAAACTTCCCTCTAGGTGGATCTCTCTTGAGCATTATAGTGACCGGCAAAAGCTTCTCTGGAGAATTACCTCGCTCTATTGGCAACTTGAGGCACTTATCTGAATTAGAGCTTTCTAACTGTCAATTTAATGGTTCCCAATTCATCGTCAAACCTTACCCATCTCAGTCACCTAGATTTTTCATTTAACAACTTCACTGGTCCTATGCCATCGTTTGGCATGGCCAAGAAACTCACCCACCTACACCTTTCTCAAAATGGTTTAAGTGGTGCAATTCCATCCTCTTCTCACTTTGAAGGACTCCAAAGTCTTGTTGGTATTGACTTGAATAATAATTCTATCAGTGGTAGCATTCCTTCATCCCTTTTTACCCTCCTCCCATCACTGCAAGAGATTCAACTTTCGTTCAACCGGTTTACCAAAATAGATGAGTTTAGTACAAATGTGTCTTACTCTGTGTTGAATACCATTGATATAAGCAACAATTATCTATCAGGAACTTTACCGACGTCTTTCTTCCAGCTTAGTTCAGTCTCGGTCCTCAATCTTTCAAATAACAAGTTTGATGGCTCATTGCACCTAGATAAGCTTCTCGAGCTCATAAATTTAACTACACTAGACCTATCATACAACAACTTATCATTCAATAGTACTAAATTTACAGCATACGTCCCTTATTCCTTTTCAATCATTAGCTCTCTAAATTTGGCGTCGTGAAATTTGAACACTTTCGCTGGTTTCTTGAGAAACAAATCCACATTGATCATTCTAGATCTTTCACACAACAAAATTCAAGGAATAGTTCCCAACTGGATTTGGAAACTACAAAATCTTGGAAGCCTTAATATCTCACACAATTTTATCACTAATTTAGAAGGACCTTTGCAAAATGTTACGTCCAACTTGATAATTCTTGATATGCATAACAACCAATTGGTAGGATCAATACCTGTTTTTTTTCTAAATATGCAGTCTATTTGGATTACTCGATGAACAGTTTTAGTTCTGCTATCCCACAAGATATTGGTAATTATCTGTCTTTCACATGGAGTTAGTTAAAATTCTGACAATCTTCACATCCATTGATTTCTCATCCAATCATTTTGAAACAGTTAGAGGACAAAGCATTGAATCATTTAAAGGACTCTAACTGTGCAAGCTTGAAACAGTTAGAGTCCTTGGACCTCTCAAATAACTCTTTGGCCGGCGAAATTCACCTTGAAGAGATGAGGAATATAAACCTAGATGAGGAATGCACCTAGATGCTTGTTACAGAGTTTTCGGAGTCTATTCTCCATTTTTACTGTTCACCGCACCTTTTTCCTAATCTTAAAGAATTGAATCGGACTTATCATATCAACTAACTAACTAACTAACAAACAATAACAGACATATCAAATTCCATATAGTTATAGTTCATCCTGGGAGAAAAATTAAAAATTTGGATTAAGAACATTCGAGCTTTCTGTTTATTGTTGTTGCAAATCTCCGTGGACATGACTTGCTCTTTAACAGTTTAGCTTCCATTGCAGAAGCCAGTAGACACATTGGTTTAGTTCAAGACCCGTGCATGATTTGCATTCTGACTAAGAATATCACAGTTTATGTATTAAAGGATGTGCTCAAATTTGTGGGAAGTGAGATAATCTAATACTAGTCAAAACCTACTTCCTTTGTTTCTAGCAGTTGCACATATTTTTCTTTTGATAACACCTAGCCTAACTGTAGATGGTTGGAAAAATCACACTGAATGAATTACTTATGGTTGAGCTCTGGCGCTCTCGCCTTGGGACCAAATAATAATAAAAAAATAATCTCGGCTTACATCATGCAGGAACAAGAAGGTGCTACATTGCTTGTATCTGCCAAGTTTACTCTTGTATCTGCTCGTAATATCTACCTTCAGTTTCAAGAGGTAATCATTTTAATTTGCATGAACATGTTTATTACTTTGGTTGAGATATAATACACCTAGGCAGGTGCTGGATATTTTTACAACATATAGTTTCCTCTTTTCTTCTTAATGGAAGGTTTGTTCAATGTTTGTAGTGATCATCCACTTTCAATTTTGCGTTTGATATTCATTAAAAGTAGGCGAAATTACACTCTCTTCCCTTCACGTTTGCTTAGATGAGACACACCTCCTCTCTATTTTTAAAAAGCATTCAGCTCCCCTGACTTACATACGTCGTTTAGCACCATTAGAGCCTTTTGAATTGACCTTCCTACTATTTAACTATGCATCTTTGGCATCTTCCTTTGGAAATAAGAATGTCTTCTTGCTTCTTTCATTCTCATCAGTACGTCCCTGAAATTCTCTTCCTATGTTCTGTTTTCATTCTGAAATTTCTTCTGATACAGCCCAGATCCTTGCATGACTCAAGTTACATGTCTCGTGTTTACCCATACATTATGGTTGTTGTAATATGTTGTGGTTCAGTAATCACTTTGCAATATGGTGTTCTTTTTCTTTCTTTTTTCTCGTGCTTTTAAATGTAGGGGTTTCTTTTTAACTTGCTATGTTTTTGATTTTGACGATGGAAACAGAAGATATTGTATGTCCCGTTTCTTCAACTACGAGGATGCATACTGTTAACTAAGTAAACACCGTTGGCGTTGAGCAGGAATATCATGTCACTTATTAAACACATAAGGGAGGTGCATGTTTGTTTTAAAAATAGAGGGGATGTGTGTGTTATTTAAACAAACGTTAGGGGAGGTGAGTGTAATTTTCCCTTGTGAGTAATACGGAGTAACATTTTTCCATGCCCCATCTCCATGTTTTGTTATATGGTTTATGCATTACTGTCCACTTCTCAAGAAATGTTGGAACTTAACATAATCTGATTTGTCAATATGATGGTGGTCCCTCAAATGTCACTTCCACGTCACTAATATTGAGAAAAAGATACTCATTTATTATTGATATTGTAGTATGAATATGACATTTCCTTCTTCAATTGGTATGATGCTGTTCTAACAAATGTGCAAGTATACCTGGCAGATCACATTTCAAGATATAAATATTAGTGAACAGTTGCAGGCTCTAATAGCTCCAGCAATACTACCACGATCTTTTATAAATTTGCAGGTAAATCAACCTTAGTTTTATCTGTTGTAAAAAAAATTATTTGAACGCACTTACTGGCATTCAGTATGAGATACCATTGACACCCGTTTCTTATGTCACGACTGTTGCTGCATCAAATCCAAAACTTTGGTGATATATTTTTATGTGAACGAAAACCAGTGCAGACCAGCTATGTATGACATAACAGATTAACAGTTAACTTACACGGTGTGCTTTTCTCCTGCAGATCTTGCAATATCTCCGTGCTTTCAAAGCTCAAATTCCTGTGAGTCCGGGAAGGTATATATTTATGTTGGGCCACTTTGTTGAAAACTAAAATAGTTAGAGTCTTTATTTGAAAATTACACACATGATGCTCTTTTGGATTGTAGAGAATCGGTAGGAGGACTATATTACCTGAGTTATTTGGATGATAATATGCTTTTGGGTCGTGCTGTTGGTGGAGGAGGTGTATTTGTGTTTACCAGAGCCCAGTCACTTTACTGATGAGCATTGATCAGGTGTTTAAGCTGTACTGATTCTCAGCAATAACAGTAACACTCGATGAGCCGTCGTTGCGGAATTGGTCATATGGAGAGGAGAAAATAGGTTGGAGGCTCACAAGGAATTCTCGTCATTTAATATTTGAACTTGCTACTTTTGGGGGGAGAGAGGGGGTGTTGTAAATTTGTTTTGTATCTATTGATTTCATTTTCATTGTTGTATATTGATAAAGTTTGTTCAATGTATCTTTTAATATCAGATGGTTAGCTGGCAGTTCTTTAAATTGTGCATTTAAACAAAGCATCATTTAAACAAAATGGTAAACAAAGGCTTAAAACATCCCCTTATTTGATTTTTTAAAAATTTTAAACATGGACTTGGGTTTATATGTTATACTATGAATTCTCAAGCAAAAAGCTTCCATCTATCTTAATGAGTCTCACCAACCCTAATACTCAAGCCTTGTTGGAGGAAAGAGGCTCAATGCGAGCCTAGAAGGATCCAAATAAAAGTGTTGACAATATGAAAATGAATTGGAACTTGATTGTTACAGTGAGTGACATAGTGATATCATATACTCCTTCTGAGCTTCAATATAAGCAGAGGAGGAAGTAATATTAAAGTGTGGTGATGTGAAGAAAGAAGAATCAAAGATTAGGGTGATGGGCAGACAGCCCATCCATAACAAGTATAACTGCAAGTAACCTATGGACCAGCAAGCCTATTTGTGTTTGGCTAAAATTAAAATAATAAATAAATAAATAAATAAATAATATTCAATTGTATATCAACCAATCAATGTCCATCATCATATCATGTGATATCATAATAAATAATGAATGAATGCGTGTTTGTAAAGCCAATCTCATTCATTTTCTCTTCTTTTTATCTATACATACATACATGAACAGGAAAAAAAGATATACAGAAACTAATTGAAGAAAATGTGTATGGAGGAGAGGAAGAACTCAATTGATATAGAGAAACTTCCAGATCATGTTGTGATAGAGATATTCATAAGAACAGGAGTGAGTGATTGGACACAAATATCATGTGTCAAGAAGCAGTGGGCTTCCCTTTTCCGAACCGAGTGTTTCTGGCAAGCTGCTCTTTCTCGCATCTATCCTAATTCTCAAACTTGGCCTGCTGGACCACCTATTCCTCCAGGTTTACCCAAGAGGTAGGTAACATTTCTTTGTCTCAATCCTTACATTTTCAGTCAAGTCTAGTCAAATGATTGTTTTAGTTAGGATTCCAATTCTCAAACTCCGATTATGTCCGCTCATTAAGCACAATCAACTAATTGGTTGATACTAATGTTAATGTTAATTAGATCTAATATAAGTAAAATATTATTAATATTAATTCATGTTTCACAAATTGAATTGTTAATGATTTTAGGAGATTCATGGCCTTACATATAAGTCAGCAAATATTTGGTTCTGATCCTGATGTACTACAAGCAGATGAGATTGTTGGGCACAGTTATCTGTTTTTGAAAGAGCAGCTTCAACTTTCTATAATGCCTCCTCCTCCTCATAGTGGAATACTTCATGGAACCATGATTGGTGTGTACTGTGTAGTGTACCATCCATATGCCCCACCCTCTCTCTTTACTTTCATTGTTGGTTGGTATCGTACATATATATATATATAAATAAATTATTAGAACTTTGATTATTATTCCTTTTTTAAAACTTATCAGATGAGTTAATTGGTTGTGGTAAGTCAAGAGATGTAGCCCATGAACTTGCATCACGAATTTGGGTTGCAGTTGTTGATAATTTGGAAGAGAACAACCATACCTTTTGCTTACTTAAACGCCTTGCACAAGAAGGGGATGTAAGTTAAGCGGTTATTCAAATCTTGTTTTTTATTATTTGTTTTGTTTTGTTGTTGGTCATCTAATTTTTGCAATTACTTTCACCAGGTTTTTCTTCCATACCCTTACACTAGATCAGACAAAGTTCAATGGAGGGTGTTTGAGAAGCTTTTTACTGATTTTCGTGATTGCTTCAACCATGAAATAGATTATTATGATATGTTGGCATGTGCTAAAAGTCGGTTTCACCCAATACCATCTGCTTGGTTAGGTTATTAGTAGTAAACATACTAGCATTCTCAAACCATATTAAATGTAATCAAGGCCACTTTATGTTCGTAAACGTATCATGACTAAATTTCATCGGAGTACAAAGACTTCACTATGATTAATTTATTGTCTTTGAGATAATGTTTCCATTATAAAAAAGATGTACTGTAGTATTTTGCAAAAAAAAAAAAAATTGTGTATTCATTATTTTGATAAGCTTTTTTAGTTTGATTTACATTTTTAAAATAAGAGTCATGATAAACAATGCCTTGTTTGTGTGTTTAACTAGTGTCCGGGTCGCTCTTTAAAATTTTTCTTAATATCTTTAGGTGGCATAAAAAAAAAGCCATGGTAACTAGTATTTGAATTCAGATTTTCTATTGCTCTTCTGCTCCAGTTTCGTGTCTTGCATTGTAGTCTAAATTAGGGGTGATTGTATCAAAATCAATTTAAAAGTAAAATCAAAATAAATATAGGATAATTACATATGAATGACTTATATCATAAATTTCACTTTGAAAATAATGCATGCTTAGTTATCTGTTGCATGACTTACAACTTCATTGTTGTCAAAATGAGAACTACATTACTTTCATTGTTGTCCTTCTTTCTCTGCTACTACTGCATATATATCAGTTTCCAAATCTTTGTTTTGTTGCCTCTGCCAAATTTGTGTTGGGTCTTTTGTTGGTCAGTTTGGTTTGGTCCTTGAATGCGTCTTTCGTTAGTCTTGTATTTTGTTAGTCAATTTAGCCTATAAAATTACAAACAAAAAACACACTTGAGGATAAACGTGCCAAACATATAGCGACTGTTTACTAAACTATTACTATTAAAGTTTACGTTCTTTTGATCACTCCAAAATTCTGAACTTGGGATTCTTGAGAGACAGCAAAATCTAAACTGTAAAATACATAGATTGTTAAGAGAATTAAATGATACCCCAATGAGAAAACAAAATGTGTACCGAATAGAAGATTATTCGTATTGTAGGGTCAGTGTTTTGACTTTGAGCAATTCATTCAAAATTGCACGCAGAGTCATAATAGAGATAAGCTTTATGGTCAAACAAGGACTTATGGTGAAGTTTACTTTGAAATGATGCAATTAATGCCACAAAATTTCTCTTACAATTTTGATTGATCTCTGCAACTCTATAAGACTATCTGTGTTGTGTCAGAGTAAACAAACAACAATGAGAATTACATTGGTTTCATTTCTTTCCTTTATTCTATGTTATTACTCTATATATATCAGTATTCGAATCTCTGTTGCCTCTGCCAAATGTATTGTTGATCAACAATCATTGCTGCTCCAATTAAAAAACAATCTCACTTTCAAGCCTCAAAGTTACTCCAAACTGAAACTGTGGAATCAAAGCACTGCTTGCTGCAGTTGGAATGGTGTAACCTGTGACAAAGATGGACATGTTATTGGTCTTGACCTCAGTGAAGAATCAATCACTGGTGGATTTGACAATTCAAGTAGTCTTTTCAGTCTCAGACATCTTCAGAAACTCAACTTGGCTGCTAACAATTTCAATTCTTCAATTCCATCAGGATTCAGCAAGTTGGAGAATTTATCTTATTTGAATTTGTCAGATGCTAGATTTGTGGGGCAGATACCAATAGAGATTTCTCAACTCACAAGGTTGGTAACTCTTGATATCTCTATTCATTACTATTCGCCTGGACGAGAGCTGAAACTTGAGAACCCAAATCTACAAAGCCTTCTCCAAAATCTCACTAGTATTCGGCAGTTGTATCTGGATGGTGCAAATATCACAGCCCAAGGGCATGAATGGAGCGATGCTTTGTTGTTGCTACCTGACCTGCAAGAGTTGAGCATGTCTAACTGTAATCTATCAGGACCACTTGATTCATCTCTGTCAAGACTTGCGAATCTATCAATCATTATTCTTGATGGTAACAATTTTTCATCGCCAGTGCCAGAAACATTTGCCAATTTTAAAAACCTTACCACCCTGGGTCTACAATCTTGCACGTTAACGGGAAAATTTCCTCAGAAAATCTTCCATATTAGAAAGTTGTCTGTTATCGACTTATCATACAATGCCAATCTCCGTGGTTTATTTCCAAACTTCCCTCTAGGTGGATCTCTCTTGAGCATTATAGTGACCGGCACAAGCTTCTCTGGAGAATTACCGGACTCTATTGGCAACTTGAGGCGCTTATCTGAATTAGACCTTTCTAACTGTCAATTCAACGGTACACTTCCAAATTCATTGTCAAACCTTACCCAACTCAGTCACCTAGATTTTTCATTTAACAACTTCACTGGTCCTATGCCATCGTTTGGCATGGCCAAGAAACTCACCCATCTACACCTTTCTCAAAATGGTTTAAGTGGTGCAATTCCATCCTCTTCTCACTTTGAAGGACTCCAAAATCTTGTCAGTATTGACTTGAATAATAATTCTATCAGTGGTAGCATTCCTTCATCCCTTTTTACCCTCCTCCCATCACTGCAAGAGATTCAACTTTCGTTCAACCGGTTTAGCAACATAGATGAGTTTAGTACAAATGTGTCTCACTCTGTGTTGAATACCATTGATATAAGCAACAATTATCTATCAGGAACTTTACCGACGTCATTCTTCCAGCTCAGTTCAGTCTCGGTCCTCGATCTTTCAAATAACAAGTTTGACGGGTCATTGCAGCTAGATAAGCTTCTCGAGCTCATAAATTTAACTACACTAGACCTTTCATACAACAACTTATCATTCAATAGTACCAAATTTACAACATACGTCCCTTCTTCCTTTCCAATCATTAGCTCTCTAAATTTGGCATCGTGCAATTTGAACACTTTCCCTGGTTTCTTGAGAAACAAATCCACCTTGACCATTCTAGATCTTTCACACAGCAAAATTCAAGGAATAGTTCCCAACTGGATTTGGAAACTACAAAATCTTGGAAGCCTTAATATCTCACACAATTTTCTCACTAATTTAGAAGGACCTTTGCAAAATGTTACGTCCAACTTGATAATTCTTGATATGCATAACAACCAATTGGTAGGATCAATACCTGTTTTTTCTAAATATGCAGCCTATTTGGATTACTCGATGAACAAATTTAGTTCTGTTATCCCAGAAGATATTGGTAATTATCTGTCTTTCACATATTTTCTATCAGTTTCAAAGAATACTATACATGGACCATGGTAGCATCCCTAATTCCCTCTGCAATGCTTCAAATCTTCAAGTGCTTGATCTTTCCAACAACAATATATCTGGAGAAATTCCCTCTTGTTTAATAACAATGACTAATATCCTTCATGTATTGAATATGAGGAAGAACAGCATCATAGGTTCAATCCCAGATTTGTTTCCAGCTTCTTGCGCTTTAACGACTTTGAACCTAAAAGAAAATCTCTTACACGGGCAAATTCCCAAGTCACTTGTCCACTGCTCCACATTAAAGGTATTCGACATTGGAACAAATGAGATTCATGGTGGCTTTCCTTGCTTTCTGAATAACATACCTGCACTTCGTGTCCTTATTTTGCGAGACAACAAATTTCAAGGTTCTATAGGATGTTCACAAGCAAATAAGCCGTGGAAAATGATTCAGATTGTGGACATCGCTTTCAACAATTTTAGTGGGAAAATACCGAAATTATTTTTCACAAGCTGGGATAAAATGACGCATGATGAAGATCACGCTATATCAGACTTTATCTACACAAAGGATTCTGTATATTATCAGGATAACGTGATAGTTTCCAATAAAGGTCAACAGATGGAGTTGGTTAAAATTCTGACAATCTTCACATCCATTGATTTCTCATCCAATCATTTTGAAGGACCAATACCAAAGGTGCTGATGGACTTCAAAGAACTTCATGTTCTCAACTTTTCAAATAATGGTCTCTCAGGTGAAATCCCATCTTCTATAGGGAACTTGAAACAGTTAGAGTCTTTGGACCTCTCAAATAACACATTGGCCGGCGAAATTCCTGTGCAGCTTGCAAGCTTGTCCTTCCTTTCTTACTTGAACCTCTCCTTCAATCATTTGACAGGAAAGATCCCAACAGGTACTCAACTTCAGTCATTTCAACCTTCATCTTTTGAAGGAAACTATGGACTCTCTGGACCTCCATTGATTAAAAAATCAGATGATAAAGAGAAGGGCTATCTTGTAGAGGGCTATCTTGTTCAGTTGATTGGAGTTTTTTAAGTATGGAACTTGGTTCTGTTTTTGGGATTGGAATTTTCATTGGTCCCCTCATGTTTTGGAAGCAATGGAGGGTAAGTTATTGGAAACTCCTGGACAAAATTCTTTGCTGGATTTTTCCATGGTTGCATCTTGAATATGCAACTCACAGAGGACAAAAATACACAGTTTTAAGGTGGCAGTGGCATTAGTCACTAATGAGTGTGCTATATTAACTGAACCTCGTCTTGTTTTTCTTTGTTAGTTTTGCTGTGCCATTTTACTGCATAATCTTGTTTTTGTATTTTCGTTTCTACATAATCTTTCAAATTGGTGTTTATGCAAATATTGTTTGTGTTTTGGTTTTCTGCACAATTACTGTTTTATGTCATATTAGTTTATGTACATTATTTTACAGCAATGTTGTGATCTATCTGCTGAGATGTTTGCGATCAGTGTTAATTTTGTTTATGTGTTATATCTGTTGCTACTGTGCTGCTGCATTTCTCTCGGTGCCGGGCCTCGAACTGAGTTTCTCGAGATTGAGGATCGAAACCTCAACCAAGTGACCTCTCGGGAGACAGGCAGCGCAGCTGCATTTATGTATAATACGCGTTTCTCGTTATTCAATTCTGGCTTTTGCACATAAATCTTTGTGTGTGCGCGCATCTGTTGTTGTTGACTAATGTTCTTTTGGTTTCATTTGTTTGGATGATTCCTTGAGGACAAAGCATTGAATCATTTAAAGGAAACCTTAATTATCATTTAATTATAGCTTGACTTTGTAGAATCCTTTTATAGTAGCTTCACTCCCTTCACAATTTTGGATCATTTAAATTAAAAACAAATGACCTTACAATGTGTTAGGGAATACTTATTTGTAGTTTCATTAGGGAGATAACAATGACTTCCAAATAGGCAAATTTTCCATTTCAGATTAAGAGAAAATATCTTGTTATAATCACTAGACTACACAATAACATTGCGAAATCAGGTATTATGTTTCATTATTTAAAAAGGTGCAAGCTTAACTATTATTTTTCGAAACCAGTATAAAAAATATTAAAACAAATGGGAAAAATGTTGAGAAACAATTGATAAGGCATAAGGCAGACTCCATGCTATAAGTATCAAATAATTTAGCACGAGTCAGTAGCACTTAAGTAAGATGCTAAGGTTTAGTACGCAAGGTTTAAAATTGTAAGTTAAGTAAGGCTGTGTTTGTTTCAAGTTTTCTTTGTAGATTCTTGAAAATAAAATGATAGAAAAATGCATTCTTATATTTGTTACACGTTTATCAAATTTTATTTCCAATGTCATAAAAAAAAAATCAATTTCAAATGTTTGCAGTGTTCAAAACAAGAAGCAATAGGTTTTCGAGTAAAAATATTCCTTGTAATCAATCATTATAAAATGAGCAGTTTTCTTTTGTTTTACATTTATAAGATAAGAATATGGACATTTCATTGAAGGCAATAATAATATTAATAACATCACTTCCCCATCGGCAGAAAAGTAATCAACTTATATCATCAGAAATACTAGCTTAGTCCAAAACAAAAGATAGATATATAGTGAAAACAACTATTCTGCCAGCATATGGTATCAATATTAAACAAACTAATACAGATGACAGGGATTTGCCTTCTCCACACTTACACAACTCCTTGAATTATCCAGGACCAACTTTAGGAATATCATAATGCTCGCTCATGTTTGCAAGATATTGGTTGAAATCCTGAATTCTATCGCGGTGGGATTTGTTAGAAATCTTGGCCAATCTATGAACATCAAGTTGCTCCCTCTGCTCAATATATCGCCTCTCTGCTGGAGTAAGATGATCATCATAATGAGCAGGCTTCTCTTCCCTGCTCAATTCGCTCCCATCATTTACTTCTTGATCATTAGGATCTTTAGCTTGTTCTGTACTTCCACCTACATTGAATGCACAAACTATTAGTAAATATATTTAACAACTTATGGTGAACCAAGACTAAAAAGATTAAGGGTCTGCTTTGGGAGTTTGGAGGGGAAGGAAGGAGGGAGTGGAAGGAATAGAGCACTTTGGGAAGGAAGGGTTTTGGGGACTTTATTTTTCTTCATAATACAAAATCCCCCTAATTCGGGGAACTCAAAAAATATATATTGGAAGACAATTTTAAAAGGTATTGGAGGGCTTAGATAAATTCTTTATATCTTTTTCATATTGTTACTCTAAAAATTAAAAATATATTAAATCATAAGCATTCTAATATTATTCTCTACGAATCCACTCTCTCAAATATAGTGAAAAAATATATCTTTCCCTCCCCCCCAAAGCCCTCTCCTCCGAACTCCCAAACAGAGCCTAAGGAAATATGAACCAAAAAGAACCGTGACTACATAAGCAGTTCAAAAGAACAACTACTCTGCATAACAGTTCCCTGTTTATTGAAACCTTAGAAGTTTCTGAAAACGATCTTTGATGTAACTATTGACATAACACAATGTCCATTGTCCCTTATAATTTTTCAATAAAAAAAAAAAAAGAAGTATGCTCTAGTAAGGTGAAAAGTGCACTAATTATTGAGTTCACCCTGATACTCATTTACTGTTACCAAATGAAATCATCAACACACACTACAATGGCTTGTTCTCAATAATATTTTTGGCCAGAGGCAAACTATCTTATATAACAGATAATTAGAGTAGAATAGCATTAACATGTTCATTAAAGTTCAAACCTTGGATTCAATTTCATAAATCATTGCATCAAAAGATAGAATTGTATCATGTAACATTAATCATGGGAAAAATTATAGCATGCTGAAAAATCCAAAACCATAAAGCTGTTTTAATTAATTAGCTAGGTTATGTTTGTTGTTATGAACATGCACACACAGAAAATTACCAACCTGGTGAAATTTCATCTTCAGTTGCTTGCAAAAATTGTTCTTGATTTCTTTTGGTCTTCTTTTTCTTCTTCTTGATTCCACCAGCGACATCCAATGCTTTTCCCTTCAGCTTCAGTTTACCACCAACAACGTTCTCATACTCCGACATCTGAAACAATGATACTAATAATAAAAAATTGATTTCAATGGAAACTAAACCCTAAAAAAATGTGATATTTAGGGCACTAATAACATAAACCCTAAAAATGTGAATAAGCATATCGGGTAACATTGATCTAATGATAATTAGTGAAATCATGGAAAGATTGTTTGGGAAAATTATTGAACATATATCGATTAGTGAAATTAGATATATGAAAAAACAAAAACAAAAACAAAATTAGAAGTGAAAAAATCGAAGAGAATGAGAAAATGGAAACCTTGAAAGAAAAAATTGAAACAGCAAAGCGACAAGCACCTGATCTTCCGCCTCAGGACTTCATTCTTCTATTCGATTCAAAACCTTGAAAGATTGGCTGTTGACGTTAACGTTCTATTAAGATGCTAGTTTTATGCTACTTACACCCCCGATACCATGTTGCACAAATTAATTTCCAATTATTCCCAAAATACCCTAATCTAATTAATTTTTTTTAGAAGTTAATTAATTAATCAGGCAAAATTACATGTTTGGTCCTTTATCTTATTTTTTTTAACATTTTAGTCATTTATCTTTTATTTGTAACACTTTGGTCCTTTATCTTTTATAACATTCACATATAAACCCTATTTTTCATATTTTTTTTAATTAAAAAAATGCTGAATTTTATTTGTTAAAATACTTTTTTATTAAAATTAAATAAAACTCATAATTTTGATGAATATGTTCATCATGTTCATCAATTCATTTGTATTTTCATGTTCTTTAAAGGATCAAAGTGTTACAAATAAAAGATAAATGACCAAAGTGTTACAAAAAAATAAGATAAAGGACCAAAATGTTACAAATGAAAGATAAAGGACCAAAGTGTTACAAAAAAATAAGATAAAGGACCAAACGTGTAATTTTGCCTAATTTTTATTTAATACTCTCTCTGTTTCTTTTTAATTTCTTTTATTATCATATTTAACGTTTCTATTTAATTGTCCTTTTTGTATTTTACGGGTATGATTTGTCAATTATATCATTTGTCAATTGCTCTTATCTTTTTCAATAAAACAAATCAAAACAAAGTTTGTATTTTTAAAAACAAATCAAAACAAAGTTGATCTCTATTATATTTCAAATTGAAACCAAAGTTTGTTACATATAACGATCGTTTTACGATAGGTTAAAATTTCATTCTATAAGGGTCTGTTTGGTTCGAGGGTTTTGGAGAGGAGGTGAGGAAATATTTTTAATTAATTGTGTTTGGTTCAATTTTTAGGAAGGGAGGGGAGAGGAGGGGAGCAACACACCTCCAAAAGTCAATTTTTGCTTCCCCAAATTGGAGGGATTTGGAGGGGAGGGGAGGGAAGCTTATTTTAATTTTATTAAACTGACAAAATCATCCTCAATATATTTTAATATTCCAATGCTACCCTTATTACAATTCTTAAGATTAGATTACGTACAAACAATTTTGTCTTGATACCGTATAATCCTTGTCTGCCTCCACTGTGTGATCGTCCTGCTACACACGACAAAGGTATTGCTATTTGCCTCGTGATCTTCTTGCGTGATCTTCTTGCATATGTGGCTTGTATGTTCTTTGACCATTGTTTATATATGTAGTTGTTTTCATATGCTATTGTATATATGTGTGGCTTGTTGATCAGTATTTATATATATAATTTGTGTGTGTAATAAAGGTGAAATTGGTTTGCTATATCATTGATTTGCCATCATACTTTATATTGTTTCATATGCTTTTGTATATATGTAGCTAGTTTGTGTTTATATATGTAGCTTGTGATTATATATATATAGTTTGTATTTGCTTTTGTTAAATTATTATTTTAGTATATGTTTATGTGAAAATTTATTTTGTGTAAAAAAATGTTAAATTTATTTTTCAAAATATTTTATTGATTTAGATGGATCTTCAAGATCAAGAAATTGCTATTAGAAGATGGTTTGATTTGCGCCGAAGAGCTATAGCTCAACTCATGTGTGCTATTGTTTATTGTTATATTCGAATGTCGCGTAAGAGAAAAATAAGTTATAGTATGAGCTCTGAGAGAGAAAGAGTGCGTGAAGAAGTAATGTCTCGAATTAGTAACTGTAAAACTAGTAGAAATATTGTAAGAATGAGTCCTCAAACATTTTTAAAGTTATGTGATATGTTAGAAAGAGAGGGGGGCTTATGAGCCACACGATAGTTTATCTTGTATGTTTTATTATTATTTTGATGTTTGTTGTTCTTTGTTGAAGTAGTACTGAGTTTATTATGATGTTTCATGGTCACGAATGATATTGAGATTTTATGTTAAGATATATTTTAACTTTGTTATGTTATAAATGATCATTTTTATAGCTTATGGCATCAAAAAAGCAATTATCTACCAACAATGGTAACTCTGGGACTTTGAGTTGGAATAGAGTCATGGACGATGCTCTTGTTGATGCTTTCATGCATGAATTTGAAAAAGGTAACAAAGTTAATGGTACCTTTACAACAACAGCGTATGATCATATTACAGCTGAAATCAGTGCATTATTTGGAAACAAAATTGACAAGGTCAACATAAAAAACCGTTGGAAAACTTTGAAAAAAAACTTCACCGAATATTATGACATTTTTAAAGGTGGTATGAGTGGATTCTCTTGGAATAAAGATACACAATTATGGGATGCTGAGCCAGAAGTTTGGGATGCTCTCATTGAGGTAAATTTTAAAAATATTGTATTTTGCAATATTTTATTAATTAATAGTTGTATAACTATTGTGAAACTTATTTTTCAGTCTAAACCAAAAGCGGCAAATTGGAGAAATGTTCCACTTCCAAATTATGAGAAGATGTTGAGACTTTATGGACCCAACCGAGCTTATGGAGATTTAGGCGGGACTGTTAAGGAGTCAAGAAAACAAGATTCGTCGGCCACCGATGAAGATTTTGTTGAAACTATTCAAGACATTGATGGCCATGTTGCTCGAAATGAGGTGAATTTGGAGAGTTTTGATGCTCCTCATTTTGATTTTACTGTACCTGAAACACAATCACCAGACCCTTCTCCTATAGCAAGTGGTAGTAAAAAGAAGAAATTAAAAGTGGTTAAGAATAAAGAGTCAAACAATGAAATGATTGACATGAAAGAGTCAATGAATATGGTTGCTGAGGCACTACGTGAAAGAAATGAAATAATGAGAGAACGTCAAAAATATGAGCTGCCTCCAATTTCTGGTGAAGAAGCATGGAATTTAATAAAGGATTGTGGATGTGAGACAGCGTCATTGCCTGAGATATATTGTGCTGTCATGAAAGATGTTGGCAAACTTAGAACGATTCTCCAATGTCCACTGGAAGTACGTAAAGCTGTGATAATGCAACTAGTCTTTGGTTCATCTGATTAATCATTCTATAATGGTGCTATTATGTTTATGAATAATTTATTTGCATTTTAATATGTTTTTTAATATTTGGAACACTTGTTTGAATATTTTAAAGGTTGTGCAATGTACTTAGTTTGAATATTTTATTCCGTGTTTTATTGAATCAAAGTTGTGGTTTAAGTGGTATGTAATGAGTTTTTTGGCGTGGTAGTGAGTTTCTTTTGTGTGGTAATTTTTTTTGAAAAGTTTACGTTGTTTGTTTTGATGTAATAATAAAAAGATATTAGATTTTAAGATTTTAAGGGTAAAAACGTAAATTAGTTTTAAAATACCTCCCCTCCCCTTGTGAACCAAACATATATTTAATTAAAATACATCACCTCCCCTCCCCTTCCATCTTTTGAACCAAACATATATTTAATTAAACTACCTCCCCTCCCCTCCCTTCCCCTCCCCTTCATTAAAATCCCTCCCCTCCCCTCATTTGAACCAAACAGACCCTAAATAACATATTGTGCATTTACCGGAGAGAGAGAGTAATTAGCAATTGTTTGTTATGAGAGAAAGATAATATTTTTGTTTTACGTGATATATTAAATTTATTGGAAAAAGTGCAAAAAAATATGAATTTATTGGTGGATTAAAACGAGGGTATAATAGGAAGATAACGTGCAAAATACACTTCTTTAATTTGGTGTTATCTTTTTAAAAAGACAATTAAAAAAAAAACGGAGGAAGTATGGTTGTCGGTGTAAAATTAATTTACTCACAGTACATGTCCTTTAAACTCAAAATAAATTCAAATAAAGCTCAAAATAAACCAAACGTATTGATGTGTTTTGAAAATTTGTTAAGTGTCGGGGATATTTTCATCAATTTGATCTTTAATGATTATTTTTACAAATCTCTTTTATGATTGTAAATAATTTTAAAAGAAAAATTCTAACGAGTACAAATAAAAATTAAATTTTTTGAATATTATTTGAATTATTTAAGTTGCAATTATCCGTGAAACAAGGAAATCTGAAAAAAAAATAATTTAAAGACCAATAAATTTATTCAAAACTAGCGGCCACCTGGGTGTGTGATTGAGATTTTCTATTGTGCTAATATAGATAACTACTTAATCTCTTTCTTATTGTGCTTAAATTGATAATTATTGAACCTCTTTTTTTGTTGTGCTTAGAAATTAACAAAAAATATATTTTTTTTACTAAAAAAAATTTGTTAACCTCCTTTTCGTTGTGATTAGTTATTAAGAAAAAAAGAAGCTAAAAATCTACTTTTACGTGAAAGTTATTTTTCAATATATACAAATATTTGAATAGAGTGAAGGGCAAAAGTGTCAATAAAAAAAGTCCATGCGAAATGGATATTCTCTTTATATATTGGTATAGATATAGAATAGATAAAAAGAGAAATTACAAATATTGGAAGAACAGTGCTGAAACCCAAACCAAAGTAAAAATATGTATAAACATGTGTCTAGTTAAAAATCTAATAAGAAAAACTCAATGGATAAAAGTCATAAAAGCTTAGCAAAGAAAAAAAGAGCGTAGATCAAACAAAAGTTTGAACATTAGAGAGGATAATCAAGAAAGTTCTAACCTATGTTAAATGAATGAATCTGAAAGACTGAAAAACAAGGGATAAAATTCCACCAAAAGTCCTAAGGAAGCAGCAATATTGTCTGCAAATGATTTTCTTCTCACGATTAAAGGCCAAAGTATCATCTTAATTCTTTTTAAAAATGAATAGTAAATACATTGTACTCTTGAAGGTTTACTCATCATTGTTCTTAATTCACGATTGGATTAATGCAACCAACTGAATTCTTAGGTCATGTATATACGAGGATTCAATGGGGATATTTTACTTAAAATTATTTCTCTAATCTTCAAATAAAATCAAAGCAGCCGGAAAGAGTCATTTGACATTATTGATAAACAGCTCTAGAACAAAATAGGGTTCAATAATTACTGAATTATTTCTTACAGCTATAGTCTACCATTACATCTAGAGTACACCAATCAGAGGCAGTAAACAACAAAGGTAAACATGGCTCCAAAGTGAAGGATCCCAGCAAGTCACCATCAATGATCACTCTTCAATATATTCCTGGAATGATTCTGTAAGGTACCCTGTCGCAATAGAGTTTCCAGTACTTGCCATACCTGCATTCAGTGCAAATTTTCAACTACATGTACATGCTTCTGACCCACAACCATGAAATTTCATAATCCATTAGGAATGAAAATGGGCCAACTCTAGTTGACAGTCGGTAGGCTGTTAGTTTGTTATAGATAAGAAAAACAAAACGTAGGAATTAGACCAGTGCATGTTTAGAATTTAGATTGGTGGTGAGTTTGGTGTTATCATTGTGTGCCCCATGATTTTGGCAAAAACTACACTTTGAAGTTTCAACAAAATCACAAAGCTAATGTAATTTTTCCAAACTCACTAGCAAATCCAAACATGCATTGAGCATTTGTGGTAGTCTATACACACTGAAACAACAAAGTCCAAGAAGTATCGCTAACAGATATAACAGAATGCTTACTTGGTTCTGCATCGATCATCGTCCCTTTTTGCTCGATCGAAAAGAAGGATGGTAAGAAATATCACGTAGAAGTAAGGCAGAAACTGCACAGGAAAAAAGAAGCAGATAAATGATTGAAAAGAAGTAAGGCAGAAATAACATTTTCTACAACTTTCAACATGTACAGAGAAATAAACACTCTTCTTACATGATTGAAAAGAGCTGGGACTGTCCAGAAGAAAGCAGCTAGTATTTCAGGGACATAATGAAAATGACGAGCTAATCCCCACCTGCAGGTAGCACAGAAAAAATGAACTGGATATTTTCTGAAACGTAAGACATGTTTTCTAAGAAAATAAGGTTAGAGCAAATATCAAAATCCAACATATATTATGAGATTAAAATTTAAATGTAACCTATAGTTAGCAATAATATTTCTATATGGTTGTAAACTATTAACATCAGCATAATGGAATTATAACACATTTTAAATCAAATGTCCAGAATCAAATCAACCCCAACAAATGGCAAGCTCAACTCCTCCACAAAGGGCGGAAGGTGTGGTCTCGACTCTCCGGGTGGCGGTAAGCAGTATGCTTCCCCAATCATTTCAAATTTTCAACAACTTCATGTTAACATATGCTTAAAAAAATGTTTCAAGTGAAAACTTACCATCCAGATGTTAATAGAAGGCTTCTTTTTGTTTCCCCAGAAGTAGTAGTATATGAGGCCTCTATCTGCATATACATTTTCATCAAGAATAGCTTATGTAAGTCTTATGGAAACAAAAAATTTGCAAGTTTCCCAATCTCACTTGCATTATATAGAAAGCACATTCCAAATGGAAAATAATAATTTAGTATATTCTAGGCATATTTACCTTTGATGGAGCTTTTCCCCAGACCAAACCTTTTCCATTTGTCCTACGAAACTCTTGCCTTTGCCTGTCACAGTCATAGTTGATGTATATGCACAGAATGCCCGCCAATAAAATAAAGAGCGCTAGCTGGAAGACAAGGAAGATAATTTTCATGGAAAATGGGAAATATCGAAAAGCATATATTAAAAATAAAGAAAACTCTGCTGACAAAATCACTTGAATAACTCAATCCTATCTTTACCTTTTGCTCCCTCACTGTGTAACAGCCACAAAGCAACAAAACAAACAGGAAGGGGATGGTACCTGGGTGCCAAGGTTTACTGGATGGTTGACAAGGTACATTCCAGGAGATGTATAGATAGATGGAACCCAAACTAAACAGCCCCAGCAAATATAAAATCCAGCTGCCAGATTTAGGTGTTTTGAGATTTAATGAGACAACAAAGAAGATTAAATACAAAATATACAATCAATTGAGAAAATAATATATGAAAACTAATCCAAAAATAATGTGAAATGCAGCCATCGTGGAAGGTATGCTCTTAATAAACTATTAACACCTATGAGGTCGAGACTCGAGATAACATAATAGCAGAACAATAGAAATAAACAAGTATGTCAACGAAAACAAAAATAAAGCATGTGTGAACCTCGATCGTGTGCAATATCCATTGTGTTCCAGTATCCAGCTTCCCACCAGAAAAACTTGGTAACATACACCAGCATTAATATAGTATTTACAAGCATCGAGTCTGCTACTTTCCCATTTTCTTCATACTATTAAGACAAGAATACAAACATTAGTGAATTAACCAAAGGGTAGAAGTTTCACCAAACAAAATTACAAAATAAATTTGTGTTATGGACTCATTATGAGTAACATCATGTTCATGATGGTAATAAGTCAGTACCACCTGGCCATTATATCCAAAACAACCAAGGAACTTCAATCCCATATATAAGTTAAATCTTATCAAAAGACAAAAAAATCCAAAAGTAGATGGCCTAAGATTTTATAGAACTTGCATGGTCACCTAACCATCTGTGTATGCCAAATAAATGTTAGATGGTACAATCATTAAGCTTGACTTCAGTATTCATACAAAGAATAAAACCTCTGAAACTCAACCTGCTTTATGCAATAGGTAAGTGCAAGAACAGCCCACGACATCATTCCAAATCTGCAGTTTGTGAAAACTTTTATGTCAAAATATTTTCCAATGCGTGGATAGAGCTCCATACCCTACACGAATGACAAAAAGTTAGAAGGCCATCATTTATAGCAAAAGGTGGAATTAAATCCACATGTCTTGGCCTGTTGTTGTTCATATAAAAACATGTCCCAAAGGACGAGTTTCATTTTTCAAGCAATTTCTTCTGGTGTGGTAAAAATGGAAATTACAACCATAAAACATTATAACAGTTCTACAAGAAGAATTTTGAAGTTGAGTGGAACCAAATTAAGCAAAAAGGTTGGTGATTATAGACATATTTTGTATGCATTCTCTGTGCCTTCTTGGTGTAGAATGAGAAAGGCGGTAATTTTAAAGAAAGGTCTGGTGCAGCAATGATCCTCTAAAGGATGACACCACCATCAGACAAAAGAGGCTTATCATTCATGCTACCGCTCACTTTTATTTTAATTTTTTTCCATTGTTCGCATTCTCTTTCTTCAATCCATGTAAATTTCTAATGCAAATAAATGGATATCTAACAAATATTGAGTTGAACAGTTTAATCAAAGTAAAATGCATAGAATAGTTTACCCAGTAAAAATCAATGATTATGTTGCCAGATGAGCCAGAATCAGTAGAAGATGGTGCCAAATGACCCTAGCAAATATAATAATACTTGAGTGAGAAATTTATTTGAATGTAAATTGCACAGGAAACAAGTACACAAGAGGCTCACTCACTTTTATGTATAAGAAAATACAAAAGATAAAGCTCCCAAATATGAGCGTTGAATAAATCTCCCCCAGATGATCATAAACGATTGTTGGGTTGAATATCCCAAACCTGAAAAAGAACGAACACATTGGAAGATGAAATGAAAAACACATGATAGGCAATAAATGAAAGAATGAAGTGATACTGTTCATTACTAATTAATACTCCATATTGTACTTTCAAGTTTCAATTAATAAGCATAAAAGCATAATAAGAATACAAAATAAATAGATAGATAGAGAAGGGGGTGAGTAACAACTGAACTGACCACCAAAGAGCAACATAAGTGAGCAAGGTAACTAAGTAAGCAGCAACACCATTTGCCTTGTAGACAGGTCGATTGCCGGCGGGAGAAATAGGGCCGTAGACAGTTTTACCGGGAAGTAGAAGTTGAAGTGCGGCTTCAAATGCACCGTAAACAGCGATAATTTTGCAAGCGAGAAGAGTTGGCTTCGGCCATAGATTAACAAAGCCGCCGTTATCTCTCAAGTAATAAAAAGTGTTCAAAACCGATCCATCCGCCGCCGTCATTGTATACCATCTGCAGTCAGTGTGTGTCGAATAATTATTAGATCTGGATCAGAATGAATTCATCGATTGATTGATTAGTAGTAGATTAGTAGTAGACTTACAGTAGAATTACGAAAGGAGGACAGAGTGTGAGGAGTGATATCATGGATGCATAGGTCACGATCGGTGAATGTACGGTGTCGCTGTTCTTCGATTCCACCATTTTCGATCTTCGAATTAGTGTTTGTGTTGTGATGAGATTCACAGATAGATAAAAATAAAGAAATTAAGACTGGGCGACGACGACGACGACGACCATATATTATAATGTGAAATAACTATAGTAGTATAGTGCATAATACATGGATTTGATTCCCACATTAAGACTGAGGTAGGCATGTTTGCTATAATTGTTTCTTTTCGGTACCTAATTTGGGGGGTACCCTTCCAGATACACCTACTACTACTTTCTCATTGGGTATACGCCCTCTCTTATATTATAAATGGAATAAGAAAAAGTAATTTTTTTCTTTCCTTGTAAATTGCGAAGTTTGGAGTACTCTATATATATATAGGGATGAAAAATAAAATAAAGTTTCTTCTCTTTTCTTCTCAAATTAATTTTCTCTGTTTTTTATTTTATTAATTTTTGCATAGATTTAAGTGAATTTAGAAAACTCAAGAATCCAATTTTTTTTATTATTTTGTAAAAAAGAAAAAAATTTCGTAAGCTCTTAAGCTCCTTTTATATCAATCGCATTTCTTGATAGTTTTAAACTCTTTTCATTACTTAGTCAAAAAAATAAATTATTATCATTTTAATATTTATCACTTTATTAACTGATATATTATTTTGGGTGTGTTTGAATTGGTTTATTTTTTAGCTTATGAAAGATGTATTTTTATAAGCTATTTTTTTATAAACTATCTTGATAAACTTATTATAATACACTAGCCGCCAAACGGACACGTTCCGTGCCCGTTTGTGTGATCGATTTTTTTTTGTTTGTTGTAATCAATGTTCTCTATTGTGCAAATATAAATAACTACTTAATCTCCTTTTTTATTGGACTTAGTTAATTGATAACTTAACCTCCTTTTTTGTTGTGGCTACTTATTAAGAAGAAAAAAATATATATTTTTTTTACTATATAAAAAAACCTACTTTTATATAGAAGTTGTGCTTAGTTTTTTTTTTTGTAGTTTCTTTTAAGGGTAAAATAGGAATATTGAAAAATTCATCCCAAAAATTTATATCCCCTTTATATATTAGTATAGATAAAAACTTATTTATTTGTATAAGCTATTTTGTATAAGCTAAAAAATAAATCAATTTAAACGAGAAATATTTGTGTTTTAAAGAGTCTTATCACATAAATCACACACACTAAAAAAGAAAAAAAAAATGGATATTGGTCATAGCATTTGAATTATAGTATGAAAAAGAGAACGACTTAAATATATTTTGTCATTTATCTTTTACCAAATATTTGTTTTTGTCATTTATCTTTTTTATTCATTTTAGTCATTTATTTTTCTTAATTGTTGAACATTAATACTTCTATTACTTAAGTTACATACCAAAGTTCAACCGCAGCATGTTTAAGTTATCTTAAATTGTCCAAAAAAAATGTTGTAAAACAAAAATCGACTAAAAAAAATGATTAATTGAGATTTTTATATATATAAAATAATTACACATAAATAAAAGATATATGGACAATGAGTATTGCCGTTAAACCTTTAAGTATAAATGGGAATTGTGGACATATAAGATTTTTAGCATGCATTAGTGAATTATATGTTGATCATAGCTCGCAGTAACATAAAAATAGTAAAGAGTGACAAGATTAAAAGATGTTTGTAAAGAAAGGTGTAAATGTATTTTATGTGCGCAAAGCTTCCCGATAATGATGTACATGACATATACAAAAAGAATAAGAACATTTAGAAAAAAAGATAAAAAACAAAAATAAATAAAAAGATAAATGAAGAAAAATATATTTAAGTGAAATAAAAGATCTCTGCTGCACATGGAAGAATCCAATAAGCAAGAGTTTTCAAAAGCATTGTAGATCTGAGTTTTCTTATTAAGCCAAATGAAATGACAACTTGGCATTAAAGGCTTCTGAAAAGTCAAAACAGAGTACTACTCCTTCCGATCACTATTATAGCTTTATAGTAAGTAAAAAATTCTTTTTAGATTTATTGAAAAGTTAATGTATCTAGTTTATATTATAGGCCAAATACATTAATTTTTTAATGAACATAAAAAGTGGTTTTTTGCTTATAATAGTGACCGGAGGGAATGAATATTTTTCCATCTCTCTTTGGTAGAACAGAATTAGAGAACAGTACATTTTGTAAAATGAATGAATAGTATAATTGAAACAAAAAACAGTGCATTTAAAGAGAACTTTTTTAATCATAAAGGATAAATAAAGTACAACAAGATTTTTAAGGAAACACAAGATAATTGGCATCAGCAATAAAACAAAATAATTGACATCTACGAATACATTCAATGCATTTACTCACCCTGGTTAATTGTTTTGTTCCAAGTGTTTTGCGTTATTATTATTCATGATTGTTAGGATGAGAGTGTTTTAACGAGTGAACTTAGTAGTTGATAAATTCAAATACTAGTTGATAAATTCTTAAAAAAACAAATTGTTTTAAAGAATTTAAGTTCGATTGAAATAATTTTTTACCGGATTTTATTTATTTTACGATTAAACTCTTTGGAATTTTTTTATCCTAAAAACCCAAAGATTAACACACAAAATATTAACGAGTGAAAATATATCATATCATACCAAAACTCAAGCTTATAACTTTCTTTTTTGACCAAATCAAACTTATGACTTAGCTAGTGTAAAAGTGTAACAAATCAATATAAGTCCTGGAGAGTAAAATAGGCCTACAATATATTTGTTAAGTTTAGGTGATTAATCATGTTATTAGAATGATCTAGAAGAATGATGAGTCATTGATTAGTTTGTTAGGATCAACCAATGCTATATATAATGTCATTGGATGAATGTAATAGCAAGAAAAATGAATGAAAGATGTTAGTTATTTTAGCTTAGTGTAGTTTGTTAGTATAGTTTAGCAATTATGTCTTTCAATTATGAACAACTAAAAAGTTGTTTATAACAATTGATGTTTTCATTGCTATGGATTTTCCTCCCTACCATTACTACCATCATTAACACTCATACTTTGTTGAAAGCTCAAACTTATCAACGATCAACCCACTTCACCACACCACAGTCACTGTCCAGCCAATACATTTCTCCACTTCACCACACCACCGTCACTGTCCAGCCAATACATTTCTCCACCATCCATATCTTACATCACCACACATATACAATCACACCCGCACACATATACAGATTGCATTGCCTTAAACTCTCCTCTCGGTTCCACTCATAACACCAAGTTCCTTCTTCAACAGCTTTTACAGGGCCAACAAACTTGCATCCATGCCATTTCCAATCTCGTCACTGACATTTCAACACTCAACCAAAGCCTCACACCTCCTAACTACACCCACCACTTTCCAGATCAATTGTGCGCATCACCAAACGTTTCAACCAACAACAACCACACACAATCTCTACCATTTCCTATCCAATTTTGGAAAACACGGAGGAACAAAAGGGATTTGTTGTTGAAACCTTTAAGGATCTAAAACCCTTAAAGCTAGTACCCGATCTCACAATCCATTCTGATCCGGCATCTCATGTCGTGGGCAAACAACACGTTTTCGTCGCTAACGATTTCAACATCGTGGCTCCGTCAAATCTTGTACTAGATTCAACCACGACCTTCTCAACTGAAACGACGACGCAATGGAAGGACGAGACCACAAAGTCATCGCTGATTTCGAAAACCACCATTGCCATCAAGCTCACCGGTGAAACTGACGAGCACGCAACCACTGAGAAAGATCAAATGGCACTTCGTCCAAATTCTTTTCCTGAACCTCACGATCCTCCTCTCCACGATTCCAATCTCTTTGCCTCTTTCACCATCCAATCATTTGGCGATGTTCCTCTGAGTTTGCTTCCGGCGAAACACTGTTTGGTCAAAACAACTCTGCCTTCAACTGAGAAGGAGGTTGTGCGCGACGTCGCCACGACAAACACACCTCTGCAACATACATTCCTCATTTTCATGCTAGCTGATGTTTCCATTCAAATTTTCGATCCCGGCGGAAGGCTCACAGTTGTCGTCTGTTCCGCCGCACGCCGCCGTCAAATCTGAAGTTTCAAAGCGTGACATTTATTTTTCTCACTTTTGTTGTCATCTTATTTGCAATTGCAACGGTACCTCCACTATGCGTTTGGGCTTCTCTTTCTTTCTTATGGGAGCCATGGGATAGAGGAAAGATTAGTAGAAAATGGATGGAGATATTTTTGGTACGGGCGACGTCATCATGCTTGTTTTCAGGGATGGGATATTTTCGCAATTTGGTATTTGCAAACATCACAAGTACTGCAACGCACGTGAAGGAAGATGAGTCAATAAGAGTAAATAGGGAATTGAAGTCATTAAAATCCCCTAATGATTTAATGGGCTCTTCATACTTGGCCCAAATTGCACTTTCATACTTGTCTCATGCTGTTTAGAAGAATTGCATTTTTTGGCAACTACACATAAAAGTTTGAAGTTGTAACCATACATTGTGAAATTTTTGGTTTACACCTTGAGGACAAGGTGTTTGTGCAAGACCAATGGAATGTTACGAATCAATATAAGTCCTAGAGAGTAAAATAAGCCTACAATATATTGGTTAAGTTTAGGTGATTAATCAGGTTATTAGAATGATCTAGAAGAATGATGAGTTATTGGTTAGTTTGTTAGGATCAACTAATGCTATATATAATGTCATTGGATGAATGTAATAGCAAGGAAAATAAATGAAAGATATCCACCATGTTTAACATAAATTACTTATCATAAAACTCCATCATGGAAATTATTTATTTTTTATATACACCATCATGAAGATTTTGAAAGGAATATTACTTAGTAATCACAAATAGCTATGTGTGTTATCAAAACATGCCAATAAATTATTATTTTCACACAACAATTAAATGCATATTTTCATGCTAGAAATATTATTAAACACCAATACAATCTTTTTACAAAGTTATATACTGCTCATTAAACATACTCTCTGTAACACTCATATGCTCTTCCACCGAGTCTCCTTCTTTATATTTTATACATTTAAATCAAACATATGTCTTATTTTGCACACACAACTCATTTTTAATTTATTTTACATTATGAGCATTTGTTCTAACTTCAGCACATGAGAATACAACTTAAGTTTAGTCACATCATAATCATAGCATGTGCCTCTATTCAAGTTCTTCCGTTAAATGTACTTATCATTGGGTTAGGTGTTATCCTCTCGACAGAGGCGTATTTGATGCATGTGACACATGAATCATGGCATATGGCCTCATAAAAACGAGGGCCTCAAGAATAAATACAGGTAGTAATATTAGTAAATAAACTGTATAAAATGAGGGATTGTTGACTTACAAACGAGGAATTGTGGAGTATAAATATTTGAAATTCTCTTTATACTAAAATGAAAAATTTATCAGTCAAAAATTGTTTTAAAAGATATTGTTCTATTGTGAATAAATGTTTTAGACGCTTTATAGTTATTGTTATAGTTAATAGTAAATTGTTAATTGTTATAGTTAACTGTTAATAGTTAATTGTTAATTGTTATAGTTAATTGCTAATTGTTATAGTTATAGTTAATTGTTATAAGTAATTGTTCAGGCGACCGCCACCCAAGAGTCTCAATGCCAAAATTGTTTTAAAAGATATTGTTCTATTGTGAATAAATGTTTTAGATGTTTTATAGTTATTGTTATAGTCAATAGTAAATTGTTAATTGTTATAGTTAACTGTTAATAGTTAATTGTTATACTAAATTGTTATAGTTATAGTTAATTGTTAATAGTTAATTGTTACAGTTAATTGCTAATTGTTATAGTTATAATTAATAATTAATTGTTATAGTTAATTGCTAATTGTTATAATTATAGTTAATTGAACAATGTTCAAGATACCTTGGCGCATCATCGTCAACATGCTATGCAAATGATTCAAAATAATTTCCAGAACCCTGCTAACAACGAAAGGAGACATGTTTTAAATCTTTCCGGGAATTTGACTTGGAGACTTGCCATAGATCTTATGGTATCTATTGACCGTGAGGTCATTCAAAACAAACCTTCACCAATCATGCATCACATATTCATGGGAGCAAAACGCCATACCAGGAGGTGGTGGAGGAGGGAGAGGGGGAGAGAGAGGAAGAGTCGAAGTACATGGTAATTATAATAATATTTACTATGGAAGTTACTTCGGAATGTAAAACACTTTAAGATTCGTGAGTGGTGCAGACGTTTATACGACTCTTTCTCTGTCAATGCTTTTTTAAAGTGATCTTCTGGAATTATTTTAATAGCCACCTCGGTAGGATCCCCACAAGTAGGAGTAGATTCCAAGATACCTTCATAAATCTGGTAACGATGGTCGCCTGTTGCAATCATTTGTTCCACGACCAACTTGTCCCCCTAAATGTCTCTGTCTCCCATTAGTCCTGCTTATTAACAAAAAAAACTAATCAACAGAATCTTAAAGTGTTTTTCATTCCGGAAGATATATAATCTTAATAAACACTTACAAAAAGATTGGACTAACAAATCTCCATCCTAGATCAAACACTGGATTTCACAGATTCACTTTTTCTTTGGCCAATTTAAGAAACTGGTCATGATTTTGATTAATATGAGAAAGAATATGGTCGCTGTTAACTGTATCTATCAGTTCATATAATGTACATTCAACTTTTTGTAAAAGAAGTTCATGATGATCTTTTTTCTGATAAGAAAAACAGCTCAAAATACGGGGGTTTTGGAGACTTCGATAAGCTGCTTTATCGGTCTCTGTTTGTTATGATACTTTCATGGGATGTTTTTGAAGTCCATCGCCGTAGAATCCCAAATACCTTCCCAAATTTCGGAATCATGGTCGCAATCTTTTCTCATAAGATAATTTGTCGTCCCATATTTCTCCTAAGATAACCTTGTCGTCGTCTTCCATAGGTCAAAAATGCATATTAGGAGAGAGGAAGAGGGTGTAGGTTGAGAGACGAAGAGAGGGTGGAGTTTAGTGAATGTGAGAACTAAACGGATGTGAAAAAAAAGAGTATTAGTAATTGTTCGATTGGATGTGAAAAAAAAGAGTATTAGTAATTGTTCGATTGTAAATAAATATTTTAAACGGTTTATAGTTAATTGTTAGTTAATAGTAAATTGTTATTATTATAGTTAATTGTTACGGTAGTTATAGTTAATTGTTATAATTATAGTTAATCGTACATTGTTATAGTTAATAGTACTGTAATTGTTATGGTTAATTGTTATACTATAATTTTATCAAATCGAGAGGCATGTGATAAAAGATGGTTTTGTTTATCAAAATTTGTTTATATTAGTGAAAAAATGGTTATTTTTAGTGCTATTGATGTTATTTGTAATTTAGATCGATGAAAATTCTTTTAAATTTTATGCGTTTTTTATATTAGGTCTTATTCATGACATCCGAAAAACCAAAAAATGAAAGACTCCCCTGCCCCTCAAGAGAATCATACAAGTCTTTTAAAATGTTTAATTAGTAAAGTTGAATTCGGTGTTTAATTTTTCTCCATTCATAATACACAAATCAAACTAGGATCTTAAAAAATACAGTTAAGAATATAATTAATTAAATTAAACTATAAATTAAACTGCATTAATTTTAAATTATATTATTTTATATACTTTTGAAGTGAACTATTTTTAAAAATCAATTCTAATTCAATTTAAAACCAATTATGAATTTGTTAAAAAAAAAACAATTACAGATAGTTTAGTCGGGTTCATTTCTTAATTCTTGTTCAAAAATTACTCTGAAATCGAGAGATACTAAGTTTGAGAGAAAAAATGAGAGAGAGAAAAATACCGAGATAACATATTCAATTCATTAAAGAAAATCAATTTTAATCATAAAAAGAATTGCCCAGCGGGTCAATCGGTTTTAAACCCAGTTTATATAACAAATTTACAAATTTTTACTAAAAATAGTTTTTAAGAACCGAATTAAAATAATGTGGTTCAATTCAATTTTTAATTATGAACACCCCTAAATCAAACCAACCAAATGTGATGTATAAAAAAAAAAAAGACTTAACAGTCTGGTTTTTCTCAGATTTGTGAGACACACCCCCAAAATAACTTCCTAAAGAATAAAAACAAAACCTTCCACAAATCCATGAAGGAAAAAATAAGAATCACTAATGATGGAAACCGATCAACAACACAAAATATGTCAAACTTAAATTTATTAGCATCCAACAAAACTGAAATTGACGTGTTTACACCTCGTTGATCATTCAAGTTTTATGAATGATCTAGCTTGTGATACATAACATATACATGAAGCTTTACAAAATTTCATATGCATACAACATTAGTAAGTCATATTCATTAGCTACAAAACAAAACAAAACAAAAAAGGAAATGAAACACTAAACATACTTAAATATATATATAGAATGATCAGAGCTCTTTTGGACGTTTCTTTTCTTCCTTATTATCAGACAAAGTCCTCTTCACCTTCTCTGCTGCTGATTTTGCAGCATCCTCTAATGTAGCTTTGCTTGTTCCTATACTTTTGGCTAAAGCTTCTTTCACCTTCTCCCCAGCTCCATTGTTATCTGCCACTGCTAATTCAGCCTCATCTCCTCCTCTTCTGAAACTATATAAATAAGCCAAAAATAAATAAAGTATAAGGTTGATATATACCATAGTCACACGGTTCGCAATTCGTTTCGGTACGCGGTACGGGTTCGGGTACGCGGTACGCCACCTTTAAAGAATTCGGTACGTGAGAGGTATACATAGTCGGTACGCTAATCAGTATGTTGGTAATAAAAAATTAAATAAAATATTTAAAGAAAATATTAATTAGTATTAAATTTATGTTAATTAATATTATTAATCTATAGTTTATATTAATCATAAAATTGAGAATCAAATTTCCATCAAATAAAAGTTGAGTGTATGCTGATAGCACATGTGTTTCGTGTATCATAGAGGGAAAACAAGTAACGCATCAAGAAATGTAACTAACATTGAGAGGTATACAACCCAAATCCAATATACATTGTACAAAATGCATTGTACGAGTGGACAAGTGATGTTATACCTGTAACCATCATATTCACAGCTAAGTCTAAATCAATCTCAACATTTTATATTTTGTTCTTATTTGATTGTTGGGGTGGTTCGCCGGTACTTTGGTTTTAAAGAATTCGGAGAGAATTACGACGAACCAATTCGCAAAAGTACCACGAATTGGTACGCGCGAACCAATTCGCGGTTCGTCACCTTTGAGAAGAATTATGTGACTATGATATATACTATAAGCCAAATAAACATATTGAGGTACTCCCTCTGGTTCTAAATATAAGCAAAAAGTTACGTTTTAGATTGATTGAATAGTGAATGAATGTGTCCTATAACATAGACCGAGATTCATTCATTATTCAATAAATGTGAAAAATGACTTTTTGCTTATATTTAGAAGCGGAGGGAGTAGGTAGGGATGGAAGAAGGTGGCTTACGTACTCTATATTTGGAGGAAAGAAATAGGCATAAGTGTGATTTACAATGGTCTTAGCCATGTGCCAATACTGTCCAAATCCAATACTTGTTGGAAAAATTGAAGAATAGTACATAGAATACGCGCTTCTCAATCTCTGCCACACCCACAAACCCGATTTCTTGCTCTGCTCCTCTCCATCATTATTAATGGTATTGGCATTGGCATTGGCAACAAGAATAATAGAAGAGACGCTCAACAACACCAAAATGACAACACTACAGTTGCACTCCACTTTTTATCCATAATATTAGAGAGCATATTACATTCTTCATTTGTTTGTTTGAAACAAAAAGATATATATAGTATATATTGTTAAGTAGCTAGGGTGATGATATTTTGTGGACACGTTAGTCACTTGCACCACCACACGTGTCCTTCCTGTATTACCTACTCACCCTTGTTTACTCTACACGTTTCACTTCACCATTTATAATTATAATTAATTATCTTCCTTCCTTCTATAAAGTTTATTACATTATTATAGAGACTCACACACACACCAAGGTCGTCTTTATCTATATACTGTTTAGAATAGATGAATCAGCTTCGAACCGCTATTTTTTTTTAGGCTTAATTAGTTTGTAGGTCCCTTCAAGAAAATAAGTTTTATCTTGGGGATATGGATTCAGTGCAGTCGGAGAGAGATGACTGCACTGCAGTCAATCAAATCTGGTCCGTTTGATTGAGATCGGACGGTAGCAATTAATAACTCAGAAAATAAACAAAAATATATAAAATAGATCGGACGGCTGAGATCACCCTGCAGTCACTATTTGACTGCAGGGAATCCAGATCCTTTATCTTGGTCCTTTAAAGAAAATAAGTTTCAGTTTGGTCTCTTAAAGAAAATAAGTTCCACTTTAGTCCTTATTGATATCTCCATCAGTCAATATAGTCATTTCCGTCCATTTTTTTCAAAAGTTGTTAACTTCGGTACAGATGCCACGTAACAACCTATTTTGCCATCTGTACAAAAGTTAACGGTTTCTGAGAAAAAATGGACGAAAATGACCATATTAACAGCCGGAGATATCAATAAGAAACTAAAGTGACTTATTTTTTTTAAAGAACCAAAGTGAAATCAAAAAAGTCTTTAAGAGAGCTACAAGCTAATTATGTTTGTTTTTTTTTTTAATTACAAGTAGCATTAGTATATTACGAATAGATATCAAAAGAAGGCACACATGTCACTAGGATATCAAAAGGGAAAGCTCTAATTAAACTATATGGGATTCTACTTAGAAATAGAATATGGTAGAGCAGAGTAGTAAGACACCACTTAAAACCATTAGATTTACAATTAAAAAAAATAATAAAAAACTTAAATGGATAAGATATTTCCAATATCTTACACATAAAAAAGAAATTCTACCACCACTTCACTGTCATCGACTCTCCTAGCTAGAGTGAGTGACTATTGAAACAAAATTAAGATGATAATTCAAGATTGAATCTTTATATCCTAACTCATTCTTAGACTCACATAAATCTGATAGTCGAAATGGAATGGGACAAGTTTTATTAAGATCAAATTTTGGCTTTAGAAATTGATTGATGGTGGTGAATGAGCTAGTAGAATCATATTGAACTATTTATAGTAGTCTTCCATCTTGCAAAATAAACGAAGGCTTTAACTAAAAATATGTGATCACAATTCATATAGTTGGACATTTTATTATTATTCTTCACAAAATTCATTGTATTGTAGATAAACTACTTTCAGTCGTTGTAATAAATCAAAATTAACTTCAAAAGTAAATGCATCATTATATTGGATACATGTTATTATGTTTAAAAAATTTCCCAATAGAATGAATACTTTGATCACAGAGGAACCTGACCTGACGCTGCCAGTAAGAGTTTATTTATGCGGAAGAGAATGAATTAGTAGCCTCTATTTTTTCATCTTTTTTGGATCTTAGACTAATTATATTATAAAGTAAATACAAAATTAATTAATATTTACAACAATCACAATAAATTAATCATGTTCGTTCGTTTGATATAAAGTTTCTACCACGATAGATATACAGAATCCAAGAGAAAAGGGTAGAACCTATTTGTGGAAGCTCATTATTTCATTCATATTGAAAGGTTATATATATATATAGATTAACACTCACTTCTGAAGACAGGAATATATTATATTATAGAAGGCAAAGCCAAATATTATTAAATCGATTCACTAATAAACAAATGTGTATATATATATACCAGATAACCAGAAAAATCATTGGTTCAACAAAATAATGATATATGATATAGTATTCCATTAACAGATCGATCAACACAGCAAGTTCAAATGAATATACATTACTTACTTCTTCTCACTATTATAAGAAACAACCATCATATCATATCCATTCAAAAAAGTTTGAAATTCTTCTTAAACAAAAATAAACGAATAAGAATTGTCATTAGCTATACAACAAGTTGAGAGTATGTATGAACCAAAAGGAGGAGGAAGGAAGGAAAGAAAGAAAGAAGGAAATTCACGGATGTAAATGGTAGCAACATCATCATCACTCACACTCACTTACCAACAACAACACATATATATATATGCTTACAAAACACAACAACATCATCAACAACAACCACCACCACCCCATCAATTTGTTTTCTCAAACAAGAATAGTACCTAAAGAGACTCACTCACTCACTACACTGGAATCACATCAATCTTTGACGTATCTTCACATCTCAAAACAATACCCTCAAGGCTAGCTGGAAAAATACATTTCCCCCATTGGCATCCCGTCGTCAATGGCTCAGGCGGAGGCACAATCATAAGCACGTTGTCATTTCTATGAACAACTCCCATTACGCTAACCGTGCTACCTTCTTTTATGTACCTACAAAAACATCATTGCCAAAACTTTCGTATCATCTTCTACATATGCATGATACTACTAATGGTATCTTCAACTTTTATTCTTAAACAAGATAAAATACTTTACCCTTCTTTTAACTGCATAACACGATCATCGCTTGAAAGGTTTCTTTGCCCCAACCATCGAAGGAAATCAGGGGACATGTCTTTATTCTCTGGATTAACATCAATTACAACCGAATCATCAACATAAGGAGTCACCCTTGCACCAAAGCCTGTTTTCACCAATGCTCTCAACCCAGATTGGAAATCAGATATGTAAAAGTCCACCACATGCCTCTGCATTCAATAAAATAAATGGAAAAACATCAAGGAGCTATAAATTTCATATATTAACATGCAACATCCCCAAAATATACAATTTGCATCCTGCTACAGGCATTTATATTCCACATTAAACAGTATTTCAATCCAAGACTTCCATAAACAAACAAATATAATACCAGCATAACATCAGACATAAAGATCTACCACATAACCACCATAAGAAATCATCAGCAAATTGCACAACAAATAGAAAGAAAGCTGCACATTCAGTGTCAGAAGAAAAGTGACAAAAGTATTTTTTTTTTTTTATCAGTTTATAAATTTCTTTCAAATGAAAGCTAGATGGAAACAAGAGAGAAATAGTAATCATAACAAAGCTTTGTCCATTTGATAGATATAATAAGATAGACGGTGTTATGATGTACAAGGTCCTAGAAAGAAATAATGATCATAAACAATATTTGATGACTATATGGAGCAATAATGTGTCTGCATTATTACATATTAATAGCTTTATTTCTATGTGAATAAGTTTGAAACAAAACATAGGTAAAGTTTTGAAGTGATAGCAGTGTTGATTCATCGGCAATCCTAGTAGTCGTAGCATCTAATCCCACTCATGTTGGAGAACCAATTGGAAAAGATGATTCATCAGTCACTAGGTGACCATCCTTTTCAAGCTATAATTTGAACATTGTTGTTCATGTCTAGTTAGAAGACGGTTGTATGTATATCGTCAATTTGAATAAGAAACTCATTTTTTTTCTTCATTGTGTGCAGAAAAATTCGCTGAGATGGCATAGTATCATCGAGGACCAGTTTCTTCCAATCTACACCGATCGTCAAGGTTCTTATTCATCCAAGATATCTTAGTTTAATGCAGTTTATAAATGGGTGAGTTGATGAGATAGGAATCTTGACCAAATTTGAGTATCATGGCTTCTACAAGCTCTCCAATCATTCAGATTTGACCAGATTTCAGCAGCACTACAGCGTAGCGGAAGTTGAACAAATTGCTATTAAGCCATGATACACCATTTAGTACAAAATGTTGTTAGATGGCAGCTATAACAACACTATAGCACTGCCGCTATATTTTCGCAATCTACAATTGACATCATTGCTCTGTCATGAATTAGGACACCAAATTTTAAGGTGGTATCAAAGCCTATCCCGAATCCATTATTTCGCATAGTCCACGTGCCTGGTCGCGAGGTTGTGAGGGAGTGTGTTTGAAATTCTAACTGAAGGATATAAATGGAAGTAACTTGTAGAGTATGTAATTCAGTACTGACATTAGTTAAGTGTCTGCTCATTTATGCACAACTAATTAGGCCCAAATCCATTTTATATAAGTTAGTTTGTGTGCCATGTAATTGGGGAAATTAAGATTCTTGTATTTATTATCAAATCGATAGTATTATATTTGGTATTCGTGGTTTAATCTTACACCGTTCAATTTACATAAGAAGAGTACATTAATCAAAAAGCAAAATATATAATTCACCTTCATAGCCAAAGTATTTCAAGAAGTCCCAGTATTTTATTAAATTAAAAAACTAACTTGGCAGCTTTAAAAGAAAAGATCGAACAGATTATCATTGCTTACCTCAGTCGAACGAAGTCCCCATGTAAAACGGCGATGTTTTGGGTTAGCAGCTTTTGAATCCCATCCTCTATATTCATACAAACTTGTGGATGTATATACACATCTTGGAACTTTTTGAAAGGAGGACTCTAATGGAACATTACCGCAGGTAACCACCTTCAAAAGTTACAATATATCAATGGTTTATTCCATCAATCATGCATATTTAAAAATAAAAACTATTCATGTAATTATATCTGTTTCATTAAAAACACTAGATCAACTAATTAATGGATGAATGAGAAAAATGAATAGTCGAACAATGCGTGGTAAGTCGTGGATGTGTGTGTGGACTGAGCTTAGAACAATGCGTGGGACGTCAAAATTAAATTGCATACCCCAGAAACCTTCACAAATTGCCCATTCTTGGCAGTTCTAAGCTCTGCATCTGGATATTGAGAAATGAAACCAACAATAGCTTTCCTTCCACGACAACTATTCCAAGTGAATAATGCCGCAACAGTAGCAAAAAGAATTACAACAACTATCAGGAGAATGGCATTGCGGACAGCTCCGAGAATAAAACCACCGGCAATGAATCCCATAACAAAAATCAGAATCACAGACCACAATATTGGCTTTGGGAAGTTCTTCTTGAAGGAATATTCATCATCCACACTAAGAGTAGTCACAGCTGGATTATGAACTACAGCAGAACTATGCGATTTCATTGACCCTAAAGACTCTAACGGACCAGATACCTTCCTTGGAGCCCCAGAAGAATTCAGTGGACCAGATGTAATCAGACCAGTTGTTGGGAGAACCGGAGGTATTGGACCTGAGTTTTGGCGTGTACCTCCACCTGATTGGGGACCTGACGACTTCTTGACTGGTTCCCCGTGTTTATTCAACGGACCAGAGTTTGTTCTTTTCATCGAGGCTGAAGCAGACATGCCAGCAGATAGATTACCTGATGTGACATAAGCAGAACGAGCAGCCGCATTTTGCATAATAGGTCCGGAGTGTGAAGCAACTCCTCCAAACGATCCAGTCCTTGAAGGAGCATTATTTAATGGACCAGATTTTCTAGATTTAGAGCCATCCATAGGGATATCAAACATTTTCCCTAATTCTCCTGACTTCTTGATGTCACCGCCGGTATAAGGCATGGCAACTGAGCTCATTGTTGGAGTCTTTTCTTTCGGCTGCTCAGGACGGCCTGATACATACAGGCCATTGCTGAGCTGATGAGATGGGAATCTGGAACCCATCACGTCTTTTCAAATAAGCCCAAAAGAATCAACTGAATAAGAAACCGTACTAGTTCACTGATGCAGTACTCAAAGTAATGCTGCAGAACAATGCAACTGAAAAAATAATAAAACGGAATTTAGCCATATTTCGAGACTTTGATTGGCAGATAGACATCTGCTAATAGATAGATACTATATTTCATCTCAAGAGAAAGCGTTGGAAGCATCCAATTCTTTTTTCTCATTGAAAACCTTGTGAAGTAAAGTCATATTCTTTTGCCTTAGACAATAATAACTAAAATGAATCACATTCAACTAAAAAAAACCAGATTAAAACTACAAATAAAATCATGAGAATCACAATGCTTGATTTTGTGGTACATGAAAGAGTTGCTTAATTATTTAATTTTGATTCAATATAGTCACATCACACACAAAAATACAAACAAGAATAAAAATAAATTATAATTGAAGTTACAACAAAAATCCATAAATAATATAAGTGGAATTGAAAGGAAACATAAACATAAAAACAAAAACCAGTGTTTATAATGATTTAGTGTGTTTAAAGAAACCCTTAAAACAATGGTAAAGTGAAAATGAAAGAAAGGGATATTTAACCATCCAAATGGGAAATTTAGGATATGGTTAGTAGATCTAAAGGAAAGAGAATTTTTGAAGTGATGGATCTTCCTCAAAATGCAAACATGTTGAGAGATCCATTCATATATCATCATTGAGTTGAAATTTGTAAATAAAATCAAAGTATTAGTAGAAATTACAATGTACAATACAAGTACATAATCTGATAAACATAAGAAAAGAAAAAAACGATTTTTGGAAATGGGTTTCCCCATTTGAAGAGTATAAATGGAATGAGAGAAGAAGAAGATCTGTGGTTATGAAAATGGGTAATAAATAAATAAACAATGAAAATGTTGAGTTGTTGGTACCTGAAGAAGAGAATCAAAAAGAGTGGTGCTGAGTCTGAGATCCCATTGTGTTTGTGTGTGTGTTTCTCTCTCTTTCTCTCTCACTGGCACTGCTGCTGCTTCTTCTTCTTCACAGTTTAGTTGAGTTGAGTTGAGTTGAGACTTCACCTCTTTCTCTTTCTCTTTCTCTCTCTTCTGATATATATATCTCTCTCTCACAAAAGCAAAATAACCACTTCTTCTATAAAAAGTTAAAAATCTCTCTCTCTCTCTCTCTCTCTCTCTCTCTCTCTCTCTCTCTCTCTCTTAAAAAACAGGTGCTGCAACAACTGGTAGGTTGTCTCGTCCAGCAAAAACCACCAAACCAAGCAACATAGTACTATAATTTATTTGCAAAATAGTGTCATTTTCCTTAATTATATAAGCTTAAATAGATTTTTAGTTCTTAAGAAATTGACAAATTTTACTTTTATCCTTATAAAAAGTTATATGTTTTTCGTCCATACAATATTTTATGTAGGTAATTTTAATCTTTGTTATTTTTTAAAATTGTTCAAACTTTTAAATTTTTTGGATAATTTTTTCAAACATGTTTAGAGTATTATAAAATATTTTTCTACAAAATTTTAAAATAAGATAAATTAAATATGAATTTTTTGAATCAAATTGATTATAGTTTTTACGGTTTAAATATGCAAATTCTAAGATAATTACATGTAACTTTTAATTTTAAATATACCATTTGTAAAAAAAGAATATGATCAATATAATTTTTGCTGAATTCATACAGAAAACACTTTCCATCCGCGGCTGTTCACCTTTATTTTTTTGCATGTAAGGATCTTAAATTCTAGTTTTTCACTCTCTAGAAAGGTAAGCAGTAACACAATAGATTTATCTATTTTAGATCTTAAAGGTTAATTGTGATACTTTGAATATAGTGAGAAGTGAATTAGTTTTGGAACATTAACATAATATATAGGATATAATATTGTTGATTAACACTTCTTCATAGCACATACCAACTGTTAATGCAAGTATTTATTATTATAACTTATAGATATGAATATGATCTGTATACCATTACATTCACACAAATATGGTCAACATGGATAGTAATAGGCTTAACTCAAGGTCATGTCCAATTAACCAGTTCCAAAAATCAAATTTACAAGTGACACCTGGTTACATTGGCTCTTTTTCTCTTCGTTATTGCTCATATAAAAAAAATTACACTACTAAAAATCTTTTAGTGGAGCAATTTAAAGGGAAAGAAGAGCAATTACCTTTATTTATCAAGAAAAAATTAACTAGTACCCTTTTTAAAATTTATGTAGTCATTATATTTAAAATATAAAAAGTGCTAATTTCAATGAAAATTTTATTTTTTTTAGACTCTTAGGCTCTTAGCTAGTGCCCCGAGGCAAAAATAAAAAATAAAAAAAATGCAAGGAATTATGAATTTCTTTTACTCAATCCAATAGAACCAAATTAGTTTTTTTTTATTTATAAGCATAGAACCAAATTAGTGGCTGCTGTAATTATTAAACACTGGATGTAGGAGTAAACAACTAAACAACTACGTAGTTGCGTATTTCCAAAGATATCATTTACATGTTGTTATGATTGTCGGAGCAAGTAGTGCTTTTGCTTGCTTCAACTGAATTTGCTTTGCAAGTTGCCATAAAGATTGTAAATTTTGTTTTTGATATTTGTTAGTATAATAATCATCTAATCATATGGAAGGAGTGTACAATTTAAGTTTGTTAGTAACAAAATGAGAAAGATCAACGTTAACAGCATCTTTGTTCACACATCCTTAAACACAGTTTTTGTTATTGGCCTTGTTTCTTAATAGATTTATACATGTTTCAAATAATTGCAAGATAATCTATCTATCATTTTACAAAAAGGTTTGTAGACACATGTTAAAGAGACAAATGTACAAATATTTTCACCTTACCTTAACATGTGTCATAGCATTTTCCTTATAAGAAATAAGAAAACAAAATAATGATATAATGCTGAATCAGGATCTCGAGTTCCTCCTATTCGAAATCTATTAAAGGACATTATGAAAGTAGTCAATCATGTGCCTTTAAAGGATACCATATTTTAGAGTTTCTGTTCTCTACAATGGAACTGTTTGGATCATGCTTTGTTCTTTTGCTTGAGAATGCATCCATCTCAAACTGAATAAATGATATGACCATTCCTCACTACTCTCAATATATCTGTTCTTAATCAATATGACGATGCATAGACCAGTGGCAAATTTCTGCAGATAATAAATTTCACAGGATTATCAGAGACCAAAACCGGTCAATTCTGACAATAATGGTCACAGCAGCAACAACACAAATGCATGAGAAATGTGCAAGATAGTATTGTCTTTGAGGATTGTATTCAATACTGTATTGTACATCATGCAAGTAGAACACAATGAGTGTCTGATATACCTGATAATACTTCAAGTATAATCTTTTGTTATTCGAAGTCCAGACTTTGGTTCAAGCCTAAAGCCACCTAATAATTTCCATGCCTAAGACAGCCTAAGAAATGTAAATTCAAGACAAGAAAATTACATGTCTAGTTCCTCATACATATGTTTTCTTACATTTAAACAGTAAAATTTCAAGAAAACTCTCTACAAAACACTTGTATTTTGCAAGCACCCAATCAAACAGATAAATCAATAGATGGAGTAAATAACCTGTAACTCATGTAAATGTAAATGACCCTTGGCAAAATAGCAGAGAGAATCCAGATTTTCTGGAACCAACACCTTCATCGGCAATTTAATATTATATTGACCAGTGCCTTTTGTCAGCACGCCAAAAGGGCAGGGACAAGCAAAATTTGTAGTTCTCTACCTTATACCCAAGTACTCCACTATAGAAGCCACCCATGAATCAGTGTATTGAGTGATTAGTTAGATCATATTAGAGGTTGTTGTTTATCCGACTGGTAAGAAAATTTCTCATATTAGACATGTATAATGATATAGCCATTAGCCGGAATTCTCTCAATCTCTCACTCAAAGAGATACAAAGGATTATGCTTTGAACTTAAATAAGGAATCAGATTATCTAAATTGAAATTGGCGTAGATGGCAAAGCAACCACGGTGCATCATAACTTCATAACCAATATTGATGATGTATTATATTTCTATGGAAGAGCATGATTACTAGATTACTAGCTTACAAACTCTGTCCAGATCTCATAATGGATGGATTTCAATTAAGATACAGCTAGAATATCCAACCCATCAATAAAACACCATACTATTGGAAAATTAAAAATCAATAACCTTCTTTGGTACCACATACATAAGTACATAACTACCAAAATATACCAATCTGAAAATTACATTGTATATAGAAACGAAACTTTAACCTATGCTTCTCAAGAACCTGCTTTTCTAAATCCTGCCAAAATGTTGGAAGACAATGCTTTATCGTTCAAGAAATGTTCTTCAGTAGCCCACACCTATCCAACCAGAAAGTAATAACATCCAAATATTCAAATATTGTTAGAGAGACAGAATTCAATTTCCAATGAAAAAAAAAGAAAAAAGGAAAGTGAAGTGAAGTGGTATACCTGTGTGTGTATGTGTAGGAGGCCTAAACAGGAACGGTAAGGATATTAGCGAGTGTACCCAATACAGCAAAAGCAAGAAGTGGACTAATATCAAGGGAATTGAAAACGGGTGGAATAATATTCCTAAATAAACTAAGATAAGGATCACAGAGATCCCTAATTGCTGATAATGGCTGTCTTTCCCAAGGAATATTTGGGAACCAACTCAGCAAAACCCTAACCAACAACACACCGCTGTAAATATCAAGCCATTTCTTCAATCCCGCTGCCACAACCGTCAACGGCGTGTTCAAAGACCCCTGGCTACTCCTCTTCATAAAAGCAGCAAAGAACAGAGACGAAGATGAACTTCCGATCGACAAACACAGATCCGGCGGTGGAAGTATGTTCCCGAAGGCTTTGATGCACAAAGCCACTGCGGCAAATATAGTAGTCGCAGTTCGAGTGGAACCGGACAGAATATCCATGGTTGGTGTGGTGGTTACGGCGTCGATGGATAGGTTGTTGTTGTTTGTGTGATTGTTTGAAATTGAACAAGTAATGGTTCGGCGTTTGTATGTGATTAGGTTTGGTTGGAAAAGAAGAACACGCGATGGAGTTGGGACGGTGGTGATGGTCATACCCATACACATGGTTGCTGCCAATGACGACGCCATTTCTCTGAGTGAGTGAGTGAGTTCTGGAAGGAAGCAATGTTAGGGATTAGGCGTTTTGTCGCTACTAGTTACTTTCTCACCCTCAACTTTTATATATAATATGTATATATCGATGGAATAATTAAGGGATAAATATCTTTAAAAATTTTCATATACTTTTAGTCCCTTCAAAATTTTCGGTTAATGCTTTTAATCTCTATTTTTAAATCAACTCATGAATAAACTTTATATTTTTGAATGAATTTTTTTATGAATGTTTAAAATATTATAAGAATCTTTCCCAAAATTGTTTTCAATTTTTTAATAAAGCATAAATTAAATATAATTTTTTATGTTTTTTGTGCTTAAAAATTCACATTTAATTCACGTTTTGTTAAAAAATTCTAACTTTTTTTGTGAGTGATTGTTAAAATATTTCTTAATTTTTTGAAAAATTTCATTAAAAAATATGAAGTCTACATAGGAATTGATTTTAAAGTAGGGATCAAAACTGTTAATTGGAAATTTTGGGGGACCAAAAGTCTATGAAAATTTTTAGGGTGGCCTAAAAACAAAACTTGAAATATTTATAAGGACCAGAAAACATATTTATCCCAATAATTAATTAATTAAAAGTTTCAATATCCTTGAGGTCATGTTTGGTGAAAAATAGTGGATAGCTGATACGCTAGCTTATAACGGATAGCTTATAAACTAGCTTTTAGCTTAAAGCAAATAAGATAGCTGATTGAATTTATAGTGTTTGGTAAAATTAGCGGTTGAACTAGCTTATAAGTATGCAATGACATAAAAAATATATATTTAATTTTTTTCAAGTAAGATGATAGTAGTAAAATTAGAAGAAAATATGATAAGCTATAAGTTATAAGCTCATAAGCTACTTGAAATAGCATTTGAAAAATAAGTTATAAGCTATTAGAATAAACTATAAGCTCATTTTTAAAAACTATTACTAAACAGAACTTTTAACTTATAAGCTAGCTTATTTGTCTTACCAAACAGAGCCAAAGTCTTGCGCAAATACAACCACATGGCTCTGTATGGCAATGCCAAAATTGAGCTTATAAGCTCGCATGATAAAAAAATTGGTTTGATAATCACGAGTTTATTGCTTATTTTATTAGTTTATATTTTATTTTTGAAACACTATTTCAATTAACTCATAGCTTATTATTTTTTCTTTCGGTTATACTCTTATTATCCTAAATCCACTTTTATCCTTTACGATTTATTATAAATTAAAATACATTATTATTTTAATATAGGCTTATTAATTCATATTAATTGAAAAAGATGAAAACATATGGACCAACCATGCAGTAGAATCTTCTATGGAAGCATAATGAAACTACTGTTAAATCTCAAATTCAGCAGTTTTCCCATAATTATTCCAAAGTCATTGTAACGCTTCTCTCATTCCTAGCTTCAGTTTTGGGTATTGTGTGTAAACCTTGAAATCTCCTTGTGTATAATTGAAAACTTAATTCATTTCATTCGTAATAATAGTTTCAATACATACTGGACAATAATTATAAGATTGAGGACTAGCGATAGAACGAGTCGTCTTAGCTAAATCATGAGCTATCCGATTTACTTATCTTCTAACATAACTGACCCTACAATTTTCGCTTAAACATAACAATTTACGACACATGTCAATCAAACTCCCAAACTCAGTGGTATTAGACTATTAGTGTATATTGAATTGATAGCTTGCACAACTTGTAGACAATCAGTGTATTCTATTTTAAAATTAAATAAATAAATAAATAAAACCAAAAATAGATCAAAACAAGTGTAATACCTTTTAATTAGCTTATTATAGCGTAATATAGCTTTTAATCAGCGTAATAGATTGCGTGAAAAAAAAAGCTAAATAGAAAACAAGCGTAAAATCTCTACCAAAAAAAAGAAAAGAAAACAAGTGTAAAACAAGACTACTTGTATAATGAAACAAATCATATCCATTTTTGTTTTTATGTTTTTTGTTGATTTTTTTTTATAAATTATAAAATTTGAAATGAAAATAATTTAAATAAAATTTCAACAAATAAAAGTTAGTTGAATTTAGTAAAAACAAATAGTTTAATAATAATATATAAAAATATTTATTATATTAATATATTTAAATTACTAAATTTTGAATATCTTAAATCTAAATTTGATATGAATTTTATTAGAAACTAAAAATGTCATTTTACGTCATTTTACATATATCAGTTAATTCAACTTCTAATTTTACCAAACACTTTAATTAGCTTATCAGTCATAAGTCATGAGTCACCAGCTATCAGCTAATTTATCAACTAACCGCTATTTTTACCAAATAGAGCCTTAGCACAAAATTTAGGTACATTCATAGTAGTCAATCCCAGATAGCGGAGCGGCCGACCTCAAAACTGAGATATCAGTAGAGCGGATAGCGGGATGACCGCTATTTGAATATTTACTTTTATCTAATTAATTAATTTATAATATATATATATTCCAAATAATAATTATTTTTAAATTATTTTTATGATTTATACAATATAAATCTGAAAATATTTTTATACTAAATATGTTCAAGCAATTATTTTACTATTGCTATTATTAATATTTTGACAAAATGTATGTTTTTATATTTTATATTTGGTCTTTTACAAGAAATAATATTATTCTTATTTGATTATGTTACATTGTTATATTATTATTCATTTATTATGACAAACAAATGTGATTTAGCGCCCACTAAAGCTATCCCAACTGTAGTGCTCCACTCCGCACCAACGCTATCCCGGCTGTAGCGGTTGGGAAGGCTAGCTGCACCGCTCTCAGTCATACTAGAGTGGCGAGCAACTGCTCCGCTCCACCGGGATCCCGCGGGATTGACTATCCTGGGTACATTCACACAAATAAAAAAATTAAAAGAAAAATAAATTTACCACATAAATTTATATCACTTTAATTCTTTTCTCTTTATTTGTTTTTACTCGTTGTTAGTGTGTCTAACACATTTATATGTATTTGTGTCCATACAAGTATTTTCGCTTTCTTATCAAGTCGTTATCTTTTATTTTATTTTATTTTAATTTTTCTTGTGACTTGAGAACATTTTTTTGTCCTTATTTTTCTTTCAAGGTGTAAAAAAATAGTTCTTACTTATTAAAAAATTGTAACTTTAATTTGTCGATGTGAGCATAGCTCAATTGGGAGAGACAAAATATAAAATATGTAGGATTGAGGTTCCTGTACTTCTATTTGCTCACCTTAAAATATGAAATTCTAGTCACCAGACTACTTAAAAAAAATCATAATTTTAATTTTCTATATTCTTTTTATAAAGAAAAATATTAAAAAAGAGTTTTTAAGATATTGTTTAATTAATATTAAAAACTTTTACATATCATGTACTTGTGTGTTTGGTTTGACACGCCTACAAAAAGTAAATTGAACGCAATTGATTTATGTTTAGATGCAATGAATTAATAGAAACGTGATTCTTGTTAACTCATCGAGTTTGGAAAAATTAGATATCATTTTTATATTATATTTTTTGACAAAATCATTTTTATATTATATAATAACTATTTAAATTTACAGCACATTAATTAACATATGCTTTTTAATTCAAAGATTAAACATATACTTTTTCCCAGTAAAAATAAATAAATTTACGTATGCCTTTTTTTTGAAATCACACAAAAGAATAATAATAATAAATTAATAGAAACGTTATTCTTGTTAACACATAGAGTTTGGATAAATTAGATATCATTTTTATACTATATAATAACTATTTAAATTTATAGTACATTAATTAACATATGCTTTTAAATTCAAAGATTAAACATATACATTTTCCCGGTAAATATAAATAAATTTACATATGCTTTTTTTTGAAATCATACAAAAGAATTAACAACTATATTTTTGACAAGTACTTTTGTCACTCTATGGATTACTCGCACGCCCTATGAAATGACCAAAGTACCTTTTCGTGGCTTAAGTCACGAATGTAGGAAAAATGAAAAATTTCCAAAAATGCCGCTAGTCACTTAAGTAGCGGACGTTATAAAAATAAAACCCGATAGGGTGTTTTAAGAGGGTGTCCGTGACTTAAGTAACAGACGGGGGTATTTTTATAATTTCGTAGGGTGCGCCCCAAAAACGATAGGGCACCAAAAGTAATGGTCATATTTTTTTGTTTAAGTTAATGGGCTTGTGTGTAAAAGAAAAAAAATGGGCTGTTGGAGCCCCAACACTCCTTCTTCTCTATCTTATAGAGGAAAATTGATCTTTAGGCCTCCTGTAATGCTTCTAGACTTTCTAAAAACTCAAAAAAAATCCTTGATTTTAGATTCAGGATGGTTTAAAATATATAATTCAAAATAAAAATAGGTTTGGAAGATACAACTCGAAAACACCTAATTATAAAAAGTACGTTCCAAAATTAGATAATTTCGGATCCTGCAATCTAAAATTAGTTCATTTCGGATTGTAACTTTGGAAATATAAAAAAATTGAAAAGAAAAGTCATTTCAGAACATAAGTTCCAAAATTAGTTATATTAATAATAGAAATTTGATACTTTTTTAAAGTTGGTGGATTAATCATGTGGGAGCTATGGGAATTCATCGGAATGGAGAAAGAATACTCTCCAAGCGGGAAATGAGATGAGGATGAGGAACATTTATTAAAAGACAATTTTATTATGATATTTTACTATTTTTCTACTTCTATTATGTCCTATCATATTTTATATTTTATCATATCACCATTATATCCTGCGCACCAAACAGACGCTAAATGTTTATATAATTTTTTTTTTTTGGTATTAAAATTTATTTTACTTTATACGCAATAAAATAATGACACTGAGACAACTCAATCAACTTTTTTTTCTTCTGACAATAAAAAATTAAAGTCATTTCACTAATCAATAAAAGTGAAATACAAGGTGAAAATTCAAAGATATAGTGACTAGACAAAAAAAAAAGCTTTAACAAGTATGCGAGCAACCGTGTTTGTTTGTTAGCTGTTATTTTATGAAGTTAACTAGTTAAGCATTGAGCATTACAAAAATTATGCTACAACTTTAAATCCATAAAAAAAATATTAAATCCATAAAATTGAAAATATCTCGACATTTATGGCCAAAGAATCATTTTCAACAACTCACTTTTACAACAGATGTAGTTAACACTTTTTTTTTTACAATCAAACAAAATTAAAGCTGAATAAACAATTGAATACTATGTAATATATTTTGTAAACTTTATGAATAAATTTCTAACAAATCACTAATCACTAATTTAGTGGAGACATTACGTATGTTTAATGAAGACAAAACTAAAAAGGAAACATAAATAGCCATCATATGCATTCTATCATGGCCAACCACATTTAGAAACACATAAAATAAAAAGGAAAATGCTAAGGACACAGATATAATCATAAAAATATTCTTTTAAAGTTTGTATATTTAAATATTTTAAATATTAAGAGTTGACTTTTCCCGATATATATTTTTTCCATATATATATATATATATATATATATATATATATCGGTCGTTGATCAAATCCATTTTTCATACATACCGGTTGTAGATCTAGCTTTTTCTTCCTTATAAACTGCATGTAAGGATAGGTCAGAGTCAGACTCTGAAATAGAAGTAGAGTTTGACCAAAATTAGAAGGAGAGTTTGTAGCGAATATTATCAAGGTAAACAAGATATGAAAAAGAAAATGACAAGAAGCAATCTGTATACTGGTTGCTCTCACAAAATGAGAGTAGTCCGATCCATTTGCACTTCCAAACGAATTCCATTAAAATCACACAAGATTACACAATTGCTCAAGCACGCCAACAAGAAACTTCTCAAATTGCTCAAATCCACCGACAAGAGATTTCTAAATATTCAAGCACACAGGTAAGAGATTTCTCATTTCTCAATGCTCAAACACCAAGTAAGAGACTTCTAACAACTAATTTAAACAGATAAAGTTAGAAGTGTTTCTATATTTGATATACAATAAAAGATGTAGATTTTATAATACAATGAACATCTCTAAGACTTTAGAATTTCTATGATACAAATTTTGATAAGTCGAGATAGGGGCATAGCCCGGTGTAATCATGGGGTAGCCTTGCCTATCCCTTGTTTCTATAACTTAATAATTTTTTTAATAATATTATGTGTTTTTACATTTAATTATTCTAATAATGTAGATTTAGCAATTCCAAATAAGTTTATTTATCTAAAAATTAGTAGAGATACGTAAGATGAAAAAAATTATTATTTAATAAATAAATTCATTTTGCTTTAACTCTTTATAATAACTACACAGAAAACCTTATCATTTACAAAAAATTGTTAAATAAAAGTTAATAAAATAATATTCTAATTTTTTTCTTGTTTGTATTTGGCTTCCCTCGTAAGATTTCGGCTCGGTTCGCCACTTAGTCGAGAATTGAAAGTCGAATATACCAATGCCAAAATTAAAGTCTATTTATTTATATTTATTATTATTTATAGGAGGTAGTACTAGCATTTAAGAGTTTTGATATTTTGAATAGAGTAGTATTTAAGAGTGTTATATCTGTAGTGTAGTGTAGTGTAGTGTATGATGGAAGGAAGAGTGTGGTTACATTACAGAAGAGAGAGAGAGAGTTAGAATAAAAGGGGTGGTGGCGGGAGAAAGCAATAACAAAACAGAAGAGAAGAGTCCTCTTCTCTCCTCTGTTTGATTGAGGCCATCCGATAAAGTCGGAAGAAACTCATAAAACGCAAAACAAAAAAGAAAAGCCCAATTAGTACAATTTAATTTGATGATTACTACTACTAGTATACGAATACAAATTACATTAGTTTCATTTCACGAGAAATCTGCGGAAATCCCCAAAATACATTCATTCATTCAATTACATCATCATCATCAATTACATTTACATTACGTATCTCTTCCGATTTCTTTTTTCCTTTCTCATTCATTCATTCATTCATTCAAAATCACTACCCTCTCTTTTTTGTTTTCTTCTTCGCCGTTCTCATTTTCATCACACCACCACCGCCGCCGACGCTTATAACATTTTTTTTTATCATCACCGATCAGCAGCATGAAGGATAAAGATAAAGATAAGGAAAAGGATTCCGAGAAGAAAAAGTATCCTATCGGCGCCGAACATTACATTCTTTACGAAGAGATTGGTCAAGGCGTTAGTGCTTCCGTTTTCCGTGCTCAATGTATTCCTTTCAACGACATCGTCGCCATCAAGATTCTCGACTTCGAACGTGACAACTGCGATCTGGTACGATCAATTACTATTTCATTCATATTATTAATATTAATTTCTGGTGATTATTATTAATTAATGATTAATTTTATATATAATTAACGATTAATGAATGGATGAATGCAGAATAATATATCTCGTGAAGCACAAACAATGGTACTAGTGGACCACCCTAACGTGTTGAAATCACACTGTTCATTCGTTAGCGATCACAATCTATGGGTTGTGATGCCATTCATGTCTGGTGGTTCATGTCTTCACATCTTGAAAGCTGCACATCCTGATGGATTTGAAGAGGTTGTTATTGCAACTGTACTTAGGGAGGTATTGAAGGGTTTAGAGTATCTTCATCATCATGGTCACATTCACCGTGACGTTAAGGCTGGTAATATTCTTATTGACTCTCGCGGTGCCGTTAAGCTTGGCGATTTCGGTGTTTCTGCTTGCCTTTTTGATTCCGGTGATCGCCAACGCTCTAGAAATACTTTTGTTGGAACACCTTGTTGGATGGCACCTGAGGTCATGGAGCAATTGCATGGTTATAACTTCAAGTTTGTTCTTTCTCTCCTCTTTCTCTCTTTTATCATACATATACATATTCATATACATCGTATAATAAAATGATTTGCCGCGCTAATTCTAACGGTTATTTTATCGTTATTTAATATCTTTTGTAACTGCAATTGAAGCCGCAACGTTGATATTATCACAAATTTTCTGCATTATATCAATGATGGTGACTTCAATGTTATTATCTGACTAGAATTTTCTGTAATATAAATGATGTAGAGTGCACGATTATTATTTTGTAATAAATTCATAATTATAAGGGAAATTTTTGACTAAAATTTTCTCCAACATCAATGATTATATATCCTGGCTTATGGACATGCTAACATTAATTTATCTTCCAGAGCTGACATCTGGTCATTTGGCATAACTGCTTTGGAGCTTGCCCATGGCCATGCTCCTTTCTCAAAGTATCCACCCTTGAAGGTGTGTGTGCATATCATATTATTTGCAAAAACTAAAAATAATTTATCTCATTTTTTAAGTTAAAATTTCATAATACTAATTCAATATTCCAGGTATTGCTTATGACCTTGCAAAATGCACCCCCAGGCCTTGACTACGAAAGGGACAAGAAGTTCTCTAAGGTCAGCCAGCTGAGCTTGATTTCACCTTTACTGATTGCTCCTGCAAGAAAATTCAACTCTTCTTTGACTTTTCTTAATATCTTTATTCTTTCTTTCCAGTCTTTTAAGCAGATGATTGCTTGTTGTTTGGTAAAAGATCCTTCAAAAAGACCCTCTGCAAACAGGCTGTTAAAACATTCCTTCTTTAAGCAAGCTCGCTCCAGTGATTATATTACCCGAACTCTATTGGAGGGTCTACCTGCTTTGGGTGATCGCATGGAGATTCTAAAGGTTGCTTTGCTTCCACTTTAATTTAATACCACATAGTATTATTATATAGATTTATATTTTTACCCCTGTTATGATATATAACATACTATTTATTTATGAGGTAATTTTCTGTCACAGAGAAAAGAAGAAGATATGCGCGCGCAAAAGAAAATGGCTGATGGGCAGATGGAGGAATTATCACAGGTATGAAAATACACTTTCCAAGTCTAACCAACTGCTGTTAGATGCACACTAACAAACAAAAGAAACTAGTACTGCATTGCTTCCCCATGTTCTTGTAACATGTCCCATAAGATAACACGGACACCTTTCAGAATTCAATTTATAGTTATATTGTTATACCTTTCAAAATCCAGGGTACTGCCAAACTCAGCAGAGTCAGATAATCTCTCTGTTTGTGTTGTTTATTTGTGTGTATACTCTATACTATAAGTACAAACACATTTGATTAGCTTATCTTTTCTTTTTTTATGATTCCTTTTTGTATAGTTGTTTTTCTCATTGCTAGCAATTTGATGGCAAGCTTATAAAATTATTGTGTACTGTAGAATGAATATAAAAGAGGAATTAGTGGATGGAACTTCAATCTTGAAGACATGAAGGCTCAGGCTTCCTTGGTACACGCTATGTTCAATATTACACTTTTGATCCACTCATCAAGTTAAAAATATCTAATTGTAGTTTTTATTTATTCTAGATCAACGATTTTGACGATGCTATATCCGATATCAATCATGTGGGAAGTTCAAGTTCCTTATCTAATCTCGATGCGCAAGATAAGCAACCACCAAATTCAAGTCACAGCCGTTGTCAAACTGTTGATATGGTATGGAATTTACAAATTCATTTTGCATAATAGGATTATATTTGCAATTTGTAATACATATATTTATAAATATAGTTGATTCTTTCCTTCTTTATTTCCGTTCTCTTATTTTTCATTGCTAACAAGATAGTAGTAATTTTGTTCTAATGGCTAATTCTTTACAGGAGGAAAATAATGAAATACATAATCAGTTGGCTTCTGTTCTGGTAGTTGATTCCACAGTAAATGATGCCAAGTATGTCTCTAACACGTGTATGATGTCAAATTATAGAATTATACTTTTGAAATACTCAAACCCTGACAACTTTTACATCATGTGCTAATGCTTCTAAAGTGGCCTGGATTAATTTTAAAATAAGTAATCGTTACATGTCTTTACAGCAAGAACTAGAACTTTTGTTAAACATCGCGGGTCAATGTTTTTTTTTTTAATCTTGTCATTTCCAGGACTAAAGTTGAAAAATGTGATGATGACTCCAGCATCACCAGCTCAATCCACGAACCACAAACTTCTTCCTGTCATGATGATCATGTGGACCAACGTTTAGGTGAAAAATCTGATGTGGAAAATGGTGTCAGATTGACGGAGGGTGTGGCTATCCATTCTCATCATAGAAGAGGATGTTCATCAAGCATATTGCCGGAAGTTACTCTTCCACCTATTCGAGCAGATTGGTGAATACTCAAATTATGCATTTAGTTTATTTAATTTTATTTTGAATTAAATAATTTTATGATCGAATTATTTATTTCAGACAATCCATTAGTTGTAGTATTAGTTATTGTCATTGGTAGGCCTTTGAGCTGATGTAGATTTGTTTTTCTTAACCACTCTTTGGCGGGCCTATTGGTTTTGTCACCCGAATAAAAGTTGGTAGTTGCTCTATTACTCTGCATTGCTTACATAGGCAAAAACACACTATCGAACAATATCTTCCATTAAGATTTTACACTATTAGAAGATATTTTCCAGTAGAATTTATACTACTAGGAGATAGGTTCTGGTAAGATTTTAAAATACCTGAAGATATCTTTCAATAGAATTTACGCTACCGAAAGATATCTTTCGATGAGCTGGCGGGATTCAGAACATTGGAGAAGGAAAAGAGCAATTACCATAAACATTTGGGGCCAAACAAAAAGGGGAATAGAGCAACTCCTATTTGGCTGTCCAATCGGAGATACTCTTATTTTCCATTAGTGCTGAGAAAATAGAATATTTCACATGGAAATGTTTCAATCATTCACATTTCACACACATTTTAGTTGAGATTTTTTTGAATGACTAATATTTAAAGAGTAAACATAAATTTTGGCTCTTAACTCTTAATTGTAATAGATGCCGTCACAATAGTTCATGAACGTATTAAAATTATAAAATATATATATATATATATATATATATATATATATATATATATTTTTTTTTTGTAGTCATTGAATTTATCTTTTTTTAGTTAGTTTAATCATCAAATATGGTCTTATTGTTGTTTTGCAAACTTTGGAAACCACTGTAGTAGTTATACGCAAGTCCATTTGAATCTAGAAATCATAGCTTCGATAGAATCATAGTCATATAGCTTTAGAACACAAGAAAACTCTAATCCAAATATGCTATTAGTCAATTTGGTCTATAAAATTATTGACAAATAAACAATTGAACACATATTTGTAATTGACACATTCAATGAGTTATAGTAACCACAATTCGCACATTTAAAAGCTAAAATGAATATTTACTAAATATTTAAACTACTTGTATACTTCATCTTGTATTTTATTTCACAATCTTTTTTTAAACAAATCAAACACTTCTCTAATCTATTATCAGATTTAATATTTAGCAATATAAATGACAGTGAGAAGCTACAAAATCTTCCCTCAAACGTCTCAAGTTCCAACGCAACTTCAGTTCTACAGACAGGAGAGGATGTGCTTACTGAACTTCCTTCTAGAGTCTCAAAATCATCAGGTACCTGCTTACATTACTCTAACTAATGGCATGCCTTGATTTCAATTTCAAGGGAGCAACACAAATTGTGTACTCTTGATTCTTGAAGTCCTCAAGGATCACTATTGCTCCTGCATTGCTAAGTTCTAACTAATCATTTCTGTAGCAGCTAATTCTGATGACACAGATGATAAAGCAAAGGTACCGGTTGTTCAACAGAGAGGACGTTTTAAAGTTACATCTGAGAATGTTGACCCGGAAAAGGTAAGAAATAACTTCTACTGATGATTCTCTTTTCTTGAAAACTGAATACTAAGATTTCTTTCAGGTGACCCCTTCTCCTGTACTGCAAAAGAGTCACAGCATGCAGGTTGGTTGTTTAGAGGTTTGCATAACTGTCACCTATTCTTCTTTAGGTGGGGAAAACCCCGCAAAAATGTCCTACTCTAAACTAAGAGCTTTTGATGCCCAAGTTGTATCTTCTTCTTGCACATAGATTTCAAAGATATATTGACTATATATCTTAATAATAAGGGTAAAATAGTGTTTACCCCTGTAATGTTAGCGAATTTTGGTTTATCACTTGTAGTATTTTTTTATTATTATCCCCTGTAATGTCAAGATTATGTCCTTTTAGCCCCTCATAGAATATGCTGGCTTATGATTTCTCATAAATTATGATGTGGCATGCTTATTGAGGGAGGTAAACTAAAATTCGCTAATAGGGGTAAACCAAAGTTCGCTAACATTACAAGGGGTAAACACTATTTAACCCTAATAATAATTAGACCCACACAAATTTGACTTCATTTTCACTTTTAGAGATGTGAATTTAGCTCTCACTATTAGAGATGTGAATCAGTTAAGTGCATGTTTGGTTTGACTGTCACTTTGACACACCACCATGATTTTGGCAAATATACGCTTTGGAACTTAAACAAAATCACATTGACACATGTGATTTCGTCAAACTCAGTGTCATTTCAAACATGCACTAAATCAAGTCAACCATTTAAATTTGAAGTATTTGATTGCCCGTGAAAAACAAAGTGCATTAAACCTTAACTCACTTATTGAAACTTGCCAAATTTTAATATTGAGCCTAAGTTGCTTAACAAAATGAAGTTTGAGGTTAACTCATTTATGTTTTGATTATATTTTTTCTTTATCAATATTCTCTCACCCAAAGGTGTTCTGAATTGATTTAGTATGTCATGCCAAAGAAGAATTTGACTTGATTAAGAAAATTGAGCTTATTGTTTAGTTAAATAAATGAATTCGATCATACATTTATTGACACCAAGTCCTAATCATGAATAGCTCAATCCAAAAATGAAGACAAAAAAAGATTGAAAAGTAGAACATTTGATGCATTGGTAACTAAAAAAACTGCACTTTTCAATAAATATTTTGAATTTCAATTCTTCAACCAGTGCTCGTGGGCTTGTTAGTGGCTGTTTGCCTTCTGATTATTGTAGTTGTTGTACTAGGGCATTAATAATGGTGTTTGATTTGCAACTAGAACTAGAAAGTGTTGTTACCATCTTTTCCAAAAAAATAATGGAATTGTTATTATAGGCTTAGTATTATGTTTTAACATATTATATTACTAGTATTATTATTTATCGTTTTTATGAAACATGGAGTCTTTTAGAAACTAATACTACTAGACATCAGTGTAGACCGAAACATCTATAGGTAGATAATGAAGTTAAACATAAATCTTATAGCCATGTCAGGAAGGTATAATTCCTAATTCACTGAAACAATTTATTGGTTGTAGATTATAAGCCAGCATAATGCTACTCCTGTACATTCACCTTTACCGTTATTATCAACAATATCTGATTCTGCACCATCAAATATTTCTGGCTGTTCTCTGTTCCCTGTGTTGCACTCTGTGCTGCAGACTAATATTCTTCAGAGGGTATGTTCAAGTCTTATATTGTTCAATTCTGTTTCCTCCAGCTAATATCCAAGAGTAACTCTTTTTTGTTCATGACATTTTAACAGGATACCATTCTAACTTTAATGAAGCTAATTGGTGCGGGTGACCTTGCTGGTACCACCTCAATCTGTTGATTTATTTTAACCTTTTTCATTAATTCCTCTTATATTTCAAACTTTAAATTATTTGTCAACCATGCAGCTGAGAGCACAAATACCCCAGCACAGATAGCAGCAACAGAGAAATCATTGGTATGTATTTAAAGGGCTTAACTTTTATCATTTATTTGAGCATGACCTATGTCTCTTTGAGAATCATGTTCTATTGGCCGAAGTGTCAAAATGTTGGATGATAAAAATGAACCCGTGAGTTGTAGGTTTTGAAATTTAGAATTTATATGATATGATGGTCTTCTCAAAAGTGAATTCTTAAGGTTAGCTTAGTTACATTTTCAACTAACGATCAATTTAGAGTGTAGATCCCCTCCAATTTGTTGACTCCTGTAAGCTGGAAAAAATTTCAGTCAAAACCTAGGGTAGGTATTCAAAAATAATTAAGATGAGTTTTTTTAAAATAGCAAAAGATTATGATATAAAATTATATAAGGGGGCACTCAAATTCATATACAAGCAACATAATAGAAACAAAAGAAATCACCCCACAAAACTACTGTGAACCAACGAACAAAATGCCAAAGTAATGTAAAAAATCCTTCATTGGCCATTGAAAAAAAAAAGCCAAACCCTTCATACAATTACCTACTAAAGAGATGTAGTTCTAGTTCCTGATTTCCCAAAGACAATGCATAGGTATTGTCACTTACGAGTCAAATAACCCTTCTCCGAAGTAAATTAAGCCTGATTGGTAGCCTGCGAAGAAGAGTTGCCAGGAGAAAGAAACTGCCTTTGAGGGGGGCAAACTCCATGTTGTTGGCCCAATACTGACCTCCTCACCCAACTCAACCGGAGGGGGGGTAAGGCAAACAAGGATATATAGACAGATTTATCAGAATACATACCTTTCATCTAACCCTCCCCCAACACCACTCACCCGCTTCCTGAGTTACCTTGACAGGATGGAATATATATTGGAAGTCCTCAAAATTAGATTCTTCCCACACAAAGAATACCCTCTTCCAGGTGAAGTTCCACTGTCACTCACCTTCCACGCAACTACCTATGTCCGAAATCAAGTAGTTCCCCTGCATAGACATCCCGAACAACCGAGGGAAAAAACCTCTTTCAGTGGTGCAGATCCTAACCTTTTGCGCAAACTACTGAACACCCAACCAAAGTGCTCGCCCTGCCAAAGCCCTATGCCACCACTACCCTTCCACCAAAGTGACCCTCAATGAAACCAAATCAGGTACTGAAAGAACTTGATGTCCATATTTTGAAACCAACACTTTCTTGGGTATGCTGGAGAGAAGGTACCAAAATAAATTTTCACAATGAGCGAGTAACTTTACTTTGTTTTTGGGTATGCTGGAGGTAAATTCGATATAAGATGCATGGAAGACAGGGTATTCTCATCTCTCTGAATAGCAGTGATCGATAATTGCTACATGTTGGCAGAATAGGTGTGTTGTCAAATTTGTTCCCATGATCACAAATATTTTAAGTGCTCGATAATTAGCGATAAGGACTTGAGTTTTATAGGATGCCAAATCCACCTTGAGTAGTATGAAATTTTCAGTGAACTAATTAAATCGTTTGGTTTGTTACTTTGACAACCAATTTTTCTTCCCATTTCTAGGCATTTCTTATGCTTGGAATGGTTCCTTTCAATAAAATTTGGCTATTAAAAAAAAGTGAAGTTTATCAATTATAAATGGAAGTTTATGGCATTTTTCGTTCTCTCTTTATATTGGCTATATATGACTGCAGCTTGAATCAGCTCATGAGAGGGAAAAGGAGTTACTTCATGAGATAACTGATCTGCAATGGAGGTATTGTATTATAAATGTTAGTTGGATTTTATGCTAAAATGCTGGTGCCTTATTCTCCTTAATCTTGTTTTGTGTCATCTAGGCTCATATGCGCCCAGGAAGAGCTTCAAAAATTGAAAACAGATAATGCTCAGGTAGTAATAATACGGAGTACATTATTAGATCCTATTATGTATAATGGACTACACATTCTAACTTGTTCTGATATGTAAAATCGTAGGTGTGATTGGATTGTCGAAATCGATATTTGAATTAGGATATCAAAAGTGATTCTGTTGTTTAAGTGGATGCTTGGATTTTCCTTAAATCTAAGTTCTTCATGGGCACTTTTAAGATGCAAGGAGAAAGTTGAATTGTGACCAATTGAACATCATTGACTAGATATTGAATACTTTGTTACTTTTAGTTGATAAGAAATTTATCATAGCTCCTTGTTTTCTTTGGCAGCATAATGGCTCCTTCTTAGTGCAGATTCCTTGTTCATAATTATTCTTTGTAAATGATTTTAGCGTTATTTCTTTTCTTGGTTGAAATTACAGTGCACTTACGTACTACATGAAATTTTCTTAAACCACAATTTTCGTCTTTAGATAATTCATTCAATATCACTAGATGCTATATTCATGTAGGGATAAAATGCTATTAGAATTTTGTTAATATTCTTCCTATTCATGGAGTGAAACATGAAGTTGATAATCATAATTTTTGCATGTAGCATTCCTATCAAACCCAACCATTTACACCTTACCCTTATTATACTGATTCTTAAATGTTTCATCCAATCACACCCTACCGTTACTTCTTTTTTAGTCATCAATATGTTTGTTTTTAGATTAAGTTTTTGTTTCACGTTCTCTTTTCTATGACCACTTCACTTTCTAATACTAATTTATTTGCGATCTAACCAACTCATCTTTCCATTAGTCATTTTGTCATACCAAGCTCTCAAGAACACGTACTTCCAGCCCGCTTTGACATGGATGCATAAGCCGAAATAGAAAATCAAATCAAATCAAATGTACATATGTAGGTACTAAGAAAGTTGTAGTAAATTAATAGGGCTCAAGTGAATAGAGACAACAGACACTTTATCTCAATTGCAAATCAAGGCATTTTAGACTGGTTAAACAATAATTTTAGTATTTGAAAGTGTCAATGGCTGTTATAATAATAGGCGAGTTTTGTTTTATCCCCTGCAATGTTTTTTGTTGAGATTATCCCCCTGTAATGTTCAATTTTTTTTTCTAGTTCATTTTTACCCCCCTAAAAAAAACAAAAAATGGTAGGGGGGTAAAAATGAACTAGAAAAAAATTCTTGAACATTACAGGGGGTAATCTCAACAAAAGAAATTACAGGGGTAAAACAAAACTCGCATACTTTGCAGGGGGTAAAAGCCTATTAACCCTAATTGCAAACTGGTGAAAAACATTTTAACCTCTTTGGTTTAACTTTATCTCAGAGCATAAAACCGTTTGTTTTTTATGACGTGTATTAAATATATAAGTTATTTTAATTAGTGTGTTTTTATTTATAGTAGAGACCAATGGGAGTAATCAAGTTTAATTTCATAAATTTTTTTAAGCCATTAGAATGATGCCACATCATTAACTTTAATTTGTAAGCCCTTCAAAATACTACATATATATACTCATTTTGGGCAGAAATTAAATTATATCGGAAAAATAGTTGAGTAATGTTACACAACTTAATAATATTTTAACGAATTTAAGTTATACAAAATTCACCGTTGAATTGAAATAAATCGTTTATGTAAAATTTTTAAAAACTTAAAACTATTTAATATGTTATTGAAACTCATCAAAATTAATGATGTTTAATAAAAGTGCATAAAATGTTAGTGGGTCTCAATATCATATGAATGATTATAGATTTGTATGTAGAATTTGATCATTCCTGTTGGAGTGATGAAGTTTAATTTTAGAATTTAATTTAATGACAAAAGTCGATATGTATAATACTCCTTCCATTTCATATTATAAGAAAAAAAAATCACGTTCATTAAAAAAAGTAAAATATGATAATATGATTTTTTGTGTTTTTCTCAAACGACAAACAAAAAAGAACGGAGGGAGTAGTTTTTTATGCTTATAATTTGGGAGATGAAGCCATTGGTATACTTGAAGCAATGAAGTGGTTGCATAGTATAAATATTAGTAATAAGGTTCATATTGAATCAGATTGCATGCATGTTGTTAGCCACCTAAATAACAATAAGGAGCATGACACTATTGAGTATGGTGTCATTATAGGAAAGTGTTGTAGTTTAATTTCGTCATTTTTATGTTAGGATTTAAATTAATCGGGTAGCCTATGAATTAGCTCAGATAGCTCGTTTTAATGTTAATCGTCAAGTTTTTTATTATTGTCCGCCTTGTATCCAAATTACCTTTATGAATGAAATACACTAAGTTTACTCTTGTTAAAAAAAAATTGGGACATAAAAAAGTGATTTTTTTTCTTATAAATGAGGCGGAAGGAGTAGATAGATAATAGACTAGAAGCTTCTTGAATAATATTTCCCCTATAATTATTATTATTATTATGAGCAAAAAGAGACTTCAAATTTTTGTCACTATTATAAGAAAAAACTAACTATTTGATACTATTTAATGCTATTATTCATAATATATCATTAATTTAAGAGAAATACCATCAAATACATGCAACTTTCCATAAAAAAAAACTCATTTCAGAATATCTAAAAATTATTTTCCACCAAATACATTTCAATTTTTTGTTTTACTCATTGTTTTACAATCAGACTTATCGGTCCGACCAATTGAACCAGAAACCAGACCCTTGACTGGTCTGGTTAACCTATCGAACTATTTATGCAGATGAATCATTCAAAATCGATCTTATGCAGTTGAATCGGTCGACCTAAAACTTGGACTAAGTCCAATTTTTTTGTAAGATTTAATATATAAGTTTTGGTCTCACCTGTGTTATTGGTCTATTAGATGAGGAGGAAAATTTATCAATGAACACCATAAAATAAAATAAAAATTAAATATAAAATAATTTAATCATCTCATTTAACGGCACTTCAGATTTTCTAATTAATTTTTTCATAATTTTTTGTGTGTGTCTAAATGAAAATTATTTAGGTGTTTGCCTAATACCTCTCAAATATTTGATATGTTCCTACAAATTTAAAAGGACAAAAAGAAAAATTCTCTTTCTATCTCTCTCTCACAACGAGTTATAGCCTATATATATATATATATATATATATATATATAGCTGAGAAAAAGTTGATTGACGGAAGAATGAGATTACATTTCCATTGATTTGGAGAGAAAATAGAAGAAATGTCACGAGAAACGGTGTACGTCAAACAGTGTAAAGGCGTTAATGGGTTAGAGAAGATCATTCTTAGAGAAAACCGTGGCTTCTCTGCTGAGGTATCAATTTGTTTACAGATCTTTAATAATATATAATCACATTTTCACAATTGATCTATTTTTCATTCATGATCCATCAATGTATCATATCAATTTTATTTATCATTGTTCAAATTTCGTCATCATCATTCTATATAATGACATTTCTAATTATTATTTTGATTTTCAGGTGTATCTATACGGAGGGCAAGTTACATCCTGGAAAAATGAACTTGGAGAAGAATTGCTATTTGTTAGTAGTAAGGTAATTAACCAACTATTCAAACATAAATATATGTTTTTTTGTTTCAAAATCTGCCTAATTAATTATTCTTGTTCAATTCACTTTTCTTTTCCATTATCTATACCATTTAATATGATATCAGTGTTTCAAAAGGAAGTGATATATTTCTTTTTGTTTTGATGAGTTAATTATTAATATAATATCAATCAATATAGTTATGACACTTTTCAAAATATCCTTGCTCAATAATCATAGTAGATGTAGAGATGGACAAAAAGATAATGCATGAAATAAATAAATAGATTTGGGAGAGAAAAAGAGAGGAAGCATAGCTATTTTCATTAACAGGTTTTTGAAGTTTGATATAGAAAAGGAAGTTAGTGGATTCAACTTGTGACTAAAATTTGCATATGTAGCTATTTCCTTTTGTTTGAAGTCATTGAAGTTGATCCATTACTGGTGGAATCATTGCAGGCTAATTTTAATCCTCCGAGATCCATACGCGGAGGCATTCCAATATGTTTTCCTCAAGTATGTGTATTTTATGAAGCTTCTATGTTTTCATTCGTTATTTGTTTCTTTAAGCACCTTATATCCATATGCAGTTCTCAAATCTTGGTTCTCTTGAACATCATGGATTTGCAAGGAACAAGTTGTGGACCTTAGATCCTAATCCTCCTCCATTTCCAACAAATAGCAAGAGTAGAGCTTTCATTGATTTGCTTCTTAAAAACTCTGAAGATGATTCAAAGAATTGGCCTCACAGGTATATATAGTTGAACATAATAATTACCTATTATGTAATTGTCAAAAAAAATGAACTTATGTATTATATTTGGAGTGATAATTTGGATTAAATGAATGTTTTATCTTTATTGGTTGTAGATATGAGTTTCGGCTAAGGATAGCTTTGGGACCTACAGGAGATTTGATGTTGACATCTCGTATTCGAAATACCAATACAGATGGAAAATCGTTTACCTTCACATTTGCCTATCATACATACCTCTATGTTACCGATATCAGGTTTTGTTGTGACATGATAATCATTTTTGTTTTCATACATAAATATCAATATCTCTATGTAATAATTCTAATTTTGATATTGATGAATGTATTGATCACCATTTAATTGTACTACTACATTACTTACTTTTTCCAATCTTGTACTATATGATGATTTTCATAATTATTGACATATTTGAGTATTGATGTTTGCATTGGACCTTATCTAATGTCATAACAGAATTGTATTGCTCTGATATTTGTGACTTGTACTGTTTGCTTATTATGTTCAAACTATAACTTTCACTTTGCTTATTATGTTCAGTGAAGTTCGAATAGAGGGATTAGAGACATTAGATTATCTAGACAACTTGAAGAATAGAGAACGATTTACAGAACAAGGAGATGCTATAACATTTGAATCTGAAGTGAGTATATATATATATGCTATTATAACAATGTTGGGTTTTGTTAAATTTAATTAGTTAAAGTTTGTAACTCTTTTGATTTGATGATAAAGGTGGACAAAGTGTATGTAAGCACTCCCACAAAAATTGCTATCATAGACCATGAAAGGAAGAGAACTTTTGAAATACGAAAAGACGGGCTTCCAGATGCCGGTTAGTTTTTTATCAAAATAAATACTACTTATGTGCGTGCGCAAGGATGATTACGCGTATAATTAATTGTTTGTGTACGTGTTGTAGTGGTATGGAACCCATGGGACAAGAAAGCAAAGACCATAACTGATATGGGGGATTATGAGTACAAACATATGTTATGTGTTCAGCCTGCTTGTGTAGAAAAAGCAATTACTCTCAAACCTGGTGAAGAATGGAAAGGAAGACAAGAAATATCTGCAGTCCCTTCAAGTTATTGTAGTGGTCAACTAGATCCACGAAAAGTACTTCTCCATTTTTAGAACACCAATCAGTTACAATGCATTGTTCAGCTGCTTGAACTAAAGATGAAGTGGACTATTGGAAAAGAAGTTGATTATTGTAGATTTTGCACTACTTTTGCAATGGATGATTATTTGAGATTTGCACAGCTTTTCCATTCAGAATATAGAACACTGAACCCTTGGATACATATATCATATTTCATTTTAAAATATAGCAAATGATAATGATTGTCTTAACTCTTGAGGACATTGTTTAACTTGTCTAATAATGCAAGTTCTTGTAAGTTGTGTTATTAATACATTGGGAATAAATATATTTAACATTTTGATGAATAATAACTTTATTTATTTATGATACTTGCACAATGTTATTTATGATACTTGCACAAAATATTTTTAATACACTCGGTAGTAAAAGTATTTAAGTATAAGCTTAACATTTTTATTAGGTAGCTAGTAATACTAGTTATTAAGGATGCAACACCTTATTTTGATTTTTTATTAATCACTCGAGTAATACTAGTTATTTTGAACCTTAAGATCATATGAGATCAACAGAAATTTCTTGTTTAAGTTTGAGTTCATATTTCATTCTTTCATTTTCATCAAAGTTATTCAAAATATTGGTCTTATACTTTTTTTCCCTTTCTTTTCATTAGAACCATAGTATTATTACAATACTTTGATTTTTTTTTCATGTGCAAACTGATTGATGAATTCAATTATCATACAAGAGATGGTTTCTATATTTTCTCCATCGAAAATAATCATATTTCTCTAGTGAAGATAATCTTGTTTGATATGCGAAAATAAAACATTCTTTGGGGTGGAAATTGTCAAGATAAATACTTTTGTCATCCTAACCATTTTCTCGCACACTCTATGAATTTATCAAAATAGCCCTATCCACTACTTAAGTGACGGGTACATCCAAAAATACCCTATCATTATAACTTCCACTACTTAAGTGGAATAGACGTGGGGCATGCAAGTAACGGCGGCAAAAGTAATTTCCAATTGTCAAAGTGGAACCAAAGGCCCAATGGACATCAGAGTCAGGTAAGTAGACAGGCCCAGGCCCATTTAACCAATAGAGAATCAGAATGATTGCATTTGCAGCCACATGATACGGTGTGGTTGGTGAAAAGGAGGATAAGAGTAGAAGATTTCCGTCCAATTGAGAAAAAGCCACTCCATCCCATTGAAATGGTCTTACTCTTACTTATGGTAGGTAAAAAGAAAAGAAAAATACCAAAATTAGAATCCTTTGATTTATAAAAAAAATAATCACCACTGACCAAACCAAAAATACTTTCTTCCCATTTATTTTTACCCCATCAACTTTCATTAAGAATTTTAATTTTTTTTAAGGAATAGAGATTTTAATGAAAACGAATTTTTATTGACAATTTCGGCCATTAATTTTTTTATCGAACAACTTATAAATAAAATAGAATTGTCATGATCTATGAATTTTGTAATACAAATTGTTTGATATTAATCTGATAATTTTCCAAAGTTTAATTTTTAGTACAACCACAACGAAATTATTTATATTAGAGAATTATTTGTCTTTTAACCCATGTCACTCTCATCAACTACTTTCCTTTGACCAAAGAGATTCTTAAAAAATAAAATGTACATTATATATTTTACATATTCATACCTCACCCACCTACCATATGTTATTAAATAATTTCCTTTAAAACATTATTTATTTTGGAATTGTCCATTTTGTCCCTTCACCAACCACGACCAACTTTTAACAAATTCGCATGTGGTTGGCTACATTCACATCACCTTAACCATAACAAGTCCTATATTACAAGTGTAGTAGTTCTCGTTCTTTGTCAGGGAAGAAAAAGCTTAAGCAATAACATAAATCTGATTAATCAAATTATGACTATCCAAAATATGGAAGAGTTCATTTTCAAGTCTAAGCTTCCTGATATCTACATTCCAAAACACCTTCCTCTTCATTCATATTGCTTTGAGAATTTATCTGAGTATGGATCACGTCCATGCCTCATTGATGCCCCAACCGGCGAAATCTACACCTATTATGATGTCGAGCTCGCTTCACGAAGAGTTGCATCCGGTCTCAACAAATTAGGCATCGGACAAGGCGATGTCATCATGGTTCTTCTCCCTAATTGTCCGGAATTCGTGTTTTCTTTTCTTGGCGCATCTTTCCGTGGCGCTGTAATGACAGCTGCAAATCCTTTCTTCACCGCAGCTGAAATTGCTAAACAAGCAAAAGCCTCCAATGCTAAGTTGCTTGTAACACAAGGTTGTTACTTTGACAAAGTTAAGGATTTAGAAAATGTGAAGCTTGTGTTCGTGGACTCTTCACCAGAAGGAGAAAATCATATGCATTTCCGTGAGCTGGCTCAAGCTGATGAGAATGAAATTGAAGAGGTAATCATCATATTAATTGATGCAAATCTTTGAGTATTTTCTATTGGTGACAATTTGCCTAAAGTAACATACTAGTTTTGAATATAATATTGATTATTATTTTTACAATTTTAGGATCTAATTAATATTTGGTAAAAAAATTCTTTATTTATAACTTTTTCCAAAATTTGTATAAAATGACCTAAGGTGAAGATTTTTGTGGGATAAAATATCATTCAGATCAATGCACAAAAGTTAACAAAAAAGAGAAACAATTGCTCTTTTAATTCCCTTTATTCAATTAGAGATTATTTTTGTAAAAAGTGAAAAAATTTCAAAAAGGTATAACATATTATTCACAAGATGAGTGTATAATTGAATAAAACTTTGTACCTACTATGGTAGTATCTACTAATTAATAATAAAAATTGTATCTCTCTAATTAATTAATTAATTTGTTCTGGTCTTGTAAAATTGAACAGGTAAAGATAAACCCTGATGATGTGGTTGCTTTGCCATATTCATCTGGAACAACAGGGCTACCTAAAGGTGTTATGCTAACACACAAAGGATTAGTGACAAGTGTAGCACAACAAGTTGATGGTGAAAATCCAAATCTATATTACCATTCTGAGGATGTGATACTATGTGTTCTTCCCATGTTTCATATCTACTCACTCAACTCTGTTTTGCTCTGTGGTTTGAGAGCCAAAGCTTCCATTCTATTAATGCCAAAGTTTGATATTCATTCATTTTTTAGCCTTGTTCATAAATACAGAGTCACTGTTGCTCCTGTTGTGCCACCAATTGTTTTGGCTATTTCTAAATCACCTGAACTTGATAACTATGATCTTTCATCCATAAGGATTTTGAAATCTGGCGGTGCTCCACTTGGTAAGGAACTCGAGGACACTGTTAGGGCCAAATTTCCTAAAGCAAAACTTGGACAAGGATATGGGATGACTGAGGCAGGTCCAGTTTTAACAATGTGTTTGTCATTTGCTAAAGTTCCAATAGATGTTAAACCGGGTGCATGTGGAACTGTTGTAAGAAATGCTGAGATCAAAATTGTTGATCCTGAAAATGATTCTTCTTTGGCTCGTAATCAACCTGGTGAAATTTGTATTAGAGGAGACCAAATCATGAAAGGTACGTACTACTTTTGTAAGTTGTACTATTTAACAAAAACAAATTCCTTTATTATTTATGCTGCCCATTTTAATTTATATATTTAAATTTGATGAAATTAAATAAGAGACTATTATAAAGTTGATGAACATACATCTGTAAGTTATAGTTCAACTGATAAATGTCGATATTGTTAAACCTAATATACATAGTGTTTTTAAATTTAAAGGCAAAATTTCATTTATGGGTTTAAGTTTCATAAAATATTTATAATTCTATCTACTTAAAAAAATCCGGTTAATATACTAGCATAAGAAATCATTACATATTTTTGAACTTAAGTCAAAAAATACATGGTGTTGGGTCTTTCCTTTTCAAAAGGTTGGTGGCTTGCTTGCGTGATTGGAAATTTTGGGGTGAGCTAATTACTACGGTACGTCCCAAAATATAAGTCAGCCCCACCAATAATGGTAACAATTAGCAGACTAACGAAAATAACCTTTGAAATGTCTATATATACATATACCTACCTTTGACTAAGGTTGAAAACGTGAAACATGTATGCATGTGTGTATTTCAAAGCCGTCAACAGATCATGTATACAAGTACTTTGTCAACATAGAAAAATTAGGATTGTGAAAATATCAAGTATAAAAAAAGAGAGTTTTGTTTTATTGTCTAGTAAATAATTATTATATGTTAAATAAAAATAATGCAACTAAAATCTTTATATTAATAGGTTATCTAAACGACCCAGAAGCAACAGGTAGAACAATAGACAAAGAAGGTTGGTTGCACACAGGTGACATTGGTTACATTGACAATGATGATGAATTGTTCATAGTTGATAGGCTTAAAGAATTGATTAAATACAAAGGTTTTCAAGTTGCTCCAGCTGAACTTGAAGCCATTATTCTTTCACATCCCAGTATCTCTGATGTTGCTGTCGTCCCGTAAGTGCCTGCCTAATATATTAACCCCTCTCACATTTTTTTGCATTTCTTAATTAATAGAGATCTTAATTTGTTTGTAGAATGCTGGATGAAGCTGCTGGTGAGGTCCCAGTTGCATTTGTTGTGAGATCAAATGGAAGTATCGACACAACTGAGGATGAAATTAAGAAGTTTGTCTCCAAACAGGTAATTAATTAATTAATTCAGCCCGGCTCAATACCTTATTTTTTTTGTTAAAAATCTTAAATGTAAGGAAGTGAAGAATTTAGAATTCAAACTCTGGCCGGTCTCTTCATATTTCATCTCATTTTCTAGTAACATTGTATTGATGTATTATTGTTTGTGCATACGCTCGCAGGTGGTATTTTACAAAAGAATAAACAGAGTATTCTTCATTGATGCCATTCCCAAGTCACCCTCAGGCAAAATATTAAGAAAGGACCTAAGGGCTAAGCTTGCAGCTGGTGTTCCAACAAATTAAACAATCAATTTTTTTATTATTTTTCATGTACTGTACGTACTATTTTATTCACATCCTGTTCCAAATTCAACTTTAATTATTACTAGTATATACATCTTGTGATTAATTAAAATAACATACATATATATATCATATGATTACTGCTGCTGTGCTAGCTATATGGCTAAACACTTCAACTAGCAGTGATTCATTCACATGTTGATCTTTTGCATTGGACAAATATATCTATATTAAGTACAACAGTTTGATTTGATTTGATTCATTCATATTGAACCCGTCATTCATGCACAAAACAGACTTGAAAAGGTAAAAACTGCCATATCATAATTTATAAATACATCATGTCCGTGTCATATCTCCAAATGAAATGGTATAAGACCAGCACAACCAGATCCATCATAACACTTCGAAATTAGCTTGACACTAAAACGTACGAGCCAACAAAATGTTAAAGATATAACATATGAAACTCCAACGGACAATTTGTTGTCTAATGTTTCAATCCGCTATCTGCAATAGAAAATCAATCCATCCGAAAACACCCACTAAAACGTAACGATTCAACTTACACACCAGCAAGAATACAGCTTACATTGATCTAATTTATAAACACAGCTGCACGCTTAGCCCTAATTAGGTCCTTTCGTAGATATATGGAACACCATTGATCTCAAATAGAGTTGCCATTCACCTTGTTCCCGCGAAAACAACAACATTTTTACTAGTGTATGTTTATATCATATTTATTTATCGTCAATAACAAATTTGGTAACAATTTATATATAGTGTCACTAGGCATAATAATTAATTGACATCAACTGTAAATTTGGTGTTTGTGACAAATAAATCCAATGTCCAATATTTTAAATCCAATACTTGCATTCCATTTTTATTGTAATTAAGGTTATGAAATTGAGTTTCATACCGGTTGCAGATAAATGTTTTCCGAACACAACTTTCAAAAAAATAATTGAAATTATAATGTTTTTCAAAACCGATTCCACCTATATTTATAAGTTTTTGAGTTTTATATTTTTTTTTTCTTTCACCTGTTCTTTTACTACTGATCTAATGTCCGCATTCATGATATGCGATATAAAGATATTATCGGAAGTTGTTATTTTGAAGAACACAATTGTTGATTGTACTTCTTTTGTTTTAAATTATAAAATAAAAAAATTATTTTCTTTTTGACGTAAATTGTAAGAACAAATTAAATATCAATTGCATTTAATTTAATTTAATTTTTTCTCTTATTTAATAAATAATAACTAATAAAAGTTATTTTTACAACTTTCTATAAAACTTATTTTAGAAAACAACAAAACATTATGATATTTTATTCTTTTTCTTATATTTTGGGGTGGATCTAGTATATATTAGGTGAAATGACTTAATCATAATCGTACAATTATGCACCATCCAGCAGGGAACTCTTATTGATTAATTGCGATTTATAAGTTATTAAAGCACACATGTCACTGTCCATACTCCTAATTCTTCTCATGTTGTCTCCTTGAGTTAGCTTTTCATTTTGGATTGATCGATACAGCCTATTCATTCCTAACGACAATATTTCTTTTCCTTTCATTTGGTACAATTTAACGACAATGTTTCGAAAAACAACAATATTTTAAACGGCACAAGTTATGGTGCATAAGCCATGTTTATGCACCGTGTATAAATATCCAAAATTACTTAGCGCACCCCCAGATTTCTAGTGCACCCCCGGATTGCTTAGCGCACCCCTCAAATTTCTTAGTGCACCCCCCAGATTTTTAGGAGGTGCGCTAAGCAATCTGGGGGGTGCATTAAGCAATTTTCATTATTTATGTATGGTGCATAAGGAAAAAGCTTATGCACCATAATCACTCCCATTTTAAGCTATGTTTGAATCAATGGAATAAGATGGAGTGAAATAAAAATGGATAGAATAGAATAATATTCCATGTTTGATTTTATCTCATATCACCACTTAATTTCAAAATTGTTAGGTCGAATGATATGAATGGGGTTCGAATCTCAACTCTCTCACTTGTTTATATGAGTTTATGATAACTTTATCAATTCGTCTATGTACAAAAGAAAATTGTTTAAATTTTACGATACTATTTTTTTTGGTTTAAAGTTTTACAATATTAAAAAGTATATTAAAATAAATTTAATTTGTATACATTGATTTTGTGATAAAATTTACGTGTGGATTCAATTAAATCATATCATGTGGATATTTGTTGAGATATTTTAATAAAATATTTAAATTCTCCAAAATGAAAAAATCAAAGATTATTATTTTAACAACTTCATATTAATTTATTATTATTTTCAAATTTTATTCATTTAGACGAGATAAAAAATACATTATTTTGTTTTGTGAGCTTAGCTCAGTTGACTGAGATATTGCATTATATATGCAGGTAGTCGAGGTTTGAACTTCAGTCATCCCACTTATCCATCTTAAGGATTGAATTTGTAGCCACTATGCTACTTGAGAGAAAAAATATATATTGTTTTTCCAATCAAATTTGTAAATTTAGTGGTTTAGCTCTTAAGAAAATAAGAAATTCATGTGTGTCTGTCTGTGTGGCGGGGGTAAAAGTAACTTTCAGATGTATATTAAGTCGAAATGGTAGACATAAATTGCTTAAAAGTCCAAAGCGTTTGAATCAAAATTAGATGTCATAACCTTTACATTTTTCCTTCCCACCCCTCCCTCGTGTTTGTTTTCAACCCCCCGTTCTTCATTGTTTGCCCTTGAACAAATATTTTGGAACGTGACTTTTAAATTTTTTTCCAAATTTGAATTAGAAAAATTTCGAAAAATGTGTTCTGAAATTTTTATATAAGGGCAAAAATGAAAAAATTGGGGTAGAAAAGAAATATGGGGGTGGGAAGAGAAAAATCCTAACCATTAGGCCAAAGGCCTTTTTTACTATCACATATTGGATCCTGCATTCTGGAGAGGAAATTTCTCTTGAAAATTTATTTTCCGACCCCCCGTGGTTCTTTTATACCCCCCTAAGTACCCTTTTGCCCTTGCACGGTATCGTGGTTTATAGAAACCGCGATTTAAGGTTTCCGCGGTTCGTAGAAACCGTGACGGGTTAATATAGTAACACACTGCTTCTCTTATGTTAAAGACGTCGCGGTTTGTAGAAACCATGGTAGTCTTTTATTTGTCATGGTTCTCAGAAACCATGACTCTGGAAGATGTACCTTGCTAATTTAGAAACATCATAAATTAAACATGGTGAAAGTTGGAAGCATCTTCCTTGATTGAAACAATAAAATGGTGGTAGATGAAATTTAATTAGGTTATGTATGAGAATATGGATTAGGGTTATGTATTTATACACGAATCCGAATAATTATAGCCACATAAATTTCCCGATGTTATCTCAACCACAGAAAAAAAAGGTAGAGGGTGCAATTTAAACCACAATTTAAACCCTTGTTAAATTTTCAGTAAACTCTCGTCATGGTTCGCAGAAACCATGACAAACAAACATATGCCATGGTTTGTATAAACCGCGAAACCGTAATATACAAATGTCATGGTTCGCTGAAACCGCGACAATTGTTGCAAAAAGTATACTATTTTGGGGGGCCAAAATTGGATTTTAGGAGGGTATAAAAGAACCATGGGGGTCGGAAGAGAAAACATCATTTCTCTTCTTGCTCCCTTGCTTGCTCTCAAACCCCCCAAAGTGATGGAAATGCCTCGCAGAAAGGTTCAAAAGTTACAATCCAAACACGGAGGATTTTAGAACGTGACTTCTAAAACTGATCATCAAAGGAAATGTTCTTCTTTTTTTTTTTTTTTTTTTAAGTTTTTTAGATTTGGAAATTACGAACCAAAAACAGAGGTTTTAGAATGTAACTTTTGAAAAGTAACTTTTTAGCCAAGTTGCAAAAAAATCTATTACTTCTTCTCCAACACTTCACTATCAAAGTTGCAAAAAAATTTGCATTTTTTTATGTTTTGGGAGTATAAACAAATCAACATAGGTCACTCATAGAGAGTTTCTACATCCATTAGATATCAAAGAACAAATACTTATATACGTACATTAAGTATTTTATTATAAAGTATATTATATTTATTCATACTTTTACATAATGTGTATAAATTTTGTTTTTATGTAATGTTTACAAGACTTACAATATAATCTCATAAATTTTTTATTTATTTTATGATTAAACTTTAATATTTTTTACAAAAATTAGTTGAAAATAATTGAACTTTGATATTTATTTTATTGTTGACGGACCCCTGTGAGAACTAAGGAGATCTGCGCAGATGAGGATGAAATTCTTGCCGAAGTGGGTAATGAGGACATGATGGAGAATATTTTGGACAGTAGAAAATGGAGTGGAAAAGTATCTTCTTCCCAATTCCCGCCCCATCGACATCCAAATGCTAGCAATTATGTTGACTTAATCCTATTTTTCTACTTATAAATTTTCACATGAACTTCAAAAGTGAGAAGCAGAGAAGAATAGTAGTGACGGGCAAAAAGAATAGTTTTAGTGCATCATGTTGTAAATCAGAACCAACGAGCCCATCCAAAATATGTACGATTTACATATGATCCGGAAAAGTATTAGACAACTTCCTCCTTTTTATTTATAAAGCATTATCCACTAACAGCAACTACGTACCCACTAACACCAAATATATATGAACAAAATGTATACAGTAGAGATTCTCAAAAGGTAAGGCGTCTGTCTCTTAATAAACAAATGAATCAAAAATCACTTATCTTAAGATTAATTCAACTCATATCCAAATCATATAACTCGTTATTATTAAGGAAACAAGGACAATACAAATGATAGTTGGAAAGACATTGATATGTATAGGGATTTGAATTTAAATATGAGATTCTTCACTTTACTACATTTTAAGGTGTGTGAGTTTAATCACCACGACAACAAACTATTCAACTCATAATCGGTTAATATTGACTTCTGGAGAAATTTGGCAATAATTTGCAGTCATTAAAAACAAATCTCAAAGCCCAAATTTGATTATTTTCAACGCCAACAGGCAACAGGTAAACCAAATGGCCACAAACACACGTGTGAACGCTAGGAATTGGTGTTTTAAGTCAATATAAAGTTAAAATATCCGGACTAAGTATACAGAATTATTCTACTATTATTAACAATCTAAACTCATGTTCACATGTGCACTTTTTTAATTAGATTTAGTTGGTGAACGAAGTTGCTGCATTCATTCTTTCTCTAATAGCACTTGTTAATTCTATAGTCAATTTGTCTTACTTACGCTAATTATGTCCATTTTGAGCTCATTTTCATTCTTTCTTTCTAAATGAATTAATATTGAACTTACCAAAGAGCGTTGTTCCTAATGTGAAACATTGACTATGGTACCATGTTATTTTATAAAGACCGTAGCTCCAAACAACTACTACTTTTTAGTTTTTATGCAAAGGTAGGTTTGTTTAGGGCATTTGTCCGTGACTTTAGAAATTGACTCTGCTTAAGTAAACAACTTCTCCATGGCTACGTCCCACACACACATTTGGTTGACAATTTTTTTTACCATGTGTTAATGCAAGCAGCTAGGTTTGACCTTATGGGACAAAATAAACTATGTTCGGAAGACAAGTGACTTTGCTTACAAATTACAATGTAACGTATGTTCGATCACACACACATTTGAACCGTCCAAAACTGTTACACTTTCTACCGCAACTTTATAGAAGCTCCAAATACAAGTTAACTTTTGCGTGCCGCAGCTCCAAAGAGACAATAGACTTCACAATTCATGAGTCTAACAATTACAATCAACATGACATGAGGGATAACATTTTCAACTTGATAAAACAAGGGTTATTATGATCCAATCTAATTTAACAAACAAAATCATTTAACTGTGTGAAATTAATAGTAGTGTAATCTTGACTAATGACCGAGACTCAACTCCAAAAAACGGTATTATTATGCTACAAAAGAGAATTCTAGTCCCGATTATTATGCTGTTAAAGTGGATATGCATGTCTCTACCCTTTACAGTTCATACTTTTAATTTTAGCAATAATGGCACCTTAACTCAAGCCTCTTCCCCCATCTTTGGCCAACCATCCACCTAGTGGTGGTAGGTACCTACATTTTGAGCAATTACCAGAATTGGATAATACTGCAATGTTTTTCTGGTAGAATTGGTATAGCCATAACCAAATTCGATGAAACCAAACGGAATGTGAGTGGGAACAAGTGTACAAACAATACATCTCCCAAATAAGGAAATTTGCAGAACAAAAATCCTTAAATATTGGTTTTGTAAACAACCAAACTATTAAGTTAATTAAATATCTTAATCTTCATCTTCTAATTGGTTCTAATAGCAAGTTTTCCTTCTTTTAAAACACAATATGCATAATCAAAAGTTAGTCTAATGTGGACAACTCAGGTTGATGAGCTAAAAAATGTTTTCTAAGCAGGAGGTTCCAAGTTCCAAAGATGATGAAAACTAACATAACCAATACTATTTACTAACATCTGTCTATTAAAAGGGAGAAAAGAAAAGTTAAAGCACTTAAAAAGAACCAAACCCCACTAATGTTGAGAAATGCCAAGCCCAAAAAAGAGTTTAGAACAAGATTATGTTCCTTGTTTCAATCTTTCTATATACAAGGTGCAAATCAACAAGATACTTGACCACAAAAATCAACATGGATAAACATATACAACAGTGCAAATATTCCATATCCCTTCATACCACTAATGATGCTCTTCTTTTTATTTATTTTTTCCTTTCAGGAATTAGTATCCGTTTGAAGAGCACAAAAAGGTTACCGCTAATGTATATATTGAGAAAGAAAAGTAAGAGAAAAAAAAAATGCAAGTAAAATGTGTCCCAAAAAACAGCATCCTTCTAAATGAATGAACTAAAATGGGGACCCCCAGAAACAAATATCCCCACAACTCAACAAATCATTATCCTCCTCCTCATCATCATCATCATCATGATATACACATTTAGATTAGATTCCCTATTATATCTACCTATTAAAGTGAAAGAACCTCAGTTAAATGCTACAAAACCACAAATCACTACCATTACTAAAAAATTCTTATCAATCCATATCTATCTATATAGATTAACCAAATGCAAGCAAATACCGTACGTTTTCAATTAGTAATAATAAGATATAAACAGAAAAGAACAACAACAAAACTACCTATGCATCATTCTGTTCCCATTCCACTCCCTTTAAAGAACAAGCAAGCGTGCATAATCATTTACTAGCATAAAAAAGATAACAACAAAACAAAATAAGTGAAAAAGCACTCACATAATTTTTAAGCAAATTAAGGAAGCAATGGATTACATTTTGGTACATGATGATGATGATAATAATAACATTTTATAAAGATAAACAAAAATAAAAAAGAGGTGGCCAGTGCAAGCCCGTGCTAGATTCATGTTATGGTGTGATTGATGAACAAAAGAGCTATCAATTCAACGAATCCAATCAGCAATCTGCAATCAGCATCTGATCCAACCAATTCAGTTCTTCTTCTTTTTTTGAAAATAGTAGTAATAATTTAAATTAAAAACCAAAAAATTACATTGAAACTAAGATGAAAGAGGCCTTGGTGGTGGAGGAAGTAGTTGATGAAGATTTGGTGGAATCTGATTATGATGAGAAACTGTTCTAGCAAGAAAAGGATGCGAAAGCAACCGAGAAGCAGTCCATCTCCTGGATGGATCTCTCTGCAAACACCGCGAAACAAAATCCCTAAACTCCGGCGAAGCAGTTGTAGGAGCTTCTGGTGGTTGTGACATACAAATAGCACACATCAAACTCGCCCAATCACCTTGTCTACCAACCGCAAACGGAAATCTTCCCATATAAAACTCCAATATACTCACTCCTAAACTCCATATATCACCAGCGTAAGCATCATATTGTCCGTCGTTGATATCGGTGTTTATCCTCTCTGGTGACATGTAAGCAATCGTTCCTACCGATGAATTACACGGATCCATGGTTTGATTCAGAATTCTACCTACACCGAAGTCAGCGATCTTAACCTGTTTCCGTGAATTTATCAACAGATTCGACGGTTTGATGTCACGGTGAACGATGTGACGACGGTGGAGATAAGCGAGTCCACGGAGGATCTGACGTGCCACGTCAGCAAGCTGATTCTCCTGAGGGATGTGTTTCCCTTCGAGAGATCCACCGTCCATGTATTCTAACAGAACCTGAATTTCAGCGTTGTGATCGTACATCTCGTGACACTTCACAACGTTTGGATCATCTACATCTCTTAAGATCTGGATTTCTCTATGGATCTGACGACGAACCGATTCCTCGTGATGTCCGTAAATCACCTTCAACGCGTAAGCGCGACCGTTGATTCTGTGAACTACTTTATAAACCGTTCCTCCGCTACCGCTTCCGATCCGGTTCAACCTTTCAAGCTCCGCGAACGGAATCACCAGTTGTTGAGTTGCTGATCCTCCGTTTCCTCCACCGTTGTTTCCGTTTCCGCTTCCGTTTCCTCCACTGCCGCTTCCACCGCTTCCGCTGCCGGACGGAGGAAGGGGAAGCGGGACCGCTAGGTTTGTGTCACGCTGTGGTAGCGGAAGAGTTAGGTCTCTACGGCGGCGCTGAGGACGGTTGGGAGAACCTGAGGCTGTGGCTGAGCCGGTGGCGGTTGGAGGTGGAAGTTGAATCGGCTTCATCTCATTTCTCTCTCTCTATCTATCTAATCTCTTAAAAAGATTAATAATAACTGGATGAGTTTAGTTTATTTGAGAGATTAGAAAATGATAATAAATAAATAAAGAGGGTAAAGCTAATCTTCATATATGTTATAATTATGATGAATATTAGTATTAGATGAAAATGATGTGAAGGAAAAAAACATGCTGAAGGGAGTGAAGAGAAGTTTCCGGGAAGTGTGAGAAGAGAAAGGAAAATTGAAACGAAATTTGATTTTATGATTAGAGAAGAAAAATGAAAAAGAGGTGAACGAAGGTAAAGGTTCTATAATAATAATTTGACAGAGAAATTAAAAATAAATATTAAAAAAAAAAAAATGAAAATTGTGCTGAGCTTGAGAGGTGGAAGTGAGAGGTTGCTATCAAAAGAGGGAATCCAGATTTAAAAGACATGGGGTCCACGCGCGTTCAGGGCCCGTGGGACGCGTGGACCAATCACATTTCGGCACCCTTTCTCATGCGTAGGTCGACTGGGTGGAGTGTGAAGGTGTAGCCTACACATATTCTGCATGGTTCGATAATTTCACAGATATCAATGTTGTAGAAATTATTTTAAAAAAGGAAAATTCCATGTCAAATTTTGCATAAATAATTAAAGTTGTTTTTTTAAATTGAATAATTAAAGTTGTTTCTAAACTTTACAATTGGGTAAAAACGTGCATTTTTAAATAGGATAAAAATTTAAGAATATCCATCAAATTATTAATGTTTCGATTTAAATAGTTTATAGTTTCCTTTTTAGTAAATATAGTTTATTGGTTAAATTTATTTATATCAGTTTCTACATTAATGTACATTACTTTTTTTTTATTACTATATTACTAAAATTTAAGGTGAAAGTGTATTTAATGTTTTGGATTTTTTATTGTATTTAGGGTGTGCTTGGTAGAGGAGAAAAAGGGAAGAGAGAAATTAAAACACGAAAATCAATTCATGTATTTAATGTTTTAATTTTGAGGTTTAATGAGTTGGATGGAGTATTATTTAGGAGAGCAGCTATGCTCCATTTGTTGGTGCTCCTTTTACTCCTTTTCAAGTTATGGATGTGTGACATGTGGCAAAATTCAATCTAAGGGCTAATGTTAAAAACTATTTGTTTAACAGAAAAATAATGAAAAATAGAAGAAAATGAATTGAAACAATTCACGTTACTCCCTCTTCTCCGTACCTCTAATCACCACCGCCGCCGCCACCGTCGCCGCCGCCATCTCTCTCTCTCCATTCGTCACAGCAGCAACACACTTCAAGGGGGATTTGTTTTCTTTCAATTTATGTGATTCATGCGTCAAAGTTTATGTGATTCAGAATCTTGTAGTAAAGGGCAATTTGATATTTTTCAATATTAATAACAACAAATCTTCTATAAAATTCTTGGATTATTCTTCCAATGATTTTAATGGCGCTATTGAGATTGGTTTAGGCGTATGTTTTATTGCGACAGCAGCGGCGAGAGCTTTGCTCACCTGGCGAGAGGTTTTATCCGGCGGCGAGGCGAGGGAGACACATGTGGAGCAGAAAGATTTGGCCGGCGTTGCGATGGCGAGCATCGCTGATGGAACAGACGGAGAAAGTGGCGGCGACGATGAGCAGTAGAAGAAGAAGAGGCGGCGGTGAATATGGAAGATGAAGGAAAAGGAATACGCGTTGCAATTTTTCTTCTTCTGTTTTTTACTAAACAAATAACATGGTAAAGCCTTTTGATCTCAACCGTTCCTTGTTTTTCTACCACATGTCACTTATCTATGCAATAAAAAGGAATAAATGGAGCCTCTATAAATGGAGCAAAGCTGCACTCATTATTTAGTATGATGATAAGTTTGGTTGTTGTCCTTGTTTAGATTTTAAGAGGTTAGGATTATCTCAATTTTTAACAGGAGATTTAAAGTTTCCTTTGGGGTATTATCTAAAATCTAAAATTGACACAAATGCATGCATGAGCTAATGTACCGCATTAATTTATGAATCATGATGATGTAATATGAAAGTGTTCATCTGTATGCAAAATATTTCTTTGTAATTTTAAGGTTATGTTTGTTAATTTTTTAAAAGAATGTATTAGTTTCCATTAAAATAATCTTATGTTGATTATTTTAATTTATGCAAACAACTTTACTAATTATTTTTTAAAAAAAAACTATTGTTTTTGTTTGTAATAATAAAAATAATTCAAAATATCTTTGTGAGTATAATTCAATTGATATGAATATTACAATATGCAGAGTAACATCTTGATTTTTAAAGTCCAAAAGTGGACCTAAAATCTTGAAATAAACTATTTACAATTGTCTTGAATAAAATTTTTCTAAACAAGCTTATATTTTATAAATTGTTTTTCAAATAAAGAGTTTAGGGTTTAAACTCAAACATCAGGGGCGGACCTCTTTGAAGGGCATAAGTTATGGTGCATAAGTCATGTTTATGCACCGTGCATAAATACCCAAAATTGCTTAGCGCACCCCACAAATTTCTAGTGCACCCCCAAAATTACTTAGCGCACCCCCTAGATTTTTAGGAGGTGCATTAGAAATTTGGGGTAAAATAAGTTATGAAAAATAAGCTATAAGTCAGTAAAATATGTTATAAGCTCTTTCTAAAAAACTGTTACCAAACGAGTCTTTTAGCTTATAAGCTATAAAACATAAGTTATAAGTCAGATTTTTGGGTCTGCCAAACAGACCCTTAGTATATTCACATCTTTAATGGATGGAACACATTTTATATTACTCTTATTTTCTTTTTAAAAAAAAAAATCAATCTTTTGGTGTTTTGCTTCAAGCAAATTCCATTATCAAAAATAAATTGATTTAAGTTATATGTAATTTAGATCTTTCAAGTAAGTGGTCATAAGTTTGATTTCTATATATGAAAAAAACTTGATTTAAATTAAAAAATTTCTCTTTATACATTTCATAAATTTTTTTATGAAAATTAATCACTCTTATGCGGCTACAACAGTCAAATAATATATAACAAAAAAAAAGTATATCTCCTTATTTTCTATGAAGCACGGACATAGACACGAATAGAGTTGTAAAAATGGGCCGGGTTGGGCTTCCCAAAAAATATTATTGGGATGGGCCCCCGGGCCAATTTTGTTAATGGGCCATCACGGGCTGGCCCCGCGGGCTTTTGGGCCGGCCCTTTAAAGAATTAAAAAAAAAATCTAAAAATAATTGTACCTAAAAGTAAGATTAGAATAATTGGTTGAAAAGTAGATATACCCGAAGTAGAGGAGATACAATTGTATGAAAAATCAAGTGGTCAATATCAAGAAGAGACTTAGGCCGAGAAGTTACCTAATTTATAATTTACTTTTTTTTTTATAATTCATAATTTAATTTATGTATTTTGAATGGTTATGTTAAAAGTTTAGTGTGTGATGTAAGCTTGAAATTTATTAGTTTTGAGGATGCACTTTATGAATCATCATCCACATATCTCTCGACTTTTGCATGGATATTTTGAAGTATTTATTATTTCATGAAATCATGACACTAACTTTTTTTATGGATATTAATTTGTGTGCGATGCATATGTAGTTTTATTGTCCATTGATTTTTTTATAAAAAAATTTTGTCAATTTTTTATAAAAAAATGAAAAAATTTGTCAGGCCGGGCCATCGGGCCATGTAGGCCCTTGTTTATTGGGCTGGGCCTTGGGCCTTAATGGGCCGGCCACTTAAGCCCAGTAGATATCTTGGCCCGGGCTGGGCCGGCCCATTTGACAGCTCTAGACACAAACATGAGACACATTAACACCGATAATAATTTGATAAAATGACACAATTCAATATAATTATAAGTATCGGTGGCCGATATCGACACATATCTCACACGGACACGCCTAATCCAACAAATGTTATTTTTTTTTTTGAGAGAGAAACCGTTTGACTTTGAAATTTAAACCTGTCTTAAAGTCAACCAAACTAACAAGCCAATGACATTTGAACCATTTTATGCGTTTGTCCGTAACCCAAGTGATGCTTTCTTTCATTCCGTCTCATATGGACTATTGTAGATTTGTAGTACTTGTTTCTTTCCTGGTACCTTCGAGGCTAGACTATAAGCATTAATGCCCCAAATTAGAAGCAAAACCAATTATATGTGCATGTTTCTTTAAAATTGCGTACAGTGAATTGATAATCTTTAACAAATCAACCGAGAGTTGACATTTCATATTCATTTGTACAACTTTTACGCCAAAAAAAAAAACGAATCTGTACAAGTAGTATTAATGTGTTGTTATTTGTTGGCTTGTAATCATCATACTTTGTAGTATACAATGTTTATCACAAATGCTTTTTTTTTTCCTATGTTAGTCGTCAGCTTGCACTTCCACCACATGCTCTGCCAAAGTAGTTGTTTTATGTGGCCAAAGTCTTCATTTAGTTGCAGTTTTACTTAATATTGCGGCTAAATTCCTTTTATACTTTATAGAATAATAATAGGTTTAATTAGTCTTGAGGTCCCTTAAAAAAAAATTTAGTTTCACTTTGGTCCCTTAAAGAATATAAGTTTCACTTTAGTCTCTTATTGATATCTCCGACAGTCAATATAGTCTTTTACGTCCATTTTTTCTCATAAACTGTTAACTTATGTACAGGTGGTAAAATAGGTTGTTACGTGACACCTGTACTGAAGTTAACGATTTTTGAAAAAAATGGACGGAAATGACCATATTGACTGATGTAGATATCAATAAGAAACAAAGTGAAACTTATTTTCTTTAAGAGACCAAAGTGAAACAAAAAAAGTCTTTAAGGGACCTATAGACTAATTAAACCATAATAATAATCATAGGAAAAAATTGATTAAATATCAAAGTTGGATTTTGAAATTGTAGGACATATTAAATGGTCACCCACATGCATTATCAATGTCATTTTAGGATGGTTAATGAGAAATTGTAAACCCGTAATCAAATTCGTCCCATATTTAAATTTGTTATCAACATCCTAATTGATATTATTCACATAGTTTCAATCTCATTCCATGATATTATAATTTCTAGTCATTATATTTTTTACCCTATTAAATATAAAATTGTATATTCAAACAAGGCCTAAAACTGAGCACGCATCTTAATAAAGACATCTCCAATACACAGATCTTATTTATCCCTTATATATTAAACAACGTCCTTTGTTTACTTTTTTAATTGGAGTATGACGACTAGGCAAGTGAGATTGCTTAAACATATGTTCCGGAGCTCTCTTTCTTCAAAACATAACAATTAAAAAGAATATTTTAACACTCGATCTTTGTCAAAAAATAAAAAGAATGTGGATTGGTTGGGTCAAGTGTAAATAAAAAAATATTAATTGGTGGGATCAAATATGAATTGCTTATTATAATTGCAAGCATTGGAGTGAAGTTGGTCAAGATTGCTTATAAAATGCTTAGATACAATGTGGCAATTTGGGTCTATAAAAAACAATTTAAGCAACCATCTAAGTTCTCCTCATTATAGATGCTCTAAGAGTCCAATACCAACAAGTCGAATATAATTCAAAGTGTGGGATGAGAAGACATAGGGAAAAATTAAGAAGGTTTTATACTAACCACTAATTGTGTATGCACGATCTAAGAAGTTGAGAAGGGAAGGACTAGAGGTGTAGAATGATTAGACAAATTTAGTTGATTTGTCTAAATTCACTCAATTCAACTTATAAAAGTGGGTTGGGTCGGATAATTGGGTGTATATGAATTTTAAAATTTAAAACCCATAAAAAAAATTGAGTTTCGGATAAAATTGGATCCAACCCAAAAAATATATATATATTTTTTTTTATAAAAATACTAAAAATTTCGCTATTTGATAGTTATATATTATTCATAATGAAATTGGTTTACACTGTGTTTTAAGAAAATAAAAAAATTGAATAATTTTTATAAAAAAAATGATGTTTCAGTTTACACTATGTTATAAGAAAATAAAAAGTTTGAATAAGTTTTATAAAATAATGGATTTTCATCGTTTAGTCAATTAATAATAAAAAAAATTAGAAAAATCATCCGGATAATCCACTATGCAACCCAGAATATAGTGGTTTACCCGACCAAAACGAGTGATTTTTTTCATAGTGAAAATAGATTACACTATTTTTAAAAAAATATAGTTGGATTATTTTTATGAATTTTTTTATTATTCATCATTTAGTTATTTAATTTTAAAAAACAAAAAATAATTTGGCAATCCATTACCCAACACAAAAATTAGTGGGTTTATCCAACCCGGACAAATGTTGTAACGAGTGGTTATTTTATTAGACTCAATCCGGAATATCCTATGCAGTGTGGGTTTTGGTTTTGGCAAAATTCAACCCATTCGACCCATGTATATAGCCTTAGGAAGGAAGTTCAAAAGATAAAGAAAAATAACTCATGAATTAATAAAGAAATAAGAATCATACTTTATGAATTTGTTCATAGCAAACCGCTTATTACAAACCTCTATCCTATTTTACATGGCTACTACTTAAATAGAGAACTGAATTCGCTACTTTCCATTATTGTAACGTTCGTTACTTAAGTAGTGGAATAGTAATATTCAAAAAGTGTAGGGTGCACGAGAAATTAGTAGGGTGACAAAAGTAATTTGTTTTTCAATAGATTATAGGACATATGTGGCCCATTAATAATTTTTCAAGTGACAATTGGTTGGAAAAATCGTTCTTAAAGCCCCTTGAATTACTTAAAAGCCCCTAAATTGATGAAAACATCCTCTGTGTATGATGGAAAGTTAGGATCCGAAATTACATTATATATAGGATCCTACAATCCAAAATATGTCAATTTTTTAGCTTTTTTTTGGAAAAATTATGTGTTTCAAAAGATACAAGTCGAAAACATAACATTTCGTAAGTTATCTTTCGAATTGGGTTTTTTTAGTAGAAACTGCAGCATCTATACTTTCATATCATTTCCAAGAATCAACCCCAATTCTAGAAAAAAAACATGCTGGAGGTATGAAAACAACATTTATTTACACATAGAGAGTTTTTACACTGACTTGTCATAAAATAACAGGTAATGAGTGTTTTAAACCGTTTAATTTTTTGAATTTTTAAAGAATGTTTATATACATGTATAATGGAAGATATCTTCCGAACCTTAATGGGAAGATACATTTCCATATGTCACGAGGTTTATCTTACATGAAGTCTTTCTTTTTTTGCCTTGGAGTGTTTTGCATTACTATTCAATGAGAACTTATTTTCCAAAATTAAAACTTATTTTGGATTGTACAATCTCATCCATACATACTAGACTCAAAATAGAAGATATTTTTAAATTTTTGAGGGGTCTATGAGCAACATGGTGACATTAAAAGCAATTTTCATTGACTGGACTTACTTCATGGTCCATTATCCAACCCATTAACAAAGGATACATAACTCTTTTAAAAATACTAGTTTACATTTTTGTTTCAATAAATAAATAAAATAATTTATATAGATCACAATTTTTGATATGAGTATAATGTTTGAGAGAGTTGATAAGAAATGAATCTGAGATCATTCATTAGAAGAAAGTTTAAACTCTAATCCAATCCATGGACTGGGCCAAGACTTAATAATTTGGGAAAATATTACTCTAAGATAGTAAAAACTAAAAATAAGATAGAGTATGTAAAAGTAAAATGAATATCGATACGGTGCGTTTTGGATCGCTCGCTCTTTGAAGGAACTAACAACAATATACATAACGGTTTTGCTTCCCTCCAAAATCAAATCAACACTCATTCACCTTCTTCTCTGTTCTCTCTCTCCAAGAACCAACTCAAATTCAACAACAACAAGAAGAAGAAAACAAAAATGGTGAAAGGCTCATCCATCACCGTTACCATACAATTTCTATTACTGTTATTTTTCACCTCAACATTCTTTGCTTTTCCAACTCAAGCACAACAAGATTCTAACTCTCAAGAAGAACGCCAAGGTAATTCTTAACTAACTCTTCTCAATTCAATTCTTCACTAATTTAATCGTTTCTTAATTACTAATTCTATGAACTGTACGTTTTGCATTGTAGATAAGCCACCGAGTTACCTGAAAATGGTGGCGAATGCGAGCGATTTTCCGTTAGAAGATTACTACGACTACATCATAGTCGGCGGCGGAACTGCCGGATGTCCATTAGCCGCCACGCTCTCACAAAACTACCGTGTTCTCATCCTCGAACGCGGCGGAATCAGCCACGGAAGAATCAACCTAATGAACCAAGAAGGTTTCTTGAACACACTCTTGAACGCAAACAACGAAGATTCACCGGCTCAATCGTTCGTTTCAGAAGACGGCGTACTCAACGCACGTGGCCGCGTTCTCGGCGGTAGTAGCGCGATCAACGCGGGTTTTACAGCAGAGCCGATCGTGAATTTTTCACGAATTCAGGTCTTCTTTGGGATTTAAAACTCGTGAACGAATCGTACGAATGGGTTGAACGAGAAGTCGTGTTTCGTCCTCAATTGAAAACGTGGCAATCCGCAGTTCGTGATGGTCTTCTAGAAGCTGGTGTGGGTCCCTATAACGGTTTCACCTTAGATCACGCTAGCGGCACGAAAATCGGCGGATCCACTTTTGATTCGTCAGGTAAACGACGTAGTTCAGCAGATCTTTTACGATATGCACGACATTCCAATCTCAGAATCGCCGTTTACGCTAGCGTCGAAAGACTCCTTCTAGCATCTTCTTCAACAACTTTTTCTTCTTCTGCTATCGGTGTTCTTTATCGTGACGAAAACGGTAAATATCATCACGCGATTTTGAAAGATCGCGGTGAAGTGATTCTTTCAGCAGGTGCAATTGGAAGTCCTCAACTTCTTCTTCTCAGTGGAATCGGACCTAGACCTTATCTTTCTTCATGGGGAATTCCGGTGGCTCATCATTTACCTTACGTAGGTCATTTTCTATATGATAATCCACGTAACGGAATCACTTTTCTACCTTCAATTCCACTTGAACACTCGCTTATACAAGTTGTAGGTATAACCAATTCAGGTGCTTACATAGAAGCTGCTTCTAATGTTGTTCCGTTTTCATCGCCGCCGCAAACTGTTTTCATTCGTTCGCCTGCTTCTCCGCTTTATCTGACAGTTGCAACACTGATTTCAAAGATTTCAGGGCCTCTTTCGGCTGGTTTTCTACGATTGGCTTCGACTGATGTTAGGTTTAGTCCAATTGTTAGGTTCAATTACTTTGACAATGCTGTTGATGTTGAGAGATGTGTTAATGGGACTAGAAAATTAGGGGATGTTTTAAGGAGCAGAGCTATGAATGATTTCAAGTTTAGGAATTGGTTAGGTGTGAGAGATTTTAGGTTTATTGGACCGGCATTGCCGCATGATCAATCGGATTATGGTGAGATGGCTGATTTTTGTAGAAGGACAGTTAGTACTATATGGCATTATCATGGTGGATGTGTTGTTGGTAGGGTTGTTGATTCTCATCTCAAGGTCATTGGAATTGATTCCCTTAGAATTGTGGATGGTTCTGTTTTTAGTATTTCACCTGGAACTAATCCTCAGGCTACACTTATGATGCTTGGAAGGTGAGCTTTTTAAGTTTCTTTCCTGTGTATTTGTAGCTATTTGAATTGATGTTTGATTAATGTGGAATGAATGATTAATAGTAATCATGGTTTGTGATTCTATTTTGGCAGGTACTTTGGGCTCAAGATGATCAGAGAAAGGGAAAGGAGTACAGATGATTTGTGACCCTGCAGCAATTCTGTTTTGCTGTTTCACATACTTAGGATTACCTTTTTCTTTTACATTTTGTATTACATTGTGTAATCAATCATTGTTGATGATCAATTTGTATTTTTGATGCATATTCAAAAGTAAAGTAAACACAATGTATACACTGAATTTGTAAAAACTGCTTTGGGGGTGGATTTGTGATGATATGTTCTAATCCCCTAGCTGTTGATTGACTAGATTAGATTAGATTGGATTGTATTTTTGATTAATTGCTGAATAATAATGCCAAGTTGTCAATGATCAAAGTATTCATTCCCAAGTTTCTTACCTTCATGCTCTTTATTTTTGTCCCTTAATAGTTTCTTTTGACAGACACGTGTTAGTGGATTGTGTTAGTTTTCAGACTTTGAGCCCTCAACATCCTGATGATGATGAATACTTCTTTCAATTTGTCCCTTAGTAGTTAATTTCACGTGCTGGTGTTGTAATGATATGTTCGTTATACAATTTGCATATATGCCTCCTTTTTCTTTTGAAGGTATTCCTCATGTTTGACTGTTTTTATTCAAGCTGTGATGAATTCTGAAGCAGAAACTCATTATCTGCTCATCTAATTGCAAACTGTTTGAGAAAGTAATGTATTGTTTTAAGAGGTTAGGCTGGAACTTATAGTAGCTATGCTAATTGATAGGTATTGTGTCAGTATTGGGCTGTAGAAGGCTTGTAGGAGTTTACTGCAAAGTACAACAATCTATTGACATGGATTATTAAATTGAACATAGAGAAACTGACATAAAAAATTCTGTCTTAAAGGGATATTTTAAATATTAAGAGACTCATGTTTGTTTGTTATACTTATTGAGCATAAGCTAAAAAGGTTGGAACAACTCTTCCTTTTAGATATTAAAAAGGAAAGTACATTATGCAAACTCTTTTGTGTTTCAAATGGTTCAAAGTAGCACGTGACAGTAAACTTCTTGTAACCTTGAAACCACAGGCCAGGTGTGTTTCTGAGGTGGATTAGAACATATGTTCCTTCTACAAATAAGAGGCCAATTCTTAATTAGATTAGGTGTCTTTATAAGCCAAAGAATAGTTAATATACAGCAATACTTCCTCCGATCTCATATATAAGCAATTTACAAAAAAAAAATTCCTTTATGAAAAATGTCTAAATGCATTTTAGTCATACACTTTTCTAATTTTACCCTATCTTTTGACTTGGAAACCGTTAAAAACATGGGAATGTGAAAAAAGTAGGGATATATTTGGAAAAGTGACATTGTAATGATTAGAGTTTAATTTTGCTTATATTTGAGACTCTCAATTTTTTTTTTTTGTTGCCTACAAGATGACCAAAATACCCTTTAGTAACGTAAGTCACGGATAAAGGAAAAATGACATTTTTTTCTACATCTGCGACTTACGCCACGAATGTTATAATTGTAGGGTGTTTTGGAGGGTGTCCGTAGCACAAGTCACAGACAGGAGTATTTTGGTCATTTCGTAAGGCGCGCCCCAGAAACCATAGGGTGACAAAAGTAATTTTCCTTCATCCGTGGCTTAAGTCACGAATGAAGGAAAAATGAGTAATTTTGAAAAATGACATTTTTTCTACATCTGTGACTTACGCCACTGGTGTTATAATTGTAGGGCGCTTTGGGGGTGTCTGTAGCACAAGTCACGAACACAAGTATTTTGGCCATTTCGTAGGGCGCGCCCCATAAACCATAGGGTGGCAAAAGTAATTTCCTCATCTAGTTTTTCTATATTTTTTTTTATAAATAAGAGGGCCTAAGCTAATATTTTGTACTTTTAAGTTGCCTGTATTATTTAAAAACATTTATTTATTCATCTTCGGTTATAAATAAGTTTAAATTTAGATTAATTCTTTAATTCAAGTTCTATTTTACTAAATTTAATTCAAGTTTATTAAATAAAAAATTATGTTAAAATTTCTCTATCCTACACAACATAAGTAAACATTGGTCAATCCAACTGGCCGGTGATTTGCAGCAAAATAAAAAATCCAATTAGCAACACTTTGTTGTATTTATTAGTAATATTTAATGAATGCAACTGAATGTTAGTTAAATGATAAAATTTGTTATCAATTTAAATTATATTATTGCAACACTTTGTTGTGTTTATTAGTAATATTTATTTGAATCCAATTAGTAATATTTACCGTCAAAATTAGTAATATTTAAAGGGTTCCGCTAACATGTGCCCTTAGGGTATATGATAAGGTGCATTTAATAAGATAATATATTTTAAAAGTAGCATTAGTCAACTTTAATAATTAATATAAATGGTTTACTATATTTATTAATTATGCCAAAGAATTGGTAAGATAAAAAAAAACTGTACGGCTAGCAATGAATGTATGATACACGCGCCCCATATTTTTAGTAAGCTTTTTTATTTTATTTTTAAGCTGAAAACAAAAATTAAATTATGTACCAAAAAAAAACAAAATCAAATTATAAGTTATATAAAATTCCAAAATATATTAACAATTCAAAAGGCAAAATAACATTAACAATTGTTACCATCACAACATAATACTGTAATAGTCGGTCTTATTCACCGAGGCAACACAAAAAAAAACAAAGCACTTAAATGTTTAATTAAATCCTAAAAGATAAAAGAAAAACTTAAATAAAAAATTGTAAAAAAAATGGAATATTATCATTTAAGATAAAAAAAAAGGTGCACAAAAAAAAAGTTTGATTGTTAGCAAACGGAAAAAAAATCTGATGTACATAAGTGTGTGTAGCTAGTCTGCCAAAGTAGTAATTTTGGTGAAATCTTTATAAAAATATGTTTTGCTTCAATTAGGTAATTAAGATGGAATAATTATCATTTAATTATGAAGGTCAAATGAGTGAAATTAAATACACCTTAGCATTTTGCCATATTTAAATTATATATCAGTAATCTAAATTATATATCAGATTGACGCTGAATTTGGTAGGGAGGACCACAGTTCGATTCCCTGTAACTGCGATCGGGAGAGGGCTGAAATCATTTGATATTAGAACTGACCCCAAACGAAATTCAACTGGTGGTGAAAAAAATGCGCGTTAAAATAACACAACTCAATGTTAATTGATAAAAATAATTTAATTTACAACCCGTCTTGTGCCCAATATTAATATTGTGACAATTTGTTGCGTTTATTGAACGTAATTAATTGATATTTAAATTATATTAACCATCTAAATTGACATTAAAATGTCTCCATAAAATGTAAGTATGTATGAGTATGTTAATTTGGAAATTATGTTCAACAATAGTGTTTTTTTTTTTGATATATTTGAACGATACTTTTCTGGGGTGGAAATTTTGTGATATTTGTTGTCAATGCATTATGCAGTGTCCTTAAGGTAGAGTGTTTAGTATTTAGGTTTGAAAAATGACTTAGATTTTCTTTATTGGTCTCTCTTCGTTTATAAAGTTAGATCTAGACAATGAGGTGATCAACTTGCAATTGAAATCATCTGAACCTAGTCCGAAATATTGATCAAAGTGTGTGAAGCCATGAGGAAAAATATACTCTCTAAAACCAATGTCATCCCCTCCCAAAAAATTCCATTCCATCCATTTTATCTTTCATGATTTTTTTTCTTCAAAACTCTCCCTCTCATTATCTCCCAATCACATACAGATTCTTCCTAGCTAGGTAGCAAAACACAAAGTGGGTGTGGTGATCATATTCCATTACGATGTTGGAAGAACCGCGCCATGAACAGCTCGGAGAAGGACGGAGTATTATATTTATTACCCATGTTCCTAGTCCCTTCCTTACTACTTCCACGGATCACATGTGTGGTTTCTTCACCGTAAATCAATTCAAAAATAATGGATTGTTATAGATTTGTCCCTATAATAAGATATTCAAACTATTTTATTCTCTTATTTTGACACATCACACAGAAAAGCTAACGTGACATTGAATAAACTGATAAGACCATTGTTGCGTAGGATTTTTTCATTAATTAAACATTTTTATTTGAGTTATTATTATTATTATTTTATATTTTTTAATTATTTTTTTGAGAGGTTAAAACAAAAAGAAAAAAATTGGGATAGTGAAAACGTAGATACTTAAAGACATAGTGTTGGATAGAGAGAGCGGTGGTTGCATGATAAGGAGAAGAGCAAAGATCCCGTGAGAGAGAAAATAGAGAGGTTAAAGTCTCGTTGTGAGAGGGACAAAGGAAGCAAAGGTAGTGGAGTGAAGGATGTATACATTGGAAACGAAGAATGTATGCGGTGGTAGTGTGGCTTATTTGGCTTGAAATGAAGAGATTCAAATTGTTGGGTTTGAACTTTGAATATTTTTTGTAGATTTGTTTTCTTTCTTGAAAATAATAAAAGGTTTTTGAGATTTATGTGTTTTAAAAACTAGTTTTAGAAAAATTAATATTACAATAATAAAATGAACAATTTTTTTTAGAAAAAGTAAGAGGAAAAAAAATTACGTAAATCAATAAATGAATTTGAATTACTTTATCATCCAAGTTCATTTATCGATTTTCATAATTTAAATTATTTTATCATCTAAGTTCATTTATAATTTTCATAATTTGAATTACGCAAATCAATCTTATATGATTGATGTTTTTTCTTTAAACCATTTTAAAGGCGAAAAGATTGCACACTTGTGATAGAATATATGACTTAAAATCTATTTTATCCTAATTTTGGCTATTGAACATTTTCAATTAATAATTTAAAATCTATTTAATGTGTAAAGTATAAGCATCAAATAAAACAATATAATGTGTAAAGTATAATGTTTTCGATTGTTACTTTGATTTGCGATCTTGATATGTTGTAGCTAAGTTATCAGAATTTATCATAATTTCTTCAATTATTATGTTGATATATTTTTGCTGTTGATTGTTATATTTATTTCTTCTAATTTCCTAAATTAGGACAATGGAAAATTTGACATAAAAAGAGATTTAAATGATTCTCTCAACAGATATTGAACAACTTTTAAAAAATTCTGCGTATGCATAGCTTTTGAACAAAATCCCTGCCACCATTAAGGGATGCTAGGGACAAGAATTTCAATTGATTTACTCTTTTGTTCTTGTTTTTCATTTAATCTGTTCAATCTGTGGCATTTAAGTTTTCCATGTATCTTTAGAGATTTGTTTGTTTAGGATCATTTTGATTTTTATGTATATGTTAGGAGATTCGTTTTGATTTTGTTTTATATTTTTGCGATATGCTATTGTTAGGTTTTTGATAAGTTCTGTGTAGGTTTGTAAAATCACTTTTGTTAATATCTTATTGATGTGATTTTTGTTAATAGAATCAAATGGACTCAAATGATGACATGCTTATATTTAGAGATTTGTTTGTTTAGGATTATCATGATTTTATGTATATGTTAGGAGATTCGTTTTGATTTTGGTTTCTCTTTTTTGCGATCTGGTCTCGTAGGTTTTTGATAAGTTATGTGTAGGTTTGTAAAATCATTTTTGTTAATATCTTATTGATGTGATTTTTGTTAATAGAATCAAAATGTACTCTAATAAGGATGGCAAATCAACTTAATATCTAACTTATTTTTGTGATATTTGTTCGATAGAAACAAATGGCTACTAAGAATGACAAAACAACTGAGGCTGCATCAAAGGATGTCAAGGAGATGGATGCATCAAATAAAACAATATAATGTGTAAAGTATAATGTTTTCGATTGTTACTTTGATTTGCGATCTTGATATGTTGTAGCTAAGTTATCAGAATTTATCATAATTTCTTCAATTATTATGTTGATATATTTTTGCTGTTGATTGTTATATTTATTTCTTCTAATTTCCTAAATTAGGACAATGGAAAATTTGACAGAAAAAGATATTTAAATGATTCTCTCAACAGATATTGAACAACTTTTAAAAAATTCTGCGTATGCATAGCTTTTGAACAAAATCCCTGGCACCATTAAGGGATGCTAGGGACAACAATTTCAATTGATTTAAGGGATGCTAGGGACAACAATTTCAATTGATTTACTCTTTTGTTGTTGTTTTTCATTTAATCTGTTCAATCTGTGGCATTTAAGTTTTCCATGTATCTTTAGAGATTTGTTTGTTTAGAATCATTTTGATTTTTATGTATATGTTAGGAGTTTCGTTTTGATTTTGTTTTATATTTTTGCGATATGCTATTGTTAGGTTTTTGATAAGTTCTGTGTAGGTTTGTAAAATCACTTTTGTTAATATCTTATTGATGTGATTTTTGTTAATAGAATCAAATGGACTCAAATGATGACATGCTTATATTTAGAGATTTGTTTGTTTAGGATTATCATGATTTTATGTATATGTTAGGAGATTCGTTTTGATTTTGGTTTCTCTTTTTTGCGATCTGGTCTCGTAGGTTTTTGATAAGTTATGTGTAGGTTTGTAAAATCATTTTTGTTAATATCTTATTGATGTGATTTTTGTTAATAGAATCAAAATGTACTCTAATAAGGATGTCAAATCAACTTAATATCTAATTTATTTTTGTGATATTTGTTCAATAGAAACAAATGGCTACTAAGAATGACAAAACAACTGAGGGCATAAGTGAATTTCATTTAAACATTTGAAAATTAGTCAAAGTTTCTTATAAAAAGGAACAAATTTTTTTGTACTTTTGTTTCTTATAAAAAAGAACGGAAGGAGTATGTATCTATGGTTTTATCAGATTCTGCTGACCAGGATAAGGACGCCAGGTTAGAAATTTGTTTTATTGTTAAAACCATTTGTTCTTACTTACAAAAAACAAAATTAATTTTGAAATTTTGTGTCTCAACAGGTTGGACTCGTTTTGGAGAGCCCACCTTTGGAGAACTCTCCTCAGATGGGTCCTATACTATATCTTGAAACAGTAGGCTGAATTTAAATGCTGGTCAGTGAAGTATATGTTGATGAAACATTGTTCTAGACTTTTAGTGTACAAAATATGATGGGTATTATTGTTATCTACACAAAAATGCATATATGGTGATAATTAGTACTATATGGTAATTTCAAGTTACAAAAAGAAACTTTTAAAGCATGACAACCCAAAATTGTATTCAGATTGATATTTTTTTTTTTTAATAAGCAGAGTTGTGGATCATTGGTTGAGGTATCATTATCAAGTTGTGCATGTAATTTGAAAATCGCAAATTAACATTACGAATATAGGTATGAAATAAATCATATAATTTGAAATTTACAATCAATTACCATAATACCCATCTCTTGGTTTTGGATTCGCTAAAGTTAAATTTTCTTGCAGTTCATACCGCTCACACAATGTTGGACGTTTTTAATTATTTTGGTTAGAATTATGTTTTCTTATATCTTGCGAAAAAACCATTTATCTCTTACAAATGATTAAGACCGCATGTGACTGTACAAATTACAATTGTACTAAATTCAAGTTTTTATCCCACCCGTTTAATAATATTTTGTATTTTTTTTAATAATATTATGTATATTAATAAAATATTTTAGATATCTTTAACCATTTGAAATAGTACTCAATCATGTTACTATTAACAACACAATTTTTCAACATTTCAACACTATTTCATTTATAGCTAAATTTATTGTTAGAATAAAATCATCCACAAATACTAATTCAACTAACAAAAATATCAAAAAAATTACTAGTATTGAATATCATGACCGTGATTCCGCTCCCATGTCCTACTACAAACCTTGTTGCCCATGCTTTAGTCCTTTCCACATATGTCCTCTTGCACAAATGACGCTACTTTATATCATTTTATTAGCCTTTGACCCTACTTTCTCCTCATTTTATTTCCACCTTTTAGAATCTCTCAACCAACCACATTTTTTCGTAGATTTAACTGTTGTTGTTTATCTTCGTAGTTTTATGAGGATCCCATGGCTCATTATTATCTACAATATATATTATTTTGGAACAAACTCTCTTTTACTCCTGTATTTTATTTAATCAAACTATTCATATTTTATGTTCTTTAAACCATCAATATATCTTATTCATATTATATATTAAATATTAAATAAACCTAAAAAATAAACTATAGCTTATATATGAATTTGGATGGAGTAATTTATTAGTGAAGTGATATTTTGACACAATTTTCCTTACACAATACATACACAGGAGAGAGAAATCAAAAGAAACAAATAGATGAAGAGGAAAAATATTACAAAACTGTCCATTTGTATGTATTGTGTAAGAAAAAATGTGTCAAAATATCATTTCTCAATTTATTGTTGTCAAGTACTTCAATCACTCTAATAGTGTACTTTCACCATTGAACTCAAGACTTTATTTTACTCAAGTGTGAGTTGAGTTTTCACCATTGGTGATCAATTATATCTAGGCTTGTATCACATCTCTAATGATGCCTTCAATAACTTTATCCTTTCGTCAAAGAATTGCAACATTTTCCAACTTTTATAACTTTGAATATTCAATCAAACACATAAGTCATAACTATGCCGAAAGATACCCTGAATAGCAGGCCCGGTTCTGGGCCAGTGCAGCCAGTGCTGCAGAACCGGGCCTCAAAAATTGGGGGCCTCAATTTTATTTTTTTTGGATAGTATGTAGGGGGATGTAGTAGTAAATAGGAGGTCCAAAAAGCAAATGTATCTAACAAAAAAAAAATATCAAGCGTATTTTTGTTAGTAGCTAGAATTTTTTTAATGAATTTTGATGATATTGATTAGAATATGACATTTTTTTGTTAGTCACAAAGATGATAATTACTTTTGATGTTATTGATATGTTTACAATTTGAATATATATATTTATTTTTTTTATAAAAAAAATAATATATTTTTTATTAGGGGTCCATTATTATTGTTAGCACGGGACCTCGAAATTCTCGGAAACGGCCCTGCTGAATAGAATAGATTGACAATCTTTATTCATATAGTATCCTTAAAATTTGAAATTTTACATCGAACTCACTACAACCAGTTTTTCTTCATTGTCCTTGAGGATAGTTTACTGTTTAGTTTATATTTTGAATTCCAAATTTGCGTTTCTAATTTATCATGACAACAATGTGAGCGAATATTTTTTCAACTGGAAGGGTGTTACTTACATGTATCAAACAACATCATTATGCTCTATTATAGATAAAACTTTAAAATAGATAGAATTTAAGAAAAATATATATCTTCTTAGAAGTTGTACATTCTAAAGCTCTTTCATTAAGCACCGAATGTTAGTTGGTTCAGTGATGATTGACGCTGGACATAGTAGGAATGACCACAGTTCGATATCCCACAATTGCATTTAGAAGAGGACTGGAACCACTTGATGTCAAAACTCGCTCCGAACTCTGGACTACTAAGACCCCCTTCCCCTAAGAACAAGAGGATAAAAACAAAAACAAAAAAAGCTCTTCAATTAAGCGTTTGTCCAAACCTAGAATGGATTAACCAATATAGTAAAACATACACCGATATATGGGTCTCTCTATATGTAGGCCTCTCTTAACATGAGCAACAGAAAAAAAAAAATTGTAGAAGGATTAGAGGGTATACTAGTAAAAATGGGGATGCAAATAGTAGCCCTCAAAGAATTGTTGATCTACTCCGTGCAGGTTGGGATTGCCAGCCCAAAACTATCTTCAACTTATTGCTTTAATTATGACAAGTTCTTTTTCACCCTATAAATTATGGGACGCGCCCTACAAAATGACCAAAATAACCTTATATATTACTTCAGTAGTGGATATTCCCAAAAATATCCTATAAAATATAATGCTGCTACTTAAGTAGCGGACAACATTTTTAAAAATTTTCATATTTCCTACATTCGTGACTTAAGCCACAGAAATATATTATGGTCATTTGGTAGGGCGCACGAGTAACCATAGAGTGGCAAAAATAATTTTCTTAATTATTTAGTTTTTCTACTTTTAAGTTGCCTGTATTATTTAAAAACATTTATTTATTCATCTTCCGTGATAAATAAGTTTAAATTTAGATTAACTCTTTGCTTAAAAAATTTAGATTAATTCTTTAATTCAAGTTTTTTTTTACTAAATTTAATTCAAGTTTATCAAATAAAAAATAATGTTAAAATTTCTCAATCCTAAGGTACATAACATAAGAAAACATTGGTCAATCCAACTGGCCGGTGATTTGCAACAACAAAAAATCCAATTAGCATCACTGTTAATTTGGAAATTATATTGAACAATTTATTTTATATTTTTGATATATTTGAACGATATTTTTTCAAGTTAATAGGTTTTTACCCCTGCAAAATAGGCGAGTTTTGTTTTATCTCTTATAGTTTTTTTTTATATAGATCTGCCCCTGTAGTGTTTGTTTTCTCTGTAGTGTATTTTACCCCCTATGTTGAAAAAAAAAATCGGCGGGAGATAAAACGAACTAGGAAAAAAATATTACAGGGGTGATCTAAAAAATAATAATTATAGAGAGTAAAACAAAATTCGTCTACTTACATAGGGTAAAAACCTATTAACCATTCTTTTCTGGGGTGGAACTTTTGTGATCTTTGTTGTTGATGCATTGTCCTTAAGGTAGAGTGTTTAGTATTTAGGTTGAAAAAATGACTTAAATTCTCTTTATTGGTCTCTCTTCGTTTATAAAGTTTGTTCTAGACAATAGATAATGAGGTGATCAACTTACAATTTAAATCATTTCAACCTAGCTAGTCCGAAATATTGATCAAAGTGTGAGAGATGACTGTGAAGAGAGTTTAGGAGGAGATTTTGTATCATGAGGAAAAATATACTCTCTAAAACCTAAGTCATCCCCTCCCAAAATATTTCATTCCATCCATTTCATCTTTCAAAACTCTCCCTCTCTTATTCTCTCCCAATCATATACAGATTCTTCCTAACGGTACATGAAACTAGCTAGGTAGCAATACACAAAGTGGGAGGGTCATATTCCATTAATGTTGGAAGAACCGCGCCATGAACAGCTCGGAGAAGGACGAGGTATTATTACCCATGCATGTTCCTAGTCCCTACTACTTCCACGGATCACATGTGTGGTTTGTTCACTGTAATTTGTAAATCAAGAATAATTAGCTTATAATTTTATTTTTCTTTCTTTGTATATTATAGGTTATAGATTATAGACATGCCCCTATATATAATATGATATTCAAACTACTTTATTCTCTTATTTTGACATATCACACAAAAAATGCTAATGTTACATTGAATATATATATTGATTAGACCATTGTTATGTTTTGTTAACATTATTATTTTATATTTTTTAATTATTTTTTTGAGAGGCTGAAACAAAAAGATAAAAAATATGCATTTTTTTGTGCTTCATATATTTTTTGTTCTGCAACTTTGTACGGGAAGCCGAATTAGGATAGTGAAAAAGTAGAGGCTTAAAGAAATATTGGATGGAGACTGTTGGTTGTGTGACAAGGAGAAGAGCAAAGATTCCACAAGAAAAAAAAGAGAGAGGTTAATGTCTCGTTGTGAGATGGACAAAGGAAGCAAAGGCAGGGGAATGAAGGATGTATGCGGTGGGAATGAAGAATGTATGCGATAGTAGTGTGGCTTATGAGAGGTTGTGATTTTGTCGAATTTTTGGTATAGACGGAGGTGAATTTTCTTCGACAACATAGATATCAATTCTTATGAAACATGCTTAATTTTGTTTTTTTCATGGATTGAGTGACATATTCAAATAAAAGATAAATATAAAAAGAATTTGATATTCCGATAGATGGCGTATCCAATTCGACTTATACTATACAGTACACCAATCCAACTTGCTGATTGATCAATGAAAAAAGATCACAAAATAAACTCTTTGTTAAGTTAATAGTACTGAAATTATAGTAAGACAAGTTCGTGTTTGTGAAAGGCAGTGTAACATTCGCGGATGTTTCCACTTGATTGATACATTCACATTCGCATTCACATTCACTTCACAAGATCTAATCTAAGAATTCAGTGAGTGAGTGTGAGAGAGATGGCATGACACAAAATGCTAATAATTGCACTGTGAATCTTTCCTACCTGGCTACCCATCATGATCATGGTGGCGCACATGCCCAAACTATAAATAAATCAATCAATATTAGTAGGTGACAACATTTTTAGGTTCTTTATTTAAAAAAGTGACAACTTTTCTACCATAAAAGTGACAATTTTAAATCACATTATACTATTACATATTTAATCATTTTTCAAGTAATTTCAATTCTTCATTAGTTTTAATTCATAGGTACTATCCCCAACTACTACTTATTTAAATAAAATGACAAATACTATTTAAACTCACATACAATTATAAGATACTAAATTCAAATTTGGGTGAAAATATTTAACTTAACTTAACTATATTGATATTTATTAATTAAACTAGGACTTATTGACATTCCATGTTTTTATAGTTGCTTGTTTTAAGTTTATAAAAAAAATAAGTTGTTGTTTTAAGACTTTTATACATATATCAAAATATAATCAATAAATTTTATTATTTTTAATTGTAATTTGTTTTTATAATTGTTTTAATCATTTAGTAATATCTCATTTATCTATTTCTCTCTTCATAAAAATAACCAAGAGAAATTATTTTTTGTAATATTTAATCCGATTTCAAATATATATATATATATATATATATATATATATACACGTTATTACGTCAGACATTTTTACTCAAATTCAAAAACAAATATTTTTTATATTTTCAATCGAATACACTTAAAATGCTAAATTAATTTTAAAAATTTAGTCATATTATTTCATCTTATGGTGAGTTCAAATTCGAGATATAGATAGAAAGAGAATAGATTCTCTCAAGTGGAAATAAAAATTAGGAAAATAATGTGGACAATAGATCATTGAATTGTAAATATAAAAATAATATTTAAATTTAAAAGAAATGAAAAAAAATTGATTGATATTAAAAAAATATGAAATTAAGAAAAATTAAGAGGATAAAATTGAAATGATCCCTTCTCATATAAAAAACAGTGTCTTTGTTACTTGCTACTCCTAACCCCTACTACCCCTCCAAAAAGTAAAGGACGCGAGAATCTTTATTCTTTCATATATAAATATATAATATTGGAAAATTGGGAGAAAAAAAAGTTATAAGGAATCATACCGAATCTATTAGGGATAATTTTTCCTATATAAAAATACCTTTGAAGATATTCTATAAGCTGAGAGGGTACATCAGTGGTCCTACCGGTGTTTACTTTACTTATTTTTTTTTAGGTTATCATAATATTTGTACCAAGTTTTTAAAGTGAATTTTTCTCTTTCAACCGAATTTTCTCCATATGCATAAGTCAATAATCGAACATCTGACCACATATTTAAGGGGACTAAGCCCCTTACCAATTCATTGTTTGTTACTTTACTTATCTTTATTCATGGCACAATTCTAAAGTATTATTTTGTCCCGATAAAATATTTGCATTATATATAAATATATTATTTTTATCATTTAAACAATAAATTTTATATCTTATTTAATTTATTAATACAGTAATATTTATTAATTTAATAATAAAAGTCAACTTATATATGATACGAAAATATATATTTCATGTGTATCTATAAATTCCGATTCAGCTAATAAAAATATCAAAATTGTTAAATCAGACGTTATGATTAAAATTTAAAGTACAATTTCTCCACTTTATGTGTGCACCATATAATTAAACGCACAAAAGCTAGAACATGATTCTTAAGCAGCCTAAAAATAAAAATGAAAAAGCACCAATAATGCAATATGATATCATGTTGACTAATATGACTGTGGGTAGATGCATTTTCAAAGACAAGGACAGATCCCATAAATGAGATGATTATACTCCATTGGTTATGGAATCTAAATATCTAATCTACCACAACTTTTCAATTAGAGGAACTTGAATATAGGAATTCTTCCTAAATACAGTAAGGTGACTACTACTAAATAATAATAACGAGTGGAGTACCATGTTTGTAGAGCCAATTAAGAAGCTTATACACTTAATGAAGTTATCTTAATACTCCCCAAATGGATTTTGCAAAAAAAAAGCATATGAATTTTGCTTAAAATTTTTTTTTTGTTTTTTGCCACATCCCTCTATCTCTCACACAAAACCTTGCCTATTTACTAATTTTGTTTTTCTATGATTCCATCCAATCCACTTGCCAAACAGAAACCAATCACATAAAAAATCCATGAAAAAAATCAAATTTAAATAGTAAATTAAAAGGTTAGTCATTCTATCTTTGCCACTAGCTAGTAGTTTTAAAATTTGAATTGGATGTGACCAAATCCTATAAACTGACTTCAAAATTGAAAGATATTTTTCAATTATATAAAAATAGTGGTCCAACAAATTGTAGATAAATATTAATATTGTTTTAATTTTTAGGTGTGAATTGAAAATTTTGGGCACAATTGTATAGTTTTTTTTTTTTTTTTTGACTAAAAACAAACAGTATTCATTCATTCAAATTTATAGAGTACATCGATGCAATGCAATACAAATTCAAATTCAAAATTTTTTTTTGGGCACAATTGTATAGTTTAATCACTTGAATTGGGTAAAGAACATATTTGAGTGAAAAAAGTCTCTCTATCAATAGATTTAATACTATCACATTCTTAATACTAAATTTGAAGTAAAATCCCTAATTAAATTGGAAGAGACTTTTATTATCTCTTCAAAATGTTCTTATTATCTTAAAATTTAGATCGAATAATTCAATTTTAGAAGATCAACTTATAAACGGTGAGAAATATCTCTTGCTTATATAAATAGGTTTTTAAGTTATATTCATTCAATATAAAACTGTTAACATTAATAATTGTGGAACTTCCCCATAGCAGAGAATTATTTTTATTTTATTTTTTATCCTCAAAAAACAAAAAGGTAATATTATAATTCTAGGTTATACATTGTAATATGTTAATGTATATAAAATATAAATAAATAAATTTTGCATTAAGTCAAAATGTATCTTGTTCAAATTTAAGTCAAATACATTCCTTATACTATTTATTTATAGTTAGAGGAGTAAGTATTAAGTCCAATGTATGTGGCCCAAATTTATACTATGAAATTGATTTGATTTTCTCTTTACATTAAGACATAGAAGACTATATTTTTAATGGAGTGAGAAAATGAATGATTATTAAAATTTTCACAAAAATAATATTGTTATTCAAACACAAATAGCATGAGTGAAATCCTCCACCAACCACCAAAAACCTCAATCTGAAGTAAAACCTCCCATTTGCCGCACAAAAACTTGCTCTGTTATTATTGGTTTCAAATTTGTATTATATATAGAAATGCTAAATGAATGAATGAATGAATGCCTCAATTCATCATTCAAAACCGTACGTAACCAAGACCCCACCCCCCATAAACCTTTTCATCTATATTTTGAAACAGAGCACATTCATTCTATTCAATCATCAAAAAACAGAGCAAAAAAAACAGAGCAAAAACAGAGAGAAACTAAGCATTTACTAGATCCATCAATGGCATCTTCAGCTTCTACCAAACCAATTTTCCCTTCACCTATCATCTCTTCTTCACAACCCAAATCTTCAAAACCCTCTAATCTCTCATTCCTAAGCTCCAACACTTTTGGAGTCAACAACATCAACAACAACCTTAAACTCTCCTCCCAACAACGTCCTTTTGTGGTCAACAGTGTTTTAAAAACCGTTGACCAAACAAAACAAACAACAGTTTCCAACAACAATGTTGGTTTTAATGATGAAAAACCAACGATCTTGGTCTCTGAGAAACTCGGAGAAGCTGGATTACAAGTGTTAAGACAATTAGGAAACGTGGAATGTGCTTATGATTTATCACCAGAAGATCTTTGCAAGAAGATCTCTAGCTGTGATGCTTTGATTGTGAGAAGCGGCACGAAAGTTACGAGACAAGTGTTTGAAGCAGGAAAAGGAAAGTTGAAAGTTGTTGGTAGAGCTGGTGTTGGTATTGATAATGTGGATCTACAAGCTGCTACTGAATTGGGTTGTCTTGTTGTTAATGCTCCAACAGCTAATACTATTGCTGCTGCTGAACATGGTATTGCTCTCCTTGCTGCTATGGCTCGTAATGTTTCTCAGGCTGATGCTTCCCTCAAAGCAGGTATAAACAATACATGTTTATCATTCATTCTGAATATGGATTCTTCGCGGTCACGGATCCACGCATTCACATAGTTAGAGATCAGATAGTCCTGATAAATTGAGTTTTAAATCCGAACTGTCTGATCTCGATCAAACAATGTGGTGGTGATCGTGTGGATGCGTGGAATTTATGACCAAAGACAATCTAGATTTATTCACTAACTATGCATCATAGTTTAATGGTAATAATGAAAAATTGTTAGTAGTAGCTGTTAATTTTGTGGTTGCTTGGTTATCTTTGCTAGTTTGCTTGTTTGAGATATTAATTGATCTCGATCATTAATTTGAGATCGGTCAGCTTACGTTACACCTTTGTTCAGTTATCTTTAAATAATTTACGCAATTGATTGATTTAATATTGGAGGACTATAGTTAATTACTGAATTACACAAAGTGTCTTTCATGGAAAAGAATTATTAAAAAAATAATTGTACTACATCTTAAAGTGTCTTTCATGGAAAAAGAAAATAATAGAATTGGATTAACACTACTATAAATAGAACACCAACATGAGTTTTTTTTTTTTTACTGTATGTGTGTGTTTGTTTACCTCTTCCTATGGAAGTATTTATTGAGGGTGACGAGATTTGGCAAATGTTAGGTGTACATCAATAATTATATAGTATAGTACAATACAACATAAAAAAAAAGAATATTTGATGGCTAAGAAGAACATTGAATATGTTTTGGCAGGAAAATGGCTAAGAAGCAAGTATGTGGGAGTATCAATGGTTGGTAAAACATTAGCAGTAATGGGATTTGGAAAAGTTGGATCTGAAGTTGCAAGACGTGCAAAAGGATTAGGAATGAATGTGGTTGCTCATGACCCTTATGCTCCAGCTGATAGAGCACGTGCTGTTGGTGTTGAATTAGTCTCATTTGATCAAGCTATCTCAACCGCTGATTTCATCTCACTCCACATGCCTCTAACTCCTACTACTAACAAAGTCTTCAATGAAAATACTTTTGCTAAGATGAAGAAGGGTGTCAGAATCATCAATGTTGCTAGAGGTGGTGTTATTGATGAAGATGCTTTAGTCAAAGCACTTGATAGTGGAATTGTTGCTCAGGCAGCTCTTGATGTGTTCACTGAGGAACCACCAGCCAAAGACAGTAAGTTAGTGCAACATGAGAATGTGATTGCTACCCCTCATCTTGGAGCTAGCACTAAAGAAGCACAGGAAGGTGTGGCTATTGAAATAGCAGAGGCTGTTGTTGGTGCATTGAATGGTGAACTTTCAGCAACTGCTGTCAATGCTCCTATGGTTTCTCCTGAGGTAAAGAACAAATATGTGACATTATTTATTTCAATTAGCGTGCTCATCAGTCTGTTTTCCTCATTAAATTAGTTTAGACGTGGGTCACATTGGTCGAACCTCGTAAATTATGATTTATGTGCATTGTTCTTCTTTTGCTTCTATTTTATTTCTGTCATAACTGTTGGCAATTTCATCAGGTGTTATCTGAATTGGCTCCATATGTTGTGCTGGCTGAGAAGCTGGGAAGGTTAGCTGTGCAGTTGGTATCTGGAGGAAGCGGAATCCAGTCTATAAAAGTGGTTTACCGATCGGCTAGAGGCCCCGATGACCTAGACACTAGACTTCTCCGAGCCATGATCACAAAAGGCATCATCGAACCAATATCAAACACAATTGTCAACCTTGTAAACGCTGACTACATTGCGAAGCAAAAAGGACTTCGCATAAGTGAGGAAAGAGTAGTTGTTGATTCATCTCCTGAGCTACCTGTTGAGTCGATCCAGATACAAATATCGCACGTGGAGTCCAAATTTGCGAGTGCTGTATCTGAGAGTGGTCAGATAAGCATTGACGGAAAAGTGAAGTACGGTACACCACACCTTACATGTGTAGGATCTTTCGGCGTCGATGTCAGCTTAGAAGGGAATCTTATTTTGTGCAGACAGGTTGATCAGCCCGGAATGATCGGCCTAGTTGGAAACATATTAGGTGAACAAAATGTGAATGTGAACTATATGAGTGTCGGAAGAATGTCACGTAGGAAGAAAGCACTTATGGCTATTGGTGTCGATGAAGAACCAAATAAGGAAGCTCTTGCAAATATTGGAGCTGTGCCTGCCATTGAGGAGTTTGTGTTTCTCAAGCTTTAGAAGTTGAATTTAATGAGTATGTGATTTCAACTTATGAGTTTTGGAAAATAATACTATATATATAGGTATTGATTGGGGGAAAATAAGTTAATGAGTATGTGATTTTAGTAGAAAGCTTGAGGGAAGTGATAGCTATGTTATGAAGTAATGGATGATAGAGAATAAATAAAGCTAGCTGAAAACAAAAGCAGCTAGTAGTGTGTATAAGGATATGTACAAACTATAAGTTTTGTATTTTGTATCATGGTTTCAACTTATGTTTTCTAGCATTAAATATGTACAAACTATTTGTTATTTTGTAATTGAAGTTTTTTGTTACTGTTGTTCAATATTGCAAAACTAGTGCAATTATTTGAAAGGGAAAAAGTAGGTAAGAATCATAATGTGATGTAACCAACTGGAACTAGCTTACATAATTACAAGCTAGAAGCAATCCATTTGCTTTCATCCCTTGATGTTTTTCTTTACCTATAAATCTAATAAATTCTTCAATTGTTGCATAGATCCATCAATATTAAATAAAGTATAAAAAAATAATTGTGAGTTTTGTGACAATGTTAAACATTATATATAAAATTTGAAAATTAAAAAGTACTTAGAAGTTGTAATCATTAGAAGGTATAATTATAAAATATTATATTGAAAATTGAGTATGCATGTCAAATATTTTGGAACAAATTTTTATTTTAATTGAGTCATTTATTTTGGAATAAAAGGAGTAATATATAAAGTATTATTTTAATAAAATGTTCGAAGAAAAGTCTACTCAAGGTTGGGGGATAAATTTTGCCCTATTCCCAAACTTTAATTCTCCTTAATCTCTGCAGAAAAAAATCACCCGCCTTTAACTCCTCAATAAGAGCAATCTCCACGAGATTCTCATTTACAGATTAAATTGACATTTATTCTAATAAATAAATTATAAGGATAATTTTAAAATATGATTGGTGAGGGCTAGTTTTTTAAGCTAAGAAAAAAAAAACTACATTCTTTGGTACATATCTCTATTATATACATTACGAGATTCTCACGGAACTTTCTCCTGCATTCTCAATAATAATTGCTTATGTGGCATTCAATTACAGATTTTATTGCTTATGTGTCATTCAAAGTTTTTACCTTAAGGTATGTTGTTTGAATCTCACTGGCAACAATAATTGAATTTTTATAATATTTTATGGAAACTATTGCTTATGTGTCATTCAAAGTTTTTACCTTAAGGTATGTTGTTTGAATCTCACTGGCAACAATAATTGAATTTTTATAATATTTTATGGAAACTACCTTTCTTTTTGTAGAGAAAATTACCTTATAATTACTAACAAAGGTATGTTGTTCGAATCCCATTGACAACAATAATTGAATTTTTATAATATTTTTTTTGTAAAAACTCTTTCAAATATTATATTTTTTTGTTTTCTTTTTGTACAAACGTTTTCAAATATTATATTTTTTTTAAACTCTCAAATTTTATTTTTTTTGTGAAAACTCTCTCAAATATTTTATACTATATTTTTTTAGAAACTCTCACAAATATTATATTTTTTTATAGAAACTCTCAAATATTATATATATATATATATATATATATATATACATTTTTGATATTTTTTTTGTAAACCAAATGTATCATCTATGCGCAACTGCAGAGATTAATCCTCTCGATTTAACTGAAATCTATTTAAGGGATTGATCTCTCCTAAGAAATGGTTCTCCATATGCACCAGTCAGGATCTATCTCAAGATCAAATGATTAAGGGGCCTAAGTATCTACCACTTGTGCGACACTATCTTGGTACATTTTTAATATTTTAATTTTGTAAAATGAATGAACACTTATATTTAGATTACTTTGAAACAAATTAAAATAACAAAGTACACTATTTTTTTCATGGATAAGATCACTCGAACAATTGAAGTCTTGAACCTAAAAAATAGCTTATGACATATATGTAAACTTTTTTTTTACGTAAAAACATTTATTTTATTTTGAAGAAAAAATTATATTCATTAGAGACAAAAACAAAATAGAAGATTTTAAGAGAGAGAGAGAGAGAGAGAGAGAGAGAGAGAGAGAGAAAACTCTCTGTGTTGGAGAATGGGAAACGGCAAGTACTTCCCACCTCACTATTAAAAATACACATTGACAAATTAAAATTTGAATTTCAACTGCGAGAATTATCCTTATTTTCATATTTCTTAATTTATCATGGGGAAAACTTATTCAAATTTTATCTAACACCAAGAAGCGTGATCCCCGTGATGAAAAGTGTATGTAGATCATAGTGAGAACTAAGCACGAAAATTTAATTCATATTCATTAAAAAATATAGAATTAACAACTATTTTTTGTTGATGTGAAGCCTCTATAGAATCATGTAATGAAGACGGAAGAGAGATGGAAATAGTGAGAGAGAGAGAGAGAGAAATAAATCTCTTAGTGGTGTAGAATAGAAAACGGGGAGCACTTTCCACCCGAGTATTAAAAATACACATTGACTAATTAAATTTTGAATTCTGACTGCGGGGGTTATCCATATTTTCATATTTAATATTTTATCACGGAGATCATTTATTCAAAATTTTATTTAGCACGGTAAAAAGTGATCCTCCATGATGAAAAGTGTATGTAGAAGATAGTGATAACTTAACACGAGAATTTTATTGATATTTATTAAAAATAATAATATAGAATTAGCAACTATTTTACGGTTGATGAATCCCCTATAGAGTCCTGCGACGGAGACATGAGAGAGAGAGAATCTCTCAATGGTATATAATAGGAAACATGTAACACTTCTCACCCCACTATTAAAAATATACATTGACTAATTAAAATTTGAATTTCGACTAAGCGAGTTTTTCCATATTATGTGTCCATTGAACTTTCATTAGATTACATATGACTTATGAAATCTATGGAAAATCTAAAATAAATTAATATAATTTTGATTTTTTATAATTTATGCTATTTTAAACTTTCCATAACCTTCGTTCGAACTTTTTAAGAACCTTAATTTATTAATGTGAGTGGAGAGATTCACATATAGGTTTTCCCATTTGACGCTCACGCATGAAGATTGCTTCTTTGTGGTACGGTGAAAAGAAAAAATTTGAGAATAGAAATAGGGTCAAAGTATGTTAATATTCATTTAAAAAATAGTGTAAATTTACAATTATTTTTTGTTGATGAAGTCCTACAGAGTCCTGTGTTAAAGATATATCGTATTTTCATACTCAAATAAACTAAAAGAAATCAATCTCATAGACAATTGAAAAAACGTATATAACCTTCTAAATAATATAAAATGAAAAAAAGACATAAACAACATTCAAAAGAAAAAACAACATATGAAAATAAATATTATTGAAAAAAATAAATATTATCCCGTATTTGACAATGAACCTAACGTAAATTTTTTATAAAGAGAGGGCTCAAGAAGAAAAATAAAAAAAAATCATGGTATATTTTAATTTTATGGGTACAGTTTCGGGATGAAGATGAGATAAAAAATATATCTCATAATAGTGTAAAATGGGAAGCGATGTAATACTCTTAATCTTGCTCTATTCTGTAACATCGTTAAATCTATATTATGCAAAACCTATATCAATTTTACATTAGAATTTTAAACCAAATTAATCAAATAATATATCAAAATAAACATATAAATAATATTAAAAAAGAAAATTATCCCGTGCACGGCACGGGCTAACATACTAGTGATAGTTAAGACCGGTTGATACAACTTTATTATTTTAAGGACAAATCTATTTTTTCTGTAAAAAAAAAAGACAAATGTACTTTTGTTATTTATTTATTTTTGCCTAAATTTTTTCTTAACATGTTTATTTTTGCACAATTACATAAGATTTTAATTTTTTACAAAAAAAAAAGTTTTAATTTTCAAGTAAAAATGGCACTTGACATGATAAATTTGGAAATTGTAGTCATTAGTAAGCAAAAATAGATGAAAATGTTGAGGTTGTTTATTTTAATTAAATTTAATTTTGAAAATAATAAAGTGGCATCATCAAGTAAGTTGAGGAGTGTTTGTTTAGACTAGACGACAGAGTAGACAACAACACACACACCACACGAGATTCATATTCATTCATTCAGCAGAAGTGAGTAACTAACTCTAACTGGGCGCGTGCGTGCGTGTTCTTATAGGGTTAGGGTTAGGGTTTCTTTTTCAATTTCTCATGGCGGGTACCGGAATCCACCCTTACCACCAACAATGGCCCCCCGCCGCCGCACCTCCTCCTCCTCCACCTGCCGCGATTCCTTCTCCTTCCTCCGAAGAGGTAGGTACCTTCATTTCCACTCTTCGTATTCATTTCCAAAATCCAATTTATCTATTCAATTCGATATTCGATTCAATTCATTTAGGTTCGAACGATATTCATAACTGGTCTTCCAGAAGATGTAAGAGAGAGAGAACTTCAGAATCTTCTTCGATGGTTACCTGGTTTTGAAGCTTCTCAGTTGAATTTCAAAGCTGAAAAGCCCATGGGTTTTGCTCTCTTCTCTTCTCCTCATCAAGCTATTGCCGCCAAAGACATTCTTCAGGATATGCTTTTTGATCCTGAATCCAAATCTGTTCTTCACACTGAGATGGCCAAGAAAAATCTCTTTGTCAAAAGAGGTCACTTTATTCAATTCAATCTAAACAATAATAAGTGTGCATGTTTGAAATCACGGTGACACTCCAAAGTGGAGTTTTTTTGTTTTTATCCCAATCACCATGACACACCGTGATTCTGTGGCAGAACTAACCGGCAATTCAAACATGCACTAACAGATTTCTTTGTGAATTAGATAAGTGTTACTTATTTTGATTTTTTTTTTGTAGGAATTGGAGCTGATGCGGGTGCTTTTGATCAAAGTAAACGGTTAAGAACAGCTGGGGATTATAACCATACTGGCTATGTTACCCCATCTCCTTTTCATCCTCCACCACCGCCTGTTTGGGGGCCACACGGGTAAACTAACTAACACAAACACCGCCTTATTAAGAATTAGTATTATCAAATAGCGGCTATAGCGGCACTATTTTGCAACGGAATTTGAACATATCACTATTGTGCTGTGATATGCTATTTAGTACAAAGTGTTATCAAATAGTTCTATAGGGCCGTTATACCACTGTTGTGCAGTGGAATTTGAACAAACCGGCTACAACTATTTTCCGTGGTCCGCTATTGACAACATTGATAAGAATCTCCTTTTGTCTGTTCCTTCATGTTATTGACTGAAACTTTGTGTGTTTCTATGGTCTAGATATATGGCCCCACCACCTCCTCCTCCATATGATCCATATGCTGGCTATCCTGTTGCACCGGTACCGATGCCTGCTCCTGTGTCCATAGCAGCACCGAGCAGTTATGTTCCAATTCAGGTGAGAGTGCCTTATATACTGTTAATGTTGCTTTGGTCTCATTTATCTTCATAACTCCTTCGCGTGCAATGTTGAGCTTATGTTTTATAAATAAGGAAGATGGAGTTTTTTATTCCCCTGCTAGCTATAAGTTATGTAATGTTTGCTTGCTTATTTAATTTAATTTCTTTTTTTGTTGATGAGGGCTGCATCTCTGATCGTGTTGGTATTACTATGTTGCTTTAGAATTTGATTGATTAATTTATCTGCATATAGTTGTGCTCACGAACTATCATTGAAGTCTTGAACGTTAATGGAAGAGTTCTACAATTGTATCTAAGAGGGAAATATGGGATGGGAAATATTTGCATCTCTCCTTATCAGATGTGTTGTTGACTTAATTGCTATATGCTGCTCAGAATTAGAATCATATTTTAGAGATTACATCAGTGTTTTATTTTATATACAGATGAAGCCAACACTAAATTAATTAATACCTTTAAATTACATAATGAATGTTTAAATGTGTTATGTACATCCTGTTTGATTTTTTCTTAGTTATTATAATGCACTGATATTTGTTTTGCCGTGTTATCTAATGTTTTTGGTCTTTAATTTTATCAATTCCGCTGGATTTTTTCTGTTTATTATTAAATGTTTTCTATACCTCCATTAATATTGTTTATCAATGATAGATAGGTAATGCAATGTGTTAACTTTTAAATATTCTGTACAGAACACTAAAGATAACCCTCCTTGCAATACCCTGTTTATTGGGAACTTGGGAGAGAACATTAATGAGGATGAAGTGAGGGGCCTTTTCAGTGTGTATGTACAACTTATCCTTTGACACAGACTCTTCTGTTCAGTTTATGTAGTATTTAATATGCTGTCTCAAATATGGGATTAATCTGTTGAACTTGGCTTTGTAATGCAGACAACCTGGTTTTAAGCAAATGAAGATTATAAGGCAGGAGAGGCATACAGTTTGCTTCATTGAGTTTGAAGTCTGTAAACTTTTGTTCTTATTTGTGGCTTTTATTGTCTTAAAAACCTTTTCTGATTTACGATTACATTTTCGTTCAAATTTTCCTCAGTTTGGTATTGAATAACCTATTGCAGGATGTGAATAGTGCTACAAATGTGCACCACAATCTGCAGGGTGCTGTTATTCCAAGTTCTGGTTCAATTGGCATGCGGATACAATATCCTTTTTTATTGTCAAGCATCTTAAGTATTTTTTTTTTTGATCTGGGGTTTATGATTGGGGAATACATGAGAAGTTTTGCTTAAATGCTTGCACTTATTCCAATTTACCATGTATATTTGCTTTGGTCTTTATGTACTTTTCACCAATGATACTAGAACCATGAGTTTCTTCCGTTTGTTTTTCAATAGGTTTTCTTGAAATTTGTAATTGTTTTCATACATTTCTCAACCATATAAGCTGATATGGATACAACTGCCAAAAGCAAATATCAGTAAATTGAGGGCTCAGGCTTCATATTTGTTGACTGATGATTCTTGCTTGCTACTATCTCTTATCTCTCACTGTGCATTCAATAAACACTCATACTTTGCATTCAATTTGGTTGTGATTTCTTCATTCTGTTGTAGTCAAGGATTCTTTTGTACTTTCCTTGACTTCTTAGCAGATATTCCAAAAATCCATTTGGGAAAAGAAAAGATGGCAACTTCCCTATGGCTGTTCCTGGTGCCAATGGAGCTCCACTTGCAATGACTTATCAGTAGCTTGAAGGGGATGTACTCTGTTCTTTATGCTCCAACCAATATTACCACATAATAGGATGCATCTTGCAGCTGTTACATGCATCCATTGATTATCAAGTCGTCGCCATTATCATCCCTGCTCATGTTAATGAATGCACAGTGGCATCATATATACATACATTTGGCTATGATATACTTATCAGACATGCATTTCTTGGCAGCATGTGTTGGTTAGCAGATTACTTTTATAGGTGTTTAGGTGATGCTATCATTTGTAGAAACTGTGCATGGGTCTAAATTTTGTTTAAATTGTGTTTATTATCATTAGACTTTCTGTATACATTGCTATTAGGAATGCTTATCCAAGCAGGCATTGGTATCTGCTTGCATTTTTAGGTTCATGTGTTGTTTATTTGACATTCATCTTATTATGATGCTTGCTTTGTTTTCATGGCACTTGGCTAGGGTATAGAGAAATTAGGATATCATATCAATGGTCCATCTACCCTCTCCACTCTCATTACCATTGTCATTACCCCACATTTTTAACCTCCTGTTTTTCAAATTTAGTTTCTGTGAACTGGGGTTGTACTTTAGATGATAAAATATGGTGTTATAATCGGTGATTAGAAAATTAATGGTTACATAAATATGTAACTAACTATTAAGTTCTTAAAATTCATTTGATTGATTTTGAAATCACCGGATATAACTTGTATTTTCTCATCTAAAGTACACTGTCATGCCTTGGAGTAGTCTTTGTTTTTTTAAACTACATCCACCCTAGCATTCATGACTCCATTTGATCAGAGCATTAATGTTAATTCGTTGAAGTTAAAACTATATAAAGGAATCTCCGGAGTTATATGTTGTCTGATTTATACAGGGTTGCAACATGACAAAGCTTCCTTTCATAATGGAAGGTCCATTTCTGCTACTGCCATATTGTTGCAGGTGATTTTTCTTTGCACGGGTAAAGGTAAACTACATCAAATTTGGTTGGATCATCTGTTGGATATCACGTGAAGCAGCCATTGAATTATAGGTGCCCTATGACTACGAGTTTCTGATAAACAGAACATGTCAGTTCTATGCAAGAATTGGATGTCTATACTGTGTCGAATTTTATTTGTGTAGGAGTGTCTGAGGTTAATTTTAATAAAACTAGAGGATAATAGAGTAATTGTGTAGGAGCGACTGAGGCTTTCCTGAATAACAGTATATGCACCTCGTATCGTTGTAAGATTCATTCAAGCCTTCAGCGTGTTGATGAAAAATACTATTTCAATGAAGACTGGTCATGGTTAAGTGTTTGCCTAAAGTGTGAAATAAGGTATAGGTTTTAAGTATTTATTTATTTGGATTCATTTCCCTTTTAACTGAAAGATTTTATGACAAGTTCTTTAAAATAATTTTGAAAGTTAATTCAAAATTTATAGTCTAGGTATTAAACAATTCATAAGGTATGCAACACGTCTAAACTAAACCTCGAAAGTTGGTTTTGTTTTTCCAACATTTTGTCTGTCATTAAAGACTGGTTCATTACTTGAATTGTCTGAAAAAATGATTAACCTGTTTTGACGAGATAAAAAATACTAATCAACTTGTGAGGTTGTGGTAAATAAAATAATCACAGCATATACAATTGTCGCGAACAACTTAAGCACATAGTTAGGAGTTCAATTTCTGGCTCATACGCATAGAGAAAATTCTGTTGAGATGAGACGGAGAAATCTACCTTATTTGCCCCATAGATTCTCTAACAAAGACTAGTCATTGCTAATGCTGGTGAAAGCTTCGTACCAATATTATGATAACTAAAAAAACTAGTAATTTTTTTTTTATAGTAAAAAAAACTATATATATAATGATTTGAAAATGAGTTTGATAACTTTTTTTGGAAACAGTATAATTAGTGATGGAGGGATTTCACGTAACATGCTAGAAAACATTTAAGTTACGCAGGAACTCCTCCAACATACAAAATTTAGGCAAGAATGGCAATGTAATAATACAGAGCACACTTTCAAAAAATATTATTTCAAAATACGAACCAAATAATCGAGTCAGCGAGCATTTACAATCGCAACAAGGCCAAATTTGATCGGACGAAATATTATTGTCAAACACCTGACCAAGGAAAACTTAAATTTACACAAATACATGGTTATCTATCCCCCATTATAAATGAGTGAAGACAAAAATGAAGGGGATACCAATGGGAGAAGCAATGAAGAAATCAGCGTTAATGAGCGCAATAATCTGCCAGTAATAATTTCATGATAGATTGGACTGTACTAATTTACAGGGATTAAACTATGCATCATGAACTATTATGAGATCTGACAGATGAAATTGATTGTGCAGAGACAGAAGCAGTAGGGCTGCTAAGTTCCCTCTCCCCATTTATCTCCTTTGGTTTTCCACTTAATCTTTCCATAGCATCTTGACATATTTCATTAAACCATTCATCTTCAGGCAGATCCCTGGAAGAAAAGAAATATATATATCAGACTTTTAAAATGATCAAATGCGTTCAAAGCCACAACTTCCAATGTTAGAATGCTGATGGTGAAACATGGCTAAACCAAAATTGCAGAGCCTACCTATATGGATCCATCCCTGTTGCAGAAAATGCCGACATTGCCTTTGTTATAATTTCATTCACAATCCGTTGCAAATTCCTTGACAAATAGCGACCGTTGGAGGCAAAACACACAACAAACTTCATATCCAAATAGAACTGCACAACATACAAAAGAAAATTATTTTAACACAATTTCAAAAGGTTGGTTTAAAACAAGTTATATTAATGAATTGTAAGTATCCCATTCTTGATTTACTATGAAAATTCAAAATATGTTTTATAATATGAAGACGCATGGCTCCGTGTAAGTATGAAGACAAGCTCACTCTCAACAATGAGAACTCAAGTTTATTATTGGGAATGGATAATTACACATGCTATTTGTAACTTATTTTCATGCCTTAAAATTTGGTTGAATATGGAATTTTTGCATGCTTTAATTAACTATTTTTAAAGCATTTAAATTAGAAAAGATTTATCATTTAAAAAATATTTTTCTGTTTGAAACACTCGTTGGTGAGATAGGTCATTGCTTTGATCTTTATGTGATTCAAGACTACACTTACAAAATATGTGTCCTATTAGGTATCTGTGTTTCAAATACTTATTTCAGCAACCAAAACTAACAAAAAATTGTTTATGGAATAATGAACACAATTTCAATGTCATACCTGTTGTAGACCAAGAGGACCTAAAGGCCTTGGTCCTTCCTCAATATCATCCCAAAAGCTCTGATCTTCTGAAATCCACAAAATAACAGTTTCTGTAAGTCTCATCAAGAGCAGCGTAGCAAATCTTTCCCTCCCTACAAACATCTCTGCTGCTATATTTGCCATTCTGTTCAGTTTTATGAAAAGCTCCTGGACAATGCCATAATAGTCTCGTCAGATCTTGAATAAAAATTGAAGCATAAACATCATTAACACCGCAAATCGAAAGAAAATCATTAAACAGACCAACATGGTTAGCATTTATGGCAGTAAATCAGAAGTCAGTACAAATCTGTATCAAGATGTAAATTTTTTTTGTCAACTTAGGGATATGGGAGGGGCTTCAATGTTTAGCAATTTCACTCTTCTGCAAGTGGAACTGTAACCATATACAATAAACCACCAAAATTGGTTACCAAGAAAATATCATTTCAGAATATTTTGTTTGGTGCTTCACTTACTTAGCAAATTCACAAATTTCCGACAAATTAGCAAACACCCAAAATTGTGGATAAATTATTCTACAATTAGAAATATAAAGAGATTGCTAATTTGCTGTCTAATCCTGTAATTTTTAAAATCAATAACCATGAGAATACAGAATCAAACTCTGAAGTTTTCTCCTTGTTACATATAACCCCAAATGAGAAGTTCCCAACAAGAAGAAAAGAGCAAGCAGAAAGGAAAAGTAGAGAGGAGACATTATAAACACTTATGCAGAACACATGAAAAAAGAAAAGAGAAATTAAAATTTACTCGATGAAGAATGAACAAGAAGAGAAATCTAAAAATCTAACTTAATTCACAAGAACGGAAGTGTTAAATTTAAATCCCAGGTTCCAAAATACCTGAAAAATCGAAGATGGAATCCATTCAACTTCATCCGCATTTCCATCCATATTTATATACATGTCAGCTGTAAGATGACTATCACCTTCCTCTGTAAAAATCAGGCTCAAAGCATGTTGACGACAGAATGTATCTTTCAGCCTGTCAACTGAACCCACGAGTCGTCTCCTCCATTCCCGTTGTTCCGGATGACGATTTTGCCTTTCTGAGGTTCTTCTACGGTTATCATCCTTGTAGGGATCTTGGTTTAGGGAGGAGAGCTTCATGGCTGCACGTGGAAGTAGTTCATCAGCTAGTAATGAGGCATTAGCTAGCAGTGCAATCTGCTGGGCTTCAGTCTCGGCCATTCGTACAATTTTGTTTCCAGAATCCTCAAAGCTTTCTTCTTCCTCCATTGATTCTGGTAGAGCTTTTATAAGCATGTTCACATAAGAGTTAAATACTTGAAACAACCCTTCCAGAGCTTGTCCTCCCAACTGCATACTAAGCAGTGGTCCTACATCCTCAAAGAAGTCCTGTATAAGCATACAGAACATCCAGCTTAACGTGAGTTGGAATACACAACGGAAACATAGAAAATAACTTGATATAGAGTAAAACAATATTAAATATTGCAGGTGAGTAGCTGTGTTCATATTGGAGTGTGAAGACAATTAACAGAAAAATGTTATTAACAGACCAAATAAGAAAAATGAAATAAACAGAAAAAAGCATAGAGCAAAGGTGGACATTATTTATAAATGAACTGAAACAAACCATCTGTTTTTACAAACACAATTATAAATGTCTTCACATAAAGGAGAAAAGTTCCACACTGAAAATCAAAATATCAAATATATTTGTATACCTAGTTTTAGAACAACTGCTATATAATGTTTCTCAAACCAAACATCACTCCATATCATAAGTCAATATTATGTCAAAACTAAAATTCTCACCTGGACCATCAAATTGAAGCGATGGGCACTACTTGTTAGTTTATGTTGAAATGCTGTTGTACTGCCAGTCTGCCGATTAGTATTAGGAGGATATGTGAGTACCCAATCATCAGCAGCAGCCATAGCAGCGGTACTCTCTTGTATTCGTTTCAAATTAGCATCTAATGCTTGTTCAACACTAGGTCTAAAAAGTTTCAGAAGTACAGGACAGAGAGCTAGACCACGAGCTTCCAACAATGAGCAATGACCCAGTGCTATTTGAACACACTCTGCAGCCGCTCTTAAACCTCCTGCAGCTGCTGATGAAGCTAATGCATGCCTTTTCACCAGAAGAGCAAATGCCTCTGTTTGCTTCGTAGCCCACATCACAAGTTCAGAAGAATAAGCAGGCTCCTCACCAAAAATAGTCAACGAGTCACTTGCAGCTTGTGCAACTGCAGAAAATACCAGTTGTGCAAGAGCTGCAGTATATGCTCCTCCATATGAGGTGTTTGACGGCCGGAGACTTTGCATGTTATACTGATATCGTTGCAGATGAGCATTGAGTAGTAAACTGTGAGCATGTGGACCATCTCCAAGTTTTTTAAGGGCTGAAACTGATGCACGAAGTTCAGCACCACGAGTAGAGGGCTGACAAGCAGCTTCAGCAAGCTGATCAGCTAGTTTTTGCCTACGCTCAGTAATAGAATTCTGCAGAGCCAGAAGTATAGTTGGGTTTAGAGATTTCATCGCTTTTGCTTCAGAGACTACACGTTCCCCTTCGTCAAGTGCGGCCAAAGCTTCTTCCACTCGTCTTTCAGCCAAGAGAACATCCAAGAGATCAGGAAACTCAACTAACCATTTGTCCAGATCAGATATTTCTTTATCTTCAGAATCCAGTGTACCGTTTGCAGAAAAACCATCAGAGTCGGAAATTGATAATGAATCAATGTGAACTCCATCAGCCAAACCACGTATCAAGGTAGCTTGAGTGGATAGTAGGTTTCTGATAGACGAAAGCTCACCTTCCAAATCTGATATCTCCTTGGAAGTTCTATGACATGTAAATATGACTTAATTTAAAACACAACCAATGATAAATGATAACTCAGCTAAAAAAAATTAAAATGGTTTTGCTGTAATAGACTACTAATGTCCATAAAAGAAATCAATGATACATCAGCTAAAAATCATTGCAGCAGCCTTTTCCTTATGGTCTTATGTATTAAAGGGATAAATAAAACGAACAAGGTGGATGAACCCTTCCCCCAACTGTGACACACCCAGGGACATAATCCTCATAAATAAAATCACAATGAGAAATGTAAGATGTCAACACCCTTTGTCAATCATACATTGACAAAACATTTATTCGCTGATATATGAGGATGAAGTTAAAATATTGGGACCTTTAAGAATTTATAAAGCATCACAAAATATAAATTGTATGCAATTGCAAAATAGTGTTTTGATTGGTTGAACGGTTGAAATTTGGTTTTCCCCTCTTCGCCATCCTCAATATATAAGCTAAGAGGAAGTGAAATCCAGAACTGAGGTGTGGCTGAGCACCACTTTGCCATTAGACAATTGGTATTTTGTTTCTAAATGGGCTGAATTTATATATTATCTTGGTTTATCTACATGCTTTGAGAAAATCCAATTCTACCATACAAAAGTGGTTTGAAGCCCACATCCTCAAATGTGAAAACCGTGTTCTTGTGTTATTAATTGTTATAAAACAATTTCTGAAAAACACAACTTGTTGAAGCATCAGTGTTATATGTGTAGCTGTGTCAATACACCTCCTATATAGGCATCAGTATTCTATACAGATGCAACAATACTAAATGTGTGTGCATGGAGTATCCTCCAAATTCCGAAATTTTGCAAAAGAAAATATTGGCCTATACATTTGGGATACTGCTTTGGTGCTTTGCGATACAACTCCAACAACTTGCTTAAAAGCTTTTTGTACAACCTTTTTCTTCGGAATTGTAGTACACACTCATTTATTCATTCTTTGAGAATATAAAAAATAAGACATGTAATTGTGGGCCATTAGGGGAGGCGTACATTAAAATTGTGATGATGGTGGTAACCAACTTCTTGAATTGGTAGAGTTTCCTTTTCATGAATTAGACTTAGAAGTTATGCATTTTTGGTTGGTGAGAATGGGGGATGAAAATGATCCGGTTACTATTGGACGGTAAAGGTAAGTATTTGAAGAAATTTCAGTATCCTTGTATGTGTTTTATAATACTCGTGTTGTTGTATCAATATGCTTCATAGATCCGCCAGACACAAAGTAACTGAAACCCCACTGCCTCTATCTCGCCCATTTATGTTAGTTTATTGTATTATCATAAATTCATTTTATTAAATTAGGGGATACATCTTACTCTGTATCTCGGTCATGAATGTACTAAACATTTATATTACATTGTTTATATATTATTGTCGGCTTAGTGCACAAGGCTCCCACCAGGTAGGTGAGCCTTGGCCGAACTGCAAGGTTGATGCTTTGTGACCTACTCCTTCAGTTCCTCAATAAATGTCGTTTTTAGTATTTTACACACAACCAGACAATCAATAATTGTTACTTTTTGTAATAGAAAAAAAATTGTTACTTTTGATATAAATATTTATCTTTTACCTATATTACCTTTAATAATTTTTATCTATTTCTCTCTCTGCAATAAATAACTAAGGGCAATATTTGCAAAACAGTAATTAATGTTTCTGTTGCATTGAACTTACAAAACGACAAGTAAATAGGAACAAAAAAATTCTACAAATACGGCACAGAGGAAGTAGATGGCATGAGTTCAAATCTTGGAAAAAACCTCTTTGCTTAATATATTGTAATTGCAATTACAAAAATTCTGTTTAACTTGAGAACCTTAAATCTCTTCCGTTACTAGTTACCAGTTTAAGGACAAGTTTAAATTTTAAAAAAAATGATACTAACTAACACACAACTAACCGTATGAAGGCTGCATAGTTAGCATAGACACTTCTGCGCATCTCCTCAGCAGAAGCTTTCTTCAAGTCTACTAAATATGTGCATAATTGCTTAATTTCCTGGGTAAAAAGAGATTAAACAATCATCAAAATTTGATATAGAAGATTTTACATCGGAAAATATGAAGAACAAAAAAACTCCTCCCAACATGGTGTGAACATAACATACCCAATAATAGGTTTCACCATAAGATACTAACTTAGATGACCAGATGGACGAAAAACCGTGACCAAGTGGTTTTCACTATTGGCATAACCTTATGCTCTTTTATTATGTTTATATACTATACTAACATCAAAGCCATCATTTTGCAGCAACATGAGTCTTGGTTTATCTATTATCTAGAATAAAAAATAGTCTCAAACCATATAGGCCACAATAGATGCAGAGAAGAAACCAATACAATTTTCCCCTGTTCAGCCCCTAAAATGATATTATTATCAACTAAAGTCCATCTCATACTCTTATATCAGCTGGTGCGTGCATATATAATTTTAAGCTATGGTCTTTGTCAAAAAAATAAATTTATGGTCTGCAACTGCAATTGCAGCAAACAAGATAAATATTTTGATGGTTTGCAACAACATCAGGATTCCAATGTAAAGAATCATAGTAACCAATATTTAGAACCTTGCTACATATAGGATGTTATCAATAAGAGAATATCACAAACGAAGCAAGCTAGTATAAAATTGACAAGTTAAGCTATATGTATAAAATATATAGCTCTGTTTGGATAAACAACCTATTTACAGCTTATAAAAGAAGCACTTGTTATGATAAATGCTTATGTATACGTGATTTTTACAGTAAAAGATAAAATGAAGTTAAATTATTTTCGTATACACTATAAGCTGTCTTGGAGAACTTTTTAATAAAAAATAAGCTGAAAACAACTTATGAACAACATGATAAGCTGTTTAGGTATCTCAAACAATGTCACAAAACTTATGCAAATGGATAAGTTGAAATAAGTCAATCCAAACAGACGCATAGCTAAGCTTCCAGATTAGTATATAACAAATTTTTTATCCACAAATTTTGTAAAATCCTTGAATTAATTGATCAATTTTTTCCTACCTAATAAATTAAGCTATGAAGCAATTAACTAGAAACAAAAGCGAAACCTTACAATTGAAAAATAAAAGCACATAATGAGAACAAAAACAATGGATCACAGAAAATGGAGTTTAGCAAAAACGAAAATGAACCTTATCGTTGAGAGAAGAGGTGGACTGAACATAGAACTCAGCATCAAATCTATCAGACTTGAAAGGATTAAGACCTTCTTCAAGCTTCACTCCGTTTTCTTTAACACTCGCCGCCGTCACTCTTGACCGTGATGATGACTTCACCGTCGCCATAACAACCAGCACAACCAGATCAGAGAGTAAATTTAGGGTTCAAAAGAGAGAGAGAGAGATCCACGCGCGCGGCAATCTAGAAATATAACAACATTGAAATGAATTGAAGAAGAAGAAGAAAGAAACGGTCACAGTTTGTTGGATTTTTCGTTTCTCTCTCTCTCTCTGATCCCTAACGAAGCGGTGACGGTAAGATGAAAACTTTGACAATGCCAGCACACACGATTATTTTCTCTCGTCACTTTTTTTTTTTTATTTTCTTCTTCTTCCTCTTTACCTGTTTTATTTATTTATTGTGACCGGTCTCAAAACTAGTTTAATACAATAATAAATAAATAAATATTCTTGTAAAAAAAATAAAAAAAATTTGTTGGGTCTACTCTAACTTCAACTAATATATACTGGAACTACTTTGCTTGCAGCAGACACGATTATTATTTTTTTCAATTAGTTTAGATGCAAATGACAGATCCACTACACCAAAAGTTGATATCATAAAGAAATCTAACTTGGCTTTTGTTTGGTTGAAAAGAGTAGATAGAAGATAGATAACTTAGGTGATGTACAATGAGTGTATGACATATATAAATTAATCACAAATGATATTTAAACACACAATGTTTTATGGTAGGATAGACTCATGTGAGATCAGATGAGTGTGTTGGATGTCACATAACTTATATGGATTATTAAGTAAGTGTTTGGTTTTGCAGTAGAATCGAAAAAAAAAATAAGTTATGGAAAATGTTGGAGAGTCTAGGAATGACTCGACAACACGGTTTTAATAATGTGTAATTACATGTTAATTCTAAAGTAGTGGTGGTGAGAAATTTATGCAACAAGAAAAAGTGGAAATGATAGGAGATTCAGCAATATGTGTGTTGATGTCTTGATATATTTTCGAGTGTCAGAGGTTGTATTTTGATTATTAATTATGAACAATTGGTAACTCATATTAACTCTTTACTTTTTGTTGATTAAGTTGGATTTCATATCTCGATAATGTTGTCTATTTTGAGTTTGGGCTCTTCCTTTTCAAAAAACATAAATAGCATTTTGTTAAAATAATTACGCACGGTGGATAGATTAGTATATTAAAGTTAAAATGTTTAGTAAATATATTAACCATTGAACTTACTCATAAATATAATATAAGTAAAGTTGATTAACTAAGTAAAGTAAACATACTATTTGGGAAAGAGACCGTATAGCATATATATCTTGCTGGAAATGGAAGGTAGCTTGATAAATGTATGTAGACATGGATCTGGATTGTAATTGCCGGATGTCGGAAGGAAGGGAAAAAACACATTAGTAAGATTTTCATGAAATGAAAGTGAAAGTTTGATTTGGTTTGGTTTGGTTGGGGTAAATTTTTTACGTTTTTCTATCATAGTAGAAATAAACTTTTTATTCCTTTCTCTTTTTGACAAAACTTTTTATTCTTTTCCATTTCATGGCATTTATGTTTAATAATTACAATCCGCATTTTGTAAAATTCAATCATGCTTATCAATATCAACATATGCATTCAAGTTATGGAATTTAAATAGTTAATAAACTTTACTCTCTTTTTTTTTTGACAAAAATTAATAAACTTTACTTAAACTTAATTTTAAGTGAAACAATATTTTATCATACTTTTTTAACGTAATAAAAAAAATCAACATATACATGTTTTCTTTATGGTAGAATATGTTTTCTTTGTAAACATGATGGCATAAGCCCAATTTCTCCCGATTTTTTTAGAAGGTTAGAAGATGGTTATTCATAATCCATGCTTTAATTTTTGTTATTTTTTTTTTGTTGTAACTCAACATCACTAAATCAACATGTAAAATAAACAAATACTAGATTTTATATACTCTTCCATTACATATAGAACTTAATTATTATTTTTTTTGTTAATCAATCAAAGTCTTCTAAAATATAATTTTTCAAAAAACCAAATTTAATTTTTTCACTACAATTTGTTCTAAAAAAACTCATTAACTAATTGAGTTTAATGACTTAGATTGCCAATTAAACATTAATAGAATGGAAATAATGAAATAGACACACACAAGTCTCCATCAACCGCAGCATGTATGAGACAGGGATTAAATTAAATAGTGAAATTAATTATGCCTGAATGATCAGTTGACAACATTACATAATTTTTTAGGGCTCACAAAAATAATAAACATATAAAGCACATGCATAAGACTCCTGAAAACATCATAAGCAGTGACACAGAGTAATTAATATTAGCCAATTCATTATCTAAGAAAATCTAGCTGGCTCTTCCACCTACTCTTTTATTTTATACAAATTTTCTTAGCTTCTTCCATTTACACAGATTATGAACCTCAAGATTCTCTAATTCATTCAATTTAAAGATAATGTTTTTCCACTGAAAATCTAACAATGATAATGACATGCTTTATAGTATCATTTTGTAATGTTAGTGCAATGGTATGATCTTTTTATGAGGTGAAGGGGTAAATTTTTGGGGGTACGAAATGCTTTGATTTCATGAAAACAGATAGTAGTAGTAGTAAATGCATCTTTTTCTTCTTTTAAAATATAATTATTATAAATAAATGAATATATAAGCATATAATTTCTAAATGTTTTATAAAAATTATATTATATTCTAAAAAAATGTATTTTCTTATGGACTTTTCCAAAAAAAATGTACTGTATTTTCTTATGGAAAAATAATTCATTAAGCAACTGAATAAGCTACAACAAAAGAGAAAATAAAATACAAGAGGACAAATGGACAATCCTCAATCTAATAAATGTATCCTTAGACATTGAACTAATAATTTTAAATACTATGGACGTTTACAAACATTTTATTTGATTTTCTGCTTAATTTCTTTGCAGCAATGTGACTGCAATTGCATTTGAGTGTGATTCTCCACAAAATCAAAATTTCAATGCAAGCACAATTAGTTACATTCTCTGGTCTAAAACAATACATGAAATTGTCTGGTTGAACGATGACTGATAAAGAGATTCTCATTAAAATACTATGTTACCAACCTCTTTTATCTAGTAAGAGGATTGTTTCCTCAATGTTATTGGCACTTAGTTGCTGAAAAAGTTGTCACAGTTTGTAGCACAAGAATCAACTTGATCTTCAACTGCAGAATAACTCCAAAGCCGCCGCCTACTTTACCTCCTGCCCAACTTTCTTCCGTTTGTATCTCAATCATTATTGCAAGGAGTTTTGACCAATTCTAAGGTCACAAATGGCTTCTCAATTAGAGAAAAGCCCTCCACAAAACTAGCTAAGAAAAGGATCTCAGAGATTGCACAAGTTTTAGTGTTAGCTCTGCTCTATAGTTCTATAATGATGAGATTTTTGTCTGGTTTGTTTTATTATCTTGGGTGCTAGCTACTAGCTGATGCTAGTTGTTGTGGTATATACTTGATTCAAGGCAAACATCACATGAAATTATGAATGTCTATTCCTTTTATTTGGTCTCATAACAATGTTATAACTGAAATTATGAAATGAAGAATATTAATTCAACATTCACACTTTCCTCATTTCTATCTATTCCAAACCTTTCTATCCAAACAAGTTAGGAACCACCTCTAATTGGCAATTGCAAACCTACATGAAGCACCACACATTAGTGCCATTTGGCAACATCTGATATCAAGGCATCAACCAGAATGTCAGATGCATCAACAACCCATCTGCCAGACTGCCATTGCCAAATAGAGTGGCAGGTGCCAGGTTGTTACTACAATTTGACAGCCTAAAAACACTTGAGTTGAGTGACCAATTGGAACAAGTTCCAGAATGAAAGATGTATAGTAAACTTAACTGTATCAGTAAGATTCATCCTAGGAAGGGATATTATCATGTAACTTCTTTCATTAAGTTTAAAATCATGTAGTTTGAACTTTAATTATTATAATATTAACCATGCAAATCCAAAAAAAATCAGTGCATGTGCCACATCATGGACAAAAATAGAACAATGGAAAACATCAAAAACCACAGAAAGGTTCAAAATGACAATTAAGCTCCAGCATATCGCAAAGATTTCTGCATGCTTAGGTTCCGGCCATTCCGAATCAATGATCTGGGGTGTCTGAACGAACGGCTGATTAAAAATCAATTGAACACTTTGATCAGAAATAATACAACAAAAAAAGGACTAAATAAACTTGCTCTTAAATCAGTTTGCAAATCATCAGGAGACGACAACAGAAAAAAGGATGAGTCAACCCAAAACTAAATAAACTTGCTCTTAAATCAGTGTAGAAATTTACAAATATGTATTACTTTGTCTTAAACTTAGTTTTATGCAATCAAGTTTATTCAAAACTCACTTTGAAGCCAACAAAAATAGAGTTACATTGGAATACCGGATAAGGATCTAAGCAGGGAAGGGTGTGTGAGTGGTACATTGAAACTAGGATTCCCTCAAGACACGCGTTTTATGCTTTCAGAAGAAAAGGGATATAAACAGACCTAAAGATCCTACACTTATTCTTTCTTTAGAATAACCTCTCAATTTAGTCTCCGAAATATAAGGGCCTGATTACTTTGCGAAAGCATTTTTTGCTTTCATTTTCTAGAATGTGTTCATTTTAACTTCTTAATAAGAAGATGAGAGACCTTTGAAGTGGGCATTTGTCATGAAGAGAATTTTAAAATGCTAGCTCTATCTATGAAGCTCTGATATAGACATGACACTAACAAACATGTCGGCACCAATAATAATTTGAGAAAATGAAAGTAATTAATTATTATAAGACAAAACTTAGGTACATTTCCTTGTGTGCTTTTTGTACGGTTATGGTTATTAACTTAACTATCAAAAAGTGTATTTCTTCAAATCTATAATTTTCTCATAGTTTGTTATAACTATAAAAAGTGTATTTTTGTTAAGAATCATACAAAAACACATAAAGAAATGCATCTTAAATATAACCAAATACTATTTCATTATTGTGTCGGTGTCGAACACCAACACATATCAGACACTAACCACGTCTTCAATCTGAAATATCCGTGCTAAATACTACATAGGTCCTTATGATCTTAACTAGTGATTAAAGTGATGAATTCTATATACTAAACTAAATTGGGACAAAATTGATGGCTTGTTTTTTATTTTATAATAATAATTGTAAATAAAATGTAGCAAATTAATAAACAAGTTTGATGGAGAAACCGTGAAAATTGTATTTAGTGTATGGAACAAAACATGGTAAATAGAAGATTGAAGAAAGAAGATGGGTCTTACTAGGTTTTTCAGGCTTTCCGTCAATCCATTTGGAAAGAGAGAAATGAACCTTTTCGCGAGAGATAGCTTCGGTTTTGTGAGGTTCCTTGAGGCAATTCCTGACAAGATTGGCACATATGTTGGAGTATGTTATGTATGTCATCCCTGCCGCTCTCCAAAACGGTACTGCGCCTCCGCCTGACGCCATTGATCGAGAGTTTCTTTCCTCTTACCTTGTCTAAACTTTATTCGATATTGCAGTAATTGAAAAATGGCGAAGCAATATCAAATGAAAAAGAGAATGGAGCTATTGGGCTTGGGCCTCATAATAAATGGTAAAAAATGACTTTTTTTTTTGCCACCCTACTGATTTCTCCCGTGTTCTATGAGTTTTCATTTTTACCCCAAACATGAAAATTTTAAGATTTTAAACATCGGTTAGTTACATAGCGGATTTTGTCATCTACTTAAATAGCGGTCGTGATAAAAATAAGAATAGATATAAAGGGTGACACGATCTATGTTTTGTGTTTAATATAGATATAGATATAAAAGGCAAATGAGTAATTATACACATGTTTGTTATCAATGACGTATTGCTAGATGCTAATTGTTATTTATAATGTTAAATATGCGATTTAATATTATTATCAATGTTACGAGAACATTTGAGAGTGAGTTACACACATGAAATAAATATATGAGAGAAATAGATGAGTGAGACGTATTTACAAGATAGACAAATAGATTTATTTATAAGATAATAAGTGAGACTTAATATTAATTAGATAACTACGGAGTAATTATAACAATTAATTAAGTAATAAATAAATAAGATTTATTTATAAGATAATAAGCGAGCCTTGTTAGTAGTTAGATGATTCCAGAATAATAATAATAGATAATAGATAATTATGCGCATTTTAGTGAGATGAAAATTAGGATATGGACTAATAAGTATGACTTGTTGATCGCACAAGAGACACTATAAATAGAACTCTTTTGTAGAGGATAATCTCAACCGAATTTAGAATTAGATATGTAACACCGCACCCTCTCTTTCTCTAAAACCTTCGTTCAAACTTCAACTACAATTGCGATTGAAGGAACTATTTGTGTGGATTGAGTAGATGCGTTGTTAGTTTGCTTTGCTCATGATCATAAATTATTTATGCTTCAAAGGTTTTGCGCTTCAAAAGGTAAACACATAAATTTGTAGTTTCTTGATGTTTGATTTGTGATTAATAGTTTAATCAAGATTCGTTCATCTTCCGCTAAGAGAGTTAAAATTTTGAAAAACCCCTCTTAAAATCCCATCATACTCTTCTCCCATTCACCTCTCATCTTCTCTTTACTTATGTTTTTTTCATGTTGTTTTTGTTACTTTTTGTCATTTCGTATACAAACAACCACATAGTGTTCTTGACGTATTGACTCTTTGTCGTTCATGTTAATAACATTTTTCTATGAATTATATATGTTTTTCCTTTGTATTCTTATTCAACAACTTATCTATTCAATAATTGTAACATTCTTGTGTAGCTTAATTATCTTTTTTTTTTCTATTATTTGTGGCAGGATATCAGTGATGTTTGTCATTTTTAAACATATATGTTTTAAACATATGGATTAATAATCTTAAAATTATCTCAATTGAACATGTAATCTTCGGCCTCAATTACCTCTAAATGACAAAAAATATATCAATTGAACATGTAATCTTCGACCTCAATTACCTTTAAATGACAAAAAAAAAAAGTTAAATGTTTTATATATATAATTTATGATGGATTTCATTCATCAATACATAAGGTCTATGAAAGAGATCCTTGCAGTCTTAACTATTTGTTTGGTGACCACACCGAGGTTATTCATTTACAAAAATCATGATAAAATATTATATATTAAATCTTGTAAATGTAATTTTGTGTTCTTGATAATCTTTTTGGACATTACTCCGTAACACATACGGAAAATTATTCAGAGATGATGGATATTTTAAGCTCCGGAGAAACAGCAAGAAGCTTCTTGGCCAATGCATGATACTAAGTAACCCGATGGTTGATTTTGTTGCGTTCTTTGCTGGGGATGTCTTTCTTCCAAACCGGTTTGAAGAAATGCAAGTATTGGTCCGGATAATGAAGTGTTCTTGATAATCTTAAAATTGTTTATTAGTGTCATTTTTCTTGCTAATATTGTGGTGACCACATTGAGGTTTTGAAATTGTTTAAGTTTTTGTTTAAATTTGTTTAATGCAGCCGAAGAATTAAAGCTGTTTTTTAGTGAGAAATCCTTTGAGATCCTGGTCATTTTTTATAAGCTCACAAAGCTTTATTTGACTTAAGCCCAAATGCCTGTATTTTTTCATCCTTCTTCAAGTGCAAACACTTATGGGGGTAACCATCCATCATCCTCGGAAGGAACGTTTCCCACATGACTTAAACCCAAATGCCGGTATTTATTCACTCCTTCTTCAAGTGCAAACACTGAGGTAACCATCCATCATCCTCGGAAGGAACGTTTCCCACAGAATCAACTTCAGCAGAATCAGAAAGAGCTTCAGCAGAATCAATGGGAGAGTATGTGTTTCTATTCAATACAGTTTTTTTTAGTCAAACTTATATATAATATATTGTTAAATAATTACACATGAATAAAAGGTAGATGTGCAACAAGCTACGCCGCTAAACCTTTTTGTATAGCAAAACCTAAATTTTGGAAAACTACATTTATAGACTTAGTCGACACAACATTACCTACTTCAGAATGTTGTTGAACCTAACATGCCTACTTCAGAATTTTCTTTAAGCCAAAAGTATTGCATCAACATGGTCTCATACATCTACTATATATCCAACAAAGCTTATATATTTCTCCAATGAATCACACACAGCCTTCAGTAAGTTGTACACGATCATCATCAACACGGGTGACACGGATTCTAAGGAATTGAAGAAGCCGGCCAATGCCAATCACAGCATGGGGAGGGTAGGAAATGGCCAAACACATGATACCATCTCCCAAATGGATCATTTTAGTCATGTCCTTAAAGAACATATCGCAATCTCGAAGTTTCTTTTGGGGCCAAGAAACGTTAAGCCACTTCCTTTGGGTAATATCATAGGCAAGAATGGTGTAAGGTGAACCAAAGTAGTAAATAACATCATCCACAAGTAGTTGAATCCAGCGAGGCAATGTTTTCAAGTCATTGTCCAAACATTCCCATTGACTCTCTTTATGATTATCAGGATAATAAGCATAAAGGCAAGAATGATCTTCAAAGTATAGAATTAAGCAATTATTCTTGGGATCAGACATGACTGGATGAGACGCAGTCGGAGACCTGCTTGGAAGCTGGCAGCAGGAGTATATAGAAATGGGAAAGTCATGTCTTCCCACTCGGGGTTGCTCTTGGATGTGTCGTATACCTGACCGACTTGTGTATTCCCTCCAAATGCAAAGATCTTGTTCCCAAGGGTAACTGAGCATGAAACGTACCAGTAGTACCTAGTCGTTTTCGCGCTACAATCTTCCCACTTGGACCAAGTAGGTGGATTTGTTTTCAAATTGAGGATGGATTTAGATGTACCTGAGAAAGAGTGGACGATAGTGTGATCATCATCATCATCTTTTTTTGTTCCTTTGAAATTTTTTAATTTAACCTCATCGCAACCGCCAAACTCGTACACGATCATCCTATCTTCTTCTTCACGGAACACTGCCGCGGAACCCAAGTAGCCGTCACCCAATAATCTGTAGGGATTTTACATCTCAATTATGTCCTTTTGCAGATCCACTACAAAGTATTTAGATTTATGTCCTCTTGTCCTCACCAGAACCTTATGTTTTCCCTCCCACTCCGACGACGACGACCCATTATTACCACTTGTTGCATTCTTCACTTGGCATTGGCTGGCTTGCATTGTGAACATTCTATTCTACAAAACATACATGCATTTAAGCATCAAACTAGAGAAACAGCTTTTCCCAATTAATATGACTCAAAGTAAAATAGAAAGTAGGTTATTAAAATAAAAACAGAGTAAGAAATCATTGTCATTTGCAAATAAAAAATTCACCTCCACATCATGAGGCTCAAGAGCATCCCCTCCAGCTCCAGCTAATTCACTGTTAAGATGATTGATTATATAGAAGAAATACTAAAGATTACAGATAATTGAAAAATGAAAGTAATTAGTGATACTAATTTGCAATGAGAAAATATGTTAGGGAGAATTTGACGTTTTCCTGTGTGAATATCTCTCCACATTTTCTTCCATTTATCTTTCTCTTCTTCCTCTTGAACGCTTTGTTCTATGCAAAATTGAAGACTTTGGATATAAATATCACATATCTTTCTATCTTTTGCAGCCCTGTTCTTTTCCTTTTTCATTCGATTCTTCCGTTTCTGTTTATCTTCTTCCTCTAGAATTCTTTGTACTATGGCTTCTAATTCATCAGCCATATCTGAAGGAGGCGTGGCTTGAGGAGGGGTTTTTTTTAAGGACAAAACTTACATGCATTTTTTGTTGTTCCACTCACAAAAAGGTGGTTTTTTTAATTAAAAAACAGTTTTCTTTTATTTTTTTAAAATTAAAAAACACAAAAAACCACTTCTTTATGAGTGGAACAGCAAAAAATGCATCTAAAACAATGCACGTAAGTTTTGTCCTTTTTTTAATTACTTTGCTCAGCAGGAAAACAATTATAAATGGAAAGGGGAAGGTGTATCAATTAAGTTGGATGGCAACTTTTGAATTGTTATTACCACAAATTTTGAATTGTAAAAAAATATTTGTCAACATTTCGGCACAAATTTTATTTGAATATATATATTGATACAAAAAAAACTAGTATAATAGAAGGTCTAATTTGTCCTTAATATAAAAAAAATTTGCGGCTAATTTGAGTTTATTTTTGTTACGGTCTACATTGGCACATAAGAAAATTGTCAAAAATATTGTGATGATTCTATTTTTTTTCTCATTCGGATTATTCCTTGATTCTGTCTGACTTTTAAGATTAACCTAACCTCAAATTTGAAAGAAAACCTTCACATCACATGTACATATAGCTACGCCGTCAATATGAAAAAAATGAAATAGAACAAACTCAGCTCTCAAATTTCTTTTAATGACTTCCTGAAACAAAATACAACAATGGTTGCAACAGCAGCAGTAGTAGATATTTATTTACCTGATGAGTGTTGGGAATGTATCTTAATCAACATCCGTTACCATCGCCACTTGAATTCCCTCTCTGTCGTCTCAAAACGGTTTCTCTCTATCACCAACCGTGTCCGATTCTTTCTTGCTATCTTTGATGGAACACACCCTTTCCTCTCTCGCCTCTTCCATAGATTCCCCAACCTCACTTCCCTCGACCTCACATACTATATTATTGGTGACCTCAACAACCTTCTTCACCAAATATCTCTTTTCCCATTGAAACTTACTTCACTCATTATATCCGGCGAAGAGACCATTCCCGCAAATGGGTTGCGATATTTCTCACAAAATATTACAACTTTGACTTCTCTCACTTGTTCCGGCATACGAAATATCAATAGTACTGACTTGTTCCTTATCGCCAATTGTTTCCCTTTACTTGAAGAACTCGACCTTAGAAACCCCTTACGTTACAACAACCAATTGCTTGATGAGGTAGAGACTCTCCCATTGTCATTTTCCAAACTTCGCAAGGTTACTCTCTCTAATAGTTACGACATCAACGACCAATTATTTTTCCACTTGTTCAAGAACTGTAAGCTTCTCGAGGAGGCCATCATGGATTTTTGCCGTGGCGTAACCAACGCTGGTATAGTTAGAATGATAGTAGAGAATTCTAATCTAGAGAAGTTGAACTTGTCAAATACAGTGGTTAATGATGAAACACTTTATGTGATCTCAAAGAGTTGTCATGGACTTTTGCATCTGATATTGCAATCTTGTGCTCATGTAACAGAGAAGGGAGTGAAGCATGTGTTAGAAAACTGCACCAAACTGAGAAAGATTGATTTGTATGGTTCTGATAAAGCACATTTTAATGATGTTGTCTCAATGGTATTATCAAGGCCATCTTTGAGAATGGTAATTACTCCAGCAGCTAATTATCGTTTAAAATTAAGTGAAACGGATAGGGAAGTCCTCTCGCGTCAAAGATGTATTGTTTTGTAGCATTCTCAAACTGCTATGTTGAAATGTAAGACTTTTCTTCTTCTTTTGATTTACTTGTTTGCTAGCTGTCTGGAAATGCTTTTATAATTTCTGCTTCTACTTTTTATTCTAGTTCAGATTCCTATCAAGTATCAACTCTCACTATATTTTCTCTCTCAAATATTTTAACCAAGTATTTTCCTTTTTTGTTATTTCAGTCAAACGATGCAGGTGAGCTTAATTTGTCTACAGATGTAAGAGGATTATTTGGTGCTAACAATAAGTGATGATTTTTATTAGAGAGAGTATAAAATATATTTTGGCTATTATGAATTTTGAGTTGTATTATTACATTTGATATTTGAATCATACTACTTTGGTACTATGCTTATATTTTGAATGGAAGTTTTCTATTTAATTGATAATTCATGGTTACGACTTAAGATATGAAAGCATCAAAGTGTTTGCTGCCATTTCCCCAAACTTTCAGGTACTATTTAATAATTCTTTGATTGTCTATTTTATTTTTTTCCTTTTAAGTTCTTTCAAATAGTAGTTAGTAACTCAAGTAAGCTGATCTAAACAAGAGATAACCTGAAACAAAGCTTTCTACCGGCTTGCTAGCTATCTATGGGAATCTGCTACAATGTAGATTACTAGATATCTCAAAAAGCTTAAACCTTGAGATTTTGCTGTGTTTGGCAATACTTCTCCATTTTACTACTGGAATAATATTCCTTGTCAATGTCTGAATGTCATTCTGGATTTAGACAATCATTGAAGTTATTTTGGTTAAGGATGAGTTTTGTTTGATGCTGTATGTGACTATTTATTGTTTTATTTGGTCAAATCCTCAAATGGTTCTGTTCTGTGTTTAGCAAGTTAACAATAAGCCAACCATTTATGTTTGTAATTTCTTTTTAAAAGGAGTCATGCACGCAATGATATTTTATAGGTTAAATTGTACTATTGGCCTCCTAATCTTTACAAATTTGCAATTTTGCTCCTCTAAGGTTGACCTCCGTTAATTTTGACTAAGTCAACGCACATGTGTCAAGTGACTCACATGTCACGTCAATCTATATGGCAAGACATGGTGATATGACAGGTGAGTTACTTGCAATATGTGCGTTGACTTGATCAAAATCAAGGGGCTAACATTTGGCAAAAAGGTCTAAATTAGGTGGTAAAAGTACTATTATGAAAGTTAGAGGGCCAAAATCGCAAATTTGTGAAAGCTAGGAAGCTAAAAATACAATTTTTTTTTGGGTAATACAACTTAGCTTATTTTATATCTCGAAGGAGTTGTACTTATATTTTTAAATTATACTTCCCATAAACAAACTAGAGATTATGATAAATGATTATAATTTAAAAACCCCGAAAAATTCAATAACAAGTACAACCCCTTCAAGATATAAAATAGGCCAAGTTGTATTTCATAAAAAAGAAACCCAGAAAAATTCGGTAAATATTTTCCAAATTTTTTAAAAATTCGATTTATATTTACCGAAATAATGGTTCAGGGGCGTAAATGGAAATCAGGGTGTGAAAAAGAAATATGGAGGTGGAAAGAGAATTTTCACCCTATTTTTCATTTTTGTCCTTGTATAAAAACTCAGGAATTTTAGTCTCTCAGTTATAATAAATTGGGGATCAGTTTGTCCACAGTATAAAAATGTCATGGAATAATCTGAGTTTTATTGTTTTATAGGAATTAAGTTGACATGTCAACAAATTTGCGAGTATCAAAATGGATCTTCCCTAAAAAATTAATAAATTATATTTTATAAAAATATAATATACTACTATTTAAATTTAAAAAAAAAATACAAAACGAAAAAAGAAAAAGAAAAACGTATACGAGTATTTTTTTTGGTTACTAGGCATTTGAAAAAAAGAAAAACTTATATGTGTAATGGTTTCATCACAAATTTTCCAATTCAATCTTGAGAAAATTTAGATAGGTATGTAGGTAGGATCCTACACAACACAAGAATTGCTCATCAATTTTAATTATCCAAATCTGTCGCAATTAACCAAATCTTAGACATAAATAAAGCACAATTTTTTAGCTTGCTCCAAAAGTTATCTAAACTGTGCGGCGCCCATATATTATTCATCCACATCACAATTCATAATTAACCAAACCTAACCCTAATTAACCTCTCAAATCATCCTTTACCTTGTAAGTTCACTATGGCTCAATCAGCAACAATGGTTGGAGCAGATTTATATTTACCGAATGAATGTTGGGAATCTATCATCAAATTTCTCAACTACGACAACCACATTTACTTAGAATCTCTCTCCCTCGTCTCTAAACACTTTCTCTCCCTCACCAACCGTCTCCGATCCTCTCTCACTATCAATACCACCACACCCTTTTCTTTTTCAACACACCCTTTTCTTCATCGCCTCTTCAAAAGATTCCCCAACCTCACCTCCCTTGACCTCACGCCATTCCAAGGTGATCTCGACAAACTTCTCTTTGAAATATCTTGTTTCCCATTGAAACTCACATCACTTAAACTCTCCGACCAACGAATAATTCCTGCACATGGGTTACGTGCTTTCTCAGAAAAGATTACAACTTTGACCTCACTCACTTGTACCAACATTGATTATATCGGTAACAATGACCTGATTCTTATTTCTCAATGTTTCCCTTACCTTCAACAACTTGACTTCAGTACTAACAATACTCGTTTACCTAAGAATGTTGGGGTAAATATTATGTTCATGGCGCTTCCTATGCTCCGCAAGGTTGATCTCTCTAGTCATTCCTATATAGACGACTCTTCGTTTCTGAACTTGTGTAAGGGTAGTGAGTTTCTTGAAGAGGTTATCATCAACACATTCCAAAATTTATCTCAAGATGGTATTGCTTCTGCCATCCGCGAGAGACCAACTTTGAGGTCACTATCCATTAGATGGAATTGGCTTACATGGAATTCGGAATCAAATGTAATCCAAGAAAAATTTAGTTCCCAATTTATTGACTCGTTGGTGAGTTTAAGGGAATTAGCTTGTCTTGATTTGTCAACTTGGCGTATCTCGGATGAGTTGCTTTGCTCTATTGCAATGGGAGGTCTTCCATTGAGAAAGCTTGTCCTCACAAAGTGCTTTGGTTATAGTTATGCTGGAATCTTTTCTTTGTTATCCAAGTGTCGATGTATACAACATTTGGATCTTAAATTGACTCAGTTTTTGAATGATCAACATGTTGTTCAGCTGTCTCCATATCTTGGCAATATGTTGTCTATAAACCTTAGTAATTGTAGGATGCTCACTGAATCAACCTTGTTTGCACTCGTTAGGAACTGTCCTTCACTTAGAGAGATCAACATGGAACACACGAGTATTGGGAAAAACATTGTTGAGAATTCTGGTTCTTTGATGGATTTTGGTGTATACCCTCAATTAAAGTCACTCCATTTAGCTGCCAACTCATGGTTGAAGGATGAAAACATCAATACCTTTGCTTTCATCTTCCCCAATTTACAGTTCTTGGATTTGCGCTACTGCAATAGCATATCTGAAAAAGGTATTGGTCAAGTTTTAAGGAGATGTTGTAAGATTAGACATTTGAACTTATCAGGACTGAAGTCAGTGTCACTTAGAATGAACTTTAAAGTTTCGACGTTGGAGGTGTTGAACTTGTCAAAGTCTGGAATTGATGATATATCACTCCACTTGATTTCAAAAAGTTGCTCCGGGCTGCTACAACTTGACTTGGGACATTGTTTTGATGTCTCAGAGATTGGAGTGAGGCTAGTACTAGAAAACTGCACACGACTGAGAGAGTTAAATTTGCAAGGTTGCGGTAATGTGTCTGTTGTTGCTGTTCACTCAATGGTATTTATAAGGCCGTCATTGAGAATCATATCAGGACGCATTGTTCGCCATTGTGAACTATGTGCAAGTTATATGCTGTAGTTTGAAATCCTGAAAAGTAAGCAAAATGCATATGTTTTACAACTTAATTCTAATTCTAATACTAATCTTGTCCTTCTTTCTATGCATAGCCTTCAAACATCAAACTTATGTAGTTATGTTTTTGCATTATTGTAGTTTTCTTTTTATGATTTCTCTGCTAATACTACTTTTTATTCTAGTTCAGGTTCTTATCACTATAGCCTATAGCCTATCAAGTATCAACTCACTATATTATTTCTCTCAAATATTTTAATTTTATTTTTGTATATTTTAACCAAGTATTTTATTTTTTGTTATTTCAGTCAAACAATGCAAATGAGCTTAATTTGTCTACTGATGTAAGAGGATTATTTGGTGCTAACAATAAGCGATGGATTTTATTTTACGTTTATTTAGAATAACATATATTTCGATTATTATGAATTTTGAGTTGTATTATTACATTTGATATTTGAATTATCTTTGTTACTATGGTTATATTTTGAATGGAAGTTTTGTGATAGTATTTTGATGATTTAATGATAACCTTAAAACAAGTGCACCATAGCATTTATTAGCAAAATTAAAGCAACATTACATTTTGGTAGGAAAGTCAACTGAGTGGAAAATAATCGGATGATACTTTCTTATGCTCATCCCTTTCATCTAATGTATTTTCCATTTTTATCTTAATTTTTCGCTTCGGGAAGTATTTTGTCTCCATCTTTATCCGATTTGCATAGTTTCTATGAAGATCCATCAATATTAAAAAAATATAAAATTTCTATTAATTTCAATCAAATTATAGTTGTAAAAATTAAAGTTTAATCATAAAACAACTAAAAAATTAAGACATTATTGATGGTTACCTGTTACAAAACCCATTACAATTTTTTTACCATTGATGGCTGCTTGATTATATGTTTCCTTAGAAAAGCAAACAACCTATGAAGCCCCTATACTCTAAAAATGGTAAAGTATCGTGTTCGATACGTCCTCGATACCGATACTCATCCGATACGTCCTGATACTCGTATCAGAAGAGTATCGGTTAAATCTTTATTTTTAAATAAAAAAATAATATCCGATACGCGTCCGATACTTCCCAATACTCGTATCGGAAAAATATCGGTTAAATCTTTATTTTTAAATAAAAAAATAATATCTGATACAATCCGTGTTTTCTAGTGAATGTCAAACTATTATGTTGTTACACCGTTAACTAACTATATCTTTTTTTGGATAGTACAAGTGGTGTTTTTTGGGATAGTACTAATGATGTTCTTTTTGTATAATACTTAACTTAAATGTATAACTTAAAATGTACTGGTGATCATTATTTTTTAGGACAATATTAATGATACACAAATACTTAACTTAGTATTAACGATGTTAATTTATTATAATTAGTATTTTTTGTCTTTGTCACTGTTCTGAAGTCACTATGGTGTCCTACTATATAACAAGTTGTTAAGTATTTGGGCTTGTCCCAAAATTCTAGTATAAGAATGGATGATTTATGCTTTTAATTTGTCAGCTGCATGACCTATATAATTGTCTGCTATTGCTACAAGATGGACTTGTTGAAGAGACTTGATGTCATGACTATTATATGTTTTTTGAGCTATTATATGTCTTTAGTTAGGACTGAGGAGCCCTTGTATGTTGAGCCTCAAACTGTTTTGCTCTTGTGCAAGCTTATTGGCTTGTGTGTACTCCTTGTACAATGAACTATTGACGTTTATAATAATAATAATAATTTTTTGTCTTTCAAAAAAAATTATCATTATTAATATTATTGATTTTAGTCATGTTTATATATTGTGCATTTATATATTTAATTTTAAAATTAATTTTAAATAACGTATCGCGCCAGTATCGGATATGGAGTTTTTAAAATTTTCACGTATCGGCGTATCGGTATCGTATCGTATCCGTATCGTGTCGCATATCGGGGCTTCATAGCAAACAACTCATTGAAAAAAGAAATGAGACTCTTCATACCAAGGGTTGAAGTCAGGAATTTTTCTCTTTCCACTTTTCCATTTTTGTCCTTATATAAAAATTTCAAAATGTGTTTTTTAAAATTTTTCGAAGTTTTTCTAGTTCAAATTTGAAAAAAAAAATCGGAGGAAAATACATTCCGAAGTTTTTTCTAAGGCAAAAATAAAATTCGAAAAACGCGTTTCAAAATATTTATTCGAGGGCAAAAAAGAAAGATTGGGGGTAGAAAAGACACATAGGGTGTGGGAAGAGAAAATTTATGAACTCATATGTTCCTTTTAATTTGGTATGCTTGAAAGTGAAAAAGTTTTCAAGGGTTCTTACCAAAAAAATTTAACTTTCTACATTTAAAATTTTAAGCTTGTTCATTTTTTTAAGTTAAAATTATTTGGTATTGGTAAAGATAAGTTAAGAAAAATAAACAGTTTGATATGCAAAATCTAAGTACTGGATAGAACAGTTCATGATAGAACAACACAAGATAAAGTTAAAGGTATTAAAAAAATGTTGTCTTGACTCTTGAGCGATGTTTGATGGAAAGCAACAACAATGTATCCTCCGTACGTATCCACAATGAGGATAATATTCAAGAAACTGAAACATTTTATGGAACTGTTTTGGTTTACAAATTTTTTACCGAAACACTTCATTCCATTCTTCCATAAAAGTTTAACTGTGGCTAAATGTAAAGGTGAAGTGAAATAATAAAAGAGGTAAATTTAGAATATTGATTTGTTTGTTGGGATAAGGGTTAAATATAGGGGTGGAAGGAAATTTTTTGTCAATTACCCATACAAAACAAATTAATTGGATCAGACTAATTCATTGGGCTTAAGCCCACATACTATCAACATATTGAAGAATTCTCTTTAGACCCTCCGCATTTCTTTTTTACCCCCCTTAAATCTCAATTTGCTTCTTGAAATTGTGTAAAATTTGAGCAATAAAATTCGATTTTTATGAACCGAATTAATCAATGGAAAAAACCGAAGCTGTAACTAATTTGGTTCGTAAAAACCGAAACACCGTGAAGGGGCAAAAACACAAGTAAAGGGAGTAAAAAAAATATGTGAGGGGCCTAAAGAGAACTCTTCCAACGTCTTCATGTAATTTTTGAAAAATAATATTAGTAAAAACTTTTAAAATTTTCACCTAATGTAAAAATAAAAATATATTAAAATATGTAAAAAAAAAGTGACACATTTAGGTACAATTTTGATATGAAAAATGATTGTTGGTACGAGAAGTGAAAAATAAGAAATACAAGAAGGCAAAATTAAGGGAGTAATTTTAATACCAACTCACCCATTATCTCCTCAAAAAGGGGAGTTACATTTTGACCCACCACTTATAACACTACATGTAAGCATTCTTGTTTTTCTTGATCAAATTCTCTCGTACCAAATAGCACTACTCTTTTGATATATAGCCTTAATAAATAAAAAGTGACACATTTAGATAAATTTTTTAAAATTTAAAGGTTTAAAAAATATAAATTACTATTTTGGTCAATTGAAGAAACATAACTTGACTTTAATTGAACTATAAATTACTGCTAAAGTAAAAAATTTCACTTGTATCTAATAATAAATCTCATCTAATAAATAATTGTGAGACTAATATCTCCAAGTGACATAATAAAATGAAAAGAGGGAATAAATCCGAAAAAGAAAAAAAAAAGGATCGGATTGGCCCATTGATCCACCTAGCCTTTTGTGTTAGGATGAGCTTAATAATATGAAAAAATTCTCATCACATCCCCAAAAAATTCTTTTTCACCTCAAAAAAGTCGGAAAACGTTTCCCAAATTTGTTTTAGTGTAAATTTTACTTATTGCACTAAAATAAATTTCAGTTCGTGTTTCCCAATTTATTTTTGCCTTGTAGGGGGTGAAAAATACATGGAGTTGAAATGAGAACTTTTCAATAATATGCATCCTAATAACAAGTGTAATGACTAAGCTAAATCTTACCTATTTAAGAGTGAATGAGATTGGACCGACCTATATGACAACTTTAATAAATACAATATTAGGCTAAATTGTATTTTTTGACCCCCAAATTTTAGAAACATGCGATTTTAGTTCTCTAATACTTTTAACCCATATCTTTATCCTCTTTTACAGAAGACCAATTTCAATCAAAACAGAACATTCCAATATCAGAACAAAACAAAACATTACATTAACAAAACATTGAAATACTATAGAACAAAACAATTATAAAAGCATGTTCTTCTTATTATGCTTAATAATTTTCTTAAGAAGCATGATATCTTTCAAGATAGTATCGCAATATCATGCAAGTTATTTGTCAAAAGACATGAGTTTTGTAAACTTAAAAATATCAAATTAAATTTCTACTACTCCCTCCGTTAATATAGATTAAATATACTCCCTCCGGTCTCATATATAAGAAACAAAACAAAAAAATTTAAAGTCTTAAATATAAACAAAAGTCTACTTCAATTATTAAGTTTTATGACATTATTCCAATTTCAACCAATAAATGTAATGTTTTACATTTTTCAAGAAGGCATAATGTGTTTTTTCTCCTCGGTTAATGTATTTTAACTACTTTCTTAAAGAAAGAGCTTTTTTGAAAATTTTCTTATATACAAGACTAGAGTATTAATTATTCAATAAATCTAAAAAAAGTAAAATATCTCTTATACTAAAAAGTAATGAAGTGAGTAATAAAAAACTATTGAATACACTAAATTCCATGTTTAAGTCTACATTTAAGTCCACATTTATCTTCTTAATTAAGTTTTGGTTAGTGAAAAGTTATTTGACCATAAATTGTTATGTTTGACTTCTACTTTTTGTCTTTACCAAAATGTTTGACTTCCTACTTTATCATATTTTTTTTTCTTGATATCATTCCTACTTTATCATTTTGTTGACAAATACTTTACTGTAATTTTTTTTGACAATTACTTTATAATTTTTTCTAGTCACAGATTTCTCATATTTATTAACTTATATATACATACACAAAATCAATTCTTATCTAAAGAATCCAAACAAAATTTGTTAAAATATAATTTTTTTCGTTGTCCATAAACATATGTATAAACATAAATCACTTTAAATTTATTTACTTTCAATCAAATTAGTAAAAAAAGAAAAAGAAACTAACTTTCAGTCAAAACAAAAAAGTAATTGTTTTCCCATCAAAACCAAACACAAGATTCATATTAGAAGAGGGAGTAGTTGGTTTATAAAGCTAAACATGTTGAGTAATCATAAGCACATGGGGATTCATATTAGAAGAGGGAGTAGTTGGTTTATAAAGCTAAACATGTTGAGTAATCATAAGCACATGGGTTACATCTTGTAAACATATGAATATTGCATAAACCCTTCTTTGTAATCTCATTAATATTGCTTCTCTCTCATTGACTCATACACAAAAGAAACCAATAAAAAACAACCTCACACACACACACACACACACTCTCACTCTCACTCTCACTCACACACATTAGTGCCTCTCTCTATTCCCCACCTTGCTTCATTCTGGGAAGAAAAAAAAATGGCTTTTACTTGTTTTCTCACAAGATTCCAAATCCACTGGATCTGACACAACACTAACTCCTATGAATTTTTCTGTTACATTTTCCTTCAATGTTCATGAAATCTTCCACCCCTTTTGAGTATTAGTCTTTTTGAAGTGTTTTGTTTCACAAAATGGCTCCAAGTATTGATTTTTCCAACTGGGGTTGGGCTAAAAAGTGTTCAAATTCAACTTCAAGTTCAAAGAAAGGTAACCCTGTTGTTGTTACTATGGAAAATCCAAATTACTCAGTTCTTGAAATAAATGGTCCTGATTCAGCATTTCAACCAGTTGAGAAAGATAGAAGCAGAAATGCTAAACAATTCACATGGGTTTTGTTTCTCAAAGCACATAAAGCTGTAAATTGTGTTGCTTGGGTTGGAAATTCTCTCTGTTCATTGATGAATTCTGTTAAAAAAAGAATATTTTTTGGTACTATGGAAAGTGATGAGAGTGATAAATCTATGAAAGCAAAGTTACTTTTTAGAGTGATTATTGCATTTTTGGTTATGGCTTTGGCATTTCTTTTGTTTGAACTTGTTGCTCATTTCAAAGGTTTGTACTATTTTCATAATCATAATTTGCACATTCCACATACTTGGGAGATTAAAGGCTTGTTTCATGAGGTTTATGTTAGGTGGTTAAGGTTTAGGGTTGATTATATTGCACCAACAATTCAATTCCTTTCAAATTTCTGCATAGTTCTGTTCTTGATTCAATCTGTGGATAGAATGGTTTTGTGTCTTGGTTGCTTTTGGATCAAATACAAAAAGATTAAACCATTGATTGTTGATGGAAATGTTGAAGATGATTTGGAAGGTTCCAACCATGGTTATCCTTTGGTACTTGTTCAGATTCCTATGTGCAATGAGAAAGAGGTAACACTTTTCTCTTATTCATGTTTTTTTTTTGGTACTTGGTTAGTACCTATCTACTGTTTTTTATTTTTATTTAAAAAAAAGGAAAATAATTTTTATTTTGTCGGTGGTGACCTTATTCCAAAACCAGTCACTCGTCAAGTGGTTCCTTTAAAACATATTATGATGATAATTTTGATCTCCCCTGATTGTCTGGTGACAAAAATTGATTTTGGTTAAAAACAAGTTGAATGTAAAGTCATTTATATTTGAATATATTCGTGTAAAAGTTGGTTGAACAGTGAATTCGAGACTAAAAATCAATTGTAGAGTCAAAAGCTTCAAGCTAGAATCTATTTTTGAGGTAAAATTAATTTTACTTCAGATTATCCAAACATGTCAAAATCAATTACCTACCTGTGAAACCAAACAGTTTTTCTTCCCTTGACTTCATAATGAAATATGCTATGTTTCATGGATTCTTAGTTACCTTTTGACTTTATGGATTAGTACAATTGGTTTCATTGATTAAGGATTTTGATGATGACTTTTGTATTATCTGTAGGTATATGAACAATCTATATCTGCAGTCTGCCAACTTGATTGGCCAAAAGATCGATTGCTCGTTCAAGTTCTTGATGACTCGGATGATGAAAGCATACAGTGGTTGATCAAAGCAGAAGTAGCGAAGTGGAGTCAGAAAGGTGTCAATATCATATACCGTCATAGGAAGTTTAGAACCGGTTATAAAGCGGGAAATCTCAAGTCGGCAATGAACTGTGATTATGTGAAGGATTATGAGTTCGTAGCAATTTTCGATGCTGATTTCCAACCGTGCCCTGATTTCCTCAAGCAAACTATTCCACATTTTAAGGTGGCTAAATTTGTTTTACATTTCTTGGTAATTCAAAATCTATTTATCAGTTTCACATTTTCATTTTTCGATTCTTGTTTTGCAGGGAAATCCTGAGTTGGCATTGGTTCAAGCTAGGTGGACTTTTGTGAACACCGATGAGAACTTACTCACAAGACTTCAAAACATTAATTTGTGCTTCCACTTTGAGGTTGAACAACAGGTTAATGGGATCTTCCTTAATTTTTTCGGTTTTAATGGAACTGCTGGTGTTTGGAGAATAAAAGCACTCGAAGAATCTGGTGGCTGGCTCGAGCGAACTACTGTCGAAGACATGGATATAGCCGTTCGAGCCCATCTGAATGGTTGGAAATTTATCTATCTCAATGATGTCAAGGTAAAGTTTTTAGCATATAATAATTTATGTGAGTTTGGTTCTATAGTTAAAAAAATTGATTTTGTGAAATTAATTTTAGTTTAAAATGAATTTCAAGTAGAATGATTTATGTTTCGATACATTCAACTAAAATTGAGTTGAGTAATAAATTTGAGTTTAAAAATCACGTTTGAGGCAAAATCTACAAATCATAGTTTCAAGTTTGAATCAATTCTAGGGAAAGTCAAATTGTACTCAAGAACCTTGAAAATACCAAAGTCAATTCGAATCGAGAACCTCAAACTTACCAAAATCAATTCTTCAGAATCACTTTAGAATGTTAAATATCAATGAAGAACTGTGAAAATGTTAAATTTGAGTGGCAGTTATGTCTAAACATTACACACAACACTTGTTTCAGGTGCTTTGTGAGCTTCCTGAATCATACGAAGCTTATAAGAAGCAACAACATCGATGGCATTCTGGTCCGATGCAACTCTTTCGTTTGTGCCTTCCAGCAATCATAACCTCTAAGGTTAATTATTTTCTTTCATTGTTTTGCATTGCACAATTTTCGTAAAAACACATAATCTAAACATGTTGTGGTTGTCATGTTGCAGATTGCATTCTGGAAGAAAACAAACCTTATATTTCTATTCTTTCTACTTAGAAAGCTAATCCTCCCATTCTATTCATTCACATTATTCTGCATCATTCTTCCTTTAACAATGTTTGTACCCGAAGCCGAGCTTCCTATTTGGGTTATTTGTTATATTCCTGTATTCATGTCATTCTTGAACATTCTTCCCGCCCCAAAATCATTTCCCTTCATCGTACCTTACCTACTGTTTGAGAACACAATGTCGGTAACCAAATTCAATGCCATGGTATCCGGTTTGTTCCAGTTAGGAAGTTCGTACGAATGGATCGTGACCAAAAAATCTGGCCGGGCGTCTGAGCCTGACCTATTAGCTGCCGAAGAACGTGATTCAAAGGCAATGGGTCTCCAACTTCATAGAGGGACTTCTGATAGTGGCCTTTCTGAGCTTAATAAGATAAAGGAATTTCAAGAAACCATTCCTCCGAAGAAAACGAACAAGATATATAAGAAAGAGCTCGCACTTGCATTCTTGTTGCTAACAGCTGCAATCAGGAGCCTGTTATCGGCGCAAGGGATGCATTTCTACTACTTATTATTTCAAGGTGTGGCATTCCTCCTTGTAGGTTTGGATTTAATTGGAGAACAAATGAGCTAGAAGGTCAGAAAAGGATGTGTATATTCGAAAATTGATTGTTATACAGTTAAATAATTGAAGAGGCCGGCCGATATAGATTGCTGATAGACAGTTGGTTTTGGCAGTAATATTCTCAAGGTTCCTGAAAATGACTCGGGTAAAACGCTGAAAGCTGGCGCGTGTCAAATCATAAATAAGTTTGTTATTTTTTGAAATGTCTTTATAGAAACTTTTCGGTTCTTTTACCTTTTCTGTTCTGTTTTTTTCCCCCCTTTGATTGTTGTCTACATTACAATAATTTTTATTTTTTCATTTGATCTCTGTCACACCATTGCTACATAACATTGGTTCATTTGTATATTTTGAATGACATATGGGGATTTATTCAAACTTGGATTTCCAATAGTCGTGCGATCTCAACAGTTCAATCTTAATTGGACGGCTAGTATACCAACTTGGTAAAACGTGTTTAAAATACGAAGTTTAATGTGAATTTGATTCGTTCAATCAAAATCGAAAAATATATATATCATGGCCATAAGGATGCAAATTAGATAATTTACTGAAAAATCATTCAGTTATGTCTAATCTTGTGCACCTTCTACAAATTTTCTTGCAAGTCCAAATCACATGTTATAATCTCTCTAAAGCTAACACCAAGCAACTTGTGACTCACTTTTGAAATACTTTACCTACAACATAACATGTTATTGATATGCTACAACTCCCAACAACCAAATTTGTTCAATTAATGTGAAGGTATGTGCATGTGTATGAATGGACCCAAGTTTCATTTACATGCTACTATGTACAAAGCATAATCTTTCAAAATCTCTCTAATTATTAAGATAGAATTGAACCTGTTTTTCTCTGTATAATAAACCCTTCATTTCAGTTTGGTTTCCCCACACATTCTTAGAATTGGTACTTCTAAGTGAGAGATATTTAAATATATTAATAAGTTTCTCTAAAAGATACTTTAATTAAGTGATTGAGTTTAAGTAGATAATAAGTTTTCCATAAAAATATTTTTTTTAGAGAATCTGAATTCGATTTTTGAAAGAAACAATTGTTAGTTAGATTTTACTTAATTAATAAATGAGAGATATTTTGTACGAATTAGAAACAAATTTAATGCATTATCCTATGTTTCAAAAAATTGGTTATTATGGTTAAGGGTAATCTAGATTTAGTTTATTTATTATGTGACATAACACATTTGAGAATGGTAAAAAAAATGTCGGCAGGCAGTGGAGTTTTTAGGGAAAAAAGAAAGTACTGAACAAAAATTGGTTCACTAATATGGAATTTGGGCCTTAGATTTGATTAGAAAAGGATGAAAAATGTACTAGTGTCCCACATTTTGGACCCAATTTATTTTAATTTAAACTTTAGGCATACCAATATTTATTATTTTAGGGTATATGCTGCCCTATATAGCAATCGTTGTTTCAATAATGGTAGGACACATAAAGTTTGTGGACCCTACTGCCTCCACAAAGCACTTTCTTTTCTGCTTTTGAAAATACTTTGAGTCCTAAATCCATCATAGGATTGTACTTTACTAAGAGATTATTGTCTAAATTTCACACATTCATTCTTAATAAAATTTTATTTTATGTTGTCTTATGGGTTTATATGATCTGTCCACTTTACCAACTACAATTAGTATAGTGTATACTTTTACTTTTATGGAGGCACACAAAAGGTGCATTTCTAATTTGTTTTCATGTCATTTCATCTTACTCTAAATATTATTGGGTTCATGTATTACTATTACTTAGAATATTCAAAATATGTATGTAAGCAAGTGAAACATGGCTTTATTTTGGTCTCCTCTCCCTTTCCTCGATTGTAATATAAAATATAAAAAGTTTAACTACACCAACTTCTATTTCAAACTAATCATCTTTGACAACATCAACTGTGATTAAGATTTGCAAATTTATTAAGTATGTCTCTTCATTTGAGTGAATGTTTAGATTATATTTTATGGAAATATATTATTAAAGTAATTTTGAAGTAAACAAAGAAGCTCTCAAATAATCAACATAGTGCAATATAAATAATAAATATTTAAGTCTTTTAATCATTTAATTCAAAGTTCCACCTTCCCAATACAAAAGAAAAAATATTTGTTAGAGAAATCTTAAATAAATATCATTTTTTAAAATAAATAAATTAATCCCTGCAAATAGATGAAAATACCTTTGTTTATAAAAGAAGGGATCTAGATTCCCTGCAGTCAAATAGTGACTGCAGGGTGATCTCAGCCGTCCGATCTACTTTATACTTTTTTATTTATTTTCTGAGTTATTAATCTTCATTGTCCGATCTCAATCAAACAATTCAGATTTAACCGACTACAGTGCAGTTATCTCTCTACGACTACATTGAATCCAGGTCCGGAAGCTCTCAAATATAAGTAATTCAATTTACCTTACCAAAAAACAAATATATAATTAAATTTACATTCCTTAAAACTAATTAAGGAGACACTTGTTGGTGCTTGAAATGATTAACATTTATGTATGACAATTACATTACAAGGTGAAGATGTAAGAGGTGTACTATGTGTATCTTATCTAGAACTAGAATGGTGGCTCTGAAGTGATCCGAGTCTCCAGCTGTCAGATAAAATTCTTCATTTCTCTCAGGAGGGAGGTGAATCAGTAAGTGAATGTGAATGTACTTTGGTCTTAAGCATTTCTTTTATGTCATATTGAAACAAGTGTTAAGTGAATCTTTAGAGACATTGACATTCCATTCCACTAGGCACTAGAGATGTTTTTTGACAAGTTATTACTACTCATTGTATCTTTCTATTTTGTGGTGTTCAATGCCTTCACCTTTTCCACGTGAACCATAATCTATGTCAAACCAGCTGTGTTATTTTCAAACACAATTTCTTGACACCGTACACATACATAGGTATTGTATGTCACTTATATTCATTCACAAATACACATGAATTTCAGTCATCATTTTTTCTTTAATTAGAAATTTATAAAGATATAACACACCCTATGTATAAGATATTGTACCTAAGTTTGATCAATAAAGAATCATAAACTTATTTTAATGGAGGAAAATGTAAAAGTGTTGTATAATTTGAACACACCTTAAAAATTGGTTCTTCTTAGTTTGTTTATACCAAAATACACTTTACTTAATTAAATCTTGAATTTTTGTGTCTAAAGCCTAAAATTGAAATTTTAACATATTGGGTTGTGTGGGTCTTTAACCGAGTTGAACTGACTTGTCTATAGGAAGATGAAGTTTCTTAAAAAAGCTTGTCTATTTGTAATTGAGGGAGGATTGAGTGGAACAATTATCCATAGTTCCAAAACGATTCTTGGACATTACTAGCAAAAGGTACCATAACCATGCAATCCTTTGAACTCTTCTTTAAAAGTTGTCATCACATTTGGCCATATATATAATCATTCATATTATTGCCAAATGCATTGTCCCTCTCCTTCCATATATCCTGTTAATTAGTGTTATATGCGTGAAATACAAATCACCTTCCACCGACAAATTTCATCTCATCAATTATATTATATGTGAGTTTTGCTGTTAGATTCTTTATATTTTTTTAAAAAAATATCGTGTTTGGGTTGAGGATGAAAAACTTATTTAGTTATTTTCTAACATAAATACTTATATGATTAACATTTAAATACTAAATTAAGTTGTTTATCCAACAAATACTTCTAAAATAAGTATTGCTAGATGGATTATACCGGTGGCCGGCCGGCCGGTATCAATGTAATGTGGCCGCCTTTTTTATTTTATTTTAGTGTAGCGAAAAATTCTGTTGATATTGGTATGTGTATATAAGATGATCAAGGTTGTTTTGTGCTACCTTGAAGAGTTTGATTTTGATTATCTCATATTTATTTTGTGGATGAGGGGGACTTAGGAGGGTATGATATGATTTGTTGGTTGCTTTGATCTACGGTTGAATAATGATTTCAAGCTGAATTATAAGTGTGTTGATCATAATTTTCATCCCTCACGGTCAACAGTCACAAGATGATATCCTCTGCGTATAATTGCGGAAACTAATTCTCTTAAAATAACTGAGATTCATTTAAATGATTGACCTCTTCTAACAAATGTGCTAAACTTTTTAGACAAATACTAACAAGTGCTTTTTTTATTTTTTTTATTAAGAAGCCAAATGTAAAAATACACAGACTTAAAAGTTGTTTATTCGAACATGCTCTAAATTTACAGACTTTTCACATACTTTTATAAATAAAACAAAAACATAAAACTTGTTTTAATTGAGGAACTATTCCAAACTGAGTAAAAGTCTTGTATAGTTGAACAAACCTTAATAAGTTATAATATTTTTCGTTTATCCATTGCTTATTTAATATTAACCCAAAGTACTATAGATAATAATACCAAAAGTTAGGATGAAGAAGGCTAAACCTACTAAGAACGTGTTTTAAGAAAGTTTAATTGTCCATTTGTGTGATTGAGGATTCAGTGAAACAGTGAACCATACCAAACGTTTTTTGGCCATAACTGGCCAAAGCTACCATAACCATGCAATCATTTGGACCCTTCTTTAAAGGTTGTCATTAAATTAGGCCCTTATTGCCAAATGTATTGTCCCTCTGCATCCATATACATACATGTACACTGTGTTATTTATTCCTGAAATACAATAACCTCCCCACCGACAAATCTTAACAAAAAACTACCTCCACAAAAATGACAACTTGGGAAATAGACATCTCACCTTATAGACTGTATGTCTGTTTTGTACACTACATACTCATGTGGATCACATTTGTCTTTATGAGTTTTTGTTTATACAATTTGTAAAACACTCACCTATCAAATCAGATTATAATCATAATCATATACCAGTTAACTTCAATTATAGACTTTTTTGAATTGTAAGGCATGTTACATAAATAAATAAATAATAGTACCACAGCCTTTAATTAGTGTCATTGTCAAGGAAAAAGAAAATTGCAAGTCACATGGAATGTTGTAATCCCCAAAGCATACTTCAAGTGGTTTGAAATGCGACACCCCAAGGAGTTCGAGAAGGAGATTCATAGTTTGAACTCTGGCTACTAACATAATATACTAATATTTGTCCATAAAAAAAGTATGCTACATATCTTGAAGCGTCAACTGGATGAGCAGTCGAAGCCATCCACCACAATTCCAAACATACTAGGATTTTTAAAGCGAAAAAATGTACTCGGTGTTTCCATATTTTAGTTCAACCTAAATTTTAGTGTATATATAGTACAAATTAGGGTTCGAAAGCAATAATTAAACATTGCTATGCTCTAGCTTTCTATCAACTAGTTCTATACTGAGTTGGCCTGTACATAAACAGAAAACTTATGACAGCGAATTCATAATAATTCTCTGAGATATGAATTAGAAACAGAAACTTAGCTGTCCGCATATGCATCGGTTGGTACGCAACTTTAAAAAGGAAAGAGTCTCACAATTTTATCATTGGCCTTCTTATAGTGATGTGTAATCTTTCACCATTAAAATCTCGCCACATAATTTTCGTGGAATTTGCTCTAACTTACTTCCCTCTTGCCATGCTTGCCCTACTGAAACACCCGGTCCTAGATAGCGAACATATATGACAATTTGATCGTTGAAAGGATAAGGATGCTTAACTGCAAAAAAAAAAAAAATATTAAAATATAATTGGGGTATGTGATTCAAATCACAACCAACGCCACATAAATGAAACAGCAGACAACATAGCAAATCGAAGAAAGTATGTGTATTACAGGATAAATCCATGAATATGAAGTGAAAAGGTATAACTAGAAAAGAGCCACAATGAGAGCAATGTCGCAAGAATACACTATACAGATATCTATCACAGAGAAGTTAAACTTTTGAGTGTTGTAAATTTTAACATCTAAAAATCAATATAATTTTTTAAAAAATTATACATCACCGGCTCCCTAAACACACGATGACGAATTCAAAACCAATGTGATTAAACTATAATAAGAAGATACCAATGAAGATTAGTGTAATTACCCGTAATACCAATAAATACTTAAAACAATGTCGAATATAAACTTACAAACAGTGACGGATCCAAGAATTATAATATATAGTAGGGGCTGTTTCCATTGAATGATTTTCTCACTTTAAATATTAGAAATTTTCTTATAAGTAAACAATTATTCATCTTTCATATAATTTTTCATTTGATTCATGAGAAAACTCTTTCGATAATTGTCGTTATCACAGCAGTATCAAATATAACTATAAAAGTAAATAAACCAACGGATCTGTGCAATGTTTTTTGGTCTCCATAAGCTTTAAAGAAGATCACTAACCCCTATTTCAAAAAATGCACTTCAAATTAAAGCCATATACACATATAAAACAATTTTTAAGTGGACTATTTAATGCTAAAAAGTTAATAGAAGAAAATTATAAGAGATAATATATGCGTTGTTTATGAAAGATTATTTAAATTTTAGTGGAGGCATTTGCCCCCACTCTCCTACAAATATAACCTTCACTGATTACAGCAGTACATAATAAGATTATCTCTGTATGAAAGAAATAAAATAGCCCTTACCTGGTTTAGGAAATCCAAGGGGAAGCTCTTTGATATCATACAGTCCATCCCCAAATTCATATGCTAAATCACAAGGCTGTTCAGTTGACAGCACTTCCTTAATTTGTGTCATTGTAAAATAAAGAGGAGAGAAAGAATCGGCAAATGAAGCCACAATTGATCCGCCTTTATGGTTGTGAAATTCACAAAATATGGTAATAGTAAGAACCAAATTAAGCTTGAAAAACAAAAACGTAGCCGCAATGCAGTAATGATAAAAAAAATAAAAGCCAAGCAAGACAAAAGAAATCTTCAAAGAACCTTAATTAATCCACAATTACATTGATGTGTTTAGGAAAACCAGCATGATTTTACAATCTTGTCAATAAATTTCTACAGTTCTAAATTGATTATTGAAGCATTAAGATTGAGAAACCGTGATTTAAAGAGCGAACAATAAACAGAAAAAGCTAAAATGAATATGCATTATTTTACTTTTAGATGTAAGACTTAGTTTTCATCACTTAACAAAGAAAAGGGAGCGCATGTTAAATATCATGGAACAATTTCAAGACTTGTATATGAGATAAGAAGTCTCTATATGTGCACGCGCATGTGCATATGTTACGTATAATAGCTATTTCTCAAATTTTGAATAAATATGCACAATGAAGCACCATATAAATATAATAGTTTATTAAAAGTATGGGCTGACAGGTAATTACAAACTCGAGTTTTCAAGTTTTTAAAATTTTTGCGACCAGAATAACTGACCGGTCATCTACCACCTACGTTATTGCATGAAATTGAAAACATATACGGTAGTACTCAAGTCACTAAACTACACATCCTTTAATGATTTCATTTTTTGACCTACATGCTGTTGCATGTAATTAGACATCAAAGTGACATTCACTATCAGACACACACTGCAATCTGGAGATATATGGAACACGGTTGTTAGGGAATTCATGCATTTCTTCGCCGTATATTGAGAAACTTACCAATAATTCGTCCATAGGTCTTTCCATCCGAGCAAGAAAATATAACCTTAAAAAATATCAAAACAATAAGCCAAGTCTTCAAGTGTGCTGTACAAGAGGGAAAAGAGCAAATAGGACATTGATAATTACCTTTCTGAATGAATTAATCCAGGAAATTGGCACTGGTCCTATATGAGAAAGTTCGATATTAATAACTCAGGTTTTTAAAGATCGTGGCGTGCTAAAAACTAAAGGCAAATACAAACAGAACCACAAAAATGAATTTTAAGACAAAATACACATACACATTGAGGTACAACACTAACATAATGTTGGAAGAGAAAACTATCAAAGAAGAAGGTAGGTTGAAGTTGCACAGAAAGAAACATTTACTAATTCAATTTAAAGGATTTTATTTCATAAAATCAAATAGGAAAAAAATCTAAGGTATAGCGGCTAGTGAGCAAGTAGAGGACGGCATTTTGAATTCATCCTCCATCCGTTACACCTGTTCCCACATTAGAGCACAATGGTGTAGTAGGAAACAGAATGCATTCAGGCTCGGTTTGAATGAACAACTTAATTAAGCGCTTATGGTATAAGCGCTTATCAAATAAGTGCTTATGTATAAGCTCTTTCTATAAGAAAAGATAAAATAAGGTTAATTTATTTTCATATTAGTTAAAGTGGTTTAAGCTATCTTGGAGAGCTTATGAAAATAAGCTGAAAAGCTTATGGTTCCATAAGTTCTCTCAAGCAGTCTCACAAGTGCTTATGTCAGTAGATAAGCTCAAATAAGTCAATCCAAACAAGCCCTCATTGTATCCAACTTAACTGTGAGTCTATGACAAACACCAACAACAGTGATTAATAATAAATTCACTTACCTCCACTTGTTCGGCAGTTGTAATATTCAAGCATCACTTCCTCTTTGTTGGAGTTGATCAACAACATAGATTCACTTTTCCTTACTAACTTGGGATCCTCGTATCGTGTACCAGCTATCTGCCAAGCCGTTGATATAAGTCTGCACAAAACTCTCAAAGATGTCCATATTCCCATGTTCAAATAAGATCGTCACGGAATACCAATTACAGTTTAGCATAGTAAAGGGGTGAGAAAAAGACCTAGGTTGTATCAATAATAGTAGTCGATGACGCCTTTCCTCCGGAATATCTTCAATTTTTTTCCTGAACATACATATGAAAAGTGAGCGAGTGAGAGAGAAAGAATAGTTTCTTTAGATTTAAGAGCTTTCTGCGATACAATTGCAACATGACTAAACCTACCAAAAACCTATTTACAATAAACTCCTTACATAATCACTATTGAATATCATATTCAAATCCACTGTACAAAGTGGTTGGTATAACTGAACAGAAAGCAGTGTTTCTTTGATATCCAATTCCTGCACACACCTCATTCTCCAACTACCAATGAAAAGAGTTCTCAACTTGGCGTGAACACAAATAAATGTCCTTTTTATATTCGCAGACAATCACATAATAACAGTTGAAAGTGGTATTCAAATCCACTTTATAAAGTTGTTAGTATAGCTGAACAAAATCTGATGTATCTGTTAAGAACCCGAGAATTGAAAAGAAAGAACACTTATATCATGAAAATAGGAGAGAATCTCTCCTCCAAGAGTTTCCCCTTCAAAATAGAGTTAATTTATTCACTCTGTTTACAATATTCAATGATGATCTCGATCTATTGTATTCTCCTATTTATACACGATATCTCTAACTAATCAATTAACTAACTAACTAACCAACTAACTCCCTAACTAATTCTCCTATATTTTAACTCGTAGCAGTTTCTCTGTGTACTGTTATGGCTTAAAAAGCAGTGCCACTTAATATTAAAGGCCAGTCCAATGTCTGACACAGCAACACATTTGGTTACATTCATAAGCAGCTTACATACACTTTTAACAAACTCCAACATATTGTAATTGACACTTCAAATTGAAGACGTGTTCAATGTCCGACACGTACACATTTGGTTACATTCAATCAAGTTCAGGTGATGCTCCCCCACCCCACTCCACCACAATCTATAAAATTGCTAATCTATCTTCCTAATTTTGGTTTTGACTCTTTTGACCTCTTGTACCAAAAAAAGAACATGCCAAACAAATAAAAATCCAATCTTGCAGTTAGGATAAACAACTTATTTTGCAACTAATTTAAAATAAAGTCAAATTATTTTCGTATAAGCTACAAGCTATTTTCATAAGCTATCCTAGAGAGCTTATGGAAATAAGCTAAAAACAGCTTATGGAAATGTCATAAGTTCTCTGAAATAGTCTGACAAGTGTTTATGCTAGACAGTGGATAGGCTCAAATAAGTCAATTCAAAGTTTCAAACAGCTCAAAAGAGAAAGCACAACACAATGAAAGAAAATAAACGCATGGAAGATGGAAGTGAGTGAGTGAGCATTACTTACCAAAGATATGCAGCAGGATTATAAGAAGTTGGGTCCAAAGGGATGAAATGATTAGGAGGGTCAAGAAAAGCTACGACATCTTGTTCATCGAAATAAGACCTTTTACCATTTTGAAGAATTTCAAAGGGTTTATCATCCCAAGGGGACACATGAACTTGATTGCTACGAGACACAGCACCATTTCCCCAGCTAGATTCAACAATTCCCTTTCTTCTTCTTCTTCTGTATAACACCAAACCTGCATAAACAATAACAAAATCAAACTTAGTATAATTGATAATTGATGTAGCAGCATTTTGTTTGAAGTTATTCATTCATTCACTTGCCTCTGAAGTGTGGATGTATTGTGCGGTGAGAAAAGAAATGAGGAGGTGGATGGACATGATGGGTGTGAATACAGTGGCAACAACAAATTGGTGTTGATGCGGTGGTGGTGATTGTCGCTGTTGTATTCATAGGAACAAAGCTCTACTGTACTGTCTTCAAACGTTGGACATGTGGGGACTGTGAGACTGAAGATTGAGTACACATTTTTATTTTGAAGGAATTTATTTTTATGAGAAATGCTAATTGTTAAGGAAATAAAAAATGTAGTATAATACAATTCAACATTTGTAAGTGCATCTAATCAAACCATAATATGTAATCTGTAAGTGCATCTAATAAAAGTATAAAACCAAAAAATATGTTTTTAATGAATGGAGTGTAATTAAAATGTGTTAAGTAGTCAAGGGTTTTAGACCTAAAAATTTGTATAAATGATTCCTCATCGTATGCAGCTGAATTGCAAGATGAAAATATGTCATTTATGACTATTGAGAAGTTAATTATTGTGTCACTGCCGATGTTGTTGCCAATATAAAAATAAATGGTGGGTTTGGATTTGGAACATATATTTTTTAGTCTTGCCCTTGTCAGAACAAACAATTTTTACTCTTTTGGTATTTTAGGAGTTTCTACTTTCTACTGGGGTAGAGCATTGGACGAGTTTTGACGGATTAAAATCCAAAATGGTTCACTTTGAGAGAATGCATTGTTTCTATGCTGAGTTATGGGAAATTAGCATGATCTCTTAAAATTAGGGAAAATGGGTGATTTTTAGGGTATGAAAAGGGGCGATTTTGAATAATCATTTACTCCATTCAAGGGCATGATCAATCATCTAGCATTCACCGTCTCCATTCTCCAATCCCTAGATTGCAAAATCAAGATTGAGTGTTCAAGTGATTATGAAAATACAATTTATGTCAGCTGCATATATAGGCTTACTTTGGAAAGTAGGTTTCAAAGTTAAGCGTAATATAGGGTGGTGAGAAAAGCAAAATTCACTATTAATTAAGTGGCAGTTTTCTTTCTTGGGCCTAGACTCAATTTTTTTTGAAGAAGCTAAATTAACTTATCCAAATTGACATCAGAGAGATTCAAACTTTATACCTTAAGAAGGAGTATACTCTCAGGTCTCAAGTCAATAACACCAGACTTTGGGTTGGCCTAAGCCAAATTGATTTATTTTAAAGGGTCATGCTAAACAGTGCCCCGAAGAAATGGTTAAGCATACCAAAAAAGGAAATAAAATAAAAATTTAATAGTGAGAAAACAACTTATTACATTTCCAATGTATTGAATGCACATATTTCAAGACAAATTTTCTATTTTAAAATGATTAATCATTGATCAGGAGTCACCGTTTAACATTTTCCTATTTTAAAATAAAAACCTCACAAAATGGAAGTGACGTTTACTTACATAAACAAACAAAAGACAAATTGTGATCGCGTGTATCAAATTCTTATCCATTTTCAATTTAGCTTCAATTCAACACTGAACCGGTTAACAAAAACTAGAACAAGAACAAGAAAGAACACGACCACCTTCAATTTCAATTCAATTTCATTCTCTTTCTTCTGTAACCAAAAATGCTTCTTCAAACAAGACACTTCACTGCACCATGTTTCACACCAACAAAACCAACAACTTCAAAAATCTCTACTCACTCTTCAAATTCAATCTCATTCCGTAACACAAAATGTTCAATTTCAACAACCCAATTCGAAGATTTGAAAACCGATAACAAAATCAAAAAACCATTTCCAGCTGAAGTATCAAGAACCATTATGGATTTAGCTAGGGTTGGCACGCTTTCTACATTAACCCAACAGGGTTTTCCAATTGGTATTGGTGTTCGATTCGTTGTTGATTCGGAAGATGGAAACCCTTTTTTGTATTTCAATCATAATTCTATTCCCATTACCAATAACAATATTGACACCCCTTCTTCACTTCATGTTAAGGTATATTGAAATTTGGATTTTTTGGGAGAAATTGATTAATTGTGGAATTGGGCTTTTTATTTGATGCATTGTATGTGTTTTTTTTTTTTTTTTTTGTGTTTGTCAGTTTTTGCAATCTGGATTGCGGACTCCTCAGTGTACACTTCAAGGAACACTTACAAAACCTCAAGATCCAGTTTTGATCAAAGTGAGTGGATTAATTTGAATCATTTCGAAATTAAATTCAATGATTTGTAATCAATTAGTATTAGGATAGGTACATTACATACACTAGGTTTTTAAAAATTGTGATTGTAATGGATCATTGATTTAGTTGCTGAAATTGTAGGTGTCGAACAATTTGATCTTTTAAATCAACAAAATTTTGACATGATTCAAATAGATCATATTAGTTTGAAACAAGTGATTAAAGAACTTCAGTTGAGGTCGAATTGATTGAAGTACTTGAGTTCGAACCGCGGCTGGAACAATCTTTGGCCAAATTTTATTTAACTCCTAGTTGAACTCTGGATTACCTGAGCCCCTTTCCCTTGGGAGCCAGAGGGTTAAGACTTAAGACAAAAAAAGTCACATTTAGTTTGTCTTAGACAATTGCAAAGATTAAATTGACTGACTCAAAAGGACTAATGTGATTGAGAATTTTCAATTTTGGGATCATTTTAGAATTTCGTTAATTACAAATGATTTCAAGAGCTAACAAATGGGATTGATGTTGACAAATGTGGCTAATTATTGACAAATGTGGCTAGGAAGAACTCAAAAACCCTGACCTTGTAACCTCAATTGTAATTGCGTACAACAATTTCTAGATATCTACGGCTCTACGCGTGTGTGTTCTGTTTATATTGTTTGTTTAATCAAACTTCTACTGTCATTCTGCAGCGGCTTGCTTCTTTGTGGAAGAAGAGATTTGAAGAAGAAGTTAATCAAGAATTTATGTATATTATTGCTGTAGATAGGGTGCTGCATTTGGATGACTTCCAGGAGGTTGGGCCCTAATCTTTCTTTTCCTTGAATCATATTCTAGCCTACACTTCTAACCTAATAAGTTGCGCTGCTTATTAACCTTGCAAGTTGGTTTCTGATATAAAGTTGGCTATGTCGATGTTTTTCAGGACGGTGTGTGGTTCACCTCTTTAGACTACAAAAATGCTCAACCTGACCCCCTTCGAGAGTTTGCTGAGAATTTAGTTGCTGAAATTAATGCCAATAATATGGAAGACATTACTCGCTTTTGCAATGTCTATGTTGATTTGGATTTCCAGGTACTTTTCCTTTTAGTCTTTTTTTTGGATGGATTTGAATTCAAAATTTCACAGGGATGCCGCATGCCCAAGCTAGACTTGCAAGTCTCTTTCATCTCATGCATGTCATCGACAACAACACTTTGTCCATTTTTATTTCTTTATTATCCTTTGATTTAATTAGTGCACCTGATGTATCTATATAACATTTGATTTATTTATCCATCCATATCTTGCTATGACTGTGTTTATGCAACATCTATATAGAGATCACATGTTGTATGTGACAGCTAAATAGAAACCAAACTTCAAAACAATATTGGGGACCCGTAAGTTCTTTGTTGTGTTAACTTTAAATGTAATTTGATTTCCCATTGTAGGTCACCGAAGCGAAGATGATATGGGTAGATCGCTTGGGCTTGGATATGCGTTTGTTTTCTCCTAACAATGGTTTATTCGAGGTCCGCATTCCTTTCCCTAGAGAAGTCACCGATGAAAAAGGTGCCAAGTCAACATTTAATTGTATGTCTCAATTGGCTTGGGAGGTAGAAAGAAACTACCATCCACTGGATTTTGAGAAGGTTACACAATTGAAACACATAAAGTCATGATGCTCAAGTTATCATTTTTTTGCACAACCATTCACTAGTTTCATCAAATATGCAAGGTGAAGCTTTGTAATTTTTATAAGAATATGACCATTTTTACGGTGTTTGTATTCCGTGAGGATTCATTTGAGGCTTGATATAGAGATCACTTTGAAGACTAAGCTTAACTAAGTTTTGCAAGGTAATTTTTTGGTTTCTGTCTAGCCTGTTGTAGGCCTCCTGACTTTTCTTTGCACAAAGTGAATTAATTAATGGCAAGATATTGAACTTTTTGGCCCTTGTGCCTCAAATAGAGCCTAAACCCTAAACGAGGAAAGAGGGTGTTAGCATAGTTGGGGCCTTTCTGTTCCTTACAGTGTTGCCAAATAATTCCATATCATGCATGTGTTTGGCAACGGTGTGTAGTGTTGTTTGCTATATATACAACAGTACATCTCATAGACCTTATGTGAAGGATCTTGTGGTGTGTTACTTATGTTTATACTCATATCATAAGCCATTCATTCAGAATTGTGCAACCTAATTGTAAGGGGCACGCAATATCTTCTCCAAAGATTGAGCAGCCACACGCATCCCCCTGATCATGCTAGCATTCCTACCTTCAACCAACCCACAAATCTCACTAACTGACCAAGCTCACATGTTTTTGGGGAAATCCAAAACTTGCCATTCTCAGAACCTAGCTCCAACACTTGAACCAATATGTTAACATCTTTTATACGAGTAAGGTCGTGCATATGATTCATAAACTGGTTTGTCGTAAAACCAGCTCTGTTGATGTTGTCAACAATGAAAATCTCAGCACAAAATCGTCTCAGAACTAAAAGGGCTACATCCCGATCGATCATCTGCTGCTGTTGTTGCCTTTGAAAATCAGCCATAGCGAGTGAGCAATGAGACACGTTTCTGACTAAAATAAGGCTCAAAACAATTTAAATAATGTACCACTGGAGTAATGTGTATGTAGTGTTCATACAAGTAGGGCTAATGAATGGTACTTCAGTAAATTGTTACATGAATAAATGACACTAATTCAAAAATTTATATCCATCCTTGAAAGAATGGATGGCAATTTTCAATGACACTGGGAATGTGAGATAAATTAGTACTCCACTTTTGTAAATGTGATACCGTGATAAAGTGGTTAATGAGCTTCTTTAAAAGAAATTGTTAGGAGAATTTGAATTTGATTTATGATGGGTACAATTCGTGGCTTGCTTTCTCAGAGGTTAAAAACCAAAAACATTCTTGACCAAAAAAAAACCAAAACATAAATACAGTGAGCTGGTGAAATAAGCGAAATTGTGTAAGAATGTTTAGAGAAAATATAGAGGTTAGTTAATCTTATTAGACCAGTTTTTTTTTTGGTCAATATTAGACCGGTTATTTAATAAACAAAAAAAATTTATATTTTTGTTTATAATAGTGACTCGATGATATATAGTATATACAAATAGTTCAAACCTTTCTTTTTTATACGTGGATGCTTTTGCACTGTGTTCACAGGTGCCAAAATTCGTTGATCCTTGACCAAAGCTCCACCAATTCATTGGTAAACAAAAAAACAAATTCCAATTTCACAGCAGGAAATAATGTATGTATTTTATTTTATTTTCTCACTTAATCTAACCTAACTCATCGCTCACCCACCCACAACACAGTATCATTCACCACAACAAAGTCCTCTCAAAAACAAGGAAGAGACGATTTGTTGCTTCCACAAAAACAACAATGGACTCCATTCAACCAAAAAGAACAAGAGAAACACAATGGTTGCAACAACTAATTTATATTTACCTGATGAGTGTTGGGAATGTGTCTTCAAATTCCTTATCGACGACTACAACAACCGTAGTTACTTTAAGTCTCTCTCCGTCGTCTCCAAACAGTTTCTCTGTATCACAAACAGTCTCCGGTCCTCTCTCACTATCTATATTCCAACCATCCCTTTCCTCCCTTGCCTCTTGCAAAGGTTTCCCAAACTCACCTCTATAGACATCAAGTGCTACTACTACAAGGACCTGAACAACCTTCTCACCCAAGTCTCTCGTTTCCCATTGAAAATCACATCGCTCAATCTCTCCAACCAACTTAGAATCCCTGCAAATGGTCTGCGAGCTTTCTCCAAAAATATTACAACTTTGACTTCTCTCATTTGTCCCAACTTGGAGAATATCAATAGCACTGAATTGCTCCTCATCGCTGATTGGTTCCCTTTGCTTGAAGAACTCGACCTCAGTTACTCTCAAGGGTTCATGAATTACTATAAATTTCTTAAAGATTTTGAGACTCTTTCATTGGCACTTTTTAAACTTCGCAAGATTGACCTCACTAATCATTGTTACATACATGACGCGCATCTTTTGCATTTGTTCAAAAACTGTAAGCTTCTCGACGAGGCCATCTTGTTGGACTGTTATGGCATAACCAACGATGGTATTGCTTCTGCACTCCGCAAGAGACCAACGCTGAAGTCTTTATGCTTTTCCAGTATGCTAAATCCAACCTACATTACTTCAAATTTCAGTGACTCTTTGGCAAGTTTGAAAAGTTTAACTAGTCTTGATTTTTTGTCTTTCGATATCTCCAACGAGTTGCTCTCCTCTATTGCAATCACAGGACTTCCTTTGAGGAGGCTTGTCTTCCAAGATTGCATAGGTTATAGTTATGCGGGAATCATTTTGTTTATTATCCAAGTGTCAACATATCCAACATTTGGATCTTCAAAATGCCAATTTTTTGAAGGATCAACATGTTGCCGAGTTGTCTTTATTTCTTGGTGATTTGTTGTCTATAAACGTTAGTTGTTGTCATAAGCTCACACAATCAACCTTGTTTGCACTCACTAAAAACTGCCCTTCACTTAGTGAAATCAAAATTGAAAGTATTGGAAGTGAGATTGTAGAGAGATTTGATTCTTTGATTGACTTTGGTGTATACCGTCAATTAAAGTCTCTTTATTTGGCTCACAATTTATGGTTAAGTGATGAAAGCATCATAATGTTTGCTTCCAATTTCCCCAATTTGCAGCTGCTTGATTTGAAGTCCTGCACAAACATTTCTGAAGAAGGTATTATTGGTCAAGTTTTAAGGAGATGCTTTAAGATTAAGCATTTGAACTTAGCCTACTGTTCAAGAGTGAAGATACTTAGAATGGACTTTGGAGTTTCCAAACTGGAGGTGTTGAACGTGTCAAATACTAGAGTTGATGATGAAGCACTCTATGTGATCTCAAAAAATTGTTGTGGACTTTTGCAATCGTTATTGGAAAATTGTTCTGATGTCACAGGGAAAGGAGTGATGAACATGGTTGAAAATTTCAAGCAACTAAGAGAGATCAGTTTGAGAAAACTGCTTTAGAGTGCATTCTAATGTTATTGTATCGATGATACTTTCAAGGCCATCATTGAGAAAGATAAATCTTCCAAGTTATTATCGTCTCAGCGGCAACGATCGTGAACTCTTGTCGCGTCAAGGATGCTATGTTTGCTACTAACATTCTCAAACTACTCTGCTGAATTTTAAACTCTTAAATGTAAGATATTTTTTCTTTTCTTTTTCAGATTTACTTTTCCGAGAAATTGCTTTCCTCTTTTTCGAATGTCAACTTACAAATATGTATTTGCTCATCGTTGTGTACATGGTAATTCTCTAAGCATGCTTTTTACCGTTTGAGCCATACTTACGGGACCAAAGCTAAAGACACTGGTTTTATTTATTTTCTTTGTATTGAAAGTTCCAGGAGAATTGGCATATTTCTGGTGATGTACCTACATATTATGTTATTGTTAAATTATGCTCTGTCTGGTATTGTTTCTTGAAGCTATTGAGTAACTACTGCTTTTGTTCTGCTTTGACATTAGTGTTTAATTAATTTTAATTTGGTTAAGAACAAGATAAAATCAAATGATTAAATCTATTAGTAACCTTAAGTAGTATTAATTGCACTGTAGTTAAAATGTATTACTAGAAAATAAATGATTAATCTATGATTTTTGTATAAAATGTATTAGGAACCTATAGTCCAATGCATTGACTGGTAAATAACATTTAAACATGAGATAGAAAGAGTATAATGAAAGCAATATTACAACTTATTTAACCACAAGGGAAGGGAAGAAATATTTTTTATCTTCTAAATGCAAGCTATACATTTTCAATGGATTCAGCTTCATCATTATTTTTACAGTAGATTCAGCTTCATCTTACAGAAACTTGATCTCAGTTAAAGGGGAGTAAAAAAATCCAACTCGTCTTTAACCACTCGAAAGTGAAATCCATTATGATTGCTTCCCTCTCAAAATAAAGTACTAACAAACACAATCTGCAATTTTCCTTTTTGAAACTTGCATGATATAGGTGTATGTGTGTGCTTCCTTTCCTCATTGCAGAACAGCTTTTCAAGTTTTCACTTCATTTCTCTGGAAAACAAGTTAGAGTATAATCAATCATTTAATTAAACATCTACACAGAATATTATTCAGAACCAATATTTCCATCTAAAGATTTAAGTTTATCATTGCTAAATTGCATAAAGTGATACTATCACAATTGTCGGCTGTTTTTTTTGGAAAAACAAAAACATTATCCATGAATATGATGAACATATAAGTTTTACAAAATCTTCTTGATCATCCTGGCACAGATCTAGGCTACAGAAATGACATTATATTTATAATTATAGAATAGTCTAGTAAGATCAATACATTGGTTATGAATGACAGTAATTAGGTAAGTTTCCCTACAATTTTATGTAAGATGATGCCTAATGATCAGTGTGCTACCTTTGATCTACATACAGGTATACATTTACCCTCACCTACTCTAAGAATAAGCTCATGAAAATTGTGATGGTAAATGATTGACTTCAAATGAATTTTCTAGTATAGGAGAAAAAAATATTGTTTACACGGTTGAGCCTAAACAAGACATTTTTACAATGCACTTATATTGAAAGCTTACTGTCAAAACATGTTGCTTGCTGAGTCTTGTTGAATTTTTCGTATGTCTTATCTCATCAATTGTCGATAAGCAGAAGTTGTGGCTTGATACAAGTCTTAGACATGCATACATTAATTTTCGCTTGCCTCAATTCCTTCCTGTGCTGCAGGGCTTCCTAAAATTGTAAGAAGAATCTCAGTTATACAGTAGAACAAGTTTTCTTGAAGCCTAAGTTTTCTGGTCAAATGAAAAGTGCAAAATGATACTGACAACTTTGTTGCTCCTTCCTTTCCAAAATAAATGTTGTTTTCGCAGAAAAAAATGTTCATAAATTAGTGTCATTTTGCTTTTTCAATGTGACATTTTAATTATTAATTTTTCAATTGCACCCCGAAATAATATTGTCTGCACTAATTTCAAATCATTATTTCACTATAAATTTTGTAAAATTGCAACATTCTTTAATCTAATTTTCTTAATCTGTGAGAAAAAACATAGGACGACGGTTATTTTGGAACAGAGGGAGTATTTGTTAAAGTTCACTTATGTATGAATGCCATTTTCAAGCATAGATTATTGGAACTTACCAGTTTCAACTTCAAATCAGAGATTACCTTTTCTCTCTGATGAGCAAAAAACTTCAATGACTGAAACAACAGTAGTCAAATCAGTCTTGAATAGGAGGTGAAATTAATTGATGAAAAATACATATAAAGGAAATAGGATGTGGATTTTCAAAACAAAACTAGGAGAATGGTGAATGCAAAAGAAAGAAAATCACTTACTCCAATTCTCTGCATTTCAAGAGACCTTTGCAATGCTTTTCTTTTAGTTAGAAGATTTTTTGCTATCTTTTCTGAAGGCCGACTATAGTTTTTACCACGGTAAATAATAATAGCATAGCCCTCTTTTAGTTTATCTACTGAAACTAAAACTCCTCCGCTTTCTCTTTCCAAAAATTGTGAAGTGTAGATGACCCGACTGATTTGTCTTTGCATCGTAATGACCTTTGCTACTTCTCTGTGTTTCCAATGCTGATGCAGTCCTTCCAATACACCATCAAAGATGCCTCGCCTTCCTGCGCTCATTGTTGAATCTAGCTTTTTAGAGAAAGTTATACTTGTTCCCTTATGGTTAAATGCAAATATATGAATATTCCTTTTGATTCAATTTTAAAAGTATCAGATAATTCCCTATGGAGTCATTGGTTTGATAAAGGCGTAAAGCTTTCTCCAAAATGACACACCAGGGTTGAGTAAATATCCAAAATGACTCTAATATTACAAAATGTTAATCAAGTGACTTACCAATTTAATTTCATTCCCGTACAAATACCAACGGAGAGACGAACTTGGTTAATATTTTACATTTTCATGGATCATTATAGAATATCGATAATATAGAGGACCATGTCATTGGATTTCTCAGCAGCAAAGCATTAGGTTATAGTAAAAATGAAAAACAAGTCACACAGACAAATGGATAGAGTCCAAATGAAATTCAAGAGATGAAAATGCGTTACCAAGGACTAGACAACTTCTCATCTTCAATCCCATCTTTCGGAAACATTCTCTCTCTTCATCAGTCATTATTTCCAAGTCTATATCTTGCCCAGCAGGTTTCCATGCAGCATTTAACTTTGATAACTCCATTGCTGATCTTTCTATTTTCTTAATAAGCTGCAAACTCATATGATTAATCTTAAGAGTGTCATAATATAACATATATAACAAAGGGAAAAAGTCAATAAACCAAATCTCACAAGGAAAGCTTTATGCTGTTGCACTTTCAATTCCTTCTCCAATCTATATCTTTCTGCTTCCAGTGAAATGTTTAAATCTACATTAGCTTCTTTTATATCCTCGTGCTTATTTTGGATGTTTCTAAATTCTGTTAAAGTTCCACTTGTACTCGTATCTTGTGGCAGTGGCAACTCATAGATAGAAGAAAAGGCTTGAATTGCTTTCATCCGCGCAACTTCTTCGTGAAGTTGACTAGTTTTAAGCTCTGATTCTCTCTTTTCTACCAAAGCTGCAACTCTTCTTGGAAGGAAATCTTTTCCCCTATAGAGTAATATATAGAACTTGTTGCGCAACAATAGAACCCCTCCGGTGAGACGCTGTATTGCAGACATCAAACTTATTCATATCGGTTTCTGGATATATAAACCAAAACCAGTACAAGAACTAATATACAAGCTAAAAGAGTGGCACAATCCACCAGTCTCTCATGACTATTCAATATAAACCATGTTTACAAGCTAATCTGGAAAAGTTCTGTTGGCGCAACAAGTAATTTTAGTTTAGTCTAGGGATTCTGAAATATTTACCAATCACTCGAAATTTATTACTACAGGTCCTACCATTACAGTCATTTAACAACTATGTAGCACTGAAACTTCATATTGAAACCATGGTGTATTTACATTCAATTATACATTTTATCAAATTATTACTGGTGTCGGTGTTTCAATGACGTGTACGATGTTCGTGTCAGTGCTTCATAGTTTAACAACCTTTCCTGTATCAGGCCAAGTCAGGACAACCAAAGTGATAAGGTCTTCCCCAAAATGTAGTCAGGACAATCATTTAATAAAATTCTACCCAAAAGAACATGAAAACTCAAGCTCTTATACATAATATCATTGACTAAACCTACACCTGAGGTGGTCTATAATATCGTGCACCTCACACACATTGAAAAAGAAATTTTCTATGAAACTTGCCTTCAGTTCATTGGCCATTGTTTCATTGTCAGTATTTGGAACTCCAGGCTTGATAGCAATTTTTGCTACATGACTCTTGTGCCACAACTTCAAGATAGCATCTGCTAAGCCTTGAAGTCCTCTGTTTCTTCCTTCATAATAAAGGGACAAAATGAATTAATTAGCCTTATGGATACAAGGATAAGATAATGATCGAAAGGACCAAAAACAAAACCAAAGCAGATAAAAGGGATACAAAATTTCCTTTTTAACCTGATATATACCGGTAAATATTTGGTACAAATTGCACCCATTTTCAGCATCAAGAATAAAACAAGAAAATAAATATCTAAAATGTATTCTCAGCCTGATAAAGAAATTAAAGGACTGCATCAAGAAGAAGGGTACTACCAAGGACAAAATGAGTTGGTAAAGGGTGAGAAATCTTCCTGAAGTATGTTAGTTCACCATCAGTTAGTTTTACACCAGTGTCAGGTAGACAAAGCCTAAATGGAGGCTCAAATCCAGGAACCACTTCTGGAAGTAAGTCAGCATCTACCGGAAGCGGTTTGTGCATCCACCAATCAATGAAGCGAGGTCCTAAGCCATCCAATAATCTATCACATTCCCTCTCATACAATGATCCACCAGTCGGTTGGTAATTCGTATCATGGACGTCAGTTGATTGAGAATCCTTATGATCGGCATTCCTGCTCAGCGTCTCACTTGTACTTTGGTCAGATTCAACCCAGTAAAGATCACCTTTCGTGACTGATTTCACCTTGTTCGTTTCATAAGCATTTGTTCTTTGACTAGAAATATTATCGGTATAAATCTTCGGAGAACCTTTAGAGCTTAACTGATAGTTGCATCCTCTGTAAACAACAAGAGTATCCTTCTTCCTCCATACAACCAATCCTCCAGTCTTTGTCTATTCACACAGGAAACGGACATTAATATAGCCATCACACAATATGGAAGAATAACACATATAGCACAAAACAGAATAAATCTACAAGTCAAAGCTCTTTGATTGATATTTCGTATTAGAAGATTCCTACAGCTAATTATACATAAGGAGCATGACAGAGAGCCCCAATAGCAGAAAACGAATCTTGGGTAGGTTCTAATAGTGATACCATCTTAAAATTTAGGTTGAGCTTAACTCAACCATACAATACATACACGTTTTCATATCGTCTCTTATCTAATATGGGACTTCTCAACATCAACATATATGGTTTGTATGACAGTATCAAGACAGTGACACTCAACGAAAATTGGTCAAAGTGGCTCAATCAAAATTCAATTATTCAACATTTATAGACATACTAGCAAAATTAGTTTGGTTTTAAAAACTATATTTCTTAGATTTAATTCATATGCACTGACAATATAACGATTTTTTACACTATCAATTAATCATAACCGTTGGATCATTAAAATTATTCAATTTTAATCATATCTACCTTAAAAGTCATACAAATGATGGTTTGTGATTGGTTGACATTAAGTTTTACTGAGACAGTACATGAAAATTAATCTCTTTATGAACAAAATTAAAAGATAAGCATAGGGAAAAAGAAGGCTAACCTCAACAATTTCTCTAGCTCTATCCATATTTTGACATAAAGGGATATCAAATTTAACCATAGCAAGTTCATTTGTCCTCCAAGTCCTTAAAATTTCCTTCACAACATCTTGTGTAACACCAGCTTTCTTAACCTTGACCCAAATTCTCATTTTTGCAGCCTCACTCCTCAACCTTTGAAGCAACACTTTATCAAGTTTCAAATCAGCAGAAGTAACAATTTTTTCCTTTTTTACCCTCAAAAAACCAATCTTCTCATCTTTCTCCCATGGCATTCTCCCTTTTATCACAACTTCATCATTCTCCATCAAACCTTCCAAAGAAGACCCAAAGTTTTCAACTTTTTCAGAACCCATTTGAGTTTCAGTGTTGTGAAGCCTTTCAACTTTGTGGGCTATTTTCTTCAAAGCTTTTTTGCCTCTAACTTCCTTACCAGTTAAAGATTTATCTGAAAGGTCACGTTTTTGTTCTACTTTTGAATTTGAGTGTGAAGTGAAATTGAGAAACTCTTTGGGTTGGAGAAGAAGAGGACCCTTCATCCATGGAGGTGTTGGGGCTTTGAATTTGATGGAAACATCATTATTATCATCAGAAATTGAGTTATTGTTGTTGTTGGGAAATGAAAGGGAAGTGGGTTTGTGGTGATTAAGGTTGTTGTTGTTGTTTTTGGGGTTTGAGGAGAATGAAGAAGAAGATGAAATGTGAATGGCAGAACATGAATAGTTAAGGAAGAGCATAATGATATGAATGATGTGTGGTTGTTACACTATGGTTCCTCAAACACAACTGCAGTGTTCTGCTACAACTGACGATGAAGCTATCTTACACAGACAGTCCAAATTATTGATTATTTTTGTCTTATTTATCTGTAAAAGAAATATGCACGGTCAACTAATACTCGCTCTCCTAAACTATACTTTTTAGATTTATTGTAAATTTGATTTATTTAGATAATAACATTCTCTAGATACATCAAATTTACAATGAATCTAAAAAATATAATTTTTAGATACATTGATTTTATAATAAATCTACAAAGTGAACTTTTTTATATATATATATGATTAGAGGGAGTACCATATATGTTATCAGCCATGTCACCGCCTTCGTTTTAGAGGTTAGCAAAACTAAAATATTGGATTAGTTTAAGGTAAAATTGAATTTTTTTTATTTAAAATCGAAATTTTTCAATGCAAAATTGAAAGTTTTGTTTAAAACTGAAATTTTAGACTTTATAACTTTTGCTCTGTTAGTATATTTTTTTGACAATATAAAAGATATTCTTTTATGGACTTCGGCCCTCTTCTATTCCAAAAAAAATAAAATAAAATAAAATATATTCATTCATTTATTGAGAAGAATACATTGATGCAATACAAATTCAAAATCGCTAAAAATAAAAAGGATGAATCTGCGAACAAACTCACAGCATTCGTGTTGATAGCATAAAACAATATATTACATAAGCCTACATATTTGACTATATTGAAGTGTCCGAAATTTCAATGCATCCGGATCAGTAGCAGTGATGACACAAAAGTCATTGATTAGATCTGCACTTGACCAAACTTAATCTTTCAACCTGCAACAAATGAACACCGCACCAAGACGGGACAACAATACTCCACACTAAGACGGAAAAATCAAAACAAACAAACAACATGATAAAATCATAAAAACAAACAAAAAAATATTCAATATATGTGAAAATCACACTTATTTAATTAAAACAACGCGCTGTATTAGTATTTTAGCAACTACTTAGTTTTACATTCCTGATTCTATTAAAATGTTAAATTAGTCTTTATATTTAACTATTTAATATCAATTAAGTACTTATAGCTTACAATTTACTATTAATATGTTCCATAAATTTATCTACATATTTTCAATTTAGTCTTTAACATATTTTTTGAAGGACTAATATAAATAAAATTTGAAAGAGTGATAAATTATTTTGAAATATTTATAGAGTGAGAGATATATTTAAGAGTATTTTAGGGCATCTCCAATTCATTTGTGTTCAAATGACAAAATAAGTTACTTGAAAAATAAAATCAAATAAACTCCGTAATTTTTAAAAAAAGTTAAAAAAAAAAAAGTGTCTCCAAATCTAATTAGTTGAAAGAAAAAGCTTCCAAATCTAGCTTTTTAGTCAAGGAAGTATGTTGGTGTAACTTCACTTGATAATGAATGAGCACTGAGCAGTATTATTGCATGAATCTTGTGATGAAAAATATGACTTGATATTGAAGCTAGCTAGGATATATCTTGGGAAACATTTCACCTGCAGAAAAGAGAGAAAAGGCAAGATATTTAAAACACAATCACTATATATATATATATACAAATTAAGGGGAACAGATTCAGGTCCACACTATCCTTATTCTCTTACAAATATCATAAAGTGGAATATATAATCCTGATGATATATTATATGATAGGGAGTTATCAAGCACATGAAAAAATACAGATTTTTAATTAAGTTCAAATTAAGAGAAATAAATCTGAAAAGAAAAACAACTTACATTCCATATATAGTTTAAACTTCAAATATGTAGTTTTAGACAGCTAGGTAAAGGGCATCCTGAAGTTGTTATTTTTGTCAATAATGGCCTTGAAAGAACCATTGAGGCAACAAAATTAGCATCAACCCCTTAAATTGATTTCTCTCAATTGTGTGCAATTTTCTACGACATGTTTCACTCCCTTTTCTGTGACACCAGAACAATGTTGCAGTGATAGTTGCAAAAGCCCACGACAAGTCTTTGAGATTACATAGAGTGTTTCATCGTCAACTTTTGTTAACGCCAAGTTCAACACCTCTAGGTTGGGAACTTGAAAGTTTAACCCAAGTAACTTCAATTCTGAACAACCGCCTAAGTCTAAATGTCTAATCTTACAACATCTCTCTAAAACATGACAAATAACTTGTTCAGATATTTTATAGCAATTGCATAAATTAAGCAACTGCAGATTGGGGAATAAGGAAACAAATATTTAGATACATTCATCTGTTAAGTTAATATTGTTAGTCAAACAGAGAGACTCTAATTGAGGGCTGACCGCAACATCTAACAAATGATCATCAGAGTTTTCATCTCTAGTTTCATATTTGTAATCGAAATTCAAACTGATCTTACTTAGTGAAGGACTGTTGCTAACCAGTGCAGCTGCATCCAGTGCATAAAATGTGGCCTCGTGTTTCGGATCATATTGACTGGAAAAGGATAAAGACCTCAAAGTTGGTCTCTCACGGAGAGCACAAGTAATACCAGCATTGTTGTAGATGTAGGGAGAGAGAGTTTAAGTAGCAATTGTTGTAGATGTAGCCGTCAATGATGATGAATTGGAAGATAGATTCCCAACACTCGTCTGGTAAGTAAAAATCTGTAGTAGCATCCTTTCCTTGTTTGAATTTGAACATGATCGAAAGTTTGAATGGAAGAAGCGATTTGTTGTGAAGAATATTTGAGAGAGTTTAATTTGTTTGTGTTTTTGAGTGTCTTTCCATTAAAGACTTCTAGTATGAGTAGCAGCCGGCCGTGCATACAAGAATTACTTTGCTAGATTTGTCAAGAAAGTAGGTTTTTGAGGATTACCGTCGGATTTAGGGTGCCTTTGTTTAAACTTAAAAATATTATTTTTCTTATAAAAATTTAGAGATTTTTTTTAGAGATTTGGAAGTACTTTTCATTTGTTTACGGCCATTAAAATTCATTTTTATCTATTAACTTCACTTTACACATGATCTGTGATTTAAAAAAAAAAAAAATTGATTTTGAAAACGGCACAAGTTACGGTAAATACCCCAGATTGCTTAGTGCACCCCCAAATTTTAAGGGGGTGCGCTAGACATCTGGGGGTGCGCTAAGCAATCTGGGGGATGCATTAAGCAATTTTCATTATTTAATGCATGATGCATAAGGAAAAAGCTTATGCACCATAACCACTCCCCTTGAAAACAACTTTTTATTTCGAAGAAAAAAATTAATTTAAAAAAAAAATCTGAAACAAACACAAGTAAAATAAAAAAGTGTTTTTTTTTATAAAAAGTTTATTGAAGATCCACCGACAAAAATAATATCATTTCGGAAGGTCTATATAGACCACACAACTAGAGGTAGGAATAGGCTAGGCCGGCCTACGAGGCCTTAAGGCCTAGCCTATATAGGTTCAGGCCAGACCAGCCTATTTCTTTAAATAGGGCAGGCCAAGGCTTTTTCATAAGCCTATTTAGTTAAATAGGCCAGGCCGCATGCTATTAAAAAAGCCTTTTAAGCCTACTAGGCCGGCCTATTTAAATTAATATGAATAATATTTTTAATACTATTATTATTTAAATATTAAAATTTGTACTTTGATTAAATTATATATTTATTAACTTTTTCAATAATTTAAGTTTATTAATCTACATTAGTTTTTCACATATATAAATGTATTATTGTAAACTAGAATTGAAATATAATGACATATATAATCAAATTCTGTAAAATATCATGTTAAATAAAAAAAGGACGTTGGTTTATTAGTTCATAAGTAAATTTAAAAATAAATATAATTTTTTATTTAAATATGTTCATGAAAAATAGGCTTTTAAACAGGCTAATAGGCCACAATAGGCTTTCAAAAGGCCAGACTCAGGCCTAAAAGATAAGCCTGTGACAGGCCACAAGCCAGGCTTAGGCCTTCAATTTTTATGACAGGCCAGACTCAGGCTTGACAAAGCCTAGCTCGGCCTAGCCTATTCCCACCTCTACACACAACATGTCACACTAGAACCATACTTAATTGTACCCGGCCTGACGTCCAGTGGTGGAACTGATGACCGGAGTTTATGCACCATTTATAGTATTTAATTTAGTATTAGTTCAGGACTTTGAAGACCAATTACTAAGAAAATCCTGAAGAGTCGAAGCTACAGGGAAAAAGAAGACAAGAATCAAGAAAACGCCAAAAAGATAGCAAAAATGGACAAGTTCAGCAAGCCCATCGTGGCCACGATGACTCTCATCGTGCCATGATGGGACTGCTTGGAGAGCAAAATAGAACTTGCATATCTTCTGATTTTTTGAAAAAAATTTGCTCCCATCGTGACCACGATGGTGTACATCGTGCCACGATAGCGTCCAGAAGCCCATTAAGAAAAGTATAAATAGAGCTCCCCTCATTCACTATTTTCTCATTCAGAAATCTAAACTCATTCAACAGTTTAGAAATCTAAGAGAGATACTTCTCTCTTGAGTGAGGATGAGCAAGGAGGGCAGATACTTTATGGAGTTCAAATTGTATTTTTATAAGTTATTTTATCATAAACTACCTTGACAAACTTATAATAATACATAAAAATTGTATAAGTTGTTTGCATAAGCTCAAGAATAAGTTAATCCAAAATGGATACCTTATGCTTCTATTCCACCGAAATTGATGGACTATTACACTCGATGTGGTCTCATTAGTTTCATATCAAGTTTCACTTTTACCTATTGGATGGACTATATTACATTATGTGACAATATATATCACTTAAGCTTCTATTTATTATATTTTCATTAACTTGCTATTAGGATATGATTGAATATGATTATTTAACACTGATTGCTAGTATACACAGCAAAAAAATGTTATAACCACCAAAAATGAAGGAGAATACTGTCATGAAAATATAATGCATAACAATACAGCTAGGAGCTAGCTAGCAGTACTTTTACTAACTCTAATGTCATAATTTAATATGTCATAAAAATGAAATATAAAATTTAGGGAAAAATGAAGATTGAAATGCTTTAATGAAATTAAAATTACAACAAATAATTGTACCACTTTCAGTATTAGCAAACAAAGCATCCATGATCCAATAAAGGTATCCACTTGCTGTGACTAGGGTCAAAATGAGACGGAGCTATAATCTTTCTCAATGATGGCCTTGTAAACACCATCCCCAACCAGAAATCAACATCAGCAGCCACATTACGGCAATACCGTATATTTATCTCTCTCAGTCGTGTGCAATTTTCTACCACTTGCTTCACTCCCTTCTCTGTGATACGATCACACCTTTTCAAGTCCAATTGTCGTAGCCCGGAGAAACTCTTTGAGATCATATAGAGCGTTTGATCATCAATTTCTGACATCGACAAGTTCAATACCTCCAATTTCGGAACTTGAAAGTTCATCTGAAGTAGCTCTAGTTTTGGACAATATGTTAACCTCAAATGCATAATTTTATTACAACACCTTAAAACTTCAACAATACCTTCAGATAAATCGCAATCGCTTGTGTCAAGCACCTGCAAGTTCGGGAAAATGGAAGCAAACTTTTTTATGGTTTCATCACTTAACCATGAATTGTTAGCTAAATGGAGAGACTTCACTTGAGGGTATACAAGAAAATCCATCAAAGAAAAACAAAACTTTCCAATACACGTTTTTTCCATTCTAATATCAGCAAGGAAACGACAATTCTTAACGAGTGCAAATAAGGCTAAATCTGTGAGCATATTACTTCCGGTAAGGTTTATAGACACCAAATTACCAAGAAACAAAGACAACTTGGCAACTTGTTGATCAATTAAAAATTGGACAGATTGAAGATCCAAATGTTGTAAAATCCGACACTTTGATAACAAACAAAATATTCCAGCATAAGTGTGATTCATGCATCATTTGAGTACTAGTCTCTTCAGAGGAAGACCTTCCTCTGCAAGAGATGAGAGCGAACGATCTGAAATAAGCACAAATGACAAATTGAGATAGGTCAAACTTTTCAAACTCCTTATAGAGTTAACCATCTTCGTACTAACATACATCCTTTCATTGTCATCAAAAGAAATTGTGAAAGACTTTAAATTTGGTTTCTCGCGGATAGCAGAAGCAATGCCAACATGGGTTAAGTGTTTACAATTACAATCAAACATGGCTAGCTCTTCAAGAAGCTCACAGATCTTGCAAAGATGGAAAAGAGATGAGTCGTCGATGTAGTAATAACCTGAGAGATTAAACAAATTAGAGGTGGCTATATATGTTTAAGGGAAGATGTATAGGAATTGAAGTGACAAAGAAGTCACAAGATCAACTACCCCACTATGTGTGTGTTTGGTTTTGCACGCTAAAAATTAATTAAATTTATAAAATTAGTTCTAACTAAAATGAGTTGAATGTAAAGTTATATATGTTTATTGGACACATTCATCTATGAAAATAAATTGAACAATAAATTAGAGAGTAATGGACATCGATTGTGGAGTCGCAGTTCCAAAAGCTCTAAATTTTAGATTTAAATTAAAATTAATTTCGCTTCGTCCAATCATGAAACCAATACATGCCTTAATAATATAACAACAATTCTGTAAAAAAATGCAATTACCTGAGATATTAATCTTGCGTAGTTTGGGAAGTGCCAATGGCAATATATTTGTATCCCTATCGATCGCTTTAGGAAAATCGAGGTCCAGTTCTTCAAGGAAAGGAAAACATTGAGCAATGAGGACAATGTCAGTTTTAGTGACAGAACCAGTGAGAGAGGTCAAAGTTTTCATCTTTGTGGCCAAAACTCGAAATCCATCTTCGGGAATGGGGTAGTGATTGGAGAGATTAAGTGATTTGAGATGAAACGGAAAAGAAGAGATTTGGTAGAGAAGTGCATTGAGGTCACCGCAAAAGAATGTGAGGTCGAGGGAGGTGAGGTTGGTGAACCTGTTGAAGAGGCGAGGGAGGAAAGGGATGGTTGGGTCACAGATAGTGAGAGAGAGTCTGAGACGGTTGGTATTGGAGAGAAATTGTTTTGAGACAAGGGAGAGAGACTCCAAGTTGCGGTGGTCGGAAAGGAGAAATTTGATCACGCGATCCCAACATTCATTTGGTAAATCGAAATTGAAATCGGCTGCGCATGCCATTGTTTTTCTCTTTTAACAAAACCTAATTGTGTGAGTGTGTGTGAGTGTGCGCGTCTATATATATATATATATATATATATATTCATTTATTCTCTTTTTACTTTTTATTATCACTTTCCATTGGTCAATATCCATTATTGTGTCAATTAATGAATATTGACACAATGGATATCATACTATGGGCATATCTGGCCTAAGAATCAAAAGAAAATCCACTCTCAATATTTCCAAAAGAGAAATTTAAATTTGTATAAACTTCAATATGCAAATTATATGAAGGAAATGACCATATTTATAGTAATCCTAAAGACCATAATACAATTGAAATAGTAGTAGTAATTATTACATCAATGGAAACACAATCTAGTAAAAATACAAATTGTCAAACATAGTGGCTTATAGTCAACAGTTGTATGGTGGTGCAATGAGGAAACTAGCATGCTAAGGTGGTGGCAATGGAGAGGCTATGTAGCTGGACATATTTTATATATCTTATTCTATTGGGTTGAACAAAACTCACCCTCGAGTTTATATTCACTTCTCCATCCAAATAAGGTGAAAGATCTGCAATGCTGAAGGTTGTTGATTGGACTTCCCCTATTTTCCCCTTAATTTTTCCTGTGTCACTAAACACACCAATGTCTTTCAAGTAGAAGGTGACATGCATCCATAGAAACCAGATGGAGCTGTTATCTTTCTCAATGATGGCCTTAAAAATACCATTGAGGCCACAACATTAGCATTCACTTTACGACATCTTCTCAAATTGATCTCTCTTAGTTGTGCGTAGTTTTCGACCACATACTTCACTCCCTCTTCAGTGATATAATTACAAGATTCCAATAACAAATGCAAAAGCCCACTGCAACTCTTGGAGATCACATAGAGTGTTTCATCATCAACCTTTGTGTATGACAAGTTTAACACCTTTGGGAACTTCGAAGTTCATTGCAAGTAGTTTTACTCCTAAATAGCCGGCTAATTCCAAATGTCAAATGGTACAACATCTCCTTAGAACATGACCGATACCTTCTTCGGATATGTCAGAGCAATATTTCAAATGAAGCACCTGCAAATTGGGGAAACAATCTGCAATGAGAAACATATCGGTGCTATGGAGAGAACCAATGTAAGAACATGCGAGAGAGGTTAAAGTTGTACTAATGTTTTGAGAGATAGCTCGTAGCCCATTAGCGGGAAAGGTGGGTTTGTGGGAGCAGGAGAGAACGAGTGATGTGAGATTCAACGAGAAATTAGAGATTTGGCAGAGAAGTTTGTCGAGGTCAGTCCAGTATCTAAGATTCATACAATACATGCAAACTGTCAACCATTAGTAATGTGAAATTAGAGATTTGGCAGAGAAGTTTGTGGAGGTCAGTCCAGTATCTAAGATTCATACAATACATGCAAACTTGTAGAGATTTGGCTCATATCACATTACTAATCCACTGTATTGCATCTTCCCCTATTCAACTGACTTTCATTAATTTTTATCTAAATCTATCACACCTCTACACAATCCAAATTTGCAAACTGCACACGGAGCTATATTTCTTTTATGCAACCTTTTTTCTGTCAAACAAGAAATCATGACTCTTGTTTGTTGCTAGCTAGCTATATGAGCTTTAGTGCACTTCCAGAAACAAACATCGATGCCTCTAATTTTTATCGTAGCCGTTAATATAATATATTTTGTCCACGTGTCAAAATCTAGACCATTCATATAATAAAGATAAAGATAACAATCCAAAATAAAGTCGGCGGGTCAAAAAAACTAGTACTTAACCAGTACAATTAGGCTTCTTGAGTCTTGACCACTACTTTTGCCGTCCCTAATTACTAGTAGTATTTTGATTTGATGAGGCATTGATAGCTTGGTTTATATTTAGGGTTGTAGTTGTAGAGTTGGGCTTCGATCCCTTTCTTCCTTCCTTGTTCATCACACACACAAACCGAAACCAATATTATGTCACACGGCGGTTTAATACCGGCGGCGTTAGTTCCGGGTTGCATCCTTAACAGTCTTCGATTGAAATTTGAAAGTGCTAAAGAACCCGAAAGACCACATATCAGATATTCGGCGTATTCACTCTGAATTCAATTCCCACCTGGATCTCTTTCATCTTCAAGAAACAGATACGATGCTCAATGGATGTGGATGTTATCCCGTTGATTATGATCCAACCGTCCAAAAAGAATTAGCCGAGAGGGCCTTGTTCCTCGCACTCGTTGGCCGCGAGTACCCTAAATCATTCCTCGCTGATTTCCCTTTAAGACTACTCTATTTACTCCTTCACTCCGCTGAATCGTTTCCTTCCGCACCCCGCCTTAAACTCGCCGAAGCTTTCGTTGTACTCGTTCAGAGTAAGGTTTTGCTTCTGTCTCTCTCTCTCTGTCAAAGTTTATAGGGTTAATAGGCTTATACACCCCTGCAATGTTAGCGAGTTTTGCGATACCCCCTAGAAAAAAAAACTCGTAGATTCCCCCTTGCAATGTTAAGATTCCTTGTTTTACCCCCCTGGAGGTACAATGTGTCACATGACTAGGAGGAATCTCCACGTGGAAATTTTTTTTTATTTATTTTTAAAATCCACGTCAGTTAATTTATTTAAAAAAATCCAAAAATCTGAAAAATTTAAAAGGGTCATTTTTATTTTTCTTCATTCATCACCATCTTCATCATCCATCATCTTCATCATCACAATCACTAAACTCATTCCTTCCAATCTTCATCATTAAACTCATTCCTCTTTAAAGTAAAAAATTAAAAATTAAAATAAAATCTGCAAATTGAATTGAAGTGAACAAAAAAATCAAAACCATCATCTTTAAACATCATCATTGTTGGAAAAAAACGAAAACACAATATAGTTCCAAATTGAATCTCCATGGCTCCATAGTGAATCTCCATTACTCTCTAGAAACACAGTCTTTTAAACCCATAACAAATTCATCATTTTCAAACCCAAATCTCAAAACCCAAACCTTCAACAACAACAACAACAACCCAAAAATAATTTTTTATAGATCTAGCTTAAGATTCAACCCAGATTTTTTTTTATAAAAAAAAAACATAAAACCTCCTAACCATCTTCAACCTCATCCTCTCACCACTACCATCATCATCAAATTTTATGGTTACAACAACAACAATACCCAAAGCAATTTCTCTTGAAACAGAAAACAAAAGAAGAAATAAAAAAAAGAGGGAGATGAAGAGGGAGATGAAGAATGAACAAAAACAACAACAACCCATATCTCTCTTTCTCTCTGATCTCAAAGATTTCACATCAATCTTCATCCATTGCTACAGATTAGCTACCAATTAGCTACGAAATATCTTCGTAGCGAACACCAGCTTCATCTCCATAAATTGAACATCACAAATCTAAATCCAGATTCGAAAAACAGAAATCCATCCAGAATTAAACAACACAAATCATGAATTGAACGCATAAATCCAAATCCCATATCGAACAACAACACTAATGCAAAAATCTCTCTCTCTCTCTCTCTCTCTCAGTAGCTGAATCGCAAAAATAATCGAAGAATCCAACACAGACAAAATCGAACAGAATCAGTTCTTATAAATTGGAATTGCTTACAACCAGAAACAGAATCGAATCGAACAGAAGAAATTGGTTTTGGTTTTCAAATTGGGAAATAAGGTTCTTATAGATTGGAGATGAAATTAGGAATTTTTCAAATGGAATAGAAGAAGAATGAAAATGAAGAAGATGAAATCATCACATATATCATAATGAGAGAGAACAATCTAGGTGAAGAAGAAGATGGAATATGAGATTGTTGCATAACAGTTTTCTTTTTTCACGTTGCCTTGTTTTACATTTTTTTCTTTCATTTTTTTTAAATTGCTATAATGTTATAAAATAATAATTTTAAAGAAATATATAAAAAATAATAGTAAAAAATAAATTACACATATTATCATACGTGGCAGTAAAAAATAAATAATTTTTTAAAAAATTCCACGTGGATTTGCCATGTAATCAGTTTTGTCCAGTCAAGTGCCACCTATGATTGCCACGTCAGCGAAAAATGAAGATTCCAAATCCAAGTGGCATTGAGGGGGGTAAAACATGGAATCTTAACATTGCAAGGGGGAATCTACGAGTTTTTTTTTTCTAGGGGGGTATCGCAAAACTCGCTAACATTGCAGGGGGTATAAGCCTATTAACCCAAGTTTATATTATACGCTGGCTGCTTTTGTTTTTTATTAGATTTTTAATGGCGTTTGTGTATTTTTAATTTTAACCTTAACATGAAAAGCTAGTCACTCATTGCCTCTATTTGGTATAGCTAGCTTATAGCTAACAAATTTAACTCTTTTCAATACAAAATGACATGAAAAGAATAAGGGTAAAAATTAGATAATATAAGCTATAAACTCAAACACTACTTGAAATATCATCTCAAAAAACGCTATAAGCTAATTAGAGAAATTTGTTACCAAACACGTCTCATTTTTATCAAACAAGCTTATAAGCTAGTTCAATAAGCTATAAGCTAGCTTATTGGACTTCCCAAACAGACACACAACTTTTCTAAAATCTAATTTTTTTAAAGAACATAGAACTTAAGGCCTGTTTGGATTTGGCTTATTTTTGAGCTTATGAAAATAGGTTATGGAAATAAATAAAATTTCATGTTGATTCATAAGTCCTTACTAACAAAAATTGTATTTTTATAAGCTATTTTATAATAAGCTACCTTGAAAAACTTATAATAATGCATAAAAGTTTATTTATTTGCAAGTTGTTTCGCATACGCCAAAAAATAAGCCAATCCAAACCGGCCTTTAGTCTTGTAACATCAAATTAATTTTTTTTTTTTATGATATAGTAAACAAACATTAAGTAGCTTCAGATTTTTAAACCATTTTTTAAACAATTTTTAATTTTTTTAAAGCTTAAACAAATACGCCCTTAGTTTTATGATGTTCCCTGTCTGAAATGATTCGTAGAGAAAGTAATTTTTATGTGAATGGATTGTGCAGAGAATGGATTTTGGTGATGCACTGCCTTTGTTCATGCAACTACAAACCTTAGGCGATACAGAGCTTACAAAGTTGGTAGCTAGGCAGGTTGTTTTGACCACAACAGAACGCCTTCAATTTGAACGCTGCACCCGGAAAATTCAAAATATCATGTTTAACATGCTAGAGGTTTGTGAATTCCTAAGTCATGGACTAATGTGACGGGTCTTACAAATTTAGGATGGACCAAACACACATGGGCTTCCTTACATGCTTGGATTTCTTCTAACTGGTTAATTCAATGAATGTATTTTTTTATTAGAATGAGACTGGAGAACATGCTAAGAGAGTGCTTGTGACTCTGTGGGAGCTTTACCAGGAGAAAGTGTGGTTTGATGACAGGACAGCAAATGCAATTTGCGATGCTTGTTTCCATTCAACGCGGGGGGTATTATTTCTTTCGGGTTTTTTTATACCTTAGGTTGTTGGGTTAAACCTAAATATTATGATTATTTGTATTTCTTAGTGTCTGTGCAGCAGCTTTATCATTTCTTCTGCTTGAGAATGATAATAAGAAGCAAATGATTGAGAATGAGGGAGATCATGATGATTCAGACAACGATGCCGTTGATGAAGATCACAATGATGGATCACAACCACTGCATCCCTTCCACTTAAGAAAAAGGCTGCCAAACCCGTCATCTGAAAGAAGCAATGTCACCTATTATTCACCACTAAACCATCTGATAGATATGCAGGTTTGCGATCGTCACTGTAGTTTCATTTTAGATTTGAATCTTGCTTTTGGACCAACAACATTCAATCCCATATGGTCTGCAGGGTTTTGCTGAGAGTCTGTTCTGTGTTCTTCAATGTTGTACATCCGAGGTGCATAGCTCAATATCAAATAAGCATTTCTATATATTGTTATAAAATAATACTTGCAATTCCTTCATATCCGCTCATGGTTATTCAATACTACATATTCACTGGTTTATGCAATTACCATGTGTAAAATTTAGGTTGAAACGCTGGCGTTGAAATTGACTGCTCGACTAGTTGGACTTCACCAGTTAACGTTGTTGGAGTTTTATCCTTTTGTTCAGAAATATATCAAGGTATTTAATTTATTGATAAAATAGGTGACATTCGGTATTCTGTTTAATAACTGAAGTATGACCATTGTGAAGCAGTCGCATCAACAAGACGCTATAAATGTGCTTGAAGCAGTGGTTCAAGCCTGCCATGATAAGGTATAGTATGTTTGTGATTCATAGCTTTTTCTTCAATTTTTTTTTCTTCAATAGATTTATAGTAGGCTTTTCCCCTTCTTTTGTATCATAGCTCATTCAAGCTTTTATTTGATGCAGGTTCCTCGCAATGCCGTTGAGCCCTTGTTCAAACAAATAGTAAATCAGTTTGTAAATGACAGCTCACCTCAAGAGGTAAAAAAATAATAATTCTCCTATCATCCTAACATTCAATATTGCTACATAATTTTATTTCCATGATAGGAGCATTCATCTTTGATACGTTGATGAGTTTGGTTGATATTTTTAGGTCATCACTGTTGGACTAAATGCAGTCAGGGAGATATGCATCCGCATGCCATTGGTAACTACTCCAATCTGCTAATCCTTGGGAAATATCTGCATTTAATGATTCATGTTTTGACAAAATCTTTGCTGGGCATCGAATGAAGATTGCCTTAACTAGTAGGAAAGTCAGACGGCATTAGATATTGGTGTTTATTGTCTAGGCTGCATGCCCCAATTTTGGAATGGGATGACTACTTCCCTTCCTCATTAACTCATAATCCCTTTCCTTGGAGCTATCTGATTGTTCGATTTTGGAATGTAGTTAATGAATGAAGACTTGCTACGAGACCTTGCCCTATATGATAAATCACTTGAGGAGGCAAATTCAGAAGCAGCTCGATCTCTGATTGCCTTATTCCAAGAGGTGATTACCTTGGCACTTTGAGCAGGTGTGCGCGCCCGTGTACTAAGCACAGTTGCACGCTCATATTCATTGCCCACAGCATCTAATTATTGTTGCTCATTTGCAGGTTAGCCCTTTTGACACTATGGCGATACCAAAGGCCGGTGAAGATGTTTATTTTGCAAATGATGTTCCTGGGGATGAGTTGTTGCAGAACACTGACAATGATGGCAACCAAGAGAGTGTCGAGTATAATGATTCTGCATGCTTCAGCACTGACCATGAAAGTTTGGGTACAAAAAGCAAAACAGAAGACTCAATAAAAAAGAGGAAGTTTAGTGATTTTATTGGTAAACATATGGCTGATAGTAAGGTACGCTTTTTTGCAATGGGTTCTTTTAATCTAACTTTAAATTGCTATGGAGTTTTACTCATTCAAGATCTCAGCATTCTTTGGTATCTTATATAGTTTGTTTGATTCTTCAAATTGACTTTTAATTTCATACCAAACACGGAGATCTTGAATTCTCCATAAAAGGTTAAGGCCCAAGTTGATTCTCTAAATGTAAAAGACTGTCATAGCATTTCTAGTGTGTGTGTGTGTATGTATCGTATCATATCATTTTGGCACCCATCTTCCTGCTTCTGATTGATACACACCACAAATTCTAACTTTATTAGAAAATTTTCATCATACTAAGGGCCTGTTTGGATTGGCTTATTTGAGTTTACTAGTTGCATAAGTTTTGTGACACTGTTTCGAAGAACTTAAAAAAACAACTTATGACAATTTTCATAGATTATTTTCATTAGTTCTCCAATATATCTTACGTAAACAGCTGGTAGCAAATATAAAAACAATTTATCTTTATTTTATCTTGTGCTATAAAAATAGCTTATGCAAGCTTATAGACAAGCACTTATATGATAAGCGCTTGTGCTATAAGCTGCAAATAAGCTGTTTATCCAAACAGGTCCTATAAACACTAGATAAAAACTCTAAGGGGTTGGTCTTTTGGTAAAAAGACAGACATTGGATTGAGAGGTTTTGTGTTCTAGTTCCTCAAGAGGAAGATAAATGCATATCCATTTGTTAGTGCTCTTTGAGTCCTAGGTCTTCCCTATACCTTGGACTGAGACATCTTCCCCTCGCTCTAAACATTTTCCATCAAAATCACTAGATAAATTTTTTTTTATATTTAATGAGGATTCATTTGAGGTTATTAAAAACTCTAATTTCTTGCAAAAAGAAAAGAAAAGAAAGTTGTGTTAAAAATGAACATTTTAGACTTGTTAGGAATTAACTATACGACATCCAATATAATACTACGGGCACTTGTTAGCATTTTATTTTAGTTATTTTATCGCTCTTCATCGTTATATTGGAAGTTGACTATGATATTAAATTTGTTGACAATTAATATTGTTTTATGGGTCTTGAACACAAAAGTAGAATTACTGTATTGAAAAATGCAACAAAAGTTGTTTAACATGCACCCCAAAAAGTACTAGTTGGTACGGGGTTTTGGAGGGGGGGAGGGGGGGAGAGGTGATATTTTAACTTTTTATGTTTGGTTTGGTTCAATTTTTTATGAGGGGGAGGGAATATTGAGCAATTTTTGTTTCTCCCAAATTGGGGGGATTTGGACAGGAGGGGAGGGAAGCTAAAATATAATTTATAATATTGGCAAAATTACCCTCAATTATTTTGTTAAAATCCTAAATTATCCTTGGAATGTCAAAAGTTTAAACTTTCTATTCATTGATCTTACTTATTACTTGCTTCAAGTTCATCTACTGTGTTATCCTCCATTATTGTGCAACGTTACTGCATATTGGAACATTAATTTTTCATTAGATGCATCTTTTTATTCTTGCTGGAAGGTCAATATATTGTTGCAAGTTAATTTTTTCTATGGCTGGAGGAACAACCATACGACCATACATTTCAATCCTTTTTTTTTGCACGTTTTCTTTTTTTTTTTCTTTCTTCTTTTGCTTTTTTCAAATCTAATATGATTATTCATATTTATTTTTTCTTCATGTTTTTATTTTTGAATGGCTAAATTTTATAAATATCGCAACTGTGCGCAAGACGAGCACAATGCGTAAAACAAACACAAACGAGCACATCACAAGAAAGAAAATAAACTAAAACAACATCTAAAACCACCGACGCCCATAGCGGGCCCTTACACTAAATACCATCAATCCCGCCCATCAAACACAAATTCTATCTCGACAATAACAATCCAAACAGCAACCCTTAAGCCAGACAAAAATCACTGCACCATACGCCAACACCAACACTTTTGAAGGACTCGAATCGAACAATTGTCTCTGTAACAAAACCACACCATTTCCAACACACCAATGCTAACAAGAAAACACAACCAAAGCAACCGGCACAATGGAGACCGCTGAGCACCACAAATCAAAACTCAATCGGATATCAAACCAAAATCCGCTCAAAAGAGAACCACCATTTGACGTCAGTGCAAAAGTAGCCATGTCGAAGCACCAAATCCAAACTCAGAGAACAACAACATCCAAACTCCAAAAACAAAACACAAAAGCTGCGGAGTAAAGGGCTAAAGTTCAGAGAGAGCAATACTAGATCCAAGCTAGCAAAGCAACCCACACACAATGTTCCTACAACCCCAAATACTAACCCGACACCACTGTAATACAAACTAAAAAACAAGGAAAAAAAACAAAAACAAAACAACAGCAAAACCTGTCTTGTTTGTAGTATTAATTGTTTTGTATTAATTAATTTATTTGTTTTATAAGTTATTAAATTTTTTTTTTAAAAAATGGTTATTAAATTGTTTATTTAGTTGTAAGATTTTAAGAGTAAAAATGTAAATTAATTTTAAAATATCTCCCCTCCTCTTGTGAACCAAACATATATTTAATTAAACTATCTCATCTTCCCTTTTTTGAACCAAACATATATTTAATGAAACTACCTCCTCTCCCCTCTCCTCCCCTTCATTAAAATCACTCTCCTCCCCTCATTTGAACTAAACAGACCCTAAGGGTGCATGTTAACATATGTCATCTTTTTTTATATATAGAGATAATTAGTTGATGTTTACATTAGAGCCTTTATTATTCATTGTAGAAAATATTTAAATTGATTAGGAGCATGTTAATAGAGAAATAATTAATACAGTTGAAAATAGAGTCTTATATCAATAATTCAAAGCCATTTAATTTCTTTTTCTTTTATTTCGAAGGTGGAGGAACAACATGAAGAGAGAACCCTCCGTTTATGTACCCAAAAGAAAGCATGAAGAGATCACCTTTGAAGATTTGATGCAAGACTTTTCTACTTTATGGATTTTGTGTCTTTTTAATTATAATATTTGATTATTATGCATTATTATTTATGTAATGGAGTTTTTTTCATTTGTTCCGTTTGTCAGTCATAAGTTAAGCAAGACTTAAAACGTGTTACAGTTGGATTTGAAGTGTTTGTCTATTTAAGGTCTACCATCTTTTTTATATAAGCCTTGAGATATGTTTGATCATGTTTTTTTATTTAAATTGTCCCTATTGTTATGAGAAAATTGCTCTTTAGCCTTCCCCAGTTGCTCCCAGACTCAATCATTCTTTGTTCATCCTACTTCATTGTTTTAATCTCTTTGCTTGTGTTAGTGAGAGTGGGAAGAACAAGAAGTCTAGAAAAGGTCTCCGGTTAGTGTGGCCTACGGTGATTTGGGCTTAGTAGAGAGCGCGGAATAATTTGATTTTCAACAATATTCGGGAGGAGATACCGGAGGAAATTGTCAAAGGTATTAAAGTTCTCTCTTGGAGGTGGAGTGTGGATTGTTTGAATATTTCACCTTGTTTGTACTGCGAATGGGTGTAGGATCCAAGAGATTGCTTTTTACGGTAGTGTTCTGGGAGGGGGAGACTGGTTTTTGGGTGTTTGCTGCTGTTTTTTGTGTTCTGTATTTGGTGCTGTGGGTGTTTTAGTGGAGTGTTGTTATTGTTTTGGCGTGTTGGGGTGTATAGTTTACTTTTGTTTTTGTTTCTTGTGTGGCTGCTGTGTGCCTACACTTTCCTTTGTATTGTGCTGCTGTTTTGTTCTCCGGATCTGTAGCATTGATGGTATCAAATTCATTGATTGGATTTGCACTAAATCAAATTTAATCCTTCAACCACAAGCTATGACTTATGGTAGTGGGGCTTATCTGCCAACTCTTTCGAATTGTAAACTGTCATATGCAAGCTATGACTTATGGTCAAGAATAAAGGCAACAGAATCATATATTCTGTTGCTGCAAAATATATATTTCCACAATACATTTACACAATTTTGGATTAATTTCCTAAAATTGTGACTATCTATTTAGATAAATAACTTGTGTATTTGTAATAACTTGATGTGGCATGCAACTATACATAGTGTGCTGGAAAATAAATAACTAGCAAGGACTCGACTCGACTCAAGCACAAGGATAGACCAGACAGAATAGAGACTCAGTTCATAACAATGGGAAGTCATAACACATGCCTCATACAAAGGCACAAGAATACAAGGACAAGGATGATAATAAAGTAGGTAGGACCAAGGCAGAAAACAGAAGAAATTAAAAACAAGGGAAAAAAATGAATAGCAGGCCACCAAACTCTGCAGCTTATAGAAAGATCACTTTAAGTCCAAATGTAGCATAAGACCATTATGATGCTTTCATCTGTTAACAATGAACTGTGAGCCAAATAGAGAGACTTTAACCGATGGTTCATAACAAAATTCATCAAAGAATTAGAATTCTCTACAATGTTTTCTCTAACACTTGTGTACTCCATTTTGATATCACTAAGTGAACGACATTTCCAAACAAGTGTAAATAAGGTTGAATCTGTGAGCTTCTCACAATCGCTAATGTTTATAGATACCAAATCGGCAAGAAATAAAGACAACTTGACAATGTGGAGATCACTAAGAAAATGAGCTTTTCTAAGACCCAAATGTTGTATACACTGGCACTTGGATAACAAAGAAAAGATTCCAGCATAACTATAACCGAAGCACTTTGTGAGGACAAGCTTTCTCAAAGGGAGACCTCCCATTGCAATAGAGGTAAGCAACTCATCCGAGATATGTGAAAGTACCAAATCAAGACAAGTTAAATATCCCTTCAAACTCAACCATGGTCCATGAATAAATAAAGTGTGAACTAATGTTGTCATGGATTTGATATGAGCCCCAGGTAAAAGAGAGAACCCTCAAAGTTGGTCTTTGGCCGATGGCAGAAGCAATGCCATGAGGAGTTAAAAATGGGCATTTCAACATCACAATGTCTTCAAGAAACTCACAATTGTTACACAATTGCAAAAGTAATAAGTTGTTTATGCCGGAATAACCAGAGAGATTAATCTTGCGAAGTTTAGGAAGCGCGGATAACATAGCCTTTACCCCAACTTAAATATCGTGAAAAGATCGATATATCGTTATTTTGCAGATTAAGTTCTTCAAGTAAAGGGAAACAATCAGCAATAAAAACAAAGTCATTGTTTTGGAGAACAGCAATGTCTGAATATGTGATATAGGTTTTATTGAAAAGCTTGAATATGTGAAAGAGGTTAAAGTTGTAATCTTTTTGGACAAAGCTCGTAACCCTTTTGCAGGGAATTGGGTTTGGTTTGAGAGTTTGAGTGATTTAAGGTTGAATGGGAATTTAGAAATTTGGCAGAGAAGGTTGTTACGGTCACCATGAAAGGTTGTGAGGTGGTGGGAGGTGATGTTGGGGAACCTGTGGAATAGGATGGGGATGAGTCACATGGTAAAAAGCTGTAAAGATACAGTAAAAATTGGCATAAAACCGAGTGTCATCACATATCAAGCATAATGTCTTAATGTGTTTATAATTTTTTGGTTTCATTTTCTCATGATGAGATATGATTACCACTTTTTTTTGACAAAATGATATTGTAAAACTACATACTGATTTGAATAATTACTATTGTAAAAACTAATAAAAGAACCTCCTGCAATAGAATTCAAAACATACATATATAAAGGACAAGGAGTGCTAGGAGTTTAAAATACATGAAATATAAAGCATCCAACAGAAAAATGTTTTACAGATGCCAAATTATGACATCCATATGCTAATGTGGCAGGACTAACAATTAAGAAAAACCCAAGTTGCATTTCATCTTTTAACAATCTTTAGCTCCTTCAAAATGTCTTCAAGTAAATGAATCTCTACTTTCATGTCAAAATAGTCATAAATTTCAATTCGGTTCCATAAAACAGATTATGAGAAACCTCCAAAATGAGGCTAAAAAAATAGAATTTAACAATATGAACAAAGTAGTTTCAGACAGCTACCAAAAAGTCATCCTAGATGCGAGAAGAGTTTCTTTGTGTCGCGCTAATGAAAAAAAGGTGGAGCTGTTATCATTCTCAACAATGTCCTTGAGAAAATGGCAACAACATTAGCATTCACTTTAAGACAACCCACCAAATTGATCTCTTTTAATTGTGTGCAGTTTTCTACCACGTGCTTCACTCCCTTCTTTGTGACATGACAACAATATTTCAATAATAGTTGCAAAAGCCCACGACAACTCTTTGAGATTATGTAAAGTGTTTCATCATCAACTTTTGTATGAGACAAGTTCAACACCTCTAGTCTGGGAAGTTCAAAGTTAATTCCATGCAGGTTCACTCCTAAAGAATGAGTTAAGTTCAAATGTCTAATATTTGAACATCTCCTTAAAACTTGACAAATACCTTACGGCAATAACTCAAATCAAGCAGTTGCAAATTGGGGAATAAGGAAACAAGTATTTTGATGCTTTCTTCGCTTAACCCATAACTTTTAGCCAAACAGAGAGACTTTAATTGAGGGCATACGACAAAAGGATTATAATTCACTATATTTCTCCTTCTGGATTCCAAACTGATCTCACTAAGTGAAGGACAGTTGCTAACCAGTGCAGGAAATGTTGCACTGTCTGCCGGTTTCAAATAGGAAAAGGATAGAGACCTCAAAGTTGGTCTCTCACAGAGAGCAATAGCAATACCAGAGTTGGTTATTTGATCACAACAAAATATGACTGCCTCTTCGAGAAGCTTCCAGTTCTTGAATAATTGGAAAAGAGATTGATCGGTTATGTAGTGATGACCGGTGAGATTAATCTTGCGGAGTTTGAAAAGTGTTGATGACAGAGCCTTTAATCCATTGCGTAAGCTTTCATAATTTTCTAACTTCTTGGGGGAGTGGAGGTCAAGTTCTTCAAGCAAAGGGAAATAATCGGCAATGAAGAACAAGTCAGCGTCGTTGATACATACAACATTGGAACAAGTGAGAGAGGTCAAAGTTGTAATGTTTTGGGAGAAAACTCGCAACCCATTAGTGGGAATAGTGGGTTTGTAAGAGAGATTGAGCGATGTGGGCCAATCACTTTTGATTCGAGATCGGGAGTTAGTGTCCATTGGTATTTTTATGGGTCGGATTTTGTCGTATCTGCTAGTCTGGAAGCTGAGGAGTGTCTTCTAAGTATGAGATTAGAAGTTGATCTCTTTTAGGTGGTGTTTGTTTTAGTATTTTCATTGGCGTTCCGCTTATATACAGCGCCTTTGTTTTTGTAGTCCCTCTTTTACGGGTCTCCGTTCTTCTTGTGCGGAGATATGATTATTAATAATAATATTTGCCGTTAAAAAAAAAAGAAAAAAGAATGAAGAGCCAATTAAATCCTCCAACTATATACACTATTTCTGTCACAAGTATGTATAACTTTATTCAGCATGAAAGGGAGTTGAGTTGAATTGTATATGCAGCCAGCACCAATAATGCTTTTGTTTGCTGAGAATATAATAAGTTAATGAGTATAAAATCCTCATGGCACATTCTTCTAATCCTCTTGTCTTTTGCTTCTTGCTCTTCTTTTAACACCAACCTTAGCTCTCTATCAGCCCAAACAATGATTTTGTGTGTGGAAACGACACATGCAGTGCTTCTAACCAATGCAGAATGGATTGAAATGAGATTTGGGTATATTGGAAAATTGGGTTTGGTGACCGAGGGGTAAAAGAAGGTTTTGACTCTGATTTCTCTTCATACTGATACATAAACTATTGTTCTGATGTCCTTGATTGGTGTTCACATTTTCTACTTAATTAACCTTTCCATTGCTTTATGTTAAATGGCCAATTATACTATTGATATGGAAATTTGAACTATTGCTTCATTATTTCGTTTAGAAAAGTTGTCAACAACATATATGCTGGCATTGCAGATCATATGGCATAATGTTGGGTTGATAGAGAGCTAAAGGTTAATATGGAAACTTGTGTTCCCTTGCAATGTCATAAATCTAATTCAGCATGAAACATATCTAAAAATCAGTAAGAGAAACCATCATCGCTAGATTAGTACTAGTACAGTTGATCAGGTCGTACATCATGATTAAATTATGCTTAAATTTTACTATGCATTATATAAAATAAAATATATCTTACACAAATACTTAAGGCAAATTATGATGAATTGACATTAAAAAAATAAAATAAAATAAAGTAGTTTCTTAGAGAAGTAAATCTTAAAACATCTTAAATTATAGAATTCAAACTTTAGCAAGACAGTTACTAAATACTAGCAAACAAAGCATCCTTGACGCTTGAGGAGTACCATCTCTCTGTCGTTGAAACGATAACTAGGTGGAGCAGTTATCTTTCTCAATGATGGCCTTAAAAATACCATTGAGGCCACAACTTTACCATGCACTTTAGAACATCTTCTCAAATTGATCTCTCTTAGTTGTTTGCAGTTTTCGATCACATACTTCACTCCCTCTTCAGTGATATAATTACAAGATTCCAGTAACAAATGCAAAAGCCCATACTGCAACTCTTGGAGATCACATAGAGTGTTTCATCATCAACCTTTGTATATGACAAGTTTAACACCTCAAGTTTGGGAACTTTGAAGTTCATTGCAAGTAGTTTTACTCCTAAAGAGCTGGCTAATCCCAAATGTCTAATGTTACAACATCTCCTTAGAACATGACCAATACCTTCTTCGGATATGTTAGAGCAATATTTCAAGTGAAGCAACTGCAAATTGGGGAAACAATCTGCAATGAGAAACATGTCAGTGCTACGGAGAGAATGAATGCAAGAACATGTGAGTGAGGTTAAAGTTGTAATGTTTCGAGAGAAAGCTCGTAACCCATCAACGGGAAAGGTGGTTTTGTTGTAGGTGCAGGAAAGAACGAGTGATGTGAGATTCAATGAGAAATTAGAGATTTGGCAGAGAAGTTTGTTGAGGTCAGTGCAGTATATAAGATTGAGGGAGATGAGGTTGGTGAACCTTTGGAATAATCGAGGGAGGGGAGGAGGTGATAATTGATGGAGAGTGAAAGAGAGTGGTAGACGGTTGGTGATGGAGAGGAACTGTGTGGAGACGACAGAGAGAGACATAAAGTCGTTCTTGTCTTGATCATGCATGAGAAATTTGAATACAAGTTCCCAACACTCATCAGGTAGATAAAGATCTGGTGCTTCAACCACTATTGTTGATTTTTGGGAAGAAAACAATTGTTGTTGAGAAGAAGAAGAAGAAGAAGAAGAAATGGGAGAAGCTGTTCTTTTCCTTTTCATATTGACGATGTTCCTTGCCGCCGGATTCTAACTTCTTTTTCGGATTTTTTATTATACTGAAAACGTTTTGGAAAATTGGCACAAGATATTTAGGAAGATCTTTTTATCAAAATAAAAGGAAATAAAATAGAAAGAGCCAAAATAGAAGGAGAGGATCTAAATCCCTAAATTAAAGGTAAAGATATATTCTCTATTAAAAAAAGGGTAAAGATATATTGTTTTCAACTCCTTCGGACAAAATTTGAGAAATTTTTTTTTTTTGACAAAATTTGAGACTTATTTTATTTAAAATAATATGTTTTAATAGCGCAAATGTAATAATACGAAAATAAAAATTGATTATTATTAATAACATATAATTCAAAAATAAATCTAGCAAAAATAATAATAATAATAATAAACCTTTGCAGAATAGAATCTAAAAAATTATAAACTACAAAAGCACATAACAATAGCACCTGAAAATAGATAGTTTGTGAAACAAAAATTGGTCACTTTGCAAACAGAAATGAAAGAAAGGGATGTTCTTCGTGATGCAAAATTTCTATAATTTGATTTGTTATTTGCAGGTTGATCAGACTAACCGATGTTCGTATAATTTTTTTTATAATACAATAAGTATATAAAATAATTTGAGCCCCTATATATATGGGACCTAGGTCATTAGTTCCAATGCCTATGCTAAGGGTCGACCCTGATTGTTTTGAAATATCTTTTTCTAGGAACAATCTTTTTAGTGAGTGTTTTGGGTCATACTAACTAGTGCTCTCGGAACACTTTCTCGGACCACTAGTTAAGAATACAAAAATGTAATTTTTGCATTGAAAATAACACTCTTTATACTTTAAAAACATTGACTATACAAGTTACAATGTGATTTTACTATAGAATAATCCTTATTGGTACGAAACGAAACATGCGAAGAGATCTCAGCCGCATAATAATACCAAACCACCCCATGTATTCCGTAAATGAAGGAGATGATATATATGTGATTCATTTATAGCATGACACGTGCACTTTCTTATTTTTCTTGGCAGGTTTTCATCGTACTGTATAGCAGTACTCTTTACTATATTAAGTATCTATTTTTTTGGTAGAATATATTAAGTATCTTTAACTAGTGTCCGGGGGAAAGCATTTTTAAACAATTATTATTTGGGTTATTAGGCTTTTACCCCCTGCAAAGTAGGCGAATTTTGCGTTACTGCCCTGTATTTTTTTTTTGTTAGATTACCCCCTTGCAATTTTTTTTTTAATTTACCCCCTTTTGTTGACGTGGCAGACAAAAAGTCAACTACCACGTCAACAAAGTTCACTGCTACGTTAGCAAAAAACTTGACTTTTTGCCTGCCACGTCAGCAAAAGGGGAGTAAATCAAAAAAATAAATTTTGCAGGAGATAATCTCACTAAAAAAACTTACAGGGAGTTAACGCAAAACTCGCCTACTTTGCTGGGGTAAAAGCCTATAAAACCTTATTATTTTTTTGAATGAATATATTTATCAGGATCAGTATTAAGTGTTGATATAAATATTTTTAAAATTATCTATTGATATAAACTTTGAATTTAATTCACTTTTATATAAATATGAACACTTTCTATTTCAAAACATGGTGATACAAGCCAAAAAGAACTATGAAAATGGATCAAGTTATCAATTGAAACAAAAAGAGACCAAAATGCAATGAAAATACAGCCAACACAACCATCAAGCTACTACATTCCAGCACAACCATACTCCAAATCCAGCTTCTAACATTTCTTTTTCTTTTTCTTTTGGAAATTCTAACATTTCATTTTTTCTTTTTCTTAAAAGCTTGGTATCTGGCCTAAGGGGCAACTAATTCGAGGAGACCAATCTCAATGTACCAATGCTTATTTATTATTAGATAGACCAATCTCATCTACTACTTCTATTCAGTAATAAACATCAACACCAGAAGGTATGATTAGGGTCTCTTAGTAGCTGATTCAAAATGAGACTATGGCTAGAACACATCTAATGTTCTTACCTAATTCATGTAAAGCAAAAGATTCAAGATTATATATAGAAAAACCATTCATATAAACTATCATTCAAGCACATTTGGACAAACCAGAACTAATATATATTTTTAATTTTTATATCTGTTTGTTTAGTGATGCATTTAGTAATTAAAATAGGTCTTATAATCTGATAGTGGAGCTTATCTGCCAACTCTTTCAAAATGCAAACTCATATGCAAGCCATGACTTATGGTCAAGAATAAAGGCAACAGGATGATATACTACTCAAAAAATATATTTTGACAATACATTTACACAAGAAGTTCTCTTCCTTTTAATAATGAGGACGTCGGTGTTAGGTGGAACTTACCGGTACAGGCTGAACGTTAAAAGGAATGGTATAGACAACATAAACATAATAACTTCACAATTTCCCTTATAACATACTTCATCACATAAAGTAGTACCGACAACTTCAAGAATATCACATAATAATGAACGTTATTACCACACATGCTAGAGGGAATCAAGAAAGACTCTAATCTAAATCAAAACACCATTGCAACAGAAAACAGAAGAAATTTAAAACAAGGAAAATATTGAACAGCAGACCACCAAACTCATTCTGCAACTTATAGAAAGATCGCTTTAAGTCCAAATGTAGCATAAGACCACCAAATATTGAAGGCTTTAGAAAGTATGACACAGGAATCTTATCCACGAAATATAATTCAAAAACAATAAAACTTAAATCTGCATATAACACCAAACTGCTTGCATTCCATAAAAAATTAAAGTAACTTCTCAGAGAAAATGAATACTAGAAAACATGACATCCACGATGCCAAAAGAGTCTCCTTTTTTTGTCACTTAAACGATAATCAGGTGGAGCAATTATCTTTCTCAAAGATGGCCTCGAATGTACCTTACTGTCAACAATATCAGCACACACTTTATCACAAAATTCCAAATTGATCTCTCTGAGTTTTCTGCAGTTCTCTACCACATGCTTCACTCCTTTCTTTGTGACAGTTTTACAACTTTTCAATAGCAGTTGCCAAAGCCCACGACAATTCTTCGAGATCACATAAAGTGTTTCATCATCAATACTTGTGTATGATAAGTTCAACACCTCCAATTTAGGAAATTCCAAGTTCATTCCACGCAGCTTCACTCCTAAACAATAGGCTAAGTTCAAATTTCTAATCTTACAGCATCTCCTTAAAACTTGATAAATACCGTCTCCGGATATGTTATCGCAATGGCTCAAATCAAGCAGCTGCAAATTGGGGAAAAGGGAAGCAACCATTATGATGCTTTCATCTGTTAACAATGAACTATGAGCCAAATAGAGAGACTTTAACTGATGGTTCAAAACAAAATTCATCAAAGGATTAGAATTCTCAACGATGTTTTCTCCAATACTTGTGTTCTCCATTTTGATATCACTAAGCGAAGGACAATTCCTAACGAGTGCAAACAAAGTTGAATCTGTGAGCTTGCAACATTTGCTAAGGTTTATAGATACCAAATCGGCAAGAAATAAAGACAACTTGACAACATGGTGATCACTAAGAAAATCAGCATTTGTAAGATCCAAATGTTGTATATGTTGACACTTGGATAACAAAGAAAAGATCCCAACATAACTATAGCCAGTGCAATATTGAAGGACAAGCCTTCTACAAGGACGGTCTTCCATTGCAATAGAGGAAAACAACTCATCTGAAATGCGTGCATACGACAAATCAAGACAAGTTAATCCCTTCAAACTCAACAACGAGTCAATAAAGTGGGAACTAATGTTTTCATGGAATCGACATGATCCCCATGGAAACGAGATAGACCTCAAAGTTGGTCTTTGGCGGATGGCAGAAGCAATGCCATGAATAGTTAATAATGGGAATTTCAACATGACAATGTCTTCAAGAAACTCACAATTCTTACACAAGTGCAAAAGTAATAAGTCATTTATGTAGAAAAAACTAGAGAGATTAATCTTGCGAAGTTTAGGAAGTGCAGTTAACATAGCCTTTACCCCAACTTCAATATCTTGAATACACATAGTCTTATGTTGCAGATCAAGTTCTTCAAGTAAAGGGAAACAATCAGAGATAAGAACAAAGTCACTGTTATGGAAAACATCAATGTTTGAATATGTGAAAGAGGTTAAAGTTGTAATCTTTTTGGAAAAAGCTCGTAACCCTTTTGCAGGGAATTGAGATTGGTCAGAGAGTTTGAGCGATTTGAGGTTGAATGGGAATTTGGAAATTTGGCAGAGAAGGGAGTTAAGGTTAGGAAGACCATGGAAGGGTGTGAGGTGAAGGGAGATGATGTTGGGGAACCTGTGGAATAATAGGGTATGGATGGAAGGGAGTGTTGGGTCGGAGATAGTGAGAGAGAATAGAAGATGGTTGGTAATGGAGAGAAAGTGTTTGGAAGTGAGGGAAAGAGGTTCCAAGTAACGGAGGTTGTTGTTGTTGTTGATGTTGTCATCTTCTCCTCCGTCGATGAGGAATGTGCAGATCAATTTCCAGCCATCATCAGGTAAATGTAAAGTTGATGATTGTTGTGAAGAAGAAGAAGAAGAAGATGATTTGAGAGAGTTTCTTGTTGTTCTTTTCCTTTTCATTCTGCCGCCACACACCAAAGATTTGAGAAAGAACAAGGACAGTATTTCAGGGTTTAGCTTAGATTATTTGAGTGATGGGTGGGTCATATGCTGTTCAGTAAAAAAAAATCCAAATTCATCCGAACCAAATGTGGTTTTTGCGGCTTTCAATTTGGATTGATTTGATTTGCAATTTTACTTTTGGATTGGTTCGGATACGATCACCCCTATATTTTACACACATATTGCTAGGATAAGAACCAACAAAAAAAACTAATTATCAAAAAAAAGAAAAACCAAAAAAACTAAATATATTTTTCAAAAGAATATATAATTTAAATTAATAGCAAATCAATCTTAATAGGTATCCTGATGACCTAAAAAAACATTATATAAACCGAGCGAGAATGTTTGCTTAACAAGTTAGTAGCCTAACCTTCACAAATCGCATCACAGACACAATGGAATTGAGAAGGAGGAAGAGAAACTCTGTCACACCAATTTCACATCAATTATTACTCTCTTCCTCATTGTCAACAACATCAACAGATTTGCATTTACCGGATGAGTGTTGGGAATCTGTCTTCAAATTCTTCAACGAGGCTGACGGCAATGACATTCGTTACTTGAAATCTCTCTCCCTCGTCTCCAAGCAGTTTCTCTCCATCACCAACCGCATTCGATTCTCACTCACTATATGTGACCCAACACTCCCTTTTCTTTGTAAACTATTCAAAAGGTTCACTAACCTCACTTCCCTCAATCTCACGCGTTTCCATGGTGACCTCAATAAACTTCTCCGCCAAATCTCTTGTTTTCCATTGAACATCACATCACTCAATCTCTCCACCAAGTCCGCCCTTCCCTTTTATGGGTTGCAAACTTTCTCCGAAAAAATTACAACTTTGACCTCTCTCACATATTCCAACACCAACGGATATTCTATCGATTACATTGACTTGGAGATCATCTCTGATTTCTTCCCTTTGCTTGAAGAACTCGACCTCAGTGACCCCTCCAGCAGTTACGGTTACAGTAGCTTAAGGGTAAACAAGTCTCTCCCATGGGAACTTTTCAAACTCCGCAAAGTTAATCTCTCTAGTCAATACTACGTCAACGACCAATTGCTTTTCCACTTGTTTAAGAATTGTAAACATCTTGAAGAGGCCATCATACTTGGCTGTTATGGCATAACCAATGCTGGCATTGCTTCTGCACTTGCTCAAAGACCAACTTTGAGATCTTTATCCTTATCCGATAATTTCACACCGTTCAACAACATTACTTCACATTTCATTGACTCGTTGGTGAGTTTGAAGGGTTTGACTTGTCTTGATTTATTTTGTTCGCAAATCTCGGATGACTTGCTCTATTCTATTGCAAGGGAAGGCCTTCCTTTGACGAGGCTTGTCCTCCAAAATTGCTACGACTATAGTTATGCTGGAATTTTTTGCTTGTTATCCAAGTGTCGTCAATCTTTACAACATTTGGATCTTTTAAATGCTGATTTTCTAAATGATCAACATGTTGTTGAGTTTTCTTTGTTGCTCGGTAATTTGGTGTTTATAAACCTTAGTAAATGTAGTATGCTCACAAAGTCAGCCTTGGTTGCACTCGTAAGGAACTGTGCTTCACTTAGTGAGATCAAAATGGAAAGTATTGGGAGAAATAGTGTAGAGAATCCTGATTCTTTGATGGATTTTGGTGTATACCCTCAGTTGAAGTCTCTTTATTTCGCTAACAATTCATGGTTAAGCGATGAAAGCATTATAATGTTCGCTTCCATTTTCCCCAATTTGCAAGTGCTTGATTTGAGCAGTTGCAGCGACACATCCGATGAAGGTATTTGTCAAGTTTTAAGGAGATGTTGTAAGATTAGACATTTGAACTTAACCTTATGTTCAAGAGTGAAGTTACATGGATTGAACTTTGAAGTTTCCAAGCTAGAAGTGTTAAACTTATCACGTACAATGGTTGATGATGAAACACTCTATGTGATCTCAAGGAATTGTTGTCGGCTTTTGCAACTGAAATTGAACTTTTGTGATGATGTCACAGAGAAGGGAGTGAATCATGTGATAGAAAACTGCACACAACTTAGAAAAATCAATTTGCGGTGTTGTAGTAAAGTGCATAATAATGTTGTTGACTCTATGCTTAGTTCATGGCCATCAATTAGAAAGATAATAGCTCCACATGGTTTTCATTTGAGTGACAGAAAGAAGAAACTCTTGTTGCACCAAGGATGCATTCTAAAATAACTTTGCTCTCAAATGTAAGATGTTTTATCTATAAGATATATGATTAATTTGAATATATTAGATTATTCCTAATTCCTAACATTTTCAGTATTTTGTTGCAATTCAGTATACTCATTATATTCTTGTCATAAGCAGCTGAGGAATCTTCATTCTAATTAAATTTAAAAGTATTATCATACGGGTCTACATTCATGAAAGTTACTTTGAATTTATAATTGTTCTTAGCAATTGAGATGTTTGTTATTTCGTAATATATTTCCTCGATCATTAAATACTGATATTTTGTAAAATTGTCGCATCTGCATTGAATTTTGCTCCCCTAGAATATCATGAACAACAAAAGTTAATGAAGATTGGCATAGAAAAATCACCATACCCCTCGAGTTTTATATTGTTGTTTTTATACTATAAATAAATGTAAAACCAAAATAAGAACCCAAAGGTCGACAGAGAGATTGAGTAATGTGGAAAAACGGGAGACTTGACAGAGAAGGTAGTTGAGGTCGCCATTGAAGTGCATGAGGTTAAGAGAGGTAATAAGGTTTGTGAACCTTTGGAGGAGGCAGAGGTGGCGAGGGTGAAAAAGGTGGGCTCCACTACAGATAATGAGAGAGGATCATAGACGGTTGGTGATAGAGAGGAACTGTTTGGAAATGAGGGAAAGACTCCAAGCAGCACTTCTCTTTGTCGTTATCATTGACGAGGAATTTGAAGACAAATTCCCGACAATGGTGCCAATAATTCAAAGTACCAAAAATAAAAGGGGTAGGATATTTCAACAGTGGAAATCAAATAAAAATTCTTGAATTTTTTCTTTAATCCAAGATCAAATTAGAAGCTTCACTAAAACAGGAATCAATCAGTCAGAAAGCAATAATGCAGAAATTTTTCACAAAAATCTATTCCACATCCATCCATTTAGATCACATCAGATAAATGATAAACATCACCACAACTTATAAAGGGGTAGTAACCATCTTTAGTTATATTTTTAGATGCAAGTATATGAACACTAAATAAAAGTGTAGTATAAATCTGAACACTCATATAACACCTAACTGTTTGCATTACACAATATAACTTAACTCAAACATTTTTATCAATAGACTTATGAGCCTAAACACAAATTTATTTTTTAAAAAAGTAATTTCTTATAGAAATAGCTCGGAAAAAAAAAAAAAAAACTTATTTCAAAACTCAAACATCAGCAGAGCAGTTTCAGAATACTAGCAAAGGCATACATGACTCAAGAAGTGTTCCTCCTCTTCGTCTCGTCGTTGAAACTTGAAACGATAATGAGGTGGAACAACTATCTTTCTCAATGATGGCCTTGAACTTATCATTGAGGCAGCAATTGTGAATAAACTACAAAATAGATCATCACTTGTAAATAATAATAAACTACAAAAGTTCCACTTATCATCATAAGTTAATCCTTCAAATGATATTCAAACACTAGGTACCAGTATTAAGCTACACACACATACATATACTTAAAGAAGGTTACTCTGCGATGAATATATAATGTAACAAGTCTTTAGAATAGTAGCATAGCCAAACAAAAAAACATCAATCCAATGCTGAATTAAGCTGCAAATATCATGAGAAACTAAAGTAAGATCCATCCAAATAATGTTGATTTAAGCTGCCTGCAAAATTCTTTGACATCCATATCAGCAAGATCTCCCTAATGAAGCATGTCTCACAATTTGTATAATTCACATCTTCAATTCCCTTTAGGTCCTTCAAATGTCTTCCAATGGATTTTGAATCCCTACCCTGATGTCAAAGGAGTCATGAACTTCAATTCAGTTCATAGAACAGATTACGGAAAATTCTCGAAAATGAGACTGACAGATTAATTGAACATTCAAATCAAAGCAGAAAAGAGACAATAGTCAGTCAATATCAACAAAGCATAATTTCACAAGCACAATAAGAAATAAAAGAATTCTCGTTGGCGTAACACAACATGACTAAATTTCATCAAAAAGTATGACACAAATCTAATTCAAGACACATTAACACAAAATGAAAAGCAAATGCAATTTAAATCTGCATATAACACAAATCTGCATGCAATATATTCTACAATATAGGAAAATCTTACACAATTACTTTAGCCAATTATGATGCACAGACTTATGAGCAAGACACATTAACAAATAAAATAACTTATCACAAAAGTAAATCTGAAAATGAAAAAAAGAATCTTACATATTTCAGAGTTCAAACTCCAGCACAGAACTTTCAAAATACTAGAAAATAAGGCATCCAAGACGTGATAAGAGTCCCTTAATATCATTGAGATGATAGTGAGGTGGTGCAGTTATCTTTCTCAATGAAGGCCTTGAAAATACCAAGGTAACAAAATTAACAAAGACTTTATAACAATACCCCAAATCGATCTCTCTGAGTTGCGTGCAATTCTCAAACACATGTTTCACTCCCTTATTTGTGACATTGTTACAGCTTTCTAGTAACAGTTGCAAAAGCCCAGGACAATTCTTTGAGATCACATAAAGTGTTTCATCGTCAACACTTGTATATGACAAGTTCAACACCTTCAATTTAGGAGCTTCAAAGTTCATTCCATGCAGCTTCACTTCTAAACAGAAGGATAAGTTCAAATGCCTAATATTACAACATCTCCTTAAAATTTGATTAATACCTTCTTCAGATATGTCATAGCAATTGTTCAAATCAAGCAGTTGCAAATTGGGGAAAATGGAAGCAAAAATTTTGATGCTTTCATCTCTTAGGAATGAATTGCAAGCCAAATGGAGAGATTTTATTCTAGGGTTTACAACAAAATCCACGAGAGAATTAGAATTCGCTATACTCTTTTCTCCAATAGTTGTGTGTTCCATTTTGATCTCACTAAGTGAAGGACAGTTTCTAACGAGCGCTAACAAGGCTAAATTTGTGAGATTCCGATTACCACTAAGGTTTATAGACACCAAACCACCAAGAAACAAAGACAACTTGACAACATGGTCATCATTTAGAAACTCAGTTCTTTGAATATCTAAATGTTGTATAGATTGACACTTGGATAACAAAAAGAAGATTCCAACATAACTATAGCCGAGACAACTTTGTAGGACAAGCCTTCTCAAAGGAAGACCACCCATTGCAATAGAGGTAAGCAACTCATCTGAGATATGTGAAAATGAAAAATCAATACTAGTTAAGCCCTTCAAACTCACCAATGAGTCAATAAAGTATGAACTGATGATGTTATTGCTCCCACCCGATCTACATCTAATGGATAGAGACCTCAAAGTTTTTCGTCTCTCGTGGATTGCAGAAGCAATGCCATGGCGATTTAAGATTGAGGAATAACTAAACATGATTACTTCTTCAAGAAACTCACAATTCTTACACAACTGCAAAAGCGATGAGTCGTTAACATAGAAATGACCAGAGAGATTAATCTTGCGGAGTTTTAAAAGGGATGATGAAAGAGCATCTAAACCATCGAGGAAGCTTATGTGATTTTGGCTTACAAACGCTTCGGGATTACTAAGGTCAAGTTCTTTGAGAAAAGGGAAACATTCGGCAATGAGAAGCAAGTCAGTGCTATAGACAGACTCAATATTGGAACAAATGAGAGATGTCAAAGTTGTAATCTTTGTGGAGAAAGCTTGCAACCCAATTGCGGGAATGGTAGGTTGGTTGGAGATATTGAGCGATGTGATGTTCAATCGGAAACAAGAGATTTGGGAGAGAAGCGCGTTGAGGTCACTGCGGAAACATGTGAGGTCGAGGGATGTGAGGTTGGTGAACCTTTTGAAGAGGCGATGAAGGAAGGGGCGTGTTGGAACACAGATAGTGAGAGAGAATCGAAGACGGTTGGTGATAGAGAGAAACTCTTTTGAGACGACAGAGAGAGACTTTAAGTATCGGTGGTTGTGTTCACCATCGCCATCGTTGAGAAGTGTGAAGATAGATTCCCAACAATGATCTGGTAAATGAAAATCCGCTTCTTCAACCATTGTGGAATAAGCTAGATTTTCAATAATATCAACGGAAATTTCAGGAATGGTAGGTCGGTTGGAGATATTGAGCGATGTGATGTTCAATAGGAAACAGGAGATCTGGGAGAGAGGCGCGTTAAAGTCATTGTGGATACACGTGAGGTTGAGGGATGTGAGGTTGGTGAACCTTTTGAAGAGGCGATGAATGAAAGGGCGTGTTGGAACACAGATAGTGAGAGAGAATCGAAGACAGTTGCTGATAAAGAGAAACTCTTTTGAGACGACAAAGAGAGACTTCAAGTATCGGTGGTTGTGTTCACCATCGCCGTCGTTGAGAAACGTGGAGATAGATTCCTAGCAATGATTTGGTAAATAAAAATCGGCTTCTTCAACCATTGTGGAATAAGCTAGATTTTCGATAATATCAATGGAAATTTGATTGTTGTGGTAGAAGAAGGATAGTTGTACTGATTCGGTATACTCGAAAGAAACCCTTGGTACAAAATTGACGATCTAGCAAGGATTGCATTTCAGTAAATTGCATCTCATCTTTTATGGAATCGGCATTACTTCATAAAGGTTACAAGCATATATAGTAAAACCTAATGGACTAGACTAGTAACCTAAAAACCTAAAGGACCCAATAGCATAAGCCCAATAACTTTGAGAATATATATATATATATATTATTGAATGGAGCCTTCAAGTACATTAATGATACTTAATTGTTTTGGATCACAACAATTTGGTGTTTTGTGAATTATAAACTTACATACAAAAGATATCACTTCTAATAAAGTTCAAAATCAGCAGGGCATACATGCAAAGACGAAAAAAAAAGTGTCCAGATTTCTCATTAGACCAACAACATATCTCTCACTATTCAAATTGAATCAAAATAAAAGAAAGATTTGATAACATGAATATATTCAGAGCCAAGTATACTAGTTTATCATAAATTACTTCGACTTTCTATCTGCCAAGTTCAAGGAAAATGACATATTACACAGCTACTATAAACCAGTTAAAGTCAAACGAAATTGATGACTCACTTCTTCTATTTTACTAATCAAATCTGTGTGTTTAATGCTATCAGCATGCTTCCTCAACTTTGGCTGAAACAATGACCAAATCCTATTCTTCAAACTCTCGACTGGCACATTTGAGATCGTCCTGAACCTCATCTTCCAGCTCAAGTTGGCTCGTACCCTGAAGAATCATAAGCATTCACAGATTGAACAATTGAAGACATACCAGATGAGCAAGTGTCTTAAGCACATGAATCGTAAATCATTAAAATGAAGACTTCAAGAAATGAATAACATATCACGACTGGACAATATAGGTATCGTGCAAGAACTGACGACTGACCAAGCTGCAGCATTGAGACCGGCCATGATCAACAAGGACTGTGATGTTGTTAGGAACCCAAATTCAAGAAAGAAGAGAAAAGTATTATTAATGATAAAAATAAACTATTACAGAGATTGAATCCCTAAAATCTAAGGGCAAAGCTCCTCAAAGGAAGAAAGAAACCCCCTTACCCACCCCTAAGGTTCTAATAAAAAATGTGTTACTGATAACTGAATAATCCCCCACTTTCCCTCTCACGCACCTTATATTCTACCTCTCATATAATTCACTCTCTATCTCCATCTCGAACAAGGCGTCCATGACGCAAGAAGCGTTTCATATTTCTATCACTAAGACAAAAATAAGTTGGAACTGTTATCTTTCTCAACGATGGCCTTGAAAATACCATAAAGCCAACAACATTAGCATGCACTTTAAAACAACCATCTAAATTGATCTCTCTGAGTTGCGTGCAGTTCTTTACCACATGCTCCACCCCCTTGTTTGTGACATTGTCACAACTTTCCAGTGACAGTTGCAAAATTCCATAACAACTCATTGCGATCACATAAAGTGTTTCATCGTCAACACTTGTATGTGACAAGTTCAACACCTCCAATTTAGGAACTTCCAATAAGTTTATTCCACACAGCTTCACTCTTGAACAATGGGCTAAATTCAAATGTCTAATTTTACAACATCTCTTTAAAACTTGAAAAATACCTTCTTCAGATATGTCATCGCAAGAACTCAAATCAAGCAGCTCTAAATTTGGGAAAATGGAAGCCAACATTATAATGTTTTTATCTCTTAGCCAATCACATTCATGTAAATAGAGAGATTTTAATTTAGAGTTTACAACAAAATCCATGAAAGGATTAGAATCCTCTACACTCGTTTTCCCAATAGTTGCATATTCCATTTTGATCTCACCAAGAGAAGGACAGTTCCTAGCAAGTGCAAATAAAGCTAAATTTGTGAGATCCGAACTAGTAAGGTTTATAGACATCAAATTACCAGGAATCAAAGACAAGTTGACAACATGTTGATCATTCAAACAATCATTTGAATAATACACAGTTTCAAGATCCAAATGTTATATACGTTGACACTTGGATAACAAACCAAAGATTCCTGCATAATTATAGCCGGTGCAATTTTGGAGGACAAGCCTTCTCGAAGGAAGACCTCTCATTGCAACAGTGGAAATCTAATCATCCGAGATATGCGAACGGGACAAATCAAGACTAGTTATTAAACCCTCCAAATTGATCAACGAGTCAATTAAGTGTAACCAACTGTTGTCAGGGCTTTGATCTGATCTGCATCTAACAGATAGAGACTTCAAAGTTGGTCTCTCGCGGATGGCAGAAGCAATGCCATCATTAGTTAAGATTGGACATTCCAACATGATAACCTATTCAAGAAACACACAATTCTTACACAAGTTCCAAAGCCATGAGTCATTTACATAGGAATGACCAGAGAAGTTAATCTTGCGGAGTTTTAAAAGTGACGATGAAAGAGCATCTAAACCATCGAAGAAGCTTATGTGATTTTGATTTACAAACTTACTACTGAGGTCAAGTTCTTCGAGAAAAGGGAAACATTCGACAATGAGAAACAAGTCAGTGCTATAGACAGACTCAATATTGGAACAAATGAGAGATGTCAAAGTTGTAATCTTTTTGGAGAAAGCTCGTAACTCATTTGCAGGAATGGTGGGTAGGTTAGAGAGATTGAGAGATGTGAGGTTCAATCGGAAACAAGATATTTGAGAGAGAAGTGCGTCGAGGTCACCTGAGAAGCATGTATAGTGAGTGAGAATCGAAGATGATTGCTGATGGAGAGGAACTGTTTACTTTAGAGACAACAGAGACAGGTTCCATGTAACGTTGGTTGTCTTCACCGTCATCGGCGGCGTGGTTGAGGAATGTGAAGATAGATTCCCAGCACTCATCCGGTAAATAAAGATCTGGTTCTTCAACCATTGTTGAATGAAATTGGATCAGAGAGTTTGTTCTGGTGAGCGAGTGAGTGAAATGAATGATACTATATTATATATGTGGGTTATGGGTGAAGCAATGGCGCAAGGTTTATGTTTAGAATTAGGATTAGCTTTCTTTTCTTCTGGCGCAAGGTTTAGGTTAGGTTCCAAATTCATATTTAAGAATCCGTCACCATCAATTAGAGTTGTTTTTAATTTTCAATTACAATCAATGGTACTAACGTCCCGTGAGCATATAGCTTCGTTGGTAGAAATATTACATATAATATGCGAGATTGGGTTCGAACTTTGGTGCTAGTCCCACTTATTTACTTTAAAAAAGTTTATTCACTTTAAAAAAATAATATCTACCCACTAAACTACTTAAAAAAAAAAAAATCAATGGTACTTAGTCATAAGTAAGATGGGTAATTAAAAATAGAACCCCGACCACTTGCTTACAGGTCCAAAATTGGATCCAGATTCACTGTTGTTCATTTTTTACAGTTTCATGCGGTATTAAATCGCATCCATGTATTTAAGATCAGATATTTCTGATGTTTCACACAATTTTATGATTAAATCAATCTCAACCACCGATTTTAGATCAGACGACTGAGATCAGTTACGGCAGGACGCAATAACCGCAAAAAATATTGATTCCTCAAATCTTACAACTTAGACTAATTTATTCTTGGTTTTTTATTTTTTTTATATGGAATCTGTTAAGAGGCTTCTTTAAGTAAGTTTCGTCGCCTTCTTCTAAAATACTTTTTACTTAGTTTTCTTCTTTATAAAGTGGTTTTTTAATACAAGAGTTTATTCCAAACTTTGTTTGGCCCGACCTCTTCTTCTAAAGAGATAAAAAGTCTCATATTCATAATTCGGCAGTGAAGTAAGTAAAGTCTAACAAAAAATCGAATTTGAATTCTTCCGAATGATTTGTCCCAAGAAAAGCTCATTAACAAATTCAAAATTGTTTTCCCCTTACTTTTCTTCCATACCAAACAACTTTAAAATTATTTTAGAGATAAATATGTTTCTGTCATCCGTGTTGTTTTCTTTTCCCGACACAGTTATTTTTGTTAGTGCACTTGTCGCAAGCGAACATGTCATCACCTTTCAAGTATTAAGAACAATGAGTAAATCCACATATCGCACTCGTCGTTTCTCCACCATCGTCGAACATCGCCATAGATGCAGTCCACCGTCCATGAGAAAAAGGAAGGAAAGATTAATAGGAGAGTGGATTCTCTCAATTGTAAAAAACAATTAAGGAAATAATGTGTAATCTAGATCATTCATATTGTTAAAAGAAGATAAAGTTGAATATTATTTTTTAAAAAAGACGTAAAAATTGAGAAAAATTAAGGGGAAAAAATGGAGAGGATCATTCTCGATTAATAGTATTCCAACTTATATAGAGATTTATTTGTTTAATAATATAAAATTCTCTTAATATAGGAAAACTCAAATTTTTTACAGGTGGGGATTTTATAGAGTTTAGATAAATTAATTAATCATAAATATTTTATTTTCATTTATTAATCATAAATATTTTGTTTAAATTATTTTGATATTTTTGCAACATTTTTAAAATTAAAAGTAAATTAATCATAAATATTTGAGATAAATATATTTTTAATCCTTGTGAATATTAAAAGTTTCATTTCTAGTCCCAAAAAAAAAATTTCTTTTCCAAAAATGGTCCATAGTGTCACGTCAATTAGTTTATGTTAACTCAACTTATTTATCCCATTGTTTTACTTTCTTTTTCCCTTTCTTTCCTCCTACTTTCCTCTCACTCTCTTCTTCAACCAACCAGAGCATAACCTTTCCTTCTTTAACCCCAAATTATTTCTCTCACTGATTGAATTCTTTCAAATCCCGCGCCGCCCTCTCATCTCCACCACTGCGCCCGCCGGCGCCGCCCAGTCACCTCCGCACCTTGACCAAGAACCAGCTCTCGCAGCCTTCTTTCTCTGAACTTCCCAAGCTCGTCTGTGACCACCACCATCCTCCTTCTTCGTCTATTGGTGTGTTCTCTTTCTTCCCATTTACCTTTTCATATTTTTCCCAATTAGGGACTGAAAACTTTATCAATGGCATTGATTGATAAAAATCATATATTATTATTATTATTATTATTATAGGTTTATCAATCGATACACTATTGCTTTTGATCTGATAACTCATCGCGATTTGTGTCTTAATATTATTATAGGCTTATGAGATTGACTATGAAACACCGACACAAACATCTAACAACAGACTAACACCGACCGACATGTTAACACTGATAATAATTTGAAAAAAATAAAATGAATAATGTGTGACTGCTTTAATTTAATGTGCTGTTAGGCTCGCATAATTTCTATAGGCTCACTCGAATTTTATTGTTTTTCCCCTATAATATACACTGATACTGCAACTTTTGCTTTTTGTTATCTCTTACACGAGTTTTTTTCATATCTTTGAGAACTGCATTGTTGTTGAATTTGTCGACACATGTGCTCCTAGTGTGCTCAAAGCTATATGCGATACTCAGTTTTTGTTTAACTGTCAATATAAGGAGAAGAACTACATAGCCTCGAACAAGGAGGTTCAGAACACAAGCTGAAAGAAATTTTGTATATCAATTGTATTCTGATTCTCAAGTTAAATATTTTATGAATCCTTTGACATGACCTATGATTTACGAGCCAATGTTTTTGACTGATCTGATGACTGGTCCAGGTTTAACAACATTGCTCCAGTGAATGATAAAAAATGAGCTGGAACTTTTAAAGTGAAAAGAGGATGTTTGGCAGCGGAGGAAGGTGGTTACGCTTCTTTGTGCAATCAAAGCTTTTTCCTACAACATCAATATGCAACAAATCTGCCCAGAGAAGTTCCTTTTGTACTTCGGCAAAGAACAATAACAATAACAACAACAGCAAGGACATCATCACCGACGAAACGTACCGGCAGCTCGAAAATCTCGACATGATTACTGCTGCCAAGATCCTTTTCACCGATCCCCCAAAGAAGAAAAAGTTTGGGTATTTATCCCCCCTTTAATCTCTTGCATTTCGTTGAACATCTTCACTCCACCCAGAATCTTCAACTATTTTTTTAATATCTATGATTAAATAATCCTCCTATATTTGTTTACAAATGTCTATGTTTATAGATAACCCAAAATATAAGTAGAAATTCTTACTTTGCATCTCTGTCTTTCTTGATCAGGTTTGATTTCCATCTCGTGCAATTTTTTTTTGCCTGCATGCCTTCTTTGGGTATGATAGCATATTTGAAGTTTTTCTCCAATCAGTGAACTTATTATTATTCGCAGTTTTTCTGAAAAAAAAAAGTCTACTGCTAACATCTAACTACAATTTTTATTTCTCTTTACTGCTACAGCTGTATATTTGGTGGCGCAGTATGCTCGTTATGAAATAAGAAGAATGGAAGGGGTAAGTAAAAAGTCCCGTTTCCCTTTGTAATAGCATTGTAATAATTGTAATGTAAAAGTGACTTTGTTGTGCAGTATAGAGATGTTGGTAAGATGCATGTTATATTTGCACATCTTATCACTTATGTATCTTCTTATTTGACCATATCAGTTTAGGGATCCATCTTAATGTACTCCAGTTGGGTGTAAATAATTTACGAGATGCTTTGTCCTTCATATGTTGTGCAATTATTTGTTGCTGCATCATGGTGGTATTCTATGCTGAGAAGTGGGAACTAATGAGATACAATACAACCATACAAGTATAATAACTACATTATGAAAATTTGTGAAATATGGTTGAACTTCTAAATAAAATCTATTTAATTTTTGGTGAATAGTTACTGAACTCATGAGATCGGGTGCTGCTTTTTTACTAATACTTTTTATTAGGCGTATAATATGTCCTGAATTATATTTTCCTTTTTTGTTGCTGGACCTGTTTCTTGCTGGCACTTTGTGAATAAAAGTGTCGCTGTTTATCTGTATATCCATTTGACCTTGTATGCGTTTGAATACTTGAATTAAGAATACTGTCATTTTTCCGGGGTTGATTTTCCTTCTTGTTAATGGCTTTTTTCCAAATTACTTAATAGGAAGTGGAGGAGAAAAAGAAAAAGAAGGAAGAAGAAGAAGCAAAGGAAAGAGAAAAAGAACTAGAACTAAATCCCCCCGAGGAAAATGAAGCAAAATCTGATGCTCAGCTGTCAGAGGTGAAAGAAAGACTTGACAAACTCGAAGAGACTGTAAAGGAGATTGCTGTTGTAACAAAGAAGCAATCAAGCAGTAACATAGACACAAACCAGGTAACTGGTGAAGCGAAAGAACCCCAAAATATATCTGCGCCAAGTAGCACGAGTGGAGGCAAGGATAATTCTCTCAAATCAAAGCCAGAATTAGATGAAGAAAGTAAGGGTTCAGTGGTAACTCCGAATTCTTCTCTTCAGGATACAACAGGCCAGAATCAAAGTGAAAAATCTTCTTAAAGGTGCTTGGTTCTGAAGAACATTTTTTAAGTCAAAAGTACATAATTTATGAAAAGCTGTAGCGCAGGGCTCGTATTGATATTTTGTTGATTTCTGTTGGTGGAAACTTGAAAGCAATTCCTAGTCATGTTTTATGATATTTCCCAAGCCATGGTCATGGTGTCTAGGGAAACTTGGAAATTGGATGCATCATGGATGGCATACCCCCATGAAAGGGTTGGATGAATTTTGACTGAAAATCATGGTAGTCTCTATCAGAAGCAGTTCACTTTGCTTCTTTCCCATGGATGATGATATAATGTAAATCCAAGATTGAAGAGAAAGAAGAAGTGAGATACTGAATGTGGATTTTTATTATTCTTTTTATCTATGGAAACATATAGTATTGAGATTTGAGATCCTAGGAGTATCATCGGCATCTTAGTAAAAAAAATAAAATAAATCATCAGTATCCTGCTACTAGTATAACGTACCATGGCTCTACCGATTTGAATGAATGAATATTATTTTTTGTCGGAAAAAACATCACCAAGTGACCTAAAAATTCATTATTTAATGTGTAAAATAAATTCAAAATTTGGAAACTTTATGCAATTTCATAAATTAGAGGACTGTACTTTCAATAATAGAAATAAGAGAAAGTTTTTTATAAAATCAACAAAATTATAAAAATGAAGATCAAAAGTACTATTAAATTTATTCATTTTACAAGTCGAGTACAAAAACTGCGTAAAAAAATTGGTTTCCAGAGTCTCGCTAGTGAGTGTCCTTGAAAGGATGTGATAAATTTAAATCTTTTTATGAATTTTTTTTTTGACGGATTTATGAATGTTTTTTTGAACTCTAAAGTCCTTCCTTTTTTTTTTATCTTGAACTAAAATATCATTTCTTCACTTTAAATTTTATTTATTAAAAAAAGTGTCATCTATTTTTTTAAGATTAAAAGTGAATATTAGAGTCGATAAATTCTAACTCAATTATTAGATATGTCGAAATTGTTAGATCGAACACTATGATCGAAGTTCGAACTCCGATCCTCCATTTTGTGTGTGAGTTTTCAAAACTTATCATTTTTACTATCTAAAAATAATGAATTTTAGAATTTTTGTGTGTGTGAGAGAGATAGCCTTTTAAATTTTCAATCTTGTCAAAAATAAAGTTCTGAAATTTTGGGGGTCTATAGATTCATTGATTCCCATTTGATTAACATAAACCCTAAACCCTTCCATCATCTACCTCTAAACCCTGCACTTGGTTTTCCACTCCCAATTTGTCCAATGGCACGCTTCTTCCGTTCCCTCAGAAAAACCCTAACACACCAAATTCACATTCAACAACAACAACAACTATGCCTTTCTCCTCTTCCTCGCATCATCTCCCGAAGAACTTACATCTCCGAAATGCGCAAAGAAGCTTTCGAAGGACAAATTTCCAGACTCCTTCGTACCGAAATTCAGTACGAGCTTCATTCCTCTCCTCCTTCCAATCCCGTACGTCTTTTTTTTTCTCCCTTTTCGTAATTTGTGGTTTTATATGTAATGGGTTTTGATCAAGGGTAATTGGGTAATTATGATTTGCTTTGTTCTTGTTAGAATGATTGAAAAGATTAGAACTTTTTATGGCAATTTTGATTTACTTATTTGAGTTTATCTACCGGCATAAGCTCATAAGCTCATTAGGATGGGTTATGAAAACAACTTAGTTAAATATCTCACGAAAACAATTAATAGCTAGATAAAAATTATTTGATTTTAATTTATCTTTTGTTCTATAATAAGTTATTATAGACGTAGTTTATACATAGACACTTATAAGAACTATAAACACATTATTAAGTTGTTTATATAACAGAGTCTTAATCTGAATGTGTTTAGTAGCTGCTTAGGAAAAAAATAAGTTGTGGGAAAAAGCTATATTTTACATTTTAAATTTCTAGCGTCAAAATGTTTTGAGCTAGTTTGTATAAAGCATAAACTGTTTTGTAAGTGCCTTGTTTTACACTGACAATCTGACATCTGATGTAAATTTACTATTTTGTCACATCGCTCATCTTTTATAGCAGTATTTTGAAATCGAATTCGAATGTATGAAGTTGCGATGTAGTGAATTAACATGGGATATGGATATTGGATGCAGATCGCCTGCTGTAACTGCTTCATGCTGTAGGTGATCTCAGCCTTCCATGAATGATCCAATGGCTCAAATTTACTTAATTTTACATTGAATTTGATCTCAGCCATTCATTTTTTATTGGACGGTCATATACAATTACTGCATCGACGCAGTAATTGCGTCACATCCATTTCCCAAGTTGAAATTAACTTGTATCTCTCAAATTTTCAGAACTCTCATATAGTCAAATCTAGTTTCTTCATGAGTTAGATGTTGAAAGACTTAGCCAAATGCACTGTTAGTGTTTACTTGGAGACTTGATGTTTTGATGGCAATAAGTAGATGATGTTTTTCTTTCTAAAAGGTGTTGTTACTTTTATTTGTAAGAGGCTGCAATGTTGTTTTGTAACTTTCTTTTACAATGTTCTTTGCAATTATTATCGTTTGAGGAAAATCTCTAGCTTTTTTCAGTTGAATTTTGGTAAAGTTATTCTTGTGTACAGGACATGAATAATTAGGGGGTTGTTCTTTGTTTTGCAGCCTACAAACAAGTTTGGTTCCTTTTTGGTGGATGGACGACCTGGTGACCGATGGGTTACATTGAAAAGACAATTTGCAGATGAAAATATTAAAGTTGAAGTCACCATGTTTGATGGAGCTGTTCCTGCTCCGAAAAAAAGCGGTGGTGTGGCTAATGCAGATGAAGTGCAGCTACACATTACCTTAATTGTGAACATCTCCAAGGGCGATGGCAGTGTGCTGGAAATCATGTGCTCTGCTTGGCCCGACAATATAGAGATAAAAAGGTTGTTCATCCGCACAAACAAAAAAATGTCAGCTGAGCCCTACGCTGGTCCTGACTTTGAGTAAGTTTACATCCTCATTTCTTACCCTAATTGTTTGCTTACAACCAGTGTAAGGTGTTGTTAAATAGTAGCTATAGCACTACAATATAGCGGAATTTGAACGAATTATTATTGTTCCACAATCCTTTGTTTAGTACAAAATGTTGTCAGATAGGGGCTATTGCTGCGCTATAGCACTGCTGCTTAACAGAAGTTGAACAAACTGATATTTTCTGCAATCAGTAATTGACAATACTGCTTACAATTTTGGATGATAGTTAGATATAGAATTGTGTTCACACTTCTTGATGTTGGTTCTTTACAGGGAATTGGATGATGAGTTGCAGGAAAGCCTTTATGATTTCTTGGAAGCAAGGGGTATAAATGATGAACTTGCAAAATACTTGCATCAGTACATGAAACACAAGGATAAAACAGAGCTAATAGGATGGATGGAGAAGGTGAAATCTTTTATTGAGAGGAAATAAGCTCATTGAAATTTAAATGTTCTAGATGAGATAAGCCATGAGATCATATCTCGTCTATTTTGAACTGAACTCTTTCATATAAGGTAAACACTTATTTTTGTTCCCCACTGCTTTAGATTTACAGTTGTTGGTGTTAGAAGAAATTGTACAAGGTAAATAGGAAATGGCCATATTGTATTTATGCTTCTTTTTTTGCGAATTTCCTCTCCCAAAGAAAGAAGAGTAAAAACATGTCAGATGACATTTTTAATGAAAGATTCTACTCTCTGTCGAAAATTATGTGTGGTCTACAATCTATGATAAGTACTGACATGACATTGTTCTGGGACCAATTGATTAATAGTAGACAGCAGCCGAATGAGGGCTGTAATTATTTTAAGCTTGTTTCAAAATAACGGCTTAACAGATACTACTTATACTTGCTGCACAAGACTCCACTAAAGTGTTAAAAGTTAACAAAACAGAAAATCATGTTGTGACTCAGTTATCTGTATTAGGCTGTTATGCAGGTGCTGTACCTCAAATGTGTAACACTCAAATTACATTTCGATCTTTAATCGATTAAAATGTAGATGGGGATACATTTTACTTACATGCTTACATCAGATAAATTTTCCTAGAATTATTCATTTACTGTATGAAACAATCTCACATATATACACAATTCTTTCTTGCCTCAGAATCATAGAATCATGCATGGCTTGATCAGTGGAAATGCTATATCCACGCCCTCTTTTGAGATTCTTACCCACTCCTTTATTTTTTATTATAAATTCCCAAAATACCTCTAATTTCGTCCAACATACAAATACCATACCACTTCCTCTACTCAAGCACCCCCATCACCATATGTCTCATTTTGACAATCCATCATTGACAACCATTTTCTGACAACTATCCTTTACTGACCAACTATCCTTTTGACAAATATGGTGTCTGTTTTTTTTTTTTTTTTTCCCGTTTTGTGATGATCATTTAAAATTCAAATGGAACACTGGAAAATTAAGTTTATGGATATGTAAATTGAAATACAGTGTTGAAAATTTAGTCTTTGGATATTAAAAATCCAAATACAATGACTGTAAGCTTAGTTTTTGAATGTGTACAATTCATATACAATGTACAAATTTCAAATACTTCTTTAGCTTCTCTTTTAAAAATTCAAGTCATATATTATGTTTCTATCAACAACAAAAAGATCCATTTTACATATTTTTTAGCATTATTATTTTATTTTTTGACTAATGTTTAGCGTTTTTATGATAAAGAGTGTTTTTAAGACATTGATTCAGGAAATAAATATAGAAATATTGTGTTGGAAAATGATGAATTTAACTTTTTAAAAGTTTTTAAAAAAATTATTACAAAGAAGGCTGAAAGGCCAAGACTCAAAAAAATTTAAAAATGTTGTTTCCAATTGCAAAATTACTATTTTTAGCTAATGCTCTTATGACATTTGCTATTTATCTTCCTTAACTAATGCTCTTATGACCCATTTTTTAATCATAAAATGAAATGGTTAACAGTTTTTTTTATCTCTTAAAAATTATATATTCTTTATATTATAATTTTTCATGTCTTGATATTTCACAACTAAACAAAGCTACATTGTAAAACAAGAAAACTTGGAGGAATATATGCAAAGTTGAATTCTGTAGCATTTTGGTGCATGCATGGTATAATTATATAGAATATCAGTAATATGCTTAAATATAATTGATCCTGGCTACAGTTTCTATAGTAGAGTTATCTTGAAAGGGACCAGTTATGTTTAGATCAACTTAACCTTGTAAAAGTCTTAATAGAAAAAGACATTGGAATATAACTATTTTCTTTGGTGAATAATTTGAATATAAGTATTGTTCTTCTATATTTGTTAAGGTGAGTTTGAATATTCAATTTAACTTAAACCATAAAACTTGCCGACATTAGTTTCTCTAGAGAATTAGAGATGAAGTGATTATGACATGACTTATTTTGTTGAAAAGAAACTGAACTATATAGTAATAATTGTTCAAATATATTATCTTGATATATGCTACTAATTGGTTAAAATCAATGAATACAACCAGTGATACCAAAGTATAGGTAGAATAAAAAGAATAGAAAAAGAACAAATATGCACTGTTTCACTAGCCTAACTAAGATGTTGATGTTAAAATTCAAGTTTCATGTCCTATCTATTATTGAAGATGAGGACATATAATCTCATATTTGATTATCATATAATATCTTGATGAACAAGAATAAAAAATTTTTCTTTAAATGATAGCTCCACATGTTCCCTTATGTTTGTTTTTTGTGTTTCTTTCTTAGTTAGGAGGCAAAATTAAAGGTTATGATGAATATTAATTTATTGGATGAATGGTGAAAGACTTAGGTATGCTACCACAAGTAAAATAGACAGCACAACTAAGGTACTGCTTATGGCAATTAAAAATATCAAACTCATAATCCAAGTTAGGAAACATCTTAGATCTTACATATAATTAACTGTCATAATGACTAGACTTTCAGCTAGCTTTTGAACCTTAATTTCATCATAATATTACTTTAGTTTAATGATTAACATGAGATTAGTATAAACATCAGGTGGATATGGACCTACCAATTTGAAGGGTACATAAGATATCATTAGTTGAAAAATCAATGTTCAAGATTTTAATCAATACTCATTCTATCTCACAATAATTTACCTATTTGTGAAAAAAATATCGTCTCAATCACTTAGTTTTCAAGGTGATATTAATTATACTTTTTCAGTTGTATCTTTAATTAATACTATCTACATCACTTTCAATTTAATATTTTTCTCTGTATATTTATGATAATGGTAAATACACAATTACTTGGTAAGGGTAATGTAGTAAAAAAGTAATGTTTTCTCTCTTTGCATATCAGATGTTCATGTAACCTTTTATATAGAGAAAAAAGAACATACACTAATAAGGTAGAATAATTTTTCATTATCAACCGATCACAATTATTTTTTTCACCACGTCATTTTATTAAACTCTACTCTCTTAATATGACATAAAAAATTAAACTATTTTTATTAATTATCAGTATAAAATAAATTTACACCGACAATTCATATCATTTAAACTCTTTTATATATGAGTTGTACTTATGATACTTTGTACACTTTTAATATACAAACTTTATACACTTTTCTTTTTTAATAGATGTGAAATGGTTAAAGGTAAATTAGTGTAATAGTGAGGGAGTAGATTTATTCTTTTGAAATGATGTGATACTGATATCATAGCTGAGGGTCACTATGGCTTACTTTCACATGGCTTGCTGCCACACCAACTTCTATGATCCCAATACAGATGGTCCATTTCTCCAACAACAGGTGGGTCAAAGTAGGAGTCAGTGACACAATTGCAACCATTGAAACGTGCATTTTGGTGGACCAATTTTTTCAATAAGAACTGAAAAATATGACACTCACTAGCTTCCATATTTCTACAGTGGATCTTTGTCACCCAATATGTGTGACACATATCTTCTACCTTTATTCAAACAGTCCTAGGTTGACATTCAGTTCATTGTCAATTATTATTTTTCCTTTTTTTTTTTTAATTCCCTTTTGCAACAAGTGAACTTCAATAACTATTTGGAATTACAGTTAGTTCTTTATAGTAATAAACATCAGACACAATTAAATTTAACAGTGTCAACACAACACCAAACATCTTTTTAATGTAAAAATTATGTTACATAGGTTCATAATTGTGGTTAATATCTAAACTTGTTGAAATATTGACTATTGATGTTTAACTCGACGGCTAAGATTACTTACTTTTAATCTATAAACTAAATAGATCACATTAGATGGTAATATAATTAATTAAAAAGTGTGACCAAAATATATTAAAAATTATATGTTGATCAAGTGACATCAGTACTTCCTTTCCCTATTTCTTTTTCTAATTTAATATATAGATCTCTGCTTTATGTTTTTGGATGAATCAACCTGCAATTAATTAAGAAAGTTTAGCAGCAAACAGTTTATAACTTCCCTGCCAAGTTCATAAGCTCTTGGAATTAAACAAGGTTTGAAGTACTCATGCTGTCATGCACAAAGTCAATTAAATCAACATGGAAATTTTATCTTAAAAATTAATCCATGGAGAGAACATTTATTATTATGACAAAATATAAAGCAAATAATAACAAAACATGAACTGTGTTATGAGGATATAAGAAGAGATACATGAGGATATATAAAAGAAGTGAAAAAAGTTGGAAACTCTTTGCCAATGAGAAAATAAACTGTGTTATGAAACTACTTAGAGCTTAAGAGACAAGTCAAGATTCTGCAACTTCTCTTGTTTAGACTTCAAATGAGAAGTGCTTTTATCCAATAAGTAACTTCCAAATCCTTCATTCACCAACCCTTTTGGAAACATGGCTACCTTTGAAATGCTATTACCAAAGGATGGTTCAGTTTCATTCCTCAAATGAAAATTTCCAGATGGAAGCTTTCTAATTGCAGGTTGTGAATCAAAATTCTGTCTTTTCCAACCATTTTGGCCATTTGAACAAAATCCAAAAAAGGGTGTTTGGTAAGAAGGTTTGTTAATCATAGAATGCACTTGAATGCCAAGTGATTTGTTGCATAAGCCATAAGAAGACATAGAAGAAGTCATGCTAGTTGTATAGCCTCTTCGCGCCAAAGTTCTTTCGCGCTTATGTGCATTCTGGTGTCCTCCGAGTGCTTGAGAACTATAAAATTTTCTCTGACAATAGTTGCATGAGAAAACTCTTGGATCAAGTTCATTTGGATCATGACTAGATTCTGAGGAGCTTTCTGATAAATTTGCATGGAAACAATTGAGGAGGTTGAGTTCTAGCTTTGATTCATCATCACAAGAATCTTTGCTAGAGAGACTTAGATCAAGTACAAGTTGTTGAGGAGATGATTCATTTTTGTGTTTTCTATCCATAGAAGTTTCAAGGCATGGAAAGTTTAAATTTTCAGATGGATATGATTTTGGCTTTAAGTGATTCATGTGAGAAATATAATGCAAGTACAAGCTTAGTATTGTAGTTATCAAAGTTTGGTTTAACTGCAAGAAAGATGAAGTTTGTTGTAAATGTTGTAACAACAATAAATGCTTTGTGCATATATGTATAGAAATAGATAGCACTATTTTACAGTTACAAGGTCTTAATATAGAGAGACCTCAAAATTAAGACATCCATTTGTGTGAGTGTGAGTGAGAGAGAAAGAGAGAGAGAATTGTATTGCATACTATAGTTAGATATGAACATATTGTATTGCATACTAGCTTGATTGGAACTTATGTAGAGCACTAATGTACAATTACATGGTGCATGGACCCGTGGTTATTTGCGTAATGAGTACATCAATGTCTGTTGGATCAAAATTGAAATGTTTATAAAAACAAATAAATTTTTATTTTTTCTTTCAAAACATTGAAATTTCAAATTCGAAATATTCGAAATCTAAATTGTCCGATCTTGATTCAACGTTCAACGTTAAATGTGTTAAATATTGAAATTATTTTTAATGACTATATTATTGTCTTCACACTTGTCTCTCTACATTGTTTGTATTTGTATCTGCCTTTTATTGGTATATTCATGTCCATAGGTTAGTACATGCTAGATAAGATCAATAGGCTACTTTTTGAATTTAAGAATAATGTATTGCTGTAGAATGGACTTGTCTTATAAAAGGTGTGGTATTCTGAATTTCTTAACCCAGTTGGTGGATTTACATTATCTTTGGGGAAGCTTTCTCTTTGGTCCTTGTCCTACTAACACACTATTGTTGTTTATGTGATAGGATACAGACTTGTCCACATTGTCAACTTATTTAATTAGCAAGTGGCCGGATATTACCATATTTATATTTTCGGCCATCATGCAGTTTTGAATTTCAATCATTAAATGATATTTATAAGATATATTTAAAGTTGATTTGCTGATTATATAGTACGAGAGCCATTTGATTTTCATTTAACGAATAAGATTCTTTGAATATGTGTGACTGCATACTTTTCTTAGGTGCAAAGAATTCGAGTTAGGACTCTAAAATAATTGTGTTTATAAGATATTCTCGACCATCACGCGGTTCTGAATTTCAATCATTAATGTTGTTTATAAGATATAATTTAAAGTTGATTTGGTGATGATATAATACGAGTCATTTGATCTTCATTTAACAAATAAGATTTTTTGAATGCATGACTGCATACTTTTCTTAAGTGCAAAGAACTCGCAGGAATAATTTCGTGCTACCTAATAACTAGTTTTAATCTTCATCTGATCTTCATTTTCTAGAGTTCTTCAATTCGGGTTAAAAACAAACATAGTTTTAATCCTGACATATGAATTGATTCAATTCTAAACTAACTAGCAAGTAGTATCTACATATATATCTTCGAAGGTGTAATTCAGTAGTGATATGCGCCGAGATGATGAAATGAGTATTAAGAATATTTGATTCAATCTCTAATACTAACTATTTCTCTCTCAAATAAATTAACCACTAACATCTATTTTGCATATGCAAATGTTAATAAATTAGTGAGTTATTAATCATGAAGGCTTGAGCTTCATGTCGTATGCCAATTATTCTAAGAGTTTAAACATATAGTTACTTTTTATGACACATATGAACATGAGAACATCCAATTAATAAACTTTATCTTTACTTTTATTTTTCATCATTCTTCTTGTGATAAACCTTTACGTTATACAAGAATGGAGAATATGCATCCCTCATTGCCAATAAATAGACCTTTGGAGATATATTGTTGTGAATAGTAGGAGACTGTGGAAATGCCTAAAGCTTGTGACTCAACAATGTGCACTACTAAGTCCTAAGCTATGACACTTTATATATTAGTGTCTATGGTGAATTTAGTACAAAATTATTATCGTCACTTACTAATAATATGTATGCTATGTTCTGTTAATACATCCCAATCAGTAGTGGTAGAGATGCTGATATATAGTGATCTGAATTTAAACAAAAAATTTCGCATTTCTCTACGTTTAAAATGTGACATGAGTTTAGTGCCATACATATACAAGTATCACTTTTTTCTTTGGAATCTTTTAGAATGAAAGTAATGTAATTTATGAGTTACTAGACTCCTTTTATGATATTCCCACCGAAAATTGGATTAAAGTGTACTTGTGAGGCAAGTGTCCCATATTACAATGTTTTTTACATACAGAGATATCATAGTTGATATGACATCAAAAACTATTGTCCTAGTTTTGTTTCTAAACAATTGCCTTTTCATAGTTGGCCATGGGTCCTTCTTTTTATTCTTTTTTCATTTGTACCTTTGCAGAGAACATAATGCTGCACCTTAACAATTTAATAATTCAAGCCTAGTTTAGGAATTTCATATAATCAAGTTTTTGTTATAATTTCTTCCAATAGTTAAGCTTGACACAAACATTGCCTATCTTGGGAGAATCTATAACTTTGCCATTTTGTGTTTTCATCCATCAATACTACCATTTTGCTTCTTTTGCCCCACACAACATCAATCGTGTGTTTTTTTTTTTTTTGCCATTCAATTCAATTGTGGTTGAATTGTTTGAATTATAATTTAAACTAATGTTTCATTGGTTCGATCTTTTATTCAGTTTTTAAAGCATCGACTTATTTGTGACAGTTGAAATTGTCATGAAAAATGTTAGGTGATACGTTTCCCAAGACTAAATATAGTATAAAGCTAGGCAAAAATTATGGTGTAACCAAATTCTTAAACCAACTTAAAATGTTAATTATATGATCTAATCTTATAAATAACAATGCTATTGCTAAGAGTAAAGTAACCATTTCCTTTCATTTTCATGAAGGTAGCAGCCTTTTTTTGCTTGCAACCTCATTTTATTGTGATTGAGACATCAACCAATTGACACAAACAAAGTGTTGGACACAAGCAACTGATGCTTCATGTATGTACGGTTGGCTTCCAAAAGCCCATGTTTATAAGAATATATATATATATATATATATATATGATGGATGAGTAAAAGCTTTCTGAGATTGTTCATTTAACTCCTCTGCTCTGCCTTTTCTTGTGCTCACGTTGGCTTGGAATCAAATCCTTGACAAGAAAGGAAAAGGATAACTTGCATGTCTGCCTCCAATTGGTAAAAGGCTAGCTTTGAGTGATGGTTTTTTTTCAATGACGGGACTTGAATATTGCTTATGGAGTTTTTTGTGTTTTATATTCGAAATTTAGGTGAAAGATATCTTTATTCAGAGTTTAAAGTATGTTTTTTTATTGTAAAAAATGCTCTAATTATTTTGTTCTCATTCATATTCATAATTATACGCAAGGTTTTAAATAAAGGTCCGCAACCGTGAAAACGGCCGCGACAAAACAGTTTTGGCAGGTGTCGATATCGTTACCGTTATCACTGTTTTTTATATTAAAGAACAAATTGTGATTAATTCAGACCGCGACGACCGCAATTAACATTGTAACACCTGTATCGACCGAAATCGCGAAAACCTTTACGTAACCGAGACGCGACCGCGACCGTTTTTTAAAACCTTGATTATATGACTTTATATATAGAGCAACAAAATAAACAAATTTTTAAATAATAAACTAATTTTAAATATTCTAAACTAAAAATATAAATCATAAATTTTAAAAAGATGTATCTAAAATATTTTAAAAGATATTTAAGTATATCATTTTCAACATTGAGAGCATAACATTCACCCCACCCAGACACCCCCGCATGTCGCAAAAAACAATACGAAAAGACCAAACTATATTTTTTTGACAAAAAAAAGACCAAACCATATTAATAGTTCATGAATTGAACCACAAATTTTAAACAGATTAATCAACCAAACTTAATTAAGATAACAAGTATAATTTGTTTAAGAAAAAACAATTTTTTATTATTTTTTTATTTTTACTAAAACTTAATCAGGGTTACACTCAATAATATTTTTTTTTGATAAGCAAGAGAAGTATATTAAAAGAGGTGGTACAAGGGATACCTCAACCCTTACAATAATGCGTTAAACATTTTCTAGACAAGCTAACGGGTTAGTGCACCAATCGGAAAAAACATAGTTTAGATTCCGCCCTCTCCTACTAATGAACCAAAGCCATGAGAATGTCTTGATATTATCCATCAAGCCGTCGATGCTAAACGAAGATCCTCTGAAGATGATATTATTTCTCAATGACCAAATGCACCAAGTTGTTGCACACCATATTAAATGCCTCACTTTCTTTAATCTACCAGGCTTAAGTAATGCACCAAAGTTTGTAAAATGGGCACATCCAACGTTTTGCATAAAATTTGCAACTCCCAGCCATTCACCAACCATGGTCCATATCTTATGTGTGAAGGGGCATAGGAAAAAGAGATGATCACAGGTCTCTGCCAAACAGAAGCAAAGCACGCAAGTCTTATGAACGGGATCCAAGATAATTCCTCTATTAGAGAGCTCATCTCTAGTGGCCAATTTATTTTGGAGCAATCTCCAAGCAAATATGCTGACTTTAGTTGGTAAATCATTCAACCATAATTCTTGAAGTGCCTTCACTGTATTTTCATCCAATAGGATCTGTGGAGCAGCTGCAACCAGAAATGTATAGCAAGAACTGACAGTGAAATTACCTGCTGTCTCGGGAGTCCAACGCCACCTATCCGGTGTATTAGCCTGAAGAGAGACCCCGACTAATAGTTCAATGAGGCTGTTCAGCTGTTGCTCCTCAGCGCCAGTCAACGGGGAACGCCAATGCCAAGCCCATCTGGTTGTGTCCCTGTCGTCGATAAGTCTGTCCGATATCATTACGTCCTGAAAAGCCTCTTTGACGAAAAGGTTGGGATATAGATCTTTGATACTGTGGTTCCCAAACGCCATTTACACTCAATAATATGATTTCATTCCAATTATGTTCGCACTTCAGATCGGTGCAAATTTACCTATATATGAAGAAGAGAACAACTATCTATTTCATTATGAGTAAATCATAAATCTTTACAAGAGATACAAAATAGTTGCAACGAAAATAGCTTTAAAAGTTTTCCAAGAACAAATCTATTTTCTACCTTTTGCTTCCAATATCTCATACAACAAGAGTTTCAAAAGTGACAAAAAATTATTCCCAATTGCTCACCAAGAGCAATATGTAATTTCTCTCATTTCCTCTCAACTCTAACTTAAATTTCACTCAATAATCCATTAGAGAAAGTTTTGAATCATTTTTCTAAAGATTTATAGCTACCCAAAGTATTTACAATGTGTTTATCAACACTAAAACCACACCCTCCAAGAGCCCTCAATACTCAACCCTAGTTTCTATTGTGTTCCCTCTATTTAAGTTCTACTTTTTGTGTTATATATAACAAAATATGTTTAAATCTACTATATATTTGCAGACAAAAATAAAGGTAGAGATTCGAATCAACATATAGCACATTTTTTACTCTAATTTAAATCACCCCACAATTTTAAATCGAATCACCTAATTAAAACCTCAAAAACTTAAGATACATTTTCCACTATCACATGAATTATGGTGAGATCCTATTAAAACAGTTGTAATGTAGTAAGTATAAAAAATAGGTGCAGGTTATGGTGGGAACATCAACTAATTTTCCCATGATGGTAAATGTTTATCTCAAACCATTGATATACTAATTAAATATTAAATGGCTTAGATTTAAAAGAGGAACCTTTTCTTATTGAAGCCAAACTGTAGGGATTGTTTTTTGTTTTCTTACTCAACTGGAGGGTGTACTTTGTACAAACTTTAATCATTTGTTTTTCGATGGGGTTTCTCACCTTTAAGCATTGGTAGCTATATTATGAAGTCCCGATACGGGACACGATACGGATACGATACGATACCGATACGTCGATACGTGAATTTTTTTAAAATTCTCAATCCGATACTGCCGCAATACGTTATTTAAAAATTAGTATTAAAATTAAATATATAAATACACAATATATAAACATACCTAAAATCAATAATATTAATAATTAAAAGCATAAAACATCTATTCTTATACTAAAATTTTGGGACAAGCTTAAACGTTTAAAAACATGTTACAGTATATAGTAGGACACCATAGTTTTTTTTTTTTTTGAAAAGTAAAAAATTATACTCCCTCCCATCCTAATTATAAGAAGAAATCTATTTTTTAGATTTATAGAATGTTTGATGTATATGGTCCATTGTATGGTCCAAATACATCAAACATTCTATGAATCTAAAAAGTAGATTTCTTCTTATAAATAGGACTAGAGGGACTATTGACAAAGGAAAAACACAAGAAGTGCTAAAGGAGCATCATAATAACCCAAAGTCAATCAATATTGGAAACTTCCAATGTACATGAGAACATCTTAAGTTAATACTATCCCAAAACATAATGATTACCGATACATCTTAAGCTATACGTCTTATTGTAGTGTATTATACAAAAAAGACACCATTAATACTATCCAAACAAAATCACAAATACTATCCAAAAAATAATCTTCGTATCGGACACATATTGGGTATTATTTGTTTATTTAAAAATAATGATATAACCGATACTTTTCTGATATGTGTATCGGGACGTATCGAACACGTGTATCGGGTATTATTTTTATTTAAAATAATGATTTAATCGATACTCTTCCGATACGAGTATCGGGACGTATCGAAAGAGTATCGGTATCAAGTACGTATCGGACACGATTCGTCACCATTTTTTGAGTATCGGGCTTCATAGATTATAAGCATTGTTACTTTGTACAAATTTATATGTTCATTTATATTTATGGTCATGTTAAATAATATTTTTGAAGCATTTGTTTTTTTTTTTTTTGGCAAAAGCAAACTCAATATATTTCATTACTTAAAACAGTCTCAATACAACGAGGGATCGAATCGAAAATACAACGACGAGACATAGAATAAGCCGCTCTAGCTAGAGTGTGAGCAACAGTATTCGCTTGTCGTTTAATATACTTAACCTCAAAGTAATTATGCAAAGAAAGTAGGGATTTAATGTGAGAAATCAAAATATGAAAATCTGATAAACCATGATGAGGTGAGGAGATTGCATCCACTACTATTTTTGAATCACTCTCAAAAGTAACAAAGGTGTGACCTCTATGTACCATCTCTTCCATAGCATCAATTAAAGCCAAGGCCTCCCCCTCCACTACACTGTATGATGAGTAGATAATGTTGGTAGTTGCAAGCTTGAAACGGCCGCGATGGTCTCGTAAGCACCAACCCCATCCGGAAGCTCCATTCGCGGTGAAAAAACTAGCATCAACGTTGCACTTCAAGGTACCTATAGCAGGCTGCTGCCACTGCGTCTGGTCAGGGACTAAAACCTGCTGCTGGACTGGCTGTTGTTGATCATGCAGGGCGCCATTTACTGCTGCCCATTGGCTCCAATAAGCTGCCGCCTGTATACCCACTTGAGCTGCGCTTGTATTGCCGTCATTCCACACTTTTTCATTACGAATATGCCAAATAAACCATACAAGGACAGCTGCTTTGCTAACAACGATATCAGCCTCCTTCCTGCACAAATCAAATATCAAGTCTCTAACATTATTGAAAACATGCAGCCTTGAATTAATGATATGGGACAGGTCCATAATGTTCCAAGCTTCTTTGACAGCCTCACAAGTAAAAAACAAGTGTCATTCATCTTCAACATGATTTAAACACAAAGGGCATTCTTCCGGGCATTGAACGAACCGATTTCTCAACCGAGTACGGGTTGGGAGGCAATCCTTACAAATTCTCCATAGAAGATGTTTGGCTTTGGGTGGTGTGTGTAACTTCCAAATACTACCCCATCCTTCTTCACTCCTCCGACCATACCCCTTATTTCTCTCCTTCATGATTCTCTTGTATCCCGATCTTACCGAGTAAATTCCATTGTTTTCCTCACTCCAAATCAACCTATCCTCCCTTACTAGCTCTAATAAAGGAACCGCAAGAACTTCACGAGCTGTCTCGCTAGGAAAAAGAGAGTTAATTTTCTCATCGTCCCATTTTTTCATGTCAGGGATTAAGAGATGTTGGACTTTTAGATTATACACCTCTTGATTTTGGGGGCCAGTAACATAACACCCTTGCATAGTTCTCAACCATGGTGCATTCATGACACTAATTCTACTACCATCCCCAATTTGCCATCTACAACCATATAATAAAATTTGTCTCGCTCTCCAAATACTTCTCCATGCAAAGCTAGGATTATTCCCAATATTAGATTCTAAAAAAGAAGTGTGCGGAAAATACCTTGCTTTGTAAATTCTCGAAACTAAGGATGTGGTGTTATTCATAAAATTCCACCCTTGTTTCGCGACCATCGCCATGTTAAAACTTTGGAAATCTCTAAATCCTAGGCCACCCTCCTCTTTTGGGCAAGCTAATTTGTCCCAAGCAAGCCACCGAATGCCTCTATTATTACTACCTCCACCCCACCAAAAAGCATTGATCATCCGCTCAATTTCGTTAATCAAATTGTCCGGTAAAAGAAAAATATTCATTATATAAGCCGGAATAGCTTGTAAAACAGATTTAATCATGACTTCCTTACCGGCTCTTGATAGTGGCCTACTTCTCCAGCCGTTGATTCTCTTCCAAATGCGATCTTTGATATAAGCAAAAGTCGCTTTCTTGCTCCTTCCCACCATGGATGGCAAACCAAGATAAGTACCTGTCCCCAATACATGTCGGACTCCCATTAAGTTTGAGAGGTCTTCTTGCCCCGCTCTGCTCAAATTACGGCTGAAAAAGACTTCCGACTTCGACAAATTGATCTCCTGGCCAGATGCCATCTCATAGGTTTTTAGGATCCCCATGAGCTTAGTTGTCTCCGCTATAGATGACCTGCAAAAAAGAAAGCAATCATCTGCAAACAAAAGATGGGACACAGTTGGTGCCCCTCTGCATATTTTGACACCGTGTATCTCTCCACTTGCAACTGCTTTGTGAATAAGAGACGTGAGACCTTCAGTGACAAGAATGAACAAATAAGGAGAAAGAGGGTCTCCTTGTCTGAGACCTCTGCCAGGATAAATAGGGCCTACTTTTTCAAAATTCACTAAAGCCGAGTAGTTAACAGAGCTTACACACAACATCATCCACTTTATCCAAGTATCTGAAAAACCCATCTTTTCAAGAACCCCTTTCAAGTAACTCCATTCCACCTTATCATAAGCTTTACTGAAATCAATTTTGAGTGCTAACTCCCCTTTTGCACCTTTCGTACGCCTCTTCAAACAATGAATTATTTCAATGGCGATAAGAGCATTATCAATAATTGATCTCCCCTCAACAAAAGTTGATTGCTCCTCCGAAATATATCCAGGCAACACACACTTCAATCTATTCGCCAACAATTTAGAGACCACCTTATAAAGAACATTACAAAGTGATATTGGGCGAAATTCCTTCAACGAACTCGGATTCTCACATTTAGGAATAAGGCAAATGTTCGTTTCATTAAGGGTTGAAGGAAAGTAACCTCTTGCCAACCATTCTTTGACAGATTTGAAAACATCATCACCGCACAAGTCCCAAAAATTTTGATAAAAAGCCGGGTTGAAACCATCCGGTCCTGGTGATTTGTCCGGATGCATTTGGAATAAAGCAATACGAACCTCCTCTTTGGTGATAGGCGCTTCTAATCTAGCATTGTCCTCCACCGATACTCTAGGGGAAATAAGAGAAAGAACCGGTTCAAGAAAGCCTCCTTTAGGCGTGAATAGTTCATTAAAATACCTCCTAGCAATATCACAAAGGTTTTGTTGGCCTGTAATCAACTCATCCGCTTCATTTTGCAACTTGTCAATCTTTTTTATCTTAGTTCTAGCTGTGGCAGACATATGGAAAAATTTGGTGTTGAGGTCCCCTTCCTTGAGCCAATGCATTTTAGCTCGTTGTTTCCAAAAAGCTTCCTCCTGAATAAGAACTTTTGCATGTTGTCGATGAGCTTCTTGGAAACCCGCTGCACTAACCGAATCCCTTTGATCTCGAAGCCTCTCCATAGTTGTCTCATGCTCCAAGATTTCTTCTTTATAGCGCTTTCTTTTCCGACGACTCCACCTTTGAAGTTTCTCCGCACAATGAGATAGTTTGTTAGTTATTTCCAAGCTATCCCCCACGTTCCAGCCATCATTCACTACCTCTCCAATGTCCTCCTCCATAAGCCAACTATTTTCAAACTTAAAGTCATAAACATGTCGTTGATTTACTACCGGTGAGCATTGAAGCAAAATCTCCTTTCTTAAAACCATTACAGAGCCAATTAGGATGTGGCAGCGAACCTTTCTTATCATCCTGGGAGAGGAGATCATTAAAATCTCCTATCACACACCAAGGCAACGGCGACATGTCACGGAGTTCTCTGAGAAGGTCCCAAGCTAGACGCCTCCTATTTCTTTCTGGGTATCCATAGTAGCACGTTAACCGCCATTCTCCCCTTTCATCGTCCTCCACAATCAGATTAATAAAATTTCTTGAGTAGTTCATAACACGACAATTTACACTTTCCTTCCACATAACAGACAAACCACCACTTCTTCCTTCCACATCAATAGATAGACAAGAATCATATTTCAGCAAGGTTCTGATTCTTTCCATCTTATATGCTTTAGTTAAGGTTTCAGATAAAAATAACACATCCGGTCTACACCCTTGAGCTAAGTTTCTGAGATTAGGAATTGCACTCGGGACGCTCAACCCCCGGCAATTCCAACTGAGAACAATCATTGGTCCCGGCAGGCCTGGCTGCCAGGACCTGCCGTTAAAAAATGCTGCGTCACATTAGAGGTATTTTCTGTATCCTGTTCATTGTCCCTTCTTCTTTTCTTCTCTGTCTGAGCTTCCATGGAAATAGGCAAGAATTGGTTCAGGGTAGGCACGTGTTTGGATGGGCCAGGATTGGGGTCGGTTCGGGTAATTACAGGTCCGGTTCGAGAGTTGTTATGGGTTGGGTTTTTTTTACTGGTTCGGTTAATGGGGTTAGCCGTTGGTTTAGGATGTGGCATGGGGTTAGCATTGAATGAGAATTGATGGGAGGGGTGCTGGGTTAATGATTCGGTTATGATTGGTGAGTAGGTGAGAGAAGTGAAGGTTTGGCTATTATTTGGTAATGAGTGGGCAATGAACGTGTTGTCTGGGATATTATTATTAGGGAACAAATGTGGGAAGGGATTTGACTGGTTGCTGACTGGCTGGCTTATTAATTTGCGGTTATTTTCATGATTTTCAACATGTGCAGTTATGGCAGAGGCAGGCATTGATAGGGGAATTATTGCGTGGGTCATACCTTGTCGGTTTTGAGTTTCAGAAGGGACAAAGATGGGGCCCGTCAATGATTGCTGATGATGAGTTGGCCGGTTCTGATTTGTTAAACATATTAAAAAAAATAAAGACAAATTTAATGTTATGAAGATAAAATTTTACATTTTTAAAATAAATTTTTCTTATTAATATGTTTAAGTAGTATCCTGGAGATATTGTTTAGTATTTCCCTTATATTTATTAATCTTTATGTATCATAAAAAAATACTCTATTTAGATTATACATGGCTCATAAGAAAATAATTATATATAACAATAAAATAGATTTTTTTAGACTTAACTATCTACTTCATATTATTTTATTTTATGAAAATTTGAACTAAATTTAACTAATTAAAATTTTAACATCTGAATTCATTTGAAAAAATTTCAAGAATAACACTTCAAAATTTAAAACCATTTATTATAAGGTGTTTTTTAAGTAAAAAACTAGACACCCAATTTATAAAAGGTGAAAAGTAGCTGTTTTTTTAATTACTGGTAGGCGTTTAAAAATAGTTTTTTTTGTTACCATGATATTGGTACGAAGTTTTCACCGCTATTAACGATGATTAATCTTTGTTGAGGAACTTGTGGAGCACACAGGGTGAGTTCTTCCCTCCCAACCAAATTTTCTCGATACTCCTAACAACATGCTTAAGGGGATCAAGTCTCTTACTACTTGACCAATTCATTATTGGTAATAGAAAATAGTTTTTTTTTTTTTACAGTACTACAAAATAGTTTAAAAACTATAGAAATTAAACTCTAGAAAAATTAATGTATATTTAATTCTAATTCAAATATTTTGGTGGAGGTATAAATGTTAAATTATGTCGTAAAATCGAGTCATGCTAATAGTAAAATATAATGAAAACGAAAATTTGTATAAATGGTACAGTTATAAAATTGTTTCAAAAGATACACTTGACTCATCAAAGCCATTCAATATTTATATAATTCATCAATGGTTGAAATGATCCTTTCCCATCATGGGAAATTAAATAGTTGCTCCCATTGTAAACGGAACCTAAAAAATAAAGGTAACATAAAAATATGCAATAGTGATATGGTTGGCAAAAAAGTACAGTAGAAGGATAAGTATTCAGTTGATTTTAGGTGCTTAGCTTTTGTACTATTGTGTTTGCTGGGCCGAATATGAATCAAAATCACTTTTATGATATTCTTGCTTGTTTATTCTAAATGAATCAATCAATCAATCAATATTGTGTAAAAGTAAAATAGGTAGGGATTCAAGAATTTGTCCATTACCAATTCATCGTACCAACATTAGAACATCCGAGGATAAATCAAACAATGACCACTTTATTTCCACTTCGATGCAAGTCACATCACCATGTGCTCTATGACAGATACACACACGTGTCTGTTGTTCATTAGTTTTCATCATGTTATTATACGTAATATAATATAATTTTTTCATCAACGGGAAAAAAAATTACTCAATATACCCAACATAAACACTTTTTCAGCATCATAATATATAAATAATTTTTATTATTATTATTATTATGTTTTGTGTGTTAACTTTGGGGTGTATTGGATTAGGATTTTGAAAGACAATTTTAACAAAAAAAGTCTTGAAGATTTTAAAAGATTTTGTGAGATTTTATTGACTTTATAGGATTTGAAAAGATTTTTTTAAAAGACTTTTTTTTGAGTACTTAGAATCAAGATTCTTAAACATTGATTTCAATGGATTTCATAGTAGTTTATGGATTTTAGCATTTTTAGCATATTAGTCCTTCACAAATTAGCATGTTCTTATTTCTATTTGAATGAGTTATAATTATTGTCTTCGTAATTTGATAAAATTGAAGAGGATGAATCGTCAGTAGGTTTCAATGGACATTCATCAAACAAAATTTTTTAGAAGAAAAAACAAACCCAAATAATAATAGTAATATATAACATGAAAATAATAAATTATTATTATAATACTAATAATCACAATTATGTGATCCGTTTAAAAAGAAATATAATTAACCTTGTAAAAAAAACAAGTTTTTGTTTTACGCAACAAAAAAAACAAGTTGAAGAAAGAAGAAACAGAAAAAAAGGGTAATAATCTATCATATATAAAATAATAACATATATACCAAAAATAAATAAAATAATAAGTTAATAACAAAGAAAAAGGTAAATCGATTGCCATGGATTATTACAATATGCATATACAATACCTTTTGAAGAACATTTACAATATGCATATAATATACATTTTCTTCTGATCAATTTGTGTGGTAATGTGTATTTCAATAATATAGCATCAACAATATTTCAGATTGTATGCAATATACATATTGATTGCCATAAGAAAATCAGCAAAACCGATTGAAAATTGTAAGTAAAAATATCTGGATCTAGTTGCTGGTGTGTCCTGTTCGGCAAAGAGGAAAAAAAAAGTCTTGGAAGATTATAAAAAAGTCTTGAGGGTTTGAGTGAGATTGTTGGAATAATGTTTTATGTGTATTTTAAACCAAAAAGTCTTTCAAAATCCATTAAACAAATAAATCCATCAAAATCTATAGACTTTTGAATACCAATAGATATTTTAAAAGTGGTGAGAAATCTCAATTGAATACCAAGAGATTTTGTTGCCTTAAAAAAAAAATCTTGATTGTCTTAATTGAATACCATAAGATTTAATTAACTTTTGTAAAAGTCTTGATTGAATACCACAAGATTTTATCATCATAAAAAAGTCTTTTAAAATCCTTTGAAATCTTAATTCAATACACAGTTTCGAGGAAGATAGAGACCTTGCTAATTTGAAGTTTAACCGCATGATGATTCATCTTTGATAAATTTTATTAGAGTTTAAAGATGGTAAACAATCAGTGTAATGAAAGTTTACACAGACAACTAATAAAAAAATTCCGGTGAACTTTGAGATTGGTTTCATGTTGAAACATGATGATAAATATGGAGGGAACTTGGTATTGAAATAAACACAAAGCTTGAGAACCATGTATAGTGTGAATTGAAAAAAGACTCTTTTGAGTCCCACATTGCTAAGATTACACTTCTTGGTAGTGTTTATATACTACAAAGTGACAAGCAAGGGCGTGCCCTTGGGGTACCCACTTTTGTAAGAAAGGGAGAACGCACACCATGTCAAATTCCGGTGAACTTTGAGATTGGTTTCATGTTGAAACATGATGATAAATATGGAGGGAACTTGGTATTGAAATAAACACAAAGCTTGAGAACCATGTATAGTGTGAATTGAAAAAAGACTCTTTTGAGTCCCACATTGCTAAGATCACACTTCTTGGTAGTGTTTATATACTACAAAGTGACAAGCAAGGGCGTGCACTTGGGGTACCCACTTTTGTAAGAAAGGGAGAACGCACACCATGTCGAATATCACACACGCGCGCCGCCGCCGCTGTCCGACCGGCTCGGCTCGGATCGGGCTGGGCTTGGGTGATATATTAATTTTTTAATGCGAAGAAAAATCTTAATTAATTTTTCTTTACGCGTGTTCCTTAAATTGCGCACAATTTAAATGTGCATTAGACCAAGTCAAGTCTGAAACGGATGAGCGTATCCGTTAACGGGTCAAAAATGTGTCCCTTTATTTTCGCCCACGATCAGCGTTTGACTGGGCCAAAACCGCTCCACTATATGCTCTGATTTCCGCTCCCTACTTGCCCTATAAATACTGCTTTCATTCTTCAGTTTCAGGTTGTTCGTTTTCTCTGCATTCTGAGAACTCTCTGCTATTTTCCTTCTCTCTATTTTTTCTTCGAAATTATTCTGTTGTTTCAATTATCGGGCGGTTGTTGCCGTATAGAATTGATATTCGTATATCAATTAATTGGTGTATTTCTGACCGATCACTGCAGTGCAGTAGTGCTTCGGTACTTTCTTTTAGAAACGGCTGTTTTATCCTGGGGACTTCGCGGTCGATATACTACAGTGCACTTTTTGAGTAGTTCCGCGAAACGTCTTAAAGAAAGCGACCTAGTACGCGACTCAGCCAATAGTTTATTTCGTTGCCATTTTTGAAAAATTTGTTTTCTGTTTTTCTGCAAAATTCGTTTTATAACATTTCATGTCATGGTAGATCTAACACAATTGCAGATTTTGTGTAGAACATATTACTTTGAGTGAATGGGAGATGAAGTACATCAGAATTGCAGAGAAACAATGGTGGAGATTAGTGTCTTGCTAAGTTTTTGTTGTATTCTTTTACTTGATGTTTATCAGGTTCCCCCTCTTGTATTCGACTTCTTTGGCAACATAATATGTCTTGTTCTATGTTGTGCCTAATAAAATTGTTTGTTTGTTGTTAAAAAAAAAATATGATGGAGATAGATCGTGGGGGAAGGGAACAAGTATAATTTTGTATTTAATTAAATTATTAAGGCTTAAACATCATTTTCGTCCCTGTAAGTTCATAAATTTTTTGTTTTAGTCCATGTATCTTTTTTTGTTGCAAATTAGTCTCTGCATGTGCAAATCTTTTTTATTTTAGTCCCTAAAGTTAAAATCCGCAGGAAAATCGGTAGGAAAATTCGCTGGTTTCCTGCAGATTTTCCTGCGGATTTTAGTTTTAAGGGACTAAAACCAAAAGATTTGAACATACAGGGACTAATTTGCAACAAAAAAAGATACAGGGACTAAAACAAAAAAATCGCGAACATACAGGGACGAAAATGATGATTAAGCCAATTATTAAACTAACAATAATATGACATGGCAAAAAGATCAATTACTATTGGTCGGATTTTATTAATCATTTAAGCTCAATTACTTGGTTAATATATAAATTTCTAGAGGTTCAAATTTTTCTATTTATTCATTTTAAAAAGTAAAATTCTGGCCACACTACTTACAAAAATAGAAATAAAAGCCGTTGTATATATAAATCATTCTTATTCCCATTTTGGATCCTCTTTTTTTTTACGGTTTGAATCCAATTTTCTCAAGCCAGAACATTGAATCCAATTTTCTCAAGCCAGAACATTGAATTATTATTCCTGCGAAACAATTTCAAAATGGATCCTATTGTATGTCATGAAATGACATTGACAATTGAGAGTACCAGACTTTTTCTCCAACCGTGCAAGATAAAACTTCTTTTTGAAAAAAAACAAAAATCATCTGAGAATATAGGGAGCAGATTCATTTATTCAAATCATGCATTTGAAAAAAGCACCAAATTTGCAAGTCTTGTTCGAAAAAATCCAACATTGAGAAGTAAAAATTTCAAGTTCAAACCAACATATCAAATGCTTCTACACGTATCATTTGAGTTGTATTTCGGACAACTTATATAGCACGAATGTGCACTTTCAAAAACATGGATATTTTTATAGTATGGCCATGGTGAAAAGGTTGTCCCCTCAAAATATTATGTCATTTCTACGCCTCGTCGAGGTTTGATTTGCTTTCCTCGTAAAAGAACCCTGAAGGCTAACCTAATGCAACATGTTTGATTGGAGTAAGGCATTTACTAAAGGCAAAGGAATGTGAAGAAAGGCAGAAACCGATCATACCCCAACGAACGATATTGGTAGAGTTCAATACCATTACATTTTAAACCAATTATCAGTCCAGTATGTATTGAACCCGATAATCCAAAAATTTAAACACTGCGCATCAATCACTTGCACTAGACTCATATTGTCTTAACATGTACTTGTATATCCTAAAACAAGGTAATATAATACTATTTAAATCATAGGTGGGTGGCGGATTAACATATGGATCTTTACTCAGCATTTGCTTCTGATACAAGGATGAACAACCAAGTGAACACATACAATAACAGTACCTTGAAAAAAAATCGTTTCAGCATTGCAAAAGCTATTAAGGGTATCCAACAAAGGAACACAAAACGGTTTAGACAAGTTGAGCACTCACCAAAGTATACAACCTCATTTGGTTATCCAGTAAATCAAAATCAGAAATGTGCATACAGATGCAACTAGGGAAAGTATAAGGGTATCCATTGACTTTTTTCGCTTTATTGCCGAGAGTATGTTATTTACCTGCAATATTATTCAAAGTAGTACATTAAATGGACAAAATTCGAAACAGCGGGATCGGGATTCCCTACAATTGGGAGATGCAGGAAATATGTGCTGTCAATATGAACCATTAAAGGTTTGTTTGCATTGGCTTATTTTCACTTATCTCCTGACATAAGCACTTGTGAAACTGTTTGGGAGAGCAATAAGTTGTTTCCAGCTTATTTCCATAAGCTCTTCAAGATGACTTATGAAAATAACTTAAAGCTTATATGAAAACAATTTATTTTTATTTTATCTTTTGTGATAAAATAACTTATACATAAGAACTTATATGATAAACACTTATGCTATAAACACTTAATTAAATTGTTAATCCAAACAGGGTCAAAATCAATATCACACCGCTCAAATTTTGAGTTTTTTTAAATCCAATTTATTGTGATAGAAATTTATTTCAAGTTTATTCCATATCATTTTTTAGGGGGCAGTCCTTATTCAATTTCACAGAACAATATATGAATGGCCAAAAGGAAAGTGGTTAAAATGCCAAAAAAACTGTGTGATTATAAGATTCATACCGTAGGGAGGCGACTGCTCACGTTGCTGAGCTTTGAATTGATGCCGCCAAATGTTGAACGCTGGAAGACAAGTGCCCCTAGTGTTGCTTGTGCTTGTGAAATTACATTGTCCACCTGCACCACAAGGAATAAGAAGAACAAGAATACCATTTCTTGCATATGAAAATCAGATTGAAATTCTAAAACATGGATTTTAGCATTTCTTGCATATAAAATTCCAAAAAAGTTCATATCATAGCTAACGTAACAATGTGGCTATAGCATTCCACTAGGAAAAATGGATTAAAAAGAAAGAAAACAACATTTGATATTAGAAAAGCAAAGCAATTATTTTATATGACTGACATGTCCAGTATTTCGACTGATAGATGCATGCTCTTTTAGGAGTGTATGCTGTTCAGATTCGCCACCCTCTTCCAAATCTAATCTTGTCCGATCAAATTCTTTAAAATTGTCTAAAAGTGAAGCGTGTTCTTTCTTAGCTCGAAGACTTGAGCGAAGACGATAAAACTCCTGCAGTTCAATTACATCTAAGCTTAGTGCATATACTATTAACAAAACCACATAAAACATTACAAATTTTGGGGAGATCATAGAATTGAACAATATAATTCAAGCATAAGGTAATAGCAAGAAAAAAAAACAAAAGCATCTGAACCATTTATATTGAATACCTGAGTGATATCTTGAAGAATTTCTTGGTGTCTATTCAAAGTGTGAGAAACCATATCTGAACCACCAGATGATACCAAAACTTGCATCTGTGAGTTTACTTGTTGGAGTTGTTTTATTAACCGCTCAATCCAAGACTCTACATCACTTTCTGCAGCATCACCTTTTGTCGAAACATTGGTAGAAACTAATTTACGATAAGCACTCATCTGCTCGTCCAATTGAGCTTCAAGTTTTCTTGCCTGCAAAAGATTGTCGGAAAACAATTCTGCTATCAATAAATTGCTTCCTTGTCTAAGAAATTGAAAATATTTGAAAACTAGGTAGCCGCAAAAGAAGACAAAGTCAAAAACAACTTGCACGAATGCGCCTTCAAGCTAATAAAAAAAAGTCCAATTCCACGAGTCTTTTTTATCATTATTATAATGATGATCATTCCATTGTGAATAGGGAACATTAATCAAGCATATAAATGGAAAAACAACACCTCATTGGCAATCAAGATTGTTCAATATACCAACCATTCTACCATGATGTGGGACTCAGCATCGAAGAAAACTATATCAAACAAATACTATATGAATTGCTTGTTTGAATATTGTAAGAGTCTATTGAGAGTCAAAACAACTAAACTTTATGTAAGCTTTCAATTGCAACTTGGGTAAATACTCATGCTTAGAAAATCATATAAGGTTTCTATCTAAGTTGTAAGTTGCATGAGTAAATACTCATGCTTTTTTATCATATAAGGTTTCTAATGCATGAAAGTTGTTTGTACTTTGTAGACTGTATCAATTATGTTAACTGTTCACTGCCAAATGTACATATATAAACCAAAAGCAATAATACAATCTACAACTTATCTGTTTAGTCACTCAAAATCACTTCGTAGTTTATATTCAAAAACCAATCATTTTACATTTAACTGAATTTGAACCAAAACCAATTACTATTACTTATATATTTGCCTATGTTTTGTAAAATTGATTTTTGACATGTTTGATTGCACTCAAGTAGAATTGATATTCTAACTTAAAGCTAAGATTTGTAGCTATTAATTGTAAACGTGAGTTTTACACTAAAATTTACTGTTCAACTCACTTTTATATAAATGTATCCTAATTTCCAAACATGAAGCAGTCTATGTTCAACTGTTTTCTATTAAAGTCAATATTACAAAATCAATTTTGATGACCGCAGAAACAAATGAATCTTTTTGTAAACCTAAGAAAATGATATTGAAAGCACATATAGCAAACGAATAGAAACTCCAGATAGACAATGATGAATTCCACATCAATCAAATTACACCGACAGATTGACAAAATTCCAGATAGAAAAATCGAAACTGTGCATAGAAATATGAATTACAGCATAAAAGAAAAGAATTGGAACCTGTTTTCGAAGAGAATCCCAAGAAGTAGGTACCTCCATGGCTGAAAATGAAAATTGAAAGTTTGAATCGAAAGAAATGAAAGAGTGATAAATGAGATTATGATTTGGGTAGTTTGACGATTCGATGAAGACAGGGCGTCTGCTCCCGCGGGGACAACCCAATTGCTTCTTAGTTCTTCCCTTCCCTCCTCCTCCTTTTTCTCTTTTATTTTATTTTTTATTTATTTTTTAAGGTTGAAAGATATTAAAAGAAATTATTATTATTAAAATAAAAAGAGTTTGCTTACTTTCTAATCAACATATTTAGATCTAACAGACTGGTGTGTAATTAATTGTTTTAATATTTGTAAAGATATTGTAAGAATCCAATCTATAAATGTGATTTTGTCCTATGAATTTAGCAAACATCGCATTTTATACAGAGAGATTGATATTTGAATTTTAGACATTTCACTTATTTATCTTTAAAAGTTAAATTTTATTATACCAAAAAAAAAAAAGAATTCTATTTATTAAACTACTTGATAAAAACGAATTGGTGTGGTTTTTCATTAAAAAAAATGGTTTGTTTATTAGTGTGATTTATAATAATTCATAATTAGCATCCATGCAAAACTGATTGTGTTGTGCTAAATGTTATGGTAGCTGCCTTGATGATCCAGAACTGGCTAATTTTGGTGGTTTTTATATATGGAATTGACGAATGATATGTTTGTTGAGCTTATGACTCTCTAGCTATCATGGCCTTGAGATTGCTAGGAAGGTCGGATACAATTGTCTATTTTACTACTCTGATTCAAAAATTGTGATGGACCTTATATGCAAGGATTAGATTCATTCCATGTTATGCCGCTACGATAGCAAATATTTAAGACATTTTGAAGCTGGGGTGGGAAGTTCTTTTATTGCATCCCTTAATGGAAGGGAACTCTTGGCCAATTTTCTAGCCAAATTAGGCTCAACAAATGAAGCAAAACTTGAGATCTTAGTTTTTCTTTCCACATTTCTTTATATTTGTGTTCTTTTGTTTGCATATGTAAAAAAAAAATCATACATAGCATTGTTTTCTTGGTAAAAATATTATTACCATTATTATAAATCATCTTAATACTTAACTATGTGTATAAATTTATATATGATAAATTATAGGATTATATAATTTCTCTAACTAGCACAAATCCCTTTGCATCTTAATGTTTGTGAGTTGGGTTTTGGAGGGGAAGCCTTATTTTTCTTTTCTAAATTAAGAATATTATAAAATGCTTTTAAAAATAATTTAAGTGTGATTAAAGTATTATGTGATCACTTATCTTTCTTCTTTCAATTATTATTTTAAAATAGTAACTATATAAACCTCATTTTAGAAAGAAAAATAAGTCATTTCTTCACCTCCAAAACCCAACTCATAAACAAAGCCTTAATAATTCTAACACCCCACTTGTTGTTAACTAGAACTGTAACATCTATATTTACTTTGTATTCTCTTAATTCTGACTTAGTTTTCTTGTTTCTTGTTTTCCTTTATCTCATGCAACCAAATTCAAACTAATTAGAGGGTTTGACTTTAATTATTTAATTTGGAGAGGTACCATATGATGTGCACCTTTTTGTGATTTTTTTACCTTTATCATCTTTCAATAAAATTTCTATAAAATAACACAAAAACAATAACATATATGTACAAAAGCAGCACTAATTTTTCTTGGACAATGTTACACAATTAATTGATGCATTTGAACACAAACATATTGCAATATGTGCATATATGTAGTAACTAGTTAGGGTCCGGGATGCATCAATTGCAGTACTCACTCACTCACTCACTCATTCTTTTTATTTTATTTTTGGCAACACTCCTTTCTTTTTTTTTTGACGCATGCAACACTCCTTTCTTAATTACAAACTATATTGTCTTTAACTATATATTATCATACAAAGATTTTCTTTTTGGCGTTAACCCTCCACTTCAATTAGTGGAAGGACTCTAGTAATCCGTAATTCAGCGACGGGGCAACTAAAATCCGACAAGAAAAATTTTCATCCAAAAATCAAAATTCGGATTCTTTCGAACTAGTTTTCTTAGATCTTGTATTATATTGCAGTCTTGGGGAAGAGTCATATATCATCTTCTGAAGCTTCCAGGGGCAGAAGAGGCTTTTACCTCAGAGTTAAATTCTTCATCATGGAGTTTGACGGCAGTGTAGGCACCTGCCCCAGCTAGGGCACCAATAATAGGGGCTATGAGATATATCCATATGCCTTTGTAGTTGTTTGCAGCAATTGCTGGGCCCAATGTTCTTACTGGATTCATTGAACCTCCAGTTGCAGGCCTGCACTTTATATATATGGTAGAAACAAGTGAAACAAATATTTGCTGACTTTGTCTAATATGCATAAGTGAAACAAATATTTTACCAATGGATAAGTTTGTTATCAACATTGATCATCGATGAGTTTCACCGTAAGATTAATATGTCACACATCACATTTCATATCTAATGGTAATTAAACGACTTGTCTCACCTGTGCACTATAAAATAATTTGACCATAATTGATCAATAGTATAAAAATCTTTACATTCACAATGCATACTAATTAGATCTATTGTATAAACATGAATGTGATTACTAAAATAATAATATTGGCACTGAAAGTTGGAAAATATATACCCAGCTATGAGGATGTTGAGCATGACAGTAGCTCCCACCGCGATTCCCGCAAGCTCACCCACCTATATCATGTTACCACAATTCATAATCCACATTAATTAATTAATTAATTCATAAGGAGATCCTTTGTCAAATTAATAAACAATCATATGAAGATCCATCTGTCATATATATATATATATATATATATATATATATATATATATATATATATATATATATATTTAATTTAATTTCATCTAAATTTCTTAATATAGTTAATAATTATAATTATATTATCCAAAATTCCAAATTATAATTTATCAAAACTTGTTTCACAAAGATATTAAAATTTTGGAACAAAAAAAATGATTAAAATTTTCTTGTATTTATTTTAAGTCTTTATATTTGAATATTATTTTGTCTTATACTATATGAGACATGGAGTATGTGTTTCTACTTTCTACATGATAGTGTTTTGAATAAACTATTTGGTGCAACATGTAAGATTCCAAGTCCTACTTTTTAATTCAACTAGTACTAGTGAGTGTATAGGGACAAATATCTCACTGCAAAACATGTAGATGCATGTTCATAAATTAGTGATCACAAAAGAACGAATTTTATATATTCATTCAGTGAAGGACAAAGGCTGTTGTCTTTTCCATTGACTCTCATCTTAGCCTTTTGGATTTATGTGGCTCATGCCTCATGTACCCTACTTGTCTTACTCATACATCTAAAAAGGGTTTGCTCGCAATTTACTGTCTGTTTATCTTCTATTCAGGTGTAATTATTTTACAATGAATATTAGTCAATTTTATTACGAAAATTATTCTTCTTTTATATGTTTTGTAGAGAAATGACAAATATTATTTGAAAACTCACAAACTATAAAATTGGAAATTTCAAGTGTAAATCGCAAAATATCAAACCTACTAGTATTAATAATTTAATATTGTTAGTTGAATTAAGTCTTACGATTTTAGTAAAAAAAGAGTCATATATAATTGTAAATCATAAAACACATGCATGCTTACTTACATTTTGTAGCCTTATTATTCGTTTGTATTAATATGCTGATGCTGATTTTGATCTAACCTATTTTGTTTAATCTTAGATATTTTGCCCAAATCTTATTATTTGCATTTTCTTAAAGTATGGACTATTGTATTCACTCAAAAAAAAAAGTATGGATAATTAGTGCCAATTCTCCAAGCACATAGTTGGTTCTTACTAGTACAGTATTATTTTTTGGTATTAAGAGGAGGAGCATCTTCATATTTTTCTAAAGTATATATATATATATATATATTTAGACCCACTTAAAAACATGTGGGTCTAAATTAACAATGTGCACCTTTTCACTTTGGACAAAAAAAATCTTGCATTTAGTTATTTTACACTAGGAAGTTGAGGGTTAGTTAGGTAAATTTTATTAAATAGTGTGCACCCACTTTGCTAATTTATACCCACTTAATTATAAATATATGCAACCTAAATAAACAACCTAGTAAATCAAAAAAAGGACAACTTAAAAAAACATATATACAATCCAAACTTATAAAACTACAAAATTACCCTTTATATTAAACTTACTTAAAATAGTGAAAGAAATGTATTGTTGTCCAAAGTGAAAAGGTGCACATTGCTAATTTAGACCCACATGTTTTTAAGTGGGTCTAAATTAGCAAACCCATATATTGAATTGAGGTTCTCTCAAACTATTCTTCTTTAACTAAAAATTATTTATTGATTATTTGAGTTCAATCCCTTTATTATTATTTTAGTGGTGTTCTTATAATAAAATATGTATATGATAATAATATAATATATACTTACAGCTCTTGTGTCGGTGGCCACAGCAGTGACAACAAACATGAGATTAAAGCTGATAATAAACTCTAAAGCAAAAGCTTGGCCATATTCTACTGAAGGAACTGTGACTCCACCATTCATGAATGGATGAAAAACCCCTTTCAGAGTATATGATGCACATATTGATGCCAGAACTTGTGTACCAACATACAAAGGTACCTACAATTAATTCACAAAATAAAAAAGCTTTAATTACTTAGCAAGCAAATATAATATAAGCACTTTTTAATTAACATACGAAGCATCTATAGAAAACGTATACGGACACACTTATATATAATAATATAAAATAATTTGAAAAAATAAAATAATTAAATATAATCACATGTGTCGATACATCAAACAACAATAGTACATAATTTGACCTGAAGCGTCAAATTATTTTTAGTTGTTTTACATTTTTCCAAGGGAAGTGCTTTAATGCGGCAAAGGAAATGGTGACGGCAGGATTGAGATGAGCACCAGAGATGTGACCAGTTGATAAAATTATGATCATAACAGCAAGTCCATTAGCTCCGGCACATCCAATTAGTGTCTCTGAGTTATGTAGCTTTTGGTTCACAATTGCAGTGCCTATTCCAGCAAACATTAGAATGAATGTGCCTATAAACTCTGCTCCAACCTGGTAAGTGAAACCAAGTTTGACCGTAAGGTCATATTAGCTGCATTTGACTGTAATTCTCTATAATATTAAAATTTACGTTGCGAATGTGAAGTATGTATGTATGTATGTATTTATGATTTATTAAATGTACCTTTTTAGCAAGAGGGACAGGTGGAGGAGGCAAAGAGCAAGAGACTTTAGGTAAGGCACCATCTTCCAAAGTCCATTCTTCAACACTAAAACATTTCAAATTCTTGAGGAGTGACTTACTTCTACCAACAACAGAACCATTTCCAATTCTTTCAGATTTGAAACCACCAAAAAGAGGGGCACCAGGAGTACCTGGTGTTGCAGGGGTAGAAGGTACTGATGGGATTTCCTCATTGTCCATACTCTAAATAATCACTTCCAAATTAAGCAGAGTTGTGTAGGGTAGAGAGACAAAGAGGCCTCGAGATTGATGCTGAAATTGTCTGTCTTATACTGATATGTTAATTGTGATGAGAGTGCAAAACTAAGGTAACATGTATATATAGATATAGGATAGGTGGGGTAGCAATTCATGTCCTCTTAGGAAGGTGCTTATGTACATAAAAGTATTTCATATATTTGTTCATGCAACTTTTTTTTTTCATTTTATTTTATTAATTATTCAATGTGTGTTTCTATTTAAGGTTAAATATGTTTTTAGTACTTATAGTATTTTAGAATTTCGTTTTTAGTCCTTGAAGATTTTGTTTGCACTTTTTAGTCCCTAAAATTTTATCCGTCAGTGTTTTTAGTCCCTACTTTTCATTCAACTCGTACATATCATTCGAAATTTTCAATTTTTTTATGCGGTCATGTTTAGTATATTATATGAATCTTTCTTAAAAAAGTATAAATTTTTTAAACAAGAGATGAATTAAATATGAATTTTTTAGTTTGTTGCACATAAAAATTCATAAATATTCATCTTATATTCAAAAATTCTAAATTTTTATCAAGGTTGTTCTTATAATAATAGAAACATGAATACAAAAAACCATTCAAAAATGTAAATGTATACAAGATTTTGATTAAAAGTAAAGAGTAAAAACACTAATGGAAACAACTTCAAGGACTTAATTGTTGATCTAGAATCAAAGGGTAAGAGACCGTGTGACAAAAATACAACAAGAAATTCAATTTCTCGGTTAAATCCATAGATTAATACTTAAAGGTCGACCAACCTCTAATCGTAGATTCGATAAAAGATTCAAATCTCTCACTTTTTCTTCACCTTTTATTGTCTTGTGTAAGAATATGTTAAATTTTTAACGATATTAATATAAGGATTTTATTCATAGGACTAAACTTATGTACAGTACTTTACATACAGTTCTTACTGTGCTAGATACATGGAGGTGGTTATTATTATTAAAAAAATAGTTTCCTTTTATTTTTTTTAAAAAAAAAAATATAAGTAACTAACTTTTTGTGAGAGGCATAGTAGAAACTGCACCTAAGGAAAAGTATATAAGTTTTGTCCTTATTCATATGCATCGTAGTGTAAAGTCAGTCAATCAAAATTACTCAATCATTTAACAAGTTTATTTTTACGATATCTAACTTCATAGTCGTTTGTTAAAAATAAAAAAAGAAAATAAAAAAGAAATTTATAGTCATACAAACTATGGTTTGTGGTTGATTAAATAGATATTAAGATATCATTGTATTATTATTTTTAAAATTTCTTAATAATATTAATTTTTTAAATATTGAAATGGCATTTATCAATTTTATTTTATATATCAAGTTAACTTCTTAGAGACAACTATCACAGAATTCAATCACACTCATAAGACTTTCTAATAGGACCAATCTTAGTCGAAAAATACTTTTGACACCCTATCCTTTTCTCGGCTCCCTACGAATTTACTAAAATACCTCCGTTAGCTATTTAAGTAGCGGATACACCCAAAAACATTCAACCATTATAATGTCCGCTACTTAAGTAGTGGACATAATTTTTCAAAATTTCTCATTTTTATAACATCCGGTACTTAAATAGTGGGAGAGTAAAATAAGAAAGATGTAGTGCGGCGAGTAACAAATAGATTGGCAAAGTAAAATTTATCTTAGATACACATGAGCCCAAACCCAATCACATGGAAGTCTAGCCCATTTTTCATTCCAAAGTCCAAACTCGGGCAGGGGGTTTGTTTTAAAATATGTTTAAATATGTGTACGAATATAATGTTTCTTTTTAGGTTCAAAAACAATTTTTTGATTTTAGATCTTGTAAAATAATATTATTTTTTACAAATATATTTTCTATTTTCTGGATAATACGGAGTACTTTTGTTTCTTGTTATTTTATTTAAGTCCCCACTAAACAATAAAAATAAAAACAAAAGATATGATATAAACTAAAACAAATTTCACATGAACTAAAACAATATATAGGAACAAAATCAAAGAAAAATAAACATATTTGCAAAGATAAACAAAATACAATGACTAAAAAGAGAAAACCGATATATTTAAAGGTACAAATAAATATTTGAACGGTAAATTTTTGTTAAGTAGTCCCCCTGTATATATAATATAATGCCTCTTCCAACTGAGTTAAACTTATAGGATCAAAATTTATTTATTTTAGATGGTAGTTAGCAGTATATACATATATTTGAATAAATATATTATATATTATAATCATATGCAAAAATATTTCTTTTTAACCAAAGCTTCCATTATTTTTACTGTAAAAAGTAATTAGGGAAATAAAGGCAGCTTAAATATATGAACTCATAATGATCAAGATGAAGATAGTCATCGTGATAAAGTTAAATATTTTAATCGTGTAAAATTATTTTATAATGTCGGTACATATTACTTTAAAAAATAATTACAAAAATGTTATATGAACCATTAAAATATTGTCATTGAACTCACGGTAGTTGAGTTACAGAATCATAATAGGAAAAGGAGAAATGAGATTAGTGGTTGAAAATGATCAGAAAATAAAAAGATAAGTTGTCTTTAGAAGTGGGGGTGGAATAATGTAAGAAGCTTTTTGAGTATAACACGGGACTTCTGAAAGAGGGATTGAATTTGGAGCACTCTAAAGTGCACTCATAAAATCCATTCAACATGTTAAAGGACCAAAATCCTTAAACGTCATACATCAATTATGGGCATGGCTTTCTTATATCAACCGTTGGCCTTCCATTTATATTTCTTGGCAATTCAATTTTTGTGCTTTCCTTAGCTTATATGGTCATTCCCCTACCATATTAATGATTTTTCAGGAGTTAGTACGTGGGGCTTGAAACAAAGTTTGTTATAGGACCAAATTTTATTCTAAAAATTAGTAAAAGATAAAAACAAATGTCTAGTAAGAGCAACTATATACCCCTAACTCTAAAGGCTTGTTTGGTTCAACGGAGGGGGAGGTGAGGGGAGGAATTTTTAAGGAGGGGAGACGATGTAAAATATAATTTATTATGTTGACAAAATTACCCTCACTTTTTTATTAAAAATTATCCTTGTTGGAATATTAAAATTTTAGGTTATATATTTTTTTACAACAAAAAAAATTTAGGTTTTCTACTAATTGGATTTTTTTTTTTGACGTAATATATCCATTATAATTTAATCCTTATTTTGAGTTTATAAGGTTAAGGCTAAAAATATAAATTACTTATCTCCTTCCCTCCCCTCCCCTCGTTAAAAAGTTGAACCAAACATAAAAATTTAAAATATCACCTCCTCTCTCCTCCCCTCCAAAACCCCCGAACCAAACAGACCCTAAGAGTGTGTTTGGATGGAGTAATTATAAATTTTAGAGGATTTATAATTCTAAACTATTCAAATGATTATATTTTAATTATCTTAATTTCTAAATATGTATGTTATAATAGATTAATGAAAAATTTCAGTGCAAACATTTTTGAGCTAATTTTATAAATTTATATGGTTTTTGGGTTAAATTTAAAATTTTCCAAATAGGGTCCAATTTTCAATTTTAAAAAATTCAAAGGACCAATTTGAAAATGTTTAGTGGCCAATTTGCAATTCTTAAGAGTGTTTACTTTTTGTTTTAATTTTCTTGCATTCTTCTTATAGGCTTATTGACACTCTTATCTTCCCAAAAAAAAAAAAAACCCACAGTCAAGTTGTGTGGCGGCAAGGGTGCTTTATTTTTGTGTTAATCTTCGGGTGTTCAGAAAAATAGAGTTTGGTAATTTAGAATTCGATCATAAAATTTGACCAAAAATTATTCTCACTAAGAATCAAATTTAAATTCGAATTCTCCCAAATAATTCATTTTAAAGATAATTTATTAATCACTTGAACTCAATATATTGATAATGTCGATTGTAACTTTACTGCAAAAGAATCAGCATATATAGTATATATAGTAAGTTGATATTAATGTTTGAACTACATTTCTCTAAGTGGAACATCAAAATCAAATCATATAGAGCTAGAGAGGAAGAGACCCTAAAAGTGTCTTCAAAGAAAGCATGTCAGTACTATATGGAAGAAATTCTCCAGTGACATATACATTTGTGGTTGTGTTTTTCCCTCACTTTTGACTCTCAAATTGGGTTCATCATTAAGAATAAGTACCCCTTTCATATCAATGCATGTCTTCATCTTAAAAGTTGACATATGCCTACCAATTAATATTATCAATTTTGTTTTAACCAAAACATTTTGATGGTAGAGAGACTTCCACAATAGCATAATTGGATGAACATTGAACATTGAAATATATAATTGGATGAACATTGAACATAAACCAAACATAATGAATTGACTTAGATATAACAAGGAAAATTATTATCATTGTAAAATTCTTTAATCATTATACCATATTTGTATTTTTCACAAGCTAATAAAAATAGACACTCATGGGAGATACTAAACTGTACGTAGTCATACTCATTTATCTATACAAATGTTATATTGCATTAACTTTAGTGTGAAAATGACATTTGCCACATTTTGGTCTTTTTAGTAAATTGGGTGTAATCCGGAGTAGGTAGTGACTGGCCGGAGTAGAAGGCGTAAGGTGGAGAAATTGTGAAACTTTTTAGAGAGAGTGATGTAGTTGCAATTTGCAAACTAACATGAAATTGAATACTAGATCAAATGTGCAATATCTTACACTGTACCTTCTAAACAAAGTCCATTTTAAATTTTTTTAGAATATTGGATATCTTTTATGTAGAACGACCTTTACTATAAATTTTTTTTAATGTTGCTACATTTTCAAAAATCAAATTTAAAGTCTCTAAATTAAATGAAAAGATTCGTGTCATTTTATTCAAACACTGTTTTATTAGTGTGTTTATCAAAAAAAAAAAAACTGTTTTATTAGTGTATTTGATTTTGAGATACATAATAGGGAGAGAGAGAGAGAGGTCACTAAAAATTGTAGAGTTCTGTTTGGCAAAAATAGCTGATGGCTGATAAGCTAGCTTATGGTTGATGGCTGATAGCTTATGGCTGATAACTTATAGCTGATAAGCTAATTAAAGTGTTTGGTAAAATTAGCGGTTCAATCATAGATAAATGTGAAATGACATAAAAGGGCATTCATAATTAATAATAATTTTTTTATTTAAGATATTTATAATTTAGTAATTTAACTTTTTAATTTAATATATCTTTTATATTTTAATATAGATTGAAATTTATTCACTAAAATTTTACTTTAAAATTATTTTCATTTCAATTTTTATATTTTATAAAAAAAATTGAACGAAACAATAATAAATTGATTCAAGTGGTAATTACTTAATATTTAAAATACTTAAAATTTAGTGATTTAAATTTATAATTTAATTTATCTTTTATATTATTATTATTATAATATTAAATTAAATTTTAATCTTTATTTATAGAGATTAAATTTTATTCTTTAAAATTTCATTTTAAATATATCTTCATTTAAATTTTTATACTTTATTAAAAAGATTAAACATAATGTACCCAAAAAAAAGAGTAAACATATTAAGAGGTGATAATAGGTACAAGCTATAGTAACGTTGTACCAAAAACTAGGTACATCAACGTTTAAAAAAAAAAATCAAGAACATAAAAAAAAAATAATTGGTATACAACATAGTAAAAGAAAAATAGATAGGTGCAAGTGCAACAAGTAAAAAAAAGTAGGCACAATATACCTATTTTGTTTTAAATTATACTATATAAAAAATAGTAAAGGATAAAAATGGATTTAAGATAAAATCATAAGGGTAAAATGGGAAGAAAAAATGATAAGCTATAAGCTATAAGCTCATAAGCTAGTTGAATTAGCTTATGAAGAATAAGCTATAAGTCAGTAAAATAAGCTATAAGCTCTTTCTGAAAAACTGTTACCAAACGGATCTTTTAGCTTACAAGCTATAAGACATAAGCTATAAGTCAGTTTTGGAGGCTTGCCAAACAGACCCATAGTAGAGAGAAGACAATGCAATGCATTTGGATGCTGAAAGTAGCATCAATATTCAAGCAAATAATGAAATCAAAATGGTCAAAGTTTGCTGGCATGTTGTATCATTTTGTCCTCCACTTAGTTCACTCAGGATCAATTGGTCAACTTATATGTCAAATATAGAATTTTGCTTTCACAAGTTAAATACATCAATCTTGTGTCATTCATTTTCTTATATTTATTTTGTCATGACTTCAATCATGTACTCACTTTAATTAAACTTAGCTCGTTATAACTTGAATCAAAAGCATGTTGGGTCCAAAGAAGCCGTCCAGAAAATAAATATTAGCATTGTGGAGAATATGGGACAACCATTGAAAGAATGCATAGATACTAGAATGTGCAATGTGTGAGCAAAAACAGACATGAGTTTGGTGACCTACCATATTATTCCATAAAATCCCTTAAAATATATATGACATTTCAATCGACACATTTTTGGAATAATGATGATATATAAAGTTACCCCCTCCTTCATCTTGCAAAACTTGTTTACATTATGAGATACATTTTTTATACCTCACTAGTAGTTATGAAACTTCTCAAAGTGGCCCATATAAACCACTTCTTTTTATACTCGATGGAATTTTCATTGTCATTCATTCCCCCTACCAATAGAGGGTTAAAAAAATATGATTGATTCTGATTGCTCCATGCCTTGCTGCTTCATCAATTGCTTGGAATGGAAGCATGGTAACCATTTTTATAATGTTTTAAAAATCATCAGTTAGAATCGATCAGGTTGATTGATTAAATCGAAAATTGACCAGTTCACTGGTTGATTTGATTTTGGTTATTCTATAATCAGGTTGAACTAGATTGACTCGAATTGGATTGATCCAATTAATTTGTAGTTGATTCAACTTGATTTTTTTTTAATAAATACTTGTCTTTTAAAATAATTTTACTCTTTTTATTTATTTATTTATTTATTTATTTATTTATTTATCATTCAATACAACTATAGTTAAACCTTTTTTATTTTTAGCAAAACTATAGTTAAATCTTTTGAAACATTCAGGGTTCAGGGTTATGTTTCGCGGAGTATTTGATATAAAATTCACCTAAAGAGGATGGAGGGGTTACCTTTTACCAATGAACATATGTATAGAACATAAATTATTTAGCAAAGAGAATACTTTGGTAGCTTCTTTATTTTTCTTTGAGCAAAATACTTTGCTTTTTGTTGTATATTGTGTTTGCTGTCATGCATTGATTGACAAAGAAAATAATAAGCAACATAATGAATAATAAGGTTGAAAGAAATTAATTATAGGATAATTGTCCTTAGCCAATGTCAACCACAACTTTATATTGCATATCTTTATGCTAACTACTATAGTAATCATGAAGGAATCAGTGATCTCCTAATGATTTGTTATTAATTATTATCATTCAAATTCAAAGGAACCTAGTTTTTCCTTTCTTTTTGCTTCCTTTTGTGTTTGAAAAATTCAAGATTCCAAATAAAAGTGTAAGATAGCATGTGTTGGCAAAATCAATTAAACTAAAATTTAACAAGAAAAAATAAGACAAAGAGAAAGAGAGAGAAAGGGGAAGGCATCATTATGTTAAATATTTTGTGTAAACAGAGAAAATTAATCCTTTGAGCTAAATAAGACCCCTAACGAATGAAATTTTTTTTCTCTCTTAAAAGTTCTAATGTTATTGCATTTTTAGTTATTGCAGTGATTCAACAAGCTCTGACTATTACAGCCGAGTACCAAACCATGGGAAGCTTTAACAAACCTTCTGCAACTACCCCCACTGCTAGATCTCACGGTAACAACATTAGCTGGAACCCTCCGACCAATGGCGTCCTTAAGCTAAACGTGGATGCTCACCCTAGTGGTGATGGCCGTTGGGGCTTAGCGATCGTTCTGAAGACGGAGGAGGGAAAGTGCGTTGGGGCTGCGACGTTGGTAGTGAGTGGATCTTCTATAACACTAGAAGGTGAAGCTTTGAGCTTAAAAGTTGCGATTGATTTTGCTCAGGCATACCCAAACGACAACATCACCATTGAAATGGACTCCAACCTCATCGTAGACGCCGTGAAGAATCAAACTTTCAGCCGGAACTATTGGGGTCGCATTTCTCGTTATTGTGCTTCGACTTTGCAATCAAACCCTAAACGTAGCATCTCTTGGACTAGACGAAGTGGGAATAAAGCGGCTCACGTTTTAGCCAACTGGGCCTTTAGCGAGCCCAATAGAACTTGGGTCAATGATACCCCCCTCTGTATCCAGGGTATCATCCAAAAAGATATATCCATTTGTATTCCTGTTTTTTTATCTATAATAATAATTTTTTTTCAAAAAAAAAAAACTACCAATTTTTTTTTTTTTTGAAGATATCTAGTACTTAGCTAAAAGGTTCCAAAACCAACTTCTCTATACGTTTTCCGATCATGACTGAATTAATCAGGTGCATACAAATTATGCTATGAAGCATTTCTTGAATGTGTATTCACTAGTTTACCGGCGGATCGACATGTCCCTTTCTTTATTTATAAAAAGGAATTGAAAATACTTTTTTAGAGAAATGATTCATCAAAATCTCACGTGTTCTTCTCAAAAAATACTCCTGAAAGTCAAACAACTACTCTCAGCCATGCCCTTGGAGTCCATGTTACTCAAGATCTTGGTATGTATTTGGGTGCACCTATGATTCATCAAAGGATCTCCAAACAATCTTTTGCCTATTTACTTGATAAAATGCGTAAAAAGTTGTCTGGATGGAAAGCTAAAACTCTCTCTTTTGCGGGCAGAGTGACTTTGGCCCAAACTTCTCTCGTAAATATTCCAGGTTATGTTCTCCAATGCACTCCTATACCAGTTTCTGTATGTGAAGATGTTGAACAAATTTGTCGCAATTTCATATGGGGGACCACTGCGGAAGCCAGGAAAACCCATTTAATTGCGTGGGATAAACTATGTCATCCTAAGTCAGAAGGGGGTCTCGGATTTAGAAATCTTAAAATGTTGAACAAGGCTCATATGATGAAGTTATCTTGGCAGATTCTTACTCAACCTTCTAAGCTTTGGGTAAAGATATTGAAAGCCAAGTACAAGTGTGGCATGAATATCATTCCAAATTTTAAACATGCCTCAAATTCGTCCCCTTTGTGGCGTGCAATTGTTAATGCATGGGATGATGTTAAAGGAAATATCACAAGGGTTATAAGGGATGGAGTTGATACTCACTTTTAGAGACATCCATGGATCCCAAATGTTGGAGTATTGGAAGACCATATTCTTGCTTCTATTCCAAGAGAAATTTTCCAGTTAACCATTATGCTTCAAATGACCTTTGGAAATGGGATAAAATTAGAAGCATAGTACCAAATGATATTTGTGATAAAATTGCTGTTATAAAGCCTCCCTCACAAGGCGCACCAGATTTTCCATGTTGGAAATTGTCCGTTGATGGAAACTTCTCACTAAAAACAGCATATGAGTCAATCGAAAACCAACATCAAGAAGACCTTTATACAAACCCAATCTTTGAAAAAGTTTGGCATTGGCAAGGGCCTAACCGTATTAAGGCTTTCTTATGGAAATTATCTCATGGTCGCTTGTTAACTAATGAGGAACGCAGACACCGCAACATGACAAACTCCGATCTTTGCCCCAGATGCCATGACTACCCTGAGTCCATAATGCATTGTTTGCGAGATTGTGAAGATGTTAGGGAGTTTTGGACGAATATTATAAATTCAGAGGTTTGTAGTAAATTCTTTAGTATTGGTCTGAATAGTTGGCTGGATTGGAACTTATCAAACGACAACATTGGCAACAACATGAATAATTGGTCAATTTTTTTTTATGTGGCTGTTAATGAGCTATGGAAAGATAGAAATTCCCTTGTTTTCTCCAATATTTCCGTTATTGACAGAAATTTACTTTATAAAAAAATCAACACGCAAGTTAGTTCTATTATTAATCTTCATGGCTTCCAAAAAAACCTTGTTAGAAGGCAACCAGGGGAAGTTGTCGCAGTTTCTTGGAAACCTCCCCCAGACGGATGGCATAAGGTTAATGTGGATGGATCTTTTAATACTATATCTGGCAGCACTGCTTGTGGTGGTCTGATTCGTAATCAACATGGAATTTTTGTAAAAGGGTTCTACAGTAAAATAGGATCTAGCAATGCTATTTGGGCAGAAATGTGGGCTCTTAGAATTGGAATTCGGATAGCTCAGAATATGTCGCTGCCAAAGGTTGTTTTTGAAATGGACTCAAAGGTCATTGTCAACATGGTTACCTCGAGACATACTAATAATGCTTATCTCTCTCCTCTCCTTGGTGAAATTATTGATCTCCTTCAGCATCCTAACTGGGAGACTTCAATTACTCATGTGTATCGAGAAGCAAATCGGTGTGCTGATTTCTTGGCAAATAGGGGTCATTCTTCAAGCTTTGACGGGAATATGTTAATTTGCCTTGTCATTCGCTCCAACTCATTTTGTATGATGACTTTAGGGGGGCTTCTTTGCCTCGTTTGATTCGTTAATTTTATTCCTCTCTATCAAAAAAAAAAAAAAGAGAAATGATTCAAAACAACTTTTTAATTTTATCATATTTTATACGGAGTATATTTTTTGAAAAACATTTTTAAAAATTATAACTAATAGATTAAAACATTTGAATTGTGAATTGAATTTTATCTTCCTTCTTAAAACTCTTTCGATGTTTTTCTTATCTTACCAACCAAGTTACTTACACAAGATCCAACGGTAATTTAAAATGGTTCACTAGAGTACAATAATTTTTTTTAACTTAATTAATTTAATAAAATTGAGATCAAACTAACTGAAATAAAGTACAAACTAGATGGTTCCCCGATCAACCGAATTAAAAAACATTAACAAAAACCAAATGAAAGTAGTATGGTTTTATAAGAAAGAAAAAGGTAAGTATGGGAAGCAAAATGAGGGTGTTAATAGCACTATATAACTAATTTCTTGAATTTCCTTGATAGCAGCCCAGCCCAGCCCAATTCTTGCGTTTCCAATACAAATTGTTTTTATCTTATATCCTATTATATGTCTTCTGCTACTAATTGATTGTTTCTATTTTCCTCTAAATGCAGATTTGTTACTTAAGTAAGAAATGTTGAAATCACGTAGAGTGCCTCTGGTAGGTTAATTCTGATGCGCGGGAAAAGCCAATATTTTTTTACACATTTTGACTTAAATCTCAGACACCGTCTGTCGCATAAGTAACAAACATGAGCATTTTGGTCATTTTGTAGGGTGTGCCCCAAAAATCGTAGGGTCGAAAAGTAATTTTCGATTCGCATTCTTATTAGGTGAAAAAAATCTCAAATTCACCACAGTGCTAATAATCCCATACACTACATCGCGTACACTGTTCCACCCAATTATAACTCATCATTAAACCAATCATTAACCTATCTTCTCATCAACCAATAGGAAAAGAGATCATCGTAGTAACCGTGGAGCACCAACACAGACGATAATTCCCAAAACAATTTATTACCATTACTCACTCCTTGGGATTAGGGTATTCAACTTTCATTTTTACTCTTCTCAGTTCTCACCGTGTGCTTCAGCTGTGATCATTCCTCTCACAAATTCATCACTGTAAGCGAAAATCTCTCTCCATCCTTCTCGATTTTTTTCTTCTATGAGCTTAGTACATTGTTGCTGAGATTTTTCTCTGTTGAAATTGATGAAAATCCATGCATTGAATATAGTGTTTGTTACTGTATTTTCGATTTTTTCGTTCTGTTGTTTAATTGCATGTATTAAGAGATTTGTATTTTGTGATTTTATTTTTTTAATAGCTAAGTTAGGTCATTGTTGTGTTTGATTAAGTAAGTTTTGCAAATGTGGTTTCTGATATTAGTAAATTTTTGTTAATTGGTACTATTTGTGAGGGTTAATTCAGAAATTAGGGTTGAAGTATAGCTTAGCGAATGTTGCATTATGCAGGATCGGTCGATTTTTTTTTGTTCTTGCATACTATTTGTGATATTTACTTTCTTTTTTATGCCAGGGTTTATGTTATTTTTAGGATGTGATTTTGAGTTGAATATCTATGTTTGAAAGTGTAACTTGCATTTTTCTAAATGTTTTACTCGCGGTAATTAAAATCCCGATTTGAATAGTAAAATCTTATGATTTTGCGGTTATGCTTGCCCTTAGCAATTAAGAGTACACATAAATCTTCTTGCGGTTTAGCGATTATGCTTGTGTCTGTTTTAAAAATCTACTTCCCCCTCATGCTTCTTCTGCAAATGACTTCAGAGTTCAGACTCTTATGCTAATGAATTTAATTTTGTCGTAAGTTTTTCAAGTGTGATTTAAGGTTTTCTTTGTCTTGTGCAATGTTATATGCATGTCTATGAATTTTGCGTCAAATCTCAATTTTAACCATATCTTTTACCATTCTTAGCTCTGCATTCCTGTGATAGGGACTAGGGTATGATGATGTCCTTTAGTTATATATTATTGTGTTCCCTAGTTTAAAGATTATTTTTTCCAATTAGCAACAGACTGCATTTTACCAATTTTTAGTTATTTAGTCATGTGTAGTTTTTCTTTTTGGAGAGAGCATATGCACATGTGATTGAATCTATATTTTTAACTAGTGCATTTTGATGTATCTTTGCATCATGTATGGCTATTGTTTTCCTTAAATGTTTTAAATTTGTATAATGTGCACAATGCATATTGCCATATTATGAAAAAAATCTCTTATTCTTTTTCCTAATAAACCATTTATATTTCTCTATGTCTATCTCACTTTAATGTGGTTTTTTTCTTTGAAAATAAAATATATTATGCACCTTCTCGAGAGATGCTTCTATATACCACACAGTTTGGTTTGCTTCTTCGAATTTTTCTTTGTTTCTTTCAATTATATGCAACTGTTTATTGTTGAGTAATGTTCTTGTCTTCTTTTAAATTATATGCAACTGTTTATTGTCTAGTAATGTTCTTGTTTTCTTTTAAATTTTATGCAACTGTTTTTTGTTGATTAATCTTCCTCATCAAATTATATGCAACTTTATACTTCTGAACTGACATTTGTAATTGTATGCAGAGCTTCAATGGACTACAGCTCTGAAGAAGAGTCAGATATCAGTGAATCTGAAATTGAGGAGTACTCAGAGAAACCTTACAAGCAATTAAAAGACGGTAATTACAAGGTAAAGAATTTCAATGGCACACTTCGGTGCCCGTATTGTGCTGGAAAGAAGAAGCAGGAATTCAAATATAAAGATTTGCTGCAACATGCATCCGGAGTTGGTAAAGGTTCGGCAAACAGAAGTGCGAAACAAAAGGCCAACCACCTTGCTCTGGCAAAGTATTTGGAGACCGACTTAATCAATGAAGCAGATCAAATACCTCAACCAGCTTTGATCCAACCTGTCAACCAACCTGCCCACCCAGTTGAGAATTACGTCTGGCCATGGACAGGCATTATTGTTAACATCAAGAGCAATTTACAGGATTCTGCATACTGGCTAAAGGAATTTTCCAAGTACAAACCATTGAATTTTCATATATTCTTGGTGGATGGTGATGCTCAGGCTGTAATTGACTTCAATAATGACTGGAACGGTTTCATGAATGCAAGTGAGTTTGAGAAATCCTTTGAAACTAAACATCGTGGAAAAAAGGATTGGAATTCAATGGACTTGCAGGCTAGTTCAGACATTTATGGATGGGTTGCACGTGAAGACGATTATAACTGTGGAGGGCCAATAGGGGAGTACCTTCGCAACAAAGGAAGGCTGAGGACAATTTCAGATATTGTTCAAGAAGCATCTGAAAGCAGAAATAGCATTGTTGAAAACCTTGCAAATGAAATTGATATTACAAATGAAAACCTCAACAAAATGCAGTACAAGTATAATGAGAAGACTATGTCCTTAAGTAGGATGCTGGAGGAGAAAGACAAGCTACACAATGCTTTTGTGGAAGGTTTGTATACTTTCTGTTAGAATCTGATTTTGACTTATTGTAAACAAAGGCTATTCTGCTTCAAATTTGGCAATGTATGTTATAATATTTGTGTACCGAAGCAAAAGAGTAGAACAAAAAGCTTGCATAGGTTTTAATGTTACAAATTATCTCCATTTTTTGTCAGAGTCAAGGAGTATGCAGCGTAAAGCTCGTGAGGAGGTACGCAGGATCTTGGAAGAACAGGAAAAGATGAGTAATGATTTGGATGAAAAAATGCGGAAGCTTGATTCCTGGAGTAGAGATCTGAATAAACGTGAGGTACTAACTGATCAAGAGAGGCAGAAACTTGATGAGGACAAGAAGAAGGTAATGTATATTACATTTTTTGGCAATTAGTATATTCCCATTTTAATACATTTTTATCGCTGATCTTATGTTCTTATTTACAATTGTTCTTGTAAAGTTATTGACCTGTCTTTTTCTATGGTCTCCAACTATTAACTTTGTGATAAACTCATGAATATTGAGAGAGAACTCTAAACTGATTGAACCGAATCTTTCTCAGTTTTGCATTTATGAATTCTGAGATCTATTTATAGATCTCTTGTAAGCTTAACTCTCCTAACTGATTCTGTTAGATGATTCCTGATTTTCAGAAGATAGTTACAAGCGATTAATACTATGTGTGAGGGTGTTCAATAGATAGCCTAGAAACTAGCCTAGGTGAGTATATCTCCACTCACTGACGTGTAGCTGGAACTATCCTATAATACCTACTAATAACCTTGGTTGTTCTTGATTTAAACTACCGACTGCTTTATTTTGATCCTATTGACTCCCTTCATGTGAATCCCGATTTAAGTTGGTCTTCCACTATCTTCTAATTGGACCAAAAGTCAATATGCCAAATTTATTATAGCCTTTGATTATTGTGATGAAATATCAATTTATATATATGGATTTAGTTTTAACATCCTCATTTATGTCGACATTTACAAGGATTTGTATTTTCATATGTTATATGAAATATTAGGGAGTGATTCTTTATTAAAAGAAAACATGTTTTGAAATCCACAAAACATCCCCAGATGTGTGCTTTCTTATATCCCCAGATGTGTGGTTTCTTATATCCCATTTCGTAATAATCAGGTTTTATCCGTGCTTTTACAAAATTCTAATATTATTTCTTCGTCCTTCCAGAAAGACCTGAGGAATGAATCGCTTCAGTTGGCTTCAAAGGAGCAGAAGATAGCTGATGCTAATGTCTTCAAGCTTGTTGAAGAGCAAAAGGTTTGCCCTCTATTGACTCTCTTGGTTATGAAAAGATAGTACTGCAGCAGCGTATGTTGATTATCACTTATTGTCCATTGCAAATGTTTCTGCTGACGTGGATTTCCAAACTGCCAGAGAGAAAAAGAAGAGGCCTTAAACAAGATCCTTCAATTGGAGAAGCAGCTAGACGCCAAACAAAAGTTAGAGATGGAAATTGAGGAGTTAAGAGGGAAATTGCAAGTTATGAAACATCTTGGTGATCAAGATGATGCAGCTATCAAGAAAAAAATGGAAGAAATGAATGATGAATTGAATGATAAAATAGAAAGTTTGGAGGATATGGAGTCAATGAATCAAACCCTCATTGTCAAGGAGCGCCAAAGCAATGATGAACTACAGGAAGCTCGTAAAGAATTAATAGAAGTATGATCTCATTTACTTTTGCTCATTTTTCTAATTCTATTCTATTTAAAAAGAAATGTTGCTCACACTTGTTGCATCCTTTTAACCTTCATCGTCTAAAGTACCTGCATGATGATTCTCTTCACCTTTCTGTAGGAAATAAGAATTCTGATATTTTGTTGTTCTGCACTGCAATGAGTAATTGTGACACTAAAGTCGTTTCCCCTCTCTCTTTCTTCCTTTCTAATTTCTATTGTTTTAGGGGTTAAATGCAATGCTGACTCGTCCTAAAGCTACTAATATTGGGACCAAGAGAATGGGAGAGCTTGACGAGCAGGTGTTTGTGAATGCCTGCAAGAAAAGATATTTTGAAGAAGGTGGGGTAAAGGGCATGGAGCTTTGCTCTTTTTGGCAGGAGAATGTGAAGGATCCAGCTTGGCATCCGTTTAAAGTGATCAGACAGAATGATACCCATGTGGTATGTACCATAAAGATACGCTATGTGTTCTTGATGTAGTTATGCCTAATAAAGAAATAGTATAATCATTAATATAACACGGTTACACTGTTGTGTTGACACAGTCAGTTATAGATGAGGAAGATGAGAAATTAAAAAAACTCAAGCAGGAATGGGGAGATGAGGTATACTCAGCTGTTGTAACAGCCGTGAAAGAAGTAAATGAATACAATCCAAGTGGAGGATATTCTGTTTGGGAGCTATGGAACTTCAAGGAAAAGAGGAAGGCAACTTTGAAAGAAGTTATCACTTATATTGTGGAACAGATGAAACAGCTTAAGCGTAAGAGAGGATAGGCAAAAGGTATTTTTCTGACTTTCAGTTGAGCTTTTGTTGAGCACTACTTTGACCCATTGATGAGCTTTGGATTTGTATTCCATTGCTAGCTTCACCAACTAAAATAGTAATTTGGAAAGAAAGAAATTCCCAATTGCATCCATATGCACATGTAATTTTAAATAATTTACTAATTTAGGTTTATATTGAGCATAGGTTAATATCTAGAATGAATTCTTTAATTATTCAATATATCTCAAGAGAGTGCTATAATTCAATACATTAATCTATTCTACAATTAGTTTATTAACAATTAAATGATCGGTTTCCATTAATGGTTAAGGGTGTTACTTTGGTCAAGTTATCCACACCCTATACTGTAGTTTGTATGGAGATGGGTGTTGGTGCCGATTTAACATCGGCATCAAAAGATGTAGCAAACGTGGTAGACGAATACATTCCTGTGTCCGAAGATGATGAGTCCAAACCAGTAATCGGTAAAGTGTTTGATTCTTTAAAAGAAGCAGGAAATTTTTATAAAATGTATGCACATTCTGTTGGATTTAGTGTGTGTAGTTCGTCTCAAACAAACGATAAATATGGTGTAAAATGGAAATATTTTCTATGTTCAAAAGAAGGTTTTAAAGTAGTAAAACAGATAGATGGATTAGTTATTAGTGAAAATGGTTTGCAAGGCTTGTAAGCAATATGTATATCATGATAGTTGCAACTGTCCCACAAAATCCTCTTCATAGATTTTGGTATGAAATCTTTATTTTTCATCTTTACCATTGAGAATTTATTTTATTAAGACATTTAACTTTGTAATTTACTATTTACTCAGGATTTGGTTGAAGCTGTCATGTCAGACTCAAATTGGATGAATGCTATCATGGACTATCATAGATGAAGACTTTCAATTTAAAATTGCTATCATGGATGAGGTGGAGATTAAATTGAAACTTTGTAACATTTTAAGTTTGTTTTGTTGCTGAAACGTTTGAAGTTTGTAATTTGGATCCAAGATATTGAATTCCTTTTAAGTTTGTCTTGTATTCATTATCATGATATTGAACTTCAAATGATCATTTGTATTGAAAAATGACAGACCTGTACAACACATGTGCACTGTTAGTGGCTTTTTTTGCAGTGCATGGTCTGGTATTTTGGTGTTTATTTTAGATGTTTTGGGTCTGGTGTGTGGTGTTAATGACTTGTCTGCAATCATGTAAGTTAGTAGCACATGTAGCAGGAAAATATATGATATATGTGTATTTGGAGAAGTCTGCCATATAGCAGAATTTTATGTCATGTTCTTTTCAAAGATATTAACTTTAGTTTGATGAACCAAATAGAGTTAAATTTAGTTGTCTCATGTTACATGTAATCACTTCATTAATTTAATGAACCAACAATAATTTTAGTCTAACCAGTAGAAACTAATAGAATGATATTCCAAGCTAGACTCCATAAGCCAATAATACACAAAAGTAGTTGCAAATTCTTTACAATATGTATCAGCATAATATTATTACAATTTGTACCCAAAATGGGATATGAAATAATTTATAACTATTTTTTACAAATACATAAACATAAAAAAAAAACACTTCTAAAAGCTTGTATATATGCCACAACAACAACATCATGAAAGCTTCAAATCGAGACTCCCCAAATTCAATTATTTGATAGTATACCAAATTGCTCTGTCACTCGATTTATGGATTTGCTTCCAATATAGCAGTAGCATCAAGCCCACAAGTGAAAAATCCGATGATCCAAATCAATCTAAAAAAAAACCGATTTTTATGGTTTGGATTAAAAACTGAACCGAATCAATTGAAAATCGAAGTAGTTTGGTTCGGTTCTCGGTTCCAGTTTTCAGATCTAATGGACAAACCGAACCAAACCAATATATAGTATATATGCTAAATTATTTTTTTAGGCAGCTCACATCTATCAAAAACTACAACCAGTCTAACTACTTCTAAAAAGTAAAATAAAATCTACCTCACTTAAAACTGTAACTTAAAAACGCAAACTTGAAAACACTCATAGCCACAAACGCAAACTCAAAAACGTTGTTCTCATCTTAGCTCACCCTCATCCTCAAGCTGCTCTCATGTCACATCATCACCTAACCTCGTCCTCAAGCTACTCTCAACACTACACAAAAATACTCCTACGTCACGTTGTTGCTCTCATCTCAAGCCCTCAGAACGGTAACTTCTCAAGCGTTGTTTTTATTTATTCTTTTCTTCGATTTAAGTGAGAATAGAATTGAAGTTTTATTTTATTGCACTTTATTATTTGAAGAACTTATGAACTTAATTTTAATATGTTGTATTTTGTATTTGATGAACTTATGAATTTAATTTCAATATGATTATATTATGTATTTGATGAACTTAAGCAAAAAGAATTATATTATATATATGTATTTGATGAACTTATGAGAAAAGAATTGTATTTTGTATTTGATGAACTTATGAGAAAAAAACATATCGGAAAAAAAGAAGAAGCATGAATACATCGAAAAAAACCGATTAAAGTATCCGAACCAAACCGATGAGTTTAGTTCGGATTCATTTTTTAAAAACACTAAAAACCGAACCAATCGAAGATTCATTGATTCCGACATTGAATTCACTCAAAACCGATCCAAAGCGGTCCAATTACACACACCCATCAAAAAACTAAACCTCGCCCATTTCAGACGTTGATTCCCGCGGTTTGGACTCAAGGAATAACAAACGTTGTCTATTCATTATTCATTATACTAATTTATTACCATTACTCACTCCTTGGGATTAGTGTATTTATTAAAATTTCATTATCACCCTTCTCAGTTCTCACCGTGTGCTTCACCTGTGACCATTCCTCTCACAAATTCATCACTGTAAGCGATTCTGTTCTTCTACGAGCTTAGTACATTGTTTCTGTGCTTAGTTTTTGTCACTTTGTTGTCCATTTTTTTGTTCTGTTGTTTAATTGCATGTATTAAGAGATTTTAGTTTTTTAATAGCTAGGTTAGATCATTGTTGAGTTTGATTAAGTGATTTTTGAAAATGTGGTTTCTGATATTAGTAAAAAAATAATCTGTTAATTGGTACTATTTGTGATCAGAAATTAGGGTTAAGAGTAGAAATTGAACTGTATTGACTTGAAATATAGCTTAAAATATGTTGCATTGTGCAGGATCGGTTAAAAATAATTTGTTCTTGCATATTATTTGTGATATTTACTTTCTTTTTATGTCAGGGTTTATGTTATTTTTAGAATGTGATATATGTTTGAAAGTGTTGTTAGGTTTGAAGAGTGAAATTGAGAGAGAGAGAATTAAGAGATAGAATGGATCAATGAGGGTTGATCTTTATTACTCACACAAGTGCAATTTATAGAGTTTACAAAATGCAATACCTTGCATGACAAGTAACTAACTATAGCATAACTAACTCTAGCTACTTTAACTAACACACATGGTTACATAACTAATTCCATGTGGTTTAACAAACTAACTAACCAACAATGGATTATCTCTCAACACACCTCCATAATCCATTGTCAGATCCTTTTTTACAAACAAAATGCAAAACTGCTGTAAACAAACACACAAACACTGCTGCAAGCTTTACTCCTTTGCTGGCTGTGTGCAATCAAATTTTACAATTCCTACAAGTGTCCTTAACTCCTTGAATCTGTCAGCTTTCAAGGGTTTAGTCAAGATATCTGCAATTTGAACATTAGTGCTGCAATGTTCAACAGTTAGCTTCTCCTTGCTAACTTGATCTCTTAGGAAATGATATTTAGTTTCAATATGTTTTGACCTTCCATGTGCAATGGGATTTCTGGCCAAGCTTATAGCTGATTTGTTGTCCACATTGAGCCTTATAGGTTTCACATATTTGATCTTCAACTCATCAAGTAGAGACTCAAGCCATACTGCTTGACATGCTGCCTGTGCTGCTGCAACATATTCTGCCTCACAACTAGACAATGCAACAATGCTTTGCTTCTTTGAAGACCAGGAAATTGGAGAGTTTCTGAATCTGAACCAATACCCTGATGTGCTTCTTCTATCATCTTTGTCTCCACACCAGTCAGAGTCACTAAATCCTTCTAGTTCAATCTCTGATTCCATCTTGCTTCTGGGAAAGATAAGACCATAATCCTGAGTGCCCTTCAAATACCTAAGTATTCTCTTAGCTGCTATCATATGTGATGCTTTAGGATTGCTCATAAATCTACTCACAGATCCTACAGCATAGTTGATATCTGGTCTAGTGTTGCAAATGAACCTTAAGCTGCCTACAACTTGCTTGAATAGAGTAGCATCAACTGCTTGCTCATTTTCATTTTTTGACAGCTTCAAATTTGCTTCCATTGGAGTTTCAGCTTTATTGCAACTCTCCATGTGAAACCTCTTTAGTACATCTGCAATGTACTTACTTTGATGCAGCACAATACCATTTGATCCATAGAGAAATTCCAAACCTAGAAAGTAGTTGAGCCTGCCCAGATCACTCATCTCAAACTCATCTTTCAATCTTCCCTTGAATTTCTCAATGCTTGTATGATTACTACCTGTGATCAACAAATCATCTACATATAGACAGATCAACAAAGCATTTGAAATATCACTTCCCTTTATGTATACACCAAATTCTACACTGCACTTTACAAATCCTTCATTGTACAGAAATTGGTCAATCCTCTTATTCCAAGCTCTTGGAGCTTGTTTAAGGCCATATAAAGCTTTTTGAAGCTTATATACTTTGTGTTTCTCTGTCAGTACCTCAAAGCCAGGTGGTTGGGACACATATACTTCTTCTTCCAAAGGACCATTTAAAAATGCAGATTTTACATCCATATGGAATAGTGACCAGTTCATTGAGCTAGCAATTGCAATGACTAACCTGATAGTCTCCATTCTTGCTACAGGGGCATACACTTCACTATAATCAATTCCTTGTTGCTGAAGAAAACCTCTTGCAACCAGTCTTGCTTTATGCTTTAGAATACTCCCATCTGGATTTCTCTTGATTTTAAAAATCCATTTGACACTGATTGGCTTCTTCTGTGGTGGGAGTTCAACTAGCTTCCATGTGTTGTTCTTTTCTATGGACTTAATCTCTTCAGTCATTGCATGTCTCCAATTTGAATCTGCTACTGCTTCACTCCAGTTAACTGGTTCAACATCTGCCATAAATGCTAAGTGAACCAAATCTCCATCATCATTGACCACATCATCAGTGACAGTCTCATGATCAGCAAGCCTTACTGAGGGAAATCTTGTTCTGGTTGATTTTCTCACAATTCTATCATCATCATCACTTGAGATGTTCATGTCTTCCACATGATTAACACCATCATTGTGATCAACCACTGGCTGAGCTGGTGCAGTGCTAGCTATATCATCCAAATTGACCATTACCTGCTTGTTGAGATTTGATTCCCACTTCCATTGTGATTTTTCATCAACAATAACATCCCTGCTTATGACTATTTTCTGGTTTCTTGGATTATACATTTTGTATGCACCAGTTGCATCATAGCCAACTAGAATAAGTTTCTCACTCTTATCATCTAGTTTTCTTCTCTTCTCATCAGGAATGTGTCTGAAGCATATTGAACCAAATATTCTTAGATGTTTCACACTTGGTTTATGACCTGTCCATAGTTCTTCTGGTGTATTATCTTTCAATTTCTTTGTAGGACACCTGTTCAACACATATGCAGCTGTGTTAACAGCTTCACCCCATAGATTCTTAGGCAAATCTTTCCCTTTTAGCATACATCTTGCCATGTTGAGTAGAGTCCTATTCCTCCTCTCAGCCAAACTATTATGTTGAGGAGTGTAGGGAGCTGTAACCTCATGAATAATGCCCTTTTCTGCACAATATTCTTTAAATTCATTTGAATTATACTCTCCACCACCGTCTGTTCTAAGTATTTTCAAATGATTCTCACACTGTCTTTCAGCCATAGCACAGAAATTTTTGAATGCAGAGAACACTTCACTCTTCTCTTTTAACAGATATATCCATATCTTTCTAGTAAATTCATCAACACATGTCATGAAATATCTGTTACCTCCTAGAGTTGAAGTTTCAATTGGTCCACAAACATCAGAATGGACTACATGTAAGGCTTGTTTTGATCTGGAGTATACTGCATTTTTGAATGAATTTCTTGGTTGCTTGCTAGTGAAGCAACCTTCACACAGCTTGTCTGGTGTGTGGATCAGTGGTAAGCCTATAACCATGTTTTTACTACTCAAGTGATGTAAACTTTTGAAGTTTAAGTGTCCATACCTGTAATGCCATAACCACCTCTCATCATCAGTGATTAAACTTGAAAAACACTGTATCTCTGATGCTTGCAGATTGACTTTGAAGGTCCTATTCTTGGATAATGGTGCTTGTAACACTAATTTGCTATTTGGATCATGCACTTCAATATACTTATCTCTTGTTGACAGGGCAAACCCTTTCTCAATTAGCTGGCCAAGACTTAGCAAATTGTGTTTCATGTTTGGCACATATAACACATCAGTGACAAAAGCATGATTTCCATTCTTTCTTTGAACCATCACTTTGCCCTTTCCTTCTACTGATACTGTGCTATTGTCTGCAAATTTGACTGTGCTTTTGAATTTATCATCAAATTCCAAAAGCCATTCTCTGTGTCCAGTCATATGATTGGAGCAGCCTGTGTCAAGATACCATAACTTTGAATGTTCATCTGCAGTATTAGTGGTTACCATGAGTAAAACACCATCAGAATCTGAATCATTGTGCCTGGCATGATGTGCTTCATTGTCTTGCTTCTTCTTCCCTTTGCTTTGACATTCTGAAGCATAGTGACCCCACTTGTTACAACAAAAACATTGGATCTTGCTTTTGTCTTTCTTGCCCCGAGTCTTGTTCTTTCCATAACCCTCTTTACCTTTACCTGAAGAATCAGCTTGACTGTTATCACCATGATTATGATCTTGATCATAACTGGACTCATTCTTTCCCTTGTATTTTTCATTCTTCCATTTACCTTTGCCCTTACCATTCTTTCCACCATTCTTCACATAAAGAGCTTGTTCTTGCTGATTCTTTGTTTCTTTTCTCTCCTTCAATCTTTGTTCATGGGCCTCTAATGAACTTTGAAGTTCATTTACTGACATTGTTGACAGGTCCTTTGATTCTTCAATTGCCACCACAATGTGATCAAATTGAGGGTTTAATGTTCTCAAAACCTTCTCAATTATTTGCTGATCTGAAATCTGTTCACCTAGATTCTTCATTGTATTAACTAGTGTCTGCAATCTTGTGAGGAATTCACCAATAGACTCCTTGTCCAACATGCCTAACAACTCATATTGTCTTCTCAGTGATTGTAGCCGAACCTTCTTCACCTTATCACCTCCTCCATGTGCATTCTGCAGTATTTCCCATGCTTGCTTTGAACTTGTTGCAGAAGAAATCTTTTCAAAGTTGGCTGAATCGACACATTGATGAATCAAAAACAAAGCCTTACAATCTTTCTTTTTTGTTTCCTTGAAAGTTATCTGTTGTGCCTCTGTAGCATTCTCTGCAAGTGCTTCATAGCCATTAGAGACCAGATCTTCTACTTCTTGGAACCCAAAAATTACCTTCATGCGAATACACCATTGGTCCCAGTTTTTGTTGTCTAAGATTGGGAGATTTGATGGAAGAGAGTTGTTTGATTGGTTCATGGTGCTGAAACTGTGTAAAGAAAAATAGAAAGAGAGGTTCTTTAATCAAGGGATGAAGAACAAGATGATCTAACCAAAAAGGGCTCTAGATACCACTTTGTTAGGTTTGAAGAGTGAAATTGAGAGAGAGAGAATTAAGAGATAGAATGGATCAATGAGGGTTGATCTTTATTACTCACACAAGTGCAATTTATAGAGTTTACAAAATGCAATACCTTGCATGACAAGTAACTAACTATAGCATAACTAACTCTAGCTACTTTAACTAACACACATGGTTACATAACTAATTCCATGTGGTTTAACAAACTAACTAACCAACAATGGATTATCTCTCAACAAGTGTAACGTGTATTTTTCTATATGTTTTACCCATGGTAATTAAAATTCTGATTTGAATAGTAAAATCTTATGATTTTGCGGTTATGCTTGCCCTTAGCAATTAAGAGTACACATAAATCTTCTTGCGGTTTAGCGATTATGCTTGTGTCTGTTTTAAAAATCTACTTCCCCCTCATCCTTCTTCTGCAAATAACTTCAGAGTTCAGACACTTATGCTAATGAATTTAATTTTTTCATAAGTTTTTCAAGTGTGATTTAAGTTTTCTTTGTCTTGTGCAATTTTATATGCATATCTATGAATTTATATGCATATATTTGAGTTTTATGAATTTTGTATAATCATACGATTAGCGTTAGGATTGCACGATTTACAATTTTACTTCCCCTTTCTGATTTTAACTATATCTTTTACCCACTCTTAGCTCTACATTCCTGTGATAGGGACTAGGGTATTATGATATCCTTTAATTATATATTATTATGTTCCCTTGATTCAAAGATTCTTTTTTCCAATCTCTAACAGACTGCATTTTAGCAATTTTTAGTTATGTAGTCATGTGTAGTTCTTCTTTTTGGATCTATATTTTTAACTAGTGCATTTTGACGTATCTTTGCATCATGTATGGCTATTGTTTTCCTTGAATGTTTTAAATTTGTATACTGTGCACAATGCATATTATGCATTTCAACAGTTTGTTTTTTATCTGCAAATGTTTGAGACAAATTCCTCTACAATTTTAAATTTGTTATTCAGAACCACCATTCCAAATATCCAATTGTCAATCCAAACAACTTTATTTATTTTAACCTATTCATATTCTGTGAAAATGTCTTTTTTTAGGGTATTTGGATTGGTGTTATAAAATGGAATGGGATAACATCTATTTTTTAAAAATTAACTAGCCTATTCAACCCTAAACTACCAATCCAAAATTTAGATCATTCTAATATTTAACCTCTGTTCTGTTTTTTCTTTCTTTCAATTATATGCAACTATTTATTGTTGAGTAATGTTCTTGTCTTCTTTTAAATTTTATGCAACTGTTTTTTGTTGATTAATCTTCCTCATCAAATTATATGCAACTTTATACTTCTGAACTGACATTTGTAATTGTATGCAGCTTCAATGGACTACAGCTCTGAAGAAGAGTCAGATATCAGTGAATCTGAGATTGAGGAGTACTCTGAGAAACCTTACAAGCTATTAAAAGATGGTAATTACAAGGTCAAGAATTTCAATGGTACACTTCGGTGCCCGTATTGTGCTGGAAAGAAGAAGCAGGAATTCAAATATAAGGATTTGCTCCAACATGCATCCGGAGTTGGTAAAGGTTCAGCAACCAGAAGTGCGAAACAAAAGGCCAACCACCTTGCTCTGGCAAAGTATTTGGAGACCGACTTGATCAATGAAGCAGATCAAATACCTCAACCAGCTTTGATCCAACCTGTCAACCAACCTGCCCAGCCAGTTGAGAATTACGTCTGGCCATGGACAGGCATTATTGTTAACATCAAGAGCAATTTACAGGATTCTGCATACTGGCTAAAGGAATTTTCCAAGTATAAACCATTGAATTTTCATATATTCTTGGTGGATGGTGAAGCTCAGGCTGTAATTGACTTCAATAATGACTGGAACGGTTTCATGAATGCAAGTGAGTTTGAGAAATCCTTTGAAACCAAACATCATGGAAAAAAGGATTGGAATTCAATGCACTTCCAGGCCAGTTCAGAAATTTATGGATGGGTTGCACGTGAAGACGATTATAACTGTGGAGGGCCAATAGGGAAGTACCTTCGCAACAAAGGAAGGCTGAGGACAATTTCAGATATTGTTCAAGAAGCATCTGAAAGCAGAAATAGCATTGTTGAAAACCTTGCAAATGAAATTGATATTACAAATGAAAACCTCAACAAAATGCAGTACACGTATAATGAGAAGACTATGTCCTTAAGTAGGATGCTGGAGGAGAAAGACAAGCTACACAATGCTTTTGTGGAAGGTTTGTATACTTTCTGTTAGAATCTGATTTTGACTTGTTGTAAACAAAGACCATTCTGCTTCAAGTTTAGCTATGTATGTTATAATATTTGTGTACATTCACCGAAGCAGAAGAATAGAACATAAAACTTGCACAGGTTTTAATATTTCAAATTATCTCCATTTTTTGTCAGAGTCGAGGAGTATGCAGCGTAAAGCTCGTGAGGAGTTACACAGGATCTTTGAAGAACAGGAAAAGATGAGTAATGAATTGGATGAAAAAATGCGGAAGCTTGATTCCTGGAGTAGAGATCTGAATAAACGTGAGGTACTAACTGATCAAGAGAGGCAGAAACTTGACGAGGACAAAAAGAAGGTAATGTATATTACATTTTTTGGCAATTAGTATATTCCCATTTTAATATTGTTGAGTATGCCTTGAAATCAATGTTTCGGAAGTCAGGATTGGTTCTGCCCCCTGCGCAGAGGGTGCTGCGCTAGGCGCAATCGAAACAGGTTTTGGGTGAGGCCACTGCCTCCTTCGCCTAGGCGCGGGTCGTAGCTTGCAAGATTTGCTTTGTGCAGATTATGTGGAAAATTTTGTTTCGGGGAATATCTTACTTGAATTTTGTTTGTTTTTAAATAAGATTTGCTTTGGATTATTGCATCATCACATCTCTATCATCCTATTGTTTTGGTTGCTTGTTACACTTGCCCCACACATCAGTTTCTTATTGGTGTGAGTTTATTGACGAATTCACAACAAATGCATTTTTATCGCTGATCTTATATTCTTATTTACAATTGTTCTTGTAAAGTTATTGACTTGTCTTTTTCTATGGTCTCCTACTATTAACTTAGTGATAAACTCATGAGTATTGGGAGAGAACTCTAAACTGATTCAACTAAATCTTTCTCAGTTTTGCATTTATGAGTTCTGAGATCTATTATAGATCTCTTGTAAGCTTAACTTTCCTAACTGATTCTGTAAGATGATTCCTGATTTTCAGAAGATAGTTATAAGGGATTAATACTATGTCTGAGGGTGTACAATAGATAGCCTAGAGACTAGCTTAGGTGAGTATATCCCCACTCTGACGTGTAGCTGGAACTATCCTTTAATACCTACTAATAACCTTGGTTGCTCTTGATTTAAACTACAGACTGCTTTATTTTGATCCTATTGACTCCCTTCAAGTGAATCCCGGTTTATGTTGGTCTTCCACCGTCTTCTAATTGGACCAAAAGTCAATATGCCAAATTTATTATAGCCTTTGATTATTGTGATGAAATATCAATTTATATATATGGCTTTACTTTTAGTTTTAACATCCTCATTTATGTCGACATTTTGTTACAAGGATTTGTATTTTCATATGTTATATGAAATATTAGGGCATGATTTTTTATTAAAAGAAAATATGTTTTGATATTCACAAAACATCCCCAGATGTGTGCTTTCTTATATCCCACTTCGTAATCATCAGGATTTATCTGTGCTTTTATAAAATTCTAATATTACTTCTTCGTCCTTCCAGAAAGACCTGAGGAATGAAACGCTCCTGTTGGCTTCAAAGGAGCAGAAGATAGCTGATGCGAATTTCTTAAAGCTTGTCGAAGAGCAAAAGGTTTGCCCTCTATTGACTCTCTTGGTTATGAAAAGATAGTACTGCAGTGGCGTATGTTGTTTATCACTTATCGTCCATTGCAAATGTCTTCTGCTGACATGAATTTTCAAACTGCCAGAGAGAAAAAGAAGAGTACTTAAACAAGAACCTTCAATTGGAGAAGCAGCTAGATGCCAAACAAAAGTTAGAGATGGAAAGGGAGGAGTTAAGAGGGAAATTGCAAGTTATGAAACATCTTGGTGATCAAGATGATGCAGCTATCAAGAAAAAAATGGAAGAAATGAATGATGAATTGAATGACAAAATAGAAAGTTTGGAGGATATGGAGTCAATGAATCAAACCCTCATTGTCAAGGAGCGCCAAAGCAATGATGAACTGCAGGAAGCTCGTAAAGAATTAATAGAAGTATGATGCCATTTACTTTTGCTCATTTTTTAACTATTTTTTTAAAAAGAAATGTTGCTTACACTTGTTGCATCCTTAAGGATAACCAACTCAACTAACAAGGGTATAGATTTCTTCATACTAAGCTATAAAGTACCTGCATGAAGATTCTATTCACCTTTCTGTAGGAAATAAGAATTCTGATATTTTGCTCTGCACTGCAGTGAGTATATTGTGACACTAAAGTCGTTTCCCCTCTGTCTTTTTTCCTTTCTAATTTCTATTGTTTTAGGGGTTAAATGCACTGATGCCTCGTCCTAAAGGTCCTAAACCTCCTAAACCTGCTAATATTGGGACCAAGAGAATGGGAGAGCTTGACCAGCAGGTATTTGTGGATGCCTGCGAGAAAAGATATTTTGAAGAAGATGGGACTAAGGCCATGGAGCTTTGCTCTTTTTGGCAGGAGAATGTGAAGGATCCAGCTTGGCGTCCTTTTAAAATGATCAAAGTGAATGATACCCATGAGGTATGTACCATAAAGACACGCTATGTGCTCTTGACTTAGTTATGCCTAATAAAGAAATAGTATAATCATTAATATAACACAGTTACACTGTTGTGTTGACACAGTCAGTTATAGATGAGGAAGATGAGAAATTAAAAAAACTCAAGCAGGAATGGGGAGATGAGGTATACTCAGCTGTTGTAACAGCCGTGAAAGAAGTAAATGAATACAATCCAAGTGGAGGATATTCTGTTTGGGAGCTATGGAACTTCAAGGAAAAGAGGAAGGCAACTTTGAAAGAAGTTATCACTTATATTGTGGAACAGATGAAACAAAAGCGCAAGAGAGGATAGGCAAAAGGTATTTTTCTGACTTTCAGTTGAGCTTTTGTTGAGCACTACTTTGACCCATTGATGAGCTTTGGATTTGTATTCCATTGCTAGCTTCACCAACTAAAATAGTAATTGGGAAAGAAAGAAATTCCCAATTGCATCCATATGCACATGTAATTTTAAATAATTTACTAATTTAGGTTTATATTGAGCATAGGTTAATATCTAGAATGAATTCTTTAATTATTCAATATTTCTCAAGAGAATGCTATAATTCAATACATTAATCAATTCTACAATTAGTTTATTAACAATGAAATGATCGGTTTCCATCAATGAGTCAAGGGTTGGTCAAGTTATCCGCACCCTATTCTGCAGTATCTATTTAGCAATAGTTTAAGTAGTTCATAAGTTAACTTATTGCAATAGATTATAATTGAAAGTTTATAAATGATAAGCTAGTTGATTGTCCCCGTGAGGTTAGCTCAATTGGTAGGATATTGGAGTTAGGATCCTCTCCATTTTGTATTTTTTTCCATTTCTTCCATTACTATATAGTTTTGGAAATATAAATGCAAAAGTGTGACGTGTGACATTAAATAAGTCAAAATATCTTTTATACACCCAATAATATTAAAAAAACTTTAGTAATGGAAGAAATGGAAATCATAAAAAATGGAGAGGATCCTTACTCGGGATATTGCATTTTATATGCAGAGCCGAGATTCGAACCCGGGATCTCCCACCTATTCTTGAGGTGAATTTCTAGCCATTAGACTATTTGACCACAAAAAAATCTAGTTGATAGCACTAACTAAAAAATGTAAAATGACATAAAAGAAATTGTCAAACAAACTCAAGCTTTGCACCTGACATATGTTGGTGCTCCTGTGTTAACAGGTATTTGGTTTGTTAGAACTTGAGCCTTTTGAATTGTTCCTGTCTATCATGGATAATTTTTAAAGAAAATGATTGGAATGAAACGATGACTGATATAGTGCACCCACATTTTTAATCTTATTCAGGAAAGAAAAGTTTTTGATATTTGGACAGCTACATATATAATTGCACAAATGCACATTTCAGTTCAGTTAATATGCCTGTTAAATTCTAAACAAGTGTTTATCTTGAGGCTTTGCAGGGGAGAAGTACATGATATATCAATGGGGAGATGGAAAGCAAGACCATTTTCGTTGGTGGGGAGAATTTTGTGCTGTACTTTGAGGCTTTGGATAGCTATAAATATATGTAGAAAGATAAAGAACTTTTCATGGGCTTCAGACTTGAGCTATTTTATCTTTTGTGGAATGGAACACCTATATTCTGACTATTCCGTTACTAGAAATTTCACTCTGAACTATTGATAATGAAAACGGTTATTAGCTTATCGCGTATGTTCATTGTTTATTTTATGCCAATGGTTGCTTCTTTTGTTTTTACATGTATGCCAATGGTTGGTGATTTTGGTTTACAAATGGATTTGATTCATCCAAAGTGAAGGGTATAACACTTTATTACAAGATAAAGTGTAGTGCAAACTGTTGAATTTAAATCTAAAAAATCGATGATTGGGATCATAAAGTTTGGATAGATAAATTATACTTTCCACAATTTTTTTGATTTCTGCTCTAAAAAGGACTAGATACTTTGGATCATATAACTGGCAATAGCGACTACTTTGTAGTGTAAAAACATCCAAAAGAAAATCTTTCCCCCATATATGTTGCCCTATGAATATGTGAAATTCTGTAAATTGAGAATGTATTGTTCAGCTTTATTTGGAATAAAAAGTATATTTTACAGACCAATGGCAATGGGGAATGGATCTAGTGAAAGTACTATAGACTCGGACAATGAGTATCCGACACATTAAGATTACTTCAAGTAGAAGGAACCTATAGGAAACTAAAAAAAAAAACTCTATACATTGATTATGCTTGAAAGTATAAGTAATTTGTTTGATAGCATTGATGGAAAGATTGATTTATTATTTTGTTTACTTTTCAATGTCAATCTATACTTTCCTGGTAGGAATTAATTTTCTTCAATGCAAAACTATTGTTTGTGTTCAATTGATCCAACGGCGGTAGAAATGACTCGAGGAGGATTGAGAACCAATAACTTATTATTTTTATGGATAAGAAAGACGAATTTATGTACAATTGGAGAGATTAATTTCTCGAATTTCTTATCAATAAACTCTCAGCAACATATCCTTTGTCCTCAACCTATGATTAGGGTGCTAGAGAACCCCTTATCACGCCGGCCATACATAAACACCACTATGTCCTTCCTTCTCCATGATCAAACCTTCATCAGTTGAATGCCTTCTCATCTTTCCACTCTGTCAACCTCTATATCAAGCTCAAGATGATGATGAACGATTTTTTATTTTATTTTTGCAAATTCTAGCTTTCCAAAATTAATGATTTATTCATCCTCAAAAGAACACACATGCAGCTTTGAAATCTTGTCAATTTCTTCTAGTCTAGATATTGAAGGAAAAGATATTGATAAAAAAAAATCATAACAAATCACATTACATTTTTTTCTAAATAACAAAAAAAATAATCAGAAGTTCAAAACCCAAAAAAGAACAAAGACGGACATCCCAATTTTGCATTTGGGAATGGTTGTGGGTTGTGTGGATGGTTCTTTCTCTTTGGGTTTGATGTTGTTTGTTGGTGATCGGGTCGGAGCAAGGTGGAATACTATTGGCATTAGGTTCGTTAAAATCATTAGGTTCGAAATTTAAAAGTGTAAAGTTCATTAAAATCATTAGGTTCAAAACTTAAAAGTGTAAAATTCACCGTGATTCTGCCAATATTATTGTCAATTCAACCATGCACCAAATTTATCTCTTAGTGTTTTAGGTTTGTAACAAAATCATGATGGCACCGTAATTTTGTCAACATCATTGTCAATTCAAACTCGCACTAAATTATTTTCCCGCAATTTTTGTTTGCAAGATAGTTGTTACTGCCAATGCATTGCAATACTGTTCAGACTTTAGACACTCTCTTGAAGATTTCAATGCACAAAGCTACTGTTAGGATATAGAATATTTGATAATTAGAGCAGTTTTTTTTTAGAGAAATAGAAATTAAATTAAAATGATAATAAGAGTAGTTAAATGGTTAGTTGGTAGAAGTTAGTAAGTTGATAAATTTGTAAGGTGATTGTTAAGAGTTATTATTTTGATTATTCTTAGAAAGCCTTTAAATAGCTTTCAATTGGTAGAATGGAAGATAGCTTTTAATGATTAAATTGTAACTAGAGAAAGCTCAAGTGGAAAGAGAAATGTTCCTTTGGGGTAGCCTTGAGTGCAAGATTATCATCTTCATTGTATACCTTTTGTATCTTCTCTTTCAATTTTATTATCTCATTCAACTGATAGTACTAAAAAGATATTCATCAATTTTTTTTTTTTTCAATTTGTTGACCAATCTTTAATCTAGTTTGAATCATTCTCCTGTTTATTCAATTATGCCCAGTTTTGAAAAATCTCAATTTTGTTGATCAATCTTCCTGCAGTAATGTTGAGTCTATCATTGAAGCACTCAATCAAGCAATATTGGCCATTAGATTGAAATCGGACGGCACATTTCAACTTCAACTAATCTAGTCTGATCAGACAACCGAAAACCATAACTACATAAATGCATGGAATTCATTTCCTTATATTTGTTCTTAATCCTTTTACAATGAATGTAAACACAACTGAAGGGCAACAAATGGAACTTCTACTACAATGTCCAACTTTTGTAGTGGTTGGAGAATTGATTCCAAGACTGAGTTCCATTTTGTCCTGAATTGAATAAAAGATTATAACAGCTTGATTTTGATCAGACAACGGGGACAAACCATCATCTTTGACATGGAAGTACCAATTTTATTAAGCATGGTGTAAGAGTTTTTAAAGCCTCCGAAGATATTTCGATCAGTACACCTGAAATCAAGCATAAGTATTGACCACTCATTAGTGAAAGATTTTTTTTCAGTAATCGTTGTTTGGTCATAATGTTATTGTTATCAAACCATTACATAAGGTGACTGAAATTTGAACCACCTTCTGAGTTGTGCTCAGACCTCGTAAACAATGTAAGAACATTACAAATTACCAATTTAAGCATATACAAATCTCATACATACCATGAACTCAAATAATACATAAAAATTACCAATATAAGCATTAAGTGTGGTTCATTAACTCATTAGTTAAGGGGAAAGCTAAGTCAAATGCCTTCCATATTAGTTTTTGCTTTCAGTTGCAATTGCAAATTTCAACTTCATATCAGAGTGAAGTTGAATATATATCCACCCAGCAGAAGTAAAAAAACATAGCATAATTCCCTATGAAATACTAGGGTACACAGTAAAGTTGGAAGCTTTTTCTATCATGGTCTACACTTGAAGCTCAATAATTAATAAATTTTCACTCTAGGAAAACCACAGTAATTATAATGAAAAAAATTCAAAAATAAAGATAGCAAACTCGCCCATTTCAGACGTTGATTCCCAGTTTTGACTCGAGGGACTTGATAGAAATATTGTCTATTCACTATAAAAGTGTACAAGAAAAGTAACACCCCGTTATTACGTATGTATAATTGATTTGAAACAGAACAGCAGGATTTAAAACAGAACAGAAGGGATGCAAATAATAACAACGAACTCTACCTCAGATTGATGATAAGAATGGCCTCTTTGTTGTAAACCAAGTCATCTGTGGGGCATTCTGCTCAGAGAATGGAACAATTGTAGGCACTTCACAAATCTCACGATCAATTTTTCAACCCAAAAGTAAAGACAGGATGAGGTATTTCAAGGTTAGAATCAGTTTTGGATGACAAATAGCATTCTCAACAAGCAGCCAAACATCTTCACAACACAGTCCAATACTGTTTGACCGTTGCAAACTGGTGTTGGATGCTACTCAACTCAGAATGGAACCAGAACCAAACACACACCTAGTTGACAATACTTGTTCTTGTGAATGGAACAGAATCAATATTATACACAGTTTGAAAGTTGAAATTATTACAAATCTGATATCCCTGTTTGCATGCTTCAGCAAGAAACGTTTCCCATTTCACCAACATTCTCAAGAACAATTAACTTTCAGACACAAAAGGGTTAAATTGACATGTCATTTCTCTTCCTTTCCATTTACTTTAGAAAATAACAAATAGATTTAGATAAGCTTTTCATCTCCAATAGTAAGCCAAATTTCAAATTTAACCTAATTAACTATTGTGTTATTGATTTATCGCTGCTTCAAAGTCAGCACTTCAAGATGGTTCCCTTGTTATTATGCGATGATCTAATAGAGAATGTTGTATTATTTTCTTTTCCCTCATTTTCAAAATGGAAAACATGCTAAAATAAATATCAAAACTCTGTCACCTTTCATATGGCACGGATATTGCAAGAATCATAATAACAGGGGAGCCAGAAGGTAGAGTTACTAGAGTTCGTGCAATCCCTTCACAGTTTCATAGCAAAAAATGGTATTCTTATGTTGACACCAACAAAAATCCTGCAAAAACAACATACTATCCACAAAAGAAGAAAACATGATACCCCTTCTCATCAAAACTTACCATGTGTACGGAACCACGGTGTGTTGTTGGTCAAATGCACAGTCAAGGCAAAGTAGACACCATTTCAAATGTGCATGTAAACACACACTTAGTGAAATTTCTCTTAGCTACATTTGAGATCTCACTAATAGATTTTCAAACATGTACTACATTGGCTTCAAAAATGTAAAGACAAAGGGTATTCATAAGTTAAGACAAAACTGAGCTGGACAAGCAGCAAAAGTAACAACAAAGGGTATTCATAAGTTAAGACACTGAAATGTCAAAGTTTTTACATAGAAGTTGGTATTTCACCAGATATACAACGGCTCAAATAAATACGAGATCTACCGACTTTTTTTTTTTGCAATTTTTTTTCTAATTTTTTTTTCTTCTCGCGAATTAATGAGCACTCTGTCCATTCTCAACACCTAACCCATACAAGACCCCTGCATATTTCTCCAAGGATCCACTAAAGAAATTCTCTTTCAATTTCCTGAATGTACAAGATGTGAGCAAACTATCCGAACCAGCCTGATGACAAATCCCAACTCTCTCAACCTCCAATAACTCTGCAAGCTTGTTCAACCCTCCATGAAGACTATTACAAAACTTCATTAAATGTTTGATATCATACACAGTAGGGAAATACATGTTGATCAAATTGAAGAACCCAACTTGTGTATCAGGCAAATTTTGACAAGTCAATAGCTTTAACAAATAACCAAAATCATATCCACTATGAAAAGTTACCCAATGAACATTATCATTCAAAACAATCCCAGATGACATTAAAAGCTCACCGAAACGCCGAGCATCGATACCATTTTCGTTATTTCTCTTGAAATCAATCCCACTCTGTCTCAAAAGCTCAATTGAATCATTTGCAAAAACATCCTCATTCACATTGAATTCTCTAAAATTGAATTGCCAAATACAAGATCTCTCATCATCATCATCATCGTCGTCACCGCAAGTTGGAAGATTTCCATGTTCATCAGAGAATGTGAGACCCAATTGAATCAACTTAAGCATATCAACATTGTCTTTTAGGGTTTGGTAATGAAAATCATAGCTACTCCTGAAATTCCCAACCGGTCGAAGAACAATTCCGGGGAATTCCGTATCCATAGCGATGTAAGGAAAATCATCAACAATTTCGCGAATTATAGCGAACTCTTCTTCGAGATTATCGTTCCACACTTCGCGAATCTGAATGGAATCGCTTTTGGGTAAAATTAGCGGCATCACAATTTCATTTATCATAAAATAACGAAAAATTCACCAGATCTGTTAAATACCCAATTAAATTAACATCAACAACAAGAAATTGCATATAACAAAATCGAAAATTGATGAAGATTGAATAAATAAAATAGGGAAAAATTGAAATTGAATCTGACCTTGAAAATTGGAATTGATTGAAGGAAGAATTGGAAAGTGTTGAGAGAGAACGGAGAGAAAGAGGGGAAGATAGAAGGAAGAGATTTTTGGGGAATGAAATCTCTCCCGTTCTAGGGTTTTCTTTTTTGTTGTCAATTTTTTTATTTTATTGGTTATAAAATGGGGAAAATGAAGAAATGTGCAAAAGAGGAGGAGGATGATATTTTGACGAAAATTAGCGGTGGAATTTGTTTTTTCTTGCTTCATCAATTTATCTTGTGTTTGCCTAATTTCCTCTTTTTTCTTTTTTATACTGTCTTTTCTTGTGGAATAGAATAAGTGTACCAATCGATGGAAAAAGTGAAACAAGGAATTTCAAACTCAACCTAATCGACCCTCTGTTTATCATGAATTTTTATATTACTCCGTACTATTTTAATTTGTTAATGTATCCGGTGCATTAATTAAAGGTTTAATTAATCTGTATGTACCTTAAAGATTTTTTTGGTTTTATTTTGGTCCTTAAAGAAAATAAGTTCTATTTTGGTCTTTATCGATATCTCCATCAGTCAATTTGGTTATTTTCGTCCATTTTTTTCAAAAACCGTTAATTTTTGTGCAGGTGCCACGAAACAACTTATTTTGCCACATGTACAGAAGTTAACGGTTTCTGATAAAAAATTGACAAAAAGGACCATATTGACTGTCGAAGATATCTATAAGGGACCAAAATGGAACTTATTTTCTTTAAGGGACCAAAGTGAAACCAAAAAAATCTTTAAGGGACCTACATACTAATTAAGCCTTAATTAAATATATAATTAATTTTTTTTTAAACTTCTACATTTAATATATTGAAAATGTAAAAAATTATCTTTATTAATATTAACTTTATATTTTCTTTCTATTTTTGATATGTTTAATAAGTGTACTGGATGCACTATTTAGCATGACCCTTTTAACTTTATAATTCATCGAAAAAGTAGTATATTTAATTATATGGTTCATTATTAATTAGATATATTATTTTTTTAATAAATTTAAAAAATCAATTTTCATTTTAATATAGATGAGAGCTAAAGTCCTAAAAAGTCAAATTTTGTTTGATATATAAAACCAAAATTGTTATAAACTAATATAAACAAGAACAATAATATAGAGAAGAAGAGATAGAGGAGAGAAAGAATAGTCAGTATTATTCACCATTAGGATTAGGGTTACATTACAATGATACATAGGTCTTATATATAGGCAAACATAATGGGCCAATTATATGGGCCAATGACTTATATGGACATCCACTAATAATATTCATAACACTCCCCCTTGGATGTCCATTGAGAATGTGCCTCGTTAAAACCTTTACTAGAAAAAACCCAGTGGGAAAAAATTCTAGCGAAGGAAAAAGAGTACAACATCCTTTGTGTTTAAACTGTCTCGTTAAAAACCTTACCAGGAAAACCCAATGGGATAAAACCATGGATAAGGGAAAAAGAGTGCAGAACACAATTATATCTCCCCCTCATGAAGACAATTATATCTGAGACGGAGAAGCTCAATTAATCTTCAATATAGTTGATTAGATGTTTTGCTTGACGATGACTTTGTAGAGGGATCTAATTCTTCTCCTTTAAAATATTCTTCTTTGCATTAGTCGTGAATGTGATACCATCTTCTTCAAGTTTCTTGTATGTGTAGAATCACAAACCTCAACAAAACCACATTATGAACTTTCTTGATGTAGTGCTAAAACTTCCACGTAATCGAATGATATTGTGGTATCTCTAAGATACAAATTATATACTTGACTTTGTTCCAATATCTTTGAGTTTAATGATATCATCACATACATAATTAGCAAAATGCAATAGTGTTCTCAACGGAACTAAAATATGGTACTTTAAGACCAATTCAAATAACTGATCATTTTCTTGAGACATGAAAAGATCTTTGTTCACATCAAGTGACAACAAATTATATTTGTTAATATCAAACTGTTTTGGTACCTTTGATATATAATTTTCTCGATGCAAACCTCATTAAAATACAAAGTTTGCAATTTCAAACAAACTTTTATCATCAAATATATTTCATTTCAAACTTTTCTTTAATCAAAAGATTTCAGAAACTCTTCAGGAGTTCTGGTCAAGCTTTTACCAATATGCTTGAATAACAAGTCATATTTTTAATATTTGTATTTCAACATTTTCCACGAATATTGATTCGTATCTCATCGTTTCTACACCTTCGGGGTGTATGGACTGCTGGTCCAAAAATCTTTCACTTTACAAAGTAACTTTAATTACTTAGCAATTGCATCATTTCATTTAGACAATCAATGTCTTGTCTATAATTCTCAATTGACTTTGATTCATGATCCTCATTGTTTCTTATCATATATAGCGCTATATTATATAAATAAACATTGTCAATGTCGATTTCCTTTCGGTCCCATCGTATTCCATTTATGACATAATTTGTCGAGATCTCTTTATTTTCATAACTTTCAAGTACTTGATAAGTTCTTCTGGAACTGATAAATCAATTATGTCAAATACTTTTTTCAAAATTTTCATATCCTCACTTGGGTCATATTTCATATAAGCTCCTTTTCTTATTTGAGGATTTTTATCTTTGGAACCGATTGACCTACCACACTTCAGGGTGGTTAAAACTCATTTGCAATATAAGACTGTCCAACAGGGACATCCATTTTGATTGGAGCATTAGCAGCTGATGGTTTATTTCATAAACTTTGCAAATGATTTATCTTATGAACTTCTGGTTCATACTGATTTCTAAGAGGATCAAAATGAGATAATAATTTATTTCAAGTGATTCATTTGAACTTCTAGTTCACAATTTCAACTGCTTATTCTCTCCCCCTAATATTAGGAAAATTAGTTCATCACTTGATAATTAGCCTTCTGGGCTATAAATCTAATTTCCCAATATTCTTTAACAATTTATCTTAATGCTTATATTGGAGCAACTGAAACATACCAACACATCCAAAAATGCTTATATGAAAAATATTAGGTTATAAACCTAAATTTAATTGTAAATTAAGGGGAGGACTTTCATATTATAACTTATTGGCATTGATGCAAAACAATATCTCAACATACACGTTTGAGTGTTCCCAAAATATAAATTAGAAGCTTTGATTTCATAAGTATCGTTCATATAATTAACTTTAGACGTCTAAAGAATGGATCTTCAAGTCCATTTTTTATGAACATATACTTCAAGATGTTCAATATCAATTTTGATTTGAAATACGATACTTCTCAAATGCTTTACACAAAAATGAGCTCTTAACCAAATCAATACCTCACAAACTTCTGGTTGTGAGTTTAAAACAAACGTACATGTGACCATTTAATTGATGCATCAATTAAAATTATAAAGATCTAATTGGTCCACATGATCATGATAATGTATTGATTTACAAATATCATCTTTCTATTATTCTAAAATAAAAGATGTTCATTTACTTAATTTATCAACTTCTTTTGGGAACTAGTAATACATAAAAATTACTAGAATGAAGGAACTTCAGGCCCTTCAATATCTATAAAATTTCTTTTTCACATCATAATAATCCGGGATGACCCAACCGGTATTGCCAACGATAAATTTAATATGATTTGTAAACTTCTAGTTTACAATATTTTGTGCTTCAATTGCACTAGTATATTTATAAGTGTAGTATAAACTTTTGGTTTATAACTTTTTCATTACACTTATTCTATCCAAAATATGTTTCGTAATATATAGAGATATTTGACATCTCTTCTTTTCTTGTTTCAATATTATATTCATTACGAAACAAACGGATAGCTATGAATCTTCAGGATTCATATTTTAAAAGACACTCTACGTACTTTTAAAAACGTAGGTTTATGAATCTTCAGGATTCATATTTTAAAATTTTCACCACGATGCTTCTGGATCGTAGGCTTATGAATCTTCAGGATTCATATTTTAAAAATTTCACTATGGTGCTTCTGGACCATAATTTGTGAATTAAAATTCAATCTCTATCCATTGAGTTCTTCAGGAACTAGATTAGTGAATTCTTCCGGAATTCATAATGAAAAAAATTTGAGTTTTCTAAGTTCTTCGAGAACTAAGATTGTTGAATTCTTCAGGAATTCATTAATTATATTTCTTAAGTTCTTCAGGAACTAAGATTATTGAATTCTTCAGGAATTCATAAATAAAATTTTCAAGTTCTTCAGGAACTGAAATTGTTGAATTCTTCTGGAATTCATAGATTAAATTTTTTAGTTCTTCGGGAACTAAGTTTGTTGAATTCTTCAGGAATTCATAAATTAAATTTCTAAGTTCTTCAGTAACTTTATAATATAATCAAAATATCTCTTGCAATCCTTCAGGGATACACAAATATATTTCTTCTTAAAGTATATATGGAATAAATAAATTACCAAATAAAAAAACATAATTGAAAGTAATATTGATTTGGTTAGTTTTAAAATTATACGGATTTGCAAAAGTATGATACATACACCACACATGATTACCATACTGATTTGGTTAGTTTTTTTTTAAAAAAATAGATTAATTCATGAATTGTATATGTATCGTGAATTAATCAGTGTAACAGCAAGAGTATGTACCGTTTCAATTATAACATAAAGTAAATTAAAAAGAAAAGAGATTATGCGTTCATACCTTTCCAAATAATTTTGGTAGAGTCTCGTGCTGATAACGTGTTATAAACTAATGTAAACAAGAACAATAATATAGAGAAGAAGAGATAGAGGAGAGAAAGAATAGTCAGTATTATTCACCATTAGGATTAGGGTTACATTACAATGATACATAGGTCTTATATATAGGCAAACATAATGGGCCAATTATATGGGCCAATGACTTATATGGACATCCACTAATAATATTCATAACACTCCCCCTTGGATGTCCATTGAGAATGTGCCTCGTTAAAACTTTTACTAGAAAAAACCCAGTGGGAAAAAATTCTAGCGAAGGAAAAAGAGTACAACATCCTTTGTGTTTAAACTGCCTCGTTAAAAACCTTACCAGGAAAACCCAATGGGATAAAACCATGGATAAGGGAAAAAGAGTGCAGAACACAATTATATCTCCCCCTCATGAAGACAATTATATCTGAGACGGAGAAGCTCAATTAATCTTCAATATAGTTGATTAGATGTTTTGCTTGACGATGACTTTGTAGAGGGATCTAATTCTTCTCCTTTAAAATATTCTTCTTTGCATTAGTCGTGAATGTGATACCATCTTCTTCAAGTTTCTTGTATGTGTAGAATCACAAACCTCAACAAAACCTCAACAAAACCACATTATATGGGCCAATGACTTATATGGTTCATTATTAATTAGATATATTATTTTTTTAATAAATTTAAAAAATCAATTTTCATTTTAATATAGATGAGAGCTAAAGTCCTAAAAAGTCAAATTTTGTTTGATATATAAAACCAAAATAGTATTAAAAATATTAACCCGAGTTCAATTGTATTAAGTATTAACCCTTCACTTCTTAATATGTGAGGACATACATGGGTTGGGTGGATAATTATAATGGTTACAATTTCTCTCTATAATTTACCAATATTTTTTCTCAATTCATACCCTATATATTCACAAAATCTCCCAAATTGAGTTAAAGTGTTGAAAAAACTACGAATCTACTTACAATATATTAAAAGGAACTACTCCTAAAATACCAAATTTGTCCAATCAAGTTTAATAATATTTCAGTATTTCTGCCCTTAAATGTAATTTTAACTCTAAACTAAAAATAAAAAAATACAAAACAAAAAATAGTAAGAAAATAAAGATAGACATAAAAGAAATCTTTCCATAAAAATAGCAAGAAGAAAAAAAAAGATAAGCATAAAAGTTTTAACATCGGAAACCACCTCTAAAAAAATATATTAATCCAATTTATTTAACAAAAATGATTTAATTAAAAGAAATTTATGCTTAAAAATATGAACAAAAATTAATATAAAAAATACGCATAAAAAATAGTACTAACTTTGTTTTTTGAATGAAAAAATAGTAACTCAATCTAACATATAACAACTTATATATAAAAAATAAAAATAGAAAAACCTAATAAAAGAATATACTTATTTATGAGCTTAAAAATAAAAGAACATAAAAATAGAAACAGAAACACAATGAGTCCATTTGGATTGACTTATTATAAGTTTTATAAGGTAGTCTATGAAAACAGTTTATAAAGATATAATTTTTGTTAGACAAAACTTATGAATTAACATGCGTAAAAAAAACTAACGAATTTACACGGGACAATTGCTTTAATAAAAAAATTTAATCATACACGGGACAATTGATTTAAGAGAAAAAAGGAATTGAATAATAAATATTTATTAATTTCAATTTTATTTTATTACACAAAAATCAAACACGAGACAATTGCTTTAATCAAAAAATATTAATTTAATAAATTTTACAAGAAAGAGCACAATGACGTAATTTATATTTTAATAATATTTTATAACATTTTTCTGAATATTTTATTCTAAATTAATTTTATACTTTAGTATAATATCAATCTTAAATATAAAAAAAATAAATCAACAGACATGAACTTTCATAAATAGTTTTTTTTTAAACAAAAGACGAATGAATTCTCATCAATAATAAATATAAAAAAATATAAGACAAAATATTTATCATTAATACATTAAAGAAATTGAATAAAAAATTTATACACGGGACAATACTTTAATAAAAATAAATAACCATATACGGGACAATTCCTTTAATCAAAAAAATTATTAATTTAATAAATTTTACAAAAAAGAATACAATAACTGTCCTTATATTTTAACAATATTTTATAAATAAAAGTCAATAGACCCGTGCGAATGCACGGGTCTTAAAACTAGTTTCAATTTTTAATCAAACTTACGCATTAGGTTATGAGGTTATAGTGTGGAATGTTTTGGTCAAACTTCATGGTCAAATTTTAAATTATCGGGTTAGAAGCAAAGTATTAATTAAAAAAAAAATATTATAACTGGGAGGCTTACAAGAATATTGGGGGTGAATTGAGAAACTTTAAATAAAAAAGGTTTGTTTGTGACTGAAATCCTTTCTTCATCATCACAGACAACAAGTTGGATTGGAATTGAACTCAACGCAGCCGGCGGAGTTCATCCTCGGCAGCCACAAACAGTAAGAAACTCTCCGTCCACGTTTTCCGTTTTCTTTTTCTTATTTTCATTCTTTATAGTGCCAAAATTGATTTGTTTTATTATTCTTTGTGCAGGAAAAAAAAAGCTTGGTTTTTCAAATCTACAAGGAAAATGTCAGGGTAAAGATATTACTATTGTTTAATCTTTTATGATTGTTAAATTGCAAATTTGATTGTTAATAAGGAGGTTCCTTTTGTAATTATTATGAGACATATGGTTAACATATTTTTGTTTAGTTAACTTGATTGATTAATTAGAGAAATAGGTTTGGATTGGAAAGACCTAATAGCAAAATTTGTTATGTATTAGCTGTAGTTAAAATTGTATTATTGTTTTTTTTAATAAGAAATTGTTTTATTGTTATGTTGTGATTTTTGATGTTGTCGAAAATTTGTGGATAAAATGGAGACCCCAGAAAGCATTACCTAGTAAAATTATTTTGTCGATTTTTGACATTATTGTTGGTTGCAATTGTGGATGTAGACTATAATTTAAAAAAATAATGACTTTATTTGTCAATATATGGAAGTGATTCTTTTGTAGGCTCTTTTGGTAAAATTGTTTCTCATTTTTCTGTTTATTTGGTTTGGTCGATTGTGTAGTTTGTGTTTGGTCGATTGTGTAGTTTGTCTTGAGTATCTCTGTGTAAGTAGCATTTCATCGATGGCTTCCTCTGTTCATTACATTTTTGCCGAGGAGTGATGTTAGTTGTCATTGTGCTATTATTATTTTTGCTTAAGTAGCAATTCTTCTATGGTTTGTCTATTCATGATATTTTTGCTATGCAGTGAGGAAGCTGTTGCTGTAGCTGAGCCTGTTACCGTTGCCGCTGCTGGAATTCCAGGCGAGCCAATGGACATCATGACTGCCTTGCAACTCGTGCTTAGGAAGTCTTTAGCTTACGGTGGTCTTGCACGCGGCCTCCATGAAGGTGCAAAAGTAATTGAGAAACATGCAGGACAACTCTGTGTTCTTGCAGAGGATTGCGACCAACCTGACTATGTTAAACTTGTCAAGGCTCTTTGTGCTGAGCACAATGTTAGTCTGCTGACAGTTCCCAGTGCAAAGACACTTGGAGAATGGGCTGGTGTAAGTGTCATTCACAGTAAACAATATTAATTTATTTCTTTGAGAAATTCAATTAATAATGTATAATGATTATTCATTGTTTATATGTTTATGGATTGTTGTTGATTGCTTGGTTTTATTTCACTGTTTTCTTGTATTAATCATGGTTGGCCTTTTCCTTGCAGTTGTGCAAGATTGATTCAGAGGGAAAAGCTAGGAAAGTAACTGGCTGCTCCTGTGTTGTTGTCAAGGTATGAACTTTATAGAAACGAGTTATTTCTTTCCGGTTGGTGTTTTACCTTGCTTTATCGCTATTTAACTGTTTGGTGCGGCCAGGATTTTGGCGAGGAACATGAAGCCTACAATGTTGTTCTGCAGCACGTGAAAGCTCAGTGAGCTGCAAGATCCATCCATTGTGTGTTTCTTTCCTTTTCATTTTGGAGTTATTCCATGGGAATGAATTTTGAGTTTGTTGTCTAGGGATTTCAAATGTTTAATATGATTTTGTTGCTCTCAGTTGTTATTGTTACTCTAATTTAGTTACACACTTTTGTTTTGCTATGGTATTGCAAATTATTTTAATCCTTAACTCGTTACAGCACCAGGTTCATTTTTATGCATGTATGCAAACATATCTGTATTACTGATAACTGATAAGTTTGTGTATGCTCAACACATGCATACTATTAGTACTCTCTCCTTTCCAAAATAAATGACCTAATTTTGACTTGAGTACTATTCATATGATCCACTTTGACCATATTTTTCTACTAAAATGTACATCTTGCCAAATTAATCGTTTAGGTTACCTAATAAAAGTTATGAACTTTGTTTTTTATGTTCATAGAATATACATTAAAAAGAGAAATGATATTTGTACAACTCATTTTGGACAACTTTGTGGACAACTCTCTCTCTCATACTCTCATCATATTCCTGTCCTGACTTTTTTTATTATTTTTATCTTTGGTGTGGCGTGCTATATGCTGGTTTGTTAGAGGTGTGTTATTTGTACATCCAAATTTTTGACAACTTTTGAGACAACCAAAATGTTGAAGGCAATGTGGTACCAACACGGAAATCAATGCGATTAAAAAATTATTAAATTAAAATTTAAATGATTTTTATAAAGAGTTGTCTAGAAGTTGTCCAAAATTGGTTGTCAAAATATCATTTCTCGGTTTGTTATTGTTATATGAAATTGTATTATTTTTTTTGACAGAAAGCAAAAATTGTATTTTAATAAACCATACTTTGTAAAAAAAAAATTAAAAACCAATATCTTCTTTTTAGCAAATTACTTTGGCATTAAGTATATGGATTATATATATTCAATATTTTATCAAAAACACCACTAAGACTTTTATAAAAGTTTTATTTGTTCATATAAAAGTGTTTCAATTAAATTTAAGTATTTGAGTAAAAGCTTATAAAAAAAAAATATTTGAGTAAAAAATTAAATTCAAGGGTTAAAACTTAAAATTATATAATTTATTGAAATAAAATATCACTTAATTATATTTTCTTATTTTAGAAATTTTAAGAAAACATTATGCCTCATGGACTCGATGATCCAAACTCAAGCAAATAAAAAAAAAAGTATTTTTGACCCAATCCAAATAAATTAATTTTGATTGGCTCAAATAATATATTTGACAAAACTTTATAGGAATTTCTATTGCCAAATTAAACTGAATGTGTAAAATACCACTTGAGTTCTAGAGTTTTAAAATTTGAGCATGATATTTTAAAAATTCAGGGATGCAAGAAATTTAAAGTGGCAAAAGAAATTCTCAATTTTTTTTATAAGAATGAGGGTCTAAACCTAGAAAATAAAGCTTACACTGAAATCATATTAGTAATCTCAAAATTATCGGCAGAAAATAAATCACTAAGATGTGCCAAACAAATCTCATCAGTGGAAAGAATAAATAAATATTACTATTCACTACCAAAAAAATAAAAAAATAAATCTATTACTATATATAAAAATGATACAAATTTTTGGGATGACTTTTTCATTATACCTATTTTACCCTGAAAAAAAACTACAAAAAAAAACTAAATATTTGTATATGTTGAAAAATAACTTCCACATAAAAATAGATTTTCAGTTTTTTTTTAGTAAATAATTTTTTTTCTCTTAATAACTAAGCACAACTTCAACATAAAAGTATGTTTTTTAGTTTTTTTATAGTAAAAAAATATATATATTCATTTTTTTCTTCTTAATAACTAGCCACAACAAAAAAGGATGTTAAGTAGTTATAAATTAACTAAGTCCAATTAAAAATGAGATTAAGTATTTATTTATATTTGCACAATAGAGAATTTCGATCACAACAAATAAAAAAAAACATGATCACACAACGGGCACGAACCTTTTTGCGGCTAGTATTACTATAATGCATCTTTTTCTACAATTTGTTATAAATATTCTAAATAAAACATTAAACTGTCTATTCCAAAAAAAAAAAACATTAAACTGTCCACTCTCTTTGAATTCTTTGAACTACTCCTCCGCAACCAACAATTGTGTACTTCGCTTTTCATTGGTCACAACCTATGCCGCGGCGGCGCAATTCAGTGTCGGCAGTAATCCTCCCCGATGAACTTATCGTGGAAATCTTCACCTTGCTTCCCGTCAAACCTCTCATTCGATTCAGATGCGTTAATAAGTTTTTCAAAACTCTAATCTCCGATCCTTACTTCGTTCAAATGCATCTCAATAAATCGTCACACAATTGGCAACTCGCATTAACTTATTATGAGGATGGTCGTCGGAGTTTGCCAAGCTGGAAAAACCGAATTCGATTTCTAGTAGGAACAATTCTTGGCCATGGCGATGATCCTAACTATCTATTGAATGACTATTCACATATACCAAAACAGCAGGTTGTTGTTGCTTCGTGCAATGGATTGCTCTTGATCGGTAGTATATACTATTATCGTGAAAATTGGCTTTATTTTTGGAACCCAGCAACTAGAACAAAATCTGAAAAATTTACAATATTTTCTGATTCTTCCATCCATTTGCAATACTGTTTTAAGTTTTCTTTTGGTTATGATAATTCCACTCGAACTTATAAGGTGGTAGCGTTCTATGTGAAGGTGAAGGATGGTTGTAATGTGGAAAGTGTGGTCAAAGTTTTCAGCTTGGCGGATAATTACTCGAGAAATATTCAATGTCTCCCTACGCTTCCAGTTTACTGGTCTCATCCTAGTAAGAATAATGGTGTGCATTTGAATGGTACTATTAACTGGCTTGCCTTTCGCAATAACATCAAATAATAGTGTTCCTGTTGACAAATATGTGATTCTTTCACTTGATCTCTCCACTGAGACCTACACTCAACTGTTGCCACCTCCGGGTTTTGATAACGTGCTAGAATATCATTTGCCAAAGATAGTGGTTTTGATGGACTGTCTTTGTTTTTGTCATGATTTTGAGAAAACTCATTTTGTTATATGGCAAATGAAGGATTTTGGAGTTCAAGAATCTTGGATTCGATTATTTAAAATTAGTAATGAGAAGTTCTTTAAATGGCCGAGTTTGTTGCCATTATATCTTTCTATGAATGGTGATACACTTATATTGGCAAATGGAGACAAAGAGGCATTTATCTATAACCACAGAGACAAGACAATAGAGAAAATTGGAATTAGTAACCATATACTGTGGTCTCGCAGGCCAAGGATTACGTGGAAAGTTTAGTTTGGATTCATTGAATTTTGAAAGTGAGTTTCTCTTCCACATATTACTTGTTTGAATTTATGTTTCTTTAAAATCCTTGTTAGTTAGTAGTTTTTTTTTTGAGTTTTCTAAATAGAGGTAACATATGTTTGGCTTAAGGTTTTGTGAAGCTTGAATGATTTAAGGTCAAACACAACACTAGTGTTTATTTTCCTGCAACTTAGTCCTATATATATTCAAACACATTTATTTGGAAAAAGAAACACCTCCTTGTTGTATGTTATGATGGATTGTTGCATATAGCATTTGACACAATTTTTCAATCAGTCTAGAAAATGTTAGCTAGCTAATTGACATCCTCTCTTCAGCTCGATCTGTTAATTTTAAGTTATCCAAACAATTAATGTTAACAAAAATATAATCAGAACAAGTTCCATCACTTACAAATATTTCAAACCATCCAAACTGTTGTACTGTAGTTAAGGTACTTAAGTAAATGATGATATAATTAAATGGTTATAATGAATTTTACTGCCTTGTATGAATCTTATATCGTATGAACTTTTGCAGATAGTGTATGGATGGCAAGAGAAATATAGAAAGGGGCGGCTTTTTAAAGCGCCAAACCTTTCAATCAATTAAAACGCGCTATGTATAATGTATTGTTTGGAAAATATTTAGATTCCTGTTTAGTTACAATCATTTTAATCTTAGTGGTTTGTTTTGAGTTTGCTGAAATCAGGTAATTGAAGCACAATCAACATACATGATGCAGAATCATTGGAAACTATAGTGTATTTGTGATTGATTTTTTACATTGCATCCAAAATGGTTTAAACGACACTATTTAGAAAATCTTATCTGAGCAACAAGATGAAATGTGAACGTAATTTCACCAATTTTGATTCTTATACTATGATCAATCCCTGATTTTGGTCCTCTCATTTCTAATTTCACAATTTTAATTTCTTTATTTTAAAATTAATGGCAAATGAAGAATATTGGCGTTCAAAGTCTAGGATTCAATTATTTAAAATTAGTTATCAAAATTTTTTCTTTTAATTTTTTTTATTTGTGAGTATGTGCCTAAATGTGATGTGTTGGGGTTGTGCCCAACCAAGACTTTCTCATCAAACATACCCTAGTACAAAACTTGAAATTGTGTACTTTTCTTTCATATCGACCACACAACATGTCAAACACCTCCATCCAACTCTTCTCAAGGAAACTCTCAAATAACAATGTCACAAGGAGAAGCAATCTCTATTTAACAACTTATTATTTTTTATTTTAAAAAAAAACTTATATTTTTTTATATTAAAGACACGTGTTAACCTGACTCGTTAAAAAAAGTGATCAACACTCCAATACTTATCTTATTTAGATATGCACAGGTAGACTAATAATATAGAAAAATTAATAAAGAACAATTGTCCACTTCAACAATTGTATCCGTATTCACCTAAAAAAAAATCATGGGTTCGTTTTATATTTATGTACCTAAGTATCGTGTGTATCAAGTTTCAAACGAGGATTTGTTCCTTAGGAGAAAAAAAAAATATTTGTTTCTTAGGGAAAAAAAAAAGGATTTGTTCTCTTAGATTTTCCGAAATTTCGTACTACACAGGTATAAATACAACACTTGAAAGTTGAAATAGTTCACTTGGCTTTGGAATCTCGTTTTGGAATAGGTGGCTACTACTCTACTAGGGTTCAACATCAATGGAAAAAGCCATGCAGTGTCGGCGGTTGTTGCGTCAGCCCAATTCTGTGTCGGCTGCGATTCTCCCCAACGAACTTATGGTAGAAATCATCTCATGGCTCCCGGTGAAACATGTTACACAACTCCGGTGTGTTAACAATGATGAAGTATGAAAGTAAGTATAAAAATTATCGATTCCGCAGGGATTGTTCCGAATCAGACGAAAATAATTGAAATCACACGATAGTAAAATTGCATTAATTAAAAGGGGGGTTTTGTTTAGGATTCAGGTTTTAAGAAAATAACGGCAAAAAAATAGGATTTAACTCAGAAAGAGAAGGCGATTGGACCTTTTCGGATCTAATTACTATCATCTTGGTAGTTCATGCATGTTAACAAATTACAAATTCAGTTTCACGATTCGATTAAAAAAAGTAATTATGCTCAATCTCTTGATAACATAATCCTCTCCCTTGATCATAACTCCTTAATCTCTTAGGTGATTTATGATCAATTGAGGTTTTGACACTTTAACCTTTGAATTCTCAATTAACAATTCGAAATCTCTTAAGTAACGGTTAATTGAATAATTATTCCTAGATTGATAAATTTATTCCTACTCTCATAGTCAAACAAACAATTGGATTCATCACACAATTGGCCAAATCATGCAAAACATTAAACACAAGGAATAATTAACTGAAACTAACTTCGTAATTCATTAAAATATCATATGAAACTACATGGTTTAAGAGTAATAGCAATTAGAATCCCCTAAGATCCCATCAAGGGAATTTAGCTACTCTTAATTAAATTAAGAACATAAATTAGAGTAAAAGAATTCATTACAAGTTTGGTTTTGATGTGATTCCACACTAGAAACCTTGCTTGAACACCTCTGGATTCACTGTCAAAAGTTGCCTTTTTCGCCGTAAAATTCTGTCTCCTAATTCTGACTGAAAATCTCTTTTTCTTGTGCTTCAAGCCAACTTGTAACGATGCTATTTTCTCTTTATTTCATTGCGGAAAACATTATAAAGCTACCTCAAATGCCTTGAATTACGGTTAGGAACATCGTAATGACGTGAAGTCATAAAACAAGTTTTTTAATACTCTCATCTTTGATCATCATTTTAAGTTCTCTTTTGGTTATGATAATTTGAATCGAACTTATAAGGTGGTAGCGTTTTACGTGGAAGTGAAGCCAGCTGGTTGTGATCCAAAAAGCGTGGTTAAAGTTTTCAGCTTGGGGAATAATTCTTGGAGAAATATTCAATGTTTCCCTATGCTTCCACTTTACCAGCTTCATAGTGATAATAATAATAATAATGGTGTGCATTTGAATGGTACTATTAACTGGATTGCTTTTCGTGATTACATCTTATTCAAAAGCAATGTTACTACTGTTGACCAATATGTGATTCTTTCACTTGATCTCTCCACGGAGACATACACTCAATTGTTGCTACCTCAGAGATTTGACAAGGTGCCGAGTCACATGCCAAAGCTTGTGGTTTCGATGGACTATCTTTGTTTTTGTCATGATTTTGAGGAAATCCATTTTGTTATATGGCAAATGAAGAATTTTGGAGTTCAAGAATCTTGGATTCAATTATTTAAAATTAGTTATCAGAATTGCTTTGGACGGGTGAATTTGTTGCCATTGTATCTTTTGAATAATGGCGATACATTGATATCGGCAAATGATGAAGACGATGAGGCATTTATCTATAACCGTATAGACAATCGAGTCGAGAAACATGGAATTAGTAACAATATACTATGGTCGGAGGCCAAAGATTATGTTGAAAGTTTGGTTTCGATTGAATGAAAGTGATTTTCTATTCAATATATTACTTGTTATAATTTATGTTACTTTGTGGTTTTACTTTTAGGCATTTTATAAGAGTCTTTTCTGCCAACAATTCTTGGTGGAACATTCATGTCATTAGCGAAATCAGATTTGTTAACAGAAGAAATATTGACATATTTTGCTCATTAAAATTTGAAAATTCTGACTGAAGCTCTACCCTTCTGATCCATTAAATAATTTCAATAATGACCTGAGTTAAGTACTGATAAATCCAAGTGTCTTGCTTGGTATGCTTGTGAGTTTTCCTGCTATTCACATTGTGAAATTTTATTAAGGATTTTTTAGTGCAAGAGTCTTGGATTTAATTATTTAAAATTAGTTATATGACAACTTCTTTAATTGGTTGTTTTTGTTTTACCCATCGGCTACATGAAGAATATAATGTATTTGTTACTTAAGTAACAGACAGAGGTATTTTACAGGGCGCGTGAAAAAAATGGTAGGGTGTCAAAAGAAATTCTCCCAATTTTGACTCAATTGAGTTTGAAACTAATAAAATTGGATTGGATTTGAAAAAATCCAACCCACTCGACTCGTAAATATAAGTATTAAAAGAAAACTATATATAACCAAAAATAAAAGATTGTGCATAAACTAGGGTTCAAATTGTTGCTCGATGGAAGGAGCGATGCCGCCGCGGCTGTTGCTGTGTGAGCTCAATTCAGTGTTGGCGGCGATCCTCGCCAACGAACTTATTGTAGAAATTCTATCCTTGCTTCCAGTGAAACATGTTATCCAATTGAGGTGCGTTAACAAGTTTTTCGCAACTTTCACCATTGATCCTCACTTCGTTCAAATGCATCTCAATAAATCCTCACGAAATTCGCAACTCGCATTAATGTATTTGGTGGATCATGATTCCAGTTTGGCAACTCTGTGTCACTTGAAAACCAATTTACCATCTTTCATGACAATTTTTACTACCAATTGAACAAGTATCGGTGGATTGTTGGTTCATCCAATGGATTGCGATGCTTGTTTGGTATTGCATACCTTTCTCAAGAGGGCTTTGTTTATGGAACCCAGGTATGGGAACTAAATATGAATATTTTGTGATATTTTTCGATTATCCTCTCTCTATGCGTCGCAGTTTTAAGTACTATTTTGGTTATGATAATTCCACTTGTACTTATAAGGTGGTACGTAGCGTTCTACACGGATGTGGAGCATGATGGTTGTGATGAACAAACTATGACGAAGGTTTTTAGCTTGGGGATGATTCTTGGAGAAATATACGTTGTCTCCCTTGTGCTTCCACTTCAATGGTGTCGTGATAAAAATAATGGTGTGTATTTGAATAGTACTATTAGTTGGTTCGTCCTTCACGATCATTGTTGTTCAAATTATGGTTCTTGTTCAAAATATAGCAGTTTTACTGTTGACCGATAAGTGCTTGTTTCACTTGATCTATCCACTAAAACCTACACTCAACTATTGCTACCTCGAGATTTTGATAAGGTGAAAAATGACAATTACGTCAAATTAAAACGAGCACTTTCATTTCATTTGTTCATCTTCATAAGGGGCATTTGGTGCTGTAATTCTTGCAACCTCAGTGAGACAAGCTGTAATTGAAACCTTAACATTGTCGTCTGTGTGTCTCAAAAGTTCATCGGAAATCAGTGTCTTCATTGGAAATACAAGTGACTCTTGAATTTGTTGCCATTGTATCTTTCTGAAATTGATGATACACCGCTATTGGTAAATAAAAAAAACAAGTGAGTTTCCCTTCCACATATTACTTTTTTTTTTCTTTCAATTTATGTTTATTCATGTAAGTTTCTTTGAAAACCTTGTTAGTTAATAATAGTAGATTGTGTGATAGTTTAGCCGCTTAGATTTTTTTTTATATATATATATATATATATATTGGCGCTTGATTATCTATTGAAATGTAATAATTTAAGCATATCTTTTCTCCTTCAGTTCGTAACGAAAGTTAAACCTGGATGAAGATATCATAAATTGAAAAAAATCACAATTGTTCATACTCATCAAAACATCTTGTATATCTTTTACAAAAGTGGATCTAAAATATGAAGTAGCAACACACTATAAGATCTTAATTAATCTTGATCCATAATCTTGAAGCTTAACTAACTAGCGCAAAATAAGAAAACAATATAGCACAAAATGAAATACAACCAAGGCCAATTCATTCATACACAAAATTAAGAGAACGAGATTTGAGTGATGATTCACTAACAACAACCTAATGTAATAATTAAAATTGAATTTGAGTCTAACTAAACTAAAGTACTTAAGAGCCAATGTATAAAGTGGGGATTTGCATTTGCATTTGCATCTGAATCTCTGTTGTCAGTAAAATACACTGACAGACAGACATGCACCAATGACCAAACCTATTTTGTGACTAACTGTCAAGATAGATAACATTGACACGTAGACACACAGTGTTGTCACTACAATGAAATCATCAAAGGGTATGTTGGTAAATTACATAATCAAGTGATGACCAAAACTTTTGTTCTTCAACACCACTCTCAATGAAAACGCCCACTTCAAGTATATAAATTTAAAAGGTAATTTTTTTTAAAAAAAAACTAAAAGAAGCATAAGGTAATTGAATAAAATGAGGAAATATATATTTTTTCTGGTATTGGTATAAATTTTTTTCTGTCATTTAGTATTGACTAATTTTTCTCTGAAATTTATAACCAAATTATTTAAATTTGTACTAATATATTTGTTGAGGTGAAAAATTGCGATAGATCTATAAATAGTGTTTATTAAAAAATTTATATTAAACATTATTTTTAGACCTATTAGAATTATTCACTTCAGTAGTGTATCGGTGCATGTCTAAATAAGATTTGTATCGTGTTCAATATTTTTATATCTATGCTTGCATGTCAAACACTTAGACAAATAAACCCTCAAATTGAGTTTTGCTGAGTTGTACATTGGCACTCTTTGGGCTATAAAGTGTTTGGTTTTTGTCTGAGTGTGTGTGGTAACTTTCTGATCAAAAAATGGCTTCTGCTGGTGGTGGTAGAGATACAGTGAAGAAGCTTAGACATTTGGGGAGAAAACTATCCAAAAACCTAGCTTCCTCTGTTGATAATCTTCTTGAATTACTTGATGTAATGTATCTTTTAGCTTTTCATTGTTTAATATATCTATATCTTTCTGCTGGATTTGTTTGTCATGAATTCAATTTTAATTTCTGAATTGATCTTCATGTCTTTCCTGTGCTTGTTTTAATTAATAACTTTCTGCTGGATTTGTGTGTTATGAATTCAATTTTTATTATAGGTAAATGGTAGTGGTTAATTTGTTAGGCAAAAATTAAGTGGTTGAGCTCTAGTAGTTAATGAGTTTCAATTTGTTTGAGAGAATCCGAGGTTGAATTCTGACTAGAACAATCAATGATCATACATTGCTAACTTTTTGACCGAACTCTGGATTACCAGAGTCTCGTCTCTTGGGAACCAGAGGGTTAAGACCAAAAATATTTGTTAGGCAGATGGACAATTTGTTAGCAGCAGAGATTGAAACCCTGAATTTCATTCTTAATACTCCTTTGTGAATTCAATTGTACCTATTGAATCTCTTCTATCGATATATATATATATTTTTTTTTGTGGATTTATGTTATGGATTCAATTGTGTCTTCTGATATATGTTACTACATTGATTTTCTTAGGTTTGGTTTTGATATATGTTCTCGTTTTTCTCTAAAACAATTTTGTGGTGCAAGTGTTTGTCTTGATTTGTGCGGCGCTCTAACCTCAAATGGGTTCTAACTTTTAGAAATTGGAGCTTGTATTATCAAACTTGGATCAAGATCCAGACAAACCAATTCAACAGTCACTTGTACATCCAATGAAGACACTGATTTCTGATGAACTTTTGAGACACACAGACGACGATGTTAAGGTTTCAGTTACAGCTTGTCTCACTGAGGTTGCAAGAATTACAGCACCAAATGCCCCTTATGAGGATGAACAGATGAAGGTGCTCGTTTTAATTTGACGTAATTGTCATTTTTCAGTTGAAAATTCAATTATATATGATGAATATAACTTTTTATGTTTTTATTGTTCAAATTATGCATAAGTAACATCTCTTTTGACTGTGAACAGGAATTTTTTACGCTTACAGTGGCAGCTTTTGAAAACTTGTCTCATGTATCTGGCCGCAGATACGATAAAGCACTTGCCATACTTGAAAATTTTTCAAAGATTAAAATATTTTTGATCATGCTGGATCTTGAGTGCGATGACCTGGTTATTCAAATGTTTAATCTTTTCTTGAGAATTATAAGGTTAGTACCCTCACAACATATATTTTTTTATGTCACTTCCGGGTTTATTTCTACCTATGCTGTGCTTTGCTGCAAATATTTAAATGTTAGGTAATTGATAATCGAAGTAAAACATTGTTGAACTTGAAACTTCAGGGCATGAATCATCGATGTCATAATAGTTCTGCTAAATCATTGCTCATATGAAGCACGTCACAGAAAAAAGCCTTGACATTGTTTGATCCATGCAGCCAACATAGATGACTTTGATTTTTGTGATGCTCATTTGATAGATGCACAAATGCACATCATCTCTATAATAGTTGTACACCAAACTTTGATTGTTATTGTTTGCATAACATGAAAATTCTGTTGATGTTGCAATCAAGTGTCATTTTTTCTGTATACTGTTCTTATTATTAATGACTTTTTTGAGAGGTATTGTGTTAGGAACCAAACAATATCTTTATTCCTAACATATTATTTGTTCAATTTAAAGGGCAAACCATTCTAGTAATGTAATTGAATCAATGGAGACAGTAATGACCGGGATACTCGATGAAAGCGAAGATATCTCCTCGGATCTTCTTAGGCCTTTGTTAGATAGCGTAAGAAAAGAGAACCAGGTACCATTCTTTGCATTTTCATTTTATTAATTTATGATTTGGTTATTTGTTGTTTCATGTGCTTCTATTTCACTGTGTCAATCTGGTTTTATTTGATTTTCACAGATTATTTCACCGATTTCTTGGACCTTGGGGGAGAAAGTATTTACTAATTGTGCTGTCAAACTTAAACCGTATCTCATGCAAGCAGTTGATTCCTCAGGAAGAGCTCTTGATGAGTATGCACAAATAGTAGCTTCTATTTGCAAGAATCAATCTGAATCCCCGGAACCCAATCATTCAACGGTGGTGTACTTAACCTTAACTGTTGTGTTGTTGTTCTTTCATTAGTATGTTTTCTAAATGAACAGCCTTCAAACTAATGTAAGGATTGATTGTGTTGCAATGCTTCAGGTTCAGGCAACCGAGAACATTGTTGATGCACCTAAAGATGCTCATGAAAAACCCTGTGACGTAAATTATCTTTTCCCTTTCTCAATAAGCTTTTGAATTATTAACTTTTCCTTTACAATTATAATGCTTGTTTCATCAATGCATTGCATTCGTCAATTTTAATGCAATATTAAATATTTATCTTTGTTCTTAAAATCAGGTGACCAGAGGGTTTGAAACAGATAATATTTGTGTTAGAGATGCTGAAATTACGGATGACACAAACTTGAAAATGAGAAGTACCAATGCTGTTACAGTGGACGATGAATTTACAAAAAGTTCTGGTTCAGAAAGGGAACAACATTCTTGTCCAACTACGAACTCCGAAAGACGAGATACAAAGACAAATTCTGAAACTAGCAATTTAGAGTCAGTTCAGAAACTGAACTCCGAAACTCAGCTGGATACTGTGCCAAGGAAGAGAGCGCGTAAGCCTAATTCTTTTTTGAATCCAGAGGAAGGATATGATCACTCATGGATTTATAGAAAATCATCTCGATCCAGAAAGGCTCGTGGTAATGGCAATGCTCTTTCACCAGCTGATAACTCTACTTCCAGTAAAGATAAGACGCAGCCAATGCCTGAAACTGTCGGTGAAGCTCTAGAAAATGGGAATATTGCAAAACCTGCTCAACCCGAAAACCCCTCTGATAAAAGTAGTGATGTTCCATCTATTGAAAGTCCTGCTTCTACCAAGGGGATTAGACTGTCAAATCCTGAAGATAAGAGCAAAGCTCATGAAGCTTTAGTTTCGGAACCTAAACATGGAGAGAATACAAATGCTGTTCCCTTTACAAAGCATACCAATCTTGATGGAAGCTCCGCCAAAAGATGCCGTCGGCGAAGGAAAATTAGTAGCATTGGGGATCAAAATGATCATCCGAATTCTGCATCAATATTGAAGGATGAAAATTTGAATACTTTACTTAAGAAGACTTCTTCGGAATCCCCTGGTGCTAGGCTGAAAAAGAAATCTGAAATAAGGAAGGACTCTGCAATGACGCATGAGGAACCCGTTAGAAACATCAAACTATCTATAAAGTTTGATGGAAAAATTGTTGTGCCTCCTGTATCAGTAGTTGCTAAGATGGAGTCTGAGGTTTTTTGTGAGAATGAAGGGAAAGACAAGTCGAGTACGGATATGAAGGTAGAAAATAGAGAAGAAGGAAGATCATCGGACCATATAGAAGTTAACAAAAGGAGGAGACGAACTGCTACTTCTAATAAAGGTTTCAACAAATCATCTGCTATGAAGGTATAACAAGTTTGAATCAGAATTTGATGTGTAATTTGTTGGTTTATTGAACTTTCCATTATCATTTTTCTTCCTTGTAATTTAGACCCTTTAATTTATTTTTCTTGACTATTTTTCAGGCACATGAACCTCAAGAACTTGGTAACTCATTGGTTGGTAGAAGGATCAAAGTTTGGTGGCCATTGGACAAGACGTAAGAATCTCATTATCGCTATGACCTTAGCTACATTAGGACAATGCTTGAATGTATTTTCAGGACTTTTCTGTGTATCAGTTGCTTCCTTTGTTTTATGCAGTTACTTATGTGATTGGTATAATTATTTTCTTTAGATATTATGATGGTGTTGTCAATGCTTATGATCATGTCAAAGGAAAGCACAAGTTGTTGTACGATGATAAGTATGAGGAACAGTTAAATCTCAAAAAACATCGTTGGGAACTAGTTGATGTTAATGTTTTACCCGATGAGGTGAGTAAAAATGAGTATAACCATTGCCTGTTACTGTATGAAACTCAACATGATTTTGTGACCTAGAACCATTATCATTTTTCTTCCTTGTAATTTAGACCCTTTAATTTATTATTGTTTACTAATTTTCAGGCACATGAACCTCAAGAACAACCTGGTAACTCATTAGTTGGTAAAAGGATCAAGGTTTGGTGGCCATTGGACAAGACGTAAGAATCTCATTATCACTATACATTAGGCTATGTATTTTTCTGTGTAACAGTTGCTTCCTTTGTTTTATGCAGTAACTTATGTGGTTGGTATAATTATTTTCTTCAGATATTATAATGGTGTTGTCAATGCTTATGATCATGTCAAAGGAAAGCACAAGTTGTTGTACGACGATGGCTATGAGGAACAGTTAAATCTCAAAAAACATCGCTGGGAACTAGTTGATGCTAATGTTTTACCCGATGAGGTGAGTAAAAATTTATATATCATGCATAGTGATACTGATACTATCAGGAAGCTTGCAGGGGCATATGATATGTAAGTATATATAGTGTGTTTGAAGAACGGCGCTAATGCCTAATGCCACCAGTGTTATACTATCTTTCACTTCTTAATTCTGGTTTCAATTGAAAGAACTTTTGAACAAGAATTTTCCTCATGGTATACTTATTTTTAATCAGTTAACTATATCTATAACAAGATTAAAAATAAGTATAACCATTGTCTGTTACTGTATGAAACTCAACCTCATTTTGTGACATAGAACTGTAAACACTTGAGAGTTTGACGACGTTTTTGACAAGTCTTTTATCCCTACATCGGTGTCCTTAGTTAATCTGTATGGATATTTCTTTTTTGTTTCTTTTGCAGTTAATGCTTATACAGTTTATCTGATTTATGAAGCATATAACCTTATACTATCATGTATCCCATAATGTACAGGGCAGAAAAAAACATTGAAAAGTCTAAGTTGAAGTCTCTTAAGGGTAAAACAATCAATTCCTTCTCCAGGTGAGTTTGCATTCGGGGCAAGGTATTTGGGTTTAGTATAAAACACTGACACAGATATCAGACAACACGCCTCTAAATCTATAAATATTTATGTTGTTGCAGATCTGGTTTGGTTGATGATTCCGTGGATGATCCGCAGTGACGAAGCCATAAATTTTATGATGTGGAGGCAATATATGCATTACAAAAAAGAAATTAAATAATGAAAAAAATTTAGGTAGGAAAAATATATAGGTGAATTCTATGTAAATTCATAATCACCAAATTTGTGACAAAGTGATTTCGGAGAAATTTAATTTTGGTATGGAGGGAGAATATATTTAGTGGTAATTTGGTTTGTGAAATTAGCTTGGTGTTATAAAAAATTATTTATTTAGCATTTACTATTTCAGTCATTCCTTTGATTTATTCTACCGGACAATGCTTTACATTTTTTTACTGAAAAACAGCTTGCACAGTAAAACAATTACACTCGAATACTGTAAAAATATAGTACTACATTTGATCTTAAATATAAGAAAAAAATTACTTTTTAGATATAAATTTTAGATATATTGAATGTTTGATGTATCTAATCTAAATTATGAACTAGATACATTAAACTTTTAATGTATTAAGAAATAAATTTGTTTTTATATTTAGACTAGAGGGAGTTGTATGTATACTTTGAGAAAGGTTGAAATATTAGTGCGGGCCTGATGATCCGCCTATAACAGCTAAAGAATGAAGACTGATTGACAAATCAAAAAGTACATAGGCCTATAGGGAATGTGTAAAAAAAACAGCATGCAGGAAATGTGCTTTAGAATGGAGCATGTACATCATGTGCATATATACTAATCCTTGTTTAAAATAGATAAATTTTGATGTAGAGAATAGAGATTTTAACTCAAAATTATTTTAACTATGTTGAATGATAAAGCTGTTGACATGTGGCACGTTGCGATTGACTGTCTGAATTTTTATCATATTAATACTTTAAACTTAATTATTTTATTGCAAATTAATTTTTTATTTTTTTTACCAAAATTCATTTCAACACCCAAAATGAATCCCAACAATCATTTCAACACCCAAAATTCTTCTAATTATCCCAACAATTATCAAAATTCAAATCAATTTTCCAACCAACATCTTCAAAACATACCAAATTTTGGTTTTGCACCAAATTTCAATCGGTCATACAAAAAACTAAAAACTAAATTGTTAAGTGTTTATTATTTTAATTTAATTTTAAACGAAAATTGTAATTTTATGTAATCATAAAAATTTAAATTTAAATAAGAATATGAAATAAAAAGAGGTGGGGTAGAATGTTGAATGAAAAATCATTGGAGAGGGTAAAAATTGAATGAGTGTTAAATTATTAGGTGGAAGAAAGAGAAAATGATGTGGAGTGTTGGGAATTGAAAAAGTTGGTGTTAAATTTTTTTTTTTTGACGAAATTAGTTGGTGTTGAATCTATTAACCATTGTAAATGTTCTAAGAAAGTTGGTCTTTCACTAATTTGAGTTTAAGTGGTTAATTACTTTCTCTTAAAAATAATTTATTTGGGAGAGTATTAATTCAATTTTTTTGTGAAATTAATATTTCTCTTAGACACTACTTACTAATAGTGATATATATTTTTTAAGCAAATAGTGATTTTTTTTATTGAAACAAATAGTGATATTTAAATGATCATATATTGAATAAGAGATAGGACTCAAAATATCTTTATAAGTGAAAAGATAATATTCATTTACAAATCAATTTTATCTTTTGTCAAAAAAAAAAAAAAAAATCAGTTTTATCTAACATAGATTTCATTCCTCCAATCCATTCACTCAATTCTTCTTACTCTGACTCAACTCAATCATATCAGACATAAATAAAATTTCCAAACAACATCGCTACTACAAAAATCTTAAACCTTAAAAACATGGAAAACTCTGTTTCTTCTCTCTCCCAACATTTCCCTCCAAACCACAAACCCAAAAACATCTACAAAGTCTTCAACTTTAAACCTTCTTCACAAACCCCATCATCATTCAAAACAACCCATCATAATCAAAATCAAAGAAACTTATCCAAATTCACCACCACAAAAAAAAACAACATTAAAAAATCATTTGCAGAAGAAGATGCATTCCCATGTTCTTTACCACTCCACAACAAAAACCCACTTTCCATTTACAAAGACATCAAAAACTTTGCACGACAAAACAAACTCAAAGAAGCTCTCACAATTTTGGATTACGTTGACCAACAGGGTATTCCAGTCAACGCCACCACTTTTTCTTCTCTCATTGCTGCTTGCATCCGCACAAATTCACTCTCTATTGGAAAACAAGTTCATACCCATATCAGAATCAATGGTCTTCAAAAAAATACATTTTTGCTCACAAAACTTGTTCAAATGTACACTTCATGTGGGTCTTTAGATGATGCATTGAAGCTGTTTGATGAATTGCCTTGTGAGAGTAGTGTGTATCCTTGGAATGCTTTGTTAAGAGGGACTGTGGTTTTTGGGGGTAGGAAAAAACAATACATTGATGTGCTTAAGACTTATTCAAAGATGAGGGAATTAGGGGTTGAGTTGAATGTTTATAGTTTTTCTAGTGTCATCAAGAGTTTTGCGGCTGCTCCTGCGTTTAGTCAAGGATTAAAGACTCATGCACTTTTGATTAAGAATGGTTTGGTTGATAGTGACATTCTTAGGACTTGTTTGATTGATTTGTATTTTAAATGTGGTAAGGTTAGGCTTGCCCGACGTGTGTTTGAGGAAATTCCTGAGAGGGAGAGGGATGTTGTTGTTTGGGGAACTATGCTTTCTGGTTTTTCACACAATAGGTTGCAGAGGGAAGTGTTGGAGTATGTGAAATGGATGGTGGATGAAGGGATATATCCGAATTCGGTTATAATGACAATTGTTATTCCTGTAATCGGCGAAGTTTGTAACAGGAGGTTAGGTAAGGAGGTTCATGCTTATGTAGTGAAGACAAAATCGTACTCGGAGAAAGTGCCGATTCAATCTGCTTTGATCGATATGTATTGCAAGTGCGGGGATTTAAATTCGGCGAGGAGTGTTTTTTATAGCTCGCCAGATAGAAATGTAGTTTGTTGGACAGCTCTTATGTCAGGCTATGCCTCTGTTGGCAGACTAGAGCAGGCACTGAGGTCCATAATTTGGATGCAGCAAGAAGGATTTAGGCCAGATGTGGTGACAGTTGCTACAGTTCTTCCAATCTGTGCTCAGTTGAGGGCTTTGGAACAAGGGAAACAGATTCATGCATATGCTTTAAAACATTGGTTTTTTCCCAACGTATCTCTATCTTCTTCGTTGACAGTAATGTATTCAAAGTGCGGCGTAGTTGAGTATTCTGCAAGACTGTTCAATGACATGGAGCAAAGGAATGTGATTTCATGGACAGCCATGATTGATTCTTACGTAGAAAATGGTTATCTGTATGAAGCACTCGGTGTGATAAGGTCAATGCAGTTGTCAAAACATCGACCAGACACGATTGCCATGACAAGGATGTTGAGTGTTTGCGTTGAACTAAAACTTTTAAAGCTTGGGAAGGAGATTCATGGACAGATCTTGAAAAGGGATCTTGCTTCGGTCCATTTTGTTTCTGCAGAACTTATCAATATGTATGGAATTTTTGGAGATGTTGATAAGGCAAAGTTGCTCTTTAGTGCAGTACCTTTTAAAGGTTCAAGGACATGGACTTCTCTTATAAGGGCCTATGGAAACAATGAACTTTATCAAGGTGCAATTGACCTTTTTGATCAGATGAGATCAGATGGATTTTCTCCAAACCCCTTCACATTTGAAGCCATTCTATCTGTATGTGAAAGAGCTGGATTTGTCAATGAAGCTAGTAAAATCTTCAATTTAATGCCAAAGTATAAAATTGAAGCATCTAAGGAACATTTTGCTATAATGGTCCGACTTCTTACTCGGCATGGTCAACCAGAGAAAGCTCAGAGATTTGAACAAATGAGTTCTTACTTATAGTAAAGGCAAGACCGTATTTTCTCTTTGAATGGTTTGTAGATTGTCAAATATTCCTGAACTCATATGTAACTTTTGGTTTACAAAATTTGAGTAGTTATTTATTTGTAATCATTCTTTCGGCAAAACAAATCTTAAATCAGATTTGACTTGAGTAGTTGCTGAATTTCATGTGCATTGAACATCTCAGCTCAAATCCCGTTGGAAAAATATGCAGAAGTATTTATTAATTTGTGTATATTTGGTGCTAGTTTTTGCTTTATATGTTATTGTGTGAGTGTGTATTTTTTCCTTCTTAATTTTGCAATGTTTAAGACATTGTTTAAGGAATCAAAAGAGGTATCTTTTATATAGAACAATGATGTATTTATTACTCTTACGAGTGTTTGACTTATATTTCAAAGACAAAACTTTCCTTTATAGGTTCCTTAAGCAATGCCCTTAGACACTTGTTAGCATGGCCTACTAGGCATTCAGTGTTAGACATAAGTATTTAACAATAACTGATTTTATGCTGGTTAATTTTATTTTCAGCCTTTCATGCTATACTTGATAGTCTATTATCATATACTTCTCATGACTATGAAGAATACATAATGCAGGTTGCGCCACCTGATCTATTCTACAACGATGATACAGCACGCAAATATATCTCTAATTCCCGCATCATCGGAATTCAGGTTTTACTTCTTCTAATCAATTCAATTTTTTCTACTTTTTTGTTAAATATATATACTAATTGAGTTCTAATTTGGTGTGTTTAACAAAGACTTCAATGTCTGAGAGAGCATTGGAACTACTCGATTTACCCAAACATGGTGCACCTAAATTACTCCTTGACATTGGTATTTCAATTTATTGATCTCTTTATCATTCATCATTATATACATAATTTGATTTGTGATTGTGAATGCGAATGTGAATGTGATTGTGAATGATATTTTTGTTTAGGTTGTGGATCGGGAGTTAGCGCTGAGTCTGAATCTGATGAAGAATCGAAGGGATTGAGTTACGAAGAATATCGAAGGTTGAAGAGGAAAAAGATGAGGAAATCGCTGAAACATCGTATCTGGAACGTTACGCCAAGTCCTCCGAGACGCAAGAATGATGATTTTGAAGATGTTTACAAAGCTGAAGAAATTTCTGAGAAATTTGACAGAAAGAATGATAAGGAGGTTAAACAGAAAGCAAAATCGAATCGGAATCAAAATCCAAATCCGATGAATCTGAGGATTCGGGTAGTGAATCGGAGGATCAACATTTGAGGAAGAAGAGAAGCAAAATTTCTTCTAAGAAACCGCGTAGCAATAGTGAATCGGAATCAGAAGAAGAGCAGGATCGGAAGCAGAGAAAGAGTAGGAAGTATAGTGATAGTGATAGTGAATCGGAAGAAGAAGATTGTAAGAGGAGAAGGAGAAGGAAGAGTAGCAGGAAGAAGAGAAGGTATAGTGATTCAGAAGAGAGTGAAAATGATGACTCTGACTCTGATGATAGGGGGAGAAAGAGGAAGCGTTCTTCGAAACGGAGCAGTAAAAGAACTTTTCTGATTCTGCTGTTGTGAAGAATAATGCTGAGGTTAATGCTGAGGCTCTAAAGCTAAAGGAAATGTTTGAGTTACAGAAGAAACCTGCTTCGTATAACGTACCAACGGTTGGGCCAATGCCTTTGCCAAGAGCTGAGGGGCATATCAGCTATGGTGGTGCACTGAGGCCTGGAGAAGGAGATGCTATTGCGCAATATGTTCAACAAGGGAAACGTATTCCTCGAAGAGGAGAAGTGGGTCTTTCTGCTGAAGAAATTTCGAAGTTTGAGGAACTTGGTTATGTCATGAGTGGTAGTAGACATCAGAGGATGAATGCAATTCGTATTAGGAAAGAAAACCAGGTTTATAGTGCAGAAGATAAGCGTGCTTTGGCTATGTTTAACTATGAAGAAAGGGAGCATAAGGGTATGGCTGATTTGCAGTGGTTACTGCAGCGTTATATTGGTCAGGATGTTGGTCCAACTCATGATCCTTTTGGTGCAAAAGATGGTCCTGATGCCTGATATTTATGTATGTAGCTTGTGTTCTTTCGCTTTATTTGTAGTTGTTTTTGTTCTGCTGATTATGTTATGTTGACAACCTGTTTAAACTGAGAAAATAGAGATACATAGATTCTTGTTGGTAAATTGTGAACACAGGTACAATTTACTTGGGAGAAGCTATTAGTACCTTATAATAGTCTCACTTGTTGTCCAAATCTGTTATTTGGAGTATAGAAATATTTTTATTTTTGAGATGTACAAAACTTTTATATATGTTTTCTTTGAGATTCTTCCTGGAATACATGTTTGTAAACATGATTTGGATTTTGGAATTGTTGAAAATAACGGGGATACTCAGACGAAATTTCCAGTAAATTATAGTTCAAAATAAAGTTTGATTCAATAACTATTTTTTGTATGGCCTAAAACATGTCAGTAACTATTTCTCGGTTGACTTCTATATCTCAGCACTGCAACTGCAAGTCCTATCTTTAAACCTTTGCAGTCTAACAACTTAGTAGTGAATTTGTTTCTAATCCCATGGAGGCTTATTTTGAGGCTGATGTTAGTACATCAAGTCTTATTGAGGGAGTTCATTTACTAAAACACTCTTATTAACTGTAGCTAGTGTTAATTGGTACTATGAAAGTCAATAAATAATGGTATATTAGTAAAATGAGTAATAATAATAAAAAAAATTATTGTATTAATAATAATAATAATAATAATAAACAATTATCATGTGATAGGAAAAAATTGCAAATGAGAGACTATGAGACAGAAGGAGTATTCAAAATTGCTGCTTTTAGCCACTTCTTTTGTAAATTTAAATGTGACGGTTGGACTTAAATAATTAAAGAGGAGATTTACTTTTGTCATCCTATCTATTTTCTCGCGCGCCCTACGAGTTTACTAAAATACCTCTATCTGTTACCTAGGTAGCAGATACATCTCAAAAACACCATACCAGAATTGTTTTTTATATCGTCTCCTATTTAAATAGCAGAAGGGTAAAACGGAAAAGACGTAGAACGCACGAGAAACTGGTAGGTGGCAAAAGTAAATCTCATCAAAGATGCATGTTTCTTTGTTGGGTTTGAGGAGCTATTGTAAATGTTGATTTTGGACTTTGTCTTGTTCTTTCTTTTGTACTTGATTTTGTATATCTTCAATCACCAACCGATCCACTTGACTTGACTAGAAAATGATAAATATAGCACAATTCCATTCCCACTTCATATTTTCCCTTTCCTCTTCTAAACAATGAGAGTTGTTAATGAAGATCAGAAGATGGTCGTTAAACCCTTATATTGCATGTGAATTGACATATTCTACTTGACCAACAATAGTGTCAACAAGATATAGAAAATTGAAAAGTCTTTCTATAATTTGAAAGTTGAGAGATCCTTTAATTAAAGGTTATATAAGGTCTATAAGGTACACTCTTAATTGAGCAATGATAAATTTCTTTCAATTTTTTTTAAATTTTAAATCAAATAAAAACTAAACATTTGTTATGTTGATTGTTACAAAAAGTATACTTACAATCTCAGCTAATAAAAGTCAAGATAAATGACCATGATTAGCTACTAAGCTTTGTTTTGTTGATATTGAGCTTTGCCTTGTACCTTTAATTACACTTGATTTTAATTTGTATGTTTACACTTTACACTCACAAACCCACTCGTTTGACTAGAAAAGAATCGATATAGCACAATTTCATTCCCATTTCATACTTACCCTTTCTTCTTCTAAACAATGAGAATAGTTAATTACATGGAGATGGTCAAATCCCTATATTGCATGAAATTATTGACATATTCTACTTGATCAATGGTGTCAACAAAATAGGGAAAATATGAAAGTCTTTTTATAATTTGAAAGTTGAGAAATCCTTTTGGCCTTTCAATAACAACAAAAAATTTAAGTTGTGAAGGTACACTCTTAATTGACCAATGTTACATACATATATCTTTAAAAAATAATATTGATAATTTTTATTTTAAATCAAATAAAAAATATATATTACTTTTAAAATAATTTATCAAGACATATATTTGGTCTTGTGACCATACAAAAGTAGTCATTAATTAAGAAAAGAGACTAATTTTGTTAAGGGAAGATATAGTGTATGTATATGTATATCGAACAGTGTTTTTTGCGATCATTTTCGTCAACCTATTTACTCCTCTTTTCCACAATAATAGTTACACTTTGACCGTTTCACACAAACTTAAAATATACTACGTAATAAATAAAAAATAGAATTATAATTCTACTAATTTCTCATTAGTAACTACATATTTTCATTACAATAAATATAAAATGGAGAAAAATAATTTGAAAGTAGTGTAAATTGTATTAATTAGTGAGTACAAACTAGAAGAAAAAACTCAATTAAAATTACAAAACAAGTGATCAATTAAAATAGGATGAAGCATGCATATCACAAAAATTTAAAATAGGATCGATGATGTACATATTTACGCGTACGTCAAGTAAATTTTTGACTAAAACCCCGTTTAAAATTGTTTCTTATGTGCACAAAAAAATTCCTATAAACAATTATATTATAGTAATCTAAGGAAACTTCTGGACTATGTGTTTTTTGCTACAAAGTAGAAAAGTTATTACTTCTTCTATATGAAATGTTCAAAAACGAGTAAAATATAACTTTAGAAAACAAAATACTTAGTAGAGATTAGGTGAATATGTTTTTCTCAAATCTATAAAAGGAGTACATTACCCACATTGCTCATTGTGCCACTTCCAACAAGAAGCATATATCTACTTTATAAAGAGCTAGCACTAGCAAATTAATTATTCTTTGTTATCTTTATTAATTGGTCCTTCTTTTCTAGTCTTAATTTCTCATCCACCATATTTTTTCTTACCTAATTTATTTCTAGCTTCTTGCACACAAAACATGCCTGCCCATGATAACATTTCATTAGTCTCCGGCGCGGACCAAACCGTATGTGTCACCGGTGCCGGTGGGTTCATAGCTTCCTGGCTTGTTAAACTTCTCTTGGAGAAAGGCTACACCGTTAGAGGAACCGTCCGAAATCCGGGTATGCATGTTATCATTGTTATTTGGATTTTCTATTTTATTTATATATAGAAAAATTTCGTAGTACAAGGTTTTAAATTGCAAATAGTAACAATAGCACCACAATTTTCAATATCTCACAGTCAAAATAATAATTGTAATACAAATAGTGATTGCAAAAACTATGATGTTGTGGGGTTAGTTAAATTATAAGAAAATAAAATAATTGCTATATTTATTTACGCACATACGTAATACTACATCTATTTATTGAATGTCAAATATTATATATTTATTTAAAGATTTTGTTTAGCTGAAATTTTATGCTATTTCTAATTAACATGGGTATGCATGTGTGGATTTTTTTATATATAATTAGAGGATCCAAAGAATGGTCACTTGAAAGAGTTGGAAGGAGCAAAAGAGAGACTAACTTTGCATAAGGTTGATCTTCTTGATCTTAATTCAATCCAATCTGTTATTCATGGTTGCCATGGTGTGTTCCACACAGCTTCCCCTGTCACTGACAATCCTGTGAGTCAAATTTTCCATTTGGAAATTTAATTTCACACAAAAATGTGACATATATATAAAAGTTACTAATGTGAATCATTTTATTGAACTTAATTAGGAGGAGATGTTGGAGCCAGCAGTGAATGGAACCAAGAATGTAATTATTGCGGCCGCAGAGGCAAAAGTGAGGCGTGTCGTATTCACTTCATCGATTGGAACGGTTTATATGGACCCAAATACGAGTAGAGATGTTGTGATTGATGAGTCATATTGGAGTGATTTGGAATATTGCAAGAACACCAAGGTTTGATTAATCAACTACTTTAATGATCAATAAGCACTATAATGTCACTCAACATAAATTCAAGGAATTAAATGATGGTCTGCAATAAACACTTCATAGAACAGACACACACTAACAATTGTATACAAAAAATATAACTTATGCGACATAAAAGCTTACTATAAAGTATAAAATATAATCTACCAAAAAAAAGCATAAAATATAAAATATAGATTAGGCTGCACGCAGTAGTCAGTCACATTAATAGTCATTTGATCAATATCAGATGGTCTAAATTTTAATTCACTGTTGAGACTAACTGAATGTAGTCAAGATATGCGACGATAGACGATTCAAATTCCATGAAATGGGAGCTTCAATGAACAAACAAATGAGAATATTAATTTTATTTTATTGTTTTAAGAAAAATGAGAATATTAATTAATTAGGTCATTAATAATAATGGTTAACTTATAATGAGTGTTAATTTGCAGAATTGGTATTGTTATGGGAAGACAGTGGCTGAACAATCAGCATGGGATATAGCAAAAGAAAATCAAGTGGATTTGGTTGTGGTGAACCCAGTTGTGGTTCTTGGACCATTGCTACAATCAACAATTAATGCTAGTACAATGCACATTCTAAAGTATCTTAATGGCTCAACCAAGACTTATGTTAATGCCACACAATCTTATGTTTGTGTTAAGGATGTTGCATTAGCACACATTCTTGTTTATGAGACAAATTCTGCTTCTGGTAGATACATATGTTCTGATACTTCATTGCATCGTGGTGAAGTTGTTGAAATTTTGGCTAAATATTTCCCTGAATATCCACTTCCTACCAAGTAAGTGTTAATTTGTTACTATTGTCAATGTTATTTTTGTCAATTATTCATTCGGTTTCTTTTTAAAATTTTCATTTTCTTAGAAATTTTTGTTTTTATTTTTATGTCATTTTCAAATTTTAATATAACATTAATTATTTTTTAGGTGTAAAGATCTTCAAAATGAAAAATAAAAGAAACAAAAACAAGATCTAACACTAATTCAAACGAAAATATTGATATTATTATACTAGATAGTTTTACACTAGTTCAAATTCAAGATCCAATAATATGTACAGGTTTAAACTATATTTATCACTTCATCTATAGATAAAAACAAAAACAAAAAATAGAGCGAATAAATTGTTAGTGTGAAATATCTATTGGCTTTGCTGATGAGTAATTTAGATTGGTTATTAGCAAAACAATTAGATACTCTATTGAAAAACTTGACCGACCACTTATGTTTGATTTTTTCTTATTTACCCTTTTATTATTTGATGATATTTATACTTCAATTAATGAGAACAAGTTTTCAAAAAAAAAAACAAAAAAAAAAAAAAAAAACCAATGAGAACAAGTCACATAAATAAATTTATATGTGGTCTCCACAAATTTGTTACAAGTTAGTTGTGGTGACCACATACAAATATACTTATATGCCTTGTTTTCATTGGTTGAAGAGTAAATATCCTCATATTATAAAAGGGGAGAAAAGTAGTCGTAATTGACAACAACAAAAAAAGTAGTCACCCTTATGTTTTATTTTATTTTCAAGTGGATTTATATATATATTTTGAAACATGACAATAATTGAGTAGATTGAGATTGAAAGTGAAGTATATTTTTCAATGTGAAACACAAATAGATGTGGAAATCTAGTTCTATAGTACAGTATAGGTGGTACCGACTTTGACTTCTTAATGTAATAATTCAACTTGTACTTACTCTTTAGAATTTTGAATCAAGTCAAGTTAAATTCAAGCCTCTCAAATTAAGTCAATGATTTTATAGGTGAAAACGAGTAGAACGTACAAGTTGTATAAGTCAGTCATCAACAACCATTGATTTGTCACACACATTAACCTCTTTTTTTCTTCATGATAATTACTTTTACCTACATTTTTAGTTAATGAATATGCTTAATCAACCAACTAAGCAAATTTTTAATATACTAGTAGTAAATTATATATAGAAAATTAATTTAAAGAATGGGTAAAGTAAAGTGGCGCTTTGAATTAATTTTTTTGGTTACTTGTTTAGTAGAACATATTATACTATTGTAACCCAAAAAAAATATCATAAAATAATTTTTCTGTGGCCAAAATAATTTATTCATCCCTTAAGAATTTTGAGTTTGAAATTATAACCTCTACATGTTACAATGTTCCTATCAACTAAGTTATGTTTACGAAAATTATACATATGTTTCTTTTATAAAATAATGTGGATTTGAGAAATGAAATTTTCTTTTAGAAGTGTATACATTGATGTTTGTCATGAATTTTGTGATGAAACCTTTTTAAATTGCGTAATAGTATTTTTGTAAAATTAATAATTTTTTGTTTAAATTCTTTTTCGCTAAATGTATTAGAATAAATATTATTAGTTGAATTAATGTAATTGATTTTAGATAAAAATTTATTAATTTCAAAATAATAGAATATGAAAACTTTTTATTAAATATTATTTTTTATACATATCCTTGTATGCCTAATAAAATGATGGCCTTTGTAATCTTATCCTTGGCCCTACCTTTCACACTTTGAAAATTCAATCTAAAATAAATATATTATTTTATCTTTGCAGATGTTCAGATGAAAAGAATCCAAGAGTAAAGCCATATATATTTTCAAATCAAAAGTTGAAAGATTTGGGATTGAAATTCACCCCTGTGAAGCAATGTCTGTATGACACAGTTAGGAGTCTACAAGAGAAAGGACATCTTCCTATTTCTCCAATGCAAGAAGACTCTGTTTAATTTGTGTTTCTTCAAGTGGATTTTTTATAATTAGAATTTGGGTTTGTAACATAACATGAATGATGATTATCACTGTTTAATTTGTTCCTTTTATTTAATTTTAGTCTCCTAATAGTATATTTCTGTGTATCTATATGTGACATATTAAAATTAAAGTCGCAAGATTAGTACTATATTGTAAACTCTAATGTCAAAATTTAATATAAATTGTTACATTATCAAACTTTTACTAATTAATTCACCCTCTCAAACTTCTTATTATATATCTTTGCAATGCAATTAATTGACTCATCTATGCTACTCTTGTATAGTAATTCTTAAAATTCATTTTAGAGGGCGTTTGAATAAGATAATTGAGAATTTGAGAGAATTTAAAATTTTAAACAATTCAATTCTTTAATAGGAAGAGCTCGAAAAAGACATAGTTTGAGTTTTATTTTGCAAAAAACTTTTATAATGATGAGAGTCTATCATAATAAATAATAATCAAGTGCTACTTTATTGCATTAATTTGTATATTGAAAGATTTTCAATTATAATGCTTCACTTTTTTTTAATGGCTCAAGGGATATCATCCATTTCTATTGTTGCCAAAAGATTTAAGGTGTGATCAACTGGTCATTCTTTTTTTTTTTTTGGTCAAGTAGCCTAATGGCTTGATCAACTGGTCATTCTAAAGTACAAAGACAATTTTTTTTACGAAACCTTGAAATGATTATTAATTAACTAAATAGGCGAGTTTTTCACATTAAAAAGATATAGTTTATGTTTTTGCAAGAAACCTTGATATATAATCATTAAGGCCAACCTTAATAGCTAATTAATAATCAAGTGTTTGTATATATATTTCATGGATTTGTATATTGTGAGATTCTCAATTGTGGTGCTTCATATTATTGTTGTGCAATAGTGATGCATTTACAAAAGTTGAATGATATGGCAAAATAGTATATAATGTAATTTTTTATTTTTATTTTGAAGCAATATATATATAATATGTTATCATTGGGTGTTAATGTAAAACAAGTTTATTACAAGTCTAAGTTGTTGGAAAACTTTTTTTTTTTTAATATGCAGATACTTTTCTGACTTACAACATCATCTCAAATTCAAGGTTTTTTTGGTAATGCTCAAATTGAAGCTTCAGTAACACTGCAGTAATTGAGCACCTAAGCGAGTGGAATTTAATGAAACCAATATTGTGTGTTGCATATTTTGTTGACTTTAGTTTACTTTAAATCAAAAGGTGTGGAAAAATGTCACTTACTTACCATACCTTTTGAAAAACTAAAAATGTTATTTATCATTTGAAATTTATTAATTAACACCAAACCCTCTAATATACTGTACTAATTTTGTACAACATTATTTTGTCGGTTGAAATTTATAAATTTAATAGAATACACATGATTTAATAGGATTTATTATGAAATAATAATATTTTATTTAAATTTCAACCAATAAAATGTAGAAAAAACTACCAACAATGAAGAGTTTTTGTTCCTTTAATCATGTGATCAGAGGTTCGGTTGAGATAGAAGAATCCGTATTTGTTTTGTTAATAATATTTGTGTAAAGTTAATGCTATTCAAATTGCAGCTAGCCTTTGTCACTTTTTGAAATGTGACTGTTGGACTTTGGAAAGAATCAAAGAAACATGTATGTTCTTATGTTGGGTTTGATCAGGAGTTGTTGTAAATGTTGATTTTGGACTTTGCCTTTGTTCTTTAGGCACTTGATTTTGTATATATTGTCTTCACTCACCTACCGACCCACTTTACTAAAAGGATAAATATAGCACAATTCCATTCCCACTTCTAAACGGTGAGAGTAGTCAAACCCTTTATCCTAGAACATTTTGTTAATATTGTGCACTTTAATTATTTGGCAGCCACGTTGTAAAAATGGTTTCTGCAAATATGAAAAAAAATATAACTGTATCGAAATATTTTTTAGGTTAGAAATTTCATCCTTAAGTGGGATGACCAGATTCGAACTCCGATCTTCTACCTATATAATACAATATTCTATCAATTGAGCTAAATTCATATGGTATCATTTTAATATTTATGTTAGTCTTTATGTAAAAAGACTAAAATCAAATATTTTACATATTTGGACCAATTTAATCAATTTTGTAAGGATTAAAACAAATCGACAAGAACTAAAAAAAAGTATTATATATTTGTGAGGACTATAACAAAATAATATTTTTACAACTAAAATCAAAGTCAAAACTATCGATATTTTTGTAGGAATATCATTTGCATATAAAAAGTATACATATGCCATGTGGGGGTTGTTAAAAAAATTACTTTTAAAACAATATTGGCTAAAAACCATGATAAGTACTTATTAAAACATTACTTTTAAAACAATATTTGCCTAAAAACCATTATAAGCACTTATTTATAAATTTTTTAATAATAATATTTAATAAGTACTGAATCACTTCAACTCAACATTCCTTAAAACTTTCTAAATGAATCTCACCAATAATCCTACATACATTTCATCGGTATCTTACATCTTTATAAATGATCTACATGCCTTTATTTTATGGATTGTAATATTCTTAACGACGATCCCCCTTAAAGTCAGGATAGTTTTGCAATGATGAGTGATGGAAGAGTATATTGCTGCTAGTTAATAGTTATGTCACATTTATATATTTTTACTTACAACTTGCAATAAATTTTATGATACTGAGTTTTTAATATTTTTCCTAACTCTATTAATTAAGTCTCATGCTACTCAGTTTGGTGGATATTTTGGTTTTCAGAAAAATATCCGGGGATGGAATTCAGATTGTATGGGTAGTGTGTTGTTGGGTTCTATGGAAGGAAAAGAATAACCGATTGTTCAATAATGTTGACATTCTATTGATCAGCTTTTTGATCAAGTAAATACGATGTGCCTAGGTGGTGGTTTAAGGCCATGAAAAAGGATTTTTGTTATGACATTCATACCCGGTGGTTTTCGCCTATGTTGTGCTTAGGAGTCATTTCTGTTTGAGGATTAACCTCCTCTTTTGTGACATTTTATATTTTGTATAGACACTTCTTTTACTTATTATTTCTTGATATATTTTTGGCTTTTAAAAAAAAAATTTGACAACAAAATTTAATGTTCAAATACCATTTTTTCTAAATTTAATAATACAATTAATATTTTTTTTTTATTTGGTTGCAGTTGTAAGGACAAATGTGCGTTACTAGTAATTTCTTTTGCAAAATTCGTTATACGTACACAACACATGTGATTAAAATACGTAATAACAGCAAAATTCGTTATACACATGTAATTAAAATATAAAAATAAAACATGCAACATGTACATTTTTTCTTTTTTACATCTTAAGTTGTTGTACAATTAATTAAAAATAGGACGATGTTTCACCAAGCAAAAATAGAATGATATGGTCACATGTACGCACGCGTACGTCAACTAAATTTTGTAGAATCCGCGTTTAAAATGATTTGTTATATGTCCATATGTGTACAAAAATGTGTCCTAAAAACAATTATATTTAACCAATAAAAGGAAGCTTCTGCACTATGTGTTTTTTTGCTACAAAAGTAGAAAACTTATTACTTCTTCAATATGAAATGTTCAAAAACGAGTAAAATATAACCATAAAAGTAACACTTGGTAGAGATTAGGTGAAAGTGATTATTTCTCAAATCTATAAAAGGAAGCCATTGCCCATAGTGTTCATTGTGTCATTTCCAACAATAAGCATTTATTTTCCTTACTTTAGAGCTACCACTACCATATTATTATTTGTTATCTTCTTCACTGGTCTTCTTTTCTAGTCTTAATTTCTCATCCATCATTTTATTTTCTTATCTAAAAATTTATTATTATAAACAAAAACATGCCTGCCTATGATAACTCTTCATTAGTCTCCGGTGCCGGCCAAACCGTCTGTGTCACCGGTGCCGGTGGGTTCATAGCTTCTTGGCTTGTTAAACTTCTCTTGGAGAAAGGTTACACCGTTAGAGGAACCCTCCGAAACCCAGGTATATGCATGCTATATTATCAACATTTTTCTTTAATATATATTTCATTTATTTGTAAGAAAACTTTGTAATTAAGGTTTTAAATTAAATCGCAGTCATACCTAAGCACACAATTCTCAATATTATAGAGAATTGCGGTCATACCAAAAATTATGATAATGATTAGAAAAAATATCAAAAACTATTTATATTATGTTGGGATTCAGACCATGGTCACAAACTAATGCAAGAAAATAAAATTATCGATATATTTATGCAGAATAACACGACATGACATTATTTATTTCTTGCATTTTAAATTAAATGAAGAAATTATCAGTTTAATTATTACAATTATTTTTTGTTTAGATAAAATTTATGTTATTTCTAACATGAGTATGCATGTGTGGATTTTTGTTATATTATCATCAGAGGATCCAAAGAATGGTCACTTGAAAGAATTGGAAGGAGCAAAAGAGAGACTAACTTTGCATAAGGTTGATCTTCTTGATCTTCAATCTATTCAATCTGTTATTCATGGTTGTCATGGTGTATTCCACACAGCCTCCCCTGTTACCGACAACCCGGTGAGTAATATTCTAACTTCTCTGCTTCCTATTTATAAAAAATTTCATACAAAAATGTAACATAAATAGTTACTAAATATGTGAATGATTTGTGGAACACAGGAAGAGATGTTGGAGCCAGCAATAAATGGAACTAAGAATGTGATTATAGCGTCCGCAGAAGCAAAAGTGAGACGTGTGGTGTTCACTTCATCGATTGGAACCGTCTATATGAACCCAAATACAAGTAGAGATGTTGTGGTTGATGATTCGTATTGGAGCGATTTAGAATATTGCAAGAACACAAAGGTTTGATTAATTAACTATACTCAATATATAATCAACCAATATACTCTATAATGTCACTCATATTGGAACCTAGAATAGCAATGTTTAAAAATCAAACCAAATCGATCAGAACCCTAAACTAACTAACACGGTCTACAATTTGATTATTTGAGCATATTGATCGCAATTTTGTCCAAATTCGAACCTTTTACATATGATTTTCAATTGGACACATGAATTAAGCATGAAATGGAAGTTTTAATTTATATATAAATATATGAGAATATTAATATTAATTATTTAGTTGATGAATAAAAAAAAAAATTTTTTTGCAGAATTGGTATTGTTATGGGAAGACAGTGGCTGAACAATCAGCATGGGATATAGCAAAAGAAAACCAAGTGGATTTGGTTGTAGTGAACCCAGTTTTGGTTCTTGGGCCATTACTACAATCCACAGTTAATGCTAGTACAATTCATATCCTCAAATACCTTAATGGTTCAGCCAAGACTTATGTGAATGCAACACAATCTTATGTTAGTGTTAAGGATGTTGCATTAGCACACCTTCTTGTTTATGAAACAAATTCTGCTTCTGGTAGATACATATGTTCTGATGCTCCCTTGCATCGCGGTGAAGTTGTTGAAATTTTGGCAAAATATTTCCTTGAGTATCCACTTCCTACCAAGTAAGTAACTTTTTGCACCGGCCGATTATTTCTTAAAAAGTTTTTTAATTTTTAAATATGTGTTTATTTTAGTTTGCTAATAAAAAGATGCGGGATTATATAAGTGAATTATTGTGACCATAAAGAGAAGATGAAATCTTAATTAAGATCATACATTTCTAAAACTAGTGAAAACAATTATTTTGTATTTTTATTGTTTGCAAACAAGAAAAAAAAAACACTTTTAAAATCAATTATCTCCATCGTTCGTGATATATAAAATAGTATGTCCAAAGTCACATTAGTTGGTCGAGGTGAAGGTCGAAGACTTTGGAAAATGTATTTCTTTCAGAATTTCAAGTTTAAATTTTTTCGATGTCACTTTATATATTAGATGAGTCCATATATGATAACTCTTACTTTAATTGAATTTCAGCTAATAATATCTCTTTAATTAATCCGTCCTTAAACCAGATACTAGGATTAAATTAAAAATAAAAAAAGTTGGTCCCTATTTATTGGAATTAAAATAGACAAGTGAAGTGTTTTCAATGTGAAAAAACCCGATGGATGTGGAAAGCTGGATCTAATAGGTATACCAACTTTGACTTGTTAATGTAATATTCCAAACTTCCACTTTAGTATTGAGAAATCTATTGAGTCAAATTAAAGAATTGAGAATAAATTCAAGATGAATCCAAGCTTCTCAAATTAAGTCAATGATTTTACAGGTAAAAGCGAGTGGAGCTTACAACCACAACAAGTTGTACAAGTCATTACCAACCCTTGTTTTGTCACACACATTTACCTACATTTTTACTTAATTAATATAATGACGTGCTTAATCAACCAATTAATCAACATTTTAATATACTACTATAGATAAAAAATTGATTGAAGAATGAGTAAAGTAAAGTGGCCTGCTTTGATAGCTTGTTTAGGAGAACATAAATCACATATTACAAAATAATAGGTTGGTGCCATAAGTGCATGTATTTAATTTCAGTAAAATAATTTGGATAAAATTATTAAAATTTTGTTTAAATTGTTTTGCATCCGTCTTAAAATAATTTTTTTTTTTTTTGAAGAGGAATAAAAATATTTTATTAAATTAATGTGATCGATTTTGTTTAATATTTATTTTCTGGACGATAATCAAGTTAATCGATTTAATACTTATTAAAACAGCATTAATTCTATATGAAATTTAATCAATTTTAATTGTGAAAATATTAAATTATTAGGACTTTTTATTGAGTAAATTTTTATGTATTCTACGAAGAAGACCAAGTAAAATTTTTCACACTTTGAAAATTCAAACTAAACATATTATTATTTTTCTTAATTTGTAGGTGTTCAGATGAAAAGAACCCAAGAGTGAAACCATTCATATTCTCAAATCAAAAGCTAAAAGACTTAGGATTGGAGTTCACCCCTGTGAAGCAATGTCTATATGACACAGTTAAAAGTCTACAAGAGAAAGGACACCTTCCTATTCCCCAAATGGAAGAAAACTCTGTTTAATTAGTTCAACAAAAGGCAATAATGTTTCTTCTAGTTCTAGGGAATTTTTTTAATTAATATTTGAAGTTATAGCTTGAAGTTTATATAATTCACTGCTTTTTGTTCCTTTTATATCATATTTTCAATTTGAGTTTCATCATAGTATTCTTAGGTACCTAAATTTGTAATATATTAAAATCAAAGTTGCAAGATTAGTAATAGATTCTTTTATATATAACTAAAAGATTAGTACCAGATTGTGAATTGTAATTTTTTTCATCCTAATGCATGTAATCTTTTTTGGATAGCAAAATAATTATATATAATCAAAATAATTACACAGCAAAAGTTGCACTGTTAATCGTTTTTGAATAGCAAAATCAACCCTCTTAAGAAATTCATTCATAAAAAATATATATCAAAACACGTGTCTTGTGAGAACAAGTTTTCTAATATTAATCATTCTGCTTCAATCGACTTTATGAGTTGTTTGTTTTATAGTAAAAATTCTCAATTCTCTATGGAGAAACACTATTGAAAAACACTGTTCAAGTCCACACATATGCATGTTATAAGACTTTTACCAATTAATTCACCTTCTCAAACTTTTTACTATATATCAATGCACAATAGTATCATCTATTGTACCTATGAATAAAGAAACAAAAAATTGGATTTTCAGCCAATTCCAAAACTTTAATTAAATTAATAAAATTAATACTTTTACTTTAATTGAATTCCTTTCATTTGTTATAATTTTTTTTAGTCATTATTTATTTAAAGTCTGGTCATTTCATTTGTTATAATTTTTTTAGAGTCATTATTTGTTTAAAGTCGGGTCATTTTAGTAGGTTTGTGTGGAGGTATAACGGTATAAAAACTAGTGAAAGTTGTTGAATTTCTTTTTGTACCCCTGTATTTTTTGTGCACCCTATGCATTTTTTCTACCCATTCCGCTATCTAAGTTGCAAACATTGTAAAAAGAGAAATCTAGAAAAAAAACACCGTTCGCTATTTATCAAAACAAACTGTGTTCACAATTGTAACTATCAATTAAACACACCTATACATAAAAAAACACCCCCTAAAATTTCATGTATAAAGGGTGATTGCTACATAGGATGCAAACAAAATTCACATGTTAAGTAGAAAACGTTGTTTTTCTCAGATTTCTCATTTTACAACGTCCGTTATTTAAATAGCGAAAAAATAAAAATTAAAAATGCAGAGAGTGTGTGAGAAACACAGAAGGGTGCGAAAAGAAATTCTCCAAAATTTGTTAGTAGATTCTTCTCTAAGTTTCCATCAATTATATTCTGGGCTTGTCCCAATTGATCTCACAAGAAAATAATATCCTACACTTGAATTTTTCTATTTCACCCCTTATATTTTTCCCAGACCCCCCCCCCCCCCCCCCCCCAAAAAAAATTTCTAATTTTGCCTTAAACTTGTTTCAAAAACGTTTTCCAAAATGCAATTTTTCCAAAAAAATGTTTTCCAAAGGAATTTTGGAAAACGCTTTCCAAAATCATGTATATGTGATCAGAAATGCAAATTTAATGTTATGACTCGATTAAATTATTAGTCTCATTCATTTAACTGTCATCAAACTCATTATATCCTATTGAATTATTAATCTCATTCATTTAATTGTCATCAAAGTCATCATATAATTATCATTAAAAACCAAAAAAAATCCATGTAACATAAGCTTAACATAAAAAAAAAAAAACTATATCCAACAAAGGAAAATACATTTATTATCCAACATTAGATAAACCAACATCCAACTAACTACTGCTTTGAATACACTCTAAGTTTTCCACGTCGATGCCTCAAGCTATTTGAAACCTGATATTGTCGAACCTCATAAGAGCACCACACAAATAGCTTGAGGCGCTTCAACGTAGAGGACTTGGAGCGTATTCGCAGCAGTAGTTAGTTGGATGTTGGTTTATAGCATTTGGACAAAATATTTAATAAATTCTCTTCATTTTGAAAATTCTACAAATTAATTATCCAAACAAGCAGGGACGGACCCAAAAGTTTTGAGTAGTGGGGTCACTACAAAATTGCTTCATTAAATAGATATAATATTTCATTTTCGAAAGCATAAAAATACATCATAATTGTTCTCCATGACCTTTCATATTTTGGCAATATTGAATGATTTTCTCTTTTTCAACATTAATAAAAACATATCTCGATCTCAATATAAGTAACTAAACAATTATTTAACCAATCATCTCTCATGCAATTGCGCATCCGATTCTTAATAATATTCATTGCAGAAAATGCTCTTTCAGTTGTTGCAGTTGCCACTGGTAATATCAGAGATAATTCCAAAAGTAAATATACTAACGGGTACAAACATGTTTTTTGGTCTCCACTAGCTTTAAAGAGAGGTCGCTAATCCCCCTTAATTCTAAAAATTCACTGTCAGAGAGCATACATCTAAGAAATAATTTTTGAGCTGACAGTCCAATGCCAATAGTTCAACAGGAGAAAACTCTGAAGTATAAAACTACACTAAACGAATCAATCTCCCCTTATCAAATGCACAAAATGAATGTCTAGGACTTAAACAAGCTACACAAAAAAGTAACTTGGTATTCACTTCTGTAAAACGATTATTCAACTCGTGAATTTGTCGATCAATCACTTCATAGAACAATTGAACTTGAAAATGATGTAAATTAGATACTTTCTCCGTTTGTTTAATAATTAACCTAAAAGGAAAAAAGTGAATATGTGTATTGGATTTGTGGGTGTGGACCAATAACCACTAGTAAGTTTTGGGTTGAGTAAGTGTGGGCTAAATTTAATTTATTTTATATATAGTATACTATAAGTATATTAGTATTAGTACTAAAAAAAATTCCAAATCAAAGTGGGGGCATGAGACCACATAGTCTTCTTCTTAGGTCCGTCCCTGCAAACAAGAGAATTTAAATAGAAGAATTTGAATCCCCTCAAAAAATTATTTTATCCAAAATATTCCTCCATCCAAACAGACTTCAAAAGTTGTCTATATATCAATCAATCACTTGATCACCAACCCTTAAAGTTCCATGTATGCAAGTATTAAATAAGAAGAAAGAAAAAACATATAATTAATGTCATTTTTAAATAAAAAATATCAATTATTTTGAGGCAAACTTTATTTACAAATAGAACAATTATTTTTTTTTACCAAAAATAGAATTATTGTATGATATGATTATGTAGCCGTGTTATCCGGAGGACTCGATCTTGACCTTATTATAAATAAATAGGGTCATGTTAATTAGTGTCCCATAACACTAGTTACTAATACTAAAATGAGAAAAGAAAACTACATATTTTACTTTTTGTAAAAATTGATTATACAAATTCCAAAATAATTTTACCATATTTATTTTCTTAACTAGTGTCCCGTTAGCATTTTCCTTATAAAAAATAGCAGGATTGAAGCTGAAGACCCTGGAACTTGTTGAAGCTATGTGGCGATTTCTTCTTGTTCCATAAAATCCACCTTGCATTTTAGTATGATATTATTAAGTTTTCATTTTCAACGCTGTCAGCATCTTGGACATGGAATACAAAAAATACAAAAAAATATCTACTTCCTTAATTAATTTACATAAATATAAATTATCAGTATTTTTTTTCAAAAAAAAATATACTAGCTTTTTTTTTTTATAAAACTCATCATTAAAAGGAAAAATGGAGTACAAAAGGAGGGGAGGGGGGATCTAGCTACCAATAAGCTATTATGTAGTACTATAGTTGTTGGGTCACCATGAAGGGGCAGCCAGGGGATCATTCACATTGGGCTCAAGAATAACTTTACATGTGAGTTGGACACCACACTTTAACCCAAAACCTTAAGGCTTTGTTTGCGAGTTTGGAGGGGAAGGAAAGGAAAGGGAGGGGAGGGCTTTGGAGGGAGAGAAATAGAGAGAAAATTAGAAAAATCTTTTATATTTTTTGAGAAAAATATTTTTTATAGAGAATGACAAATAAATATTTACGATTAATATATTATGAATTTAAGAATATTATAACAACATTAATTAAATTTGAAGAATTCATATAAACCCTCCAAACCCCCTCAAAACCCCTATCCAATACAATTTTTGAGTTCCCCCAAATTGGGGGGTTTTTGTGTTATGAAGAAAAAATAACCCTCCAAGCTCCTTCCCTCCCAAACTTCTCTATTCCTTCCACTTGTTTCTTCCTTTTTTTCAAAACTATTCCCTCCCATCCCCTCCAAACTCGCAAACAAAGCCTAAGGCGTTAGGTTTATGGGTCCTCTCACTTATAAAGTGTTCAACCTTGACCATTCTAAGCAATGTGGGACTTACTCACTCACACTTGTCACAACAATCTTCCCCTCAAGTGTGAGTCCATCCATTCTTGGATATGCTCCCCCTCAAGCGGGAGATTTCTTCATCCATACACTTGCACCGCCGTTGGCCACACTCAACGGGACACGCCACCTAACCACCTTTGTTAGGAAGACTTTCGATACAAGGAGCCGGTCGAACCCTTCGTCGAACCATCGGCTCTGATACCACTGTTGGGTCACCATGAAGGGGCAGTCAGGGGGATCATCCACATTGGGTTCAAGAACAACTTCACATGTGAGTTGTACACCACACTTTAACCCAAAACCTTAAGGCGTTAGGTTTATGGATCCTCTCACTTATAAAGTGTTCAACCTCGACCATTCTAAGCAATGTGGGACTTACTCACTCAAACTTGTCACAACAATAGTGTTTTCAAGGAAGTTTATGATAAAAACAATTCATAAAAATATAATTTTTGTCGGTAAAAACTTTTGAATCGATATAAAATTTTATTTATTTGCATAAATTATTTTTATAAGCTAAAAATAAGTCGAATCCAAACAGGTCCTAGCATGCAACACAATCTCATAAAATTTGATACTAAATTAATTTAAAGACTAATTTACAATAATTAGCAGAAAAAACAAATTGGTCAACATGCATATATAATTATTTCTTTGCCTATTTGTAAATTTTAAAGGAGATATTTGGTCTCTATCATTATTTGAAATAGAAAAACGAAAGAGGTAAGTAGGACGTACATACGTGCAATTGTCTGGCAGTGCAACCGTAAAGGGGAGGCAACTCCTCATTGTTGACTTTATATGAAGGTCGGTTTGAATCAATATTGACAATGCCTCTACTAGCTAGGACCAAAAAGTTAACATTTCTTATTAATTAAATTACAGACTTTTTATGGTTAGCGCTATCAAATTCAATCATGAACATGATCATAAAATGGTATGTAAGAATTGGTGAAAGAAAAAATGTTACTCCCTCTGTAACACTTTAGAATAAAAAATGTACTTTCTAGATTCATTGTATATTTAATATATCTAGAATATATTAGAACAAATACATTAAATATACAATAAATTTCAAAAGTACATTTTTTTTATAAAGTATTACAGAGAAAATATGTTAGAAGATATACATAAAAATTTGATTTAAATTGATGTATTGAATTAAGATTTCAAAGAATTTTAAAAGACTTTTTTATGATAAAACAATCTTGTGGTATTCAATCAAGACTTTTATAAAATCTAAAAAAAATTTGAGGTATTCAATCTATTAGCGCAGCAAAGATTCACAAATACACACACTTGAGATTGATTCACTTTCTATCTCAAGGTATATCAGAAAATGATGTTAAGAGATGAGAGAAATTAGAGAGAAAAGAGAGAAGAGTAATTGGTTGCAATCATGAATTCATTAGATATGAAAAAATCAAGGATTACAACTAGTTATATACACTTGCTTGTGCTACAAGTAACAAACTTGTAACTAACATAACAACCAACTAACTTGTTAACTAACTAACCACTTAGCTAACTAACTTTCTAGACTTATGAATTAACATCTCAACACCCTCCCTTAATTCATAATCTTCACAACTCCTAAGCATTCCCTTAATGCTTCAAACCTGTCAAGCTTTATGGCTTTTGTAAGTGCATCTGCAACCTGATCATGAGTAGAACAATGCACCACCTCAATCTTTCCATTCATGACCTGTTCTCTAATGAAATGAAACCTAGTTTCAATGTGTTTTGACCTGCCATGTGACACAGGATTTCTGGCTAGGTTGATTGCAGATTGATTGTCTATCAGCAGCTGCAATGGTAGCTTCAGCTGGCACTTTAACTCCCTCATCAGGGATTCTAACCATATCAGCTGGCAGGCTGCAAATGTACTGGCTATATATTCTGCTTCACATGAAGATAGGGTTGTCACTGGTTGCTTCTTTGATGACCAACAAATTGTTGCACCATTCATCATACACACATAGCCTGAAGTGCTTCTCCTATCAATCCTGTCACCACACCAGTCAGAATCAGTATATCCAATTAGCTCTAGATGAGCTGCAGCATCACTCTTAGGGAACAACAATCCATAGTTGATAGTGCCCTTTACATATCTCAAAATTCTTTTGGCAGCTATCAAGTGAGATTTCTTAGGCATGTTCATGAATCTACTAACAACACCTACTGCATAGCATATATCTGGCCTGCTATTGCAAAGATATCTCAGTGATCCTACTATTTGCTTATACATGGTTGAATCAACTGCTTCTTCTTCACTACACTCTTCCAGCTTTGAATTTGTGTCACAAGGATTTGAAACTGGATTGCAACTATCTATCTCAAATCTTTCAAGCAGTTCTGATGCATACTTGTGCTGATGCATCATCATTCCCTTACCAGTTTTCACAAACTCCATTCCTAAGAAATAGGATAAAGCCCCCAAATCAGTCATTTCAAACTCTTTGTTCATTGTGAGTTTGAATTTCTCTATCTCATTTGTATCACTGCCAGTTACCAATAAGTCATCAACATATAGACAAATGATTAGAGAATTTGAATTCTTCAAGCACTTCACATAAACTCCATACTCTACAGTACACTTTTTGAATCCAATTTGACTCAGAAACTGATCAATTCTCTTATTCCAGGCTCTAGGTGCCTGCTTTAAACCATATAGAGCCTTGTGAAGCTTGTACACCCTATCTTCCTTGCCTGCTACTTCAAATCCTGGTGGTTGCCTAACATACACATCTTCTTCCAAAGGGCCATTTAGAAAGGCAGATTTCACATCTAAATGGTATAGACCCCAACCTCTAAGATTAGCAAGTGTCACTACTAATCTTATAGTCTCATGTCTGGCTACAGGTGCAAAAACCTCATTGTAGTCAATTCCTTCTCTCTGAAGAAACCCTCTAGCTACTAATCTGGCTTTGTACTTTGAAATACTCCCATCAGGATTCAATTTTGTCTTATACACCCATTTTAAATCAATTGTCTTCTTACCATTAGGCAGTTTCACTAACTCCCATGTCTGGTTCTTTTCAATTGATTTTAGCTCATCTATCATAGCAGCCTTCCATACACTTGACTGTAAGGCATCTTTGATGTTCACAGGCTCTGCATCAGCTAGCAATGCAAAATGAAGCAACTCTCCTTCATTGTTGACTGCACTATCAGTTAACATTTCACAATCAGCAAGTCTATTAGGCAATTGTCTATTTCTCTGAGGCAATTGTCTAATAACTGGTGGTGTCACAACTCCTTCATTTTCTTCATCACTATCTGGCACTACTTCATTCACAACATTCTCATTCATACTACCATCACTGTCAGGCCAATCCATGATATCAACATTAGTAAGAATGTGGCTATGATCAATACTAGACTCTTTAGCATTTTCCCAATCCCAGAATTCACTTTCAACCACCTTCACATCTCTACTCATTGTAACTTTGTTATTTCTGGGGTTATACAGCTTGTATGCACCAGTAGAGTGATAACCTATGAAAATCATAGTTTCACTTCTATCATCAAGCTTACCTCTCTTAGCCTCAGGAATATGCTTGTAGCAGATTGAGCCAAATACCTTCAAGTGCTTCACATTGGGCTTTCTTCCACTCCAAGCTTCTTCTGGCACTTTCAATTTCAACCTCTTAGTTGGACATTTATTCAAAATGTATACTGCAGTATTGACTGCTTCACCCCAGAATTTATGAGGCATTTTCTTCTGTTTGATCATGCTTCTAGCCATATCAAGTATAGTCCTGTTTCTCCTCTCTGCCAGCCCATTATGTTGAGGAGTATAGGGTGCAGTGACTTCATGCTTGATTCCATGACTTACACAAAAAACTTCAAAGTCTTTAGAAGTATATTCACCACCACCATCTGTTCTCAAGATCTTAATTGATTTTTCACTTTCTTTTTCAACTAAGAGCTTGAACATTTTGAATACCTCTAAAGCTTCACTCTTCAACTTGATTGTGTATAACCAGATCATTCTTGTATATTCATCAACAAATGTGATGAAATATTTGTTGCCAGATAGTGTTGCTACTTCAAATGGTCCACATATATCTGAATGTACCACTCCTAGAGCATCACTAGCTCTCATAGGCAATTCAGATACAAATGGCAATCTACTTTGCTTGCCCTTCAAGCAAACTTCACAGGTCTTTACAGATGCTTCTATCTTAGGCAGGCCAATCACTAAATTTTTAGAATTTAATTGACTTAAGCTTCTAAAATTTAGATGACCATACCTCATATGCCATAACCAGTCAGAATCTTCATTGGTGGTAGATGACATGCACATGACTTTATCAACAGGAATACTACACTTGTACACTCTATTCTTTGACAAAGTAGAGACTAGAATCAATTTCCCTTCTGGATCAAACAACTTCAGTGATTCCTTGTTGATGCTGATAGAAAACCTTTTCTCCATTAGTTGACCAATACTCATCAAGTTGCATTTCATGCCAGGCACATATAGTACATTCTCAATGACTGCTTTCTTGCCATCATCTCTCTTGATAACAATATTGCCAATACCTTCAGCTTCAAGGTTACTGCAATCAGCAAGCTTCACACTTGTTCTCTTGTTTGAGTCAAATTCAGAGAGCCATCCTTTGTTACCTGTCATATGATTGGAGCACCCTGAATCCAAATACCATTCTTGATACAGTGGATTATTCTCACATGTTGTAGCCATCATTAACAGCACATTCTCTTTCACTTGATCATCACTCTGTGCTATCTTGGCTTCTTCATCACTTTTGACCTGTTTACCACCTTTGCCAGATCTACATTCATCTGCAAAGTGCCCTAATTTCTCACAATTATAGCACTTAATCTTGCTCTTATCAAATTTCTTCTTTTGATTGTGCACAGAACCTCCTCCTTTACTAGATTCAGTCTTGTCATCAATCTTTCCCTTTGATTTGAGCCATTTCTCTTTCCCTTGTTTCCATTTGTTCTTGTCTTTACCACCATTCTTTGATTGCACATACAAGGCCTGTTGCATTGTTCTTTCTGAGCCTCTATCAAGAACCAAAAGCTCATGAGCTTCTAATGAGCTTTGCAGATCCTCTACCTTCATGTCTCTAGTGTCATGAGACTCTTGAATTGCTACCACTATAAAGTCAAATTTGGGAGTTAAGGTTCTCAATACCTTTTCTACAATTTGTTGATCAGTGAGAATTTCACCACAAGTCCTCATTTGATTCACAACCAGCATCAATTTTGAGAAATAATCTGCAATTTTCTGATCTTCCTCCATCAACATCAACTCGTATTTTCTTCTTAAAGATTGCAGCTTGACTTGCTTCACTTTATCACCACCATCATGATACTTCACCAGGATATCCCATGCTTCTTTTGACTTTGTTGCTTTTGAGATTCTTTCAAAATTCTGAGCATCAACATATTGTTGTATGTAGAACAATGCCTTGCAGTCCTTCTTCTTTGCATCCTTGAATGCAGTTCTTTGTACATCTGTGGGGTTCTCAGCAAGATCTTCATAACCATTTTGCACTATCTCAAACACATCTTGAGATCCAAACAATGATCTCATCATTGCACTCCATCTTTCCCAGTTCTTTGCATCAAGAACCAAGAAATGCATTGATGGAAACCCGTTACCATTCGAATTCATGATTGCTTGATCACACAGCTTCAAGAACTCACACTAATCACTATATTTCCCAGTGTTTTCCTCACAATAACTCTCGTGTTTCCCTAAACCCAACCGAGCTCTGGATACCAATTATTAGCGCAGCAAAGATTCACAAATACACACACTTGAGATTGATTCACTTTCTATCTCAAGGTATATCAGAAAATGATGTTAAGAGATGAGAGAAATTAGAGAGAAAAGAGAGAAGAGTAATTGGTTGCAATCATGAATTCATTAGATATGAAAAAATCAAGGATTACAACTAGTTATATACACTTGCTTGTGCTACAAGTAACAAACTTGTAACTAACATAACAACCAACTAACTTGTTAACTAACTAACCACTTAGCTAACTAACTTTCTAGACTTATGAATTAACATCTCAACACAATCAGGACAATTAAGATTTTTTTTTTCAAGGCATCAAAATCTGCTGGTATTCAATTGAGATTTCTCAGTATTTCTAAAATGTCTCTTGGTATTCAAAAATCTATAGATTTCAATGGATTCTTACCTGGAATGGATTTTGTGAGAATTTTTGATTGAAAATACAAAGAATAGATACATTCAACAATCTCATCAAAATTCATGAGATTTCATAAGACTTTTTTCACTTCTTATTTTTATTATGCATCATTCATCATTCATCAACTATCATCGTTATGTTCATCATTTTTCTCTATCTCTCCTTCCCTTTTCTCTCCCTCTCCCACCTTCTCCCTCTATCTCTCCTTCCTTAGAAGAAAAGAATGCAATTCTGCGGCGGCGAATCATCTAGCGTGTGTTAATTATCTTTTGAATTTGGGGGTTTATTGTCACGTATTAGGATTATACAAAATTTTAATTTTAGGTTTTCTATTTATGTTCATAAATTAGGCCAAATTAGAGTTTGATATTTCAATTGTAGTTGTTAACTCTTGGATCTTGATCAATGGATGAGTGAAGAGTACATGTACAACATTAATAGTATGCCAACCCACCCAGAAAATTTGCTTTGAAAGAACAAACAAAAGTGAAGAGTAGAAGAAAACATCATGCTGAAAAATTATTGTAACGCTGATCATGAATTGGATTATTGAAGAGATTAACATGGTAGCTACTATATTGTATAATTAGTAATAACAAGATTTTTCCAACATACCGTACGTTCGTATCATACACCCAACAGAGATCTTCCTTTTATATGTTTTTGTGAGAACCTTATTATGACCCCTTTTGTTATTCTGTTGGTGTTTGGATTTGCAATTTTGAAATACAGTAAAATTCATAAAATATTTTTTTTTTTTGACAAACTCATAAAATATTTTGAAATCCTAAAAATCTGTATTAGAAATCCATCAGTTTTATGTTAAGAATCCTGATTGTAAAAAGTCTTTTAAAAAAATCTTTTCAAATCCCACAAAATCGATAAAATCTTACAAAATCTTTTAAAATCTTCAAGACTTTTTTTGTCAAAACTGTCTTTCAAAATCTTAATCCAATACACCCCCCTAAAAATGAGCTAAACAAGTCAAGCATGTTGCTACTCTTATATGTTATGATCACTAATATTCACATTATACGAAAGCGAGTTACCTGGTTTAAAATCATTAAAATTGTGTAAAATTATCCGATTTAGCAACAAAAAAAATTTACACGTTTTGACAAGGGAGACAAAATAGAGTAGAAACATAACAACGGTAGTAGAAATGAAGACCATGAATCTAGCTTGAGTAAAAAATGGTTAAAAATAGCTAAATTCTCTAGTAATATCTGTTTATAAAAAAATAATTAAGAAGTGTAGAAAAAGGTAAAAAAACATTTCTATATGTTCTTGTAAAAATCCATTTCTATAAGTTGTTAAGGTAAAAATATAAAAAGATCGAGTACGTAGTAGATATGTATTTAGAAATGTGATATATTTTGACTTACTAAAAATAACGTAAATTTGTACAAAATTAATGTGATGTTGGATTTGTACAAAATAACAGGATCATTTATTAACTCAGTTAACTGTAAATAAATTTTGTCTCAATGCATGTGACATTGGATTTGAACTCTTCAATAAAAACAAGAAAGAATTCAACATTTAGCTAAGCATCTATATATATGACATTCATTTAATTAATTAACTAACCATCTGAAATGAATTGAAACCATTGGTATATATATATATATATATATATATATATGTTTATTATTCTTTGTTGATAATATTTCACACATGAATTATAATTAGGTATTAATTTAGGTAGGGCTCAAGCTAGCCGTGGAATCATAAAGTTTTTGGATGTGCCTAATATCAACTTGACAAGTTGGTGTTCATGAATGGTGTTTAATTAGTTCCAAATATTCCATGGCATACAAAAAAAGGAACACTATTAGGGATCATAAATTAAATCCACATTTAACAAGCATGAGTATGATCTGAGTCAACTGATGGTGTGTTCTTAGTTAAAAGGTCCCACTATACAACAATCTAATATCTCTTTCTTTCTTATTATATTAATGTTTTAGTTTTTTCTTGCATGTACTTTCCTTGTCTTTTAAGCCTTCACATAATACAGATAAAATGGACGGAAATCACATGTTTTTTTTATCTGATTTCCCCCCTACAAATGCTCTCAAGATTCTCATTAAAAATATAATTTTAATTAATTAAATATACTTTTTAATATATATATATTATTTTAATGTATTTGTATTTTAATAATTTTATTCATTTTTAAACTCTCTCTTTTAGAAAACATTTTTGCTCTTTCTGTTTTATCAACTACTACCTTCAATCATTTTTATAAGATATAATTTAGTCAATAAAATTAATATTTAATTCACAATATGAACTAAATAAATTAAATTTTATTGACTTTATTGTCTTTTATAAAAACATGGAGAGAATATTGAATTAAAAAGAAAATGTTATGATCAAATGTTAATTGGTTCAGTGATGACTGACGTTGGACTTGGTAAGAGACTAATATTCGATCCCCGCAGTTGCATTTGAAAGGAGATTGAAATCATTTAATGCATAATTCGCCCGAACTTTGGACTATTAAAGCCCCTTTATAGAAATCAGAGGGTGGAAAAAAAAAGTTAGGAGAGAGAAAAAAAATGTCCTATAATGATGCATAAATTAATGATGATACAGGACAAAATGTCCTTTTTTTTTCACCTCAATTTATTCGTTCGTTAGTTTGTGATATTTTGAGTCTATGTCCACTTTTTCACGCACTTTCAACTCATAGTATTCCTGTTTTGTTCACTTTCCTAAATCATATACTCCATTTTTGGTTACAGAAAGTATCACATTAATTATTGAAAAAATATAACTTCATCGCCCAATCCAAATCTTCCAATTCTCTTTGTAGTCCTTTTGGTACTAGTCTTCTTTATCCTCAAAAAAAAATATTAAGGGACACTTTTGTTGGGCGCCATTATCTAATCAGTATTTTCTTTCATTGCATTTTTTATCCCAAATCCCAATAGTATAATATTATTTTGGAAGTTGGAACCAGCATAAGATTTTTTTATACGAAGACAATAGTTTGATGGTTGCATTACAATTTAAATAACTACTTTGATATGTGGCCTATAATATACTATTATTTGAAAATCTCAACATAATTGTAATTGTCCCTTGAAATCAAAAAGTTTATTACTATCTTTGTTCTCATAGCATAGAAGATAGTTTAGGTTAATTTGATAAAAATATGAAAGAAAAAACACAAATATAGGTGTCTCGAAATATAATTTATGTATCTTTTTCTATTGTTTTTTTTCTCTAAATTCATTTCAAAGTAAACTTTTTAGTCATTGTCAAGAAAGAAAGAAAGAAAAAAAAAGTAAAGTTCTTATAAATCTTCATTAGAATTTTAGATATTTTTTCAATATCATTGTCGCTATTGATCATCACCATGCCTCAAAACACATTTATAAACAATCTTCTAAAAAAATATATAAAATTCTTTGAAAATGTGTTTAGATAACAAACATACATTGCTTAGCTTTAAACACCAATTGTCGAATTAGCAATTACACGAGTGGTTGTTAAACTATAGTACCAGGGCAGTTACTACTATTGAGAGTTGTTATCATTATATATGAATGTCACCTTGCCAACTCCAAACAATATCTTTGAGTGAAGGTCTTAGTTGTTCATCACACAGCTTAACATACTCCAATGTGTCTCCACCACACTTAGAAAACTCAACCACCGCCACCTCTGGCGCCACCCCAAACACCTCCATCATCATCGCCACCTTCCCCTTTCTTCCATCCTTTGTCCCCTCGAATCTCACCACAAACTCCTTCTTCCCTGTCATCCTAAAGTTCAATTTCTTCGCCATCATCTCAAGTTTCTCCAACACCGTTGAAGCTGAAAACTTCGATATAAACATTGATGGCAACTTTTTCCTCGTCTCAAATAGATTTGTAAGATCAAAACCATGCGACAACGATGAAATTATCTCAAATGCATTATAAAAAGGACGAGATGGTTTCACCATCATCAATTCCGGAACATCAACATCATCTTCACAAACCTCATTGAAATCAATATTGATGTCTTTGTCATTATCTTCAATACTCGAATCATTCATGGAAAACACAATGGGTCTAACAAAACCAATTCGAAACCAAGGATCATTCATAATATCAACAATGGAATACCTCTTTTTAGGATCCGCAACAAGAAGATTCGAAATTAATATTTTAGCTTGTGGTGAAATCCATTCAGGTAACTCATATTCGCCTTTAAAAGCCTTTTTATAAATCTTTATAACATTCTCACCTTGAAAAGGAAGATATCCACAAATCAAGGCATAGAGGATAACCCCACAAGACCATATATCAGCCTTAGAACCATCATACCCTTTCTTCTTCAAAACCTCGGGTGCCACATAAGCAGGGGTCCCACATGGAGTTAAAAGCATACCATCCTCTCGACGTTGCTCTGGTAACGCCGAGAGTCCAAAATCGGAGACTTTTAGGTCTTCGTTTTCGTCTAAGAGGAGATTCTCTGGTTTCAAATCACGGTGTGTGACACCGCGACTGTGACAAAAATCAACAGCGCTAATAAGCTGTTGAAAGTACTTTCTAGCAACATCTTCTTTCAATTTTCCTTTTGCAACTTTCGCGAAGAGTTCACCTCCTTTTACATATTCCATAACTAGAAATATTTTTCCCTTTGTTGCCATAACTTCTTTGAGATCAACAATATGAGGATGACGAACAAGACGCATAACCGAAACTTCACGCTTGATTTGCTTCACTAACCTCTCTTTTTTTAGCTTCTCTTTCTTTATCACCTTGGTGGCTACACTCTCGTTTGTTGAGAGGCTTCTACAATGGTAAACTTTTGCAAAGTTTCCTTGACCCAAGACTTTTCCCATTTCATACTTGTTGAAAATTATGTGCTTTGGGTTTTGGAAACTTTGTTTGTTTTGTTGATCCATAGAAAAAGGAAAGGGAGTAGGAATAATTTTGTATTAATTCTCTAAGTTCTAAAAAAAAATCGACAATGAGGAAGATATTGAACTATATGTATGTAATTGTGTTGTATTGGAAAAGATAGGAAATATTGTGGTTTTTGAGGAATATGGTGCCGGATGGACACACAACATTCCTAAGAAAGGAATTGGAAGGGCTGAAAATTTTCATGGTTGCTTATATGATATGATGATAATAAATACTGATATGTGATTATTTTGAAGAAATTGAAAGAAAAAAAAAGAATTTGATGATAAATGAAATTGATAATAAGGAGATGAGAGAATTGGTGTGTTTGTGATATGAATTAGTTGTAATTATGATATGAAGAATATTAGGTGATGGAGAGACTATAATTATAAAGGAATGAGGAAGGAGTGTGTATCATGTTGAAAAGTGAAGCAAAGAGATTGAATGATTGTGTTTGGTCTAGAAAGGTGTGGAAAAGATGGTTTTTTATATTATAATAACTAAGTGGTGTCCTAAATAAGAGGGAGGTGTGTGAATTGGTATAGAGGGAGGGATGAGAATGGTTGATGAATTCTGACTAGTAGGAACAAAAATGAAAAGATTAGAGAAACAAAAAATGGAGAAATTTGGATCAATCAAGATGAGGGCGACGTGGAAACAAGTGGATATAGCTAGCGTGGCCAAAAACCTATTGTGCGATTATAGTTAGTTTTTGTCGTTCAAGTTTCTATTTCTTTATTTTAAGTTTTTTTTTTACTACTTTATCTCTTATAATCCGCCAAAAAATTTGATCCTATTAGAGCTCCAAGATATTTTAACGAGCTTTGAACTTGTTATTAGTAGTATTAGATTAGATTAACTAACTAATCATAGATTCGGCGATGGAACATCTGGCCCTTAAATACACATGACTTAAAAAAAATTGAGATGAGTAGCTCAATTGGTTAAGCTAGTTGAATTAGGGGTTAATTAAAAAGTTGGAGGTCACGGTTCATGTCCAGACAAATTGGAAATTTGGGACGCTACTTGTTCATATTTTTCCAAAGTTACGAGTGTGTATATCAACCAATGTATTTCCCCTGGAATTAAATATGAGTACCTCTTTCAATCAAAATTTGAATCTTAGTTCACTGTGTTATAGAATTTTAACACTTTCTGTTATACTCAACCTCGTTTGTATCTCATTTCAGATTTTATTTTCAACTCATTTGATTCATTTACATATAAAAATATTAGTTTCAAGTGTGAGTGATTAAGTCCCACATCGACTATAAATGAAAAGAATATTGGATATATGAGAGTGATTCATGAACCTAATGTCATATGGAGCATTGACTCTTTGTTTCTCCTATGCTCCCTCTAATTCCCCAACAAATGGTATCAGAGCCCTGATTTGGATTAGTGGGGGAGTGAGAGTTGAACCTAATATTGATCAACTATAAGATTTGGAAATTCACATTTGAGAGGAGATTGTTCAAAGGTGTCTTGCTAAAGGTAGAATTAGAACTAATTTTTCCTATGATTATGTTGATTGGTGTAATAATCTTTTAGTTTGCTTACACGGCAGCTAAAAGGTGTTTTAGAATTGTATGAGTTTAGTGCACCGTACACTCTTTGTAATTCAATTTTGCTTATAAAAATATTTAGAAAAAAATTCTTTTTTAATTTTTTTTTGATATATAAATTTTTCTTAAATTTCTATTAGTAGGGTTAAATGGACCTTTCAAATATTGAGAAGATATAAAACTTAAGAAAAAAGAAATTCCGAAATAGTAAAAAGATTGATTAAAGTGTTTATAAAAAAAAAAGATTGATTAAAGCACTTAAATATTTCGCAACTATTAGATGTGTGACTCAATACAATTATCTATCTATATCTATATCTATATCTATATCTATATATAATAAATAGCCAAACAAATAGCTTTCATTCTTTCAATAATGGACAACCTCATCTGGTTAAATGGGTTTATTTTAAGCTATAATTAGGTTGAAAGTAGGTTAAAGAATAGGAAGTAAAATAATAATTTATGATATATAATAAATAGCCAAACAAATAGCTTTCATTCTTTCAATAATGGACAACCTCATCTGGTTAAATGGGTTTATTTTAAGCTATAATTAGGTTGAAAGTAGGTTAAAGAATAGGAAGTAAAATAATAATTTATGATTAGATTATTAGGTTAAAGAAATAAGAATGAGAAGGTTCATTGAAGATAAGATATAAGAAGATTATATAATTGAATTATGAAAATTATTGTTGCTATTAAAATGAAATAGTTGCTTGGGGAAAAAGTAAGCTGGGTGTTGGAACTGACCAATAATAGTTGGTCCTATGAACTGAGAAGTTTAGATCGAGCGCAATTAAGATATCATGTAGTCGTATAGTAAGATGTCAAAGATCATATAATAAAGATTGAACGATCTTGACTTAAAGATAGTATTTTTTAAATCAGATGGCTAAAAACTTTTTGTTTTAGACTATTTCATCTAAATCAGATGGCTAAAAACTTTATGACTGCACCATTTAATTCGACTACATGTAATCTATTTGTCTTTCTTATTGTCAATAATAGTATTAATCACAAACCAAGTTGACTAAAGAGATGGAGACTAACCAAGTTTAATTTTAAACCCTACAATTTTTAAGAAAAATTGCTTGGTAATTCAAAATTTTGGTCATCCACAAATGGAGCTACTCATTTTTGAAAACCCTACATCGGTCCTGAACCATAAAATCAGCTAAAGAACCTAAAATCGACCCTAAATCCGGCTTAATGGTCAATTAGGGTCCAATTCGGGTTTATGGTCAATTTTAGGGTTCAGTTCAGATTAATGTCGATTTTAGGTTTTTCATCCGATTTTAGGGTTCATGTAAGACTTATGGTCAATTTTAGGAATTGGTGTTGATTTTAGGATTTAGCGACGATTTTAGATTTTCCTGCTGGTATTAATTAGGGTTTACGTCGAGTTTTTTATTATAATTATTCAAATAATATTAATTACAATTAAATAATTAAAATTATTATATTAAGATAAAAAAATTAAATGATGGAAATTCAATTACATTACCCAAACAAAGAATTTTACAATTGAAGAAATTTCATCACTTTATCCAAACAAGGGAATTTTGAAATCAAGAGAATTCAATCGAATCAATTGAATTCCCTAGTATATAAAATCTCTTGACTTTCTACAATCCTTCTTCCAAACACACTCTTAATGTTGATGGGAGTTCCTTAGGTAATCCTGGTACATCTAGTTACGGTGGCATCATTCGTAACAATTTTTGGTAGATGGATTTATGGTTTTCTCAAGTTTTTGTGGCATAACCACCAATCTAAAAGCTGGATTAGTAATCATTGTTCACAGTCATAGTTTGACCTGATCAAAATGATACACATAAGTTTTTTGTGAATTAAATTCCAAAATTGTTATCGAACTCGTCGATCAAGGGGCTCTGAACACCCACCTTTATGCCCATTTGGTGAATTGTAATCGAAATTACAAGAACATGCTTGGTCTCTTCATTTTCAACATATCTTGAGAGAAGACAATTTTTATGCTGATTGGCTAGCATGGATTAAAGTTTAATGGTTTGAAAACCTTGCCCTTCTGCTTTGGCTATGTTTGGTAAAAATAGCGGATACTAGATAAGCTAATTTAAGATATAATAATTTCAATTCATTAATGTAATATAACTTTTATATATTATTATTAAATTAATTTTTATATAATCTATTTTATTTCAAAAAAACAATTATTTTTATTTTAATGTAATGTAATACATGTAAATTATTAAGTCAAATAAAATTGACTTCATGCTTTAGCAATATGGAATTGCATACGTAAAAAGAAATTCTCAATTTATTTATAATAAAATTTATATGAAATTAAGGAGAAATAAGTAGAGAAAAACACCAATACAGGGAAAACGAAAACCAGACGAGTCGGGATCTCCTGTCTAATAGGAGCTGCCAAGCAAAAGCTATAACCTTCGACGGACGGACGGACGGAGCTAAACATTTCCACAGAGAGGCAAAAGCCTGTTAAGTGGTAATGAATCACAAACACTCATCCTTTTTCTTTTTAATGTTTTTTCGTTGAAATAATAATTGATTTCTTTTTCCCTCATTCTCCATATATACAAATTGAATGAATGTGCATTGATAATTAGTTATAGCTGGTTCATATCATTTTAATTTGGTTTGTTCAAGTCAAATAGAGTTATAATCAATGAAACACAAACACATACATACACTAACAGGTTGACACCGATAATAATTTGAAAAAATAACATAATTCTAATTCAATGTAATCATATATGTTGGTGTCGGACACCGACGCCGCCTATTTGACACTGGGACATGCCTTATCTGAGCAGTGTCTGTGCTTCGTAGTTTATAATTAAAAAGATTTTTTGTTGCTAGGATTAGTTTCTGTGTAATTTCAAATGTTTGATAGTTGATAGATTTGGTTTCAGTGAAGTTGGAAGAAAATGGATTTGCATTTGAAGAGTTTGTTTGATAGATATCAAGATCAGTTTGGTTGTGGACCTGGGCTTGGTCCTGGATCTGGAACATGTTTGATCAAACTGGATGGCATTGCTCCCAATTTTATTAGATCTATATACAAAGCTTCTGCCGCTTTGTATAGAACTGACCCGTGGAAAAGGCTGCGTCCGGGGCATTATTTTGGGATTCGGGTTGGAAAGGATTCGGATTGGCCTGCTAAGAAACAGCCTTTTCCGTGTGTGCAGTTTGTTGGAGGTGATGGAGGGGATATTGGTTTTTATATGTATAGATCAGAAAATGATGCTAAGAAAATGACGGGGTCTAGAGAGACTATTCGTGTTCCGAATGTTGAGCTTCTAAGGGTTACTTATGAAATGGAGTCCCTGATGTTTCCTTCGAACCGTAAAATGATTAAGTCCTTGTCGCTTGAAGCATCGGGGAGTGATCGATTTCCTGTAATTGATGTTGCTCGGTGCACGGTTGCTGGTGATCTTCAGTTTAGAAATCCAACTCTTGATGAGCTTAGGTTTGTCTATGCATTCATGAAGGCTGTTTGTATGGTTCACCCTTTACTTCAGGTGGATAGGGAAGGTGATTCGAACAAGTATTCAACAATGGTGTGTTTTGAACCTTTTATAGAAACGGTTGATGTTCATTGGCCGCCAGAAGTAACTAAGAGAGGTTATGACATTGTTGCTGTTACTGTCTCACATCCACCTGGTCAGGCATATGATGAAAAATCTAGTAGTGTGAGTGCTGGTTCGACGCCGACTAAATACGTAGAACCACCTAGGGAGGACACTTTCAATGACACAATTGGATACTCAAGTACTGGTTTGAGACAGTGTGCAATGTGCGAGAGAGAAGTGAACGGAGAACAATCAATTTGTTGCGGCCGATGTAGGTCAGTAGTTTACTGCAGTTCAATCTGCCAGAAGCAACACTGGAACGACACGCACAAAAGCATGTGTGGACTTTACAAGGCCATGATGGAAAGGGAAGAAGAACTAGCCATAAATATTTTCTTGTTCCCATGTTCTGCTGACCAACCTTGCAAGTGGCTTGAATCATTCGATATTCACCAGAAGGGTATGTGGAGGAGAAAATGCAGTTGCTATTCTCACTGCCCTTTTGGTCTCCTTCCTGTGAAAGGTGGCCTGCGTGAACATTGGGGTGAACTTGGTGAATTTGAATATCCTCATGACTCTTCATTCAATAACCATATAGTCTCAAGCCCTTTACTTCTCTCCGGTTGGTCAGAGTATTACAACCTTCGCTCACTTCCGTTGTCAAGTCCTGTTGCCGACATACTCTCACATCCATTGACTGTATATCACATACTAACTACTCTTAATATAAGCTCAAAGAACCTTATACTAAAAGGCAAGGAAGTGATTATTCATTACCTTGGACCTGAAGGCGAGTTAGATTGGATGCCGGCATTTGCAGAAGTAGGTCATTTGCTCAATGGATTGGGAAATGTACAAATAGTGATGGTAGGACCAGAAGTTCCAACAAATTTATCAGGTACAACTTCAGGAATAGGTAGCAGAGTAAGAGTGAATCTCGTGAGAGGTATTTATCAGGTGGAAGCCTCTTACCTACCGTCTCCTCATGTTGTTATTGCTCTAAATTCTAGATTAGAAAATTATTCTAGTTGGAGTGGAGCTCTTGATTTAATTAAATCAATGGGCGTGCCTGCTTTCTTCACGGATCAATCTGAGGTTTCATGTGTGAGTGCTAAACAAGTCCTTCGTAATACTGGATTGCACATCACACATCCGGTGACTCCGAATCCTTTTCGTTCGCCTGTGAAAAATCTCACGCCTTCTAGCAATCTTCCATCATACAGCAATGGTTTTGTGTTTGGGGTTAACACTTGAATGCAGCTGTCATAAAAAGTCTGAAAATGAGTGTCGGTCTCTACTGTCATTGATATTCAAGGTTGGAGCTAACTTCAAATTTTCACAGTTGTCATAAATTATCCTCTGTAATCACAAATATCCTGCACTCATACTCTACTTTGTTAGCTACACATTTGGAATTTGTTTTGTACCTTATAAATTTGTTTTGGACCACTTAAATTGGCAATTATATCTCTACTCTATTTCTTCTCAACTATACTAGCAACTACTAGCAAGCATTAACTAAGAAACAATGATGTGAGAAAATGCATTGATCACAATAGCAAAAAATAATATGTGAATACCTTTGTATACATTTGAAAATAAAATATAAACTTTGTAGTATAACTCTGATATGTGATGCTAAACAAACCCATCAAATCAAAATTTATTCATCAATAAAAAACTAGGTCCCAACATTGATATTTTGTAAAGTTGCTAACAGAATGTGCTGATTTTAACATAGTAGGAGTAAGTAACAAATGATATCAACTTTCCATAAAAAAAATAAAATTAATGACATCAAAGACGTTCTTGCTCCATCTTGTAGTGCCCCACCATTCTGGTTTCAATGCTTCAAGAGTTAGACTTAGACCTATATCTGTTTTGGAATGATTTACAACCAACATGTCTCACTAGATTTTGCGCTTTTATTTGTCGACATGTCTCACTAGATGGTTTCAACGAGAGGCATGGACGGCGTGCGTATGGAGATTTTGGTATGTGGGTTTGAGGGACTGTTATTCAAGAGGGAAAATAGGTAAAAGAGCCTTCAACAAGAGAGGCTGAGGCAGTTGAAAACTAGAAGGGAATTCAATGAATTAATGGAGACGGCGTGACAAACTACAATTCGTCATTATCATAATGCCCAAGGTCCTGCTAATCCACAAAAGTCACCAGAATCACATACTTCTCGCAGATAACAAAAAAATCTCAAGACCAATACTCAAAGCTCCTCTTGACCCATATAAGAGTGAAACTGAAGAAATATTAATTCATGACTTGATACATAAAGGATAAAATCATTACTATATCATTGCATTAACTTTTTATTAGCATATGATATTATCACACTACTTCATCAACGAAAATTGATTGTGGCACACATTAAAAAAGGGAGCAAAAAGTAGGACATTTGCATTGAGCCAATGAGCACTCATGGTTTCAAATTTGCAGTCCGCGTCTGCAATTGCAGCTGCAACCACATCACACGTTGCAATACAACCACATTGGCCGATTTTGAACATGTTCGTTTAAATTTCTCACGAAAAACTAAAATAGCAGAACCCCAATTCCCAAAAAAATACTTTAGATGATCAGATCTAAAAAAGTCTTATTTTTAACAGTCTCTCAACATTGTATTTAATCACCTCCTAATCAGTATTAGTACATATTGTGAAAATGGAAAATGATTTCACGCCGCAACAGCCGCAATGTGCATAGCATCAAGTGCATTCGCGACCGCAATTTAAAACCATACACTTGATCAAATTGGTAAATAATCAGCTGAAAAATGAATCATCATATAGCTAAAGATGCAAACTTTTAAAACATATATTGATGAAGGAAAATTCAGAATTGACAAGTAATTAAGGTAAATGGATTTCAGATCCAAAATCATATAGTTAAAGAAATAATCAAACCCTAAAAATTTGTTCTGCGAGTTGCAAATACAAGTTAGGGACCAAGATGACTTATTTAGCAGACAAAAGTATAGTTAGGGACCAAACAAATAATAAACTATTTCATTATTTTTATTCTTTGAATTGCACAAAGAGTATTATTCTCCTTACATAACAAGTTTTTAATTCCATTGAAAACATTCTGGTTGTCTCTGCCTAATCATACATGGTCCAGATTTATTTATTGCCCAATGACATTCTTTTTTGCATGTATAGTAATCACGTTTTTGTACATAAATATCAAAGTTATGAAATTCATTATTCCATGAAAATTGACAAGACCTTATGGTTGAAAAAAATGGTGTAAAATTGATATTGTAAATTCCTCCAAAATTTATTCTTTGAAACCCATAATCAAACTTGTCTCCTCTACAGTGAACACCAAGTGGAGTATTGGTTATGTTATTGGTAATGTATAAACGAACACCGGGAGGAACATTGAAAAAAACTTTAGAAACAATTTTACCATCTGTCAACTGTAAAGCAACAAGAATAGTTATTAACATTGGAATTGAGAACACAATTTTTGATATTGAAACCATTTTTGTGAACTAGATTAATGATACTTTGGTATTGAAACATTTGATCTGCTTCTTGTTATATATAATAATATAAAGTGGAACAAGATGATAAATGTTGTGTAATAATTTAATACTATAATAGGAAAAGTTGACTTGACCAAAAAAAAGTTTTTTATTTGACTAAAATTAAATTGAACCAAACAAAAGTTGTGATTAAATGTTTTAGTAAAAAAAAAAGTTGACCAGATTTTATTTATTTTTAAACAAAAGGAAGATGCAGTGAGCCTACATCAACCCCAAATTCATTAAAAAGAAGATAAAAAGTACAAAAGTTTGGAAGGCAAAGCTTATTTCTAAAGTAATCTTCCCTAATAACATTTGATAAACCATTCCACCAAACACAAGATGAAACACTAATAATTGATAATTATGTGAATATATTAATATTAATTGTGTCATATAGGGCCGTTTGGATTAGTTTATTTTTGAGTTTATACAAACAACTTATGCAATATAAATTAGGTTTTATGCTATTTTATAAGTTCACACTAATGAAAATTGTATTTTTATAAGTTATTTTATCATAAACTACATTGACAAATTTATAATAATACATAAAAATTGCATAAACTATTTGTATAAGCTCAAAAATAAGCTAATCCAAACGGACCCATATTCAAGAATGAATAATTTTAAGGAAAAGTACCTTACATGAAAATTCAAGATTACTGTCAGAAAAATAAAAAATGAAAATTCAAGATTTTTACCTGTCCGCTACTTAAGTAGTGGACGTTATAAAAATATGAAATTTGAGTAAAAAAAACTTCTCTAACATGAAAATTTCTTATTTTTATAACTTCCGCTACTTAAGTATCGGACATATAAAAATCTTGAATTTTCATAAAAACACCCTACAAACATGTAGTTTTTGAGATTTTAAACGTAAAATCCCCTACTTAAGCAGCGGACGGAGGTATTTTGTAGGACGCACCAGAAAAGTAATTGTCATTTCCAAAACTATTATGTTTCAAACAGATTCTTTCATGTTGGTTGAAATTTGTAAAAGCCCAATATATCATGAGTGCCACTTCCAATTGAAAATTACTTTTGCCACCCTACTATCATTAGGTAGGGTGGCAAAATGAGTTATCCTTCCAATTTAGTGACTACTCCTTAGTTAACTTCCCAAAACACTCCAACATCCTTTCTCTACCAAACAATTGTGTTATTAATCAACTTCCAAGGAACATAAAAAAAAAATTGTGCTTTAAACCAAGCTATTATAATTTGCTATTTTTATCATGCTTGCATCAATACATGGAAAGTCAATATAGTGATTGTGTTTAGAAGAACAAGGAAAGTCAATTCTACAGTTCTCTACAATACATGTATGCCTTGATGCATTTATTGCGAAATTCGACTCCTCCCAAAAATTAATCTATTCTCACAACTTCTTTAACAAAGAAACCACGCATAAATCTAGTAAAACAAGTTTACTTCTCACCATCTTGCCATTTCAAAGAGATCATAATTTCTTGCATATTGCAAAATTATCAGTTTCCGGCCACCAAAACCACATACTTCTCATCGATAAAAGCATCAAGTAAATAAGAGAAACATCTTTTGAATATGTAACTCTGAAATCAGTAAAGAAAAAGCAACAAACGAAATGTAACTAATAAGAAAGCATCAGGAGCTCTGAAAACAAAGGCTCTCAACTTTCATATGCTAAACAGCTAAAGTGCATACCCTAAAATCCTATTCTTTATCCCAAACCAACAATATAAAATTTGCAGTCACTGATGTATAAATATGAATAGAAGAAAACTTAAATTTTGATACAAAAGAGAGGTAACTTTAAATTAAAGGCAACCAGAATCATAGGGATAAAGCCCTACATTTAAATTTCTTATTCAACATGTCTATTGACTCCTGCTACAGCCATATGTTCTATGGAAATTTAATACATTTTGAAAGGAAAACTATAGCAAATTACAATAACTTAAATCATTCACAAGACCAAATAAGAACCATAATTTCAAATGAAGATTGTCTCAATGCCTCTGAACATGATAAAAATTTATGTCCTTAAAATAACAAAGAAATAAATAAACACATATTAAGCACCTTTATTCATGATACAGAATAATGTCTCATCTAAACAAATTGTGCAGAAGTCTCACCATGCAAGAAGAAACAGCAGCAACACCGAGACATAGCCAGCCACCCCCTCAAAGAAGGAGCAAGAACACATATCTCTCTCTATATATTTAAATTTAGAAAAGGATATCCTCGTCTTTACCAGTTGTACCAGCCAACAAGTTTGAGGACTCATACGAAACCCCTTTCAGCAATTGTAACTTTTCAACAGCCTGTTGTTCCCTAGCAAGCACCATCTTCCTTTCAATTTCCCTCCTCTTATAGCCCTGAATCTTCTTCAACCTAAAGAAATCCTCTCTCTCGAGCTCATCCAACTCACCCTTAATGTAACTAATAGTATTCTCCAACCGTGGCTTAACAACATTCTCAAGAGCATTAACCCTACGGTTAGTAGTCTTAATAGCATCATCAAGGGTAAGAAAAGAGGTCTGAAGCGAAGCAAGCTCAACAAGAACCTCAATTGCCTTAATATAAGCAACACGACACTGCTGCACCTGCTGACCACCTCTAGCCAACCCGGTAAGGTCATTCTTTGAGGCCTCACTGTCAGCAGAGTACTCAAATTTTGGAAGTTTCACTCCAGCTACGTTCTCAGTACGAGAACGCACCCTGAGTGAAGCTTCCTTAACATTCTCAAGCACAACATGCTTGATATTATCACCAGCTACATACTTAGCCTCGGTTAATGCAAATGAAGATGTTTTCATGATATCACCCATTGATTCCTTTGTTGAAACAATCTTTTTCAGGATCTGACGAAACTGAACAGTTAAGGCATCACTTTTCTTCTTCAGAAGTGCATGGCCTCTTGTTGCACCAACCAAACGTGCTTTCACAACACCAAGCATTGTCACTGTGGGGACCACATTCAAACGCTGTGATTGCCCCGACATTTTTCCTTCTTCTTTTTCTCTCTTCTACTAAAAAACAAATACCTAAATCAAATCCCAAAATACACAAAATAAAAAACCTAAGATCAGTTAACAAGATTCAATTTTGAAGTTGAAATTGAAATACCCATTTTCTATAAAATAATGGGTAGCGATTACATCAACGTAATTAATCGAATTTGGAAGAAAAAATAAATTTACATGTAACTTGATGCAGGGTAATATTGAAATTTAAATCGAACAATTATTATGAAATTGGGGAAATCGAAATGAAAAAAAATGAAGAATTGAAATTGAGGATTGAGAGATGGAAGTGAGGACTAACCTGAAGTTGCTGATCAGAGATCGAGAATGGAGAATGATCAATCAAGAGAGAGAGAGAGAGAGAGGTGAAAGTGAAGGAACATGATGATGGATCAAATAGTTATTGTTTTGTTTTTTCTGAGGTTTGTGAATGGGCTTTCAATTATGGGCTTTTAAACTCTAGACTTCATGTATTGCTTTCAAACCTTTTTGCCATAAAATTTAATTTTTGAGGGTGATAAAAGAGTGGTGGTGGTGGGGGTATCATATGCATATTAAGGGTCCTATCATGTTTTTTTTTTTTTGACAAAGGGTCCTATCATGTTAAGTACGTTTACTATGACACTATTTTTTTTTTAAGAAATTACAATGTGTGCCTAACAAAAAAATTACAGAGAGTGGAAGAGGATATGCAAAATTACAATGACCTCTTTAACCGATGCAAGACCCTAAACAATGACAATTTCAAAAATTTGTCGATAATATATATATTTTTGAAACAGTTGACAATACTTTTTAAAAATATAAAATTATATTTTTTTTATTTTTACGGCTAAAAAAATGTAATTATTGACGTTATTTCAATACGAGTTACATATATTATTATCGGTTGTTTCAATGAAACCGTTATTAATTCAATTATTATTTTAATCATAAAAATAAAAAGTAACCATTAAATGATATTTTTGAGCAATAATATATCATCAATCATACTTTAAATATACTTTAAATATTTTTTAAATACTAGTCCATGATCATGGACTACTTATCAAACTCGTTCATATTAGATTTTCCATTTAACACGTGTAGTTTATGTCACAATACAAATAAAATATTTAAAAATACAATTTTAAATTATCACATGGAAGAATTAAAAAGTGGTTAGTAATGTTATGGGTTCAATTTGTTGTGATAAATATATATATATATATATATATATATATATATATATATATATATATATATATATATGTTAAACGTAAAGTGATATGATCCATAACTTTAATGTTCTAAGATTGAGTAAATATATGGTGTTTACTTGTGAGGTTGCTTTGAGTTCAATATAGATGATCCATTGACTACCTCTTATACACCTAACAATAGTATTAGAGTTGATGGTTTAAGGAAGAGTTAGACCGGCTTCTTGAATCAGAAGTCTTTCTAATAAATATGATCAACAAGTTAAATCTTATATTGCCAAAAATTTAATATTTTAAAGCTTTTGAAAAAAATTTGGTGTCTAACTCATTTGTGAAACTACTTTGAGTCCAGAGAAACTCTTACTTGGGCACAAACCCAACACCTATCATTTAGGCACACACACATAATTTTAAAAAATTTAAATATAAAAGGATTGATTAATGATAGTTGATGTGACATTATTGTTTATGTTTAAATTTTTCTCTTTGATGTGAGTGTGCCCAAATATAATTGATTTAGGGTTGTGCCTATAATAGAATTCCTCTTGAGTCCAATATAAATGATCTTAGCTGCCTCGCAAACAACACAATTTTTTCATGTGATAGTTAGAGTTAAATTTGGTTACTTAAGTACTATCAATGCATTGCAGTGCTATTAATGGGATAATCATGTTGATGGAGAAACTAAATTGAGTGATATTTGACTAAATCAAAGACTATTTTAAAATACTAATAGAGCTAAATTTATAGACATGTTTAACAACGTTTTAATTTATAGAATCAGAGACGAATTAGATATTTTACTCGTTATATACTATTAACTATTTTCACTCATGTTGAGTGTTGAAGAACGTCATCCATATAGGAGGAGTCGTGTCTAGTTTTTAGTGGTACATACATAATTTAAGTGTAACTCAAACAATCAATATAACTCAATGTTATTATTTCAATTCACTTTAAGTTGCAATTTTTGTCTTTACGCTATTATTATTTTTTATATATATCAAAGAGGGTAGCTTTTCATGTTCACTTCACTTAACACTCTTCAATGCAGTTGATAAAAGAATTTTGATAACCTAAATATATGTTTAAAAATGAGAGTAATTATCATCTTATAAATAAATTTTGTAGAATTGAATTAGATTATACTCTGAATTATAAGATAGCATCAAAGACTTTTCTATAATTTGATTAGGGGTGAGTATCGGGCGGGTTCGGTCAGATTCGGGCCCAAAATGGTTCACCCGAAAAAAACCGAGAGTGTAAAATCTTGGCCCATCATCGACCATTTCAAGTTTCGGTTTTGTCGGGTGTCAGTTTAAATGGGTTACGGGTTGGTCGGTTCGGTTTATTCGGGTTAACACATTGATAAAAAAAAGACACACACATATAGAATACCGTAATAAAATAACTTGTTAGTGAATACCATCTAAATATTAGATCAACAATATGACAAATATATAATTTAACTTTGCAATAATACAGTCTAGCTTGAGTTTTGTGTGTAAATAGTTTGTAATGTATTTTTTTTATAAAAGAAACGCAACTTCAATACATACGATAAAACGGAAAAAGACTCATGATTTTACAACCTCGGTCGGGTTCGGTTAACGACATATTTAAATTTGTAAAACCGAATCCGACCGTATTTAACCGTTTGTACCCATTGTTTATCACTCGTAGACCCGACAACCCGTATAAACCCGCCCGATACACCCAACTTAACCTCGGTTAGAATGGGTTCGGTCGGTTACGATATTTTTGCTCACCCCTAAATTTGATTGGTCACTTGCTATCAGGTTTCTTATCAACCATCTGTCATTTGTATCCGCGCATAAAACTCAATAGTGTTGGACATAAGGGATGTATTAAAAATCTCACGTCAATTACGAGACGATATATATATATGTAATATGTTTATACGTGAATCCTCATCTTATAAACCGGTTAATACTTACATCTATCTCTCAATTCAAAGATTCCTCAATGCAATAAATTAAAGAAATGAGTTATTGTTAATAAGCATAATCCACTCATCCATTATTATCCATCTATGTCAACAATAAGCCATAATTTTAGCATATTAGGCTTATCTAAGGGAATATTGGACATGAGTCACAAAAAGGACTCTACAAAGTTGGCTTGAAGTCAAATAATTTGCAATAGTTCCTCAACTTTCCCATTGTTTTTGCACTTTTTTGCACCTCTTTGAGTTGAAAACCAAAAACAGCCACACTCTTTGTGTTCCCCACTCTTATTTACTTACCTAAATCAACCAAATACCTATTTGTGTTAAAAATAAGAAAAAGATAATAAAAGTCAAAGAGACAACCCACCAATTTTTGTCAGATTTAATGGTCAAGCAATCTAGTTGCAATTGAACACTACTTGTTTCTCCTCCTAACAATAAAATAAATAAAGACAAATTAAGAAAACACCTTGTGGTTGAACTTGAACCAATCCATTACTTTTATTTTTCTCTCAAGCATGTGTTGAGAACTATGACCACAACATTTGAATTTGAATTTTATGGATTTTGTCCATATATGGGTGCTGTAATTAATTGGACATGGACATATAGGGAAGAAAACTTTGTCCATTCGTGTGAACATGCATGCCGTGAGAAAATTTTAAGTACATGCTGCTTTATTTTTCTAGATTCAATTAATTCAATTGACTGTCCAATAATTAGTTAGATGAATACGCAGAGAATTTATAGACAATAGTAGTTTGATTAATTTGGTCATGGTCCATATGTGGGTCTCAATTTCATGTTATTTTCTTCCAATAACGTTAGTGACTTTTTAATGATCATTTTACTACCTCGGTCTTAAATATAAGTAACTATTTACCAAAAATATTATTCTTAAATATTACTACCTCGGGCTCTTTGGACCACTTAACATGATTCAGGGGCCAGTTCAGACATCAAGTGATTTTAGTCTCCTCTCAATCGCATAAATAATAGTACTACTTATATAAATAATTCTATAATTAATATCATTAAGTACTTTGAAATATGAAAAGTCAAAATTAATTGCATAATCAAAAGATGTTTTAGGTTTATCAATGCCGGGACTAGCTATATTCTAATCATACAATAAAAAAAATAGAATGAACTGAAAAACCAAGAAATCGAAAGAGAAGAAGATGAAGTATATCGAAATGCAACATAAACATGGAATTCGAAAACCTAAACCCTAAACCAAAACAAAAGAATAATTCGAAAGAGAAAAAATGTTGGGAATTGCAATAGAAGGAGTTGCATAGGCCTGGATCGCCACCCCTTCAGCATAATCACCATGGAAATCTTCTCTCTTTCATTTTCTAGTTATTTATCTCTTTCATTTTCCCTTTCAATTGCTATTTCTTTCTTTATTTTTTCACTTGCTATTGCTAAAATTGGATTTATGATTGTAAGCCCTAATTTCCAACATAATTGCCACATCACAACCCAATTGAGCCACATGATTAGTATGCACGTCTGCATAATTAAATATTTTATTTTTTATTTTACAAAAATCAACAAAAGAGACTTATTTGACAAATATAAATATAGTTAAGAGACAAAATTTGTAACAATAATTAGTTAACGGACAAAAATGAAATCTAAAAATTAGTGAAGGGACCATAATATTCAATTTGGCCTTATATTTTTCTTATAACTCTTTGTAACTAAGTTTTTTTGACCTGCAATATACGTTCAAAGGCATTCACATATATAGTTCAAATATCTTTAAAAAAAAAATATAGTTCAAATATGATACTAATCTTTAAGTCAATAATGAAAATCTCTTCTTTTGCAAAAAAAAAAAGTAATGAAAATCTCTATTTTTTTTCAAGGTTAAACTACCTTTCAAATTGACAAATTCAACCAGGGGCGGATCCAAGTGTAATGGATTGGGGGCTCAAGCCCCCACCAAATATAATATTTTTACACTAATAATAAGATTAATATAATGTTTAAGCCCCCATGAGTCATGACTAGGTCTACTATCAACTTAATAAATTTAGAGTTAATTTTTTTTTTTGACAAATTTAGAGTTAATTATACATTTGGTTCCTTACGTTTATTTTAAATTTCAATTTGATCTCTTACGTTTAAAAAATATCAATTTGGTCCCTTACCTTTTCACCGTTTGCATTAGTTAATCAGTTTGCATATATGGACAGACACATGGACATTTACACACATGTACAATTGATACGTTGTAGGTGACAAAACTAACGGAAATAATTAACTAACGTAAATGGTGGAAACATAAGAGATTAAATTGTTATTTTTTAAACGTAAGAAATCAAATTGTAATTTATATGAACTTTTATGTATTTTAATTTTTTTTTGTCATTATATTTGTGTATTTAGTAAAAATTCGTAACACATTTCTTTAGTTAAAATATACGCACTATTTTTTAGCCCCCACTGGCAAAATTTTCTGGATCCGCCACTGAATTCAACAATATAATCTGGATTCTTTTCCTGCTTTGAAATATTTTAATGGCCAAGTATATGAATTATGAATGAGATACATCTTACATCATACATAAGTTTGTTTTTATTGTTTGATCAATAAGTCTCACTCTTGTATCAAATAAGGTAAGATGAGATGTATGTATTGTACAAGACTTGTTTAATTACTAATACATATTAAACAAAGTTCAGTTTTAAAAACTTATGTAATAATTAATGAAAAAATAAACTTTTGTATCATACAAGACTTATTTACTAGTACACAATAAACAAAGTCTATTTTTATATATAAGTATACGACATAAGAAAATTAATACATTTTTAAAAGGGCTAAAAGCCCTAAATAATACTACATGTTTTTAAGGAAACAAAACTGTGCCAAAAAGTGTGTGTTACGCGTATGTCACTCCTAATAAAATACCCAAAGTGGTGAGTCTAATAATTAATACATGCAACATGGAAAACGTTTGAAATAATAAAGTGAAAACAAAGAAAAAGGGGTCCACATATATAGACCATGACTACCCAACCCACTAGCTACTTCCTCATCTTTATTTATCAAAAAATGTTTAGGTATAATGATGCTATTATACCAAAAAAATGGAACATGCATCGACATATTGTAATATCAATCATATATTTTGTGAAAAATTATCGAACTCCATTTTATTTTAATGATATGGTGTAAAAAAATAACTGATTATTATTAAACACTCATAGAAATAGTTAATGTAGCATTCACGTTAAACTTGATCTTACCTAATTACTTTTTAGAAAAGTGATCATGTCGGCCGTAGGAGTTGAATTTTTGTACTTGCAATCTGCAAAACATGAATTAACTTTTTATCAGTTAAAGTGTATGTTTGGTTCTGCGGTGATGAGAATTGATTTTGATAGAATTGATTCTGTAAAATTGATTATATGTAAAATTGATTTTAAATTAAAGTGGTTTATGTTTGGATATATTCATACAAAAGTGAGTTGAACAATAAATTTGAGTGTAAAAATCAATTATAGAATCAGAAGATACGATTTCTAGCTTCAAGTAGAATCAATTCTACTTTTGAGAATCCAAACAAGTCAGAATCAACTCTACACATTTATAATCAATTATGGCTGCTTCAGAATTGAAACCAAAATATATTAAATTAATTTTCGTTGGCTTTCATTTTAATTCTTGAACAAGTTTATGGCTTCGGTCAATATACAACTTCTAATTAATATTGACCCAAGAAGGAGAAATAAATATACAACCTCTGGTTAAAGTTCTATGTTTCTAGGCACAGCCATGAATTTTTCATATATGATAAAAAGAGGGACTTTTTCTTTTTTTGAATTACACAAAGAGGGACTTTTTCTATACATGTATTTTATATTAAAAATATATATTGTTTTGGTCCTTATTGTAAGAAAAAATATGCATTCATTATAAAAAAATGCTTTCTAAATTAATAGAATGTTGGATATATCTAGCTGATAATATGGTTTAAATACAGAAAATAATCTATAAATCCGAAAAACAAATTTTTCTTATAATAAGAATTAAAGAGAGTAATTGATCAATGACTTATTTAATCAGTAAATTGAATAAAAAGTCAACATGATGACCAAGTTATCGGACAACGATTAAAATCAAAATCTATAACATATTAAAAAAATTCAAGAGGATAAACCTTCAACTAATACATTTAATAAGTCGAATTGATAATTTTTTATCAAATAGTTTAGTATCTATAAATTTATCATTTAAAATGAATAAGTGAAAAATTTAGGATTTAAACTTTAAGCCTTGTATATATATAATACAAATTAACTGAACTATGCTGATAGACTCCTTCAGAAAACTTATGTTCATAGGAGAATAGATTCTCTCAATTGTAAAAAATAATTGAGAGAATAATGTATAATTCAGGCCATCTATTTTAAAAAAAGAGGATAAAATTGGAATTAGAAAAGAAAAAAAAAAGGAAGAAAATTGATTAAAGGGTGAAATGTCAAAATTGAAGAAAATTGAGAAAAAAAAATGGAGAGGATCCATTCTCATTCCTAGGGATAGTCAAATTGATAATTTGTCCTTGTTATTTTTGGTACAGAATTGATAATTTATTCAAACTTTTAACTAAACTAACCTACAAAAATAGAAAAAGAAATATTAAAATCAGTCCATATATATGTACTGTACAAATTTTCCAGTCTTGTAAGGTGGGACGTGGGTCCAGTCCAATTAAGTCAAAAAGTCCTCACTATCTATAGTTGTTGTTCTATTAATACTTCTATATGCTTTTTATAAATAATCATTTGATTTATTGGTTTAGAGCTGTGATTTGACTTTGAAATTTTATTTTCATCGTTTAGTTGTATGATCAAGAATCACCACCGTCGTCACCAATATTCCTCTTATATTTTATTATACTACTTTTCACTTATATAATAATAAAAATTAATACCGTCACGTTGTTCTTATCAACTCTTTTAGTATTTTATTTTGAGTACAAATCTACTCATTTGGTACTAAAAATAATAAATAATTATTAGTGTTGTTAACTTAATTATCTACTTAAGACAATTTTGAAACTTCATTAACTTTATTTTCAAATTTATTTATTTACTTTTGTTAAATAGTTTACTGATTAAATTTAAAAATTTTAAGTCACTAAATTTAATTATTTACTTTTGTTAAATATTTTAGTGATTAAATTTACAAATTCACAAATCTACTTATTACAAATTTAGTGACCCAAACATTTTCTTTATTTGATTTACGTGTTAAATATGTTTTGGTCCCTATAAATATACTAATTTTTTTGTTTTAATTCTCGTATAAATTTGTTTAGACTTTTAGTCTGCAAAAATTTTCAATTAACACTTTTAATCGCTAATTTTAAATAAACTCATAGACTTCATATTTTTAATGAAATTTTCTATAAAAATGTAGAACATTTTAACAGTCATTCCCAAAAAAAAAATTAGAATTTTTTAACAATATATGAATTAAATATAAATTTTTAAGCACCAAAAACATAAAAATCTATATTTAATTTATGCTTTGTTAAAAAATTCTATATTTTTTTGGGAGAGATTCGTATAATATTCTAAACATTCGTAAAAAAATTAATTAAAAAATATGAAGTTTACGCATGAATTCATTTAAAAGTATGGACTAAAAGTGTTAATTGAAAATTTTTAGGGACTAAAAATAAAAGAAAAATTTTAGAGGGACTAAACCGAAAAATTGATATATTGATAGTGATCAAAAATATATTTAAGCCTCTATTTACAATTAAACTAATAAAAATCGAACCTAAAACCCCGTATCTTCCGAAACACATAATTTTTTCAACAAAAATAAAAGCCTAAAACCTCGTATTCTTAATTCACCCAAACACTTTTTTCTTCTTTTCTGATTCACCATGGAACTAATAAAAATTAAACTTAAAATCTTATACATACTATATAAATTCTTCACCAAACTTAATAGCTTTTAACTTTAAGCATACTAAAAATATCATGATCCTATAGACAATCTTATTGAATTAACCCAAACACTCTTTGTCACAAGACATGTTCGTGTATGACAACTATTGTATTAATAAATAAGCAAGTGGGATATATATTTTCCCACATGTGTCTCTTTCCACTCACTTTCCTTCTTCAACTTGAGTTTCTCAACTACTAGCTAGCTATTATCTTTATACACACATCTATCTATTATATATATTTATTATATCTTACTTCATGCACTCATTCTAATACCTTAAGAAGCCACTTCTCTTATCTCTAATATTCATTTGTGTATTTTGCTTCATACAATTTCAAAGGAAAACAAATATAGATAACTATTTTTGGTTCTTAGCAACAAATTTTGGATTTACTTCATATACATGGATTGTTCATCATATATCAACACTTCCTTGGATCTCAACATCATTCCTTATAGAAATCATGAAGAAGTTCCTGTAAGTATAATTAAAAGTTTGTATAATTCTATCTTGTATTATTCTTGAATGCATTTTTAGAAGCTCTTTTGTTTGAAATTATTGGCTCACAATATTTTCATTGTTTGTTGATTTTTAGAAGAAAGAGGTGGAAACCAACTTTTTCTCCTTAGGGATGACCAAGTTTTCTGTGAAAGATGAGGTTAGTTTTGTTTAACTAACTTTTGAATTAGGCCTGTTAAGATAAGGAACTAGGTTAAGCTCTTATCATATTAAGTATTTTATAGGTTTGTTTGGATTGAATTATATGAACTTACTTTTTACCATAAATACTTATGAAACTGTTTGAGAGAGTTTATGGAAACGACTTAAGACATGTCTGCAAGTTATTTTCGGTGTATTTCGATATGCTCTTTAGGATAACTAATGAAAATAGATTATAGCATATTATTTTTTTATCTTTTGTAATATAAATAGCTTATACATAAGCATTTATACTATAGGTACTTAACTTAATAAGTTGTTTATCCAAACAAGGCCTATCTATATAACTATTTATATTACAAAAGATAAAATAAAACCAAATAGTTTTCGCATTAGCTATAGATATTTTCATAGGCTATATATGAGAGCTTATGAAAATAAGCTGAAAACAACTTTTGGACATGTCATAAGTTGTTTTCATAAGTTCTCTTAAACAGTCTCACAAGTGTTTATGTCGGTAGATAAACTCAAATAAGTCAATTCAAACCAAACATGCTCTTAATCGTTTGATACCGTTTGTTTAAAAGATGATTATTTTGGCTAAAACTATTGAAAATGATTCTAACATATGATATTGATTCCAATTTTCAGTCCATTGATGAATTGGAGGAGGAACTGAAAAGAGTGACTGCAGAAAACAAGAAATTGGTGGAAATGCTTTCAGTGGTTTGTGAGAATTACAACACTTTGAGAAGTCATTTGGTGGAATATATGAGGAGAAATCCTGAAAAGGAACTTAGCACATCATCAAAGAAAAGAAAATCTGAAAGCAGCAACAATAACAATAGTAATTTGATTGGAATTAACAATGGAAACTCCGAAAGTAGCTCTACCGATGAAGAATCTTGTAAGAAACCAAGGGAGGAAGAAAATCTTAAAGCCAAAATTTCAAGAGCTTATGTTAGGACCGAAGCATCTGATACAGGCCTTGTAAGATACTTAAACATTCACTCAATCTTCAATTTCGATTCTTTGCCGCAACATATAGACTCAAAAACAATGTTTTAAAACCGAACCAGATATTGAGCTGAGGAGACCTCCGAGTCATGGTTCATGCCTCAACTGGTTGAACCGTTCGGTTTTTAAAACATTGCTCAAAAATACTAAAGTGTGTATATGTTTTGGAGTTTGACATGTTTATTCTTTTTGTGGTTTCAGATTGTCAAGGATGGATATCATTGGAGGAAATATGGACAAAAAGTGACAAGAGATAATCCTTGTCCAAGAGCTTATTTCAAATGCTCTTTTGCTCCAAGCTGTCCAGTCAAAAAGAAGGTAAACCTAAGTTCTAACTTTGAATTAAGTGCATGTTTGCTTTTACGTCGTATCAGAATTGATTTTGTCTCCTGTCAAACGTGACTTCAGTGAAAATACACGTTTAGTTGAAAAATTTACACTACTTTTGATATAAAAACGAAGCATAAACCACTTTACTTCAAACTTAATTATTACAAATCAATTCGATTACATTTATCAAATGAGCATTGAAACACGAAATAAGAAGTTTTAGCTCATGTTTGGTTATTTATTTATTCAGGTGCAAAGAAGTGTGGATGATCAATCTATGCTTGTTGCTACTTATGAAGGAGAGCACAATCATCCTCAACCTCCTCAAATGGAGTCAACATCTGGTTCCGGCCGTAGCGTGAGCCTCAATTCGGTACCAACTTCAGCGTCACTAAGCTCATCAGCGCCAAAAGTTGTTACACTTGACTTAACAAATTCCAAGAATAGTAATAAAGATTCCAAGAATATTGAACCAAAAAAAGATTCGCCGAAGGTACCTAAGAATTTGGTGGAACAAATGGCTACTTCTTTGACAACTGATCCAAATTTTAGAGCAGCACTTGTTGCAGCCATATCAGGAAGATTGGTGCATAATAATTAAGAGAAGATTTGGTGAATTTTTTTAGCTAACTTAGTTTCATATATTAAGTATATTTATTCCATATAATGGATCAATTTTTTTAGAGCTTTTAGAGCATAGAATCTCTATGTAAATACAACATAGAAGATTGAGATATACTTATCAATTTGATCATTAATGTGGAAATAAAGTTCCACTGAGGATAGTTGTTGCAAAAAAGAATTCTATGCAAGAAAAATGAAATTTTCATTTCTCAATATGTAGAACATAGTTTCATGTTACTTAAGTGTTTGTTTGGTTTCACATTTGCACATTGTTTAATTTATGACTATGAAGAAAGCAACAAGTCTCACCAAAAAGAAGAAAGCTACAAATTGATATACTGTGGATTTAACATGTCTTTGCATTATTTATATGTAAAACAAACATGTTTTTAAGATTCAGATCTTTTTATTATAAAAAATAAAATTACTTTTTTAAATTAAAATAAATATTTTATAAGTACAAGGTACAACCTTCTTTTTTCTTCTAAAAATTATAAAATAAGTTATATGAACTTTTTTTGTAAACTAAAAATAAATGGTACAAAATTTTTAAATGGCACAAATCAGATAGCAGTAAAAAAAGTATAACAGGTATTGTAATCCTAAAGTTGAAAAGTTGAAAAGTTGAAAAGAGACAATCCCTACACCTTGATGACCAAGTAGGTAATACTTGGTCATAGTAATGTATTCTGCACCATATCACAGGGTAGTTGAAATTCAATCCCTAGCAAGCAATGTGCCAGAGTGAATAAAAACCCTCAAGGGCAAGGGAGGTCTGATTTGGTCCCCCAACCCTATCATAGGGTAGTTGAAATTCAACAACTATGTATTCTGCAACATATTTTTCACACCCTACATTCCAAATTAACAGTTGTTTAAAATTTCAACACAAATATTAAGAAAAACAATAAATTGACTATTAGACGCGGTAGTTTAACTAAATTAACCATATTTATTAATAAACACATGCTTAATAATGTCTTTGTTTAATATAAAGTTGCAATAAAACTACTACATGTATCATGTATGATTAATGATGGAAAAATCGGTAAGATATAATTAATGGTGTATTGGAACGACAAAGCGACCCTTAATTTAGAATGTTTCACTTTTGCTAAATCGACTAATAATTTGGAACAGAAGGATTAATGCACAAGAACATGAAAAATTACCAAAGGTCAATTTTCTTTTCAAATACAACTTACTGCGTTTCGGCTGTTTCATTCGTTCATATCTGTATGGATTTTGTACACAACACAAGTACACAACCTAACCAACTCCCCTAACAACTACTAGATTAAAAACAACATGACCATTTAACCAAAGCCATTGTGTGACTAAGTGGAGGGACCCCGATTCCCTTTTGACGAAATTTCCTACGGTCACTGTAGACAATATATCTAAGCCGTTTGATAGAGATCAAACAGCTTCGCGTTGTGACTTTGATGAATCAAAAACTCGGAATCTTCAACTAGACAATTTTGAACAACGGTTGAAATCACTGACTATAGTGAACACTGATTGCAGGGAACCGTTTCCTAAGAGGAGAAGCTCAACTTGTTCACAGCAAGCAACAGACCGACGTTGGTTGAATCCTCACTTGACTTCTCTTTGACCTTAGAGTTGAGGGAGCTGCTCTCTTTGGATTCTGCTTCTGCATTGGAGAAGATACACTCCTTGAATCTGAAGCAACTGATAAGGTGGTCATTTGTTAGCCCAGCCACTTGCATGAAAGTGTAGATTACGGTCGGTCCCACGCTCCTGAATCCTCTCTTTAAGAGGTCTTTACTTATGAATTCTGCTTTTGGAGATTTGGCAGGTACCTGGCGCGGGTACCGGAATTGGCTGACTATAGGCTCATTGTTCACAAAGTTCCAAATGTAGTTGTCAAAGGAACCAAACTCTTCTATTACCTGCATTGCAATGAGAAAAAATGTAGATAAAGACAATAAAAAACCTTGATGTTTGAATATTGTAGACTAGACTAGGAATATTAGACCTCTTAAAACAAGTTGAATTGAGAACTTATGTATTTTCAACCTAGTCTTCATTTTATAAAACATATGTGGGTCAGGAAGCATGTTTATACCATTCTTCTCACAAAAATTTCCATGGTAGGTAGCAGATAAGTTTGAAAATTAACACTCTAGTCTTATTCACTTCAGCAAGAACCTTTTGACTCGGAAGAAAAGAAAAACAGAAAGCGAAAGATTGTGACTTTCAGACATGCTATACAAAAGACTAGACAATTATGATGTCGGAGTATTTACCTTACACATCTGACGTGCATTTTCAATTATGGATCGCAGCCTGAGCTCTGACAGCAATGAGCTGGCAGGACTTCCTGGTGCAACTATCTTCTTCTCATTCATTCTTGAAACAGCACATGGATCGAAATCCAAAAATAGTTCCCTGTGTTCATTGATACATCACAGCCATTAATTTGAAGCAAAATTTTAATTGCATTTTCTACATGCAACATCATCTAAATCCATCAAAGGCCACATAGAAGCACATTAAATGAAATATAATGAGCAATCTTTTTCTGATTTGTGAATGTATAATACCAATCATATAATTATAGTAGTATATCGCAGAAAATATATCAGTACCGAAATAACTGCCTTTTGCCAAGAATGGTTGGCCAAGAGAGTTCTGCCAAGGCTCCAGAGAAGCTGAGCAACTCAAACAGTTTCCTGCACAAAAAGAAAATTCCCGTATTGAGACAGAGTTACAACCTGGAAGCTGAGAGAAAACACAAGATTTTGCCAACACCACAACAAAACCACATACTTGTCGTCGTGAACAGGAACTCCCCACTCTTCATCGTGAAAAGCAATATAACATGGCTCTGAAATAAATGAGAACAAATTAGGAAAAAAATGAACAAATTTGCAATTATAGTGTTACAGGTATTGGAATTTCAATCATGAAATCAAGGCATATGCAATCTGTGAAATTATGAAGCACTTGATTATAATGTCTAGCCATTTCATTTAAAAATAATGGTTGTTACACGAGATGGCCGAGACCGTTGAAGATTGAAAGAAAATTAGAAATGCTAAGAGGAAGATTAGCATCTTTACTCTTTACTAGACTTCAGTTGAGCAAATTGACACGACAAAATAGCGATGATGACTAACCAACTCCACTACAACAAAAAAATAAACTAAAGAGGGAGCAATTAAGGCAAGGAGAACCCTTGCATGTGAAGCACAAATGTGACAATGAAAAGCAACAAGACATGGAATACACCAAACACTAAATATTGTAGCCATAAGACATGGGTCTGGTGTGCACCGCACACACATATCAATGAAAAATAATCATTCATAATAATACACAATATAAAAGGGTGCATGAGGCTCCCACCAAGTGGAACTTGGGAGGGTAGATGTACAGTGCCTTATCCCCTCAAGCAGAAAGTCTGTTTCTATGATTTGAACCTGTAACTTCCAAGTCACAAGCCAGCAACCTTAGTGTTTATTGCGCCAAGGCTCACCTTTCCACCAAGTAGAACCTGAAAGGCCAGATGTACACTACCTTACCCCTGCAGGTGGAAAGGCTATTTCCAGGATTTGAGTTTGTAACTACCAAGTCAAAACGGGGCAACAACTTCCTGTTGCTCCAAGGCTTTCCTTCTGTCATGCATATATATAAGTGAAAGTATACCATTTTCTTTTTCAAAATTTATATGTCCATGGCATGTCCTGTGGTTTGTAAGCTGGATTGGATATAGTCATTTTTAAATTGGAAAATTATAGAATTTGTGTTACATATGTTGTCAAAGTGACATAATATTATCTGTCAACTTACATACAGACACAGCACCATAATGGTGTGTACTGTGTCCATGCTTTATAGATTGCATGCCATCTATTAAACATTGAAGGCATATTCAGGGGTGACAGGTTATTATGGGAGAGGATCTATAAAATCATAAGCCAAGTAAACAAGACTAACTGCCAAATGTTGACTTCCCAATATAGGTAGGTACAAGGTAGAACGCATGAACATGGCACATGACGTGACGTGATATAGATATGGGATGACATTATATGTGATATTACAAATTTTAAAAATTAAAGAGCATTGCATAGAACGTATAAAATAAGTACGCAAATCTTAAATTAAAAGAGAAAATCAATGTTTTAAAAGCGAGTACGAGTTTTTATCGACAAAATAAATGCTACGAATCAAACATAAGAGTAGCACGAGCTTCCTTTGTAACTAGAAAGACTCCCCCAAGTGTAAAAGGTAACCTTGATAAATCGGCACATTGAGAAATCCAATTGGATTGGATGCTTAACTGTTTATAATGTTTAATTGGCACAAGAATAAGCATTGTATCAATCAAGAGACCACAGTCAGCGAGTGTTGTAGAAACATCAACTAACAAATGGCAATTATACAATTCTATAAAATCTAAAAATGTAGTTTACAAAGACACAGAACAAATCTAATATTTTGTAAGCTTCCAACCTATGAATTCAAAACCAAGAATATATCTCCACGAGCAAGCCACCACACTCATGATTTCACATGATTTTCATGTCAACTGAATCATTACATATGTACACTATGACCAAAATTCCACATGATTTCCATGTCGAATGAATAATCAACTCACTGAACTGCTTAATGACAAGGTGGCTCCCTTAACCTAAAGTTCAGCACATATTGTTCTAAAAAATGTTGTCAAATAATAGCTATAGCAACATTATAACACTATAGTATAATGTAATTTGAACAAATCATTACTGTTCTGCAATACGCGATTTAGTACAAAGTACGGTCAAATTGCGATTATAGTGAGATGGGCTGTAGTGTAGTAGGATTTGAACAACAATAAAATCCCCGTCATTTGGTTAAGGCTTTCTGGATGGAGGAGGGGAACAAAATCCCCCTCATTTAATCTTGGCTCCCTCCAATATTGGCGGATTTTATAAAATCATAAATACATCGAGTACGATAGTCTTATATTAAAGGTTACAAGGGTATAATATATAAGTTAACATTTTTCCTCCATTTAAATCTCTCTCCTTCTCATGAACCAAACAATATAAGGGTTATTAATTATTTCCCTTATACTCTTCTCGACTCCTCTCATCCAAACTGAATATCTCCCCTCCCCTCCCTTCTCTCTACTTTATTAAAACCGCTCTTCCTTCCCGTTTCCTATTCGAACCAAACAAAATTCTCATAAACACCACAATCTTGCTAGCCTTCCACAAATTTCTCATTTTCTACATTGCAGTTAATTACAAGTTACAACCTTACAATTACACATTAAAGCTAAAACCAAAAGTACCAATATCACAAATCACAATATTCTAAGCTAATCAAGATTAAGAAGGAATGAAAATACCTGTATTTGGTGTAATCCAAGCACACCTTTTCTTGCCCTCAAAGCCATCAATCAAATCCACCTCAACAGGAACAGCCAAAGCATCAATCCTCACCTTCTCAGTCTTCAAACCAACTTGCTTCTTCCTCACATGCCTCGCTACCTTCCGGCTCGATGAAGCACCACTGCTGTAAGTTGAAGAATCCGTTGAAGAAGCATCCGATGAACACGAAGCATACATCGACAGGTTTTTCACTCCAGCCAGTTTATGTTGATCCCTCCGCTTTGAAATTGCGGGAGTAACCAATACACATTGTGAGTTGTTCATAACCACATCCAAATTCTTCTTCTTCTCCGTTTCCGGCAACGGTTTCTTCACCGTCTTAACAGGACGAGCTTTGTTCCCAGCGGGAAGGGAATCAGAATCTCCAACAGTCACATTCATGGATCGAACTCTCGGTGGACCCGACATTACAAAACCCTAGATTCTAGAATCTTCTTCTGAAAATCAGTCATAGAAGGTCAATGCCGAATACCCAATTCAAAATTTCAAGTTTTGAGAGACGGAATTGAAGTAAAAGATAATAAAGAAATGATTTTTTGTTGAAATAGAAATTGGGGTTGGTTTGAAAATTTGAATTTCACGGAGTAGTGGAATTTGAACGCAAAACCCTAGAAAGAGAAAGGGTTTCTTTTTTGGGCAGCATTGAATTGAAGTGAGATAAATTTGTTTGTTTTTAGTGAGTGAAAAAAGTAGAAGCTTTGAATTGGTATGATTGAGGTGGAAATGGGAATGAGAGTGATGAGAAAGTTGCAGAGAAAGAGTGAGAAAGTGAAAGGTAAAGAATTTTTAATTTTTGGAAATAGGAATTTGTGATGCTAAGTAAGTTGGTGAAGAAAGTAACGAATCAAAAGAAGCTGAGTAAGAGAGAGAGTGAGAAGGGGTGTTAATATGATTAACCAACCAGGAAGTGAAACGTATGAAAGAGAAATTACAGTAACAATTTTGTAGAACACTGTATTTTGATTTTGACACAAGAGTTAAGGATTCTGATTGCATGCCAACTTTGGTTAAGAGTATTTTTAGCCATTCCATAATGCATTTGAATCGTTCCCGAAAAGGAATCTATCGATTCTCTCCCAATTGGATGGACCATAGATACGATGATTTACTTCACGGGTGAGATCTTTGGTTCAAGTCTAGGATGGCCCAACTACGCTAAGAAAAAGAATAAAAGACTGGTTGCATCCTCCAACCAGGCTCGGGAGGATATAGCTCAGTTGGTATTCCATTCGGTAATGGAATTAACTCGAAAATCTTAGGCTTATTTGATTTTGGATGATTTTTTAGATTTAAAGTAAGGGTTACTAATTGTCAAGAAAAAAAAGAGTAAGAGCTACTCTTTTTCTTAATTTAATTTAAAAGTATGAACTTTCTTTTACGTGAATTTACCTCAATTCACATAAACATGGTATTATATATGTGAATTTAGCTCAATTCACATTCGGATTGCGAAATTTTAATTGAATGACCTTAAAAGCTCGTATGGCAAAAACACTATGTGCGATACGCTTTTTACCATTATAGTTATGGAGTTTAATCACATTTTTGTCATTAAATGTGTGAAACGTCATCATTATAGTTCTTGAGTGTATTTAAATTGCAGATATATCTTTTTAGTTATAGTATGTTTGTTTCCACGGCAGAAACGACTCCAAATTCAAATTCATCAAAAGTTAGGATTTTTAGTTTTCTTAAATTCATGAAGAATTTAGACGCACGTCTATTACTATAGAAGTGAAATCAAGCATGCTATTTGTTTTGAATTTTAAGTCTGATATCACATTTATTGGCTATATAAACAAACCTTCTTGACAAGAGACATCTCATTTTAACCTCTTACACTGCCTCAAGCTTATACACTCACTTGGACATCATAGTGTTTGCAGACACACACTCCTCTATCGTCATATCACTTAGTTCTTCTCATATCCTGAGTTATGTTCGGAACACTATAGTCATTTTGATCATTGAATGCATCTTTTGTTAATCACTTTGATTCTTAGATATGTGTTTTTTCGTCAATTTAATTCATAAAATTTTAAACGAAAGAGTTATTTTATGTTGTATTTACAATTTTGATACACTCAGAAACTATAATAATAGCGCTGCACATATTCAAACAGCACAATTACTTCCAAATTCCAATTGGCAGTAACAAACAGCTAACAATAAACTGAACATACCATAAGGATCAAATGGGACCCCACTTATCCAACGCATTTCCACACACTCTTTTCTTCAATATGTCTAAATTTGTAGCAAGAACAAAGGAAAAAAAAAACATAAGCAAATTTGAAAACCTCAATGGCTACATCAGCAACATGTTATTTACATCCCAAAAATTCAAAACCTTTTTCACAATTCACTACAAACCCACCTTCCATTCCTTCAACTTATCCAACCCATGTTTCATTATTAACTTCATTAGACAATCCATCACATTTACATTGTTCCAATTCAACTCGAAGATCAAATGTTCGAGTAAATGCCAAAAAGAACAATCCATGGCTTGACCCTTTTAACGACGGAGAAGACCCGAACATGGAATACGGTTCCTTGTTTGCAGACGGTAAACAAGACGAGGATTCAAGGCCACCGGATGATCCAAATAATCCTTATGGATTCTTGAAATTTCCACCTGGTTATACAGTTGAGATAGCTTCTTTGGGATTGAAAGTTAGAGGTGATGTTAGGAGATGTTGTTGTGTGATATCTGGTGGTGTTTATGAGAATTTGTTGTTTTTTCCAACTATACAGTTGATTAAGGATAGGTACCCTGGTGTTCAGATTGATGTTGTGGGTTCTGAGAGAGGGAAACAGTGTTATGAGTTGAATAAGAATGTTAGATGGGCTAATGTTTTTGATCCTGATGATGAATTTCCTGAGCCTGCTGAGTATACTGATTTTGTTGGTGTTTTGAAGGTTGGTTGGCAAGCATATTTTCTTAATACTTTGTGTAAAGCAAGTTTAGATATTTTATCCTTCAAAACTTTGAGACAGAAAATTGATCAAACCTTGTGAATTACCGACACAAACACTTACATGCAAATACAATTGATCATACCCTGTGAATTACTGACACAAACACTTACACGCAAATACAAGTAATAATTTGAGAAAATAAAAGTGATTAAATATAACTGTGTGCCGGTGTCGTGTGTGTCTTCATTTTGGATACGTCTTCAAATTTAAAGTGTCAGTGTTACATATATCATACATTTCTACATGCACATAGAAAAATGAGTTAAATCACGGTCTAAAATGGTAAGATGGTGAAACATGGTTGAACATTTATTTTACTGTCGCTATATAATTATTGTACTCTAAAAGACAATAGTGACAAATTGACAATGTAGTAGTAATATTATCATCTTGAGATCGGATTCATGGTGAAATGAAACAATTTGTAGAGAACAATAGGCTAAGGTTGTTCTTATAGTATGAGAGGTGTTCAATGATTTCTGTCATGTAATTCTGAAAACTGTGTATTTTATAGAATTTAGGGGGTTTCCTCATGTGGTGAAGCTTAAGAAATACTTTTTTGATTCAAGTCTCATGTTGTGTTAGGCATTACAATGTTGCAAACTTGCATGCAAACCTCAAAACTCTTCTAGATTTTGCCTGCTACTTCGTACGTTACATATATTAGAAATTCTATAGTAACTCTAATACATTGATGTGTTATGCTTACAGAGTAGGTACTATGATATGGTCTTAAGCACAAAATTGGCAGGAATTGGCCATGCAGCATATTTATTCATGACAACTGCTCGAGATAGAGTGAGTTATGTCTACCCAAATGTGAATGCTGCAGGAGCAGGATTGTTTTTATCTGAAACATTCACACCTGATAGTACAAATCTTTCAGAGGGAGGATATCATATGTAAGTTTGTACCTGTTTGGAATCACAGAGAGTATGACAAAATCAAAGTGGCGTCGTGGTTTTGTCAAAGCTCTAAAGTGTAGCTTTTGTCAAAATCACGATAGCACACCATGATTCTGCGAAACTCACCGTCAATCCAAAAATGCACTTTATTACAATTACAACACAATTGGTTTAGACTTAACATTATGTAAATTTTGACAAAAGTTTTGCTTAACTGAGGAACATTCCCAATGAGTTTGTTGAACTAGGTATCATCAGATGGAAGATTGGCTAGGCAAACCATTTCGAAGTGTTCCAAGGCAGGTTGTGCCACCACTTAAAATTTCACTTTCAAGGAAGTTAAAGGAAGTTGTGGAGGAGAAATATACAAAAGCAGGTGTAAAGAAAGGAAGATATGTTGTGATTCATGGGATACAATCAGACTCAAAGGCCTCAATGCAGTCTAGGGGTGATCCTGATAGCTTGCTACCCCTTGAAGTGTGGGCTGAAATTTCTGATGCTGTAAGGTATGAATTGTTTCCCTCTAAAAAAGAGTCTGCCTTATGTCATCAATTAAGCTTTTGGACTTTTTTTTTCTTTCTGTAACATATAAGACTTGTTAGTTACTAACGTTACACAAGTCTGTTTGGAATAAATTATTTGAGTTTATCTGCAGGTATAATAATTTATGAGGTTGTTTGAGAGAACTTATAAAAACAGCTTATGACACATTCATAAACTATTTTTCAGCTTATTTTCATAAGCTATCCATGATGGCTTATGAAAATTGTTTGACTTATTTATCTTATGTTATAGAATAACTTTTATATAAGCACTTATATGATCAACACTTACGAATAATACTTTTAACAATTAATAAATAACAGGGAATTTACGCCACTTTTTGTCATTCCACATGAGAAAGAAAGGGAAAATGTTGAGGAAATTGTTGGAGAAGATTCCTCCATAATATTCATCACCACCCCTGGACAGGTACTCAAATATCTAATACTAGTTATTTTGCATGCAACAAACGTGTAAATAACATTAGACAGTAAAAAATTTAAAAACATTGAACTGTGAAGTAATGAAAATGAATGAGCAAAATCCCTGACTATAGTGATCTTGGATTTGTGATTGCATGGAATTTGGATCCAAAACAAAATTGACGAGATTTCATTCTCTGGTTGTATGGTTTAGTTGGCTGCTCTTATTAATGACTCCGCTGGAGTGATAGCTACCAATACAGCCGCAGTTCAGCTTGCAAACGCGCGCGAAAAACCTAGGTACTTTTACCATTCACAGAAATTATAAAGGCTCCTCAAATAGCACATTTATTTAACTTCACAAGAAACCGAAAAATTGGTTTCAAGCTGCAGGACAATCTCATTTCTCCAATAATAAAACTGTCATTTTATGCAGTGTTGCTCTATTTGGCTCTCAAGAGAAGGGAAACAAGTTTGTTCCGCGTGCTGAGGAGAAGAAATGCATTGTGGTATCATCGAAGACGGGGAAATTGATTGATATAGATGTTGAGGCTGTAAAAAATGCAATTCAAATTTTCAATGTGTCTCTAGCTTTTGCTTAGCCTTAGCAGTTGTCTAAATGTGATTAATACTTACAGTAATAATGAATGTATATCGACAAATTCACAGTTTTCTTCGTGTTAGTTATTGATAAGAAAGCAGATGCATGAAAGCAAAAGTCAAAACACTACAAAAAAAATGTCGAGAAACCTGTGAGAAGCACAAGCATTAATCTTCTAACAGAGAAAAAGAAAGGTGAATCCTTTAATCCAAACTACGAGCAAAAATTGTGAATCCTTATCACATGTGCAAGATTGCATTTATTGAAGTTATCACCAAAATCAGTGTACACTTTGACAAGATTGTGACATACATATGTCATTATGTCAATAGCAGCCTCAATGATGTCTTAGTCAATTGGAATAATCCAACGGCTGACGTCTGACTAGAAAGACTGCAGAGGCAGTAGAGAATCCAAATCTGTGTCGAGAGACAGGAATCAAATAAGTTTACACTTTGCAGTTCATTTGAAATAGTTTTGTGGAATCAGAACATATAAATAGAGATGACATTCCAAAGTAGAGGCAAGAAACAGAAACATACAGAGAATTTGGCACCTCAGATGCAACCGAATCGTCCAGGTTATATCTAATCTACTGAAATTAAATCAATTAAGTGGCTTCGCACGAGTCGATGCATCTTCCTTTGATTCGACACGAATCATAAACACATATCCTAAAATCCATAGAAGAATGTACTGAAAAGACCCATGGAAGGCATGCAATAAGACTCATGATGCTGCCAATATATTGAGGATCACTAATGACACCGAAAGGGAATTTGGTTACCCAAGGAATTGTTTTTCCGAAACGTACACCGTAATACGTGCCAGCCTCACCAAGCAACTGATAAACCCTGTCATTTCAACATATCATCATTATGATTAGAAAACTTTGAAAGCAATTCAAACAATTGTACCCATAATTAACAGTCTCTTGCTGGAATACTTCCCAAATTAAAACGTAATATTTTGTTTTTAACTTTTATATAATCACATAGAGTTATGTTTTTCAATGTGCTTGGCTACATTGTTTGGTAATAATATAATAAAAATAACAGTTAAACACCCCTTCTGCAATTATGATATTCTCTCAGCCAAAATATCTAATTGAATTCCTGATGCCTTAAAACCTATATATATATCGGTGTTGGACATTGATGTTGCATATATAGGTTTTAAGGCATCAGGAATTCAATTAGTATATATATATATATGATTACATTCAATAACTTTCATTTTCTTAAATTGTTAGTGGTTTTTATGTGTCAATGCGTGTCCGGTGTCTGTGCTTCACAACTTAGGATATTGTCTTCAGAATAAATTCTATCCCAAATCTTAGCATTATGAATTTACACCATTGCACCAATTGGCATATCAAAATGAGACATTTATTTCACAAGCAATCACAATGTCAGCAGCTTAATACAAAATCCTTCAAGATCTGATTTATAAACCAAACAAACTAAACTAACAAATTCAAGAACACAAAACATATCAAAATCAATTTTAAGTCTTCAAAAGCCAAAAGTGAATCCAAACATTCACTTAATCTCATTTTCTTATCCTAATATTCAATAAGCATCATAAAACTAACCTCACATTTATTCAAAAAATTAACACATTATTTTCAAACAAAAATCCTTCATTTCAGCACCCTATAGTATTATATAAAAATAAAAATGAAAGAACAAACTTTATAAAACCCCATTATTAGAACCACAAATTCAAACCATACCCAAAAACCAAAAAGTACCTGAAGTTAAGGAACTGTCCAAAGGCAAAAAGTGGCCAGAAGTAAAAAGGAGGAGGCCAATGAAAAGAAGAGACGGAAAAGAGTGAAATGAACTGAATTATCTTCAAGACATGACCAACATAAGCCATAATCTTTGAAGGGTCTCTTCCTTTACCACATAGGTCCACCCATGATTGAGGCCAATTCCATACATAATAGTAGAAAGGAAATTGTGATAACACTACAATAGCCAAAACAATGCCCATTACACTTTAGTAGAAAGAATAGAGATCCTATTTTTTGTTGATTGTTTCAACAATGCATTTTGTTTTGATTTTGATCTCTCCTGGAAAAGAGGGTCACAGATCTTCAGCTCACTCTTTGGTCACCGGACCACATCGATTTACTGACAACTATGTAACATTAAAATTGATAATTTTATACGAAAAAAACATTAAAAATGATGTTTTGACAGTATAATTGTCTCATACAAAATATTCATACTATGTGTTTTTCATTGTTTGTTTTTTCCTCTTATTAAGTCACATTGACATTCACAAGTGATCATTAATTAACACAATTAAATTGAAGCTGCTTAACTCTTTTGATGATTCTAATATGCTACATAAAATTCAAAAAAAAATCATTCTAAAAGTCTTTTAAGAACTTAAAATATGCTTAAAATGTAATTAGTTAAATTATGTTTTCATTAATTTCTAAAGTTACACAATAGTATAACATAGTAGGTTATATTGACATGTGATCCTCCTCGTAGTTGCCACAATAATTATACAAGGTTAGGTTTTTAAGATCCACTATGAGACTAATTCATCTATTTTAATATAATTATTATTAGGTGGTGCTCATGAAAAATGAAGAGAGAAGGTGTTTTTATATCCACCCTTCTTATAGACACTCACCACTATGGATGCTCTAACAAGTTCCTTAAAATCAGCAACCCTTAATTGTCTTTGCCATTGGAGCTTGATAATGTGGCAAGTTTGATTTCTTATGAAACATAACTTACATAGTTTTACACAAAGGAGTTCCTTAACATTAAAAAATAACATCTTTTATATTAGTTTATGTCTAATCTACCGAAATGAATTGCTCGTTTGGAACCACCGTCGCGTTTGGCCTAAACTTGCGTCCACCAAGAAGCTACATATTGCGGCTTCTTCATTTTCACGTCCAAAGTGCCCCGGGATGTGAAAATCAATAGGCATGTGCATCCAAACACATGCTAAATCAATTGAGTGGCTTCGCACGAGTTGATTGATCTTCGTTCGATTCCACGCGCATCATAAACACATACCCTATAATCCACAGTAGAATGTACTGAAAAGGAACCCATGAAAGACATCCAAGAAGACTCATAATGCTGCCAACGTACTGCGGATCACTGATGACTCCAAAAGGGAATTCGGTTACCCAGGGAATCGTTTTTCCGAAGCGTACACCGTAGTATGTGCCGGCTTCACCAAGCAGCTGATAAACTCTGCCATTTGACAATACCATCATGGGGTTAGGCAAAATTCAAAGCAATACAGTTAAAAATTAGGCACAATGACAATATTTGGGCTTATCAAATGTATCTTGAAGCTACAATGATGGATGATACAATGTTTCATCAAAAAAATGGTATTCAATATTCACCTTAGGAATTCTTCATTTATTATTTTGTAGTTATTGGAAAATTCATTAGCATAACATTACATTATTTATTGGGATTTGGGATATATAATTTGTGGAATGAACTGCAGCCTGCAGGTAAGAGATTAACAGCCTCCTAGTAATAATAATAAAAATGAGCAAACAATCATTTTGGTCTTTCAATGCGTCGGGCGCTAATGTTATAGTCCTTCGATTAACAAAAGTTACAAAAACATCTCCGAATGTGTCTTCTGTTAGTTAGTTTGGTCTAACGAATTACTAACTAAAGATACAATCAATGATGTTTTTGTAATTTCAATATATTCAAAGACTATAGTGACACCACCTCATATGGTGATACATTTAAGAAGCAAAACGAGTGTTCACTCAAATAACAGTAAAAACATCCCTTCTGCAATTGTGATAAAATCATAGCTAAAGGACCTAATCAAATTCATGTTGCCTTAAAACTATAGCATTATGTACTCACTACTCAGTCGCCAAGAACAAAGACATGGCAACTACATGCCACAGGATTAAGATATCTTCTTCAAAATAAATTCTATCCCAAATCTTAGCATTATTGATTTACACCATAGCACCAACTAGCATATCAAACTTGAAACATTTATTTCACAAGCATAAAAATATCAGCAGCTTAATAAAAAAATCCTTTAAAATCTGATTCATACACCAAACAAACTAAGCTAACCACTGCAAAATGCGGAGAGTCAGAGTACCATACCGAAACAACAAACTTAAGTGAGTATTTGGTTCTGCCGTGACAAAAAATTGATTTTGGATAAAATAATTCTAGTTGAAAGTAAGTTCAATGTAAAACGAGTTATGTTAGTTATATTTATGTAAAAGTGGTTAGGACAACAAATTCAAGGCTAAAAAACACCAAATTTTAGCTTCAAATTAGAATCAATTTTGCTGGCAAAATTAATTCTACTCAAGAAACATAATCAATTCTGCATCTTTGGAATTGATTTTGCTTTATCTAAATGTGGAGCCAAACTTGCACAATGTTTCGATTTTGGTGGTAGGATGGATGGTCATTATCACCGTGAGCCACCGTGATTATGGCAAAAGCTACACTTTGAAACTTCAACAAAATCATACTTTGTAGCTTCAACAAAACCATGGTGTCACAGTGATTTTGCGAAACTCACCACTAATCTAAAACATACACAATGTCTTTCTCTTATCCTAATATCTAGTAATAATGATCATAAAACTAAGCTCACATTATTCAACAAATAACTCATTTTCCAAACATAAACAAAAACCCTTAATTTCAACACCCTGTAGCATTATAGAAAACAAAAGGAACAAACTTTACCCCAATATTAGATCCACAAATTCAAACAAAACCCAGAAACCAAAATTACAGAAAATGAAAAAGAAACATACCTAAAGTTAAGGAACTGTCCAAATGCAAAAAGGGGCCAAAAGTAAAAAGGAGGAGGCCAATGAAAAGAAGAGACATAAAAGAGTGAAATGAACTGAATTATCTTCAAGAAATGAGCAACATAAGCCATAATCTTTGAAGGGTCTCTTCCTTTACCACATAGGTCTACCCATGATTGAGGCCAATTCCATAGATAATAGTAAAATGGAAATGGTGATAACACTCCAATAGCTGCAACAATACCCATTACAACTGTAGTGGAAAAAATCTTTGCTTTTTTCTACTGAGAAAGATTAGATCCTATTTTTTGTTGATTGTATGGTTCAATTATGGATTTTGATTTGATTTGATTCTGGTTCCTCCGAGGGTCACGGATCTACAGCACACTCTTTAGCTGATACTCTGATGATTTTGTTGACAGAAACAAATAACATTTTTTTTCCTTTCCACGGATTTCTGATCCACCAAAGATGGACGACTAATCTGGCTTGTGCATAGAGGCATGCTCACGGACTAAATGTTGTTCCCTCTGAAAATCGAATCCAATATTCCCGGGTACGGCGTCCTTGGAAGGAGCTCCTAACCAATGAAGCCCAAGCAACTTGGTTTAAATAACATGTTTTTTGTTTTTATAAAATTATATTGAGTCAGAAAAAAATATAATTATATTTTGATGATATAAATGTCGTTTTACAATATTAATATATAATTATTGTTGATCTTCCTAAATTACTCTTTTTATTCTTTTTTTTAAGAAAAAGTTATTAAGTCTTATTTTCTTTCCTAAAGCTTTAAATATTATGTGAAGGGTAAAAGAGGAAAAATATTATAATATTTTACAACATTCACAAAAATTAGCAATTCTTTAATATGCGTAAAAATGTTAAAGTGACTTACATTTTGAAATGGAGGGAGTAACTTTAACATTTTGGGTTATTTTGTGTTGGAAAACTTTGAAAGTTTGACACTTTGACTCGTTTATATAAAATAATTATCTCAAAGTGGTTTTTTTTTTTTTCTTTCTAATTTTAATTTTTCTTCAATGAAAACGTATCTCAAGCCACAAGATGTTAGATGGTCTGGTGGTAATTGATGCTGGACTTGGTAGGAAGGACCACGGTTCAATCCTCACAACTGCATTTGGGAAGGGATTAGAATCATTTGATGTTAGAACTCGTCTCGAACTCTGGACTACTAGAACCCTCTTTTCCTATAAAAATAATAAAGATTTTACAGTTTGATAGTTAAATATCTTTCATAGTGAAAATAGATGTTGTTGCACAAAAGTAAGTATAGATTTATCGTCTCCACAGGGACTGATGCGATATCGATGCCGTTCAACAATTAATATAATTTCAAGTAAAGAGATTATAAGATTGTTTATTTACGGAAACTTGCGAAAGCATAAAAGTAGTAAGTTGACAGAGAGATTGAATTGCTGGGATTAGATTTCATCAACTCATTCATTTGTATTTCCCTAATCAGTTATGCAGATTTTAGCTATTCATCAATATTATCACTTATTGCTCACGTACGTTTCTGTGTCCAGATAACGACGAGGTTCACGTTGTACCTATCAATCCTCGATGTCTCGAGTGATTAATCAATGCAACGGCTATATTGTATTATTTAAACTTCCGATGTCTCGGATAATTTCAACAACACAATATCATTAAGTTCCAATACACAAAGTGAATATTAATCCTAAATCTATGTCTAGAATTTAGAGTTTAATAAGTGTTCATCTTAGTTCCTTGATTCAAACATTATACGTCTATAAATTCAAATCCAAAGATAAAACATGAAGATTAAAGATGACACTAACATTGATAAATAATCTAAAATCATATAAAACACCATGATCAAGATAAATACATACTAATAGAGTTAATTACATCCAATCCCAACAAAAGAGAGATTAGCTATTCATTGTCATGATAGCTATACAAAAGATAAAGAAGAAAAGAGATGAACAAACTTATCAATGATGATTTCCCAACTATTGTAGTGAATCCACCTTCCTATCCCCTTGAATCTGGCTCCTAGGGTTTCCCTCTGCTTCTGCTACTCTATTACAAGTTATCTCCCAAGTCTTATCACAAGTTATATGACAGCAAGCTCTATTTATACTATTTCTGAAAATTACAACTCGCTGAGCGAGTTCCAACTCGCTCTGGCGAGTTGACCTTTCTTCACCAGAGGGTTACTGCCACGTCATGAGTGAGTTTGAACCGCCTTCACTCGCCCTGGCGAGTTGTTACTCGCCCTGGCGAGTTGCTGCTCGCTCTGGCGAGTGTATCAGATATCAAATTTGATGCTCTCTGCCTCTACTCGCTCTGCACTCGCTCTGAACTCGCCCTGGCGAGTTAACTTGCAATTTTTCTTCAAATTTCTGCACAAATGTTGAGATTTAGGGAGACTTAATTGAAATAAATGACTTAAACAAATATGTACATTTAAGTGAGGAAAAACTAAAGAATATCTTACAAAATAGTTAATAAGTGCTTAAAATATATATATGTGATTTTAGCGACTTTTTGGCACTTATCAACTCTCCCCAACTTAAAACCTTGTTTGTCCTCAAACAAAAGTCCAAAATAAACTTTGAAAACATGGCTCAATCATCATTAGTGCACATTCAAGCTTTGTAATCAATCAAAAACTTTATATGTAAATCACTTCAAGTTTGCATGATTCAAAATGTGCAAGTTCAAAATCACTCAATCATGATTATCAAAGAATCAAAGTATGAATTTGAAATAGTTTCAAAACTCAGTAAGATTTCAAACTTTCCAAACCAACAAGATAATCAACTAGAATCACAATTCTCACAAGTGTTTCAACTCAAGGGTGAAGTGTTTCTCTCAATCCAAACAATGTGTTCACAACAAATCAATTCAAACATACATCTCAACATAATCACAAAACATGTTATCAATCATGGATCATTAAGGACTTTCTTAAGCTTGTAATGGGGCTAGGCTACAAGAAATCATTGTTTTTCTTTGGATTCAAAGAGCCTTAAGGATAAGAGAGCATAAACTTTGAGTATCTTCATTACATAAGTTATTCACCTCTCTCACTTTCCCCATTCTTTACTCTTGGTGATTCTTTTGTTTTGACACAATTTCTTTTCATTTATTTTTCTTTGATTTTCAATTGTGTGTCAAATGACTTTCGATATTTTTCTTTTTCTTTTTCAATCACCATTTTCAACTACTTGTTACTTTTCTTAATTTGGTCAAATAACCTCTTTCTCCCCAACTTGTTTTCAACCCTACATAAATCCAATGCTCAATCATCCTAAGACAAGAGTCAAGTCATTGTTTTTCTTTATTTGTGGTTCAAGGGTTCAAACAAACAAATTTTCAAAATTTTGGCTCAAGGGGGGTAGCAAAGGATCACACTCTCACAAGGTAGGTTATTTTAGGCTTAAGTAGTTGCACTCAAATAGAAACATGGCCTTGATCATTTCCATGACTTCAAACACATTAAGTAATAGCAAGATTCAGTTAAAATCAACAGAGTTAAACACAATTGTCGGCTCTCAAATATATAAACAATTGAAGGTTCACACAATCTCACCCGGCTAGGTCTACGTGATTCATCATCAATTAATCATGTTAAAAAGGAATGAATGAAATCAAATTGAATCAAGCTACTTAGTTCAAATTCATCCTATCATTCAAAGATAATCACAAAAGGTTGATCTCAAACTATAGCAATTGAAAGAAAATCATTCTAATCATGCATTTGCTTTTGATTGATCACAAACCTAGACATTTCATTTCATATGCACATTACCAGTTCAAGGACTTGTTTTTATAAGAGGCTAAACATGTTCAAAAACTATTATAACATATAAGTAATTAAAAATGCTTTAAATAAAAGAAAAGGAAAGAAAATTGGGTTGCCTCCCAACAAGCGCTTCTTTTACGTCACTAGCTGGACGCCTTTTTGGTTAAGGTGGCCAAAATGAGACGGAAAGCACATCATCCGTCTTTTTCCTTTGATTTGGGAGGAACTCCATGAACTTGAAGTAGAGATTATGTGGAGTCCATGTCCTCCCTAATTCTTTCTTGTTGAACAAGGCACAAATTTCATCTATGACCCGATCAATCGCCGCCTTGTTCTCTATCTCCTTCTTTTGTTCATATGTTATTTCCTTGTGAAGTAATCCTTCAATTACCTCTGCATCCATCATCATTTCTTCATTATCAACATTGTCGTCCTCCTCAGTAGATGGAAATTCTTGAGGAATTTCTATTTCGCGTGGTGTCTTTGGTTCCTCAGCTATTTTCTCTACACCACATCCTTTGAACATTGTTTCTTCCTCATGTGTTTCAACACATTCTTCAACACTCTGTCCACATTCTTCATTCTTTGTCAGAGTATCATCTCTCTCTTCATGAGTGGTTTGAGTGTTGGTTTGAATTTCCTTGCTTTGGTTTTCAGCCATTTGCTTGAGCTGAATTTCCATATTTTTGCTCTGTGCAAGACTGTTTTTCATATATTGTTGGTGCTGGTCTTGCATCAGTTGCATTTGGCTTATTTGCTGCTGCATTCCCATGAATTTAATCATGGTCTCCTCCAATCTAGCCTCTGGAGTTTGCCCATAATTATCAAGAGGACACTGTTGATACGATTCATACCCATCCGGAGTATAGAAGTTGTTATAATCACGGTCAGTCATGATTTTGTTTTTGATGGTGAATCTGAAAAAGGATTGAACTAAACAAGAAAAATGTTTCTTTGCCTAACAAAGAAGGATTAGTGCAAGAAACTATTCAATATAAACAAATATATACAAATACTTAAAAGAATACAAATTGTTGCAATGCTTCAATATCTAAACGCCAGTCCCCGGCAACGGCGCCATTTTGTTGTTGCACAAAAGTAAGTATAGATTTATCGTCTCCACAGGGACTGATGCGATATCGATGCCGTTCAACAATTAATATAATTTCAAGTAAAGAGATTATAAGATTGTTTATTTACGGAAACTTGCGAAAGCATAAAAGTAGTAAGTTGACAGAGAGATTGAATTGCTGGGATTAGATTTCATCAACTCATTCATTTGTATTTCCCTAATCAGTTATGCAGATTTTAGCTATTCATCAATATTATCACTTATTGCTCACGTACGTTTCTGTGTCCAGATAACGACGAGGTTCACGTTGTACCTATCAATCCTCGATGTCTCGAGTGATTAATCAATGCAACGGCTATATTGTATTATTTAAACTTCCGATGTCTCGGATAATTTCAACAACACAATATCATTAAGTTCCAATACACAAAGTGAATATTAATCCTAAATCTATGTCTAGAATTTAGAGTTTAATAAGTGTTCATCTTAGTTCCTTGATTCAAACATTATACGTCTATAAATTCAAATCCAAAGATAAAACATGAAGATTAAAGATGACACTAACATTGATAAATAATCTAAAATCATATAAAACACCATGATCAAGATAAATACATACTAATAGAGTTAATTACATCCAATCCCAACAAAAGAGAGATTAGCTATTCATTGTCATGATAGCTATACAAAAGATAAAGAAGAAAAGAGATGAACAAACTTATCAATGATGATTTCCCAACTATTGTAGTGAATCCACCTTCCTATCCCCTTGAATCTGGCTCCTAGGGTTTCCCTCTGCTTCTGCTACTCTATTACAAGTTATCTCCCAAGTCTTATCACAAGTTATATGACAGCAAGCTCTATTTATACTATTTCTGAAAATTACAACTCGCTGAGCGAGTTCCAACTCGCTCTGGCGAGTTGACCTTTCTTCACCAGAGGGTTACTGCCACGTCATGAGTGAGTTTGAACCGCCTTCACTCGCCCTGGCGAGTTGTTACTCGCCCTGGCGAGTTGCTGCTCGCTCTGGCGAGTGTATCAGATATCAAATTTGATGCTCTCTGCCTCTACTCGCTCTGCACTCGCTCTGAACTCGCCCTGGCGAGTTAACTTGCAATTTTTCTTCAAATTTCTGCACAAATGTTGAGATTTAGGGAGACTTAATTGAAATAAATGACTTAAACAAATATGTACATTTAAGTGAGGAAAAACTAAAGAATATCTTACAAAATAGTTAATAAGTGCTTAAAATATATATATGTGATTTTAGCGACTTTTTGGCACTTATCAACTCTCCCCAACTTAAAACCTTGTTTGTCCTCAAACAAAAGTCCAAAATAAACTTTGAAAACATGGCTCAATCATCATTAGTGCACATTCAAGCTTTGTAATCAATCAAAAACTTTATATGTAAATCACTTCAAGTTTGCATGATTCAAAATGTGCAAGTTCAAAATCACTCAATCATGATTATCAAAGAATCAAAGTATGAATTTGAAATAGTTTCAAAACTCAGTAAGATTTCAAACTTTCCAAACCAACAAGATAATCAACTAGAATCACAATTCTCACAAGTGTTTCAACTCAAGGGTGAAGTGTTTCTCTCAATCCAAACAATGTGTTCACAACAAATCAATTCAAACATACATCTCAACATAATCACAAAACATGTTATCAATCATGGATCATTAAGGACTTTCTTAAGCTTGTAATGGGGCTAGGCTACAAGAAATCATTGTTTTTCTTTGGATTCAAAGAGCCTTAAGGATAAGAGAGCATAAACTTTGAGTATCTTCATTACATAAGTTATTCACCTCTCTCACTTTCCCCATTCTTTACTCTTGGTGATTCTTTTGTTTTGACACAATTTCTTTTCATTTATTTTTCTTTGATTTTCAATTGTGTGTCAAATGACTTTCGATATTTTTCTTTTTCTTTTTCAATCACCATTTTCAACTACTTGTTACTTTTCTTAATTTGGTCAAATAACCTCTTTCTCCCCAACTTGTTTTCAACCCTACATAAATCCAATGCTCAATCATCCTAAGACAAGAGTCAAGTCATTGTTTTTCTTTATTTGTGGTTCAAGGGTTCAAACAAACAAATTTTCAAAATTTTGGCTCAAGGGGGGTAGCAAAGGATCACACTCTCACAAGGTAGGTTATTTTAGGCTTAAGTAGTTGCACTCAAATAGAAACATGGCCTTGATCATTTCCATGACTTCAAACACATCAAGTAATAGCAAGATTCAGTTAAAATCAACAGAGTTAAACACAATTGTCGGCTCTCAAATATATAAACAATTGAAGGTTCACACAATCTCACCCGGCTAGGTCTACGTGATTCATCATCAATTAATCATGTTAAAAAGGAATGAATGAAATCAAATTGAATCAAGCTACTTAGTTCAAATTCATCCTATCATTCAAAGATAATCACAAAAGGTTGATCTCAAACTATAGCAATTGAAAGAAAATCATTCTAATCATGCATTTGCTTTTGATTGATCACAAACCTAGACATTTCATTTCATATGCACATTACCAGTTCAAGGACTTGTTTTTATAAGAGGCTAAACATGTTCAAAAACTATTATAACATATAAGTAATTAAAAATGCTTTAAATAAAAGAAAAGGAAAGAAAATTGGGTTGCCTCCCAACAAGCGTTTCTTTTACGTCACTAGCTGGACGCCTTTTTGGTTAAGGTGGCCAAAATGAGACGGAAAGCACATCATCCGTCTTTTTCCTTTGATTTGGGAGGAACTCCATGAACTTGAAGTAGAGATTATGTGGAGTCCATGTCCTCCCTAATTCTTTCTTGTTGAACAAGGCACAAATTTCATCTATGACCCGATCAATCGCCGCCTTGTTCTCTATCTCCTTCTTTTGTTCATATGTTATTTCCTTGTGAAGTAATCCTTCAATTACCTCTGCATCCATCATCATTTCTTCATTATCAACATTGTCGTCCTCCTCAGTAGATGGAAATTCTTGAGGAATTTCTATTTCGCGTGGTGTCTTTGGTTCCTCAGCTATTTTCTCTACACCACATCCTTTGAACATTGTTTCTTCCTCATGTGTTTCAACACATTCTTCAACACTCTGTCCACATTCTTCATTCTTTGTCAGAGTATCATCTCTCTCTTCATGAGTGGTTTGAGTGTTGGTTTGAATTTCCTTGCTTTGGTTTTCAGCCATTTGCTTGAGCTGAATTTCCATATTTTTGCTCTGTGCAAGACTGTTTTTCATATATTGTTGGTGCTGGTCTTGCATCAGTTGCATTTGGCTTATTTGCTGCTGCATTCCCATGAATTTAATCATGGTCTCCTCCAATCTAGCCTCTGGAGTTTGCCCATAATTATCAAGAGGACACTGTTGATACGATTCATACCCATCCGGAGTATAGAAGTTGTTATAATCACGGTCAGTCATGATTTTGTTTTTGATGGTGAATCTGAAAAAGGATTGAACTAAACAAGAAAAATGTTTCTTTGCCTAACAAAGAAGGATTAGTGCAAGAAACTATTCAATATAAACAAATATATACAAATACTTAAAAGAATACAAATTGTTGCAATGCTTCAATATCTAAACGCCAGTCCCCGGCAACGGCGCCATTTTGTTGTTGCACAAAAGTAAGTATAGATTTATCGTCTCCACAGGGACTGATGCGATATCGATGCCGTTCAACAATTAATATAATTTCAAGTAAAGAGATTATAAGATTGTTTATTTACGGAAACTTGCGAAAGCATAAAAGTAGTAAGTTGACAGAGAGATTGAATTGCTGGGATTAGATTTCATCAACTCATTCATTTGTATTTCCCTAATCAGTTATGCAGATTTTAGCTATTCATCAATATTATCACTTATTGCTCACGTACGTTTCTGTGTCCAGATAACGACGAGGTTCACGTTGTACCTATCAATCCTCGATGTCTCGAGTGATTAATCAATGCAACGGCTATATTGTATTATTTAAACTTCCGATGTCTCGGATAATTTCAACAACACAATATCATTAAGTTCCAATACACAAAGTGAATATTAATCCTAAATCTATGTCTAGAATTTAGAGTTTAATAAGTGTTCATCTTAGTTCCTTGATTCAAACATTATACGTCTATAAATTCAAATCCAAAGATAAAACATGAAGATTAAAGATGACACTAACATTGATAAATAATCTAAAATCATATAAAACACCATGATCAAGATAAATACATACTAATAGAGTTAATTACATCCAATCCCAACAAAAGAGAGATTAGCTATTCATTGTCATGATAGCTATACAAAAGATAAAGAAGAAAAGAGATGAACAAACTTATCAATGATGATTTCCCAACTATTGTAGTGAATCCACCTTCCTATCCCCTTGAATCTGGCTCCTAGGGTTTCCCTCTGCTTCTGCTACTCTATTACAAGTTATCTCCCAAGTCTTATCACAAGTTATATGACAGCAAGCTCTATTTATACTATTTCTGAAAATTACAACTCGCTGAGCGAGTTCCAACTCGCTCTGGCGAGTTGACCTTTCTTCACCAGAGGGTTACTGCCACGTCATGAGTGAGTTTGAACCGCCTTCACTCGCCCTGGCGAGTTGTTACTCGCCCTGGCGAGTTGCTGCTCGCTCTGGCGAGTGTATCAGATATCAAATTTGATGCTCTCTGCCTCTACTCGCTCTGCACTCGCTCTGAACTCGCCCTGGCGAGTTAACTTGCAATTTTTCTTCAAATTTCTGCACAAATGTTGAGATTTAGGGAGACTTAATTGAAATAAATGACTTAAACAAATATGTACATTTAAGTGAGGAAAAACTAAAGAATATCTTACAAAATAGTTAATAAGTGCTTAAAATATATATGTGATTTTAGCGACTTTTTGGCACTTATCAATAGATTACACCATGTTTTAAAAAAATAAAAAGATTAATTAATTTTTATAATACAAATATGGTGATTCATCGTTTAGTAATTTAATTTTAAAAAAATTAGATAAATTATTCGTGTAACTCGATATCCAATCCGAAAATTAGTTGTTACCCAACCAAAATGGTAATTATTTTTTATAGTGCAAATAACTTATACTATTTTTTAAGAAAATACAATGATTGAGTTATTTTTATGAAAAAATATGATAATTTATCATTTAGTTATTTAAATTTAAAAAACAAAAAAAATAATTTGAGTAATCCACTATCCAACCCAACTCGAAAATTAGTGGGTTTATCCAAGACGGTCCAATGTTGGAATTTTTCTCTTCCCACCACCCGTGTTTCTTTTCTACCCCACATTTTTCCCTTTTTGCCCTTGTATAAAAACTTCAGAACGCATTTTTCGAAGTTTTTCTAGTTCAAATTTAGAAAATACATTATGAAGATTTTTTTTCAAAGCAAAAAAATTTGAAAAACGCGTTTCGAAGTATTTATTCAATGGCAAAAATGGAAACTCGAGGTAGAAAAGAAACACAGAGGTGGGAAGAGAAAAATTCCCAATGTTATAATAAATTGTTATTTTATGTTGTAATAAATAATTATTTTATTGAATCCAATCTGAAATACTTTATTTTATTCCACAAAAAATTAAAATTACAAATATTGAATAACATTTTTATCAATATATATAATTGTAAGTATTGATCAAGATAATTCTTGGTTTTCCATATCAACAAATGCATCTCATAAATTATAAAGTGTTAATTAAAAATGTGATTTTATTTACATAACTGGCAAAATAGTTCAACTGACAAAATATGCCGAAATTGTTAGGCCGAACATCGTGACCCGAGTTCGAACCCACTGTCTCATATTTATGTGAGTTTAATTTCAGTGGATTACTACTTCATCTATAACCCAAAAAAACATTCGATGACATAACATGAACTCGATGCATGGGCCCTCCATATAATTGTCACATAACTATCACCACATGGAAATTTTGCTTAGAATGTATTATCACTCTCAGACTAAATCCACTTTAAATAAATCCACTTTAGCATGTTTGGTTGAAGGGGGATGAAGGGATGGAAGAAGTGGAGAGAAACTATTTTAAATTGAAGTTATTTGGTTGCATTATTAAGAGGAAAGGGTAGGAGAATAAAATTTCGCCAAAAATCAATTGTAGTTCTTCTTCAAAATGAAGGGGAGTAAAAAAAAAAAAAAAATTTAAACTTTTTAAATTTATATTTAAATGTCATTTTTTTTTTTTGACAAACATTTAAATGTCTTTTTATTTCTTCCAAATTAAGCTTTCAGAAGAATTCTGACCATTTTCTTCTACCATTACCTTCAAGAAGCATGGTAAGTTGAGCCTTTATGCAGAGATAGAAGAGAGAATTATTCATAACATAAATCTATCAAAACTCTGACGAAGCACAATGATTGTCTCTCTTTTTTTTTTCTTGTCATGTTGGATAGGTGTTTTGTTTTTTATAGGTGTGATAATGGTGACCCTAAGATGTTTTTTTGTCTTAGTTTTTGGATTTCGTCTAGGAGTTCACGATTTTTATTTAGTAATGTCTGCGGGTTAGTCTTTTGTCCTGCAAATCTTTTTGTACTTTTCTCATCTATCCTCTTGGGTAAGCCTTTTCAATAAGCTTCTAATTATTGGAAAAAAAAAAGTTTGCATTCCTCTTTGTTAAAATCTCTCTTAACCCATTCGCAGGGCGCTCCCCTCACATGTAATTCCTCTTCAATAAGCTTCTAATTTTTTTTTTTTGTGAGTAGAGAGATGGTAAAAAAAATCTCTCTACTCACATCGTTAAACTCAAACACAAAAGACTCTAAAATCTCTCACCTCACTTGTCTTCTGCTTCATTAAAATTTCTTCCATCTCAATTCATATGTTAAATCATCTTAATTAGTGACCTATTTTAAAACCAATTCAAAAAATTATTTTCAACATTTTATTATCAGATATTTTTATACCAGATTTACAATTTCCACAAGACTGAGAGAAATTTCAAAACCGCGAAGCTGCCCTCATTTATTCAAGGCTTAAATTATGATAGGAATTCTCGTTTTTCCTTGTTCCAGCCGCCTTGCGGCCCAAAACACCAATCAGACCGAAATTTTAAAACTCAGCATAATCTTAAGGCAAAAAATATCACACATGCGCACGCACACACGACACAACACACACACACAATAGTTTGAACAGATTCCTTTACTGCTGGTATGCATGCCCTCCGCACAATATTACTAATCTCTCAAAGTTGTACCTCTTTTTCTATTATTTAGACATAAACTTGTGGGAATACTTTGATATCTGTTGTTTGAATGATTGATTAGGGATGAGTATGTATATGGTAATTTTGCCATAAATTTTTGAGAATGATGGACCACATTTTTCATGTGATCCCAAGCGGCTCAACATAAAGGAAAATTACTTTTAATTAATTACAATAATACAAATAACTTGAACAAAGAACCTAGCTAGATGCATTCCTATCACTAATTTGGAATGTTACTTTAAGGAGTGTGTGTGTGCCACATTCTTTGCACATGCACCCCTCTTGCAATTACAATTTGTTGAGTTTTGTTATATATGAAAGATTTGATTCACTCATGATAGTCTATATATATGATCTACGTACGGCTATTCTTAGGTTAATTGAAAAAAACTCCTACCAATGCTATAAGATCTGATTCCTTTTTTGGTATGTAGATCATAGTCATTTGATGCTATCTCTTGAAATATACTATTCAACAATATAAAAAAAAATAAAGAAATATTAAGATAATTCAAATAAAAATCACGGTAAGTTTCTAGAACGAAATAATGTAAATATATTTGAAGTTTACTTTACTTATATGTATGGTCCCCTCCTAAATGTTTGAGGTGATAAAGAACTCAGTCTTTAAGAAATGTGAACACACAAACCATGGAATTTAATAATGTAAAATTAGTTTATGCAAGGAATTTGGATAATTCCTATGCATTTCCCCTGCTTTCTATTATGATTGTGGAACTCTAATTCAAAGAGTTGGACCAATATAATGGTTAGGCAAGAGTTCTATTACTATAGATTATTTGATGTATAAATATGCTCATATATCTAAAATAGTGTCTCTCTATTCAATATAGATACTTCCATAATTTGAATAGATACTTCCATAAGTTGTAGATGAATTCAGAAATATAGTTAATATGAGAAATATAGTTAATAAATTTTAGAGTTAAATATAAATTTTGTTCCTATAAAATTTCAAAATTTAGTTATATTTGTCGCTACAAAAAAAACACTTTTTAGTTTCTATAAAATTATGCTACAATCAATTTTAGTTATTGCCAAAACATGTTTAATTAATTAGGGTCATGCTAACTAGTGCTCCCGGGGCACTAGTTAAGGATACAAAAATGGTAATTTCTACATTGAAAATAACACTTTTTATATTTTATAAACGTTGATTACACAATTTTCAAGATAACTTTACTATAATGAGTATCCTTAACTAGTGCCCGGGGGCACTAGTTAGCATTTTCCAATTAATTATCCTTAATATTTTAAATTTTTGATTGATTTTTCGCATATATGTATAAAACATTATAAAAAGTTTCCACACAAATTTTCTGCAAAAGATTTGGCATTAAAACTAAAGGATATTATATGTGGCTTTGATAATTAGACCATTTTGGTGTGTTTATTAGATTACTGCTTTTTATGTTCACTATTTGACTATATTGTTGTTTCTAAGGAAAAATTCAAGCAGTCACAAGGGTTTCAAAGTTACAAAAAAGAAACCATATTATTATGATGTGTTGAGTAAAAAAATGTTATGTAGAATCAACCATATATGATTATTATTTGAGAAACCTCTTAAAAAGAAAACTAGTCATGCATGCATTCATGTCTTTCGCCAAACATTTCCATGATGATTAAAATCACTCTTATTTTTTAACATGTGTCTCTATAATTAACCACAACACACCTTAATTGAGATTGCATCAACCATATTTACCCACAAATAAAAGGCTGCAATAGTTACAAATTTTCACGATTGTCATAGCATATGAGATAAACAAAACAATTTCCTCATATATAAGAAAGTATAACAACAATATCATCAATACTCCCCATCCTTAATTATAATATCCTTTTGAAACATTTCTCTCTCTCTCTCTCTCTCTCTCTATATATATATATATAAGATTTTCTACAAATTCTTAAATACCATATTTATTATTCCTTTTTAATATATATATATATATATATATATATATATATATATATCTTATTTATTAATTAATATTATCAATTTATAGATCTTAAAATATAATTTTTTTATTAATCAAAATTTAAATATACAAAATGATTTAGTAATAAAAATTATACACACTAATTACATTACCAACTTCTTTTACTATGCATAGAGATGGAGGGAGTATGACAAATCAAACTTTGAAACTTAGTCTTGACCACCTTCTTCACTTTTGGTTATAGTTATTGGTACATTTTTTATTTTATTTTTTGCTTTGTAACCATTTGTATGCATCACTTGAAGCAAGTATTTTTTTTTTTAAGGAACTTGAAGCAAGTAGTTCTAATGATAAGACTCAAAATGTTAAAAATTTTGGATCAAATTTTCTATTCCGAAATAGGTAAGTTCTAGTACATTAGGACCACAATGTTGAAGATATAAAAAAACAAAAGTCATCTCAATTTAGAAAAAGAAGACACATCAACATCAACTAAATTAATTACTCCCTCCGTCCCATTTTAAATGACTTTTTTTGACTTAGTATACTATTCATTTGACCTATTTTGACCTTATTTTTCTACTAATATATACATGTAAATATTAGCATACGAGATCTTGTTTGATTTGTCTCGACGAGTACTTTCAAAATATACAATTTTTATAATTTTTAATAATAGATAATTAGATATATTAACGATTAAAGTTGTGCATTGGCAAACGTGTCAATGGTCAAACAGGTCATTTATTTTGGGACAGAGGGAGTATATGATATGGGATAGAGTGAAGGTTCTAGGGAAGAGCATATAGACATTGAAGACTTTGTTACACTTGGCTTCATTAATTTAAAACATAAACAAACAAAAGAGTACTAGTACGATTAACAATTGAAAAATGTCACTTAATATGTGTAAATGATCATAATGTGATCAACATCCCACATGTTCACAAAAAACGTGGTGAAAGCATGCTTTTTCACAACTTAGCTCAATAATTGGTGAAAGCAAGTATTAAGATAAGGGGATTTTGTACTTCTCTAAGGGCGAGGGTTGTGGTTTTCAAACACTTGTCATCATGATCCTAAGTGTTAGACATGGTTTTGAATGAATTTTGTTAGAAAATAATGATATAAAAGAATAAAAAAAAAGAAATAATAAACACCACGTTTCATCATGAAGTTCGGTCAATTGTGTTTAAACCCTTCGATTAGAGCCATTGCATTTCTTTTATATTTATTTAAAATTTATTTATATATTTAAATATTACAATTTAGATTACAATATTACTCCTAAATTATATAATAGCTAGGTTGCTTCGCTTGAATAATTTACCTACAGTAACTATAAATTAACCACACTCAACTTGTATTTAAAATGATTTTGACATATGTGTGTGTATTTGATTTCATTTAATAATACAAAGTAACCCTTAATTAAGTTGAGGATGAGATTTTTAGAGCTTCCATAACAGCAAACTAATTTTATTGTTTAAGTCACTTATTTTATATATATATATATATATATGAGTCAGGATCCGTTGACACCAAATAGTTTGACACCAAATCTTACACCTCTTAATAACGTCTTAACCGATATAAATTTTATAAAATCCACCGTTGGATTGAAAGTTTATATCATATAGATCATTTATGTAAAGTTTCAGAAAAATCCAAAATCATTTGATATGCTATTGAGACATATAAAGATCAATGACATTTAAAAAATGACGCAAATCGTTAACTTTGATGTACCTCAATAACATATAAAATGATTTTGGATTTTTCTGAAACTTTACATAAATGATCTTTATGATATAAACTTTCAATCTAACGGTAGATTTTATAAAATTTATATCGGTTAAGACGTTATTAAGAGGTGTAAGATTTGGTGTCAAACTATTTGGTGTCAACGGATCCTGACTCTATATATATATATATATAGACACACACTTAAATGTATTCAAATATAAATTTTGCTCAAAAAATAATACCATTCTACCTACAATTGATGCTTGTTTGGATAAACATCGCTTTTCCTTGCATCCTATCACTATTCACTATGATAATGTAGACGCTGTAAAATGAAAATTAATTTTGATATAGTTTCTATCAAAAAATTAAATACACTAAAGAATAATCATACCCCACCTACACATGCTCTTTCAATGACTAAATGAGTAAATTTTGATCTCATGTAATTTTATTTCTAAGATTGAACAAAGCCTAACTCATTTCAAACCTAGAGAAAAAAAAATTCATGCCTACAAATTCTAGTTAGGGATATAACTACTCGTCTATCATCTAGAAAAAAGGACAATTATTGCATGGTTAGCCTACTATTTTTAATGTTGATAAACTTTACTTTAAATTGCTATATTTCTGTCATTGTTGTTATTGTCATTATAAAGAAATCACACTCCTTTAGTGGCAATTTCACATTGTGAACATGAAGACTAAAGTAGTTTACCTATTTTAGCTATTTCGCTCTCTTATTCACATTAAATGTGAGCATAAGTTAAATTTGCAATTTCATAAATTAAAAACAACCAAAGATAATATGTTGTTGAGTACTTAATATTAATTTATTAAGTCAGTAAAACATTCTGAGTTTGAACCTTAACTAAAATTATATATTTTTAATCAGATTTTATGTATCTTCATAAATTCTAAAATATTAGGATATTTTTTCTCTAAAAACTAGAGAGTTAATACAGATAGATCATGCAAATTCAAGAGTGCATATTTCATTTTTATATCTTACATCTTGTATTGGAATTTTGATCACTCACTACAAATAAAAAAAAGTCTCGTTTAATCATAAGATTTGGATACTACATTTAAACATACAAAAAGGAAAAAATAAGTCGAAGAATAATAAAAATTAAATAATGTATATTTTTATGGTGTGTGTGTCTACAAAAAATGATTTGAAGCTATAAGTATCCAATATTTCTCCTACAAACAAAAGACATGAACATGAGCATGATGTAATATTAGAAACAACATAATATCTAGGCTAAGATTTGCTTCCCTTTTAATGTTTTTCATCATTTTGCCAAAAGAAAAAATGTGTACTAAACTTTGGGGATGTGCCACGTCTACATATTCTTGAGGGTCCTAAATTCTAATATGTGTGTATATAACAACAACTAGAAGAAACATTTGAAAGCTCATAGAAGCTAATCACTACCAACAAGTACAAAGATACTTCTCTATATTATATGTTAAATAATATTATTAATATTAATTTTATTTCGATCTTGTGCTAATTACTATTACTATGATCTAAACATATATCTATACACTATACACTATACACAATGTCTTTGAAGATAGGAACTCAAAATTGGCCAAAATCATCATCAGAAAAAGTTGAAGAACCATTGATAGTGATTAGAAAGTATGATGAAGAGAAACACAAAGTGGAAGTAGAGAAATTGGAGAGGCTTTGTGAAGTTGGACAGAGAGGAAAACCTTCTCTTGTTACTGACTTATTGGGTGACCCTATATGCAGAATTCGTCACTTTCAATTACATGTCATGCTGGTAAACTATATTTCTGTTTTTTCTGTTTTGCATTAGGGGTGAGCACGAACCCGCAACCCGACTCGAAATCGACATAACCGCCAACATATGGAAGCACTCGGTCGGGTGCGGGTCTCTAAAATTTATCTCTTCATAACCGAAACCGACCGAACAATTACTAAAATATAATTTATTTATTTTTTCAGTTTTGAGCACCTCTTAATCTCTTATACTCTTCGCTTTGTTAATTTTGTCTATCTTTGATAGAGAAGAAAAATGTTATATTTTACAAGTTTATGCTTGTAATAGGTTGATAAAGGAGATGTGAAAGATAATATTCAAGATTTATATTAATTTTTACTTCTCATCTACTATCTATTATTGTCGTTGGATTAACAAATTTGAAACAAAATAATTGCATCTCATCATTTTTATTGTATCATTTGTTGCAGTGTGTACGAAATATTGAACTATTTGAAGAATAATATTTTTTTTATCAATGAAATTTTAGATGTGACAACAAAGTTTCAATGTAACCCGTTAAAACCGACCCGCTATACCCGTCACCCGTATGACCCGAACCCGAACAAACCGAAGATGTAGACGGTCGGAATTGGGTCCAAATTAAGAGGCCGCGATTTTTATCGGTTTTACGATTTTCGGCCCGAATCCGACCGAACCCGACCGATGCTCACCCCTATTTTGCATTATCTTGATTTTTTTTTCTTGTTTTGAAAAAATTAATCAAGAAGACAAAATTATTATTAATTAAAATAATAGTAATGATTATTGTACAACTATAACCAAAAGAATTTAGATTTCGTCCTTTGAAATTACTGAATCAAACTCTTACTACTGAGCTAACACTTATAAACACATTATCTTAAAATTGAACTATATAACAAGAAAAATATTATATTAATATATAAATGTGAAGACTTAACTATTGATATTTGATACACAATATTATAAATGTATGTCTAATGTGATATAAAATAACTTAACGCAACAAAATATAAAATTGTAACTAACATACATTTTTTCGACGATTTTCTCCATGTGCATTGTGTTCTCAAAACTAATTTCACAATATAATTTGCAATTGTAGTTTGAATTTTATTTTTATAGATAATTAAAAACTATGGTTTTGGACTAATCAATATTATATTTGTTCCAAAAAGGTTGCAGAATATGGAGAAGAAGGAGAAATTGTTGGAGTGATAAGGGGTTGTGTGAAAACAGTTGCAAGAGGGAATTCAGCTTATGTAAAAATTGCTTATGTTTTAGGACTCAGAGTCTCTCCCAAACACAGGTTCTATTTTCAACTTAATTTGCTCATATGTTTTTTTATACATACATTACCTAATTAAAGCATAAAAAAATAATCCATAATTAGTGTTGTTCATTGGTTCTTTTTGTGTGTTAAATGTGCATGAGTCAAAAAATTTCTATATCCTATTCCACAAATGTCATATCAAAACTTTTACTTCTATTCTGTTTGCCAAGTTGTTTTGTGATTTCTTGGCTCTAAATAATTTCATTCTAAACCATATAAAATAAAGGAGTTAAATGAAAAAAATTAAAAAAAATCAGAAAAAGAAGTGGTGGGGATTAGATTCTTTGTAAGAAAAATAAAAAAGTTAATGTTCCTCGTATCATGGAAAGGTGAATAAATAAAGTATAGGTAAGCATGCTACTCTGTCATTGACACATGTATTTGATGTATCCACTATGACTACTTTTACTATGAAACTATTATTTGGATAGGATGTCTTATTCTTATTTTTAATTTTCTCACACTCAATTTGGTACCAAGTTCTTCATCTAGAAAATAAGGTCCACAAAAAAAAATACTTACTTTAGTCATCGCCCTGATCTTACTTTTAATTCCTGTTTGATTACTTTTTATTATATATCCACTTTTATGAAGAAAAAAAACTAAAATAAAACAAAATAATATCAAGGCCAAAAGCACTAAAAAATTACCTATAAATAAATATATTAATTTGTCAGAAACTCTCCGATTTTTAGAAAAAGAGGTTCTTAGCAGTTGTTAATTTAAATTCGGTCATAAAATAAATAAAATTTGACCAAATCGAAATTAGAATTCTTAACATTTTTCTTAAACAATTTCAAATAACTCAACTAAACCACTTAAACTACAACATGGGGCAAATGTTTTTGATACTTGATAAGGCAAAATTAACTAATGACTAAAAGATTGTCTTGGCATAAATGCAGGAGATTTGGCATTGGGACAAAATTAGTTGAACATTTAGAAGAGTGGTGCAAGCAAAAAGGAGCCAAGTATGCATATATGGCAACTGATTGTACAAATGAGCCATCCATCAATTTGTTCACAAAAAAATGTGGTTACTCAAAATTTAGGACTCTAACCATGCTAGCGCAACCTGTTCATGCTCATTACAAGCCAATCAGCACAAATATTGCCATTCTTCGCCTACCACCGCGCCTAGCCGGGTACACATACAACAATGTGTTCACCAATTCAGAGTTTTTCCCAAAAGACATGGACTTGATTTTGTCAAATAAACTTAATTTGGGCACATTCATGGCCATCCCCAAAAAATACCTAAACAAATGTGATCCAAAAAATGGTATTTTCCCTCCAAGCTATGCAATATTAAGTGTGTGGAACACAAAAGAAGTGTTCAAATTACAAGTTAAAGGAGTGTCACCATTTGTGCATGCATGTTGTGTAGGTACAAGATTATTAGATGGATGTATGCCATGGCTAAGGTTACCTTCATTTCCTAATATTTTTAGGCCATTTGGAATTTATCTAATGTATGGATTACACATGGAGGGTAAATTTGGAAAACAACTTATGCAGTCATTATGTGGATTTGTGCATAATATGGCTAGAGATGATGGTGGTTGTGGGGCTATTGTAGCTGAAGTTAGTCAAAGGGACCCAGTTAGAGAAGCAATACCACATTGGAGCAAATTTTCTTGGGCTGAGGACATGTGGTGCATTAAGAATCTTGAGGGTATGAAGAAGGAAATTTTCCAAGAAAAATGTGGACTTTCTAATTGGTTGAATTATAGATCATCTTCATCAGTAATTTTTGTTGATCCTCGTGATTTTTGACAATACCTCATATTATTTATATGTTATCTATATCTAATATTTATAGAGGGGAAAGAAGGTATTGGTTGGTAAAGTAACTACTAATTGGGAATGGTAACTCTTTCAATGGACAAAATGAAAATGTTAGTAAAAAAACATTTTGTCATTGTCATAATGTAGTAACTACTTTTTTTTTTCTTTTATGTAAGATGTAAAGTAACTATTTCATCGAGTGTTAATGAATTATGATTAATTAAGTAGCATGTCTCTATTTTTTTAAAATGGAAATTCATTAATCTCTTATAATCAATTGCAATTATATTTTTATTTTTTTTGCTTTTTTTTACGGCCATGCACCACCACTCATAATTGCAATTATATTTGAAAAGTCTATCAAATACTAAATATAGATACCTTTTAGACCGTAAAATTTGAATCGTATTTCATAATTTTATGAGAGGTTAACTCATCATGCGAAATACAACCAAACCATATTGATAGGTTGTTTATCTCTAATCATCACATATCACAATTTGACTAGAATTGTGAAATTGTTGCAGGGGAGAGCAATCACCACTAACCTAATATATATTGAGGTCTAAAATGAAATTTGACTCGAGATATTTTTTAAGTAAATAATAACTTTTTTATTTAATTCTTCTAAATATTATGCTAATAAGGGAATACAAAGAATCAAATCTCTCTTTTTTGCTAAAGGAATGATAGTTATTTTAGTTCAAAAAGAGCATTATTTTTCGGGAAAAAAAACCAATCTCTTTTTCAATTTAGTTCAAATTATGTGAGTCTCATACAGATACAAGGTGTTGCTAAGAATTTATCACCTTGCTTTCAAAAAAAAAAAAACTTATTCATTTACTTTTGGGCCATGTGCGAACATACATCCTAGTATTTATTTTTGTCACTCTATTTATTTACTCGCACAGTCTACGATTTTAGTAAAATATCTCTGTTTGCTATTTAAGTAATGGATACATATGAAAAACCTACCAGAATTGTTTTGTATAACGTCCGCTACTTAAAACTGTTTCGCTATTTAAATAGTGGATGCTTTTTTTTAAATTTTTTTATCATTTTATAACTTCCACTACTTGAATAATAGAAGGGTAAAATGAGAAATATGTAGAGCGCATGAGGCGCAACTGGTAGAATGACATAAATAAATCTATATATCCTAAACATGCTCAGAGTGTTGTTGCTAGTATTATTCTTAAATTATTTCATTGAAGCCTCTTTTGTTTTGAGAAATATAATCTTTTCGACGGATTGAAAATGCAACAAAAAAAAATGTGGAAGTATCAAAGTTGAATTTTTAGTGGTGATTGTAAACAATTGACTACAAGTTGGTTGCAGAACTTTGTTACACACTAAAAGTTCAAGCCATCTGAACCAGACAGACCAAAAAAAGAATCTAGCCATCTCATGTTCCCTTCTATCTTTTCTTACTTTTGTTTTTATCACACGTGTGGAAATTATAATTTTATTAAAATTAAGTAAATAATTAAATCTATCATTATTTTGTGTTAACACCGATTCTTAGAAGAAGCGAAAGAATTAGGTAATGTCTAGTTTATAATTCTTCCATCCGAAAATCAAACTTGAATTTTCTCAAATAATTCATTTTTTTGATAGAATTAATTAACTATTTGAGACCAAACACTTTGTATAATTATAGATTGTTTAACCATAGTAAGATTTATATTTTTATATACCATTATCACTTTTGTTTACTAGTAGTGAAAATGTCACTTAAATTTTACAAAAGAAATTACATAATTAAAATTTCTATAAAAAAATAAAAGTTATTTCTTTTAGGCTTTGTTTGCGAATTTGGAGGGGAGGGGAGGGAATGGTTTTGAAAAAAAAAAAGAAACAAGTGGAAGGAATAGAAAAATTTGGGAGGGAAGGAGTTTGGAGGGTTATTTTTTCTTCATAACACAAAACCCCCTAATTTGGTGGAACTCAAAAATTGTATTGGATGGGGGTTTGGAGGGTTTATATGAATTCTTCAAATTTAATTAATGTTGTTATAATATTCTTAAATTCATAATATATTAATCATAAGTATTTATTTATCATTCTCTATAAAAAATACTTTCTCAAAAAATGTAAAAGATTTCTCTAATTTTCTCTCTATTTCTCTCCCTCCAAAGCCCTTCCCTCCCCTCCCCTCCAAACTCACAAACAAAGTCTTAGGAGAATGATAACATGTGCATCTATGAAGCACTGACACTATCGACACTGTCGATAATTTGAGAAAACTGAAGTGATTGAATATATCATGAGAAAATTGAAGTGATTGAATACATCAAAATGTTTCGTTGTCATGTCAATGTCAAACATTGGAGACACACCATGACCCTAAAAATATAAGTTCTGTATTTTATATGAAATAAATACTATGACCAAATATCAAAAGAATTTGAAGTTGAAAATAATTTTATGTGACAAATTGGCAAAAGTAACTTTACAATTAAATCCATGTTAATTCAGTTTTATGATTTAATGCATTCCAATTATTCTTTATTTTTCCTCCATATGAAACAATGAATGCAAACATTCACCAATGATCAGTCCATGGTGATGATTATACTCCAAAAGAAAATATAATATCATGCAGGTTTGATGAAATTTAAAGAGATATGCCCTTCAAAAACTGGATTCTTCGGTTGTCGGACGCCTCAAGAAATATCTCAAGCTGTTAGCAAGAACCTGCCAAATGGTAAATAAGGACTTACTTGGCTACTTCAATGTATGAGTCTTTCTTGAAAAGGAAAAGTTAAAAGATTAAAGTTACCTGCTGCAGAGGCTTGCTAATTGCTTTGCCTTTGTAGCTAACATGAAACTTTGCCTTAGCCAAAAGCCCCTAAGATTCAAACAAAGCTTTTTCATTTTGGAGCTTAATAATTAAATTGATTGTTAGAATAGAAAATTCAATTCTCTCTCTCATTATGTTTTCAGCTACGCTGGAGCGTCTGCCTACTTATCAGCGAATATGGGCATACTCAACATTGATGCATCATTTTGAATAATGACAGAGTTAGAACTCAAAAAGAGTATTTATTTATTTTGAGCATAAGTTGTATAATGATATATGTACCTCAGTGTCGAATTCGCCAGATTCAACAGCAATGTCAATGTCAGTGATACTTTTTACAAGATCGACGAGTAATCCAGGGCGATCAGCGGTCTCCACATAGAACAAACTACAAAATAAAAAACATATAAGTAACAGCATACATGTATTAGCCAAAAGTACAGCACGAGTATCCTTATAAGAGCTTATATATCATGCCTTTCGACAAAATAAGTTTCCTGACTCGATCATAATATCTGTAGTGTTAATCAAGAAACATATGAATGCATTACCTTCGATCTGGACCATCAGCGGAAATGTTTATGTGGGTTGCTATGTCCACATCAACCTGATTGATATTAACGAAATATAAATATATTTTCAAAATACATTTTCGAAAACATCCATAGTGTATTCTCTAATATCTATTTTATTACCAGAAATGGAAACAGGAAATATATGAAGTAAATGGACCCTTATCTTGTCTGTGTTACCAGAACGAATGAACAATTCAAAAGTTATAATCGAAACTGAAAAGTATAGACATTCATCACCTGTTCTTTTGGAGGTAGAAGTCCAAAAGCTGCTCCCATTGCTAACTGAGAACTTGATTCCTTGACAAACAAATTTGAAAATTCTAATTAGTTAAGTGAGAATTACCTATTGGCATATACTACCTCTATCCCTTTTATAAGCACCCTTTTGCACTCTACAAAAAAAGCTTATAATTATCAACCAAAAAAAAGGCTTATAATTAGGGACAGAGATAATATTACAACCAAATCACCCTCCAGTGAGAAGGAGGATAGTTGGTAAAGCATATTACCGGATGATACTGAATCAGATTATTTATAACTGTCAAACGAATTGCCTCTAACAATTCTGGATCTTCCACTTTCCTGCCAGTATCACTGCAAAAAGCTCCACCAGCATATCCAAGGAATTACTACGACACGCTAGTTTAAACCTCATCCAAGATATTTGTTGCTTAAAAGAAAAAATCGAACTCAAGTCGTGCATTAAGTTTCATTGTTCTAGATTGAATTTCTAATACTGTTTAGGTAGGCCAATTCTGAAATCCGGACTAATGTGCTTGTGCGTCTATAAATGGTTTATTCTATTTGTACAAATATGGTGGGGGGCACATTCAATCTCCGTTTTTCATTAATCATCAATTCTTCTATAGTGGGGTAGAGCAACATGGTAGCTCGTAAGGCTCATAACCTTGAGGTCACATGTTCAAATCCCGTCAGTTAGCATAAAGACAAGCCTGTTAGGATTGACTTATTTGAGTTTATCAACTGACATAAACACTTGTGAGGTTGTTAGGTAGAGATTACGGAAACAACTTATGACATATCCATAAACTCTCCATGATAGCTAATGAAAATAACTTATAGCTTATATGACATCAGTTTGACTATATTTGATCTTTTGTCATAGAAATGGATTATACATAAGCGCTTATATGATAAGATCTTAACAAAAGCTATTCATCCAAACAGGGCTTATTACAGTATAACTATATAGTAACTAATTTCTCTAGATTTCTCATAAATTGATTTCTGTAATCGTATAATGTAAGGATGTGCAGCTAGGAGTAAAAGCACAAGGAAGACTAGTGAGGGCCAGTAGAGAGGAGTGAATAAAACAAAGGAAATTTTTCAGATAGTTTTGTTAGAACGCGAGGGGGCAGCTTGGGGATCATCCACACGATGACTAAGAACATTGATATAAGTGAGTTGGACTCCACACTCTTACCCAAAACCTTAAGGCATTAGGTTTATGGGTCCTCTCACTTATAAATGCTCCAAGTCTCCACATTTTAACCAATGTGGGACTTCCCCACACTACTCACACTTGTTTTTCTCAACACTCCCCTTCAAGTGTGAGTCTACCACAATGCTCCCCCTCAAGCGGGGTCCCTTCACTTGAACCAAAGGCTCATGATACCACTGTTAGAACGCGAGGGGGCAGCTTGGGGATCATCCACACGATGACTAAGAACATTGATATAAGTGAGTTGGACTCCACACTCTTACCCAAAACCTTAAGGCATTAGGTTTATGGGTCCTCTCACTTATAAATGCTCCAAGTCTCCACATTTTAACCAATGTGGGACTTCCCCACACTACTCACACTTGTTTTTCTCAACAAGTTTCTGTTGGGTCCAAATGCTGGCCTAAACTAAAGAGACACTCAGTTTGAGCAATGTGAAATAGGATAAACCAATCTCATGTTGTTGTTTAATGAACAATTACCGTTGATTGTTTTCTCAGTGCAATTTGTCAGTGTTTTGATATAATATGTTTCAGTTTCAAATAATCCGTAAATCCTTAATTTTGTTCTAAGTCTCATATCTCCTTTCACAATTGCTTTCTGGTCTTGTTCAAATAGAGAGTAACATATACTCATAACAAAGAAACATAATCATTATTAACAGTCATTTAACATCAATCAGTAATATTACCAAATAAATAACAGGATTCAACAACAACATATACTCATAAAAATCACATACATAGTGTGCAAAACATGTAACACTTACGCTTTTGTGATGGAAAACTTGTTGTGCTTGCCAGAAGAATCGAGAAAGACATTTGCCTTAACAACATTGAGGCCTAAGCTTTTTAGTGCACTCATCTGCAAAATAATGTTGAGACTTGAGAGTTAACTTTTTTCTTGTTCATAATGTACACTTTAGCAAATATATCTCAATAATAAAAAAAATAGTCATAACAATAATAATACACAACGCGGAATTACATACTCTACAAATTCTACATTGACAATATAAAATATATTATCATCTAAGAAAAGCAACACATAAGAAAGCAAAGGCATAGATTTACTTAGAGAATGACATACTGTGTCAAGAAGAGCACCAAGCCGATCACCGAAAGTTATCTCCACAACAGTTGCATTTGGATCAGTGTCTTGGTCAATTATGACGACTGGGGTTGGAACGGTATCAGTCTCGCCTTGATTTCCACTCTGTTCTCCACATAAAAGAAACAAATTGAAATTTTTTTACCGATCAATGAGCACAGTCCACAAGCATTATAGAAATGAACTATCAATCTTGGCCGTTCACATGCAAATAACAAAAATCGCATAAGTTGATCACAAATGAATACCTGAACATCAGTAGCAGGTGCTGCCGCTCGAGGGACAATCGTCGTTCCTGAAGATAACAATCTGACAAAAGGGTACATGCTAAGGATACAAAATATGAATAAACCGAATAAACTACTAGCCAGAATTAACATATGCATTTCAAGCAAAGGAAGGAACCAAATATCAGTTGATAAATTCCACTACACCATTTTTATCAAAAAACATTCAAAACTCGGTATAAATGGATCCAATTCAACAACTACAAACAAGTCTTATCCCACAACGAGACCATCTCAATTCGATACAAATTGAATCAAAGCATGGATATCAGTATCTTACGGTACATACGAGACTATCTCAATTCGATACAAAATTGAATCCAATTGATACGATCTCTAGTGCATATCGATTTTGCACATGAATGTTATTTTGAATCCTGACTGAATCTCAATTCACTATGATGAATACCGATTCATTCTAACAAATCATTACCTAAACTTAGTGTATCCAACCACTTAGCTTCGAACTTCGAATCATGATTCAAAAAATAGTTCTTCCGATTAGCGGTATGAATCTCAAATTATGGATTAAACCACACCAAACCATAATAATATACCAAAAATCATATCTATATAAAGTGACTCACAAAAACAGCAACTAAATTAAAAACATAATCAATAACAAAAACATTAATAACCATCAATTGAAAGCTAAAATTCTAATCATTCAGTATCAACAAGTAGAATCAGTCAACAATTTCAATTTCATGATAAAATCAACATATCAAATAATCTTATCCAAAATTAACCAATGATCAAAGCTAGCTTACCTTCTTTTGTGAAGAAAGTAACATGGCTTAGTAGCAACAAACCCAGAAGATGTCTTCAACAAAGGGACACAAAAAATGGGTTTTTTCAAAGTTCTGAAGCAATTATCAGGAGCAGCACTGAACTGAAATCCAAGACTCCATGAACTCATAGCCATAGACATTTTTTTTTTGGTTAAAAGAGAAAAAGTTGAAATTTTGAGAAGTGGGTTAGAGAAAAGATCAAAAATTTGCTAGAAATGGGAAGTAGATGAAATTGAAGCAAAAGAAAGAAAAGAAACTGTTAATTCATTCATTCATATGTTTTCTTAAGACATAGTTCATGAAATGAATCATATGTTAATGTTTATCTTTTTTTAGTCAAAGGAAAATGTTTGTTTCTCTTTTTACAAATTAAAATAAAATAAAAAAAGACAGGATTATATGAAAAAAAATCTGAGACGTCCATTTATAATCTGTTAGGTTGTGTGGATATTTTGTTGTCCATTTGGAGATTTCATTCGAACATACAACTATACAAGTATGCTTTACTTTGAGTAAATTATCAATTAATTTGTACCAAAAAACAAATTATCAAATTACTATCTAACTTTTTAATTTTTTTAATCTATAGAAAAGGCTAGTTTATTTGCTAGAAAATAATGGGGGGCTTAGCCCCAATATCTTACTTTTTAAGACTTTTTATTTTTTAACAATTAAGACATTAAGGTAATTCTATGAATATTTTAAAAATGTTTCTAACTTTATGATTTTAGAGTAAATAAATAGAAAATTAATTTCAAAAATAGTTTGGGTTAGATTTGACGTGGCTGTCGATGTTGAATGCTGGCTAAAAAATTATATATGTGATATATCAAGTTAATCAACTAATAATAGATGTCATGTCAAAGATTAAAAAATCAAAATGATGATTTTATTTTTGACGTTGATTCTTCGATGACACATACTTTTGTTCATACGTGGATTGCTCCATGCAGTGTATTCTTGACGGAATTGGATTCTCTAACTTCTATTTTTCTAACTTTGGGTGACTTTAGGCAAATTTTGGAAAGAGAAAAGTGAAAAAAGAAAAACATTTGGAGGGAAATAAAATGAGAGAGAGTGTATTATAGGAGAGAGATAGAGACAAATGTAGGGAAAGTTAGAGAAGTTTTCCCTCCTTAAAGTTAGAGGATCCCTACCCATTCTTGACGATGCTATGCAGTTTCTCTGACTCTCAGATTGGAAACTTGTGGTCCGACTCATCAACCGGGACTCCAACAGGTGTGTTGATTTTATTGCGGAGGATAGTTAGTTGTAAGTTGATGTCGGTGCATATAGCTGACCGTTCAAGTTGGGTTTGAGCTTGAACTTGATTAATTGTCTTCTTTTTTTGTCAATTAGAGAAAATTCATTCAACAAGCTTAAAAGCGAATATCACACCATGTGTAGATCATAATCCACTAACAGGGTAAAATATAGAATTAATGCATAATCAAACAAATCAACTTTAAACACTTGATTTGCTCATGACGTTCATTTCTACGAAATCATAGCTAATTCGACTAGCTGAGAATGGACAAACAACCACCAAACAGAAAAACAAAATTACACATAAATAAAAATAAACAAAGCATTAGAAATTAAAACTCCCATCTTGATCAATTGTCTTGAAGAGTAGTTTCAAGATGGGTTTGTAGTCATTGTGGAATGCCGGACAATAAATTGGACTAACAAGTGTGGCCCAACAAAACCGAATTGTTCTCTTCCCCTGGGACTCTTCCGCTCCCAATATTTCAATTTTATCCTTGAACAAAAAGTTTAGAATGTGTTTTTTGAAGTTTTTCTAGTCAAAATTCGGCAAAATTTCGGAAAAAATGTTCCAAAGTTCATATTCAAAGCAAAAAAAAATTCGAAAAATATGTTCCGAACTTTTTAACCAAGGACAAAATCGGAGAGAAAAATTCAACAAATCCCCCGTAGGAATTCAGCCCATTGAGCCCAATAATTTGCATTGGAAATACAACCCAAAAATGATCATCCGTTTTCTGTTAGAAAAATCGACACGTCATCATCATCTCTATATTCTGAACCAGTAAGTTAGTTGTTCAGTGCCACACAAACAACAACAACAACAACACAATGGCACTCTCTACGGCTATGGCTATTTCATCTCTACCTCACACCAACTTTCTTCCTCAACTCCTTTCTTCCACTTCTCCACTATCTTCTTCTTCTTCTTCTTCTTCCCTTTCTACTACTAAACCTCTTCGAAGCACTTCATTCAAAATCAAAAGCCTTAGAACCGAAAGAGAAGCTTCGTCATCAGATCCAAATTCAGGTTTCGATCCAAAATCCGGTGTTGCCGTTTACAAACCTAAATCCTATGAAGTTCTCGTCACTGATGCTGCTAATTCCCTTTCTTATGCTCTTCAAGATGGAAAATCTCGACTCGAGATTGATTTTCCGTACGTATTATTCTCTTATTTTAATTTTCATAAATAATATGGTAATTTAGCTATGATATCTAGTTTATGGTCACTATAGCAATTAGCAGTGAAGCAATACTACATGCACGAAGGAACACCGGACACAACACTGAAATTGATGCGTAGTTACAAGTAATAATTTGAGAAAATTGAACCTATTGAATGTAACTACATGCACCAGACATACCTTCATAATACTTTATCTTATCACTATCGTTGCATTGCATTCATGATTCTTAGAATTGAAAATTGGGTCTAACATAACCCTACAACTGGTTTGAACATATGAAGAATATTTCAATATGAGCCATGAATCATTAGACACAGGATTATAGCATATCTACTTTAAATAAAATAGTTCCAAGAAAGGAATTGTGTACCTTGTATGAAAAGATTTTGATCCTTAATTAGAGAACAAGACAGGGTTGAAAGTTCTTCTACCTCTCACTGATGAATGAGATACATGTTTCCGTCAGAGTGTTTGTTAACCTGATGGGATGGTTAATATATATTCATCAGTGGAGGCAGGAACCTCTCAACGGGCTTACATGCGAGAACAACCCACCCATCACGGGTTATTCCCAATTACAGCTCAATTGACAAATATCCATTTATTTAAAAAGGTTAGTGCATAATATAATGATTAGAATTTAATAGTTGATGTAACCATTTATTATTTTAATCATTGATTAAGGTTAATCATTTATTATTTCAACAAATTATTAAAATAGAAGAATTATGAATGAAAAATATCAACTATTTATCAAGTGAGGTTAATCCTCAAGTCGGTTTTGTAGAGTTGAGTCCTTCAAAACCCAACTCTCAATTCTAAGAGTGATATTTTCAAAATTTATGGACAAATGCAGCAAGCTGTTGCCGAGTCCTTCAAACCTTTATGTTTATGCTTGTGGAGTGTGTGAATTGCAATTAAAACTTTTGGTTATTGAGGATTTGGATACTATGTAGTCAAAGATTCCACACATTAGTTGGAAGCCATTGGATCAATATTTGAATCCAACATTGGACTATTCTGATTTTAAGCTCGATAAATCAATCAGCTTTAAAAGAAAACTCAAATTTAAAACTTTGTGAAGGTGTGGAATCTCTGACTCGGGAATCAAAATTTTCTTATCACTGTATAATGTATGCATGGTTTGTGAACGTTTTTAAGTGGCAGTTAATATAGATTGAGAAATTGCATTCCAAATTACTCTTTTTGATCTGTGTCCAACACAGAAATAGATTCGCTACCTTTGATATTTGGTGATTATAGGCTACTTAATTATATTTAGGAGAATTTGGCAAAATTAAAGTGTATTTAGGAGAGAGAATGGTGATTAAAATAATATTATTTGGATGAGAAAGAATAGTTGGTTAAGAGAGAGATAGAAAGAAAGTGACGAACGTTAGACAGTTGAAAGGTAGAGAATCTCTCCCCGTCCTAAGCTTAATTGCTGGAAATATTCATGCTCTCTATATTTAATATTGTCAATATTTATCTATGGAGATGTAAAATTGATTAACCCACATCTTCAACATTTTTCAAATCGCTGTAATTCATACTTAGTATAAGCTGATCCATACACAATATCAATATTTTCCTTGTGGCTTTTATGTGCTGTTATTATATTCCTGATGTTTTGTTTTCGGGGTTTTGTCCGCAGGCCCTTGCCCAGCGACATTTCTTCATATAAGGTACTATTCTTTGCTCTCGTGAAGCATACTTTATCAAGTGACTAATTATTTTTGCGTTTCGGTCCCCTTCATTGTATATAGGTGTGTGTTTTTGGAGAGTACTAACTAATAACTATGATTTCCAAAAATTAGTTGCCTAACTTATATGTTTTCAAATTATTGACGACGTTGTTGCGTGCAATACTATCGCTTTATGCCTCGGCTCATCTCCTGCTACTTTTGATTAGAAGTCTATTTGAACATGTTAGTAATTTTAGTTGATTTTTATATCTTTGCTAATATGATGGGAGTTGATTTCATTTTTCATGCTTCAAGAAACTGTTTTGATTGACAGTTACTTGATGTTTTTGAGGCATGGTTGTCTCTGAATATATTGCACATAATTTTCTCAAATTCCTAAATATTTCAAGGGATCTTCAGATGAGTTCATCGATGCCAACATTCAACTTGTCTTGACTGTTGTAAGAAAGCTCCAGGAGAAAAAAGAGACCAGAGCTTGCATAGTAAGAAAGCACAATTTTTTCTTTCTTTCCTTTCAAAGCGTCTAGCATTTCTTTTCACATATAAACTATGTTGTTTTTTGGAGATGTAACTACATTCAGACCATTTTTGTAGGTATTCCCTGATAAGCCAGAAAAGCTTCGAGCCTCTAAGTTGTTCAAAGCAGCTCTAGATTCAGTAATGAAAACTTTATTATGAATCTAATCTATTCCCCATCTTTCTAATGAATTGTTTCCTACTTAATTTGTGCCTTTTTTTTTTTTTTTGAAAAAAAATGATCACACAGACTATTGGAATTTTTTTTAAACTATGTACCTTCAAGAATGAAGATAACATGAGATATTGAAGCCTTTCATATTTTGAAGTTTCATTTTTTTTTTGTTTCAAGGTTGATGGCATCAGTATAGGTTCCTTAGATGATGTCCCTGCAGGACCAGTGGCTTCATTTTTCCGATCTGTTAGGAACACCCTCGATTTTGACTTTGAAGATGAGAATGAAGGTTAGCTCGTTGGGGAAAATTACTTGAGACATATCTTGGTTAAGCTTTGTTTCTGCATAAAACATGCATGATAAAAATCATATTTTGACAATTAAATTTCTTAGAAGTGCAGATCGTTGGAAGTCTAGTGAGCCTCCATCACTCTACATATTCATTAATTGCAGTACACGTGAACTTGGTTATATTGAGAAGTATGTGGTATGGTGCCTCAGCCATTAACAGCTTTCCTGAATTTTTTTATTTGTTCATTTCAAATCTTTGATGTGCAAATGAAATTTCACTCTTATCTGCAATTAGCTTGATTGTCTGGTAGGAGTCATTTATGTTTTGTCTTCTTTCATTTGATTTTGGGTCAGCATGCAAAATTCAGCAATTTATTGAGTTTAGCTTCTAAGTCTATTCTCTCAACCCACTCTTAGCTTGTGGTAGGCGCATAGACTAACACTGGTTTAATACTCGTTTATCCTGGCACACCTAAGGATATAATCATACCAAGAAAAACTTAGGAACAAATCAGGGAGCTACCAAAAACATGGTAACCTGACAAACCAAACTAACTAAAGCTATCCTGACAATCTATGGGTTTACAACCTTACCCTTTTTCCTATAGTTTTTATTTTCATTTCTGGGGTCTACTTGATGTCTAACACTATCCCCAATAACTGCATTGAAAATAATTCATCTCATCCATCCTTACAGTAGCAAGGTCATTATTGGTAAAACTTGTTGTAGGCTCTGGTTTTGATGGCCTTTGTTGGCAATTCTTAATATGAATAGTTAATCAATTTTACGTGATAGAACAGGATTTATTCTGTGCTCTGGCTTTGCCTAACTGTTTGATTTGATGTATATATCTTCTATTATTATGATTTTTCAGGAACAATTTGCTAAATCAACACCAACACTTTTATTTAATCTTGAGCTAGATACACTACGGTATATGCTGTACTCTTTTTTGTTTATTGAAATTTTCATGCATGCCTAATCCTCAACTACTTTGTACACTTATGTTTGACAAAGGTTTAATATTGAATTTGCAGTGCTGATTTAGGCATTCCAGGTTTCCCAGCCAAAGATTTGCACTACCGTTTTCTTTCTCAATTCACTCCAGTTTTCTACATTCGGATCAGAGATTATTCAAAGGTACACCTTCTTTATTGAATAGTCCCTAGATATTTATTATTTTTTCGGATAATAGGCATTGACGGTACTTTTTCTTTTTTCTAGACAGTTGCAATAGCACCTTTTATTGTCAATTACAGTGGAGCTGTGTTCCGCCAGTATCCTGGTACAGCTATATATATAGATTTATATGTGTATCTATACATACGTTCATGTAAACATCGTTGTTACTAAAAAGTAAAAATAAACTGCAATACAATTCTGACAAAAGTTGTGGTAAAAGTATGATAAACCACCGCGTTTTACCAGTTATTTAATATTAACACACCAGACCTTACAAAGAAGGCCATATTTCCAGTTTATATAACGTTAGGTGATTTTCTATAAAAGAAGAATGGGGTTCCACTTCCCCATTTGATCTAGGGTTATTTTTTCTTACTCAGAAACACCTAAATAGTGAGGGAATAGGAGTATGTCTGTATTTTCTCTGTTTCTCATTAGTCTTTAAATGTCAATGCTTTATTGTTGTCCTTACCCTTTCGGATGCATATATTACATGGTAACAAAAGGCAAGATATACATTTCACGTGAAAAGGCAGGGCACCCATGTCAAATTGTCAACAAGTAAAAGGGAGGATGTCGATATCCATTCCATTCATGTAAATGTAATGGATCTGGAAAAGCGTATTTAGCCAGCCATTGACACCAGATAGCTAGTTTATATTTCATTCTTATTGTTTGACTAATATGCTTTTATTTGTCAATGATATGAATGATGCACTAAATTTTTTTCATAAATTGTTCAGGTCCCTGGCAGGTGATGCTTAAACAAGCCGATGGTTCATTTGCTTGTGTAGCAGAAAGTGCAAGCCGTTTCACCCTTGGTGAAGTAATGTCATGAACTTCACCTTATTTTCTTATTAACTGTGAATATTTTCATATTAATCTATTATCTATTGACTTGTCTAGGCCAAAGAAGAACTGTTGAGGGTCCTGGGACTTAAAGAAGAAGTGGGAAGCTCTCTAGAATTTCTACGAAGAGGCTATAAGGTTTTCGCTTTTACTCAATCAGTTAATGTTAATTTTAGGCATGCTTGCTATGGTTCTATGTAACGCTATTCCTAATTACATTATCCAAATTGCATAAATACGTTCTTCAAATATTTATACAAGTGGATTAATCAGAAATCATATTTGTTATCACAAAGTTTTGTAGGCATTTTCTGAATCAAAATTCTTGCTATAGTGGGTTATTATGGGATCTTAAATCCTATTTGGTCATGTCTCTAGTTCAATTATAAATCTGTTACATCGTGTTATATTGCAGTCTAGCACATGGTGGGAAGAAGATTCTGATTTGGAACTATCTAATGCATGGCGGACTTGAGTTGAAAACTACTAGAGGTGATTCTGTGTTTTATAGTCCATCCACATGCAGTAGTCACTGAATGCACACATGTAAAGAAAGAAGGCATTGCCTACAGTTTTTTTTTTTCTTTATATTTTAATTTTAATATTCTTTGATGTAATGCTTTTGCCAAAGAAATATGAGAACTGAGCAAAACTCAATTGTAACAATGTCAAATGTAGATTCTGTTTTATATGATGCCTTAAGGCTGCATCTTGAATTGTAGAATATCAGTTGAGAGTTAAACCAACTATGTTTATAACAATAGTATAACAAGTAAAATGCTACCATTATATGTTTAGTAGTAAGTATTTTGAAAATAGACAAGACACAACGCGACAGCTGTTACTAGAAAATCTGTAGATGACAAGATCTGTAAAAATGGTGTATAAGCAGCTATATTTATCTAAACATCAAATATCTATCGAAATTCAACAAGCCTAGAACCATGTCTTTATAGGCTAACCCCACCAAAATTTGTGTCATACTCTATAACCTAACACCGTAATCAGATGACGACGAATACACATATTTTACAAGTGCAAATAGTGTCATACTGAAGGACACTTGCAGCAGTGTAAATGAAAATAACAGCAAAACAGAACATGATCACTCTTCATTATCAAGAGCACTGAAGTCAGGTTCTGGGGGCTTTGGAATGTTCACCAGGTCGCTTGAACTTGGAACTCGACGTCTATGACCACGAAGATTAGCAGCAAACCGAGAAGCGTATATTGTTGTATTAAATCCAAATCTTGACGAACTTTCAGCACGCGGAACCAAAGCCCTAGCAGGATCATCACTTCCTCCATAATCAGATTCATAATATTCTTCTTCCTCTTCCTTTCTGCGTTTTCTCCTTAAATGCTTCCTCCATGCAGCTTGAATGTAGATTGCGGCCCATGTTCTCCATTGTTGCGAGTAGAATCGGAACGTATGCTGAACCTGTCTGCTATGTATGTGTCTAAACTGTGATGCAACAAACTTTAACTCCTCTGCTTCTAAAGCAAATGCCTCTACCTCACTCATAGCTTTCACTGTTCTTGTTGATGATGGTAAGTTAGCCGCAGATTTTGGATCCAATGCCCATGTTAGCAACTCTTCACCACAGAAATCACCTTCCTTCAAAATTCCTCTGTTGAAAAAGCCGCTTCTCCCACCATCTGTAGTAACACTATCTAGACGACCACGAATAATGAACAACATCTCGTCAACTGGATCACCTTCCCTAACTATGTAAGTTTTTTCTGTATATAAACTTGGTTTCAATCGCTCGCATATCGCATCAAGCAAGCGTTCGTCCATGTTAGCAAAGAGAGGAACCTGAATAATATATAGAAATCTAATCAGAAAAATGAAGACTTGGAAGCAACACTTATGTGTTACAACAAACCTTCTAAAAAAGCAGAAGCTAGTTTGCTCGGTACTCACCCTTCTGACCAAATTCAAACAAAGATGGCGTTTGATATCTCTTCTGAGATCTTTTGGGAGACTCTGAACCAAGCTTTCTTCATCGACCCCTCGGGTGTTCAGCCACTTGTATTGGTCGTAACGTCTGACTCTTTCCCTTAGCTCCGGAGGAAGCAAGCGATGATGCATCCACTGCTCGGAGTCACGCCTTTTGATCCTCATTTCCTCCAGACGAACCGACATTGAATTAAGGTAGGTCTTTTCAAATACATAATACAAAAGATTAAAGTATTACATTAATCAAAATTCTATAAATCAATATTTACAGTGTAAACTTTATGTTTACCTGCATGTTCCCAATCAAAAGAGAAAAAAGCACAAGCCCCATAATAGCTATTACTATGGAAAACATAACCTCTCCAGGGTAGGTACTAGTTAGAAGCCCCTGACCAAGTGTACTGTAAAAAGCAAAACATAAGGTTATTAGGTCAAAGTGTGCACATGTTAGTAACATTAAATGAAGTGTTTTTTTTAATCAATAAGAAATACAGAATATTTAATTCATGTTAGTTGGTTAATTATTTTGAATTAATATATACGCAGGATAATTACACTTGAATGGAAGGTAGATATATATAGGTTAAAACAACTCTGATACGGACACCGAACACAACATAGACACATATATGTCGACATTACTAATATGAAAAACATAGAACACTGATGCTAATACTTTATTTATTATATTTAAATAAGATACAAGATTCATTTATAAACTGCATATTTTATAGCTGTTATAGAGAGGACTAATGTATATAATATATAGTTCTAAACAAGGAACATACCTCAAATTCTGAAGGCCCCACCATAGACAGTAACAAAATTTGGGAAAGACTTCTATGGAAGAAACAATACCAGACTGAATAGCTTGAGAGAAGATTCCATAATTAAAAGCTGAGTTATCATCTTCAACAAAGCATTTACTTTTAAGAACAGATTCACTGACATTTCTCCAACTTTCATACCCTCTTATATGCTTACTTGAACTTCCACAATACAGGAAATGTGTATTACACCCTTGAACTTGTTTACACGCATTCTTCCAGCACGTGTCGTTCCGTTCTATGGCTAATAAGTACCACGCAGAACCTGTTATCTACATAATTCAACGATACAATACAATTGTCGTATGTTAACAAAATTGTACTAAACATATAGATGCACAATACTTGCAGAGAAAGAAATTGATCATTTAGATATTCTAACTCCTAAGTCAAGATAGCAACAAAAGCATCTTTAGTAGAATTCAAAACAATGACTATAAATAAATTTCGGTGTCCTATCGGGAAGAAGTATCAAGAGGTATACGTGGAGTATAAAATATATAGGAAGTTATCCGTAAAATAAATTGGATATTTTCTAGATGCATATCGGGAAGTATCCAAAGAGATAACTGTCATAAAAATACGACATTGATACTCCTTTTTAGAGAATATCCGGGGTACATGGATGCTACTTCAAAAAGGAGAGAATTAAAAAGAAGAATTGTGTTTACGAAATGAACTTACATGGCTAGCAAGCATATACCAGATCAAATAGTACATAGCACCGAGCAATGCATTTTCAGAAAAAACACCAGCTGTCTTTTTAACTTCTGAAGCCAAAGGTATAAAGCGTATAAATCTCGGTAAATATTGCATGATGACATGTCTCAATAATGATGTTTTTGTATCCAATACTTCCATACGTCTTGAACTATAAAGATATTTCCACACTACAAACTGCAACAAACATCAAGATATGCATAACAAATCATTTGATCAGAATCAGACGATTCAGTATTAAACCTTGGCAAACAAATAAAAAGATATGATAAATCAGTGATTAATATCGGAAGGCTGAGATTCTCTTGTTGTCACCATTTGACTGCAGGGAATCCATTTCCGACAATATTGGTTTAGTAGTCCTTAACAACGTTTTCACAAAATCTTCTTGTGTTACGCAAAACATATGGAACATGAATATACAGCGTATTGTAGCACAATATCGACGGGTTCAAATTCTGCTACGTTATAGTATTAGGCGATACTTAACAACACATTTTCCAATGGAAAAAAAGAAGATGAAACATTGTATTACACAAAACATATGGAGCATGAATAGTATCTCAAACCTGTGGCAATGGCAGTACAGACCAGAAGTCAAAAATGAAGTATCGTCGTAAATATCGCTTTGCGATCAATCCCGGATCTATGACAAGTTCACCTCTTCCAAATACTCGAGACGAAGGAGCGATGAAGGCGGTTCGGAATTGGAAACTTATCCGAATGAGATAAATGCAATCACATATTGTTCTCAATGTAACAATAAAACTTGCTAGCTTGTTATCTATGGCTAAACAAAATGATTTGTGGTTGAAATAAGGAAGATAAAAAAAGAAAGGATCACAAGCTATAGAAAGAATGCAAAGAATCTCGAAAAATTTGTTCCAGTACAAAAGATTCTTATCTTGAGGATCAAATACTTTTTTCTGTGACACTTTAAGATCTTCTGGAAACACTGCCCAAGTAGTGACTCCACTTTTGAGTGATCTTCCAATATTTTTTAGTCCATCTGATCCCTTTTTCACTCCAACCCGAAACGATTTTGACGTGTTTTTCCTTGTGCGACCGCGAAAAGGAATAGGCAATGAATCTAAATTAAATCTTAATTTCTTCATCCCTCTTGAGCTAGACGGCGTATTCAAATTGGAATCCAAATCATCCAACCTACATCATCCACTGTATATTAGACTTAGAGATGCTTATGTTAACAACTTAGATTTTTCAAACCCTAAACCTTAAAGTTAAATATAACCAAAAAATGGAAGCAAAATCAAAGATTAGTCCATAATCATAAAGTAACCAATCAAATCAAAGTAAAGCCGAACTTATCAGGTCTACCCGAGTTTGAATCCTGGTTGGAACAATCATTGACCAAACTTTACTTACATTCTCACCGAACTCCAAATTACTACGGTCAGTTCTCTTGGGAACCAGAAGATTAAGACCAAAATAAAAAATAAAAAAAGAGTAACAAAATTATATTGATCATGTTACACAAATGGAAAATTGAAATACCTCACAAATTTCTCCTTTTGACCTCCAATATACTGTGACTTGTAACCAGAATCAAACATTGTGAAGAAATAACATAGAGATCTGCTAGAAATACTACATATGTCTAGCAATTTCCTGTAATAAGAAATTCACACATGCATAAACTCTATTGTAATAATTCAAACAATTGTAAAAATGGTGATTTTTTTTTTAGAAAAAATCCTTACAAAATAAAGGGATTATAAAATCACACACAAGGAAACCATGCAATAACAATGATAATGAAAATGATTTAAAGCACAATTCTGAGAATGAATTTGTTCATAATGTTTTTCAACAATCCAATTCCCAAGTCTAAATCAATAGAGACACAATTATCTTCAAGGTTGTTCATATTCAATCATGGAAAATATATCCTTCAAAAAACCAAAAAAAAAAATGGAAAATATTTTTTTCTTTCTAATCTATGAAAGATGAATATTTGGATTTAAAAGAGATTCCCTAAATTAAAAATAAATTAGGAACTTACTGTGAAGAATGTTGATCATACAAAAATATTATGGTACATTGAATTTTCTGGAGAGGACAAAGAGATCGGAAGAAGGAGAAACCTTGTTACCATGTTTTGTTTTTCGAGTACATTTAGGAACATTATTATTATAAGACCGTTATGACAGTTACATGTGTCGCCGCCACATTTCAGACACAATTCAGATTAATTTTTTTTTACGAAGATTTATTTATTTTTTAATGTAACTGCAATACTTAATTTTTAGAGTTTAATTGTTATGCACTGTCAGTGTAAAGTTATTTTACACATGCAATCAATAAGAGTGATTTAAACTTCCATGTCATATAAAGATAGTGAGGTAAAGTGGGGTGATTTGGCGGAATACATGATTGTTATTGGTTGACCGTGTAAAATTATTTTACACTGTCAGTGCATACAAATTAAATTCTAATTTTTATCTTTTGTACCAAATACTTTATTTTATTTTTTTGACGCAAGTGAATTCAAGACATTCTATTCATAATTATAGAAACAACATAACTGGAAATTATATAAAAAATATTTTACTTAAAATATGGAATAAAATTGCTCTTACAAGTCCATTAGCATTAACATTTGCTTGCTACTAATGAAAACAACTATAAAAACTTTATAGTTACTAAGGTTATAAAGTCTTATTAAAAAATTTATAGTTACTAATAAGATTATAATGTCTTAATAAGAACGATTGTATTTCATTTTTATTTACATCATCAACCATCATTTTGCAATCTATCTTAAGATAGACATTGTTTTGATATCTCAAGCTAATCACCATTCCAATGAATTTGAATTTCACTTTATTCTTTTCCCTTTTCCCCGTGAGTATAGCTCAATTGATAAATATATGTAAAAATTGGACGTTGAATCTCTTGTGCATAATACATTGCATTTATTCATCTGCTACTTAAAAAAGATTATAAATATTTTCTTACCAATTTTTTTCCCCTACAAGAAGGTTTCATTTAAGCACATGACCTCCTTATATATATATATCATACTTTAATTAATTATCTCACTTATGGACCAACGTTGACTGCTTAAGAGAAATACTCTAATTGAAGCAAGTTGATCGGTTGGATTATATTTAATTATTTAATTGGAGCAATATTAATCTATCTTTAGTGTCAGTCTCATAGGGATAGGGAGGGGAAGAACGTTTAAGGAACGACATCTATGCCAACTTTTTTCATTTCTTTTCTAAAACAAAACTTTTTTCATTTCTTTTCTAAAACAAAACATATAAAAAGACTATTTGCGTCAATTTAGTGTGAAGTTTCATAAATCAAAGAAAAGTAAAAGAATTCTGTGTGAAGTTTCATAAATCAAAGTTGACTTCATATGGTTTTTTGGCTACAAATTGATAGACTAGTTATATAAGTAAGTAATCCACCTTGCGAATTTTAAAATGTATTAGAAATACAAATATATTTACACATTTTTTTAATTAATGATTTTGGTTGTTGAATATCTATTTAGAGATTCTCTATGTAAAAAAATATGGATCATGCTAAACTGTACTTTCGGGGTACTTGTTAAGCATAAAAAAAAAAATTAATATTAGAAAAGTAACCTTTTATGTTTCCAAAATATTAAATGCACACATTTCGAGACAAATTTTCTATTTTAATATACTTAATTATTGTCTCAGGGGCATTGTTTACCATTTTCCAAAAAATATTTCTCATCTCTAAATAAATATATTATAAGTTTTATAAATAAATTTCGCAATATAAAACACAAAAAACTTAGGGCATCTCCAATGCAAGGTTCTTATCGGTCCCTTATATATTAAGTTTCGTTCCTTATTTACTTTTATCATTGGAGTATGATGACTAGGTAGGTGAGATTGCTTAAAAATAGGTTCTGGAGCTTCTTCAAGCAACCCTCTCTCTCCTCAGAGCTTAACAATTAAAAATAATATTTTAATACTCAATCTTAATTTTTGTCAAAAAAAAAAACCACTCAATCTTAATTGGTGGGGTCAAATGTAAATAAAAAAAATATTAATTGGTGAGTTCAAATATGGATTGCTTATTATAATTGTCATTGGAGTGAAATTGGTCAAAATTGCTTATGAATTGCTTAAATGCAATGTGGCAATTTGGGCCCACTAAAAACAACTGAAGCAACCATCTAAATTCTCCCCATTGAAGATGCCCTTACCAGAGTCACCTTAGTGATTCTATCTAGTTTTTTTTTTCCTTTACAAAAGTTGCTAGCTACTAGCTAGTTAGTGTGGAACACATGTCTTGTTATTATTAATTTTTTATTCATTATTATTCAATTATTATTCAATAATTTAGTAGTGATAAGGTCTAATTGCATCAAACCCTCTATCCCTCTCCCCCACTTGAATTTTTGAGCTACATTTTGACTTCTAATCCATAATATCTTGTTAAAAACGAATCATATGTATGTATATTTAATATTTTTATTTAATTTATATCCTTATGTACGTCATGAGAGGGCCATCATTAATTATTGATAATGTCCTTTTCTAAGTTAGCCAAAAATATAAGATTAAGAAACATACCCAAAAAAAACACTCTTGTTCACATGGTTTTTGCTTCTTGAGAATATATCTTTGCTCAAAAGTCATATTACATTAATTGATATATTTTTTTACTTCAAAACTCTCCTCTCTTTCAATATTCTCAATATATCATGGAAATCTTTCAAGTCACTAAGGACAGGATAGTACATAGTTCCAAGAGATTCATCACAACATTCTTAGTTGTAATTTTCATAGCACTTCCTGTTTTTCTCATTGTTAACTTCATGTACTCAAACTCAAGCTTCTCTCTCTTTGAGGGATTAACAAAAGACAAGGTGCTACTTATTGGAGAAAGTGAACATGCTACCAACATTACAAATGTTACAACCAATATTGGAGGAAGAATCCATAACAATTCAGATGGCAACATAAAAGGAAGCTATAACAATATTGTCAACAATAACACCATGTCAAAGGTAAGTAATAATCTCACAATATTTTTTAAACCAAATCAAAAAGACATGTTTAACCGGTTGAACCGGAAACTATCCAATTTGCAGTTACAGGTTGGTTTGATTCCGATTATATTGCAGTCTTATTGAACATGATTAGTCGTTATTCAAATGATTCAATTGGTTTTCATTTTTTTATTTAGTTTATAAAACTTAGCACAAGATTAAAATTATTTCCAAACCTTATGTAACATTAATTAATTAATTAATAGGTAAACACTTCCATAGATATCTTATTTGAATATTTGTACATTTATCATGACAATTCCTTTAATTCCTTTAATTGTACAAATCATAGGCTGGCATTACTAAATCGGTTACTCAATTATAGGAGCTACCCTTACTATATATATGTATTTGCAGAACCCTCTCTCAAAGTCAAATATACAATAAACACTTTTTTATATGAACACAAATCACTTTTTTTCTTGCTTGGTAGAGATTAGGGACATTGTAATATGTATGAGTTGAAGTTCAAACTTAAAATTTTCATTTATTCACTTTTAGAAATAAAATTACACAGCCATTAGACTATTTGACAAAAAATTACTTTGCTTAAATCCATTAAGGCGAATTTGTTACATACTATAAAAATTATTAAATAGTTCAAGGAACTACAGAGTAATTAAATTTTACATATATTCAACTTATTTTACTTTATATATCAAACTTTAAAAAAAAGTAAATTATTTTTGTTCTGTTTTTTATGGTCCAAAACTCACTCTATTTCCTAAATGAATTTGGCCAATTTAAGGTGCAAGGCAAAATTGAAAATGGTACTACAACAACAGAAGGAAGATCAGCTACAACCATAGGTTTGAAGAATGAGTCAATTACAAGTTCCACAAATGATTCAACTATACATAAAGTAATCCATGATGACAAAGAGAAATTTCTTGATGGACTTTTAGCTTCTGTATTTGATGAAACATCATGCATAAGCAGGTTACAATCTCATTTATACCGCAAATCTTCGCCTCATAAACCTTCTTCGTATTTGATATCGAAACTACGCAACTACGAAGAAATTCATAGAAGGTGTGGACCTAATAGTAAAGCTTACAACAAAATCATGACAAAGATTCTTCATTCTAAGAACATTAAGGTTGATGATGCTTCAATGTGCAGATACCTTATTTGGACACCGGCTAATGGTTTAGGGAACCAAATGGTTAGCATAGCTGCAACATTTCTTTATGCTCTTCTCACAAATCGCACGATGCTCGTGCGATTCAGGAATGACAAACAAGGTCTATTTTGTGAACCTTTTCTAAATTCGACTTGGTTGTTACCAGAAAAATCTCCTTTTTGGAATGAAAATCATGTTGAAACATATCAAAGTGTGATAGAGAAGGAAAAGGCTAACAATAATTCAAAAGTGGATTTGCCATTAGCACTATTTCTCAATCTACAATACCAACCAAATTTTCATGAGAAACTCTTTCACTGTGATAATAGTCAAGCTCTTCTCATCAAAGTTCCTTTCTTGATTTTGCAATCAGATCAATATTTTGTACCTTCTCTTTTCATGACACCTTTTTTCAACAAGGAACTTGAAGCAATGTTCATCGAAAAAGACACGGTTTTTCACCATTTGGGACGATACCTTTTCCACCCTTCAAATTCGGCGTGGAGACTAATCACAAATTTCTATCAAGCACACTTGGCTAAAGCAGATGAGAAAATAGGCCTTCAAATAAGAGTGTTTAATCCTATTTCAACTCCACAAGAAGTAGTTATGAATCTAGTTTTAAATTGCACTATACACAATAAATTACTTCCAGAAGTAATTGATATGAAAAATTCAATGTCTACTTCAAGCGACAAAAAGAAGACGATTACGAAAGTTGTTCTTGTGGCGTCTTTATATCCAGAATATGGTGAGAATTTAAAGATGATGTATATGAATAAATCAACGGATACCGGAGAAGTAATTGAGGTTTATCAACCAAGTGGTGAAGAGCAACAAAAATTTAATGATAATAAGCATAATATGAAGGCTTGGGTTGATATGTATCTACTAAGTTTATCTGATGTGTTGGTTACTACTTCTTTGTCTACATTTGGATATGTTGCTCAAGGCTTAGGAAATTTGAGGCCATGGCTTCTTTACAAGCTTACAAATAATGAGACTCATTTTCCAGCTTGTGAAAGAGAGTTTTCAATGGAGCCTTGTTATCATGCTCCTCCTAAGCATTATTGTAGTGGAAAGGTTATACAAGATTTTGCTTCTTCATTCATTTATATGAGGAAATGTAAGGACTATTGGTTTGGTGTAAAGTTGGTTAATTGATGGTTTCAAATAGTTAGAGATATTTTATGGGGGATGTACTCCTCTTTTGGTTAAATTGGTTGGGATTAAAAGTGTGTGTTAGTTTTCTAATAGAATTTGATGACAACAAAATGTGTGTTTGGATGTGAAGTCTAAGATTATTTACATATATTTAATACATATAAAAGTCACCGATATGCCTCCATCATTTGAATAAAAGCTGAGTAATGTTTAATTCTTCAATTTCACCTTAAATTTTTTTTTCTTTCTTTCGCTTATTTCTTAGAGTGTATGCCTTACACTAACAACTTGGTATCAACAACATTATTGTTCGTGTGTGATTAAATGATTCCTTCATCTTTGGTGTAAAAATTGGTTGGTGATAATGTCTTACCTAGAAACTCAGGGTACAAAAATTGAAGATCTATAAGGGTCCTTGGAGGCTCGTGAATTGAGACTTGTTGACAGGAAATGTGTGCTCAGGAATAAGTTCAATCACTGCAGGCTCAAGCTTTCCAAGAAAGGTGGTGGAAATGATAAATTCAAAGGAAAGAAGGATACAAACAAGTTCAAGCAAGATCAATTGGCCAGATTTATAGAAGAACAAAAATGAGAAGAAACCTGAACCCTCTCAATAAAGAGAAGGGCATCAAATCATAAAGATCAAAGAAAGAGTTAAGATAAGAAGTATATTCGATGCGATAACCGTGAAAAAAGGGGACATTATGCCAATGATTGCTGGTTTGGCAAAGGAAATGGTAAGGCTAAAGATAGTGATGATAAAGCTAAGGAAGCACAAGAGGATTCAGATGAGGAACCAATGGTGTTGATGAAAGTTGTATATGATGATAGCCCTCAATCTGAAGCATGGTTTCTTGACACAAGAAAAGAGTCCTCAAATCACATTTCTGGTCATAAAGAATGACTAGAAGTTTGATAGCACAAGAACAAGCAAGGTAAGATTGGCTGATAACATATGCTTAAAGGCTGCTTGTGTAGGGAAGAAAGAACATGGTGATTCATAGAAGTGGTGGAAAGACAACAATTTAGAATGTTGTTTGCTCAGCAATGTATTTATACACACATTAACAAACACTAACTAAACTAGTTAGTTTGTTACACAAAATAGTTACAATACAATTAACTAAGCTGAATTAATCCTTTCGATAATAATAAGCATGCCATGAAAACTTTGGCTGACAGGTATATCTACCAAGTTTATCTGATGGGTTGGCAGTTGGCTACTACTTCTTTGTCTACTTTTGGATATGTTGCTCAATGTTTGGGAAATTTGAGGTCATGGTTTCCCTACAAGTTAGTATCAATGAAACCACTTTCCAGCTTGCGAAAGAGCGTTCACATTGGAGTCTTGTTATTATGCTCCTTCCAAGTAAGACCTGTCAACTGTTTCTACTTCCTATAGAATATAATTCTGTCAGATCAGAGAACATGAGAATAAACAAACATGCACCAATTTAGAAACTCTAATTTCAATCCCATGGAAACAATATGAATATTAAAGTACATTAGCTGATACAGAAGCAATCCATCCAATCTAAATGATCAAATTACATTGCACCCCTTAAATGGCTTTCAATTACTTTACGAGATTAATCTCAATAGTTACGTACAGAGATGCCTTAGTTTGTATAGAAAAAAAAATTACATTGTGCTCTGTGCTCTCAACCTTTAAATTGCCATTCCCGACGGCACATTGGGCAATGTGCTTGTGAGGTTTGAGAATTCACCCATTTCAAGATACAATGCAAATGAAATGCGTGATTGCATGCACCCCAAACTGCAAGTAGTAGAAAAAGAGTTAGACTACTAAATACTACTTAATACAAATAAATATAGAATCAATTGATCAGTTAAGAATTTAATCAACACAAATCTTGTAACATAGTGAATGACAAATTGTCAATTAAGCATGATTTCATGACCCAAAATATAGTTGGATCTTATAGCAAGCTCTCTTGAAATTATGCAGGAATTGCTTCTGAATATGACATAAAGCTTTAAAAATATTCAACTTGTCTCATTTTATGCAAATAACATCATATCTTAGTAGCAGTTTAAACTAATGAATATATATAATGCCGATTAGAGATATGCGGTGTTGTTAAATGGCTGCCATGGTGGAATTGCGTGGCAGATGTTTTGACAACCGACGTATAAAGGGATGCTTGCTTGCCAAAGGCCGCAACGTCAAGTTAATATGGCCGACTTTTGGTTTTCTGCCATGAATACTAGAGTTATCCATTCCATACCTATCTACATTCAGAAAAATTAGAAAGGGACATAGTGATTCACTATCCTGCATGTAGAGACCTCAAAAAGCAATAAAAGAAACTGTTTGTGTATAAGGTTAGCAACATACAAAACTTATAACAAATGCAAAATTTCATCTGTATACTACAATGCTATTTTTGTTAGTTAAATAAAGTTTGTGTTGTAGACTGTTGAGTGTTCACTCAACTAACTGCTAAAAGAGTATTTTCTAAGGCTTCCTTAAGACAAATTCAGTCAATTAATAAAAGCAATTATGAGAATTGAGAGCAAATGAAAGTTCAAACAATTACCAGCTACGTAGTTTACTACTTCTTGAGTAGCATGAACATTATTAGATTAAGTAATTAACCAAAGACAATTTTAGTATGCAAATATAAAGACAACTATATATGAAAGTCTCAAGATAGTAACTTACTAAGTGGACAGTCATCGCCAGGAAGTTTACAATCAGGACAACATCCATCAAACGCCATCCTACAAATCCCACACGTTTCATCCTGTGCATCCCAAGTCCATGAAGCAACAGCATGCCATCTACATTTGAGAAAAGAGAATTAGGAAAATTTCCAGCAAGCTAGATAGAAATTAGGTAGGTTGAAATTTTGATTAAAATGCAACACAACCAGTTTGATGTTAGCCATCTATGAAGCGAGACATGGACATGGACATGGACACTATAATCATATGTGTTGATGTCCGTGCACCGTGCTTCATAGCTAGCCATACAACCTTTCTCATTACATAAAATCAATATCTAGTGAAAATCATTTACAAACTCCACTTTTGTTCTCCTAACAAGTTCCACTATTCCATCCCACTCCATATTTTCATATACCACTTTGTTATATCAGTCTCTAAAACATTTCCATAACTAAATTCAGAGTCATACTACAAAGTTTTGAGCCAAGGAATTACTTAAAAGACAAATAAAGCAAAACAAGTACATCATCATTGTATAAAGTTAGTCAAAGTCTCAAAGATAAAGAAGATAACATACTCTTTAACAGAAGATCAGCAGCAAAAGGAGAGAACTAAGTCAAGAAAAACATAATTGATCTTTTCTGCAAATACCCAATTCATGATATATTGATAAAAAAATTAGACTAAGAGTAAAAGCATGAAAATTTGAAAACATAAAACACTGTGAAGCAAATGAACAAACAGGTAACATGCAAAAAAGAAAAAACAAAAAATTAATTTTTTTTTGAAAGAGGAACAATGAATAATGAAAGGGAATTGTAATTTTGAGAAGGATACGTATGATCTTGACTTTCATTTCAGTGCCCAACAATATGGAATGGTGAAATTAGGGTTCGTGGAGATGCGATTTTGGGACAAAGATTTGAAAAGGAGAAGGGTATCGCTAACCGTTGGATTCAAGTCCCTGAAATTTTGATACAAATAAATTAGTCTTCATTTATATATAGGTAAGGTATAAAATATATCATGACTAATTTGAATTTTATTTTTTAAGACCGATTTTTCTTTTTCTCTAAGAGTGTGTTTGGATGAGTCATTTTAAAATTTAAGGGATTTTGAGATTTCATGGAATTCAAATGTTTTCATTTGAATTCCCTTCATTTCAAAATTTTTTGTTTGGATGACACATTTGAATTCCCTTCCTTTCAAATTTTTTTTGTTTGGAAAAGGTAGTGAATTACAATTTCAAAATTGTCATTTTTTTTTCGATTTTGATAAAAATGTACTCGATTTTTTTTTTCAATTTCGAGAATAAAAGATAAAAAATTCTTCCGATTTTGAGAAAAATACATTAACCAAAACATGACTAGTACTAGGAATTGAAACCAAATACAAGTCTTATGGGAAATAGAACACTTGTAACAATAGAACTACCATATTGTCAGCATATTAGCATATTGTTCAAATATGATAATAGAAGTTTTGCTTTTAACACACCTTGTGCTTAATCCCTTTGATTTGAAAAATAAAGAACATGTGCAATACAAATAAAATAATCATCAAGTGCTCAAACAAACAATACAAATCGGTTAATACTTGTGAAAATTGATTAGAAACAAACAATACAAAATCTCAAATCCACATGTAATTAGTAGATTCATTGATATATGCAGAGAAATCACAAATTCCAAACAACAATATTGATACACTGTAATTAGTAAACTAAACCTAGAAATCCCAAATTCCAAAAATCCCAAATCACAAAATTGATTTTCATTAATATATGCTAAACACAGAAATCCCAAATCGGAGAGGAAGCAAAGCAGAGATTGTAGAAGCAAAGTGGAGAGAATACAGAGAGAGAAAGAGATACCTCGGTTGAAGCTTGATGGAGTTGCAGAGAGAGAGAGGAAGAGCGATGATGGTGAGGGATGAGGAAGCGATGGAGTTGCAGAGAGAGGAAGAGCTGCGTTGAGAGAACCTGCGTTGGAAGGGCCGGCAATGACCCGAGCCAACTCGTGAATAGTTCGAAGCTCGATTCAATATTTGACTCGTGAACTTGGTTGATGAACCAAATGAGATGAACTTGAGTTAAAAATTAAGTCCGTTAAATAAATGAGCTGAACACAAACTATATATAGTTCGACTCGTTTGACTCATGAACTATATATATATATATAGGGAGGGATCAAATTACACCGGTGTAACATTTGAGTAATGTTACACCGCTCAATAACGCTTTAACGAATTCAAATTTTACAAAATTCACCGTTGGATTGAAAGTTTATATCGTATAGATCATCTATGTTGAGTTTTACAAAAATCTAAAATCGTTTGACATGTTTTTGAGACACATCAAAATTAACGGTATTCAATAAAAACGCAAAAACCGTTAATTTTGATGTGTCTCAATAACATATCAAACGATTTTAGATTTTTGTAAAACTCAACATAGATGATCTATACGATATAAACTTTCAATCCAACGGTGGATTTTGTAAAATTTGAATTCGTTAAAGCGTTATTGAGCGGTGTAACATTACTCAAATGTTACACCGGTGTAATTTGATCCCTCCCCTATATATATATATATATATATATATATAAATTCTCAAATCTTTTTAAGTGATGCAATTTTATCTTGAAGGGGAAACTTATTGGAGTATGGAATTGCAAGAATATTTTGAGAATAATTGTGGAATTTTGTTGATTTTTCATTTATAGTTTTATTACTTGTATCGGTTTATGCCGGTTTGAATTTTGTATGTGTTTATCCATTATACACTTAGGATGAATTTTATTTTAATTTAATATTTGCTTTTTCTTTTTTAAAAAATAGTTTAAAAGACTAAAGATCAAATTTTGAAAAAAAAAAATTGACATTAGAATCATGTGATTTAACTTAACGAGTTGAACCTAACGAGCCGAACCGAACTGTTCGTGAACTTTAAACGAGCTGAACTTGAGCTGAAAAAAGAGTTCGTGTTACAATTGAGCCGAGTTTCGAGCTGAACCAATTTCTGACGAGTCGAGTCGAGCTCAGACGAGTTCGACTCAGCTCGACTCATTTCCAGCCCTATTTGGAAACAAATCATTTTAATTCCCCTCAAATAAAATCATTTTAATTCCCCTCAAAAACTACATTCCCTAAAAAAATGACTCATCCAAACACACTCTTATAATGATTGTGGTAGACAAAATGAATAGCAAATCTATTAATAAGAATTTATTTATTTTTGACAAAAAACATTAATAAGAATTTTTGAACAAGGAAAAATGAATTTTATTAAAACTAACGACAAGTCCTGAGCACAAGAAGTGTCAAGCAGAACAACAAAAGTTTACAATAAATCAATATAACCAAAGCATCGTCTAGCTAATATCCAGACAAACTAAAGGGTTCGACCACCACATATGAGAATTCAAATCGATATTTGCATTACAAGCTTTCGGCCACCATAGTGAGTGAACTTTAACTTTCTGTAACAATTGAAGGACTGTTGAATCTCTTGCCTTGAAAAATCTACCATTTTGTTTGTGCTACACCACTCAAATGCTACATAACCACACTAGCTGCATAAGTAAAATACTATTATAGTTTTATGTATAAGTAAAATTTGATTTTTTACATTCATTAAAAAAGTTATATATATCTAGTCTATATAAGTTAAATTTTGTTTATATATGAAATTGAAAAGAGTACCTTCCGAAGAATTAACATTTTGAACGATTCTATTGTTAATGTACTATTTTGTCCAAAGTTTTGAGTTTCTACTGTATAATTTTTAGAAATTATATGATTTAAAAAGTTTACTTTTTTCCTTTTCTTGCATATTAGTACATTGTTTATATCTAAATATCAATTTTGTGTGTGTTTAAATCTACTAAAAATATAAGTGATTGGACCGGACAATCTTAGTTGTATTGTAATTAACTTTAAAACTATTTATAGGACTGGACAAACTGAGTGCTAAAGGATTGAAAAGAAAAACCAAAATTATTGTTTCTACTGAACCACAAGACAATTTTTTGTCATATGCACAAAATATGTAAAATACCAAAAGAACCTTTTTATCCATCAAACATCACACAAGACAAAATTTATTCTATTCCTTAAACTTAATTTATCATATGCTATTTAATTATGTATTATTTTGTCTAATGTTTACATTATGCAAATCAAACAGACACCATCAATATAACCGGATTTAGATCCTCTTCAATTTTTCTTCTCATGTTTTCTTTCCATTTCTTAATTTTTTTTTGGTTTTTCACCACCAATTTAATCTGGTTCAGGGGTCAGTTCTGGCATCAAGTGGTTCCAGCCCCCTCCCGATCGCAGTTGCGGGGGATCGAACTGTGGTCCTCTCTACCAAGTTCAGCGCCAATCACCACTGAACCAACTAACGATTGATACTCAATTTCTTAATTTAATGGTTAATAAATCACAAAAGAATATAAAAATATTTAAGAAGAGAGAGAGAGAGAGAGAAAAAGTTGAATAAATAACTATACTTAGTATAACATAACCAACATAAGAGAAAAAATTGGAGAAAATCAAAATCCGATATAACCGGATTAGTCAACCGCCCTATTTAATAACTCACCTAACCACAATAATTACTAATGCTGATAGCATCAATAGTTATTGCATGGATTTCCTATTCTCCACTCGTGAGCAGTATTAAATATTTATACTAGTACTATTTATATCTTACATTAAATGTTTGTGCGCATTTCCTGTATCCCTTTTGTAAGCCACATAAAATGCTAATATTTATTTAATATTATTATTTTAAGTGAATAATAACATGGCAAAAATTGATGAAAATTTTTAAACTAACAAATTTAAATAAACACATTAAATCAATTTAAATTATACCTAAGAAATAATATATAAATAAATATATTAAATATTTTGAAGTTTCAATATTGTGTGTAATATAATTCTATTTTTTATACTAATATTTTAATTAAATATTATTACTAACATTGTTTTATTTATTTTACAAAAAAAAAGAATTCTATTTTTTTATGAAAAGTATGGATTTGTTTGGATTAATTGTTTTTATTTTTTGGATTAGCTTGACTATATATATTTATTTGTATGGATTTTTTTACTAGAATATAATATACACACAAATGTTGATCAAAAATTGAAAAGAACTATATTTTGGGGCTTCCTTCACTTAATTAAGTCATAAAAAAGTCTCCTTCATTTAAAAAATAGTTTACAAAAAAAAGAAAAGAAAGAAAGAACATACACACAAACATTATATATAGAGAGAGACGTACCATTTGAACAATATGATATGATTTTAATTTTATTAAGAATTTGCAAAGTCATGGAAATGTATAAGTTTGTGATATTGGTTCTAGTAATTGGGAGCTCTTTGGTTGGAATCACAAAAAGTGCTCGTCAAGGTGCTGTTGAAAATTTTCAAAGTTACCCACAATCATATTCATATCCTAATCATACTGAATATACAACACAACATTGGTGTTGCAAAATAGCTTGGAAGTGGATTTGCTGTGATGATGGTACACCACAACAGGGGTGATCGATTGTTTTTTTTTTCTCCTTGATAATTATTCATCAACCACCTTATATTACATAACTATATATGAATAACAAAAAATAAGGTTGATGAGAAATTTCCTTTTTTTTTATCTATTATGCCTTTATATTATCATCATAAAAATATTACATAAGTATCAATATATAACAAAAAATAAGGTTGATGAATTATTTTTTTTTATCTATTATGCCTTTAGATTATCATCATAATTTTATCTTCTTCCATTGGCAGAGGAGAAATAGGAGAGAAAAAGAGAGGAGAGAAAGAAAAGCACGGAAATCAATGCATGAATTTAGACTAATGTTAGTCTAAGTTCATGCTCTGGTTTCTGTGCTTTTCTTTCTCTCTTCTCTTTTTCTCTCCTATTTCTCATCTGCCAAGCAAAACCTTAAGGTTGAACAATTGTTTCGATTAGACGAAATTCAAATTTAATTTGATGATCGTTGGCAACTTGGCATGGCAGCTTGTAGGTACCAACACAAATTCTACCATATTTTCATGATTTGTGATTGAGATTCCAAAAAAAATAAAAAAATTTAGATCTGCATTTTAGAGAAGTACTTAATTGATGAATGTGAATTTGAGTAAATAATTGTTTTGTTTTTAATAATAAATTCTTAAAAAAAAAAACCTAATATAAGCTAAATGTTAATAAAGATAGGTAAAATTACGCTAAATGTCAATTTTATATTATTTATTTATAACATTTTAGTTCTTTATCTTTTATTTTATCTTTTATGTCTTTTATATTTTATAATGTGCCAATATAATCACTTTTCTCATTTTTTTTATTTAAAAAATGTTAATGTTTATTTTAATTTTTTTAATAAAATTAAATAAACTTAATTAGAATTTTGATGAACATGTTCATCACCTTTATCAATATCTTCCTTAAAAAAATGTCAGCTCAATACACCTCCATTTATTTTGTATGGATCTATATTTTATATTCTACATTTTCTTCAAAACTCAAAAATTAAAATTTCCATATTATTAATAACCCAAGCAGAAGAAGATGAATCTGTTCAAGATGAAATTCCACGGAACAACGAAAACAATGCTGGTGAAGGATAAGAAGAGTTCTTCCCTTTATATATTACCTCTTGGTCTCTATCAAGCCCCATTCCAAAGGCCACACGTACATAGGGATAGGGTACTTCTCTCATCATCTCAAAATCAAATTTTTATCACACCCTTTGATTCAATCCATAAAAAACTCACCTCTTTTTAGTTTTAATAAAAAGAAATTTGAAAATAAAAAGCTTTAGCATTTTTTTTAATAAAAAATGGAGAAAAGAGTTTATAGCCGTGTGTTATAAAAGATAAATGACATAAATGGAAGAAAAAAAAAATGAATAAAAGTATTACAAATAATTAAGATAAAAGACCTCACAATTTGGCTTAATTACGGATAAAAAAAATTAAGCTTCATAATATAATTCTAAAGCCATCTATACCTATCTTTTCTTTTCTTTTTTGATAAAGTCATATACATCATTCTTGGATTTACAAAAGTATATTTAGTGCATTTACAAAACCATACATGTGCTTATGATCAGCTCGTACCATACTGGAATTAACACCAAAACAATTTGTCACTACAACTAATTACCAATATTTTATCAATTAGTTATTTATTATATGCGCATTTTCAAAATAAAAAAAGGAATGAAGATGAAAATATCTTAACCAAAAACCCTTAATGTGTAACCAATATCTTAACTTAGCATTGTAATTCTCACATGGACATGGTTGCTAATGAAAATTAAAATTCTCTCGAAAGAAGAAATAGTTTCATACCACACTAAGGTTAAATAATTAGTCAGTATTAACAAAATTGAAAGCTAGCATGCAGGATCATAATATGGATCATCAACATCAACATCAACATCAACATACATCATCATCATCATCATCATCATAGTTGACAAGGCAAGGTCCCGTTGTAATTTGAAGTTTATAAATCCATCTAAAATAGGTGATCCACGAGTGTGGCAAAATGACATAATTTTTTTGGAGGCAAAAAGAATTCATCACTGTCCACAATTTTTAAGGTTGTGAGTAGTGAGTTAATTAATTTGTTCATTATAGAACCATAAAATTTGTGTTAAATGGGCACTTAAGGAAATAAAAAAAATAGGTTAAATAATTTTTTAGTCATAATAAATATTTCATATTTTGTTTTTATTCATTTAAAAAAATATATTTTCATTTTAGCTATAAAAAATATATTTTAATTAAGCAACTTTTAGATTTCTTAATTATTTTTCATCACGATTTTTATCCCTGCTTTGACCTCAATTCATATGTGTCATTCGAGATCTTAATTTTTTTTTAAAAACTAAAAATAATTTTTCTACTGAAACTAAAAATGAAATTTGAGTACTGTAAAAAAAATGAAATTTAAGTTATTTATTAGGACAAAAACTGATTTAATCCTAAAAAGATTTAAGAAAATCAAGAGGGCTTTGAGTTGCTTATTTTTGGTCCTATCTTGAACTTAGTTGCACAAAACTGAATCATTATTTTTTTTGGCAACAAATGTACCATTATGTTTCTTAATGAAAATTTGAAATAAGAAATAACATTTTTTTACGAAAGATAGATAAAAGTAAAACGAATTTGTTGCCAAAAAGTAAGTAGAAGAGAAATAATAATATATTACCTCAATAGAATGAAATAAAAGTATATGTGAGTTTTTAATTAATTAATATAATATATATTTATATACCAAGATAATTATGTATGGATGAAATGTACCTATTCAAAAACCAATCCTCCGCTAAGAACCTACGTAAACGAACAACAAACTGTGCCGCTAAATTTTTTTGGATTATAAAACCAATCCTCCGAAAAACTATATTTAAAAACCTAAAAAAAACAATATTACTATGCATAACTCTTTAAACTATTTTATTTGTACGTATTAACAATTATATCGAATATAATTGTATTCAAAAGAATTGGTCAATAATTGCACATATGAATGGTAGCATCACTAACGTGATTAAAAAAGTTAACCAGGCAAAATATATCAAAAGCATTGAAAAACATACTGATGGCATATATGTGAATAATATATATTAGTATTGAGCTAGATTATATAGTTCATTCATCGTACATTATATATTATATATAATAAATAAATTGTAATAAAAATTATAAATTGCCATGATTTTAAAAATAAAGTTGATATATAAAGTTTTTAATGGCTTTCCATTTGCCTATTTAAAAAAAATGAAATACAAAGCAAATCAAGTGTGTGTGGCGGTTTATTACTAATTGTACTTGACTAATTTTAATATACACAATAAGTATTCTTTTGCTGTTAAAAAAAAAGGTCTTTGATATTTATTTTTCTTTTTTTTGGTACAAAGTGTTTGAAATTTCTATTGTAGAATGGAAAGGGTTAAAAACCATGGATGAATAGTACAAGAAAAAGCATATTTAGTGGTGAAAATATACCTTCACTCGAGTGAAATAACATTTTAAATCATAAATCAGCAGTCCCAATAATAGTAAATATAATTAATGACTTAATTACATATTTGATCTATTATGTTTTTTAATTTGCTCTCTCTCTCTCTCTCTCTCTCATCTAAAACTTTCACATTCAGATCCTCATTTAAGTTACTACCATTACCATATTTGAACAATTGTTTCATTCAAGTGAATTCAAATTTATTTTAATGATGATTAGCATTGGAGCTACTTGTTACCAACATAAGTTCCACTGTATTTACATGAAATTTTGTCTTGTTGTTAGTGATTTATTATGTGGTAATTGGACCAAAGTCCGCTGAAAACACTAGTGAAAAAAAGACTTTTTGTGAAAGAATTTCACATCACTAGGTTAAGTACCTAATGTTAAAGATGATACATGCAGTGGCAATTTGAAAATTTTAGTGAACTTTGGAGTATGGTTTTCACATCAATGTTTTAATAAATGTGCAATATTTTCATATCGGTCAGGGCCGGCCCAAGGGCCAAGCGACCCAAGCTAGGGTTTTAGGCCTCAAACACAAACAACATTGCATAAAGACCTCTTTTAAGAATTCCTTTTAGGCCTTTATTTTGTTGGGCCGGCCCTGATATATGTGAATTGTATATAGAAACACGGTGGTAGTCTTGTAATTATGGTGAAACACATTGCATAAAAGAAACCCTAGCCTTATTCACTCTCACAAGCCTTCATTCCTCGGAACCCTAATTGAATCCCTCTCACTCTGACCAAAATCATTCCCAAACCCTAATATGTAAGCTTATTCTCGAATCCCTCTCACTCTCACGAAGCCCATCAAGAACCATAATTTGTAAGAAGAAGAAACGTTCTTTGTTCGCGTGAGAAGAAGAAAAGTAAGCGTTGAAATTGAAGTGAAAATTCGTCGAAATTTTCACGGGTTTTCATTTTCTCTTTCGATTTTCATATTTTTAATCATTTTTCCATCCTCTCACCTTTAATTGAATACACAAGTTTTTCCTTTGATATAATTATTTTTCCATTCTTTCACTTTCTTAGAAAGTAAACAGGGTATTTGGAGAGATCGAATAGTAAGGCATGAGAGAAACGAAGCTTAGATTGAACTGCTAGTGAAGAAGATCAAACCGAAAGGAAACAACCTACTAGCTAGGTAAATCACTTCAATTTCAATCAATTATTGATGATTAATATTGATTTATTATTGTTTATGTGTTGATTTTTGTATTTTTATGTGTTGATTTTTGAACAATTCATTGCCACATTCATGGAATTCTGATTCTAGGGCAAAATCAATATATCACTACACCATTTTTGACTTTCGGCAACACCAGAAAACCGTGGCAGAAGTATCAAAACCGTTGCCTAAACATTTGGGCAACGGTTTCCCAGGCGTGGGATATACGGCCATTGGCTAAAGGTTTAGGCGACGGTTTCTGTACTATTGGCAACAAATTGTAAAAACCGTTGCTGAAATGCATCAATAGGCCACGGTTTGGGTACCAGTTTAAGGCGACGGTTTTTATCAAACAACGATAAATAAGCGTTGCCTATACGTATAGGCCATGGTTTACACTATTGGACCAAATACTGAAAACCGTTGCGTGTTGTTTAAACCAGCATATAGAAAACCGTTGCCACACACTATAATAAAAAGATATTGCCTGTTGCACTGTTATATAAAATTCAATATCAAGTGTTGTATTGTACATCAAAATTGAATAAAATATCATTGACTCTTAGGGTCCGTTTGGTTCGAAGTTTTTGGAGGGGAGGGGAGGGGAGGGGAGGTGAGGGAATATTTTAAATTTTTATGTTTGGTTCAATTTTTTAACGAGGGGAGGGGAGGGAAGGGGAGAAGTAATTTACTTTTTTACTCTTAACCTTATAAACTCAAAATAAGGATTAAATTATAATGGATATATTTCGTCAAAAAAAAAATCTAATGGATATATAACAAAAAAAAAATCTAATGAGTAGAAAATCTAATTTTTTTTTCTGTTGTAAAAAAATAAAACGTAGAATTTTAGTATTCCAACAAGGATAATTTTGAATTTTAATAAAAAAAATGAGGGTAATTTTGTCAACACAATAAATTATGTTTTACCTCGCCTCCCCTCCTTAAAAATCCCTCCCCTCACCTCCCCTCCCCTCCCCTCCTTCTCAGTTGAACCAAACGGACCCTTAAATATTGACATTTATTAAATTTATATAAAGTAATTGCACTACAAACAATAGTATATAAAGCTAAATTTAAAGTTAAATATACACCATTAACACACACAAATAACATTCATAACTCTAATGACTTGCCCTCTGGACATGCTCATCAATGTGCAACACAAATCTCATGCTTGATTCTCAACTTGAGAAATTCAACGCTCGACCTTATCTCACGTATTATAATTGGAAGCACTCTTTGACCCTTGTCATGAGATTTCATATTTATCTTAATGTTTGCTTCCTTTATCATTTGTTCTGAAAATATTTAACCACCAACAAAATTAGAGATAACTTAGGAAAACAACCATCAATTGAAAAACCAATCAAATATTTAAACGAATAAAATGATGAATAAAACATATGTTAATATTGTCAAAAAAAAACATATGTTAATAATTCACCATCATATAGCCAATATATTACATTTTTCGTGTATACTTTATCAAAAGGAAAGATTGCACAATAACAGAGAATTTTTGTGTATACTTTTATTAATGGTATACTCCTTGCTATGACTTATATTTTCTCACCCAAACCTAGTATATTCCTTGTTGTGACTGATATCAAAATAATATAAGCCACAATCTCATCAAATTCAAGAACTAGTGTGTACTGCATCAAAAAAGAGAGAGTTGGTATATACTTAACCATGATCTTAAAAGTAGGACATCTAAGGCATATCAAAACAAGACCATGATATCGATAATCTTCCTTATACAATATGATAAAAAAATAGGCAAGTTGAAATGCATAAATGATGAGAAATATCACTAATCATATTATCAAATTAAAAAGATAAAGCTACTAGCCAACAAATAACTTAATGATCTCTTAACTATCAACAAATAATGACATGGCATCCCCTGATGCAAGAGATATATGATAATTGTTGGATTATTTACTTACATCATTGTTTGCCAAAGCCCAAAAATAATGCAGGTGCTTTGTACTTCTCAAACATAAGCTCTGCTCCCTGCAAGAATTAAAACAAACTGAATTATACATGGTATTAAAAAGAACTCAATTAAATCTAGATGATAAACTAAAGCCACAGAACACATTTCTATACTAAAAAAGGTTCTACAAGGAGCATGGATGATAAACTAAAGCCACAAAACTCAATTAAATCTAGATGATAAACTAAAGCCATAGAACTCAATTTAGTCTTTCACTTACGAAGTACAAACAGCTTCACTCAAAGTTGAGGATGACAAAAATGTTTATCGATCAAGTCACAAGTTCTTATTCCTTGAGCAATCACAGATTATGACACTTAATCTCAATAAATTAGCTTTCATACACAACAAAATATGACTAAAACAAGCTGAAACTATATGACTAGAATAATTGAGAAAAAAAAAGAACTTGTTATCTCCTTCAACTCAATCAAATCCTTTCTCAAGGTTCAAGCTCCTTGCAACTTTAGCAAGCTCAACAAATTACTTAGTTTCACTACCTTTTTTTTTGTTTTGAATAAGGCTAATATTATTAGAATCAACCAAGTACAAGAAGTACTTGAAAAGAGTACAAAGGCATTCAGCCCCAACAACAATAGCAGAACAGTTGCGACACCAGAAAACAGAAAAATAAAACCACCCTCCTACACCCTTAAAAGCAAAAACTGGTGCAATAAAACAGTAGCAGCAAAGCCTCACAGCAGACATCGTAAATTAACGCCTCAAACACAGCCCCGGATCCCAACACCACTCGTAAAAGAGGCAAATCGGAATCTTGTGCCAACTTAACCCCCATCTCCAAGACAGCAGTTTTATAGCATCAACAGCCTCCACCGCATTCCACGGTGCTCCAAGTTCACCCTCGTCGGTATTCGATTTCGCAATAGTTACCACGAGAAGGCTATAACTTTGGAAGGTGCCGGACTTTTCCAAATGTTATTGAAGTACACGCAGCTCTTGCACACTAAACGTCGAATCCGCCGATAGCATACTACCAAGTAACATATAAGCAGACCTTACCGTGAAATTCCCGCTCTCCTCTAACACCCACTGCCACACATCCTCCTCCTCCGACACCGCCAACACCGAAACCAACTCCAATAAATCCGTGAGAAGGCTGTCCCCCCACGCAAACAGCCGGCACCTTCACTACTATCCAGTTCATTAAAATTGGTGACGATGTATATGTAGTCTTAACAACAAATTAGTTAAATCTGAATGCAAATGAGTATGTTCAATTGTTAAAGCTAAATACAATTGACAATTGAAATTGAGCATGGGATGCACACCGTAGGATCAACCAATAGGCACTCCCTACTAAAAAAGAAACATGCCAATTGAAGAATTAACAACTCCTAAAGTATGTGACATAAAAAGATTAGAAAAGATAAGAACAATAAAAAGGAAAAATCATGAAAACTAGTAAGACAAGAAAAATCATTACATAGTAAAATAACCCATTCAACGGTGTTATGAAAATAACCAATAACAACACAAGAAGCGGTACTCCACATTTCTACTGGGCAGGCCTAGCTACATGATTCCAACATTTAGTATATAGAAATAGAATCTTTACAGAAAGTCACAGCAACCCACCAAAACAAGAGGTATTCAAAAACAACGCCGCTTAAAAACCCTAGAACCACTTCATTCCATTGTTAACACACAAAAAGAGATATTCATCAATAGCAATCCCAGTTTAGGTCACATTTGCTAACAAAGGAAAAGGTGTATTTACAGAAACGTACCAGAGAGTTTTGGTTTGTTTATTACGAACCAGAGAGCTTCAATCCAAACCAGAGAAATCACAACCAGAGATTCAGAGCTTTAATCGTCGTTTCGGTAACAGAAATCCTTAAATCTTCGTTTCCATTATAAACGTAAGCTTCAATCGTCGTTTCGAGCTTCGATTCTTGCGTTTTGTGTGATTAGGGTTTGGGTTTTCGATGGAAGGAATGGTTTGCTATATGGAAGAAGTAATCGATTTGGAAGAAAAGAGGGAATCGATGGAAGAAGAGAGGGAATCTACGATTTGCTATATAGAAGAAGGAATGTGTTTTGGGTTGAGTTTGCTGCATTTTGGGTTTCCTTGATTGAGTGTTATGGTCTTATGGAACATGTCTTCGAGTTCGTGGTTTTATTTTATTTTTCATTTTAATTTTAATTAAAATAAATAGAAAAGATCTATGACAAAAAGAATTAAAAAATAGAAAAGATTTTAGGCTACGGTTTTGCAACCCTATAGGCAACGCGTACTTACGAGTGGTCTAAAAATAATACTAAACCGTAGCCAAAAGGGGTTTAGGCCACGCTTTAATACGAGTTGCCTGTTTAATGCGAAAAGGCAACGGTTATGTGTTTCCAACGCTTATAAAACCGTTGTCTAATCTGAAAAGGCAACGGTTTTCAGCAGAATACTAAACAAAGTGTCGAAACATGGCAACCTGTAGAAAACCGTCGCCTATGTGTCTTCTGACAACGCTTTTTCAGCCGTTTCCTATAATGTCGTTGCCTAAAGTCAAAAATGTTGTAGTGTATACTTCTTCTATAACATTTGGACGAACATATATGTTCGAAGTTAATACATCCCTTGAATACTTGAAGTATTTAAGATTTGGAGCATTCAATATGAAATACTCTGTATCGCACTTGTTTATCATCAATCTTGTTAATCCAACTGGTTCATCCACCAAATTAAAGTTCACCAAATTCCAACACTTCTCAAGACTCAAACTCTCAATCGTGTGACAAGTTGACTACAAAGTTCCAAGAGTTTTGGTACTAACTTTAATCCAACGCAAAAAAAAAAAAAACGTCTTTGAGTGTAGTAAAGTTAACAATCTGGTATACCAAAACTGCACCAAATACAATTTCAGTAATTTGAGCAATGATCCAAGTTCATAAACAATCGATGGCAATTGAAACAATGCATCATGATCACCCGAATTCTTCTTATCCCATTTTGGATCGGAGAAATTAAGATTCAAATCTCTCACCCTGCATTTGTGATAAAGTGTGCAACACGGGGTAAGATATTTTATCATAATTTCTCCGATCAAAAATGGGATGAGAACAATTCGGGTCATCATGATGCATTGTTCCAATTGCCATCGATTGTTTATGAACTTGGATCAATGCTCGAATCACTGAAATTGTATTCGTGCAGTTTTGGCATACAAAATTTTGTTAACTTTACTACACTCAAAGAGGTTTCTTTGGGTTGGATTGAAGTTAGTACTAAAACTCTTGGAATCCCACAAAGTGCCTATTGAAGATTTTCAAAGATATTCTTCACCTCCTACCACTCATGCTGAATATATATCAACCACAAAAATGGTGTTGTGGTGAAGTTTTGAATATTTGGACTCCATTTCATTTTATTATATATAATGATTGTGGTGGTGGACCAAAAGTGCATCGCAAAAATATTCATAAGAATTAAGTCACCTTCACGAACCAAGTACTGTATTACAAAACTATGAATGAAAAAATAAATTAGAAAGTTTGATCTTATATATCTATTATGCTTTTTCATCATTATAGTTATATCTTGTACAATTGTTTCATTGAGGCGAATTCAAGTTTATCTTGATGATTGTTGGCATCTGGCAACTTACTAGTTGGTCAAACAAATTTAATATATTTAGTCCAAATTTTTTCGACCAATTTTCTATTATATTTTGGGATGGAGAGAGTATTCTTTGTCCATACCTACCTACCCATTTTCATCGCTATACTTAATAGATGAAGAATGTGAATTTAAGTAATAATTGTTTTGATTTTAATAATTAATGTTTCTTTAAATTAGAGTAGTGTACAGGGGCGGACCCGGACTTCAATTACTAGTGGGGCTAACATTTTTGCTCGAAGAATTAAATTATATTAAATTTAACAAAACGTTATAATAAAAATATTCGTAACAACTAGATTTATAAACAAAATGCTCTATCTTCCAATATTTCAAAATCAATGACTTTGTTACTCTCACTACTACTAGCTTTGTCTTTAGGCAATACCGGAAAAAATTTCTTCATCCTGATTCAGTTAAACACAAACATAAATTTTTTAGAACATAAAATATTTTAAATTAAAACAATTATATCTCAAAAACAAAACAAAGAAAAAGTGATCACAAAAATCATATAACATAAGGTATAATAATAAATGATTCTTTGAGTGCTTCAGTACTTGTGTTTCTTGAAGTAAGCATTGACACATATAGTGGAAAGCACAAAGTGACAAAACACTTAAAGTGCCACAAGACACAAAAGGATAGAAAGCAGACACGAAGCATTTAATATGCCAACTAGCCCAAACAAAACAAAAGCCAATATAAGCAAAACAAAATCACTTAATGCTTCTTCTTACCTTTTCTCTATGTATCAGTACCCTTCTTGGCTATTATAATAGTTCAATGTTTAAGTTCAACACCCAATTTATGGAAACTCAAATCATGGTTTCTAGTTCACTGTTCACTTAGGGTTCTGTTCTGTTTAATTGTTCCCCAATTATAGAAACCCAAACTCAAATTCAAATTCAACACCCACTTTCAATATCAAATCAAATCCCTAACATTATACATTCAAATCTGATTCCTTTTGTTGGATTTATATTGTGGAATAATGTGTTCTTATTTCTTTCTTATGATAAAATTTCTTACCGGATCTGATTCTGCTGATGGTTGAGGTGGTTCGTCGAATCGTCGGTGGTGCGTGCAGTCCGTCGATGGTGGTGAGTGCGGTGCTGTCAGTTGGTGGTGTGCCGCGCGCGGTGGTGTGCGATTGTGAAACTATGGATTGTTTTTTTGTCTCGTGCAAGAAGAAGAGAAGGTTGTGGAACCAGACTTTGACCGAGGGTATTAGAGTAATTTTCTATGTAAATTTTTTTTTTTTTATTGGACTGGCCGTGTGGCTATAGCCACACCTAGCCTTACACAGGTCCGCCCCTGGTAGTGTATGTATGTTCTTGCAGTTTGTTAGTCATTTCATTCATAATATTTAGCATTTAGCATCCGTGTTAAAATAATAATTTTTCAAATAAATAAATTAATATAGTCAAATATGAAGATAAAAAAATAAAGAGTCGTAATATAATTCTCAAACCATCGGTCTCTTTCTACGCTCTTATTGTTTATTGGATGTGCATATAATTGCAGAGATTAATTAATTGGAAGTGTAATATTGCCCCTTGCACATATAACTTAGGAGAATTTTTTCTTTTTTTGACAAATTAGGAGAAATATATTAAAACTCACAATAGTTAAATTTATTAGACCGAATACTGGACTTAGCACCGATCTGGCAAGCTTAGAAAAATCATAAGTCTGGAGCACCAGGAAAAAAATCATACAAACCAGTGCAAAAAAGTGGAAATGTCGGTAAAATCGATAAACCGGATCCATTTTATTAGTCCGTTCAACTTTTGTTCCAAAAAAATATTAGCACAATGTCATAGTGAAGGTGTTACGATACTAATTGCGGTCCTCACGGTGTGAATTGATCATAATTTGTTCTTTAATATAAAAAACGGTGATAACAGTAACGGTATCGGCACCTGCCAAAACCGTTTTGTCGCGGCCATTTTCGCGGTCGCGAACCTTTATTTAAAACCCTGATTCCAGCACCCTCTCAATTGCAGTTGCAGGGGATCAAATTGTAGTCATCTCTAACAAGTTCAGCGTCAATCACCACTAAATCAACCAACGATTGATTAAATTGTTAATTTTATAGTGATATATAGTGAATGATATAAAATATTACTTGATATTGACATTACATGTAGATAATTTTCAACATTTATCCATCTCCTCCACACTTTTGGTTATCTTTGGGTACTAGTATGTGGATACCACTAATTTACGTGATCATTTTATTCAGGTGGATTTCGAGCACGCCGATCTTTTTTAAATTCATTTGGCTTACCTACATTCGGTATAATTACTCAGCCGCTCAATTAAAAAAACTTACCTTGCCACGTTAATTATTGATAACGGATTATCAATGACGTCAATACTTATTTCGTGAATTTTCCATACTAATCTCATAAGAGCGATGACGAGGATAACTTTGATTTTTGGGTGAAATGGTGAAGGAAGGTATTTGTATGCCATAATCACAAATGATTCTACCCATCGATGTACATTGTCCATACTAATCTCATAATCACAATGATTCTATACATTGATGTGCCATAATCAAATTGATTCTCCTAATAAACCATAGTTGGCTATGCATTAATACAACTATAAAAAATAAAATGACACATGAGATAATATTTAGTTAATACTAATATTTTAATCGAATAATAACATGATAAAAATTGAAGAAAATTCAAAGAAAAATAATTCTATTAATGAGATTAGCTTAAATATATTTACATGTATAGATTTTTTTTTTGTTTTGACTAGAATATTCACACTAATACTATAAATAGAGAGAAATACCATTAGAACAATATCATTTTAATTTTATTAAGAATTTGCAAAGCTATAATGGAAATTTCGTTGAAGATGATTTCTAAGTTAGTGATATTGGTCCTAACAATTGGGAGCTATTTGGTTGGAATCACACAAAGTGTTGGCCATGGTGGTGTTGAAAAATTTCAAAGCTATCCACAATCATATCCTCCTAATGATGGTCAATATACATTACAATCACCACATTGGTGTTGCAACAAAGTTTGGTGGCTTTGTTGTAATCCCCATTGCGTTTATATTAATAACTAATTTTGAGACTCGTGCGAATGGTCAATATACATTACAATCACCACATTGGTGTTGCAACAAAGTTTGGTGGCTTTGTTGTAATCCCCATTGCGTTTATATTAATAACTAATTTTGAGACTCGTGCATTCGCACGAGTCTATTGACTTTTATTTATAAAATACTGTTAAAATATAAGTGACATCATTGTGTTATTTTTTGTAAAATTTATTTAATTAATAATTTTTTTGATTAAAGATAATTGTCCCGTGTATGATTAATTTTTTTTTATTAAAACAATTGTCCCGTGTATGAATTTTTTATTCAATTTCTTTTATGTATTAGTGATAAATATTTTGTCTTGTGTTTTTTTTTTTATATTTATTATTGATGAGAATTTATTCTTCTATTGTTTAAAAAAACTTATTTGTAAAAGATCATGTCCATTGATTTTTAATTTTTTTTATATTTAAGATTGATATTAATATATTATACTAAAGTATCAAATTTATTTAGAATTAAATATTTAGAAATATTTTTTAAATATAAGTGACGTCATTGTGTTCTTTCTTGTAAAATTTATTGAATTATTTTTTTTTTATTAAAGCAATTGTCCCGTGCATGATTTGTGTGTAATAAATTATAATTAATATTAATAAATATTTATTATTCAATTCCTTTTTTTATTAAAGCAATTGTTTCGTGTATGATTAAAAAAATTTATTAAAGCAATTGTCCCGTGTTAATTCGTAAGTTTTTTCTTTATGCATGTTAATTCATAAGTTTTCACTTACAAAAATTATATCTTTATAACATGTTTTCATAAACTACTTTATAAAACTTATAATAAGTCAATCCAAATAGACTCACTATGTTTTTGTTTCTATTTTAATGTTCTTTTATTATTAAGTTACTATTTTTTCATTCAAAAAAAGGTTAGTACTATTTTTTATGCGTATCTTTTATTTTATTTTTGTTCCTATTTTTATGCGTAAATTTTCTAATTAATTTTTTTTGTTAAATATATTGGATTAATATCTTTTTTTAGAGGTAATTTCAGATGCTATTTTTAAGGGAAGATTTTTCTTTTATGCTTATCTTTTTTTATTCTTCCTATTTTTGTTTTGTATTTTTTTTTAGTTTAGTGTTAAAATTACATTTAAGGGAATAAATTCTGAAATATTATTAAACTTGATTGGACAAATTTGGTATTTTAATAGTAGTTTTTTTTAATATAATGTAAGTAGATTGTAACCCCCCCTTACGTAGTATAAGGGGTGATTGATTGTTTTTCTCATTGTTCATCATAAGCCTCTAATATATTACAAAACTATATGAATAACAATAAATAAAGTTGATGAGAAAAAAAAAACTTATATATTATGCTTTTTTATCATTAAAATTTTATCTTCTCCCCTAGATCTTTAAGTTGCTATCAAACTTGAACAATTGTTTCCTTTAATGAAATTCAAATTTGTTTTGAAGATCGTTGGCATGACAACAAGTAGTTAGTGGTTACCAATTTGTGTTGTTGGTGGTGATTGAGATTCCAATTTTCATTTTCCTGATATGCATTTCGAAGAAGAAATAATTAATTGATGAAGAAGGTGAAGATTCAAGTAATAATTGTTTTAATTTTAATAATAAAAATAAATGTTTCTTAAAAAAATTAATATAGCCAAATGTATAAAAATAGACTTAATTATAGTTGTGGCACCTCTATGTTCATCATTTTGTAGAATTGTTCCATCTATTTTAAAATTTGACACTTTTGATTTCTCCTCTTGCTCATAAATTCCAAAATTCTAAAGGTCCGAAATTTAAATTATTATCCTAAATTTATATTTTCTAGATAACAACACATTATTTCCGTGAACTTAACTGATCAATCGATAGGATATTGCATTATATATGCAGAGGGTCGAGATTCTATCTCCGGACATTCCAAAACATAAGCGCACACAAAGCAATCCAATTAATTCTATATAATGATATGTTAAATTCATCATAGATTTGTTTCAACATTTTTACTTCAATTCCAATTTCATAATAGCATGACATAATCAATAATGCAAGCAATTGTTATTGGCGAAAAAAAATAGGATTTGAAGCATTTGACAGTGTTAAAATCAGATATTCATAACTTGCTAACGGTAAATTATATATTTACATATAGGCTACTGTTAGAGCCATCAAACACAAGTTAAAGATACATTTATAATTTCCATTTAGACTATCAATCTCATCAATCACTTTACACAATGATACTTTAAGAAGATTAGCATAGAAATCCATCTTAGATGTCTAATCAAACAAACATCTTCAGAAAATTACCAAAGAAAAATATAAACACTCATATGATCATGTAGCAAACTACCTTTTAAAGAATTATATATTTATATCTTCAAACTTATAAATTATCTTTATTTACATGCTTATTATAAGTTATAATAAGCATGTAAATAAAGATAAATTCATCCGATTTATTAGAGCCAAACATTATACAATGGTCAACAATTTGACCCATTGAGCAATAATTTGAATTTGAACCCTAGTTAGTCAGCCACTTAGCGGACAATGTACTTGGGAATAAATTGAATATGTACTCAAATTCCTTGGTACATGATTCGATTCCTACGGAAGGTAAAAATTCCAGTATAGAGGGAGGTGGAGAAGATCGTATGGTACAACGCCGAAATTGTCTACTAAATACGTAGAAAAGGGGTCCGAACTATTACAATAGGGACTCCGCTAATAAAAAGTAATTGTAAAATATTCAATATTATTTTTCAAATAAATATTAATATACTTTGACACTGTTCCTAGTGTCAAACTTTTTTTTTTGTTATTGTACCACAAATAAGTAATTTTTACATGTGAACATCAAATGAGAAAATCTATGCGTGGATTTTCACTCACATTGATAAATTTCCACAACAAAACAAATATCTAATTGCTTGAATCCTTGTCGTGTCAACACTCTATGTAATTCAATCGATTTGTTATTGCAAGTGAAAGTGATGAATAAGTCCAGATTTAAATATTACTAGTAAGTGTGTCAAAATATCTTGAAAAATATTATTTATGAATTATCATTATTTTATTTTATTATTTTTTTTTAAAACGGCAAAAAATTATTAAGGCATACTCTTAGCACAAGAAGAGCTAGAGAAGCAAGAAACAGTACAAGTACAACAAATACAACAAAAGCAAGCAACACGCAAGCCAGGCAACCACCAAAGACAAAGATACAAATAAATAAAAGAAAAGCAACAGCCCCTAGCTAAGACCACCCCAAACACGCAGGCAGCAGCAGTACACCGAGAAGATGAGCCCAGCCGAAAACAAAAACAAGGAAAAAGCTACCAACACCTTAGCAGAGAAGGCAATCTCCGGGGTCCCAAGTCCACTCATAGTACAAGCTAAGAGCCAACTTCAATCTCGATAAACTCCATTTCCACGATAAAACTTTAGTACTCTAAAAAATGCTATACGGATTGAAAGAACCATTTGCAAAAATGGCACTATTCATCGCCTTCCAAAGAGACCAAATTGTCGCATGCCAAATAAGCATAAATCCCTACCGAACCTTATTACTCCTCGCGACTCCCTTAAAAATCTCAAAACGAGAAGATAAAGAAGGCGGAATCACAATCTCCACAACAACCCATTTAAAAATCTCACACCACACCTTCATAGAGCTACGACAATGCAACAAAGAGATTAGTAGGGGTTTCTACTTTACCCACACATCCTACGCACTCCCACAGAACTTCCGACACAAGAATACCACACACCTCAAGATTATTTCTAGTTGGAATCCGATCAACGAGAAGTTGCCACGAGAATGCAATAACTTTGGAAGGCGCCGAACTTTTCCAAATTTGATCCAACACTCCCCTCAAGCCATCCTCCACCTCAAAGCCAATCAAAAGGTCCTCCGAAAGAAGCTTATATGCGGACTTTACCGAAAACACCCTTTCCGGATCCGGTAACCAACACCACCTATCATCCTCCAAAGTAAGCACCGCCGTACCCAAGAGATCTTTCAAATGAGCAACAAGATCCTCCTCCCATTGAAACAAGTTTCTACGCCCAGAAAAAGACCAAACACGGTCTTCCCCTTCAAAAGCAAGGAGATCCATCACCAAACTACTCTTTTGATTTGAAAGAGAGTAGAGCTGCGGGCTGTGATGCACGGGTACTCCGTTTTTGAAAGAGTACCAGTACCGGGTACGTACCGGGTACCGGTACGCGTACGGTACACCATGGGTACGCACCGACGGCGAACCAATTTTTTTTTTTTTTTTTTTTAGTCCGGTACGCGAGTGGTACTTGGCCGGTACGCGCGTGGTACTTGGCCGGTACGCGCGTTGGTACGGATCCAACAAAAATTTTTTTTTTTTTTTTTCATAGCAACTGTCCACATTCTTTTTTATATATTTTTATTAATTCAGTTTACTTTTTTATAAAGTACTCTGCTTACTCTTAAACCACAAATTACAACAAACTAACAAAGTAGCCGCTGCATATAGAAGACAAAACGGCAACGCACAGCAGTAGAAGACAAAACGGCAACGCACAGCAGTAGAATTATTTGTTTTATGTTTAAGTTTAATTATTTGTTTTTAAAGTATGGTATTTTTTATGTTTAAGTTTAATTATTTGTTTTCACAATATATTCTATTATTTTATTTATATAATTATAAAAAAAAAAAAAATATTGACGTACCCGTATCTTAATTTTTATAAAAATGCCGTACCACGTACCGGTACCGGATACCGGTACCGTACCCGCACCCGGGCATCATAGGCTGCGGGTAAGCAACGGCGAGAGGCACCTCACCTATCCACTTAGCATTTTGTTTACACTGAAAAGTGGTAAACAAACGCTAGTTTTACTTAAATAAATATGTGCGAAAATATGGTCTAACACATTCCAAAAGAGAGTAGACCTCCCATTACTCACTTTCCGAACCACCGACTCCTCAAACCACTTCTTAGCTGGAACAACCTTGTCAATTGCAATAATGTTATTCCACCGCGTAGACGCCCACGAGGGAATACTTAAAACACTCAAATCCGATTGATGTAGAATTTGGGAACCATACTTCGCAACTAAAACTTCTTTCCAAAGAGATCTTCCCGGTTGGAGGAGACGCCACCGCCACTTAGCTAAAAGGCTAAGATTCACAATACTAATATCTCGCACCCCTAAACCGCCCTTGCATTTGTCTTTACAAATTACCGACCACTTTATCCAACTAACCTTCCTCCCACCCTTAAATCCCCCCAAAGGAACTCCCTTTGGATACTGTTAAAGAATTGCCTTGAAAACTCAGAAACTCAGAAAATCAGAAAACTGAAGAAACTAGCAGCACTGTGGCGCCAGGCGCCAGGAGACCTCCAGAAATGGCTGTGGCTTCTGTCGACTGGCGCGGGGCGCAGGGTACATGGCGCTAGGCGCCAGTACGCAGCCAGATTGTGCAGTTCCGGTTTTTGTGCAGATTTTGTGGAAAAATTTGTTTCGGAGTGTATCTGTTTTGGATTCTGTTTTATTTTATAAGATAGATTTGTTTCTGATTTTTAGGCGTGTATTTTTCTATAAATAGGGAACTCTTTATTCATAGAAAAATAAGGTTGAAAACAATTAGGATTAGGGTTTGCCACACTAGAGTTTTAGAGAATTCATTCTTGGTATAATTCTAGGGGTTTGGGCGAATCATCCTTGGTTCACCTTGGGTAGCTAGGTCAAATTGAGTCTCTTCATCACGGAAGAAGGGATTCGGGATTTGGGTAGAATTAGGATTAATTCTTGTAACCCAATTGGGAATTCCTTGTGTAAAGTTTCTCATTGATCATAGTGGAACGGAAGGGTTGCTCCCTCCCCCAGATTAGGTTCATTAACACCGAACTGGGTAAACAATATTCTTGTGTTCTTCTCTTTTGCTTGGATTATTTACTTTCATCATCTCTATCAACTATTTTGGTTACTTGGTTAATTTGCTCCACACATCAAAATTCATTGGTGTGATTTTCAAGCGAATTCACAACAATTGGCGCCCACCGTGGGGCAAGGATCAAATCGATAATCAGGTACCATGGGTTCTAAGTTTGATATTGAGAAGTTTACCGGTAGTAACGACTTCGGGTTGTGGAAGGTAAAGATGAGGGCTGTCCTAGTCCATAACAATTGTGCTGAGGCTTTGAAGGGTGAACAGATGCCGGCGAGTCTTTCCGATGCGGAGAAGGCTGCTCTGAATGAAAAGGCAGTCAGGTGCATTACCTTGTGCCTCGGAGACAAGGTGTTGAGAGAAGTAGCAAGGGAGACCAATGTTGCGGGTATGTGGGCCAAGCTTGAATCATTATACATGACCAAGTCGGTGGCACATAAGCAGTTTCTGAAACAAAAACTCTACTTTTATCGAATGGTGGAGTCGAAATCCATAACGGAGCAACTGGCGGAATTCAATAAAATCATTGATGATTTGGCCAATATTGATGTGAAACTAGAAGATGAAGACAAAGCCTTACATCTACTTTGTACGTTACCTAAGTCCTATGAAAGTTTCAAGGATACCATGCTCTACGGCAAGGAAACACCAGTTACCTTGGAGGAAGTTCAATCGGCCTTGAGGACGAAAGAACTTACTAAGTTTAAAGACTTGAAGGTGGAGGATGGTGCTAATGCTTTAAATTTTTCAGGTGGAAAAGGTGGAAGTAGAGGTAAGAAGGCTAGAGCTAAAGGTAGTGACAAGTGGACTTGTTTCCACTGTCAAAAGAAAGGTCACTTCAAGAGAGATTGTCCGGAGTTGAAGGACAAGAATGGTTCCGCGCATGTTGTGGATGGTTCATCCGGTGATGAGAATTATGAAACAGCAGAGGCACTTGTGGTGTCGAGTTGGGAGTCGGAAGAGAGTAAGTCTCTATATTCTGGTGGTTCTCGTGATGTTCTAGAGTTGTGGGATGTCGGGGTTGTTTCAGATCAGGTGAAGTGGTTTTGCAAATTGCAAGATGGGGTTCATAGGGGAAGTACCGAGTTCGAGACTTTGGTGGAGGAGTTTCATCTTAAGGTGGAGGATTTTCAGCTTGAGGTGGAGGCTTCCGATAGTGATACTAGAGGAGGAGAAACAACACTAACTCTTGGCTATCAAGAAGGAGATAGGGATGAGAGTGGTAGTGGTGCACCGAAGTGGTACGACTGTGAAGACCTTGTGGGGTATGTTCCAATTGAGGCTGAAGAAGTGCAAAACCTATTAAAGAACTTCAGGGAAGCAATTGGGAACACCGACAGTAGAACTTGGGAACTTGTAGGGCTACTTGAGGTAGTGGAGCACAAGGAGAGTCCATTGTTGGAGCTTGAACAACAACCTAAAATTCCAAGGTTGGTTGAGGACAAGCAAGTCTTCGAGAGTACGGAAGGCATTTCGGGGTTCGAAAAGGGGGTGGTGGAGCTTGTAGGACTATCCAAAAGGCCGATGATAGTTGGATGCAAGCGTATCTTCAGGAGGACGGGTTTGATCACTCCGGGGGCTGAAGAGGTTGCGGTGAGTCTTGTGGGTGCTATCAAAAATCCTATGGTAGTGGGAGGCAAGACCTTCATGAGGGCGGAAGGCATTCCGAGGGATGAAGAGGTAGAGGTACAACTTGTGATTCTAGCAAGAGTTGTTGGAAGCAAGTGGAAGAGGTCAAGGTTCAAGTGGGACTTGGACTTGGCCAATGATCTTGAATAGTAGTTCAAGATGGAGGGAGCAACACGGTGGTTGATTGGATCACCATCGTTTTAAAGGCAAGGTGGAGAATTGTTAAAGAATTGCCTTGAAAACTCAGAAACTCAGAAAATCAGAAAACTGAAGAAACTAGCAGCACTGTGGCGCCAGGCGCCAGGAGACCTCCAGAAATGGCTGTGGCTTCTGTCGACTGGCGCGGGGCGCAGGGTACATGGCGCTAGGCGCCAATACGCAGCCAGATTGTGCAGTTCCGGTTTTTGTGCAGATTTTGTGGAAAAATTTGTTTCGGAGTGTATCTGTTTTGGATTCTGTTTTATTTTATAAGATAGATTTGTTTCTGATTTTTAGGCATGTATTTTTCTATAAATAGGGAACTCTTTATTCATAGAAAAATAAGGTTGAAAACAATTAGGATTAGGGTTTGCCACACTAGAGTTTTAGAGAATTCATTCTTGGTATAATTCTAGGGGTTTGGGCGAATCATCCTTGGTTCACCTTGGGTAGCTAGGTCAAATTGAGTCTCTTCATCACGGAAGAAGGGATTCGGGATTTGGGTAGAATTAGGATTAATTCTTGTAACCCAATTGGGAATTCCTTGTGTAAAGTTTCTCATTGATCATAGTGGAACGGAAGGGTTGCTCCCTCCCCCAGATTAGGTTCATTAACACCGAACTGGGTAAACAATATTCTTGTGTTCTTCTCTTTTGCTTGGATTATTTACTTTCATCATCTCTATCAACTATTTTGGTTACTTGGTTAATTTGCTCCACACATCAAAATTCATTGGTGTGATTTTCAAGCGAATTCACAACAGATACGGACCACCTTCTTCCTAACATTAACCGGAACCTTTAAGAGGGAGAGAAAAAAATAGGCATTGCATTCAACACCGCGTTAATCAACACAATTGTCCCCCCAAAGCTAATGTGCTTATTCCGCCAAGAAAACAACCGCTTCCTAATATTATCCAAAAGGGGTTTCCAAGTAGCCTCACTCTTGGGATTCGCCCCAATTGGGAGCCCAAGATACTTGAACGGGACGTCGCCTTGTCTACAATTGACAAAAGTACAAGCCATGGTCATAAATGTCGGAGAAACATTAATACCAATTAAACCACTCTTCCAAAAATTGACCTTTAGACCGGAGGTCATCTCAAAACCTCTTAAAATTGCCTTTAAGGTCCATAGATACATCACCGAAGCTTCCCCAAGATCCGGTGGTTATGAATTATCATTCTAAGAGTGGTATTTCTTTAACCGTACAAAAAAGAGTTAAATTTTATAATTTTTAGTATTATTAATAATTATATATTTTAGAATAAATATCTGAAATGAAATATTATATTTTAACTTCAAATTTTTTTACTAAAAATATATAATACTAATTTATAATTAGTATCTAATTAATAATTTTGACTTTGATAATTTTATTATTCAATTGAAATATTATTTAAGAAGCTTTGTGGACTTTGGATTAACATAATAATTTTGTGGAGTGTCTGCAATCACGAGTCTTCTCTTCACTAGGTATTCATTTTCTTTTGCCTTCTTCATTTTTAGTTTCCTCTCTATGGTTTGTTAACATGAAGAACCTCATGCTTCAAAAAAACATGTAGAACCTCACTTAATAGACATGATTGATAGATATTATTCACTAAAGTTTTCATTCAAATTGGATTTTCTATATTATTTTTTGCGGTTAATAAACTCACTATATATATATATATATATATATTATTTTTTGACAATAATAAACTCACTATATTATTTTGTTCTTCAAGGTGTGAAGGACAAGATGGAAGCAAGTTATATGAGACTTAAAATGTCTTTTATTGTGTGTTTGATAGTTTTGCCTATAGTTATCATGGTTACTTTAATGTACCAAAACTCTAGTTTTGGGCTATTTGAAGGGTTTTCAAAAGGCATGTCAATGGGAGGAATGACTCATGCGACCGTTGAAGCTGGAGTATCAAATGTTACAACTAATGAGTTTGATTTGAGACAAAATGTAACACATGACAACTTTGGAGGAAGACACAAGAGTGATTCCATTTTCAAAAGTAAGTAACACTATAACACATTATGATTATTTTGATTATTTTAAAAACTATATGTTTTTTTTTTAGTATAAAAAATATAGGTTTAGTTTGTAGAGTTATTTTGCTATTGACAAAACACATATGTAGGTAAGTATAAAATGAGTAGTCAATCATAATAAAAAAATTTCTCTTTTTTTGCAATCAGGGCCGGCCCAAGGCTAAAGCAGCCCAAGCCCTAGCTTTAGGCCCCCCAAAAAAATAATTTTTCTTGAAGGGTTTTAGGCCTCAAAAAATAAATAACTATTATTCATATATATATTTAAGGCCTCGTTTTAGAAACATATAGGTCTCATAGTCCAGTTGGCAGCGCGTGTTAGTAATTACGGTAAGGGGCGAGGTTCGAAACTCATTGGCAGCATTTACTCAATTTTTCATTTTATAGATAGTATATGCGTTTTCTTTTTTTCTTTTCTTTATATTTTATAAGTGCTCTTTTTAATTTTAATTTTTTTACTTTTTCGGTATAACTTATATCTTTTGGTTGGACAAATTAAAATAATATTGTTTTAATAATTTAGAGTATTAAGGTCTATTTTTCTATTTTTAATTGAAATAATTTTGGTTTTTATTTTTAAAAATGTGTTTTATAAAAGTTTTGAGAAAATTACTTTTAAGAAGAGAAAAACAAAACTTCTTGAACCTGTTTTACAATTTTAATTTTAAAAATTGATAAACATAAAACAATTTTTAAAAATATTTTTGTAAAATTGAATTACCAATAAAGTTTTTAAATTTTTAAGGAATCAAATAGGTCCTTAATTATTTCAAACAAAAATTATCATCTATACTATGATATAAATAAGGAATACAAAAATAACTACAAATTTTGATTGGATTTTTTTAATCTAAATTTGTTCTATAAAATATTTTCCCCAAATTTTATTTAAATTTAATAGCATTTTTTATACTGAAAAAAAGAAGTCATTTTTTGTTAGGCCTCATTTTAATGTTAGCTTTAGGCCTCACATTATGTTGGGCCGGCCCTGTTTGCAATTACTTATATGTTATTATTCAACAATTTCCTATTTTGCGATGATATTTGTTACAAACAAATTAGGAATAAACGCAATATTAAAACCAATAAAATTTCTCATTTTTCGGAATACGCAAGGGTAGGAAAGGAATAAAACTTGCCACATTTTAAATTATGTATAGGTAGTTAAGCTAAAAAAATTAATATTGTAAAAAATTATTATATTCTTTACAAAATTTACAGGCTCCAAAAGTATCCCATTGACAAATTCAACTTCAACTCCATCTAAAGAGATCACTGATGATGACAATGGCAAATTGCTTAATGGACTATTAGTTTCTGGATTTGATGAAGCATCATGCATAAGCAGATCACAATCGCATTTCTACCACAAACCTTCTCCTCACAAACCTTCTCCATATTTGATATCTAAACTAAGAAAATATGAAGAACTTCATAGAAAATGTGGACCTAACACTAGAGCTTACAATAAAGACATGAAAATTATTGTAACCTCTAAGTCAAATGGTACTCATTGTGCTGCAACAACATGCAAATACATTATTTGGGTACCTGTAAATGGTTTAGGTAACCAAATAATTAGTATGGCTTCAACATTTCTTTACGCGATCCTAACGGAACGTGTTTTGCTCGTACAAGGGAATGACATAGAAGGTTTATTTTGTGAACCATTTCTAAATTCAACTTGGTTGTTGCCGAAAGATTCTCCTTTTTGGAATAATGAAAATAATAGGGAAAATGTTCAAGCATATCAAAGCACAATTGAGAAGGATATGAATCATACATTGAATGAAGATTTGCCATCAACTATGTTTATGGATCTAAAATTTACGGGTACATTTGAAGAGAGATTCTTTCACTGTGACCATAGCCAATTTCTTCTCAGTAAAATTCCTTTGTTGTCTTTGACATCAGGTCAATATTTTGTACCTGCATTTTTTATGACACCAATTTTTCAAAAAGAGTTAAACAAAATGTTTCCAGAAATAACCTCGATTTTTCACCATTTGGGACGTTATCTTTTTCACCCTTCAAATGAAGCATGGGAACAAATCACAAATTTCTATCAACAACACCTTGCTAAAGCAAATGAGAGAATTGGACTTCAAATAAGAGTTTTTGAACCCGATTCAACTCCTCAACAAGTTGTTATGAATCAAGTTTTGAATTGCACGTTAGAGAATAAATTACTTCCAAAAATACTTGATACAAAAAATATATCATTGTATTCTAGTGAAAAAAACAAGACAAATACTAAGGTCGTTCTTGTGGCATCATTATATCCACAATATGGAAACAATTTAAAGACAATGTATCAGAATAAATCAACAGTTACCGGGGAAGTAATTGAAGTTTATCAACCAAGTGGTGAAGAGGAACAAAAATTTGGTGATAATAAGCATAATTTGAAGGCATGGGTTGATATTTATTTACTAAGTTTATCTGATGTGTTGGTGACTACATATCAATCAACTTTTGGTTATGTTGCTAAGGGTTTGGGAAATTCAAGACCATGGATTCTTTACAATCCGGTTAATAATCAAAATAAGGAGATTTGTGAAGCTGAGTTTACAAAGGAGCCTTGTTATCATTATGCTCCTTTACATCATTGCAATGGAACGAAATTTAAAGATATTTCTTCTTCTTTTCATAATATTAGACATTGTAAAGATTATCCTTTTGGTGTGAAGCTGGTTAAAAGTTCTGTTTAGTTGTAATTTTTCATGGTTTAATGTACTTTTTGAGTAATAAAATGGTGACACAACATTTAAACATGACGTTCTTTTCATAATATTACTACTAATGTTCAATTAAATAAGAACAAACGAAATTCTTTTAACACAACAGTTAAAAATTTATTTTTGACCTTGTTAAAATAAAATTTGAAACGCGTTTTTCGAAAGTTTTTTGCCGGAAAAAATAATATTTGAACTAGAGAAACTTAAAAAAATATGTTCCTAAGTTTTAAAAGAAGGGCAAAAATGAATTTTTTGGGGGAAGAAGAGAAAAATTCGAATGAGAAGGCACAACAGGAGCTTTGCAAAAATCAAAGGCATCTAATTCCAATTAATTCATCTCTTTCGATGGCCCATACGAGGAGTGGAGATAAGATATGATGAACATGAATGTGTTTGAGGATGCCAAAGAAAATGGTGAGAGGAAAGTTCGGAAGAGTATGATATGAAGGTTGTGCTTGAAAGTCCTATTGTGGGCAATCAAGCATGAAAAGGAGTTTGTATTTTATATTTTTTTGTTATAAATTATATATATATATATATATATATATATATATATATATATATATATATATTAATAAATATAGGTAATTACATATGAATTAAAGGCAAATGGGCAACAAGCTGCGCCGCTAACCCTTTTTGAATAGCAAAACCAATTCGCGTAAAAATAACATTTTTAGCTCTAGGGGACACAACATTGCTATTCATAACATTTTGAACTCTTTGCAAAAGACTCGCAGCCTCTGTTGCTAGGAAACCAAAAGTGTCAAAAGCGAATGGTATGAAAGTATGTTGATTGTCAGAACATGCTTTCTCGTGTTTTGTCACTTTACATGAAGCAGCTTTGAAGGCTGCTTTGAACTCTTTGTATTGCCTTATTTTATTACTGAATATGAGTATGCTAGTGTGGAATTGTCGTGGTGCAACGAATTCAACGTTTTATCGGAAAATACGTACAAGTTATGCTTATATATACTCTTTTATATATAAATAATTTGTTTTTCAAGTTTATTAAATAATTGATGTATCTGGTTCATATTATTAATCAGATACATCAGTTATTCAATGTATCTAAAAAAAATTGTTTATAATCGGATGTTGGGATTTTTTTTTTGTTTATTTACGATGGAGCTAGTGAAGATTGAATATAAAACCTCATAGTAGTATCAAATTTCATGCTATTGGATCAAACCCAGTGATTTAACGCTTTCGGTCTTATCTGCTCTTTTTGTAATTTGATAGTTCCTTCAAATTATAAAATCAAGTACGTTGAACTTGAACTAACTTTTTTTTTTTTTGGTACAAAGAACTATAACTCTTTATATGGACAAGTAAAGAAAATGTATTTTTTTAAACATGGTAATTTGTTTTATTTTACCTATAACTAAACATGGCAACTCTAAAAGTAAAAGTAAAAATTGTGCTTTTCCTTTTTATATATTATATTTTAAGAATTACTCCATTCAGTTTTTTTTTTTCTTTCACCACCAGTTTAATCTAGTTCAGGGGTCAGTTCTGGCATCAAGTGATTTCAGCCCCCTCCCGATCGCAGTTGCTCCATCCAGTTTTGAATATAAGCAAAAAAACTTCTTTTTAGGTTCATTGAATTAAGAATGTATCTGGACAATAAAATGATCTAGATACATAGTTTATTCAATGAACCTAAAAAAATGATTTTTTACATATATTTAAAACCGAAGTAGTATATGATGTTTTATTTGTGGTTTCATTAAACGCATTAGAAATTTCGAATGAATATTCAAACTCAAACTAAATACATTACCAAATAAAATTTAAATAACAGAATTTAAAATATTAAATATATATGATTTAGTAAAAAAGAATATAAAAAGTACATAAACCCTTCAAAACAATGTACATAGTCCCTTTAAAAAAAATAACATAGATGTATATTAGAAAAAAGTTGAATTGGTGTTACAAAGAAGGTTGCTTTTGTCTTCTGCAAAAAAGTATTTTCTTCCCTAGGTATTCATTTCTTCCTGCCCCTTTGATTTATGTTGTTTTTTTTCCTCTGTAGGAGTATTTTTATTTTATTTGATGAAAAAAAATAGTGTCATTGATATAATTTGTTAACATGTAGAACCACACTTGATATATATGATTCATATAGATTTTAGTATTTTACTAAATATTCATTTGAATTTAGAATTTTTACATTAGATTTCGAGATATTAGTGAAATTGGTGGCTGAACTGTTGGATCAAAATTGTACGGCTCTAATATTTATAAAAGTTCGGTAAAATCAATTATGAAAATAAACTCAAAATCAAAATTGTGTAATCATGATTAAAATCTCTTATTTGTAATTCGAATTTCGATCTCTACATATATAATATGATGGCCTATAAACTTAGCTCAATTTACGAGACAATTTTTGTCTCCTTTTATACATTTGTTTCTCTCTTCTTCTTTCTCTATCAATTCATATTCAATATTGTTAACACATTGTTCTTGGCAATTTTAAATTAAGGCACGTGAAAGCCAAGATGGTAGCATACTCTAAGAGACTCAAAATGTCATTTATTGTGAGTTTGATAGCTTTTCATGTGGTTATCATGGTTACTATAATGTACCAAAACTCTAGTTTTGGGCTATTTGAATTGTTTTCAAAAGGCATGGCAATGGGAGGAATGACTCATGTGAACGTTAAAAATGGAGGAGCAAATGTTACAACTATAGGATTGAGACAAAATGTAACACATGACAACTTTGGAGAAAGACACAAGAGTGATGCCAATTTCAAAAGTAAGTAACACATTTTGATTGCTTTGTCAATAACTATGTTTTAAGGAACAAAACTTACTCTAGTTCACAGAAATGCACAATATGTTTAGTTTATAGATAAGAGATATTTTACTTTTGACAAAACACATAAATAGTTAAGTATAAAACTAGCTATATATCGGAAAGACCAAAATGACTAATAGAGATATTAAGGGTCCAAAAATGAAACAACAAATAGTTAGGAGATCATAATGAATACAATAAATAATTTAGTCAAATATTTATATTACAGTCATACCACAATTTAATTATAAAAAAAATAATCAATTACTTACTAACTTCTTTATGATATTCACTATACAGGCTCCAAAAATATCCCATTGACAAATTCAACTTCAACTCCATCTAAAGAGATCAATGATGATGACAAAGACAAATTGCTTGATGGACTATTAGTTTCTGGATTTGATGAAGCATCATGCATAAGCAGGTTACAATCACATTTCTATCACAAACCATCACCTCACAAACCTTCTCCATATTTGATATCTAAATTGAGAAAATATGAAGAACTTCATAGAAGGTGCGGACCTAACACTAGAGCTTACAATAAAGACATGAAAATTATTGCAAATTATAAAGAAAATGATACTAAGTGTGCTGCAACAACATGCAAATACATTATTTGGGTACCTATAAATGGTTTAGGTAACCAAATAATTAGCATTGCTTCAACATTTCTTTACGCGCTCCTAACCGATCGTGTTATGCTCGTACAATTTGGAAAAGATAAAGAAGGATTATTTTGTGAACCATTTTTAAATTCTACTTGGTTGTTGCCGAGAGATTCTCCTTTTTGGAATGCAAAAAATGTTCAAAGATATCAAAGCACAATTGAGATGGAAATGAATAATACATTGAATGAAGATTTGCCATTAGCTATGTTTGCAGATCTAAGTTATTCCTATACATTTGAAGAGAGATTCTTTCACTGTGATCATAGTCAATTTCTTCTCAGTAAAATTCCTTTATTGTTTTTGAAATCAAGTACGTATTTTGCACCTTCATTTTTCATGACACCAGTTTTTGAGAAAGAGTTAAATAAAATGTTCCCTGAAATAACAGCAATTTTTCACCATTTGGGACGTTACCTTTTTCATCCTGCAAATGAAGCATGGGAACAAATCACAAATTTCTATCAACAACATCTTACTAAAGCAAATGAGAGAATAGGAATTCAAATAAGAGTATATGATCCCAATTCAACTCCACACCAAGTTGTTATGAATCACATTTTGAATTGCACATTAGAGAATAAATTACTTCCAAAAGTACTTGGTGCGAAAAATATATCATTGTCTACTTTGAGTGGAAAAAACAAGACAAATAGGAAGGTTATTCTTGTGGCATCATTATATCCACAATATGGAAACAATTTAAGGACAATGTATCAGAATAAATCAACGGTTACCGGGGAAATAATTGAGGTTTATCAACCAAGTAGTGAAGAGCAACAAAAATTTGATGACAACAACCATAATATCAAGGCTTGGGTTGATATGTATTTACTAAGTTTATCTGATGTGTTGGTGACTACAGCTCAATCAACTTTTGGTTATGTTGCTAAGGCTTTGGGAAATTCAACACCATGGATTCTTTACAATCCGGTTAATAATCAAACTAAGGAGATTTGTGAACGTGAGTTTACAGTGGAGCCTTGTCATAAATATCCTCCTTTACATTATTGCAATGGAACAACTATTGAAGATATTTCTTCTTCTTTTCATAATATTAGACATTGTAAAGATTTTCCTTTTGGTGTGAAGCTGGTTAACGGATTTGTTTAGTTTGTAATAATATTCCTTTTGACCAATTGCCATATTTATTAAGGTGAATGATTGACCTTGCTTTTTATAATTTTAGTTTGATTGTACTTTTGGCCTCCAAAGTATTTTTGAAGTAATGTGATTCTGCAATTCGGTCTTTTTTCCTACTTATATTACATGCAATATTTCTATCAATTGATTTATATAGTCACGAAGATTGAACTAACTCTTTATATATACAGACAAGTAAAGAAAATGTATTTTGTTAAACATGGTGATTTTTTTTTCTATTCTATAACTAAACATGGCAACTATAGAAATTATATTTTTCCTTTTTTATATTTTACAGTATATTTTAAGAATTATAATATTTTATTTGTGGGTTCATTAAACGCATAAGATACTAAACATGGCAACTATAGAAATTATACTTTTCCTTTTTATATAGTATATTTTAAGAATTATAATATTTTATTTGTGGAGGTAATCACCATTCAAACACAAATTAAATCATTACCTAAAAAAACAAATAAAATTTAAATCACAATTTAAAATATATATGATTTAGTCAAAAAAAATTAAATTTATGAAGTAGCTCTTCAAAAGAAGACCCTTTCAAAAAAATAAAAATTACATAAAATGTATATTAGAAAAAGTTGAATTGGAGTTACAAAGACGGTTGTTCTTGTGGAGTTCTCTGCAAAACCAGAAGTATTTTCTTCTCTAGGTATTCATTTATTTTGCCTCTTTGATTTATGTTTGTTCTTTTTCTTTGCTAAGAAGCAGGTTTTTCCTCTATAAAATTTTTATTTTATGAAAAAAAATAGTGTCATCATCGGTATATATAATTTGTAGAACCACACATAATATACTCGATTCATATATATTTTACTAAATATCATTCAAATTTAGATTTTTTACATTAAATCTCCGTGCGTTTATTGAAGTCGGAGGTTGAGCCGTTGGATTGGATCAAAGATTGCACAGCTCTAATATCAAGTTTGATAAAATCAACTATAAAAATAAACTCAATTAAAATTGTGTAAAATTATTATTAAATTAAATCTCTAATTTGTTGAATGTCTTTTTTTTTATTTATTTATAAAATTTGGATGTCTAAAATGAGTAAAGCCACTAGGTATGGTCTAGTGGTGAGGGATTTGAATATTATACTAGAGGTCGTGAATTTGATTATCAGCTCCATCGTAACCAAGACAAAATTGTATGTCTAAATTTCACAAGTATAAATCTATGTAAGGAATATTTAAATTTTTGCTTTGATATATTATAGACATGCATGCTATCTCTTAAAGGTGATTTGATTTCATCTCCCTCCTCTTTTTAATTTTGAAGCTTGATTAGATTATGTAATTGTGTAATTTGTGTTAGAATATTAGAAAAATGGGATAAGATCAAATGGCACAAGGTGTCAAACTTTATTTAACACCATATTTTACTAGAAATTATTTGGACTTTGAATCGAATACTACCACTCCTTATTTTCTTTTTTGTAAAAATGAAAAGATTTAATTTACTTATAACCCGATGTGATCCTTTCTTTCTCTCAACTTGGTCTTTGCATGTTCTAGAATAAAAACAATGACTTTTTAGATGGTGTGAAACCTAAAACCATCCTCTACAAGAAGCATGATCAAACAACATTTTAATTGAATCTCCCTCCTTTTTTTTTCTTCTTTTTTTTTTTTATGAATTCAGAACAATCCATCCATCTTTAATCTCCATAAGCTTCATTATTCCAACCCATTAATTAATTTTATTATTTAAATTGTGTTTTGATTCATGAACTATTTAGTATTTAAATTTCTGGTTTTGTTTATAATTATCCATTTTGAACCACTTTTTATTTGTTAGTAGTATACCAAGAACAACAAATTGTACAATAGAATGATTAGTTCCAGCTGCGAGAGCAATGCTAGGATTAATAATGAGATTTCATTATAGGCAGTATCCAGTTCAAAGACCAAATAATTTTTAGCCATTAGATTAAATTATAACAGATGGCTAAGATTTTATCTTAAATAAAATTTGACACCTTGATGTCATATTATCATTTGATCATATTAGATTTAATATCTTTGATATTTTTATTAGAGTATCACTTTTATACTATTATTTATTATTTTTATGATTTGTTCTTAATTTATGATTGAATCTTTTTTTCTTTTTTCTTTTTTTTGACTCCATGTGATTGAATTTATATATTCCATTTTTTGACAGAATCTATATATCCATTTAAATAGAGATATATTTGGACTTTGATATTAAGTCGGTATCAAACATTTGTAGTATCCTTTTATTCTTTCATCTCGTCTCTTTTTATTTCTCTAAGAATTCATATATTCATATTGTTAACACATTGTTCTTTGCAATTTTTAAGGGAACGTGAAAGATGGAAGCATATTCCATGAGACTCAAAATATCCTTTATTGTGAGTTTGATAGCTTTCTCTATAGTTATCATGGTTACCTTAATGTACCAAAACTCTAGTTTGGGGCTATTTGAAGGGTTTTCAAAAGGCATGGCAATGGGAGGAATGGCTCATAAGAACGTTACAGCTGGAGGACCAAATGTTACAACTAATAATGAGTTTGGATTGAGATCAAATGTAACACTTGACAACTTTGGAGGAAGAGAAAAGGGTGATGTCAAAATCAAAAGTAAGTAACACCATAACAATTTTTGTGCATAAGTATTAATAATTTACATTCAACTTTTGTTTTCTTTCTCTATTTCTATGTTTTTCTAAGAACCAAAATTCACTTTAGTTCACAAGTGCATTATGCATATTTGGATTTAGAATTATTTTAAAAAAAAAATTGTTAAATAAGAATTTTCTATCAATGATATTGATGGTGCCGCTGGTTAGACTCAACAAAGAAATCGGTCAGCACAACATTTTAAACTATGATTTATATTCAACTTGAAATGACATTCATATTGAGTATTTAACATTCATAAGAGACTCACTATACATTTTTATTTTGTCAATACACATAAATAGAAAAATATATAAATATATAAATATAAAATTAGGTGGTCAATCATAATATTTTTTTCCTTTTTGTGCAATTTCCTATATGTTATTATTCAACATTTCCTTATCTAAGTAATGATATTTGTTCCAAATAATTTATGAAGGAAATCGTTACATAATTACCAAACTTATCAGATTTATGATACTTTGGCAAAAAAAAAAAAGTTATGTTTTGCATTGTAGTGAGCATGATTTGATGATTTTTCCACTACTTAACTTTGTGACATTCTCAACAAAATCTACAGGCTCCAAAAGTATCCCATTGACAAATTCAACTTCAACTCCATCTAAAGAGATCACTAATGATGATAATGGCAAATTGCTTGATGGACTATTAGTTTCTGGATTTGATGAAGCATCATGCATAAGCAGGTCACAATCACATTTCTACCACAAACCTTCTCCTCACAAACCTTCTCCATATTTGATATCTAAACTAAGAAAATATGAAGAACTTCATAGAAAATGTGGACCTAACACTAGAGCTTACAATAAAGACATGAAAATTATTGCAAATTCTAAAGAAAATAGTACAAATTCTGCTGCAACAACTTGCAAATACATTATTTGGTTACCTACAAATGGTTTAGGTAACCAAATAATTAGCATGGCTTCATCATTTCTTTATGCACTTCTAACGGATCGTGTTTTGCTCGTACAATTTGGGAAAGATAAAGAAGGTTTATTTTGCGAACCATTTCTAAATTCAACATGGTTACTACCAGAGAATTTCCCCTTTTGGGATGCGCAAAATGTTCTAGAATATCAAGGCATAATTGAGATGGAAATGACTAATACATTAAATGAATATTTGCCATCAGCTATATATGTGGATCTAAAATACAGTCCTACACATGATGAGAGATTTTTTCACTGCGACCACAGTCAATTTCTTCTCAGTCAAATTCCTCTATTGTTTTTGGAAGCAGGTCAATATTTTGTACCTTCATTTTTCATGACGCCAATTTTCAAAGAAGAGTTAAACAAAATGTTTCCAGAAATTACCTCAATTTTTCACCATTTGGGACGCTATCTATTTCACCCCGCAAATGAAGCATGGGAACAAATAACTAGTTTCTATCAACAACACCTTGCTAAAGCAAATGAGAGAATTGGGCTTCAAATAAGAGTGGTTAATCCTGAATCAACTCCACACAAAATTGTTATGAATCAAATTTTGAATTGCACATTGGAGAATAAGTTACTTCCAAAAGTATGTGGTACCAAAAATATGTCAGACTCTTCTAGCGACAAAAACAAGACGATTAAAAAGGTTGTTCTTGTGACATCTTTATATCCACAATATGGAAATAATTTAAAGAAGATTTATCAGCATAAATCAACAGTTACCGGGGAAGTAATTGAGGTTTATCAACCAAGTAGTGAAAAGGAACAAAAATTTGGTGATAACAAGCATAATTTGAAGGCTTGGGTTGAAATGTATTTACTAAGTTTATCTGATGTGCTGGTGACTACATACCAATCAACTTTTGGTTATGTTGCTAAGGCCTTGGGAAATTCAATACCATGGATTCTTTATAATCCAGTTTATAATGAAAATAAGGAGATTTGTGAACGTGAGTTTACATATGAGCCTTGTTATCATTATCCTCCTTTACATTATTGTGATGGAAAAGTTATTGAAGATGTTGCTTCTTCTTTTCATAATATTAGACATTGTAAAGATTTTCCTTTTGGTTTGAAGCTGGTAAACAGTTCTGTTTAGTTGTAATTGTTTCTGGCATTGAGTTGGGTGTTCTTATTTTCACACCGTGATTTTTTAGAAGTTACATATTATGGCTTTAAAATTAACATTTTAATGTTTTAAATTTGGATGATTTTGATACAATGATTATGACACTGCTTGTGACAATATTTTTAGTATGGATGACAATTGGAATCTAGACCTTGTTCTGTTAGTAATCTAGACCTTAATTTGAGTATTGTAATTCTGACCAAAATATAAACTAGCACATTATATCCATTTTGCAGAAAACTTCATTTCATTTTTAAGATTCATGTCAAATTAGTATTATTACATATGTTTGTATAGACATTAAAGATTCAGTTATTGACTCCACAACACAACAGAGGCATATGCTAAGGGGATGAGTTAACCGCCAGCACACTCATGTAACCGAATGTCAAAGTGTTTGCATGTACAACCAACATCCTCCACAGTGTCCATCAACTACGACGGTCAATCTAACTTGAACTGATAAGCTCTTGAATTCGAGACATATCTTTTTACCAATTGATAAAGTCTTTTGAGTTCAATTAGTGGGAATGTTGTGAGAGTTGTTAGAGATAAATACATTTAATCTTTTAAAAATGACTTTTATTGTGTGTTTGGTTCGTGAGAAAGAAAAACATGGAAATCAATTAATAAATTTGGACTAAAGTCAATCCAAATTCATTTATTGGTTTTCGTATTTTTCTTTCATCCCTATATATATATATATATATATATATATATATATAAGGAGTGTGCCAAATTATTTTTCGCTTTAGTTGTGATTTGCAACTCGAATGCATAAAAGAATTTTGGACATTTAAAATTTATTTACTATAAAAATTGTGAATAAATATTAGTTTGCCTTATATATGCTTAATTACTTGCCTAATATGCAATGCAAATGTCAACTTTAATTTGTTACTAAATAAATATAATTAGGCGCATTGGTTGTATAGGAAATGGCCCTAATAGGTTGCCACTTTTAGTAAATTAGTAAGTGATAAAATGCTACCTAGTAAATTGATAGGCGCGTTTGATGCGTTTTGTTCGCTGGGCGATGCGTTTAGGTATTGGTCACTATGTTACATGTAGCCTATACCCTTATTTAGAGTATCTTTAATAAGACTATTATAGAAAATTTCATAAACCAATGATTCATATTTTATTTTATTTTTTGTCAATGAAGTTTCATGATGTGATATAGAGGATATCAAAATTGATGATATGATATTTTATTTTTTTGTATATCAAATTAAATATAATTGATAACATGTTAATAATATATGATACCCAAAGTAGTATCACCATTGAAGTGAAATATGTATGAGTTGAAGAAATATTATATGGCATTGTAGGGATCACTTTTTAGTAATATATAATACTCAAAGTGATATTGCCATTGAAGATGCTCTTATATAATATGGAGGCAAACAGTTAATTGCATGTTACCTTTATTCATTACTAAAAAAAATGTTTTCTTTTTTCTTTTCTTTTTACTACTAATTATTTATTTAAATTAAGGTTAAATATATTTAGAATCACATCTCTCTAAAATTAATGAAATTTAATTTTTTCCGTTATAAAAAAATCAATGAATTTTAAATATATTTAGAATCACGTCTCTCTAAAATATAAAAAAATCACATGTTTTCATCCATAAAAAAATTATTTTTATTTTAGTTTATAATGACCAATTTATGTTTATTTTAATGTCAATATTTACATCCTTTTGACTTTGTAAGACTCTCAAATAGATTACTGAATACTGACTTTGCAAATATCTCAGAAAATATATATCTTTATTAATCTCTACTATTTTCATTTCTATATTTTCAAACACGTCCTATATTTAATAACTTACTATTATTTTTATCCCTAACTTTATCCACTTACTATCAACTTAGTCCCTAATCTACATTTAGATGGACTAATTTGAAAAAATGTAACTGATTCGTGGGCTTTTTTAAAATATTTATAAAATTAGTGACCTATTTAAGAGTGTTATACAATTCAGGTACTAATTTGATTGTTTGCTAAAAAAATTGAAAAATACTTAATAAGCACTTGGTAAAAACAAATACCTTAAAAACCTGTGGCTAAATCAAATGTCAGTACTTGAATAAATGATAGAATGCCACCTAATAAATTGATAAATGATAGAATGTCACATAAGAAATTGATCATGAGAGAGAAATTCGTAAACATATATATACATATATAAATATAGATTGTTTAGCCACTAAACTAGTTAACCAAAAAAAAATATAAATTGCTTATTATTTAAAGATCTATATAATTCATAGCAAAATAGTTTTTATTTTAAGCAATTAATAGTGAAACATTTTGCTATACGACAAATTATTTTTGTTTCAGTTGTGATTTGCAACTTGAATGCATAAAAGAATTTTAAAAATTTGAAATTTATTTATTATAAAAATCGTGAATAAATTTTAGTTGCCTATGCTTAATTACTTGCCTAATATGCAATGCAATTGTCAACTTTAATTTGTTAATAAATATAATTAGGTGGTTTGGATGTATATGTATAGGAAATGGTCCTAAAAGGTTGCCACATAAGAAATTGGTAAATGATAGAATGCCATATAGATATAGATGTATATTTGAAAAAGTTGAATTGGAGTTACAAAGACGGTTGTTTATGTGGAGTTCTCTGCAAAATCATAAGAATTTTCTTCTCAAGGTATTCATTTATTTTTGCCTCTTTGATTTAAGTTGGTTTTTTTTTTTTTTTTAAGAAGTTGGTTTTTCTCTGTAAAATTTTTATTTTATGAAAAATGATAAATAAAAGAAGAAAAGAAACAATTTGGTTTCTGATAATGGTATCATGAAGAAGCTATGATTTGCGTCATATTTCTTATGATGCTTTCACAATTGAAATCACAGATTATTCCACTGAAAGTAATATGGCCAAAGTAGCCGCGAGCCTCGGTCGGCAACAAAAGATAAGGTAAAGTGAATTAATAAACACGGAAGAAAAAATTACAGTTTTTGTACTATTTTTATTTTTATTTTTCATATGATATCTCTATCCCTGATTCAATCCAACAATCAAGAATATAGCAGCAGAGGGAGTTGCAGATATCTCGGCTGCTAAGAATCTGTTTTCAGGATACATTATGTATATTTTAGTAAAAAATTTCGTGAATATTCATTCGAATTTAGATTTCCTACATTAGATCTTCTCGTGTGTATATTGAAGTTGGTGCTTGAGGCGTTGGAACAATATTCCACAGTTTTAATATTAAATTCGGTAAATAAACTCAAAAAAGAGATATATTTGGACTTTGATATTAAATTTGTATCAAACATTTTTAGTATTCTTTTATTCTTTCACCTCTCTCTTCTTCTTTCTCTATGAATTCATATTCATATTTGTTAACACATTGTTCTTTTGCAATTTTAAAGGAGGGCACGTGAAATACTTCAAACCGTGAAAGACAAGATTTTAGTATATTCCACGTTCTTTATTGTGAGTTTGGTAGCTTTGTCTATAGTTACCATGGTTACCATAATGAACCAAAACTCTAATTTTGGGCTATTTGAAGAGTTTTCAAAAGACATGGCAATGGGAGGAATGGAATCATATGTAACACTTGACAACTTTGGAGGAAGAGACAAGAGTGATGTCAATATCAAAAGTAAGTAACACCATCTCAAATTTTTGTGCATAAGAGTATTAATTTACATTCAACTTTTGTTTTGTTTGTCTATTATCATGTGTATATGGAGTAAATATGTTTGGTATCATAAAAGATATACCAGAATTATGGTAATCATCATAATTTTCCAAAAATTACAAATTATAATTTTTATAAAATTATGGTGTATTACTGTGATTATGATGCATTCACTATTCTGATACCAAATATAAACTATATTTTTTAGGACCAAAACTCACTCTCTATTTCCCAAGTGCATTATGCATATTTGGATTTAGGACTATTTTGAACATTCTTATATTAATTAAGAATTTTCTATGATGGTGATGGCCACTATAATTAGACTTGACAAAGGGATCGGTCTCCATAACGTGTCAAACTACAATTTGTATTCAACTTGAAGTGATATTCATATCTATTTCAACTTTTCACCATATATTTTTATTTTGACAAGACACAAGTAAATATAAAATTAGGTGGTTAATCCAAATTTTTTTTCTTTTTGTGCAATTTCATATATGTTACTCCCTCCGTTTTTTTTTAATTGTCTTTTTAGAATGATAACACCAAATTAAGGAAGTGTATTTTTGTACGTTATCTTCCTATTATACCCTCGTTTTAATCCATCAATAAGTTCCTATTTTTTTGCCCACATTTTTTCTTTCCAATAAATTTAATATACTATGTACAAAAAAAAACAAAATTTAATATGTTATGTACCAACAAAATTTAAAAAAAAAAGATTTAGTTTTCTAAATATATAGCATTAATTGGTTTTATGGAAAAAGATAAGAGCAATTAACAAAGGGTATAATTGACAAATCATACCCATAAAATACAAAAAAGACAATTAAATAGAAACGTTAAATATGATCATAAAAGACCATTAAAAAGAAACGGAGGGAGTATTATTCAACATTTCCCTATCTAAGCAATGATATTTGTTACAAATAATTTACGAAAGAAAGCATTTATAATTACCTAAACTTATCAGATTTATGATATTTGGCCGAAAAAGTTATGCATCTTTGCATTGTAGTGAGCATGATTGATGATTTTACTAACATAATCTCCATAACTCCAATGAAATTCTTTACAATTTGTTCCTTGTCATGGCTGCAACAAATTCTTTGATTGCTTAAACTTTTCAATTGTAGTTGTTTTACCATTGCAGAGAGCCAAAGACGACATCTAAATTATCTATATTATTTATCTATTACTATATATAAATATAAAGAGGATATAAATTTTTGGGATGACTTTTTCATTATACCTATTTTAACCTTAAAAAAAACTACAAAAAAAAAACTAAATATTTGAATATGTTGAAAAATAACTTCCACATAAAAATAGATTTTCGGTTTTTTTTTCTCTTAATAGCTAAGCACAACTTCCACATAAAAGTATGTTTTCAGTTTTTTTAAAGTAAAAAAAAAAAAAAATTTTATTCTTAATAACCAGCCACAACAAAAAATGAAGTTAAGTAGTTATAAATTAACTAAGTCCAATAAAAGAGGAGATTAAGTAGTTATTTATATTTGCACAATAGAGAATTTCGATCACAACAAATATAAAAAAAAGAATATCTTTGGCGGCTAGTTACTATATATAAAAAGGATACAAATTTTTGGGATGGCTTTTTCATTATTCCTATTTTACCCTTAAAAAAACTACCAAAAAAAAAAACTAAATATTTGTATATGTTGAAAAATAACTTCCACACAAAAATAGATTTTCAGTTTTTTTTAGTAAATAAATTGTTTTTTTCTTAATAACTAAGCACAACTTCTACATAAAAGTAGGTTTTCAGTTTTTTTATAGTAAAAAAATTTTTTTTTTTTTCTTCTTAATAACTAGCCACAACAAAAAGGAGGTTAAGTAGTTATCAATTAACTAGGTCCAATAAAAAAAGAGATTAAGTAGTTAGTTATATTTGCACAATAGAAAATTTCGATCACAACAAAAAAAAATTCGATCACACAAGTGGTTATAGTTGCGATTACATACCGCAATATAGAATTAAGATTCAGTGAACATGTTCTCAATTTCTACTAAATCAATTTAATTATCACAATTTTTCCACTTACTAACTTCATTGTGATATTCTCAACAAAATCTACAGGCTCCAAAAATATACCATTGGCAAAATCAACTTCAACTCCATCTAAAGAGATCTATGATGATAACAAAGATAAATTGCTTGATGGACTATTAGTTTCTGGATTTAATGAAGCATCATGCATAAGCAGGTCACAATCACATTTCTACCACAAACCTTCTCCTCACAAACCTTCTCCATATTTGATATCTAAACTGAGAAAATATGAAGAACTTCATAGAAAATGTGAACCAAACACTAGAGCTTACAATAAAGATATGAAAATTATTGCAAACTCTAAGGAAAGTAGTACAAATTCTACTGCAACAACTTGCAAATACATTATTTGGTTACCTACAAATGGTTTAGGTAACCAAATAATTAGCATGGCTTCATCATTTCTTTACGCACTTCTAACGGATCGCGTTTTGATCGTACAATTTGGAAAAAACAAAGAAGGTTTATTTTGCGAACCATTTCTAAATTCAACATGGTTACTACCGGAGAATTCCCCCTTTTGGGGTGCGCAAAATGTTGCAAGATATCGAGGCATAACTGAGATGGAAATGACTAATACATTAAATGAATATATGTCATCAACTATGTATGTGGATCTAAAATTCAGTCCTAAAAGAGATGAGAGATTTTTTCATTGTGACCACAGTCAATTTCTTCTCAGTAAAATACCTCTGTTGTTTTTGGAAGCTGATCAGTATTTTGTACCTTCATTTTTCATGACGCCAATTTTCGAAAAAGAGTTAAACAAAATGTTTCCGGACATTACCTCAATTTTTCACCATTTGGGACGCTATCTATTTCACCCGGCAAATGAAGCATGGGAACAAATTACTAGTTTCTATCAACAACACCTTGCTAAAGCAAATGAGAGAATTGGGCTTCAAATAAGAGTGGTTAATCCTGAATCAACTCCACACAAAATTGTTATGAATCAAATTTTGAATTGCACATTGGAGAATAAGTTACTTCCAAAAGTACGTGGTTCAAAAAATATGTCAGAGTCTTCTAGCGACAAAAACAAGACGATTAGAAAGGTTGTTCTTGTGACATCTTTATATCCACAATATGGAGAGAGTTTAAAGAAGATGTATCAAAATAAATCAACGGTTACCGGAGAAGTAATTGAGGTTTATCAACCAAGTAGTGAAAATCAACAGATATTTGGTGATAACAAGCATGATTTGAAGGCTTGGGTTGAAATGTATTTACTAAGTTTATCTGATGTGTTGGTGACTACACATCAATCATCTTTTGGTTATGTTGCTAAGGCTTTGGGGAACTCAATACCATGGATTTTTTATAAGCCGGTTTATAATCAAAACAAGGAGATTTGTGAACGTAAGTTTACATATGATCCATGTAATGAAAATAAGGAGATTTGTGAACGTGAGTTTACATTAGAGCCTTGTTATCATTATCCTCCTTTACATTATTGTGATGGAAAGATTATTGAAGATGTTGCTTCTTCTTTTCATAATATTAGACATTGCAAGGATTTTCCTTTTGGTTTGAAACTCGTTAACAGTTCTGTTTAGTTGTAATTGTTTTGTGGAATTGAGTTGGATGTTCATATTTTCGTATCGCAATAAACTTGTACCGTGATTTCTTACAAGTTACATAATGATAACATGTGTTTGAATAGAAATTAAAGATTCTTGTAAAAAATTCTCGTCAAATTAGTATTACATGTGTTTAGGGGTGTCAAAATGGATGGATTGGATGGATTTGGATTGGATTGTTAATGGATGGATCAAAGTAATCCATTTGTCCATTAACAATCCATTAAAATGGGATCAAAAAAATCCAATCCAATCCATCCATTTAGAGATAAAATCCATCCAATCCATCCATTATCATCATTTTAATGGATGGATATCCAATCCATCCAACAAAATTAATTCAATTATTAATTCAATAAAATAAAAATATCGAAATAATATTATTTTTCAATTTAAATATTATGTAGATAAAATATTATTTAAAAATCGACCGAAAACCCAACATAAACACCAAAAAATCCTAAAATCGACCGAAAACTAAAAAAATTGGCCGAAAAATCAAAAATCGGCCGAAAACCCAAAATACACCCGAAAATCCATAAATCGGCCGAAAACCTAAAATCGGCCGAAAACGCAAAAAATCGGTCGGAAAACTGAAAATTCGGCTGAAAAACCAAAAATCGGCCGAAAACGCAAAAAACAGCCGAAAACACAAAAAATTGGCCGAAAAACCCAAAAACGACCGAAAACACAAAAAATTGGCCGAAAAACCAAAAAATCGGCCGAAAAACCAAAAAACGGCCGAATACCCAAAAATTGGCCGAAAACACAAAAAATCGGCCGAAAAACCGAAAACACAAAAAATCGGCCGAAAAACCGATAATACAAAAAATCGGCCGAAAACAAAAAAAATCGGCCGAAAACCCAAAAAACAGCCGAAAACCGAAAACACAAAAAATCGGCCGAAAAACCCAAAAACAACCGAAAACACAAAAAATTGGCCGAAAAACCAAAAAATCGGCCGAAAACACAAAAATCGGCCGAAAAACCAAAAAACGGCCGAAAAACTGATTTTAGGTTTTTCGTCCGATTTTCAGTTTTTCGGCCGATTTTTTGGTTTTCGGGTGTATTTTGGGTTTTCTGCCGAGTTTCGGTTTTTCGGGTGATTTTTTGAGTTTTCAACCGATTTTTTAGTTTTCGGCCAATTTTCGGTTTTTCAGACGATTTTTTGTGTTTTCGGCCAATTTTTGGGTTTTCGGCCATTTTTTGTGTTTTCGGCCGATTTTCGGTTTTTCGGGTGATTTTTGTGTTTTCGGCCGATTTTTTGAGTTTTCGGCCGATTTTCGGTTTTTCGGACGATTTTTGGGTTTTCTGCCAATTTTTTGAGTTTCGGCCGATTTTCGGTTTTTCGGGTGATTTTTGTGTTTTCGGTCGATTTTTTGATTTTCGGCCGATTTTTGGGTTTTCAGTCAATTTTCGGTTTTTCGGCCGATTTTTTGTGTTTTCGGTCAATTTTTGGATTTTGGGCCGATTTTTGGGTTTTTGACTGATTGTTTGTTTTTATTTATTTTAGTGTCATTATTATTATTATTATTTATTTTTTGAAGAATTTTATAATTTTTTAAAAAGAGACAATCCATTGGATTTAAAATTAATAATGATCAATTATCCATTGGATTTTAAAATTAAAGTGGATGGATTGGATCCATCCATTTAATTAAATGGATGGATCAAATCCAATCCATTAACCAATTTTTTTCTTAATGGATGGATTGGATGGATAAATTTTTCAATGGATTGGATGGATAATGGACAAACGGATAATATTGACACCCTTGTTTGGATAGAAATTAAAGATTCAACTAAATGGACTCCGCAATCGGGCCATATGCTAAGGGGATACATATATGCACCGTCAGCATGTATTTCTAAGTTTAAGCAACGAACGACACATCATACGCCATTGATACATATCAAAGTAGTATTCAAAAAAAATTATTTGAAAAAAACAAAAAATTTTAACTTTAATCCAAATTCATTAATCATTTTCCGTGTTTTTTTCTCTTTTATAGTTCTCTATTTCAAAATTCTGGGGGTTCTAAAAGAAGTTCTCTTTTATTCTCATGGATTAATTGGGCTTCACGTTTGTTGTAAAAGACTAAAATATGTTTCACTCTATAAATAAAAAAAAAATAAAATTAAAATAATAGAAGTATGTAGAGAAGTTGGGGTATCGTTTTGTCTTCTCCGTTTCGTTTTCGTTTCTGCAATTTACATACCAAATCCTCCCTCCTCCCTAAAATCATCATCTATTCAATAACGATACGGTACGATATTGTCTTCCCTGTTTCAATCATTAATCTATGTATTTACTGCAACCAAAATATTTGTCAATTTTATATTCTATGATATGTAATATGGATGATTTTATGTACATTTTCAGTTAATTTTAATTCATTAGCAACTCATTGTAGTACGCATGTTTTTGTTTTTTCTAATTTTTCAATTTATCTAGTTGTTATTATTGGATGAGAGTAAAATGTAAACATTATATGTATCACTGAACTTTTTGTTTCAATTTATATGAAATCTAAGAGTATTTTGTTTCAGAAGGTGAAACACTATAACCTTATTGTTAAGGGTGTGTTTGATCCACTAATAAACAAGGGACTAGACATGACAACTCTAATTGTACTATGTTTAATCTTAAATCTTTTTCTGGGACTGGACAAAAACTGAAATTATTGTCCCTCACTAAACCGTAGGACAACTTTTTGCACAAAGTACAAGTTGTTTAATACCTTAAAAGTTTGTCCTAGTCTGTCATGTCATGTTGACCTGAATCGTGACTATAAGTGGGGAGAAATCGTCATCCTGTTAGATACTAGTACTATATGAAACACAAACATGGACATGACACTGACACTGATAAAAAATTAGAATAATTGAATGAAACCATGTGTGTCGGTGTTGTTTGTTCGACATTGATTACGTGTTGGACACCGGATACACCTTCAACTTGAAGTCTCGATGCTATATAGGTTAGATAGCTTATGGGGTTGAGTTAGGCTCATATCTAAATTCTAATATGACATTAGAGTTTATCTTAGTATTGTCAAAGAGCAACTATAGCGTCGCCAAAACGTTATAGCATAGCAGAATTTCAACAAACCACTGTTGTTCTGCAATACACGATTTAGTATAAAGTGTTGTCAAAAAGTAGTTATTGCACTGTTGTAGAACTATAGCGTAACAAGAATTGAACAAACTGTTATTTTTTACATTCTGTGATTGACAGCATTGAGTTTATCCTTGATCCGATGAGTCACCCACAAATGTCTGGTCATGTAAACTTCACACTCTCATCTTGGGCATGAGATGATGTCCTAAGTGTCAAGAACTTGAATATTGTTATAATGAAGATTATGATTATAAGTGGGGGAATCTCTCACTTTCTGTGTGCTAGTTTTCGGGGTTGAGTTGGGACTAAAACTCAAATTCTAAGACTTATATGACAAAATTGCTGTATGCGAGTCTACATTGTTCTGTTTCTGTGTGTGAATGGAACTGACTGAGCAATGTATCATTTGATCATGTATGTTCAATGGATTTTTTAATGTTTAGTTAAAGGAAAGTATACATTGATAGAATGTAATGTAATGTAACATGATAATGATAACCAATATGATTAAAGATTGAATAAGGCCACTAAAACAAATGACTCCTCAGAGTATTTTTCCTGATCATTTGCTTCTTTATGACAGTGATTTTTGAAAATCTGCTTCAATATTTCACGGCCACTGCAATCTAGGAGGACTCAAGCAACTGTAATGGGTATAATCAGGAGGTTCTTTGCTTTTATATCTGGGAACTTAGTTGGAATCTATGTGGCTCAGAATTACCAAGTTCCAAACATCAAGAAGGAAACTGACAATTTCTTGTTCAAGGTCAAGGAAATCGAGGAGAAATACCGCAAACCTAACAAGAGAAGTGGTAATGATGATAACAATGATTAGAAACTAGAACTTCTTTGACACTATACTGGAATTGGGTTTTGTTTTTGGGATTTTTTGGATGAGATTTTTCCTCCATTAGATTGGATCAAGTTTCTTTATTAACCGACATATTAGTTAGGGTCTCTAAAGAAGTGTTCTTTACATATATAAACATGTCCATTCTTCAAGGAAAATTTTGTCACTTTTTTGTCCTTTTTCTATAATTTTCTTGTGATATATTAAGATTCTTGAGTCTTTATATGATATATGGTAACTCCAGGACAGAAATTTGTTTAGCTATGATTAGAAAATTGTAGTTAATATCCCATGATTTGTTCTCTCCACAATATCAAATGTTCTTGTTAAGTAGATCATTTAACTTCTTCAATGATATCTGATCAGAGCTTGTTCTTTCAAAATGTTATATTGTTTGTAATTTGATGCACAAACTAAGTAATTTGCTGGCTTAACACTCTAACTGGGTTAATTAAATATAGCTTAAATGCTTGTATTCTCTTAATCAAATCAGTGTGTTTTTCCATTTGCCAACCTCTAAGGATCCATCATAATGAAAGAGGAGCAGATGTGAAAATGTCATTATGGTTGATTAAGAATTAAATTTTCATTTTTCTATCAATTCCTTAAGTTGATTAAATGACTCTTGAGATGGTGCTTGAGGTAGTCCTTTTGTCTATTGTAGGCATGTATTAGTAGTCTTCTTACTTTCGGCAATTCAATTATCTATAGTAGTCCTATTATCTATTGAGAGAGAGAGAGAGAGAGAGAGAGTTATTTGAGTTGTGTAGAGTTAAAACTAGAGCAGGTTACAAGCACACATCACATGTACAACCACAAATTTCCCATGCTTGAGATGTCCTTATCTAACCCCAATAGTGGGATGTTTGTTGCATTTGGTGTATTTATTGTCTTGACCTTAGCCTAGTTTGAATGAAATGTTAAAACTGTTACAAAAAGACAGAGAGATGTCCTTAATATGAAATTATGTGTTTGGAAGTTTTCTCCTTATATTTCAATCTAATTTGAAGTTTTGACCTTATCTAACCCCTGAGTGGGATTAAGATAGAAAATTGTTCTACAATATTCTGAAATTTCAGATCATTTTCCACTAATTCCTTCTGCATGTGAAACTGCTTAATAGCAGTTTTTTTTTTTTTTTTTACTAAATTAAAGATATTCATTCATTCAAATTGATAAGAGTACATCGATGCAATACAAATTCAAAATCGCTAAAAACAAAAAGGATGAATCTGCGAACAAACTCACAGCATCCGTGTTAATAGCATAAAACGGCACATTGCATAAGCCTACATATTTGACTATATTGAAGTTTCCGGAGTATCCATGCCTCCGGATCTGTAGCGTTGATGGCACAAAAGTCATTGATTCGATCTGCACTGGATCAACCGTAATCTTTCAAACTGAAACAAATGAACATCGCACCAAGACGGGACAACAATACTCCGCACTAAGACGGGACAACAATACTATCAAAACAAAGGATGAAATCAAAAAAACAAACAAAAGAAATACTAAATATATGTGAAAATCACACTTATTTAATTAAAATAGAAATAAAATGATTTGGAGGGATGATTTTAGGCCTAAATTGACCCTAAATCACCCCTCTCTAATATATCAAGAAGAAAAGAAAAAGTGGGCGATGGCTAGGGTTGGAGAGGAGTTTCAGATCACTGAAATGCCTATATCAATGTATGCTTAAGTGTGATATTCATTGCATAATAAAGGTTTCTCTTACTTTAACACACTTTAACACGTTTCAAAACCAGATATTCAATATTGTTTCAGAAGTCTTCAATTCTCATTGAAACATAATTAAATGTTTATGATTTTTTTTATCACACAAGCAATTTTACTTGCTCTTTTATTCTCTTTTTGATCTCAAAGTTCTCTCTTGATTTTGTTGTTTCCCTAGAACCACAAGTTGGTTTGAAAAGGACGATGCTCATGTCAAATCCAATTAGTATGAGTGATCACCGACAACACAAGTCAACATATTTTGTCTTTTGAAACTGACAATGACATGAAAATCCCATCATCATAAAATAAAATGTCTAAAATAAAGTACAATGGTATTATTTTATAGGTCAATTTTGTGGCACGAGTTCGAATATGTGATTTTCTATTTCTTCGCATTTAAAGTGTTTAAGTTTCTCCATTAAACTCATTAGAACAAAAACATAATAATACAATCGATCTCCCGTAACTGCGATCGGAGAAGGGTGGAACCACTTATACCAGAAGTGACTCCCGAATCAGATTAAACTGGTGGTGAAAGCCAAAAACATAATAATACAATTGTATTATTCAAAACATAAAAAACTAAGCACCTAATAATCTAAGAAATTGTAAACCAAAAAAACAGATGTAGTATTCATCGAATAATCTTATTCAGAGGATGGTGATGATGAATCTGGAGGCAACAACAAATCTGATATCTCTAATTGAAAAGGACTTATATCAGTTTTCTCATAACCAGGAACAGCTTCAAAATTTTCAGTCCTTAAGTTGCAAACAAAAACTCCATCAGCATAAGAATGTAAATACACAATATCCCCATCATATGGATGAAACCCTGCAACCCTCTTATAATAATTAGCACAAAAATTTTGTGGCATTTTTTTTGATAGATCAATCCTATGCAACAAATGCCAATGATTCTTTTCAATTAGTTCCCAAACTCTCAAATCATTTTGTCCAATATCAGCTATCCTCAAACCACCACAAGAGATTCCAAGAAAACCAAAACTCATTATATTCATTGAATCAGCTCCCAATGGATAATTAAGGGTATCCCTATGATTTGTATAAGGACCAAACACAAAAATGCTTGTCCTCCCCATGAAATACAAATTTCCACCATATGAAAAACTTAAAAGCCAATGAGGAGCAAAAGCGAAACCGTCCAGATTATTCATAACAATGTGTTTCCATAGCCCCGTCTCTGAGGAGAAAACATACAATTCGATCTCAAACATTCTTCTAATAAAGGACTTGATGATCACAACTCGAAAGTTGTGTTCATCTAGACAAGGAGCAGTCACCGAGCCCTTAGGGTTGCAAATAAATCCTACCGCGTATAAACTTTCGTTACACGTTGAAGGAGAAGGCGGTATTGGGATACATTCTTTCGCGAGTGGATCATAAACATAATAGCCGCTACCATATGTGTATCGGCTATTACAACACAAGAATAAACCGTTCGAAGAACCGCATAAGCTTCCTTTGATAAGCATATCAGGAGGAAAAGAGATAGGAATCTCTTCTAGAGAATGATTTTGTTCCCAAAAAGCTAATACAAGTTCATGAGGTGTGACAAATATCAAAATTGATTTGAAAAGAGAGTGTTGATGAGATATAAATTGTTTAATGAAATAAGGACTTGAAATTGAATCAAACCAACGTTTTGAAACACATTTGCATCCAACGGTTGATCTGAATGGCAAACGAGTGAAGATTTGGGCTAATAAATCATCTGATAAGTAATTTATGTCACACTTTGATGACAACTTAGCAGATGAAATATCATGAGCCATATGAACAAACAAAACAAAAATCACAAACACAGAAAACACAAACAATATATTAGACAAAACAAGTGTTTGTGATTGATATTTAAATGAAACAAAAGAAGGAGAGAACAAAGGAGAGAAAAAGTAAGAGGAGGAGAAACAATTGGCAGTTAGTTGCTTTGTTTTTGTCAGATCCTAGACCCAATTAATATGCTTTAACGTTTGAAATAAGCTATAGTATTAATTAATTTCATTATTTTATTATTTGTTGCAAGTTTTAATAGGTACTCCCTCCGGCCACTATTATAAGCAAATTTGACTTTTTTGATACATTAAAAAAGTGATGTATTTGGTTCATAATTTGAACCAAATACATTACTTTTTCAATGTATCAAAAAAGTCAAATTTGCTTATAATAGTAGCCGGAGGGAGTATGTCAAAATAAAAATTTAATGAAAAGAAATATATTTATTGTAGGATGGAAATAAATAAGTCTGACAGGGAAAGGTACTTGAAGCAGAAATATTTGATTTATTTTTATCTATATAGTTATTGCAATTCATTGTATTTTATCTTTTATTGATTTAAGGATATTTTTTTACCATATTTAATTATTAATTCATTGACACCTATGGCAAAAGAATAAAGCCACCATTGTGAACTTTCAAAATAAGAATAAAAAGATTGGAATTTAATTTCCTCCTGTTAATACTATGATACTGTGATTGTTTCTAAAAATAAATTGATTGCAATATTAAATTTGTTGCTCCATTGATATTTTGTTTATAATTATTGACAATAATATGCCTATTTTTTATTTTTCTTTTTGAAGATTTTATATATTTTTTTTAGATGTGTATTCCCTTTCGGTAATAAATATAGAATAATTACATATAAATGGTTGGCAAAACGACAAGTTGCGCCGCTATCCCTTTTTAAAAAGCAAAACCGATTCTCTACATTGTCATTCATAACCTTTTGAAGTCTTTGCAAAAGACTAACAGTCTCTGGTGCTAGGAAAGCAAAAGTGTCGAATGCAAAATGTAGGAAAGCATGTTGATTGTCCAAACATGTTTTCTCATATTTGTCTACTTTACATAAGGCAACTTTCAGGGCTGTCTGTCCCACAATAAAAGTTCCCCTCCATAATCCAACAAGTGGCCGGTCAAATCCACATATGCATGATTCTATATTTAAGTATAGTTTAAATTTATAATTAAAATAATATTATAATTTATAATTTTAAATTTGTTTAGAATTTTTTAAAAAAATATATATATATATGATTCAGAAGTGATTTTTTTCCCAAATATCCTAATTTTCAAAAATAATTACCACAATGTCCTACTACATATCTGTTATAAATAAGCATCTGATCCAATTTTGAAGGAAGAAACAAGAGTGGTGTCATGTCAATATCAAAAGTAAGTAACACCACACCAGTAACAAATTTCTGTGCATAAGTATTCCTCATGGTAATTTTTTTTGTTGTACAGCTTCCTTATAATAATTTACATTCAACTTTTGTTTTTTTGTCTATTACTTAAGGACCAAAATTCACTTTAGTTCACAACTGCATTATGCATATTTGGATTTAGGATTATGTTGACATTTTTATTAAATAAGAATTTTCTATCAACGATGGTGGCTGCACTAGTTAGACTCAACAAAGGAATTGATAGCCATAATTATGGTTTATATTCAATTGGAAGAGATATTCATATTGAGTATTTCAACATTCTTAATAGACTCGTCATATATTTTTATTTTGACTTGACACAAATAGGTAAATATAAAATTAGGTGGTTAATCTTAAATTGCTATGCCATTGCATAAACCATATCTAAAATATTTATATTATGGTTATAGTTGCCATTGTTGACTGCAATTTAGAATTATGTTTCGCATGCTCTCAATTCTTTCTACTAAATTAATTTAATTATTATCACAGCTTTTCTACTACTTCCTAACTTCATTGTGATATTCTCAACAAAATCTATATGCTCCAAATTTAACTTCAACTCCATTTAAAGAGATCACTGATGATGTCAATGGCAAATTGCTTGATGGACTTTTAGGGTTCATTTGGTTTGATGGAAAGAAAATAGAAGGAAAGAAAATTACGGAAACTAATGAATGTCCAAGTTCATTCATCAGTTTCCGTATTTTTCTTTCCTTTCACTCCCTTTCTATCAAACCAAACAGACCATTAGTTTCCAAATTTGATGAAGCATCATGCATAAGCAGGCTAGAATCATATTTGCGAACCATTTCTAAATCCAATGTGGTTACTACCGAAGAATTCTCCCTTTTGGAATGCGCAAAATGTTATAGAATATCAAGGCATTCCATGTACTCATGTACCATATTACTACTAACCTCAGAGAGGGTGGATAGAAATATTGTGATCATAAACAATTAGTAACTTTCATTACACAAAGCAAAGAATTAAGAATGGTAAATTTTGCAAAGTGGCAAATTAATTGGTTAAACCAAAACAAATCCAAACAAAACAAAAACAAAAGACAACATTAGAGACTTAAGTCCTAAATATTCCAAGAGCATAGGAGCAGCAGATTTTGGTGTTGAATGATGTTCATGAGATGAGGAAGGAGGTGGAGAAGGAAGTGGATGAACAAAAACTGAGACTTTCATTCCATTCATGCATTGGCCATTACCACAAATGAAGTAATATCTCATAGTTTTGTTGAATAGTATGAAATCTTTGCCACTAGTCCAATTCCCAATAGCACCTTCTGTTGTGCAGTTGTCATAACCTGTTTGGTTTACCATAAACACATTGTACTGATTCTTCTGGTACCTAAATGCTATTGCAACAATAACAAAAAAAAAAAAATTAATATTACTATGAATACTATTTATTTTTATGATTACAAATCAAACTCCGCGGAGTTTACAATAGTCACGCACATTGCGCAAAATTGGTGGTTTATTATTACATAAGTGCGTGCGAGATGGTAAAAAAAGGTTCGAGGTGGCGGCGCTAGGTGGAGGCATCGTCGCTTTTGTCGCCGGTTGCAGTTTCTGTAGATCTGGTCCTATCGACAGTGTTTAGTTTCCTGATCAGTTGCTGTAGCTTTTACATCCAGTGCGATTAAACCTCCTTCGTTGGGCTCTCTGTTGCCTGGCCGTCGCAAGGTTCGTGGTGGATGTGGAAGGTTCGTGCGGTGGTCGTTGGCGGTATGTGCTGTCGGTTTGGCTTGGTGGCAGTTTCTTCTCGGTGGTTTTGGTTTTTCGCCGGTTGTGTTTTGTTTCGTCGGTTGCCGTTTGTTTGCCGCCGGCGGGCTTTGGTTTTTATGGTTTCCGACATCTGTTGTTTTTGTTCAGAGATTGGGTGGATTTAGACGGCGACCTTTTCCGGTGGTTGTGATTACCGTTTGGTTCTGTGTTTCAAAAACCCGAAAGGGTCTGGTTCCTTAAACCCGTAAGGGTCTGGTTACTGACTTGTTGTGTTTGGTGGTTCTTGACTGCCTCCACAATTGTTGCTCGAAAGAGCTTTCTACTTGCTGCTTGTTCAGGGAGTTAGCACTTGGATTTTGATACCGTGTTGACGGTCAATCCATTCGCTGTTTTAAACCCTTAATGTTGCTTACATAATTTCACTTTTCATATTTTTTTTAACTTGGTTTCGCGCCTGTACACGGGTTCGCTAGGTTGCGCCTTTGATTAGTGAATTTGTGATAGGCTAATTGTTTAGGGTGGTTCTCTTGTTTTGCTTTATCACAGTGTATTTCTGATTTCCTGGGTCAGGTTTTATGTCCCCCCAATCTTTGTTCCTTTTTTCTTTTATTTAATGTTATTTTCTTTTGCTTAAAAAAAAAAAAAGAGATGGTAAAAAAAGGGTGAAACATTTGACATGTTGAGGTACGAATTCGAATTGGTACTGGTGGTTCACTCTAAGCTTGTTAAGTTGGTCCCAAAACTAACATTGATTTCAAAATCATTTACCAATTTGAAATTCTCAAGTCGCATTCATTTCTACTGGCCAATTTCAGAGGTTAAACAAACTGTTTAGCTTATTTTGAAAAAGACTTTATAGCTTGTTTTGATAAATGATACGAGTTTATAGCTTATTTTGACTAGCTTGTTTTGATAAGCTAATTCAATTAAATATAAGCTATTTTGACTAGCTTATAACTTATATTTTTTATCTTAATTTTATCCCTATCATTAAGTATTAATCAACAATACAGTAGTATTTTTTATGTTATTTCATGTTTATAAGTTAGTTAATTTTATCAAACACTAGAAATTCAATCGATTAACTTATTATTAATATAAGCAAGTTAACATATTATAAGTTATTCTATAGGGTTAATAGGTCTTTACCCCCTGCAAAGTAGTCGAGTTTTGCGTTACCCCCTGTAATTTTTTTCTTTGAGATTACCCCCTGCAAAAAAAAAAATTTTGATTTACCCCCTTGGATGCACTTTTTAAATCGGTTATTTTATTCAACCGATTTAAAAAGTGTTGTTTTTAAATCGGTTATTCTGTTTTTTTTCCTGCCACATCAGCAAAAGGGGAGTAAATTAAAAAAATAAATTTTGCAGGGGGTAATCTCAAAGAAAAAAATTACAGGGGTAACGCAAAACTCGCCTACTTTGCAGGGGATAAGAGCCTATTAACCCTATTCTATATAACTACCTTATCAAGTATCTACTAATATACTTTTGTCAAAGTAAGTCTAAATTGTAGCATTTAGTATATAGAAATATATATAAAAAATGAAATAAAATTCGGAAAATAGGAAGTATATATGTTTGTTTAGATGTGTAGTTAAAAGTGAAAGATCTAAAAAAACATAATATATAGAGAGAGAGAGACTCACAAATATAATCACCGACATAGAAAGTATGGTTATTAGCCCAAAGAGTGTAGTTAATCCCAGGGTTCCAGCCACGGTTAGCACCTACAATATGGTCAGTAGCAGACACAGGAAGAAGAGTAGTGAACAAGAAGAAGAAACTCAACAACAGCAAAGATGAGGATGAGGCCATGTTCTATTCTATCTGTTGAGAAGTGAATGAATAAATGAATGAACTATGAACTTAAAATAAGTGGCAAGTGGCAAGTGGCAACAACGGTAACATTACTAATGATGACACGCTGGACTGGAGGAAATTATTGTATTGGAATGGAGATGGGGTCCCACAACAAAGTTGGCAGACAGCGATAGAGCTGTCAAAATGGGCCGGGCTAATGGGCTGGGCCATTAGCCCATGGATTTGGGTCGGACCGGGCCATTTAAAAAGTCGTTAAAAAATATCCGGGCCTTTTTTAGCCCAGCCCAACTAGCCCAATTAAAAAATGGATCGGGCTGGGCTTGCCCACCGGGCTTTGGGCTGGCCCGTTTAAAATTAAAAAAAAAAGAGTTTTTAGTTAAAAAAAAAAACATTTTGGGCTAACCCATTTTTTTAAAGTAAGCCCACAAATACTCGGAAGTAGAGAAGATATACTTGTATGCCGAATCAAGTGCTCAAGGGGCTTAGGCCAAGAAGTTAACTATTTTGTAATATATTTTGATTTTGATTATCTAAGGATGCACTTTGTATGTTGCCACAAATACTCTTACATGTGCATGGATCTTTATTTGGTAGATATATTTTGTATGAATGTTGATTTGATGGTTGTTTTATGTGGTAATTATTTTGTCAGTTGTGTCATTGATCCTTTTTTGCGTGCGCTAAAAAAATTATATGGGCCGGGCTAGCCCATCGGGCTGCATGGTCCAATAGGGTTTGGGCCGGGCTAGAATTTGGTAGCCCATATAGAAATCGGGCCAGCCCAGGCCCGCCCACTTATACGCGCTGGCCCGCCGGGCTGGACCGGGCTGGGCCGGGCTGGCCCATTTGACAGCTCTAGACAGCGACTGCTTTCTTAGCTGCCTTGCTTTGCTTTGCTAGGCCACACTCTCTCACTAACCCCATCACACAAACATGATATGAGAGTTTTAGGCACATACTCCCTCTACTCTTGTATATAAGAAATTTTTCAAAAAAGCTCTTCCTTTAAGAAAGTAGTTAAAATACATTAACCGATCAGAAAAAACACATTATACCTTTTTGAAAAATGTAAAACATTGCATTTATTGGTTGAAATTGGAATAATGTCATAAAACTTAATAATTGAAGTAGACTTTTGCTTATATTTAAGACTTTAAATTTTTTTGTTTTGTTTCTTATATATGAGACCGGGGGAGTAATATTTAGGCATAAATTTAGGCACACATACATAAATTTAAAAAATTAAAAGAAAAATAAAATGGTCACATCAATCACTATCACTTTATTCAATTTTTCTTTAATTTTTACCCTTTATTGTGAGTGTGTCTAACAATAAAGTGTTGTGTTTGTGTGTAGGTTAGACTTTCTCTTTTCTCAATTGTAAAAAACAACCCAAACAATTTAGATCATTCATAATAGAATAAAGTTGGGATTTAAAAAAAATTGATTAAAGGTTGAAATATAAAAATTGAGGAAAAAAAAATCCATTCTCATGCCTTTTATCGACTATCTGATATTTTTACCAAACAGAGTCTAAGTGCATTTGTTTTCATGTTTGAGTTGAAGTGTTATCACTTAAGTTTTGAGAATTTTCAATTTTAGGGATTTTTTTTAAAAGTAATTTAGTGATTACAAATTTCATCTTTAATGTGGATAAATGAGATGTTAAAAGTTCAAATTCCAACATCTATATATATATATATATATATAATGTAAACTCTCTATCAACTGAATTAAGATTACGGTGACTTAATATTAAAGATGTTAATTACACACAAATTCAACATTTATTATTTATAACAGAAGAGCGAGGATCTAACATTCACATGGTAATATAATTTAGAAGTGTGTTATTTGGACAATTTATGGGATAACTAAAATATAGAAAGCAATGTGGATATTGCCTCAAAAATCAAGATGAATACAAAATAATTTTTTTTAAAAAAAAATATACGAAGAATTATTCATAAGTTGTCCAAAAATAATTGTCAAAATATTATTTCCCTATAATTCAACTTCCTATAACCTTCCTACCACTTCCATTTATTTTTATTTGTTATTTTTATAAAATATTGTTAAGGAATCTAAATTTTGACCAAACACATGGGTAGGTAAGAATGTTATTTTAATATCATTTTATAAGAACACGTCAATAGACAAGTGTGATAAAATTTGTATTAAATTAGTCTTTAGTTTTTGTCATCAAATCAATATATCATTTTATTAGATCAAATAAAATACGGTGCATCTACCAATATAGTGTGACTCAACTCAAGTAATAGATATTTGAATTCTTAACTATTTGGTTCTGAATTCGATTCCTCAACCAGTCTGTATAAAAAAAATGTTGGGAGATATCAACTCCTTAATGAATCTCAGTAACTTTGAAGAATTAATCTCTACAATTACACGTAAAGAATACTTTTATTTATTTTTTAAATACGGTGCAACTTATTGATCAATAGTGGGGGGAAATAGTTTCATTTAGTCACTTTTTGGGAATTTTTCCTTCCCACCCCATGTTTCTTTTTTACCTTCAAACTTTCTTTTTTGCCTTTGTAAAAAAAACTTTGGAATGCGTTTCCCGAAATTTTTTAACCTTGGATAAAAATTTCGGAACGTATTTCTGATTTTTTTTTCCGAGTTTGAGGGCAAAATTGGTTGATATGTTAGAGGATAAAGAAGAATCATGGCGAGAAATTTTCACTTTTTTGTTATTCAACAATACTTGATATATTGAATAACAAAAGTAAGGCCCATATCGTAAAAATACAAAGAGACCAGGAAGGAGAAATTTCTTCTATCTACACCCTATTTGAATACTTGATAGTTCAAAATTTTTAACTAAAAATAGTTTCATAGATCAATATTGATCTCTCTCTCTCTCTCGAATTTGGTTGCGGGCAAGTTAAATCCAACAAGAAATTGTTCCACTTATTAATCGAATATAAGTTCACTTCCACTTAATTCTCATATTTTGAAGAAGCGGTTAATTTGTTCTACCTAGTGGATCAAATAGTAATTTATATTTCTTAGTTTTAGTTTATTAATGAATATGAAATAACTCTCTTTTGCTTTTTTAGACCGGTGTAATACTCCATTATCTTGTTTACAAAACATCTAAGAATGCCTTTACAAATTGTAAAAGTTGAATATACTTTATATTTCTTTTAACTCGATTGTTGTTTATAAAAAAAAAATTATCCAAAAAAATTTGTTAATCGGATTTAAAAATACGTCAACATTAAATTTTTTAGAGAAATTGTTGCTCATTTATTAAATATATGATTAGTTTTAGTATAGTTGTGCATAAAGCATATTCAAATTTTTCTTGAAAATACAAGAGGGTCAGAGTCCAAAAACATATTCAATTTTTAAAACAATATAATTACGAATTATTAGTGTTTTTTGACGCAATAATTACAAATTATTTTATTTAAAATTTTACTAGTATCATTTAGAAACTTAAACTAGTAATTTTTTTTTTGGTTACACTTCAAACTAGTAAATGAGTATCTATTATAAAAAAAATGGGTATCTATTATAAAATAAAAAATAAAATTTTAAAAAAAAAGTAAATGAGTAGCTTAGAAATAAAATAATTAAAAGAAGCAAATGTTAGGGCTGGTTTGATATAGCAGCGGCAGAAGGACAGAAAGAAAAAATGAGCAAAGAAGCAAATTCGAAGACGAAGATCGGAGGTGGTGGATTCAGATCAAAGCTTGATCATGTTCTCTATAGCGGTGACAAGAAGCATGTTTTTGCTGGCTTAGTTCTCATCACTGCCGTTTTTTCTGTTCCATGGTTTCTTATCAATAGAGGTTCGTTCTTTCAACTTTTTTTATTATTCGGTATTATTTTCTTCAATTTTAAATTGAAATTAGTTTCAAAAGTTCTTAACTTTGGCTTTACAACATTAATTAATGGGTTGTTCTTTCTTATTATTAACTGTGCTGCTGAGTATTTTTTTATTAAACATGATAGCCTTTGTTAAGTGCTTATCATACAGATGCTTATGTATAAGCTATTTATATGATTAATTAAAGATGCAATATAGTTAAACTGTTTCCATAAGTTATCATTGATAGCTTATGAACATGTCATAATTGGAGCTCTCCCAAACAAATTACTTATGTTAGTTGTTATCAGCTTATTTAATAATCACTTCAAGATAGCTTTTGAAATTAGTTTAGCCTTATTTCTTCCTCAATTATAGATATAACTTAAACACAATCACTTGATTAAGTTTTTTATCCAAACATACCCTTTGCTCGAGAATGGACTTGATGGAATAAAGTGGAACATGGTAAAAAAATTCCGGAGCATATAACTAGCAACTTGATTAAGGTTCATTAGTAAATGAAGTTCTTCATGCAATTCCAGTCTAAAGAGTGCTACCGTCCTAGCCAAAATTTCTTTTTAAATAATCACTGCAGTACCATCAGTGATGTTTCGTTTTGATTTGGTTTCTTTCACGCATATCATTCTAAAAGGTTTTATATTTAAATATTTCCATTTGTCTTCATTTGTGTTTGGGAGAGTAAAGGTTTTTTTGGATGAATGTGATTTTGTAAAATTGATTTGGTTAAATCTGAGTTTGAAAATGAAGTGATTTATTTTTTAATGCACTAAAAAAGAAAGTTTGATGTACAATTTGGTGTTAATTTGTCAACCTATTGTAAAAGTTACCACTACTTTTTATCACTTTTATGAGAGTTGAACAACAATGGAATCAGCTAGACAGCACAGAAAAAATGACATGTGGTTAGGAAATAATTAGTAACAGAATTATATGACGGAAATTATTAGGAATTTAATGGTGGTTATGACTTATGAGGCAGTTAAGACTAGACGAGAGTTTCTACAAGTATTTATTCTTCATCTGTCTCATATTGTCTTTTAAGGTTATGCAAACTTCTTAAGAAAATCCTTAAGTGTACTAATATATCTATGAAAAATGGGCTTCACTGACTAAAATACCTTTATCAATGAAGTACTAGTTAGTGGAGTAATTAGATTGACTGAGATACAATAAATAAAGGTGTTGGTGAAAAAGATAATTAATGCTTCATTAGTAATTTAGTATTCCAAAATCACAAATAATTATGCGACAAACAACTATTTCAAATGAGACAGATTGAGTTGTATATTTGTTAGAGTGAGTTGTATATTTGACAGTAGGGCCAGAAACTAGGCAGAGAGGTTGTTCCTATTCTCTACTTTGGACAGATAATACTCTCTGTACAACTGCATTGTTGTATTTTGTGTTCCATCATTATTCGATCCATGTTGTCTATTTAAATTGGTGTTTTGTAATCCTATTTGGTGTTCTATAAAACCGAGATTTGGAGACAATGAATTTTGAATCAAAATATCCAAAGATCAAGCACGAACAAAGTGAATGTGATTTTGAATTTTCAAACGGGTATCCAATTATACATTTCATTTAGTTACTTAACCTGCTGAGCTTATGTTTCCTTGCAGGATCAAAACACCAGTCTCATCAAGATTACTTGGAAAAAGCTGATAAAGCAAGGAGCCAAAGACTCTCATCCAGTCCTGCTTCTGCCAAATCTTGAAAAACATTCTGTTACAGATCACAGTTTTTAAGTAACTTTAGAGTTAAAAGCCATTAGATATGTTTGTAGAATGTCCTTTTCTCTCTCTCGTTTTGTCATTGGGATGGAGGCCCATTTTTCTCCCGTTGTACTTTGCTGCTAAGTCAATCATTTAATAAAAAAACTAATGATGTTAGATAATTTGATGTAGTAAATTTTTCCAATATATAATAATATTTGTTGCATATGATTTGGCTGTTTGCAGCATAGTAATAGGGTGAGGAGACTTCTCATTGTGTGTTAAAGTGTAACTTGTCTCTCAGGTGAGCGGATGCATTGCTGATGATTTTGGCGTAATGTTTGTAGTAGAACTTACTCTGCCTCTGTCATCGGTTGTTGAAAATGATCATATAGTTGGTCCCAGGCTGGATAAGAGAAGACTTTCTATCAAGCAGTCAACAGGTAATAATATAATATAAATTTGATTAAATCTTTATATCATTGAGTAATGATATATTGCTGTTTGTAGGGTATGCAGGACTTCTATAGTTGTACCAAATTTTAGATGGAATTACTTTTGCAATTGTGCATTGTTGTTGATAAAAGTACAAACATTAAAATTGCCCTGTTGTAGTAGCTTGCGATACCTTGTTCTAATTAGGCTTTAGAGGTTAAAAGTGGTAGAGAATTAGGGAGAAATGTAGTCTGAATTTGTTGTTAAGTAACTACTCCCTCCGGTCCTATATATAAGAAAAAGTTGACTTTTTAGATTCATTATAAAATTGATGTATCTAGACAATAATATAGTCTAAATACATCAATTCTACAATGAATCTAAAAAATGAAATGTTTCTTATATATAGGACCGGAGGGAGTATTGATTAACCAGGGTGAACAACTACACCAACAAATGTTCAGCCTTGAAAGATATCACAGGCACTAGGAAGTGTAATGTGTCAATTGAACTATTTAGCTTTAGTATAGGGAAAGTGATAAATCATAATAACAAAATAAAATGTCTAATTTCTCAATCAGCTGTTTGCAAATTGAAATAAATACTCTAAACTACAAAATCATCATATAAAATGCAGGCATCGTGTATACACATTTTGTTCTTTTGCGCAAGAGCATGTCATATAATAAAAAACAATACAGATTACCTAAATCACTCAGAGAACTAGAGTCATATGCCTCACACACCTTTTGAGCTAATCAGAGTCTTATATATAGGAAGAGATATAGATGATATAGACATTAGATGTAAGCAACCATTGTATGTTTCTTCTTAAACTTAACAAGATCTTCCTCATCTATATAATATTGACATTTGATAGGATTTATAATCTCACGAACATTCCAAATCCAAACTGCACCAAGAGTATGCTACACCATGAGCTATGTGTAAAAGTGCAAAATGGTCTTTAATTTGTTTATATTGTTGATAGAATGTTGATTTAGATCCTTAATCATGCTGTCATGAGTTTAATTTTTATTGTCTGAGTAAAAGAAAGGTTTCCTTGGGAGGGGTAAAGTCTCCTTTAGTGATCTTCACACCCAAAGAGAGAATTAGTATGACTATTGGCTGATTAACTTTCTTGTCATATTTTCTCTTCTATCAAATAATTATATAATCATCTCCTTTTCCCTCACTTTTCAAGAAAGGGATTCGCTTCGGCGTTATCAACTCCCAATTCCATGTCTTCTTTTTTTATATGCCAAACTTATCTGTTCTTATGCTTATGGAATTGACTGTTGATCTTAGAGCTCATATAAGATTCAATGTAATTTATCAGTATGTCACTCTCCCCTGCAAGCTGAAAGGCTTTGCTAGGGCTCCTTCCTTCTTGGTGCTGCCTTAAAAAATTTCCCTCTGACTGTGGACACTTGCTCTCCCTAAGACGGGGATCTGCTACTTGGAGCTGCTGCTGCTCTCTCATGGCAGCCACCCAAAACACTAACAATTGTGATCTCCCTTCCACCAAAGTCAGCCATTACATTTGGAACTCAGATTCTCCACCCTGCCGTCATCGCAACCTCCATTGCCATTTTCCACACAGCTTCTCCCCAAGTGCTCACCCATCACCTCAGTATCACGGTTTCTTCTAAGAACCCCCCCGCCCCTTCTCTCTCCCCCATGGTTGTTCCCCACTTGTAGACACGGACTCACAGCTCCCACCTTCAAAACCACTATGGCATTTTTGTGGATTGGTATTTCTACTTTCATGGTTTGAGATCTCATATTTGTGTTTATGAATCTCTGTGTTAGATGTTTTAATGGTTCCTCTATTTTGGCCCTTGTTTTGTGTCTTGTTATTTTTACATTTTAGTTTGTTTCATATTTTATCTTTCTGTGGTTTTTGTTGAAAAGCCCCACAAGTGTTTGGCCTTTTGGAATTTATTTTGTACACTGTGTTAATGGTGACTACTGCCAACCTCGCCATTCTCTCCACCCCACAAATGGCTCTCGAGCATGTGATTAGTTTGGTTTAATCACAAGACAAACTTATTGTCAACTTTAGCTTACACAGGTTAAAGAAATCATCCTGTAACAAAATGAGACTAAAGAATGTGGAACTTTTTTCCTCCTTGGTCTGATTGTTAGGATTAAGATGTTGACTTAGTAAAGATCTATCACCATTTGTGTGTTCTATGTGGTATACTTAGCTTGTTTAGTTCTATTCTATGTGTTAGTTATAAATTGTGGATGGAGAATGTCACAAGTCATAACACATGAAGATAAGGTTCGGCATACTTTAATTATTATGATTAGACTTTACAATATTAATTAATAGCTTATAAAAGAATATAACAAAAATTTCAAAGGGGATGGGATGATCAATCAATGTCCTCAAGAGGTAGCTTCACAAGTGGGAAAATAATTTAATTTGCAAGAGACACTTTACTATTTGTGGAGCATCAGGGGCCATAATATAAAATTTAGGCTATCACATTACAAAGCAATGAGCGATATTAGCCTCTTATTTTTCACTTCCCGGATATAGCAAAGTGATAATATTTAATAACAATGAATTAAATTAATTCATGTAATGATTGGGACTCTTAAACATGTGATCGAGGGTTTGATTTGTAATGTGCAATATGAAAAAAAATATAAAATGTCATCTTATTTTCTACACAACTAAGTAATAACTTGTTATTATAAAAAAATGAAAGTAATAACTTTCTTAACACAACAACTAATGGTGAAAATTAACTTTCTAGTTTCTATCATTTTCCCTTCTACTTATCCAATAATTGAATAATAATTTTTCACTTATTTTCTTGTACTTTTTTATTCTTCCTTTTCTTTCCCTTTCTTTACCTCACTTGCCTTTACTTTCTACAATCAAAGATACTAACTAGAGACCAATATTATTATGCTTTCCAGTTGACCTTGATTCTTAGCTAATAAAAGAATCAAACAAAAATTTCAATATTCACAATTGGACTATCACAAAAATATCACAACAGGAATAAAAAATATCTATTATTTTTTAATTTAAATTTTAAACCGTATACAAATTTTATCAATTTTTAGTCACTTTTTTTTTTTTTAATAAATAGGTGCTTTTAGTCTTGACATTTTATAATAATGGATGTTTTTAATCTCTATGAAGAAATTAATTGTTATAAGTAGAGACTAAAAATGGTAAATAATATTATATTCATCGAGTCAAAAAATAAATTATATTTAACCCTCATTTTCTATTTTTTTTCATTACTTGAAGGGATGGCAATTCACTTAATTATTAGTGAGATTATTTATAATCTTGGTTACAAGATTACAAGCAATAACTTGATATTGGCCTCTTCTATATCAAGTTCCATTTAGATAAAGATAAACTTGTGAAAACAGAAAAGTACACATTGCTTGTGGAATAAACTTTTATTTGTATTGAACAATAATAACAAAGCCAAGTATCCTCAAATTCAATTATGTTGAGGAGACTCGACATTAAACTTGGTCCATATTATGTACAAAAAGCACCTACCACTTTTGGATGGGGGACAAGTAGTAGGTCTAATGTAGACCCATTTTAACTAATAATAATTTACATTTACATATATAATTCAAAGACTAAAATTAATAATTTACACTGCATATGGATTAGAGTAATCACGGATTCCTCCTGCACCTTCCCAACCAGACCACTCTTCCCAATAGTCATAATCTGGTTCTTCATAGGTATAGGTCTCACAGGTTTCTTGTGCATTTGTTTCTTCTTCTCTCAAATTTGTCATCACAACCTGAAGTTATAATATAAGCAACAATGACATTACAATTAGGTAATGGTCATGTAAGGTAGAGTCAAAATATGGTAATTAATTACTAGTGTTTAGGAAATAATCATTTCAATCAAACAATAATGTCACACTTTAATAGTTATTACCAAGTTTATTAAATCTATCAACGCAATTCATCGCGTTGTGATCCTAAATATTGCAGATAATTGCAGTCGAATATGGTCTCAATCATCGCTAAAGCCACATAAACATCAAAAACTTGATTTTGATTTCATGTAAAAATATGTGACACATTTATTGATCTTAGATATTGATCTTAGAGATGATTTTGTAAAGATCTATTATAAGTCAGTGATCTCAAATCAATAGCCAAGATCAATCAAAACATGATTTTTTAAATGCAGGGAATTCAAGTCCATTAATTCATATATCCATATATAGTTATACTAATTATAGTCAATACACAAAGGAAATTTAGAGAAATTATTGGATAAGATTTGTAGGAAAACTCACATCATAAGCCTCATTGATTAGGTGAAACTGCACACCACAATCTCTCCCTCTGCACACATCTGGATGGTACTGAAAACACAAACAAAACCCAAATATTCAATATTTTTGACACAAAAATGATGAAAATAAATAAATAAGCAAAACCATAAAAAAATATCAAAATCAAAATGGCAAATCCTAATACATCAATCTAATGAGAGACAAAAACATAAGATAGAATCAAACCTGCAAAGCAAGCTTTCTAAAAGCCTTCCTAACATCAGATTCAGAAGCACCTGGTTGAACTCTCAATGTCTTATAAGGATCCATAACAGAAGAATTAGAGCAAGAAACCCTAAATTTGTTCATCTTATTTTGTTTCTTTTCATTTCTTCTAAATTGCATCCAAGAAACAGAAGATCCATTACCACCAAAAACACCAACACTAGTAGCAGCAGCAGCCATTGTTAATCAATTAAAATCTCAAAAACCCAAAATTTCTAACAAAAATTCAAAATGACCCAGAAAACCTTTGGTAATAAAGATCCAAACTTTGAATTATTAACACAAATTCTCAATAACCCAGATAAGATTTTGTTATAAAGAACAAAACTTTGATGTGGTTTTATTAAGGAACGAAGATATTGTTTTGAATTGGAACAATGGGCACGGCAAGTTGATTATGATTTTGATGGGGAATCTGTCCAAACACTATAATAAATAATGGGTTTAGATTTCTTTTTTTGAATATTTTTATTTTTAAAAAAGGTTGAAGAACATAATAATAGAATGGATCAAATCAAAGGATATGCTTGTGGAATAGAGGTAATGGAAGAAAGTGATTTATGTATATATAGAAAAAGAATAATTATTTGATAAAAAAAATTAGTTATTGTGTGAAATTAGTTCTTATCCATTCATTGATGCAAAGGTGACGTGGAATGTAGAGTTAGTAGGAAGAAACATCATTGGGTTTTATCTAATTTGGCTTTTTTTAGCTTTTACTTTGTCTGCATTTTGTGACTGTTCTTTTGGATTTATTTAGGTCAAGATTTATTATAGGGAAATGGGAAGTGGATATTATCCTTTTTTTAAGACTTTTTATAAAAAAAATAACTTTTTTACAAATAAAATTGGAGAGGTTTTTTTATTTAGAGATATGATATTTTCACAATCCATTTGGAGTAATTTTTGGGACAATCACTCCACCTAAATACTCAAATAAAGTATTTTAGTAAATGATATTTCCCTTGATTCAAAATGAGTGTTATCGTAGTACAAAAAAAGTTTTAAAAAAACAACTTACAACTCAAATGTGTTATTTAATCTACCACAGATGAAGTATATTCAAAGTGGCATACTAACAAAGATGAATGCTATGATATTGAGCATATGTTCGCTGATAAACAACGATGAAAATTTCGATCTATATTATGATAATATATATAAAAAAATTCAACTTATTATACTAGTAAGGATAAAGTCCGATAAAATAGGCTAAATTGTTACAACGTAATAAATTAATGTTTCTGGAGGACGTTTCTGTTTTCGATACTCATCACAATTAGACTTGACCCAATTTTATAGAAGAAACTTTCAACCTATATATACGGTGTTCATCCTCTATAATCCTCTGAATAGGTGGTCATGAATATAATCTCTAGGTCTTTAATTCTTTGTCGAAAAATATATTGTTTCACACTTCCACAGTTACCAATAAGCTAACATAAAATGGTTTTGCATCCTTCTATTTTCACTCCACTATTGTTAAGATTCTTGAAGAACCATGACATGCAAGTAAAAGAAATGAAATTAGCTGCTAATCTAACTCATATTTGAAGAATCATTTCATGGTATGAATTATTGTTTCATCTCATTCTAACAATTGTGAAGAACGGATAAAATTTCCCATTTACTTCTCTGGTAATTAGTTAAGAGCTGATCATTCACCGTCAATCATATAAAAGTTTCAATTTTGTGTAGGTCTTTATAAATATCCTATTAAAAATTAATTATTTCGATTTTTCAATTTATGCCAAGATTTTATTATTTTCTTATACCATTCCTTTTCTATTGATGTATATAGTTGAAGAATATACAAATTATAAAAAATAAAAATTGATTGGTACATAGTTAATTAGGTTTAAATACTCATTTTTTTTATAAAGAAAATACTCATATATTTAACTTTTATACAATCGTGCAATATCACCATCATTACCATATATATATATATATATATATATATATATATATATATATATATATATAGGGGAGGGATCAAATTACACCAGTGTAACATTTGAGTAACGTTATACCGCTCAATAACGCTTTAACGAATTCAAATTTTACAAAATCTATCGTTGGATTGAAAGTTTATATCGTATAGATCATCTATATTGAATTTTACAAAAATCTAAAATCGTTTGACATGTTATTAAGACACATAACGATTAACGGTTTATGCCTTTTTATTGAATACCGTTAATCTTTATGTGTCTCAAAAACATGTCAAACGATTTTAGATTTTTGTAAAACTCAACATATATGATCTATACGATATAAACTTTCAATCAAACGGCGAATTTTGTAAAATTTAAATTCATTAAAGCGTTATTGAGCGGTGTAACATTACTCAAATGTTACACCGATGTAATTTGATCCCTCCCCATATATATATATAATAAATTAATTACTCTTATTCTATTATTTAACCAAATGAAGGTGTAACGAAACCATTAGGTGAAGGAGTCAATGTCGCCGGGCCGGATGAATAAATAATTCATTGAGCGACGGCAGCATATATAAAATGGCTATAATTTAGTTGGTGAGGAGTAATAATATACTACTATATGATGAATAAAAATATAATTCCTTGACAAAAAAATAATAAAAATAAATATAATCCATTTCCTTTCCTCCTGCCCACATTGTGCCCCCTAAGTCTACCAAACATTATGAAATTAAAGAAAATACATTTATTACAAAAAAAAAAGTTACAATATTATTGAATAACGAAGTCTACCAAACATTATTTTATGAAATTAAAGAAAAAACTTCAAATAAAAAATCAATTTATTTTTTCAGGCAAAAATCAAATTATTTCTCGCATCAAAAGACACTCACCTACTCTATTGTCTTTTTATATTCGAAAATTAATACACATTATACGTATACACATGCATGATACACATGGAGACATTTTCTTATTTTTTTTATTATTTTTTTGAGAAAACATATTCATATTTTGTTGACATGAATGTTACACGTCGTTTAATAAACGCTCATCATGAGAAGATTAAATGTTTGAAAGCCAAACAGAACGTGTGAAATTTTCAGTTGAAAATATTCACTTATTTAACACAATGTTAAATAAACATTTTTTTCACGAGTTTAATGGATATGCTCTGTCAGTGTAAATATCCAATAAGAATCAAGTATTTCTCCATGTCATATAATTGTAATGGAGTATAGTGGGATGATTTGACGGAATAAACGGTTTGTATTGATTGACAGTGTAAAATTAGTTTACACTGTCTGTGCATATACATTTTTCTCTTTTTTCATTGTGAGATAAAGAAGTGTTGACCATCTTATAAAAAAAGGTTGGCCAAAAAAAAAAAAAAAGGAGAGTCTATTTATTTTTGTTGACAAAGAACAGAGTCTATTTAAAGACTTTTTCAATCTTCTCAAAGTTTGGTAACTTTAGTTAGATTCTCACAACGGGCTAATTACAAACTAAAGCTTTTTATTTGTATTTAAGTAAAAATGAACTCATTATATTTTATTTAATATAGTAAAATATATATAATTAGCTTGCTTCCTAACGTTACTAGCTAAAGTTTAAATATCAACTAATAGATTTATCTATATTTATGTAAAAAAAACTTATCTATATTTAATATCGAATAAGATTAACTCAAATAGAGGATAATCTATGGGAAAAAAAATTAACATTAATTACTATTTTATTTTTGACAAATTCTCCTACTATTTTATTTTTGACAAAATTCTCCTACATTGAATATAAAGTAGAAGTAATTTTTACGGATTTTAAAAAATTAAATAAAATAAGATTCAACTTAAAATTCTAAAATGAGATGAGAGGTCTTTAAATTATGTGCAAATGAATGAAATAAGAGTCCATCTTGTGAAATGTGAAGCTGGCAACTTCTACGTGTTGAATTTTGATACCAGGCAAGTAAATTAAAGAGTTAAATTTTTTCAAATCATGATCTCACACGTGTAAGAAAATAAAGTCCGTGAGAAGTCATAAACGGTAGAGATGGGATAAGAACGTAACATAAGTGGATAAGATGGCATGATGCGTCGACACGTGGTCCTCATGCAACCCTAATATAACGTCAATAAATCGAAGATTTTGTTGTTCATATAGTAACAAAAATATCAGATGGCCCACATTGCTTAATTATATGGGCCTACAATTTTGTAGCTGTTCAGACTGTTCTTATCTTTCGACAAAAAAAAAAAAAACTGTTCTTAGCTGATTTTTCTATTTTAATTTTTTTATTACAGAATTATATAGTGAAAAAAGTTAAAAGAAAAATGCTAGTGAGGAGGCTTGTTAAGTCCAAAAGATAAAGTAATAATGCCTCAGAGAGTCAGGGTTGTATATTTAATTGTTTAAAAAAGAAAAATAGAATATGCACTGATTAACAATAAAAAAAAAATTTTAAAAAAACAATGTAAAATAATTCTGTAAAAAAGAACAATTGAATAATTATATCATTCAAAATCATCTTATTACACTCAAGTTTTAATTATATGATATGGAATATTTGATTTTTAATAGATTAAATTTCAGTGTGAAATTAATTTACACCGACACGTCATATTCATTAAACTCTAAAAATACTATTTTCAACATAAAATTTTCTTTAGAGAAAAAAAAATATGCACTAACAATGTAAAATAATTTTACACTGTCAATCAATCACAACTATGTTTTCCGCCTTATCACCCCACTTAACCCCACTTTCTTGATTTGACATGGCACATTGAACTATTTTTATTGGTTATCAGTGTAAAATTAATTTACATTGACGGTGCGTGTCTATTAAACTCTTTTCTTTATTTTTTGTTTATAAAATAAATGTCTTAGAAGTTGTATACTGGAGTAATATTTTAGTTTCAATTTATTCTGTTTTTTTAACATTTGTTCTCAAGTATTTGTTAGTATGACTCTTTAAATTACTTTCACCATCTATTATACTTGATATATCACTTACCTCTAATGGTTTTTGGTCAAATTAGTTGTTATTATGGTTAAATATATTTTTCTTCTTAGTTGTATTTTCAATTGGTTAACGTATAATTAATTTACTAAACACTTAAGTAGTTAGTTGCTCTACCAAAAAAAAAAGTAGTTAGTTGTTAAAAACTGGTTGCCCCCTAAGACCATGTACAATGGCAAAAACATTCAACACCCTATTTTTCCACTTTTTACACTCCACATCATCTTCTCTCTCTTCCACCTAAGACCATGTACAATGGCAAAAACATTCAACACCCTATTTTTCCACTTTTTACACTCCACATCATCTTCTCTCTCTTCCACCTAATAATTCAACACCCCATTCAATTTTTACCCTCTCCAATAGTTTTTTCATTCAACACCCTACCCCACCACCTTCTCTACCCCACCACTTTTTATTTCATATTTTTATTTAAATTTTAATATTTGTTTTTTATGATTAAATAAAATTATAATAATTGAACCAAATCAATTGAAAAACTTGGTTTTTTTTTGTGTCCAAATCAATTGAACCAAGTCTCTATTTATAGAGAAAAAAAAATTACGAATTTTGGTGAAAAAATAAAAAAAAAACAAATTTATTTGCATTGAAATAATTGAGTTAAAAGATAAGATGAGTTTAAAATCTCGTGAGCCAGTCGCGTGCTGCCATGTGGCGTGATATCTTTCTCTCTCCGCAGAATTCAACATGTTGAATTTATTCATCTTCTCTCTCCTCCAGCATATATTCAACAACCTCATTGCAAAAAATTTTGGGTGTTGAAACTAAATTCAACAACCTCATTGCATATGGTCTAATAATTCAACACCCCATTCAATTTTTATCCTCTCCAATAGTTTTTTCATTCAACACCCTACCCCACCACCTTCTCTACCCCACCACTTTTTATTTCATATTTTTATTTAAATTTTAATATTTGTTTTTTATGATTAAATAAAATTATAATAATTGAACCAAATCAATTGAAAAACTTGGTTTTTTTTTGTGTCCAAATCAATTGAACCAAGTCTCTATTTATAGAGAAAAAAACTTTACGAATTTTGGTGAAAAAATAAAAAAAAAAAAAAAATTATTTGCATTGAAATAATTGAGTTAAAAGATAAGATGAGTTTAAAATCTCGTGAGCCAGTCGCGTGCTGTCATGTGGCGTGATATCTTTCTCTCTCCGCAGAATTCAACATGTTGAATTTATTCATCTTCTCTCTCCTCCAGCATATATTCAACAACCTCATTGCAAAAAATTTTGGGTGTTGAAACTAAATTCAACAACCTCATTGCATATGGTCTAATAGAAGTTACTAGGAGTTAGTTATGTTAGTTAGATGGTTATAACCGGTTTGTTTTGTAAAATTGTATAAATACATGTGATGAAATAAAGAAATTTTGATTTCCTTATCATTCCTACACTCTCAATTCTCTTTTTTCTCTCATTCTTCATAAGTCCCAAATTACTTTTCAAAGAGCATTCACACCAACACTTCTCTTAAAATTTAAAAATTCTCTACCATTAAATAAAAAGTTTAGAATTTATCATTTTCAACTCAAAAATCTTCAAAAGTTAATTAAGTCATTTTATAACAAAATAAAAAATAGAGTGAAGGTCCATCATAAATTTATCAGTTAAAGAAACCACTTAAAATTCATCGATCAACTTGTCAAATTTAACTTGAAAAATGATAAGGAGTAAAAAATGGGAACAAAACGGATAGCTCTGTGATAGGTTGTATAAACAATTCCTGGGTAGCATGGATAAAGAGGGTGACCAAGGCAAAGAGATCTACAAAAATTTTAAGATATAAATGCATAAACACGCAAAAATAAAAGAGATATAAATGCGTACACATTTAAAAGCAGTGACATAAACGATGACTGACATATACCATGTATTTATATCCTAAATGTGCACTTTTAAAAACATGGGTTTTGTGCCAAAATAAAAATAAAAAACATGGAATTTGTTTGTTCAAAATAAAAAACATGGGTTTTGTACCAAAACCAAAGAGGTGCAGTGATAAATTAGCGAGCAAGTAACATCATGTGCAGAAAAAATAAATCACCTGTAATTTTGATACATTCCACTAAATCCTTAAGAAACTTCTACAAATCGTGAATAATGTATATGACTCGAGAATTCAGACACGTTCTTAGTGTTGTAGTTAACAATCATGTTTGTCAGTGGTATGATTCCAAAAAAAGGTAATTTTAACCATCCATGTAACTGTGTCTACACCAGTAGACCTGCTGAAACCTTTTCCCCCCTTTATATTCTGGTCACCCACATTTATGTACAAAGCCAATAACCCCTTGAACTAGCAGTTTCTCACAAATTTACAATCCTCTATTGAGAATTAATGCTCTGAATCTTAAATCTGGATATAAAGTAGTACCCATGAACCTCCCCTCACCTGTGCTTCAATATGCAGTAAGAAATTGATGGCCATCTGCCCGAGTCTGAAATTCTCTCACTTCGATTCTACTTTCTGCTCGGCTTCAGACTGTTGAGCAGATGTATCTGGAGTCGGTTGAGCAGATGGCTCAGGCTGGTCTGTGACAGAAGCATCTGAAGTCGGAATATTTTTGAACTGAATCAAGATCATGGTCATGTTATCACATCCCTCACCACCAGCTGTTGGTGCCAAGCACCTATCAAATACTTTCTCGCAAACTGCAGAAAGTTTATTCTCCTGCACAGTCATGATTTTATATAAATGTAACAACCAAATTTTGTAATTGCAGCCATGCGAATGCTAGTACTCAAGTTATTTCTAACTGTAAAATAAACCAAGGAAACAATATAAAACTTACTGTCTTTAAGTGGCCATGTATAAAGTCCACAAGCTGTTGGCTGGACATGCAATCCCTAGACACATAGGAGGTTATATATGATAGTAAATTAGTTAAAGTGAGAATTCAGAATAAAAAAAGGAATATTTGCTATCTATATGCATCTGGTAATAACAATAGAGTTTTCAGAGGAAATCTGAGTAACCTACCATATCCCATCACAAGCTATCACAAGAAACTCATCATCATCGCAAAGCTCGACCTATCGGATATAAATAAGTATATACATTCAAAATTGGAAAGAAGAAAATAGAGAACAACACTATGATGGAGCATCAGCACTTTAAACGATGCCCAAATAGTATAAGAAATCAAGTTATAATGTTTCCAAAGAAATACATATCTATCAATATAACATAAATTTTGTTAATAATATGGTTCTTGTTTTTTTTAAAAAAAAACATAGCCAAAAAAGGCCATAATTCTTATTTTTGTAGTGCAAAATACACGGTAATACTTACTGAAGTTACATCCGGATCAGCAGTCACAACCTGCTTTTCAGCAGGCAAATACTTGTTTTGCTTGAATTCCATATCTCCTGTGATAGAAAAAGAACTATATCACAAACACTTGGATATTTCATGAGAACACCAAACTCAGACATTTTCCTTTGCTTCAAGAATTATATAGCTGGAATTTTTTTTACCAATTGCTCTAGCCAAGTTCAAACTTCCATTGACTCGTCCAACTTGGATGAAACCACCAGCTTTCAGAATCCTGTCTTTCTCAACCTCAAGGTCAGGCTTGTGATCTTTAGACAAATTGTGTGCCTGCAAATATAACTTCATTAAATAGGAGTGCGAACAAATTTTGCTCAAGTATAGCTCTAACATGCAGACAAGGCATCAACCCGCAGAAACTAAAAGACGAAATTCATGATTTGGGAGAAAACAAGTCAGAAATATTGAATCTGATGACAGCAGCAAGGAAAGCATAGACTTCGAAATGATGAATGTAGATTTCAAAATTATTTTGCAATATCAATACAATCAACCATAGATGTCAATCCCAGATAGCGTAGCGGCTAACCCTGAAACGGTGCGGGTTTGGTGTGCCTCAATCTGCGCTAAAAGCTCTGCTGCTCAATTCAGTGCTACACTGCTATGTATGGGTTCGGCCATCCGACGCCGCTTTGGCGCTATTGACAACATAAGTGTATATGGAATCAAGCTTGTGCATGTGTGTGTATGTGTTTCAGAATTCAAAAACTTTAGTATGAAATAGCACTTTTTAACATCATGTAACTGCACCCCTCGTTACCAGCTGCACCATGCCTATCATATCTAGGCCAATATTCGCTAAAATTAGAGATCACAAAACTGAAAGATATGATGTGGAAGTACCTGGCCTTTCCTTGATAACACACATCTAGAATCACCAGCATTTGCAACAACAAGTTTTTTTCCTCGGATGACAGCTACACACGCTGTGCTTCCAGAGTTTGGCCCACTGAAATCAGAATGGGGTCCCTAATTCACAGTATAACACTTTCTCAGTTCAAAATAAAACCTTATTCAGTAGGGAATTCAAAGTTGTAACCACTTAATCATAAAGGACTATATATGTCAAATTGTCACAAATCATAACATCTTCCAAGAGTTGAATTTTAATGTTTACATTCATTCATGCATGAGTCTATCATGATAAACAAGCGCTGTGAATGTAGACAATAATGTACACAAGAAACATGGATGAGATCTTAACCTTACAATTTGCACAGATAAATAAAACAAAAACACAATTGAGTATACGTATTAAATGCTCAGAAGTTTATTATCGTTAACAGAAATCACAAATCATAATTTGACAGGAAGAAGAAAACGGATAGAATCATAAAAGTAAATATTTAAAGCATGCAAATTATTGGTGTTATTGATGAGGAAAACCAATATCAAGTTCAATACAATATAAAACTGGAAACCTAGTGCCATTAGAAACACCAAAAGAAATGACATATTTCACAGCACAGTATTAATATTATTTACAATGATGGGGTGGAATCTGTAATCAATAACTCAGCATGCCACAAGAGGATAGCCCTGGTCAAACTTATGAGTTAACTATTATATTTGTTTACAATTCTAGGTAAGGAAATTTAGTTAATTTGCTTGAAAAGTCGTTCCTGCATAAATTCAGGTAGACTTGACTAATACAAACTAGGTCAGACTTCCTAATTTATTTCATAATCAACCATTTGTTCCTACTTCCTACACACATTTGTCAACCAATTCTGAACTTGCAATATTCTCATTTGTCTGCAAAATATTGGATCTGTGAAAATGGAGGATCGTGGTCCTGGGTACAACACGATTGCCGTTTCTAAATCAAGGAAGAATACTCCTGGAAATAGTTCTGATATTGGGGGTGGAAAGTAAGCATCTCTGAAACACATTTCTTAATATTATTTTTTATTAAGATAAACTCTAACGAGTTTACATTAAGTCTCATGTTTGACAACCTTGGTTGAAATTCCAATGGACACAAGCAAAGTAACAACAAAAGGTTCTAGATAGTAGCTACTGAAAATATTTGTTTAGTTTGAAAGCAATTCTAGCAAAGGAAATTATACATAGAACTCATATCAACACAAATAGATAACAAGTATGGTGACTATAAGCTTAAATTCCAGTCATTGAAACCTTTCCAACATGCATCTAGAACAATGTAAAGTTAGAAAACCAAGCAGCGGTGATGCAAGAACAAACTGTGATCCTTAGTTGTTACCTCCTCAAAAGCCCACTCATCAGCACGTTCATTGGCTTCACTACTCCTGGGAGACCATATAAACCCTTCTAGCATACCAGACAACTTTTCTATTTTATCTCCCAAGACTGCTAATTCTCTCCATCCTCTTTGTCCGCGCATCATTTCATCCATTCTGCCACAATTTGAAGGAAAATATATACATAAAAAGGCATAATTTGGACAGAATCTCTAAACTCCATATCTTCATGCTCAGATCTTTAAAGCTCTGAATGTGTAAATTGTGTTAACCATGAAAAGAACTATATTCCATTAAAAGAATCAGTTCAGGGGTGGTAACACTTCTAAATCTTTTAACAAGCTTAAAACTCTTCAAATGCATGTGTCATCTTAAACCCCTTAATTAATGTTTTTTTTTTATTATTTCGATATGTAATATTTGAGTAAAAATAGGATATCCCAAAATGAAGACATAAAAGGATAAGTTCTAACTCAAAAGATACGGGGATATAGAGAGGAAAAGGATAAGTGTTTCTAAACGATTTGTTACTGCATACGACTTTAGTTTCCGAGTAATTTGTATCTATGAGACAAGGATGCTAAACATCCCCTGGGATACATAAACTAGACAGTTATGGTAAAACATTTGGTGCAATATCCTTGGCTTTTACTGGCATCCAGTAAGACTAATGAAAATTCAGAAGGACAAGAAATAAAATTACCTGAGGAAAGATTTCTGTAAAGACGTGGCTATATCTCCAGCTACGTAAGCTTCATGCCTAAGCACCTGCTGATGTAGAAACTTCGCACAGAATTTTGAAACAGCTTTACCTGCAAACCAGTAAAGCCATATTGAGGATTGTATAGAACTAGATGTTAAATATGGTTATATATGTCAGCCCCATCACTACACTTTGAAATGATATGAAATTCATAGACATTTCAAAGTCCTCAAGTGAACTATAATCAATACTAAGCCTTGAACGGGCTAATAGTATAAATGCAAAATACAGCCAAAATAACCAAAAATGAAAATATTTTCCCCATTTTCCTTTGACTTGGCCAGCAGAACCAATACAGATATTGCAAACAAAAATTCTATGGGATAAAAAAGCATGTTAAATGCGACGAAGATCAGAAAGGCATTTCTATCTATCCAACTCCAAATAAATCTAACAAAATATAGGCCCAGTTTAGTTTAGATTAGTTTATAACTTATGAGAACAGTTTAACTAAGATATTATGTATTTGATTCCTAACGTACAGAAAATCTCTTATAAGTTTATTAGGTGCTTATGAAGCAGTTGAATGAGACCTTTTAAAAAAGTTGATTTCGACTCATGAGAGGAGTTTCATCCCTTTAATGTCTTGATTCATCTTATTTTCTTCTCTTAAAGTGCTTGTTGAGAAGTTTACCCAAACTAGTACATACTGTACGGAATATGTCAGACCTACGGTAGTTTTTTTGTCAATGATAAAAATATATTGGACTCTTGGTGAATGCAACCGATAATATATTACAAGGAAATTATGGTTAAAAGGAAAAGATGAAATCTGAATCAGTATTTTACGTCCATGACAAGTTTGAAATAATTGTAATTTGTGGAATGCTTATACTCCCATTACAAATGGCATTTGGTTAAGGGAAAGAAAGCAGATGAGGTAATATAAAGGAAAATGAAAAGCTGATCAGCAACACAAACAGATATTTCTGGCTGCATGTTAAGTAGTAAAAGCCACACATGTCAAGGTGGGTTACAAAGGAAACTTCAAATAAAAGCAACAAGCTAGAGGCAACATTTAAACCAACCACCCAGCTTTCTGAGTAATGAAATAAATTTGCTTATGAATTTATGAACAGTTACAACTCCAATGATAATATTCCAGTCCAAGATAATAAATTTAAATGACAGAGAAGAAAAACGAATTCCTTTGCTGTGTTTTGAAAATGAGCATGGATGGAAAAAAACAATATTATGAAAACATAAGGACAAGATACCAACCTCCATGGCCATCATAAACACCAAAGTAAGACGTAGACTCGTCCAAATACGGATGAGCTGCATGCTGGCAAGTCATATAGAACAATTCAAACTCATATCGAATAGATTTTGATATAATAATGGACTACTTAAGTACAAGAGAATCAAGGTAGACCAAACATGAAGCATCTACATCATATACATGTGATCATCATTTCTAAAAGGAAGGAATTTTTCATCACAACAATAGGACAATTCACCCTTTAATAAATTGAAATTTTACTATTTACATTAGTGAATTAACAACAATAGATGATTATTAATGCGCATATGTTGATGCCTTTACGCTCATCATTGCAGTATATTAATGATGACAGCAGTAATCTATAAGTTTATTTAAACAGAAGATAAAAGATATAGCTCCATTTACAACATTCTTAGTCATTTGCGCAAATCTCAAAAGCAGATATATCTAGTATAAGATTTTCTAGAGTTGTCATGGAAAATAGCGATTTGTTCAAATTCTGCTACACAATAGTTCCATAGGCCTATAGCACAACTATTTGACAACATTTTATACTAAATGGCGCATTATGGATATTTTCAAATTCTACTGCGCCATAGCACCACTATTTAACAACACTGGGAGTTTCCTCACAAGTCACTGTAAAATAGTGCCGCTAAGCTAATAAAACCGGCATTAAATTTCTAGAATAACTTCCCACACGTGAAACCAAATAACCATGATTAACAGACATCGCCACACAACATACCACCTCAATAAACACAGTACAAAACAAATAAACGACATTATCTGAACCAAAAGAAAAAGAATAGTTACAGCATCTTCCATAGTAGCACGCCAGCCCTGCATTGATGACAAACCGAATCGAAGCATTTCATTCTCACCATCTTCAGATGCCTTCTCAGTTTTTGGCGAACTCAGATATATCCCCATCTCAAGCTGCAATCACACCACACAAAAAATCAACATTGAATCACAAAAACACTAAGCATCATCAATCACATTCAAATCAAATCTATGAAGGAAACACACACTTCAATTTGGAATAAGCACGTGCTTGGCAATCAATTACATAAATTTCAAATGTGTCCTTCATACTTTGAGTTAGTTGAATCCAACGAATTTCGAAACACACTATAAACTAGTTTTTCGAGAAAAGTCAAATCTAATCATAATTATTTGCACGGGATTCATGAAACATGATGTATATATTCTAAATAAATAAAAACAATTATGCAATGCAATCGAAACTAAAACAGAAAACAAAACAGATCGAAGCGTTAACAGATGCATCGAAATCAAATGAATGAAAACATGATATCAATGTGATCTAGTGATCTGAAACAATGAGGATGAAGAAATTGAAAATGACAATAGTGATATTGATGAATCAGAAATCAGAAACAGAAGAAGCAAGATAAGAGCGATGAATAGTAATAAAATTAAAGAACTAGGGTTGGATGGAAGAAGAGTCACTCACTGGTGTGAATAGAGTGGAATCGGAAAGGGAAAGAGCGGGTGAACGTGTGAGAGAGAGAAAGAGAAAGCGCGAGATGAATACTACTAATTTGTTTGTGTGGAAAGAAAGAGAAAGAATGAATGAATAGTTTTGCAGTTAACTGTTTGCCTCTGATATGTAGGAAAGGAAAGGAAGAGCGGCCTGTTTTTGTGTTAAACCAACGCCTGCTGCCACGCGCCTCACACACATAAGTGGAGGGACGGGGCGCCGAACCCTGATCGTAGCGTTTAATACTAGCAATTTTGATATTTCTACCAATTAAGTTATCATGTCTTTTATTTTTGCACAAACCACTATTTAGGTTTTCAAAGTGTAACTCGATAGTATTATAGAGGTATCTGAAGACTAAATGTATCAAAATTATGAATACCTTTCAAATATTTTATTTATTTGATGTAATTTTCTAGATTAAATTGACCATTAAAAGGCCACCAAAAAAATTTACCATTAAAGAATTAAATTGATTATATAAAAATATATTGAAAGACCAAAATGATTAATAAAAGAGACATTTGGGAATTTGGTTCAAATTTTGATACATTTATGAATTAATATGACAGTAAATTATACATCTGAGGAAAAAATTGTAGTTTGCCCTTTCTTTTATCTTTTACATAGTTGTCTACCATATTTGTGTCGCGTGTTGTTGATAATAATGAGTGTGTCTTTTATTCAAAAAAATTGAAAGATATATATACTCTATTATTGTTGGTCAAGACCAGATAATAATTAGTGTCTTTGATTCAAAAATTGAAAGATATACTCTATTATTATTGGTCAAGACCATCTTGATTTATCAACGTAAATAAAAAAAATGTCATTTGTGATACATATTAGGATAGATATTACACACACCCTGATTTGTAAAGAAAAACAAAATTATGAGAAAAACGATGAGTATTTTTGCACAAAGTCTAATTGAATTGATGCATAAAAGTCTAATTCAATTGATAAATGTTATTATTGTTAGGTTTGATATTTTTATTTCGAATTCGAACCTCATAGTATATAAGTTCTTAGTGATGATTGTTATTTTGTCTTCAAATAAAAATAAAAATAAAATAATGAGCACTGGTATTTTTATTTATTGCTATAAACATGCATAACTGAGACGTAACAAACCAATTAGTTCACAAACTAACTGAAAATAATGTTAACTTTGACTCATGTTGCACTCTATCCACTGAGTGTGGCCAAATGTAGGATTCAAGTTGCATCCAGAGATAAAAGAACAACCACTGTTTTTAGAGAACTAATTAATTGGTACAAATAACAATGGTGTTCACAAATTATATAAAGGGTTTGGAATACTAATTGGTACAAATAACAATGGTGTTCACAAATTATATAAAGGATTTGGAGGAGAAAAAAATGTCTTTAGAGAACTAATTGGTACAAATAACAATGTTTTTAAAGAACTAATGTCCACAAATAACAATATTTTTAGAGAACTAATTGGTACAAATAACAATGTTTTTAACGACGTTTTTAAAGAACTAATTGGTACAAATAACAATATTTTTAGAGAACTAATTGGTACAAATAACAATGGTGTTCACAAATTATATAAAAGGTTTGAAAAAAAACTCAAACAATGCTTCATCATTTTTTTTTTCTTTCTCATAAACGTTTTATTTACAATATAATTTTGTTTTAAGATAATCACAACACACTAGTCAAAAGAAAAAAGATAATCATAACACAACTAAGTCATTAAGGAGACATGAATCTGCTGCGGCCAGAGATATCATTTGGAAACAAAATAATCAACACTGTATTTAGGGACCTCATTGGTGGTAGAAATAACTTTGGTGTTAACAAATTATACAAAGGATTTGGGGTGACATTATCCACAGCAATACCAGCTCAAGCTATATATCTATGCTCTATTGATAAAAGTAACAAAATAATGCAGGATATGTTCAAAGATTTTCCATTAGAAGAACACACCAAGAAGAGCATAGCCGAGCAAACCGGTGCCATGGCGGCGACCCTGTTAGCTTAAACCGTATCGGTTCCAGGTGATGTGGTACGTAAATAGAAATTTTACTATTTACATAATGAATTCACAACAATATAAGATTTTTTTTAGACAGTAGAAGCACATTCTAACTGATTGAAAAATTATGCTAGTGTGTGTTGCATTGACTGACATTTTATCATTTGAACGTAATTTTTTTGTTGTTGACAGGCATAAATCTTTTTAAAAATACATATAATATCATATTAGTAATAAATACAATATGATATGTCAAAAAATTTGGCGAGACACTTAATTTTTTAATAACAATACGTGTTAATAATTGTATGGATAACAATTTTTGACACTTGTGCAATAATAAGGTTCAATATTCAGTCTATATTATGGATCAAATGCATCAATTATTCAATTATTTTAAAAGTGGAATTTTGCTTATAGCTGCCTAGTTTATACTAAAGAATAAATGAAAATATGTGAGAGATGAAAAATATAAGTAATTATATTTTGATAAAATAATACAATATTACAAAATTTTATGCAGTTATTCAATATAATAAGTTATTTAATAAATAAAGATACATAAATGTTATAGGAGTTTCGAAAAAATAAAATAATAGGGTCATGTTTTTAACAATATTCACAAATAACAATCTTTTTAGAGAACTAATTGGTACAACAATGTTTTTAACAATGTATTTAAAAAACTAATTGGTACAGATAATGATGTTCACAAATAACAATGTTTTTAGAGAACTAATTGGTACATATAACAATGGGTCGGAAGTTTACAATACAATCACTTTATATTTCACTCATATATAATATTCATTGTCACACGACATACATGATTTAAAGAGTCATATTTAATACATATTATTCTTTACAAACATATTGTGGGTATATAGTTGTTGGTGCTATTTGTCAGAAAAATCATGACTTTTCAACATGTATATTTTAAACCACACCAATAATATTTGTTATTGGAATTCATAACTATAATTATATTTAATTCATGAGAATAAGATAAAATCAATTGAGTATGAACTATCTAATATTTAAAATGGTTTAAATATGAAAACGGTCCCTGCAATTATGCTTAGTTTTGATTTTAATCCCTGTAAAAAATAAAGTTTGATTTTAATCCTTTTAAAATCTCAAAACCTTTAAAAGGGTCCGTATCTGGATATTTTGCTAACATGTCAAATTATTGATGATTTGGTTGTTGCTGAGTAGGATATTTTGATGATGCGGCTGTGGCTATTTCAATAATAGTTTAGCATTCAATACTTTGACTACTGTTTCTGTTGTGAATGATTGGGATTTACAAAAATTTTGTTACTTTGAAGATAAAATCATCAACTGGATAACTGGATATTCCATAGTAGTTTAGCATTTTCCTTAAAATTCCAAGATGAAATTTCCATAATTGTTATTTTGTTACTGTTTCTGTAGTCAACATAAGTAACTGGATATTCCATAATAGTTTAGCATTTTCCTTAAAATTATATTTACAAAGTTTTTTCAAAATAAAATAAAATCAAAATAGAAAGTTAAAAAGGGATAGTTAAAAAGGGATGAACAGAACACGCAAAGCTTCCGTTTCTCATCTCCCCTTCATGATTCCTCCTATCGTCGGCGCATCCACTTCTCTCTCTCGCCCGTCATGATTCCTCTACTGCGTCTTTTTTGCGATAACCTAATCCTCCATCCACCGTCGTCTTCTCATTGGAGTAGGTTTGTTGTTGGTGGTGATAGAGAGTTTGACTGTGTTGAAGGGGGAATATCTTGCTGCTGCAAATTTTGTTACTTATGTTACTACTGGCTACTGCTACTTATCTTGACTACTGTTTCTGTTGTGAATGATTGGGATTCCTGGTGAGAGATTATTCAAATTTTGATTTTTGTTGATTTTGATTTTGAATGATTGGGACCATTTTTATATTTAAGTCATTTAAAATTGATTTTTGAATTTAAAATTCATAATATATATTTTTTTTTATTTTCTTGAATTAATATTCACAACACTCAAATTTCTAAATTAAAATTAAAATAAAATTATATATATAATGTTAATATTAAGTAAACTCTACCACGTTTCGATTCCACCTAGATTAAATTTGTTGGCGTAAAAATTCGATTATAACAACCTAGCAATTTTGATAAAGGCAAACTTGAAGAGGAAATTAAGGGTGATGAAGAAGGTATGACTGTTAAAGGTAAATATGTAGTTGTAGATCCTGTGTTTGGTGAGATATTTGCAAAATGGTGTGTGTTCAGTTTGTTGAGTGAGTTTCTCGTCCACATTGAAATTTAAAAGTGAGTTTCTCTTCCACATATTACTTGTTTGAATTTATGTTGATAAAATAAACAGTGCTATTCAAGCCAATTTTAGACGCAGTTTAAGCGGTCGTGCTTAAAAATTAGGATTATGCTAACTATTGTTTTCAAGACACTACAAATTTTAATATAATTTTACTATATTCAGTTTTCTTAACTAATAGCCTAGCATTTCCCCAAAATTCATATATGTAAATGGTTGAGTAATATGAATGTCATGAATTGTCAAATTAGAAAGTGTGAATTATGCATGGCTATTAGAAGAAATGTGTAAGTTATAGTTTGTGAATTGAAAAAATTCAAAAAGTTTTAGATACGAGAGATTAAACATAATGGGTATGGGTATGACAATTGAGATGTGTTTTTTTTTTTTTGTATTCAACAGGGTCTAAGCCCAAAAAAGGAAAATTACATCAAATTAACTTGGCGGGGGAGAGATACACCCCTACAATCATCAAGAATAATTTGAGCAATCTCTAATTGAGATGTGTTTAATGATACTCAATTTTATAAATGGGAGGTAACACAATCAACACGTGCGCCACCTCCGGTTGGTTAAGTTGGATTTGGTATATTAATTTATTTATTTTTTAAATGAAACCTTAAATTATCATATTAGAAAATGTATTTGTAGAACAAATTTTATAGTATAATAGAACTAATTATAGTTCAATTGTTTTATTCTGATGACATTATGGTTGATGGTTTTACCGCACAATTTTAAACAGTGTAACAAAACATTAAAGACAACGATTTAATATGCAACTCATCTTAATAATCTCTTTGACAAGTGAAAATTTGTTTTGATTAATTTTTAACTCATATCTTACTACAGAGTATTTTTTTCCCCAAAGATTTGTAGAAAGTTTGTGGTGCCCGAGCCACAATGTTGTAGTACTATATAAATAAAAAGATGGTTGGTCTAATAACTTTGCGAGACTATTTTTTTTTGAACAAGTAAAAATAGAATATATTAATAAAACTACGAAATCAGGTAACCCTCTCAGCACAAGATGTATTGAAAAGGACTACAAAAGTGTTGTAGAAAGTTAACTCATATGCTTCCGATTTTATTTTTATTCCTTTTAATAATCCGCTTTTGATTATCAAGAGTAACTCTAATATAATTTAATAATCTTTTGAGTAAGTTGATCCAATAAATAAGATAATATAAGCCGTCCAGGTGATATATGGAGATAAAATAATAATCTGTTCACATGTGATAATATATATGTTACAACTACTCCGTCTCAAATATAAACAAAAATGAATTAAAATTAAATTTAAATCAAAGTTGGCCTCAAATTAAGATATATATAATTTAAATGAGCAACTTCTTAAACCATAAACCAAATAATGGCTGAAACAAAAACAACTAGTCATATAGTAGTAACTTCAATCCCTCTATTTAACCATGAATCTTCAGTGATTGAGTTTTGCAAGAGACTCATTCATGTCAATAACCACTTCCATGTCACTTGTATCTTCCCCACTATTGATGCACCAATTCCAGCCACTCTCAAATTACTCGAATCTCTTCCTTCAACTATAAACTGCACTTTCCTCCCTCCAATAAACAAACAAGACCTACCACAAGATGTTACATTTTAGGCCCCACAGACTCGAATCTTATTACCAAATGGATTCTTAGGGCATCTCCAATGGGAGGAACTTAAATGGGTAGCTTAAGTTACTTTTTGTGGACCCAAATTGCCATGTAGGATCTAAGTATTTGATAAGCAACTTTAACCAATTTTACTCCAATGACAATAAAATAAGCAACTCATACTTCCCTTAAGATCCCACATCCATACCACTGCTAGAACCCATTGGAGGCCTATACAACATATTGGAATTTGGTGGTGCTGGATATAATAAATATTGGGGATTATGAGATGTGTTACTAGGTGCTGGTGTTGGTGGTTGATTTTGCAAAAGATTCATATAAGATTGGTAATGATATTGAGATGGATCCATTGAATACAAAATTCTGGCTTTATATGAAAAAAAATTGGTACAGATAGATGTTGTTGATGTGCTTTGTTCAAAGCATATGGATTTTTTGAAACAACCCGTTGGAAAGCCTTTGATTGATATTTATAATAAGAAAATATGTTTGTTGGATAAATTAATTTCCAATTCCTACCGTTGGAAAGCTTTAAATTGTTTTTAAAAAATAAAACAATGTTTTGGGTTTGACACATAAATTCCAATCCTCCAATTTTTCAATTAAAATAATAAGTATGGGACCCACTAGTACCTATTAAAATAATGAATTTTATTGATAAGCCACCCAAGGTGAGAGTTGTAATATGAAGTTCCATCTCTTATTTTTAAGCAACTTCCAATGCCATGTCATCCAACTCCAATGGTAAAATAAAATAAGACATGGTTGCTAAGCCTTAAGAACTCAATAAGATACTTGCATTGGAGATGCCCTTAGAGAGAACAAAAGAACAAGGGTAATTAGTTGTTTCTTTTTGGGCCCCACAGACTCGAATCTTAGGTCACATTTTAACCGGCGGATTTTTAACTCATTGTGGTTGGAATTCAACACTAGAAAGTATTTTGTTAGGAGTGCCAATGATAAGTTGGCCGTTGTTTGGCGAGCAAAGATTGAATGCTATTTTATTAGTAGAGGGACTTAAAGTTGGTTTGAAGGTGATATTTAATGAGAGTGGCATTGCAGAAAGAGAGGAAATTGCTAAGGTTGTTAGAGATTTAATGTTGGTGAAGAAAGGAGTGGGATTCAACAAAGAATTGAAGAGCTTAAATTAAGATGTTGCTGCTTGTGCATTAGAAGAAGATGGATCCTCCACAAGGGCACTTTCTCAACTTGGCACTCAAATGGAAAGCAATGCAAGAAAATAAAGTTTTTCATACAATTACGGTATTTGGTTAATTACATTTAAAAATGTGGTTGATTCAAATAATTAATTCAATTCTCATTTAAAATTGCGTTTAATTTAACTATATGCCTAATCTCAATTTCACAAATTTTGCGTATGATTTCACAAAATTAGTAACTTTTTATTAAAAACAACAATTATTTATTAAAAATTTATACATTTAATATAAAATGCACAAGTTTCAATGATAATTTACTATTTTAAACTTCTTAACATGTGCAACTTTGCACATGATAGAAAAACCTTTAAAGAAATTATGGTAGAAGTACAATAACTTTCATCTCTTATATATTAAGTTGAGATTCTTATAAACTTGGTCATGGTTATGATTGATTTTTTTTTTGAGGCATAATTCGAGTAGTTCAATAACAATGATTGATAGCGGCAGATCTAAAAGATTTTAGACATCCTTTACAATATCATATTATAATTTAGGTTGACCTAATTCAATATTACCAAACTAGTTTGTAAGGTGATAATTGTTACAAATATTATATATATTTTTTTTAATTCCACAGTATTATAAATTTATGTTGAGGCCTTATCTCATTTAATGTGAGACTATTTACAGAGAATTTTACCATCTATTGCATTCTTATCCGACTCGAGATCGATAATTTTCCACAATTGGAAGCATAGACACTTAATTAATTTAGTGTCTGTAATTTTTTTTAAAAAAGAAGAAAATATATATTAACTAGAAAACAAACTCGATCAAACACAAGGTATACCTTACCAAAAAGAAATAAAATCACAAGGGAGCTATAAGGCTCAACCCCCTCCCCCCCACCTCCCACACACACACACACACACCCACAAAAAAAAAATATCGCATTCAAAAAATAAATGGTCATCTCCTTTTGCTAATGAGACATTCCTCTCTTCATCAAGTTATCCTTATTGATAGTTTATTTTGAACTAATCTCCGCACAAATATTGATATTTTTATTTTTTGATTTTCACCCTCTAATTCCTAAAGAAAGAGGTTGTAGTAGTTCAGAATTAACGGAATAAAACTATTTCAAATCGCTCCAACTCTTTTGAGTGTTCCTCCTTAAATAACAAATCAAAAACTTCTTTAACCGAATAATTTTACCGAATAGCCTTTGATGTCTATAAGTGTAGGACATCCTTACTTAATTTGCATTTGACTTTTCTATAAGTGTAGGTGAATTGGTGCAAGCTATATAAGTGTAATCATTAATTATCCTCCAGAAGAAGTATGTACATCTCATTATTTCTTAACCACGTTGTGTCTGTAATAGTACTATTAAGTTTCAATGTGTAGGGTCTCCAATTCCACCAAAGAGTTTTGGTTTAGTTTTGTTGCTCCAAATATTTTTTGGTTTATTCATTCATAGTGTCAACTAAAATCTAGAATGCGATCATAATATATACAAAATGAGAAGAGTATTATAATGTTAATTTTTGTTCGTGTGGTTGTTGTAGACGCGTCTTCTAGATTGAAAATTGAAAAGATGGAAAAGTAGTGTATAGAGAGTAGTGTGTAAAGACCCATATTGAGCAAATTTGACTAGTAGCAGTAGAATGTTACAAAAGTTAATTGACTACATGGGAAGAAAATTTCAAAAGGACAATTACATGTTAATTTTATAGAATTGTTATCTTTTAATTTTTTTTATAATTATAAAACATATCGACATGACATGCGAGTCACTTAAATAACTGTTTATGTGTGCATTTATTTAGTTAAAATTAGTATTTTACAAAAGGTAAAGTTATAAGCTAAAATTACTATTATAAAAGTTAATAGGTTAAAATTGCAATTACCACATATAACAGAAAGCAAAATCTTCACTCCGACACAAATACAACAAGAATTTTTAAATTATAAAATATCAAAATCACTTTTCCTATAATCCATAATAAAGGGGACCTTAGTTCAATTGTGAGACTTATTAATTTTATTTTTTGAAACCTATGAGACTTATTAATCTGATGATAAAATACACTTATTCATCATACAACATTCATAACTCACCTCACTTGTATACCATATAATTAACTAGTTAGGATGTTTGATTTTTACAATATTTTCTCACAAAATTCAAACCAATGAAGATAGATTTAGTTTAATCTTAAAAAAAATTAAGAAACTATATTTAATTATCTAAAAAAACATTAGAGATCTTATTATTATACTATAAAAAAAAGTTACATTTCGGTTGATAGCTGTACAAATTTATACAGGAGTCCGAGTTCGAATATAAGAATTATTTATTTTTCAACAATCAACACTAAAGATTTTATTTTTGTAAAGAAAAAACACTAAAGATTTTATCATGTTTTTGGAATAATTGAAGAAGAAAAACTACAAACAAACTATTTGCTGCAACTACACCTACAATATATGCTAATAAAATAAATGAAGCAGAACATTGCACATTTATTCGGCTCAAGTAAGTATAAGAGATTTTAATTTCCCACAAACTCCATAAATCTCATCATAACCCAAAATAACCAAATGCGTAAAAAAAAATTATCGATTTGGTTCTTTTGTCTTTGAAATGAAGTTGGATTATATTGCCGCACTAGTTAAGAAAGCAAGAAAAAAATTATAATAAAAAAGTTATTTTTTTTTGGTTCATAGATAAAGACATAAAGTGGTATAGTAATTGAAATAAACTTACAGCCACAAGTGAGATAGTCGAAGTTCGAACCTCGATCATAACGTCCAATCTAATAATTTCAACATATTTTTATTAGTGGAGCTAGAATTTATAAGACAAAAAAAATTATTTTTTACATTTTTAAAAAGTTAATTACAAAAATTGCAATCGTAGTCTCCTTAATTAATTTCCCAGTAAAGCTATTTATCATTTTTCGGGTTGTAAGAGGATGGATCCCTTTGAAACTAGTCTAAAGTGAAAGCTTTATCCCATCCCATAGGGTCGCATTTAATTTAAATACTTCTAAAATAAGTCTTCGTGGTGAATATGTTGCGTCATAGGTCACGAATCACTGACGTTTGTTGCACTACTACCTGACCCCCACTACTTCCTATTTCACCTCAAAATCACTTCTACTCTTGGCCCACATTTCACTTTCTCCACCAAGCTTTGCCCTTCATGATTCATCCACCATACAAACAAACCCACTTTTTTCTTTTGTTGGTTTTGAGAGGATAGGAGTTGGTGAGGGAATATAACAACACCTCCAATTATACACAATAACCCGCAAAATATTGCTTAACATAATTTAATATTAAAATTTGCTTATTTCATATTTCACATATTAAATTTTATAAATAATATGTTATTGCTTATTAGCATTTTAAAATAAAATATAATAACAATCACTTTTACCTTCAAGAACCAAATACAATTGTCTTCAAAGTACAATCAACTTTTCATTTAGGGTTAATTTAATGTGTTTTTAGTCATCAAAATCATGTGCCATATATATATATATATAAGATCATTTTCGAATCTTTTTATTGTTTATTTATTTTTCTAATTTTTTTTCTTATATTATGGCCTATGCAAATAAAACATGCATTAGTTGAACTAAAAAGCCATCCAATAAAGAAATTTGTTGGGAAAGAAAAGTCCTCACTAAAATTAGTGTTGGCTTCATTAGTGTACTAATCTTGGTTAAGGATTATGATGAATAAATTGAAGGAAAAAAGTCCCTATCTTACCAACTTAACCATGAAACTATGAAAGGTATATGTTGGGCACTTGCTTACGTGGCAAATCATTATTGGTGGATAGAGTTGGCGGGAGTTGGTGAGTGACCCAACCCAACTCTTTCTTACTCTAATTTTTTTGGTTTAAAGGAGTCCTAAGAAGCTCAACAATATAGGACTCTTTTCCTCAATTCACACATACCAAATCCCAAACCACCTCAACACAACACAACACAAGACACCTCTCTAAACTTCTCTTCTTCAAGGTACCAAACAATGTTTCTTTCTTTCTCATTTTGATTTTCTTCTTTATTCATCATCTCATCTCATTCATTTCAATGTGTATTAAATTCTTTTAGTCACGTCCTTTTAGGCCATTAAATTCATCATCACACCGTAATTTCGTAGAAGTTATAAAGTGTAGTTTTTGTTAAAATTGCGGTAATTCACGATAATTTAATAACCAAAGTACAAGGTAGGCCATAGAGAATTCAAGTATCTTTCTCTAAATACAAGTTTGTAAGCTCCAACAAATATCAATTCTTTCATAAGTATTAAGGATTTCTTTGTCAGATATTTTTCTTTATAAGATCACTTTTTTCATCCATTTTTTTATATTATTAAGATTTTATGTAACAATCATGCAAAAGGCAGTTGAGGATTCAAGTCCCTTGATATTTTTCTTCATAACATTATCATTATTTTTTCAATTTTTAGAAATTTATTTAGTATACTAAAGTAAGTTTTATTTTATATAAAAAATTAGAATGTTAGAATCAAATAGTAATTTATCAGGAAAATCTCTTATAATGGAAGTATATATATATCGTCTTTTGGTGTGTGTTTTTTGACTCATTTGTCTTTTGGTGGATAGATGAAATGAAATGAATGATGGTAATGCTGTATACTAACAATTAATTATTATGGTTGATGATAGGACCAAACTACTAAAGAATACAGAGATGATCATAAACGTGAGAGATTCGACAATGGTGCGGCCGTCGGAGGAGGTTCCACAACGGACGCTATGGAACTCCAATGTTGATTTGGTGGTACCGAATTTCCACACACCAAGTGTTTATTTCTATAGATCAAACAATGGGACTTCGAATTTTTTTGACGCCAAGGTTATGAAGGAAGCTCTAAGTAAGGTGCTTGTCCCGTTCTATCCAATGGCTGGCCGTCTTCGTCGAGATGAAGACGGCCGTGTTGAGATTGACTGTGATGGTCAAGGAGTGCTCTTTGTTGAGGCCGACACCAGGGCAGTCATCGATGATTTTGGTGATTTTGCTCCCACACTTGAGCTCCGTCAACTAATCCCAGCCGTTGATTATTCTCGTGGAATAGAAACTTATCCCCTCCTAGTGTTGCAGGTGCGTTTCAAATTTATGAACTTAATTAGTTTATGATCTTCTAATTGATGGACTAATATGATGAATTGTGTTTAGTTTTTTTTTGACAATATGAATTATATTTAGTGATTGGGTCTACAAATAATTTATAATATGTTTGTTTTTTTATTACTTGTTGTTTTCATTTTGGATAATTTTAGATTAAACTATAGGGGAAATTGATAACCATTTTATTAGTTTTAGTTTTTTTATGCTAAACGTGCAACGAGGCCTCATTATGTTGATTCTTCCTGAGTGGAACGTTCCCATGATTGCAATTTTTAAGTTTCAATTATTATTACTTTTTCTTTTCAATTTGATTTATACTGAACAGATTTTAAAAAAAGGAAAAGAAAAAATGAAAAGAAAAGAAAAGAGAGCTTGTTAGGTTAGCTGTTATTGTCAAAGGAGCTTAGTGAGACAGACAAGTAACAAACAATAAAGGAAAGGAAAGTAAATTAAGAAAACATTACTAATAATTTAATTTAATTGTGTTTTTTTTTGTACAAATTTAATTGGGTTTTTTATTTTATGAAATTGTTACAAAACACTCAGATATTTCTTAATTGGTCTTAAACAATAAACGGTAAATCAATTTTTTTCAATTTGGTACTCCCTTCGTCCTAAAATAAATGACGTGTTTGACTACAATTACGTTTACCCCCTCCCGATCGCAGTTGCGGGGGATCGAATCGTGATTCTCCCTACCAAATTCAGCGCCAATCACCACTGAACCAACTAACGATTGGTACCAATATACAACTTTGATAATTAATATATTTAGTTATTTATTATTAAAAATTATATATTTTAAAATACTTATCGAGACTAATCAAACATCTCATATGCTAATATTTGCATGTATATATATTAATAGAAAAATATTATAAAAGCAGATGTACCTTTATAGTCCTTATTTATTTCTCTCCTTTCATTTTTTTTTTTCTTTCTTCATTCACATTTCCACCATCAAAACTACAACCAGCCAACCCTATGAGACTATATTTCATCAATCATCATTCAATTTCATCAAAGCAATATATAATAATATTTGCTTTTTTTTTTTGTTTTGTTGAATGCTGACGAGTTTCTTTTTCTTTTGATTGAACAATTTCAACTCAGTCTTGTTAATTTGTCCTAATCTTCACATATCTTTGAATTGTCAATAAAAGATGTTTACATTACTTAAAAAATATTTATGTTTCTGATGAAAATATTTGTTTTTGTGTTAAGATTTTCACGAAACAGATACCGTAAATCCATATGTTTATTTTCTTTATTTTTAGTTTAATTCTCCCAAAATATATATATTTTTATTTTAATATATTTATCACTTGCCACAAGTGATAGACCGTAATTTATAACATAGTTTATTGTTATTGAATGAACTTAAAAAGTGAAAAGTTATATACAAGACCGAGTAATATTTGTTTTCTAGCGAAATAACTCTTGAGTCTTGACCTTTTGTTTATGTCATTGGACCAATTTCTCTTTACTGCAATAAATGATTAAACATTGAATTTGAAAATGAAATATAAATAGTAACTTTGAATTTCGGTCTACATACCAAAATTTGATAAGTGTCTAGATCAGTACACATTGAATAATACACAAAGGTGTATTGTATGTATGCATAAAACAAAAAAGACAGATTGGTTGTTGTTAATCTACATCATTTTATTAAAAATATTATTCAAAATGTTTCTGTTAAATATTAAATTTCCTTAGTTAGATGATGAATAATATGAAGTGAAGAAAATGCATTAATGTTGTGACTAATGTGTGCTTAATTAACTCTGCCATATACACCAATTTATTGAACTATTACTATTTTTGCAGGTAACACATTTCAAATGTGGAGGAGTGTCCCTTGGTGTTGGTATGCAACATCATGTAGCAGATGGAGCTTCTGGTCTTCACTTCATCAATACATGGTCAGACGTAGCTCGCGGCCTAGACGTTTCAATCCCACCGTTCATCGACCGGACACTACTCCGTGCCCGCGATCCACCTCGGCCTGTTTTTGATCACATTGAATACAAACCACCACCATCCATGAAGACTTCTCAACAGCCTACAAAACCAGGCTCAGACGGCGCAGCAGTTTCGATTTTCAAATTGACTCGCGAACAACTCAACACGTTGAAAGCTAAGTCCAAAGAAGCCGGAAACACAATTCACTACAGCTCTTATGAGATGTTAGCCGGTCATGTTTGGAGAAGTGTGTGCAAAGCAAGATCGTTGCCTGATGATCAAGAAACCAAATTGTATATTGCAACCGATGGACGGGCAAGATTGCAGCCTCCACCTCCACCGGGCTACTTCGGCAATGTGATTTTCACAACAACGCCGATAGCTATAGCAGGCGATCTCATGTCGAAACCTACATGGTATGCTGCGAGTAGGATTCACAACGCGTTGTCGCGAATGGACAACGAGTATTTAAGATCTGCACTTGATTTTCTTGAGCTACAACCTGATTTAAAAGCCCTTGTTCGCGGTGCGCATACTTTCAAGTGCCCGAATCTAGGTATTACTAGTTGGGCTAGGCTTCCGATTCACGATGCTGATTTTGGTTGGGGAAGGCCTATTTTCATGGGACCAGGTGGAATTGCTTATGAAGGTTTGTCTTTCATAATTCCAAGCTCAACAAATGATGGAAGTTTATCTGTGGCAATAGCTCTTCAGCATGAGCATATGAAAGTGTTTAAGGAATTCTTGTATGATATTTGAAGAAACAATTGGAACAGCACTGTGTTTCTAAGGTGGTGTTTTGCTTCCTAGTTTTTTGGTTTTCTTTAGGTACTTTTGGTGAACTATATGCAAATGTTAATGAGACTTGTTTCAGCTTACAATAGAGTAAATCTCTATGGTAAGCATTATAATCTGTAAACAATTTAATTTCATGTTGCAGTTAGCACAAGACTACAAACATTTGGAAACTTGTTAATGGGTATTATAGTTATTTTTCATATGAAAATGTCTTACTGATAATATTTATGGATGAAATCCATATCCATCCTCCTACCAGAGGCAATTCCCGGTTGAACAACACGTGTAGGACTTCTCTAATTTTGAGAAGAGATCAAACCAGAAATTTCTCACTAAGTAGTGAACCAGGTATCCTCTGCGCACAACTACAGAGACTAATCTCTCGAGCCTTATGGACACAAATGGGCAGCAAACTCTCCATAAGAGTTTCATCGCTGGTTCATGGCCAAACCAGGGATCGAGCCATTGAGTTAGCTCTTTAGATAATACTATCAACGATTTTCCTTTCTGATTGGAATTGGAAATTTGTGACATGCTTAACTCAAAGCATTTATTCATGTTAAAATTTAAGTTTTGTCAATTTACAATACATTATGTTTTACAAAGATGCACTTCTCTTCTAAACAAGCTCATGCTTCAAACAAAACTAAAAGTGTTTGAAAATTCATAGCAACTTAGCGTGAAAGGAGAAGACTAAGACTAAAACAAAGCTTATACACACATTTGAAATCCAAGGTATCAAGGAAGGTGCAGAGTTTCTTGAACGGCGAGGGTCAGGGCGATAATTAACATTTGATCCACCTTTAGCTCCTTTTCCTTTATGAGCTCTCCTAATCGAAAAATTACCTCGTTCAAACTTCTCCTTCTTTATGTTTCCATAGTTTCCTACAGCTTAATAGAATAAGCAAAATTTAGTATTAGCACGGAAGCAAAAAAAAGAAAAGAAAAAAGAAAAACAATTTAGAAAATGATTCTTTAAAAGGAGAAGAATGATTACTACTAATAGGTTGCTTTCTTTGCATATTGCTATTTGATGAGTTTAGGCTTCTCTGTTCTAAACTGAAATTTCCATGTAAACTCAAGCTTGATATGGCTTGAGTGCATAAAACAATGATGAAGCATGCAAGAAATCTTACTCTCATTGTTGGCTGAAGGTTCTATGTACACAATATGATAATTCTCACAATATGAGAAAAGGGTTTATATAAGCTGTAAAAAGAGAGGGAGAGATGCATATGTGAAGAAAGGATCAAATTCTCTTTGTACTTTGTAGACATATGGTTGCTTGAAAGAGAAGCAAGAAGAGTGCTTCATTTGGAGCCTCTACCTTGAGTAGCATCGGATGCTTCATGCTTGTAATCTTAACCACGGTGAACATAAATGGATGTGTTGTGTTTAACATCAATGTTGAAAGTAGTGATTTGGATTCCCCAGTCATAATCTCACGCATTCACGCATTCACGCAATCAACACATCAATAGTTGTTAGAACGAGACTTGACAGCGTATAAAGCGCACACACACATTTTGATATTGTTTTTAACTTAAACATACCGAGCTTGAAATCTGAACTTTTTGTTGGGCAATTCCTCCTATTTGGAGTGAGCCAAATTAAATTAATAAAAGAGGAGGTGTTAATAGCATTGGGTTTTGGTTTCTCTTAAGCCCATGGTCATGTTGCCATGTGTGTGTCACGTGATGATGTAAGTGAAGGGATTTGAAATCCCTAGTTCACACACTTTGAAACAACAACAACACAGTAACAATAGTAGCAGCTGGTGAAAAAGAAGTAGAAACAGAACGTTGCCTTTTTCTTGGGTGTAACAGTGCGGCGGCTGTGTGCTTAGAGAGAAGGAGATTTGGTTCTAGGTGATAATGAGTGTGTAGCAAAGTTGCTTGTTTTGAGCTACAACTTGAGTATGTATTTTCTATCGCTTAGCTAGTTTTTTCTAGTTGTTTAAATCTCTCTCTAGGTTGTGTTAGTTTACCCATTTTATATGGAAGTTGATAGTTGTTGTTGATTCCACCATAGGTGATGATTATTGTTGTTCCTAATGTTCACTAGATGACTGATTGTACCCATTATTGATTCATAGTGGAAGATTTATCTGGCTTGGTCCCGTGGTTTTTTATTCTCTCACATTGAGGGGATTTTCCACGTTAAATTCCGGTGTCTCATATTTATTTTATTGTTATCATTATTCTGCTTGGTTGGATTTTCTGGTTGTCGATTTAATTGCACAGGTGATTGGGAGAATTAATTCCGCAATTTAAAGAGACTATTAAGTCTAGTTTTCCCCAACAAGTGGTATCTAGAGCCGTGGTTTGATTTGTGCAATTATGGAGACGAACACAACTAGAATGATTAGTTTGAATGGATCCAACTATAATGTATGGAAAGGAAAGATGGAAGATTTGCTCTATGTTAAAGGCTTCCACTTGCCGGTTTTCTCTAATGAAAAACCCGAAGGAAAAAGTGATGAAGAATGGACTTTGTTGCATAGACAAGTTTGTGGTTACATTCGACAATGGGTGGATGATAATGTTTTGAATCATGTGAGCTCGGTGACTCATGCTCGCTCTCTTTGGATCAAACTTGAGGAGTTGTATGCAAGAAAGACGGGGAACAATAAGTTGTTTTTGTTCAAGCAATTGATGTCATTAAAGTATAGTGATGGTTCACCAATGACCGATCACTTGAACACTTTTCAAGGGATCCTAAATCAATTGTCGGAGATGAAACTTACTTTTGATGATGAAATTCAAGGTTTGTGGCTTCTTGGTACTTTGCCTAATTCTTGGGAGACTTTTAGGACATCCTTGTCTAACTCCGCTCCGAATGGTATCATCTCGATGGACTTGGCTAAAAGTAGTGTGTTGAATGAGGAGTTGAGGCGTAAGTCACAAGGTTCTTCTTCACATTCCGAGGTGTTGGTTACCGAATCAAGGGGGAGACAACAAAGTAGAGGTCCAAGTAATCGGGGGACATCACGTGGTAAATCACAAGGAGGTTCTAATAGATTCTCTAATGTCGAGTGTCATTATTGCAAGGAAAAGGGACACATAAAAAGATTTTGCCGAAAGTTGAAAAGAGAAAACAAGAAGAAGGGCTACAACAACGACAACAAAGAAGGTAACAATAATGAAGATGTTGCTATTGTTGATGATTTCTTTATTGTTTGTGATGGTGTTGTAGAGAATGTCAATATATCATGTGATGAGATGGATTGGGTGGTTGATAGTGGTGCTTCTACTCATGCAACCTCGAGACGTGATCTTTTTTCAACTTACGAGACCGGTGACTTTGGTGTTGTTCGTATGGGAAATAATGGGCAAGCTAATGTCATTGGAATTGGAGATGTTTGTGTCGAAACTAGCAATGGTACTACTCTAATTCTCAAAGGTGTGAAACACATTCCGGAACTTCGATTCAATCTTTTATCCGTTGGAAAGTTGGATAATGAAGGATATGATAATTCTTTTTTGGGCAATGAATGGAAGTTAAAGAAAGGCTCAATGGTGGTTGCTAAAGGAAAAAGGAATTCGAACTTGTATGTCGTCCAACTTGGAGTTTCGAAGTGCTACATCAACACTTGTGACAATGATAGCTCATCCGAATTATGGCACAAGCGTTTGGGTCATATGAGTGAAAAAGGTTTGAGCATTTTGGCAAAGAAGAATGTGTTGAATGGTGTTTCCGATGCAAGGTTGAAAAAGTGTTCGCATTGTTTGGCGGGTAAGCAAAGGCGAGTTTCCTTTATGTCATCCGAACCAAAGAGGAAATCGGAAGTGTTGGATTTGGTGCATTCCGATGTGTGTGGTCCGATGAAGACACGTTCACTTGGTGGTGCATATTACTTTGTGACTTTCATTGATGATTGTTCTCGGAAAACATGGGCTTATACCTTGAAGACGAAAGATCAAGTGTTAGATACCTTCAAGTCGTTTCAAGCAATGGTTGAAAGAGAAACGGGGAAAAAGCTCAAGTGTATCCGAACCGATAACGGGGGAGAGTATGTTGGTCCTTTCGACAAGTATTGTCAAGAGCAAGGTATACGTCATCAAAAGTCTCCTCCAAAGACACCACAATTGAATGGGTTAGCCGAAAGAATGAATAGAACTTTGGTTGAAAGGATGAGATGTTTACTTTCTCAATCAAAGTTGCCGAAATACTTTTGGGGAGAAGCATTGAACACGGTTGTACATCTTTTGAACCTCACTCCATGTGTTCCGTTGAAGTTTGATGTTCCAAATCATGTTTGGAGTGGTAAAGAGGTTTCCTACAACCATCTTCGGGTGTTTGGGTGCATGGCTTATGTGCATATTCCGAAAGATGAGAGATCGAAATTGGATGAGAAGTCGAAGAAATGTGTGTTTGTTGGGTATGGACTTGATGAGTTTGGGTATCGATTCTTTGATCCGGTTAAACGGAAGCTTATTCGTAGTCGTGATGTTGTATTCATGGAGGATTATACCATTGAGGACATCGACAAAGTTGAGAATAAAGATCCGATTTTTTATGATGAAGAATTTGTTGATACGGACTCAACTACTCCTACCTCTATCACTTTCGAAGATGTTCCAATTGAAAATCAAGGTATGGATTTAAATATTGATAATGTTTTAAATCCTAATGATGTTGTTGATGTAGGTGCTACGGAGGACGTTGTTGAAAATGAGGTTGAGCAAGAGATTGAAGGTGTTGAGCAACCTATTGCTTCTAATGAGTTGAGGCGGTCTACTCGTGTTAAAAAGCCTTCCGTTCGATATCCCTCGAACGAGTATGTTAATCTTACCGATGGTGGAGAACCCGAAAGCTTTAAAGAAGTTTTGGAGGATGAGAACCAAAAGGAGTGGATGGATGCCATGGAGGATGAAATGCAATCACTTCGTGAGAATAATACCTTTGAGTTAGTGAAGTTGCCAAAGGGTAAGAGAGCATTGAAGAATAGATGGGTTTATCGGATTAAGCAAGATGAGTGCACTTCTCAAAGAAAATACAAGGCTCGTTTAGTTGTTAAAGGTTTTAAACAACGGGAAGGTATTGACTTTGGCGAGATTTTTGCTCCGGTTGTGAAGATGCAATCTATTCGATTTGTTCTTGGGCTAGCCGCTAGTCTTGATTTGGAAGTAGAGCAAATGGATGTGAAGACGGCTTTCCTTCACGGTGATCTACATGAAGAAATTTACATGGAGCAACCGGATGGATTCATTGAGAAGGGCAAAGAAGACTATGTTTGCAAGTTGGTAAAAAGTCTTTATGGTTTGAAACAAGCACCTCACCAATGGTATCAAAAGTTCAACTCGGTGATGATTGAACATGGGTACAAGATGACCAAGGCCGATCATTGTGTATTTTTCCGGAATTTTTCCGAAGGTGATTTCATTATTCTCTTACTTTATGTGGATGATATGCTAATTGTTGGAAAGAATATTTCAAGAATTAAAGAGTTGAAAAACACTTTGAGTGAATCTTTTGCCATGAAGGATTTAGGAGAGGCTCGGAAAATTCTTGGTATTGAAATTGTTCGAGATCGAAATGAGAAGAAGTTGTACTTGTCACAAGAAAAATATGTGGAGAAAGTTCTTCGACGTTTTAGTATGGATAAGGCTAAAGCGGTGAGCATTCCACTTGCTTCTCATTTCAAGCTTAGTCATAAACTATGTCCGTCTACAAATGAAGAAAAATTGAGTATGAAGAGCATTCCGTACTCGTCGGCGGTTGGTAGTTTGATGTATGCTATGGTTTGTACAAGACCCGATATTGCTCATGCCGTGGGAGTGGTGAGTCGTTATCTCTCAAATCCGGGAAAAGTTCATTGGGAGGCCGTGAAGTGGGTGATGAGATATTTGCGTGGCTCGTCCAATTTGAAGCTAACTTTGGGATGCAAGAAGCCCATGTTGGTTGGTTATACGGATTCGGATTTAGCCGGAAGCATTGATGATCGAAAATCTACTTCGGGGTATATGGTGACTTTTGCCGGGGGAGCCGTGGCTTGGCAATCAAAGTTGCAAAAGTGTGTTGCACTCTCTACTACCGAAGCCGAATTTATAGCCATTGTAGAAGCGTCAAAAGAGTTGTTATGGTTAAGGAAATTTGCAATGGAGCTTGGTGTGAAACAAGAAAAATATGTCTTGTTTTGTGATAATCAAAGTGCTATACACTTATCGAAGAATTCATCTTTTCACTCAAGGTCGAAGCATATTGATGTTCGTTATCATTGGATTCGTGATGCGTTAGATTCCAAGTTGATGGAGCTTGAGAAGATTCACACCGATGACAACGGTTCGGATATGTTGACGAAAGTGTTGCCTAGGGGAAAGTTTGAATTTTGTCGTATGGAAGCCGGATTGGTGTTACCCTCCAACTAGTCGATTGGGGGAGTTTGTTGGGCAATTCCTCCTATTTGGAGTGAGCCAAATTAAATTAATAAAAGAGGAGGTGTTAATAGCATTGGGTTTTGGTTTCTCTTAAGCCCATGGTCATGTTGCCATGTGTGTGTCACGTGATGATGTAAGTGAAGGGATTTGAAATCCCTAGTTCACACACTTTGAAACAACAACAACACAGTAACAATAGTAGCAGCTGGTGAAAAAGAAGTAGAAACAGAACGTTGCCTTTTTCTTGGGTGTAACAGTGCGGCGGCTGTGTGCTTAGAGAGAAGGAGATTTGGTTCTAGGTGATAATGAGTGTGTAGCAAAGTTGCTTGTTTTGAGCTACAACTTGAGTATGTATTTTCTATCGCTTAGCTAGTTTTTTCTAGTTGTTTAAATCTCTCTCTAGGTTGTGTTAGTTTACCCATTTTATATGGAAGTTGATAGTTGTTGTTGATTCCACTATAGGTGATGATTATTGTTGTTCCTAATGTTCACTAGATGACTGATTGTACCCATTATTGATTCATAGTGGAAGATTTATCTGACTTGGTCCCGTGGTTTTTTATTCTCTCACATTGAGGAGATTTTCCACGTTAAATTCCGGTGTCTCATATTTATTTTATTGTTATCATTATTCTGCTTGGTTGGATTTTCTGGTTGTCGATTTAATTGCACAGGTGATTGGGAGAATTAATTCCGCAATTTAAAGAGACTATTAAGTCTAGTTTTCCCCAACACTTTTTCATCTTGATCCAAAGGTCAACAATGTGCTGACTGTGTGAATTCGTGAGATATGTTACTGCAGGGAATCCAAATCCCAAAACTAGTTATAGTTTATTTCTCTCGGAACAACAAGCATAGAGAATTTTTACAGACTTGTAATATACTTTTGATAGTTTTTAATTACTTTTACTTTTATGTTAAAGTTAGGAAGAGACACATGAAATGACACAGCACAAGTCCATTTAGTGGTTGAAAGAATATAGAATAAAGTGATGTTTCTAAGCATGCCTACAGTCTTACTGATCAAGTTAACTGTATGTTGCAAAGCCTCAATCTACAAAGTTTATTACCTTTTGTTTTGGTTTAAATCATTGTGAAAAACTTGAAGGGTAAATAAATATAACAGCATGAATGAGAACATTATTTAACTCTTTCATTGATCATGAGTTTTGCAGTTGTATTTGTAACTCTCTGCAATAAAAGTCAATTGTTGAAGCAACTAGTTCATTTTGGCACTGCTTCGCTAAAAACCTTGTGATTGTTTTCATTGACCTTTGACCAAACTCTTGGAAATGATTTTGGTATATAAAATGTTTTGGCAGATATGTGCCAATGTTTGAAACAAAAGATCTCTTCATTAATGCAAGTAGTTCAGTCATTTTCATACTTGAGTTCAAATTTGAATAAAAATAGTGGATTATTTGGCTGTCAAATTAAAATTAAAAAAATTGATAATAAATGCATATTTTGGATCTTTTTGGGATGGTGGAGTCCCTACCCTATCTATAAGCTCTTTCAAATAGTCTCACAAATGCTTATGTCAGTAGATAAACAAAAATCAATTCAAACATGCCTTAACATAGATGAAATAGTTTATCTTTCTGCTTCCTTGTTTGTCAGTAAATTACCAAATATTCTCTCTAGAAATTCAACCTCATAAGTCACAAGTTGAACCTTTACATATTTGCATCTAGTTATCCCTGGCTAGACTATTTTATTTTCTCTGTAAGGTAACTACAGATTAAATCAACATGCAAAGATTCATATATCTATTCCTACCACATTACTTAATAAAATTATGGATGAAAATATAGCACATAGGTGGAAGACTCAAACTAATCAACAAGCAAACATGTTCTTAATTGTGACCAAAAATATACATTTAAAGTAGTAGTACTAATAATGTAGGTCTAGACAAATGCAACTTAACATGATACTTAACTAGTGGAAATGAAATAGTGTGATTAAAGCACAAAGTTCACACATAAAATAAATGTTGAGACATAAAAATAAGGTGCTTCATATAATGATGTTGCAGAACTATTAGAGTGATGTGTCCCATGATTGACAATAACTCCGGTGCTCACTCCAGCGCCCACTCCAGCAGCGGCCGCTCCACCCGCCCTTCCTAGGCCGAATCCTCCTCCCCTTGCTCCTCCTCCCCTCGAACCTCCTCCTTTTCTTATAGTAACAGATAGTTTATGTTTGTGTTCATTGTTACTTTCCATAATCAAAACTTTGTGGTTGAATCTTGTAGAGACTTCCATGTTACCATTTCCGTATAAGTTTCCTACCATTAAATAACACAAGTATAAAAGCTAAAGTGAAAAAAGAAATATACTAAAGAATATCTTAGAATCTGGGTTGAGTCTAACTTAACGCTATAAAACCGGCGTGTAAGGTGAAAAGTTTCTCCTCAAACCTAGGATACTGGACATTTGGAGTGTGGTCTAAGTGGACCAATAGTAGGTGATCGGTAGATCTTCGATAGACTCTGATACCATCATATAATCTAGTTTAAGCATAATTCAACCTTACAAAATGGGATTGTAAGGCCGAGAATGTTTCCCTATTGAAAAAAATCCAAGTCCCACTTTGAATGAAGACAAGGCTTGATACGAGTTTATAAATGGCGTCATCCGTCACCTTATAAATCGGCTTATAAACTCATTAGCTGTCATATTTCATCATGTGTGACTCTTAACAAAATATGCGAAAAATTAAGTTTGTGCTTGTTTGAAAAGTAAAAGAAATTGTACCAAGAAGCTCATGTGCTTGTTCATTGCTATGGCTAATGCTCCTCTCTTTTGAAGTGAAATTTGTATTGAAATCTTCATTTGGTATGGCTTGAGCACCTGAACTTATTATCAGTAGGAAAGTTGCAAGAAATATTACCTTCATGTTAGGCCTAAGGAGTTGGCAAAGGGAGTGATGATTCTTTGCAAACTAGTGGGATTTGGGGTCTCCTATATGCTGTGAAGCAAAGGGTGAGAAACCATGAAAGTGGAGGGAGAGGAACAAGAAATTGCTGAGACAGAATAAGAAAATTTGGCTGTCCAATGAGAAATGTGGACCAAACAATTGTGGACCTCTAAAAACGTGTCCAAATAACAATCTATTACAATCATATGGGTTTTAACTTTTTAAAGTTGAAAATATCTTAGAAACTATAGCAAATAATATCACTCGTTTTGCATAGGTCTTTTAAGTTTCAAAACATTTACATCGTTGACCTTTTTTTTTAAAATTTTCGTTAAAAGCCTATGTGGTTTATGGAGACACTTGACGCGTACTCTCTCTGGTCCTTTCTATAAGATATATATGAATCAACAAAAGTTTATGTATTTGGCTGAACATTATTTTCTTTGCTAATAAAAATAAAATAAAATAATTTCTTTTTTATTTTAACTTGAAACTCCATCCAAAAGTTTGTACTAGTTTCTGTATCACATGAGTAGACCTTGGACTATCATTTCTTGTGCTCTTTTCATTAGTGGAATCTGGTGTAATGGTACCAGTAGGGTCCATATTACCTGACTCGTGTTTATTTTGTGATGGATTGTGATATTTCAATCACAGCATCACATGTTGGACCCTCACAATACATTCCCACTGTATGGAAGGTGAATCAGTAGAATTTGAATTATAGTGAAAAATTATGTGAATAACATGTTCTACTTCATAGCATAAGAGATATAAGGGAACTTAGAGTTAAGGGATTAAATACATTTATTTGATGCATGTCCTAAACAAAAATGGCACAAACAGATTGTGGTATATATAGTTCTAACATTAACATTGTTTACACTAGCATCACTATAATAAGATCAGTTTGTACCAATCTTCTGCATGGTACTCAAATCCTGTATAGAACACTGATTAGTTAGAATTGAAAATAATTGTGGAATACATAGAACTGCATAATTTAGATACTGAAATCAAATTAAAAGACAACTGAGACAAGAACAAAACATTTTGAAGTTTCGGTTTTCATTAAACAATGATGGTTCCTGCATAATTTGCAACTGTTGTATTAATTACATGAATAATACTCTATTGATTGAATGAATATTAATTACAAGTGATATCAGGTTTCATATTTTACATTGATCAATTGGGAAGGACAGGAATAACCAACCCTTAACTAGTATGTAACAGAACTAATTGACATAGTTGACTAAAATAGATGATTAATAATGATTAAGAGTTATCCTACAACAGATCCTATTAGTCGTTTCATATTGGACCCTATTCGCTGCTTGGCATGGTACTGAGTCATCGTCTTTCGGGTTCAAACCATGGTACAAAACTAGCAGGGTAAATACATATAACATGATTGAGAAAATCCTACATCTCATCATTGATAATGAGTTCTACAGTTCGATACGTAATTATCTGCAATAAATGCCAATTATTGAAGCAACTAGTTCATTTTGGCGCTGATTTTCTACTGTCAAGAGTAACCAAAGAATGTCACTTTTCTCTAACCAACCTCATGACAGTTTGGTTGAGACAAAGTGAGATGGCAAAACTTAACACTGTTTCATTGACCTTTAATAAAACTCTTCTGCATATGATTTTGGTACATCAAGTGTTCTGGCAAACATGTTCTGGCAAGCATGCAAGAAATCTTACTCTCATTGTTGGCTGAAGGTTCTATGTACACAATATGATAAATGTCACTATTTGAAGTTCGTAGAAGGAGAAGAGGGTTTGTAGACATATGGTTGCTTGAAAGAGAAGCAAGAAGAGTGCTTCATTTGGAGCCTCTACCTTGAGTTGCATCAGATGCTTCATGCTTGTAATCTTAACCACGGTGAACATAAATCGATGTATTTCACATCAATAGTTGAAAGTAGTGATTTAGATTGGATTCCCCCCAGTCATAATCTCACGCATTCACGCAATCAACACATCAATAGTTGTTAGATCGAGACTGGACAGCGTAGAAAGCACACACACATTGTGATATTGTTTTTAACTCAAACATACGAGCTTGAAATCTGAACTTTTTCATCTTGATCTAATGGTCAACAATGTGACGACGTACTATGTGAATTCGTGAGATATGTTACTGTAGGGATTCCAAATCCCAAATTAATTAATTTCTCTTGGAACAACCAGCATAGAGAATTTTTACAGACTTGTAATACGCTTTTCATAGTTTTTAATTACTTTTACTTTTATGTCAAAGTTAGGAAGAGACACATGAAACGACACAACACAAGTCCATTTTTATACATAATTAACTAGTTGTCACATTGTCACAAAGACAATGTTCTATATCTCTTTTCTTCCAAGCAACATGCAAAGATTCATACATCTATTCCTACCACATTCCCTAATAAAAAATTATGGATGAGAATATAGCACTAAGGTGGAATACTCAAACTAATCAACAAGCAAACATGTTCTTAATTGTGACAAAAAATATACATTTAAAGTAGTAGCAATAGTGTGATTAAAGCAACAAGTTCACACATAAAATAAATGTTGAGACATAAAAATAAGGTCCTGCATATAATGATGTTGCAGAACTATTAGAGTACTGATGTGTCGTGACAACAACTCCAGTGCCCACTCCAGCAGCGGCACCTCCACCCGCCCTTCCTAGGCCAAATCCTTTTCTTATAGTAACAGATAGTTTATGTTTTTGTTCATTGTTACTTTCCATAATCACAACTTTGTGGTTCAACCTTGTAGAGACTTCCATGTTACCATTTCCGTATAAGTTTCCTACCATTAAATAACACAAGTATAAAAGCTAAGGTGAATAAAGAATTATACTAAAGAATATCTTATAATTTGAGTTGAGTCTAACTTAACGCTATAAATCCGGCGTGTAAGGTGAAAAATTTATCCTCAAACCCAGGACACTGGACATTTGGAGTGTGACCTAAGTGGCCCAATAGTAGGTGATCGGAAAATCTCAGATAGACTCTGATACCATCTTAGGATCAGGGTTAAGCATAATTCAACCTTACAAAACTGGATTGTAAGGCCGAGAATGTCTCCCTATTGAAAAAAAATCCAAGTCCCACGTTGAATAAAGATAAGGCTTGAAGCGAGTTTATAAAGGGCGTCACCCGTCACCTTATAAACCGGCTTTCAAACTGCTTATAAACTCATTAGCTATCATATTTCATCATGTGTGACTCTTAACAAAATATGCGAAAAATTAAGTTTATGCTTGTTTGAAAAGTTAAAGAAATTGTACCAAGAAGCTCATGTGCTTGTTTTGAAGTGAAATTCATATTGAAATCTTCATCTTCACTTGATATGGCTTGAGCACCTGAAATTATCAGTAGGAAAGTTGCAAGAAATATTACCTTCATGTTAGGCCTAAGGGGTTTGCAAAAGGTGTGGTGAGTCTTTGCAAACTAGTGGGATTTGGGGTCTCCTATATGCTGTAAAGCAAAGGGTGAGCAACCATGAAGGTGGAGGGTGAGGAACAGGAAATTGCTGAGTCAGAATGAGAAAATTTGGCTGTCCAATGAAAAATGTGGATTAACAACTGTGGACCCCTAAAAACGTGTACAATATAACAATCTATTACAAATATCTTAGAAACTGTGTGGCTTATGAAGACCGTTGACCGTGTCTTAATCCTTTCCATAAGATACATGTGAGTCAACAAAATTTCTTTTTATTTTAACTTCAAACTCCATTTATGTATCACATGAGTAGAACTATCATTTCTTGTCCTGCTTTCGGTAGTGGAATTTGGTAGGGTCCATATTACTTGTTAAAGAAGTCTCACATCGATTGAGAAATGAAAGAATTATTTCTTGCCATGGTTGATGAAGATGATGTTTTGGAACCGAGCTCGGGATACCATAATAGGAACTGATACTCTATTTGATTGAATGAATATCATTATAAGTGCTGACTGAGGAGGCCAACCTGTTTTTGCTTCCTGAATCTATTGTAAAAATATTTGGACCTTGTTTGGATAAAAAACTTAATTAAGTGCTTATAGTATAAGTGTTTATGTAAAAGCTATTTCTATGATGAAATAAAGTCAAATTATTTTCATATAAACTATAACCTGTTTTCAAAGGTTATCTTTGAGAGTTTATATAAATCAGCCGAAAACAACTTACAAACATATTATAAGTTACTTTATTTTTATAAGCTCTTTCAAACAGTCCCACAAATACTTATGTTAGTAGATAAACTTTCAAAATTCAATTCAAACAGGCCCTTAACATAATAGATGAAATAGTTTATCTTTCTGAAAGAAAACCAAATATTCTCTCTAAAATTTCAACCTTACAAGTCACAAGTTCAACCTTAAATTGTAAAGACAATGCGAAGAATCATATATACATCTATTCATAATACATTCCCTAATAAAATTATGGATGACAATATACCACTAAGATGGAGAACACAAATTAATCAACAACAAACATGTTCATAGAGATGATTAATGTAGGCCTAAACAAATGCACCATAACCTAGTACTTTACTAGCGGAAGTGAAACAAGGTGCTTAAAACCAAAAGTTCATACATAAAATAAATGTCCAGACACAAAAATAAGGCCCTGCATATACTGATGTTGCAGAATTATGATGTCCATGATTACCGGCGACAGCTGTAACGCCTACTCCAGCGCCCACTCCTCCAGCGCCCACTCCAGCCACGGCTGTTCCAGCATCCCTTCCTAGTCCTCCAACTCCAACTGCTCCTTCTGGAATAAATGGTATGGCTTGAGCACCTGAAATTATCAGTAGGAAAGTTGCAAGAAATATCACCTTCATGTTAGGCCTAAGTGGTTTGCAAAAAGAGTGATGATTCTTTGCAAACTAGTGGGGTTTGGGATCTCCTATATATGCTATGAAGCAAAGGGTGAGCAACCATGAAAGTGGAGGGAGAGGAACAAGAAATTGCTTAGACTGAGTAAGAAAATTTTGCTGTCCAATGATAAATGTGGATTAACAATTGTGGACCCCTAAAAACGTGTCCAATAACAATCTATTACAATCATATCACTCGTTTAGGACCTTTTCAAAGTTTAAAATTTCTTAGAAAATAAAGAAAATAATGTCACTTGTTTTGCATACGTTTTTAAGTTTCAAAGCATTTACATTGTTGATCTTTTTTTTGAATGTTCGTTAAAAGCCTATGTGGCTTATGGAGATTGTTGACGCGTACTCTCTCTGTCCTTTCTATAAGATATATATGAGTCAACATGTGTATTTGATTGAAGATTTTTTTCTTTTCTAATAAAAATAAATAAAATTATTTATTTTTATTTTAACTTGAAACTTCATCCAAAAGTTTGTACTGGGTTTATGTATGTATCACATGAGTAGACCTTGGACTATCATTTATATTATCCTGCTTTTATTAGTGGAATCTGGTGTAATGGTACCAATATAAGAGATATAAGGGAACTTAGAGTTAAGGGATTGAATACATTTATTTGATGCATGTCCTAAACAAAAATGCCACAAACAGATTATGGTATGTATAGTTCTAACATTAACATTGTTTACACTACTAGCATCATTATAATAAGATCAGTTTGTACCAATCTTCTGCATGGTACTCAAATCCTGTATAGAACACTGATTAGTTAGAATTGAAAATAATTGTGCAATGCATAGAACTGCATAATTTAGATACTGAAATCAAATTAAAAGACAACTGAGGCAAGAACAAAACATTTTGAAGTTTCGGTTTTCATTAAACAATGATGGTTCCTGCATAATTTGCAACTGTTGTATTTCCATTTGGAAGCTTAAAACTTCATAGGCTTAATTCTAGTAAATTTAGAAAAGACATTGAAAAGGTAGTAAACATGATCGGTTTCATCTGAATCTAATATCCAAGATGTAGTCTATAATGTGAATTACGCTAGTTAATAAAATGTTTACCTATTGATTTCTCTGCTGGAGTAAAACCAATCTGTTGATTTCTCTTTAGCTGTTCTTGTGTGAATGGAGTTTGTTGCTTGGAATTATCATCCTTTATCGGTTAATGAAGACGATGCTTTCAAACCGAGCTCGTGATACCATAACAGGAACCAAGATGAAAGAGATACATGAATAATACTATATTGATTGAATGAATATTAATTACAAGTGATATCAGGTTAAATATTTTACATGGAAAAAACAATAAGTAACAGAACTAACTGACATAGTTGACTAATGATGACTAAAATAGATGACTAATAGTTGATTAAAAGTTATCCTACTTTTCAAATATTAATTAACAAAAACAACAGATCCTATTAGTCGTTTAATATTGGATCCTATTCGCTGCTTGGCTTGGTACTGAGTCGTCGTCTTTCAGGCTCAAACCATGGTGCAAAACTAGCAGGGTAAATACATATAACAACATGACTGAGAATATTGTCCAACTCTTCATTGATCACGAGTTCTACAGTTCGATACGTAATTATATGCAATAAATGTCAATTGTTGAAGCAACTAGTTCATTTTGGCACTGCTTTTTTACTGTCAAGAGTAACCAAAGGATGTCACTTTTCTCTAACCAACCTCATGACAGTTTGGTTGAGACAAAGTGAGATGGCAAAATGTAACACTGTTTTATTAACCTTTAATAAAACTCTTCTGCATATGATTTTGGTACATCAAGTGTTCTGGCAAACATGTGCCAATGTTTGACACAAAATATCACATCATTTTCATACTTAAATTTTTATTTTTAAAAAATAAAATAGATTATAGGCTGTTAAATTCAAATTAAAAAAATAGATCACCTATGCATTTCTTTTGGAGATGGTGTAGTCCCTATCGCGTGGAAAGTTCTGAGGAGGCCAACCCATTTCTGCTTCTTTATTATCGGTAAATAACCAAAAGTTCTCTCAAGAATTTTCAACCTCACAAGTCACAAGTTCAACATTTACATATTTCAACCTCACAAGACAGTGTTCTAGTACTTTTTCACAGCAAAACGCCAAGATTCATATTCATACAATATTATCGATGACATTATAGCATTCAGGTGGAGGGCTCAAATTAATCAACAAGCAAACAAGTTCTTAATTGTGGCCAAAATATACATTTAGTAGTAATAAAGAAAAGATTGATATTGTTCTAAACAAAAGCATCATAAAATACTTAACTAGTGGAAGTGAAACAATGTGAATATGTGAGTGATTAAAGCCAGAAGCTCAAACATAAAATAAATGTTGAGACACAAACATGAGGCACTGCAGATAATAATGTTGCAGAACTATTGGAGTGATGAGTCCCGCGATAGGTTGAACCTCCAATAACTCCAGCACCGATAATTCCAGCAGCTGCTCCTCCACCTGCTGCTCTGCCTCTTCCTCCTCCCCTTCCTCCTCCTCCCCTTCCTCCTCCCTTCCCTCCTCCTCCTCCTCTTCTTATAGTAACAGACAGTTCATGTTTGTTCTCATTATGGCTTTCCATAAGCACAACTTTGCGATTCAACCTTGTAGAGACTTCTATGTTTCCATTTCCATCTAAGTTCCCTATCATTTGAATAACACAATTATAAAGGCAAAATTGAAAAAACAAAAAGTTTGCTTACAATTGTCTTAGAATTTGGATTGAGTCTGACTCAACCCTACAAACCAGGCTCGTAAGCCGAGGTCAAGCCCAAGACTAGACAACTAGAGTTTGACCTGAGTGACCCGATAACAGGTGATCCTACTATTTATGCATACAAAACCGGCTTGTAAAAATAAACTAATTTTCAAGCAATATCTATCTAATTCAATTTCACAATTTTTTTGAAAAGGTAAAGAAATTGTACCATTAAACTGATGATGTGGTTGTTCATAGGTGTGATTTATGGTTGTATCTTCTGAAGTGAAATTCATATTGAAATCTTGATTAGATATTGCTTGAACACCTGAAATGATTACTAGGAACAATAAAAGAATTATTAACTTCATGATAGGATTTGAGATCTTTGTATTTTCTTTGAACAATTCAAGATTTGTGGTAAACAGATATTGAAGTGTAGTGTTGGTTAAGGTAAAGGTAAAAGGGATTGCAAGTTATATAAAGACTTTGTTTCATGGAATGGAACTAAGAAAATAGAATATGAATTTTGTTAAATTTCTATGTATTTTAAGATAAGAAGAAGACTCTGCCCTTTCTTTTTGGGTTCAAAAAGTCCCTACTTTTTTTTAGTAAAAGAAAATTCTCTACCTAACACAAAAAAGAAGAAGAAAAATCTCTCCTCTCACTCCGGTAAAGTGGGGGCATTTAGGCTAGGTTTAGAGATACCAAATTTTAAGGTTATAGATTATTTATAAGCTCAAATGATAAAGAGATTCATTTGAATTTTTTTGTCTTAATTTCGGTTTTTGTCTCTTATTTTCACAAATTCATCCTCTAATTTTAAAATTACTGAGTTTTTGTTTCTTCTTTAGATTTTTATACTTAAAAATTGTGATATAATAAATTTTAAATAATATAAAATACAATCCAATGATATTAAAGTATCAAAAGTCGGGAAATCATAAGAAAACTCATTAAAAATTTCGATTTCAATTTCATAAGTTATTCATTTTTGTAATTTAATTGATGAAACATAAATAATTAATTCATCTGAATGAATCCACATCATCAGGTCGTATGTCACGCACGTCATTTGAAATATATTAAATCATCATTTTTAAGTATAAAAATGGACAGAGGGACTAAATCTATATGATTTTAAAATAGGGGACCAATTTCGTGAATGAGTGAAAATAGGAGGATAAAAAATGTAATTAAGCCAAAAAAAATTTTACAAGGTAATAGTTTATTTTTACTAACTTCTTTTTTTACAAGTTAATAGTTTATTTTTATTAACTTATAACTTATTTTGAAAAATTAATTTAGAAGTTGATAATTCATTTTTATTATCTTATAACTTATTTTGATAAATAAATTTTTATTAGCTTATTACTTTATCCGGCCAGTATTAAAAGTAAAAATTCATTTTTTTAATTTTATTGAATAAATGATGCTTTTGATCTATATATTAGACCACATATATTAATCTTTAATATCGATATTATTAGTTGAATTACTATAATCTTTTTAGAGAATTGATGTAATGCAAACCTGTTTTTCATTGTATTTCCTTTAGAAATTTTGTGTATTATAGATTTTTTTAAAAATGAGAATCCAAAGAAAATAACTGCTTCATATCAAATTAAAAGTAGGTTTGATTAACTACAACTAAAAAAACTCATTTCATGATGATAGCTCTTTTTATCATTTGGATTCTGATTTGTTACTTTCAAATTTTATAACTTAGATTAAATTATTAAATCCATAGTAAAAATATTTAACAGTGATAAAACAATTTATCTTTCCAAAAGTAGTAATGTTAAGTAGTTGTATCTGCTTCTATGTTAACATTCACTGAACATTCATGAAACATGATATTAATTGTAGCCAAATTATACATTTAGTAGTAGTAAGTAATAGTAAAGAGTAAAGACCAAGAGATAATTTGTACCCAAAAAAAAGACCAAGATAATTAATGTAGGCCTAATCAGAATTCAGATATGATACTACATAGTTATTGGAAGTGAAACAAGGTGATTAAAACCAAGAGCTCAAACATAAAATTAATATTATTGAGACACAAAAATGAAGGTAATTGTGTCTGATTGTGTATTCTTGATTGTGCCCATCATCGGCAGTTGAGCCGCCGGTGACTCCACCACCGATAATTCCAGTGGCCGCTCCACCCGCCCTTCCTTTGCCTCCTCCTCCTGCTACTCCTCTTCCTCCTTCTCCTCCTCCTGCTCCTCCTCCTCCTCTACCTCCACCTCCTCCCCCACCTCCTCCTATTCCTCCAATTCTTATAGTAACAAACAATTCATGTTTGTATTCATTTTGACTTTCCATAAGCACACCTTTGTGGTTTAACCTTGTAGAAGCTTCAATGTTTCCATTTCCATTTGAGTTCCCTATCATTTGAATAACACAAGTTATAAAAGCAAAAGTGAAAAAGAAAATAAAAAATATACTTACAATTACAAATAAATGAAAATATAAGCTTGTTTGAAAAAAGGTAAAGAAATTGTAGCAATATTAAGCTCACGAGCTTGTTCATTGCTTTGGATTAGGCTTCTCTCTTCATCTTCATTTGATATGGCTTGAGCACATGAAATGATCACTAGGAACAATGCTAGAAATATTGAAATCTTCATCTTCATTTGATATGACTTCAATTGAATTCTAGTCATTGGTAGGGTAAAGGGGGTTATTAAAGACTTTAATAAATTAGTTTGTTTCATGAAGAAGAAAAAGGTTGAGAAGCTAAAAAGGTGAAAAGTAATTGAGGCTAAAGGATATGGACCGTCAATGTAAATTAATTTTACACTGACAATCAATCAGAATAGTTCAATTTTCAATGTTTATTAAAAAAGTAGAGTGAAGTTTACATATATATATCCTTTTTTTCAAAGTAATTTAATGTGGACCACTAAAAAAAATATCCCAATAAGCCATTTTTTTTCTTTTAAAATAAATTATACTACTTTTTTTATAAATGAATTCTAAGCGATTCTGACTTAGGCACATCGTCACACGTTAAATAACTATACTATAAAAAAGTAACTATATTATAGAAGTGAGAAAATGTAACTAAGCACATAAACTCGCATTTTTCTTCATTTGATATACAAATACAAATTATAGCAAAGCAATGACTACTCTGTCTGTTTCAAACCATCAATTAATGATGATACATTATGCATGAGAGGTGGAGATGATGTCTTGCAAATGATTTTGTACGAAAATATATCACTATTTAATTTGTTTAAGAACTAGGGTTAAAATATAGAATATTGCTAATTATCATGACTAAATGTTAAGAGGATTTATTGATTGGCATGAAAGATTTATTGTGTAAATAAATGACAAAAGTGTAGCAAATGTGTTTATTTTTGACTAATTTTCAAATGTTTAAATGTTTAATTTCAACATTCTAACAATCAAAGATCAAGTCTTTCATCGTTCCTTTAATTTTTTATATTTTCTTTTCTTAACTCTGTTTCTTTTCCTTTCTTTCTAGTTCGTTAGATGACAAGTGGACTTTCGTGACTGCAACTTCATTAAGTTTAACACATGTCACATTCTATCCACCAAGTGTGGTAAAATGCAGACTTCAAATATCCTCCGGAAACAAAACCACCAACACTGTATTTAGGGAACTCATGAGTGATACAAATATCTATGGTGTTAACAATATATACAAAGGATATGGGGTGACATTGTCCACAGGATTACCGACCCAATTTATATATATATATATGCTCCTTTGATAAAAGTAAAAATAATAATGCAAGTTATGTTCAAATATTTTCCATTAGAAGAACACACCAAAAAGAGCATAGCCGAGCAAATCGGTGCCATGGGAAACGCAACAGATCTTGGTCCTAAACCTTTGTAATATCCTTTAAAACCATTTTCCTTATATGTCTCTTTAACAACTTTCATAGTTGTTTGTTTCTTCATATGCACTTGTAGTCTGGTGTTGACTACATCAAAAGGTTGGTTGAAAGAAGATGTAAGTCCACCAGCTATAAATCCGTTAGTTACTTGAAAAAAAAAATCATGCTTTAGTTTGATAAAAACACGCTATTTCTCCATGAAATATTATCACTTTGAATGCAATTCGTAAATATGATTTAGCTAACATCGTATGTTGGACACCAAATATTATTTGATGGGGATATGACAATGCAAGGGATACTGAAACCCTTATACAGACCTTTGACCCGTCTGTTTTTACTATTTTAGTTGCTAGTTCTAATTCACTTTTGTACTTTGTCATCCCTTTGTATCTTGTACTTTGTCATCCCTTTGTATCCTTCCACCATCATCATATTTGATGTTATGCCTACATGTTGTAGCATATGACTTAACATCTTGCTAAACATTGTTTTAACAAAATGTAATCAACAAACAAAACCTCATCAATTACAACCGTTCAAGCCAAACGTGTGATCCAATAAGAAGAAGGGGGAAAAGAAGAAGAAGGGAGAAAAGAATGGAGAAAAGAAGGGGGAAAAGAATGGCATTAGTGATAGGTTTAGATTACTCTGGCCCAGAAGATGAACTCGATTGTGCGGTTCTGAATGCCACAAGGGTAAAAAATGCTTTGGTGAAACACTTAAAGTTTCACAACAAAAATGTTGTTTTGATGACGGACCGTGATGCTTCTTTTGTAAGGAAAGTGACGGCTGAAGATGTTGCAAAACAGCTCTCTAAGATGATCAAAAATGGGAAGAAAGGTGATGTAATAATGATGTATTTCTGTGGCCATGGAAGCTGGTTTAACTTGTAGAAATGATGGAATTTAGCAACAACACTTGTTTGCCAGGTTGGTTAAACTTGTGTTTAATTAATTTATTATAATTCGAGGAGAAACGATCCTGGCCTCTATTGTGATGAAGGCCAGAAGGATTTGAAATTTCTCAGTGCTGAGTCTAGTGCTGAGTCTTGAGGATGTTGAATAGAAAATAAGGGAATGTACTGTTTTTATACAACTGCAAAATAGTGGCATATATACATGCCTTACAAAACAGAAAACAACTTAAATAACTCCACAAAACCAGTCCACTAATTGAAACGTGGATTGTGAAGTAAATCACCTAAGTTCCACCCACTAATAACTCCTAATAAGTAGGGACTTTTATTAACTAAAACATAAAACAAATCCTAACAAAATGACAGCTAAGCATCAATAATTTCAACATTCACTCCCTTAAACTACTTGCACTATTGCAATTAGTTTATATCAGACAGAAAGCACATTCCAAGTAGTCCTCGCAGCTTCTCAAATGCTTCAAACTTTAATGGCTTTGTCATTATATCAGCTATTTGATTATGAGAATTGCAGTGAGCTAGCTCCAATGTTCCATCTTTGGTAAGATCGCGGAGGAAGTGGAAACGAACGTCAATATGTTTGCTTCGACCATGAAGGACTGAATTTTTTGAAAGTTTTATTATTGAGCTGTTATTACAGTACACTGTCATGCTTCCAAGTTGAGTATGACCAAGTTTCTCAAGAATTCTTCGCATCCAAATTCCTTGACAAGCACAAGAGGCAGCTGCAATAAATTCCGCTTCAGTGGTAGATAAAGTAACCACCGGTTGCTTTTTAGAAGACCACGAGACTACTTGGAATGTGTGCTTTTTAGAAGACCACGAGATTTTCCATTAGAAGAACACACCAAGAAGAGCATAGCCGAACAAATCTGTGTCATGGAAAACGCAGCAAATCATGGTCCTATACCTCTGTGATATCCTTTAAAACCATTTTCCTTAAATATCTCTTTAACAACTTCCATAGTTGTTTGTTTCTTCATATGAACTTGTATTCTGGTGTTGATTACATCAAAAGGTTGGTTGATAGAAGATGTAAGTAGACCAGCTAAAAAACCACTTATTGCTTGAAAAAAAGCAGTATTTCTCCATGAAACTTATCTTTTTGATAGAATTTTGAAAATAGGCTTTGACTTATAATGTATGTTTCCCACCAAATAGCATTTGATGAGGAATATGCAATAAAATGGATACTATATCCCTTGTACAACTCTTTTATCCCCTGTGTTTTTACGATTTTTGATAGTATATCCAATGCACTTTTGTGCTTAAGCATTTCCAAAAGTGCATTAGATATATTGTAAAAAATCGTAAAAACACATGGGATAAAAGGTTGTACAAGGGATATATTATCCCTTTTATTGCGTATTCCTCATCAAATGCTATTTAAACATATTAATACTTGTTAAACATACTAAAAATAGAAAGTAAAGACAAAAGTAATATTTAAAAGATTGTGTTTTTTTTTTTTTTTATGTTTTTGAGGTATTGAATATATAAATTTTAAGATAAAATTTCCTTTTTTGTATGCTTAACTAGTACCCGAGGAATTGTTTAACATTTTTTTATTGAAGTTATGCACTTCATTGGTACAATCACTCTAAATTTATTTAACAATTGTAATAGGGTGAGTATTTAATAAAAGATACTATTGAAGGTGGTCATTTTCTGTCAAAAAAAAAGGTGGTGATTTAAACAAAAATGAACATGTGGCTATAATTGATTTGCTTTAGACTCCAACAAGCAAGTTATTGAGTAAGAGATTTACTAATAGTTTGGATTCATGAGAGTGGTTGATCTTGATGGAGGTGAAACATATCTGCCACAAAAGAAACAAGGGATAACTTTTTCTGCAAAGAGAGGTTCCTGCAAAACAATGTTAGTAAAAAAAAGATTTTTATAGTAGTTAACTCTATGATTGGAAATATGCACAATGTTCATATAAAAACGTGTTATGTACATAATACTTAATTGATATATAATCATCTGAAAACATGTAATTATTTATTAACGCAATATGTTATGCATGATGTTCATGTATGTAAATTCTTCAAAGTAAAGTTCAAATTTTAATTTTTTTTTAAAATTATTTTAATGAATTGGTCAATCTTCACAAATTTCTCTCATATTTATCAATATTATTGTCATCGTCTAGTTCTATAAAATAAAAAAAAATAAAAATTGGTTGTCAAAAATAAAGATATGCTGTAAATGTTTTGGTTAATTGAACATTTGAAAAATAATAGGAACTTTATTAAGTATACCTTCAAAACCATATAAAGATATAAAAAAAAATTAATTGTTCAAACCCATTCAGGCTAGCCTATTTTGATAGCTCTAGTTTTTCCTCTCAATTCTCACGTTAAACTAAATTAAAGTTTTACTAGAACTAAACCTTCTATTATTCAATTCAATTCCAAATATTTATTAGTTTTGAACACAATTTCTACGTCGAGGCTTCCAAATCACAGGTTGAGATTGAAAATTGGAGTTCCCGTTATGCTATTAATGCATTTGAATAAAATATTAGGATTATATAATGAAACAAAACTTATAATATTACAAGAATGGAAAAATATGTTCTTGGAGGAAAAGTCATTTCTTTGCTTTTTTTTATGATTTGGATTCTCATGTGTTACTTTCAATTTTTACAACTTTAGATTGGTAAATCCATAGTAAAAATATTTAACATTGATAAAACAATTTATCTTTCCAAAAGAGTAGGCCAAAATAGTAATATTAGCTTATTGCTGTTCATACTACATTTCCAATTGACACAAAATCATCAACAAGGAAACATGATATTAATATTGTGGCCAAAATACACATTTAGTAGTAGTACGAAAGACTAAGAGATGATTAATATAGGCCTAATCAAAAGCAACTAAACATGATACTACTTAATTAGTGGGACTAAGAGATGATTAATATAGGCTTAATGAAAAGCAACTAAACATGATACTACTTAATTTGTGGAAGTGAAATAAGGTGATTAAAACCAAAAGCTCAAACATAAAATAAATGTTGAGACACAAAAGTGAAGGTAAATGTGTTTGTGATTGTGTCCGTGATTGTGCACATGATCGTGCCCATGATGGACAGTTGCACCGCCAATCACTCCACCACCGATAATTCCAGCGCCTACTCCACCCGACCTCCCCCTGCCTCCTCCTCCTATTCTTCCCTTTCTTACAGTAACAAACAGATCATGTTTGTGTTCATTTTGACTTTTCACAAGCACATATTTGTGGTTCAACCATGTTGAGGCTTCAATGGTTCCATTTCCATTTGAATTTCCTACCATTTGAATAACAAGTTATAAAAGAAAAAGTGAAAAAAGAAAAAAAATATGTTTACAATTTACAAATATTTGAAAAATTTAAGCTTGTTTGAAAAAAGGTAAAGAAGTTGTACCAATAATCTCATGAGCTTGTTCATTGATTTGGATTAGGCTTCTCTCTTCATTTTCATTTGATATGACTTGAACACATGAAAATATCACTAGGAACAATACAAGAAATATTGAAATTTTCATCTTCATTTGATATGACTTCAATTGAACTATAGTCATTGGTAGGTAAATGGGCTTATATATAAAGACTTTAATTATTTACTAGAATATTAGTTTGTTTCATGAAGCAAATGGGTGACAAACTAAGGTGAAAAGCAATTTAATGCGGACCACTAAAAATTATTTCCTAATAAGCCATTTTTTTTTGTTTATAAAAGGAAATAAGCTATTCTGACTTAGGCACATGGTTACGCGTTAAATTGAATAACTATACTATAAAAGTGAGAAAATGCAACTCTCAAGCACATAAATTAAACTGACATTTTTCTTCATTTGATACACAAATTATATCCCAAAGCAATGACATTGACTACTCTTTTTGTTTCAATCTCCCCCAATTGCGATCAGAAGAAAGTTAGAACCACTTAATATCAAAACTGACTTCCGAATCAGATTAAACGGTCCAGTAAGCCGGATAACTGATGGTAAAACAAATCATATATTATGCATGTTAGGTGGAGATGATATCTTGCAAATGATTTTGGATGAAAATATATCTCTTTAATTTAATTTGTTTAAGAACTAGGGTTATTGACTTATTGGAACAAACTTAATTAAAATATAAACATGTCAAGAACCAACCATAAATCTATATGATATGCTGAAGTATACTAAGAACTCGGAAACGAAGGGAAGAATTCTTCTTTTAGATAAAAAAAAACTGTTATACGAATGAAGAACTAAAAACTAGTACGTCTAACAAAGGACACTCCTACAAGCAATTGTTTAAGTACATCTAACAAAGGACATCTTTTGTTGGTTAAGTATTTCTTTTGACATGCAATTGTTTTTATTAATGGTGATGGTTAGAATTTGACCTTTTAAAATAATTAAGTGTGGATATATCGATTTTCAAATTTCGATCTCTATATATATAATATATTGTCTCTAATAACTGAATAATTCATTCAAATCAGTAATCTCTATAATTCTCCCACCATTTTAGTTATTTTTTTCCTTCAAAATATCATATTAGATGACTTTATATGAACCAATTCGTTCATCAATAGTTCGGGTTTGATAGTCACTATACAATTTTTTCACTCAACGTGACCCAATGCCACTAATATTCCATTGGTTTAAATAACGCTTAATAGTATATTGGATCATTTATTTATATTTTAAGTTGATCATTTATGTTTTAAAAGTTTCAATTTAGTATCTTATACATGTCAACTTAAGTTTATACATGTCAACTTAAGTTAAAAAACTAAATTGCACTTTTGGCCTCTGGCCCCTGTGTTTTAAAATAGCATTTTCGACCCCTATCTTTTTCCCTTTTCAAAAGTTCAATTTTGACCAAGTCAACGCTGATGTGTCCATTCAAAATCAATTTTTGCTTGCTTTTAGATCCATAGGTGTCAAACATTGTATAACTATTGAGATATTAAAATACAATGGCCTAACGAATTAATATGGCAACCATTGATTTCCTTGTTTTATCACACCGACGGATTATCACATAAAGAAATTAATCTTGCATTCAAAAACAGCGCATCCAAAAAATAAGTAATTGAAATTATCATCGTGACCACAAGCTCCTGCGCGCATATATAGTGATGAATTCAAACCACGCCATTCTTGTTGATTTTTTTGTAATTCAAGCTCTGCAGCTTCTGATGCTCACAAGATTCTGACTCAGACTCCTATACAAACAGCTTCTGATGGCCACGAGACTCTTAACCAGATTCTGACCTTCATAGCTTCTGAAGGTCACAGGTTCTGATGGAACAGGTTCTGAAGCAACAGCTTCTGAAGCTGCTTAGCTTCTGCTCTGTTTTAGTAGTTAGCTAGCGTAGTTAGTTAGTTAGTTATTCTTTTGTTTTGTCCTAGGTAGTTAAGGCAGTTGCACTTTACGCAACCCCCTCTTGTATATATAACTACTAAGGCCCTTTGTGGAAGAATAAGATTTACTTTTCCTTTATTCATTCTCTTCATGTTTTATTCATAGTTCTCGTTTTCTTTCTTAGTGTTCTAAGTTCTTTGTTGTTCATTCTTTGTGAGAGTTTATCTCCAACAGAGTGGTATCTAGAGCTCGTACGATCCAAAGGGATCTTGATTCGTTCTTGAAAGAAGAATCAGGTTGAAAGTGAATCAACCATGGCTGGGAACAACAATTTCCATGCGAATTTGCCAGTTTTCGATGGAAAGAATTGGGATAGATGGGTGAAGCAGATGAAGGTGATATTCAATGTTCAAGAAGTGTATGAACAAGTGAATGCAGCAATCACTCCTCTACCAGAAAATGCAAATGAAGAACAAAGAACAACATTCAGAGAAGCAAAGAAGAAAGATAACAAGGCCCTGTTTCTCATTCATCAATGTGTTGATTCAAAGGTGTTTGAGAAGATTGCAGATGCTGAGACCTCCAAAGATGCATGGGATATCTTGCAAAAGAGTTATGGTGGTGATGCAAAAGTGAAGAAAGTAAAGCTTCAGGCCTTGAAGAGACAGTATGAACTGTTGCAGATGAAGAATGATGAATCCGTTGCTGATTACTTCACAAGATTGGTGACTCTCACCAATCAGATGAAGAATTGTGGAGGTAATCTTGATGAGCAAGAAACGGTGGAAAAGGTACTAAGAACTTTGACTTCTAAATTTGAGCATATAGTGGTGACTATAGAAGAGACTAAAGATTTGAGTGAGATCAAGATAGAGGATCTGCAAAGCACTCTTGAAGCTCATGAGTTGAAGCATGGTGAGAGGAGCCATGGCAAAGAAGATGAGCAAGCTCTTTTCTCAAAATTCAAGAAGTATCAAAGTGAGAAGAAGAAATGGCAGAACAAGAAAGACTCCAAGAAAAGCAAGGAGAATGCTGAGACAGTGCCTGAATCCTCTAGTGGAGGAGGAGGGAAACAGAAAGATAAGTCAAAGAAGAAGGACAAGAGCAAGATTCAGTGCTACAACTGTGACAAATATGGGCATTATGCCAATGAATGCAAAAATCCAAAGAAAAAGAAAGGTCAAGACAATGAAGAAGAGGCCAAGGTAGCACATGATAGCTCAGGTTCTGAGGATGAAACCAGTTTCATGGTGACAATTGCTGATGAAGCAGCAGATTCCATGGTTTGGTACTTTGATTCAGGGTGTTCTAACCATATGACTGGAAATAGAAGCATCTTGACTGACTTTGATGAATGTCTCAACACAAAGATCAGATTAGCCAACAGTGATTCCATTAAGGCAGAAGGTATGGGTAATGTGGTGATCCAAAGATCGAATGAGAAGAAAGCTGTGATTGAGAAGGTTCTCTATGTCCCTGGTATGAAGTGTAACTTGATGAGCATAGGGCAATTAATCTCAAAGGGTTTCAAGATAGTAATTGAGGATGAGACTCTGCAACTCTTTGATTCCAAGAAGAGACTGATTTTCAAAACAGCCCAAAGCAAGAACAGGATCTACAAGACTCAAATCAAAGCTATTGAAGCTACATGCTTGTCCGCAACTGCTGAAGAGAAAGATAGTGATCTATGGCACAAGAGGTATGGGCATTTGAATTTTAAGAGCTTGTCAATGCTTAATTCAAAATGCATGGTGTTAGGATTGCCTAGTGTCATAACTCCAGTTGATACATGCACTACTTGCCTGTTAGGAAAACATCATAGATCATCATTTAAAAGTCATCTTCCTATGAGATCTAGTGATGTGTTAAATGTTGTGCATTCTGACATTTGTGGACCATTTGATGTGTTATCAACTGGTGGAAACAAATACTTCATGACGTTTGTTGATGAGTACTCTAGGATGATATGGTTATACCATATAAAAACTAAGAGTGATGCTTTTGAGGTGTTTAAGAAGTTCAAAACACTGGTTGAGAAGCAAAGTGACAAGTCATTGAAGGTTCTGAGAACAGATGGTGGAGGTGAGTATACCTCTACAGAGTTTGAGAATTACTGCAAGGAACAAGGCATAATTCATGAAGTTACTGCACCATATACTCCTCAGCACAATGGTCTTGCAGAAAGGAGGAATAGAAGTATTCTAGATATGGCTAGAAGCATGGTGAAGCAGAAGAATCTGCCCAAGAGATTCTGGGGTGAAGCTGTTGCTACAGCTGTTTACATTCTGAATAGAAGTCCTACTAAGAAGCTGAAGGATAAGGTACCTGAAGAGGTGTGGTCCAAGAGTAAGCCAAGTGTAAGTCACTTAAAGGTGTTTGGCAGCTTGTGCTACAAACATGTACCTGATGCTAAGAGAAAGAAGCTGGAAGACAAGAGTGTTCCTATGATATTTGTTGGATATCATAGAACGGGTGCCTACAGACTGTATAATCCTACAAGTGACAAAGTAGAGATCAGCAGAGATGTGAAGGTACTAGAAAATGAAAGTTGGGATTGGGGTCAGAAGCTCTCATCTAAGAAAACTTGTGCAGTGGATTTAGGTGGTGAAGCAAGCTCTGTTAATGACACTCCCACTTTTGTGAATCAGCATCAAGGTAATGCAAGTGATGAAGACATGCATACTTCAAGTGATGATGAGGTCACTACTGTACCACCAAGACCTCAGAGAAACACTCAATTACCAAGAAGGTTAGTTGACTGTGAGATTGTATCAGACAATGCAGTAGACAATGAAGGAGAAATTGTGCATTATGCAATGCTTGCAGATACTGAACCTTTAGATACCAAAACTGCCCTGAAGAGTAAAGTTTGGATGGAGGCAATGATTGATGAGTTGAAGTCTATAGAGAAGAACAAGACATGGGACTTGTGTGAATTGCCCTCTGATAAAAAGGCAATTGGTGTGAAATGGGTGTACAAAGTCAAGCAAAATCCTGAAGGCAAGGTGATAAAATACAAGGCAAGACTTGTGGCCAAAGGATTCCTTCAGAAGCAAGGTTTGGACTATGATGAGGTATTCTCTCTAGTGGCAAGACATGAAACTATAAGGCTAGTGATTGCATTGGCTTGTAGTAGAAGATGGCCCTTATTTCATTTAGATGTGAAGTCAGCATTTCTAAATGGACCCTTAGAGGAAGATGTGTATGTGAAGCAGCCTCCAGGGTTTGAATTGAAGGGCAAGGAAGACAAAGTTCTGAAGCTGAATAAGGCTCTGTATGGTCTGAAGCAAGCTCCAAGAGCTTGGAACAAAAGAATTAATCAATTCTTTGTTATGCAAGGCTTCAGAAAATGCAGTGTAGAATATGGTGTATATGTGAAATGCAGTGATGACAAACACATGTTAATCATATGTTTGTATGTTGATGATCTGTTAGTAACAGGTAGCTCATCTATAGAGATAGAGAATTTCAAATCACAGATGAAGTGTGAGTTTGAAAGGACTGACCTAGGAAAGTTAACTTACTTTCTGGGAATGGAGCTCTTAGAAACTCCAAAAGGGATGATATTGCATCAAGCTAAGTATGCCACTGAGATTCTGAGAAAGTTTGAAATGCTTGATTGCAATTCATCAGTCACACCTGCAGATACAAGAGCCAAGATTGAAGAAGATACAGGCAGTGATGCAGTGGACTCTACCATATTCAGGCAATTGATAGGTTCACTGAGGTATTTGTGTCAAACTAGACCTGATATCAGTTATGCAGTTGGCTATGTAAGCAGGTTTATGAGTAAACCACTGAAGTGTCACCTATTGGCAGCTAAGAGGATACTTAGATACATCAATGGCACAATCCACTATGGTGTTGTATTTCCATACTCTAAGGACAATGGAAAACTTGAGTTAAGTGGATTTTCTGATGCAGATTGGTGTGGTGATAAGGTGGACAGGAGGAGTACCAGTGGTTATTTGTTTAAATTTCAAAATGCACCAGTATCTTGTTGCTCTAAGAAGCAGTCAGTCATAGCACTCTCCAGCTGTGAGGCAGAGTATGTAGCAGGGTCCCTAGCTGCATGTCAGGCAAATTGGCTGCAATCACTTCTCAGTGAGATAAACATTATTGCTGACACTACAGTGGTGCTGAAGATCGACAACAAGTCAGCAATCAACCTGGCTAAGAACCCTGTTAGCCATGGGAAGAGCAAACACATTGAGACAAGATTTCACTTCCTCAGAGACCAAGTCACTAAAGGAAAGTTGAAACTTGAATATTGCTCTACTGACAATCAACAAGCTGATATTCTAACTAAGGCTGTGAAAAGAGACCAATTTCTCAAGCTCAGAAGAGAAATGGGAGTTGTGAGCTTTGACAGCTTGAATTAAGGAGGAGTGTTGATTTTTTTGTAATTCAAGCTCTGCAGCTTCTGATGCTCACAAGATTCTGACTCAGACTCCTATACAAACAGCTTCTGATGGCCACGAGACTCTTAACCAGATTCTGACCTTCATAGCTTCTGAAGGTCACAGGTTCTGATGGAACAGGTTCTGAAGCAACAGCTTCTGAAGCTGCTTAGCTTCTGCTCTGTTTTAGTAGTTAGCTAGCGTAGTTAGTTAGTTAGTTATTCTTTTGTTTTGTCCTAGGTAGTTAAGGCAGTTGCACTTTACGCAACCCCCTCTTGTATATATAACTACTAAGGCCCTTTGTGGAAGAATAAGATTTACTTTTCCTTTATTCATTCTCTTCATGTTTTATTCATAGTTCTCGTTTTCTTTCTTAGTGTTCTAAGTTCTTTGTTGTTCATTCTTTGTGAGAGTTTATCTCCAACAATTCTAAGGGGAGTTCCATAAAAAGCATATGCTAATGCTAAAATACAAAGTATTTAGCATTCTTAAGCCTTGAATCTAATTATTCAAATAATACTAATACTAATACTAATACGACTAAGAAAAACTACAGCAGGCGCTTCAAATTTAAAAGGCAAAATTCATTAATTTAAAAGAAAAAGAAAATACAAAAAAGTAGTCTACCACAGAATGGAATAAAATATAGTAATAGATTAGGAGACTAAGAATTTTGATTCACCAAATAGAAATAATATAATAAAGTAAACACCCGACGATATTAGCATCGGTAATAGGAGGAGGAGGAGGTTGACGCATAGAATCCATGAAATTATCAACACATTCTCTCGTAAACTGCTTGAAGTCGAATCGAGGAGGAGGAGGAGGAAGAAAAACAACCTTGTCTTCTCTCTTTGACTTTGGGATATCATACAAAATAGCCTTTTGCACATTTATATCATAAACGTCCTCTTTCATGCTCGATGTCCTCTCTCTTTATCTTCCACACATTAGGATCTGCCATCTATTCAAATTTTAAGAGTATTCAATACCTTCTTTCTTTGTTTTTGTTAATACTTGAAAGAAACGTAAGTTGAATTATTTATAGGCATCTATTTTATTTTACAATATTTATAGGCATATTTGATTCTGTTATTTTTCTTCCGATTTTATTGTTAATTTAAACTCAATCTCTTAACAATAATTTTTTATTTTTTTGGACTAATTCTTAATAAACATTAATTCGGTTAGCATTAAAGAAGGAATTTTTGTTCCTATTATCTCAAACTAGCAGCCAAACATTGTGCTTAGTTATTTAGAAGTTTTTTTTTTATTATTATTATTAAAAAAATTGAAAACCAACTTTTGTTTGGAAATTATTTTTTAACATATACAAATATTTGAATAGAGTGTAGGATAATAAAAAAAGTCTACACCAAAACAATCAGTATTATTTTTAATTTTTTAGATATTGGTATAGATATGAAACACAAACAAGAGAATTACACCCCTTAGAATTTGATGGTCGTTAAAACAAATGCAGAACATCTTCTCTTTTTTTAGTCTGTAAAAACATCATTGCTTATCTTTCAAATATATTGATTACACTAATTCCTAAATTACTATACTATAATTAGTATTCCTAACTAGTGTCCGGGGCACTAATTAGCATTTTCATACCTTTATTTGTTTGTTAGAACTAGAACAAGCACTACTAGAAAAACAGATTGCGAAGCCTATAAGGCATAAGAGCATCATACACCATTTCCCATATCACCATTAATAAGGGGGACATTTCCATAAGGCATACTCCATGTAGTTTCGCTACTTTTTTTCAACCCTATACCCAATTTTCACCCCTAATTATTGTTTTTCCTTCCCATTCTCACGTTAAACTAAATTAAAGTTACTAGAACTAAACCTTATATTATTCAAGTCAATTCCAAATATTTACTAAATTGAAACTTTTTAAATTTAAGGAACCAAATTAAAACCTAAAATAAACATAAGGAACCAAATATGTAATTAAGCCTTTAAATAAGTTCTGATTTTTGTCAAAATCAACTTAATGCAGCCCCTGATGGCGATTATGAGTGGGTTGCGAAACTCATTCTTTGTTAGGGTTGATCGTGGTATAAGTAGTTGGTAGATAGAGGTGAGAATAGATCGGTGTGATCTATAGGACCTACATTGGTTGTATTTTTCTATTTGAGTACTTTATGTTCTTCGATTTTCTTTTATACTTTTAGTTTTTCAGTTTTTACTATATTTGTATTTTAAAAAGAAAAGCAAATTATTCTATCGAATTAAAATTAAGAAAATGATAATCAATGCAAATTTTAGTTCTTTTTAAGATCACCAAGTCTCTATGAAATAGTTTATCTTTCCAAAAGAAGGCAAAATTATCTTATTTATACTTAATAACCATAGATTCTCTCCAGAATTTCAACATTTTCCAAGTAAAAACAATATTCTAATTCTATTTTCCCAGCAACATGCATAGATTGATACTTTATTTCCAAATGACACAAACTAATTAATCAACAAGAAAAACATATACTTAATTGTGACCAAAATATACATTTAGTAGTAGTAATTAAGTCAAGACTAAGAAAGGGATCAATGTAGGTCTAAACATAAACAACTAAACATGATACTATACTTAACTAATTGGGGTGAAGCAATGTGATTAAAGCCAAAAAACTCAAACACAAAACAAATGCGAAGACACAAAAGTGAGGCCCTGCAGATGATGTTGTCGTAGAATTATAAGGGCCGTTGTATCCGTAGGGGTATCCATAGCCGTATGGTGGGCAGTAGGTGAATGGTGGGCAGTAGCAGTAGGTGAATGGTGGGCAGCCACCGACAATTCCACCACCGATAACTCCACCTACCACCCCACCTCCCACTGCACCCGGCATTCCACCGCCCCCTCCTCCCTTTCCACCACCTCCCCCCTTTCCTCCTCCTCCTCCTCCCTTTCCACCACCTCCCCCCTTTCCTCCTCCTCCCTTTCTACCTCCTCCCGATGAAGCTCTTAACATATCATGTTTATGTTCATTTTTACTTGCTACGGTCGCATTTTTGTTGTTCAAACTTGTCGAGACTTCTACATTACCATTTGCATTTAAATTTCCTATCATCATTGAATAATAACAAAATTGAACAAAAAAATGTATGCATACAAATGTGTGAAACATTAATTAAGTTTGTGCATGCATGCTTGTTTGAAATGGTAAATAAAATGTACCATTAAGCTCATTTACTTGTTCCTTGATTTCGATTAGGCTTCTGCCTTCATCTTTGTTTGATATAGTTTGAGCACTTGAGATGATCAATAGGAACAATACAAAAAATGTTACCTTCATGTTAGGCCTAAGGTACTCTTTGCAAATAATATATTTAAATCTCTTGCTTGCTGTGAACTATGTCCAAACAGCAGAGGCTGCAAAACAGATTATGAATTGTAGTCATTGGTATGGTAAAAGAGGTTATATATCTAAAGACCTTAATAATTTGTTTCATGAAATAAAGGGTGAGAAGAAACTCTAGTACCACTACCAATAATTCAAATTGAAGGCGTGTTTGTGTCCGACACATGTCAATGTCTGACCTTAATATATCAATTTTAAAAATTATTAGGAAACTATGTAAAATTTCTTCACATTATCAAATTTGTGGATGAGCAAAATAATACAAAAACATACTAAAATTAATATAAAGTGAAATATATATACAAAGTGTTTAATAACAACAACTCTCTCACAAAACCCACATCCCAATAAAACCCAAAGTTGTTTTTGCTATTTATTATTACTTATAAGATTCCTTAACTGGAAATTTTCACTTACAAAATTATGGAGAAAACATAACCCTCTTTTAATTTATTTACTATTTATTCCATTGTTTTCTCCATAATTTTCTCTTCATTGACCAACACATTTAGATGGCCAATATTTAAAAATTTCTCTTCAAGTGTAAGCGGACTTGGTCCTCTTAAGCATGTGGTTTGAGGTTCAATTCCTAGCTCATACGTATGGAGAAAATTCGGTTGGAGATGGAGAACCCAGCTTGTGTGCCCATTAGTTCCCCAGCGGGAATTAGTCATCACTAACAGTGGTGGAAACTTCATATCAATATAATGGTAACAAAAAAAACATAAGATACATGTAAAGGTTTGACACAACACATCACTCAAATAAAAGTGCTGAGACTAAGCAAATCAACTTGATATTACATAAACATGTTACATATTCAAACATCAATCTCTTTAAAATAAATCAGTGAGTTTAAAGAAACAAAATCCTACAATAGAAGAATAGCATTCCAATTTGATTTTACTTCTATATAAAAAGAGACTAAATTGCAAAGTAAACTATTAATTAAGATTGTGCAAAAAATACAAATTCATGCATAAATGACCAATAAGGAATTGTTAGCAATGAAATTAACATGAAAATAAGTTAATCTATTATTAACAAAAGAAAAAGGAATCTATGATGCGCACAGTTCAAGTTGTAATTGTGAGATCATGATATTACTAAAAAGAGACTAAAAATCAACACATATATAGTTTGGGATTCTTATAAAGACATTTTTGACATTATATTAATTAAGATTAAGATCTATAGGATGAAATTAGTATTAAGAATTCAATGTGTATGTATGTCACCTTGAAAGTGAAAGAGAATACTTTCTTAACAACAAAGCAAAGAGAACTCCTTGATTTACTGTTCTTTCTTTCATAACCTCGAGGTATGCGATTATATTATAGAGACTATATATATCCACCCACTTTATTGGCAAGTTTGTTAGTATAATTTGTTTTGTTCCAAATCGTAAGCGAAAAAAAATCATTTTTATATTTCAATTTGGTTTCTTATATTACTTTTAGATTCAAGGTCTCTTATATTACTTATGTCAACTTAATTAAGTTGATACTTTTTATTAAATTTTGAGTTAATTTGACATCATCCAAAATTGTTTATGTATGCAAATTTGTTAGTTACATAGACGATTTAAACCGAAATTTGACTAAAAAGACTAAATTGAAACTTTTTAAACTTAAAGGACCAAATTGAAACCTAAAATAAATATAAGGAATTAAATATATAATTTTTTTTTACAATAAGGATTAAATATGAAATTAAACCTTTAAATAGTACCGATTTTATCAAAATCAACTTAATCCAACCGTAATCAATCCTACTCTCCATGCAATTATTTCAATCATTTTTATACTTATTATTTAAAACATAAGAAAATAAAATAAAAATATAATGATGGCGATTATGAGTGGGTTGCGAAACTCGTTCTTTGCTAGGGTTGGTCGTGGTATACGTAATTGGTAGGTAGAGGTGAGAATAGATCGGTCTTATTTATAGGACTTACTTACATTAGTTGTGTTTTTCTATTTGAGTACTTTATGTGCTTTAATTTTCTTTTGTACTTTTAGTTTATCTGTTTTTACTATATTTGCATTTAAAAAAAAAAAAAAAAAAGCAGACTATCTTATCGAATTAAAATTAAGAAAATGATAATCAATGCAAACTTTAGTTTTTTGTAAGATCACCAAGTCTCTATGAAATAGTTTATCTTTCCAAAAGAAGGCAAAATTATCCTATTTCTACTTATTAACCAAACATTGTCTCTAGAATTTCAACATTTTCCAAGTAAAACGATACTCTAATTCTATTTTCCCAGCAACATGCATAGATTGATACTTTATTTCCAAATGACACAAACTAATTAATTAACAAGAAAAACATTAATCAACAAGAAAAACATATATTTAATTGTGACCAAAATATACATTTAGTAGTAGTAATTAAGTCAAGACTAAGAAAGGGATCAATGTAGGTATAAACATAAACAACTAAACATGATACTACTTAACTAATTGGGGTGAAGCAATGTGATTAAAGTCAAAAAACTAAAACATAAAACAAATGTGAAGACACAAAAGTGAGGCCCTGCAGATGATGTTGTCGTAGAATTATAAGAGTCATCGATATCGTATGTGTAGGGGTATGCATAATAAGGGTATCCATAGGGGTATCCATATCCAAATCCAAATCCATAGAGGTATCCAAATCCATAGCCGACACCCCACTTCCCACTTCCACCGGCCCCTCCTCCCTTTTCTCCTCCTCCTCCTCCTCCTCCTCCTCCAAATCCACTTCCTCCCTTTCTACCTCCTCCCGATGAAGCCCTTAACATTTCATCTTTATGTTCATTTTTACTTGCTACGGTCACATTTTTGTTGTTCAAACTTGTCGAGACTTCTACGTGGCCATTTGCATTTAAAGTTCCTATCATCATTGAATAATAACACAATTATATATAATAAAACCAAAATTGAACAAAAAAAAATTATGCATACAAATGTGTGAAACATAAATTACCATTAAGCTCATTTACTTGTTCCTTGCTTTGGATGAGGCTTCTGCCTTCATCTTTGTTTGATATAGTTTGAGCACTTGAGATGATCAATAGGAACAATACAAAAAATGTTACCTTCATGTTAGGCCTAAGGTACCAAAGAATTTGAATCTCTTGTTTGTTGTGAACTATGTCCAAACACCAGTGGCTGCAAAACAGATTATGAATTGTAGTTATTGGTAGGGTAAAAGAGGTTACTTCAAATTGAAGGAATGTTTGTATCCGACACTTGTCAATGTCTGATTTAATATATCATTTTTAAAAATTATTAGAAAATTATGTAAAATTTATTCACGTTATCAAATCTGTGGAAGAACAAAATAACACAGAAACACACTAAAATTAATATAAAGTGAAATATACATAGTGGTTAATAACAACAACTCTCTCACAAAACTCACAGCCCAGTTAAACCCAATTTTTTTTTTCTATTTATCACTGTATTACTTATAAAATTCCTTAACTTGAATTTTCACTTACAAAACTATGGAGAAAACATAACCCTCTTTTAATTTATTTACTATTTATTTCATTGTTTTCTCCATAATTTTCTCTTCATTGACCAACACAATTAGATGGCCAATATTTAAAAATTAGGACTAATAATTTATTTTGTAAATTTAACGCAAATTCTCTCCTTAATCAAAACCCTATATAGAAATAGAGATACGTGTAGGTTTGACACAACACTCAAACCAAAGTGCTGAGACTAAGCAAATCAACTTGATATTACATAAACAAAATTGCAAAATTTTACAATAATAGAAAAATAGCATTCCAATTTGATTTTACTTCTATATAAAAAGAGGCTAAATTGCAAAATAAACTATTAATGAAGATTGTGCAAAAAATACAAATTCATGCATAAATAACCTATGGAATTGTTCGCAGTGAAGTTAATATATAAATAAGTTAATCTATATGATAGGATGGAATTAATATTAAGAATTCAATGTGTATGTATGTTACCTTGAAAGTGAGAATACTTTCTGAATAACAAAACAAAGGGAACTCCTTGATTTTAATTCTACTGTTCTTTCTTTCTCAACATGACTATATATATATATATATATATATATATATATATATATATATATATATATCCGCCCACTTTATTGGGAAGTTTGTTAGTATAATTTGTTTTCTTTATTTCTTAGTATAATTTGTTGTTTTTTTTTTGTCAAAAAAGTATAATTTGTTTAGTTCCAAATCGTAAGGGTCCGTTTGGTTCGAAGTTTTTGGAGGGGAGGGGAGGGGAGGTGAGGGAATATTTTAAATTTTGGAGAAGTAATTTACTTTTTTACTCTTAATCTTATAAACTCAAAATAAGGATTAAATTATAATGGATATATTACGTCAAAAAAAAAAATTAATGGATATATAACAAAAATAAAATCTAATGAGTAGAAAACCTAAATTTTTTTTGTTGTAAAAAAAAATAAAACCTAGAATTTTAATATTCCAACAAGGATAATTTTGAATTTTAATAAAAAAATGAGGGTAATTTTGTCAACATAATAAATCCTCTCCTCACCTCCCCTCCCCTCCCCTCCTTCTCAATTGAACCAAACAGACCCTAACAGAAAAAAATCATTTTTTTTAAAAAAACTAATCTATTTGTTACAACTTAACAAAAATGAGAATAAACAAAATGAGATTTACTCTATCATTTGATAATTTGGGGATAATTACATATATAACAACCAATCAAGACAAGTTACATATATAGATTTGCATGTGATATACAAAACTAATTTGTAACAAACTTTAATACGGAGTATTATGTTTTCTAACTTGTTTAGGGTAAATATCCTCAAATTATCAAGGAGGTAATTTAGAAAAAACCTAAACAAAATATATAATGCTTATGCGATTTGTTGATTTATGCTATTAGTATAGATGTTGTGAGTTTGTTTGTAGATTCATCCTTTTTGTGTTTTTAACGGTTCTAAATTTATATTGCATCGCTGTATTCAATCAATTTGAATGAATATTGTTTATTTAAGAGTTTTTTTTATATGGCTTTCTTTTTTAAATTAATTTTAGTTATAGTACTCAAACACAATAATTTCTACTCCTTTGAAAAATCTTTAAATTACTGAATTTGATATTTATTTTCTATTCCAACAGTCTTTCTCAATGTGAATTCATCTATCTAATTGTATATGTTCCTCTTCAAGCGATTTTTTGGCATTTGTAATGTTCTCACAAGTTCCACATTTACATATTTGCATCCTAGTTACCCCTAAGACCATGTACGATGGTTCAACACCTTCAACACCCACTTTTTACACTCCATATCATCTTCTCTTTCTTCCACCTACTCATTCAACACTCTACCCTCTCCAATGGTTTTTCATTCAACACTTACACTCTACCCCACCACTTTTTATTTCATATTCTTATTTAAATTTAAATTTTTATGATTACATAAAAATACAATTATCGATTAAAATTTAAATTTAAATTATACGATACAAATCATCGATTAAAATTATAATAAAAATTATCGATAAAAATTAAATTATACTCCTGATTGCAATTATTAGAAAAATTTTGGGTGTTGAAATTATTATTGGGATCTATTTCACTAAACAAAGACTAAAACTTAAAAATAAAGACTAATAGAAAGATAATAATAAGATTAAGAGAGTGAAAAATTTGGTTTTTTTTTTGTGTCCAAATCAAACGAACCAAGTCTCTATTTTTAGAGAAAAAAAAATCATGAATTTTGGTATAAAAATAAAAAAATAAAAAATTAATTTGCAATGAAATAATTGAGTTTAAAGATTAGAATGTGGTAAAAATACAGCCAGCCAACCAGATTTCAACACATGTCACGAGATGGATTTCTCTCTCTGATTCCTTCACACGCTCCTGTCGCTTGCAAATGAAACTGTGACACGTGTCCCCGGTTGCAGGCTTCAACGGTGTTGAATGCATTCATCTCCTCTCTCATCCAAGTCACATTAATCAGCATCTCTCCAATGGTTTCAACTGTTTAATGATCCTTTCAACACCCTTTTTTTTTTTCCATTGTAAATGGTCTAACAAGACTAAATTATATATATAGACAATATTCTAATTCTATTTTCCCAGCAACATGCAAAGGTTCATAAATCTATCTATCCATGCCCGTTCGGCCTAGTTTATTTTTGAGCTTATGCAAACGGCTTATGCAATATAAATTAGGTTTTATGCTATTTTATAAGTTCAAAATAGTGAAAATTGAATTTTTATAAGTTATTTTATCATAAATTACCTTAAAAAATTTATAATAATACATAAAAATTGCATAAGCTGTTTGCATAAGCTCAAAAATAAGCTGGGCCAAACGGGTACATATTAATTGCGACCAAATTAAATATACATTTAGTAGTAGTCAAGACTAAGATAGGATTAATTTAGGTCTATATAGAAGCAACTAAACATGATACTTAACTAGTTGAAGTGAAACAAGTGATTAAAGCCAAAAGCTCAAACATAAAATCAATGTTAAAACACAAAAATGAGGCCATGCAGATAATGTTGTTGCAGAATCATGAGAGTGATGATGACTATTGTGCCCATCATTGCCGAATATGCCGCCGCTGAAAGTTCTACCTGCAGCTCCACCATTTGACATTCCTCCACCTCCTCCTCCCTTTCTTCCACCACCTCCTCCTCCCTTTCCTCCTCCTCCCTTTCCGCCGCCTCCTCCTCCTCCCTTTCCTCCTCCTCCTCCTCCCCCCTTTCCACCTCCCAATGAAGCTCTTATAGTAACAAACATTTCATATTTATGCATATTTTTACTTGTTACATTGACATTTTTGTTGTTCAAACTTGTTGAGACTTCAATGTTACCATTTCCATATAAATTTCCTATCAATATCATTGAATAACACAATCATATATAAAAACAAAATTGAACATAAAAAATAAGTATGCTTACAAATGTGTGAAACCTTAATTAAGTTTGTGCTTGTTTGAAAAAGGTACCATTAAGCTCATTTGCTTGTTCATTGCTGTGGATTAGGCTTCTTCCTTCATCTTCATTTGATATGTCTTGAGCACTTGAAATTGTCAATAGGAGCAATAAAAAAAATGTTACCTTCATGTTAGACCTAATGTATTCTTTGCACAGAATTTGAATCTCTTGTTTGCTTTGAAATATATGTCCAAGACATCAGAGGCTGCAAAACAGATTTTGAACTGTACTTCTGATTAAATATGTGTTCAATGTTTGACACATGTTAGTAGCCGACCTTATAATATTTCATTTTCTTGAATTATTATAGTTGTCGGTGCTTCATATAGGATTACTTGCTTAATTCCAAAATAAATCGGTGAGTTTACAAAAGTAAAATCCTATAATAATTGGCGAATAACATTCCAATTTGATTTGGTTCATACGTAGAACGAGGATAAATTGCAAAATAAACAATTAAGATTGTGTAAAAATATAAATTCATGCCTAACAAATAACCTATGGAATTTATTATGATAACTTGACAAGAAAATCAATACATAGTTCAAGTTGTGAGATCATATTACTAAAACGAGGCTAAAAATCAATACATAGTTTGGGATACTTATAAAGACATTTTGTCATTATTATATTTTTGCCATAAGAAGGAGATGGAAATAAGACATTCTGACTTAGCCACATGATGCATGATCATGTGACGTAATAATATGTTAGCAACCATAAGATTGATTAGGATCTATCAAATGGTAAAATTAATATTAAGAATTCAATGTGTATGTATGTATTACCTTCAAAGTGAAAGAGAAATCTGAATCTGAATAACAAAAGTAAAGGGAACATTCTAATTCTAGGTTTTTTCTTTTCTTTCTCAACTTACTTAAAGGAGAAGTATGCGATTATATCGGATACTATAACGTTTTTTAATTTATATCAATTTCCATTAACGATATATTGTTATATGGTGAATGCTAGTATGAGGGAACAGTTAAGTGGCTCACCGGTGACGCAATAAAAAATACCACTCTGATCAAATCAATGGTTCAGATATGTTCAAATTAAAAAAAAAAATATGTATACTTTTTCAACACACAATCACATGTGTCTCCACAATTTTAACTTAAAACAAACAAAATTGACCACCCACGTCTCCTCATTCGAACAAAACATCAAGACGGCCACCCACACCACATAACACAAGATGGTATGTTTATTGACAGTATTCCTCCGCTCTTGTTTGAATTTATGTTATATTTTGGATTTTATTGAGCTTAAAAATTATTTCTATTTTGATTGATATTGTAATTTGTATGATATGAAATAAAATCTTAGTAAATGTATTGTTTATTTTTTCACAGGTTTGGTCTATTTACCCATCTAGTAGCAACATGCAAAGATTCATACATCTATCTATTCATATATACTACATTTCCAAATGACACAAACTAATTAAACAACAAGAAAACATCATATTAAATAGTTGTGGCCAAAAGATACATGTAGTAGTAGTAGTAGTAGTCAAGACTAAGAATTAATATAGATCTAAACAGAAAAGCAACTAAACATCATACTTAATTAGTTGAAGTGAAACAATGTGATTAAAGCAAAAAGCTCAAACATAAAATCAATGTTGAAACCCAAAAATGAGGCCCTGCAGATAATGTTGCTGCAGAATTGTTATTGTTCGCAGCATTGTCAATTGCGCCAGCGACAATTCCACTTGTCACTCCGCCTACCACTCCGCCTACCACTCCACCTGCCACTCCACCTGCCACTCCTCCGGAACCTCCTCCCTGCTTTCCCATTCCGCCTGCTCCTTTTCCTCCTCCTCCAAATCCACCACCTCTTCCTCCTCCTCCTCCTCCTCCTCCTCCTCCTCCTCCTCCTCTCATTGAACGTCTTATAGTAACAGACAGGTCATGCTTATGCTCATTTTGACTTGCTACAATCACATTTTTGTTGTTCAAGCTTTTGGAGACTTCTATGTTACCATTTCCATATGAATTTCCTATCATCAATATATGAATAACACAATTATTATATATAAAACCAAAATTGAACCAAAAAAAAGTCTGCTTACAAATGTGTGAAACATTAATTATGATTGTACTTTTTTGAAAAGGTAAAGAAATTGTACCGTTAAGCTCATTTACTTGTTCCTTGCTTTGGATTAGGCTTCTGCCTTCATCTTCATTTGATATGGCTTGAGCACATGAAATGATCACTAGGAACAATGCAAAAAATGTTACCTTCATGTTGGGCCTAATTAAGAGTCTGAATATGTTGTTTGCTTTGAACTATGTCCAAACACCAGAGGCTGCAAAATAAATTATCAATTGTTTAGTCATTAGTAGGATATATAAAGGGGTTATATAAAAGACCTCAATAAATAGCTTGTCTCATGAAATAAAGGAGAGTGGTTGTGGTGTATAAGTTTTTTCTTTATGTACCGTGCATAAATAATAAAAATTGCTTAATGCACCCTCATATTACTTAGTACACCCCCAGATTTCTAGCGCACCCCATATATATTTAAGGGGTGCGCTAAGCAATCTGGGGAGTGCACTAGAAATCTTAGGGGTGTGCTAAGCAATTTTGGGTATTTATACACGGTGCATAAACATGCTTATGCACCATAATTTGTGCCGAAATAAAGAGATTATTGAGATATTGTTCAAAACGGACAATATCTCAACAAAAAAAAATAACCAAGACTTCCGACAGAAAAATCAAAGTCTCAATTATGAAAAAGTGGCATAAGCAAATAAACTTGATATCACATAATCAAGTTGAATTATCAATCAATGGGATAACTAGCTTAACTCTTTAAAATAAACCGGCGAGTTTACAAAACCAAAATCCTACAATAATTAAGTGGCTAAATTACAAAATAAACTATTCACAAGATTGTGCAAAAATACAAATTGATGCATAAATAACCAATGGAATTGTTATCAATCAAGTTAATAAGACAATTTGACAAGAAAATAAGTTCATCTATGATCAACAAAAAAATTAAAAAAGAAACTCAAACGCAAATTTAAAGTTCAAGTTGTGATCGAGATCATATTACTAAAAAGAGGAACACATAGTGGAAAGTTATATAAAGACATTTTGTCTTAATAAGAAGATAGAAATAAGGCATTCTTACTTAGGCACATGGTGATGATCATGTGAACAAAAATCCTAAATTCAATAGGGATAGGCATGCATGATTAGGATCTATGATATGCTAAAGTTAATATTAAGAATACAATGTGTATAAGTAAGTAAGTATGTATACCTTGTGAAAGTGAAAGAGAATACTTTCTGAATAACAAACCAAAGGGAACTCCTTGTAATAATTCTACACTTCTTTCTTCCTTTCTCAACGGACTATATATATAGGAGTGAGGTATGCGATTTTATTGGAGATTCTATATATTAATTAATTATAGGCAAGTTTATTGGTATTTTTTTTATTTACATTACATTCTATAAAAATCTTAATTGAATACCTCAAGATTCTTTTATTATAAAAATATGTTTAAAATATATTGAAATCCTAATTCAATATACCCCCTAAAATTTTTTAGTATAATTTGTTTTTTTATTAAATAAATCAAATCTTTTTTTGGGCTTTGCCCTCTTTTTTTACCAAAAAAAAAAATCAAATATTTTTTTATTTTAACAGTAAATAAATAAAATTATCTATATCTTGTTTTTGGTAGAAAAATTATATATATCTTTTACTAGAAAAATAAAATCATGTATCTATAAATTTGCCTCTCAGCCACACTCTCTTTTCTCACTCCATTTGATAATCCATGCATTCAATTCAATGAAAAAAAAATTAGTTTATAAATTATTTAGTACTGTAAAAAATACTCAAGGCTATTTTTTTTTTTATATCATACTCAAAGCTATTTAGTAATTGGTTTGACGTTAAAAACAGTTAGTGCAATACATGCATATAATTTATTGATTTAACTTTAAAAACATTTTTTTACTATAATTTGAAAATTTTGAAAACTAAATACTACTAACATACTGAAACAAAAACATATTCAAGGCAATCTACATATTCAAAGCAATACTAAACACAAATTTTCAACGAAAATTAATGCATAAAGAATATTCCTCTTATTTCTCTAGGTTCTAATTGGTAAGTTTCAAATAAGGAATCAAAGATTTTGTTTTAAAATATATTTGTGAAGATTGCCGGAGGGATATAAAAGATATGTTTCAAATATATCTTTGTATTTTAAGGAGATTGTTAATAAAAATATATTTATTTGAACAACAAATATTATATTTATGGAAAGAATATTTGGTAGAAATATATTTATGGAAAATATATTTTTTCTCTAGAAGATTTCTTGGAGCTGAAGCATTGTGAAGACTCGAGACCTATTTTATTTACCGAAATCAATATTATAAAAAAAATCTTAGGCTTTGTTTGTGAGTTGGGTTTTGGAGGGGAAGGGAGGGGAAGGCTTATTTTTCTTTTCTAAATTAAGAACACTATAAAATGCTTTTAAAAATAATTTAAGTGTGATTGAAGTATTATGTGATCACTTACCTTTCTTCTTTCAATTATTATTTTAAAATAGTAACTATATAGACCTCAATTTAGAAAAGAAAAATAAGTCCTCCCCTCCCTTCCCCTCCAAAACCCAACTCACAAACAAAGCCTTAAGGTTTTGTGTCTTTGTTAAACCTTGTGCTTTATTTTGTATACCTCTCTGGTTGCCTACAGAGGTTGTTTTATTGGAGTTTGTTGGTACGATGTTGGAACATTAGACTCAACATCTTGTTGGTGCCCTTGTGTTAAAATATCATATACCACAAACATGTGCCAGAATTTCACTTAGATTTTATTTAATTTTCTCTTTTTCTTCGATGAAGCAAGCATCCACATTTTGAATTAATTTATTTTATTGGTCATTGAATCTAAACTAATGTGTCTCTTAAAATAAATTACCCCTCATCACATGTTTGGACTTTGGAGTAGCAGTACCTTTCTTCACACAGTGTTTGATGGGATTCAGTGATTAAATGTGGATGGACCGAGAAGAGGGGTGTCAAAAGCAACTCGTTTATAAACATGTATATGAATGAGTAACCCAATGAGTTGTGGTGGAAGCCCATTGAAATGTGAAAAGGTCCAACTTATTTGTTCAATTTTTGTCTCATTTTTTATTTTGTTCAAAATAATTTGATGATAAATTTAGGGGGAAATTTTTAAATATAAGTAATTGTTTCTAGCTCCTAAAAAGTCATTCATTCAACTTAGTGGTGGAAATAGATTAGACCATTTTTTACAATCTACGGTTGGATCATACTTCTTAAAATTATTGTATAAAAGGTCAAGATCTTTTAAAAGTCCGATTAGCTAAAAACATATAAAGTCCGATTAGGCCTATTGGAAGGTATACTTAAATAAATACAAGACTTTTTAGGGAGGTGGGTAATAATTAATAAATATAAGATTTTTTAATTAAAAATTAGTCTGAATCGAACCAATTACAAATCTATATTTAAACTTATGGGTCATGCTGTCAAAATATGAATTCACCACCCAATATCTACCGAAATATATTACTAAAAATATATATCTAACCAAATATTACCTTTTTTTGTCAAAAAAAAACCAAATATTACCTTTTAGAGACAAATTGAATAATCATTTCATTTTTGCGGATCTTATTTGAATGCAATTAAGTATTATAGACCGTCTAATTAAAATTGGAAGATCTTAATTTGAAGACAATTTTGATTAAATTATCAAATAAAAATTAATTTTATTTTGCCAAAGTAATTTCCCTTCTTTTTTGCCAAAGTAATTTCCCTATTTTTACTTCTTAGTTTTTGTCCACAATCCAATGTTACTTGGCATCTTTCAAAAGCATATGCTACCCAACACGTGCTCATAAAATATTTTATTGTCTCAATTATACTACTATAATATAATTTCTCCATAGTTTATTTCTAAGCATAGAAATAAATTTATTTTATTACTAAAAAACATAAACCAGAAAAGAGGTAGATGGGGTCCACATAAAAGATTAGAACATAAAAAAGAGACAAAAAAAAGTCTCTGACATAAAAATTTCCACCAAAGTAAAAAAATCTGAACCGTTGAAAATCTTATATCTCATCATAACTATCCCTTATGACAATCACAATTATCAGCATCTTATTTGTAAGGTAGTTGAAACTCTTTGGATGTTATGTTGTAAAGAACAAGAAAAAATAAAAACACTTACAAAGAAAAATTCTCTTTTTCTTTCTTTTATTTATTCTCTTCATTTTTTGAGCTGAAATATTTATTACATGTGTTATAAATTGGATTGTTTCTTAATTTGTTGAAGCAACTATGGTGATGGATGATGATGCTTTGAATGGATTCTCTCCTGTTTCAACTCCTAAGCTTTCATGGAAATCTAGAAGGAGATCAGGTACTTTAGCTTAATTTGTGAATCATATTTTGCTAATTATTTATTTATATATTATGTTGTAGTGTTAATTATTGTGAATAAGATTTTTAATTTGTCATTTGTGGTGTTTATAAATCTCCTCTTTACAAACCCAACATATAATTGAATATTATTAATTTTAGTATTTTGGTGTTTAATTAATTGAACTTTTTGATGATTTTTGTAAAATTTAATATGCCTAGTGAAAATTCTTCTTGTAGATGTTTTGCATGTAAATTTGTCCAATTTGAAATTGAAGTTTTTTTCATTTTTATTTAATTATTTTTTAGCAAATTTAATTATTTTTTGTTTGCTGGAATTGATTTATGTAATTTCTGCAAAAATTATTCAGAGAGAGAGAGAGAGAAGCGTAGAACAGTGGTTAACAGTTGGTATGACTTCTTTGTTAAGCTGCTTTATGTGTTGTGAAAGGCTTACCAAACAATATACTATAGTCCAATTTTTTTTTAATTATTGGAATCCAAATTTTTATCATAAAAAATGGGATGAAATTTGATGGCAACTTATTTTGAGACGGAGAGAGTAATGTATCAAATCATTTTTACTTTATTAGCTTATGTAGATGCGTATTGGTGTCCCACATCGAGACGGTGCGACAATATTCATGTAGTTATATTTAATTACTTTTCATTTTTTAAATTATTATTGATGTCTATGCGTTAGTCTTATGGTCGATGCCTATATCGTTGTAATATACTAGTTATTATACATATTAGCTCACAATGGTGCTGCCAAATTTATTTATTTATTTTAAAAAACAAAATATTAGTATTGAGATCGAACTATCGACCTTCTTTTCTTAACCCTTTACCCAAAGTCCCGAACCATCAAGTCATCCTTGTATAAACAACAGTTAATATCTTATTAAAATTGTTATTTTTGTGATCATAGAAATTGGTGGTTTATTGAATTTTATGAAGTACAAGGGGAAATAAAAACACATGTGGCTGTTGGGATAAGGTTGATACTGTGAATCATTGGACAGTTAAGCCTGGCCTCCACCTCCAACTAACCCTCTTAAATATAGCCTCCATTTTTGGTTTTCTTGCATATGTGAATTTATGCTCTTAGAGAATATATCAGTTGGAGTCTAGGACCTTGTTTGTGCCTTGAATGCTTTTGCACTCTAGCAATGTTAGATAGTTAGCCATACTAATACTAATAGAGATTTTTCCATTTTATTTTCCTTCTTACTTTCTACGTGTGACAAGTGTTTTATTAGTTGTGTTAATTTACAATCTCTAAATCAGGAAAATAATAAGACGACCTGGTGCTATAGAGCTTTGTGTAGCACCGACACTTTAGAATGAAGGTTTTTTCAGTGTCCACACAGACATGACACCGATACATGGTTGGTTACACTAAATTATTTTCATTTTCTCAAACATGTCTGTGTCGGTGTCGATGCTTTATAGTAGGGTTCAAAGAATAATCGAATACATTGTAGCTATATTGTATTTGTAAGTCGTATAGTGCTATTGTGAGTAGTATAGTATCTTGCATTTGCATTACAATAATTTACTATCTCTATATGAGTTGCAAAAAGAATGGTAACTTGTTCACCACAGCTAGCGGGAGGAATTTAGAGGTATCACCAGAAGATGCACCTAAAACACCACCCGGCAAGCCGGAAGATCCTCCTCCCAATGTGGAGATGCAGGACTCAACTGAAGTTTCTGAGCTTTCCGAACGTCGAAAGGCCTTGTTTGAACCATTAGAACCTATAAAGAACATCAACGGCCGACGACCCTCGGCCGAGTCCTTGCTTCCTCCCCCTGACTTTGAGTCTGCAAATTATCCAAAGGGATGGCTGATCGGAAAGAAACGAAAGCTCGTCAATGTGGATGTTGTTGAAAGCATGCGAAGGATTGCAGTCCAAGAAATGAATAGAAAGGTTACATTCCAAGTTTTCTCTCTTGACACACACCAATAGTCTCTTTTCAACACATTTATCTGTTAGTTAAAATTTTCAGTGAATTCCACCAAATTATGTAGTCTCTACTTGAATTTAGTAAGACTCGCATAAATTTCAACCGGGTTATAAGCGAAAATGTGTTGAAAAGAGTGTTAGAAATTGTGTTAAGAACATTTTTCGCGTGAAACTGAGGCTAATGCATTGGATGACATTTGTTGCAGGACAGGGAAATAGATGGACTAAACGAACAATTGGAGGAGGATTCGCGGTGTCTTGAGCACTTGCAAGTGCAGCTTGTGGACGAACGAAGTAAACGCGCTCGGCTGGAAAGAGAAAACAATATGCTTCAAGAACAAGTGAACATGCTTATGAACATGATACAAGAAACTGAGCAGATGGAAGATGAAGGCCAAGAAGTGGGAGACCAAGGCCAAGAGGAACCTTAAAAGATGTATAATATTGTACTACCAGTGTGTGCATGTTTGTGTGTATTAAATTCTTTGTTAGATTTTGTTCATCTTATGTTGTTATTAGAGTGCAAATAGTAGTAATATCAATATGCAGGTAATGAACATACTTTGCTTATCTGAAAAACAGAAGGAAAATGTTATTTTATTTATTTTTTGACAGAAACCAAATTACTTTATATTATTTTGGTTATTTTTTTAAAAAAATCTTATAGACTTCTTCCACTAGAGATAATCATTTTCGAGATACTTTAGTTTTTCACATCAATATAATTAAATCATCTAACACAACCTCCATTGGTAATAATACATTTTGACAGGGTAGTCTCAAACAATTTTAAGGCCTTGTTCTAATATTAAAAATTGGATTTCTAACAAAAAGCACAAAAAATTCAACCAGTAGATGACGATGATTTTGGAATCAACTCTTTTTTAACATTACCTTTCAAAATTTGTTATTTCTTAGTAAAATGGCAAAAATAATATAAATGATGTGACCAAAACCTTAAAATTTGAAGCCATGCATGGTAAGGGCCCTGGCCTATTTGGTAAAATGCAATCTTATATGTTTATAATCTGCAATGAAAATAAAAACAATAACCAATATAACTAAACGGGTCCTTAGAGATGGCAACAAAGTGTTGACTCTCTTAAACACACTATCAGCATATTTTTGCTGTTTTATTTTTGTTCAACTGAAAAGATGTCTGTTGGGATTCTTCATCAATCACAATCTCTGAATCCCATTGAGTTCAAATAACCAAATGCACATAAAATAAAAAATATTCACACTGTTGAAAACTACATAAAGAGGTTTGGTTTTTTATGCTTGCAAAGCTATATCAGAAAATCACTATCTAACATGACTACCAGAATCCTCAGGCATTGGAAATAGAAAATGTGGCATAGAAGCAATCCTTGGAAGATTCAGCAGCAAATCTCCAGCTGATTCTTGCCTAGACAAACCATTTTCCTGCTGGCTACCAGAATCATCATCATCATCATCTTGTTGAATTTCAAAAGCAACCAATTTACTTTTGCATTCAGCAGAATTACTCTCACCAACTTTCCTATCCTCCATTGCATTGAAACCGTTTTGATCCGGTTGTTTGGCTGCAGGAGGGTCTCTCTGAAGAAGGCTGTATAAGGAGTTCACTCTAGACATGACATACTGTTCATCAGAGGCTGGCTGTTGTTCATCAGAGGTTGGTGGAAATTGAGAGTCATTGAACAAGTATTGTGTGAATTCCTCCAACATAGATCTGTCACTAGCAAAGTTGGAGCTTTCAGGTCCCATCTGCTCAGAAATGCAGTTTCCGATGTGGTTAACCAAATCGTCCATCGACATGGAAGGATGAAGACCAGGCAATTTTATCTGATTCAAATTGCTGAGAAACTTCAAAGATTCAGGTCCTCTACTCTTGAAACCTTTGATTGCATGAGGGTTCATCACTGCACATGACAATAAATTATATCAATTTTTGGATCATGTGATGATGAAAGCATAAGGTTTATAGAATGATTATAATTAAAAAATTGTCCATAATTTAGACACATGTTAAATGTAAGCTATTTCATTATATTATGATAAATATAAAAGGACGGCTGCAGGTCAAAATCAAAACCTTAGACAAAAGCATAATATAAAATGAAAACATGCGTTTAGCCTGTCGCATTAAAATATGCCACATAATTGCCAGAATGAAACATATTCGACACAATCTCAAGAAATACAAAAATGCAATTACCTGAGCTAGGGGAGGTAATCTCTTGTAAATTGTTTTCAACAGCTTTACCCATAAGATTATGCTCACTTCTGGAGGAAGATGATTGAACAGCAGATCCTGATTCCACATCATTCAATCCAAAAATCCCAGCTTGCCCTTCACTTTTTCTATCATAACCATCACTAGATTCAATGTGGTCATGAAGTGCAGTTCCAGGCTCAAAATATGGAGAGTCCAACACAAAATCCTGTTGTTGGCTCAGAAAGTTGAGACGGGGGTCGCACTGTATGAGCTTCTCAAAATGCCTCCCTAACAAACCTTGAGGACATTGAATAAAATGTCTCCTATAAAAACATAGAAAATCATTTTAGTCGCAAAAAAAAAAAAACATAGAGAATAACATCACTAAGAAATCGGAACAAAACCACCTTATCACCAAAAGACAACCATTAAAATACAAAAACTTAAGATGACAAATATGCACCATCAAGGTAAACTAATTTTACTTTCCAGATCCTCGCCAGTTAATATCTCAATTAACTCTACGGCAGTGTCTGCTGCGAGTATCTCAACCATGAGATCAATCCAACAGTTGGCATAAAGGATAAAAACTGATAAAAGAATACGACAAAACCCCCCATCCCATATAGACCGATCAAGAACCAGCTATTCGGTGGTGGATAAAGCTGGAATCTTTTCTTTTACTTACCAACTACTAAAGCTGAGACCTTTTCAGCATCTCTTTTCAATACATTTTGTAGGTTGTATCTTCTAAACCTCTCAATCTCGCAAATCCTTTATTTAAAAAATAAGCAACTGGTTGTGTTAAACTAGTGTGTTAAACACACTAATTGGGATCTAGAACGTGTTATTGAGCATCGATTCTGATAAAATAGTGTGTTAAACACACTAATTGAAAATGCGTCTGAGTTGTTGAAGGAGGATTCAACGCAAGCGTTGTGGACTATTCTAGTTTTGCACCCCACACATTATGTTATTTATTAGACTCTTTTAGTGAAGGATTCGTCTTGCCCTCAAAATGATGAAATGTTGAACCAGCGTGTTATGGACATGGTTTATAGACACAAGGAAGAGTTGTGAATAACTCTATTGGACAGTTACAAAGTGGCGTGTGCTTATATCCCAACCGCAGGATTAATCTAACGCTTCAAGCTTGCAGCAGACACTGTCGTAGACATATTCGCTGTTGACAATCCGGACCCTATTTTCCCACATTATCGCACTTTTATAACTGCCTTTAGAATTAATTAATGGTATGACATGGAAAGATGGAAGCCTCATAAATGAAAAACTAATTAAAACTATTGTCAAATATCAGCCATAACAGTGCCGTGGCAAATTGCGGTGGCAATTGTTTTTGGCAAAAAAGTTTACATCCTTCGTGGCCAATTCGTGAAGGATGACGGCACACACCATTTTACGCAAAATATGGTGGACTTTTGGCTTTCCGTCATCAATAACACAAAAACGATTTACACTGATGTTGTATGCCTACTAAACTCAATTTTTATACCTATTTTTGCCAGCTTCTCCACCAGTAAAGTCTGATGTTGCTTGCCACAAGGTATGCTTCCTTGGTTGTGGATTGATCTCCCTAAAAAACAAGGGTCTTCTTGCAAGCTACAACATATAGAATCAACAAACTTAGCATGACACATAATTGTGATCCAAAATCTAGTAAGCAATAACACTAAAAAGAAAAAATGCTTACCACAACTTCCAGTGTTCCTGGTGCATCATCAGGATAGTTTGCCTTGAGAGCCATGATATCAGACCATGGAATTTCAATCTTATTCTTAAGACACCCATCAAGAACTTCCCAAACAAGCTTATGCTTTGCAAAGTAACATTTTGCAACCAAATCTCCTTCATATCTAGACTTATACTGCAAGATCATACATATACATAACAATAAACAATCACATGAACATCATCACCATCATGTTTAACAATTTATATATTTATTTTTACAACTTAAACAAAACAAAACTATGATCTTACCTCCCAAGTTCCAATCTTCAAAACAGTAGCAGGAAAATTGGAAGCTTTAAGCTTAGAATCAGCAGCAGAAGCAGCAGAACCCTTTTGATCTTTCTTCTTAGAATCATGTTGTTGAGAAAGCCTCATCTGAATCAAATCCAAAAGTGAAGGACTCTTCTTTAGACGCAAACCAAGAGGACTTGGTTCATCCAAAGGATTATATAAAGATTGTGAGACTTGAACCGAATCATCACCACTTGAATCACACTGCTGCAAAACAAACAAACAAAAAAACACAAACTTCAAATCAGAATTAGAACAAAAAAAAACCATAGCAAACTAAATACAAAACTACCCAGCAAGAAATTAATCATGGGTTTTACAAAAAGATTTAACTGAAAAATTAAAGCTTGATAGGAGAATATAAATTAAACATAACAAATTAAACTAAACTAAAATAAACGACCCAGTATGAAATTAATGATGGGTTTTGAATAAAGATTAAAGATTTGGAAGAAAAATAAAACCTTGGGAGAAGAATCTAAATTGAAATCAAATTTGGGACGTTTGTTAGGAACATCATCTTGTTGTTGAGACTCTAGTTTAACTTTTTTGTAGAAGTGATTATTATCAGAATCGGATCTCATGAGTTGAACCATTGATGATGGTGATGTGGAAGTTACTCAGAAGAAGTGATTCAGAGAGAGAGAGAGAGAGAGAGAGATTATGATGAATGAATGGATAGATGAATGAATGAGAGAATAGCGGCAAAGAAGAAGAAACAAAGTAACAAAATTGTTTTTCTCCTTCTTTTCTACGATGGCCAGCTGTCACGTCCTTCTTCTAATCATACGGCGCCGTATTTAAATGGATAAGAGGCTGGAAATTACTCATATGACCTTTAATTAGAACTGAATAACAGAATAAAACGGGAAACTTGGGATTGTTGGGTGAAAAATATGCACAATTTTCGCAGGAATTTGGTGATGATATATTTCAACTTCGGATTCTTTTTATTATAAAATAGTGTAAAATTTCAGCAATTAATTTGTTTTAATATGGAATATTTCTCGTAAAAGGAAATATTTGTCAAAAATTTTAAACAAATTAAATATACAGATATTATAATGAAATGTTTACTTTTTTGAATGCTAACATGTATTCTAAGGGCACACGTCGGTTTTTTCGGCTGAAATATACTTTTTTGATATTTCAAACGTCAGATTCTATTAAAAAATAAAAATATTCTCTTAAATTTTGAGCAATTAATTTGGTAAAAATTTAAAAACAAATTAAATACACGGATATTATAATAAAATATTTTCTTTTTTGAATCAGTAACATGTGTCCTAATGGCACACGTTAGCAAGACTTATTTCACCAATACGATGGATTTTTAGATTTCATACTGTTATATAATATACATTATTTGACCATTTGATAAAGATTGAATAATTCCAATTTAAAGTAGTTTATTATTTATTTTATTTTTCTTTGACCGCCAGTTTAATTTGGTTTTTCTAACAAATTCAACATTAATCAACTTAGAATTAGTTAATTTATCATATTTTAATTGAACAATAAATCTAATTTGATTGTATATAGTTTTCACTACATATGATCTATGATCTACATGCTACAGTGGGCGGCTGATCTCTAAAGCATGTAATTATATGTTCTTGTGCAAAAAGAATATGGTTATAGGTTTTGGTTTTTTTCTGATATTATTAAGATAATGTCTAAAAAAAATTGTTACAATTTCATTTTTGGCTTTCACCATTAGTTTAATCTTATTCATTGGTCAGTTTTAACATTAAGTGGTTCCAACCCCTTACGATCGCAGTTATAAGGGATCAAACTATTGTTCATCTACCAGGTTCAGTGTCAATCACCATTAAACCAACTAGCAATTGGTACATAATGTCTAAATTATATCATAAGTGTTATGCATTAATTCATCAAAATTAGCATGATGTTTTTTGTTTTATTCTAATAATGTGTTTTATTTCCAAATAGTGTTTTCCTTTTGTCGGATATCTTATTATGGATATGAAGTTTTTATCATTGTTTGTTTAGTGATAATTAATCTCTTTCAAAAAAACATATGAAAATACATAATGTGTGATTTATCTTTTTAACCAAATTTTCTTCATACATAAAGAAACAAAAATTGTACCACATGAATCAATCTATTTTTGACTTGTCAACGAGAGTTTATCAAATAACTTCATATGATGAGATATTATTTATTAAGTTATTTAAATAATGAATATTTTGGTCTATGAAATTAGATACATCAATTATCAATAAATTTAAATGGAAATTATCTCTTATAAATGACCAAAGTAATAGTAAATAATTTGAATATATCAAGAGTGTTAATAGTGAAAAGGTAAAACATAATCAATAAAGGGTAGGTGTGAGTAGCTCAACTGATTTGAGATAATAATAAAATGAGTGAAGCAGTGGAGTTTTGGGATTCAAGTCTTGGCGAGATGAAAAAAACTAACAACTAATTACTAATTTGGGCCATTTCAAAAAATAATCAACAAGAGCTCCAATCCTTGGTATTTTGTTTTGGTAGATAGACAGAGGGTCTATTTGAATTTGAGTTATTTTCGAACTTATAAAAATAATTTATTCAAATAAATAAATTTGTATGTAAATTGGTAAGTTTTTACTAACAAAAATTGCATATTTATAAGTTTTTTTTTCATAATTTATGTTCAAAACTTATAATAATATACTAAAGTTTCTTTATTCATACTCCCTCCGTTTCTTTTTAATTGTCCTTTTAGAAAGATAACACCAAATTAAGGAAATGTATTTTTGCACGTTATCTTCCTGTTATACCCTCGTTTTAATCCCCCAATAAATTCCTATTTTTTTTCCCACACTTTCTCTTTCCGATAAATTTAATATATTATAAACAAAAAAAAACAAAATTTAATATGTTATGTACCAACAAAAAAAAAATTAAAAAAAAAATTTAGTTTTCCAAATATATAGCATTAATTGGTTTTATGGAAAAAGATAAGAGCAATTAACAAAGGGTATAATTGACAAATCATACCCATAAAATATAAAAAGGACAATTAAATAGAAACGCTAAATATGATAGTAAAAGACAATTAAAAAGAAACGGAGGGAGTATAAGTTAGTATTTCATATAAACTCAAAAATAAATTCATTCAATACGCTCAAAATGTAAATTAATGAAAATTCACACGCATAAAATATAAAGACTGAAGTTTAAATTTCAATTATAACATTCTACCCAATAACTTTAACACTTTTATTAGTTGAGTAAAGATTTGTACGGTTTTCGGTCACCATTCACACAATATCTACTAGAACAATTTGTCATGAACTAGTAAAATTTGAATGAATATTTGATCTTAAACTTAATCACTTAATTTCATTTTGTTTAATCTAAAATAATGATACCATAACATCAACTTGACCTACCTACCACTTTACCAATCCACTTGGAGTAAGTAAAGTAAGTATCCTTTGCAATGTAGTACACTTTTGTCGTCTAGTGTGGGTATGATTGAGATTTCAGTCTAATAGAGTGTGAAACAGCGTTGTCGAATGATGTGTCGGATCGATGACACGTGGCATCATGGGCTATATTATATAGATACAGAACGTGGACCCCAGTTCATGAACCTTCTACTTATAAGTTGCGTGATAGGTTAGGAAGGACAGATGTCAAAATCCTGTGGGATGATTTAACACGTAAGCTAATATTAGGGTCCTACCATATATGCGTTTCTGGATAATATATCTTCTCTATTTTAAATCTCCATTCTAAAAAAAGGTGCTGTAATTTTGAGTTTGAAAATAAATTTTGATTGGTAATTATTTTTAATAAAAATCAGATATAAGATCTCTGTTTGTTTTAGAAAAAATTTCTTTTTTTTTTCACTCGAATTTTTTTTTATTTTTAAAATTTATAGAATTATTGAATATGTAATCTATTTTCCAGACCAAATACATCAATTATTATACTATTCTGAAAACGAAAAAAAATGTTAAAGACAGGTGGGATAATAATTTAATCTGGTTCGGAGATCAATTCTGACATCAAGTGGTTCCAGCCTCTTCCGATCGTAGTTGTAGAGGATCGAACTGTAATCATTCCTAATAAATTCAGTATCAATTATCATTAAACCAACTAACAATAGGTGAGTAGAATAATAAATTTAAATTGATCACTTAATTTGTGGATAATATATTTTGTTTACTTTTTTTATTATAATTATAATAAATAATAAATTGGTTGTTTCCTTTATTATCCTAATGGATAAACTTGAGCCGCCATCAAGAAGTGCAATCTAGTTGTTTTTCTGCTTTTGGAAAAACGTTGTAATTTGATTAAAATTTACATTACATAAAGATAAAGTTGGTCACTTGGTCGTCTATGTGGGAAAAGTTATGAAATTATGAAATGAAAGCACCTCTTGAACTCTTGAAAGAGAATCTTGAATGCCACTTATTTTTTATTTTTTTTCTTTTTAACAAGCAAATATGAAATCTATATATTAACAATAAATTATGACCAGCACAAGGCATATTAGGCAAAATTTGAAGAGTCTATAAACCAATAGACTTAACCCGCACAAGCACAAGTGTGAATTTATACCAAAATTCAAATGTTAAAAATGAAACCTATTTTTTAGTATTACAATTTAGTCATACAATTATTTATATACGAAATAAGTACAAGCATAAAAAAAAGTAGTAGTTCAGTTGAGAATTTGAACATTTTTAGTTAAATTTAGATTCAATACTTTATAGTTTATTTAAATTTTATTACTCCATCCATTCTATAACAAGTGACCTATTTTAACTATAAACACTATTTATATATTATTTTGTTTTGATCATATTTTAATATTACTAAATAAAAATAAATATTAGTATATCAGATGTTATTGAATTCATCTTAATAAGTATTTTCAAAATATCAAACTTTTATAATTTTTACTATTATACAATAACAAATATTAATTATCGAAGTTATACATTAATATTCATAAAATGGTAAATTGGATCATTCATTTTAGGACAGAGAAAACAATATTTATCAAATTATCATCATTGACGTGAATAAAATAAGAGATGGAGGAGGCTAAATTTGTTTGACCAACCAAAAAAAGCACGAGGGAATGGGAGAAATAGAAAAGAATCAAAGCAATGGAAACATATAGGTTAGACTTGTGAGGAATATTTTCCGTTGGCTCAACCGGTATCTAATTAGGTGTATAAGTGCTTATTTTTTAATGTTTTTAATTTGGAAAAAAGAATTGTATATGCACAAATCCAAATAAAATATATTTAGATATATACAAATCCAAAATAAAAATAATACAATTACATCGATCAACATCATTTTATTTCTATTCTTTTTATTTTTTTTAGTTTGTATAAATGTGCTTAACATATATCATTTATGTTTGTACCTATATTAGAATTTCTCTTAATTATGAACAGGACCTGCATTCATACAAGTTAACTCACATTCTCACAATTAGTTGGCGAAGCAAGTTTTACGAACCAAAAACACTTTACGTATGTTAGTGGTTCATCAATATATATAGATCATTCAACTCTCAAGATTGTTTTTAAGTTGTGTTTAATATAGAACAATTATTTGAAATTAGGATAGTCTAATTTTAATGTTACGATCTCAAACTTGCATACTGGACAGTGGTTAGGCACAAACAAACAAGCATCTTTCCAAACAAAAGCTGCAATTTGCCTTGATTGTAAATAAAGTAAGAATATTTAACCAAATCAAAGAGATAATATCAAGACCAAAAATATATTATAGTTTTAAATCTTCATGGGATGACGAAGCATTTCAAACGGATGAGAGAGAGATCAATATTTTACAAATCAGAATGGTGATTCAGACAGTAGCTAGCTACATACATATTTTAATCCATTCATCTTTTCAGAATATATTATTAATTTTTTTTATAATTTAACACTAAACAGCCATATATAGAAAAATGAGTTAGTGCGGAGGATAAAATTTTAATCAAAATTGCTCTACCACCTCAGATTTTTATTTAATTGTACTTTTAAGATTTGTTGCACATGCTAAAAAGTAAATGAATTTTGGTGCAGAAAAAAAAATTGGCTTTTATCTGTGATTAATTTTAGAGTTGTTAGATAAATTGATCCAATCCACTGGATCAAACTAATTAAATGGATCAAACTAATTAAAGAGATTTACTTTTCGTATTTTCAATTTTCTTTTCTTAGTCTCTAAAATGATCATATTACCTCTCCTCGGTATCTAGAAAGTGAGTATTTTTCGCACCCTAAATAACAAATGTCAATATTTTATACTCAAATTGAACGCGGCACCCCATGGATAAAATAATCATGAAAAAAAGAGTTTGCATCTTAGGGAGCGAGCACTCTTCACATCTTAGGGAGCAAACTCTTTTTTTCATGATTTTTTCATCCATGGGGTGCCGACATCCAGTTTGAGTATAAAACATTGACACTCCCTATTTAGAGTGCGAACTAAAATATAGTTCACTACTTAGAGAATGAACTCAGTTTACATTTTAAAAAGAATGATAAGAATAAAAAAAAGTTGACTTTTATAAGGTTCGCATCCTAGGATACGAATTGTGGTGTTCCCGTTTTTGCAATTTTGTACACCCGCTTCCTAAGTAGCGAGAGGGTAAAAGCGAAACGCTAAGGGGCGCTTGTGAGATTCGAGGTTGCGAAAAGTAAATATCCTAATTAAATTCGGCCCGCCTATTAGTAAAATATTATTTTTAATATTAAATTACTAATTTTAATTTCTACAGCAACCCTTATTAATCTCATTTGAGAAAATTAAAAACAGGTTTTGATTCAAACATGCTCATCAGTCAATGACTATTTGTAAAGAGGAACATCAAAATTTAATTTGATCATATTTTTATAACAAGAAGTGTAACCCGCAATTGCCCAAAGTTGTCTGCTCATAACTTTAATTTAATTAACAACCATAAAATACAGAGACAAGCCATTGAAAAAATATTATGATTTTATTTTAAAAAGCCAAAGTTTATAGTTTATCTTATCCTATGCTTCAAAATAAAAATCTTATCCTAGATATGGTAGCATTAATCCATTGCTTCTTCTTTGTAGTTTTAATTCATATTCCCTATTATGTGATTAGTGGTTGGTTACTTATTGATTTATAAATAAGTGTATGACTTAAATATAATATAAGTACAAGTCAATTGGTAGCTTTAAGATACATGTATATATTGGCATCCCTCAGCTCTTCCTCCTCTTCCATCTCACCCACAACTTTTATCTCCTCGCCCTACCTTTTCCGTAACATCAGGCTCACGAGTAATTCCAAACGCAAAAAAAAAAAAAAAGATAAACGCATAAATAATTGAAATATAGGGTTTACTTATTATTAATCTTCACTTGTATGATGATTTCGAGCCCAAATGATCAATACACCTTCGATTTTGACGAATATTTGGAGTGGTGAATGTTTTTTTTTTCTTTTTTTAGTAACTGATGAAATGGGAGGAAGAAGAAACAAGTGTGCCTTATATATAGGATGGTCGTTCGCTTTCTAGAAAGTGAGCGAATAAGTTAAGTTTTGCTTCTAGAAAGTGAATGTTATGATTTTAAACTTCTTGCCTGAGAGGTGGATGTATTCTAAAGGTGGACAAATAGTCAAATTATTTACACATTCATTTTCTAAAAAGAAAATTGTGCTTGCGTCCGACATGGTGAGGAGGTCATTTTGGTAATTTCAGGGGATGCTTGAGGAAATGCAGGGGGCGCGAAAAGTAACTCTCAAACAAAAATATACTTAAAGACAAGATGGGCCATAAAAGGTGAAGTCCAAATTGTATAGTTCACGATTTCACTTTCACTTAATTAATTAAACAAGACAATTACTTTTGCCACCTTATGCTTTTTCTCACGCGCCCTACAATTTTCCTAAAATATCCCTGTCCGCTACTTAAATAGCGAACATCCCTAAAAACACCCTACAATTATAACGTCCGCTACTTAAATAGCAGACGTTATTTTTCAAAATTTCTTATTTTTATAAAATCCGCTACTTAAATAGCAGAAGAGTAAAATGAAAAACGCGTAAGGCGCATGAGTAATCCATAAACGGCAAAAGTAATTGTCATTAAAAAGGCCAAAACTTTAATTAGTAAGAAAGAGAAGGGTATAATACAAGTGGACCAACATCAGATTCTTTTTAATTATTATTTTTCCTAAAAGAAAGACAAACAAATGAAAGAGAGAGAGGTGTGAATTTGAGTAGTATATTATTACAAGGTCAAGTTGGACCAGTTGCTTCAAGTGTATATGCATATCTTTTTACAATACATGTAATATCTATACTCATACTCATACTAAGGTTTAATTTTTATGCATGATTAATATAAATATTTTTTATTTATAAACATATTTTAAAAACTAAAATACAAAATAATATTATATAGTGACATTTGATTAATCTCGCATATAAAAAAGCTATTACACAGAACTTATAAAATGAATTAATCAATATTCTTGAACTATGTATAAATCAGATGGAGTACTTACTTGCTTCCATCTCCATCTAAACAAACTTTGTGGAAACTCATTTTGGAAGCAAAAAACAATGATTTTTTGGGGGCTAGTGGCATGCCTCTCACTCTCAGAAAGCATCAAGGATACAAGCTGTAACAGCTGAGAAGTATACCTCCCATTTGCTAATCACAATCACTGGGCCAATATTACTGGGCCACAAGGGTAGGTACAACATTTATTTCGTCTGCAAACATTGATTATTTTTCTTAAAATAAATTTGGCAGTGAAACTCACACAAATTCTAAATGTTAAAAAGATAAAATATCGTACACTCAAACTCACACCTTATAGTTATCCTATCAAATGTGCCTATGATCTTTAACCATTTGATTTGAGTTATACGTATAAGATTTTTTTCCATGAAATACATATAGGACACAATGATTTTTATTATAAGTGATATAAAATATAAGTGTGTGCATTGGATCCAAAAATACTGACACAAAAAAAAAAGAGCTTAGGTCGTGTTTTAGCTGTAATATTTTTTATAAAAAAATTTAAAAGAAAAAAAACCAACATTTTAATCCTTAAAAGTGTTACCGACACATTAGTGTATCTTAAAAGTGTTAATTAAATACATTCACTAGTATTTTAATTTTTAATCATTTTAACCATCAAATATATTTTTAGACAATCAATTTAATTCTAAAATGTATTTCTCTACAATATGAACGAACTAGGGCCCTTCAACAAGCTTGTATAAACTCAAGTAATTCATAACAAGTGCCCTAGCATTTCCCGTAAAAAAAGACAGTATAAACGAGAGAAGAATCGATCTTATATGTTTTATAGGTTCTTCAATAGAGATGAATTACCGCTAAATGTTGGTAAAACATACCTATAATATGATAACCAACAAAAAATAATAACCAACGGTAAATAAAAATTAGTCTATTTTCTTTTTACTATATTTAAGAATGGTGAGAGTATAATATGCTATATAATACTCCTTCTGTCCCAAATAATATTTTATTGTAACAAAATATATTTATTTCTATTCATATGTGGTTTTACAATATGAATAATGTTTTTTATTTTCTTTCTATTATGCCATCCACTATTGATTACTCTATCTTTTTTTCTAATTCTCTTAATTTCTCTTTTTTATAACTCAATTTCTTTTTCTTGAACAAAATTAACTAAATTTCCTAATTTATGTGAAATTATTAGAATAGCATATAAACATAAATTGGTACGAGTAAGTAACTATACTAGTATTTGTGAGTTTGATGCAAAAAGTACCACAAATCATACTAGAGAAATGTGAAGCTACTATTATAAAATTATTTTATTAGAATGCAAAAATCTAGAAAAGTAAAGCTTCGTTTTGAGTTGCAGCAACTTCAAGTGCCTATGTCTTGGAGAAACAACAATGACAGATCAATCCATTTTTAACAAAAAAGTAAGAAGAAATGTGACCGATCAGATTGGTTTTCAAGAAGAACTTATTTAAGTATCGCTTTCTCAAAACGGATTAATTTGTTTGGATTCAGCTTTGTATATAAAAAAAAACAGAATATACACTACTAAGTAGACACACCCTATACACCACTTTGCACTAAAATAATACTAATAATATCAAAAAAGTAAGAGGTACACACACTCCAAGCATACACTAAATTCCATTTAATGTGATCTATCTCTATGGTTGGATGGAAATGAATTGCATACAATCAAAATAAGAGACGATGCTAGAGTGAATGTTGTCATCACTTTTGAAGTTGGGAAATGAATTCTTCTAAGTCATACATTTTTGCTATTGTTAATCTCGGTCGTTGATTTTAGTTTTATGGTGAAAAGCAAATTCGTGCTTGAGTAAGATGATAATAAATTATTATGTCTGGTTCTTTTAGAGAACGAATCTAGTAAGAACTCATTTATCCTATTCCTAATAACAAAACCTAACTTGAATGATCTCAAGAGCGAAATTGGTCAGAGTGACTCATAATCATTACGAAGAATCCTTATGGCCTAATGATCTTTTATATATTTTTCGATTAGTAATTCTAGGTACTATTGCCTGAAAAGTAGACTTCTCGACCATTGATCTTGATTGGACATGCATATGTATTATGCATCAAACTTATAATTTGAACTGTTTAATTTTAATCGAACAACACTGACCAGACTGTGATTCCCTACCTGTAAGGCGGGTCCGGGAAATTTGTGACATTGGAAGGGTGGTTGGGTCTTATTCATTCATTCATATCTTAGAGGGCTTAAGATAGGCCAATAAGATGATGAAAAAATCCAAATTCTCTCAAACCCACTTACAACAAAATCCAAACACAAGACATCTTTTTTTCTTTTCTCAATATTTGCACGTGAAACCCCAATAATTCCTCATGCACAAGTGGGGTATACAAAGACAGCACTTCCTCTTTTGTTCTCATGCCAAATTCCACAAACTCAGAATCTCCTCTCTTTTTCCTCTCTCACTCTCTCAAATGTTTCTTCTTTCTTATTACTTCCCTTGAATTAATTCTTCTATTACTCTTGTCACAAATTCATAGCTATGAACATAACTTTGTTGCAAATTTTTCTGTCTTTTGTTTCCTTTTACTTCATTATATCAAATGGGGTTTGTTCATTTGAAGAAAAGAAGATTGTCAAAGTGGAAATGTTGCAGAGGAAACATCAATTTGGTACCAAAAGTTGCATCCTCCCAGAATCAAGTGAGTTTAGCAGAAAGAAAAAAAAAAGTGATTTTTCATGGAATTTGCTTATATTTTTTCTTCTAAGTTTCTGGGTTTGTTTTTGCTTATAAAACTTTACATTGGATCTGTTAATATTTAATCAAAAGTTCTTTCCTTTTTACTGTTATTAGAATCTAAGAACTGTTTTTTACCTTAAAAGAAAACACACCCATCATTGGTTTCATTCAAAGTCCTTGTTTGAACCCTTATTCAAAAGTAAACAGATACAAAAAATGAAAAATACAAATAGAGAGCACACGATATTTGATCACGGGGTTCGGCCAATTGGGTCTACGTCTCCGTTAGCAGAGCTGTAGTAGCACATTTTCGCGCCAGCTCGAGCAACCTATCCACGAGTAAACTACGAGTCAATTGTTTTGACATATTTGTTTAGTTTGTATTGCAAATTTGCATTTTAAAAACCTCTAATGTTGTTGTATCAGTTGATTCGATTTATAAATTGAAATCCTTTTTAATCTGAATTCTCAGGAAAGGAGAAAGGTGCTATTATCCTAGAAATGAAGGATAGAGGTTATTGCTCAAAGAGGAAAATTAATTGGACCAGAAAGCTTCAGAAACAGTTAATATTAGATAATCTCCGTGTCCGTTCGATGCAAAACCGGATTCGGTCAAAGGTTTCTAACCACAGTTTAGACCAATCATCAGAAATCCAAATTCCATTAGCTTCTGGTATAAATTTGGAAACCTTAAACTACATTGTGACAATGGGATTAGGTAATCAGAACACGACTGTGATAATCGATACCGGAAGTGACTTAACATGGGTCCAATGTGATCCATGTATGTCATGTTATAATCAACAAGGACCTGTATTCAACCCTTCAACTTCTTCTTCCTATAAATCATTACTGTGCAATTCATCAACATGTCAAAATCTTCAATTTGCTACAGGAAATACAGAAGCATGTGAAATTAATAATCCAACAAGCTGTAACTATTCTGTTAACTATGGTGATGGATCATTTACTGATGGAGAGCTAGGAGTTGAACACCTTAGTTTTGGAGGTATTTCAGTGAGTAATTTTGTATTTGGTTGTGGTAGGAACAACAAAGGTTTATTTGGTGGAGTTTCTGGTCTAATGGGATTAGGAAGAAGTAATCTTTCATTGATATCTCAAACCAATACTACATTTGGAGGAGTTTTCTCCTATTGTTTACCAACAACAGATAATGGAGCTTCTGGATCATTAGTTATAGGTAACGGAACAAGTAACGGAACGTCGGTTTTCAAAAATCTTACTCCAATTGCTTACACAAAGATGGTTTCGAATCCGCAGTTATCAAACTTTTATATACTCAATCTTACCGGCATAGATGTCGGCGATGTGGATCTGCAAGATGCAAGCTTTGGCAATGGCGGCATCCTAATTGACTCGGGAACGATAATCACAAGACTGCCTCCATCTCTCTACAATGCTTTAAAGGCAGAGTTTTTGAAACAGTTTACTGGTTACCCTTTTGCACCAGGGATTTCAATTTTGGATACCTGTTTTAATCTCACTGGGTATGAGGAAGTTAGCGTACCTGATTTACGTATGCATTTTGAAGACAATGTTGAGCTGAATGTTGATGCAAATAGTATATTGTATATGACAAAAGATGCTTCTCTAGTTTGTTTGGCACTTGCAAGTCTTTCTGATGAAAATGACATGGCTATCCTTGGGAATTATCAGCAAAGGAATCAGAGGGTTATTTATGATGCCAAACAGTCCAGAATTGGATTTGCAAAGGAGGAATGTAGCTTCAATTGAGTAGGGAACTTTGCTATAATATATGTCTTATGTGGACACAATTCTTCATAGCAGAATTAAGCAAATAGTTTCTGCAAAAACTTCCAGTTTTTTCCTACTCTGACTATTTATATATATACACGTGCAGCTATGTTTGCCTTATATTAAAAGGTATTAGCATAAGAAAGACATTTATCAGGTTTATCCTAGGTATATCATTCTATTGGCTTAACTATATTTCACTATTCATTATGATTGGTGAATTATATTATATTATGAACATCAGAGTAATTATCAGCTTAATATCTTTATTAGCAGTCATTACAATTTACAATTGAACCCTACTGCCAATATTTTTCTGATTACAACCCAAAGTTTTCTTTACTTATGTTAAGGAATTTTAAAATAAATTTAATATAGGAAAAAATTTGGAAGGTTTAAGTCTGCGATTCGGTGAAATTTGAAGGTTTGTAAGAAATAAGGCTGAAAACTTGGTCAGGGGAAATTTGAGTAGAGATTTGAAGTAAACTGTAAAATGATTAAAATCAACAGACATGTATGTGACAATTATAATCACAAATTAATAATGACAACAATTGTGCAATAACAAACTATAAAACCCAAAACCTAAATAAATAATGTGCTTGAAATTGCAAATCAGTTGGTGAGTACCCAGCACAGATGAAGTGATCAATAATGGCATGTGAAAAGAAGGCCAACACCATAAAACAAGTATACCAAATTTTTTATTGCATAGAGAGGCATTTACTTTTTGCCTTCCCCGTGAAAACAGGAAACACCCTCACTGGCAAGACACTAGAAATGCACAAACAACGGCAAAATGGTAACCAAATCCCATAACCATAACCCAATTGCGGGTCTGCGGCCATCTAAAACAATAAAATATTACGCATTCACTAAAGTAATAGCATACTCAAATTATGGCTTTCAATCTCAACAGACAGTACAACTTTTAAAGGTGCATAAAGTTCTTCAAGGGGCCTACAGAGAAACATGGCAATCATGATCTAAACCGAGTGTTCATATCACCAAGATGATGAGGAAATATTACATAACACGAAAGTTCCCATCCTTAAACTCCATGCAGTGAATTAATTTTCACTGACTGCAATACAATGTTGCTTAACACACTCTTTTACAGCAAACGTTCTGGCTAGAGTCATCATTAATATTGAGACTTGTCAAGACTGTCAAAGTAGGGATGATCAAGTGCTGCTTTGGCAGATATTCTCTCATTAGGATTATACTTGAGCATTTTCTGCAGGTGCATAAGTGCATACAATTACTCCCAAAGTTTGTGGAAAGAAAAAGAAGCGACATACATTATTGAATATGGTGTGAAAGTGATGGTGGCATGCTGTGTATTTATTTGAACTATTATTGTATACATACAATCCAATCACATTCAGAGCTATTATTTGGAGTCCAAATCTGTGTCATAATTTCTTATCGATACATCAAAGCTACTTCAGTTCAGATAACTTCAGAGCCTAAGATATACTACAATGCATTTGATAAGTGGCTATCATCTTGTGACTAATTAAGCGGGGAAAAGTAACATTGGGAGTAAAACAAAGAGTATAACACCCTTGTGATCAAGAACAGATATTATCATCATCTGTTTAAAATGCAATTTTTATGAAAAGAACAGATTTTGAATTAGTTAATTTTTCTTAATGCAGAACTGATACTCATAGAGATCATCCATTATGGTTCCTAATTTCTCTTTTGCAAATAACAATTTATCAAGAGGCATTTGAACTTAGAAACAAAAAGCAAAATTAATCAGGAGAGGAATACTGACCGAGAGAAGGTCTACTCCTTCAGGTGCTAATGAGGGCACAGCCCTTGCCAAGTTCTGAGGCTCCCACCTTGGGTAGACATGCCAATCACGCAGAGAGCTAACTCCTGGCCAGTCCTGCTCTGTTGGAGTCCCCAAAAGCCTTGAAAAGTGAAATTAGTAAATTAGAAGCAAACACCACAGTTGAGTTGAGAGTGAGAAAAAAACATGAGAATGGCAAATAAAAATGTGACAAACTTATAAATACCAAACCAATATCAACACAAAACAGTTTTAAACAATGAAATAATGAACAAGAGAAGGTGAAAAATCTTTTCTATTAGTTTTATTATGAAACAGCGTCAGTTGAAATGCCCAAAAACCATGTCTCTTGCTAACCCACTAATGTCTATCACAAACAACGGTAAAATGCCCAAAAAAGTGCATCATGCCCACTCGACGCAGGAGCAGGATCGCATGAGTAGGATTACTTTCTTATAATACACTCCATAGCACTAAGTATTAACATGCCATTCACAGTCAAGACTACTTTCATAGTTATGTATGTAAAATACATCTTATATACTTAAATACAGTAATATTTACAAGTTAAACTTAAATAGTGCAATGAATTATCAAACTTTAAAAAACTTATCTAAATTCTACTCCATGAAAACTTTCAATTCAAAATTTAGATTGATGAATTTGACATTTTATAAAAGAATTATGATTAAGTAATGTGTAGATAAAAACAAAACCAATGTGCCTAGTTTAAAATAAAATAACATAAATAAAAACCAAATACCCTGAGTCATCCTATATGAAATTTTATAAAATCGGCATACTCTGACATGAAAACTTTAAATCCAAATGTTAGTGTAAGTATAAAAATTTAACCATGTATGTGAAATAGCACTTTTCATTGTATCATCATTTCTATATCACAGCGAACATCAACATTCTGTAAATAAGAGTGGGAAAAAGTATTGAAAAGTGAGTTTTGATATACTTGAATATGTTAAGAAGCTGCTGGAACTCAGAATCCCCTGGAAACAAAGCTTGTCTTCTCACCATTTCAGCTGCATAAACAAACAAACAAATACAGTTTCATCTTTAATAGATTAACATATAAAGAAATGCATGAAAATCACCAACATCCTATTGGTAATGTTCCTCCTAATGAAATGAACCAAATTACCCCAACTCAGGTTCCCTCAATTCAATTCCTAGAATCACATATTCCAAAGGTAGCCCCAACTCCATAAGAAAGGAACCAATGTCACACTTCCGATTCGAGGATTAATCCCATAGCAGGTTCAAATTATCTACGTAGTGTGATGTCATAGGGCACCCAGTGTGATAACTGTTGTCCATCGCGGACCACAGAAAATAACAGTTTGTTCAAACTATGCCCTGATATAGCCGCTAGTCGACAACATTTCATACTAAACAATCATAGCAGGTCCGAAAATCCTGCCTTTCAGTATTCAATTCAAAATTTCAAATACCCTAATTACTGTGGATTAATAACAATCATGCAAGCCAAACAAATACAACAATAATTCAATTCAAAACCCTAATTACAGTAAATTAACAGCAACAATAACAAAAAAGTATGGAAATCGAAATGAAACTGGATGACACTCACCAAAGATGCATCCAACAGACCAGATATCAACACCAGTAGAATAAGTAGTAGATCCAAGCAAAACCTCAGGAGCTCTATACCAAAGAGTAACAATCTCATGAGTATAACTCTTAAGAGGAACAGTAAAAGCTCTACCAAGACCTAAATCAGCAATTTTCAAAATCCCTTTCTGTTGATCAAGCAACAAATTCTGAGGTTTCAAATCACGATGAAGAACACCATGACTATGACAATGAGCAACACCTTTACAAAGCTGAAACAAAAAACTCTGAACAAGTGAATTCGGCAACGGTCTAGGGTTTACACCTTTCCGAAAAGTATCAATGAATTTCTTGAGATCGGTGTCGAGATATTCAAAAACAAGATAGATGAGTGGTTTAGGAGGGGTGTGGGTAGCATTTTTGGGGAGTTTGTCAACGTGTTCGACGTTGAGAAGACGAACGATGTAGAGAGATTGAGAGAGCATTTGAAGGAGAGAAATTTCACGAAGTGCTGTAGGAGGAACACCTTCTTCGTCCATTTCGAGACGAGTTTTTTTTAGTGCGACGATTTGGCCAGTGGAGATTTCTTTTGCTTTATATACTTTGCCGTATGTTCCTTCTCCTACTTTCTCGAGTTTTTCGTACTTCTCCATTTTCTTGAACGAATTGTGAGAATTGAAACGAAAATTGAAGAAGAAAGTGTGGTTTGTGAAATGTGAGAGAATGAATGAATGAATATATGGAGAAGAGAAGACGCAACGCAACGGGTAGTTTTTTTGGATCTCGCCGCATAGCATAGATTAGACGCGCACTTTTCTTTTTCAAAATTCTAATCTCACTTTTTATTTTTTAAAAAGAAAATTATGTGCGCGCAAATTTTGTGTCCAAGCGAGAATATCTCATTTTATTTTATTTTTTGTTTTATGTTTTTCTAATTTTAAATTTGGATAATTCTTTGATTAAAAAATACTAATAATTATTATAATTTTAATGAGTGCAAAAATATTTATGTCATTCAATCATAAATTCTATGATATTATGAAAGTCATTGAAATTAATTATATAAAAGTAGTATTTTTTTAAGTAGTTTATTGGTGAAAAATTCTATTAAATAGAATGTCTGATTTGAATTTCAACATTACATATAAAGTATAACATAATGTATCTAACTATCAAACATTATAATTGACTTAAACTTTATAAAAATTTAGGTTTTTAGAAAAGAAAAAAATATGTATAGGTACATATAAATTAATTAAATTCGTTTTAGGTTATTGAAAACGTAAATGGCTTTGGGTTAGATAAGTGGTGAATGGGTTATGGGCGAGCTAGCATAGTTGATTTAATTGGTTGAGCCAATATTTTAGCTTGATAATTTTTTAAACATTTTTCTTACGTTCCAATTAACCTCTCCTCCTACAGAATACCTAATATTTGTTTTTCAACTTAACCGGCCACCCTTGTCAACAAAAAAAGTCACCGGCCACCACCTACTGCCACCATAACCAACTATCAGTGGTACACTGTGCTCCCTTCTCCCTTTGTCTAGCCTATGTCACTTATGTCTAATGATAAAAGTTTGCTCTTTTTCAATATCCCACTTATGAGCCTTAATAAGATAATTTGACGGTTTGATACAAAAAAATTATACCCTGTCAAAAGTGTATATCGAATTTGTGTTGATGTGATGATTAATCGAGATGAGGGGAATGTGGAGTGTGATTGGAGTCAATTGTGATTCTTACTTATTTCTCCCAAGGTCAAACATTTTATGTAGAGATTTGAAAGATTAATGAGCAAATGAGTGGTGGATCGTTATTCAAATTGTGTTGTGTGTCACAGATCATATACCGCGTATAAATGACATTTGTTCCTTGATTGCATGAACAATATAACTTGTTGGCAAAAATTTAATTTATCGCTTGTTGTAATTGACGACTGAAGCACAAGGACGAATCTATATATTGAACTGAGGGGGCTTGTACCTAAACTAAGTTTTGAAGTTTTTTTTAAATTTATCTATATATCAAACAAGTATCGGGACATGCTCAAGGTGTTGGGATGTCAATTCAAAAATCTTCTTTTTTAGAAGCACAACCACAATATTTCTTGGGTGTTATATTCGTTGTTATTTAAGACTTGAACTTGGTATAATTTTGGCTCCTATCAAATAATCGGTTAATAATGTGAGAAAATTATAGTTGATGTTGTAACACTTATAAATGATTATGCATGTATAACGTGATCAATTCACTTTAGATGAACTATGTCCCTAAGTTTTTTTTGACACAAACAAAATGATATTCATTCATTCAAATCGACAGATACATCAAATACAATCACATATTCAACTTCGCTAAAAACGTAAAGGATGAATCTGTGAACAAACTCACAGCATCCGAGTTAATAGCATACAACGGCATAATGCCTACAACAAATAATATGATAAAATTAAAATCACCGGAATATCCATGCTTCCGGATTTGCAACGTTGATGCCCAAATCATTGATTGAATCTGTAATTGACCGAAGATAATCTTTCGAGAAGAATCAAAGAACACCGCAACAAAACGGGAAATCAAATAACGCCGCACAAGACGACGACCAACACAACGCCGCACTTAGACGACGAAATCACAAAAAAACACAAAAGAAAAACTTAATCTATGTGAAAATCACTTATTTAAATTAAAAGAAAAGAAAAAAAGGTGTAGAGGGGGTGATTCTAGGCCAAAAGTGACCAAAAATCACCCCTCTATGATGAACAAAGAGAGCTTGGAGACAAGATTTTTTTGTAAATTAGGGCCGGCTAGGAGAGACTATGTCCCTAAGTTGAAAACAAAACAAGTAAAAACTCAAGACAAACATGGATGTTGAATTGTGTTTTCTTGACTAGAACTTTAATAAACGACATAATATTTGACTAGATAGGACAATGATAAATCCTTTTTACCAACTTAAGACACAACTATGAATATGAGATAAGATGCAGATATGTGTCTTTGTCCATCTAAAAGAAAATTGGTCAAAAGAGTTTTCAAAATCTTTTGCTAAGATAAATTTGCTTTGATTTCCCAATTAATCAAACATAAATGTAGTATTAAATTCACAAGTTAGGGATAAGAAGATCATGCTATTATATAGTTCACTTTTTTTATATTAAAAGTCATGCTCAATCATTTTGACAAACTTTAGTATTTAATCTCATGCTAGTCTCCTAAGACCTTTACAAAACACATATAAAACATGAGGTGGTCTGAATTTGAACCAATATGAAGAACCCAAATAAATAGAAATTATTAAACTAACATTTACAGTGCTCCAAATTTCTCAAGTGTTTATTTTAATATTAATCTCAGCAGTAAATAACTAAGATTTATTTAAGAAGATAATTTTGAAGTAATTAATTAAGATTATTTACAGGATTAATTAACATTATCCAATGTATATTTTTCATTACATGCTCTCGTGAATTGAAAAGCCATGCATGAACCAAATAGTTAAAGAGATTTGAATATCTACAATTTATACCATGCAAAATTAGTTAATAGTTTTGTTTTTGACAAAAAAAATTAGTTAATAGTTAAAGTTACTATAAATGGATTAAACTGACTCGGCCTAATTATTATTGGGCTACACATTAATGAGTTCAGAACAAATCATATGGACTTGTCCACCCCATTTTATTTTCAATCTCTTTTTTACGCCGACTTGATGTACTAGTTTCTCACAATTTCAATGTATATATTGAGATATAAATTAATGTATGTGTAACTAATTTTTACATTAACATTGACTATCAACTAAACTCTAGTTTTATTCAAATAAAAAGAAAAGTTAAATAAAATTAACAATTTATAAACTTAAACATTTTAGGTAAATGTATGCCCTTTAAATATGTTTTTATTAACACTTTTTCAATTAGATCATAATTCAAAAAAATATTAATATTATTACTTTTCTGAAAATCACATAAAAGTGTTGATGATGGGCTGACCAAAAGCTCAATAGACTAGTCCGGTCCAACTCAATTATTAATATTGAATACTCACAATTGAATTAGAATTTACACATGTATCACTATTATTGTTGAAACTAAACTTACAAGTAACTATTCAAATTTTTGCCAATAAGTTAATTAGGTATCTACTATCTATCACATTCATTGTGGGTATCTTTTGTGGTATTCACTAGACCATTGCCCACTGTCTTCTGTATAGACACGGTTCCTTTACTTACCTCCCCATATGAACCAATACGTTCCTCATAAAATTAAATGAAAGTAGGATTTTATCTTAGAATCATACTTGCATACTTTACCTAGCACTATATAAGACTAAGGGGACTACTTAGTAACATTAGAACTACATACCACCCCTGCACATATAGGTAGAAGTATTGGTCCATAGGTGAACATATATATATTTGTTGACAAATTCACCTTAATCTTCACTTGCCCATCTTTAAATCTTTCAACTCAACTACCAACTATACACTACAACATATTTTTTTTATTAAATAGTCAAGCAGCTAAAATTTCAACATTTAAGATAAATAAGTGGGATTATTGGAATTTCAACCTTAATTTTTGCGTATTATATATAATGTCTTTTTTTTTAAAGTAGTCTAGTTGTTGTGACAAGTGTGAGTGAGTAAGTCCCACATTGCTTAGAATGGTGAAGGTTGAACACTTTATAAGTGAGGGGACCCATAAACCTAACATCTTAAGGTTTTGGGTAAGAGTGTGGTGTCCAACTCACTTGTGAAGTTATTCTTGAACCCAATGTGGATGATCCCCTGGCTGCCCCCTCTTGGTGACCCAACAGTGGTATCAGAGCCGATGGTTCGACGAAGGGTTCGACCGACTCCTTGTATCGAAAGTCTGCCTAACAAAGGTGGTTAGGCGGCGTGTCCCGTTGAGTGTGGCCAACGGCGGTGCAAGTGTATGGATGAAGAAGGTTTCCGCTTGAGGGGGAGCATATCCAAGAATGGATGGACTCACACTTGAGGGAGAGATTGTTGTGACAAGTGTGAGTGAGTAAGTTCCACATTGCTTAGAATGGTGGAGGTTGAACACTTTATAAGTGAGAGAACCCATAAACCTAACACCTTAAGGTTTTGGGTAAGAGTGTGGTGTCCAACTCACTTGTGAGTAGTGAGTTGTGAAGTTGTTCTTGATCCCCCTGGTTGCCCCCTCTTGGTGACCCAACACTAGTGACTAAAAATTTCACTCTTAAGACGGATAAATGGAATGAATGAGATTCGAACTCGGATTCCCTGCATATATAATGCAATGTCCTACCAATTAAGTTAAACTAACGGAACTACGTGTAATGTCTCTATCAACACTGTGTTATATAAAAAATATATGATCATAATTAAAAATATAGATAGAGAAATAAAATAAAATAAAAAACAGAGAAATAAAGAATTAGACCTACTTTTTCACTCTCTTCCACTATTTGTAAATATAAATTAATTAATGCCTTTCTTATTGGATGACTTGGTCATATATTTATATAACTCTCTCCCTTCAACTCCTTCACTCTTTGAACTGTATGCGTATGTAGTGCAGTATTCATCTCTCTTTTTCTGACTAAAACCTTTCAATCATCATGGCCAAGAAATCTCAAAAATCTCATAAAACCACTTCTTCTAATTCTTCTTCAACTACCATGGTGAAACGTAAACGTAAAAGCATCCCAAGAAACTCACCTCCACAAAGAAGCTCAATTTATAGGGGTGTTACAAGGTTAATTATTAATCAATTAGTTCATTAATCAAATAAATTAAAATTTTTGATAATTTTTCATTATGATCTTTATGTTTTTGTGTCCTCTAAAATGGGTTGCATTCATTCATAATATTGTTTTAGACATCGTTGGACTGGTCGATATGAAGCTCATTTGTGGGATAAGAATTGTTGGAATGAATCACAAAGCAAGAAAGGAAGACAAGGTAATTTAATTCTTAATCATTCATTTAATTGCTCTTTATTATTATATTATTATGTTTTATTGTTTTGATCTCATTTACTTTATTATTTGATCTCATGCCATTTTTTGTTGATGACGGCAATGGAAATCAATCGGATGCAGTGTATCTAGGTATGATTTGTTTCTTTGTAAAAAAAAGAAAAATAATTAGCATAAAAATTTCACACACAAAAACCCTTCATCAAATATATGTTTTTGAGTGTGTACCTTTTATGTATTAAAGTTTCATTTTGTCCAATACATGATATAAATTGTTCGGAGAATCTAAATTTAACTAAAATAATTTTTAGTCAAAATTTATTTATCTTTTTATTAAACTCTAAACGATTTGAGTCTCTTTTACTAAAAAGTGGAGGATTGAGACAAATAAAAAAAGGGTCATGCTAAATAATGCTCGAAGCACTTGTTAAGCATACCAAAAAAAGAAATAAAAGAAAGATTTAATATTGGGAAAGCAACTTTTTACATTTTCAAAAGGTCGAATGCATGCTTTTCGAGATAAATTTTTTATTTTAATATGTTTAATCATTACTCCGGGGACATTGTTTAGTATTTTCCTATTTATAGTTAAAATAGTTTAGTCGTTGAGAAATGAAAGTGGATAGGGGCTAGTGGGATCGAAAGGATTTAATGACTACAAAGTTGGGTTTGTTAGGAGCATATGATGATGAAGAAGCTGCAGCACGTGCCTATGACTTGGCAGCATTGAAGTATTGGGGCCAAGATACAATTCTCAATTTTCAAGTAAATTCTCCCATCCTTCATATATATCCATTTCTTATATAAAATAATATAATATATCATGACTTGTGTTTCTTTTTTATTTGATTTTAGGTATCAAATTATCAAGAGGAGCTCAAAGAGATGGAGGGACAATCAAAAGAAGAATATATTGGATCCTTAAGAAGGTTTAGTTTTAAAATCCTTACAATATTAAAATTCTTATAATATATGATGTTCAAAAATACTATATTTTTTTTTAACTCATTTTAACCGTAAGATTAATTTAGCGTTCATGACGTGATATATATGACCATTCGATATATGCACATCTTAGTTGAAGAAATTGGTTAAAAATCAAGTGTTTAAATTTAAATCACTATATATCAACGACCTATGAAGTACGGACACTCCTCAGATTAAGCGTGTCAATGTCAGTGTCAAATACTGACACTGACACTTATGATTACATTGAATTATGTCATTTTTTCAAATTATTATCGGTGTCGACGTGTCAGTGTCCGTATCATATCCAGTATCCGTGTCAGTGTCTGTGGTTCATAGTCAACGACTTTACGGTTAACAATTGAGTTGTACTAATGTCATATGATTTGAGTGGCTTTATTATGATATGTATGATTTTGACAAATCATTTTTCAATATGCAGAAAAAGTAGTGGATTTTCTAGAGGAGTCTCAAAATACAGAGGTGTAGCAAGGTACACATTGTTTTCATTGCAAAATGCAAGGATTTGTAATGTCTATATCTCTATTGCAGATCATTGTCAATGAAATGAATTAAAATTTCTTTGTCGAATATAGAAAGTGGGGCACAATCGAATTTGTATAATTTATATAAGTATAAAATATATTCTTTTTAATTGTGAAGATTGAGTTCGTAAAAAGAAGTTAAAGTAGTAGTTATCCTTGCAAACCAAATTAATATGACAATGGAACATATTGAAAAGAAATAAATACTTACCATATACTCTTTTTTTGTGAGATTACATTTTGGTTATCACACCTTTCACAAAGAGGGTATCCAAGTTGAGTAAAAGAGAAAAGTGGTATTTAAGTGTATAAATAGAGTAAATTGATTTTAGCTTTCTTGAAGGGAAAAAAGTGTCTATGTAATTAGTTACAAACAAATAAAATAATAAATTTCTTAGTTTTTGACCAATGGAATTGAGTGTGATGGAAGGTGTTAGACTTTCGCATTATAATGAATCAATATTCGAATTTTGATTGGTAGAATATAGATATATCTATCTTTTGAGAGGTCCCTTGACTCGAGATACTCAATTTGAGACCCGGCACAGAGAGAATATAAATGTATTTTTGTACAAAAAAAGAATATAGATGTACATAAGTGATAAAATTACCTTAAAAAGAACAAAATTATTGGAAGACAAAACATTTATCTATAAGATTTAGTTTGAGATCTTTCTCTTTCAAATCAAGGTTTCAGATGCATCGAATTTTATGGGTCATATTCAAGCCCAAAATGAGTATTAACCCATTACCATTAGCCATAGGCAAAGAGAACTTTAGTCAAAATGTACTCAAGTAGACTCTACTACAAATTAACCATACCCACGTGGGCGGTTATTGATAAGAAAGAATAGTGTAACAAGTCTTACTTTAGCTAGAAAAGCTAAAAATGTTGCATAAATAAAGCTTTTAAAACATATATAATTTGTCAAAAAAAAAAACTCCAATAATGTTGCCTCCAATAATGTAATCTTATTTGAGACTTGTAGGTCATAAACATTATGAAGTGTTAAATTATATTAAAAAAATATTAATTGGTTAAGGTTTCAATTTATAATAGTAGTGTTCAGCATATTTCGAATAAAATTACTATTATTGGAGTAACATGTAGGATGTACCAAGTTAAAAAGAAAAAGAGAGAAAGTGAAAAATATAATAATAATAAGAAAAGAGAATAAATGTAAAATTAAAATCTAAAACAATGGACTCAAATGGTTAATGAGTTTGTGGAATCTCTCATTTCTTCCTTTCATAACTATTATTTATAGTCAATATGTGCCTGAAATGTAGTAATTATTTCAGATAATTCGAATTTGATTTCTAAAAAATTAATATTTGATCAGACTTTATTTATTTTACGACCGAATTATGAATTACCGGGATCTGATTCCTCTTAAAAACTAGAGGATTGACTCAAAGAAAAAAGTAACAACCAATTAAATGAAATAAAAAGTATGAGCAAAGTCATAACTATACAAATAAAAGCATTAGATCCTATATGTATAAAATTTCAATCATCAATCGACTATGAGTAAGCCACCCTTATATGGTCCATTGTCCATTGCTATTGGCATTTACATTCCCTTCCATATATATTTCTGTTTATGTAATTAAATTGGTGGAAAATCTTCTGACTTTGAATTAACTTTAAAAATGTTTAGACACCATCACAATGGAAGATGGGAAGCTCGAATTGGCAGGGTCTTCGGCAACAAATATTTATACCTTGGAACTTACGGTAATTCCACTCACTATATTATATACGACTTTTTATTGTTTCAAAATATATTGTGATTATTTTTATAAGTACTTATATACGATATCTAATTGAGATGCTTGCATGAGTTCTATCAACATAACAGTTTAACACACTTTATTCTTAGATACATTGCATGCCAATTTTACTAATTAGCCATTAATAAATTGATTTAAGTGGTAATGGTATTACCATGTCTGGTTTTTCAAATAGTTGGTTACTGATATTTGTATATGAAAAATTTATTATTTGGGATAAGAAAATTCACTTTATATATCCCACATATTAATAATGATGAAAACTTCGCACTTATAATTTTGTAAATTACATTCATCTGATAATTTTTCTTTTTTATAAATCATTCAATATAAAAAGTATTATAAAAAAAGTAAGGTTATTTTTATGTTAAATTAGAGGTCACATATTCAAATATAATTTTAAAAAAGAAACTGCAATATTACATCTTCGAAGGAGAACTTTGTCACCACGGGTCACACAAAAGAAACATTCCTTGTAGCCAAAAAAACTATTATAATCCAAAAAGAGTGAAAACACATTTAATTTGGACGAAATATGTTTTTTTAAAAACTAAAAATATAAATTAAAAAAAAGGTCATTTTCATGCATTTGGTGAACCATTCCTCCCCATTATCGTGGACAATGCTATATGGCTTTACATATTTGGATTTGGATGCATTTATAGGTCTCATGTGTCCTTATGACACATGGAAGAAAACTATATATGAATGAATATTTTTTTTATAATAATACTAACTAAAACTATTTAATCAAATTTTTTATACGCAAGAGAACTTATCCTCTTAAAAATCTGGAAAATGAAACTTTTATTAAAGAATATTAGATTGGATGAGATAAGAACTAGATATAGATTACAAGTGGATATAGGCGTTGTCTTATATATGATGTAAGGATGATTGAGTTATATAAAAATATATAAAACTCAGATATTCAATCGAATGTGAATTGTTGCAATTCACAATTAACATAAATCATAGATACATGTTAGCATAATCCATTGACCTAGAAGAAGAAAGAACACAACTTTTAGCATGAGTCGCTGCCCTCTTCCCGATGTATTTTGCATAGAGTGTATTCTAACCTAATTGGATGGTCAGAACACACTCATATCACACTCCACTGGTGGTTATATACTTTGACCTTCCCATTAGATCAGAACACTCAACTTAAAATACATCAGGAAGTGTGTATGCAGAATCCATTGACTTGGCAGAAGAAAAAACCTGACTATGTGTATGTGAGTTGATGCCCTCTTCCTGGTGTGTTTTAAGTATAATATGTTCTGACCTAATTGGATGGTCATAAAACATTCTATTGATTGTTATATACTCTGACCATCTCATTAGGTCACTCTACTTAAAACAAATTAGAAAGAGGTAGCAACCCTCATACTCAAAACCAAGTTCTTACTTCTCTCAAATCAATGAATTCTACTAACATGCAAGGTACATTTTACTACTATTATTATAATATGTGTTATACACATGTATCTATGAGTTAAGTTAATCGTTAATTTCAACATGGGCGTGATAAGAGTCATGTAACGAATATGATAAGATCTAAATATAAATTTATAAGTAAGAACAATCATCAGCACTACTTTTATAGGTTTTATGTTAGACTTATATCTTGTACAATTCACAAAAGATCCTACACTAGTATTCCATATTTCACAATTATTATTCGTACTTTTTTAGCATTTGCAAAATTTCTATCGTAAAACATAGAAATTAAACAAATCAATTATAGTCATGTTTTTATATACTACATTAATTGAAGCTAAAAAAAAGGAAACAATACCAAATTAGTTTGTATAGTTCAATATATAAATGTAGATTAAATAAGAGATGCATGATGTACCTACGTCTTAAATTTGGGGAATCTATTTGACGGTGCCTGCCTTGCAATGCCAACAAGAAAAGTACTAACTACTTCATTTCAAAATGGTCCTACATATCAAAATAGTAGGATAATCTAAGGGTCAAAATATGCAATCAAATCTAGTTGGTTGTAATATAGATCACCAAACTTCAACTACTTAGTAAAGCTATTTATTCATTTAGAGTAATGATGATGATATCATTCTTTTTCCCTACTAGGTCTTTTCATTCAAACTAAACCCCAAGAACAAACCCACAGATGACATATTTTTTTGACTACTATTCTATTATGAGTAAGCTAGGTTTCACATGTTAGGATATAATAATAAGTTTATTTAAATCACATATACATCCACCATTGTTGGAAAATTGCATTCACCTCCTTTCATGTTTGCTCAAATTTAAATGATGTGGACCCCTTTATTACGATTTTTTTTTTTTAAGTAAAGGAAAAATATATTAAAAACACAAACATACAAAGATTGGGGGGACATTAGACCTAACCCAGATAAAAGAAATACATCGGGAAATATTAATACAGTCTTAAAACAATCCTAACAAACGATCAATTTTCTCGAGCACAACTCAGCGAACCCGCGTACGGGCGCGAAACCAAGTTGCAAAAAAAGGAGAATAGTGAGAGTCCGCGGATAGCAATAAGATTCAAACTGGTGAATGGAACGGCCGCCAACACAGAATCCAAAACCACGACCAACAACTCCCTGAGAAGAACAGCAAGCATCAAAGCTCTTTCGAGCAAAACTGTCTGAAACAGTCACGAGGACTGTGACAGAAAAGCACCTGGTACTGAGAATGGAGGATATCTTGACACCTTAAAACCTGCAGATCTCAACAGATCTGGAGCATCAGAAAATCAAAGAGAACAAGAACCCAAAACCACCAGTAACACAAGAAGAGATGTATGAACCCAGATTGAGGGATGAGTCCAAAACATTAGTCACCAACCCTTTCGGGTTAAAGAACAAACAGACCCATACGAGTCTTTAAGGCCACAAGGAACAGATCTAAAAACTCCCAATCTCAGAACAAACAAAAACATACAAACAAACAACAAAGCAAAAGCAAAAAAAGGAGACCAAAGCTCCGCCGGCGAAGCCCAAACGACAGCCACGACCGAGCCGGAGAACAACCAAAGCAGCTCCGACGAAACCCAAATTGCCGCTGTCGAGGAACAGTGCAACCGGAGCAAGATGATGTGGAGAATCTCAACAAGACCCCCATCACACCACCACAACCTATGTCTACATCTTGGATTGAAAGATTTGGATTAAAAGGGAAAGAACAGGGGGCGTGGATCTGAGTTTTAAGAGAGAGGTGAGAGCTTTTTGTATTTTAGAGAGAGAGCAATGCTATTTAATTTTACCTTTATTACGAATTAAATAATACATGTATTAATAATCTCGATCATTATTTGAAATTGCTTGACTAACATTACAAATTCACATAATCATTCAGAAATAGTATACACACTAGTATTAATTTCAAATTAGATAGTCAAGATGAATTATTGCATCACATAATTAATAAGGAGAGTTGCATGTCTACTAGTTGTTATTTTTTGTACAATGCATTTACTAGTATTACAAAATATAAATGAAATGTATGTATTATGTAAATATTTGTTGTATATATTATTATTGAGTATACAAAATAATTGGAAAATGATAATTAATAAAGTTAAATGTGCAAACATTGAAAAACTTGATTAATTAAATAATTATTTTGTTTTTACTTATGTGTCCATATATATTGTGTTTTATTGTGGAACGGCTACCCAAGAAGAAGCAGCCACAGCATATGACGTGGCAGCAATACAGTACAGAGGACTTAACGCCGTTACAAACTTTGATCTTAGTCGTTATAGCAATTGGTTAGATCCTAAAACTCAAGACAACAATGATAATAACAACCATAATAATCAAAATTCTAGCAATAATCAAGAGCTAGATCTTAATCAAGAACTTGATGTCAGTGCCACATCAGCATCTTCGCCACTCGATCGCATCTTAAAATCATCAAAATTCACGGAAATGATAGAAAAAACATTACCGGACGAAATTGAAGATAGTTACACTCCACCATCTTCTGAGTCAACTCCTCCACGTCGTACTTTTCCCGAAGATATTCAAACGATTTTTGAAACACAAGATTCAAGTATCTACACTGAAAATGATCATGACATTATATTTGGTGAGTTAAGCTCAATTGATGCCCCAATTTTTCATTATGGACTTGATGCTTGATTAGAAGGAGAAATTATGGTTTATTTGTGTACAATCTTTGTTTATTTATTATCACATTAGTTATTTTTCAAAAAGGTCATCACCAAAAATAGATGATGACAAGGAAATTAGCAAAAAAAAAATAAAAAATAATGAGAGTGAACAATTTAGAGTGGGAGATTCTTTAAAAAAAAAAAAGGGAATTTGTTAATTTGGGTAATTGTGGTGGCAATTATTTCAAACAATTGTGATCCAACAAGATGGCATTCAAGGTCCTGATTTTAACAATTTAGTTTTATGATATGTCTTATTTATATCTCTATTTTTTTCTTATTCTTTTTTCTTATTTTCTATTAATATATCTTATCTATTAAGTTTTAATGTTACATCATTTAAGTACGACCAATAATAGTACTTTACTACCTCCGTCCCAAAATAAAAGAACTAGTTTGACTACTGCATGTATGTCAATGCACGATTTAGATCACTAATATCTTTAATTCTCTATTAATAAAAATTATAAAAATTTGATATTTTGAAAATACTCATCAAAACAAATCAAACAAGATCTTATATGCTTATATTTATATTTATATATTATTAAGAAAGTATGGTCAAAGCATGATAAGTGAATAGTGTCATTTAATCAAAAGAGATCTAATAAAATGGGACAGATTTAGTAGTAAATGAGACCAATGTTACCATTTACCATTGAAATCAATTCAACCCATTTTTTTGAGCAAGCATTACCTGAAATAATTTATTCGTAAAATAATTTATATTTTTTGGGTATGTAATGAAATGGTAAAAGCCGCAAGAAACTAAAGCAGATGGGAGATATAGGGTTCAACCCTGAGATACTGCAGATATTCCACTGACAATTTCATCATTTGCTGGTTGAATTAGAATTTACAAATCATGGGAAAAATGGATGTAATAATGTTTCTAATAGTGCATTAAATAGCTGCCAGTAATTTCATCTGAAAATGCCATGATAGTTTTAAATCGTACACTATGGGTCTGTTTGGTAAGACATTAAAACTGACTTATAGCTTATGTCTTTTAGCTTATAAGCTAAAAGACCTGTTTGGTAACAGTTTTTTAACACGAGCTTATAGCTTATTTTACTGACTTATAGCTTATTTTCCAGACGCTATTTCAAGTAGCTTATGAGCTTATAGCTTATAGCTTATCATCTTTTTTTCCATTTTTACCCTTATCATTTTATCTAAAGTTCGATTTTACCCTTTATAATTTATTATCATTTAAAATAAAATAGTACACTTTACGCTAATACAAACCATCTTTTTTTAATAAACCATAATTACTGATTAGTACCCTTATAACAATTTTTTAAGAAAATGATCAAGTTTTTAATTTACGTTATTCACTTTTGGAAAATAAAAATATTATGTTGGTCAGTTTTTCAATGTTTCAATTATAGTACGCTCTTATTATTTTTGTTTTGTACCAATTCAGTATTTAGTTTACTTTACTCACTTTTGTTTTGCATTGTATCAAAAGACAATATAAACATTCAATATTTTACTATTAATTTTTAGAAAAACCGTGACTTTAGAAAATAAAATTCTAATTAATTAAAAATTAGTTTAATAATATAAAAAAATATTATATTTGTAAATTTAATTTTTAAATTTAATTATAAAAAAAATAAAATTCTAAGTGTTAAATATCAATTTAATATAAATTTTATTATGAATCAACAATACCCTTTTATGTAATTTTACATTTATCAGCTAGTTCACCGCTAATTTTACCAAACACTTCAATTAGCTTATCAGCCATAAGTCATCAGCCATAAGCTATCAGCTATAAGCTATCAGCCATCAGCCATAAGCTAGCTTATCAGCCAACCGCTATTTTTACCAAACAGAGCCTATATGGATTCTATATTTTTAGGTGTAAATTTTGTGTTAAATCAAAACTAAAATCATTTTGAGTGAAATCAGACATTAAAACGAGTAAAATAACTTAAACTCACAATTTTCACCCAACAATTAAAAAAGCTAAATTTTTTTTAGTCAATTTAAAAGTTCAATCTTATATGTTAATAATTTACACTTGATATTTTTTTTTATATGTTAACAATTAAGAAATACATCATTTAATCAATGATCATAATAAAAAGATTTTTGCTTATAAGATGGGACAGAGGAACATAGGGAGTATATTAAGAGTGTAATAGATATTCGTGTGTTCCCAACAATGTCTCTTGTTTTATGTACAAAAAAAAGTGGCAAAAAGATAATATAAAATATAATTTGGATCATCTCATTCTCTTTTTTCTCTTTCTCTCTCCTAACTCTTTATCTCTCTCTTAATTTTATTTTCTCTCCTCATTAAAAAAATAATATAAAATATAATTAAGAGAGAGATAAAATGTTAGGAGGGGAAATGATATAAAAGAGAAGGAGATGATCCAATTTAAAAAACAAGTGTTAAACAAAACAAATAATTAATTATTATATTTTGATAAAATAATATAATATTGCAAAATTTATGTGATTTTTTAAATATAATAAGTTGTTTTTTTGATAGACGAAATAATATCTGACCTAGTAATTTCAACATTTCAGCAGTTGGGCTAAGATTTGTGGTCATTTAAATATAATAATATTTGATAAATAAGAGATACATTAATATTGTTAAAAAAGAATAGTACATAATATATAAGGGGTTTCATAAAAATAAAATAAAACGATATGTGTTAAAATATACGCTCACTTTGTATTTCAATCACATATAATATTCAACCTCACATGACATACATGATTCAAAAAGTCATGTTTAATACGTAAAAAAATATGAAAAACATTATTTCTTTACAAAATATATTAATGGACATATAGTTGTTGTGTTATTACTTATTAGTCATCAAAATGTAGGACTGTAGTCATATTTAACTGATGAGAGTGAGAAAAAATCAATTGAATTATCTAATATTTAAGTTTTATTTTTAATTTAAAATTAATAATATATTAATTTTGTCGTATTTTCTTTAATTAATATTCATAACACTTAAATTTATGAGTTTAAAATAAAATTATTAATTTTATATTACGTTCAAAATTAAATATGTTAAAATATATATTATATATGTTTATTTTAATATGAGGTAAACTCTACGAGGTCACAAGTTGAATCTACATTTTGATTTCACTTAACCAAAACGAGTTGACGTAAAAATTAGATACCGACAACTTTGATGATAACCATTAAAACATCAATCCGCTAAGGCTCCATTTGGGAAGGTCAAAAATTAGCTTATAGCTTTTAAGTTCATAAGATCTATTTGGTAACTGTCATGTTATCATGAGCTTATAGCTTATTTTTCAAACGTTTCATTTCAAGTAGACTATAGCTTATCATATTTTATTTCATATTTTTCCTTATTGTTTTTACTAAAATTCATTTTTACCCTCTAATTTATTACTACCTTCGTCCCTAATTATAAGACGCTATAGAGAAAATTGTGGAGATTAAGAAAGTAAGTTATGATATTAAATTTGTTGAAAAATAGTATTATTTTTACAATTTTATCCTTCAAGAAAGAGAATGAGTTATTGTTTTTCTGAAATATTTATTACATATTGTAGAAAAATATGCACTTTAATTAAGGGTATGTTGGTAAAGAAATAATTAATGCTTCTGAAAATATAAAAGGAGTTTTATAAAAAAGGATAAAGAAAAATTCAAAAAAAAAATCTTATATTTAAAAAGGGAAATAGTATTATTTAGAATATTATAATTGTATTCTTAAAGCAGCGGCTACAGATCACTTTTTTTTTTGATAATGGTCGATGAAAGGCTTCTTTGTTATGAATAATATTGATTATTGAGTGAATGTCCATTAATGAGTTGTCTCCTACTCTTGTCCTATAAATAGGACCATCATCCTCTTGTATTTTACACACTTGAAAGTCATAATAAGAATATACTTTCATTCTCTCTATCTCTCATCTTGCTCTTCTATTTTATTCACAACACGTTATCAGCACGAAGCTCTAATCAAATTATTAAGAATGTCAAATCTTTCTAAACTCGAGTTCGAGGCCCTTGACATCTCCGAAAATAATTATTTACCATGGGCTTTAGACGCAAAAATTCATTTAGATGCGGAAGGTAATGGTGATACAATTAAAGAAGGAAATATAACATCTGCTCAAGAAAAGGCGAAAGCCATGATATTCCTTCGTCACCATCTCCATGAGGATCTCAAAAATGAATACCTTACTGTAAAAGATCCTCTTATCCTATGGAATTGTTTAAAGGAAAGATATGAGCACCAGAAGACTATCATTCTTCCAAAAGCTCGCTATGAGTGGATGCACCTACGGTTGCAAGATTTTAAAACCGTAACGGCATACAATTCTGCGGTATTTCGTATCACCTCTCAATTGAAATTGTGTGGGGAAAATGTAAGTGAGGCAGATATGTTGGAAAAAAAACATTCTCCACCTTCCATGCATCCAATGTGTTGCTACAGCAGCAATACAGAGAAAAGGGTTTTAAAAAATACTCTGATTTGATTTCTTGCCTTCTGGTCGCTGAACAAAACAATGAGCTCCTCATGAAAAATCATGAGATTCGACCAACTGGCGCTGCTCCATTCCCAGAAGTGAATGCAGCAACACACGACCATTATAGACAAACTCGAGGTCGTGGTCGTGGCCATAGCCGTGGTCATAGACAAGGTCGTGGTCGTGATCGTGGTAATCATTTTGGCCGTGGTAATTTTAAGAATTCTAGTTCACACCAGAAGTGGAAAAATGAAAAGAATGGAAAAAGGAAAAGTGGACAAAGCGGCAAAACTAACGAGAATAGTTGCCATCGTTGTGGCGGTAAAGGTCATTGGGCTCGTACCTGTCGTACCCCAAAACATCTTATCGACCTTTACCAACGATCACTTAAAGAGAAAAAGATCGAGACTCATCTCGCTTATGAGGATGGTGACTTCGATTATGATATGAATCCTACTCACTTAGATGTTGCCGATTTTTTGGTGGATCCGGAAGGAAAGAGTGATCACATTATTAATGGAAATGGAAACATAAAGAATTAAATTATTTCTTTTAATTATCCTTTGTCGTTTAAGTGTGTTTCTTTTCAATTCTCGTTACTATTAGCAATGGATGTTTAAGTGTGTTTTTCTAGTTGTCATTTGAACTGAAATGGAATTTCATATCTCCATTATAATAAATTTTTTCATTGTTGTTTAAAGAATAGTCTAATATATTAATTATTGAATCATATATTGCAAAAAGGAAATCTTGCTTTTGAAATCATCTGTTTTTCGGTTAGCATGAAAATATATTACATTAATATATGATTTTGTTTAAAGGAATTTTTTTGTTTCCTTTTAGAGACACATATGACTTACTTCTAAAACAATCTCATATTGTGGCTTTAAAGTTTAACCGATATTCTAAATTAATATTTTCAAACGTAACCTTTTTTGGTTCATAATATAACTCTTTTATCCTTTTCTTTTAGAATGAATATCGACAATACCATCAATGGAGATATGTGTCTTGCTGATAGTGCAACTACACACACAATTCTTAAAGAGAAAAAATACTTTTCTTATTTAGTGAAGCAAGAAAGCAATGTTAATACAATATCTGGAACTACAAAGATAATTGAAGGCTCCGGAAGAGCTAATATTTCATTATGTGGAGGAACAAGTTTACATATTGAAAATGCCTTATATTCCTCTAAATCTCAAAGAAACTTATTGAGTTTCAAGGATATTCGTATAAATGGATACCATCTTGAGACAAGTAATGAAGAAGGTATTGAATATCTTTGTATCACAAAACGTGATCTGAATAAAACATCTATATTGGAAAAGTTGCCCGCTTTTTCCTCTGGTTTGTACTACACTTATATTAGTACAATCGAAACAAATTTAACCGTAAACCAGAAGTTTACGAATCATGATAAATTTGTTATTTGGCACGACCGGTTGGGTCATCCCGGATCTATAATGATGCGAAAAATAGTTGAAAATTCATGTGGACATCAATTGAAGAGCCAGGAGATTCTTCAGTCCAATAATTTCTCATGCACATCGTGTTCACAAGGGAAGTTAATAATTCGACCATCACCATTAAAAATTAGAAATGAATCTATAAATTTTTTAGAACGAATACATGGTGATATTTGTGGGCCAATACACCCACCATGTGGACCATTTAGATATTTTATGGTTTTAATTGATGCATCAACTAGATGGTCACATGTTTGTTTATTGTCAACTCGCAACCAGGCGTTTGCGAGACTATTAGCTCAACTAATTCGAATAAGAGCTCACTTCCCTGATTACCCTGTCAAGAAAATACGTCTTGACAATGCTGCTGAATTTTCATCCCAAGCATTTAATGATTATTGTATGTCCATTGGAATTGACATTGAACATCCTGTAGCACATGTTCACACACAAAATGGCCTTGCAGAATCATTTATTAAGCGTATAAAGCTAATTGCAAGACCACTTCTCATGAGAAGCAAACTTCCAATATCCACTTGGGGACATGCAATTCTACATGCAGCAACATTGATTCGCATCAGGCCAACTAGTTATCATAACTCTTCCCCTTTAAAATTAGTCTTTGGTCAAGACCCTAATATTTCCCATATAAGAATTTTTGGATGTGCGGTATATGTTCCTATTTCTCCACCACATCGCACTAAGATGGGTCCTCAAAGAAAGTTGGGAATATATATTGGATATGAATCTCCATCCATTATAAAGTATCTTGAACCAACAACAGGAGATTTATTCACAGCTAGATTTGCTGATTGTCATTTTGATGAATCAAATTTCCCAACTTTAGGGGGAGATAATATGCAGTTGGGAAAAGAGATCAGTTGGAATGAATTATCATTGTCTCATCTTGATCCTCGAACTAAACAATGTGAACTAGAAGTTCAAAAGATAATTCATTTGCAAAGCTTGGCAAATCAATTACCAAATGCATTTACTGATCCAAAAGGTGTAACTAAATCTTATATACCAGCTGCTAATGCTCCAATAAAAATAGATATCCCTGTTGGAAAATCTACTATTGCAAATGAGTCTCAACCACGCTTGAAGCGTGGTAGACCAGTCGGTTCAAAAGACAAAATTCCTCGAATAAGAAAAGGAGCTAAAAATAAAGATGATCCAAGCGAGGATATAGAAACTCAAAAAGAGTCTTCACACATAATTGATTGTTCAGTTCCAGAAGAGACTAATCAGGTACCTGAAAATCATGAAAATAAAGAGATCTCAATAAATTATGTCACCAGTGGAATACAATGGAACCGACATGAAGTCAACGTTGATGATGTTTTTGCATACAATATAGCGCTAAATGTAATAAATGGCAATGAGGATCACGAACCAAAGTCGATTAAAGATTGTAGACAAAGTGAGAATTGGCCAAAATGGAAAGATGCAATTGAAGCAGAATTAAGCTCTCTTTCCAAGCGAAATGTATTTGGCCCTGTAGTCCGAACACCTGAAGGTGTGAAACCAGTCGGATACAAATGGGTTTTTGTGCGAAAGCGAAACGAGAATGGTGAAATAGCAAGATACAAAGCAAGACTCGTCGCTCAAGGATTCTCTCAGAGACCTGGGATTGACTTTAATGAGACATATTCACCTGTAGTTGATGCAACTACCTTTCGCTACTTAATTAGCCTTGTAACACATGAAGGGCTAAACTTGCACATGATGGATGTCGTTACAGCTTATTTGTATGGCTCACTCGATAGTGACATCTACATGAAACTCCCTGAAGGTTTTAATTTGCCATTCTATAATATCTTCTGTATTTTTTAATTAAAAGCACGTGGATGTAAATGTTGCCATTCTATAATATCTTTATATATTTAAATTAATATATTTATTATCATATGTTGCGTTACATTTTAATTATGGGACAAAAATAATGCTTTCTTACCAAAAAAAATGCTTTGGTGCCATTTTTTGTTGGGAATTATGTGTTCTCTTTCTCATTATATATTATTGTTATTAGTTATATATTTAAATTAATGTATTCTGTCTTCTCTTTCTCATAGTTGTATTATCATTACTAGCCGCCGGGCACGTGCCCGTTTGTGTGATCGATATTTTTTTTTTTGTGATCAATATTCTCTATTGTGCAAATATAAATAACTACTTAATCTCCTTTTTTATTGAACTTAGTTAATTGATAACTACTTAACCTCATTTTTTATTGTGGCTACTTATTAAGAAGAAAAAAATATATATATTTTTTTTACTATAAAAAAACTGAAAACCTATTTTTACGTAAAAGTTGTGCTTAGTTTTTTTTTTTTTTTGTAGTTTTTTTTAAGGGTAAAATAGGAATATTGAAAAAGTCATCCCAAAAATTTGTATCCCCTTTATATATTAGTATAGATATGTTTATATTTTAAGTTTATCTAAAAAAGAAAATCACACTTCTCATAATAAAATAAAATCACGCTTCTTGTCTTTATAATTTAAATTAGTACAGCAGTTGTTTTGAAATAGAAATTAGTACAACATTATTGTTATATATTCATATTCTCTGAATTGTTATAATTCACAGTTAAATTTATTTTACTACAATGCTTAATTTTTTATAAATGGTAAAAACTGAAATGTAAATAAATTTAAAATCATTTTTTCAAATAAAAATTTAATTTTTAATAATAGTATAAAATAATATTGAATTGATAAATTAAAATTATTAAAGTCTAAATATTTTAAATATTAATTTATATAAATTTTCTGTAAAAATTCTTTTTTTAAAATTTTAATATGAATTGAGAATATCCTTTTATGTCATTTTACGTTTATCAACTAATTAAACCGCTAATTTTACCAAACACTTCAATTAGTTTATATAAGTTACAATATTTTATAAGGCATTTCTTCTTGCTTTTGCTATCAAATCGCAAGTTATACCCTTACATACATGGTTACCGGATACCCACAAAGAAGACCATTACAGCACTTCTATGCTTTTAGCCAGAATCTTATTAAAAATGGGAGCATATGATTGGCTATCAGCTATCAGCTACAAGCTAGCTTATCAGCTAACCGCTATTTTTACCAAATAGAGTCTAAGTAGCAATATATTCCAAAAAGAAACCATCTATCAAAACCAAGTAACATGGAAGTTAATGTATACTTCGTTACATATTCAACTGATAAATTGTGAAACGAGATGGAGATAAACTTAATCTATGGCATCATTATTCACTCAAGGAACATGAGCGATATAAACTGAGTAATAAACAGATTCACTAACCAAAATCATACCAAAACTTGCAATGGGCAACATCACTAAATATTACGGATACATATACAAATGCACCAACCAACAAATGCTCTGCATGCAAGCAGACTCTTGTATGTCAAGGCAAAAGGACTATCTCATATGTCAAGGAATCAAATGAATCAAAATTGGGAAGCTCAAATCGGTGCACTGTTGCAATGGCAAAAGAGCAGACTGCAACAATAGAAAATAGAGTCAGTTGTTTTCAGTTTCCACGGAAAGTGTTCCGAGAGCAATAATAGTAAATGCAAAAACAAACAAACCTGGCTTTTGTGTATAAAGTCAATCATCAAGGTAATAATAAGAACCAGCATGCTTTTGCTCTCTGTCCTTGGTTGAATCAAGTTTGTTGATCCTTGGGCGGAAATTAGTTGGGTCTCTTCTAAATGTGATATCAAGATGCTGCAACAGTGATTATATTAGCCATACTATACAAACAAGTATCACCAGAGAGCACAACATAATTTTAAAATTTTAACATGCACGATTCTGCAGTTTTTTTTTAAGAAGTAAAAGAACCATTGAAAAATAATGACACTTACCGATAAGAAAAGGTTCATCCCAGTCAGCAATGATTGTGGACAATTTGCAGTACAATCAATTGAAGGTTGACCCTCATAAACAATAACTCTGTCAGCAAGATAAGTTGCCATGATGAAATCATGCTCAACCACAAAGGCTGTTTTCTTTGCATGAAGAATAAACCTCTTGATAACTTTAGCCGCAATAATACGCTGTTCGGAATCAAGATATGCACTTGGCTCGTCTATCAGATAGATGTCTGCAGGCTGTTGCAGTATGAGGATAGCAATTGATTAGAAAACTATAAATGCTATTTAGTTTAAAATGAGTAACAGTGTACATCTCAAGTAGCAAAACAAACACACAACAAAGAGTTATAGTTCCAAAACTCTTGTCACGGTGTCAACACAGATAGATGTCTGTCTGCAGGCTATTGTAGAACAATAATGGATCAGGAATTCAATTAATATTTACTATTTTGAAATAAAATGTACATCTAAGAGATAGGTAAAGACCGATCACAACAAATCCAAGTTTCTAAGAAAAATTGAAACAGGAGCATTTAACTCTTACTGTATATTGAAATAATATAGATGGCATCACCAACATGGATTTGGCTTCTCTAAAGTGGGAAAGTACAACTCAAACGTAGATGAAATACTAAAATAGTTTATGCACATTCATAACAAATAATATATAATCCCTTTGATTTTGTCATCACTCTAAAGTAAATCACTCACACTGAAAGAGATAACTTCCAATGGCATATAAAAAACTATAAAGCTATTCAAGAATGTATACAGGAAATAAAAAAACAGTGCGTAAAATTAAGGTGCACAATCAATCACATAGTTCTAAAGAATGAAATTAAAATACCTTTCCGAGACAAAGGCATAAGGCAACTCTTTGCAACTCTCCACCAGAAAGATTCACAACTTCTTGATCCATCAACTGTTCTATAAGTAGCGGTTTCATCACATCTGATATAAACTGAGGATGTGTATATGAATCACGGATTTTCTGATGTAGCAAGTGCCTAACAGTCGATTGGAACTTTGGGCTAATTTTCTGAGGTTTGTATGAAATATTGAACTCAGGCATCTCCACATCAGATCCCCCTTCTATAGTGTCGGGTTTCAACAAACCAGCCTGAATAAAAGGAGGTTAATAGATATGAGAAAAATTATGCAGTATTGCAGTATTATGAAGAAATAAATAAGACTGAAAGAATACCAGCATACGAATGAATGTTGTCTTTCCCGTCCCATTCTCCCCAAGCATCACAACAATCTGGGAATCCGTAAATTCTCCTTCAGCTACACGAAGCCTGAAATTGCCTTGAGTTTTGGTCATGGTTGGGTATTTGTATCGAGCATATGATTGAGCTTCTTCAGCAGTTTCCTGTGGAGTCTCTGCAACCTATACACAACATTAAAGCAAGGTTAATATGATAACATTTGTGTTTTATTGAAAATAGAGAACTGAAATTCAGAGTAATGAAAACTAAACACCAATACCTAATCTATTACCTCATTTTCATTTTGAGGTGCTGAAAGTATTAGTATAAAATATAACAAAGGGCAAATAAAAATTACACTGTAGGTCCTTATTACCCGGTAATTCATTATTATTCATGATTCATTAAGCTTTTGAAAAATTATGACATATTTGAAAACTTGGACAAACTATAATGTTCAATTGAAACATAATATCCCTTCAAAAGTTTATGTACAACATCTGAGCTTAATAAAAATTATAATTGTAAGTGATCAAGGGCTTATTTTAGAAGAAAAAAAATTAGGAAAGTTTTATTCTATAAAGACCTAAATAAAAATCCTAACAAGATATTAGGACTTGCAAATATAATTTAATATAATATAAATGATGCAACACGAGGATTTGATTCCGATGTGCTTATTTGAATAAAGAAATTTTGCCGAATATAAATGATGCAACACGAGGATACCAAATAAATTCAGCACTTTGCTCAATTTTATTTGTTGGTATGTTTAAACAAGCACCACTGAATTGTAACAAAAAAAAACACCACTGAATGAATATCAGTGCTGAACTCTTCATTTTCATCACCCAAATTGGCTTTATATTCCATAAATGGGAGGTAGGAGATAGATTATATATACCTTGAAGGTAAGAGAGTCCTCCCGAAACCTAAGATTTTCTGTTGGAACAAAGCCAGACAAGAAGATATTAATTCCTTCTCGGACTGAGAAAGGAAGTGTTACAACTCCATATGCACCAGGTTTGCCATACAAACAGCAAATAAAGTCTGATAAGTAGTCCAACACACTAAGATCGTGCTCAACAACAATTACATAGCTGGAAAAAAAATGCAAATAAAAAATAGATTTATCTTCATCGGAAATAAAGTGGAGTGCACATAGTGTTATTGGTAATATTTAAAGCAGAAACTACTGAGAGAAAATAAACAAACCTATTAGGCCTTAGCAATGACCGGACAACTTGGGCAGCTTTCAGCCTCTGTTTCACATCAAGATAACTAGAAGGTTCATCGAACATGTATATCTCAGCATTTTGGATGGCAACAACCGCAATGGCAAACCTTTGGAGCTCACCCCCTGAAAGATCACCAACATTACGATCTATAACTTGATTAAGCTCAAGATCAGCACAAAGCTCTTCCTTCATATCTCTCTCGTTCTTTTGGTCTAGTACCTGCCCCACATTCCCTTGCACTGCTTTTGGAATGTGATCAACATACTGGGGCTTGATGATAGCCTGTATTATAACATATATTCAAGTAGGCACATTTAGAAGCTAGAAGAAAAAACTTTTTTCAAGTGACACTATCTTATCAAAACAAATTTCAAAAATAGCTCAATTTAAACCTAAATGATCGAACATTCAGAAAAATGTAAGCGCAACAAAAGTTGGGCCATCAAGTAAAGATAAAGAAGTTATGTAGTGAGTGTTATAATGCTACATTTACATCTAGTACAGAACCAGGAGGTCCAGGACTGAAACATGAAATCACATATACTACCTTTGCCCTTATATATAAGACCATCTTGTGAAATTCCATTGCCTCTTTTGGTAAGACGCTTTTCAAGTTTCAAGATGTATTAATTATTATTTTTCACAAAAATACCCCTAATTAAAGGAAGGGAATTAAAAGACCAGCCATTTATCTCTTTTATTAATTGAAGGATAATTTTGGATGTGTAAGAATTAAGAGAATGTGTAAGAACTAAATTTTTTAACTATTGTGGTTTGATCAACAGGGTCTTACATATGGATGGAGGTAGTAACTAACTACGGATTACAATGCTTTCAAACAATGTTTATATTCTGTATTACAAGGCTTTCCAATTTGTATTTATGTAGTACTTTGAAGATATTGCTAACAATAAACTAACAGTAACAGAAATGAACTTTTTCTTTTTCCCCACCTCTTTAAACATTACTGGTATCTATGTTGTAGTTTATTATGAATCACCTACTAGTAATTACTGCTACATAGCATTGCCATACACACTCACAAATCACAATCATATCCCAGTTAATGTCAGTGTCAACGTGATATGCTATTACTATGAATTAATATATCCCTTCTCAATTAAAGAAATTCTACGAGAATTGGTTCATAACCTATAACATCAAATAATAATTGATAAATGGTCCAATTAAAAGAAAACGGAAAAACCAATTAGTAAAAAAATACGAAGTATAAAATACAGATTAGAGAAACGTGTAATCATTGTTTCACCAAGTCTAAATCATTAAGCTATCTCTACATATGTGCATAATGATATTGAATAAGGACATAGACATCACCTTCAAATCATCCTCTAGAATGCGAGTAAAGTAATTCTGTAATTCAGATCCTCGAAAATATGTCAAAATTTCTTGCCAATCAGGGGGGTTCTGCAAATGAAAAGCAAAATCAAAATGAATGCAATAAAGTTATCACATGTATCCACAGAAGAAAAGAAAAAAGGGGGCTAATTTTGGTTCTTACGGTGAAACGACCCAAGTTTGGCTTCAACTTTCCAGCCAAAACTTTAAGGGCAGTGGACTTCCCAATTCCATTTGTCCCAACCAAACCAAGCACTTGTCCCGGCCTTGGAACCGGCAACCTACAGTTAAAACTCGGTTAATAAATAACCAAAGAAAAACATATTAACATGGACTTTTAAGGATAGTGCGGCTAAATGGCACACCTGTGTAGCTTAAACGTATTAGGACCATATCTGTGAGTGGTATCTTTGTCCAGATCCCTTGGCAAGTTGATAATCTGGATAGCTTCAAAAGGGCATTTCTACACCAATGCATAACAAACTCATCATATAAACCCCACATCCATCAACTAGAAGCAAAGATAACAACAGCATAGCAGAATCTTCAATACCTTAACACAGATACCGCATCCAATGCACAATTCCTCAGATATGTAAGCAATCTTGGATGCAGAAGAAACCTCGATACACAGTCTGCCTGTAGTTACACATAATTACTCGATCATCAAAATTAAGACACAATTAAACAACAACAGTAAACTACAACAAAGAACTGAATCAATGCTTGAGCTGAAGTTTAGAAAATATTCAGCCAAAACTGGATCTTACCGGTTCTGACAACAGGGCAACTCTTCTTGCACTCCTGACGACACTTCTTGGGCTTGCATCTGTCGTTGCTAACAATAGCAATACGTGTCAATCGATCCGACATGTTGCCTCAAACCACCTAAATTCAACTGAAATATAATTGATGATTACTAAGGTGAAAATTGGGTCATAAATATTGAACAAAAATTGACATGCATACACCCTATTTCAACTTCGATTTTCAACTAACAAAATCAAAAGCTTAAATTGTATAGTAATAACATAAATTTCACAAACAAATAAACAGAATAGTCAAATTAACAAACTTCACAAACTTAATCAAGAAAAACAAGGGAAAAAAAAACTGAAACCGAAATTTCAAAAACTTTACGAAGCTGATAAATCAAATCAATAAACAGAAATTCAATGGTTTAAGCGTAGAACTACGAATCGGAAAAAGCATAAATTAGGGTTCATGCGAAGAAACAATAAAATAAACGCGAATTATATTATATCGGGAATGGCGTGAGAGATACCTGTCGGAGAATATGGATGGCGTACGGGAATGACGTGTATTGCCGGACGGTGAAGGATTGGCGGCGGCAATCACACAAGAGAAAGAAGAGAGTTAGGGTTCCTGAAATTATTTATTCTGTGTTTCTGAAGAAAGGGGGTGTACATAACATTAAAAAAAAAAAAAATCACTGTTCTTAGACCGGGTGGGTTCTCAAAACCGGTCCGACTCAGCGGTCTATTAGCTTTACCGGTTCGAATCAGTTTTTGGTTTTTCGGTTTCTTTATGTGCCGCGGGTTTTTTTATTGTTCAGACCAGTACCAAATTCGATTCAACCGGTTCGATTGTTAATTTAATTTAATTTAATAGCATAACATCAATCTCTATCTTAACAATATTTTAAAAAATTTCAAATTTTCAAGAGTTGATTAATTGATTTAATCTTTTAACTGAATTTTATAATTTAGTCGATTATATTATATCTACATGTGTGGTTACCCTCTCGTTCTTTTTTTGGGGTGAATGTTGCGAGTCTCTTAGTCTCATAATGAATTTGTAGCTCTTCCCTCTTCTCCACCAAACTTCTCTGATTGGATTTTGAAAATTGTTAATGGGTCGTCGTAGCTTGTTTGTATCTGCTCAAATTTGTACAATGAGACTATCATCGAGGATGTTGGCTTATCTCCATCGTATTTCGTAGCGTGGCTCATAAACTATCATCACTTTATGCCCATGTTTGACGTCAAATGTTCTTGCAAAAGTTATAAAGGGGATTTGTTAGCGTTTTTATGTGATCAAATTTCCAAAACATTTTAGTGCATTTTTGTGAAAATGAACTTTTTCTATAAAATTTTTTTGAGTAAAATAGCCTTATTTTATGCCACCCTATGTAGAGCTGTCAAATGGGCCGGGCCGGGCTGGCCCGGCCCGGGCCCATATGGCCAAGATATCTACTGGGTTGAAGTAGACCGGCCCGCAGCCCAGCCCAATAAGCAATGGCCCACAATGGCCCGATGGGTCGGCCCGACAAATTTTTTCATATTTTTTTTATAAAAAAATTCAATGGACAATAAAACTACATATAATGATTGATTAAGTTGTCTTTTTTCAAATAAAGATAATCATAACAAATTTGGTTTAATAATTATCTCCTAACTAACAAATCTCATCTTTTTCCTTAAAAAAAAAAAAATCTCATCTTTTGTTACTTATATTATCTAAAGATTTTATGTTAACTAAAATTCCTTATTTTTAGATATTTTTTTTTAATTCTTTAAGGGGCCGGCCCAAAAGCCCGCGTGGCCAGCCCATGATGGCCCATTAAAAAAATAGGCCCGGGAACCCAGTCAAATAAGGCCCAATAAATTTTTTGAGAAGCCCGGCCCGCCCCGTATAAAACTATAGGGCTATTGGGCCGGCCCGATAGTCCGGCCCATTTTTACAGCTCTACCTATGGATAATGTATTATAAAGATATTTGCTCAACTTCCCCATCATGCCTCATATGTGGGTTGCTCACGTACTCGACTTTCCCCACCTTCTCTTTCTTGTATTTCGCATGATTTAAATTGCCGATCTCAGTCCTGAATGGGGCATATTCAGCTTTTGATTTCACTGGGCCAAATTCAAATATTCAATTCTATACAAATTAGGGTCCAAGTAAAGTTGAAGATTCACAAATAATACATAAGTTAAGTTCAAATTGTCTAACCAATAATTTGAGTCATTCAAACAACATCACAACATCGACAATGCAATAGCAACATAACCCAAAACAAACACAAAAATTTTGGTCGAAAATTAAATCAATAAACCCATCAGAATATATATGATCATATTATTGTGCAAAAATCATTGCAAATATACACAACCAAATAAATAATTAACTAATAAAAAAAACGCATTCTCACAATAATTGATTTTATTAATTTGTATTTATATACCGCTTACTTTGATTACCACTGAGAAGTGAAAAAGAAACAACTTGACCAAAAGAAAGAAAGAAACAATATTAGAATATGTGTCCTTGTAATTTCTTTAAGGCTCCGTTTGGATTGATGGAATATAATGGAATGGAGCGGAACAGAATGGATTATAATAATATTCCATTGTTTGGATTTGAAAAATAATAATGGAATTGAGCGGAGCGGAATGAAATAAGATGGAATGAATTTAATATAATATCACCACTTACCATCAATTTTGTTACTCTCCTTTTTAAAATATCCAAACAATGGAGCGGAATATTTATTTCATTCCGCTCCATCTCGTTCCACTCCACTCTATTCCGCTCCATTCCATTATATTTCATCAATCCAAACGGAGCTTGAGAGTTTAGACCAGTTAGTTATCCCCACTCGCCTAATTTTTTTTATACCTCATATTACACTTGTGAAAATATTTATTTATTATTTTTAAATCCATCTTTTATGTCTTTCAATTACCACTTTTGCTTATTAAAAAAACCATTTATGCTGTATTTTAATTTTAATGCAGACTTTAATTTAAAATTGTTGTATTTTAATCTTAACTCAAACTATAACCTAAAAAAATAGTAACTTTTCCCCCTAAAGTGGAAATTCATTGGCCTAATTTTAAATAAAAATATAAAATATCATTTTTGCAACCAAAGTTTACTACTTCTAGACCAGAAAATACTATTTTTGAAATAAAATTACAGATTGAAAACAAAACTTTTTTTATTGCACAATAATTAAAGTTGAATATGTTTTTAATTTTTATAAAATTAACAAATTTTAATTTTTCTTCCTACAAAAGAAATTACACATTTTCGTCCGAACAAAATTTTGCAAGAATATAAATTATATCGTGGAACTACGTCCCAATCTATTTTTCTTTCATTCGTTAAAAGGCCTCCCCTGTATGGAAAAAATGGCATCCCCCCTATGAGATGGGATCCGATCTTCATTTTCAAATATTTTCATTTATTTATTACTAAATTTTTAAATATTTTAGAGTATATGAAAGTGATTTAACTTCGTTTGAAATCACATTTTTGCATTTATCTAACTCCCCTGTATACGTTATACGGAGTATATGTTGTGTACGTATAGGTTGAGGTTGTGGAGTATATGCTTTGCTGAATCTTAGTATTTGCTGTCATTGGAAATTGGAAGGTGACAATTGACAAATACAATACTTCGTTGTTGTATGACGCACTAGATCCAAACAAATCATAAATTGATTTGAAATAGTATATACTTATTTACTTAACTAACACTAAATAAAAATATAATTGTTAATTTTCTTCCCTCTCCCACGTTTTTATAGTTCTAACAAGCGTGGGAATTTTAAATCAATAAAATGAAAAGCGTGGGAATTTGAGAACCACAACCTTCTCTTTAACCTTATGCATGCATGTATGGATCCCAGCTAAGTAGTGTATATAGACAAATTTAGTAAAATTATGTGAATGAAATCTTATTAGCTAGGAGATAGCGCTTATGTAAAATTTGTAATTGTAATTTATATACTTTTATGCATTGAGTTTTTTTTTGTCACCATAATCGTATATTTTATTTTATAAAAATTTGTAATATATTTCTTTAATATATACACTATTTTTTAGTCTCTATCGGCAAATTTTTTTTTTTTTGATCCCCCATTGTATGAGACTAAACAAAGTAGATGGTAAGAAACATGGTAAAAACAGAATTTTTGTCATTCATTACAGAATATTTTTTTGTTCATAATACAACTATAAACAATACAAAAATATCAATTTTATTTTGGAATATAAAATAACTTACTGTTACATCAATAATAAACATTGTTGTGTAGTGTGTAAGTAGTGTTTGTGAGTTTGGGGAAGAAGAGAAGTTTAAGTTGTGGAAGTGTTGGAAGATATAACCTTCCCCATATATAGTAATAATGAGAAAATGAGTGGCATATATTGATGCGATGCTCGTGATAATGAAATCGAAATACAAACAAAAATCAACAAAAAGAGAGAACATGTTGTCATCGTTGTTAACACCAATCAATTTTCTACCAAAACTGAACAATCATCATGTCTCTCTGTAGTACCTTTTCCACTCTCACCACCACCACAGCACTTCCCAATTTCCGCCGATTCAAACTCTCCTCCGCCCTTATGGCTTCCACCGTCACTACCACTAAAGTTCATCCCGCCGTCATTGTCGGCGGTGGAAGAGTTGGAAAAGCTCTACAAGGTATGGGTGATGGTCAAGACCTTCTTGTTCGACGTGGTGATTCTATTCCTCTTGATTTTGATGGTCCTATTTTGGTTTGTACTCGAAATGATGATCTTGATTCTGTTCTTCAAACCACTCCTCTTTCTAGATGGAACGGTACTATACAATTCCCTTCTTCCTTTCTTTCTTTCAATCTAGATAATGCTGATTACACTCTTCAAGCAAGCTTAATTAAGTGATTATAACATATTTGCTTATCAATTACTGCTTATGCGCATATTAGTCTGTTTTAATCGACCTATTTGGGAGAACTTATGAAAACATTGGATGACATGTTCATAAGGTGTTTTCAATTTATTTTATGTAAGCTCTCCAAATTAGCTTATGAAAACAGCTTATAGCATATATGAAAACGGTTTAACTTTATTTTATATTTTGTTACAGAAATAGCTTATACATTAGCGATTACCATGATAAGTGTTTATGCTATAAGTATAAAGTATAAACTTGAAATTAAGTTGTTTATCTAAAGTCCTAACAAACCACAATAAAAGATAAAATAAAATCAAATGTTTGCATGTGATGTAAGTTATAAGTTGTTTTCAAAAGCTATTTTGGAGAACATATGGAAATAAGGTGAAACCAGCTTATGGACATGTCATAAGTTTCTTAGCAGTTCTAAAAGTCTCATAGTCATAAGTGCTTATGTAAGCCGGTAAACTCAAATAAGTTAATCCAAATTCCAAACAGACCCAACTCCATGATGTTTTAATAACTATTCACTTCAAATAGAAGGCTGTGTCTGAGTGTTTGGTATTTGTACAATATCAACACGTGTGGTTATATTCAACCACTTTCAATTTTATTGGTGTCGGTGTCTTGTCTGGTGTCAAAACTTAAAAAAATAAATTTGATAAAACTAAGAATTAGTACTTCTTAAATGTTAGAAATTTGACATAAAAGAGCGAGGGATATTTGAGGAACTAAATTATGGGTTTACTTTTACTTCTATTTTGATTGATGCAAAAAAAAATAACGAGTTGTTATTATTGAATGGTGTGGCAGATTTGGTGTTTTTCCAGAATGGAATGTTGGAACCATGGCTCGAGAGTAAAGGTTTGAAAGATGGGAACCAAGTGTTGGCATATTTTGCAGTGTCAAAACTTGGAGAGACCCCTATTGATGGTAAGACAGATACCAATCCTGAAGGATTGACAGCTGCTTATGGCAAGTGGTCTTTGGCTGTTTCTGAAAGATTGCAAGCTGGAGGCCTCTCTTGCAAGGTAGTATTCATATTTAATTAACGATATCTTGCTAGTTGCAAAGTTTTCTTGTTTTGGTTTCTATAATAAAAACATATTTTATGGGACCTCTGTTTTCTTTTCTTTCTTTTTTGGGAGACATTAGTGTTTTGGTTCTTATATGTATTATTATATTTATTTATGGTTTGCTTAACACTTAACAGTTTTTCTGGTTTTGATTACATTACTAAAGTCAGAATCTTTGGATGAAGATCAGGCGGCTCATGATTTAAACTTAGTAAATCAGATTTGAAAAACTTGAATTATCCAACCTTCATTTGATGTATTCTATTTAGTGACGGCATGAAATGAGTGTTTTCTCTGACCGCTGAGAATTCATATGCATAATATTTCTACCTTCGATGTGGTTTCTTAAAATTGAAAATTTGAAATGGGAATAAATCTTTAGCATATGAAAATGTCTATCTAAGTCTAACTTTATGAATTTCAGGCACGCAAAATTCCTAAGATTCTAGGGATTCAATTTAACAAAAACGCCACTATTTGTTTATTTATTTTTAAAACTCGCATTTTATTAGTGTTAATTTTTTTGTTAGTGTTTGTTGATAAATTTTTCTTAATTAGCTGAAAATAGACATTTCATGTACTGATCTGTCTTCAATGTCAGGTTCTTGACAAGGAAGCATTTGAAAAGCAGATGTTAGAGAAGCTCATATGGATTTGTTCTGTCATGCTTGTTGGAGCACGTCATGGAGGGGTTCCAGTTGGTGTTGTGGAAAAGGAATTCCGCTCTGAAGTAAGCTTTTTCTATTGCCATTTTCTCGAAGTTAATTTGTTTATACTGTCAATCTCCATTTGCTTGGTCGAAAGAAAATATTATAACATTCACATGCATGGATTAAAATTGTGTAATTAAGATAGTTGGAGATTGCAATCAGTATTATCATGTATGGACACATGCATATAATTATGTATATTTTTCTTCTTTTATCCAAAAGTAAAGAATCAGTGTCCTTGGTAACCCAAAAAAAATAAATGATAAAAATCAGTGTACTTTATCAATTTAGCATTGCTATATGCTATGATTTTGAATGCTTTGTTCTACATCAATTCCTGTGTGCAAAGTGGGGGTAATGAATAGGGTGACTCTGAGCTTTTGGTGAAATCAAGTTAAAATGAAATATGTTCAAAGTTCAATCTATTTATTAATTTGTTGGTTTTTGTTCGAAGGGTTAATCCTGTATATAGAGAGATTGTGTCCAAAATGGATTACAAACGTGTCTTGGATGAAATCCAAGAGTTTTACAGAATACAGATGAGCTTTTTTTGAAATAGCAAATATATCAGAAACACCAACTTAGGCTCAAAATGAACCAAAGAAGGGAAAAAAGATACAAAGAACCTGTTTTACAGAATACAAATGAACTATATTGCAACTGTAGAGTTAGACATAAAAAAGTACTATCCGAACTCAACTAACTGATGTTTACACTTTCAGTTATGTAGCCTGATAGCAGAACTAGCATCAGCAGCAGCAAGTGAAAAGGGGGTAACATTTGAAGAAGCTATGGAAGACCGACTGTGTGCTTATTCCCGAGCTGTTGCTCATTTTCCCACAGCAGTTAAGGAGGTAAAGATGAAACTTTTATCATATAATACCAAGTTGATACAATATATAGCATATTAGCCATATTGATACTCTGATAGTAGCATGAGGATAGATCAGAGGTGTGTACTTGCCATAATTGTATGATGATCTAGGATCCATAGCTGAGCCGACAAAACGAAGATTAGATTGTGAGAGAATATTACCCTGTCTCGTGAATTTGGTGACTAGGGTTAAACTGACTGTATGGACTATGGATCGTCACTTTTATATTCACCAGATGATGGTAGGTAAGAGACCTCTCAGCAGCCTGACCAAAGAATTATCCAACTTACCATGGGTCACTCATAATTAAATGCATTTTTATGAACAATGTTGTTAAATAGTAGTGCTATAGCGCAGCAAAATTTGAACAAATCACTATTGTTTTGTGATAGCCTATATTTAGTATAAAACGTTGTCAAATCGCGGCACTATAGCATTGTTTCATGGTGGAATTTGAAGAAACGGCTAGTTTTCACAATCTGCTATTAACAACACTGATTATAAATAAGAATTTATATGATTGTTATATTGATGATTAACCAATATTTTAATTGTTATTGAATAATGCTAATCCATAAATTATATATTAAAGAATCCAACAGGTAATGGTACAACTACAACCAATGCAGTGAATATTCTGCTCACAAGATTTTTAACTATGATATGAACTTTTATTTACTTATCTTGGCTGTGTTTGCAGTTCAAATGGAGAAATGGTTGGTTTTATTCTCTTTTTGAGAAGGCTACTGCCCAAGGCAAGCCGGACCCTTGTCCTCTGCATACCCAATGGCTCAGAGAGTTGAAAATTGTATAAGACTTGAAGTTGAACTCTCATGTGTCACTAGGTAGGTTACCAGCTTCTAATAGCTATGTGTAGGCTTAGTGACTAGCTTGAAAGAGTTATTAGTTTATTTACAGGCTTGTAGAATTTATCCAGATATAGATAATGATGTCCATTTTCATCATATTGCTTCAAAACATAAATAAAATAAGATTTGTATTTTTACATAGTTTTTATTTTATAAACCATTAAAACATGTGTGGGGCTGATCTTGGTCGGAAGAGGCTTATCTTTTGTGGTCCATCATATATTTGCCAAAAGAAAGTTTTGTTTCTCATACACCAAATGCACCATACTGCACCCATCCAACTTTAATTGACTTCACTGCAGAGAAATAGTTCTGAAATTAAGGAAATGTAAATGTCCTTCCCCTTCAAGATTACCTTCTAACCCCACAATTATCTTATGTAAAAGAACAGTTAAATAGGAAATGCAAGTTCCTCTCAAGTTGGCTTCACACAAAAACCAGAATTTTGGAAGTAGTAGTAATTTTCCATAGCCATCTCAAAGCCACCTGCAAAGAAGAACCAGGATCTGCAACATCATAGACAGCTTCTGTTAAGTTCTTTATAGCCCGACTTCACAGTGAAACCGCAACAACATCATAGCTAGGGATGGCAAAATGGGTTGGGCCCGTTGGGCCGGCCCGCTTAGCCCTTTATTTTTGGCGGGGTTGGGTTGAGATTTTGAACTCGCCATTAGTAGGTGTCCCGCCCCGCCTAACCCGCTAAAAAGGCGGGGCGGTGACGGGGTGGGGCGGGTTGGCCCGTCGTATCTAATAGTAATAAAAAAGTTGTCAATGTTTTATAATAACATATTTATATATTTATGTCATCATCACACTCAAATGCTATATTTTACTAATGTTTAAGGTAACTAAAGTATATTTTGTTATCAGTGCAGTAACTGTATATTGAAATGATTTGACATAGTTGTTAATCTTATCATAAATTTATGTTTATCCAATCTAATCTTAGTGGTGCAGGAAATGTGAAATAGGATTCCGTGAGACAGAGATAAAGCAAATGGGTGTTAGGAACAAAAGATGGGGCCCGGGCCCGTACCCGTGCGCGTTCAAAGGACACAACAAACAAATAAATAAGAGAGACTTCCAAATAATTTCTTTTGCATCCACCAATCCAAACAATCCACCTACATACTACTAGTAGTCTAGTACTATATATTTATTTATTTTATAAATCTTTTATGCTAATTCATAATATATAATATATGGTAAGAGAATTGTATCTTTTAAATACGTGATCATAAATTTGACATCTAATTTTTTTTTGACACATTTGATATCTAATTTTTATACATAAAGAGATTTGTATTTATCATTTTTATATTAATTTATATAATTAGAGCATTTGACTTCACCAAAATATTCTAAGGATACACTAATTTTTAATACGGTTTGTTTGAGGTTTATATTTTCACTTGAGTTGGTTATTTCTCAAATAGAATTGAATGACCCTAAGAATAAAACCTTGTAATTTCTAAAGGACATCATTTTACCAACTCCCTAAATATTAGGTTTTCTAGAATTTTTTTGTAATAACTTTTTACTAAAGATATTTCGTGTACATATTTTCAAAATAATTGAAATTTATTTAAGTAATTAATTTCTCATAATAAATATTTTTTATATTGATCAATTATTATATACTAAATTTTAGACAAAATAATTAAAAGATTCAAATATCTACTACACATATGATATGCCACACAACCACACTGTTTTTGTATTTTTTTTTAACTTATTGTTTTTGTATTTTAAAGAATGAAATATCTACTAAATGAGCCAAGTTAATATAACTAATGAGATAAAAATAATAGTTTTAAATTTTAATTATATATAGAAAAACCATTAATTTCTTTTAAATGAAAATAAAAAAAAAACAACTACATTCTTGCTGTCAATTACTACTATTTGGTAACATCTGTCTATCAGAATTAAATTCTATATAAAGAGTATACATTATACCTTATATAAATTAATTAAATTCCCTTAAATTAATGAACATAGATCATAAACATGATATGATACAATAAACATTAGTATGATACAATGCATTTCCACAATTTTATTATTTTCTTCACATAACCAAACTACACAGACAACAACAACAGCAAACAATTTTGTTGCGGCTAATCTTTCAACTTCACTCAGTCTCTTACAAACAAAATAACAACACAACCTTAGATTCTCCGAGTCACAAATTCTTTCTTTCATTACTCTATAAAACACAACAACATCAACACTTTCATTTACACTGTTTTTTTCTATACTTGTTTTTTTTTTCCTTCTTTCACTACCCATCATGATTGTTCTTCCAGATTTCAGATAGGTATGTATACCCTTTTGTATATTTTCTCCTAGATCCTTTAAATTTCCCAAATTTCTTTTCTTTTTCCACTAATTCTAAGTTTCAACCCTCTTTGACTCTTTGTTTTTCTGTGTTTTTTCTTCTGCTTATAGATATATTTTTAGAAATTTTTGATCTTGTTTGTGCAGAAAATTAGCATAACATTTGAACTTTGATTATTAGACTCATTGTTTTTGAGATCCCAATTTCATTCTATAGATCGTCTTCTTTACTTATTTTCCTGTTCATAAACTTGACTTTTTAGTTCCATTGTGTATGACATTGGTGCTTGTGTACGATGTGTGAGTTTTTTCCTCTCAAAATCATAAGGGTATCTCAAAATTTTCATTTTTTTAGGTAATTTTTGTTTTTTATTGGATGCTTGTTTTCATGCTTGATTGATGGGTTGAACTGTCATGGAAGTTTCCCTTTTTCAATAATATATCTGATTTGTCAATTTGTCAATCTTAGGGAAATTCTTTAATAATTTTAGAATAAATTGGCAACTTGTAATTATATGTGACTTCTTTAATTTTTAATATGGAAAAAATTGGATCCAGGGTCCCTTGTTTCTTGATATTACAGGTTGGCATAAGTTTGAAAAAAATCTTGTGGATGTTGACATGGTGTTAGTCTTTTCTCATAGTGTAGATTTTTTGTTTGTGTGTGTGAAAAGAAAAGTCTCAACAATTTGAAACTAGTCATTGAGTCTTGCCTCTTCCTTCACCAAAAATTGTTCGTCTACATGAAACTTTCTCTGCATATAGATTTTAGTATTAGCTCTCCTTCATGAAAAGAATGTGTTTGAATAAATATTTGTAGATATGCCTTTTTTATTGAATGTGTAAAAATGCCCTTTATTATATTTATGTAACTATTTAAGAACTGTGAATATGTATGTTCTTTCTTTGTCTTATGGTGATGGTGTTGGGGAGTTGATATGCTCTTTATCTTCATTTGTATGTGTTTGTGTGCCGAAGTTGACTAGGAAGTTGACTGGAAGGTTGACTATCATATACTTTAATTCTCGGTTAAGTGGCAAGACACGCGAGATTTGCTTGCTTCGTGATGGAAAACGGTTATTTTCATGTTTTTGTTGCCACATTACATTTGGAGTATTACGTGTTCACCTTGCGTGTGTTAAAATTAAACACGAGTTGCTGTTCTAAAGGCTTTGAGTTTGATTGACAATCTTCCCTAAATTTGTTCCAAAGCTTAATGTTGCTCTTGTCGTTATTTGAGTTTTGTTTTATTCCCTAGTTCACTAGTCATATACATTTTCTGTTACTGTTTCCGCTACGCGACATGAAGATTTATTGCAAACAATTGACTTTGGTTGGTTACTAATTCTATTCCTTTTGCGGATTTTAATTTTGAAATTTTCAGTATTGCTTTGGTAGAGTTTGACTTGTCCAGCACCGACGTCTGATAGTACAATCACGTGAGTTCTCAGAAGAGTTCTTCCACAGAAGGTAGATGGGTTCTAGAATCCCATCTCATCAGCTTAGCAATGGCCTGTATGTATCAGGGCGGCCAGAGCAGCCGAAAGAAAGGCTTCCAACCATGACCTCAGCGGCCATGCCATATACCGGTGGAGACATAAAAAAGTCGGGAGAATTGGGGAAAATGTTTGATATTCCTGTTGATGGCTCAAAATCTAGAAAATCTGGACCAATAACAGGTGCACCATCGCGGACAACATCTTTCGGAGGAGCCGGTTCACATTCTGGACCAATTCATCCTAATGCTGCTGCTCGAGCTATCTATACTACTGGTGGTGGTTCAACTTCACAAAAGAAATCAAATTCCGGGCCGCTGAGTAAGCATGGAGAACCGGTTAAAAGGTCTTCTGGTCCTCAGTCTGGTGGAGTAACTCCAACCGGGCGTCAAAATTCTGGACCGCTTCCTCCTATTCTTCCAACAACAGGTCTCATTACGTCAGGACCAATATCGTCTGGCCCACTAAACTCTTCTGGTGCTCCTAGGAAAGTGTCTGGTCCTTTGGAAGCGACAGGTTCGATGAAGCTGCAAGGTTCAGCTGCTGCCGTTCACAATCAAGCTGTAACCGTTCTTAGTCAAGGTGATGAGTACTCCTTCACAAGGAATTTTCCAAGAGCCGTGTTTTGGTTATTAATTCTGCTTTTTGTCATGGGTTTCATTGCTGGCGGTTTTATTTTTGGAGCCGTGCACAATGCCATTCTCCTTATTGTGGTTGTGATTCTCTTTGGCTTAGTTGGTGCGTCTTTCACTTGGAATACTTATTGGGGAAGAAGAGCTATTATGGGATTCGTTGCTAATTATCCGGACTCTGAGCTAAGAACTGCAAAGAATGGACAATTTGTGAAAGTCTCTGGGGTAAGTTTTGCTTCTCTTGACTAAATCATTGGCTATTATTGGAAAGTGTATTAGGTGCAATGGTACAAAAACTGGTGCTGCTAAGATATGTATGTGACAATTCCACAAATATGTATGACTCTGTATGAATGTGTAATATTGAAATTTTATCTTTTATAATTTTACCGTATAGCTTAAATAAAAAATCTACTGCACAGATATAAGACCTGGAATGTTGAATGTGACCGAATACGTTAAGAGCTAACAAGAAAATAAACTTGGTGTTAGGTGATAATATTATATTATTATGATAAGTGATTGATCACATGAGACATGATAGGATTAGGTAAAAATTATTAAATAGTAGAAAATTGAGGTAGTTTGGGAATGTTCGGAGAAGATGCTCAAGGCACCAATGACAAGGGTAGACTAGAGGAATGATAGTTTGATAGAGGTAAAAGGTGATTGAGATAAAGCATATGTTACTATAGGCCACAATTGAAATTGAGAAGGTTTTAGATTTAAATGGTCTAGTAGTCTATCATTAGACATGACTCGTGATAGGAAATTATGATGATGTTTGATACATGTAGCCGATCCCATTTAGTGAAAAAGGCTCGGGTAGAGGTTTATTTATTTCCTTTCAGACATGACATGATCTCAAATGAAGCAAAAGTGTAAAATGATACGGCATTACCTATTTGAAATAATTTTATTTTCATTGAACGAACCACTGGAGCTGGTACTTTCATACACACTTAAATGACACAGTAATGTTTGGCTGTGATACTGTAGGTTGTCACTTGTGGTAATGTGCCTCTCGAGTCATCTTTCCAGAAAGTTCCCAGATGTGTATATACATCAACAAGTTTATATGAGTATCGAGGATGGGACTCAAAAGCTGCCAATCCTACACATCGGCGATTTTCTTGGGGCCTTAGACTGCTGGAAGTGAGTTATTTTTATTTTATTTTAAATACGTGTCTCTATGTCCTGTGATGAAATTTAAATAACTTAATGTCTTATTGTTTTGAGAATATTACTTCTATTTCATTTGATTGACCGGAATATATGTCATGCGACAGAGGCGTGTGGTTGACTTTTACATCTCAGATTTCCAATCCGGTTTAAGGGCACTGGTTAAGACTGGTCATGGAGCAAGAGTGACTCCATATGTTGATGAGTCGGTTCTCATCAATGTAAATCCAACCAAAGAAGAATTATCTCCAGAGTTCCTCCGATGGTTGGGAGAGAGAAATTTGTCAAGTGATGACCGCATCATGCGGCTGCAAGAAGGGTAACTTTTATCTATTTTTAGATATTCGAACTAACCTTATTTGTCCATCGATGGATGATTTCAGTGCATGGCTTATCCAGCACTGAAATATTGTAAGCTGTTGATTGTATTTAAAAACGTAGGTACTGTTCTCAATAGGGGTCACTATGAAGATTTTTTACACTGTCAATTAATCGTAATTTTCAGACCATCAAAAACATTTGAATTTAATAATAATCGTCAAACATATAATTGATTGTGATTTGTTGAAAGTGTATCAAAATTAAACTTTTCTTTTTAAGATTTCTACTGTTATATATCTAATGTCAAGTCGTGGTTTAAGAGAGATGATATGACTTTTGGTGTAACTTCATTTGTAATTCAGGTATATTAAAGAAGGAAGCACCGTGAGTGTAATGGGGGTTGTTCATCGGAATGAGAACGTGCTTATGATAATTCCTCCACCGGATCCAATCACAACAGGTTGCCACTGGCTCAAATGTATTTTTCCTGCTAGCTTGGAAGGTATAGTCTTAAGGTGTGAAGACATGTCCAAGAATGATGTGATACCAGTTTAACATTATGTGGAACAAGAATGTTTGTAGCTTCATCTTCTAATTGGTGGTTCTTAGATAGTATTCTTTTCCCCTCTATTATTAGTGGTGGTGGGATATATAATATTGACAGATTATTATAGATTAAGATGGCAGAAATTGTGTGTGATTGTGTTTATTTTTTCAATCTCTTTAAATAGTTGTATAGTTATGATTTGGTTTGATGTTCTTCTAGGATTTGCAAACTTTGGTAATGTTTGATGCAGTGAAAATTCTTAAATGTATGAAGCATATTTTGGTTCTGCTAAATAGAGTAAAAGGTTTCTATGGTGTTTGTAAATCTTTTCATCATGCATAGTTGTGTAATTTTGTATTTTGGGTTCGGTAACTTAGTGGCTAAACTCGCACACTATAAGAGTGTGGAGACTATGAGATTGGAACTATGACCCTATCAATAATACCTCTAGTAGTTACCAACTGATCTTTTACATCTATGAGTATTATGCTAAAATGTTGATCATATCTAATGTTAGTTCTGTCCTCCACTTCTTTACTCGCCAAATCAAAAAACTAACATTCTTTGTGTATGTCAACGTCATTTTCTATATCAATTTGGTGTCGGTCGATTTTTGAAACATTTTTGTTGAGAGGATAACATATGAATTGTTTATTATAGATGTAAAATGTGGTTATATTTCATTACAAAATCATATACCATCAATTTCTAAGTTGTATACTTAAGTCATAACCTTGCTTAAGAATTTGTTCTAGTATGTGTTTGGATTGGTTATTTATGCCTGAATAAAGAAAACACACATCATTCCAAGTAAATTTGCCTCTACCACCAAGCAACATTTTGTTATGGTTCACTTAACAATCTGGAAAAGGATCGGATACAAAAGATCAAGGTTGAGAAATACCAAAAAAGTGAGAAATCCAAATGTCAAACACAAATTTAATCCAAAAAAAGAATGTGTCAAACACAAATAACGGCAAGATGAAGATAATAGACAGATTGCCAATGACTAGAGTTGGATATCAAGGTCTGCAAATTAGCCCCTTTAATATCCGATTCGGGCAAGTTTTAAATCAATTTTTCGGTACATAAAAACTTTGATGAAGATTTCTCTTTAAGCCCCCCATGTTTCTTTTATATCCCCCATAAATTACATTTTGCTCCTGAAAACGGTGTAAAATATGAACAAAAAATTTCGGTTTTTACGAACCGAAATAATTGAAACCTCGGTATGTGAACTTTAGCCATCCTCTAAACTTCGGTTCGTAAAAACCAAAATTTTTTACAAGGGCAAAAACGTCCGTTAGAAGGGTATAAAAGAAACGTGGAGGATTGAAAGAAAAATCTTCAACTTTGATAAATTGCGGATTTGCAAGTTGCGATCCGTGTAACTTTATGTTATAATACGTCCACTGCTCCACCAAAATCGATTTATTGAAATCATTTTAAAGTATTATATGACATTTTTTTACTTGATACTTGAAAGTTGCAACCTATGAAGCCCCGATACGGGACACGATACGGATACGATACGATACCGATATGCCGATACGTGAAATTTTTTAAAATTTCCAATCCGATACTGCCGCGATACGTTATTTAAAAATTAAAGTTAAAATTAAATATATAAATACACAATATATAAACATACATAAAATCAATAATATTAATAATTAAAAGCAGAAAACATATATTCTTATACTAAAATTTTAGGACAAGTTCAAACGTTTAACTACCTATTACAGTATATAGTAGGATACCATAGTTTGTTTTTTTTTTTTTTTTTAAAAGTAAAAAACTATATTGACAAAGGAAAAACACAAGAAGTGTTAAAAATACAAACAAGCATGTCTGATACAGGAGCATCATAATAACTCAGGGTCAATTAATATTGGAAACTCCCAAGGTCTGATACATGAGAACATCTTAAGTTAGTCCCTATAACATAATGATTACTGATACATCTTAAGCTATACGTCTTATTGTAGTGTATTATACAAAAAGAACACCATTAAAACTATCCAAACAAAATCACAAATACTATCCAAAAAATAATCTTTGTATCGGACACATATCAGATATTATTTGTTTATTTAAAAATAATGATATAACTGATATTTTTCTGATACGTGTATCGGGATGTATCAGACACATGTATCGGGTATTACTTTTTATTTAAAAATAATGATTTAATCGATACTCTTCCGATACGAGTATCGGGACGTATCGAAAGAGTATCGGTATCAAGGACGTATCGGATATGATTCGTTACCATTTTTTGAGTATCGGGGCTTCATAGCTTGCAACATAAATTATCAACACCATAGTTTTTTTACTTGATTCTTGTTATAGTTTTTGGATCAACCCATATAATTGTAGACTAATGCAGGACAAACTCAGAATAAAGTATCACAACTCGTTATCATTCACAGTGGATCCAATCCATATAACATGTCAGTTTATGGGAAGTGTATTTAAGCAGGGTGAACTATCCAGTATACTTAAAAAATAATTCATCTGAATCGAAGAATTTGATTGACCAGAATAAAATCTCATCTCCCAACTATATTTTTTCATCAACAAGATCCGAATGCAATTCTACTTAGAACAATTAAAGAATTTATATTTTATCTATTTTTCTTCATTTTATTTTCTATAAACAGTTAAATTAAATAAAAAAAGTGTATATTATATAAAAAAAAATGATTAAATAAGGTGTAAAATGAAAGTTAGGTATTACAAATTACTAATTAACCAACCAAAACATTCAGTCACCGTCCCTTAAGAGATAGATTGGTTCTTTTTAGTCTCTAATTTGTTGTTGTAATGGTTGCATTTGATACGCATCTTTTTCTTTTTGCAATTTGGTTTCGGGTCCCGCGCTGGACTTACTAGATTGTGTTAGATGTGTCTGGAGCTCCTCTACAAAATTTTCTCTACGGGGGTTGCTTATGTTTACATACTTACCTGCCTCAAGGTGTTTCAACTGCACTGTGCCATTTTTTATTTGCTGCTCATCAACGAGTATCATCCAAGGGATCCTTTCTTTTGTTGCATAGTCTAAGTGCTTCTGTAATCTTTTGCTGACCAAGAAATCTGCTTTCACCCTAGCATCCCAGAGTTCATCAGCTAGCTCTCCGGCTAGTCTTACGTCATTCCCTAATATGCTTACTAGGACTTCTGTTTTTAACCATTTCTTGAGCTCCTCCACAAAATTTTCTCTAGGGGGATTGCTTATGTTTACATACTTACCTGCCTCAAGGCGTTTCAACTGCACTGTGCCATCTTTTATTTGCTTCTCATCAACAAGTATCATCCAAAAGATCCTTTCTTTTGTTGCATAGTCAAAGTGCTTCTGTATTCTTTTGTTGACCAAGAACTCTGCTTTCACCCTAGCATCCCAGAGTTCACCAGCTAGCTCTCCGGCTAGTCTTAAGTCATTCCCTAATATGCTTACTAGGACTTTTGTGTTGGTTGGTCGAGCTGTCTAACAAAAAGAACAAATTATTAAAAGGAAAACGGTGGTTCGTCTATCTAGAGGATAATTTAACTTTGACATTCATTCACATTACAACTAAATAAGTTAATAATCAAGTATTATGATCACCTGGTTCTGCTCCATAATGACAAATACTCTTTCGATTCCCAGACTAACACCAACTGCCGGAACTTGCTTCGAACCAAACATTCCTATCAGGTTATCATATCGGCCACCAGCAGCAATTGAACCAACCTGTGTATAAACGATAAAATCCATTGCTATATATAAGCAGAAGTCTTAAATAAAAACTCTGTAAATGAAACACAGACAGAAAGGGTCTATGCAAAATATAATTCATTAAATTCACAGCAGAATATAATCCATTAAATTTAAAACCATATAAACAAGAATTGGAGCTTAAATAGTTGATTCCCATTCTCTTATTTGTCTTTTCTACTCAAACCATTAGCAATGTTTCAATCCACAATCTTTCATTCATACAAAAAAAATCGCCATTAAAATTTATTTTTCTGCCTAAAATATCTAAAGCATTCTGTTATCTGATATGACTTGGATTTTATTTTTTTTACTATGAAAGTAAATGATCTTTTCAACCCTATTATGAGTGTGAAAGCGCCTTTTGTTTAACCCACCAAAAAAGGGAACTGATAATACTTCGGTACATCTTGTGTTTTGATTGATTTATGAAAATAGATTTAGCTTGTTGCATCTAGAGTTGTACAAGACAGTGAACATCCACAATATCTGGACTGGCAAAAGGCATTATTCTCCTCAAATGACGAGAGGACTAAGGAAGAAACATTTCAGAATGTGGAGAGAAGACAAAAGACATGAGAATTACCTGAGCACCCCCTTTAAAAACAGCTTCAAATATAACTCCAGTATAATAATCAAGACCTCTGGCAAGGCTCAAGTCAAAAACCACCTTATCAAGTCGTTTTGATCCATCCAGAGCATTAAATAAAATTTCCAGGTCATTCAATGCATCAACAGATCCAGCATTTTCTATGAAAGCACTGCCTTCTTGTTTAAGTTTAGATAATAACGTTAAAGGGTGTCCTTTTTCTTTAACAAAAGTTCCAATTCTGTCAGCTGTCTCAGCAGTTAATCCTTTCTCATCCACCTACAGCATGGAAGTCAGTATAAACCACATTACTAAACATAGGAAGTCATGGGATTACAAAAAAATAGCTTCCTGATATTAACAGTTAAAAGAAAACATTAATGTTTAAAAGAATTGTGACGAGACATATTCTAAAGGGCAACAACTATTGAATGCCTCAAAATCCTAAGCCAGTGTAATGCAAATAGACTTGCATAGTTCTATTGACATTTAAATTGTCAATGCAACTTTTTTTTTATGGAAATAAATGTAAACAATATCTTAAATCTCATTCCTCGGACTGTATTTGTTCAAGTCAGTCCAGCACATATCAGATTGATGAAATGTAGGTGATCCTCCATGTTAAAAAAAAAAAAGAGTGTTATCATATATTTCAATAAAAGAAAAAACAATAATACCGGTTTTGAAAGATAAACACACACAGTCTACTGTATTCAATGAACCACCATTTTCATCTAATCGAGTCCAACATTTGAAATCATAGATGTTACCAGTAACAGCAGAATCGAAAATGGATGCAACATACAAAATAATGTATGCGATGCACAGATTGCTCATGAATGAAGAAACAACAATAGAAAAGTCTAACTATGTCCCATTGATAAAGCATCCAAAACAATATTTATCAAAAAAATCCGTCAATAAATCATGCAAAACAATATTTAGCAAAAGAATGCAATGGTGCCAACTTGAATTACCCATAAACCAAACTATTTCCCATTGATAAAGCATAAGCTATAAAACATTTAGAAATTGAATATAAAATAAAAGCCCGCTGTCTTTCAAAATGTGCAACACGAGGAACAGTTTAAGCACGACAAAATTGGTATGCTCAATCATAATAAAAATAATTATAAAGGAAATATAAACAACATATGTCCTCACCATTTCTTTTCGTATTTGTTCAAATGGTTGTTTGTCCAACTTGTCAATACTTGAACATATAGTCCTAAACTTTTCAGGAGGTACTCCACATATTTGCATCATGCCATCCAGTAATTTTCTATGATTCAACTTAATCTGTGAAACAAAAAGAAAATTACAACAGATAGGTCATAGGGAAACACATAATATAATTAGAAGACATCATTGAATATGAAAGTTAGCCACTAAATTGGAAAACCACAGTCAATCATGAGTGCCCTCAAAACTCAATCACATTTAAGCTGGGATGAGTAAACTAGTCACATTTAACAAGATCATGAGTGCCCTCAAAACTCAATCAGCAGGCACATCTAAATTAATGATGTTATAAGGTTAAATTATAGCAAACCTGGGATGAGTATACCAGTCACTTAACATGATCATAGCAAAGATGACATCAGCCAGCATGTAATCTAATAATTGACATAACAAAGACTTGATAACAAGGTTAAACTACAGCACATGGGTCGGGTTGATCAAAATCATTCAGAGTTAGCACGATATTGCAAAAACTCATCAATCAACAGGTAGTCTGATAGCAACACATGTCTAAGACCTAATGCCGAGCACATATACTAGTACATGTTCTGATATTGTGCTGTGCCAATAACCGGTCACCAAAATGCGTATAGACAGACAATGAAAAGTAACGGTTCAAGAAATATAAAATCACAAGCTCAGTGAACGGTCTAAATAGTTCTAAAAACTCAGAAGCCAATATTTTTTGTCGCAGGAATGTTATAAAAATTTACCTCAAAATCCCCAATCTCAAGCTCCTCAAGCAATTCAGTCAAAATTCTAACAACCTCAAAATCTGGAGCCATTTTTTCATATGGACCAGCAATATCAAAGTCACATTGATAAAATTCACGGTATCTTCCTTTAGATGGGTTGTCTCTTCTGTAGACCTTAGCTATTTGGTACCTTTTCAAAGATGTCAGACCATTCATAGCTACAAACCTAGCAAACGGAACCGTCAAGTCATACCTCAAAGAACAGAGCTCCCCGCCCTGTCAAACAAGTTGATACCAGTTAACATGAAATGAAATTCAACTTTATCTAAGGATTTGGTGGGACCAATCTAGATGAGAACCTTAATGGCAGTCTGCTTAAAAAACAGAAGTCTAGATGCATGAAAACGATCAGAAATATCGGAAGGAAAAATTTTACAGTAAAAATATTTTTTTTAAAAAAAGAAAGAAATCACTACTTTGATGGATGTATTTTTTTTTCCTTACAATATTTCTATCTAGAGAAAAGAAAAAAGTTTGTCATGAAATCAACTCAACTAGTCAAGAAGTGAACAAGCAATAAGTTATATGTACCTGATCATCAAGATCATAAATCAACTTTGAGTCTTCTCCATATTTTCCCATGAGAATTTCTCGTAATTCAAAGACAGGTGTATCCAAGGCTGTGGCACCATGCCTCTCAAAAACTTCTTCTATTATTGAAAACGCGTTCTTTCTAATTGTCATTTGTTCTTTAGAAAAATCACGAGTTCCCTGATGTCACATTGTGATACTCAAATGTAAGACTGCCAACAATAGCATCCCAACCAGGGACAGAAATAAACAAAAAATAATTACATTATCTATAGGCAACACCATTGAACTAAATGCCTTCAAAATAAGTTCAAAAAGAAAACCGGTTCCACATTACATGAGGTTAGAATTGGATTACATATGAATAAAAGTAACACCTTGTACAAGATTCCTTGAAATATGATTTAACAATGAAAACTATCACTCTTGTGTCTCTATCAGACCAGATTACAACTCCACCGAGGTTACCAAACTCAAAAGACAACCTAAACTTAATGGAGCTTCCGTAAACTCGACTCGTAAGATTCTACCTCCTAATACAAAATTATATGAAAAAAAATCCTTTCATAGCATTCAAATACAGTACATATACCATGAAGGTAATATATTTTCTACCTTCAGACTTTATAATTAAGCAAACCGTAATGATACAATGCTTAAGCAAATATCAATCAAACTTAAATATTTCATAGATCAGTGTATGGATGCAACTGTTCAACAACTGATCAGTGTATTTAACATCATCAGTTAAAGAGTTCAAACAGTTTCAATTTGTCTACAAACAAGTGATAATGTTAACTAAGAGAACTAAAACATGCATATGAAACCTAGGTAACACAGTTAATCTTATCGATAAAAGAGTCCAATAAAATTACCTTGGGAACCTTGGGCAATCTTCTGCTTTCATTGCTTTCTAAAACATCCTTTACTTTCAATAAAAATTCATTGAATTCAGGTTTTGCCAAATCCAAAAACGATAGAAAACCAGCCACCCAAATCTCCAATAGCCGCGAATTCTCTGCATCACTCTTTTTTTCACTCTGCAACCTATCCTTAATGAGAGCCAAAATTGAATTAGTTCCTTTCCCCAAAACAGCTTTCTTCTTCTTCTTCTTATCAACTTTCGAACTCTCTCCATTTTCCGGAACATTTTCGATCTTTTCATTTAAGTCAGCAGCCTCAAATACAGCATAAGCAGTGATAAGTTCCCATGCCACAATTTTCCAAACAAGCCCAAATAACACATTGATTTCTTGTGCAAACTTATCATACATCTGTCCGAAATATACACGGAAAGATTCATTAACACTACTAATCAAACTATCACTAGTAGGACATTGCTTCCTAAAGATTTCACCGATACTCGATTTCAAATCATCGCTACCAATGGCCGATAAATTACTTTGAGCACGGACAAAACTAAACTGACCTAATTTCATCAATGCATCTGCCAAAGGCAACAACACATTACACAAAGCAAGCTCCCTACCAACGCGGATCGTAGAATGCAGCCGTTTCACTGTCTCCCTAAAAAGGCCATGAACTTCCGGAATTTTGATAATGGAAGGAACGTTTTGTTTTCCCACTAACTTAGAACCATTAAGCAAAATTCTCATAACAGTAGCAACAGAAACTTCCTCCTTAGAATCGATCAAGTTGAAAACTGTCACATCAGCATTCGATGCCTCACACCAAAACGCGGCGGCAACATCGGAAAATACCGCCAGCGCCGCCAATTGATCATCCAAAATAGCAGAAACACTCAACATGCTCAATTCTCTCTTCCGATTTGCAAACTTTCTATTCTTCTAGGTTTTTGTGCAATTTTTAAACTTACTTATTTATAGAAAATATTAAGTTTACTTTCTCCTCAAGGTAAAAAATTCTAATTTGTTTTTAATTGTTATTTTTCTAAAAATCTTTATCTCATTATCTATATTAATATATAATGGGGATACAATTTTTTGGGATGACTTTTTTGTAATTCCTATTTTACCCTTAAAAAATAACTTCCACATAAAAATAGATTTTCAGTTTTTTTTAGTAAATAATATTTTTTTTTTCTTAACAACTAAGCACAACTTCCACATAAAAATAGATTTTCAGTTTTTTTATAGTAACAAAAATATAATTTTTTCTTCTCAATAACTAACAAAAAAAAAAAGAGGTTACATAGTTATCAATTAAGTCCAATAAAAAAGAAGATTAAATAGTTATTTATATTTGCACAGTAGAGAGTATCGATCACAAAAAAAAAGAATATCGATCACACAAACGGGCACGGATAAAAAGCTCTTATTTTTGTTTCTAAGATTACAAATATATTTTTCTAAATATATTCATAAAATATATCATCAAAATATATTTCTAAATTATGAAACAAAAGTGTATTTTAAAAATATATTTATTAATTGTTTTCTATCGTTTTATTAATGTACACCTGTCGTTTTTACGCGCTAATTAACTAAGTTGTTAAAAAATTTACGCCTATTTAAGGCATGGCAATAAAATCCGTACCCGCGGGTACCCACCCAAACCCGCCCCGAGTTTGACGGGGAAAATCCGCTTTGACTGGGTTTGGGTTCGGGTTTGGGTTTTTCCCGATTTCAAAACATGGGGCGGGGCGGGTATCAGAGATACTAGTACCCACCCGAACCCGCCCCGTTCATATATAATTACTATATTACCCCTATTTTCGATAGTTCTTATCTACTTGTTTTAGCAATTTCAATTTTCGATAGACAATGATGCAGAATATGGTTATGTGGTTGTTTTGATGGTATTTTGGAATATTGGTTTGTACCGGTGCTATTTTATTTGGTTTTGATAATTTTAATATTGGTTTGATAATTTGAAAAATCATTTGTATGTTTAATTCATTGATATTTTTGGTTTGTACTTATTATTGGAAAAATTTTGTATTGTATGTTTGTTAGGGTTCAGGGTGGATTTTGGGTTTGGGTAATATTTTGATTCAGGGCAAAGAATTTCTTTTATCAAAATAAAAAAATTGAATCTAGTGCGGGCATGGGTTTGGGGCGGGGATACCCGAACCCATTTGGGATGGGGTTGGGGTTCAATTATTCATCCCCGTCGGGGAACGGGGCGGGGAACAGGGATTTATCAAGGATTCGGGTTTGGGGATGGGGATGGTAAAAACCGTCTCCGATCCGCCCCATTGTCATGCCTACGTACACCCGCACCCCTTACATGATTTTTTTATTTTATTTTTTATTTTCTTATTTCTCTATCTCTCTCTACCTATCTAAGTTACTAAAATTCCTCTTGTCATAATTAATTTTAATTCCACCAACTCATCCTCTCTATTAGGGGTGAGCATCGGTCGGGTTTGGTCGGATTCGGGCCGAAAATCGTCAAATCGATAAAAAATGCAACCATTTGGACTCAATTCCGACCGTTTTACGTCTTCGGTTTGTTCGGGTTCGGTTCATACCGGTGGTGGGTCTAACGGGTCGGTTTTAACAGATTGGATTGAAACGTTGTTTTTACATTTAAAATTTCATTGATCAAAAAATTATTTGTTTTTTGCCAATTCATTCAATATTTCGTACATAATTTTTTTTTTTGAAAACTTGGTATAATATTTCGCACATAATGCAACAAAAGATGCAATAAAAATAATGAGATGAAGTTAATTTGTTTCAAATTTGTAAATTCAACGACAATAATAGATAGTAGATGAGAAGTAAAAATTAAGATAAATCTAATTTTTTTTTATTTTTTTGAGATGGCAAAAATTTATTAGGCAAAAATTAGATAAATCTAAAATATTATCTTTCACATATTCTTTATCAACATATTACAAGCTAAAGTTTGTAAAATACAACATTTTTCTCCTCTAGAAAAGATAAATAAAATTAACTAAGTGAAGAACATCTGATATTAAGAGAGAAAAGAGGTGCTCGAAACTAGAAAAAAAATAATTTGTATTTTAGAAATTATTCGGTCGGTTTCGATTATGAATAGACGAAATTTTAGAGACCCGCACCCGCCCGTATACAACCATTCATGACCGATTTTTCACAATTACTGACCCGAGTCCCGACCCGTACCCGACCGAGTACTTCCATATGTTGACGATTATGTCGATTTCGAGTTGCGGGTTTGTGCTCACCCCTACTCTCTACCCTAATTTCTTTTTAATTAATTATTGTATCATGTCAAAACAATTAACAATTACACAAACACATCAAAACAAGTTAATTCATCCTATACTTAAATAATAATTCATCGCTATCAAAGAATTTATATTTTTATTTATTTTTCTTCATTTTATTTTCTATAAACAGTTAAATTAAATTAAATAAAGTGTAAAATGAAAGTTAGGGATTAATTAACAATAAAAAACAGAGAGAAACAAAGCACATGAAAGTAAACAAAAAAACAGAGAGAAAATGCAAGAAAACGTGAGAAAAAGATTGAGTTTTTCCGATTGAAGTGACATGGTTCGTGCGTCGGTGAAAGTGGGTTCAGCCAAATTGGTTGTGATCTGCGTTGGTCTTTTAGGGTTTGCTCTCATTGCCGATTTTCTATGGGCTTCTTCTTCTTCATCTCCTTCTTCAACTTTCTCTTTTTCAAATTTCAAAACTACAACAATCATTGTTCCTCCAAAAGAGAAGAAGAAAAAGGATAATAATTCTGTAAGATTACTTGCTGATGCTTATGCAGATTTACCTGGTCCACAACTTCATTGGGAAAAAATGGCAACTTCACCTGTTCCTCGTCTTGATGGTGCTGCTATTCAGATTCGAAATCGTTTATTCGTTTTTGCTGGTTATGGAACCATTGATATTGTATGTATCACTCTCTTTTCCATGCTTTTCATTCAAAAGGGTGTTTTTTTAATATATATATATATATATATATATATATATATATACTAGTAGTTAAGGATGTTTTGAATAAATAGCTTAATTAAGCAATTCTCATATAAGCACTTTTATACAACAAGATATTTCTTTAGTCAATGAGAAAATATGGTAAATTTGTTGTTTTCATATAAGCTATAAGTTTAAATAAGCTATACTGGCGATCTTATCGAAATTAGCTGAAAACATATCATAAGCTCTTTCAAATATGATGTCAAGTGTTTACGGCAGTAGATTAGTGTATATAAGTAGTTCATAAGCAAATCCAAATGTATCCTAATAAGTGTTTATTTTATATAAGAGCTTTTATGTATAAGAAATTTCTTACAACTTAGTTAAGCATGTATTGAATAAGTGTTTATCGTATATGAGCTTTTTGTATAAGCTGTTTCTAACAAGCTTTTATTGTATAAGAGCTAAATTGTTTCTAAAGTTGAGCTTTTACCATATAAGAGCTTTTACGTATGAGTTGTTTATAACGTCGTGCTTTTATTGTATAAGAGCTTTTATGTATGAGTTGTTTCTAACTTCATGCTTTTATTGTATAGTAAGTTGTTTTTAACATTGAAGAGGAAAAGAGAGTAAACTCTGAGTAAGATGAAAATAGCTTACGGAAATAAGATACATGGAGCTTAGAAGTATCATGAACTTTTTCCATAAGATCATCGATACACTTACACAAGTGCTTAATTAGCCCATATAAAATTTTCCAAACATGTCTGAGTGTTTTTGTTATATTCTATGGTGTTTTGTAGGTACATTCTCATGTTGATATATATAATTTTGATGATGGAACTTGGGGAGGACGTTTTGACATGCCAAAAGAAATGGCACATTCGCATTTAGGAATGGTGACAGATGGAAGATACATTTATATCGTCACTGGGCAGTACGGTCCACAATGTAGAGGTCCCACTGCTCGCACCTTTGTGCTTGACAGTGAAACAAAACAATGGAGTGATCTCCCTCCTCTGCCAGTCCCTAGGTATGAATGCATATACTTGATCTCTCCAAATGGTTGCACGAAGTATGATATTGATATCAAAGAAGTTTTTTTATTTCCCTTTTGTAGTTCTTTATGTTGCTTTAGGATGTGGTAAAGACTCGATCTATCAATCACTTGCATATTTTAGTCATTAAGAAAGAAATTACCAATGCTGAATCTTGATCTCCCTTGAATACCATACCATGATAGAGAAGTTGGTTGTGCAGAGGTGTCTGAAAGGCCCATCTCATCTCTGTTCAACCAAATTATCTCATCTAATTGAATTGGGAAGTTGAAGATTCAAAGTAATGGGAAAAGGCTTTTGATTGATATAGTCATCCCCACATAGTAGGAAAAGGCTTTTGTTGTTTCTATTCACTTGTCTGACTTATTCTTTGGCTATAAGAAAATTGTGGCTTTGTATGATTTGTCTTTAGATGTGATTTACTGCAACATTTTGGTGTTTGTTCGAATCATGTAGTTGACTCGATCTAGTGTAAAAAAACTTTCCTTTTTTCTTGTTGCTCTCTACTCGGATTGCATATAATTTTTCTTGTATCGGGTTTTGGGTGGAAAATATTTTGACAATATTATACTCAATTTCAGATATGCACCAGCAACTCAACTTTGGAGAGGTAGATTGCATGTGATGGGTGGCAGTAAAGAGAATCGACATACACCTGGATTAGAACATTGGAGTCTTGCTGTCAAAGGAAAAGCATTAGAAAAGGAGTGGAGAAGTGAGATACCCATTCCCCGTGGAGGACCTCACAGGTTCTTGGCTGTCTATTACACTATTCATTTAATTGATATCATATGATGAGTACTACTGAGCTACTATGTCTATAGAAATAACATATTAGTAATGATATTTTGTTTTATTATAGCACGAAAAATATTGATTAGAACTATAAATAATGTATTTTCTAAACCAGTCTGTTTTGCTACTGTTATTATCAATAGTTTTTTTGCAATACATTTTTATCTGTGTTTTCTTATGTGAATGCCAGAATGTATTATGTTATATGTCACATGCAATTTGTTACTGACGAATGTCATATTTTAGGGCCTGTGTTGTAGCCAATGATCGTCTCTATGTTCTTGGTGGTCAAGAAGGTGATTTTATGGCCAAACCCGGGTCACCTATTTTTAAGTGCTCGCGCAGGATGGAGGTATGTCACAAATATAATAATGTTATGATTCTTGTCTTATTTAGTCCTATTGTGATCAACCTAACTTTCTTCCACGGCGCTGCTCTATAGTTTGACGCTCCCTCTGACTCCTTGTTTATTGTCTTGTCAGGTGGTCTATACTGATGTTTACATGTTGGATGACGAGATGAAGTGGAAAGTGCTACCTCCAATGCCAAAACCAAACTCACATATTGAATTTGCATGGGTGCTCGTAAACAATTCTATTGTTATTGTCGGAGGCACAACAGAGAAGCACCCTGAAACTAAAAAGATGGTTTTAAACGGAGAAGTGGTCCAGTTTAACTTGAATACTCTGGTACAGAATTCTCTTATAAAGCTCGTAGGAAATTTGTTTTTGTTGCCTCATATTTGTTTTATTCTTATATGCATTTCACTTGAAATTGGGATTTGACTACAAAATATCTCTAGTTCTCTTCACAGCCATGAAACTTTTATAATTTTGAACTAAACTCCTGTTTTACCTTTTCTCGATATCTGGAAATAGTACTGCTGTTCATCCAGGGTCGGCAGTGATTTTCACCAAATGTTAAAATTTTGAGTTGCTGGAGTAAGATCATTAAATATAATAAGATGATTGGGCACTCTTCTTTTTATTTATTTAAAACCCAATCTTACATTTGAATGACAAAATGGGCTTTGAAGTTTGAAGTGTATGATTCCACCGAATGCATGTTTCTACTGTCATATACTCGCCATTCAGCGGAAATGCCGATTCATATTTTGTACTCTTGAGTCCTTTTTAGTGTATGGTTCTTCAAAGCCCCTTTAAACTTTAATATTTCTATTTAGTATCTTGTGTCATAAATTATTGTTCGTCAAACATTTCTCTGCACCTTATTTGCTGTCAATATGCAATAGAATTATAGAAACAAGAAATAATCTACAACTGCTTTAATGTAATGCTTGATTACATGCCTGTACATATCTCAAGTCGGTTGTCTGCCGATGAAGGCAACAACAATGCAATTCAATTGCTAGTAGGAGCATCATATAATGTTATCAGTCTCTGATAGTTCATTTTCAATGTTATCAATTTTGCAGAAGTGGTCAGTGGTTGGAAAATTACCATACCGGGTGAAAACTACTTTAGTTGGATTTTGGAATGGATGGTTGTACTTCACTTCAGGACAGAGAGACAAGGGTCCTGATGATCCATCACCGAAAAAGGTCGTCGGAGATATGTGGAGAACAAAATTAAAATTGAACGAGTGAGCAATTGCTGTGGAATCTTTTTTTGTAGCTATTTTAGCTAACTTTCCAAAAACGCAGCGGGTTGAAGAGGCCGAAATATTACATATTCTTTGTTGCTAGAATATTCATTGCTGTAGCACTTGTTTGGTTTCAAGTTGAAAGGAACAAAACACACGTCTAGAAGGTAAAACGTGAGTTTTCTAGGTTGGCGTGATGTTTGGATCTCTGATGAGAAAATTGATTATAGTATAAGCACCTCCTTGTAGCTTCTTTGGCTAGTTAAATTGATTCTACTGATACCTCACATATTTTACCAGTTATACCCCTCTCACTATTGTCCTTCTCGTCACGATTCTGAGGAGAATAATTAGTTACTTTCAATGTATGACATATTTGAAGATAAAGTATTGATGAGTTTTCCTCTGATAAGTTGTTGTAAGCATATTTAAGTGTAGATCTGGTTAGAATTCTGCTGGCCAGTTTGTGTTCATTGTGAAGTATTTGGCTTTTGGTGTTGGTTTTCTCTTTTAAGCACTTCACCCTCAGACAACAAAACAAATAAATTCTCAATGTTTTGGAATTTGGTATATTTGATATGAAGTCAATAATTTTTATTTGAAATATATCTTGTTTAAGAAAAAATTTAGACTTTTTTAATCTTGTTTACTGAAATTGTATAGTTTTGGATTATTTTGTTATTGCACAGCTTACAACCTTTGTATAGAGGTGTTTGACATGCATGATGCATCTCTTTTTAACCACTCATGCAGTTTACATATTAACCACTTGCGGTAGACCAGGGTGACACACTTATAATGCATCAATTATACAATAAAGGGTGACACACTTATAATGCATCATTATATAATAAATAAAACCTTAATTTAACAATGCAGAATGTATAAATAATAAAACCACATCACCTTTCATACCAAAAAGAAAGCTCCTCATATACGATAGCACCAATGATAGAAGTAGAGAATGCTATCCTTCTTCTTTATTTCATCTGCAGAGCCTAATCCCTTTTCCCCCTCTCCCGAGGAAGCCGGAGATACAGAAAGAACCGTCTCCAGCGCACCAATGGGAAACGAGCCCCCCGAAAAGATTTTGATCATAGTCGTTGAGCGCGTCAAGTTGACACTACTTATAACTCTTTTTGCCTTCTAACCCGTTTTCTAGGGGCTAGACTCAATGGCTGGATTATTATAATATAAGACAAACATGTTTGCATTGGTAGCAATTCTTAGCGGTGACATACTTAGAAAATATAAGGAATATATAATATAATTATGGAAGCTAAACCACGGGTAAACAAGCACATGAAACAAGACAACGGCCAACGATCCGTTCCCTCACCCCCAATAGAATAGAAAAAAGTGATCCATATTGATGCAAAGCGGACAGATGAAGAAGACTGGCGCCTACTAAAATAAAGGAGAGTAAATGATGAAGACTAAAAAAATGATTTAAGGTGGCATTGTCCACGGAGAAACCACCCCAAAGCCAAGTAACTATGGTATCTCCTACTACAGATATGGCGCTAGCTAAGCTTGTAATTACTGTAGCCCCCCAAAAGCTCATCTGACCCCAAGTGTGATAAGTCCGTTTTATTGGATAGCAACGTTTTCTTTCATATTTACATATTTAGCTGGTACAACCGTTTACTCAGTAGTGGTTAGCAGCATAAATGCAGAGGTGACACGATGTTGATCAAAGCCTCTTTGTTTGTTCTTTTATCATTTTATCGGATCATGCATTGATGGAATTCCTAGCTAGGAGCTCCATTCTTCCGTAATATGGATTAAAGTAATTTTCATAAAAAACTGATTGATATCATGTTTAATCTCACCCTAATCAATCAATGGATTAACTACTTGCCAAACAACTAATAAAATCATACCCTACGACCTGCCAAACAAGTCTCAAGCATAGTACTTAGTCTGAAATTATAGTTATTATTAAGGGGTGTTTAAATCTAAACCGATTCAAATAAAAACTGCAAACGAATCCAAAAAAATCAAAAACAGCAAAAAACCGAATTTTTTGGATGCATATGAATGTTCTTTGGTAAAAACCTCTAAATCGAATCAAGCTTCGGATTAATTTTTGAAAATCAATTCAAACCGTGTACATATTTTAATATGTATTTTACTTTTTATTTTTTATTAGTATATATATTGCATTAACCTATTATTTGTTGATTTTAGTTTTTTTAATACTACTTATTAAGTTCAATTTGATCTATAAATAATAAAAAAAATTAGTCATAGTTATATAACATGAAAAATAATGATTTTTCTTTTGTTTTTTGAAAGGAAAATAATGATAAATATGCACGAGCATTACTACTGTACAATTTGCACCTACCATATCATTAACTAGTATAAGCTTTTTTTTACAAGGAATTAACTGGTGTAAGCTGTTTATGCAATGCATCAGTATATGGTCATCAACTAACTAAAATTAACAAAACTCCTATATCTGTTTTTTTCAAAAATAACAAAACTCGTACAGTTAATGGTCATCAACTAACTAGAATTAAAATCAAACTCCTCATGGCATCTCAAAGATGATGCACAAAATATGAAAAGTTATATGACATTAACCGGTATAAGTTGTCAACGGTATATTAGTATAAGCTGTCAACGGTATATTAACATATTTTCTTTTTAATGACGCATCTTCCGACACAACCAATCACTCGGTATTGCAAAGTTACTTCCCTCTCAGGATAACATAACGGATCCATTAGTTTTCTGTATCTTACAGATTCTCTTCATGATCTTAGCAAAAGCTTGTTTGTCCTGCACATATCAAACAAGCATACGATGCAATGTTCAGCAAAGTTTTAACATGAACAAGAGCAAGTAAATGATTATGCCAATAAATACGAACAAGATAACATGAACAAGAGCAAGTAAATGATTATGCTGATAAATACAAACAAGAGAAGACAATTTATACTAGCTGGGAAGCGGAAACAAGTCCAGCATCCGACAGCAAGAGGGAGGAAGTATTTTTTCCTCCTTTATATTCGGCCAAAAGTTCGAAATTTTAGACAATCATATTCTCGCAAATTATACCAGTTCGCTGGCTTTGACCAATACATTCTAGTTCACCAAGAAATATGTTTTTCTTTTTCTGGACAGCTATGTCTAATCTATAGTTGCATTTTCTGGTTTTTGAAAATGGCTAAAAATCAGCAAGTAGCCACATGCTAGAAATTATGTGGGAAATCCCGAGTTCAAACCCCGGCCCCCTGCATATATAATGCAATGTTCCTACCAACTAAGCTCTGCTCACGGGGACTGGTTAAAACTGTTTTTAAATGTTATATATTAATTAATTAGTTAATACATGACTGCCTCAAGCTAAGAAAATGTGCCATAAGGATTTGCATGTTCATATATACAAGTTAATTTGGTAAAATTGATACTCTCGTTTCTTTAATTTGTGCAAAATAACATAATATGACATTTATTGTGGGGGTCCTTTTCACCATATTTAAATTTGATCAAATGTTGATTCAGAATTAGACTATTTAAAGATAATGAAATTCAGAATAGTTAAGCAAACATATTCGGTTTAAACAAGGATAAAGCAAAATTAGAGTTTACCTCTGCACATCTTAATCTTCCCTTAAATTTAGCTACAAGCTCCCGTGTGGTTAAGGGGGTCCCTTGCATTAGAACAGCCCTAATTTCTTGCTCGGTTACAGGCCCAGAAGCTGCGTTAGAAGACCCAGTGTTTGATGACGGTGTGCCGTTTGGAGGTGCATTACTTTTAGATGCAGATCCATTTACATCTTTTCCAGATGATTTTGGTTCCTGATTCAATCAATAAAATAATTAAGAATTTCAATAACAGCAATAGGAAAAACACTCTAAAAATCAAGTTATTTGTAAAAAAAAGTTCTCTTGGCAATTTTTTTTTTAAAAAATCTATGACATGTTAGAATATATTAAATATCTAATAAACTTGGATGACCCAAACCACGATGAATGATATCAGGAGATGTAGAAATACTACAAACCATAGAATTATCAGTGTGAACCGAAGTGGCTGCAACAGGAGTTTGTTGGGCTGCCATCGAACTACGAACAATAATAAGCCTCAAATGTGTATGGGGGAAAGGAGGCAACCAAAGAAATTTACCACGAAGTACTTAGAAACTAAAATTGAGTCCAAACAATTGGAAAAATACTTTCGAATAATAACCGAATCAAAAACAGCAGCTGCACTAAACAACCAATTACCAGAGCTACAAAAACCTCACAAACCAAACTTTAAGCGTGCAAAATACTAGGAAAACAGCAAAGAAAGCCCAAAAGAACGTAGGACCCACAAACTGAAAGTGGGCCTAACAGAGCCAGAAGAGAGAGGCTGGTCAAGTGGAACCATCGGCGGCAAAAACGGTGGACATTAAGGTGGGGCGTTACTCACATGCGTCGGCGAACAAGCAGAAAACCACCGCGGCTGTGAACCCTTTAGACTTCTATACAGCAGAGAATCAGAAACAAATAAGGAAACCAACTCTATCCTAATAGAGAATAATCAACCCTTTAGACTTCTATTTGTTGTTGAGTTGCAGCGCAGGCACATGAGGTTGTTTTTTGGTGGATTATGCAAATGAGGTTTTTTAGGATTTTTTTTTGCTCTGGTGTGTGTCTGTGTGTGTACAAGTTTGTCTTTCAATAGGATCTTACGAGTTGTATTTCGATCTTTCACCGGTCTTCTGATCCTACTTAGAATCTCGTGTTTGACTACATTGTAAAGACCAACTTAATTGTCCAGTTCTATATTTTACAATGTCTTTGAGCAGCTAACATTAATGAAAAGGTAAAGCAAAGCAATAATTATAATAAAAGGAGCAGTCATAATCAAGCTAGCCAACAAAAAACAAAGACTTACATTTTCTGTCTTCACCTTCTTAGGTGGTACACCAATAGATGGCTTTGCTTCCTCATTTGTTTTTCTTTTCCCCTTTGAAGACTTTGAAGTAGGTGTTCCACGAGCAGGTCCTGTTGCTGTAGGTTTTGAAGGACTGTTGTCAACAGGCTCTTCCTTAGGCGCCTTCTGCTTTGCAGCAGTCACAGGAGGCACACCAAAATCGTCATCAATCTAGACAAATAAAAATCCGCTGATTAAAAAATGCTGAATTCTAGTTCAAACCATAGGCAAAAATTTAAAAAATGTCAATAAAATTGGAACTAGTCAGACATTTCCTTGATAGAGAAGTTACAAAAAATGTAAAAGCTATCTGTAGCAAACAATAAAGGGAATTTAATTTGCACTTAACTATCCTTATCTTTCATCTTATAAGTGGAACAAAGAACAATAAACAATTATAGTAAATCGACAATAAGTAAAAGGAAAGGGAGAAGTGAAAAGAGTAAGAAGGAATAAAACCCATACATCGTCGTCGTCATCATCGTCATCATCATCCTCTACATCAGATTCACTCAGACCACCACTTCGTCCAAGCAGCTTCTTCAGCTCTTTCCCAGATTTACTCAGACCTCCCCCTTCTTCATTATTTTCATCCTCCTCCTCATCATCATCATCCTGTAATTATGATTAAAAGAGTAACTTAACAAGGAATGCTTGAATCAACAACACTAAATAAACCAAATATGGAATTGCCCTCATACAAGTCCCCAGAGATATAAACATCAAGGATGCTTGTCATCAGTCTCATGGGTTAGATTCCTAAAACTGGGTCAAAACGTAACCCAACTCACATACAAACAAGACGTAACCCAACTCACATACAAACAAGAATAACTGATAGGAACTTGTTCCTATCTAGCAAGAGAATGCATTTTATAGATGAAAAAAGGGAAATTACAGAAGAAAAAGGGCAGAGCTCCAAGAAATGGAGGAGACTTCTTAGACCAAAGCATAACCAACAAACAAAGATTACATGATACCTTGTGTGTATCCCCTTATACCCAGTATTATAAAGAGGGATGACCATAGGCAAAGGGTGGTTTCTTTTATTTCTTTTTTTGAAAAACGGCTCAGCCCAGCATCTTAGTTAACTCACTGGTTAAGTGAGACAAGCCAAATTAACTTGGATTTTTAATCAAAATTTTAACAACCCAACTCACTAGTGGACTTGATTGGCTTTGCATATGATGCAAAACAAATATATAAAGTTGTACATAAAAGGTAAAAAAATCTTAGGGATTGAGAGAGATCATAGTTGTGGATCTCCTCTATCTAATGAAACTAACCATATCAAGGAATGAGAATGAAACCAATAAATAAAAAGAAAATACAAAAAGTAATCAATATAATCAACCAGATCAATAAAATCCATATAGACAAAACTATGGGGATAAAATGTTTTAGCTTCTTTATTAGGTCCAAAGATAGACCATGTACCTCCAAATCTCTCCCAATGGTTTGACCTATAGTTTCCTTTGTCTCTCTTTACCAACTATTAAATATTTAAATATCTTTCATCTAGTTAACCCTCTATGAGATCTAAAAGTCCATAAATAAATCCATACCTAATATATAATCAATTGTAGAATCAGCTATGACAAAGGGAAAATATGACTGACATGTCACATTTCACAAGTATATAAGAATTTGGACTGGAAACTAACCTGCTTGATTTCAGGAGGAGCGGGGACTTCAGGATCCAAATCTTCCCTTTCGTCAGGATTATCAACACCTTCATCGTCATCAGTGAAAATCTCTTCATGCTCCCAATCATCACCTGTAACAGATGTACAAGTACAAATATGCTCAAAGAAAGAATAAGCACATAGTGATTTCATAGTTTTCAATTCATATTGGGTTAAGCCTCTCTCTCTCTCTCTAAATAGTTTTTCACTAGCTTTTATTTTTACTGACAGAAAAATCTTAAGAAAAAAAATTTGACACATTGATGATGGATCTGCACTATAATATTTTTTTTTATAATCGGAAACTTTCGTCTAATCTCACACGAGCAAATTTTCTTTCCAGCATTGACAAGCGATATGAATTCTATCATAGCTGTTCTCTATCCACAGTCAAACTAAATACTTCAAAACCTGGACTATATGATGCATGCATATACATATATATTTTTCAACTTTTAAGAAGCAATCAATTTTATTTCTTTATTTACTCTCTAAGCTATCCTCTTCAAGGTGAAAAGATCCATGGCACTGAAACAATCAAGATGATGAAAAATGGACATGTAGTATATGACATAATTTATACCATAGTATAATTGTTTCCTCTCATATCCAATATTTTATGATAGGTCATTACTACATAAAACTAAACAAAAGTAAGATACTCACCCTTTTCAACATCATAATCATCATCATCATCGCCATTTTTTTTATTCAGTCCAAGTCTATTCTTTCTATCTACTTCCTCATCTTCATCTTCCTCTCCTTTATCTGAAGAAGGGCCTTCATCATCATCGTCACCAGTTTTTTTACGGTTTCTCCCACTACCTGCGTTGCTTTCCTTGTCATCTAACTTCACATGTTCACCAAATGCAGCAGGGCCATTATTTGCTGCTTTCATCATCCATCTTTGATATCCATCAGCAGTTTTTTTTCTATTATTCATCTTCTCTTCTGCTTCCTCCAAAGTCAACTGCTTATATTGTGCAACCTTGTTAAAGTTGTACCTAAAAAAATAGTATGTCAAACATCACATCTGCCTACTGTCTTTGAGCAGTAACAAACACCAACAAGAAGATAAAAACAAAGTTCTTTTCACAAACAAAATCTTTAACAAACATACCAGGACCCAACAGGAATGGCAACAAACTCCTTCTTTTCCTTCATTAGCAGGTAATATGTAGCCGATTGTGAACCTTCCAAGTGACCCTGAAACTGGGACTGACCCGTTTCATCCTCCAAGAGCCAAGGCCTGTTCTTGTACTTTTCCTATGTAATGTAAAAATAAATCACACATGAACAAAAAAGATAAGAAAAAATTGACCTATTATACATATAATCATCTTCTAATGTCCACAGAAATCATCAACTAGACAACTCAATATTTGACCTAACATTACCATGAAATGATATCTTATTGGGTTTTCATCACACTATTAATAAAACACAATTCGATTATCCACGTTGCACCACGTAACAGCATTGTCATATACATATTTCATTCATACATTACATACTAAAGAAACCCCATACAAGCCGATTTTCTCGCAACTTCAAGTATAATTAAAGCAAATACATCAAAGTATTACAAATTCACAACTTCTAAATATAATGCAAGAAAGCCACAATTACAAATTTTGAATACCCGCATAGAATCAGTAACTTGACGACTCTTCAATCCATCCTTCTGCAAAGACCATTTATTTTCAGCACTTTTCTTCTTTGAAAAATCAGGCAAACCAGCCATAAACCTTCCAATAAAGTAATTTTTATCGTTGGCAGAACTTGCACGAACATTATATTCCTATCACAAAAATTCATTCATTCATTCATCAAGAAATTGCACGAAGCCAAAACCTAATAGAAAAATTGAACAAAAATTCAATCTCACTCGAATCAAACGAGTTAATGTGGCGCCACAGGTGGAACATTTGGCGCGATTTTCAGCCATGGTTTTGCCACACGGGGAACACAGAGTCATGTGCTTGCAATTGCTTCCGTAGAGACTTGTGGTTTCTCCACATCCGATACAACATGATTTCAATTGAAGATTCATTGATATTCGAATTACCGATTACAATAAACGAAGGGATTTTGTTTCTAGGGTTTGGTGATTGTAAATGCGATGCAATTGTAATATATAAAACCAGATTTTATTTATTGTAAATGTTCGATTGTTCAAAATTTTCAATGTTCATTCATTCATAGTTTTGCGGAAGAAACTTTCTTAATGCGCTGAGTAGCATCTCTCTTTGGTTAGAGAGAATAAGGTATCGTTTGGCCTGACTTTTTTTCCTCTTATTTAGAGCTTATGCAAACAACTTATGCAATTTTTATATATTATTATAAGTTTGTTAAGGTAGTTTATGATAAAATAGCTTATAAAATTACAATTTTCACTAGTGTGAACTTATAAAATAACATCAAACTTAATTTATATTGCATAAGCTATTTGCATAAGCTCAAAAAAAGCTAGGCCAAACAGACCCTAAATAGTACTGTAATTGGGCAAAAGGATAAAAAAGCCCAATCTTCTAAAAAAGGATTAAGATCCAATATATTGAGAATTACTTTTCGCATCCCCTGAGGTTCCTCAAGCACCCCCTGAAATTACCTAATTACCTTTGCTCGCCTTTTAGAAAGCGAACACTTTTCGCATTCTAAATAGCGAGTGTCAATATTTTATACTCAAACTGAACGCCGCCACCACCCATGAATGAAAAAAAAAAGAGTTCGCATCCTAGGGAGCGAACACTGTTCACATCCTAGGGAGCGAACTCTTTTTTCATGATTTTTTCATCCATGGGGGGTGCCGGCGTTCAGTTTGAGTATAAAATATTGACACTCGCTACTTAGAGTGCGAACTAAAACATAGTTCGCTACTTAGAGAGTGAACTCAGTGTACACTTTAAAAAGGGTGAAGAGGACACAAAAATTGGACTTTATAAGGTTCGCATCCTAAGATGCGAACTGCGATGTTCCCATTTTTGCAATTTTACACACTTGCTTTCTAAGTAGCAAGAGGGATAAAAATGGAATGCCGAAGGGTGAAAAAGAGTGTTGGGGGCTTCGAAAAGTAAATCTCCAATATATTTATTAGATAAAAAGCCCAATCTTCGAAAATACTAAATTATTTCATAATATTTAAAAAGATGGCTTAGATGTAGTTTTAGCTCCCTCTATTTTTAATTTTTTGAAATTTTGATCCTCCGTTATATAAACCAAATTTTGATCCTCCGAAATATTTAAAAAATAACTAGTTTTGAGACCCGTGCATCGCACGGGTCTATTGACTTTTATTAATAAAATATTATTAAAATATAAGGTAAGTCATTGTGTTCTTTTTTATAAAATTTATTAAATTAATAATTTTTTTTTTAAATAATTGTCCCGTATATGATTTTTGTGTAATAAATTATAATTAATAATAACAAATATTTATTATTCAATTCCTTTTTTTATTAAAGCAACTGTCCCGTGTATAATTAATTTTTTTTTATCAAAGTAATTGTCCCGTGTATGAATTTTGATTCAATTTCTTTTATGTATTAGTGATAAATATTTTATCTTGTGTTTTTTTTATATATTTATTATTGATGAGAATTTATTATTCCATTGTTTTAAAAAAAACTATTTGTGAAAGCTCATGTCTATTGATTATTTTTTTTAATATTTAAGATTGATATTATACTAAAGTATAAAATTAATTTATAATAAAATATTTAGAAAAATGTTATAAAATATTATTAAAATATAAGTGACGTTATTGTTCTCATGCTTGTAAAATTTATTAAATTAATATTTCTTGATTAAAGCAATTGTCCCGTGTATGATTTTTGTGTAATAAATTAAAATTAATAAATATTTATTATTCAATTCCTCTTTTTTATTAAATCAATTGTCCCGTGTATGATTAAAAAAATTTATTAAAGCAATTGTACCGTGTTAATTCGTAAGTTTTTTTGACGCATGTTAATTCATAAATTTTCACAAACAAAAATTATATCTTTATAAACTTTTTTCATAAACTACCTTATAAAACTTATAATAAATCAATCCAAATGGGTTCATTTTGTGTAATAAATTAAAATTAAAATTAATAAATATTTATTATTCAATTCCTTTTTTTTATTAAATCAATTATCCCGTGTATGATTATAACTTTTTATTAAAGCAATTGTCCCGTGTAAATTTGTAAGTTTTTTTTACACATGTTAATTCATAAGTTTTCACTAACAAAAATTTTATCTTTATAAACTTTTTTCATAAACTACCTTATAAAACTTATAATAAGTCAATCCAAATGAGTTCATTGTGTTTTATTTCTATTTTTATGTTCTTTTATTTTTAAGCTCATAAATAAGTATCTTATTTTATTAGGTTCTTCTATTTTTATTTTTTATATTTAACTTTTTTTGACTAAAAAAGTTATATATAAAAAAAGTTAATATATAACTTGTTATATGTTAGATTGAGTTATCATTCATCATTCAAAAAAAAATTACTATTTTTTCATTAAAAGAAAAAAGTTTACACTATTTTTTATATTATCTTTTATATTGATTTTTGTTCTTATTTTTATGCGTAAATTTTTTTTAATTAATTTTTTTTGTTAGAAGAATTTGATTAATATCTTTTTTTAGATGTGGTTTCCGATGCTATTTTTATGGGAAGATTTATTTATGTTTATCTTTTTTTTCTTCCTATTTTTGTTTTGTATCTTTTTTTAGTTTAGAGTTAAAATTACATTTAAGGGCATAAACTCTGAAATATTATTAAACTTGATTGGACAAATTTGGTATTTTAGTAGTAGTTTCTTTTAATATATTGTAAGTAGATATATAAGTTGTTATATGTTAGATTGAGTTAACATTCATCATTCAAAAACAAAAATACTATTTTTTCATTAAAAAAAAAAGTTTGCACTATTTTTTGTGTGTATCTTTTATATTGATTTTTGTTCCTATTTTTATGCGTAAATTTTTTTTAATTAATTTTTTTTGTTAAAAGAATTTGATTAATATCTTTTTTTAGATGTGGTTTCCGATGCTATTTTTATGGGAAGAATTATTTATGTTTATCTTTTTTTCTTCCTTTTTTTTTTGTATTTTTTATGCTTATCTTTTTTTCTTCCAATTTGTTTTTGTTTTTTTTTTAGTTTAGAGTTAAAATTACTTTTAAGGGCATAAACTTTGAAATATTATTAAACTTGATTCGACAAATTTGGTATTTTAGTAGTAGTTCCTTTTAATATATTGTAAGTAGATAGAAAGAATAAAGCGTCAAGTTACAACTTTATTTTTATATACCGAAGCAAATGCACATAGAGAATACTTATTTTATTAAATTCATACAAAAAGCTATGTTTATTTTTTATTCATGAATATATATACTTCTAATTGATAATATATTCCAAACAAACGAAATTTGACGAAAGTCTAAAAATCCACTTACCATATAAAGGCAGTATAATGATATAGAAAACATATAATGGATGGATTGGTAATTCCAAATAAAAACTAGTATAATTCTTCGCTTTCTTGCTATCTTGTTGTCGTAATAAACAACACAAGAAGAATAAACTATTAATGATGTATAAAACTCAAACATCTCAAACATGGAATCATCAAGTCAGAACTAGCATGAGTTTTAGTTTCTTTTTCTAGTTTTTTTATGTTAATTGTTAAAGCAGTCTATGAGACAAGTCCATTTTCATAACGGTTTTTTTTCTAGGCCGGACTAAAACCTTAAACAATTTAGGGTCAAATAATTAAGCTCAAGACCTATGTTTTAGCTAGTTTGGCGGTTTGACTCTTACGAACTAGCTCATTTTTTTATTATAGATAAATGAAATAGCAAGTTATTGAAAACTCACACACACAAAGTGAAGAGATCTGAGTTCGAACTATGGTCATGACATCCGTCACTAATAAGCTCAAGACCTATGTTTTAGCTAGTTTGGCGGTTCGACTCTTACGAACTAGCTCATTTTTTTATTATAGATAAATGAAATAGTAAGTCATTGAAAACTCACACATACAAAGTGAAGAGATCTGAGTTCGAACTATGGTCATGACATCCGACACTAATAATTTCAACATTTATGTTAGTTGAGCTCATTTTAACAACTATAACAGTGAAATTCCAAACCACTAAGTTAATTGACAAAAAAAATATTTATAATAACATGAATGAAATATATAGTTTTAAAGAAACACAATTATAATCCATTTTGGTAACATAAATTATCCAAACATAAATTAATTTAGGTTCAAGTTACTTTTAACTAAAATCAATTTTATTAAACTCAATTATGGACCTGTTTGTTTCAGCTTTAAAAAATAGAATTTTTCTTTGTATTTTTGAAAATAGATTTTGTAAAACCGTTTTTCAAAATATTATAAGTTTTTTTATATTCATTTTTTAAAATCGAAACACTAATTTTAAAATCATATAACATAAAATAATTGAGTTTAGGTATCCAAAACTCAATTAATTTGGTTCAACTTACTTTTAACCTAAATCAATTTCTTAAAATGTGATTTTATATCAAACTGAATTTCGTCGCAGTGTAATTCACCGAGAATATGACTTATTCAATTCAACATAAATAGTTAGTAGAGTGGAGAGTAGTGAGTGTTTATGTTAGCAATACAAGTCTATACTTTACACTATCATTGCATATAAATTAAAGAATTAAGGTGATTCTACTCTTACTTACAACTAAAACAATTTTTTATATTATATATGATATTTGAAAGACTTAACATAGAAACTTATACGCATGGTAATTAAGTGCACGAATATTACTATTGATGAACAAAGCCACAAGCCTATAATTCTAATCACTGTACCAAAAATGTTTTTGCAATCTTCAAATCTCTTTCTAAGTAGTTGCAGTTAATACAAGATATTGACAATGTAAGATCAATAGAGTTTCTGTATTTACAATAGCAATACTATAATAGCAACAAATGACACTAGATAATGGTTGTGATTGAAAATACATTCAATATACTGCACATAACATAATGGTCTTAACAAAAAGCTCATGACATGAGATTCATTTCCTACTTAATTAGGGATCAAGGTTTTTGGAGGCACAACCATGTGACTGCATGCAATCAATCACAATCTGCATCGGCATCGAATGGTCCATATGTGGCAAGCTGCATTTAGTCGCACTATATACAATCTAAATCCCTTAATTAGTCCTTAGAGTTGAAGCACAAGCTCCACAAGAAAAAGCTCCTTATCAAAACCAAGTCCAGAAGGTTCAACAGGCTGAACTAAACTATCCACCATTCCACCAAACACATATAAATGACGACCAGAAGGATCTACGCAGGCACGATGAAACGATCTAGATTTCGGTTCATATCCATTTGATTTCCAATGTTTCCACATTCTCGTCAACACTCTCTTTGAACTCGCTGTGGTTGAAGGAATAGAACTAATATCTAATATCCAAAAGTCATTTTTCCTATGTCTTGATGAGTCTTCTCCTCCATAAATTAACAATCTACCTCCTAAAACCATTGTAGCAGTGTGACCAACTCTAGGAAGTGAAACACCATTTGGTATGTTTTGTAAATCATAAAGTACTTGAATCCATCTCATGTAACCTTGACAAGATTCCAATAACCACAAATCATGAAGCACTTCATAACCTAAACCTCTACCTCCAAATAGTATTGTCCTATTTCTTCCAATGCAAGTCAACGTGTGTCCTGAACGCGGTGGAGGTGATGGATGTATAGCAATCTCATACCATGTACCGAAACAATGACTATCCGACAGCTCTAAGATCCATGTGTCCCCTAAACGGAGGCCGTGAAGTCCAATTCCTCCATGGATTACCATTCTCTTGTCATCAATGCAACAAGCAGCATGAGCTCCCCTAGGAGGTGGAGCAACATTCCCAACATCTAGCAGTTTCCATGAAAATGTTATGCCTTTGTTTTCATTGTGTGTAACTTTTCCAATCCATGTATCATTTTGACGGTTTCCATGGTCATTGATACCTCCAAAGAGAACAAGCAAATCACCCATTTCTACACATGTATGACCAAATCTTCCACTTGGTATGCCTGAATGAACTGTCTTCCATTTCAATATTCTCGGGAAATCATTACCAATGTATGCCACCCACGTGTCATCAAGATGTCGTCCTAAAACAAAGCACGGATTATATATTAGCATATAACTACTCGACTTGTATCCTTTGCCGCCTCTTTGATTAATCTAACTATTGAGACGATCATATCTCTTATGTTAGATTAATTCAATTGTCGAGATTTGGCTAGAGAGGTTGCAAAGGATTCAAAGTTGATACCACTAACAAGGGCTTTGAAGTCCAAGAAGGCAGTGTATAAATTATTCATATGGTGGCATATTCTCCAAAAAGAAAGGGACATAATCTAAGTTTCAAGGACCACATACAAGTCCACAGGTAAACAAATTCTTCCTATGATAAGATCATCAAGTTGAAGTCTACTACTAGGCAAGAAAAAAGCTCATACTCATGCCTACTTTAATCTTTCAAATAATATGATACGATGGTAACAAACTTGACATGAAAATAACCATGAATTCACTTAATGCTCAATTATAACCAGCCAAAATAGTATAACACCTCATCTTTCTTTCTTTTACTTATCTAGGCAAATGTTATTAGTTAGTTTATTAGGATAAATGTTAATAGATCAAACTCTGAACCCTGCACTTTTGTTACTCCAGTGTTACGATTATACACTTTTGGTCCTGATGTTACAATTGCGCGAATTGGATCCTCCATATAGCATATTGTTACGATCAGGTCTTTCCCTCCATTAACCGGTCTTATTTTAAAAGCCTATATATAGCCAATGTGAGTCTAAGCTAGCGTTGACTTAGAAATTAGACGGTTATTAGATAGAGGACCTCATTGTAACAATCGTGATACCTGAGAGACTCAATTCGCACAATTGAAACTAGGATCAAATTGCACATTTGTGACGTAAAGAGACTAAAAGTGCAAAGTTTTTAATAGTAATATTTTTCTGTCTAATTCCTTTCTTATAATATACAAAAATAGATAAGATTATAATATATAATAATCAGGTCCAAAACCAGAAACCATGTGAATCACTTATGAAGATACACATCACAAAACAACAAAGAAAATAACCAAAAAAAGAAAGGAAAAAAGAACATAGAAAGAGAAACTAACCTCCATCACAGCCACCACCAAACAAAACAAGACAGTCAGAAACAAAGTTGAGAGAGTGAGAAGCTCTTGCTTTAGGGAAATCCAAATCTCCATGAGGGTATGACAATTTATGACAACAAACAGAATCTATCTGATATACTTGCTTATAGAGTTTCATCCATGAAAACTGATTAAAATTATTACAAGACTTGAGTAGTGAATCAACACATGTTGAACCTAAGTCTCTCTTGCATAAAGATTTCCACAGTGTATCAGATGAAGTTATAGCTTTGAATCTTTTGCAAGTTACTGAAAGAGAGAGAATTGCATCTATAGGAAGAAGAAGGATAATAGTAAAGATGTAATCTTGTGGTATGTTGGTTATTGGTGATCCACTATAACTTTGATTATAACTAACACTAGTAGTTTCTTCCATGTCTGTTTTTTTTTTTTTTGAAGCTGTCTATGGTTTGATGCTTGTTGGAAGAATAAAGTTTATGTTTTTTATGGTTGGCTTGTGTTTGGCAGAAGACAGGGAAAAGGGTTTGTTTGAGGTAGATGGTGGTGTGGTAGATTGATAATTGAGAATTGGTAAAAACTGGTTTTTGTTGAGTAATCTGTCATATTGAAGATAATGGTAAAAAATTTGCTGTATAAAGATTGATTTTTGACAGGTTAGTGGGGTGCCCATTTTTTCTTGTCGTTTTTATGAAATTATTATGAGTCTTGGTTTTTCTTTCAACATGCTTTGGCTTGTTTTTCTAGCATGTTCATTTTTATTAGGATAAGACAAGAGGTTTAACTTTTATTCAAAACAACAAAATTTGAATGAATGAAGGAAATAAAAATCTCTGACACTGTCAAAAACATCATTGTGCATAGATACACATATATAGGATATGGAAGCTATTGCCTTACCATATATTAGATAGTGCAATTAATTAGTTTATAGAGGATGGTTTGTCATGTTGACTTGTCCAAAAATTTCCATCAATTTAAGAGGTTGAATTAGACCCTACACATTAAGGACATGTTGTTGCTTTTAATTTAGGTTGCCACCTACAATTGATAGAGTTTGGAAAGACAAAAAATAATAATAATTGGAAATTTGGAATGGAGCATCTTTGAATCTGCCTAATAGAGCTAGAACGTGTTTAGTGTGAGATAAAGGTTTTTATTATGATAATGGACCCTCAACTAAGCAAGTGCATGATATAATCACTTTATCTTAACGAAGTTTTAATTATGACAAGACACAAAGTGCATCCGTGAGTTAGCTTATCTTGAGAAAATTTTTAACCAGCATTTTAGCCACTCATGGGAAGTTTATTCAAGCAAAGAAATTACATAAAAAAAGAAAAAGAAAACACAGGACTTTATTTCTCAGAGTCAGAACTGGATTTGATGCATTCAACAGCCACCACAGTCAATGATCTCAGCCGTTGAAAATCAGACAGTTAATTTCAATGTTTCTGATTTGCTGAAATCATAATGTAAATTATCAGACCGTTTGGATCAGCAGACTGTAGTGACTGCAGAAATTATTGACAGCAGGGAATCCAGTTTGTCTCATGTCATGACCCACCAGCCTTAATAAAATATCCTTTGCATGTTGCACATATGATACAATTTCTGGTGCATGTTAGCCACCTTGGCAAAAAGTATAAATTAATGCGTCCAAAAATGTAAAAGATTAGAACTCTAGAAGCTTGCGGGGTTCGGAATCTTCAATCTTGTCTACTCCTGTCAAAGAGAGAGGACAACATTACGCGCACGCAACTTCTTATTTTTGCAAATCAACGTCTTATTTATGCAAATTGCACACTTTTCCTATGTGTATTAATTTCTGAAGAGCAGCTTTAGCTTCTTCTAATGTTTCTACACTCTGCCCTTCATCAAATGATATCCTTTGAATATTGAACTGCATACAAGACAATAAATGATACTGAGAAAAACAGAAGCTACAATATTAGATAGTTAAACTAACAGTTGTAATAAAGCTTACCTGGGCACCTTGACGGACCCTAATATCGGTCCCTTTGCTGTCGATAGATATGAGAGCAGCGTCATCTACCTCGACCTCATTAGATAGTAGTTTCTTTAGGGGCTTTGAGAATATAGCATTGAGTTCCTATTGTTTCATAAATAAAACCAAGCAATGAAATGATATAAAGCTGTTAGAGACTTCGTATTTGTTTAGCTCAGTAGCTTAGTCATTTGTTTAGTAACAGAAGCTGTTAGCATCAGTTCGTGATGGTTAAATGTATATATATAATTAACTGTTTTAACAGTTGTTTCCAACTGTGTATTAGTCCCTATTAAAGGAAGAACTCAAACGCGGAGTTCAATATAATATGAAATACAGAGTTTCTGAGAGGTTGCTCTTTGGTAATCTGGCTTGTTTCTCTCTTGCACCTTCTCACAGTTTCCCACACTTTTCTTCATTTCCACACGGATGCTCGGATTCTTTTTACTCAGGGGAAGGTTTTAGACAATCATACCAACTAGTATCCTAAATGATGCAATGACATTGAAAAAGATCTGAATGAAATAACTAGACTCACTCGAACATCAACCAAAGTTTGGTTTGTGGGTTATATTTTCTGGGAGGGGAGAAATAACTAATAAGACTCAGAAAACACAAGTTATTTATCTTAACTTTTTAGGATCTTAGTGAATGAATAAAAGCAAAAAAAAAGTAAGGGCTAAGTAAACCCATATATCCATCCCGAGTGACATATGTGGTGAATGTCCATTTAGTTATGCATTCATCTCGACTCTCCAGCTACTATGATTAAGAAGTTAAATCTCCCTTCCAGAAACCAAACCCATGAAGTTCTTCTAAATGGTGGTAAGAAACAGATGTTATTTCCTTTAATTCCTGAGTTAGAATTCAGAAAAAATTTACCTTCAGATACTGCTCGCCACCATCAACTGCAATCTTATCAGGTTGAAGGGTTTCATATTCCTTTACATCAACCCAAGCAACAGTACCAAAACCTCCAATGAAATATATGTCACTGCTAAAGACAAAAAATGATTTAAGTATGTTAGATATGCAAGTTTCAGTACCGAACAGCAAGAAGAATTTGTATTCCTAACTCTGCATGAATTCTGGTTCATTTATAAGAACAAATAATATTTTATGGGAAGTTTCAAAGGGAAACAAAAATCGTGCACATGATCTTGATGCTTCACCAAACCCAAAAAATTGATTGAATCATGACTGACTGAAAAAATTGTTTCTTTTGTCAAAGTCTACCATAATGGACCTTTTACAAATATAAACCAGGCCAAAGTAAAATGCTCCAAAAATAATTTGCATACAAGATGCTTTGTTCAACACAAGTTAACATAACCAGAAAGTAGTCAACCTTATATTCTGCATCCTAAAATAGTAGAAGTTTCCCCACTGTTGAGAAGGACCTTGATGGTGCTTTGCAATGTACTGCTTATGTGCCCATTCCTGTTGGTACAATTTAATGTTATGATATGTGCAACAAATCTCAATCAGAAATAGCTACATATTTGCTTGAAGGTGAAAAATGCAATAAACCCGCAAGAATAAAATAATCGGTCAATAACCTGTTGGTCTTCTGGAAGCGGATAAACATCCCCGAAAATAGTTACTCTTGCATTGGACAAGCCACTCCATCCAGGTATCTAATGAACATAACTGTCAATAAACTCAGATGGAGAAAAACAAGAACCGCAATATAAAAACTCAGATAGGAAATATCAAATAGCAAACCTGAACAACAAGAGTGCATCTTGGGTCAGCCATCAAATTCCTTGTGTGAATTGCAAGAGGAGAAAATGAGAATATTGGATCTGCAAATCAAGAACACATGACATGATGTACAGATAAACAAAATGAACAAACAAGTAGATCATAATAGTTCAACAAGTCCTACCAATCTATAATCTACCAAGTAAGGCAATGATCAGCATGAAACAGAATTCAGAAATGAATCAAATTATCTAGCTTATGTAATGGAGAGGAACAAATGGACTGTCAATTTAGCATGCAAGAATCTTGAGGTGGACTGTCAATTTTCATCTATGCCATAGTATGACCATTTATCTCACAAATGCGAAGTGGAAGAGAATGCGAAGTGGGAAACTTGAAAAAACATGGATGGCTATCTCATGGTTGTTATTTATCTCACAAATCAATATAGTATGACCATTTTGTGTTAACGTAAAGTTTGATTTCACTTAACTTCTAACATTTTATGCTAATATATAACTTGTATATGAACTATTTAGCTGTGATCTAATGGCTTTATCAGTTCAATGACCCCCGGTTCAGTTTTTATAATATTTGGCAAAAATGAAGGGGGGAAGAAAGAAAGAGATAGTGGATGAAAGGCTTGGGCAGGCTGGAGTAGTCTGCTCGGGTGCAAAATCCAATTGTATATTGTTTTATTTTACATTTTAGTTTAAACAGAGGGGTTCTAGTGTTCTACTACTAAGCTGTTTAGAGTTACTAAGCTGTTTAGAGTTTGTAAGTCCGCCTAATTTCAACCCAAATCTCCAGCTCTTATTCTCACTGTTTTCTGAGCAAGAAACAAACCTGGATTTGGATTCATCTGTTATCATGCCCAATTTACAACTACTTAATTATATCCATTTCATGAACTTGGTAACCAAATACTAGGATTACGAAAACCAGTTATCAAGAATGTTATATATCTGACACTTTGGACCAGTGGACCACAACTCCCAACTTAATCTCCTATTAACATATCGCTCAGACCAAGGATATACAGCCAATAACTAAATCCATACTGCACATAATATTCATAAGTGAGTATGAAAATCTAATTAAGAAAACAAAAAATTATCAACTTACGGCCCATTGAATCCGGAGCAAAATCAACCAATGAACCAAATGGGTATCCTTCTCGCCGGTGGTGCATACGAGACATTACAGTGCAAAGATGAGCAAACCTGGCCTTGAATTATACAAGTAACATTTGAAAGTCAATAAAGGTCATATATGAATGAAACCAGTGCTAAGTTCAGTTCTACAGCAGAATATATACAGTAATGACAATGTTACCTGCTCCATCAAATTGCGAACCGCTAAAGCAGGTCTAGGCAAACCATGAGCTGAGGTTGCACTCTGGACACCACCGGAAATCGGAGTTCTGAAAAGTCCAGCCCTGGTACCCCCTCCCGACCCACTTCCTCCCGGAGTCGTAATAGTTGACCATGACATTCCCGTTTGTATTGGCTCATGTAAATCGTCATCATCATTACTCTCAGAATGGCTTAACTTTTCCTTCAGAAATATACAAATCCACCCAAGTAAGTCACTCAGATGTCAATGACAACATTATTTGATCATCATCTATAGCAACAGATCAATTCTAGCTTTTGCAATGACAAAATCAATTCTTGAATTTTTTGAAAGTGATAGATACATTCACACACTCAAAATCAATTTTCATCCAAACTATTAACACATGAATTTGATAAAAAAAAATAAAATAAATTCTTTTAGAAATACAATCAAACATAAACCAATTTACATCCAAATCACTTTTGACCGAACTCAATTTTACAAAATAAACATCCAAACATACACTAAACATGTAAAAAAAAAAAATCAACTTTATGCTACTGAATCATTTGGTTTCTGAACAAAAAAAAAATGCAGAAAGCGAAGAGAAGGAATGAAGTACCTGAGGGTGAGAAGGTAAAGCGGAAGCATTGAGTTCATCACCTTCTTCGCTAGGAAGTTGAGTGGAAAGAGCAGAGAGACGAAGAGGAGCTGCAACCAATGAGTGTGAGTTTGAGAGTTGATTGATTTTGAGGAAGGAAGGTCGCGGTGTTCCTCCGCAACAGACGGCGGCGGCGGAAGAAGGAGTGAGATGGTGGTGGTGGTGGTGGAGGAGTGAATGAGTGTCGGAAAGTGAATGAAACGACATCGTTTGGATTGAATTCTGTTATTTGGAAATTGAGCGCTGAGGTTTTTGGGTTTTGGAGGTGAAACTGAAACCCACTACGGCAAAGAAACAAAGAATATATACACTTATTAAAAGTTTTGTTTTTTTAAATATTCCAATTCTTTCTGATTTTGATTTTGATTTTGATTTGATAAAGTTAGGGCTATGCAGATGACCAAAAAAAAAAGTTAGGGCTATGCATGTATGGTGGTGACTCAGATACAGATTGACATTAAAGTCACAGAGAAGGAAATTCTTGGAAATATAGTATTTCTTTAATAATAATAATAATAATAATAATAATAAATTATGAAATATATTCCTTTATTATTTTTTGATAAAATATATTTCTTTATGAATATATTTATTTTTTTACCAGAATTGAAACTCTTTTTTAAACCATTTGGTTCAAAAGAGAGGAGGAGAGAGGAGGAATGAGAGAGATTTTAATGAAAGAGACGGAAGGGGAGGGGGGGTGATGACTTTTAATTATTTATATGTTTTGTTCACAAGAAGGGATGGGATGGGAGATATGAGATTTTAATTGCATATATGTTTGGTTCACGGGAGGATGAGAGGTATGATACAACTAAATTACATCATTATTCTTATATTCTTCCAAAAATCAATAATTTTAAAATTATTCACTTTATAAAATAATTACTCCATCAATTTTAAGCAATACATTCACTTTTTTTTTTATTTCAATTGTGCAAACTTTTAGAATCCAAATCGGGTTAAATGACTTTATTGTTTGAATATTTTTAATTTGGTTTTATTTTGTTGAATTTATATAATTTAGGCCCTCGTATTAATATCAATATGAGTATATAAGCCCACATATTAAAACTAAATAATTGAGAATATTAAAATATTGATCCCCGTATATATTAATATATGAGCATAAATATAAGATCCAATATAAATTACAAAAAATAAATCTTGTATTAATATATGAATAGAAATATATCTTCATAAATTATTAATAAATAAATAAATAAATAACTCCCGTATTAATAAATGAGTAAAAATATAGGTTTTCGTGGAAATTATAAAAAAATAGACCCGTATAATAGACACTTTGACTAGCTATTTAAAGAGGGAGGATTCAAAGAAACAACTTTCTAAGTTCAAGTTGTATAATAGACAATTTGATGAAACCCATATTTTGCTATAAAATAAATTTGGATTAAAAAATCATGTCAAACTTTTTGGGTTGATTGAACTCAAATTTTGCATATGACAAAAATATGGGTCTAAGATGCAGCAATGACGGATGAAAATATAGTGAGACGACGAAGAGAGAAGAAGAAGATGTAATGAGAAGATGAAGGAGAAATTAGGGATTTTGACAATTGTAATTTTTATTTAGATTTAGTCCTTCAATTTAAAGAATTGGTTGAGCTCATATTCAACGGCCATGTCACTATGTGACACGCGTGTCTATATTTGCCACCTATTTGTTTTTTTAACGATGACTAATGTCATGGACCAAAATTAAACAATTTCAATCTTTCAAACACTATTTCCTACAACAAAAGATACAGGAACAAAAACTAAAAAAACGCAAATGTACAGGGACGAACTGTCTATTTAAGCCTGAAAATTTTGACAAATTTTATTTTATATTAAAATGATCATTTTTTTAACTGATAAGTTTATTCTTAGTAAAAATATGGGTAATGGGTGCGGGATGAGTACTTTGATACTCACAAGCTTTTGTAGAGATACGAGTGCAAATGTTGTTACCCACACATGTAGAGTTATAATACAAACTTAATTAAAATTGAAAGGAGTATTAATTGTTTGTGCTTGAAAAGGGCTCCCTAAAAAAATCATCAGAATAATAGACAATGAAATTCAGTTCATAAGTTAACTCTCATTTTTTGTTCTCCTTTAACTGTTGGACAAAACTAGAGCTATCAAAACAGACTACCCGACCCTCAACGGGCCGACCCGGGTGGGCTTCGAGCTTTATTGGGTCGTTCCAAAAAGTCCATATGTAAACTCATATTTTTTCGGACCTTACTAAAAAACTCTAAAAATATTCGGGCTAATATTTTAAGACCCAAGCCCTACATTTATTCGTGCTCGACGGATCGGTGCATAAGAGCTCACCAATTTTGATAACTCCAGAGTTGTTAAAACGAGCCAAGCCAAAATGTCCATATTTAAATTCTGGCTTTTTAGAGCTGGGGTAACCCCTAAAAAACCTGAGATAATATTTTAAGGTCTAATCACTAAATTTATTTCGACTTTACATGCCGACCCATATGGGCTAGCCCATTTTGATAGCTCTAAAACTGTATCTCAAAAAGAGTTATGCATTAACATGACCATAAAAAAAAAATCACCAGAAGAACAAAATCAGATAAAAATCATTAATGAGTTATGACCGAAAAAGGATATCATAAATAGCAAATTACAAAGGGATAATGTAAAAGTTCATTTCAAGTTTTCTTCATTCAACATTTTCAACATTTTCGCGCGTGGATTCAAGTTTTCTTCATTCAACATTTTCTCTCTCTGGTAATCCTTTAATCTGTTGAATCTTTCTTCAAGTTTTCCTGTTGAATCTTTGAACAGTGCATTCAAAAATTCGTTTCACATTTCATTTCGCGCGCGGATTCAAGTTTTCTTCATTCTACATTTTCTCTATCTGGTAATCCTTTAATCTGTTGAATCTTTCTTCAAGTTTCTTCAAAAAAAATTTTAGTTTCTTCAAGTTTTCCTTTAATCTGTTGAATCTTTGAATTCTTGAGTAGTTTAAATTCATTATTAATGCATGTTGAATCTGTTGAATTCTTGAGTAGTTTATGAAGGTTGAAATTGTTGTTAAATTCATTATTAATTGAGTAGAATCTTTGGTTTAGGGTTTCTTCAAGTTTTCCTTTAATCTGTTGAATCTTTGAATCTTTGAATCATTAATTTTTTGATTATGAATTTATGAAATTCATTATTAATTGAAATTATTAATTGAATTCCTTATTAATGCAATTATTAATTGCATTCCTTATTAATTTAATTTAACAGATAATGTATCCTACCATTGCTGATTCTGCTCTCACTGATCCTTCTAAGGATCTCACCATTGCTGATCCTTTTAAGGATTTCACCATTGCTGATCCTTCTAAGGATCTCACCATTGCTACTATTGACCTCACAATTGCAGATATTGATAAGGAGGTTGCTAAGGAGCTTATTGACCCTGCTATCACCCCTAGAGAATGAATTTAATAACCTTCAAACAAACACCCCCTAGAAATTATGATAAGCAAGTGGAGAGAATCTTCTCAATCTCTTTTTCAGTCAATTTATGCATAGTCCTAATTTAACTAATCAGGGAAACAGATGAAAATCACCGATCAATTACTATAATAAATATTAAATATAACAACAATCATTTTCATAGTATCAAGATCCTAAATATATCAACATAACATTCAAAAATATATTTGGTAAAATAATTATAAATTGTTTAAAAAAAATAAAAATTGGTATTTATTAATACTTTAAAATTATTAACATTGTTTAATATTATTAACATTGTTTAATATTTTATCTATTTGGTAAACTAATTATGAAAAATTAAAGAAAAAATTTGATACTATGATCATTAATTTTATTTGATGTAGAATAAAATAAAAGTAAAATAAAAACTAAATTGTTCATCTCTCGAGTAAACAAAAGGAGTACTAGTATATATTTCCTAACTCTAAAGAACAAATTAAAAAAAATGATTTTGTAAATAAACTAATAAAATAAAAACTACAAATACAAACATATAAGAAACAAGATTTTAGTTTCCTTAAAAAAAAAAAGATTTTATTTATATCCGTAATTTATTTATAAAAAATAAAATAAGAACGTTGATAAATAATGTAGAATTGAACAATTAAAATTAAAACTAAGGAGATAAAAAGGAAGAGATGAAAAGAAAAGAATAAAAGTTAAAGAACTATGTGAAATGAGAAAATGATAGCATTGAGTTTGAGATGAGTGTAAAAGGGTATTTATAGATACTAGTAGTAAACAAAAATCAGCTAGACGATCAAATGATTAATGTCATATAGATTGTAAAAGTAAAGCTATAATTGGTAGGCATTGATCACAAGTTACAACAACAAAACACATTAATTTGATGAACCAAATTTGCATATGTTTCTCAACTTTAATCTCACATTCAAGTTGCGTTGTGAGAGAGTGATATGCATGAAGATGGAGAGAGTCACATTCAATTATCTACACATATATTGCATTTTGCACCTGTTGAAAGGTTTTTGTTTCATGTGCTTTTCAAAGATTTTTTTTGGTCAGGTACTATTCAAAGATTTCCATTTGACAACCAATGTACCCTAAAGTTGTAATCAGTAATTAATCTCAAGTACATTATTGGCTAAACATATTTCTACACTATATAAATTGAATATTCACTAAATAAGCTCAAAGTATCTCGAAATTAATCTTACAACCGTTGAATTAAGAGATATTTTTTTTCTTTCTAAATAGTGAAACACACTAAATATCTAAAAGTGCAAAATTACAACTATATTTCATCATATATTAAATTAAATTACTAAATTTTAAATATCTTAAATAAAAACTTTATTATTAATTATCAATGACCTTTTATGTCATTTTACATTTATTCTTGTTGAACCGTTAATTTTACCAAATATTTTAATTTGCTTATGATCATCGGCCATAAGCTATCGCCCATAACCTAGCTTATGAGCTATCGGTTTTTACCAAACTAAGCCTAAGCACCCTTTTTCTTCCTCCCACTATTTCTCTTTTCGATCTCACTAGATCCCAAACAACAACTAATATATTTGGTGGAAAAGAAAAGGAAATCGTTGTTTGCTGGCTTCTTAAGCTGCTAAGTCGTAAAAGAAAGAAAGAGGGGTATGAGACGTCCATTTGCAAGAATTTGGGAGATTTTTTAGTTCTACAGTTTAGTGATAAATAATAGTGTTCAATGCTTGGATTTGTGTTAGCACACAATTTTAATTTTAGGTTCAACCACTTGATATGTACTTAAATCCATACGATGATTTTGGCCAATTTTCAGCTCCTATCTTCAAAAAGACATTGGTGTATACTGTATAGACATATGTTAAGAATAGACATAGTAATAGTAATTATTAGCACAAGAGAAAGAAAATTAACATTGTGTATAGTGTATCTTTTTAACAATATAATATATTTAAACATTGAAAGCTCATAGAAGCTTCATATAGGTGAGAAACTAAGAATGTGATGCGTGGGGGGCAAGTAGTACTTAAGGATGTTAAGGGAAGTTTAATAGCACTTACTCTTCTTAATCTACTGAAGTATCTTTTACTTAGAAAAAATTGAGAGTACTTACGCACAATATTTAAATAGTTTAATACTTCAGAACAATTGTGTAGGACTTGAGGTCGGAACACTGGCGCACAATCACCATCTCGTGAAGAAGGGGAAAACGAAGAATATGACAATTATGATAATTTAGTATCAAATATTGTTTGTGAAGTGTATAGGACTGCAATTATATTTAGTTTTTAAGAGGAAGTTACCTCGTATTATTCGACATATGAGTTTTGCAATTAGTAAAATAAGTTTGAAATCTGGAGATGATGGGAAATAAATATTTTACTTTAGCATGTAGTCGTGTAGAAAGTATGTGAGCAATTCAAAGAATCCTTTGAAGTCAAATTCTATCACTGAAACACAACTAAGGCAAGACTGAATGCATGTATATATTGGGATGGAACAATTGTTGTTTCAAGTGTTATTCTTGACCATAATCATGAACTTTTAGTCCAACCAAAGCACAATGTTTTAGATGCAACAAGAATTTGGCGTCTCAATTCATTCTTCACTCATCCGGTTTTGGTCCTTTTGGATTAATTTTTAGTTTGGAATCAATATACTCTGGCACAAACACAAATTAATTAATAGTACAATACTACCATTTTAGTAACCGAAAACTTGTTCATGTAATACTCTTTTTCATATTAGCTTTTAATTACTACTCTCTCCGTCCCATAGTATAAGCAAAAATTTGTCAACAAAAGTAAATGTATTTAGTCCAAATTTTTAACCAAATACATCAAGTTTTTTAGACTCATTTTTGGACGGATGAAGTATATTAATTTCCAACCCTACTTTTGTTACCTTCAAGTACAAGTTTTCAAACGTTAGGTACAACTTTCAACATCACTTACCTTTTTCTTTCTCAATCACATTCACACCTTTCTACGTTAATTTCTCACCTTACTTCTCTCACTTTGATCAATTAATGGTTCTCTCTCTAATAATCAATGTACAATATATCTTTGTACCATCTTTATAGGGCAGTGCTATACATAGCGAGAAAAGAATAACGAAAATTCACGAGATGACGTGTTGCTGTTTGATTACATAATACATGTGTCACTATCAATAGCAATTAGAGGAATACATGGGTCAGTGGCCAATGAGATTAATTCGTGATGCTTTCGGGATGAATAAATTCGCTTCATCCAGCATTACCGATCTTTATATGATAGATTTTAATTGCTATTTGATAAATCTTTGATTCTTTCTCTCATCCACAAGACAAACATATTTCAATGAGAACATCAAAATTTCCATGTAGAGGATTGGATTATCGTCTATGTCTTCTAATTGTTGTTGTAATATGTTTGCTATTATTTGGAACAATTTCAAGATTGAATATTCCAAATGTTTCTTACTATGCCACAATCACAAATTTACAACAAAACTATAATGATCCTAAGAAAATTCTTGTCTCAAAAGCAAAAGGGTATCCTCCTGTTTTTGCATATTGGATTTTCGGGACGAAAGGAGAGAGTAAGAAGATGACAAGGTTGTTGAAAGCTATATATCATCCAAGAAATCAGTACCTACTTCAACTTGATGATTGTTCCTCTGACTCAGAAAGAATGGAGTTAGCTCTTTATGTTAAATCTAATATTGTTTTTGAGGAATTTGGAAATGTGAATGTTGTTGGAAAGAGTTATGCTATTAATAAGATGGGATCTTCTTCACTTTCTGCTTCTCTTCATGCTGCTGCTTTGCTTCTTAAAGTGAATTCAGATTGGGATTGGTTCTTCACCTTAAGTGCTTCAGATTATCCTCTCATCACTCAAGATGGTAAGTGTCACTAATTTTTTTATGCTACAAAATATTTTGTTCTAATATCTTATAAGTATATGAGTTTGGTTCCAAATTGAGGTCAATTTAAAATTCATAGTTGTTATTTTGTGGGAAATCTAGAAATGTTAATTGCTACACAAATTAGAATGTGTCCACTTCCTAGTTTGTGTATTTATGATGAGCTCAACATAGATAAAAATTGGTTTAACATATGGAATTTGCTCATATGATTTTCTTCTTAGCACTTACACAAAATATTATGTTTCCTACAATTGAGGTCATCATATTAAAATGAACTAATTTGTGCAGATATCCTTCATGCATTCATGATCCTACCAACAAATATCAATTTTATTCATTACACTAACAAGACACTAAGGAACGAGTAAGTAATCTCAAAATTAAGGTTTGGTTTATTTCCTCAATTATAATGCCAACAAAGTTTTAATCAAATAGTCATAGTGATAACTATAGTTGCTGTAAAAAATGGAACAAGATTTTTCAAATAACTCTGAATCATGTATTCTTATAGGTTGGTTGTATATGATGCAGGCAACGAAACATGAATCAAATAGTGGTAGACCCAAGTTTACATGAAGAAAAGAGTAGTTCACTTTACTTTGCTGTTGAGGCCAGAGATACCCCTGATGCTTTTAACATATTTAGAGGTCAGTTTAATTACTTACAAACTTCCATTAGATATAAGATAGAATTTTTACGAAACAAATTTGAGCATTGAATTTTAAGAATTAAACGACGAAGAAGTTTGATTCAGACAAAGTCAATGCTTTATTCCAAATGACAAGAAGTTTGATTCTTAGAAAAAACTTCCAAGTTCGAACCTTGTGAAAGAAAAAAAAATACTACGACGAAGTTTTGTCCCATGGCGATTCTATTGATTGAACTTCGTGAATGTTAGCCTTAAATGTTAAAAGTAGAACCCTAATAAATATACTAAAAAAAATAAAAAATAATAATCATCGTTGAAGTTAAAACAGTTTGATAAACAATGTTGAAGTTGAACCTGGGAAAAAAATTAAGAGATAATTAGCAATTCTCAAATACAACAACAAATTAACAATTCTCAAATACAATCACAAATTAGTAATTCTCAAATACAATTACAAATTAGCAAAGTAGAAGAATAAATTAGCAATTAGAATAGAAGAAAAATCGGAAAAATTGAGTAAATAGCAGGGTTGTTCCAATTAAATTAGAGGTTCGACTTTCAACGAACCTTAATAAAAAAATTGAAATAAAAGACCAATTTTCTATTTAAATGGTAAATAAGCAGAAAAAAATAATTTAACTAGGGGGTGCAAACAGAAAGTCAGTGTGGCCCAGGGGGTGTTAACAGCAAGTAAGCATTCTAATTGAGTGGGCTGGTGGAAGTAGTAGGCGACTTGCTGTTTACACCCGTAGACTACAATGACTAACTATTTACACCCCTAGGTAAAAAAATTTATGGTAAAATAGTGTTTACCCCCTGCAAAGTAGGCGACTTCTGGATTACCCTCCTGGAAAAAATTTCATTTAGATCCCCCCATTACAAAATTTGGTTTTCTGGATTCCCCCCTCAAAATCACTAAGTGGCAGCTGACTGAGCCAGAATCTCCACGTGGCAGAAGGAATCTCCACGTGTCAGCTGCCACGTAGGAAAATCAACATTAAAAAAAAAAATGCCACGTCTTTTAATTTTTTTATTTTTTTTTTTTACTGAAATTTTATTAATTATGCTTTTTTACAAAAGGTGAGAATTTTCTATCCACGGGAATTTTTTTTTAATGTTGATTTTCCTACGTGGCAGCTGACACGTGGAGATTCCTTCTGCCACGTGGAGATTCTGGCTCAGTCAGCTGCCACGTAGTGATTTTGAGGGGGGAATCCAGAAAACCAAATTTTGTAAGGGGGGAATCTAAACGAAATTTTTTCAGGGGGGTAATCCAGAAGTCGCCTACTTTGCAGAGGGGTAAACACCATTTTACCCAAAAATTTATTTAAAAAAAATTGAGGCCCCAAATAATTGGAGTCCCTGCTGTTAAGTAGTTTCTAATGTCATTTAATTTAATAGGTTCACCATGGATGATTCTTACAAGATCTTTTATGGAATATTGTGTGAATGGATGGGACAATTTACCAAGAAAGTCACTAATGTTTTTCAGCAATGTAGCTTATCCTATGGAAACTTATTTCCACACAGTTCTATGTAACTCTCAAGAGTTCAATAACACCATAGTAGACAATAATCTATTGTATAGTTTTTTTGATAATGATCCATCAGAATCTCAATTACTTGATATGTCACACTATGATACAATGATGGAAAATGTTGCTGCATTTGCACGTCCATTTGGTGAAGGTGAACTTGTTCTAGAGAAAATTGATGATTTGGTTCTTAATAGAACTTTTAATGGTTTTGTTCAAGGAGAGTGGTGTTCAACTTCAAATTTGGAGATAAATAAAACTACAAAGGTTTTGGAAATTGAGGAAGGCATGTGTTCAATATCTGGTAATATTGATGTTGTAAAGCCAGGATTGTTTGGCATCAAACTTAGGACTCTATTAGGTGAAATTGTTAATAGTGGGAGATATAGAACTAGTCAATGTCAATTACAATTGGTGTGACAAAAAATGTTCAATATGTTGCTAGAATCACTTTTTTATCATTTTTAACGAATGTTAACTTTGAAGTTGTCAAAAAAAAAAAACAAAAACTAAATGGGCTATTTTGGTTTGGAATTGAAGATTAAAGATGAGTTTACATCCATTAAACATCAACTTCATTAAGAAGTAATTTTGCTCCTTTTGGTTCTTTTTTTCCCTATATGACATGTTTTGTGTTTGACTATATGTGTATGTTTGGATTTACGACGAGTTTGATAGAATTATAATTTACAATGAACCACTATGTGTATGTTTTGTGTTTTATGTTTTGTTTTTCTTTTTTATCAAGTAGCTTAATAGTTAGAAATTCATCTATTGAGATGAATAAATGGAAGATCCAAAGTTCAAACTTCAATCTTACATATAAAATGCAATATCCCTACTAATTAAACTATGCAATATCCTAGGTTCAAACTACCATAATTTCTGAAAGCTATACTTCGGAGCTTTAGCAAAATTATGGTGTCACCATGATTTCGACAAACTCGTTTTAATACCAAACATTTATTTATATGTGTATTTGAATTGAGTGTAAATTCAACAAGATCACAATGACACCATAATTTTTTTGAAATTTAAAGCATATCTTTGTCAAAGTCACAATGGCTCAATGTGATTATGATAGTCTAACCATGAATCATGAATACAAATCTGCACTATTAATCGTAAAGATAAAAAAGGATAAAAATGTTATTATGATTAGTTGATAGCTAACTATATTTCGTTGTGTCAAAAAAAAACTAACTATATTTTGTTGATAATTGAATTTGGGAATTAGTTATGGTTGATAACTATAAATCTAGAGGAATCACAACATGCATAAGTATATATATAAGGTACCGTTTGGCGCGGCTCCTATACGGGTGCAAGGTAAGTTACGGCATTTGACCTCATAAATTTTGGAAGCCTCAATTCAAAATTTTAAGGACCTATAATAAAATTTTGTAAATATAATTAGATTTGCACCATATTACTCAAGAGTCAAGACTCAAGACCACATCTAAGATGCACATTTGTAATTTCTTTTAATTGAAACAGTCGACCACTTGAAATTTTAATTGTTTATTTCTAATGACAATGTCCTGAATTAAAAATATTCTTTCACAAATTTGTTATGTTGCACAATTGATAAGCAAATTGACAAAGAAAAAAAAAATTAGAACGGTGACAGTGTCCACGGCAGAAGAAAAGGAATTGACGAAAGTATAAGAAAGTAAACATTTGGGAATATTGTTTTTGGTAATATTTATATTTTGAACTAAGAAATTCACAAAATCTGCTCCACAAAATAATCAATCAAAACTTAGGGTGCGTTTGATCCCCTAAAAAATAAGGGACTGAACAGGACAACTTCTGTTGTACTGTGTTTGATTTGAAAACTGTCACTGGTACTGGACAAACTGGGGGTCAAGGGACTGGACAAAATCAGATATTCTTGTCCCCCGCTGAACCATGGGACAACTTTTTGTCATCAGCACAACTTTTCTAAATCACCAAAATAACATTTTTTTCCATCAAATATCATACAAGACAAAATTTGTTTAATATCGTAAATGTTTGTCTTGTGCTGTTCTGCCTTGTACTGTCCTGTACTGTTCTGTCCAGTACTTTCATTTTACAGATCAAACGGACCCTTATATATGTATTTAATTTAATACCATTAGATTTATTTATATTTTCAATTGAATACTGATATATATTGTTGCCCTCATAATTTTTTTATTGTCTTAATTGAAACTACTAGATTTATTTATATTTTATAAAAGTTTTAATTGACACATTTTTTTTTGAAGCAATTGACACAAAATTTTAAAAGTTATTGAATTCTCAATCTAATACACCCTTAAATCTTGCTATTACTTTATTTTTCCATTTTTATTTTGGTTCTTGCGGAATGCATGTAGTTTGCCTTTTTTTTTACTAAATGTAGTTTGCCTTTTTTTTTAAATAAAATATTTTGTTTAGTTTCCCTATATTTTAAAAGACTACTTTTTTCGGTCACTATTATAAGCAAAAAATCACTTTTAGATTCATTAAAAAGTAATGCATTTGATTTACATTATTGACTGATACATTATTTTTTCAATGAACTTAAAAAGTGATTTTTTTTTATTATAATAGTAACGGAAGAGAATATTGAGAATTTCGAAATAAATCACAAAACTAACCGAATTTATAATCAAGTCTTGAACTAATTAAATTTTTTTATTGTGAAATAATTTAATAGTTAAAATTTTTATTTTTAAAATGAATAAATAATAATACCAAGTTTGATTGAACTCCAATCTCTCTCCATATTACATCATTTATATGCAATACTCTATGAAGTTTTCCTCTTATAGATCATTCCACTATAATGTGATTTTTTGAATCTGAATTGCATGCAGTTAAAATTACATGCAGTCAGTAAAGATCTAACCGTCCGATTAAGATCAAACGGTTCAAATATAAAAAAGATTAAATCTAATTGTATGACTACTATATATTTAAACTATTTAATCTTAATTGAACGGCTATATTTTCACTGAATGCATGCATTTTTTACTGCCTACAATCCAATTTTTTTTTTTGGCACATGTGTCAAGTGTCAACCATAGATTTGTGATATATGTTTGTACACATGCAGATGCGATAAAATGCATAAATCTGTATAATTTATTACTTTTTGAACGGTGACGTTAGAAAGTTTATAGCCATGAATTATTAAACGAATACTAATTAAAGAGATCAATTATGGTTAAGAATGAGACATGACAACTAAACTAACGTGATGATTTTAAAATTCAAATGAAATGAAACATGTGGTTTAAAACATAACCGTATTGGAAAAGAGAGAATCTAATACACAAAAACTCACTTCTCTCACTTCGTGGAAATGATTCTTTTAGAAACTTCCAACAACTACCACCACAATGAAGTGCTTTTTTGCTATTCATTCATATGGACCCTTCTCAAGCATCATTACTTTATAGAAACACATTTTTAACCACACATTTATCTCCATTATTACATATTTATTTATTACTATACCTGTTTTTGGTTATGAGTAAAATGACTGAACACCATATATACCAACCTATTTTTGTGGTAGCTCAACCTCTTTGATTGAGTCTTTATTTTACTATTACACGGTAGAAATTGTATGGATTCAAAGTTAGGACCAAATGTGTACTAGTAGTAGTAGCATAGTATAGTAAGATAGTTGACGTGTGGTTATAAAATTAGTGTCCTAGCAATAGAGCATCAATTATGGTTGGTGCATGTTCAAAAGCAAATTAATGTACCTCACAACTAAAACAAGATAAAATTTGTTTTTTTTTTTGGTAGAGAACAAGATAAAATTTGTTAATTAGCATGACTTTAGATATTGGTTATAACATTTGAATTGTAGCACCACAAATTTTTAAAAAAATATATCTCTCATCATATAGTCATTTTTGTAGAGTAAAGTTATATCCATTTAAAACTTTTGACATGATAGTATCAAAACGAGAAGGATTCTCTCTCCCATGAAATTCTAACGAATTCAATTTAATGTGAATTTGAGCCATAAAGATCTTTTTAAATTGATGTTGACTACAAGTGGTAATTAAGATGAACGGCTAAAATTTCACTGTAGAGAAAATATCACTGTAGAAGATCTTAGTCCTATTAAAACATATTAAAAAAAATTGGTGACCTAGCTACTATCACATTTTCACTATCACCCAAATACCTTTGCTTGGTAAGAGAGAAATAGAAGAGAAAAAGAGAGGAGAGAAAAAAAAACATAAAAACCAATACATGTACCCTAAAGATTTTTGAAATGAAAATAATTGAAATTCACACATTTTTTATTTTATTTTTCATTCAACAACCAATGTACCCTAAAGTTGTAATCAATAATTAATCTCAAGTACATTGTGTGTAGCTAACTATTGGCTAAACATATTTTACACCATATAAATTGAATGTACAGCAAATCAACTCAAAGTATCTTGTAAGGGACTTTTTTTTCTTTCTAAATAGCGAAACACACTAAATATCGGTAAATGCGAAATTACAACTGTATTTCATCGTATCAAACCTTCTAACAAATTTTTTATCATCTGAATTGTACTAACAATATTTCGATATAAGAATAATATCATAAAAGTAAACTAACTTGGATGTATAGGACAAAACTTACATGCACTGTTCTATATGCAGTTTTTACTGTTCCACTCACAAAGAAGTGGTTTTTTGTGTTTTTTAATTTATATAAAAAAAAAAACTGTTACCTCTTTATGAGAGGAAAAGTAAAAACTGCATGTATAGCAATGCATGTAAGTTTTGTCCAGATGCATAAATTCTATATAAAAAAAAAAACACACTAGTGTACTGTGTACATATATAAAATGTAATGGTTGCTTTAATTGAATTCTTAGCACTCGTCGCATCCTTCTTGCAATTCAAGGTGTTGTGTAAAGACACGTGTGAGTTTCACATGTGTGGCTAAAATCAGCTTCGCTGGCACCCCTGATATTTTCTCTAACTTCATTAGATTCCGACACGTGGCATAACAACCGTCCCCACAAAATCTTAACGACAACCAAAACGACGTCGCAGCAGCCACCTTTAATGGAAGTAACTTCCACGTTCTCAAACACACACCCAACGCCTCCACCGCTATACCGTTACCGTTCACCGGAAAATCTAATCCTAACTCTCTTCTCCATTTCACAAAAAGCTCTTCCTCCCCCGATCCAATTCTCATCTTCTTCTTCTCCGATGGAGATGCATCGTCGGTAACAAAACTTGAAAAACTCTTAATCCTTTTAACTTTTCTCTCCTTCGGTTCCGTAACGCAAGACTCAAAAGATGAAGAAGATTGAGAATCTGCATCATCGGAATGATTTTCCGGCAAGCAAGAACGGCAAGTTGATCGGAGTCTATGGTGGAGTGTAGTCCCGGAGATGTGATTTCCAGTGAAACCGTCACATTTTGAGCAGAGAATGTGACGGATGTGGCGAGCGACAAGGAAGTTGGCACCGTGAACGGCGTCGTCGCAGTTCCGGCAAAGAAAAGCCGAATCGGAAGGACAATAGAAAGAAGCATTTTGATTGCAAAGTTCACAAGCTTTATTGCACTTCATCATATATATGATTATTATCAAAATGAAATTATATGAATTGAAATTATCTATGTATTAATTTTAACTTATAAATGGTTCTATTCTATGGTTAAAATATTGAAAGTATTGAGAAGTTTATAGAAGAAAAATATAACAATTTTGTCTCTGGGATCAAAAAATTATAATGGGGGTGCTGTGTAGAATAATGTTGATAAGTTACTTTCATGAGCTTATATAGGAGTATAATTTATGTAAATGAACCACTCGTATTAATGCCACACAATCTAGCCATAGTTTATGTATTTTCTTTGTTTTTAAATATGTGGCTGTGAATCTGTGATGTGTGGTGGGTACTTGTATGGTAACTTCGGTGCATGTTTAAACACCATGAATTATTTAATTTATACACCACACAACAATTTGGTTTGTAAATTGTAATATTTATTTTTATATGTTTTTTCTATAAAAAAAAAAAGCAAAAACAAATTTAAAAGTGTTTTTTTTTTTACACAACAAATTTAAAAGTGTTTGAATAAAAGAATATTGTGAGGTATGTAGTGTAATTTTTTAGAGAACTTAAACATACCTACAAAATTCGAACACATTTGAAGTTGAACATGTTGCTAGTGAAATTCAAAAGAAAACTGTTCACTTATTTATATGTAAGAGGTCACTTACATGTTCATTAAAAAATTAAAAGAGAGAGATGAATGAGTGATTTATGTGCAGAAGTATTACAAAACATACCATCACTGGTCAACTTTCAGACCACCTTGTGTTCAGTATTGATAGGAGCAGTAACCGTCGGAGAGAGATGATCTTTGACTTGGTCCCAATTCCGACAAAACCCTCACCAAAAATTTGAACCATTACGCTCACTTTTGATCATAGCTTCCTCTTGTCCAAACTGTGGTAATCTTATCACCGCCGAACTTTGCTAATCTTATTGAAATATAAAATGCAATCAAATGGTGAGAAGAAAATGAGAATACCTGTGAGAAAAAACGAAAATGAGATCCACCAAATCTTCCAAAGAAATTCAAAATAGAAATTGGACACCTGAACGAAAGACCAATCCATGTGTAATTCCACACATTGAAAATTCAAATGTCTAGCACACTTAAGCCCTTCAAACACTCCCCACAATTCCGCTAAATAGGCATTACCGTGGCCAACGAATTTAGTGAAACCTCCTAGTCCTAACCATTGCTTCCTCTAATATGCCACCGCATCCAATATGACCATTATCACGACAAGATCCATCTGTATTCAATCTTACCCAATCCGTTTCCAACTAATGAGTTGTTCAACTCTTCTACAATTACTAACTACCAACCTGAATAGCTTGGTCTGCTAACATGTAATTACATGAATTCTTTCATGATGCATCAACCATACAATATAATTTCCAATTTTTCTTCCAACTAGCATCAACATCCATATCTTCAATCCTACATAGCGTGTGATACATATCAGAAAACACAGACCACTTCATAATATTAACTGGGAGCCATTCAACAAACACAGACCACTTCCAACTCCCGCCATCATCTACGAGCCGAACCATGCACCTTCGCTTAGGCTTTTGTAACACTTGAGATTATTATTAGTAACATTAAATAAATGTTACCTGTCATTAGTAACATTGACATAAATGTTAGCTGTTTATACACGAAATTTGATTATTTTTTGAAGCCCACCCAAATTAGCACCAGAAAAGAATCGAATTTGAGACCTGAAGGAGGAGCATACTCCCAGGTCCTAAGCCATTACCACCAGGCCAACCTAAGTGGGTCGTACACGAAATTTTACTATTAAAATAGTCTTTCAAGAAAATATTCATTTATGAACTTTTTGTTTGACAAACAATGCTAGTGAAACTCATCAAATTATTGAATCTAAAATTTACATAAGTATGTTTAAATCTCAATATAACAATTTAGATCCCTTAAATTTCCTTAGAAAAACATGTATCTATAGGCACAACACTGCCTTATTGTGTTAAAAAAGAAGGCTCCAACGATAAGTTTCCCTTAAGAATGTTCTGCTTTTCATTTAGATTATATTTCCCTTCAGATCTGTGCAGCAGGCTCCAAAAAGACATCACCACCAACTGCAATTATAAAGAAATAATCAACATATATACATCATCAATTAGTTTTGCATCTAGTTTCCTCAATAGCTCATAAAGTAGCCTCTAGCCAATAAAAATAATGTCAAACTGTCAAAGTTAAGTATGAAAGAAAAGAAAAACCTACCTAGGGAGATAAAAGAAAGAAATGCATTTACCTTCGATACAATTTCTGGAGGACAACAATTGATTAGAAGCTCATCCAGCTTTCCTCAAACTTAAAACAACCTAAAGCATATGACATGGGAGATGAAAGCCACTGAAAAAAAAAAAAGAGTTAATTAAACAACACAATTGGGTAGTAGATTCGTAAAACGAATCGACTTCAAGGTTCAATGAAACATTTGATCTGCAGAAGCTTGACATGTAAAACACAAAATACTGATTATTGTTTCCTATCAATGAAAACAATTATATTTGGGTGAGCTGACCAAATTGGTATCGTTTTAGCTATGCCCTCCTATGCAAATGTAGAACAAACTAAGGATGCAGAGACAAGAAAAAAAAAAGGAAAGGAATTAACAAAAAGGATGTGTCAAAGACCAACAATGAAGAATACGTTGGATGGAAAACACGTGACTGAAACTTAGACTCCAATTTGAGAGGGCTAATTTGGTCTAGAAACAAAAAATAAAAGAATAAATCAAAAGAAAGAGACGTGCCTTGGCAGTATATATATGTGCGATGGAAAACAATTCCAATGTAAAACTTTAGCATTAGGCATCATTAGCTAATAAGTTTAGTACTGAACTCTGCCAAATGCAACATCTCTTTTTGTTTTATACCAGGTGATATCATGCCTTAACTCCAGCATAAGCTCTGCTTTTCTCCACTTTGTTTCAATCTCAATTTTCCTAACTCCCAACACATGTAAACCCCACTGTTAATCTCCAGTCCAATAGCAATCCTTCCATTTCAATTAAAGAGGATATATTGCACTTTGAAAATCCATACATGGTCATCTAAATTCTAAAACATCCAACTCACAAGTGAACAAAATCATGGCAATATGGAACCTTTCTTGATCACTCATTTATTTAAAATATTATCCTCAATATATGGTTCCCTCATATCACAGTGAACAGAATAAAATTCAAAAAATGTGTTAAAAAGGCAAACCGCCAAGAGCATTTTCACATCACATTACAATTTTAGAAAGGAACAGAATAGTTAATATTAATATGTTCGTAAAAAAAAATTAATATGGATGGTGATAGAATAGTCACACACCATGCCTGCACGTCATCTAATAGACCAGTAGCAGACTCACCACCAACCTCTATAATCGTTTTGCCTTAGTTCAATCAAGTACAAACAACCCAAGCTGCCATGCCTGTGCCAAAAAAGATCTACAAATCAGGAAACAATAAATAACTCAATGCTTGAAAAATTGTCTCTAATAATACCACTTGTTATAATAATGAACATATTAAGGATATAATTTCTGTCTTAAATGGTCCCTTGCATTTTTGCTGATATAATCCCATCACATTCTCTTCATAACAGAAATATCACACAACACATAAAATAAGCTAACTATGCAATGTTAATTTGAAGTCTACACTATCAATAGGTAGATATTTGTTACTACAGTTCAAGAGTCATCATCATATCATGTTTGTGTAAAACTCAAGACCTATCTAACAATGATATACAAAGGAGAATGTATTTGCTTAACTTATGTTCAACTTATACTTTGAACATCAAATTTTTACTTTAAACTACAATGATTACTTTAAAACTATTAGCTAATAATGCCTAATGTCACATTGGAATTGTTTTCCATCACATATATATTTATTTCTAAGTACCACATCTCTTTCTTTCACATTGGACATATCATGTATCATGGGAGGAATAAGTTAGTGTGTATCAGGGCATTGATCTAATGGCCCGTTATGTATGTAACTTCAAGATTCATACATCCACCTAATAATGAGATTCAGAAAACAGGGTAAACTACCATTCAATCATTTATACCACCATGAGTAAGAACCCCTTTTATTTTAGTGTCCCCTGAAATTGAAGTAGAAGGGGAAGAGCTGGACTCTTTTATGGCCATGTTTGGTGTTGAAACTTGAACAAAGTGTCTTCACCTTTCCAATACAATAAAACTAATGTTAAGACTTGTTCAAATTTTCAATACTAAAACTTAGCTACTTATCATTCTATTAAAACGAAGTTATGTTAAGACTTTGCTATTTCTTTCATATCCAAAAGATTAATAGAAGAACAGTAATTGGTGATGTGCCACTACAACTAATAACAATTATATGTTCCTAAACTTCATATTAATTCACCTAACATCTGAAATGGGAAATGGAGTCGATGCAGTTGAAAATTCACTTTAAAAAACTTGCAAGAACAATTGTACTATTACAATGGAGCATCCACACCGGAGAAACTGAATTTTGGGTACTAAATTTTAGAAAGAAGATAAGTTTATTGAAATCTTCTTTCCTTGGAGCTCTTCCCATCAAGGGTACACCCAAATTGCTTGTTTCCCGGAAATCCAAAATCTGCACTAACTTCTCTCGGGTAGCTCTAGGGATGTTTGATCATGACTTACTTCTTGTCCAGATAAGTTGCAAAACTTTTGCAAAATATTAAAAGACTGAACAGGGCCTAGAAAGACGGTCCAAATATTAACAACACCCCAAATATTAACACATCTCATTTGCTTTTCTGTGGCCTCCACGAAAAACTGAACAGGGCCTAGAAAGACGGTCCAAAGAAGAAACCAGCCAAAAAAACCCAAAAGAAAACAATTGCTAAGAACACCCCCACAGAAAATCAGAACAACCACCTCTGCACTAAATAGCAGAAAAATAAAAACAACCGCAAAAACACATCAAAATACACCAGAATCGCTAACAGGTATTTATTACAATAACTAAACTCCACATTTGAAGGCATTTTTAAAACTTTCCTTTTTAATTGCGTTTTATGTTGTAAATTAAAGGCTAATTAAGCGGGTTTAGAAAATGAAAACATATAAACAGAAAAAGAAGTCAATTTTATGGCTGGGGTCCATGATCAAATTGTTTACTCTGTGAGTTGCTGTTGAGAAATTGATGAGAGAAATTGTAGATTCTCATTAAGTGTAACAAACTGATACAATTGGATATTTATATTCAAATCCTACAACTGCATCGACAAAAGAGTAAAATGTAGAATTAACAAACTGAGGCATAGTTACTTGGTGGAAAAGTAACTAACTAAAGATTACAAAATGTGAAAATGTTCAACAAATTGAGAGGTATTCTAATCATGGTAACTTTTCTGTGTTGATAGTTTTCATTATAGGTGTTTTTCTCCATATCATATTCTTTTTTTGACTCTACACACTACATCAGGCAAAATCCAATACAATTAGCTTGTTCACTCAAATTTTTACTTGACCTCTTAGACTAATTCTAACATAGAAGTTGAGGCATTTTTCCTTTTTCACAATTTCCCCTAAACCTAAAAGCTGAACCAAAATAAGATGATATCATGGATAAGTCTTACCTGATTTTCTGGAACCAATGCACTTCATTGCTTCCTTCATCTTCCTTCCCAGGAAAAAGTACAAGAATTTGAAGAAAAATTCAAAATCCAGGTTTCTCGTTCTCTTTACAGTCACACAGACATACATACTTCGAAGTTTGTCACTGGCTTAGAGCAGGACCTGAAACTTTCGAAAGATAAACCAAAGTACTGGCTCATGCATAGTTGCATACTCCACATGTTATGCAATATTCTGAAACTAACAATATTTTCTCTAATATATTTCCTGCTTAAAAGAAGGCATGTAAGAATCTCTTGTCCATATTAGGCTTGATTTTATTCCAAGCAAAAAAATAAATTCCATGGGTAACAAATGTAAGTTCTAAAATAAATCGAATCTCTCCTTAGGTCTTACAATGTAATAAATCTAAAATTCAACATGAAACCTATCTAAAAATCAGTAAGGCAAACCATCATACCTAGATCAGTTAGTACAGTAGATCATGATTAAATATCACTAATAATGAAAATGAAACCCAACTTTGTATTTGCATAATAAGATACATAATTAAGTAGGAACTATTGTCTGAAAATAGAGACATAAGTTTTTGCAACATGACACCCTTTATTTGAATCTATCCTAATGTGATAGAAAAAAAAATTGTAAAAGACTAGTGACCTCGTATCGACAAACCCCTTTGTTTCGAGCACCAAACTTGCACATATTTGTTTCATTGTGTCAACATCGTTATCGGTTACGAAACAAGAAGCAATATGATTCAAGGCAAAGCAATAAAAAGCAATACAATATAGAATTAGAACCGCTGCATAAAACAGCAAACTGCTTAAATTATATAAAATATCTTATACAAATACTTGGGCAATTATCCGCATAGAGTAAAACAAGGCATCCTTGACTGTCCTTAGCTCAAATGAATCAAGCTATCGAACCCAACACAGCCCACCCCACGTGGAAGAGTTATCTTTTCCAATGATGGCCTTAATAATACCATTGAGTCAACATCAAAATGAATTGGGTTATGTTTAACACCGTTCAAATTGATCTCTCTGAGTTGTGTGCAATTTTGTAGCAATGGATTGACTCCTTGGGGTGTGACATAAGGACAATATTTGAGAAATAGTTGCAAAATCCCACGACAACTGTTTGAAATAGCAATGAGTGCTCGATCATCAGCCGTTGAATATGACAAGTTCAACACCTCCAATTTAATATTTTGAAAGTTCATCATTCTATGTATCTTAACACCAGAACAGCCAGCTAAGTTCAAATGTGTAATGTTAAGACATCTCTGTAAAACATAATAAATACCTAGAGTAGATATGTCACGACAAGTATTCAAATCAAGGAGCTGCAAATTTGGGAAACAATCGGTAATGAGGAACATGTGAGTGGTACGAAGATAATCAGTGTAGGAACAAGTGAAAGAGGTTAAAGTTTTATTAATATTTCGAGAGAAATCTATTAAGCCATTAGCGGGCATGGTGCGTAGGTGGGAGAGTTTGAGTGATGTGAGTAGAGATTTGGAGAAGAAGATTATCGAGGTCGCCACACTGATGACCACAGAGATGGAGGGAAGTGAGGTTGGGGAATCTTCGGACGAGATTGAAAGTTTGTTGGGTTGTTTGATCGTAGTAGGATTTGATAGTGAGAGAGAATAGGAAACGGTTAGTGATGGAGAGAAACTGTTTGGAGACGAGGGAGAGAGAGTTGTAGTCTTCATCTTCTACGGCCAAGTTTTTTAATATAAGTTCCCAACAATCATCAGGTAAATAAACACTACTAAATTTCACACAAGAATTTGTTGTTATTGTTCTCTTCCTTTTCATATTGACGAGGAGGTAGGTTGCAGTCGCCGGCGGGAAGGATACTCTAGGTTATAACTTATCATCGATCTGAAAAATCCTTTTCTTATTTTTCTCTTCATTTTTTATTTATTTATTTATAGTATTTATACAGTATCATACTGAAAAATCCTTTTATTTTAATTCGTTACCAAAAAATAACCTACATTAAAGGTCCAAATATATTACAGAGTATTATTTTACCTTGATTTTTATCTTTATCTTTATTATAATTTTTATCTTTATCTTTATTATTATTATTATCTTAATATAATAAAACGAGAGTAACTAGAGGCACCCTAAACCCTAACCCTAATATAAACGGTCTAGATTTTGACACGTGGAAACAAAAAAATTATATCAACGGCTACGATAAAAACTTAAATTAATTTTGTTGGTTTAGATTTTGACATTTGGAAAAAATAAAATCAACGGCTACAATTAAAATTTCAATATCTAATAATAATAATAATATTCAATTGAATAAAAAAAGCATCTTAAGGAAAAGAAAAAAAAAAAGGCATCTGAAGGAAAGAAAAACTAGAAACACGCTAAAAAAAAAGCATCTTAAGGAAAATAACAAAAAAAAAGCACCTGAAGGAAAAAAAATCAAAAACACGCACAACACATCTAAAGGAAAGAAAAAATTAAAAACAAAAACGCGATCTAAAAAACGCACCTTCAGAAGACAAAAACAAAAACGCGATCTCAAAACCCATCTTCCTCAACAAACCGGCTATGTTGTGTCTTTCTCTAAAGTGACTTCAATAATGGCAGAAGAAGAAGATCGCGATAAGCAAAAAGTTGAAATGGCGAAATGGAGCAGGTTTTTATTAGCTATGTGATGGTGTTATTATTATAGAGTATTAGTATAGTTTTCCTCTTGCTCGGTTTGGAGGTGGTTGTGTGGAATCGATTTGGTGTGGTATCTGTTTGTGTTGGAATTGTTTCATAGCTTTTGATAAGAGCGAACCTGCAAAATTTTGCAGTCCAAACCTGTATATAATATATTTTGATGTTTAAATTATATATATATATATATAAAATATTTGTTCAATAGAAATAGTGGTGTTCAATATTGGAGTGATATTTGTTCAATAGAAATCATTTAGTGGTTTTACCTAAAGAGAATTGATTAAGAGGTGGAATTAATTAATTGGTCATCTATCAATAAGGAAACAATTAATAGTACAATTACACCAGAAAATACAAGATTTGGAAGATTTGGATGCACATTATATTATAGCATCGGTATCTTAAGGACCCATTGGCTAGCAAATTCTCATTAAGATAAATTATTAAGGTACATGAAATACTCTATGCTACATCAAAATATCCTTTATATTAAAATTAAAAAACAATGATAGTGATAGCCTATCATGCGAATTCGTATAAAAAATTGTATATCATAAACAAAAATTCAAAGCCGTGCAAGGTGCAAGAAGATACAAAGTTTAACGGTGAAGTGAAGTATATATAAATAATATATATATATATATATATATATATATAAATTAAATCGAATATTATATATGATAGTATAACAAATCCGTGCATTGCACGGGTCAATGTCTAGTAAAAAATAAAACGAGAGTAACTAGAGACACTATAGTAACTAGAGACACTATAAAAAATAAAACGAGAGTAACTAAAGACACCATAAACCATAACCCTAATATGAATCTTTATCTTTATCTTTATTATAATAAAACGAGATTAACTAGAGGCACCATAAACCACTACCCGCCAAACGGGCACGTTCCGTGCCAGTTTGTGTGATCAATTTTTTTTTTTTGATCGATATTCTCTATTGTGCAAATATAAATAACTATTTAATCTCCTTTTTTATTGGACTTAGTTAATTGATAACTACGTAACCTCCTTTTTTTGTTGTGGCTAGTTATTAAGAAGAAAAAAATATATTTTTTTTTACTATAAAAAAACTAAAAACCTACTTTTATGTGAAAGTTGTGCTTGTTGTAGAATTGACCTACAAATCATAATAATAAATAAAAATATAAAAATATAAACATCCAATAAAATCTGATAATAAGATACGAATATAGAGATATCATAAAAACTTATCTTTCTCAATTTGTTCCTCAATATTGTCGTAGAATTGACACCTGAAATTATCAGAGTAATAAACATGTAAGAATATAATCATCAAATAAATATGAGAATCAAATAAAGTAGAGACGATGAACTTATCTTTTGATGAAAGCCTAAACTCATAAATTGCGGATTTCCTGCAAAATAGATCATAACCTGAGGCGTGACAAAGTCACTGTCCTTAAGGATTTATCCGCTGTATATTTGCGCAAATCCTCCAGGATTCAACAGGTCCTTCCCGAGTATGAATCATACTCGAGGTGACAGAACAACTTGAATTCACTAAGTGCTGGCAATGTAACTCAGTAAGATAAACTCAATTTTATGTGAGGGGAAAATACTTTTGTTCAAAATCGTGTCTTATCATTGAAAAGCATATATTCATATAAGTCTTTTTCTTCTTCGTATATATACCAAAGGTGTTGTTTGTGCTAATCATATTTGGATATATATACACCAATTATGTGTTAAATCAAATCCATTCCTCATGTGACCATTCAAGCATTATATGACCATTAAATGACCATTAAAATGAAATAATTGGTAATAAATAAATTATTAAGCAATCTTTAATTCATAAAGAAAAACGGTTTGGCCACTTAATAATTTATAAATGAGGATTGATCAAGTAATTGTCACATAGAAAAATAAGGAATAATTTTAAGAAACTTTTGAAATAATAAAATATTTAATAAAATTACAACAATCCCCCACATATTTCAAAAGTTTAAAATAGTAAAAATCATTTCTTGAGTAAACATTGTAGATGTAATGCATCGGAACGGTGTAGCAAGCTATGGAACCCGTCCTAGAAAGATAAGACTTAACACACAGTGAATTGGTTTTGCAAGCAATGGAACCCAAGACACTTGATGTGTGTTAGCGGTCTTACAATCACATTACACCCCCACAATTCTTGTTGTTACGCGGTTGTGCGCTAATAGGCTGTGCGCGTGCCTGGTATTCATGAGTGCTCTAGAGACTTTGCCAAGGTCTCATGCAAGCGGCCCCACTCGACACTCATATAGGTGATTTCATCAAGTGTATGCTGCAAATCATACACCACCCATAAGGGATATGAAAATCATTAAAAGCTTTATAGCTTACCCTCTCAATAATGCAGTGTCTAACACTTTCACAATTACGTACACCATAGAAAAGGGATAGATCAAATAAAATTTAGTGTTAGCAGAATTAACTCGTGACTTGTTCTTACCACATTAAACCTTCTTCATGGGGTCTCCAATCACAAAGGTCGGGTTCCCATCACTTGTTAATTTCAAATGGCTCAAGTCCCATTTCCCTCGATGTTTCACATATTTATTTCTTCCCAGGGGATTTGTTTAGTAGCTACTTTACACAAATGATGAAGACAATATTCTTTCATCAAAATAATATTGACCAAGACGTCTCTAAGTCAATTAATCTCATATAATATTTATACAAGTCTATAACAATAAACTTGTTCTTCACAATGAATCTACATATAGGTCTGCTTATATTATGTTAAGCGACAACATTCACACGATGAGAAAAAATAATTTCTCATTTATATTTATTCTCGTTGGAATTCAATTCCAAATAACATCATTATATTATTTTAATATAATGGTTCATCGATATCTTAAATATTGTCAAACTGACTTTCATAATATATTTCATCAGGTCTGCTTAGATAAATTCTAAGCGACGACATCTCAACAAGAAAAATAATCTATGATTAGATTTATTCACATGTCTACTTGAAAGGCTTTCAAGCGACAACTCCCCCACATTTTATAATATAGGTGAATTTTTATTTAGGTCTACTTGAATAATTTCAAGCGACATTGTCTCACAATGAGGACAATTTGTAAATCCGCATTTCAGGTCTGCTTGAATGATTTCAAGCGACATTACCTCCACATTGAAGACAATTTAGAAGTCTTCATATAAATATATTTTCTTATAAACAAAATTCATTAGACATCATTGTATTATTTGAATACAATGGATGTTCCAAGATATTATACCATACAATATTTTATGGTATCTCAAAAATCAAATTATTTGTTTGAAAATGCTTGGAGGAGTTTTCAATATGTGACAAAGGCATGAGCCATCTATGCAGAAAAACAATAAATTCAATTCTTCCAGTATTGCTCCACATTTTTTCTGTGGCAATAAAATCTTCCTGCATCACTTGAATTGAAATCAGTGGATAATATGATGAACACAAGCAAAAGATTGTGTGGAAATCAAAGTTTAAAAGATAGACAACAATATTCTCTCACATTATGATCTTCATTTACCCAACAAAAATGCATAAATACCGGCACAAACAATCTCAAATTAAATCACATGATACAAAAATATATCAATACAAATCTATCATGATAGTTTGTAAGCGTACCTCATTTTCATGCTTAAGCCAATTAAAGGGCACTTCACTTTTCAAGGCCACAAAATAATCAAGCTAATAAATCTTATCATGAAATACAAACTTCACATCTCAAATACATAGTTAGTAGTGGCCAGAGGGTACTCCGTATACTAAAAGGCATAATTCAGCAACAATAAATGAAAGAAGCAAACCCCAAAATATCCATATCCACGGTTCCGATAAAATATTTACCCAAAGAAATTTTTTTAACTTCCATGGACCAAAACCATAGTTCTCAATTTTATTTTATTTTCTTCCAGATATTTGTTCTATCACAACAAAACGAGAATCACAATTTCAATGCATAAATTGAAACTCAGAGAAATAAAATTAGAAGTAATACATATAGAACCTGTTTCGGCGATGAGAATAGATGGGCTCTTTAAAATCAAATTCATGACTCCATTAACAAATTCAGTTTTTTTTAGTTCTCAAATTTCCATAATTATGATAATTAACATAAGATAAATCCTTAAGATTGTTGTAGAATTGACCTACAAATCATAATAATAAATAAAAATATAAAAATATAAACATCCAATAAAATCTGATAATAAGATACGAATATAGAGATATCATAAAAACTTATCTTTCTCAATTTGTTCCTCAATATTGTCGTAGAATTGACACCTGAAATTATCAGAGTAATAAACATGTAAGAATATAATCATCAAATAAATATGAGAATCAAATAAAGTAGAGACGATGAACTTATCTTTTGATGAAAGCCTAAACTCATAAATTGCGGATATCCTGCAAAATAGATCATAACCTGAGGCGTGACAAAGACACTGTCCTTAAGGATTTATCCGCTGTATATTTGCGCAAATCCTCCAGGATTCAACAGGTCCTTCCCGAGTATGAATCATACTCGAGGTGACAGAACAACTTGAATTCACTAAGTGCTGGCAATGTAACTCGGTAAGATAAACTCAATTTTATGTGAGGGGAAAATACTTTTGTTCAAAATCGTGTCTTATCATTGAAAAGCATATATTCATATAAGTCTTTTTCTTCTTCGTATATATACCAAAGGTGTTGTTTGTGCTAATCATATTTGGATATATATACACCAATTATGTGTTAAATCAAATCCATTCCTCATGTGACCATTCAAGCATTATATGACCATTAAATGACCATTAAAATGAAATAATTGGTAATAAATCAATTATTAAGCAATCTTTAATTCATAAAGAAAAACGGTTTGGCCACTTAATAATTTATAAATGAGGATTGATCAAGTAATTGTCACATAGAAAAATAAGGAATAATTTTAAGAAACTTTTGAAATAATAAAATATTTAATAAAATTACAACAGTGCTTAGTTATTAAGAAGAAAAAAAATTATTTACTTAAAAAAACTGAAAATCTATTTTTATGTGAAAGTTATTTTTTTAAGAGTAAAATATGAATAATGAAAAAGTCATCCAAAAAATTTGTATCCTTTTTTAAGGGTAAAATAGGAATATCTTTTTTTTGGTAGAGTGTTTTCTATAAATAGGTAGAGTAAGTTGGGATTAATCCCAATTATCCTAAACAGAAAAATCAGGGAGGAAAAAAGAGAGAGCTGCGCGTGGGAACTAGAGGTCATCACAACAAAAAATCATCATCAAATCTAGGGAGTTCACTGCAAACAAAGTAAGGGTCTCTAACCATTCACTTTATGGAACTGTTTTTGTCCTTTCTTCTGATGTTGTTGTCCTTGCGGAAAACATGGGTGCCGTTTTTTTTTACTTTATAAACATGTGCGATATGTATAGTATGATTTGATCAGATATGTCGTTTTATCGTTTTTTTTATATTTTATAAACATGTGCGATATGTATGTTATGATCTGATCAAATTTAAATTGGTGGCTACTACTCTATAGGGTTCAAATTCAATTGAAAAAAAAAAGCAACTAGGTTTGGTCTAATGATGAAGACTTTTGGTAGAATATTAGAGTTTGGCTACTACTCTATTCTGCTCTACTCAATTTTCAATTTCATTGTAAACAAAGAAAAAAAGAATTCAACGGAAGAAGCATCGTCAGCGATCTTCCCTGACGAACTTATGGTCGAAATTGTATCCTGGCTTCCGGTGAAATATGTTATGCAACTCAGGTGTGTTAACAAGTTTTTCAATACTCTCATCTTTGATCCTCACTTCATTCAAATGCATCTCAATAAATCAGCACAAAATTTGCAACTCGCATTAATCTGTTTTAAGAGTGAGAGTCGTGATGATCCGGAGGATTCAGATGATCCGAAGGATTGGAGTCACAATATGATAACTCTCTCCATTCCCTGTTTACTCCAAAACATATTTACCATCTTTCACCATTCCGATCCTTACTATCTATTGAGCGAGTATCCACATGTATTTCGGTGGGTTGTTGGCTCATGCAATGGATTGCTATGCTTGTTTGGTGCGTCATGCTCATGCCCTTCTGATCAATGGCTTTATATCTGGAACCCAGCTATGAGAAAAGAATCTAAAAAACTTGCATTATTTTTCGATATGCACAGTAATCCTAATTTTAACTTCTCTTTTGGTTATGATAATTCGACTCAAACATATAAGGTGGTAGCATTCTATGTGGAGGTGAAGCCCGGTAGGAATCCAAAAAGTGTGGTTAAAGTTTTCAGCTTGGGGGATAATTCTTGGAGAGATATTCAATGTCTCCCTGTACTTCCACTTTATTGCCTTCTTGATATTAATAATAATAAAAATGATGGTGTGCATTTGAATGGTACTATTAACTGGTTTGCCTTTCACGATGGCATCAATATCAATATCAAAAGTATTGTTCCTGTTGACCAATGTGTGATTCTTTCACTTGATCTCTCCACTGAGACATACGCTAAATTGTTGCTGCCTCGAAGATTTGATAAGGTGTCGACGCGTTATCTCCCAAAGCTTGTGGTTTTGATGGATTGTCTTTGTTTTTGTCATGATTTTGAGAATACTCATTTTGTTATATGGCAAATGAAGAATTTTGGAGTTGAAGACTCTTGGATTCAATTATTTAAAATTAGTTATGAACATTTCTATACATGGATGGATCCATTGCCATTGTATCTTTCTGAAAATGGTGATACACTGGTATTGGCAAATGTTAAACGCAAAGAGGCATTTATCTATAACTGCAGAGACAATAAAGTAGAGAAAATTGGAATTGCTAAGCATATAAAGTGGTCACAGACCAAGGGTTACATTGAAAGTTTGGTTTCGACTCATTGAAATTTGAAAGTGAGTTTCTCTTCCACATATTACTTGTTTTAATTTATGTTACTTTATATATTGCTATAAAAAATAGATTGTGTGTGCGAATATTTTATGTGATGTCTTAGCCGCTTAGTTTGTTTATACTGTTGAATGAGTATATATTGACCATTGTTGTATGGTTGGTTCTAATGAATTGGATGAATTTTTCTTTATTTACATGCTTATTATAAGTTTGAAGATGATAATTCTTTAAAGGTAGTTTGCTACAAGACAATTCTCACAAAGGAAAATTCATTCACTCCTTTGTCTTATAGTATGAATCTTATTTTATGAGGACATAATAATGAGTTTTAATTTTATTGTCTTAGATGAATCTTACGTATTTTGCAGACACTATCTATGGCCAAAGAAATACACAAGAGGGCTGCTGCAATTGATGATGTTGAAGTTGAAGCATCACTCACTCTTGAACTTTATTTTTCAATTTGTTATAATGTGTTGTTATCTGCCAAATATTTGAATATTTGAATTCCTTTTTATTTTCAGACCTAGCTACAGAACATCAAATTAAATGTTTAATGACTAATTAATAAACAATTTAATTGATAAGCAACAAATATATGTGCAATTTTAGTCTATTGTGTAGGGAGACAACCTTTAACTACTCTCCGTATGAAAATCTTAAGTGGTTGTGGTATCCTCAAATTTCAAATTTGCATCCAATTCACTAGAATTTTCTACTCCTCATTGTCAATGAAAATTTCCAATTGCATATCGAACGGACTTAATCGTCTAGGATCTTTAATATTATAAAAAACACGTGTTTGTCTGCTCTTTCTCCAATCCTTACTTCGTTCAAATGCATCTTAAGAAATCTTCATGAAATTCACATGTCATGTTAATGTGGCAACACAATTAGGAAAAACGGGATTCACATTTGGTAACTTGCTCTAAAACAACAATGTCATCTTTTTCGACAATCCTCTTTGATATTATTATCATTTTTTAGTGCAAAGTGGGGCATTGGGTGTGTCTACTTAACAGTGCGTATTTTTTATATATATATATACTAACAAAGCTGAATCCGAACAAATTATAATCAGTTTTGAGAAAGCGATACTTAAATAAATTCCTCTTGCTTTTTTTGTTAAAATTGATTGATATGCCATTGTTGTTTCTCCAAGACAAGACATAGCTAGGCACTTGAAGTTTGTGCAACTCAAAACGAAGCTTTACTTTTCTAAATTTATGCATTCCAAGAAAATAATCTTATTATAGTACCTTGACATTTCCCTGGTACTCGTATGATTTGTGTACCTTTATTGCATCAAACTCACAAATACTTCTATATGGTTGGAAATGAATTGCATACAATCAACATATTGACCAACCCCTTTGTTTCGAGAAACAATATTGCACATGTTAGTTTCATTACGTTAATATTGCTTCAATAAAAAAGAAAGTTGGTTATGAAAGCAATATGATTCAAGGCAAAGCAATAAAAAGCAATACAATTTGGAATCAGAACTGCTGCATATAACAACAAACTGCTTAAATTATATAAAATATCTTATACAACTGTTTGGTGAATTATCTGCATAGACTAACAAGAAGATACACATTTGTAAGTTGACATATAAAAATAAAAAAACATGTTAAGTTTCAAAATTGAAATGTCAGCCAGCAAACAAGGCATCCTTGACATGAATAGTATTTCATCTCATTAAGTCCTTCAAACCTCTGATTCCTTTGATCTTCGGCTCAAATCAATTGAGTTATCGAACCCAACACAGCCCATGTCCAAAAGTTATCTTTCTCAATGATGGCCTTAATAATACCATTGAGGCAACATCAAAACGAACTGTGTTAAATTCAACACGGTTCAAATTAATCTCCCTGAGTTTTGTGCAATTTTGTAGCGCACGGTTCACTCCATTGTGTGTGACATAATCACAATATTCAAGTAATAGTTGCAAAAGTCCGCCACAAGTGTTTGAAATAACATTGAGCGTTAGATCGTCAACCGTTGAATATGACAAGTTCAACACCTCCAATTTAGGAGCTTGAAAGTTCATCATTCTATGTAGCTTCACACCAGAACAGCTAGCTGCTAAGTTCAAATGTGTAATGTTAAGGCATCCACTTAAAACAAGAGAAATAGCGTGTTGAGATATGTGATCGCAACGACTCAAATCAAGTAGCTGCAAATTAGGGAAACAATCGATAATGAGAAAAATGTGAGTGTCAGTGAGATAATCAGTGTAGGAACAAGTGAAAGAGGTTAAAGTTTTATTAATATTCTGAGAGAAATCAAGTAAGCCATTGACAGGCATGGTGTGTAGGTTGGAGAGTTTGAGTGATGTGAGATTATTGAATGAGAGAGTGGAGATTTGGGGGAGAAGATTATTGAGGTCGCCACACTGACGACCACAGAGATGGAGGGAAGTGAGGTTGGGGAATCTACCAATGAGATCGAGAACTTGTATGGTTGTTTGATCGTAGTAGGATTTGATAGTGAGAGAGGATCGGAGACGGTTAGTGATGGAGAGAAACTGTTTGGAGACGAGGGAGAGAGAGTGGTAGTCTTCATCATCCATGACCAAGTTTTTTAATATAAGTTCCCAACAATCATCATCAGGTGAAGAATATCTGAGAGAATTTCTTCTTGTTCTTTTCGTTTTCATGTTGTAGCCGCCGGCAGAAGAAGAAGAGGAATAAGAACATCTGAGAGAATTTCTTGTTGTTGTCTTGCATTTCATATTGAACAAGTTCCCAGCCTCCCTGTGTTGTAGCCGCCGGCAGGATTTAAAGAAGGAGAAGAAGAACAGGGTAGCCTAAATTGAAAAACCCTTTTATTTTAAATTCTTTAGGAAAAAGTAGCCTAAATAATTATCAATTAATTAAACACAACCAAAACAGAGGTTAAATAGTTATTTATATTAACACAATAGAGAATGTCGATCACACAAACAGACATTTAGTATTTATAAAAATTGTGTATCTTGGCTTAATTATAATTTTGTTCTTCTATATATTTTTATGTACCAATCACTATGTTTTTTTTTTGAAAAAAAACAAGAACCAATTACTATCTTAAATGCAATTTCTTATAAATTTTATTATTAATTATTAATGTTTTTTTTATATCATTTTATACTGTATTATCAATCAATTGAACCGCTAATTTTACCAAACACTTCAATTAATTTAGCAGCTATAAAATATGAGCTAATTATCTTATCAATCAGAGAATTTTTGCTATGTTTACCATCAGCTATAAAATATTAAATTGTTTTCAAAAATATTTGTTTTACATTTTTTAATTTCAAAACTATTTTTCATTTTAAAACTAGTTTTGAGACCCGTGCATTCGCCCGGGTCTATCGACTTTTATTTATAAATTATTGTTAAATTATAAATGACATCATTCTGTTATTTTTTGTAAAATATATTAAATTAAGTCATTTTTTTATTAAAGTAATTGTCTCGTGTATGATTTTTGTATAATAAATTATAATTAATAATAAAAAATATTTACTATTCAATTTCTTTTTTTTTTATTAAAGCAATTGTTTTGTGTATGATTAATTTTTTTTATTAAAGCAATTGTCCCGTGTATGATTAAATTTTTTTATTAAAGCAATTGTCCCGTGTATGATTAAATTTTTTTAATAAAGCAACTGTCCCGTGTATTATTAAAAATTTTTTATCAAACCAATTGTCCTGTGTATGATTAATTTTTTTTATTAAAGCAATTGTCTCATGTATGATTAATTTTTTTTTTATTAAAGCAATTATCTCGTGTATGATTAAATTTTTTTTATTAAAGCAATTATCCCGTGTATGATTAAATTTTTTTATTAAAGCAATTGTCCCATGTATTATTAAACTTTTTTTTATTAGAACAATTTTCCCGTGTATGATTTTTTATATATTAGTGATCAACACTTTCTTTTTTTTGACAAAATTATTGATCAACACTTGTCTCGTGATGTTTTAAGTATAATGACAAATATTTACCCCGTAATTATTATAATATATTCATCAATAATGCACTTCTTTTGTATTTTTTATATATGAGGAAACAAAAATAGAGTAAATTTTTTTTATAATAAAAATAGAGTAGAATTCAACAATTATATAATAATATATTAAATTAAAAAATATAATTTTTTTACGAAATAGAAGATTTGAAATATTTTTAAGAATTGATGAGGACAAATTAGAATTTTTAGTAGTAATACCTTTTAATATATTGGGCATGTTTGAATTTGGCTTATTTTTAAGCTAATGAAAATAGTTTATGGTTATAATTTATAAATAAACTTTTATGTTAATTCATAAATTTTTTTTACGCATATTAATTCATCAGTTTTCACTAACAAAAATTACATCTTTATAAATAGTTTTCATGAACTATCTTAAAAAACTTATAATAATACATAATAACTTATTTATTTGCATAAGTTATTTCTCATAAACTCATAAATAAGTCAATCAAAACGGGTCGATTGTGTTTTTGTTTCTATTTTTCCGTTCTTTTATTTTTAAGCTCATAAATAAGTATCTTCTTTTATTAGGTAATTCTATTTTTATGTTAATTCATAAGTTTTTTTTACGCATATTAATTCATCAGTTTTCACTAACAAAAATTACATCTTTATAAATAGTTTTCATGAACTATCTTAAAAAACTTATAATAATACATAATAACTTATTTATTTGCATAAGTTATTTCTCATAAACTCATAAAATAAGTCAATCAAAACGGGTCGATTGTGTTTTTGTTTCTATTTTTCTGTTCTTTTATTTTTAAGCTCATAAGTAAGTATCTTCTTTTATTAGGTAATTCTATTTTTATTTCTTATATATAAGTTTTTATATGTTAGATTGAGTTACTATTTTTTCATTAAAAAAAAAAAAATTACTTACTATTGTTGAAGCGTATCTTTTATAGTGATTTTTGTTCATATTTTTATGCATAAATTTATTTTAAATAAAATTACTTACTATTGTTCTTTTATTTTTAAGCTCATAAATAAGTATCTTCTTTTATTAGGTAATTCTATTTTTATTTCTTATATATAAGTTTTTATATGTTAGATTGAGTTACTATTTTTTCATTAAAAAAAATAAAATTACTTACTATTGTTGAAGCGTATCTTTTATAGTGATTTTTGTTCATATTTTTATGCATAATTTTATTTTAATTAAATTTCTATGGGAAGATTTATTTGATGCTTATTTTTTTTTTCTTTCTATTTTTTTTTTGTGTTTTTTTTTAGATATGTGGTTTATGATGCTATTTTTATGGGAAGATTTCTTTTATGTTTATATTTCTTTCCTATTTTTATGGCTTGTTTAGAGTTAAAATTACACTTAAGGGCGTAAAACATGGAACACCGTTAAAAGTAATAAGGACAAACTTGTATTTTATATAGTAGTTTCTTTTAATATATCTACTTACAATATATTAAAAGAAACTTATGTTAAAAAACCAAATTTGTCCTTGACACTTTTAACGGTGTTCCAAGTTTTATGCCTTTAAATGTAATTTTAACTTTAATAAGATAAGTATAAAAAATAAATTTACCATAAAAATAGCATTAAAAAATTACATCTCTAAACTAATAAAAAAATTCCAAAATAAAAATAGGAAAAACATAGATAAATATGAAATAAATCAAATTGAACAAAAAAGGCATAAACATAAAAATAAAATACATACAAAAAAAAAGAAAAATAGATAAGCATGAAATAAATAAAATTGAACAAAAAAAGGCATAAACATAAAAATAAAATATGTAAAATAAAATAAAATAGATAAGCATGAAATAATCTACTTACAATATATTAAAAGAAACTACTATTTAACTCTAAACTAATAAAAAAAAATACAAAAAAAAAAAAAATTGGCGAGAAAGATAAGCATAAAAGAAATCTTCTCATAAAAATAGCATCAGAAACCAAATCTCTAAAAAAAAAACATAAAATAAAAATAGAAAAAAAAAAGATATATATTAAATAAATCTTCCCATAAAAGTTTAATTAAAATAAATTTACACATAAAAATATAAACAAAAATCACTATAAAAGATAAGCTTCAAAAATAATAACTTTTTTTTAATGAAAAAATAGTAACTGAATCTAACATATAAAAACACACACATATATATATATATATATATATATATTTATATATATATATATATATAAAATGAAATTAGAATAACCTGATAAAAGAATATACTTATTTATGAGCTTAAAAATAAAAGAACAGAAAAAAAGAAACAAAAAAACAATCGGCCCGTTTGATTTGACTTATTTATGAGTTTATGCGAAATAATTTATCTAAATAAATAAGTTTTTATGTATTATTATAAGTTTTTTAATGTAGTCCATGAAAACAATTTTTAAAGATATTACTTTTGTCTTCTTCAAATAAGATATAATTTTTGTTAGTGAAAACTTATGAATTAACATGCGTAAAAAAACATATGAATTAATATAAAGGTTTATTTATAAATTATAACCATAAACTATTTTCATAAGCTTAAAAATAAGCCAAATTCAAATAGATCCAATATATTAAAAGGTATTACTACTAAAAATTCTAATTTGTCCTCATCAATTCTTAAAAATATTTCAAATCTTCTTTTTCATAAAAAAATTATACTTTTTCGTTTAATATATTTTACATTAAATTCTACTCTATTTTTATTATAAAAAAATATACTCTATTTTTGTTTACTCTTATACAAAAAATACAGAAGAAGTGCATTATTGATGAATATATATTATAATAATTACGGGGTAAATATTTGTCATTATACTTAAAACATCACGGGACAAGTGTTGATCAATAATTTTGTCAAAAAAAAAAAGAAAGTGTTGATCACTAATATATAAAAAATCATACACAGGACAATTGTTCTAATAAATTATTTTTTTAATCATACACGATACAATTGCTTTAATAAAAAAAAAATTAATTATACACGGGACAATGCTTCAATAAAAAAATGTAATCATACAGGGGACAAGTGCTTTAATAAAAAAAATAATCATACACGGGACAATTGCTTTAATAAAAAAAATTAATAATACACGGGACAATTGCTTTAAAAAAAATTTAATCATACACGGGACAATTTCTTTAATAAAAAAAATAAATCATACACAAGACAATTGCTTTAATAAAAAAAATTTAATCATACACGGGACAATTACTTTAATAAAAAAAATTTAATCATACATGGGACAATTGCTTTAATAAAAAAAAATTAATCATACACGGGACAATTGCTTTAATAAAAAAAAATTAATCATATACGGGACAATTGCTTTAATAAAAAAAAAAATTGAATAGGAAATATTTTTTATTATTAATTATAATTTATTACACAAAAATCATACACGAGACAATTACTTTAATAAAAAAATGACTTAATTTAATATATTTTACAAAAAATAACAGAATGACGTCACTTATATTTTAACACTAATTTATAAATAAAAATTAATAGACCCGTGCGAATGCACGGGTCTCAAAACTAGTTGTAAGTAGATAAGTATATGTCACATAAGAAATTATAAGTAAAAAAAAATATCAACGGGTAACTAATAGTAAAACCAAAACTGTCGAATTTTAAAATAAGAGAATCAAATCTACAAAATAAAATATTCTATTCACGTATTGTTTGTGTACTTGGTAACTAACTAACTAAACTAACGGTGAGAACTGAGAAGTGCTTTTGAATGCGAAGTTGGAAGTGGAATTGCAAGCAACCAAACAAAGCAGTGTTGTTTGATTTCTTTGACATATGTCAAACAACAACAATAAACGCCGTTATGTTCCTCCGACACAATCCGACACCGTTTTCCGTATCATCTCTTCCGCCGCAAAATCCGATTCTCTACTCTCCCTTTCCGGCGACGGAGTGAAGATTCTAATTGAAGACTACGCCGGTGATCCCACCTCCGATGACCGCATCGTTGTTATTATCTCCGCCGCCACAGAACAACTTCCTGATGAATCAGCTGCCCAGCTTGCTTTGATTAGGGTTTTTGAGAGAATAGTGGAAAATGATATTGAGGAGAATAGTAATAAGAGTTTGAATTCGTCTTCGGTGGGGTGTAGATTGTTGGCACCTAGTTATCAGGTTGGGTGTGTTCTTGGAAGAGGTGGTAAGATTGTGGAAAAGATTAGACAAGAAAGTGGAGCTCAGATTAGGGTTTTGCCTAAAGATCAATCTCCAATTCCTCCACCTGGAGATGAGTTCATTCAGGTCTTCTTAACTAATCTTTTTAAGCTAATACATTAATTAATGCACAATTATAGATAGATATAACAATGTATATTGAATTGGCATTACCAATTATATCTTGGTGGCTTTACATCAATTTTTATACTCCCTCTAGTCCTTATTATTAGAAAAAATTTGCTTTTTAAGTTCGTTGGATAAGAAAAGTTTACCTTTTAGGTTCATTGCATAAGAAAAAGTTTACTTTTTAGGTTCATTGCATAACTGATAATGTATTTGGTCATAAAAAGTAAACTTTTTCTAATAATAAGGACTAGAGGGAGTAATTTGTAAATTGTAATGGTCTTCTTATGAAAACCAATACCAAGAATATTATGAGTATGTTGAGCTGAATTGATTAGCGGAAATTCTAGACAAGAAAGGAGATTTGGTGTAGCATCTATTGTAGAAAAGAGGGTTTAATTGTGACTTAGATTGTTCGGGCATTATGGAGGAGGTTTGTAGATTCCGTAGTAAAGAGGGTATATCAGGTGGAGTGCAGTCCAGTTGTTAGCCAGTTAGTCAATAGCGCGCAATAGCTGTGGAGTAAAGGTGTGCTGCTGTGGGTAGGCCTGCAGCGGAAGTCAGCGATATCGGCCGCTCCAACCGGGATAGCGGCTATCCCAATTTTGGGGTCGGCTGCTCCGCTATCCGGGATTGACTTCCTAGGTTACTAGAGACAGAGGAATGCTAAGTGCATGTTTGAATTGCGGTGAGTTTGACAGAATCATCAATCACAGTGAACCATTTTGCAAAAGCTACATTTTAGAGCCTTAGCAAAATCATGGTGTCACCATGATTTCGGCAATGATAAAAACATGATGTAAGAAAAATTACAGGAAAAATTATTAAAAAAAGATTTAGAGGCTAATAGTTTGGCTATCAACATGATTTATGACATTTATGATATCATTTGATCTATTTAGCTGACCCTATCTAGTGGGATAAAACTTGGTTGTTGTTGAAAATGGTAGTGGTCATACTCTAGTTCTTGCTGTGGGTTAAGGGATACTAATGTTGAGGTTTATGGTGGGTGCAGATAACAGGAAATTTTAATGCAGTAAAGAAAGCGCTTCTCGCAGTTTCGAGTTGTCTGCAGGATAACGTAGGCAATTCTGGTGCTTTTAAATCTTCTGGTGGTGCTCAGGTTGAACCTTATCCTCAACGGGGTCCACATCCTCCTGATCATCATCATTCCAGAGGTTATTCTTCTTTTCCGGGTTCTGAGAGCGCTGGACCTGCTCATAGAATGTTTGTGGAAGAAGAGGTTGTCTATAAGATGTTGTGTCAGCAAGATAAAGTTGGCAGTCTTATTGGGAAAGGTGGTTCTGTGGTGCGGGCTTTACAGAACGAAACTGGTGCATCTATACAAATAGTTGATGCTGGACCCGATTCAGATGAGCGTGTGGTTGTCATATCCGCGCTAGAGGTATGAGGACTTCTCAACTGTCTTTGATAAATAGTTATTTGTTAGTTTGCACCTTAACTGTACTTGTCCATAGGATACCATATTGCATGAAGAGACCAGTAACTTTGCTAAATTTTTTGTGTAAAGAGTCTTCTTTAACTTTGTTTTGGTAGCGTGTAATTGTTCCGGCTCTTTGACATTGTGTCTCAGAAATGTGTGTAGTCTGTCGCTATGAATGATTGTTGATACTATTGATAGCTGGCTCCCCGGTGTTAAATTATTCTGGGGATCTTTGTTAAAAAGTCTAAAATATGATTGTTCTTTTGTTATAATCAAGCAGGCAACGTTTGTCTGATTTTTATGGCTGGGGTCCATCATCAAATTGTTTACTCTGTGAGTTGCTGTTGAGTTATTCCAATCATGGTAACTTTTTTGTGTCGATAGTTTTCATTACAAGTATGTTGCTATCTTTTGGGAGAATTGTAGAAGACTAGACGGAAATTATAAATTCCAACATACAATTTTTATGATATTTGTTAAGGAAACTGAACTAAAAATGATATAAAATTCTGCAGAATTCTGAGCAAAAGCACTCTCCTGCTCAAGATGCTGTTATCCGTGTTCATTGTCGACTTACAGAGATTGGATTTGAGCAGAGTAATGCAGTTGTTGCTAGGCTCCTTGTGCGTTCACCACAGGTAGGGTGCCTCTTGGGCAAGGGAGGTCATGTTATCTCAGAAATGCGAAGAGTCACAGGTGCCAGTATACGTATCTTTTCGAAGGAACAGATTAAGTACATTTCTCACAACGAAGAAGTTGTACAGGTAGTTTTCACTTTACACACTTGCATGTTAACTATATACGTGTTTGGTGCTAGTAAATCAAAACTGGATTGTATGCTGTTAGGATATAGAATAATTGATGATTAGAGTTGTTAGAGAAGTTACTTAGTATCTTCTTTGCAAAGGCAGTTAGTTGATTAAATTGTTAGGTGGTTACTAAGAGTTTGTTCTTTTGGTTTAAACACACTAGGTTATTGGGACCTTACAAACTGTGCAAGATGCTTTGTTTCACATAACCAGCAGAATTCGAGAATCTATTTTCCCAATGAGGAACACTCCTCCAAATTTTAGTGCACCACCACATATGCCACCATTCCCGGAGACGTCCCCACCTTTACATAGGCCAAGAAATCACATGATGCCATCTGGGCACCCTCATCCACCTCCTCCTCATGTCGGACCTCCTCCGCCTCCTCATGTCGGACCTCCTATGCTTCCTCATGGAATTGACCATCCAGCTGGTCCCCCCATGCATGTTGATCATCCGCATGCATTTTCGCATGGTATGGGTCGCGGTCTGCCAAACATGGATCGAGTTCCCTATCCTCATGGTTATGAAGGACCCATTTCTCCAAGATCGTGGAATCCTCAGGTCAGCTTTACTTTCAGTGATGTATATGTATATATATGGTCCAAGCATTTCTCTTGGAGGGTGGAGCTGTTCAATTCTTTTGCTCTGACCCCTTCTCCGTGTGCGCACCCTTTGTGCATTCATACGATGTAACAATCCTTTATGTTTGTGTTTCAGGTAGTTAACAGAGGAAATCCAGGGGCTCCTGGAATGTGAGTTTGTGACTTCTTTTATCCCTTTTTAAGTGATCATATATTTTATACAAGTTATTGTTAGGTGCTTCATCATAGATCAGAATCGCTTTACCTGATATTTCATACTGATATGTCTATTATTTCCAGGAATGGAACAGTTGAGATCACCATCCCTTATATGTATATAATCCACGTGTACGGGGATAACAGTAGCAACATAAATCAAATTCGACAGGTCTGTTTATATATAACTATTGATCCATTTCTTATAGAAATTGCCTTTTAATCGTGTTTTGACTTTTGGAGTATATCCTGATCCTCAGATTTCTGGTGCTAACGTGGTTATTCATGATCAAAAACCTGGTGCTACAGAAGGGCTGGTGATAGTATCTGGAACACAAGATCAAATTTACTCTGCTCAGTGTCTAATTCATGGTTTTATCTTATGCGGACAGACTGCACCTTGATGAGTCTGCAGTTTCACTGTCTAAACTGTAGGTTTTGAAATTGTTGTATAATATGAGAAGTTGGAGATATTTATATTAGGAATGTCTTGCCATTTTGTGAATTTAACTTTCAGTTAAAATCGAGTGCAATGGTGTATTTTTTGCTGGTTTTGATCATTCATTCCCTACATAAAATTTGGATGATAATCACTCCAAAGTTTCAGTGTTGAATAACAAGGTTATGTGAAAATCACCCCATTTCCTTTAAAAAAATCTATAGAATTGAAAAAGACCAAATTTCTCAAAGAACAACTAAACTACACTCATTATAACATGCATCTGGATTATCTGCAGCCGCTGCACAATTATATAACAATGTATATCGTCGGGAGAAATTGGTATCGAAGGACCTGTTGGAGGTATTTCACGGCCTTCGAATAACAGCAGTACAGATTGAACCTGACAATGAAACCTAGGATTATTATAAATTATTTTCTATAAGCAAACCACATGCAGGGAATAGTCCATGATTTAACTAACAATGAATCAAATCATTAACTATCTTAGATAAAATCTGTCTTTACTATCAATTATAATAGGATAAAATTTTCCACTTTAAAAGTATTGAAAATTGAGAAAAGACAAGTCTATACATGTACTTATGAAGTAAGAGGGTTACTAGGTTAGAAGACAAATTTGTCAGCATTACTTGTTTGATCCAATTCGTGAACAACAATGACAATTGACAAGTACAAAACTCAGAAAAGAAAAACAAAACATGCTCAAATGAGATCACTATATAGCAATATTCAGGCCAAGGCCATATTTGGATAAATAACTTAATTCAGCACTTATAGCATAAATGCTTATCATATAAGCATATGCACTTATAAGCCATTTCTATAACAATGATAAAATAAAGTCAAACTGTTTTCATAAGCTATCCTAAAGAGCTTATGGAAATAAGTTGAAAACAACTTATATACATGTCATAAGCTTTTTCCATAAGATTTCTCAAGTAGTCTCAAATGTGTGATTGTCATGGAGATTTCCATTGTTGGAGGGGACTTCATCTTTCCGCATTCTCACTTCCACCGTAGTTAGAATCACCACCACCATTCCCATTGCTCATATGGTGCAATCCATGATGTTCATATGACATATATGTATAGGATTCTGTCCATCACTGATCTGCATTACAGCAGAATCACCACCATGAATATCATCCACATGCGGTTGATTGGCCTACGCCTACCCCTAAGACGGTTAAAGAGTTGTGTGAGTTTCTAGTCCTTTCCGGGTTTTATCGCATAGTTTGCCTTTGATAAGCTTAAGCAAGCAATGGTTTCAGCTTCTATATATCTTGTCTCTGCCAGACTTTGAGACCCATTTCATCGTTCAAACCGACACATCAGGTTTTGCCATGGGAGTTGTCTTGCTGCAACATAAGCACCCAATAGCTTATTTCAGTAAGCTGTTCTGCCCACGCATGCTATCACAAGTGCGGTTAACCATCGGCGCCAATGTTTGTTGGGAACTTACTTTCTAATTCATATAGGCACAAAAACACAAACTACTACAGAATAAAAAAATGTGAAAAATAAGCACAATGCATTAAAAAAAAGTGTCTGATATGTGTCGTTCGAGTGTTAATGTCCATGCTTCATCGGTTATAAATTAAGTACTATGGTGAGCATGAATTTCTTACAGCAAACCAAACTAAACATACCATCAGAAAAGTGCATTGAGATAGCAATTAGCAAAACAATAAAGATGTGTGGCACGAGACAAGAGGAGACGAACTAATCACATATGTTAATCTTTCACAGCTGCTCCGTGTATTTTGGCCACATTTTTTATTAGACAACTTATTTCTTCGTGCGCTTCCGACGAAAATTCAATCGTGCCAAATAGCAATACTCTTAGCAAAATTAAGTACTATGGAGAGCATGAATTTCTTAAAGTAAACCAAACTACACATACAATAAGAAAATTGCATTATGATAGCAATTAGAAAGTAAAGTATGACAGTGAAGGAAAATGCATAATATTTCATTCAAATTAAAGTACGTTTCTAGAAAATGAAATGGTGGTACTACACAAACATCAACTCATGATTGGTTGCAGAAAGAAGGAAAAAAAACATAAATATAAGAGACATAGACAACCTTTGTTTTTTCCAAGTCAAAATATTTTTTCACCACCCCACAAAATATTTCATCATTATAACACCAATCTTATTTTATTTTTTGACATATTTCAATCTTAGTTTAACTCTTTTACTTTATGTAAAAATAATATGTGATGGTCTCCATAAATATAATCCGGTTGATAAAATATTGCAATACGTGTCTTTAAATCCTAGTTCAATTGGTAGATTGTCGAAATTATTAGTATTGGACGCTATTATCGGAGTTTGAACACCAATTTCTCCGTTTTGTGTGTGTAAATTTTCAATAACTTGTCATTTCGTCCATTTGCCAAAAAAAATTGTAATACATAAAAATTCAACAATTAAAATTTAAAATTCTTTACTTATTTACTTATTTACTTAATGACATATAGAATGAGACTCTATCTTTATTGACAACTTCCAAATTTAAATGAGAATATATCATTTTATCGCACTTTTATAGAAAATAATAAGTGTGCAAATTGATTAGTTAAAATTAATATCATCTCGGATGTTATCCTCGTCAACTTGATCATATTTTAGTTATTAACACATTACGTATCACCTACGCATCAATAACCCTATATCAATATTGTAACGAACCAGTTAACAAACATCATTTAAAAATCATACAACTACGAGGTTTCAATTCAAACCTAATTCAAGATATACAACTTAAAAATATTAAAATTAACAGTTGAATTTGAATCAAAGGTTACATAACATACTGTTGTTGACTTTGGTAAAAAAATATATAGGAAAATACGAACCAATGTTCGTTAAAAAAGATTGTATATTCTATCTTGAAGTTATAAACATTATTCTTTAAAAAAAAAAACAATATTGTTAATGAAATGGCATATAAAGAGTCCTGTAAATTTAGCTCAGTTGATAGAACACTGCTACATTAAAGGTGAAATTTCTAATCACACCCAAAAAAAATGGCATGCAAAGAAAATGATGAATTTTTTGGTCAAAATTTCTTATTTTTAAAAAAGTGAAAAAAAAGTAAATAATGGTTGAATATTCTCCGATGAAATTGAGTTGAAATTGATCCAACGCGACTCGTTCAGTACAAAACCAAAGTCTTAGTCTTCTTCTTCTCCTCTTTCATAGATTGATGCTTCGCATTTTGAGTTTCAATATTCAAAATTGAAGCCATTCCTTTTGGATTGGCTTTGTTGTCACCATTCAATTTTTTATTCACTTCACTATTTATCACAATAAATTCTTCATTTCCAATATAAAAATAAAAAACCCTCAAGAACCTTTAACAACCATATCAGACAAACAATTTCGTAAATTTCAAGGCAAATTATCAAGATCCTTTTCTTTTAAGGTTGTCGTGTTTTGTAACATATCAACAAACAAACACCAACGTTATTGTTTGTTAATTTTGTTAATTCCAATTCCAAAGATTTATTATTAGATCTTTGGTTTTGGGAAATGGCTAGAGGGAATAGATCAGTGAGTAGTAGTAGCAGTAAATGGAGATACTGTAATCCAGCTTATTACTTGAAGCGTCCAAAGCGTCTTGCTTTGCTTTTCATCGTTTTTGTTTCGGTTTCTTTCGTTGTTTGGGATCGTCAAACTTTAGTCAGAGAACACCAGGTAGCTAGCTACTGTTTAATGCTTCGGATTATGGATCTGTTTGATTGTTTTACTTTGTTAGTTGTATGGTAATTTCAATGGTGTGTTTTCAGATCATGATTACATTCATATATACATGTATTTTATTTCTTAGGAAGAAAAAATCATATAGAATAACCACGAAACATGTACACGTTACACGACACTGACACTGACATGTAGACACTTGGTAATAATTTAGTTTGAGAAAATACAAGTTATTGAATATAATAAATAAATAATCACACGATTGGTGTCTTGTCGGTGGGCGGTGGCATAGACGCTGCCACCAGACATATCTTTAATCTGAAGTGTCAGGACTATATAGGTTTGAAACAAATGATTAGATATAGAACATGGACTTAGTGCCATACTGTGTGTTTGACATGCTATACTCACCTGTTATTACTAAGGCTCGTTTGGATTAGCTCTTAGTGTATGTTTGATCTCGCATCGGAATCTCTTAATGTGGGTCCAATATGAATCTACTGATTGTAACTTGTGCGGTGAGTAGCCTCGGGACACGAGAAATGGCAAATCCACCGCAGTTACAAACAGATGCTTGGTAGATGGGTGCTTCTCAAATAAATGAGAACTTTGGAAAGAAATTGAGATGTAGAAGATAATTTTAACTAATTCGAGAAGCTGTTGTTTAAATTTTTACTTATTCGAGAAGCCGTTGTTTAATTTTATTTTTGTTATTGCCGATTATTTAAATATTTATCGTTTATAGTGGCTCTTAGTGTGTTAATATATCATGATACTTTTGGTGGGTTTTTTGTATATGCAAAATTAAATAAGGTGCGGCTGAAATCAGTCTATAGGCTGAGAAAATGGTTTTTTCCATTATTAATCGATTCTCCAAGATAATGAGTAGTTATGGAATTTTCGTATTGGACTTTTGTCAAACAACCAAATTGGTATTAGTTATTGGAATACTGCAACGACAGATGCCGATTATTTGACAAAACTATATAGGATGTATTGAGGACATGATTTTAGTGAATGACTTATTTTCAGTGTGTAACTTTCTTTTTAGAATGAGAATGAAATTTTTTTTTGGACTTTCTTGGCACTTGAATCAGTTGGTTAGTTTCGTTGCCAGTACATAACTTTTCTGTTCAATAAATACAGGTTGAAATTTCTGAGCTACAGAAAGAAATGTCCGACTTGCAAAATTTGGTAAGAAAATATCATATATGCTTTTAACCTTTTGCATGTGATGTTTCTTCTGCTACATGTGTTGTGTTTTTAGTTCCTTAAAAACATTCCATTTCATTTCATTTTGCCAATAAATAACAATGAGAAGAAGGAATGAGATGGCCTGCATCCATTTGGCACACTCGACATGATTCCTACTTCGTACTGATTCAAATCCTTTGCCATGAATTGCCGCTCCCAAATCAATCTGCACAAAGCTAAATCTCATCCTTCTCCATTAGCTAATGAACCCTTTTTCTTGTAGCTGTGTTACAGAACGTAGTTCTTATATGAATGATCGAAACTATTTTTTTTTTTTTCTCTTTGGGGGCTAAGCAATTGGAAGTTGTTTCAGGTGGAAGAATTAAATAAAGTGCACGGTGGCAATGTCGGGAAGGTTGACTCGAAGGGAAAAACTAACAAGTCTACTAAAGAGGTCCTGGATGATCCCATTGATACTCAGAGAAGGGACAAAGTAAAAGAAGCAATGCTTCATGCTTGGAGTTCTTATGAGAAATATGCATGGGGACAAGATGAACTTCAGGTATGGTGAATATCTATTACGAACATTCAGCCTTTTACTTTTTAATTTAATAATGGTTTTATCGATATTTTTCATTGTTGGTTTTATTATGATATGTCCAAAGTTTCTGTCATAAGGCTATAAGTTCAGCTTCTTTTCATAGATATAAATCATAATAAGTTTTTGCCAAATTGGGGATTAAATCCACTCATATTTTTGCTCTAATACCAAAACACAACAATTTTGTGAAAGGACGACACTTTTTGAACAAGTTCCGATGCCATCAAATATCCCTGTGTTTTTTTTTGTTTCATTGCATAATGGAGACATTATTATTTGGTGAAATATGTGTTATATGTTCTTAAATAGTACATGATATAAATTGGTTTCATGGTTTGTTTTTGCGCAGAATAATCAAAATCTTTGTTCTTTAAATTTACATTTTTCACAATTAATTGTTTTTATTGCTGTTGCTACCAGCCACAGTCAAAGAGTGGTGTCAATAGCTTTGGAGGTCTTGGAGCAACTTTAATTGATTCTCTCGATACACTATACATTATGGGTCTTGATGAACAGTTTAAGAAAGCCCGAGAGTAAGTGTAACCTTTTACCCTGAATATGAAGACATGATTGTTATTGCTTTTTGCTTCCATCGCACCTCTATATTCATTTGGAATCAAAATTGATCAAGTTGTTTCTAATGTTTTATTTGGCAAAGGTTTTTGCATATAGAGTAGAAATTTCTTTTTATTTTGTTCTCTCTCTCTCTCTCTCTCTCTCTCCACGCGCTCTCTTTCAATTTCATTGTTGTTCTAGAGGAACATTTCATGCTTATGGTGTTTAACTTGTATGGTTTGATTCTGATACATGTATTTATTGTCCTATTTAATTCTTTATAGCTGGAAGTTGCAACTTTTCATAATTTATATATAAAAGCTATATAAATTTGTTTCAGTTGCTTGCTGTATTTGTCTGTCTAATGTTTAATTGTGATTGTCTGTGTTTTGCGTTATTACATTTCTTGTGATAGTAAATAGTAATACATTATCATTACAGCTGGGTCGCAAACTCTCTGGATTTTAACAAGGATTATGATGCAAGTGTTTTCGAGACAACCATAAGGTTACTTTATAAGGTTTACATAGCAGTTAAAGTCCCTTCCATTTAAAAAATTACAATAAACTTGTTTGTTTGACAACTAATAATTTTTCTTCTTTTTTTTGCTGGTGTATTTTCACCGCGATCCAGAGTAGTAGGTGGCCTTCTCAGCACATATGATCTTTCAGGGGACAAAATTTTCCTCGACAAAGCTAGAGATATTGCAGATAGATTACTGCCTGCATGGAACACACCTACAGGAATTCCTTATAACATCATCAACTTGTCACAGGGACGTGCACACAATCCTGGTTGGACTGGGGTAAGTTTCTACACATGCATTTTCAATCTTACCGAACTCTTAAAAGATTTAGGATCTTGATTTCATGGTCTATAGGCCTTGATGTTAACTAGCTTGATGACATTGGATCTGTATTCTGTGGCTGGTTTGGATGAGTTTTTAATAGGAAGGTTTTTAATATGAGCTTCTTCTATAGTCCTTCTTTTGTGTTTGAAACTTCTCCATGTTTTCAAAATCATCTTTTGCTTGGTCTTTTTTTGTTTTATTTCATAGATATGAAAAAACAATGTAGGACCTTTCTCGCTAAGTATTGATTAATGCAATTACTGCTTTCTAATTTTATCAGGGGAAAAATATGTATTATTTATTTCATCTCCATACTTGTATTAGAGGCATGGATTTCAGATAGTTAATTTTGCGAAGTTTACTCAAATGCCTTATTTTAGGTCAAAAGCTTTCTATGTTCTACTGGAGTACGATTAGCCAATTTTCACTTTTATACTAGTTTTGGATTCCTGACTCCGGCTGTAGTGGTCACGGACACCTGATCAGCTTTATTAAAGTTTCTGATTCCTTTTTGTCTTCATTTTTCAAGGGTGAGAGTATTTTGGCAGATTCTGGCACCGAACAACTAGAATTCATTGCTCTATCTCAAAGGACCGGAGACCCGAAGTATCAGCAGAAGGTTTGTAACTTCTCAATTCCATATATTCAGTTTTTTGGTGGGGAAGGGTTTACATTTTTCTAGCAATGCATCAATTGGTTTGCTACTTGCTTTTTCAGGTGGAGAATGTAATAACATTTCTTAATAAAACATTTCCCGGTGATGGTTTACTTCCTATCTATATTAATCCTCATAGCGGAACAACGGGCTACTCTCCCATCACATTTGGCGCCATGGGTGACAGGTATTAACACAATTTAATGACCATCTTTTTGACGATAAAAGCATAACAAACTTCTACATTTATTAGTACTATCAGTATCTGTTGTTGACTTCTGATCATCTTATTTTCTGTGTTAATTTGGTCTAACTTGTGAATGGCACCAATTGCAGTTTTTATGAATATTTGCTTAAAGTTTGGGTGCAGGGGAATAAGACTTCGGCTGTAAAACTTTATAGGTGAGAAAATGCATCTATTTTATCACATTTTGTACCCTTTGGGCTGAATTCTTAATTCATGAGTTCATTTTGTAATTCATTTGTCATGGAGTGATAGCTATAATGGATTTTACTTCCTTGAGAATTATTTGTTAGTATTTCAACTGTCATGGTTAAAGACATTTCCAGTATTCGTTTTCCAATAAATGTAGAATAAGAAGATAATGAATTAGAATCTGAATTCTGAAACTGTTCTTTAACTTTTTTTCCCATTTCTTTTTTAATCTCAAAAACAGAGATATGTGGGAAAAATCAATGAAAGGTCTCGTAAGTTTGATTCGGAAGTCAACGCCATCATCTTTTACTTATATATGTGAGAAGAGTGGAGGATCTCTCACTGACAAAGTATGATATTGCATTGCAACGCTGGTATTATAACATTTAGTATTTACCATTGATGTATTGGATGAAAGTGTAATTTTGAATTCAACTGAGTACCCGCAGATGGATGAACTAGCGTGCTTTGCTCCAGGGATGATTGCTTTGGGATCGTCTGGTTATGGTCCTGATGATTCCAAGAAGTTTATGTCACTTGCAGAAGAGGTGTGTTTTAATAACTATTTAAAAAACCCTAATGTGCTTGTTCTGTTAAGTAACTTATTTTAGTCTTGACCTATGAATATACTAAAGCCATGTTTGGATAAAAAACTGAATAATGTGCTTATAGCATAAGCACTTATCATGTAAGTGCCTTTGTATAAGCTATTTATATAACAAAAGATAAAAATAAAGTCATTGTTTTCAAATAAGCTATAAGCTATCATGGAGAGCTTGTGGAATATGGAAATAAGTTCAGAACAGATTATGGACATGTCATAACTCATAAGCTATTTTCACATCAATACAAGTTAACCATCTTTATAAAGTTGTCACACTCATGAGATTTTATTTGCAGCTTGCTTGGACATGTTATAATTTCTACCAATCAACTCCAACAAAATTGGCTGGAGAGAACTATTTCTTTCATTCTGGGGAGGTTAGTTACTAGTTTGTTTAAGATATGCAATTTGAAAAATGGTGTGATCTGAAATTCACTTCTGAATTTTAAGGACATGAGCGTTGGTACATCATGGAACATCCTGAGGCCAGAGACAGTTGAGTCACTTTTTTACCTTTGGCGCCTAACTGGCAACAAAACATACCAAGAATGGGGTTGGAATATATTTCAAGCCTTCGAGAAGAACTCCCGCATAGAGTCAGGCTATGTTGGACTAAAGGATGTAAGCACACCTCAATTTCACATATAATAATATGTTTGTGCTTGTGTTATTGTTGTTTTTGTACTCTCCATCCCATATTGAGTGCCACATTAGCCCAAAAAAAGTCTCAAAATAAGTGTCACTTATATTTTTAATGTATTATTACTCGAATTAATACTACATGCATCACTCCAAATTAATTATATTTCACAATATATGTATGACAATGATCAACACTCAATAGTTAATACGGGATAATTTTTACATTCTTTATTTACAACTTTTCTTAACTTGTGTGGAAAAAAACTTAAAATGACATTTAATATGGGACAAAGAGAGTATTATTAATGAAGCACATCCTATGAAAATTTTGAATTACTGTATTTGTTATGGTTCTTTTGAGAAAAGCCTTTATTTTGTCTAATGATGAACAATTATTTACTATCTTTAGCTGTTATATCACATGCTGTTCTCACTTCCCAGGTTAACAGTGGTGTTAAAGACAACATGATGCAAAGCTTCTTTCTTGCGGAGACTCTGAAGTATCTTTATCTTCTCTTTTCGCCTTCTTCGGTTATTCCATTAGACGAATGGGTATTCAACACAGAAGCACACCCTTTGAGGATTGTGACGAGGGAAGAAGGGGGAGTTGTTAAGACCTTAAATGAGAAGCAGCAAAAACCTTTCCCTAGAATAGGTGGCAGAAAGGAAGGTCGGACAGGTTAGATGTCCATTCTTCTCTACCATGACTTGTCGATGAACCCATTTACCGAGATTCAAAGAAGAGGAGTTTGTTCCATTATGGAGCTTGTAAGATGTCAAAATTCCTTCATTGGGAAGAAATTTTGAAACTAGTTGAGAAATGGGTTCATGTTGAGTAATATAGGAAATAGAAATAGGTCTTCATATCATACAAATTGGATTTACTCAAAGTGACTTGACCTTTTTGTTGATGACTGACACTTTTGAAATTCTGGCTAAAATAGGCTGTGGCCCTTAATTTTATCTTGTGTTGAACCAAATTTTCTGAGCATTTCATACATGATTTATGTATCTGAGGCCTTGCATTCATTCAATAGAAGACTGATTCTATAAGCATTCCATATCTGAGATATACAAGTAGTGTTTTACTTTGATTATTATTTTAAAGTGATTCTCAGTTTTCAACAGTTTTCCAATTTTTTCCTCATCAAGAAAAAAAAACTTGCATGGGCTTGTTATCTATTGCGGGGCTATAATGGTAAGATTTTATTAGTGTTTGGGGGGAATGGATTCTTGCAAGTGTAAATAACACGAGAGAGAAGCACATGACAAATTTAAATGTAGTGGATTTTAATGGTTAAAGATGACACTTTATTTTCTCAAGTGAAAATTACACCTTTTTTTTATGCTTTTGAAAATTACACTTGAAAGAATTCGTTCTCGTGTTCATATGTGATGGATTCAAATTTTACAAAAAAAAAAAGATAGAAACAAAAACATATCATGATAAAAAGCTATAGACAATCGTGTACAAAATGATCTCGCACAAAATAAAATCGCATGCATATTTGGTTGCAGTGAAATTCACAAAATGCAAATGTAGCTTCAGAAAATCAGTGATTTTTCAATCATAGTGTTCATTCAAAATAAAATCACATACACGTGACTTTGTTGAAATTGTTATGGAGAAATACATGATTTTCAAATCGAACTTGTTTTTTTCTTGTGTGATTGATACATGAGTGATAAATACATAGTAGTGTGTTTTTTATAATTCACCCAAAAAACTAAATTTACCTAGTAATTTATCATTAACTATGGATTTTAAGCAATTACAGCTGAATTTGCCATAATACAATCTATCCCTTTTGTTTGACAAAAGTAACACAATCTATCCTGAAGAGAAATCGAGACACTTCAAAAATTCATATTAGATTGAGTTTTAAGTAGTTACACCTGAATGTGGTACAATAATAAAGTGCAAATGAAGTAAAGTATTTCAAAAACTAAAGCCTATTTGATGAATCTAGGAAATGAATTGAAAATATTCAAAAATGAATATGTAGATTTGAAAGTGCTCATTTTAAGGTTTCAAGTTCGAATTCTTTTTATACCAATTTTTGTATTGAGTTACTTCATATAAAGTTTGGTGCTGGCTTCAATTAGATCATGCTAGTGGACTTAGTTCTTTGAATTAGTTGTCCACCGAAATTTTCTCAAGTTGTTTGATTAGACATCTAAGATGGATTTCTATGATAAGCTTCTGAATTTTGAAAACATCGTTGTGCAAAGTGATTGATGAGATTGACAATCTAAATGCAATATAAAAAAGTTAGAGTGTCAACCCAATTTTTTTTTTAATATCATGTTTAATCCATTAAAACTAAGATGTGTTTGTGCCCCATGAATGGTTATCAATATTTGGATAGACGGTAAGTTTGTGATCAACATCTTGATTTGTGAAAGTTTAACTCGCTGTTATACTACTCTTTGAATGTATTAAAATTACAAATGCATCCCCCAATATTCCATTTTATGGTAATTTAGATATTTGTTGATCTGTTTGCAATTTTGATACATTTTGGGATCGATGTAATAGCACATTACACATTTGATGACTAAAATGGTGGTTTGCCCGTTCGACAAAATCAATGTGGATTTATGATTTTGTGAAGAGGGTTGTTATGTATCGCGAGAGACTTTCTCATGAAGGACACATTTTTTAAGTGACCGATTAAAATTTCTTTTTGCTGGAAAACATGTTTGGGTAATAAGAGCAAGCATTTTGATTAGGGTTAGAAACAAAAAAACAAAGTGAAGCAAGGGAAAAATTGGAATCCAATGTGTTATAAATAAATGTTAAGTTTAATCCAAACTAGCTTTTGTATATGAAACATATAATAGTTCATATACAAAAGACATATTTTACATCAAAAGTAATGAGAATAAAATTATGAGAAAGAAAAGAAGATAAAATCAATTTGCAATGGTTAATGTATATAATATTGTAATAATTATTATTATTTTTATTCTTCAATGTTACATAAATTTCAAAGAAAAATATATCGATCATATTACACATTAAGAGTATGATCAAGTTTCTTCCCTCCTATAACAACATTACTAGTAAGCCATGGAAAGCAATGAGTACCATTACTAATCTTACATAATCCTGATTCTTTTATTATCCAACGATAGTCAACTCCGCAATCACCTTGATCTCGTGATTCAACATAAATTTCAAAATAGTGAATTTCATTGATCCATGAAAATTTACAAAAATAAGAGGTAAAATCAAATGAAGGGAGAAAAGAAACACTACAACAAGTTTGAGATTTAGTATCATTTAAAAAATGTTACTAAATCAAGAAAAATGTTACTAATTCAATTTAGTAACATTTTATCAAGTGTTACATAAAGCTTGTGTTACTAAAAGGCTTTAGTAACATTTAAGAGTACTATTAGTAACACTCAATAAATGTTACTGATTATATCATTTGTAACACTATAATTTATCTTTAGTAACATTAAAAGTACTATTAGTAACACTCGATAAATGTTACCGATTTATATATATTTTGTAACACTAGAATTTATCTTTAGTAACATTAAATAAATGTTACCGGTTTATTTATCTTGTAACATGCAAAAATGTTACTAATTTGTATTTGTACATTGAAAAAAATGTTACTAAAAATATTACAATTTTGCATCAAAACCATCACTTTTTTATAACAAGACAAGGAATTAACATTCTAAGCAACACTCAAGTGTTACAAGCTTCATTAACTAAAGTGTTACAAGCTTTTTTCCATAAGTATAACTAAAGTGTTACAAGCTTCACTTGGAAAACTATGTAGCGAATGAAATCTAAGCAACACTAAGATATGTCTTGGCTCGTTACTAACATCAGCAAAGATCCCTTCTATTTCTTTCCATTTTTCTTGAGTCCAAATCCTCCAAAAGATTCTTTTATGGTCTGTTGAATGCATACAACATAATCAAGTAAAAAAAGGATTGTTAGCCAAAGGTTCAAAACAGGGGAAAACAGAATTCAAAACATGTTTCATAGTGAGATCAAACTCAATTAAATAGTGAGAACTCTCAAACTGTATAGATTGCTAAACTACTAGTTCAATCAAGAATCTGATGCTCATTTAAGCATGTAAGGTTTGAAGGAATAAGAACTCTCAAACTGTATCAGAATACAAATATTTGACACTCTCCACCTATTTTCAACTATAATGATTCTTAATTTCAGGCAATCATCAACTAAGATGCTAGACCTAAATCTCAACCAAACTTATACTTTTAAATTAGGAAAAGTTGAAAGCATTTAAGTTCCATATATTGACAGGATATGTACAATGTGTCATGTCTGAACTTACCCTATACTTTCACAAGTCTAATAATACCCAAATCAAGCAGGTGTTTATGCAAGAAAGATAAACATCAGATTATAGTATAACAAACTAGCACCTACTCTAACAATTTAACAATGTCAGTAGTAATATACTAATATGTCAGTGGAAAAAAGTCAGCAACAGATAGTGAAAGATCAAGGAGCTTCATCTGACTAAAGGAAAATCCTAAATGTAACAGGCACGAAGATGAGAAAAGGATTATACTATTAAAAACAATTACTATTGAACACCAAAAGAACAGAAAATTGAGCACTCTACTGGGCATCCTAAGATGAAAATCAATAGTTCTTTGAGAAGACATAGCAGCAAGCAAACTTTTCAACTCAAGTAGAATATTTTTTTGATTATCACAAGTAATTAGAAGATAAACAGCGAACACAACTTAAAGGAAAATTATCTTGAGATACGGCTTGAGAAGAAACCAAAGCAGAAAACTATATGGTCTATAATCTATATGATTGAAAGCTTCTAACATGGGAAACTATGAAGATGAAAACATAGCATAACATGCCAGACTAAATAAACAAAGTACCTCGTTCAACATCCTATGCAACTCATCTCTGGCCTCAACAACTCTGTCCCTGTCATTGCTGTCTACGACAAATATAAGACCCTGAGTGTTCTGGAAGTAGTGCCTACACAAGGGACGAATCTGTAGAAGAAAGCATAAGTCTTGTTGTACTCCACAGTCTCCACATTGAACCCTATATTAAAAAACAAAAAGTTAAATTTATAGACATACCACCATTTCAGCAATCTGAAAACTTTTTACCAAGCACTCCTACGAGAAATAAAAGTTTCCCTTCTAGTATTTTAAAACAACTTACGCTCCTCATTTTTTTCATAAGATCTTATAACTCATCCATAAACACCAACGAGCTTATTAAAAAAATTGCTTTAGGAACCAAATGCATATTTAAATTGAGAAGCTCTCACAAGGTAAATTCAAATCCAAACTAAGCCATTATAGTTTAGTTGTTAAATAACATTTGCACATCACAGCACCTAACATAAGCAACAGCAGTTAAATTTTAAAGACACTTCTTCATAGATATAACAATGTCTTGATCACATTCAAAGATCATCGAGTTAGCTAGTAAACAAGTCAGTTATATACCACAAATCCACACCGATAATAATTTAAGAAAATTGCATGATTCAATGTAACACGCCTAATCTGTAGAGTGTCGATGCTTCATATGATCAAACTGATAATGAACAAACATACATGTACGAAAAGCCTACATAGAGACGAAATCAAAGAGCATAGTACAGGAAAACTTTACAATGGTAGGAATAGTGGTGACAATCTCTCCAAGCTTGAGCTTGTAGAGGATAGTTGTCTTACCAGCAGCATCGAGACCAACCATCAAAATTCTCATTTCATTCTTCACGAATAACCAACTAAACAACTCCTAACAATCTCACTCAAGTGAAATCAGATTTCCATTAGCTTTTGAATTGGAAAAACGTCTTACATTATGAAGTAGAAGGGAAGAGCTGAATCCTAATTTAGAAGAAACCAAATCAAACTCCAATATATTATCCTCCAATTGGTGTCCACCAATAACAAAAGTTGTTCTTGGCTCTTTACCACCATCTACAAATCCAAGACATGCTACATTTTTATTCACCTCCATTATTGAATCGTCACCATTATCCTTATTGTTAATAGACAAAAGAAAAGACTTAAATCTGAGAACTCTACCACCAACTTTAATTGATTTCACATCTATGAAATATTCATAAGAAGCATCACCTTGAGTAAATATTGGAACAGTGCTAAAGGGGCTGATAATAAGAGGAATAGTAGTGACACCAATTAGCATTGGTTGGTCCACGCTCAAGTAAGAAAATGTTGTAAACTAGCTAATAAAATCATTGATACTAACTATAAGCCATACATTATAGATTTCTATTCCCTATCTTTTACTATCATTGATAATAAATTCATCTCAATAATAAGAACAAACAACAAGACTTTGCACATAACTATTTAACTCTATTTTGTTAAACATTATGCCTAGCTATAGTGATATTTTAGCATTATTTTGTCACTAATTTATCATATAATCTAAGTAATTCAAACTTACTCGGAAGCAGATTAACACACCTATATATCTAGAATTTTCTATAACCAATTCAAACTTAGGTACAATCTTGTTAATCTGTTCAATAAGACAAAACCATACAAATATGCCTAGCTATAGTGATAACACAAATCATTCGAGTATTTCAATGAATTAACATGAGTAGTTTTAGTATTATTTCAATGAACCATACGAACGTACCAGCTGCAATTGTGATTGATGAATTGTGATTGTGAATGTGAATCCAAGAGTTGAAATTCAATTTTGTTGCAATCGAATTCAACAGAGAACTTTCGAGTTGTGATTGTGATTGCAATTCGAAGAGTTGGAATTCAATTTCAGGTGTTGAAATCAAATTTCAGGAGTTGCAATTGTGAGACGAGATTGAGAGAAAGTGTGAAGTAACGAATTGATACTTTGAAAAACCCTAACACTCTCATGATTGAGGAACGATTGCGTGAGTTAAATGTTGAAATTGCGGAATATGAGACTTGCGATTGAAGAACCCTAACACTCTGATCTGTGATTGAAATTGAGATGGAGGAAGATGAGGATCGGTGAATGGAGAAGGAGATTGCGACTGAGAAGAGATGAGATTTGCGTGAATTTGCGATTGAGAATACTGAGAAGGTTTTGGGTGAATGCTCAGTTTTGGGTGAGTTTTGCGTGAATTGTCGTAAATCACCCATAGTAGTATTACAAACACAAGGGATAAATTTCTTCTCAAAAAATAAAACAAAAGGGATAAATAGACAGTATAAAAAAAATGTTACCGAGTATGTAACATTTATTAGAAAATGTTACAAAATAACTACATTTAGTAACATTTTTTATAAATGTTGCAAGGTGATGTTACTAAAAGTCGCAAATGTAGTAGTGAAAAGGTGTAAGTTTGTCCAAATTTTAGTGATTTAGACCCAAAATCTTTATGCTTTTCTTTACAATGAACATCAACCTCGTGAGTGGTTATGTTGTTGGTAACATAAACGTTTACCTTGTGGAGAAAATCAATACTTCTCCCTTCATTGAATTGCAAAGCAAAGAGAATAGTTAGTAACATAGATACTAACAACACAAATTTAGAGATTGTAACCATCTTGTTTTCTCAATAGATTGATTGAGACAATAATCTTGAGATATAGAATCAGTTTCTTTTTATTTTGACAATATGTATCTATATATATATATATATAGATACATATTCCTTTTTTTCTATAATAAATGTAAAGAAGATTATTATGTTTGACCAAAAAAACTTGTGTCATTATTATTAATTTGTATAGTCAACTGAACGTAGTATAATTATTTTTATATGTTCAATGTTTTTGGTGATATTTTCTTTTTTTGAGCTGTAGTAAATAAGGAGTATATCTCTACCAAAAAAAAATAAGGATATTATATCTTGCCAAAAAAATAAATATTGTATCACTATTCATTAATTTGTATAGTCAACATAGTATAATTATTTTTCAATAAGAGATAAGAGATAAATGTAAAGAAGATTATTGTGTTTGACCAAAAACAAAAATTGGTATCATTATTCATTAATTTGTATAGTCAACGGAACGTAGGAGCAATGCTATTTTGTCTCGAGGGAATTTATTCCGAACTTATCACGAAACATATTTGGTCAATTAAATTTGTTATTTGTCAGAAAACATGGGAGGTCATGAATGTTATTAGGAGGAGTATTTAGTAGCAATGTTATCGGGAAGTTTTCGGGAAATTATTTAACTAGCAATTTCCATTATTTTTTAATGTTCCATGTTTTTGGTGATATTGGCTCAGTTGACAAAGACATTACATTATATATGCAATGTGTCGGGGTTCGAACTTCAGTCATGTCATCCCACTTATCTACTTTAAAGGTGAAATTTTCGGTCATAAAAAGTTTTATTGTATCACTATTCATTAATTTGTATAGTTAACTGGTATAATTATTTTTCAACGTTTCAATGTTTTTGGTTATATATATAGATGAGAGTTGATTGAGTTACGAAGTACCCAAGGTAGTGTGTGAATTTCGGCGCACAAATACGGAGTCTAAAGACTACAATTTCGGCGCACATATTCAGTATTCCATTAACAAACCATTGATATGTAGAATAAATGTAGAATAAGAAGATAATGAATTAGAATCTGAATTCTGAAACTGTTCTTTAACCTTTTTTTTCCCATTTCTTTTTTAATCTCAAAAACAGAGATATGTGGGAAAAATCAATGAAAGGTCTTGTAAGTTTGATTCGGAAGTCAACGCCATCATCTTTTACTTATGTATGTGAGAAGAGTGGAGGATCTCTCACTGACAAAGTATGATATTGCATTGCAACGCTGGTATTATAACATTTAGTATTTACCATTGATGTATTGGATGAAAGTGTAATTTTGAATTCAACTGAGTACCCGCAGATGGATGAACTAGCGTGCTTTGCTCCAGGGATGATTGCTCTGGGATCGTCTGGTTATGGTCCTGATGATTCCAAGAAGTTTATGTCACTTGCAGAAGAGGTGTGTTTTAATAACTATTTAAAAAACCCTAATGTGTTTGTTCTGTTAAGTAACTTGTTTTAGTCTTGACCTATGAATATACTAAAGCCATGTTTGGATAAACAACTGAATAATGTGCTTATAGCATAAGCACTTATCATGTAAGTGCCTTTGTATAAGCTATTTCTATAACAAAAGATAAAAATAAAGTCATTGTTTTCAAATAAGCTATAAGCTATAAGCTATCATGGAGAGCTTGTGGAATATGGAAATAAGTTCAGAACAGATTATGGACATGTCATAACTCATAAGCTATTCACATCAACACAAGTTAACCATCTTTATAAAGTTGTCACACTCATGAGACTTTATTTGCAGCTTGCTTGGACATGTTATAATTTCTACCAATCAACTCCAACAAAATTGGCTGGAGAGAACTATTTCTTTCATTATGGGGAGGTTAGTTACTAGTTTGTTTAAGATATGCAATTTGAAAAATGGTGTGATCTGAAATTCACTTCTGAATTTTAAGGACATGAGCGTTGGTACATCATGGAACATCCTGAGGCCAGAGACAGTTGAGTCACTTTTTTACCTTTGGCGCCTAACTGGCAACAAAACATACCAAGAATGGGGTTGGAATATATTTCAAGCCTTCGAGAAGAACTCCCGCATAGAGTCAGGCTATGTTGGACTAAAGGATGTAAGCACACCTCAATTTCACATATAATAATATGTTTGTGCTTGTGTTATTGTTGTTTTGTACTCTCCGTCCCATATTGAGTGCCACATTAGCCCAAAAAAAGTCTCAAAATAAGTGTCACTTTATATTTTTAATGTATTATTACTCGAATTAATACTACATGCATCACTCCTAATTAATTATATTTCACAATATATGTATGACAATGATCAACACTCAATAGTTAATACAACACTCAATAGTTAATACGGGATAATTTTGTTAAATTGTTACACTCTTTATTTACAACTTTTCTTAATTTGTGTGGAAAAACTTAAAATGACATTTAATATGGGACAAAGAGAGTATTATTAATGAAGCACATCCTATGAAAATTTTGAATTGCTGTATTTGTTATGGTTCTTTTGAGAAAAGCCTTTATTTTTTCTAATGATGAACAATTATTTACTATCTTTAGCTGTTATATCACATGTTGTTCTCACTTCCCAGGTTAACAGTGGTGTTAAAGACAACATGATGCAAAGCTTCTTTCTTGCGGAGACTCTGAAGTATCTTTATCTTCTCTTTTCGCCTTCTTCGGTCATTCCATTAGACGAATGGGTATTCAACACAGAAGCACACCCTTTGAGGATTGTGACGAGGGAAGAAGGGGGAGTTGTTAAGACCTTAAATGAGAAGCAGCAAAAACCTTTCCCTAGAATAGGTGGCAGAAAGGAAGGTCGGACAGGTTAGATGTCCATTCTTCTCTACCATGACTTGTCGATGAACCCATTTACCGAGATTCAAAGAAGAGCAGTTTGTTCCATTATGGAGCTTGTAAGATGTCAGAATTCCTTCATTGGGAAGCAATTGTGAAACTAGTTGAGAAATGGGTTCATGTTGCTACAAATGTTGAGTAATATAGGAAATAGAAATAGGTCTTCATATCTTACAAAATGGATTTACTCAAAGTGACTTGACCTTTTTGTTGATGACTGACACTTTTGAAATTCTGGCTAAAATAGGATGTGGCCCTTAATTTTATCTTTTGTTGAACCAAATTTTCTGAGCATTTCATACATGATTTATGTATCTGAGTGAAGGTTGAAAAACACAAGAAGGGGGGGTTGAATTGTGTTTTGAGAATTAAAATCTTTTCGAAATAATACTAAGTTCGCAGCGGATAAAATCACAAAATAAAAAGAGGGTGCTGAGAGAGAGAAAGAAAGACACAGAATTTATCCTGGTTCCCCTCACAAATCGAGAGTACTCCAGTCCCCTCGTTACTAACAAGAGATTTTCACTATAATCTACTAAAGATTACAAATTGCTCAAGCACACTTGCAAGAGACTTCTCAGGTGCTCAAGTTTCACTAAACAAGAGACTTCTCAAATGCTCAAGTTAAACTTAACAAGAGACTTCTCAAACAAACTTAAGAATAAGAATGAATGTTAAGGAACACTTGATATACTATCAGAGGTGTTTACAAAATACAACTCAAATTGTTCTAAGACTTAGAATGACAGATTTAAATTATGATGTCAGAATGCTTCTTAGTCTTTGAACTTGATAATAGAACAGTAGTCATTTCTTCCATTTGAGTCTTCTATTTATACTTGGAGGAAGATGATGACCGTTGCAGAGAGCTTTGTGCCAGCTGGAATTTACTCGTACAATTGATAGCTGTATATTGCCTTCTTTGGTAAGGAATTCCAATTCCAATACCTAGCTATTCAATTTATCACTCATCCATTTTGAGTAATAATAGTACGATAGTACAATCCTCAAATGCGATCCACTTATGGATAAGGTTAACGTTGTACCAACGAATATTCCTTCCTGTGGATGTGACAGAGCCTTGAAGTGGATTGTTCTTCAATCATTGGTTCTGTATATGTCAGCTCTTGAGTGACGTAAATTCCTTTTGCTTCTGATGCTCTTGTCATAGCTTCTTAAGATCTTCAGCTTCTGAACTTTATCAGAGCCTAGCTTTTGGTCTTCAGAAGTGCTATCTTCAGCACGCAAAAATTAAGCTTCTGATGAACAGCGATACTCTTTCAGAGCTTGTTTTGACTGGCTTCTCTGCTACTATTCATAGTGCTTCTGAATGAATTTTAACTTGTAATTCTGCACACTAGAATAATCATTAGTAATACCAATTGTAATTTTAATACTTTGTTATCATCAAAACCACTTAAAACATTAGAGGTTCATGTCAGACCCACTTTGTTCCAACAATCTCCCCCTTTTTGATGATGACAAACCAAAGCATTAAAATTCAATTGTTGTTGATTTAATTTAATTATGATGACTTCAGGTTTCAAAGGTTTGCAATCTCCCCCTGAGTCTGATAATCCATAAGGGTAGGTTTGTAAGCTCCCCCTAAGTTTTATCCATAATTAATTAAAACAGTTTAAGAGTCGATTTATTAACTTAAAATAAATTTTCATATTTAACTCTCAGAAGCATAGTTTTGCAAGCTTTGCTTCTTAGAGTTTGATAATGCTCAGAAGCGGTTTGCAAGCTCTTCTGACAATGTCTATGAATTTTATTTTAGGTTCTTAAATTTTCTCCCCTTTCAATAATCGTTCAGAATGAGAAAGAATCATAAGGGATAAATATTGATTCATGATGCATTTAACATTACAGTTTCAGATTGAGCAGTATATGAATGAATCAACATTAATTTTAACGCTACTCTTACTCCCCCTTTTGGCATCAGTCAAAAAGACACAGAAAACCAAGCAGTCAAAGCACCAAACAAGGTAGTCAAGTCAAAAGGAAGTGACAACCAAACGCATTCAATGAATGGCATTGATTATCCTACTGACAAGATATCTTGAAGGTACTATAAATAAAGGATGATTCCTCTCATTTTACTCATTCAGAGTAATCAAGTCATTTCCAAAAACAAACATATAATGGAAAAGCAGGTTACCAAGGGTGCTTCAGGCTCAAAAGAAAAGAGCAAGAAGGGAGCAGAGCCCTGGCGCTGCGAAGAAAACAAGCTTCGCTACGAAAGGAACAAGCAAGAACTGATTTTGACAGAGTCAGAGGAGGAGGAAATGGGCTCTGATCTGGAAGAATTTTTATGGACATACAATGATGATACTCCATACGAAGAGTACGAGGCTGCTGTTCAGAAGAACACTGAAGAACTAGTGCAAAAGGCCACTGCCAAATTGCTTGCTTACATTAAGGAGAAACATAAGAAGCTAGATGCAGAGTCTTCTGAAGTTAAGCCTAGCTCTAAGTAGAGTCTTATCATTCTATGTAATAGAAATTCTTCAATAATATTAACAAAGTAGTTTATGCTATTAATTCCCTTTGTTTTGAGCAAGTTTCTTATATATATATACCTCATTCCTATTGTCAGAAAACCAGTTACCAGACACGCCTCATTCGGTATTGGTGCCCCGTTGTTAAACAGACTTTAATACTAAGAAGCTATTTCATGAGTAAACAGGAGTACTGATGAGAGGGACTCTTAGGTTTTGAAAATCCTAGGCTTATTAGTTTAAAAACTAAGATGCTCTTCAGCATCTTTCACTAGAGTCAGAATTCTCAAGAGTACCAGACAATATTATGGTATATAGAAAAGTTAAATTTTGAAAAATAAATATAAAACAAACATTTAAGCAAATAACAAACACACAAATATGGATAATATAGATATGAATTTAAAAAAAATTATCCAAAAATTACATAAGAACTAACAACAAAACAAGTGCTCAAACAATGACTAAGGTTTCTTAACATCTGATATGGCTTTCAGAAGGGTTAACATCATGTCATCCATCCTTTTGTGAACTGATTCCACAGCAGCATTCACATCAGTGCGCACATCCACTCTTAGTTCATCAATTTCATTAGCCATGTCAGTTCTGAGATTATCCAAAGCATTTTGAACCGCAGAAGGTATTGCAGATGAGGTTGAGGCTATGTCAATCTTCATAGGAGAGTGAGAAGGAGTTGAAACAAAAATGGGCTTCTTACCCTTGTCAGAATCTTCATTGATATCCGTATCTTCTCTTATCAGATTCTGATCAAGCATGGCAACATCTTGTTCAGCAGCTTGATTCTCATTGATTTTATTGGTTTCAAGTGTAGCAATATGCACAGCCCTATCTACCAAAAATTTCAATGCTTCTTGTTCAGCTAGCCTTTTGTGCTCAATTTCAGCTTGCCTCTTCTCTTCTTCTTCAGCAGCTATCCTAGCCTGCTCCTTAACATGGTTGTAAGATGTGAGCCTTGGAGCGTTTAGCTTCTCAACAATCTCAAACAGTTCCCGTATAGTGTTTGCTCCTCTACCCTTAATCTTATCCTTCAGATGAGTACTGAGAATCCTTAAAGATTTAGCAAATAAGTACTCTAATTCCCTGACATCAGCATCTATATCAGAAGGGAAGATAAGAGCTTCTTCCTCTCTTTGTTTGAACCTCTTAAGTCTAATACCTATAGCATTATTTAGCAGCTCAAGGTTTGGTTCAGAGTCAGAATTGAAAAAGGGTAAGGATGGGTCAAAGGGAATGGTTGGTTCAGGTTTCTTTCTTTTGAGTTCAATGATTTTGATTTTACTGAGATTTGGAGGTATGATATCATCATCAAGATTGATGGAATCCTTGAATATTTGATGTTCAGCTTTAGTTAGGTGTTGGTAAAGCTCAAGAACCTCTTCTAAAACTAGAGGTTTGTTGAGTGGGTCAGAGACAGGTTGTGGTGATTGATGTTGTTGTTCAGTCATGATTTTATTGGGTGATTGATGAGGGGATTCTTGTTGGGCTTCAGAATGAGCAATTGACTCATCCTGAACAGGTGTAAATGTAGGTGGATTTTCTTGTGAGATGTGATCAAGTGAGGGGGGAGGAGTTTGAATGGATTGAACAATAGGTGGTTCTTGGATGGTTTGATCAGTAGTGGTTTTGACAACATGAAAACGAGGTGAGTTGGGATTGGAATGTGTAAAGGCATCTCCAGATAGATGTTGTTGGAGATGTTCAAGAACAGATTCAGTAGTGGTTGGTTGTTCAGGAATGGAGGTGTTAACGACAGTGTTTTGTTCCTCATCAGAAGACAGTTGAATTGGCTTTTTGATGGGTCTCTTGGTGGTCTTTTTAAGATTTGTTTTCTTTGGTCCTTCTCTGATTATCTTAGCAATGAATTCCTCAGAGTCAGTGCTAGTATCAGATGATGATGATGATATAGCTTTTTGATCAGGTAAGACTACACTAATAAGTACGGTGAAGTCTATGGGTTGAGGTTGATTGGTAGATGATGGAGGTTGAGAAATAGAAGGGTTAGCAATGGAGGGTTGGGGTTCAGAACCAATATCCTGAGCTACAGGAATGCTAGAAGTATTAGATTCAGAGATCTTACCTTTTGGTTTAGAAGCTCTGGTCTTTAATCTCTTTGCAGGTTTAGCAGGGTTCTGATCTTCCTCAGAAGCTGAAGGCCTATCATGCCTTTTCTTTGTCTGCTTTCCCTTCTGAACAGCTTCAGTCATCATATTTCCAGCACCTTCCTCAATCTCATCAGCACTAGCATGTCCTTGATCATCAGAGCCTTCATCAATCATTTCTTGCTCAGTAGTTCTTGGCTTTCTTCTGTTCCTTGTAATATCTCTTGGTCCCTTGAAGATATCCCAATTGGGAACACTTACAACCATTTTCCTGGGCACACTAACTCCAGTATCTCTTCTTACTGACTCAAGAAAGTTCTTGATGACCTCATCATTATCATGTTCTGATATGGTGGGAAACCCATCACACCAGAAGTACTTTTCGTACACTTGCTGTAGAGGTGTTTTCACTTGAATGATTTCTTCCTTGGTTTTTCTCTTCATGTTGACCAGAACTGATGCATCATACTTAGCAGTTTGGAAAACTCTAAGTTTTTCTTTGGCACTCACAATATCTGTGAGTTTGGTTTGCCTTATCAGTTCTGAAATTAACCTTGGGTGATGAATGACTGATGGTATTTTAGTTCTACCCTCATTGATGGTAAAGCACATGTGATCAAAAAGAATCTTAGCCAAATTAACTTTCACCCTCTTGTATAAGAACCAGATGAGATGTTTGTGTGGAATGGAGATGGTATCCAATCCACCTTTTCTGGTAAAGATGGTAGACAAACACATTCTGAAAGCAAATTCAAATGTGTGCTTCATGTGCATTACTTTTCCAAAATCCTTTTGTGTGCATCCAGATTTAAAGAGGTCCTGATGAATTGAATCCAAATGCTTGCTTTTCTTATCATACACTTCTATATCTTCTCCTTTGTTGTCTAAACCCAGAATCTTAGCAATGTGTGCCTGAGTTATCACAACATTGATTCCCAAAATATTTGACCTAATTTCCCTTTCTCTATAAGGTTTAAGACCAAGTTCCTTTCTTGTTTTCCCTCGTAATTCCTTGTTCTTCTCAACCATATCCTTGTATTCTTTATCAGCACTTGCTCTATCGTACACTTTAGCCTTCTGCCAGAAATACTTCACTATGTCGTAGTATACGAAGCCATTAAGCATTTCAAAATAATTCTGCCATTGTTGGTTGTAGAACAAGTATTGAATGTTAATCCCATTCGCTTTCAAACTTTCAAAATCCACGAACTTCTCAGTGAAGAAATCATAAGAGTCTGGTCCAGCGTCGGTTTGATGATGTTCGTAGACTAGATTATCTTTTGAATTAAGATCAATGATGGGTGGTAACGAAGGGTTAAAGGGTTCTTGAACGATTTCATTTGATGAACGAGCAGCCATAGTTGCAGAGAGTTAAGACGATGAAGATTGGGAATTTCTGTAAGGTCTAGGGTTGTGTAGGTAGTGATTTTGTGTAAAAAGTTGTGCAAGTGAGTGAAGTGACTTATGAATAGTAACTAGCACACATACACAGAGAAAATAAACATTGGGAGGGAGCGCGAGCAGTTTTAAAAATTAAATAATATACTTAACTGCCATAATCATCATTAACTGTTCTCTGCCCGTCAGGATCTAGACACGTGTTGTAAAAGTTTAATCATAGCTGACGCGTGTATAGACAACTGTTGTACACTTACTCGTACTGAACGTTTCATTTCCAAAAGGTTCAGAGCTTCACTCATTTGTATCTGACACCTCATCAGAACCTGTTACTCTTCAGAGCCTAAATTATTCAGAGCTTCCCAAGGGATATTCTAAATTATAAGAGGTTCTGATAGAGCTTCAGATGCTAATTCTATTCTACTTCTCAGAGCTAATTTTCTTCAGAGATATAGTGCATGTTCAAATTCTTTTTGATAAAATCAAATCTTTCAATAGCTAAAGGTTTAGTAAATATGTCAGCCCATTGATGTTCAGTATCAATGAATTGAATATCTATTGTACCTTTCTGAACATGATCCCTTATAAAATGGTGTTTTATTTCAATATGTTTAGCTCTAGAGTGTAGAATAGGGTTCTTAGACAAATGAATAGCAGCAGTATTGTCACAATATAGTGGAATACTACTTTCAGCTATGTTATAATCTTCCAACTGATATTTCATCCAGAGAAGCTGTGTGCAGCATTTAGCAGCTGAGATGTATTCTGCTTCTGCTGTGGACAAAGCAATAGTTGTTTGTCTCTTGCTGGCCCAAGATATGAGATTCTCACCAATAAATTGGCAATTTCCACTTGTGGATTTTCTCTCAATCTTGTCACCAGCATAGTCAGCATCACAGAATCCAACTAGCTTACTATCTAGGGATTTTTTATAAAGAAGTCCTAGATTAGTAGTTCCTTTCAGATATCTAAAGATCCTCTTAACAGCAGTTAAGTGAGGTTCTCTAGGATCTGACTGGAATCTTGCACACAAGCATACACTATATAAAATATCAGGTCTAGATGCTGTAAGGTAGAGTAAAGAACCAATCATACCTCGATACAGCTTTTGATCTACTTTGCTTCCAATCTCTTCCTTGCTTAGGCTGCTGGTAGGATGCATGGGTGTAGACATTATCTTGCAGTCATCAAGGTTGAACTTCTTCAGAAGCTCTTTTGTATACTTGCTTTGATGAATGTAAGTGCCATCTTTTCCTTGATTAATTTGGATTCCAAGGAAGAACTTCAATTCACCCATCATACTCATCTCGAATTCATCCTGCATCAGCTTTGAAAAACTCTTGCACAAGGAAGCATTAGTAGAACCAAAAATAATATCATCGACATATATTTGAATGATTAAGATATCTTTCTTAGATGTCTTTCTGAATAATGTATTGTCAATTTGACCTTTTTGAAAACCATTTTCTAAAAGGAAATTACTCAGTCTTTCATACCAAGCTCTTGGAGCTTGTTTGAGACCATAGAGTGATTTCTTAAGTTTATAAACATAATCAGGATTTTTCAAATCCTCAAAACCTGGGGGTTGTTTGACATATACTTCTTCAGAAATAACACCATTAAGAAAGGCGCTCTTAACATCCATTTGGTACAATGTGATTCCATTGTTAACAGCATATGAGAGAAGTAACCTGATTGCTTCCAGTCTTGCTACTGGAGCAAATGTTTCAGTGAAGTCTATACCTTCTTGCTGACTGTAGCCTTGTGCCACCAGTCTAGCTTTATTTCTTACCACTTCACCTTGTTCATTCATTTTGTTTCTAAATACCCACTTGGTTCCAATGATGTTCTTATGTGCTGGTCTTGGCACTAAGTCCCATACATCATTTCTTTGAAACTGATTGAGCTCATCTTGCATAGCTACAATCCATCCATCGTCATTAAGTGCTTCATCAACATTCTTTGGTTCTATCATTGAGATTAGCCCCAGAAGTGAATCAAGTTGTTGATAGTCTGATCTTGTCTTTCTTGGACTTTCTTTGTTTCCAAGAATTAAATCTTCTGGATGTGATGATCTATATTTGAACTTCCTTCTTGGAGCTTCATCAACATCAGCACTTGGTTGAGTGTCTTCTTCTGAAGTGTCATCATGTTCTTGTGATGCTTCTAATTGAGATGCTTCTTCAGCATCTTCTTCCAATACAGCTTCTGAAGCTTCAACAGCTTCTGATGCTTTTTCAGGTTCTGAATCGATGTATTGGTATGGAACATCTGCATAACTATTATCTTGCTCTGACATTTTACTGTCAGGCTCTTTATCATCAAATCTAACATGTATAGACTCTTCCACTGTGTTAGTTTCAGAATTATACACTCTGTATGCCTTTGAGCGTTCAGAGTAACCTATAAAGATTCCCTTACAAGCTTTGGCATCAAATTTTCTTTTGTAGGCCTTGTTGTTTAGAATGTAACAGGTACATCCAAACTGATGAAAATAAGAGATGTTGGGCTTTCTTCCTTTGAAAAGTTCATATGTTGTTAGATTCAATAGAGGTCTAATATAGATCCTATTTTGAATATAACAAGCTGTGTTTACAGCTTCTGCCCAGAAGTGCTTAGCAAGTTTTGTCTCATGCATCATGGTTCTTGCCATTTCTTGTAAAGACCTGTTCTTTCTCTCTACAACACCATTTTGTTGTGGTGTTCTAGGAGCAGAGAACTCATGGACAATGCCATGATCTTCACAAAAAGTTGCAAATGGTTCGTTTTCAAATTCACCACCATGATCACTTCTTACCTTTAAGATTTTGAGACCTTTCTCATTTTGCACTTGAGTGCAGAAGATGCTGAACACATCATATGCATCATCTTTCACTCTTAGAAACTTTACCCAAGTCCATCTACTGTAATCATCAACAATGACTAGTCCATATTTCTTCCCATTGATTGAGGCAGTACTTACTGGACCAAACAAATCAATGTGAAGTAGTTCTAAAGGTCTTGAGGTAGAGACAATGTTTTTAGGTTTAAAAGAAGTTTTTGAAATTTTGCCAATCTGACAAGGACCACACAGAGCATCTGAATGATATTTAAGATTTGGCAGGCCTTTAACCAACTTTAGTTTGCTAAGCTTAGAGATTAATCTCCAGTTAGCATGACCTAAGCGTTGGTGCCAGACCCACTTTTCATCATTCAGAGATAGAAGACAAACTATCTTCTGCTCAGTGAGTTATGACAGATTCACCTTATAAACATTACCTCTTCTTAATCCTCTAAACAATATGGACTTGTCAGAATCATTGATTACTGTACATGCCTCTTTATCAAATTTAACAATAAATCCGCTATCACAAAATTGACTAATGCTAAGCAGATTATGTTTGAGGCCATCAACTAACCAAACATTTTTAATTGAAAGAGAAGAGTTACCAACTATACCTGTACCAATGATCTTCCCTTTTTGGTTTCCTCCAAACCCCACAGTACCTCCCTCTTTCAGAGTCAGGGTTTGGAACATATGCCTTTCTCCCGTCATATGTCGTGAGCAGCCACTGTCCAGGTACCAGCATTGCTGCTTTGGCCTTCTTAGTGTGCAAACCTGAAGCAAATATTATTTGAGATTTTGGTACCCATATCTTTATGGGTCCTTTTGTGTTAGTCTTTACAGGTCCAGGTGGTCTTTGTTTGAAGGACCTATCAGAGCTTCTAGAGTTAACCACCCTTGTTGAAAAGTTTTTGGGTTTAGTATAGCTCTTGAGCTTTGTTCTTGAATGTGTCAGAGCTTCTTTAGATTTAACATTAGTTTGATGCTTAAAAATCTTAGGTTCTGAGGTTTTATCCTTCTGAGCCTTTGACTTTTGAGCCTCTGGCTTTGATGTTCTATTAGAAGCTGACTCATTTAGAACTTCTGATTGACTCTTTACAAAGACAACCTTAGGTTTTGATTTATCTATATTAGAGGACTTTGAAGATAATGGATTATCTTTAAAACATGAGAATCCAAGACCTTCTCCTCTATTTCTACTTACATGATAAATCAAAGAGGCTATTTTACTTCTTTTCATTCCATTGATAAGGAATTCCTGAAGAGCAAATTCATGTTCTAGAGGAACCTTATCATCAAGAACATAATGAGTTTCCATAAATTCATTTCTTGATTTTAGAGACTCATTTTGTTCAATTATTTCATTTGCCTTTTCGGTCAGGTTGTTATAGGCCTTTTTAAGGACCTTACACTCACCTGCCTTTTTGGTTAAAAGTTTTAAGGCATCTTTTAAGGAATCTATTAATTCAGAACGAGAAAGTTTAGCAAGTACCTCATCTTCATCTTCTGAATCTGAGTCATCTTCGTGCTCAGAGTTCTCTTGGTCAGAAGCGGTTGCCATCAAGGCTAGGTTTGCTTCTTCTTCCCCATCAGAATCTGATTCCTGATCCAAATCATCCCAAGTGGCAAGGAACCCCTTCTTGAGCTTACTTTTGTATCTTTCTTTGTTAGAGGTTCTCTTGGATGATTTACTCAGGTTCTCTGGGCAGTCAGCAATGAAGTGTCCTGGTTTGTTGCACTTAAAGCATTTGTTTTGTTCTTCCTTTTTATCCTTAGAAGTACCAATCTTCTTGGAAGAACCTCCAAACTTACCAGCATACTTCTTGCTTCTCTTAGCCCATTGCGATACTCTTGCAGCCATCAGAACCATTTCTTCTTCTTCATCAGAGTCCATCTCGTGACCTTCTTCAGAAGCTTCTTCATCAGATACTATAACCTTCGCCTTCAGAGCCTTAGAGGAACTCTTGGTGCTCAGGGCTATCCCTTTTAGCTTCTTAGTCGATTCATCAGTCATAAGTTCCATCTCATGACTCTTTAGAGAACTAACCAAGCTTTCAAGAGACACAGTATCTAAATCCTTAGATTCCTGAAACGCTGTCACTTTTGGTCTCCACTTTGGCGGCAAGCTTCTGAGTACTTTCCTTACATGATCAGCCTCAGTATAGCTCTTATCTAAAACTTGAAGTCCAGAAACAAGAATTTGAAACCTAGAGAACATTGTCTCAATGTCCTCTCCATCCTTCATTTTAAATAATTCATACTGATGTACTAACAAGTTGGCCTTAGCCTCCTTAACTTGTTTATTTCCTTCATACTTGGATTTAAGAGAATCCCAGATAGACTTAGCCGTTCTCTTATCTCCAATTTTCAAGTACTCATCATGAGAGATGGCATTTGTCATCATCCCTTTTACACTGTGATGCTTCTTATATTCCAGCTTTTGAGTAGGTGTAAAAGCCTTTCTGTCTTTAGAGCTAACAACGCCTTCTAAGTCCATATTTTCAAAATTCACTCCATCTTCTACCAAGTCCCACAGATCACAATCAATCGCCATGATGTGACTGTACATCTTGGTTTTCCAGAATGGATAACCAGTCTCAGTTCCATTGAAAAATGGAATTTTGTCAGAAGACCTTCTGTCTTTAGAATTAGAATCATAGTCAAACGGAACTTCATTGAGATTCTTCTCAGCAGACATGTTTTTCCTCCCTGAATCTTAACTGTTTCACTGATAGGTGAGAGTTAGGCAACAGCCCAGCTCCTGATACCAATTGAAGGTGGAAAAACACAAGAAGGGGGGGTTGAATTGTGTTTTGAGAATTAAAATCTTTTCGAAATAATACTAAGTTCGCAGCGGATAAAATCACAAAATAAAAAGAGGGTGCTGAGAGAGAGAAAGAAAGACACAGAATTTATCCTGGTTCCCCTCACAAATCGAGAGTACTCCAGTCCCCTTGTTACTAACAAGAGATTTTCACTATAATCTACTAAAGATTACAAATTGCTCAAGCACACTTGCAAGAGACTTCTCAGGTGCTCAAGTTTCACTAAACAAGAGACTTCTCAAATGCTCAAGTTAAACTTAACAAGAGACTTCTCAAACAAACTTAAGAATAAGAATGAATGTTAAGGAACACTTGATATACTATCAGAGGTGTTTACAAAATACAACTCAAATTGTTCTAAGACTTAGAATGACAGATTTAAATTATGATGTCAGAATGCTTCTTAGTCTTTGAACTTGATAATAGAACAGTAGTCATTTCTTCCATTTGAGTCTTCTATTTATACTTGGAGGAAGATGATGACCGTTGCAGAGAGCTTTGTGCCAGCTGGAATTTACTCGTACAATTGATAGCTGTATATTGCCTTCTTTGGTAAGGAATTCCAATTCCACTACCTAGCTATTCAATTTATCACTCATCCATTTTGAGTAATAATAGTACGATAGTACAATCCTCAAATGCGCTCCACTTATGGATAAGGTTAACGTTGTACCAACGAATATTCCTTCCTGTGGATGTGACAGAGCCTTGAAGTGGATTGTTCTTCAATCATTGGTTTTGTATATGTCAGCTCTTGAGTGACGTAAATTCCTTTTGCTTCTGATGCTCTTGTCATAGCTTCTTAAGATCTTCAGCTTCTGAACTTTATCAGAGCCTAGCTTTTGGTCTTCAAAAGTGCTATCTTCAGCACGCAAAAATTAAGCTTCTGATGAACAGCGATACTCTTTCAGAGCTTGTTTTGACTGGCTTCTCTGCTACTATTCATAGTGCTTCTGAATGAATTTTAACTTGTAATTCTGCACACTAGAATAATCATTAGTAATACCAATTGTAATTTTAATACTTTGTTATCATCAAAACCACTTAAAACATTAGAGGTTCATGTCAGATCCACTTTGTTCCAACACTGAGGACTTGCATTCATTCAATAGAAGACTGATACTATAAGCATTCAATATCTGAGATATACAAGTAGTGTTTTACTTTGATTATTTTAAAGTGATTCTCAGTTTTCAACAGTTTTCCATTTTTTTCCTCATCAAGAAAAAAAAACTTGCATGGTCTTGTTATCTATTGCGGGGCTATAATGGTAAGATTTTATTAGTGTTCGGGGGGAATGGATTCTCGCAAGTGTAAATAACACGAGAGAGAAGCACATGATAAATTTAAATGTAGTGGATTTTAATGGTTAAAGATGACTCTTTATTTTCTCAAGTGAAAATTACACCTTCTTTTTATGCTTTTGAAAATTACACTTGAAAGAATTCGTTCCCGTGTTCAGATGTGATGGATTTAAATTTTACAAAAAAAAAGATAGAAACAAAAACATATCATGATAAAAAGCTATAGACAATCGTGTACAAAATGATCTCGCACAAAATAAAAGCGCATGCATGTTTGGTTGCAGTGAAATTCACAAAATGCAAATGTAGCTTCAGAAAATCAGTGATTTTTCAATCATAGTGTTCATTCAAAATAAAATCACATACACGTGACTTTGTTGAAATTGTTATGGAGAAATACATGATTTTCAAATCAAACTTGTTTTTTTTCTTGTGTGATTGATACACGAGTGATAAATACATAGTAGTGTGTTTTTTATAATTCACCCAAAAAAATAAATTTACCTAGTAATTTATCATTAACTATGGATTTTAAGCAATTACAGCTGAATTTGCCATAATACAATCTATCCCCTTTGTTTGACAAAAGTAACACAATCTATCCTGAAAAAAAATCGAGACACTTCAAAAATTCATATTAGATTGAATTTTAAGTAGTTACACCTGAATGTGGTACAATAATAAAGTGCAAATGAAGTAAAGTATTTCAAAAACTAAAGCCTATTTGATGAATCTAGGAGATGAATTGAAAATATTCAAAAACGAATATGTAGATTTGAAAGTGCTCTTTTTAAGGTCATCAACAAGCCTCAATGACTTAACAAATCACGCATTCTCCGTTCGGCTCACCGAACATCGACTCCTTGGGGAGATGAAACGCCACATTTTCATCTGTTACCACATTTTCATCTGTTACCACTTTTTCCTTGACTGCAACATCTTTAGTTACAAAAATAGTAACCACTTTCTCCTTCTCATCACTCTCCTTAACCTTATTACCGCGTGTGCACTTAGAACCACGTAGTTTATCCAATACAATAGCTTTTTGTTCATAAGCAGGATGTCTATTTATGGTCCTTCTTTTTTCTACCTTCACTTCAGTCGGTAAACTGCAAAGCGCCTTGTTGTGTGATAATAAACAAGAGACTACCATTTTTGCTTAACATATCGATCGTCAGTCTTTTTTTTGCATCTTCCTGCACCTTCAAAGGCACTTCATCTGTCGGAGGTCGCCATGGAAATTTCTGGTGATCCTGCACTTCACTCGGTGAAGTAGTGCTAAATTGAGAAATTCACTATTAATTATTAATTAACGTGTAAATTGGTACCAAACATGCAGAATTTATTTTTTTTTAACTTCAGTTTTTTACATAATAATAATAATATATAATTTTTATATACATCCCATAACATTGAAAAAATAGTTTAATTCAAACTTTTAATATACTTGTTTCACATGTAATTGGTTCAGAGGGCAAACCCGTGGAATTAAAAGAAGTCCAACCCTCAAAATTGTTTAAATGTTTAAGTTGTTTTAACAAATGATGACTTAAAACTGTTATTTGATATAAAAAAGATAAAAAGGATGAATGATGGCGAAGGAGGAAATATGGCTAAGGATGAAAAGGAAGAAGATAAAATTCACGAGAATGATGTGATTGTTTGTGATTGAAATGCATATGACTCTAAAAATCATGTTTAATTCACGAGAATGGAAGAAAAAACCATATGACTCTAAGAATCGTGTTTAATTCACGAGAATGGACCAATTGTGTGTAATTTATAGAATATGAACACTTCATATATATATATATATATATATATATATATATATATATATATTCTTAATAAGCAGCGTTGATTACAAATGTTGGTCGATCGTTGCCTATAAACATATGGTAAACATTTTGTTGAAACTGTATTAGAGAAAGGGAGAAACACTTTTAAATATTATTAGTAAATGTGTTAGTAACAAAATCATAAAAATATACATATGTATGTAATAAAAAATGTATCTACAAATAGAACACTCACTTTAAAGTTGCACCCTTTGTTTTTGAGACGAAGTCAAGAAACTGTCTTAAGGCACGACTAACAACTTGTTCAACATTCACTTCCACTTCTAAACATGTAGGAATCATTTTCTCATCATTTTGCATAAGGTACTAAGGTCAGCCTCGAAAGTATTTGAATCATCCATTGAAGGCAACACTCGGACTTTTGAATTATGTTTGGTGACAAATACATTTTCTTCCAGATCGTCGACTGGTTTAATTTCTAAATGGTACGATAGTGGTACAACAATGCGTAAATCAACTCAGTCACAATTATATTAGTACATTTTTTTAAAAGTATTGATATATTTATCTAGTAATAATAATTAATAAAACCATACCGAAAAATTGAAATGAACTTTGAGCTTATGTATTCCCATTAATCATAAAGTTCACCAAGTCGAACTTCCTTAGGCCTATTTACGAAGGTTTCTACGTCTCACTCATCTCAAAAACATAAGGAAGCTGCTATTTTATTTATTTTCTGATAGAAAACAGATTAAATAACTATATGTGTCTGTTCAATATGAAATATAGCGATGTAAATCTTCATCATCAGAATCTCTAAATCCATTTACAACAATAACCATTTCATGGGGCTTAATTTCTTTTCCTTCCTTAGCCTTATGAGCATCCCGTGTGCACCAAACCCTTCTACATAAAGCATCCAACTCAAAACCTTTTTGAAGATAAGCAAGATCTTCATTTCAAGCTATGTTTTCGTCAAATTTTTCTTTATCCATCTCAACCTAATTTAAATTCAAAATCATTAAATTCAATAATCCATTAGATCTTGGGTAAGATTAAAAAATATGCGGATTAACCTAAAATGAAAAATTCATAAATGTTGCGATTCACAAGTGGTCAACCGTAGACAAATGGTTAACGAATACGCATATTACAAAATCCACCGTTTAATTGAAAGTTTACATCATATAGATCATACATGAAAAAATTTAGAAAAATTGAAAATGATTTGATATGTTATTGAAACTTATCAAGATTAACGGTATTTAATAAAAATTCATAAACCGTTAAATTTAATGGGTCTCAATAACATATCAAATGATTTTCAATTTTTCAAAAAAAACTTATGGATGATCTATATGATATAAACTTTCAATACAACGATGATTTCAATAACATATCAAATGATTTTCAATTTTTCTAAAAAAACTTATGGATGATCTATATGATATAAACTTTCAATAGAACGATGAATTTTGTGAAATTCATATTCGTAATAATATTATTCGTGATTGATCCACTATAGACCACTTGAAGAAACGATCCATATTAAAATTTGTCATATGTAAAATATAATTACATAAAATTTACAACTTGCATTTCCCTCTGTATAGAAAAATTTAGTGATATATGAGGGCCCGTTTGGATTTATTTATTTTTGAGTTTATGTAAAACAATTTATATAAATAAATAAATTTTTATATCTATACTAATACTAATATATAAAGAGGATACAAATTTTTGGGATGACTTTTTTATTATTCCAATTTTACCCTTAAAAACTAACTTCCACATAAAAATAGGTTTTCAGTTTTTTTAGTAATTAATTTTTTTTTTCTTCTTAATAACTAAGCACAACTTCCACATAAAAGTAGTTTTTCGGTTTTTTTATAGTAAAAAAAAAAAAATTCTTCTTAATAACTAGCTACAACAAAAAAAGAGATTACATAGTTATCAATTAACTAAATTCAATAAAAAATGAGATTAAGTATTTATTTATATTTGCACAATAGAGAATATCGATCACAAAAAAAAAATATATCGATCACACAACGTTTGGCGGCTAGTATTATTATAAAAAAAAAAAATTCAAGATGGTTTATGAAAAAATACCTTATAAAAATATAATATTTATTAATAAAAACTTATAAATTTATACAAAATTTTATTTATTTACATAAATTTTTTTGACAAATTAAAAAATAAGCGTCATAATTGTATTTGAACTGTGTGACTAGTAGAATATTCTAGAATAGTTACTTTTCCTTCTGTCATCTCAATCTTCATTCATGCTACACTTCTACTTCCACTTTCATCTTCAATCTTCAATGGAACAAAATGTCGTAACAATAAAGCCCTAATTTCACCACACGAATTTCGTGCGTATTTCTCATCAGTCTTCCATTCTTTCTTCACCAAATTCGTATTAATGCTAACATCCTATAACCTTATTCGTTCTCACTTTCGTCGTTCTCATCGTCACTGGTTTTGTACCATTGTCGCTCTCAAACCAGAGCCTCAACCACCACCAACCACCACCACCTCCGCAACCACCACTACCACAACCTCCAATTCATTTCCTTCTAAACGATTCCTTTTGCTTGGATTTGATTCTCGCCGACACATTCATCACACTCATCACTATTCTTTCCATCGAAGTGCGTTTTTCCTTCTTCTACTCATTTTCTCAATAATCGATTATTTTAGCTTATTTATTATCTTTTCACTCTCTTTTAGGTTTCTTTACAAGAGCTAAACCACCTCAGATAATTGAATTCAACGATCGCCACAGGTTATTGTTTAATTTAGCATTATGATGTTATTAAACCAATTTAGGCTATGTTTGGATAAACAGCTTATAGCATAAGCGCTTCTGTACAGGCTATTTCTATAGCGAAAGATAAAATTAAATTGTTTTTCTATAAACTGCAAGCTGTTTTCATAAGTTATCTTGGAGAACTTATTAAAATAAGCTTATGAACAATTCATAAGCTTGCTATTTCTATAGCAAAAGATAAAATTAAATTGTTTTTGTATAAGCTGCGAGTTGTTTTCATAAGCTATCTTGGAGGACTCATGAAAATAAGCTGAAAAACAGTTTATGAACAATGTCATAAGCTGTTTTCATGAGTTCTTTTAGATAGTCTCACAAAACTTATGTTAGTAGATAACCCAAACCAAACAGGCCCTTATATTGCTATGTAAAAATGTTTCATGACTGTTATATACCCATCTAATGTGTGATTGTGAGACAATGTTGCTTTCTTAACTTGTGTTTTTGTTTTTTAATTGTAGTCAGCGAGCTGTTAAAACTGCCTTGTGGTGTAACTTTCTAGTTTTTTCACTCAAGTTTGGAGTATGGTTAGCTTCCTCTAGTCATGTTATGTTAGCTGAAGTTGTGCATTCGATTGCCGATTTTGCAAACCAGGTAAATTTGTTGATGTTGTCTAGTGGGTTACTTAGGCTGTGTTTGAATATAAGGGATGGAGTAGAATAGTTTGGTTCCACTTTTGGATGAGCCAAAGTTGATTCTAGAGGTGTAAAATTGATTTTGACATGTTTGGTTGCCCTCAAGTTGAATTGATTTTGCCTCCAAGATTGATTCTAATTTCAAGCTAGAATTTGGAGCTTTTGATTATAGAATTGATTTGTAGACTCAAATTTATTGTTCAGCTCACTTTTACATGAATGTATCCAAACATAAAACCACTTTACCTTCAACTCATTTTTAGCCAGAATCAATTCATTCAAAATCATTTTTTTTTCACCACAAAACACACTAATATTATGTCCCTTTGTTTGGATTTGTTTAAAATGGGATTGAATGGAACATTATGGAGTGCATTTAACTCCATTCCATTCAATACCTCATTACCTCTCTTTTTTTGGCACTCCAATTCGGGGTTATGAGGTGAAACATATCATCTTCTGCATTCCATCATAAAATGACCAACGAATGCTGTGATTTTATTCCATAGTTCAGTATCTCATTTCATTATGTTTGACCCCAATTTAATATCCAAACATGGCCATAATGTAAATGAGAAACTAATATGCTACATGATTTTTTTTGTAGGCACTACTTGCTTATGGTCTGTCTAGCTCTAGGCGTGCACCAGATGCTATTCATCCGTGAGTTACACAATATTCATTACATTTTGGCAACCCCTCCCCCACAAATAAAAAAAATGTCCGTTACGCATTCAGTGCCAAGTTGTTTTTAATTATTAGATATGCATTTACTTGTGGTGCGATTCATGAACTATTATACATGCAATAGATGAATGCATAGATAGATAAGCCCTATCTCCGTGAAATTGTGCTTCAATTACTAATTGTATGATAATAAGTTATTCTATCAATTTCTATTTCATGGTATGCATTGCGATATGGCTTCTATCTTTGCATGGGTTTGAAATTTAATTGGTGTGGCATAATGGTGATGTTTTTCTATTTTTACAGTTACGGTTATTCCAAGGAAAGATTTGTTTGGTCATTGATATCTGCTGTTGGGATATTTTGTCTTGGTTCTGGTGCTACAGTTGTTAATGGAGTTCAAAACTTATGGGTTGCACAGGTATTCAACCAAACTGAATTTTTGAAATGAAAACATTCAAATTCTTTCATCATAAGCTCTTTTTGTTTTTCTTATTTTAATTATTGGTCTGTGAATTGTCTCTTGTTTAATTTTTTGACATATGAGAAATTCTTTTTCAGCCCCCTGAAAATATGCAATTAGCAGCTATGGTGTTATGCGGTTCATTCGTCATTGAAGGTACTATTGTCTGCACTTGCAATCCGATGCAGTATAATCTCCTCTATCTGTTTACTCCTTTCATTTTTTAATGGGCATTTTTCGTTAGGTGCCTCTCTTATTGTTGCCATTCAAGCTGTCAAGGAAGGTGCAAATGCTGAGGGAATGAAATTAAGAGACTATATTTGGCGTGGACATGACCCTACATCTGTTGCAGTAATGACAGAGGTGAGTTTGGATTCTCAACAGTGCTGCTCCCTCTGCTCTGCAGCTAAAATGTGTAAGAGGAGAGAAAAGATAGATGGTGAGAGAGAGGGAGATAAAAATCATGAAGGACAGAGAGGTTAGTAGGTAGGCGATGTAGAGGATGGTGTGCTGCATTGGATTCAAATCCATCAGAGGGGGGAAGGGGTTTTGTATAAAGTGAATCACTTCTCACTTCCAACATATTCGGCTATTTTTCCGTCGTAAACTGTTAAGTATAGCTAGACAGATTTTTTGAGTTATCAAACTAAATGGAACTTCAGTTTATATACACCCCAAGGGCCATGATAAAGAAAATGTGTATTTAGTCATTCTGTATCTGAAAAAGGAAAGGGAGAGAATGGCTTTAAACTTTCACTTCTCACTCTAACATATTTAGATATTTTTTTTGTTGGAAACTGTTAAGTAAAGTTAGACACATTTTTCAAGTTATCTCACTAAATGGAACTTCAACTTTTATACACTCCCCAAGGGCCATGATAAAGAAAATGTATTTTTAGTCATTCTGTATCTGAAAAAGGAAAGGTAGAGAGTGACTTTATCTTTCATTGCTAATGCTAAGAGTTGTTTATTAGTCTCTCTACTGGGTTATTCTACAATATTTTGTTTGCCTAGTTTGTTTTTATTTTTCAAATTCCTTATGTAATGGAGTCACGAGCAATCCAACCCGTAGATTCTTCCCTTGTTTTTGTTCTTATAAATAGTTGTCAATTATGCAGGATGGTGCTGCAGTAACTGGCCTTGCTATTGCTGGGGCATCATTGGTGGCAGTGCATTATACCGGAAATGCTATTTATGATCCCATAGGCTCAATTTTGGTTGGCAACTTACTTGGAATGGTAAAGAGGGTTCACAAGACAGCAAATGTTCCCAGCCATCTGGTATCTATTTTGTTTAATATTGTGCCGATTTAACCATGCAGGTAGCCATATTTCTTATCCAGAGAAACCGACATGCTTTGATTGGTAGAGCTATGGACAACCACGATATGGAAAAAGTACTCCAGTTTTTGAAAAATGACCCGGTACAAGCATTCTAATTTATACTAAAACTGCATATAACTTTTTTCCATTCATTTACTAAGGTGGCTTTTATGTTTAGGTTGTAGATGCTCTCTATGATTGCAAAAGCGAAGTTATTGGGCCTGGATTCTTCAGATTTAAGGCAGAAATAGGTTATTCTTCGCATCACTGTTCTTGACTTTTCTCTCTAGTTTAGCCTGTGGATGCACTTCTAAACGGCACCTTTGCTTTGAATAATTCTTTTAAAAAAATTACAGGAACAAACAAACGGACCCTAAGTTGGACTATTGTATATAATAAATTCAAATTTCGCTGTCCAGATCCATATACATTTTGAATTTTTAATCTGATAAGTCTTACTGGAACAGATTTTAACGGAGAGATGGTGGTGCAAAACTATCTTAAAAGGACTGGACGTGAGGAATGGGCCAAACAGGTTGATACTCATCTTTATAGTATTCATCTAAAAGCTTAGACAATATGCTGTTCTGTTCTTTCTATTGTTATTCACAGATGTTTTTAATTGCATGGCACCAATTGAAAATATGTGGTTTGTTTGTATCCTACATTTAACTATCCTAGGGAATCACGTCACTTCAAATTTAATATAATATTGGCCAGCTCTTGATGCATAACTAGTTTAGGTTATCCCCTTTCATGATCATTCTACCTGCTTCACCTGCCAATTTACAGTTTAATCTTATAAGGATCTAGTTGATCTAGTATTACCTCTCAGTTTTTATTTTTTTTTATTATTTACAGTTCCGTGAAGCTGGAAAGATGAGGGATGATACTGCCTTGACGAAGATTATGTCAAGTTATGGTATGCTTCAGTAAAACTGACCTTTTTAATCTTGCTGATTGAGAAATAATTACATGCTTAAATTTGTGAGTGTTGGCAGGTGAGGAAGTAGTTACAGCATTAGGAAGTGAAGTTGATAGGTTAGAGAAGGAGATCCAGAATCTTGTTCCTGGTATCCGGCATGTCGATATTGAGGCCCACAATCCAACAGAGTCATCCTTATCAAGTTAAAATTTTCAAAAGTTAAAGATCTCACTCTCCTTCATTTATCTCTTCAGAGCATGTATGAGTATGAATGTATATTTGGCTTCATCCCTTATTATCGCGAGTTCTTTTTGGTATTCTTTCTTAAAGAATATGAAGTTTCAAGTAACATGGCTCAAGTTGATTCGACAGCTCTTGAAAATTGACAGATTAGTCCAAAACATGTATTCATTTTTTCCTCCTAACCCAAATATGTACTTGGGGTTCGTGAAACAATTTATGTACAACCTCGAGATTGAAAGTAAAAGTCATGGTTGATCATTTTTTCCCTCCCACGTGTGTTTGTATTTGCAATATTCACGTTGTTAACACTAATTGAAGTTGTCTCAAAATCTATAAATTATAATTGATCATTTCAAATTTAAAAATCGTTTCATATTATTAGATTAAGTTCCTTTTCCTTGTCAATTTTTTTACTTTGGAAAAATCCTTAGCCTCGGTTTTATTTATGATAATTTGGAATCTTACAATTAGCTTTGTTGGATGAGTCGTTTAGGCCAGTTTAATATTCCTCTAGGTTAGTTAGAATAAGTAGCTTTGTTATTCCCCTTTCACTTTGTTACTAATGGTTATATAAGATGATCACCTCATTTGTAATCATTCATTGGATTTCATTTTAGAATCATTGAAAGATTAAGATGAATATTCACATAATACCACCATATGGTAGAAGCAGAGAGAATGAAGCTTAACATACTCTATCCCTTCTTTCTAACATTCCTTCATGTGAGTTGTTCCCTTAACCAAAGGAAATATATATATGACAATCAAAGGGAACTACTTTACACTTGCATTGCAGGTATAAGATTTAAATCTGGCAAATTAAACTAAAATTAAAAACATTTGAGATTAGGTATATGTATATGACAAACAAAACAGAGAACAAATAGAAAATCATTAAAATACAAATATAACTTATCAGTCTCATAATTTGACAACAAAATTCAAAATTAGCAAAACAATGTATAAAAGTCGATTATGCTATTTCCAAAATTGCAGATAGTAGTTTAATATCATGTCATTTAGTTTGGAGTTGGCGTAATAAGGAAAGGCATAATAGTAGTTTAATTAGACCTAATGCTCCAGCCTTGGTTGCTTTGAGGAATTCACGTAATTACAGGTTGGTAGTAATAGTAGAAGAGTCGAACAACTCATTAGTTGGAAAGCTCCACCTATGGGTTGGGTAAGATTGAATACAGATGGATCTTGTCGTGATAATGGTCATATTGGATGTGGTGACAAGACATTATTAGAGGAAGCGATGGTGAATGAATAGGACTAGGAGGTTTCACTAAATTCGTCGGCCAAGGTAATGCATATTTAGCGGAATTGTGGGGAATGTTTGAAGGGCTTAAAGTGTGCTAGACATTTGAATTTTCAATGTGTAAAATTACAAGTATATTACCGAACTTGTTTTGCCTTCAAGAGGGGTGAAAAAATAAATGGGGATGGGATGAGAAATCGTCCAAAGAAAATACATAAACTAATGGTTAGATTGTGTGGCATTAATACGACTAGTTCATTTACATAAATTATACTCCTATATAAGCTCATGAAACTTATCAACATTATTCTACACAGCACCCCCATTATAATTCTTTGATCCCAGAGACAAAATTGTTACATTTCTCTTTCTCAATACTTTCAATATTTTAACCATAGAATAGAACCATTTATAAGTTAAAATTAATTATAGATAATTTCATTGCATATAATTTCATTTTGATAATAATCATATATACGATGAAGTGCAATTATGAAGCCTAGATACGTGACAGCGATACGATACTGATACGGAGATACGAGAATTTTTTTAAATTTCCGATATAATACGGTTGCAATACGTTATCTAAAAATTATATTTAAAATTAAATATATAAATGTACAATATACAACATAACTAAAATTGATAATGATAATAATAATATTAATCAGAGAAGTATTTGACACATATCGATCATTTACTTTTTAAAAATAATATTAATCGTCGGATACTTCTTCGATGCAGATATCAAAAGGTATCGATATAGGATACGATACTTCGTCATTTTTGGAGTATCGGGGCTTCAACACATCTGGGTTATCTGATATGTGTCGTTGAATGTCATACGTACGAGTATTGGACACCGACATATGTCGGACACGCAACATGTCTAACCATAGAGTTCCCTGTGCTTCATAACGCAAGTAGTATATATTTTATTTTTATGCACCAAGGTAAAATAATTCAAAATAATATATTTTGACCTTTAATTTAGGCTATTTTTCATAACGAATTTAAAATAAAAGGTATTTTTATTATTTAAAAAAATGCGCTTTTTCAACATAATTAAATAGGAGTACTATAATTTTTTTTTTTTATATTATTACGTGATATCATTATATATAAGATCATCCATCTGAGTATACCTTGTTTTCTTCCTTCCTCCCTTTGATTCCTATAGTATCCTGCCTCCGGCGGTTACAATATGAAAAGGAAGAGAACAACAAGAAATTCTCTCAGATCTTCTTCTTCCCAACAACAATTTCCTTATTTATCTGATGAGTTGTGGGAACTCATATTCAACCAGTTTCTCGTGGATGATGAAGACTACAACTCTCTCTCCCTCGTCTCCCAACAGTTTCTCTTCATCACCAACTGTCTTCGATCCTCTCTCACTATCAAATCCAATCAAACAACCCAACAAGTTCTCAATCTCATTCGAAGATTCCCCAAACTCACTTCCCTCCATCTCTGTGGCCAGTTTGGCGACCTCGATAACCTTCTCCACCAAATCTCTACTCTCACATTATTCAATCTTACATCACTCAAACTCTCCAATCTACGCACCATGCCCGCTAATGGCCTACTTGATTTCTCTCAAAATATTAATAAAACTTTAACCTCTCTCACTTGTTCCTACACTGATTACCTCACTCACACTCACATGTTTCTCATTACTGATTGTTTCCCAAATTTGCAGCTGCTTGATTTCAATCGTTGTGAGGACATATCTCAACAAGGTATTCGTTGTGTTTTAAGTGGATGTCGTAACATTACATGTCTCGACTTAGCCGGATGCTCTATCTTTCTACATAGAAAGATGAACTTTCAAGTTCCTAAATTGGAGTTGTTAAACTTGTCATATTCAACTGTTGACGATCAATCACTCAATGTTATTTCAGACAGTTGTCGCGGGATTTTGCAACTATTACTGAAATATTGTGATCATGTCACACACAATGGAGTGAATTGTGTGCTACAAAACTGCACACAACTTAGAGAGATCAATTTGAACGGTGTTAAAGATAACATACTTCATTTTAATGTCGACTCAATGGTATTATTAAGACCATCATTGAAAAAGATAACTCTTCCACATGGGATGTGTTGGGTTGGATAGCTCAATTGATTTGGACGACAAAGAGATGAAACTCTTCGCACATCAAAGATGCTTTGTTTGCCGGCTGACATTTCAATTTTGAAATTTAACATGTTTTTTTATATGTCAACATGCAAATGTGTGTCTTCTCATTAGTCTATGCGGATAATAATTGTCCAATATTTTATAATTTAAGCAGTTTGTTTGTTATATGTAGTTCTAATTCTAAAATGCATTGCTTTTTATTGCTTTGCCAAGAAACATGTTGCTTCTTGTGTCATAAACAACTTTATTTTTATTTATTTTTTGTTGAAACAATATTGACATAATGGAAACTAATATGTGCAAGATTGTTGCTCCAAACAAAGGGGTTTGTCAATATGAGGTCACAAATCTTTTACTATTTTTCTTTTTCTATCACATGTCCTTAGGATAGATCCAAATAAAGGGTGTCATGTTGTAAAAACTTCATGTCTCTATTTTCAGACAATAGTTCCAACTTAATTATGTATCTAATTATGCAAATAAATACTTTTGCAAATACAAAGTTGGGTTTCATTATTAGTGAATTTTAGATTTATTACACATGGAATTTATTTTTGCTTGGAAAAAAGTAAAACCTAGTATGGACAAAGACTCCTACATGTCTTCTTTTCAGCAGGAAAAAAGCTTAACCACCACAGGGTATAAGAAGCAGAGAGAATGAAGCTTAACATACTCTATCAAAGGGAACTTCATTTACACTTGCAGATATATACGACAAATATGAGATCAGGTATGTGACAATCAAAGGGAACTACTTTACACTTGCATTGCAGGTATATGAAAAACAAAACAGAGAACAAATAGCTAATCATTAAAATACAAATATAACTTATCAGTCTCATAATTTGACAGCAAAATTCAAAATTACCAAAACAATGTATAAAAGTCGACTCTGCTATTTCCAAAATTGCAGACATGCAAATGATTTTTTGATCTAAAACCAAGAAAGATGTATTGATTGCCCTAATAAATGATTAAACACTGCAACAGTTTAATTCATTCTCCTGATGAGCTCATTAATGTAATTCTCCCGATTTCCAGCATCACCTCCTTCAACATAGTGGTTCCTCTTCTTCTTTAAGCCTCCCAAAGGTGCCTTGAGCTTGAATGGCCAGAGGAAGTTGTTTGCCTCCTTAAAATGTGGTCCAACAGTCAAAATCTCATGAATAAGATCTTCAATGCATAGGATACCATGCTTTCCCAGTCCCTAAGGGTCATCCAAGCAAGTCAGCAGCAATTAGTGAATAAACTCAAATAGTAATATGTGATTTAATTTAGATAAGTAAATTATTGCACCTGCTCAATAATGGAGTTGTCGGTGAGAGGAGTACGCTGCCTGTCTAGCTTTCCATAACCTCTCTTATAAATGAGTTCCCTTACACTCTTCAAATTAGGGTATCTAAACAAAACAAAAGGCCTCGAGTGTTAGAAAAAAGAAAACGACCCATTGCCTTTAAATCAGTTAGAAGGAAGCTAACATACCCATAAGTCACATAAGGCTCAACCCTGTGCAACATGTTCATGGTTGCTTTGTTAACTTTAAGGAAAACACCATTGAAAACCTGTCTAGCAAAAACACAAGGATCACCAAACTACATTTGTACAGACAAAAATATCCAGTATACATTTTTTTAAATTTGCTAGACAAAATACACCATAAACTCCTCAAAGGAGGCAACTTCTTCAAAGTCCAACAACTTAAAACGAGGAAATATCGGTATCCGATGAAAACAAATATTACCTGTCTCAATCGAAATAGTTGCAAGATCTTTCTTGTCTTGGGGTCCATGGCATTAATACTGGAAATTTGAAATTAACGAGAGTTAGGACTTAGGACGATTAGAACACCAAAACATTTAACGAGACAACTTGAATAAAATTTTACAAGCACAAAGAAGAAATATTAAAACAACATTATAGTAACAGTAATAATCTATAGAACATTAGGAGAAAAAAACTGAGTCGCTGGTGGAGAACATTATAAAGATATGACCATTTTATTGATTGATTAAAAAAATGATATTTACATCTCAATTGTTTCAAAAGCTACCTGGTTGGTCTAACATAACAAACACCGCTAAGCTAACAAGTCCTTAATTAATTTTTGTAAAGAACGATAAACTTATTTGAACTCAACTAGCATCTAATCCAATCCAATCTGAATCAACATAAAACAAATAAACATAAACATAAAATGCATACCCACGAATGCGAATAATAAACAAGAGCTTAGCCTCTGGATCAACATAGAATCCACCTCTTAGCTTTGCTTCTCGTTTCAATCGAATCAATTCCTTATCCTATACAATACAACACAACCACATCGGGTTTCTAATGAGAAAAACAGAACTATACCCTATAAATCAGAGCAACAAAAAAGGAACCAAACTAAAACAAGCAAAGTCCCTGACTTTGTAGATGCTCTCAAATACGTCCCTCGGAACAAAACAAAAACGAGTAAACCACATTGGTCCCTGACTTTATGGATTATTCGAAAATGTCCCCAACTCTAATAAACCATCAAGTTTATTATCATTAAAGTCTCTATATTTTAACAACTTCCTATCAATTTGGTACCGAACGTTATTTAATTACTATAAATTTAGTCCCTAGCATATTCTCAGACGAACTAATATGAATAAAATTCGATAAATTCTAAGAGTTTTTTGAAATATTCGTAATGTCAGTGACCTATGGACTAATTTAGTGGTTTACTCGAACACAATCACAGTAGTGCAATGACATAACAATTACCTGTTGCTCATACTCTTGAGAATACTGCTTAGCTCTGCTATAGATAAGTTTACGATTCTCAGCTCTTTTCTTCTTAGCAGCTTCAAATTCTTGCTTTTTAGTTAAAGCCCATTCATTTTCTCTCTTCTGCTTCTTCAACACAGACTCCGGAACAACAATAGTTTTCACCTCTTCACCACCCATCTCTGTTGTAAAAAAGATTGCAATTATAACAAAGCTATGATGCATTTCAAGAATCATAATCATATCTTAATAGCATAATGAAAAACAATGTGAAAAAAGAGTGATGGAGAAATTAGGGCTACATACCAGATAGGGAGGAAGTGAATCTTCTGTCTGTCTGTATGGAAATGCAAACAAGGGTTTTTCTCGGCGGCAAGTTTGTGAATAAATAGGGTTTTGTAGTGACTGTGTTATACGGGCTTAGTAGTGAGGTAGGGGGGTGTATAAGCCCGATTAATTAGATCCAATGATCCATTGTTGCTTCTTTGTTTTTTGAGATACTATTATGAAAAATTCTATTTTCCTACTTCAAATATTATTTTTAACGGCACACAAGTTTCGAAAAATGAGTTCCAAAGTTTTTATGCAAGGGCAAAAATGGAATTTTCAGGAGAGAAGAGAAACATCGGGGGAGAGAATTTTTCTGCTATTTACCACGCCAATGTTTTAAAAATTTGACTGAAAACTTGATTGGATTGGATATGTGTCCGGTTTTCAAAGAATTAGTTTAATTTGTTTATTTGATTCGATTTTTAAAATAGTATTCACGCCATCAATTTTTTATTTTGCAAAATTTTCTTTCTAAAAAAATTAATTCAACTTGATTCATTTTTTAAAAAATTTAATTCAATAGAATAACTAGGCAAATACTCTTGTGAAGCACCAGTTTGTTGTAAATATAACAAAGTTAAGCGTTAGTAACTTAAAATATATAACATATTTGATTATTCTGTCATTGTGAATGATGATCCATATTATTTAGGCTTTTTTCTAAATTTTAGATACATACGACAAACATAGTTCGGACTTGGTAAATGCAATTTAGTAGTTATGACTGTAAGTCTTATTGAGCATTCCAATTTTGTTGTTGAACTTGAAAATTAACAATGGAATTGTCCGATAACTTCAATCAGTTTTTAACAGTGATTTCATTAATTCGAGGGAAGAACTTTGTTCTTAAACTGTGCAATCTTCGGCTATAGTGTGTCGGGATCAAAATCAATACTAACCTAAGAAATGCACAAAAATGAAGGAAAAGTGAAAAGATGAAAATTGTATAAATAGTTAGTTTGATTGACAAAACATCGTACCTTATTTATTTAACTATTTGTGTAGGTAAATGCATAAAACTTTCTCTCTGTGGATGATCATGCGATTCATGACACCCCAAATTCGTAGTGCACATTTTTTGTGTATGCATTCTTTCTCTATGCTCGCTTGATGATATATCAAATGGTGAGTTAATTTTTTTTTTCTCTTGTACCGGTTTCCGACTCACCAAATGTGAGCGATTAATCCACCTCATGAGTAGAAGACATGCTCAGTAACCAAACACTGCTCTCCCTGAAAATCGAACCATGTATTCTCCAGATACATTTTTGGAAGGAGCTCATTGTCATTTGAGCCAAAGCAACTTGGTTACATGTAAGTTAATTTTAAATGTAAACAAGTGTATGCAAAATATCTTCCTATTTATATTTAGTAAACTCAAGTTCAAACAAAAATGCGTGGCGCGTTGCACTGCATGCATGCCAAAATTAAAAACCCCCACCCACTAAATAACAAAAGATGGTTTGGTCACTTTGGTGTGTGCGCACGATATATAGTCAGTGTACTAGTAGCATAGGAAGTTTCCACGAAATTGCTTAAGTAACATCTTTTCTTTTACAACACAACATTGACTCAAATTTTCTCCTCGATCATCATCATCATCATCCAATCCAATATAGAGAATAATATCTTCATTCTCCTTTTTTATCTTCTTGTCTCATCTCAACTCATATGCAATCCAACTCACCTTTCATTTGCAGATTTGTTGTAACTCCGCTCTCATGCTCAATCCTACATATTATTTTGGTACTTGTTATTTATTTATTTATTTATTCATATACTTCTTCTAGTACTTTATTATTTCCTGTTATTAAATTATTATTAAGTCTCCTTCTCATATTAATAGTGACTCATAGTCTCGATTCTCTTCTTACATGAGCTAAAATTTTAGAATCTTGCACTTAGTATGGTACGAAAGTGTAGCGAAAGAGGATGTGATACTTTTTAACAAGACTATTATCTACTAGTTAATTAATTAACAAGTAAAATTAACATAAAATTTATAAATTAAAAGTCAAAATTATTTTTAAAGAGTAAGCAAAATATAATAATATTATTCATTTCTTCTGTCTGTCTTTTTTTAATAACAAAACGTTGGCAGCGCATTACAGCTATATATGCCGGTTGAAAGAAGTTGGACACATGGTTGGGGTAGATGCAAGTGTGGTTATGGTTCTAGTTGTACGCAATTGTGTACTTGCTATATGTTTTCATCAATCGTGAAAGTCTCAAGGAATCACACAGATTACTTTAGGTAAACCTTTTACCACTTGCATTGTTTGAGTCAACATTGGAGTGTTATTAATTTTTTTTATATATAAATAATAATTAAATGTGAAATTTTAATATTTAGATATATTAATATGTACTTTTAAAATACATATTAGTTGTGTAGTGTATATTTAATTATTTAGTATCATAATAAAAATCAACAAACAACTATGTGGAACATTTCCATTTTTCCACATTTATAAATATTTTTAAGAAACCAAAGAAATAAATATATTAAACACTTTAGTCATAAGGAATCTCTAAAAGAAGAGTTCAAAACATGCCGAACAAAATAAGAAAAGAATATCAACCCGACTCAAGTTCTATACAAGTTTTTGAGTTTAACAACCAATGATTTAAATCAAAACAAAAACATTTTCTTCGAACCTTCAACCACCAACAAACATTGATTTTAATAAACCAACCTTTCATTAGACATTTCCTTACGGTCAAAATTTTTACTATTACACTCCGTCCAAATAGACCAACACAATCACTAATCATATCACTTGAAAACAACTCATATTACGCTTATAAATATTAATTGCATAATTCCATTGGTAGTGACTTTAATTTTATGTTAGTTTCTCGTTATATATTCTATAAATTATTTTTCATGATATAATAGTTATTTACATTCAATCAAGTAATATAATGTGAATGTTTTAGATATATTTTAAGAATTAACTTAAAAAATGCATTGTAGTTATTATACCGTTATAAAATTATTATAATATTTGTAAGATCTAATTCAACTGATTAATAATTGTCAAAAAAAAAATTTAACTGATTAATGTTGATGTTATTAAATCAAATACTTTTACTAAATTTAAATGTATGACCTATGGATATATATTTAAATTTTAGTCTACCGAAAGAAAAAAAATTCAATTAGTCTATTGAGTTAAAAAAAATTATTACAAAATAAATCCATTATGACATGTGAAATGAACTAAAGTCATACTATTTCAAAAAATAGCTTAGTAAGACAAAATTCAAACTGAAAACGCCAGACCAACAAAAAATTCAAACTGAAAACGAAAATGATGACGAAGTGTGTTTGAACTGAAAATGACCACCAAAAGTTAACAGGACCGGAGCGCTTATTCTGCATCACCACACAATAGCACGCACACAACTCATTCTTTCTGCTTTTATTATTTTTTATAATTTAATTAATTATTCTTTTTACAATTTTTTAAAAATAGATTAATGGCTAAAATTTTAATATTACATAACTAAGTTAAATGCAAGATAGCTCAGCTGACAACTAAAAAAGATTTTCTATTATTACAGCAGGCAGTGTACCGGATAAGATTGTTTGATCAAAATCGTGAGGTTACAATTATTTTTAATATTTTATAAGTGAGTTAGTCTGATCTATTCGAACTGATAATCAATGGCCGAACTACAAAACAGTATCAAACTCTGTTTTTTCATTTAAACAAATCATGGTCCAAAATATATTACAGTATTATTTATATAGGTTGAGTTCAAACCCAAACTTCATACTTCCCGTGAATTATAGTATATGCGTCGATCACTAAATTAGATTACCAGATTGTTGGTGCACAAAGATGATAAATGAATGAAAAGAGAATTGTATTTAATGAACTTGAAAAAATGGCGGCTACAAGAAGAATAAAAGGCACTAACTTTTATGATGATACAACTACTCCTATTTATACACAAGGACTAGGTCATAAAGACAACATAGCAAAATACTAAAATACCCTTAAATATAAATTACTTCTAACACCATCCCTTAATTTATATTTACATAAAACTAACAACACCAATTCCATCCCTCAAACGAAGAAATTGGTCAGTCTTGATTGCCTTTGTCATCATGTCTGCCAGCTGCTTCTGAGTGCTACAGTGCACAACTTCTAACACACCATTCTGAACCTGATTCCTTAAGAAGTGATACTTGGTCTCAATGTGCTTGCTTCTCCCATGCAGCACTGGGTTCTTGGCAAGATTGATTGCAGACTTGTTATCAATCATCAGCTTCAGAGGCTTGTTTACCTTAATCTTCAGATCCTGTAGCAAGTTCAGAATCCACACAGCTTGGCATGCAGTTAGAGCGCCTGCAATATATTCAGCTTCACAGGTTGATAGAGCCACAACAGGTTGCTTCTTGGAGCACCAAGAAATAGGACCTCCCAGGAATTTAAACAAGTACCCAGAAGTACTTCTTCTATCAACCCTGTCTCCGCACCAATCAGAGTCTGAGTAGCTCAGAAGCTCTAATTCGGTCTTTCCTTCAGAAGGGAATAGCACTCCATGTTTCAGAGTTCCCTTGATGTACCTCAGAATCCTGACAGCAGCTTGGTAATGGGACCATTTTGGTTTGCTCATAAATCTGCTAACCATTCCAACTGCATAGCAAATATCAGGTCTGGTATTGCACAAATACCTTAGAGAACCAACCAACTGTTTGAAGGTTGTAGCATCCACATCCTCTCCATCAGAATCTGAGTCCAGCTTCTGATTGGTATCAGAAGGTGTAATTGCAATTTTGCAATTTTCCAGCTTAAATCTCTTCAGAAGCTCAAGTTCATACTTCATTTGATGTAAAATGATTCCTTTCTCAGAGTACATAAATTCCATCCCTAGAAAGTAACTCATTTTACCAAGGTCTGTTATCTCAAATTCATTCATCAGAGCCTTCTTGAACTTAGCTATCTCTTGTTCAGAGCTTCCTGTCAGCAATATGTCATCAACATATAAACATACCAGAATCATATTGCCTTCTGAAGTGTGTTGAACATAAACACCATACTCCAATTCACATTTCTGAAACCCATGCTTCTTGAAGAAAGAATCAATCTTCATATTCCAGGCTCTGGGCGCCTGTTTCAATCCATACAAGGCTTTATGTAATCTATACACCATCCCTTCCTGATTCTTTTCCTCAAAACCAGGAGGTTGTGACACATATACCTCCTCTTGTAATGGACCATTCAGAAATGCAGATTTCACATCTAAATGCATCAGAGGCCAATTCCTGTTAGCAGCTATTGCAATCACTAGTCTGATTGTTTCATGTCTTGCTACAGGTGCAAACACTTCAAAATAATCTAGCCCAGGTTTCTGCAGGAATCCTCTTGCTACTAACCTTGCTTTGTATTTGCCAATTGATCCATCTGGCTTTAGCTTCTGCTTGAAAACCCATCTGACACTGATGGCTTTCTTGCCTTTTGGAAGTTCTGATAGCTTCCAAGTTTTGTTTCTCTTGATAGCATCAAGTTCTTCATTCATGGCTTGCAACCAGACTTGTTGCTTAAGAGCCTCTTCTATACTCACGGGTTCAGAGTCTACTAACATAGCACACTGAATAACTTCTCCCTCAGAGTCTACTTCAGTGTCTTGCAGCATATCAAACCCTGCAAACCTTCTTGGAATGCTTCTGATTCTCTGTGGTCTTTGATCTTGTTCCACATGATTTCCTTCAGAGGTTGGAGGTTCAGAAGTACTATCTTCAGAAGCTTCAACATCAGAGCCTTGACTTTCAGAGTCTCCTTCAGGACCACCTTCAGAGCCTGAACCACCTTCAGAGCCTGAATCACCTTCAGAACCTGAATCACCTTCAGAACCTGAATCACCTTCAGAACCTGAATCACCTTCAGAACCTGAATCACCTTCAGAACCTGAATCACCTTCAGAGTCTCCTTCAAGAAATATCACATCAGAGTTGGATTGAGTTTTGTTCCAATCCCAAGTTTCTAATTCCTTCACAATGACATCTCTGCTGAATTCAATTCTATTAGTCTTTGGACAATAGAGCTTGTACGCACCTGTACTGTGGTACCCCACCAATAACATAACTTTGCTTCTATCATCCAGCTTCTGTCTTCTAGCTTCTGGAACATGTTTGTAACAAACAGAACCAAACACCTTCAAATGACTAACACTTTGCTTATCTCCAGTCCACTTTTGAATAGGAACTATTTCCTTCAACTTCTTCGTTGGACATCGGTTGAGCACATAACATGCTGTTGCAACAGCTTCACCCCATAAATTATGAGGAAGCTTCTTCTCTTTCAGCATGCTTCTCACCATATCAAGCAAAGTACGATTTCTTCTTTCAGCAAGACCATTATGTTGAGGAGTGTAAGGAGCAGTAACCTCATGCTCAATTCCATTCTCCTCACAGAAAGTTTTAAACTCATTGGAATTAAACTCACCACCACCATCCGTTCTGAGAATCTTCAGCTTCTGACCACTCTGCTTCTCAGCTTTCACTTTGAACTTCTTAAACTCAGCAAACACCTCATGTTTGTACTTTATCAGGGATACCCATGTCATTCTAGTAAATTCATCTACAAATGACACAAAGTATTTATTCCCTCCAATTGATGCTACCTGAAATGGACCACACACATCAGAATGTACTACTCCCAATGCATGTTTTGCTCTTGGAGCTACTCCTGATGCAAAAGACAGTCTTGGTTGCTTTCCTTCCATGCACACCTTGCATGACTTCTCAGGTTTCTTGATTGTAGGAATTCCATTTACCAGATTCTTTGATTTCAAATGCCCTAGGCTTCTGAAATTTAAATGACCAAATCTTCTATGCCACAGCTCACTATCCTTCTCAACACTTGTTGCACTAAGGCATTCAGAGTCTGCAGTTTTAACATTCACCTTGAATGTCCTGTTCCTTCCCTGTTCTGACTCCATAATCAGCTTCTGATTACGATCATACAGCTTCAGAAGATTGTCCTTCATGGTAACTGAGAAACCTTTCTCAATCAATTGCCCTACACTCATCAGATTGCTTTTCATGCCAGGTACATACCATACATTCTGAATCAATGCTGATTTGCCATTGTTCAGAGTGACTCTGACATTTCCCATACCTTCAGCATTAAGGTATTTATCATCAGCACATCTGATCCTTGTACTCTTACTCGAGTCAAAGTCAACCAACCATCTTTTGTTTCCAGTAAGATGATTTGAACACCCTGTGTCCATATACCACCACTCTGATGAATTCATATCATCAGTCTCAGAAGCCATTAGCAACACAGATTCACCATCAGAGTCATCAGAGCTTCTGGCTATATTTGCTTCTTCTGACTTCCTTTCTTTGTTTGACCGACACTCAGAAGCAAAATGACCAAACTTCTGACAACAGTAGCATTGAATCTTCTTCTTGTCAAACTTCTCTTTTCCCTTCTGATACTTTTGCTTATCAGAGTTTGAAGTTTCAGGCTTCTGAACTCCATCAGACTTTCTCTTGGCTTCTGACCAAGACTTCTTCTGATGATTCTTACCAGAGTCTGCTTTCAGAGCCCGCTGCTCTGCTTCTCTTTCAGAGTTTCTCTCAGTCAAACGCAACTCTTGTGCTTCTAGACTGCTTTGTAGCTCTTCAATTCTCATGGAACTCAAGTCCTTGGAATGTTCAATAGCTACCACAATGTAATCAAACTGAGGGGTAAGTGATCTCAATACCTTCTCAATGATTACTTGTTCTGAGAGTGTTTCTCCACACGCCTTCATCTCATTAGTGATCAAAATCATTCTTGAGATGTACTCAGGGACCTTCTCATTGTTCTTCATGTTGAGATTCTCATACTGCTTTCGTAAGGACTGAAGCTTCACCTTCTTCACTGATGCATCACCACCATAGCATCTGATCAGTGTGTCCCACGCGGCCTTTGCCGTTTCTGAGTCAGCAATCTTCTCAAACACGTTTTCATCCACACACTGATGGATGTAGAACAACGCCCTCTGATCTTTCTTCTTCGTATCCTTCTGAGCAAGCTTTTGTGCATCTGTTGCATCAGCTGCTACTGGAACATAACCTTCAGTAACAAGTTCAAGTACATCTTGAGCACCAAACAGAACAATCATCTGTTTCATCCAACGATTCCAGTTTTTGCCATCAAACACTGGAAGCTTGGTACTCATACCACTGTTTCCGTTCATCTTCAATCTTTGTGCGTTCACTTAAATCTCACTAACACTCGTGTTTCCCAATCCCGCAGAATCAGAAAATGTGATTCTGTTACAACTTCGTTCAAGATTCAACTCGAATTCAAGAAACGAAATCAATCACACAACGCCTCACGTTTCACTCGTGTTTCCCGTGGATTCGAACCGGAGCTCTAGATACCAATTGTTGGTGCACAAAGATGATAAATGAATGAAAAGAGAATTGTATTTAATGAACTTGAGAAAATGGCGGCTACAAGAAGAATAAAAGGCACTAACTTTTATGATGATACAACTACTCCTATTTATACACAAGGACTAGGTCATAAAGACAACATAGCAAAATACTAAAATACCCTTAAATATAAATTACTTCTAACACAGATCAATAATAAATATAAATATACCTAAATCAAACATTGGTCATTGAGCTGCGGTTCACATTTAAATTTCCTATTTCTTATGTGACCTAACCACTAAATTTTAAGACAAAATAAATTGGATATAACAAGTTGTACAATGATAGTTACATATTATATAAAATATTTTTATCAATTAATCCATGTTTTATTTTGTTGAATCTCCGTCAATAGGTTTTTTTTTTCTTTTTTAGAGCATTTAATTATAATAATATTATTATTATTATTTTTGAGATTTTAAAAAATCGAATGGAGATGGTGGGTCCCATGTACGTAGCCATTGATTGAGTGAGTAGTTATTTTGTGATTCAGAAAAAAAAAAAAAAAAAACTTCTGATTTGTGTGTGTTTTGGTTGTGGCTGTGCCCTACCATCTCTGTGTGGCACTGGCCTTTCCATTTTCATTTCCCACCACGCAGCAGTGACGGAGACGGTTATTCAAATTTCCAACCATGACTACCTCCAACGGCCACCACACCGTTACTATCGCCGCCGGTCAAAATGACAACAACAACAACAACAACAACAACGAAGACGACGATAATCTCCCTCCTTCCAATAACAACCGCCGTGATGATGACGACAAAGACAACGATCAACAAATCGATCCTGATGATCCTTTCGACATTACTCAAACTAAGAATGCTTCTCATGAGACTCTTCGCCGTTGGAGAGTAATTTTCTATTTCTGTTTCTATTTCTGTTATATTATGAATTAATGAAGTATGATTATGAATCGCATTTTTTGCCTAAATTTTCATGCATCAATTAATGTACATTATGTTATTCGCTTTCTTGATTTTTCTTTAACCGCGTTTTAATGTATCAATCAATGTGCATTGCTAATTATATGCACTTTCTATTTCTGTATTGAGATGCATCCATTAATGTATGAGGAAATTGAATTCGTTCTTACTATTATTATGGATTTTTATGATTATTTCGCTTAAATTTTGTTGCATCAATAAATGTGATTTGCATTCATGCGGATTAGGATCTCTTAGGTGAAAAAAAATGAAGAGGAAATAATGAGACGATCTAGGCTATTGAAATATAAAGAGAGGATATTGGAATTTGAAAAAATGGAGAAAAGTTGATTAAGGGTGGAGATGTGAAAATTGAGAAAACATGTGAGGAAAAAAAGATCGTAAGAGCTAGCTCGGTAGTAAAAACATAGCCTTATAACCTCTAGGTGCTGTGTTCGAATTCTGTCAGGGATAGTTCACGATTGTAAAATGACCATTAGTGCCACGTGAAATAATTAATAAAAAAAAGAGAGAAAAAAAAAGGAGAGGATTCATTTCTCATTCATGCTTAATGTATATGCATTTTGTATTTTTATTTTTAATTTATGAACTAATCAATGTGCATTGCTTATAATCTGCGCTTTCTATATTGAGATGCTTCCATTAGTGTAAGAGGAAATTGAACTTGTCTCCTATAAGATATACTCAAATGACACACACACTTACTATTTTTTGAACAAACATTCATCACTGTTATTTGTTAGAAAATTTGCACATTTCTCCTCTAATATTAGGTCAATATATTGAACAAAACAGAGAGATGTATGTGTCGTTTGAACATATCTGGGAGGATAGGTGAGTGAATTTTTTTATTAAGTTATCATATAGTTGCGACTAATCAGAAACTTGCAATTATGATGAGTGTTTTGTTTCAAATTTTAGTTTAAAATGGGGAGAAAAAAATGAATGTACAAGTCGCGACAAGCAATCAACCTGCCAAATGCATCAGCTAGGTGTAGAAAGTAGAAGACTACAGAAAAATGTAATTAGATATTACTTAGTTTTATTCGAGGCTTGAGTTAATATGGATACACATATAATCTTGACTATGAGCACCAAATTCAAATGGAAAGAATGAGAATTCTGAGATGCTTCTATGGTTTGGGCCTTACAGGATTAGTTTATATATTTGTTCAAAACTACCGATTCGTGTTTTTTTTGAGCTAATTATGAACTCTGCTATTGTAATTGGAAATATTTAAAAGCATGTAGAACAATCATTGTATTTCTGGTGCGTGAGCACTGTATTTAATACTCAAATGCCGTAGAGTTTGTCATGGCCAAATTTCCGATGCGTCGGTTTATAGCATTATTTTGATCGTGAGTTGTGTCTAACTTGATTAATTTTGGTGAGGAATGTTAGCTTGGTAGCATTCTTTTCCAAGGCATCTAAACTGAAGTTTCTCTCATGTACAGCAAGCAGCACTGGTGCTCAATGCGTCCAGGCGATTTAGATATACTTTGGATTTCAAAGGGGAAGAGGAAAAACAGCAAAAGAAGAGCTTAATTAGAGCTCATGCACAAGTCATAAGAGTAATGTTTTGGAATGTCAAACATGTTATCCAATTAAATGTTTCTAACCACCTTTTTCTATTCTAATCAATAATTAATTGTTCTATCAGGCTGCACTTCTTTTTAGATTGGCCGGCGAACGTGAGCTTGGTATATCTACATTCTTATCATTTTTTTCCTGTCTTGGTCGTTGCTTTCAATTGATTCTTCTATTATTGACCTGTACAACTACAAATGTGTAAATCAAACTACATTTGGTTAGAGTTTATACAGCTGAATTGTTATCTGCATGTGGAGTTACTTATTACAATCTTTCAATTTATATTTTGAATTATCCAGTGATAAGTCCAGCAGCTACACCCCCACCTCAAACTTCAGTTGGTGACTATGGGGTTGGGCTAGAACAACTTGCTTCGATGTCTAAGGATCAGAATGTTTCTGCTTTACAGCAATACGGAGGGGTAAGTCGACAACATACTCTTGTGCTGCTCACACAGATGTTGCAATGAGTTACATTGTTAATATACTTTAATGATATCTTGTTCAGGTTAAAGGCCTATCAAATTTACTAAAATCAAATCCAGATAAGGGAATTAGTGGAGATGATGCTGATCTATTGAAAAGGAAAAATGCATTTGGAACTAATACATATCCTCGGAAAAAAGGGAGAAGTTTCTGGGTATGTTCTTGATGTTTATTTCATTATATTTTTGTTTCCAATGAATTAACTATGATATTGGTATTAATTCTTTGTGATTGATTACAGAGGTTTTTATGGGAAGCTTGGCAAGATCTGACTCTCATAATATTGATTATAGCAGCTGCAGTGTCATTGGTACTTGGAATAAAAACAGAGGTGTGATCATCACTCATATTTTCTAATCTTATTACATTCAATCTCCCCCCAATATTCACTCTACGATTTCTTTGGGCTTTTGGAATTACTAAATTTTGATCGTCTACTTTATGTATTTTATTTGCGAACCCCTCTCTTCTCTTTATATGCCTGTTTCTGCATGGTGCTTGGTTCTGAATCTTCCGATTATTCTTGTCATTTCATTTAGAATTGGTCAAATTTGTTGTTTACGTTCTACTGACAAACCAAAGGTTTATCCTTTCTTTCACTTGTAATCGGTAGGGTTTGAGTGAAGGATGGTACGATGGAGGAAGCATTGCTTTTGCAGTTTTACTTGTTATTGTAGTAACAGGTACCATATATAACTTTTAACGATAAATTTACTTCGACCAGCATATTTATACGTGTATAGAGGATGGAATGTTGAGATTTGGAAGAACTTATATTTTTCACTGAACCAATTTGTGTTCTTTGAATTTTCTTTATTAATGACCCTAATACAAACTTTATCAATTTATTTGTAAAACTGACTGCATACCTTTTTATTTTTTGTTGTCCAGCTGTCAGTGATTATCGACAATCTCTGCAATTTCAGAATTTGAATGCAGAGAAACAAAATATACAATTGGAGGTGGGTAGCACATCTTATGAGACATCTTATCAGAACAGAACTTACTAACATTCGGGAACCTAAGCTAACATAACTATCTGATACTTTGAACTTGTTACAGGTCATTAGAGGTGGGAGAACAATTAAAATATCAATATTTGATATTGTTGTTGGTGATGTTATACCCCTTAAAATAGGAGATCAGGCGAGTTTGCATTATATTTGAGTTTGTCAGGAAAGCATGTTTTCGTTTTTCATTAATTACTCTACTCTATCGGTATACTCAGGTTCCTGCTGATGGAGTAGTAATCACAAGTCACTCACTTGCAATCGATGAATCCAGTATGACGGGTGAAAGCAAGATTGTATGTATTTTAGTACCTTATATTTACGAAATTAATGGTTTTTAATTCTTATGACTTTAAAGTAAATAGTGTTCTGCAGGTTCATAAGGATCACAAAGCACCCTTTTTTATGTCTGGCTGCAAAGTAGCAGATGGAGTTGGCGTTATGCTGGTATGATATATGATAATATTAGACTATTTTTTTTAGCACTGGCTTTTGTTGATATAAAAAAACTTAAAAAGTGCTAAATGATATGAATGTATTTTGGTAAAAAGTGCCAAATGTTTCTTGCTTATTCTGCTTCCATGTATGTATGCTGGTGTTTTCTTTTCCCGTCGTTAACTTTGGCTATATTTAGCGTGGGGCCGAGTATTGAGATCTGGCTGATTGTGTTACATTGTTGATTATTTAGATAAATTAAAACATGAAATTAGTCTTTCATTTGTTTTAATAAATTTTTCACTGTGTTCTCTATGCAAGTGTACTATTTTTTATTATGGTTCTAGTGGTCTTCAAACCCATGAAACACGATTTACAGAATGCCCCCACCATAAGTCACATTTTATACTGCCATCCGCAGGTAACTGGTGTTGGTATTAATACTGAGTGGGGATTGTTGATGGCAAGTATCTCAGAGGACACCGGAGAAGAGACTCCATTACAGGTTCCCCCTGCTCCATCCTAATAAAAGAAAAGAAAAGCAAAGAAAGACTGTTGCTTTAGTAGTATTCTAACAAAATCCTTGTGTTAAAACTGAGCTTATTTTTGGTGACACGTAATAGGTTCGTTTGAATGGAGTGGCAACTTTTATAGGTATAGTTGGGCTTACTGTTGCTGTTTCAGTGCTTGCAGTCCTCTTGGGCAGGTAATCTCAAGTTGTTCTTTTTTGTCAGTTGTAACTCATTAAACACGTACGTGTCATCATTAACATGCTATGTTATGACTCTGAAATTGTAGATACTTTTCTGGCCACACAAATGATTTAGATGGAAATCCCGAATTTGTTGCCGGAAGGACTAGCATTAGTGATGCAGTTGATGGGGTCATCAAAATTTTTACTATTGCAGTAAGTGCAAATTTTAACTGTTATATACATTTTTTTTCTTCTATTTTTAGTAGTTTTTAACTAAATTTAGAGCCGTACAGGTCACAATTGTAGTTGTTGCAGTGCCTGAGGGTCTGCCTTTGGCTGTTACTTTAACGTAAGTACAAGTGGCTAGGTTGCTTCATTATACAACATAGATGTAGCAAAACTAAACTATTGATATTTCTTCTAATCTGTGTAATTTTCTTCCTTTGTTGCTATCATTATAGCCTGGCATACTCAATGCGCAAAATGATGGCAGATAAAGCCTTGGTAAGCATCATTCATTTCTCCAATACATAAGTTCATATCTTAGTTTTTGCAACTTTTATGCTATTTTTAGTCTTAAAACCTAACAAACATAGATGTGCAGGTACGAAGGTTATCGGCATGCGAAACTATGGGCTCTGCTACAACAATTTGCAGTGATAAGACAGGAACATTGACCTTAAATCAGGCAAGTATGTCCAAGGCTTGGGTAGTCTAAAAAGAGTTATAACTATAACTATAATTTACATTTATGCAAATTAAAAAAAGCTTTAAGAGTTGTGGCTATAAGGTGTAGGTGGTTTTGGGTTCAAAATACATTGGTAATCCTCCCTTTCCTATAACTTTCAGTTTATTGCGTTGCAATGGATGTATAAAATGCTGATATTTCCAGAATTCTAAACAGTATACTTCAGAGATAAATCCCTGATTTTTATTTGGGCCCATGAAGCAAATTAGTTTAGTTTTTGTCTCCCTTAAACAATTCCAGGCTGCTGTATGGATGGGAGAAGGATACATTATTTATTGTTAAAGCTAATATGGATAAATAGAGAGAAGGATCTCATAGAACAAATCAGTTGTTCAAAAAATGGCTTCATTTGTTAGATAGACCCGTTGTGCTTGTATTAGGCATAATCTATCCGATAGTTTATACAGCTTATCAAAAGCTAGTAGTCCATTCTGTTGAACTCCCAAGTATCTGTATTTTCTTTACTTTTTTTAATCCTTGAATTATGGAAATATCGTAGTAATTTACTATATGACGCTCCAGATGACTGTTGTTGAGGCATATGCTGGGAGAAACAAGCTAAATCCACCGGATGACTCTTCAATGTTGCATCCAGAAGCATTATCTCTGATAAATGAAAGCATTGCACAGAATTCAACTGGAAATGTTTTTTTGTCGAAGGTTAGTCTTTATATTTAATTTCTGTAACTAATTCCCTTTTATGTTGTAATATTTGGTGCTAAATTAATGATTTGGATAAGTATCTAAGTACTGGGGAAACCCTCCCTTAAAAGCTACTTATCGAGGGAGAAAATTCAAGCCACTTAAATCCCATGATACCCAAGTCCCTACCATAGGACTGCCCCTTAGAGCAGATGTCCCGGCGGCTGCACTCTATGACACTTTACCCAGCCTTTCTGGTCAGCCGTTCCATTGGTAGCCCTTTCCGAGCCACTGTCAATCGGCTCTCATACCAATTGATAAGTATCCAAGCACCTAGGAAAACCTCTCTTAAAAGCTAGATATCAAGGAGGAAGAACCAAACCAATTAAATAATCCACCGAAACCCCGTACTACTCAATGTGAGACTTAGACATCCCATAATACCCAAGTCCCTATCAGATTTATCCGTGGTCTTGAGTAAAGTTTTGGTTTGAAGTAATGTTGTAATTCTTCAAAAAGACAATTGAATACAGGTACAGCCATATGTGCTGTGTTCATTTATATTCTAGACGTTCTGAAACAAATTAAGTAGTATTTCAGTAGCATTTGTATGCCTCAGAGATATGAAACCATTCATAAGCCTCCACTTAATAGCTTCGGCCTTTTGGAAAATTGGTCCAAGATATGGCATTAGTGCCACCATGAGTAAGTGGTTAATATTTTAATCCTTGCCACCCCAAGTCATCATAAATTAATTGAATTTCAGCAGTCAGCACACAAGGTGAAATGGTTATGTGCACTGTCCATACTGCAAGTCTAAAGGGCATCTATGTGGTAATGCATGTTAGATATACGACCAATTCAATGCATGATATACACTATAGATAGAAAACAGGAAATTGACTTTATTGATTTTTCATTTACTGATATGCGTCTGCACTTGTCTTGTGAATGTTGGTTGCATAATAGCTGAAAGAAAATTCTTTATCAACCTGTTCTTTTGTTTTTTTAATTGTCACCATTGTGTTTTTGATTTTAGGAATATTTTGAACTAGAGTTTCGATGTCTAACGTTAAATCTGTGATTTTATTTGGTTTGATAGGATGGTGGAGAGGTAGAGGTGTCAGGATCACCGACGGAGAAGGCCATTCTGTCATGGGCAGTCAAGGTGCCTTGACTTTTTTCCTTACTGTTTATTTTCCCTGTCAATCTCCCCTATCTTAAATAGTCTGTTGAGTTGAAGCTGAAATCATTTACATATTGCAGTTGGGTATGAATTTTGATCTTATCAGATCTAATTCAACAGTTCTTCACGTCTTTCCATTCAATTCTGAGAAAAAACGAGGTGGTGTTGCTCTGAAGCTGGTAATCATTTGATCAAAATATTTACCAATTCATCATTTCATTCATTGAGCTAACTTAAGTTATAAAAGTGAATGTTGTTTACTTTGCTATGTTGGTATCATATCTTGTGGATAGGTTACATATACTTTTTGTTGATTAATAATTTTAATTTTCCGTCAACTTTTCATGATAATAAGATATGAATTCCAATATTCATGGCAGGTGGACTCTGGAGTGCATATACACTGGAAAGGAGCTGCAGAAATAGTTTTAGGAGCATGTACCCAATATCTTGATTCAAACGGTCACTTGCAATCCCTTGAAGAAGAGAAGGTTAGGATTTAGGAACAGCAGTTTCAAGTTTGAGGAAGTTTGCTGATGGAATGAAATTCAGTAAACTGAAAATTGGAGACGAGATTTTATTTTTCTTTTGATTAATAGCCACTAGAAATTAAGAAAAACACATGGAATAAGGTTAACCAAATCACTTTATTATCATCAATATAATTATGCTTCTTTTTAATGCCAACTTATGCAATTATATATCGGGTAATATAGCAACTGATATTTCTTCCAAAAATATAACAACTGAGAGCAGTCAGCATTCATTTTTTGGCAATGTCCTTATTAATCACATTTTTTTTTAAACTCCTTTGCAGACTTTTTTCAAGGAGGCTATTGATGACATGGCTGCTCGCAGCTTGCGTTGTGTTGCCATTGCATACAGATCATATGATTTAGACAAAGTTCCATCTAATGAGCAGGATTTAGACCAATGGTCCTTACCCGAAGATGAGCTTATTTTACTTGCTATTGTTGGAATCAAGGTACATTGCAAGTGTGCATTTTCATGTTATATTGCATTAACTTGGTGTGTATCTCATTAGTCCCTTACATCCATTTTATTTACAAATAAATCCTAGGTTCAGGTTAAAATATTCATAGTTTTATGTTTAAACCCTTATATGTGTATCTCTGCGTCTATATGTTCACACACTCAAATATATGCATACGAATGCATGTGTATTTATGTGAAGGAACAAATATTACAAATTATGAACTTCAGGATATTCTTTTTTGCTCTGGAATTGTGTACTGTGGAGTGGAGCTTGCATGGTCCTTATGCTTATAAACTATCCCTAAATTCCTTCATCTGAGTTAAAACTAATCCATGTCTTCAGGATCCTTGTCGCCCTAGTGTCAAAGATGCTGTGAGAGTATGCACTGATGCTGGTGTTAAGGTAATATATGTGTCACATGTTTGATGAGTATTGTTTTTATATTGCTTGATCAATTAAATACCTTAATATTTATATCAAGGTTTCATGGGAAACCAGTTAACATCAGTTTTAGAACGTGGATTCTGACTTTATAGTAGCACATGAGTGTTACTCCAAAATTTAATCAAGCCAACCCAACACATAGTACCTTTATGAACTCACAGGTACGCATGGTTACTGGAGACAACCTTCAAACAGCAAAGGCAATTGCTCTGGAGTGTGGGATACTGGCTTCAATTGAAGAAGCTGTTGAGCCAAATATAATTGAAGGAAAGGTATTTCGGGAGCTATCTGAAAAAGAAAGGGAACAAGTTGCCAAGAAAATCACGGTAGGCTCCTTCCTTTCTTCCATTGTGATTTCTTTTGTTATCTGCATTAGTTGCTATTATTCAATAAAGGATGTTTATTCCTATATTCATACCCTTATTCAAAGTAATGCTCTCTGATAACTTCAAATATATTACATCCTAATTCCTATGTAATTTTCTAATAGTGATTTGCATAATATATTATAGGTGATGGGCAGGTCTTCTCCTAACGACAAGCTTTTGCTTGTGCAAGCACTACGTAAAGGAGGTGAAGTGGTTGCTGTCACAGGAGATGGCACCAATGATGCCCCTGCATTACACGAGGTCTGTCATATTCCTTGGATGCTCAATCTTGACTTTTTTAGTTTTTGCAAAATAAATTCCTGTTTACACGCAAAAAGATATCCTTTTTGTAGTTGATTTTGTGCTTTACTATTTTGTTTTTAGGCAGATATTGGTCTTTCTATGGGCATCCAAGGAACTGAAGTTGCAAAGGAAAGCTCAGATATTATAATCTTGGATGATAACTTTGCATCAGTTGTAAAGGTAAGCATTTTGTTTATTGGCTCAACTCTCAAGATGATGATATCATCTTTTTCCCGTGTCTTTGCGTTGTAAGTGATTTAAAACTCTATTAGAAAGTCATTACTTATTACTTTTTTGTTGCCATTGCTTTATTTTCTCCGGTTTATTTTAATATTTACCTCATTTAGCCCTTTCGGCTTGTAAAGTTTGGCTATGAACTTCCCATGGCCGAGAAACATCCCAATTTACTAGTTCACTGCCGTAGTGGGTAGGATAAGGTTTTAGCTTCAATTTGGCTTATGGAGAAATTTATTTTGCTGTGACATGAGTGTCCAGTTAATTGATCAATCTGTATATTTTCTAAGATGTCTGTTTTGTTTTTTATGTAGGTTGTCCGCTGGGGCCGCTCTGTATATGCCAATATTCAGAAATTTATCCAGTTCCAGCTTACTGTCAATGTTGCCGCGCTTGTAATAAATGTTGTGGCAGCAATAAGTTCTGGCGATGTTCCTTTAAATGCAGTACAGGTACCCCTCTTTCATTCTTCTCGTGATTATTTTTTAGTCACACCTACATCGATGCTCCAAAACCAGAACAGAACATGAACAAGCTTTAAATGCCACAAAATTGTGGCATTGTTCAAAATAGAAAACCTTTCTAATATCGATTGTTAACCCTAAAAATGCCTTTACTTAGCTAGTAAGTGATAAGACAACTTGACTCTGGTGCTTTGATGGGCATAAAATGTAAGAAATATAAGGTGTACAACTTGAGTGGTTGGGTTTGCTTCAAAGATTTAGTATAGTAATAGGTGTCACAATGTGTAGAAGTAGCTCTTAAGTCCTATCTGTTTGGGTCAAACCTGAGCACACATAATTCTAACTGTGTTTGGCTTAGAATTTCTGAATGTTAATCGTTATTGGGAACTAAGACTTTTAAATTAAGTAGGGAAAGGCTGATTGAATTCATTAAAAATGAAAAAGAATAATTATATATTGGTTTTAACGCATCTGCTCTTGGGTACAGCTTTTGTGGGTCAACCTTATCATGGACACGCTTGGGGCTCTTGCACTGGCTACCGAACCACCAACAGACCACCTAATGCACCGGTCACCAGTTGGTCGAAGGTTTGGATTGTCTTGCTTTCTCATTTGGCAATTCAATAGCTATTAATAGTTATTAAATTGAGACTCCATGGTCACATTTTCCTCAAAAATGCTTTGGGTTTTGAGTTAAAATGCACGCTTTAAGAATGATATTTTCTTTGGTTTTCAGGGAGCCACTTATAACAAATATCATGTGGAGAAACTTGATCGTACAGGTAACATTGTTTATTCAATGTAGATACTTCACAAGATAAAAATGGAATTTGGTATATGAGACTCTTCAGGTCCTATTGTTTAATGGTATTATTTGTCATTGCAGGCTCTTTATCAAATTGTAGTTCTTCTCGTTCTGAACTTCGCCGGTGAAAGTATTCTACCTAAGCAAGATACTAGAGCCCATAGCTATCAAGTGAAGAATACTTTGATATTCAATGCATTTGTCATGTGCCAAGTAAGTGGGTTTTTAGATATTTCGTTGTTCTTTGTGTCAGCGGAACAATCTTTTTCTTTTATTTTCGTATGTTTTTATTCTCCATTGTTTGGGTTTGAGTTGATGAACCCTTCTTGTTCTCATGATCACGTCAGTTACTACGAGGCTAGGAACTCTGAAGTCCTTTCTGGTAGAGATGGGATTACTAATAGAGTCTATTATAGAAAAAAGGGTAGCATTGTAAACTCTTAGGATTTGTTTGCGAGTTTGGAGGGGAGGGAGGGCTTTGGAGGGAAGTAAAGAGAAAGATCTCTCAAAAAATGTGAAAGATCTCTCTATTTTTTCCTCTACTCCCCTCCCCTCCAAACTCCCAAACAAAGCATTAGTTGTTTGTTTGTTGTCTGTTAGGATAGTTAGTTAGGCTAGCCTTTCTAACTATCCAAACAACTAAAAGTTATTACCCTTTTTACTATAATAGACTCTGCTAATTCTATTTCTAACAGAAGGGACTTCAAACTTCCTAGCAGAGGCTCTTAATTAACAAGTTATCAAATTTCATAATAGAATCACCCTTAATGCCCGATTATCTTGAACAGTAGTATGAAATGATAATGCAGGAGTTTGGTGCACTTTGGTGATTATGGTTTTAGAAAATATGTATAGACCTTTGAGTTGGATTTGCACGAACTGAAATGTTCAATTATTGAATGTGTGGAATAGTAGATTGCTATTTTTCAACCTATTAGAATTTGGCCTAACTCATCCTTACAAAACCGGCTTTGTAAGGATGAGTTAGGCCCAATTCTAATATGGTATCAGAGCCTTGTCGCAACCGATGTGGGACTTCTTTAACACACCCCCTCGCGCCGAGCGCTATTGGGCTTGCGGCGCGGATATAAATGGTGGAGGGCCCGATCAGAAACCTGATTGCAGGTGGCCCGACGAAGTGGCCTAGCGAATCGTGGATAGGCTCTGATACCATATTAGAACAAGTGTTTATAAGTAATAGGCAATCCTCACCTTACAAGCCGGTTTTGTAAGGATGAGTTAGGCCCAATTCTAATACAACCCTTCTTTTTCATTTCTTCTCTCATTTTGAGAGACGCTTTTAGGTGCAATTATACAAATAAATTTGCCAAAAGTTCTTAATTTTCCTAATCTATCCTCCACTTGATTAAACAATTTTAAGTTTCAACTTACAGATATTCAATGAGTTCAATGCTCGGAAACCAGATGAAATGAATGTCTTCCGAGGAGTGACTAAGAACCGTCTCTTCATGGGAATTGTTGGAGTAACCTTTATACTTCAGGTGAATAGGAAACCTTTTCTTTTTGTTTTCTTAAATCTTATATTAAATATTAACATTTGCTTGCTTTATCACCCTACTCCAAATTGTTAGATAATCATCATCGAGTTCCTTGGAAAATTCGCCTCAACAGTGAGGCTTGACTGGAAGCTGTGGCTTGCTTCTGTTTTAATTGGTCTTGTCAGGTTAGTTCACTTAACTTCATTAGTATTTGATTATGACAGTTCTGGCACTCACAATAAATCACGCATTCATACTGTTGGTATTATTTAGAGTTCAAGACATCTATGTTCCACTTTGGATTCTTTCCGTCAACATATTTTAGCTGTTACAAACTATCAAAAAAAATTTGCTCAAGTTTCTCTAAAACTATTGGATCTACTGCATTTTGAGACTTAATTGTGACCATTGTTTTTGCTATCTGACAGCTGGCCTCTTGCTATAGCTGGAAAATTAATTCCAGTTCCCAAAACACCATTGTCGCGTTACTTCACAAAGCCACTCAGGCGATTGAGGAGATCTCGTTCAGCACAATAGGAAGTCAATCACGTATTCATATTAAGCTAACGCCTGACAAGTAACAATACATATTACTAGCCCCAATTGTTGAAGCTTTCCTTCTACAATTTAATACGATGTATATTCAATACAGAGGGATTTAATCATAAAGCAATTGTTATGTGATGCCTTAATCTTTACAGCTTTTCCTTTTTATTAATATTTTTGGTCATCTGTACATTGTAACACTTCTAGATAGTTAGAATTACTTGTTTGTAAATGCTATCATACTGACCTAGCATAAGGTTCGATTCTCAACATAAAAGAGGAAAGAAAGAAAAGCATTGGCATGGTAGTTTACGTGATATATGAAACGTGCATAGTTTTTTTTTTTTTGTTTCAAAATAACTATGCATGTTTCATATATCAAGTAAACTACCATTCACTCTTAGTTACCACATCTTTAACTAATTTTTATAACAAAAAAAGAAGAAAAAATGTAGACCTGTTTATTTTATTCTAAGCCAGCAACGTAACTTGATCTTGTTGTTATGCTAAGCTGAAAAATAATAAGATCAAATTCACTGTAGGGAGAAACTAAATATTCACATAAACCAATGCTTTAAACTTTAAAAGTGACTCTCATGTATGGAAAAATCATATGTGAACTCAACAAAAGGCCATGGACAGACGTTGAGGTTCAGTTGCTGTTGAATTGAACTGATAAATGGAAATAATGCTTGGTCACGTTGATCATTACCACGAGCCAGTTGTTGTAGTTGATGTTGTTTCTGTCAATTATGAAATGCTATTTCACCCTTGATCTTTATTATGTCGTTTTGAGTTTGAATAATTTTTTGAAAAAATAACTTTAGACCAAAGCGAGAATAAAAAGTGGACCAATAAAAGTACTATTTGAAGTCCTCCAAGACCTCATTAATTTTTTATTTATTTTTTTTATAAAACAAAACACTTTTGTAACACAAATGGGCTCAAAGAATGTGATTTGCCATTTTTCATTTTCAGATTTTTTTCCTTATAAACTGGCCCAAAAGAAATAGAAAAAAATTGTATAAAACGCCGTCTGTGGGAATCGAACCCACGACCACGTGGTTAAAAGCCACGCGCTCTACCAGCTGAGCTAAGACGGCTAGTTGATTTATTTATCTTTAGCGTAATTATATTCATTAAGATAAAGAACTAAAGAAACTACCAATGGATATTTGATCTATCATGATTAGGTAGAGTCTTGATACATCAATTTTCAAATCTAACCATGAGAGTTGTTTATATTTAGATTTAATTACCAAAGATTTTGTTTAAAAAACGTTTAGCATAAAAAATTAGGATTTGGGACGAAGTCTTAGTCACATCACTTAATATTAATTCATCATTTTTTTTTTTAATTTATGTATGTGTCCAACATGTGTTATTTGTGTTGTGTCTAGATAAGTATTGCTCAGTAATTAGTGCATATGGTGCGCGTAAATGTTGTAAATTTTAGAGGAGAAAGACTTACTTGGGCACAAACCCAAATAATAAATGTTTAAGCACACTCACATTAATTGAAAAAATTAATTGAAAAATAATTTAGTCCCATCATATTATCTTTTTTATATTTTATTTTTTACATTATTGTATGTGTGTCTAAACACTTTTGATTTGTGATTGTGCCTATACAAGTATTGAAATAACATGGTGAAATTGCAAGACTTGTTTCCTGTTGCTTCATATATATATATATATGATAAGTAGTGAGTCTTGTTGAAAGAAACTCAGTAACAAATTAGTACAAATGAGAAAAAAGCAAAACAAACCAATTTAATTTGGTAATTTTCAGAATTATTTATTTAACTCCAACCTTATACAAGCATGGTAGTATTCATTAAGGATAAAAACGTCCACATATCATATGCACCAAAATGTGAGGGGAAAATCACACAAGATACCACCAAAGTGCAAAAGAAAGAAAAATATTGGCAAATAGTAAAGAATCAAAATCACACACACTCACAATTCTTAAATTCCTTCTGAGAAAGTCTATTTTTAAACTTATAGCAGAACTTTCGAGACGAGTTGAATAATAATTTTTCATGAATTTATAGTTTTTTTTTAACAAGTTTATTGTATTTTTTATAAATTACTTCAAGTAATTTTTGAGAGATATAAAGTGTTGAATTCAATATCCACCCACTAACATTCTAACAAATATTAACATTAACTTTGATAGTTTAAAGAAAAACATTACCTCAAAGCTAAAAGTTTGTAATCAAGCCTTAAAATTTACATGTTACTTTTGATGCAAAGAGTCACTACAACATAAATAAGCATAATCCTTCTTTTTGTTTTTCTACATAAAAATAAACATAAACCTCAGATATTTTGTATTTGCGCTTTTTTCACTTTTACCAGAGATAATCTTATTTGAGACATACGAACAACACAAAAATCTTTCAAAGGATTTATATTTTACAAGGATGCAATCTAGTACACTCTATATGTCAACCCCATAGGGATGAATATTTGCCTATTAAAATTTAAAACATGCAATAAATACCAAAAGTCAATGGATGCATCATCAATTGTTTCACTCATTAAGAACAAGAATTAAGGGGCAGCCATAATTTTACAAAGCCAAATATGTGAACAGAAAGCCCTGTGTACATACATGTTAAATGACAAAATTTCAATCTAATGAACACTTTTGACTCTCCTTTTTTGCTGAAAATTACATTAAAATCTGCAAACACAAGACCTTAGGCCCTTAAAAAACTGAAACTCCCCAAATGGATTGTTTACATTGGCAACCAACAAACTACTAACAGTAACAAGAATATGCAAAGTGATTTTTCTTGGAGATATAAGGAGATAAGAAACTTGAGGCTGAAGCCGATGAAGTTGAAATTTCGGCCGGAACCAATATTTGTGTTTTACCAGACCCAATCCTTTTACCAGCTACGTTTGCGTAGAATAGACCCGAAATTGCTGGTACGAAAACATCACTCTCGGTACTGATATAAAAGTCAATCACATTCTCCAATTCGGAATCTTGAGAATCTAGGAACTTCGCCTTCTTATCCGCCGGCATGATAGATTCCTGCAACAATTTTAAGATTAAATGAGAGAAATATTATTACACTTTTAGTATGAAAAAGGCATAAAAGATTGTAGAGTGTAGACTATTCCAATGTGAAAAGAGACCAGGTGTGTGCAGGATTTTGATTGTCTGCCGTCACAAACTCACACGTTCACGCAGTCAGCATATTAGTGGTCGTTTGTTGAGTTCGGTTTGTGTAGAAAGTAAGCATATTTTGATTTTTTAAAAACTCTAAAAAACTGAGCTCGAATCAACAACCACCGAAGTGCAAACTACGTGAATGCGTGGAATTGTAACTGTGCGCAATCCAAATATGCATGTGTGTGTGTGTGTGTGTGTGTGAGAGAGAGAGAGAGAGAGAGAGAGAGAGAGAGAGAGAGAGAGAGAGAGAGAGAATAAGAACAAAAATATCTGACCTTTGTGTAAGTTTTAGGAAACAAGTCCTTAAGAGAATCAAGGCTATCATCCCACCTTGATTGTGTAACATAAATTGTGGTATCCTTATCAATACCAATCTTCCTCAAAAACATTGCAATCTCTTGTGCATTGAAGCAGCTCTTCTCACCATCACTACCATCATTTCCTTGACAACCCTTCTTGTTTAACATCTCAACTCTCAAATCAACAGCTATAAATTGACCATCTGATTTCCGGCTTAAAGTTCTGAGTCTTTCAACCATGGAGTCAACAACGTCATGCATTTCTGGCTGCAACTCCAAACTTCCATACATTGCTAAGCATGCAATAGAATCAGTGTCACCTTTTTTCCCTGACTTTCTCATGTTTATTGAAGGAAAGTAAGTCGCTAGCCTTACGTTTCCCTTTGATCTGTAAATTGGTTCGACGTGTCTAGCTATGTAATCTTCGGTAACCCGATTAGGAACCTTCACAGCAGCAATTGTCTTAGTTGTTACTTGAGAAGGAAGATCCTTTACCACTTTGACCACTCCTTCCATGCTTTTCGTGAACACATCAATATCATAGATGTCCTCAAAGTTCCTGAGATATCAATTACATTAGGTACTACACAGATTATGAACTATAAAACAATGACATCAGATTAAAACATTTTCAAATTAAGCTATATTATTAGAATAAGAGAAGCCATAATCATTGACACTTTTCTCTTTTATACAGCGAATCTTTTAGAGTCAAAACTAACCTCTTGTCACCAGGTTGGCTTCCTCTGATGTCAGGGATCACAAGTGTTGCCCCGAGACTTCTAGCCACAAGTACTGCATCTGCTATCTGGACAAGAAGCATATCATCAGTAACGAAAGAAGATATAGGGAAATGGAATATGAAGGCAAGTATGGAAAATAAAAATGAAAATAACTTAAAGCTTTACAATACTTCACTCGCTAAAGGAGCACATGACAAATATCTATAATATTATAGCAACACAAATTATCAATCTTATCATATGGTAACAACTACTTACGGTGACAAAAAATTATTTTCCCTAAAATTGAGTTCAGTTTAAAAGATTCAAGTTTAAATCAATTTTGGAGGAAAAATCAATTCTACTCGAAAACATCTAAACATACAAGCATCTTACATAACTGATACCTACGTAAATTCTCATTTCAACAAGTCAAAAACAACGGTTGAATCGCTTACCTGAGATATGTGGTACTCAGGGCCATTTGTTAATGAAAATGTAACAAACCCTTCTGTCTGTTCCACTTCATCTGCACACCATTGCCAAAATATGAATTAATATTGATGGAAAGACCGATTCCACACACATATGACTAGTACACGACTTAAGTGACAATTTGCAAAACTTAAAATTGCAATTTACCTCCAGATGGCTTAACCCAACACGGTTTTAATTCATCAGCATCTCCTTTCCAAAGCCCTATATTCTTTGTTACATGTGTAGTATCAATCCTTACATTTTCGTAGGTTGCATCGTCTGTTGATCCAGGAAATTTGTTATCCTTGAAAAGCAAACAGAAAGACAAATTAAATTAATAAATTGAAACTTACACAAAAAATTAGAAGACTAATAAAAACAAATTTGCATCAGAAAATTAATAAACTTCTTTAGCGTCTCAACTCATACAACTGGACTACCCCGAATTCGGGGACACATGAATAACAACAATTGGCTGCTAAACAGCCAAAACATTAGATTTTCTCACCAAATCAGAACAACTTCCTTGTCCGAAAAGTCCGGACATGGAAGCATTATTACAGGTTTCTTAATTCATGTCTTCACACAAATCAATCATAAATGTCACTATCCAAACAACATAAGCTATAGCACTGCTCATTCATCCCTTATAATCATTATTTCAATGAAAAATCATCATCAACCACAAGCAATTAATATCTCCTAGTATCTAAACTAAGGATCTAGCATCTCTACAAGCTTCAAGATACATACACAAAAAAAATGGATTTTTTATTGACAATTGAAAGTTGAAATTCATTTTCATTTTCTATAGAATTTCAGATCCCTCTAAATAAACTCTAGTGAGTAAACTTTGTTCATAACAAAAAAAAAATGGAAAATGAAAATAAAAAATAAAAAAGCTAAAGTAAGAAGACCCTTTGACAGATTCACATAGACAGCATAAAAATTATTCATAAGAACAAAGAAAAAAGTCAAAAAATTGAAACTTTAAATTAAAATGAAAAATGGGTCTTACTTGAACAGAATCAAAATGGTCCCTTTTAATCATATGGATAAGCATGACAAACATTGTGATAGTGAGGATACCAGCAACTACTTGTCTCAAATCAAAACCCATTTCTTCTTTTGATATTAAGAATCAGAACTGAAAGAAAGAAGAAACAATCTTTGAGTTGAACCAATCAAACTAAGAAGAAAAAAAAAATTGAAAGTTGAAAGAGTAAAATGAATGAAGATGAAAGACAAACACAAACCAATGTTATGTATTATACTGTCTGAGACACTAAGCACCGACACTTTCACTGACAATGATGTGCTTCCTAATATCCTACCTGGATTTTCTTTCCTATACGTTTTTACTTTCCCTTTTTACTAGTACTAAATTCAAGGAGAAAAAAAAATGGTCTTGGAAAATGGTTGGTCAAAAAAAATAAAAGTGTTGGAAAATATTTATTTATTTTCAGTAAATATTTGTAAAGTTTGTATCATTAAATATTTATTTATTTTTATTAAATATTTAAGCTTTTTTTAAAATTAAAGTATTTTAATTATATTTTTGTAAACTCTTTGGTCTCTGAGAGAGTCGATGATTTAAAATTCGTCCGAGAGGTAAAAGTATCTTAAGGTTTAGTTTTTGTCAATAATATTGTTAACTATTCGTTTATTATAAATAGAGAAATATTTAGAATGTGATAATAAACAATTAAGATTATTATAGGAACAAAATTTCATTAGAAGTATTTATTTTGTTTTGTTTCATAATATGCGGCACAAGTGGTATATAATTAGATCTTTTAATAATTTGTTTGATTCTGAGTTTAATTTTTGACCGGGATATATGAGGAAAAAATTTGTTAGAAGATATAATCTCCTTAATTAGATTTATGTTAATTTGTGGAATTAATTTCTACAACTGTGTATAAAAAAAATATAGTTTAGCCAAAATAAAAACTATCACATTTCCGTAAAATAGCAGTTACTTTAAAAAGAATACCATGTTGATTAAAGAAAAAAGTTAAAAAAGAATGTCAGACTTTTTTTTTACAATAAAATATTGCACTTTCAAGTTTTTAATATAATTTATTTTTTAGATATGTGCATCCCCTAAAGTTATTAGTATTTTATAATGGATTTGTCTAATATATGCAACATTGCATTTGTTAAAGTAGTCAGAAATAGTAACTTTTTATTAAAAATAATTATTATTTATTAAAAATTTATATATTTAATATAAAACGCATAAGTTTGTCAAAAATAAATAATATATAAAACGCACAAGTTCCAATATAAACTTACTATTTTAAACTTATTAATTTACATGTACAACTTTGCACATATAGAAAAATCCTTTTATAATTAGTAGTTAATTAGTTATCATACTGAAAATTAACTTGTTAACTTTGTAAAAATATTTTTTACTCAAGTTTCTTGTTTTTTTTCGAGTGATTTAATAGCTAAAATTTCACATTTTTAAGATAAATAAATAAAATGTTTGGTTTGTAAAAAAATGTTTAGAGTTCAAACTTCAATTCTTACGTATAAAATGCAAGGTATTTACCAAATGAATTATACTAACACACTAATACAAGTCACTTTGACCCGACTATTATTTTACTTTTTAAAAAAGTTAAGAGTGTACTCATGAATAATTATTATTTTACCCACAAAGAGAAGAAAAAAAAGAACTAGGTAAACCGTACAAATATAATGTGTCTTTGTTTAAAAAATATTTCTCTATAAATAATACAAATATTATACATGATTTTTAACTAAATTGTTTTTTCCTCCCATTTTTGGTGTCTGTTCTATCTTCTCATGGACCCATGTCGAATAATACAACTAATAAATGTACTGTATCTAGCACTTTTAACGTCCAAAAAGTAAATGTGTCAAAAAGCATTTCTCCTGTATTTAGTAGTATAGTAGTATTTTATACCAATTAATTACCAGTAATTACAGTATTCTTAATCGTAATCGTAGTTGATAACTTGATACCAAACTAAACATAGACCGATGAAGTGGGTATCAGATAGGAAAATTGCTACAATATTATAGTAACTTTTAAAGTTAGAAAATTATTTTAGATTAACTATACAATCTAACTCTTTTTTTCTATTTATTTTCTCTCTTCTTCTCCTAAGTGTGTAAAACAGATTTTGGATCCTCTTATATTTTTTCTCTCATACTTTCATCCAACACTAATCTCAACCATTTATTTATTTTTCCTCTCTCTTCTAAACTATTATGTTTCCTTCTTTTATGAATGATCATTCTTATTTCCTAATAGTTGTTAGCAAAGTACCCATCAATCCTAAATTTTCTTCCTCTAACATGTTTTATTATTTACGATGTTTATTTATTTTTTATTATGAATTAGGTATTTTATCTTTGCTTATTTTGTTGTGCATGCATGCATCTTTGAACTTTTTTTATATATATGTAATTTGTGTTGAGAATTTTCTATTCGATGTTTATTAAGTAAAAAAACAACGTTTTAGGTTTATTGAAAAACGGATGAATCTAGCCTATATTATAGTCCAAATTCATTGGTTTTTCAAAAAATCTAAAAAGTGATTTTTTTGCTTATAATAATGACTGAAGCGATTATGATTTCAGTACTTTCCACTAAAGAAATAATAGTACTTTTTATAGATAGGCGAAATGACAAACTATTAAAAATTCACATATAAAGTAAAAAGATCAGAGTTCAAACATCAGTCATGACATCCAAAATAACAATGTTGACATTTTTGTCAATTGACTTGAAATTTTTGAACAAATAATAATACTTTTTAAGTGAGGGTAAATATAAAATAAAAAAAAATGAATTTATTTTGTTTCATCTATTTTTCAAATAATGGAACAATTGTTTTTATAAAATATCAAAACAATGAAATGAAAGTATCCATTCTATCACACTCATTCTAATCCAAACATATGGTTAGCTAAGACAAATGCAAATGAATCTGATGGATTGATTAAATTAGAAATTTGGACAGCACGTTAAGAAGAAGCCGTTGGAAACAACAAATGGTGCCATTCTATAATTGTTTGTTGTTGTTGTTGTTCATACGTAAGCACGAGATCCAAAACCAATGGAAACGAGAGAAATAATTTACTACTACTACTACAGTAGTACACTATTATTATCAACTTGAATAGAACAAATTCATTTTTGATCGATAAAAATGTCTTACCTCATCAAAGTTATCTGTAAAGTGGGTCCAATGTAGTGTTCACGGGTATGGATCAACCCGTTAAGTTAATCTAGTCGCCCAATTCAACATGCATTTTAATTTTTCAATTAAAAAACTAAATCAATGTTTGATTCAATCAGAACCAAATTAATTATTTGAACTTTGTTGAATGAAACATAAAATATATTAGTGTGTGTGGTTTTAAAAAATCACCAATGGTTCTATCAAAAATAAAAAAAATAAAAAATCAATGGTTAATTTATACGCATTGCTTAACTTCCAACACTATTTAAACAATGCTAAGTCACATTTGAGAAAAGCACATCGCAACTTAATGCATTTTCGTGTTTCTTTTTTTCTTCCCATTTTATGCTCATTGCACTTTCTTAGGATTACCAATTGAATTATATTTACAGGACATTAGTAAATTATGTTAATAACTTAATTTACTTCAAAGAAAATAAAAAAGAAATATGGAAAACTACTTTTCTGTTAAATAAAAAGGACATTGCTTAGCTTCCAACATTATATAAAAAAAATGTCAAGCCATTTGAGAAACAATCGTCAAAACTCGATGCATTTCTGTGTTTTATTTTTTCTTCTTTTCTTATTTGATGCACTTTCGAGTCACTTCTCTCTCTTTCTTTTAATCCCCTTGGGCATAGTTTCAAAAATAATAATAATAATAATAATAATAATAATAATAAAATAAAACCTAACACAAAAATAAAACTTTTTATTTACTCTATTAGTTTTTTAGAAGTAGTCAACTATTCTTTTTAAAAGTCTTGACACAAATAAGCTTTTAAATATATTAATAGATTAGACTAAGGACCTGTATGTTTTGCCTTTTTTAATAATATATATTTATGTTATATGATATCCCAATTAGTATTATAATTTAGGAAAAATAAATATAAAAAATAATTGTAATATTTTGAAAAACAATTTTACAAAATCTATTTTCAGAATTATAAAAAGAAAATTTATTTTTTTAAAGCTGAAATAAACGCATCCTAAATGTCAGACCAAACCCATGACAAGTAATATATTAGACTGAAGCTTTAATTCTTTAACTAGGCTTCTCTTTTTAAATAAAGGATGGCTCTTCCCAACATACTCGACTCCTAATATTCTAATAATTAATTACAATATTAATTTTTTGTTGGGGAGCTCGCAATTATCTATCATTTTTTTGCCATGACCATCAAACAAATCTTAAAAGTTTATTGAGCTAAAAGAAATACTATAATTAATTTTTACATGATCATCCAAATTGGTTTGTCATTATATCATAACTTTTTTAAAAATATATCTTAACAATATCTAAATGTCAAAATTATGATTAACTCTATAATTAAATTGACGGTAGATTTGACAAAACACAATTGTATATAAATTATGTTAAATCACCAATCATTAATTGGTTCAGTGGTGATTAGCGCTGAACTTAGTAAGGAGGACCACAGTTCAATTCCCCGCAACTGCGATCGGGAGAAGGCTGGAACCACTTGATGTCAAAACTGACCCCCGAACCAGATTCAACTGGTGGTGAAAACCAAAAAAAAATTTATGTTGAATCCCAATAGCAACAACATGTTGTGATTATAATAACAATGTCACCATCAGTACATACACACATGTGACACATCAAGTGATTGCGTCAAATTCATGATATTATAAAATTTTACACCCCTTAAATTTAGGGGTTTTATAACTTTAAAACACCCTTGTCAGTAATGAGTAAATTCATTAATTAATTATATCTTATTGTCAAATAATTTAATAGCTAAATTTATACTCCATAACAACACTCTTACTTCTGTCTAGAAGTTCTAGTTCAACTGGCAAATGCTGAAATTGTTAGGCCGGACGTCGTGACCCGGGTTCGAACCCGGGACCTCACAGTTGTGTGTGAGTTTAATTTCAGTGGATTACCACTTCATCTAAGACAAAAAAAAAAAAAAAAAACAACACTCTTACTTCAAAATTGAGTTGTATTTACTAGACAATTAGTAAATTATATTCATTGAATTGAATGAATTAGTAAATTAATTTACTTCAAAGAAAACATGATAAAACTACTCTTTTTTTTTTTTGGTAAACATAAAACTACTTTTCTTGTATGATGCATACATACGTATATAAGCATGACAATTGTTGATTAATTCCGTAAAGCAATTAAAAGTAATAAGGACATGGAAAGTTGCATTCAGCATTAGGTACATGTCCTAATCTTTTTCTTATAAAAAAGCACATGTCCTAATCCAACAAAGGAGTCGCAACCTTGTATGTTGAAATATAGATTGACCATATAAATGAGTCAAGTTGAATGAAAGGGTTTGGATTTTGGATATCCGACTAATCCGCCTCAAAGAGTGCCTTGTAAGCCTCCCTCCGCAAAACCATCGGTTTCCAAAGTCCACAACCAGATTTTCTTTTCATATTAAATTCATATAATTAATTAATTAATAATAATCATTAGAACATTGAATGTTATCAATACCGAAAATGATTCTTTAACTCGCAAAAATTTCAGTCTTCTCCCAATTACAATTATGAGATCGAAAATTCATATTTTATTTTGGAGTATATAATCTATCCCAAAAACCAATTTTTTTTAGACGGATATTCTTAAACATACGTTCATGAAATGTTTTAAAAAAAAAAAAAAGAGATTCGAAGTGTCTATTAGAGGAGGCTCTATAACATAATCTTAAATGATTTCATTGAGAAGTTAAAATTACTCAACCAATCAACACTTCTATATATTTATTTTCCGTTTGATTTGTAAAATCTTAGTACAATACATGACAAAATTTGAGGTGTTTGATGGACAAAAAGATATTTTTGTATTATACAAATTGTGCAGAGGACAAAAAATCATTTTGTACCTCAGTGAAACACAGACAGGAATACGGCTGAAGTTGTATTGTCCAATCCCTTATTTTTTAGCAGATCAAACTCATCCAACATCTTTTATCCTTGGATCTATGTATTTATAGATAAATTCTTGTGTTGTCATAAGAGTTTTGATTGTTCATCCAAAATTTTAAATAAAAATAAAATAGAATCGAAAAAAATTATATAGTGTATTTCTTATTTTCTTAGACCAAATTTTTTGCATCATACAAAGTATTTTCCGTATTTATACTATCTTTATAGGTCAACATGTCGTAAATTTTAATATTATACATAGACTCAACATGTCGTTGATTCCTTCTTCTATTATTAATGTATGTGTATGAGAGAGATATATACATGCATACTACAAGATGATAGATCCAATGGGAATATACTATTTCAGTCAAAAAAGAAGAAGGGATTATTACATTATTAACGCAGATAATAACAAACAACATGTGTAGCACGGCAGAGCAGTTGTCATTTGTTTATGAAGATTTAGAGAAAAAAACAAAGAAAACAGGTAACCCATTTGGTATCCTTAATGTGATTTGATTAGCTATTTAAGAAAATACAAAGGAAATCATTAAGTACAGAAAATAATGGTTATGACGTAGAAAGTTGTATAAAAGGTGTTTTTGAAATTTGAATATATATTTTTAAGCTTACTTTCATTTTTTTTAATAAAAAATAGGCAAATTTTAAAATGAACCACTTCATCAATGAACCACTTATGAATAACGCTATAACAAATATGAATTTTACAAATTACACCGCTGAATTGAAAGTTTGTTTCATATAGATTATCCATAAAAAACTTTAGAAAAATTGAAAATCATTTGATATGTTATTGAGACCCATTAAAATTAACGGTTTATAAGTTTTTATTAAATACCGTTAATTTTGATATGTTTCAATAACATATCAAACGATTTTTAATTTTTCTAGAAATTTGTATGGATGATCTATATGATATAAATTTTTAATCCAACGGTTGATTTTGTAAAATTTGTATTCGTTATAGTAGTATTGGTCACTGATCCACAGTGGATCACTTGTGAAGGTGGTCCACCGTAGCATTAACCTGAAAAATATACTAAAATTACTTTTTTAAACGAATTTTTTTAAAACTTGTTTAAAATCATTTATTTAATTTAATGACAAATTGCCCATATTTTCAAATTAAGTTGCCCAATATAAACACCAAAGACAGTGATCATTTTCAAGAACTCTTTTTTAAAAAAAAAAAGGAATTTTCTAAGTTAAAAAAAAGTACTGTAATATATAGATATAACCTTTTCAATTGAAGAAGCTAAACTAATATCCCTTGTATATTTTGTTCATACTTTTTTTTTTGACAATATAAAAATATATTTTTTTCACACTTATTAATTAGATCAAGTACTATTTGTAAATCAGTTCACCTTTTATCAATAAATGTTAATTTGCATAAAAAAAATTATTGCGTTTTATCAAAAATAAAGAAATATAACATATCATTTCAGCACAAGGAGTGTCAATAATGGATTAACAAACCGTTTATAAAACCTTTGAAATTTAAATGACGATAATGATAATGATAACTTTTTAACTTAGCTTTCAACCACTAAAAAAACACTTTCATTTTATTCAACAACTATGATAATGATAACTTTTTATTCTTGAAGATATGAGAGTATTTTTCCTTCTAAATAGTTAAAATTACGAGCTAACCAAATAACATGCAAACACAAATAACAAATCATTTTTTAGTACATAGCAGAGCTATCAAATTGAAGAGCATAATCTTAAAATGAAGATCGAAGAACACGTATCGAGCCATGTTTTGAAAATGAGACCAAATATTTCTAGAAACTCTAACTAAAATATCTTGAATCTTCCCACGACAAGGGCAAGTTGCTTCCACTTATTGATATCTAATTCCTAAATCTATACATTTGCAAAAATAATAATAACAATAATAATAATAATAATAATAATAATAATAATAATAATAATAATAATAATAATAATAATATCTATCTAAGGTGAAGTAGGTATACCGTATCATAAACAACATCAATCTAAAAACTTATTACAGCTCAATTTATATATTACTTTAACTGTTCATCTGAAACAACATCAATCTAAAAATTTGTTACAGCTCAATTTATATACTACTTAAACTGTTCATCAGAAACATTTTAAGTAAAACCTTATTATTACTTATACTACTTAAACTTTTTCAGTAAAACCTTATTAAGTAAAACTTTTTTTGCTTCTACTACTTAAACTTTTTAGTAAAACCTTATTATTACTAAACACCATCGCCATCCTTTGGATCCTTCACCTCCTTGAGGAACTTTTCCACTAAAACCTTATTACTATTGTAGAAGTCCTCACCTTTGAAGACATTCTCTTCAGAATTTGCAAAGAATTCATCACCTTTGAAGACATTCTATTCAGAGACAGTTTGTTCAGTTTTTTCAATTTTGGAAGCCATTGAAGAGGTACTTAGCAGGGTCACAAATTCATATTCAAAAATTAAACGACTCGAATATTGTTATCCATTATCTGTTAAGAAATTATTAACAACAGATTAAAGGAATTCAATTAATAATGAATTTAAACAACTTCTAATTTCATTACAATTCGAATACATTGCTTCTTTCAAATAGATGTTTGAAACTATTTGATTCGAATATATTGGTCCCAAATTATTCTGATGCATTTGCTCACCAAACTTGGAAAGATCTTTCGAGAAAGTGTTTTAAAACGAGAAAGGAAAATAGGGCTGTTCTTGGCAATGGCAATGAGAATCAAGCCAATGGGCAAGACCTAATGGTAATGAGAATCAAGTTGGTAGGCAAGGACCTAATGTTAGCTGTTAACTAACTTTTGCTTAAAAAGAAGATGTATGTTGCCTTCACCAACACTGAGGATGCTTTCGCAAAACTTTAGGAATTAAATTAAAATTTCACCCTATCTCTTTAACTAAACCATAGATATTATGATAATCAAGTGGAGAGAATCTTCTCAATCTCCTTTTCCGTCAATTTATGGATAGTCCTAATTTAACAAATCAGACCAATTGTTAGTTGGTTCGGTGGTGATTGACGTTGAACTTGGTAGGAAGAACCACGGTTCGATCCCCCGCAACTGCGATCGGGAGGAGGCTGAAACCACTTGATGTCATAACTGACCTTCGAATCAGATTCAACTGGTGGTGAAAACAATTTTTTTTTTTTAACAAATCAGATAAACAGATGAAAATCACCTATCAATTGCTATAAATAAATATTAAATATAACAACAATCATTTTCACAGTATCAAGATCCTAAATATATCAACATAACATTCAAAAATATATTTGGTAAAATAATTATAAATTTAAAAAAAAAATTGGTATTTAATTTATTAATACTGTAAAATTATTAACATTGTTTAATATTTTATCTATTTGGTAAACTAATTATGAAAAATTAAAGAAAAAATTTGATACTATTATCATTAATTTTATTTTATGTAGAATAAAATTAAAATAAAATAAAAAGTAAATTGTTCATCTCTCGAGTAAACAAAAGGAGTACTAGTATATATTTCCTATTCTAAAGAACAAATTAAAAAAATGATTTTGTAAAAAAAACTAATAAAATAAAAACTACAAATACAAACATATAAGAAACAAGATTTTATTTTCCTTAAAAAAAAAGATTTTATTTATATCCGTAAAAAAAAGATTTAATTTATAAAAAATAAAATAAGAATGTTGATAAATAATGTAGAATTGAACAATTAAAATTAAAACTAAGGAGATAAAAAGGAAGAGATGAACAGAAAAGAATAAAAGTTAAAGAACTATGTGAAATGAGAAAATGATAGCATTGAGTTTGAGATGAGTGTAAAAGGGTATTTATAGATACTAGTAGTAAACAAAAATCAGCTAGACGATCAAATGATTAATGTCATATATATAGATTGTAAAAGTAAAGCTATAATTGGTAGGCATTGATCACAAGTTACAACAACAAAACACATTAATTTGATGAACCAAATTTGCATATGTTTCTCAACTTTAATCTCACATTCAAGTTGTCTTGTGAGAGAGTGATATGCATGAAGATTGAGAGAGTCACATTCAATTATCTACACATATATTGCATTTTGCACCTGTTGAAAGGTTTTTGTTTCATGTGCTCTTCAAAGATTTTTTTTGGTCAGGTACTATTCAAAGATTCTCATTTAACAACTAATGTACCCTAAAGTTGTAATCAATAATTAATCTCAAGTACATTGTGCAGCTAGCTATTGGCTAAACATATTTCTACACTATATAAATTGAATATTCACTAAATAAGCTCAAAGTATCTCGAAATTAATCTTACAACCGTTGAATTAAGAGATTTTTTTTCTTTCTAAATAGTGAAACATACTAAGGGCCTGTTTGATTTGCTTTTTGAAAACTGTTTTCTGTTTTCAAAAATTAAAGAAATCCAAAACTTGCTTGAATATGTTGTTTTACAAAATTATTTTTAAAAACTCTTTTCTATTTTTCTGTTTTTAAAACCAAAAAACCAAAATAGGTATTAGATGTTTTGCTTTCTACTTTTCACTTTTAGTACACCAAATGAGAATAGAAAACACACGGAGAACATGCAATTTTCATTAGGGGTGTGCATGGTCGGTTATTTTGTTAAACCAAATCATATCCAAACCAAAACCAGACATATGGATTTAGATATATGACCATAACCATTATTTTTTATAAACCGGTTATATAACCAGTTATAAATTTGGATACGGATACATCACCGGATATTTTTATAAAACCGGTTTAAAAGCGGTTAATTTTTAAATCCAGTTTTAAACTGGTTATTTTTAAAACTGGATTAATAAACGGTTAATTTGGTCTGATTTTTTATTTTACGCGGACGAAAAACATATTAAAAATCGTAAAAACAATACACTTTTCTTTTTATATTCTTTGCAGCAAATTGCTTTTGATATGTGTTTGAAAGAGATGGAAAAAAAACATGTGAAGAAGACCATTCACATTCTTTCTTCTAGATTTCTTTTTTCCAATTCCAACGAGATAAGGGTATACAAATTATTAGTGTAAAGATAAGGGACTCTTTATTTTCTAAAAATATTTAATGTTTTTTTATCTGGAAGCAATTGGAGAGAATGAGTGTGGTTCGATTGGAAGAGAATATCGCCGATTAGGGTACAATTGGAGAGATTATTGTAGATTTGAGATTTAAGGTTCATCACAAATCACAATTGCAGAGATCACACGCACATGGTGAATCGGTGATGGTGTGTGCGTGAATTAATTTTAATAAAAAGATATTTGTTTGTTTTGTAAAAAAAAACGGATATTTGTTTGTTTTGTAAAAAAAAAAAAGGATATTGTTTGTTTTTTTTTTTGTTGACAAAAACAAATTTGAAAAGGATATAATAACCAATTTAAACTAAATCCGAAAATTTAATTTGGATGGATAACCGACCAGATGAAAATGGTTTGGTTAATAACCATATACCAAAATCCGGATTTTTTAAAACAGATTTGGATCCGATTATGAGTTTGAGTCTTCTAACCGGATATTTTGCACACCCCTAATTTTCATTAATGGCAATATTGCAATTTTCTCCAACTTTGACTTTTCAACAAAAGAACAAGAGCATCACTCGTTGCACTGTATATTTTTGGCCACTTTCATTTTAGCTTGTTCTCATAATCCCTTTCTTTTATGTAGTATTTTTTAATTAATTTTTTTACTGATTCTTAATTAATCCCTTTCTTTTATGTAGTATTTTTTAATTAATTATTTTACTGATTCTTAATTAATTTCATTCACCACTTTTTTGGTATAATAATAATAATTTCTATTTTTTCCTTTGATATAATTATTTAATTCTATTAGAGAAAAAAACTAATTTGTCGATTAAAAAGAGAAAACAACTCATTTTTATTAGATGATTTTTTTTTCTTATTAAATGTCTCACTACACTTACCCTTTTGTTTAAAATTTAATTTACAAATTACTTTTTTTTTTTGATCAATAATTTACAAATTACTTATTAATTTGAAGATGATATACTAAAAGCGAATAATTAAGAAAAAATTGAATTATGTATTAAACAAGTTTTATGTAGTTCATTTTTCAAATTATATTTTGAAAATAAATTTACCAAACAAGTTTTTTAATTTTCTATTTTCAAAACAGTTTTTAAAACCAAGTGTACCAAACAAATTTTTTGTATAAAATATTTCTTAAAAATTGTTTTTAAAATCTGATTTGCAAATTAGTTTTTCAAAACTAAAAACCAAAACTAAATCAAACAGGCCCTAAATATCTAAAAGTACAAAATTACAACTATATTTCATCATATATTAACTTTTAAAAATTAAATTACTAAATTTTAAATATCTTAAATAAAAACTTTATTATTAATTATGAATGACCTTTTATGTCATTTCACATTTATTCCTGTTGAACCGTTAATTTTACCAAACATTTTTATTTGTTCATCAGCTATCGATCATCGGCCATAAGCTACCGGCCATAACCTAGCTTATGAGCTATCCGTTTTTACCAAACAAAGCCTAAGCACCCATTTTCTTCCTCTCACAAGATCCCAAACAACAAATTAAAGACTAATATATTTGGTGGAAAAGAAAAGGAAATCATTGTTTGCTGGCTTCTTAAGCTGCTAAGTCGTAAAAGAAAGAAAGAGGAGTATGAGAAGTCCATTTGCAAGAATTTGGGAGTTTTTTTAGTTCTACAGTTTGGTGATAAATAATAGTGTTCAATGCTTAGATTTGTGTTCAATGCTTGATAGAGTGGAAAAATTAATACTAACAACTAATTAATAACTTTGGTTGTTTCAAAAATAAAATACCTATCTAAGAAAAAAAAAACTTGCTCACAAAATTTATTCAAAGTGCAAAATATAGTATTATTATATATACTGATGATAAAGATCATAGTCATAGAAGTACAATTAACTCTTTTATAAGCTGAGACTTTTTTTTTGTTACATTATAAGTTGAAAATTTATTGATTTCATTCCATTAGGGTTGGGAACAGGCCAGGCCAGGCCAGGCTTTGACAGGCCTGAGCCTGGCCTATGATTTTTTTTTAAGCCTAAGCCTGGCCTACGGCCTATCAAATGCAATTTTTTTGGCCTGGTCTGGGCCTGCTAAAAGCCTGGCATGGCCTTATAGCCTGTTTATAAGCCTGTTACATAAAATTCTCTATATAGTCTTTTTAAATATATAGGTTAATTAAACATGCCTTAAAGCCTATTTCACATTTAAATTTTTATAATTTCTACAACATTAAGAAAAAGCTAATAAAATGATTAGCACAAGAATTAAAAGCTAATAAAATAACAAATACGATTACGACAAAATCTATTAAGTATGCCATAATACAATTTTTTTGTTAAACACTAATGTTAATCGGTGTAGTTAGCAACAACCAAAATATACACTATAATTTGTCTTTGTAAAAAAAATATATATATATATTTTGTCTAATAAATATTTTATATTTATATAAATAATATTTATTTTTTATACAAACAAGATGATATAAATAATAATATTATATAAATAATAATAATTAAATATAAACAGGCCGGCCTATCAGGCTTCACAGACTTTTTTAAAGGCCTAAGCCTGGCCTATTTATATAAACAGACTTTTTTCAAGGTCTGAGCCTGACAATTTTAATAAACAGGCCAGGCCAGGCCAGACCTAAGACAGGCCAGACCGAAGGCCCCTGGAGGCCGCCTGGCCTATTCCCAACCCTACATTCCATACACCAAAGAATGATATATTTATGAGAGAAAAAGATTAAGAGATTAGTGAAATTCATTTCTAAAATTATTTTTTAAATTTAAATAGGTTCTCTAATTTTTCGTTTGTATTTATCCCTCCCGTGAGTTGAGTATTTTTTTTTAGAGTTAATTTTGTTTTGGTCATAAGTATAAATTTGTAAGCGGTTGACTTGAGTTTTTTTTTGTTCAATGATTTGAGTTTTGTTTTAGTTCAAAAGGGTTGGAGCATTATAATAGCGGTGAAGTTTGTGATAGATTAAGTGTGAGTTAAAGTTATTTGAGAAAAAAATTGAAGTTAAACAACATATAAGTGAGAGATTTATAAACTTAATACTTTATGATTTTGAATGAAGATATAATGTTCAACTCATTTGTATTCTTGTTCTAAACCTAATACTGTATATGATAATCCAATTCATCGAGTTCTTTAATATGAAGTAAAATCTTCGCTAAAATTAACCACCACTTATCTACGGTTTGAATGCACCTAGAAGTTAGAATACATAAAATCTGCCTATGCATTGTATTTGTGTTGTTTTTTTTCTTGTATGTCATTGTATTCATGTTCTAACATTAATCTATAATGTATATGTATATTTTTGGAACTGCGAAAAATATACATCTAGAGTTGCACATTATGATGGTAATAATTTTGTAAAACGTACAACACGATAGAAAGTGCAGATTTAGACAAAATCAGACCATACAGAGAAAACAAAAAAAAATAATGAGGTAAGATACACTATTGGCTCAAGATTTAGAGTGAGAGTCTTGCTTGAAGGGGGGAAAGTAGTTTGTTCTCGGTGCAAGTAGTTAGCAAAAGACTCCTCAATGTAAAAAGAGGCCCACACAAAATGTGAACCAAGCAATCTGAGTTCTACACAAAATAATTACTATTCTTCCCCCTTATTTGATAGAAATCTGTCTATTCACTAGACGATATGTTTCAATAATGTAATTTATTATTTGAAGATATTTTTTGGTTGTCTAAAATTTGATCCAAAAATATTGTTCGATAGAATATTTTTTTGTGTTAGCAATGCGAGGTTAGAAGATCAAAATAATTAAGAAAATAGTACTCACAAAAAAAAAATTGATTTTTTCAAATTACGATTCTAATATTTTTTTTCTTTCGCACCGGTTTCTGACCCATCAAAGGTGGACAACTAATCTGGCTTGTGCGTAGAGACATTCACACTGGCCAAACGTTGTCCCCCCTGTAAATCGAACCCGGTATTCTCTCAATACGTCATTGGAAGGAGCTCCTCACCACTAAAGACCAAACAACTTAGTTTATTACGATTCTAATTTTAAATACAACAAGATCATTTCTTTTTCAACCTTCTCCGGAATTCTTTAAAATGGCTCATGTTTGAATATATTATTTTAGAAAGAAAAAAAAAGACACAATTTTATCTAGATTTATCAATATATTTTTTGTATTAACTCTTTGGTTTTCAAGGAAGGAAGCCCTAATAATCCATAGTTCGACAGCAAGGTCAGTAAAATTTGACTTGTTTCTTCGATGAATCAAACTCGGATTCTTCTAAACGATTCATACTAGGAGAACTCATTAATCACTTGAACTCAACATCTCTTGTTTAGATTTATCAATTTGGATATACAAAAAATGATACTCCATCTATTTCTTTTTATTTGTCGTTTTTAGATTTTCTGCACATATGTCAATGCACAACTTTAATTACTAATATCTTTAATTATCTTTTATAAAAAAATTATGAAAATTTTATATTTTGAAAATATTCGTCGAGACAAATTGAACAACGTCTTATATATGCTAGTCTCTGTGTAGTTTGTTTCTTCTTCGGGCTTCGGCCCTCCTTTCCATCGAAAAAATAAAATAAAATATTTATTTTTTTATATGAGTAGAAAATTATGACAAAATTAAATTATTTGAAAAATATGCATGAAAAGACAAATAAAAAGGAATAAATACTTTTTTCCATTCAGATTAATAAATTCGGAGGAATGTAGTTATTATTATTTTTTTATAGCGAGAAGCCAAGAACTGAGAATATAAAAGTAGCTCCTCTCCCGACTACTATTAGGCTCAAGAAGACCCATTGGAGAATTCTTTTATCCAAATTCTAACAAAGCTATACATACAATACAATAAATAAGGACTTTTTAGTGAAGAATTGAAAAATCTCAAAACAAATATATTAAGTAAAAAAAAATTATAAAAAATAAAAATACATGTAATTTTATTTCATTTTATATTTATCAATTACTTTAAAATTCATTTTTACTAAACAATTTGATTTTAATCAGCTAACTTTTTAACTATAAATTTTCAATTAGATATATAGTAATGAAGAGAAAAAATAAAAAATAAAATCCTAACTCAAACTAATTCTACTAGATATTAGCTATATACAAAGTATGTGCGAATCAATCACATCTAGAAAATACATCTAAAAAAGGTTTAAATTGAAGAAAAAAAGAGCATGAAAGTATTTCCGTAGTAGTTAGCAAAAGAATCTCAACTCAATGTAAAAATACACCCATACAAAAATGTCATGCAAGAAATCTTATTAAGTATTATGGTAATCACTCTTCTTTTTCCGTATTGTTCCCAAGCTCTATTTACTTCAGTAGATAGATAAAATGACCAACTGTTAAAAATTTACACATACAAAATGGAGACATTGAAGTTTAAACCCTCCAATTTTTTAAGAAAATAATATTTTTTTTTAGTAGTAACATTTTATAAAAAGGTACTCCGTAGTTTTTTTGTGAGTAATACGAGTGAGATGAAAAATGAAGATTTCTCTTTCCACCCCCGACGTCAATCCTATTCTACTCCCTAAAAGTTCGGTTTTCATTTAACGAACTTTTTTTTAAGGGTATAAACATGTGTTTTCAACCGTTTGAAAGTTCAAACTTTTTTTAAGTGTATTATAATGGAAACTCAGGGGGTGAAAAAGAAAAAAAGGGGGTGGAAAGAGAAATCTTCATGAAAAATCACCGACAAAAGCCCAATTTGAAATACAACACTGACTATTAGGCCCAAGAAGGCCCACCGAAGAATCTGAAAAAAAAAAGAAATGAAAATCATGATCCGGTTTCAAAGATATCTGAATTTCTTCATTTCTTCGTAAACACTTCACTCTCTCTCTATCCCACACAAATTACACACTAACAACGATGGAGAAATTATGCAGTCTCATAGTGCACTTCGACAAAGGAACACCGGCGCTAGCAACCGAGATCAAAGAAGCTCTTGAAGGAAACGACATCCCTGCAAAGATCGAAGCTCTCAAGAAAGCGATCATGCTTCTCCTCAACGGTGAAACAATTCCTCAACTCTTCAACACCGTAATCCGTTACGTTTTCACTTGCGACGATCACACCGTTCAGAAACTTCTCCTTCTCTATCTAGAAATCACCGACAAAACCGATTCACGAGGTAAAGTTCTTCCTGAAATGATCGTCATTTGTCAGAATCTCCGTAATAATCTTCAATCGCCTAATGAATTCATTCGCGGTGTTACTCTTCGATTTCTTTGCCGTATCAATGAATCTGAGATCGTTGAACAGTTGATCCCTTCGATTTTGTTGAATCTGGAACACCGCCATCCTTTTGTTCGTCGGAATGCGGTTTTGGCGGTTATGTCTGTTTATAAGCTTCCTCACGGGTATCAGTTGCTTGATAGCGTGCCGGAGATTATTGAGAACTTTCTTGCACGTGAGCAGGATGCTTCTTGTAAGTGTTGTGCTTTTCTTATGCTGTTTTCTTGTGCTCAGGATCGTGCTGTGAATCATCTATTTTCCAATATTTATAGGATTATTGATTGGGGTGAACAGCTTCAAATGATTGTTTTGGAATTGATTAAAAAGGTTTATAGGAATAATAAGGGTGAAAAGGGGAATTATCTAAAGATTATTATTTCTTTGTTGAGTGCAAATTCCACTGCTGTTGTTTATGAATGTGCTGGTACACTTGTTTCCCTTAGTTCTGCACCTACTGCGCAATTAAAGCTGCTGCCAGTACTTATTGTCAGTTATTGCTTTCTCAGAGTGATAACAATGTGAAACTAATTGTGCTCGATCGTCTTAATGAGCTTAAGAAAGACAATAGGGAAATTATGGTTGATATGGTTATGGATGTGCTTAGGGCGCTTTCGACTCCTAATCATGATATTAGGAGGAAGACCATTGATATTGCTCTTGAGCTTATAACTCCTAACATCATTGATCAGGTTGTTATGATGCTTAAGAAGGAAGTTGTTAAAACTCAGAAGCATGAGAAGAATGGGGAGTACAGGCAGATGTTGGTGCAGGCCATTCATACTTGTGCTATTAAGTTTCCGTAGGTTGCTAGCACTGTTGTGCATTTGTTGATGGATTTCTTGGGAGATACCAATGATGCATCTGCTATGGATGTGGTTGTTTTTGTGCGGGAGATCATTGAGACTAACCCAAAGCTGCGTGTTTCTATTATCACTAGGCTTTTGGATACTTTCTATCAAATTCGTGCTGCAAGGGTTTGTTCACGTGCTCTGTGGATAATCGGCGAGTATTGTCTTTCTCTCTCAGAGGTTGAGAGTGGAATCGCAACCATTAAGCAGTGTCTTGGTGACCTCCTCCACGATTCTTAAAAATTTAATAAGATTTATTGCATGATATTTTTTAATGGGTCTCTTTTTAGATTGAGTTGAGATTCTTTAGCTAACTACTTGTGAAATACTTTCATGCTCTTTTTCTCTTCAATTTAAACACATACTCTTTTTTCTCTTCAATTTAAACCCTTTGTGGATGTATTTTCTAGATGTGATTGATCCTCACATACTTCACATATATCTAATCATATTAGTTGATTTAGAATCCTCTCTATTTTTCATCTTTAAAATGAAAAATGTGGTATGATTTCAATTGAGATTTTTCTTCACTGAAAAGTCCTTATTTATTGAATAGCTTTGTTTGTTTTGGATAAAAGAATTCTAGCCATTGTGGGGGCTATTTTTATATTCTCACTATTTTTAAAATAAAATAAAAAAACATTCCTCTGAATTTATTGATTTGGATGGAAAAAGTATTATTTGTTGTTGAACTTTATTCATCTCACGATTAAATTCTAGATTATAGTGTTTTTTTTTTGTCTAAATGGATATATTCAAACATGAACAATTTTTCATTTTAAAGATGAAAAATACTTTGAAATAAATTAAAATAATTCAAAAAAAATTATATTAAGTAAATAAAATTTATAAAAAATTATGAATACATTTAATTTTATTTCATGTTATATATATCAATCACTTCAAAAGTTGATTTTACCAAACCATTTGATTTTAATCGGTTAACTTTCAACTTTAAACTTTCAAATTTCGGACATAAACTATTAGCAATTATTTAGCTATCAATTAGCTTATTTATTTAGCTATCAATTAGCTTATAAGCTAATACCAAAAGTACTCTAAGGGTTAGATAAAGAGTAAAGAGAGAAGTAGAGAAAAAAAGTGAAGGAGATAGTTTATATTCATATATGAGTTGATATAATGATGTAATATTTGGTGAGTCAAATTATTTCTTATACACTATAAGATTGTGTTTGGATCGATGAAATAAGATGTAATTAAAATGGATGAAATGAATTAATTTTTTATTTTTTGGATTTGAAACATAATAATGGAATGAAAATAAAATAGGATGAAATGAAAAATTTGTCCCCTCCTCTTACCAATTTGGGAGGTAAGAGAAGCAATATAAATTTTTTCTGCTTCTTCATAAAATATCCAAATAATAAAATGAAAAATTCATTCCATTTTGCTCAATTCCATTCCATTCAATTTCGCTCTATGTTATTATATCTTAGCAATTAGAATAGAACATTCAAAACTATAGTAATGAAGAAGAAAAATAGAGAGGATTCTAAATCAAACTAATATGATTAGATATATATGAAGTATGTGAGGATCAATCACATCTAGAAAATACATCCACAAAGGGTTTAAATTGAAGAGAAAAAAGAGTATGTGTTTAAATTGAAGAGAAAAAGAGCATGAAAGTATTTCACAAGTAGTTAGCTAAAGAATCTCAACTCAATCTAAAAAGAGACCCATTAAAAAATATCATGCAATAAATCTTATTGAATATTATGGTAACAAACTCTTCTTTTTTCGCATTGCTTCGAACCTCTATTTATTTTGGTAGATAGATAAAATGATAAACTATTAAAAATTCACATATACAAAGTGGGAACACCGAAGCTCAAACCCTCCATTTTTAAAATCTCATTTTGCCACTCTACCATTTTTCTCGCGTGCCTTACGATTTTACCAAAATACTCCTGTCCGCTATTTAGGTAGCGGATACACCAAAAAATACCCTACCATTATGACGTCTGCTAATTAAGTAATGGACGACATTTTTCAAAAATTCACTTTTTTATAATGTCAACGCGGAAAGTTAAAATGGAAAGCGCGTAGGATGCGCGGATAACCATCAAAGTGGCAAAACATAATTGAGTCATTCTTATGCACGTAGGCTCTGTTTGGTAAACAAAATAAGCTAGTTTATAGCTTATAGCTTTTAGCTTATAAGTTAAAAGCTCTGTTTGGTAACGGTATTTTAAAAAGAGCTTATAGCTTATTTTCCAAATGCTATTTCAAGTAGCTTATGAGCTTGTAGCTTATAGATTATTATATTTTCTTCCAATTTTACCCCTATCATCTTACTTGAAAAGAATTAAATATTAATTAAACATATCATTTTTATGCCATTTCATACTTATAAGCTAGTCTAACCGCTAATTTTACCAAACATTACAAATTCAATCAGCTAGCTTATTCGCTATAAGCTAAAAACTAGCTTATAAGTTATCCGCTATAAGCTCATCCGCTATAAGTTAGCTTATCAGCTATCCGCTATTTTTTACCAAACAGAGCGGTAATGTGAGTGAGATGAAAAATGACCGACAAAAGCCCAATTTGAAATACAACACTGACTACTAGGCTAGGCCCAAGAAGGCCCATCGAAGAATCTAAAAAAAAAATAAGAAATGAAAATCGTGATCCGTTTCAAAGATTGTATTAAATCTGAATTTGTTCATACTCTTAACACTCTCTCTCTCTCTCCCTCACACACAAATTACACACACTGAGATCTGAATCTCCTTCTCCATCTTTATCTGCAATTCTTCCCAATTTCGTGATTTCAGATCAGATCTGAAACCCTAACAACAATGGAGAAATCATGCAGTCTCATAGTGCACTTCGACAAAGGAACACCGGCACTAGCCACCGAGATCAAAGAAGCTCTCGAAGGAAACGACATCGCTGCAAAGATCGAAGCTCTCAAGAAAGCGATCATGCTTCTCCTCAACGGTGAAACAATTCCTCAACTCTTCATCACCGTAATCCGTTACGTTCTCACTTGTGACGATCACACCGTTCAGAAACTTCTCCTTCTTTATCTCGAAATCACCGACAAAACCGATTCGCGAGGTAAAGTTCTTCCTGAAATGATCCTCATTTGTCAGAATCTCCGTAATAATCTTCAATCGCCTAATGAATTCATTCGCGGTGTTACTCTTCGATTTCTTTGCCGTATCAATGAATCTGAGATCGTTGAACCGTTGATCCCTTCGATTCTGTCGAATCTCGAACACCGTCATCCTTTCGTGCGTCGGAATGCGGTTTTGGCGGTTATGTCTGTTTATAAGCTTCCTCACGGGGATCAGTTGCTTGATAGCGCGCCGGAGATTATTGAGAAGTTTCTTGCATCTGAACAGGATGCTTCTAGTAAGCGTAATGCTTTTCTTATGCTGTTTTCTTGTGCTCAGGATCGTGCTGTGAATTATCTATTTTCGAATATTGATAGGATAATTGATTGGGGTGAACAGCTTCAAATGATTGTTTTGGAATTGATTAAGAAGGTTTGTAGGAATAATAAGGGTGAAAAGGGGAAATATATTAAGATTATTATTGCTTTGTTGAGTGCCAATTCTACTGCTGTTGTCTATGAATGTGCTGGTACACTTGTTTCGCTTAGTTCTGCACCTACTGCAATTAAAGCTGCTGCTAGTACTTATTGTCAGTTATTGCTTTCTCAGAGTGATAACAATGTGAAACTAATTGTGCTTGACCGTCTTAATGAGCTTAAGAAAGACAATAGGGAAATTATGGTTGATATGGTTATGGATGTGCTTAGAGCGCTTTCCACTCCTAATCATGATATTAGGAGGAAGACCATTGATATTGCTCTTGAGCTTATAACTCCTAAGAACATTGATCAGGTTGTTATGATGCTTAAGAAGGAAGTTGTTAAAACTCAGAGTGGGGAGCATGAGAAGAATGGGGAGTATAGGCAGATGTTGGTGCAGGCGATTCATACTTGTGCTATTAAGTTTCCGGAGGTTGCTAGCACTGTTGTGCATTTGTTGATGGATTTCTTGGGAGATACCAATGTTGCATCTGCTATGGATGTGGTTGTTTTTGTGCGGGAGATCATTGAGACTAACCCAAAGCTGCGTGTTTCTATTATCACTAGGCTTTTGGATACTTTCTATCAAATCCGTGCTGCAAGGGTTTGTTCATGTGCTCTGTGGATAATTGGTGAGTATTGTCTGTCTCTCTCAGAGGTTGAGAGTGGAATTGCAACCATTAAGCAGTGTCTTGGTGACCTTCCCTTTTACACCATCTCAGAGGATGGAGAAGGTCAGGAGACATCAAAAGCCGTGCAGCAGGTGAACTCGACCACCGTGTCTTCTAGGAGACCCGCAATTCTCGCTGATGGGACCTATGCTACCCAGAGTGCTGCTTTGGAGACTGCCATGTCACCTCCTACCCTTGTACAAGGCTCTCTGTCTTCTATTGGAAACTTGAGATCACTGATTCTTTCAGGTGATTTCTTCCTTGGGGCCGTTGTTGCATGTACCCTGACAAAGCTTATCTTAAGGTTGGAAGAGGTTCAGACCTCAAAAGCTGAAGTTAACAAGGCAACTTCACAGTCCTTGTTGATCATGGTCTCAATGTTGCAGCTTGGTCAGTCGTCAGTTCTTCCACATCCAATTGATAATGATTCTCATGACAGGATCGTTCTTTGCATTAGATTGCTGTGCAATACTGGTGATGAGATAAGGAAGATCTGGCTAGAATCTTGCAGGCAGAGCTTTGTGAAGATGCTTGCTGATAAGCAGCGCCGTGAGACCGAGGAGATTAAGGCAAAGGCTCAAATTTCTAACGCACAGCCCGATGACCTCATTGACTTTTACCATTTGAAGAGCAGAAAGGTATGGTGGTTATATTTATTTACTTTTTTTGTTTGTAAGAATGTTATACTTGCTCATCTTGTATTTCTTCAATTGTTCAATCTGTGTATGCTTATAATTCTTCAGGGTATGAGCCAACTTGAGCTGGAAGATGAGGTTCAGGATGATCTCAAACGTGCTACTGGAGAGTTTACAAAGGATGCAGATGATGCAAATAAACTCAATCGCATTCTTCAGCTCACTGGATTCAGTGACCCTGTTTATGCTGAAGCATATGTAACAGTGCATCATTACGATATTGTCCTTGATGTTACTGTCATCAACCGAACCAAGGAAACTCTCCAGAATTTATGTTTGGAGTTGGCAACTATGGGTGATCTCAAACTTGTTGAGCGCCCACAAAACTATACTCTAGCTCCAGAATCAAGCAAACAGATTAAGGCCAACATCAAGGTTTCTTCAACTGAAACCGGAGTCATATTCGGTAACATAGTTTATGAGACATCTTCAAATGTTCTGGAGAGAACAGTTATTGTTCTAAATGACATCCATATTGATATCATGGACTACATTGCTCCTGCATCTTGTGCTGATGTGGCCTTTAGAACTATGTGGGCTGAGTTTGAGTGGGAAAACAAGGTATATCTCTCTCTCCTCTCTTTCATTTGGCGTTTTTTTAACCTAAGGTTGAAAAAAAAAAAATTATGGTTCTACCTTTTATTGCTCATATCAACCCCCAGTCCCCTCTTTTCATTTAAAAAAATTGCATGCAAAACAACATTTAGGTTTATCTTCTATTCAGTCATTGCACTTAAAAAGTAACATGCTGAATCTTTATATTATTGTCTCTGTTGAGTAAATTGACATTTGTGTTCCCTATAAGTATGATTTACCCTAAGTCGATAAGAATAATTAAGGTAATTTATATGCTGCTCTCCTACTTCTCTACATCTCTATTTGGTGTGCAAATGGAGGTAGATCTTGCCGGTTTTTGCATTTCATTGAATTAGGAATGAGATACTGAATCTTGTATTAGTTTTCTAGTTTATACACCTGTTATAATGTGTGATGCTGCTGTCTGGTTATTGCCTACTTTGAATAGCTACATGTATGAGTATCATATCCTACAGTGTGATACAGTGATTGATATGGATTTTTATTTTTTAAGTTTTGGATAAAGTCATGCATATTTGGTAAGATGCATTTGTATATTACAATTACAATAGCACATTTTTATTTTGTTATATGCATGTTTTTACATGCAAAAATATACTATGTTACAATTTTTTTCAACCTGTAATGAATCATATTCGGCACAGATATCTGTATCTGCAATCAAAATGTAAAATATGATAACGCAATTTAGACCTGTCTTGATGTGACTGGGAAACTGCCATTGTTTCCTTCTTTGAAACCAGAGACATGTTACTCATCCGAAAATGATTGAATCATAGTTTGAGTACTAATTACTCACTGTAATTTTTGGAGTTTTCTGCTTAGGCTATAAATAATCAGTTTTGTGTCCATACAGGATGACTCTACTGTCTCAGGTCAAGCCACAACCTGCTAAAATAATTAAAGAATAATGAGACTTATCATAAATTTTATTCTATTAGATTAGATTAGGTATATATAGTTGTAGTACAGGTATGATGCCAGTATTGCCCCATAATGAAGAAACAGGAATGTGATAAGGATATGCACTTAGAATGTGCTTCTGCATTAACCAGATGCTGTATATATGATTCTTTTATTAACTTTATTTTATGTTATAGGTTGCTGTAAATACAGTATTACAAGATGAGAGGGAGTTTCTGGGCCACATTATCAAGTCTACAAATATGAAGTGCTTGACTCCGCCGTGAGTTCCTTTAACTTTGCTTCTATTGTTGAACCCCCAGACAAGCTTAACATTTTACCGTTGTATTTGTGTGTGTGTGGGCTTGAGAATGTACTAACAGGATTATGTTTTTCATTAATAAACATGCCTAAAAAATGTAATACAATTAATGGTTGGATTCGTAAATATTACTACATTTCATGCAATTGCTTGTCTTGATTTGTTGATGGTGACCCATGCAATTTGATTAATTTGGCTGTTGTTGTCTCTTGTTCAGATCTGCATTGGAAGGAGAGTGTGGTTTCCTAGCTGCAAACCTTTACGCAAAGAGTGTTTTTGGTGAAGATGCATTGGTGAATGTGAGCATTGAAAAGCAAGCAGACGGTAAATTGAGTGGATACATCAGAATAAGAAGTAAAACTCAGGGAATTGCTCTGAGTCTTGGAGATAAAATAACTTTGAAACAGAAGGGAACCGCTTAATAGGAGCAATTGCCCGCATTTTCTCTGATATTCTTGTATGTCTTCTTGTCAACAACTTGTGTAGCTTCGGGTGGCTGCTAAAACTTCAAGCTTGGTGTTATTATTTGCTTCAAATTCTTGTGACTTTTGGTGGCAGCCAACTCATTAGTATTAATTTTTTCTTTGAAGTTCCATTTTTGTTTGTATTCTTTCCTTGGATATTACTCAACAGAAATCCTTATTGCCCCATATTTTATTTTTCTACACATGGGATTGGACACCATATATATATAATATATTGATATGATAATCTCAATCAGATGACTATTTCTTCTGCCTGGTGCTACGTTCGTAGTATGTCCTTGGATAATGATCCGCAATAATGTTGTGTCAATGATTAGTATTATAATAAATTTTTCTGCGACTCCTTTTCTATATTTTCTCGAACAAGTTGAGAGGGAAGGAAGATGGCAACGTATTATAGCTTGTCACTTGTTTGGATACGAATAAAAAATGCAAGTCAGTAGTCAAAGGAATGTATGCGTAAAATCACAAATTATGCAGTTATTATTACCAATGAACTTTCTTACCAATTTCTCTGTTTTTTCTATGTTGTTAAATTCTTACCAACTCTCCCCCTGAAATTCTTCACATAAAGCACTCCAATAAAATATAACATTAGTGTACTTTCCTGTCATCAATAAGAAAATGCGATGCATTTGGTTGGGTGATTGTTGAGATAATTGAAGCAAGACTAGCATGTCTTAGACTTCAAATCAAACAAGAAAGCTAGAACAAAATGATGAATAAATAATTAAATAAATAAGTGGGCTGAGAAATTGGTTGAACATACAGTACCCCAATTCAAGGAAGTTCTACTGCCTGGTGGTTGAAGATTCTGAGATGTTTATTTTGCAAGTGAAGTTACCTCCCTTTATTTTAACTTCTGTTTGTTGAGTTTGGTGAAAGAAAGTGGATGGTTAGATTAACAAGAAACCAACAAAGATTATCTTTTTTTACATTAGACCAAACATCATATTGAAATCTAATCATTTCTCAATACAACCTCAAAAGCCAAACTAGTAATCATTGTCAAAAACAAACACATGATTTTCCAATCTTTAATATGGAAAGCAAAGACAACATTGAAGCTTTCAGAAAGTTCTTAAATTCTAGCTTAGAAACATCAAAAGCAATTTCTTCTGCATTAGATGAATCTGGTTCAAGATTGAAGCTACTTAACCGAAGATTTCTATCCATGCAAGCTTCTCTTAGACCAATCTCAATGCAAAACCTTCCTTTTTCTGATGTTGAACATGGTTTAGACAGTGTTCTATGTACTGTTTCAGCAGTCCATAAGGTTTTTCAATGTGTTAACCACTTGGAACATTCTCTTTCGGCAGACGCGAGTTACGATTTGCTCACATATGTCTCAAACACAAAGAAGCTTGAAGAAGCATTGAAGCTTCTCACTGATAATTGTAAGTTAGCAACTAGTTGGTTGAAGAGTGTTTTTGAGTTCTTACAAAAGAAAACAACAATTAGTACTAATGAGGTTTACCTATTGAATATAAAGAAATCCTTTAGAATATTGCAAGAATTGCAGGCCATAGAGGACGATGCGCGCCTGGATGGAGGAATTCTCAGTATTGCCCTTGACAAACTAGAGATTGCTTTTCATAAACTTCTAATGGAAAACTCTATGCCTCTTCCTTTGGTTTCATTGACATCACAGATTGATCGGCAAAACAATGTCGTGGAACAAGGTTTGAAATTTCCAAGTTCTTTAACAGGGAAACTTCAGGTCACCGCCGAGAGATTAAATGCTAATAACAGGCTAGACAAGTGTCAAACTATGTATGTTGAAGTTCGAGGTACAAATGCTCGCCGAAGCTTGAAGACTTTGGATTTGAGCTACCTTGAGACTTCAGCAGCTGAGTTTGAGGTTGCACATGGAATGGAAAATTGCATAGATCAATGGGGAAAGCATTTGGAGTTGATTGTTAAGAAACTTCTTGAGGTTGAATACAAGCTATGTACTATTGTATTTGAGAAAATTGGTTCAAAAGCATGGATAAGTTGTTTTGCAAAGATTGCTATTGAATCAAGAATCTTTTCATTTATCAAATTTGGAAAGGTTGTTACTGAGAGGAAAAATGATCCTTTCAAGTTGTTGAATTTGTTGTCGATGTTTAAGATTTTGAATGGTTTAAGACTAAAATTTAATCAACTTTTTCGAGGGGAAGCTTGTGAAGAAATTAGAATTGTTACTAAGGATCTTATCACAAGAGTTGTGAATGGTGCTAGTGAGATATTCTTGCAACTTTCAGAACAAGTGAAGTTGCAAAGACCAACTTGTCCTCCCTCAGATTGCACTGTTCCTAAGCTGGTAAGTTTTGTTACTGATTATTGCAATAAGCTTCTTAGTGATGAGTATAAGCCACATTTGAATAAGGTTTTGGAAATATATCTTAGTTGGAGAAATGAAAAATATGAAGAGGGTATTTTTGCAACTCAAATATATAGCATAATTAAGGAAGTTGCAGTAAATTTGGATAATTGGTCAAAAGCATATGAAGATATCAATTTGTCCTATTTTTTTATGATGAATAATCATTGTCATTTCTACAATTTAAAGGGTACTTTAGTTGGGAATATGATGGGAGATTCTTGGTTAAGATCACATGAACAATATAAAGAATATTATGCATCACTTTATTTGAGGAATACTTGGGGAAATCTTAAAAATATTCTTGTAGTTTCATCTTCTATGACTTGTCAAGATTTAGCTAAGAGAATAAATGCTTTTACTCTAGCTTTTGATGAAAGGTACAAGAAACAAAGTAATTTGATAATCTATGATGAGATATTGAGGGAAAGTGTATGTAAACATTTGGTGGAAGGTATTATACCAATTTATAAGGTATACTTGAAGAATTACATTTTGGCACTTGAAAGTGATGATGCTATGGTTGACAATAGGAGAATTAAATATACAGCACAAAGTTTGGAAAATAGGATTTGGTCATTTTTTCAACCAAAGTTGAGAAAGCATGGTGATAGCATTAAACATACAGATTTGATTAGTAAAATAAAAGAAGTGAGTCATCAATTTCGTTTGACTTTAGTTGGTTTATAGTTGTGTATGTAATATGTCATTTTTCTTGTACTTGGCAGATAGAAAGTTGATGTAATTTATGATAAATTAATGTACTTTCCTATGAATATATGTACATTTGTTTATATTCATGTTATCAAATCTTTCTTTTCTTTTGATTCAATTTGAAAAATGAGAGATGTTGCAGCCTTGTAGTTGTAGGTCAAGTGAGAAATTTGGAGACTTTTTTATGACAATTATATAGAAGTGGCATTTTTCTAAGTAAGTTTTTTTTTTGAACAATTCTAAGTAAGTTTATAAATCATAAAACACCAAAATGTTGTAATCCAAAACAATTAAGTATTATTAATGTACTTGATGCCTCCAATGAATAATGAGATCCCGCAAAGCAAAAAATATATGAACATTGACATGTAAAATCCATCTTTGTTTAGGTTATTGACAATACTGTAAGCACAACTCATATATAGTTATAGAGACGTTGATATGCGAGTTTGCTTATGTGAATCTACTTACTACCCTACTAAATTAAAAAAATAATTATAGACAACATTTGGTCTTCATTAATTAAGATTTATTATGTTATTTTATTTTATTGTGTACAATTCACTTGATTACAAATATTTAGTGTGGCATTATTAGAAACACAATGTTATAGTGTGGTGAGCTTAGTTCATTTGAAAGGATTTTAAACTTCAGAGCTCTATTTAATGTCTTCTAGGTCATATTTTCCGGATACTAGCTAAAGGAACAATAAAGAAAATAAATAATGTGTCAAAAAAAAAAAGATTTATGTGATTTATTTTTTAGGAAAATGCTAAATAGTGCCTCAGGGGCAATGATTAAGTATATTAAAATAGAAAATTTGTCTCGAAATGTGTGCATTCAACACTTCGAAAATGTAAAAAGTTACTTTCCCAATATTAAATCTCTCTTTTATTTCATTTTTTGGTATGCTTAACAAGTGCCCCGAGGACACTGTTTAGCATTAGCATGACTCTTTTTTTTTATTGCTTCTAAATATTGAATACACACAATTTTCAAAAACATATTTTCTTTCTTGTTTTTTTAACTATTGTCTCGGAACACTAGTTAACATTTTTAATATTAATATAATAAGGGTCATGCTAACCGGTGTCATCGGTGCACTGATTAAGGATATCAAAAGAAGAAAGTTTTAAATTGAAAATAATACTTTTCAGGCTTTCAAGCAGTTGATTGCACAAACTCCAATACTATATTACTATACTTACTTCTTTAAATAGTGTCTCGGGGGTACCGTTTAACATTTTCCATACAATAAATACAATATCAATACAAAATAATACGATTGATTCTAATTGATTTTGTCAAAAAAGAAATTGATTGTAATTGATTTTCTTAACAATATGCTATATATAGTTTGAACTTTGAATATGAACATTGGAACATAGTACAACCTAACCCTTTGCGTCACAAGTCAAAACAAAAACCCATTCCTAAACCCCTAATATTTAGAAGACAATCACAAGACTACTTCACTTGCTAGCTGTATCTTTCATTCATTCACCGAAACAAACTCTCTCCAATTCATTCAACACACATTACCTCCACAATGGTTGAACCACCGCATTTTCATTTACCAGATCTTTGCTGGGAATCCATCTTCACATTCCTCAATGACGGCAGCGACGGTGAACACAACCATCACTACTTGAAGTCTCTCTCCGTCGTCTCAAAAGAGTTTCTCTCTATCACCAACCGTCTTCGATACTCTCTCACTATCTATGTTCCAACACACCCTTTTCTACACCGCCTTTTCAAAAGGTTCACCAATCTCACATCCCTTGACCTCACCTGCTTCTACGGTGACCTTGACGCGCTTCTCTCTCAAATCTCTTGTTTTCGATTGAAACTCACGTCACTAAATATCTCCAACCAACCCACCATTCCCGCAATTGGGTTACGAGCTTTTTCTAGAAAGATTACAACTTTGACATCTCTTATTTGTTCCAACATTGAGTCTTTCTATAGCACCGACTTATTTCTCATTGCCGAATGTTTCCCTTTGCTCGAAGAACTTGACCTTAGTAATCCCGGAGAGTTTGCACATCACATAAACTTCCTTGATGGTTTAGATGCTCTTTCATTAGCACTTTTCAAACTCCGTAAGATTAATCTCTCTGGTCATTGTTATGTAAATGACTCATCGCTTTTGAACTTGTGTAAGAATTGTGAGTTTCTTGAAGAAGTTAAGATGTTGAATTGCTCATTGTTAACTCACCATGGCATTGCTTACGCAATCCGCGAGAGACGACAAACTTTGAGGTCTCTATCAATTAGATGGAGATCAGCTGGAAGCAATGATGTCATTAGTTCACCTTTTATTGACTCCTTGGTGAGTTTGATGGGTTTAACTAGTCTTGATTTGTCGTCTTCGCGTATATCGGATAAGTTGCTTACCTCTATTGCAACGAGAGGTCTTCCTTTGAGAAAGCTTATCCTCCTAAATTGCACCGGCTATAGTTATGTTGGAATCTTTTCTTTGTTATCCAAGTGTCAAGGTATACAACATTTGGATCTTCAAAAAGCCGAGTTTCTAAATGATCATCATGTTGTCGAGTTGTCTTTGTTTCTTGGTGGTTTGATGTCTATAAATCTTAGTGATAGTGGAAATTTCACAAATTTAGCCTTGTTTGCACTCGTTGGAAATTGTTCTTCGCTTAGTGAGATCCGAATGGAATACACAACTATTGGGAAAGAGACTATAGAGAATTCTAATTCTCTCATGGATTTTGTTGTAAGTCCTCAATTAAAATTTCTCCATTTGGCTTACAGTTCATGTCTAAAAGATGAAAGCATCAAAATATTTGCTTCGATTTTTCCCAATTTGCAACTGCTTGATTTGAGCAATTGCAAAGACATATCTGAAGAAGGTATTTATCAAATTTTAAGGAGATGTTGTAAGATTAGGCATCTGAACTTAACTTCCTGTTTACGAGTGAAGTTGCATGGAATGAACTTTGAAGTTCCTCAGTTGAAGGTGTTGAACTTGTCATATACAAGTATTGACGATAAAACACTTTATGTGATCTCAAAGAGTTGTTGCGGGCTCTTGCAACTATTACTAGAAAGTTGTAAGAATGTCACGGAGAATGGAGTGGAGCATGTGCTTGAGAATTGCACGGAGCTTAGAGAGATCAATTTGGGGTATTGTAATAAAGTTTTTGTTAGTATTGTTGACATGGTAATTTTAAGGCCTTCATTGAGAAAGATAACCGCACCGCCTTACTATCGTTTAAGTGATGAAAATAAGGAACTCTTATCGCGTCATGGATGCCTTGTCGACTAGTATGTTGAAAGTTCTGTCGAAGTTTGAACATTAAAATGTAAGATGTTTTTTGTTTTTAGATTTCCTTTTTTGAGAAGTTATTTTATTTTTTAATGTGTATTTGCTCATCCGTCTGTGCATTATTATAATTATCTAATGTACAATGTAATGCATGCAGATTTGATTTAATTTGTTTTTTATTAATTTTAATGAGACGTGATATTTTAATTGGTTGTATATAAGAGTGAAGTGTTAGGTAAGTATCCATACAAGAATTTTTCTTATTAACAATAGTAATAAAAACTAGTGATTTTTGTTATAAAAAAGTGATTTTGATTTTTTTGTCAAATAACCTGGTAGCTAAAAAATCTATGGATAAATAGGATGACCGAAGTTCGAATCAAGTCCTAAATATATAATGCAATGTCCTATTGACCTAAAATGACGCAAGATTTTGATATTTTTGAACACATGCCAAACTTTTTTATTTTTCTTTCAAAATAAACCTTTTTTTACGGTATCATACTATTTTGGTAGGGATACGGTATCATACTATAATCAAACACTATTCATTCCAACTTAATTTTCTAATGGGACTTGACCAAACCTAAACCCTCGTCTTATCTACCTTCATACAATCAAACGCTCCGACGGCATTCACATGAATCAACACTCAATATGAAAAGGAAGAGAGAATAAGAAACTCTCAAATCTTTCACAATAACAACAATGTCTCCAACAAATTCATATTCATATTTATATTTACCCGATGAGTGTTGGGAATCTGTCTTCAAATTCGTCTTTAATGACGAGGACAACAACCACCGTTTCTTAGAATCTCTCTCGCTCGTCTCCAAACAGTTTCTCTCTATCACCAACCTATTTCTATTATCACTCACTTTCTATGATCCAACACACCCTTACCTCTCTCGCCTTTTCCATAGGTTCACCAACCTCAACTCCCTTGACTTTTCATTTTACAACGGTGATCTTGACGCGCTTCTCAATCGAATATCTCGTTTTCCACTGCACCTTACATCACTCAATCTCTCTAACCAACCTAACATTCCCGCTAATGGGTTGCAAGCTTTCTCCAAAAAGATCAAAACTTTGACCTCTCTCACTTGTTCCAACCTACATTCTATCAATAGCACCGACCTCTTCCTCATTGCAAACTCTTTCCCTTTGCTCGAAGAACTTGACCTCAGTAATCCAGTAGACTGCGACAATTTCTTCGGCTTTCTCAATCTGGCGCTAAAGGCTCTTTCATTGCTACTTTCCAAACTCCGCAAGGTTAATCTCTCTCGTCATTGCTACCTCAACGACCAATCAGTTTACCACTTGTTTAAGAACTGTAAGCTTCTCGAGGAGGTAATATTAGTTAAATGTAATGGCGTAACGAGTGATGGTGTTGCTTTTGCTTTACGTGAGAGACCAAAGTTGCAGTCTTTATCCTTTTCCAATACTACTTTCGGATCAGCAAACATTACTTCATTTTTCAGTGCCTCGTTGGTGAGTTATTTAAATGATTTAAGTTGTCTTGATTTGTCGTCTATGAGAATCTCGAATGCGTTTCTCAGATCCATTGCAATGGAAGTTCTTCCTTTGAGGAGACTTGTCCTCCAAGATTGTACCGGCTATAATTTTAAAGGAATCTTTTCTTTGTTATTCAAGTGTCAATCAATACAACATTTGGATCTTCAAAATGCTAAGTTTATGACTGATCGCCATGTTGCCACAATGTCTTTGCTTCTTGGTTATTTAGTGTCTATAAACCTTAACAAGTGTACGAAGCTCACAAGTTCGGCCTTGTTATCACTTGTTAGCAACTGTACTTTACTTACTGATATCAAAATGGAACATACAAGTATTGGAAAAGACATTGTAGCGAATAATTCTAATTATGTGATCGATTTTGGTTTGACCCCTCAATTAAAGTCTCTCTATTTGGCTCATAATTCATCGTTAAAAGATGAAAACCTCATACTATTTGCTACAATTTTACCCAATTTGCAGCTACTTGATTTGAGTGATTGCAATGGCATATCTGAAGAAGGTATTTGTCAAGTTTTAAAGAGATGTTGTAAGATTAGACATTTGAACTTAGCTAAGTGTAATGTTGCGAGGCTACTTGGATTTAACTTTGAAGTTTCGAACCTAGAAGTGTTGAACTTATCAGATACAAACCTTACCGATGAAACACTGTACGTGATCTCAAAGAATTGTCCTGGACTTTTGCAAATGATACTGGAAAAATGTTCTGTTGTCACAATGAAAGGAGTGAAGCACGTAGTTAAAAACTGCACGCAACTTAGAGAGATCAATTTGAGGGGTTGTGATAAAGTGCACCTGCATGCTAATAGTGTTTCCTTAATGGTATTTTCAAGGCCATCATTGAGAAAGATAACAGCTCCACCTAGTTTTGAATTGAGTGAAAAGAAGAAACTCTTGTCTCATCAATTATGCATTGTTTGGTAGCATTCTAAAAGTACTTTTGTCTGAAACGTAAGATGCTTTTGTTTCCTATTTACTTCTATGAAAAATTACCTCTTTTTTAAATGTATATTTTTAAAAGTTAGATGTTCATTTTTGTTGTTTGTTATGATTTTTCATTTGTAGCTCTTGGATCTTTTTATGAGTTAAGTTATAGTCTTTGTAAGTTTAAATCTATATATGCTTATAATGATTGTATCTGAGTGTTGTTTCATAGCATGAATTCATAGACATATGAGGTGATTTTTGCCATGAAGCACGGACATATACACATACACAGAGAACGGACGGACACTGACACCATCAATTGACATAATTTCATGTAATTATAAGTATCGGTGTCCGTGATTCATAGTTATGCATATTTTTTCTAAAAGTTTTTTTTTTACAAACTACTATTTGATGGTTAGCTTCCTCTGTTATGCACAAGCATTAATAACACTGCACACACTTTGTCTCTTTTGTTGCATAGTGACCAATTATGGTGTATCTAATTCTAAGGCTAATTGTAAGTACCTATATATGTGATCATCTGTAGATAAGTTTGGTTATGTAATTAGATTTTGGTTCTGATCTTGCAGTGCATTTGGAAAGCATATTGACTCTTGAAATTATGTTCAACAACGGCCGAACCAAATATGATGAATAGCCGAGAGTCTGGATAGCGAAGATGATTAGAAAAGGTTTGAAGGATAAGAAATGTTGATAGAGATAATAAAAGGATTAAGTGGCTGGAAATAAAGACCCTTTTTAATTTTATGTTTTCATATTCTTTCCCTTATCAACAATTGCAAAATTTCATGTATTTATAACTCTTATTCTGAGTTAGCTTAGTTTCAATGTTTCTGACAGCAGATTGTAGCATGGTTTATCTAATTGATATACTGTACTTATTAAATCTTTGATAGTACTAATCAAGAATTTTGTGTTGGCGCAACGGACACTCACTTGCACAAATGATAGGCACAACACGAGCTCGCCTGAGAACACACACAATAGGAACAGAACGCGCTCAAACACAAGCACACACGATAGGCGCACGGTGAGCCTATCTCACTGTCACAGATTTTGATTAATGGTGAAGAAGAAGAAGAAGAAGAAGAAGAAGATAAAGGGTATTTATACATTATTACTTGACATACAAGTTACTAGCTAGATCAAAACAAACTAACTAACTTTCTAACTAATCACATAACAACCTCTAAAACAGTTACTTACACTCTAAGTAAGTAACATGAATTAACCAATATCATAACATTTTGTTCGGTCTTTTGTTCAAAATGAAAACATTATCATATTTTGATACTGCCCCTCCGTCCCAATTTATAAGAAAAAAAAAAAACTTTCTTTGTTTCAAATTATACGTAAAAAAAACCGAGTTTTATGATTTTTAAGATTTATTTTTACATATTCTAATGAAATTATTATGAAAGTACATTTAATTTATTTTCTTTCTCATTTTCTCCAAATTATTTAGAGTTTAATAGAGATACACCGACCGTGTAAAATAATACCCAACACAATGTACATCTAGACAAAATTTATTTAATTCTATTTAAATATAAATTAATAAGAAAATATGTTGATGTCTAAAAGTATTGGTAGTTACAGCCATAGATAAGTTCTGTAAAAATTTTCATCAAGTTAGAGATAACTTCAACAGTGGAGATAATGTCTCAATTAAATCTCTTTTTTTTTTTTTTTTGGTCAAGATGTCTCAATTAAATCTCTAACTGGTCAAATATTAAAATAATCCTACTTAATTTAATCAATGGTTAAGATTTGTTAAAAATAAAAATTAGAATATTTTCACATTTCACAATTTTATCCCTTATCTCTTGTACATATCCATATGCATCTTCTCCAACTCATCAAAAAGAGTATATCTTCCTAAAAAAAAAGAGAGTATATATATATTAAAAAAACAGATTATATCTTTCATACGTGTAAAATAAAGCATAGTATATCTCTCATTAAAAAAAAAGATAAGAGTATATCATCTTCCTATATATATTTTTTTTGACACATCATCTTCCTATATTTAAAATCCGTAAAAAGTTGCTATTTTTTATAACTTGAGATTATATACTATTACTTATTCAGGTTTTGTCACTTTCTAGAACATAAAACAATGGCTGCAACAAAATTCTATTTACCTTATGATTGTTGGGAATCTGTCTTCAAATTCCTCGACGACCGCAGCGACGACGACAACAACAACTGTCGTCGCCACTTCAAGTCTCTCTCCCTCGTCTCCAAAGAGTTTCTCTCTATTACCAACACTCTTCAATCCTCACTCAATGTCTATAATCCAACACGTGCTTTTCTTCATCGTTTCTTCAAAAGGTTCACCAATCTCACCTCCCTCAACCTCTCCTACTTCCGCGGTGACCTTGATGCACTTCTCTCTCAAATCTCTTGTTTCCGATTGAACCTCACATCTCTCAATATCTCCAACCAACTTGTCATTCCCACAACTGGGTTAATGGCTTTCTCTTTAAAGATTACAACTTTGACCTCTCTCACATGTTCTAATATTCGTTGTATGACCAGATTCGACTTGTTTCTCATTGCTGACTTTTTCCCTTTACTCGAAGAACTCGACTTGAGTAACCCCGAGACAATCATCTTATTACTCCATGGAGCAGAGCCTTTTTCATTAGCACTTTTCAAACTCCGCAAGGTTAATCTCTCTGGTCATTACTACATCAACGATCAATGGCTTCGCCACTTGTTTAAGAACTGTAAGCATCTCAAAGAGGTAATCCTATTTGACTGCTCCGGTTTAACCAATGCCGATATTGCTTCTTTTCTCCGTGAGAGACCAACTTTGAGGTCTTTATCTCTTAACAATAGTTTGCAACAATTATACAATGAAGAGCAACTTACTTCACATTTCATTGACTCATTAGTGAGTTTGAAGGGTTTGACTTGCATTGATTGGTCTCATGTGCGAATTTCAGATGAGTTGCTCTACTCTATTGCAAGGGAAGGTCTTCCTTTAACGAGACTTGTCCTCCACAAGTGCACCGGGTATAGTTATGATGGAATATTTTCTTTGTTATCCAAGTGTCAATTTATACAACATTTGGATCTTCAAGAAGCCGAGTTTCTAAATGATAACCATGTTGCTGAGTTGTCTTTGTTTCTTGGTAATTTGGTGTCTATAAATCTTAGTGAGTGTAGGCTCACAAATTCAGCCTTGTTTGCACTAGTTCGGAAATGCCCTTCACTTGATGGGATCACAATGAATTGGATATCTATTTGGAAAAACAATGTAGAGAATTCTAATTCTTTGATGGATCGTGTTGAAAACCATCAATTGAAGTCTCTTCGTTTAGCTTACAACCCACGGTTGAGGGATAAAGACCTCAACATGTTCGCTTCCATTTTCTCCAATTTACAGCTCTTGGATTTAACTCATTGTTATTTCATATCTGAAGTATCTATCGGTCGAGTTTTTAGAAGATGTTATAAAATTAGGCATCTGAACTTATCTCACTGTACAAAAGTGAAGCTACATAGATTGAACTTTGCATTTCCCAAGCTGGAGGTGTTGAGCTTGTCAGGAACACATATTGATGATGAAGCACTCTCCACGATCTTAAAGAATTGTCGTGGGCTTTTGCAACTATTTCTACAAAATTGTCACAATATCACAGACAAGGGAGTGATGCATGTGATAAAATACTGCACGCAACTCAAAGAGATCAATTTGAGGCAATGTTATAAAGTGCATGCTGATCTTGTTGCTTCAATGGTATTTTTAAGACCATCATTAAGAAAGATAACTTCTCCATTCGATTCCAATTTCAGTTACATCGAGAAGAAACACTTATCATATCACGGATGTCATGTTTGTTAGCTTTACGAATACGCCCCACTAAAGTTTGAATTTTAAAATGTAAGTTTCATATGTTTTTAGATTTACTTCTCTGAGAAATTACTCTATTTTCTGATCTTAGTTCTTTTTATGAGTAGATTATTGTCTTTAGTTACTATTAAAAGCTTAATGCTCGGATAAAATTTATATAGACATTTGTTAGTGATTGTATTTGGGTGTTGTTTCACACATGAATGCATAAACTTTTGATTTTTTTTTTTGCTTATATAATTAAAAAGAGCTTTGTGACGTGATTGTATTTAGCTTCCTCAACAGTCTGATTCTGTTGCATTTGATTGTAAGGTTAATTGTAAATACTATATATGTGCAATCATATACAAATTAGTTGGTTATTCACAATTTATAATTAATTTAGTTTGTGATTATGATACTTTGTTACTTTTGTTCTTGTAGGGCATGTCTTGGAAAGCATATTGACTCTTGATCACTAATGAGAGGTCTCAATGAAGTAATGCTACTCATTATCCCATTGCCATAATTGATTTTTAATGTCTTGTACTAATTAGCAATACTTCTTCTATCATGAATACTGTCTTAGATCATTGGATAATGGCATATTGTTTCTTCATATTCAACTATTGATATTTATGTCTTATTTTATTTTCAAGAAAAAAGTCATTAATATCACCAAATGCTTCTACAAAGTTAAGTCAAATTCTTGTTCATATGGAAATGTCATTATAATTTGCAACTTTATTAACAAAAATTCTAATTAGTGTTCCTGAAACACTAGTAATAAGAAGTGTATTCGATGTTTATTAAAAATAGTCAAGCGAAGCTAACGATTTTTTCGCTTTATTGACAACCGCTTCAGTAGTCTTGACTTGCTTATTAAAGCTCAAATCATTTCTAGACTTTCAAATTGACCACAAAATTGCATGCCAAATAATCATCAAACCCTTCTCTTTTTTGTTCCTCCCCAAAGCAAGAAACATTGCAAAGGAAATAGAGGTTTTGAAACATATATCAACAAAAATTTCTAATTAATATCATTTTCGTCCATGTAAGTTCGTGATTTTTTGGTTTTAGTCTCTATATCTTTTTTTGATGCAAATTAGTCCCTATATGTTCAAATCTTTTAATTTTAATCCCTTAAAACTAAAATTGTAAGAAAACTCTTAATTTTAATTCGGTACAATAATCCTCTTAGTGTGTATAGTAACAATCTGGGAAACCGTTTGTTGTGTCAAAGTGGGTATTCATCCAATAAATTTTATATTGAGTAGTTGGAAGAAAAATGAACAAAAATGCTATTATAAATATGAAGAGTTATATTGAGTTTTGTTCACCACAATAACTCTAGTATTTCGAAAGAATTTTGAGCAGCTGTGAGTTTTGAGGAAGCTTTGCAATTTTTGCGTGCAAAAATCATAGTTGAGAGAAGCTTTGCAATTTTAGTCTTGTAAAAAATTGCAATTGTGTGAAAATTTGATAGGTTGCAATTTCACCTTGTAAAAATTGTAGATTTGGTAATAAAATATTATTGAGTAAAAAATTGCAGTTGAGAGAGTTTGCAATTATTAGTCTTGTAAAAGATTGCAATTGGGTGAAAGTTTGATACGTCGAAATTTTATCTTGTACAAATTGCAGATTTGGATCAATCGTTAGTTGGTTTAGTGGTGATTGCGCTGAATTTGGTAGGGAGGACCACGGTTCGATCCCCTGCAACTGCGATCGGGATGAGGCTGGAACCACTTGATGCCAGAACTGACATCCGAACCAGATTCAACTGGTGGTGAAAACAAAAACAAAAAAATTGCAGATTTGGTAATAAAATATTATTGAATTTTTTTTTTTTTTTGGTTTACAATGAAGCTGAGTATCGAACTGTCGACTTTTAGCATATTATCAAAACTCCTTATCACGGGAGTGGTTATGGTGCATAAACTTTTTCCTTATGCACCGTGCATAAATAATAAAAATTGCTTAATACACCCCCCAGATTGCTTAGCGCACCTCCCAGATTACTTAGCGCACCCCCCAGATTTTTATCGCACCCCCCAAATTTCTAACGCACTCCCTAAAAATATGGGGGGTGCGCTAAGTAATTTAGGGGGTGCACTAGAAATCTGGGGGGTGCACTAAACAATTTTGTGTATTTATGCACGGTGCATAAACATGGCTTATGCACCATAACTTGTGCCCCTTATCACTAGACCAAACCTAATAATTTTATTATTGAATTAATTGTGTTTAGTTTTATTTATTATTTGAAGATTCTGTTTATTTTTTATTTATTGTATGAATTTTTTTTTATTGCTTTCCCAACACGATCAAGCATAGTTTTTTGGATAAATAGGTTAATATCCCCTTTAATGTAAATTTTTCTTTTGATTCACCCCTTGCAAAGTAAATTTTTTTGGTTTCCCCTTTGGGTGCAAGGAATTTGTACTTTTTAAATCGGTTTGAACAAAATAACCGATTTAAAAAGTGCACCAAAGGGGCGAGTCCAAAAAATTCAACATTGCAAGGGGCGGGTCAAAGAAAAAAAAAATTACAGGGAGAGAAAAACAAAACTCGCCCACATTACAGGGGTATCAACCTATTTACCCTAGTTTTTTAAAAACTCTGAAAATGTCTGTTGCAAAGGCTAAGAAATCCAGCTTTGAATCTACCAATGACAAAATTAGATGTCTCTTTGATGAAGTTAGGTTGAAGATGATCAAACCCATAAGATTTTTTATTTTTTTTTGGAAATTTTACTTTTAACAAAAATTAATTAAAAAATTGTAAATTATTGATTTGGAGTTGCCACATAAATAGATTCTAACAATGAACCAATAGAATCAAACTTCAATTCAAATTACTGATTAAAAAATTGTAAATTATTGATTTGGAGTTGCCACTTCGATCCTCTTTCAATATAATCATCCAACATTCCTGTTCCTCCAAACTCTATTCCACATTACAAGCACAAGCTACTTCCAGAGTATACAACATTCCAAATTGGGCACAAAAGGGTTACGTGTAAAAAAAACAGAGTATATCAAATTTTAAAAACAGAGTATATCTTATTAAAAAAACAGAGTATATCTTCCTATATTCAAAATCTGGCTACATTTTATAACTTGACATTATATATTAATTAATTATTCAGGTTTTGTCACTTTCTATAACCTAAAACAATGGCTGCAACAAAATTTTATTTACCTGATGATTGTTGGGAATCTGTCTTCAAATTCCTCGACGACGGCAGCGACGACGACAACAATCGTCGTCGCCATTTGAAGTCTCTCTCCCTTGTCTCCAAACAGTTTTTCTTTATTACCAACGGTCTTCAATTCTCACTCAATGTCTATAATCCAACACGACCTTTTCTTCATTACCTCTACAAAAGGTTCACCAATCTCACCTCCCTCAACCTCACCTACTTCCGCGGTGACCTCGACGCACTTCTCTCTCAAATCTCTTGTTTCCGATTGAACCTCACATCTCTTAATATCTCCAACCAACCTGTCTTTCCTGCAAATGGGTTACGAGCTTTCTCCCTAAAGATTGCAACTTTGACCTCTCTCAATTGTTCTAATATTCGTACTATCAGCAAATTCGACTTGTTTCTCATTGCCGAATGTTTTCCTTTACTTGAAGAACTCAACCTCAGTAACCACCTCAGTAACCACGGGAAACTCTACTTCTCATACTTATCAAATGACAGAAGCTTACATCATGGAGTAGAGACTCTTTCATCTGTACTTTCCAAACTCCGCAAGATTAATCTCTATGGTCATTACTACATCGAGGATAAATTGCTTCATCACTTGTTTAAGAACTGTAAGCATCTCCAAGAGATCATCATATCTGACTGCTCTGGTTTAACCAAGGACGGTATTGCTTCCGCTTTCGGTGAGAGACCAACTTTGAGGTCTTTATCTTTTTACAGTTTCCAACGGTTATACAATGAAGCGGAACTTACTTCACATTTCATTGACTCATTAGTGAGTTTGAAGAGTTTGACTTGCATTGATTGGTTACATTTGCAAATTTCGGATGAGTTGCTCTACTCTATTGCAAGGGAAGTTCTTCCTTTGACGAAACTTGTCCTCCAAAAGTGCACCGGCTATAGTTATGATGGAATATTTTCTTTGTTATCCAAGTGTCAGTGCATACAACATTTGGATCTTCAAAAAGCCGAGTTTCTAAATGATCACCATGTTGTCGAGTTGTCTTTGTTTCTTGGTAATTTGGTGTCTATAAATCTTAGTGAGTGTATACAGCTCACAAATTCAGCCTTGTTTGCACTCGTTCGAAAGTGTCCTTCACTTAATGAGATCAAAATGCAGTCCATATCTATTTGGAGAAAGGAAGTAGAGAATTCTAATTCTTTGATGGATTGTGTTGTAAACCATCAATTGAAGTCTCTTCATTTAGGTCACAACCCACGGTTGAGGGATAAAGACCTCAACATGTTTGCTTCCATTTTCTCCAATTTACAGCTTTTGGATTTAACTCATTGTGATTTCATATCTGAAGTATCTATTGGTCAAGTTTTTAGTAGATGTTATAAAATTAAGCATTTGAACTTATCTCACTGTACAAGAGTGAAGCTACATAGATTGAACTTTGCATTTCCGAAGCTGGAGGTGTTGAACTTGTCAGAAACATATATTGATGATGAAGCACTCTACATGATCTTAAAGAATTGTTGTGGGATTTCGCAACTATTTCTACAACATTGTAAACATATCACAAACAAGGGAATGATGCATGTGATAAAATACTGCACCCAACTCAAAGAGATCAATTTGAGGGATTGTTACAATGTGCATGCTGATGTTGTTGCCTCAATGGTATTTTTAAGGCCATCATTAAGAAAGATAAGTTCTCCATTATATTCCAATTTCAGTGACATTGAGAAGAAACACTTATCGTATCGCGGATGCTATGTTTGTTAGCATTACGAATATGCCCCGCTAAAGTTTGAATTTTAAAATGTAAGTTGTTTATGTTTTTAGATTTACTTCTCTGAGAAATTACTCTATTTGCTGATCTTAGTTCTTTTTATGAGTATATTATTGTCTTTAGTTAGTATTAAAAGTTTAATGCTCGGATAAAATTTGTATAGACATTTGTTAGTGATTGTATTTGGGTGTTGTTTCACACATGAATGCATAAACTTTTGAATATTTTTTTTTTGCTTATATAATAAAAGAGCTTTGTGATGTGATTGTATTTAGCTTCCTCAACAGTCTGATTCTGTTGCATCTGATTGTAAGGTTAACTGTAAATACCTATATATGTGCTAATTGGTTATTTAATTGGTGAATTTGAAGAGTTTGGTTATTTAATTGGAAAATGATCATAAAAAAATGCCACTTTACAAAAAATGTAGAAGCCACGATTAGATACATCATAACACACACAATCCTTATGAGTGACTATACCCCATAAATGCACACCGAGTTTTAAAAAGACATAAAAAGGAGAATAAGATCAACAAGCGTAGAAGGAAGACAATTGATCAAGAAGACAGTTGTGGAAAGAGCCTCCGTCAAAACTCGAGATGACACGGAAGCTAGAAGAAGTAAGGTGCGTGTTACATCAAGCAAATGACGATTCTTGCATTCTTCCATCCTATTTCGTTGGGGGATATTGAGACAAGAGCGTTGAGAGAAAATGCCATTGAAGAAATTCATGAAATCCATGAGAAATGACTCACCATCAGATTACATTAAATTGAGTTTCAATATATGTCAGAAATTTCTTAAACATAGAAAACAATTTAGATATAGACCCAAGAAAATATATCCAAGTAAAACAACTATACTCATCAATAAATTAAATGTGACGAAATATTTATAGTGAGCATGATGAACTACAAGAGACAATATACCTATTGGAACAAAATGTGTTCAAGCAATATATCATCTATTAAGGCTCCGTTTGGCCCGGCTTATTTTTTACTTTTTATTTTAGCTTAAACGAAATAAAGAAATATAAAATTATATTTGACACTATTTCTCCTTAAAAGTATTAGAGAAATAAAGTAAATAAGTAAAAAATAAAAAAAAATAAAGTCAAACACAATTTTTTCCTTCTTTACTATTTTTAAGGAGAAGAAAAAAAGAGGAAAATAAGCCGGGCCAAACGGAGCCTAAGTGTTTTGAAAATAACAAACATTTAATTTAACAAAATGGAATAATTTATTTAATTGTGTGTTCAAGTGCGTAGGAATTAGAAACAAACTTAGAAATAAATCAAAAAATTCTCACGATCCTCTATACAAAATGATTTAGTCTTCATCAAAATATTCTTCGTATGAACATTTGTGTATCAAGTCTTAATCAAAAAGAAAAAAACAGAGATTATATGGATCATCATCCTCTATACTAGAAAAGAAGATAAGTATTCAAATTCAATGCCTTGTCCATCATATGGATAAACTACTGAAGAATACAGAAAAATATTGTGTTCATCTAGATTTACTCAACAATATAGAAGATCAGAAAGTTAAAGTCAATATTTTTCATCTCAAGACATAAATTGAAGACTTTACTCAAAAATATTGTGAGCAATGCATCTCTATTCTGACAAAGGAAGAAACCATGTTGAGTGAGAATTCAAATTTCGACCAAAAGAGTGTTCATAGTGTTTGATGGTGCTCCAAATAAAATTTGGTATGCCGTGGATTAGAAAACTAAGAAATAGTTTTATTAAATTTTTTTTTGTGAGAAAAGGAATAAGAATCAAAATTAATGAGTTTGTCTAACATATGTAATATTGCACATGTTAAATAATCAAAAGTAATAATTTTTTATTGAAAAATAACAATTATTTATTAAAAAATTATACTTAATATAAAATGCACAAGTGCAAATACAAATTTACTATTTTGAACTTGTTAACATGTACAAATTTGTACATGATAGTACTAATTTACCAAAGAAATTACTAATATACTATTAATTTGTATTTAGAAAAATACAACAACATTATCAAAAAAAGAAAAATAGAACAAGGAATTTGCAATGGTATAAAAAAATTCCAATTCAATTTTTTTTTTTGGTTTTTCACCACCAGTTTAATCTGGTTCGGGGGTCAGTTCTGGCATCAAGTGGTTCCAGCCCCCTCCCGATCGCAGTTGCGGGGGATCGATTCCAATTCAATTTTAATTACCCGCATCAATTGTTCCCATGATCTTAATTTAAGTATTTTGTATCGGCATTTTATATGCAAGAGCTAGAGTTCGAATCTTACATACTCCAATTATTCACCTTAGAAACTGTAGCCACTAGATTATCTAAAGAGAAAAAAAAATAAGGTTAAAATATATTTTTAGTTCATATAAAATTATTAAATTTTGTTTTCGATCCATATAAAATTGTGTAACTATTCTTAAACTTAACTTTTAAATTTTTAAATAATTTTTTTCAAACATGGTTAGAATACTATAAAAAAATTTCATTATAAAATTTAGAACTTTTTTAAAATGAGAAGAATTAAATATGAATTTTTTAAAATTCAAACAATAAAAATAACGAAAATATCAACTTAGAAATTTTGAGATTTTTTTCAAAAAACTTTTTATAATATACTTAAACATGTATACAAAACAATTATTCTTTTTTTCTTTTTTCTTGTAATTATCTTATTTTTCTTTTTTTAATAATAATGAACTATAGGTGGAGGACGAGAAAGGATCTATCCCTACCTTGACATTTAGTTGCTCTTAGTTTATAAAAAAAAAATTACGTGCATAATAATTTTTAAACCTAAATATTTCACTTTTTTATAGAGAACAAAAACAAAAGTTGATTATTTTTTTTAACCAAAAAACCAAAATTTGATAATTTTCTGGTAGAAAGATACGAGTACTATTTAACTTAACAAATAAGTCAAATCTAAGCTAAATCCTTATTCTAAAATCGTGTGCGGCAGCATATTGCAGAACATGAACACCACAATGAAAAGAAAGAGAATAACAACAACAACAAATTCTTCTTCACAACTTTCTGAAACAACATCAACAGTAGCAGCATCATCAGAGTTTTATTTACCTGATGAATGTTGGGAATTGATCTGCACATTCCTCGCCGATGGCAATCACAGCTACTTGGAATATCTTTCCCTTGCTTGCAAACGCTTCCTCTCCATCACCAACCGTCTTCGAGACTCTTTCACTATATCTGACTCAACACTCCCGTTCATTCCGACTCTATTCCACAGGTTCCCCAACCTTGAATCACTCCACATCACAAGCTTCCAAGGTGACCTTAATGCTCTACTCCGCCAAATTTCCAAATTCCCATTAGAAGACCTTGAATCACTCGAACTCTCAAACCTTTCCAAATTCCCCTCAAAAGGGTTACGAGCTTTCTCCAAAAAGATTACAACTTTGACCTCTTTCGCATGTTCCAACATTGGTCTTTTTCGCAACAAGGACTTCTTTCTTATCTCCAATTGTTTCCCTTTTCTTGAAGAACTTCATCTTCATCTGCAGCACGACAATCTATCTTCTCAATTTATTGGGATTTGGTTGAAGGTCATGTTCACCGTGCTTCCTGAACTTCGCAAGATTAAACTCTCTGGTGATGGTTTTTTATACTTAAACTACGATTCATTGCTTTTGCACTTGTGTAAGAAATGTGAGTTTCTTGAAGAGGTTGTGATGTTGAGTTGTAAATTCTTAACTCATGATGGCATTGCTTCTGCCATCAGCCAGAGACCAACTTTGACGTCTCTCGGTTTTAGATGGAGCGGATATAAAATCCAGGAAAACATTAGTTCACACTTTATTGACTCCTTGGTAAATTTGAAGGGCTTAACTTGTGTTAATTTGTTGTGTACACAAATCTCGGATGAGTTGCTTTCCTCTATTGCAACGGCAGAGCTTCCTTTGAGAAAGTTTATCCTTCAATATTGCATTGGTTATAGTTATGCTGGAATCTTTTCTTTGTTATCCAAGTGTCAACATATACGACATTTAACTCTTCGACGTGCTGATTTTCTTAATGACCACCACATTGCCGAGTTGTCTATATTTCTTGCTCATTTGGTGTATATAAACCTTACCGAGTGTTGGCAGCTCACAGATTCAACCTTGTTTGCACTTGTTAGGAACTGTCCTTCACTTAGAATTATCAGAATGGAGCATACAAGTATTGGAGAAAACATTGGAGAGAGTTCTAATTCTTTGACGGATTTTGTTGTGAACCCTCAATTAAAGTCTCTCTATTTGGCTCACAATTCATGGTTAAGGAATGAAAGCCTCACAATGTTTGCTTCAATTTTCCCCAATTTGCAGTTGCTTGATATGAGCTATTGCTATAACATATCTGAAGAAAGTATTTATCAAGTTTTAAAGAGATGTTGTAAGATTAAACATTTGAACTTAACCAAGTGTAATTTAGTGAAGCTAAATATATTGAACTTTGAAGTTCCCAAGTTGGAGGTGTTGAACTTGTCAGATACAAGTGTTGATGATGAAACACTTTACGTAATCTCAAAGAATTGTTGTGGGCTTTCGCAATTGTTATTGGAAAGTTGTAACAATGTGACAAATATGGGAGTGAAACATGTGGTAGAGAACTGCACACAACTTAGAGAGATCAATTTGAGAAATTGTTATAAAGTGTCTGCTGATATTGTCAACAATATGGTACATTCAAGAACATCATTGAGAAAGATATTGTTTAAGTGACAAAAATAGGTAACTCTTTTGGCATCGAGGATGTCATGTTTTCTAGTATTCTGAAAGTGCTATGTTGAATTTTGAATTCTGAAATGTAAGATATTTTTTTGTTTCTCAATTTACTTTTCTAAGAAGTTACTTTACTTTATAATGTGTGTTTGCTCATCAGTCAGTACATTATAATTACCTAAGCAATTGTGTGAGTTTCATTTAATGTACAATGAAATGCATGCAGGACTTTGGTGTTATATGCAAATTTTAATTTTATTGTTTTCATAGCTTTGCCTTGAATTATGTTTCATGGATAAGATTCTGACAGAATATATTTTTATTTTACTCTTTTCATGATCCAATGGTTTCAGATGGAATTGGCTGATGAGAACATCAGTATCATCATGTGATTCAATTATGATAGAAGGGACCATGATTCTACTCTAATGTCATAATATAATATTTTTCATGAAAGATAAAATTCAAATCAATCTTTTAGCACTTTCAGAATACTAGAAAACATTTTCCCAACAAAATAAAAGAATACTAGCAAACAAGACATCCATGATCCAACGCGAGTTTCCATTTCTTGCAACTAGGAAATATACGAGGAGTCATTATCTTTCTCAATGATGGCCTTGAAAGTACAATCGTCATCCATGAATCAACATGAGGATCCACATTATGACAATGCCGCAAATTTATCTCTCTAAGTTGTGTGCAGTTTAATATTGCTTTTCTTACTCCCTTGTCTGTGATATGATAACAATGTTCTAACTCCAGTTGTAGTAGTCGACAACAACTCTTTGCGATCACATACAATGTTTTATTATCAACTTCTGAATTTGACAAATTCAATACCTCCAATTTGGTAAATTGAAAGTTCGTTCCAAGTAGATTTATTCTTGGACAAGATGCCAAGCTCAAAATCAAATCCATAATTTGCCACTGTCTTAAAACTTCAACAAAACCTTCAGATATTCGATGGCAATCACTCATGTCAAGCACCAGCAAGTTTGGGCAAACGGAAGCAAATATTTCGATGTTTTCTATTTTCATCAATGAATTGTGAGCCAAATGGAGAGACTTCACTTGAGGGTTCACAACAAAACCATAATTCTCTACACAAAAAATTTCAATACTTGTGTATTCCATTCGGATCTCATTGATGAAACGACAATTTCTAATGAGTGCAAATAATGATGATTCTGTGAGCATACTACACCGACTAAGGTTTATAGACACCAAATAACGAAGAATTGAAGACAACTCGGCAACAAGTTCATCATTTAAAATAAAGCTATATTGAAGATCCAAATGTTGTAGAAATTGACACTTGGATAACAAACAAAACAGTCCAGCATAACTATAGTCACTACAATGTTTGAGTACTAGTTTCTTCAAAGGAAGGCCTTCCTCTGCAAGAGATGACAAAAGTTGATCGGATATACGCGAAAATGACAGATTAAGACAAGTCAAACCCTTCAAACACTTTAGAGAATTAATCAACTCCGACTTAACATACATCCTTCCCACACTTTTAGAGAAAGAAATGGATAAAGACTTTAAATTAGGTCTCTCACGGATCGCAGAATCAATGCCAGCATGAGTTAAGTTTTTGCAATCAAGCACAGTAATCTCTTCAAGAAACTTACACTTCTTGCAAAGATCGAAAAGGAATGAGTCGTCAATGTAGTAATCACCTAAGAAATTAACAAAATTAGAGGTTTCTTGTTGGTTTAGGAGAGGAACATACATAGGATTAAGAGTGATAAAGATAACAAAATAACAATTCAAAAACAACATTTGCCATTAAAAAATGTTAGTATTACCTGAGAGATTAACTTTCCGAAGCTCGGGAAGTTTTGATGGCAATATATTTGTATTTCTATCAATATGTTTTGGAAAGCCGAGGTCGAGTTCTTGAAGAGAAGGATAACAATCAGCAATGATAGAAAAGTCATATTTATGGATAAAAATAATGTGGGAACAAGTGAGAGAGGTCAATGCTGTAATCTTTTGGGATAAAGCTCGCAACCCATTTCGGGGAATGGTGGAGTGGTTAGAGAGATCTAATGATTTGAGGTTTAAAGGGAAAAAAGAGATTTGAAGGAGAACCTCGTTGAGATCACCTCGGAAATAAGTGAAGTTGAGGGAGGTGAGGTTGGTGAACCTTTGGAAGAGGCGACAAAGGATTGGATCAGGAAGGGAACAAGAGAATCGGAGGCCACGCTCATTGGAGGTTGTGATCTTCTGTTTACAGAATGTGAGAGAGATTCGGACACGGTTGATGATGGTGAAGAACTGTTTGCAAACAAGGGAGAGAGGCTCCAAATAGCGATCATCGTTAGTGTTGAGGAATCCGATGACACACTCCCAACATTCTGGTGGTAAATAGAAATCTTTTGCCATTGTTTTATCTGTTACATATCAATCAATATTATTGTGAATTTCAATTGAGTGATATTATGGTGTAATAGGATGATAGTTTAAAATTGAGTGATAGTATGACTGAGTATAGCAACTACATGCATATATTTTGCAGGTTAGTTCCTAAATTGTCTGCAACAGATTAGTTCCTACATATGAAAAAGATTAGTGAAAAAAAAGATTAGTTCCTAAAATTTAATTATCTTATCAATTAAATTTAAAATCTATTCATATTAGATTTTTGTATTTTTTTCTGTGGTGTCTATTCATATTAGATTTGAATCTATAAGGAATTGTTTTAGTAAAAAGAAATTATTAGAAACATTTATTTTTGAAAGGTAGGAGCAGTATTGAATCATTTTATTTATTTGGTTTTATCACTAGTTATTTAATAATTTTATTTTTTCTAACTACTAAGTATTAAAGGTCCATTTAAATTGACTTATTTTTAAAATTATGCAAACAACTTATGCAAATAAATAAAATGATAAGCGACACAGAATGAGTATTTGGTTTGGTTGCAAATTAATTTGAGAAGCCCGGTAAAAGTTTGTAATAATATTCACTCACTGATAAAAATAGAGGACGTTTGTCACGTGAGTATATAGCTCAGTTGGTAAGGACATTGCATGTAAGATACAACTTAAAAGGTGAAATTCTTCGCCAGAGGTTTCTGCGGCTTTTTGGTATTTCCACACAACAGGATGCAGTGGTGAGCAATATGGGGAGCTGAGAGGGTGGTCTGTGGCGGTGGGGGTTAACGACATTGCATGTAAGAATTCATATTGTATCACACTCAACTTAACCTAACCCCTCAAATCAGAGTGGAATGCAAGGGAGAATAAGGATTTCTGAAGAAATCACTCTAATGTCATAATTTAATATTTTTCATGAAAACAGAAAAAGTTTATGGGTAATAAAGATAAAATTCAAATCAATGTTTTAGCACTTTCATAATATACTAGCAAACATTTTCTCAAAAGAAAAAAATAAAAATACTAGCAAACAAGACATCCATGATCCAGCGCGAGCTTCCATTCCTTGCAACCAGGAAATAAAAGAGGAGTCACTATCTTTCTCAATGATGGCCTTGAAAGTATAATCGTCATCCATGAATCAACATTAGGATCCACATTATAACAACGCCGCAAATTTATTTCTTTAAGTTGTGTGCAGATTAATACTGCTTTTCTCACTCCCTGGTCGGTGATATGACAACAATGTTCCAAGTCCAGTTGTAGCAGCCGACAACAACTCTTTGCGATCATATGCAGTGTTTTATTATCAATTCCTGAATTTGACAAATTTAAAACCTCCAATTTGGTAAATTTAAAGTTCGTCCCAAGTAAATTTATTCTTGGACAAGATGTCAAGTTCAAAATCAAATCCATAATTTTGCACCGTCTTGAAACTTCAACAAAACCTTCATGTATTCGATAGCAATAACTCATGTCAAGCACTTGCAAGTTTGGGCAAATGGAAGCAAATATTTTGATGTCTTCTATCTTCATCAATGAATTGTGAGCCAAATGAAGAGACTTCACTTGAGGGTTCACAACAAAACCATAATAATTCTCTCCACAAAAATTTCCAATACTTGTGTATTCCATTCGGATCTCATTGATGAAACGACAATTTCTAATGAGTGCAAATAATGATGATTCTGTGAGCTTACTACACTGACTAAGGTTTATAGACACCAAATAACGAAGAATTGAAGACAACTCGGCAACATGTTCATCATTTAAAATAAAGCTATATTGAAGATCCAAATGTTGTAGAAATTGACACTTGGATAACAAACAAAACAGCCCAGCATAACTATAGTCACTACAACGTTTGAGTACTAGTTTCTTTAAAGGAAGGCCTTCCTCAGCAAGAGTTGACAACAGTTGATCGGATATACGCGAAAACGACAAATTAAGACAAGTCAAACCATTCAAACACTTTATAGAATTAATCAACTCAGACTTAACATGCATCTTAATTCCGATTTTCTTAGAGAAAGAAATGGATAAAGACTTTAAATTAGGTCTTTCGCGGATCGCTGAAACAATGCCACCATGAGTTAAGTATTTGTTATCAAGCAAACTAACCTCTTCAAGAAACTTATGATTCTTGCAAAGAGAGAAAAGGAATGAATCGCCAATGTAGAAATCACCTAAGAGAACAACAAAATTAGAGGTCGCTCGATTCGGACTTCATTCATATACTAAAATAGCAAACAAATACAAGAGTCGAAGATAGCTAAAAATACATATAAAATTTTCAGTAGACAATATAGCGCTAATAAACCAAAATATTTTTATACATAGAAAAGGGACATAGAGATAAGAGTGATATATAAAGATAACAACATAACAACCAACAATTAACATTTGTTATTATTAACAAAAAAATATAATTACCTGAGAGATTAACTTTCCGGAGGTTGGGAAAGTCCGATGGCAATATATTTGCATTTCCATCAAACTTTTCTGGAAAGCTGAGGTCGAGTTCTTCAAGGAAAGGATAAGAATCAACAATGACCGAAATATCATAACTACTGATAAAAAAAATGTGGGAACAAGTGAGAGAGATCAATGTTGTAATCTTTTTGGACAAAGCTCGCAACCCAATAAAGGGAATGGTGATGTGGTTTGAGAGATTTAGTGATTTGAGATTCAGAGGGAAACAAGAGATTTGAAGGAGAAGCTCGTTGAGATTACCGCAGAAATAAGTGAAGTTGAGGGAGGTGAGGTTGGTGAACCTTTGGAAGAGGCGACAAAGGATTGGATCAGGGAGGCTATAAATGCCATCAGAGGTTGTGATCTTCTGTTATTAAAAACATACACCAAATGTGTTTTGAGCATGTAGTATACATCTAAAGTTTCTCTGCCTTCTCTCTATCCTTCTAACCCTAATAACAGCCGCCACCCCCTTCACAGTTCAAAATCCCCAACTGATACAATGCAATAATTGAGAACGGTGGTGCGAGGAGATCTCCACTCCGCACCACCACGCTTCTGTTTCTTATTTCTTCGTCGTCCTGGTTGTTTCTTCGTTTTGGTATTTTTTGTTCTGTTTCTGTATGTTCTTCTTCTTCATCACTCTGTATTGTTTCTGTTGTGTTGTTCTTCTTCTTCGTTTCTGTTTTCGGTGTTTATTTTCGTTCTCTGTTCTTGCTTCACGTTTTCGTTTTCAGATCTGGTTTTTTGTATTTGTTTTTTTCCGTTTCTGGTTGTTTGGTTTAGACTTGGTTGGATTCGACTCCGGCCAAACGTGGGTGTATGGCGAAGCTCCGGCGGAGGGTTTTTGGCCCTCGGTGGTGGTTGTTGTGTGCGATTTGGAGGTGTGGTTCGGGTGTTGTTTCCGCGGCAGGTTCTGATGGTGGTTTGGTGGGGTTTTGTTTTGACAGTAATGAAGTTTGGTGGGGTTTTGCTAGTAGTAGGGGTCCTTGCCACCTCGCCAGATTTCGATCTGGTCTCCTCCTCTGCCGTCTTGCTCAGGTCCGGCCACCGCTGTGTTGGTGATTTAGGTGTACTCTGAATTCCTCCGCCGTTGCTCTTCCTTCTCCGTCGCCTTTTGGTTTCGTTTCTTCTGCTCAGTGGGTGTTGGTGATTGGTAGCTGCCGGTGCTACCATGTTTAGGTGTTGTGTGCTCGTTTTTCTCAGTGGTGGTGGTGGTGGAAGTGTGCGACGAAACCGTGGTGGTGGTGGTGGTGCGTGGTGGCTGTCAGTGGTGGCGGTGTGCTCTGTTTAGGCGGTGGTGGAGTGCTCTGTTTAGGTGGTGGTGTTGTGCTCTGCTTAGGTGGTGGTGGTGAAGGGGTGGTGGTGATGCTTCTGTTTAGGTGCTGTTTGGTTTTGGTGGGATTTGTTTGAAGGTGCTCTAGCAGTGGTGTTGGTGGTGGTGGTGATGGACTGAGGTGGTGTTTGGCTAGGGTTTTTTTCCTTGGTCTTGGTAGTTGTCCTGGCGTGCCCAAAAGGGTGGGGTACGTAGACACTCCGTGTTGACGGACGTTGTCGTTTTATCGTACCTCTGGGACGAATTGGTGATGGAGCGGTGGTGGATGGTTAATACCGAGTGTGTGTGGATTCTCCCTGATATAAGAGTCTCTGACCAATTTCAAATCTGGTGAGATTTGCAGGACTCTTTGGAGTCGCTGAGGGGTGTTCAAGTCTGTTGAGACTTGCAGGTCTCTGGTATCTGGTCGAACTCTACGGCATCAGGTATTGACTGTCGATTCTCTGACTACAGGGGTCCCTCAACCTTTGACTTTCGGGGCTACTTTCTGGGTCTAATGGGCTGAGTAATTTTAATTCGAGTTCAGAAGTTAGTGCCTAGTGGTGTCTCCTAGGGCCGGGTAGGGGTTTTCTCTGGTGGATTTAGCGAATCAATATTGGTGTATGGGTGGTTTGGGGTGTTTGATTTGGTGTTAGTAATTGTGTTATATCACGTTACCTTTTGTTTGTATGTTTCCTCGATAATTCCTTTCACTTCTTGTGGAGGAGTTGTCTTTTAATAAAATTTAGCCGATTCAAAAAAAAAAAAGAGGTTGTGATCTTCTGTTTACGAAATGTGAGAGAGATTCGGACACGGTTGGTGATGGAGAACAACATTTTGCAAACAAGGGAGAGAGGCTCCAAATTGCTGTCGCCGTCATTAGTGTTGAGGAATCTTATGACACACTCCCAACACTCCCAACACTCTTGTGGTAAATACAAATCCCCTGCCATTGTTTATCTGTAACATATCAATCAATCAATATTATTGTGCATTTCAATTGAGTGATATTATTATCGTGTAATATGAATCTGATAGTCTAAAATTAAGTGAGTATAGTAACTGCATGCATGTATTTTGCAGATTAGTTCCTAAATTGGCTGCAACAGATTAGTTTAAAATAACGGCAAGTTTATAAAAATTAGTATTAAAATCTGAATAATAAATAATAAATATAGTTAAGTATATATAGTAAAGTTATTAAAATTAGCAACTTTTACGGATTTTGGATAAAGAAAGATAATATTCTCTGTTTTTTTATGAGTGATATTCTCTGTTTTTTTATGAGATATATACTCTGTTTTACTCTGTTTTTCTCTATTTTTTTTTATGAGAGATATACTCTGTTTTACTCTGTTTTTTTTTTTTATGGGAGATATAATCTGTTTTTTTTTTTAACACGTATAGAAGATATACACTCTGTATGGAAAACATTCAAATTTTCCAAGTTCAGTTTTATGTAATGTAATACTCCAAAGTGTAAGCCTTACCTTGTTATAAATATACACTGCAGAGAACAAACAATGCATTCTACAACAAGCAATTTTTTTGGTTTATGTGCTTTAATTTCCTTCATCCGGACAACACATCAATAAGTTTAAAAATTTAGTTTATTTATTATTATATTGCAATGATGTTATAGTAAATGAGAACTTATACTATACACAAGATGCATTTGGCGCGGCTTCATTTTACATCAAGTGGACCTTCAAATTTATGTTGATGAGATTATTTTTTTAAATCTCATGCAAAGTGAATTTGAGATGAACATGATGGAAGAGCTTGAATTTTTTCTTGAAGAACATTCTGACGTATCTTTCTTTTGGTTAAAGACTTCATCAGCTGTCTTTCGGTCCACACTAAAACGGAGAGACTTTAATTGATTGCTTGTAGCAAACATCGTTGTACACTCTTTCGGTTTTAAATAACTGGAAAAGGATAAAGACTTCAATGTTAGTCTCACATAGAGCAGCATCAGTTATTTTATGACAGTGGAACATATAGGAAATCCTGCTCCCCATCCATGGACGGAGCTAGAAGGGGGACCAACAGAGGCTGCGGTCTCCTTTAAATTTCTTTAAAAAAAGTTATACTAGTATTTTTTTTTTGACAGTAAAATTATACTAGTATTTGTTATTATATTATTGGCTTAAAAAAATTTATACTAGTAAAACTTGAAACTTAAATAATGTAATCTTTTTAGCAAAAAAAAATAAATAATGTAATCTTAGCCCCACCAAAAAGATTAGTTATTGGAACATGACATGAAAAGAGCATGATTTATTAAGCAAAAACACATTTCAACTAACAACTCAAGAACACATAATTAAGTCATACCATTCCCAGTTTGCATTAGAATATCATCCAGCTGAGCTCTTCAAATTTGTCTATCTATTTTGTATAATCGGAGAACTAACAAACTTTTTCCTCCCATTGTAGAGATTAAGGCCCCGTTTGGATTAGCTTATTTTTGAGCTTATGCAATTTTTATATATTATTATAAGTTTGTCAAGGTAGCTTATGATAAAATAACTTATAAAAATACAATTTTCACTAGTTTGAACTTATAAAATAACATAAAACCTAATTTATATTGCATAAGCTCAAAAATAAGCTAATCCAAACGAAGTCTAAGAAATTTTTGTTACCGGAACTTCCATTTTCTGGATCAAGCAATTCCAGCAGCAGATATATGTTAAGACCATCCTGCACAAGGCCAAGCCATACACAGACCCAAGACAGGGCAGATACTTAACGTTTGCAACGGCCGATACTTCATTACCATTCAATAGCAATCAAACTCTTATATAACTTAAAATAATACTCTACGTATAACGAAAGACTTAAAATCATCAATAATAGACTATAAACTAATATTTGCACTAATACTTAAAAGTAGTCATAGATTTGTCACGCTCGTGTACATTCTGTTTCGGCGATACAGGGGTTGGGTTTGAATTATTGTCAATTTAAGCAATTTTTTTAAAATTGAATTAGATATCATGAAATTGATCTGGTTATTAGATTCTGTAAGATGAGAAAAAATCAAAGCTTGCTCCAGTAAAATAGAAGATAGAGCTTGTAAAAAAATACATTAATCATTAATATAGGTAAAAAAATCAAATCCAAAATACAAATAATATAATGAAACTTCAGAATAATGGTAAAATAAAGCTCCAACATGTAAACAACCTAACATCTCAATAAATCAAGAAACATCTTATTTCAAGAAACATCTTATTTAAAAACTCAAACATCAGTAGAGCAGTTTCAGAAGTCTAGCAAAGGCATACATGACTCAAGAATTCCTCCTCTTTGTCGTTGAAACGATAACGAGGTGGAACAACTATCTTTCTCAATGATGGCCTTGAACTTACCATTGACGCAACAATATTTTTGTGCACTTTATAGCAGCCCTTCAAATTGATCTCTCTCAATTGTGTGCAGTTTTCTACCACATGATTCACTCCCCATTTTGTGACAAAAGAACAATCTTCAAGTGACAGTTGCAAAAGCCCACCAAAGCTCTTTGAGATCAGATAAAGTTCTTCATTATTAACTATTGTTTTTGACAAGTTCAACACTTCCAATTTGGGAACTTCAAAGTTCAATCCATGCAGCCTCACTTTTGAGCAATTGTGTAAGTTCAAATGTCGAATCTTAGAACATTTCCTTAAAAGTCGACAAATACCTTCGGATATTTGATTGCAATAACTTAAATCAAGTATTTGCAAATTGGGGAAACTAGAAGCAAATGTTATAATGCTTTCATTATCAACATCAGTATGTGACAAGTTCAACACCTCCAATTTAGGAACTTCAAAATTCAATCCATGCAACTTTACTTTTGAGCAGTGTTCTAAGTTCAAATGCCTAATTTTAGAACTTGTCCTTAAAACTTGACAAATACTTTCACTTATCTGGTTACAATAACTTAAATCAAGTAGTTGCAAATTGGGGAAACTTGAAGCAAACATTATAATGCTTTCATCGTTCAACCATGTATTGTGAGCCAGGCATAGAGACTTTAATTGAGGGCTTACAACAAAATTCGTCAAAGAATAAGAATTATCCACTTTTTTTTCCCAAATAAACCCCAGGTATTCCATTTTGATATCACTAAGTGAAGGACAGCTCCTAACAATGGCCAACAAAGTTATACAATTGTCAGAGTAATTCGTTAAAGATAAAGACCTCATTGTTGGTCTCACATGAAGTGCAGAAGCAATACCGGCATTGGTGATGCCATTACAACCAAATAAGATGGCTTCTTCGAGAAGCTTACAGTTGTTGAACAAGTGGAAAAGTGATTGGTCATTCAAGTAAGTATGACGAGATAGATTAATCTTGCGGAGTTTGGATAGTGCCAACGAAAGAGTCTCTATCCCATTAAGCATGTTACCGCGGAATATTGTAATGCTGTTGAGGTGGAGTTCTTCGAGCAAAGGGAAACAGTCTGCGATAAGGGACAAGTCAGTGACACTGATAGAATTCATGCAGGAACATTTGAGTGACGTCAAGGATTTAATTTTTTGGGAGAAAGCTCGCAACCCATTTACAGGAATGTGGACTTGGCTTCTTAGATGGAGCAATGTAATGTTCAACGGAAAACAAGAGATTTGAGAGAGAATTGTGTCGCGATCACCACATAATCGCAAGAAAGTGACGGAGGTGAGGTTGGGGAATCTATGAAAGATGGCAGGGAGGAAAGGGCTTAATTTTTTACATATAGTAAGAGAGCGTCGGAGACGGTTGGTGATAGATAGGAACTGTTTTGAGACGACAGAGAGAGACTTCAAACAGCGAAGGTTGTCTTTGTCGTCGTCGTTGAGGAATGTGATGACATGTTCCCAACAATCATCCGGTAAATAAAAATGTGGTTCAACTTCAACCATGTTTTGATTTTTTATTGTGGATTAAACGAATTGAATTTTGTTGTGAAAATTTGATTTTGTTACACAGAGATTGAGATACTTACATGATCATGACGAAAGGGTTGAATTTGTGAGAGACTTCGGAGGTCTTGAATTGGGTGCCGTTGTCGTGATAGTGTTGTCACCATAGCAAGGGATTTAGGGTTAGTTTTGTTTCTTTTTTCAAAAGCAATGGTTAGCTACTTGGCTCTGTTTGGCCCAACTTTCTTTTAGCTTTTTATTCTTTTAAGAATAAAGAAGTCGGACTAAACACAATTTTAATAAAGTTCTTAGCCATAAAAAGTAGATTTTCTTTAGGGTCCGTTTGGTTCGAAGTTTTTGGAGGGGAGGGGAGGGGAGGTGAGGGAATATTTTAAATTTTGGAGAAGTAATTTACTTTTTTACTCTTAACCTTATAAATTCAAAATAAGGATTAAATTATAATAGATATGTTACGTCAAAAAAAAATTTAATGGATATATAACAAAAAAAAAAACCTAATGAGTAGAAAACCTAAATTTTTTTTGTTGTAAAAAAAAAATAAAACCTAGAATTTTAATATTCCAACAAGGATAATTTTGAATTTTAATAAAAAAATTAGGGTAATTTTGTCAACATAATAAATCCCTCCCCTCACCTCCCCTCCCCTCCCCTCCTTCTCAATTGAACCAAACAGACCCTTAGGGTCCGTTTGGTTCGAAGTTTTTGGAGGGGAGGGGAGGGGAGGTGAGGGAATATTTTAAATTTTGGAGAAGTAATTTACTTTTTTACTCTTAACCTTATAAATTCAAAATAAGGATTAAATTATAATGGATATATTACGTCAAAAAAAAAAATTAATGGATATATAACAAAAAAAAATCTAATGAGTAAAAAACCTAAATTTTTTTTGTTGTAAAAAAAAAATAAAACCTAGAATTTTAATATTCCAACAAGGATAATTTTGAATTTTAATAAAAAAATGAGGGTAATTTTGTCAACATAATAAATCCCTCACCTCCCCTCCCCTCCCCTCCTTCTCAATTGAACCAAACATACCCTTAATGTGTAAAATTGAATCAAAAGAGCTTCTAAAAGAAGAGGTTGAAACCTATTTTTGGGAAAAAATTCTGAGTTTGTTTGTTATCATCTTTTGTAAATTTAGTTTAATCTAGTTTGTTATCATCTTTTCTTAAGTTTCATATTAATCTTTAGTTTGTTATTATCTTTTTTTTAAAAAGAAAATATATTTTACCAAATAACTTTGAAGTTAAAAAAAAAAATTTACCAAACAACTTTATCTTTTTTCTGAAAAACTATTATTTTCACTTTCAGCTTTCAGATAGCTTCTAAGACCTAAAAAAGTCAGACAAAATGAACCCTTAGCTTATAGTTCTATATAAACATAATAATTTTTTTATTATTATGGAATAATAATAAAAATTACTTTTTTTTTACGGAATACATAATCATAATTAGTTAAATTTTTGTTTTCATTAATAGTTTATAAAAATATTGTTTTCATTAGTGAGAATTTATAAATTAACATAAAAAGTTACTTATTTGCATAAATTGTTTTGCATAAGCTCAAAAATAAGCTAATCCAAATGGGACGTAGCTGAATATAGGACCCATTTGAAATAACTTATTTTTAAGATTATGGAAAACAGCTTATTCAAATAAATAAGTTTTTATATATTTTTATAAGTTTGTTAAGCTAGTTTATGAAAAAGTAACTTATAAAAATACGGTTTTTGTTAGTAAAAATATATAAATTAACATAGAAATTTATTTATTTACATAAGTTGTTTTGCATAAATTCAAAAGTAAGCTATTCCAAATGAGCTCATAATTGAACTGAATATTAAATCACTTTGCACCCACTAAATTTTTTGTCACCAAATTTACCCAAAAAAAAAAGGTTTTTGAATTTAAAATACAGTTACAATTTATCCTCTTTTTATGATGTTAAACCTAAACTGCGATGCCACACACATCAAACAACACAGAAAATTAACATAAACTCGCCGGAAAAACCTGCTAACACCGGAGAATGTTGCTTTGTAAAAAGGGCTCACAAAACGGTATCGTTTCGGGATCGGTGCCGGTGTACCTTAATGTGTATGATGTGATTAAATACAACGGTTACGCTTACCGGTTTGGTCTTGGAGTTCATCATTCCGGCGTTCAAGGTTAGTCATGTCTTTGAAAACAAAAATACAAACCTTAATTCTTACTAATTTCTTTGAGAATAAAAATCTTTATTTTTAAATTCTTAAACCTAGAGCTCAAGTTGTTAATAAGCAGCTCCCCCTAGTTCGATTTCTATCGAAAAACTTTACTTATCTATTGGTGAAACTCTAAATTATTAGGACTCTTTCTGTTAGGAATCTTATATCGGGTCTCTCTAGTCCTAGGATTAACTCAACCTTGAAACAATGGTTGTTACATTACATAGGAGTATGTTTGATAGAATTAAGGTAAGCTACCTTAATTTCCACAAAGATGCATTATTTTTAACGTGATTTTGTTGAAATTTTAAATAATAATAACTTGTGCAAATCCTATTTTGACTAAAATCCTATTTATTTTATTTATATATTTGAGACTTTGAATGAAATAAACTAATGTTTTTATTTGTTAGACTAAATAGTTCAATGTATTTTAATTTGTTTATAGTTTTTGAGTTTTTTATTTTTTTTTAAGCATAGAATAAGTAGATTAATAAAAACAAAGAAGTCATCTTTTGTTTGATATTATTTTTTATTTTGTTTCAGTCCATGATGTTGAATATGCTTTTGGGGCACATCGCGGTCCATCAAGTGGGGTATTTTATGGACAACCAAATAAGTGTAGAGGGTACAAATATAGGAAAACAATATTGATTGGTAATACAGATAAGAATAGTGATGAAGTGAGAAATTTGATGATTGAACTTGCTGCTGAGTACAAAGGAAATGCTTACAATCTCATTACAAAAAATTGTAATCATTTTTGTGATGATGCTTGTGTTAAGCTCACTGGAAATTCTATACCTAGTTGGGTTAATCGTCTTGCTAGCATATTCAAGTGCTTTTTTCCACTCTAATAAGAATCAAATAATTAGTTAGGTGATACTTGATGGTGAGATTTGGATTTAATAGTAGCGTATAGATTCGCAGATTAGTCGTTGGATTTGGATATCAGATTGTCCAGATGTCAAGCTTATTGGTTATTGCCCGTTTAACGATTGAGTTTTGTTACATAAAAATTTAACGATGCAGCTTGTTTGCCCATTTATCTTTTATTTAAGTGTAATTATTTTATATATAATATATAATGATATTTAAGAGTGGATTTAAATTTGATGGTACAATCAGATTTTATTTTAGGAATGGGAAAGATGGAAATTAAAAAATTTACAAAAATAAATTACTATAGGAAACAAAAATTGAAACGACATGTGGCCTTTGTTTTGATTTTGGTCTCTTTAGTCAAATTATTGTTATTTGCATTTCCTATAAATATGGAATGATAGCATTAGTAACAATGATATTACTCATTGAGCATCTCAAAAGGGAAATACTCTCTCCCGCGTTATTCATAAACAAAATTCTCCTATTTTGTTTGTACATATTGAAAAGTTTGTTATTTTTACTCAATTACATTTTACAATATATTAAATTTTTGCATTTGGGACTATGCAGTCAGTCAAAAAATACTAACAATTAATGAGGGGTATTTTTGGAAAAATAACATTAAATAAAGTTGATTTTGATTACTTTATCTTCTATTTGAGGCCAAAAAAATTTGTATATTTTTGTTTATAAATAAATTCGGAAGAAGTAGTCAAGTAGTTGAGAAAATAAAGAGTTTTTTTTTACTCCGACAAACTTAATTCATTTCATTCAAAATAATGTGCAATACAAGGCGGTGAACAAAAATAAAAAATTTGGGAACTAACTATAAAACAAGTGAATGGAGCATGGAGGAGAAACAATAATGGTGAGGGTAGTGTGAGATATAAAATAAAATCTGGTGTAGAGAGACTATGTGGTGTTTATTTGATCTAATGGATGAAAACTAACTTTCCCATGGTGGGAAAGTATTCCACTTTCCCATGTTAAACTTCACCAGGTTTTGCAATGGCTTTGGCTTATGAGAGATACATATGCTAACACTTCACACTCACACACTATATATTATTATGGAAAAATGCTAAACTAGTGCCCCGGGACACTAGTTAAAGATACTTCAAATAGTAAAAATACATTAAAATGCGTGCCGTCAATGTTAAAAAAATAAAAAAAATGTTATTTTCAATATAAAAATTCATTCTTTTGTATTCTTCACTAGTGCCCCAAGGACACTAGTTAGCATGACCCTATTATTATTAAGCATATATATACAAGAATGCTTTGGAACACATAACAACACATGAACAAGCATAGACAAAGATAAACACACAGCTTTTGTAACTTATTTTATAGCAGGAATGTTATCTACACACAGAATTCTTAATCCCAAAAGATTGAATTGAACACCTACTACTAGTAACAAACAAAAATACTAAAATGTATTGTCTAATATCATGTCAATCAATACCAAGAGTAGGTACCAAAATAAGAACATTATTAATTCATATATGTAACAGTGTATTTATGATCAAGCAATTAAACAAGCAGGGATATATTATGATCATCATCCTGCACAATTCTCTTCCTATTTCTAGGTACTACAGTGACCATACTAGAGAGTGCCTCGACTGCCATTTTGCGAACATTAAATCTTTTTGCATTTACGAACTTAACAAATTCTGCCATAAAACCTGCATCATCCATTACTTTCTTAGTCTCTTCGATTATCCACGCAATTTGAATGTCACTTTTAAAGCCGACTCATGAATTGAAACTTCACCGTTTTGAAATTGTGGGCTTGAAAATACCATTGATTCTACAACACTAGATTTCACATTATCACAATGGTCCAAATTGATCTCTCTAAGTTGTGTGCAGTTTTCTACCACATGTTTCACTCCTTTCGCTGTGACATAATCACAATTTTTCAGTAACAGTTGCAAAAGCCCACGACAACTCTTTGAGATTACATAGAGTGTTTTATCATCAACTTCTGTATCCGACAAGTTCAACACCTCCAATTTCGGAAATTCAAAATTCATTCCATGCAGCTTCACTCCTGAACAGGAGGCTAAGTTCAAATATCTAATCTTACAACATCTACTTAAAACTTGACAAATACCTTCGTCAGATATGTCATTGCAATAACTCAAATCAAGCCGTTGCAAATTGGGAAAAATCGAAGCAAACGTTATGATTCTTTCATCTGTTAACCATGAACAACAACCCAAATCAAGAGACTTTAATTGAGGCCTTACACCAAAATCCATCGAAGAATTAGAACCCGCCAAAATACAAGCGCAGGTTATGCGATTACAATTAAATATTATGGCCTCCTCAAGAAGCTTACAATTTTTGAACAAGTGGAAAAGCGATTGATCGTTGATGTATTCATGACCGGTGAGATTAATCTTACGGAGTTTGAACAGGGTCAACGAGAGAAACTTTATCGCATCAAGGAAGTTACTACGATCGTTGAAGTACTGTCGAGGTTTACTGAGGTCAAGTTCTTCGAGTAAAGGGAAACAATTGGAGATGAGGAACAGGTCACTGCTACGGAGGGAATTAATTTTGGAACATGTAAGAGACGTTAAAGTTGTAATATTTTGGGAGAAAGCTCTTAGCCCTTTGTCAGGAATGGTCTCTCGGTTGGAGAGTTTGAGTGATGTGAGTTTCAATGGAAAACAAGAGATTTCACAAAGAAGCGTGTCGATGTCACCATAGTAAAACCCGAGGTCGAGAGAAGTGATGTTGGAGAATCTATGGAAGAGGAGTGATGGATTATATACATCTATAGCGAGAGTGGACCGAAGACGATTGGTGATGGAGAGAAACTGTTTGGAGACGAGGGAAAGAGGCTTCAAGTGACCGTTGTTGCGGTGGCCATCGTCGAGGAATTTGAAGACACATTCCCAACATTCATTAGGTAAATATGATTCTGCTGCAGTCATTGTTGTTATCATCATTGAGTTTCTTCTTTTATTCCTTTTCACTGTGAATGGAGTTGGTGTTGGAATTTTGGCGTTGAACGATATTGATATACTGTATATATATAGGAATTGGGGCTAGGTTGTGTTGAGTGCAATGCAAGGTAATCACAAAATCCCTTAGTTAGGTTAAATTGAATGATTAATAAAATTAATCGTATATTTTAAATAAAAAAATCTAATCTAAATTCTACTAAAAAAACAAACTTAGGTTTAACTTTCTTGACAAAAACAACACACAAAAGTTGTAACAAAAAAAAAACTTTCTTGAAAAAAACAACACGCAAAAAACAGTTTATAAAGATATAATATTTTTGTAAATTACTTTAAAAGTATATAATAATATATAGAAATTTATTTATTTGGATAAGTTATTTTACATAAGTTCCAAAATAAGTCAATTCAAACGGACTTTTATAAATAATGTATTAATTTTCTTTTTTTCTCCAAAGTTGATCAATTAGAGATAAATATTATTTGAATGTCCCTTAAGGTTTGAAAATTTGCAAAAAAATATATTTCTCGAATCTTTAGTATTGTTTGGTCTAGCTTATTTCAAACTTTTTTACTCAATAAAAGGAGAAGTTAGACCAAACAGATTTTAAGTTAGAAAAAAGTTGCTTAATTTTTATGAGTAAAAACATAGATAAAAGACTTTTGAAGCTAAAAAAAAAATTACCAAAAAGCTTTAACTTTTTGCTAAAAACTCTTATTTTCACTTTTACCTTTCAGATAGCTTCTAAGACCTAAAAAAATCAGATTAAACGATACCATAATTTATTAATCTTTCTTTAAAAAAACTATTCTAAGAAAATATAATTCTTTTTCTATAAAATAAAAAATACAATGGTTCTTTAACATCATATTTGAGATATTTTATGTGACAATGTATACTTCTGTTTTTTTACCTTTCACTTGACCTATTTATTTTACATTTTCATAGAAATAATATTTCAAGAGTTAATGGTACGAAATTTTAACCGTCGTTTAATAGTGGTTACCATCTCTTGTTGCAACTCGCGAGAAGAAATATAATGATTAGGAGACCTAAATTTCAAATTGTAACTGATTTGAATGTTGATTTATAAGTATCCCTGTTTTACATTTATTTTATGTTTGTATTAGTAGTTTTATGTTCTGTTTGGTTAGTACTGTTGTTGAGTACAATACAATGATATAATTTTACAAACCTAGATCCAAATATATTTTTATGCAAGAAAAAGAAATTATAACAAATTAACTCCAATTCACAAAACAAGGAAACCAAAACAATAAAATAAGGATATATCAAAGCCATAATTTAGCAGAACCACCATAACACATAACTATCAATCAATTCAATCATACTCCAACTAAACATTATCATGATATTCAATTTTAGGGATGAAAATGGTAATCACAATCTAATTGTTGAAATATATAAAAGCAACCAATATATGTAGCAACATGAAAAACTGGAGAAAATTATTTATCTAAACACTTTTAGCTCTCCACTGCCTGAATTATGATCCAGTAAACACAAGCTGCAAAAACCTGCATAGCATTAGTCTCCTATAAGCACTCTATTTAAAACTTCTTCAACAAAACCGATAATTTCTCCGAGAAGTAAATCTGAAAACAAAAAAACATCTTACATTTCGGAGTTCAAACTTCAGAAGAGTATTTTCAGAATACTAGCAAACAAGGCATCCATGACCAGAGAAGAGTTCCCTATTTATGTCGTTGACACGATAACGAGGTGGAGCAGTTATCTTTCTCAGTGATGGCCTTAAATATATCATCTTCGCAACAATACTAGCATGCACTTTATAACAACAGCCCAAATTGATCTCTCTGAGTTGCGTGCAGTTTTCTAAGACATGTTTCACTCCCTTCTCGGTGACATCATAACAACATTCCAGTGATAATTGCAAAAGCCCACAACAATTCTTTGAGATCACATAGAGTGTTTCATCACCGATACATGTATCCGACAAGTTCAACACCTCCAATTTGGGAACATCAAAGTTCATTCCATACAGCTTCACTGCATTACAACTAGTCAAATTCAAATGTCTAATCTTACAACATCTCTTTAAAACTTGATAAATGCTTTCTTCAGATATGTTATAGCAATAGCTCAAATCAAGCAACTGCAAATTGGGGAAAATTGAAGCAAACATTATGAGGCTTTCATTCCTTAACCATCGATTGTGAGCCAAATAGAGAGACTTTAATTGAGGGTTCAGAACAAAGTCCGTCAAAGAATTAGAAACCTCTACACTATTTTTCCCAATACTTGTGTGTTCCATTTTGATCTCACGAAGCGAAGGACAACTCTTAATGAGTGAAAACAAGGCTAAATGTGTGAGCATCGAACATTTACTCAAGTTTACAGACGTCAAATCACCAAGAAACGAAGACAATTGTGCAACATGCTGATCATTCATAAACGTGGCATTTTGAAGATCCAAATGTTGTATAGATCGACAATTGTATAACAAACAGTAAATTCCAGAATAACTATAGCCGGTGCAATTTCGGAGGACAAGCCTCCTTAAAGGAAGACTTAAAAAAACAGTGCCTACAATACCTCCTGCAATAGAGGAGAGCAACTCATCCGAGATATGGAAAGACAATAACTCAAAACAAGACAAACTTCTCAAACTCATCAACGATTCGGTAAAATGTGATGTGATATGCTTAGCATACTTGTTATTGGAAAAGGATAGAGACCGCAATGTTGGTCTCTTGCGGAGAGCAGAAGCAATACCATCGTTAGTTATTTGACAACAGTAAAGTAAGATGGCCTCTTCGAGAAGCTTACAATTCTCGAACAATTGGAACAGCAATTGATCATTGAGATAGTCATGACTAGTGAGATTAACCTTCCGGAGTTTGATTAGTGCCAATGAAAGAGTCTCTACCTCGATGCAATACAAAGGGTAACTGAGGTCGAGTTCTTCAAGCAAAGGGAAACACTCGGCAATGAGGTTGAGGTCAGTGCTATAGAAAGAAACAAGATTGGAACAAATGAGTGAGGTCAAAGTTGTAAACTTATTAGAGAAAGCTCGCAACCCATTAGCAGGAATAGCGGATTGGTTGGAGATATTGAGAGATGTGAGGTTCAATCGGAAACAAGAGATTTGAGAGAGAAGTGCATCGAGGTCACCACGGAAGCAAGTGAAGTCAAGGTGTGTAAGGTTGGTGAACCTTTTGAAGAGGCGGTAAAGAAAAGGCCGCGTTGGATTATAGATTTTGAGTGAGAATTGAACAGTGTTGGTGATAGAGAGGAACTGTTTTGAGACGAGGGAGAGAGATTTCAAGTAGCTGTGGTTGTGTTCATCGTCGTCGCTGTGGTTGAGGAATGTGAATATGGATTTCCAGCACTCACTCCGTAGATAAAAATTTGCTTCAACCATTGTCTGTTATTGTTGCTTGTTGTTGAAGAAACAAATTGAGAGAGTGTCCGGTGATGATGTTATGGCTTATGGGTGCCGCAGTGGTGTTGTCTCACTCATGATTACTGAATGTCTTTCCAGTTTTAGGATTAGGTTTTTTTCTTTTTTTTCTTTTCGTAAGGATTTAGGTTATAGTACATAGTTTAGAATTTAGAACATGTTTTGAGATTTTAAAAAAAATTAAAATAGTAGTAGATTGATAAAAAAAATTCTAATATTTATTATAAGATTTTTATTATATTTAATCAAAGACATTAAGATTTTTATAAAATTTTAATCAAAGACATTGTTATTACAAGCCGGTATTTGAAAATCTACGGATTTTAATGAATTCTTTTATGGAATTAATTTTGTGGACTTTCTAGTTGAAAATACATGATAGACTCTTTCAACCATGATAGACTTATTTTTTAAAAAATAAATAATTTCCAGTTCTAAGAGAAAGACCCGTAATCCATATTACGATTTCAATGGAGATAAATAAAGCATGATCAAGAAATATTATAAATTTTATTTATTTACCCTTATAACTTTTTTTCCTTAAAATTAATTGAATCATTATATGTCTGTTTGTCCAATTTTGAGTTCATATAGTTTTTGTGCCTCATCTGATTCTCATTGATTTTTATGGTCTTTTTTTTTTCTCTTGAAAAATAGAAGGTAGCAATAGCAAAGCAGAGCAAATGTCTAACTATATGAACTGAATTGAATAGAAGATTTTATCTTTTTACATAGTTAAAGAACACATAGTTTCTTGATTCGTTTTAAGATCTTTTAAGAATTGAATTGAATAGAAGATGTCATTTTTTGTCGCTGAATTATTTTGCGCGCTTGTGGCGATTTTTTTTATTAAACCGTTAATGTTAGTAATTAGTTGTTAGGTTGTATTTTTTTGGGTTAATAGGCTTTTACCTCCTGCAAAGTATGTGACTTTTGTGTTACCCCTATAAAAAAAATTGCAATTCCCCCCTCGTAATGTGAAGATTCGGTCATTTACCCCCCTCAATGTCACGTCAGCAAAAAATGAAGATTTTAAATCCAAGTGGCACTGAGGGGGTAAACGACCGAATCTTCACATTACGAGGGGGAATCGCAAAATTTTTTTTACACGGGCTAATAACGCAAAACTCGTCTACTTTGCAGGCGTAAAAGCCTATTAACCCTATTTTTTTAAAATAGGTTTTTTGAATGAATTGAGACTTATGACTCCTTTGAGGCGAGGGCAAGGATACTATCACATTCACCGGCCACTTGTTCAAAATCCATTATAAAATCCATTGCAAGACATCTGAAAGATGAAAAAGGAATTAAAAATGAAAATGTAACTTTTGTTTGGTTTCCATGGATTGTGAAGTGTACTATATTAGGCTGAGTCTAGTGATGTAGATTTTAAACTCCTAGTATTTCTTGTGCTTTATGTCTTTTATAACGTCTTTAATATAAATCAGTCCACACAATTTCAATATGTGAATGTTTTGTTGAATTGAAACCCTTGCCAAGTTTACATGTTATATATATTTAAGCTTCAAGATATATAACTTTCGAGTACATTAGTATTCCCTTTAATGTTAGACTCGAACACTTCTACTAAGGTACCGTTTGACTCGGGTTTTTTTTTTTAGGTTTATGAATGTAGTATTTCAAAGATTAAGTTTTGCGATATAAAAAGGTTTAGCGACGAAGCTTGTTGTCTATCTTCCTTTTATTCATGTGTAATTATCTTATATATAATATATTCGACAAAAAAAAAAGTTACTGTATTTTTAAGCTAGAAGTTGTTTGGTAAAATATATTTTTAAAAGATAATAACAACTTATAAAAAAAAGATAATAACAACTAATAATACTAAACTTAAAATAAACTTAAAAAAAGATAATAACAACTTATAATATTTAAATTAAAACAAACTTTAAAAAAAAAAGATAATATCGTAACAATTAATAATGTCGAAAAGCTTTTTTTAAAAAATAAGTTATATATATTAACTTTTATTAAAAGTCTTATATCTATGTATTTTACTCATAAAATTAAGCAATTTTTTTCTATTAAAAATTTCTTGAAAATTTGTTTGGCTTAGCTTCTTCTTTTATTGAGTAAAAAAGTCTAAAATAAGTTAGGTCAAACAGTACCTAAAATCAGTAATCTAAAAATGAAAATTTGTGGTATTAATTGTACACCTTATATCCTTTAAAAAAAATGTACAACTCAACTAGAGTTTAGAGTTTAAAGTTGGATAAATAAGACTCGAACTAGCAAAACAGGCTACTTGACCGCGTCAGACCGGTTCATGTCGGGCTCAGACTTTTTCAAGCCAGGCTAAAAAGCACGAGTGACAAACGGTCTTCAACATCTTTTCCAAGCTTGACCTTTGGCGGGCTACGGGCTTCGGAAAAGACTCCTACTTCCACGGGTTAGGATCTTCTCCATTTTCTATTCTTTCCATTTCTTTTATTATTATATAGTTTTAGAAATATAAATGTAAAAGTGTGACATTAAGTGGGTTTAAATATTTTTTTTTTTTTTGTGATCAAGTAGCCTTGTGGCTAGAAATTCCACTTTTAAAATGGATAAGTGGGATGACCGGGGTTCGAACTTCGGCTCCCTGCATATATAATGCATTGTCCTACCAACTAAGCTAAGCTTACGGGACGGATTCAATTATCTTTTATACACCCTAAAACATTTAAAAACTATGGTAATAAAAAAAATGGAAAAAAATAGAAAATGGAGAGGATCCCAACTCTACTTCCACCCATATTGCACTCAACTCATTTATATTGCTCTATTTTTACAAAACAAAGGGCTGGTAGTTACTATACCTCTAAGAAATATAAGGGTTGTGTGTTGGATTAAAAACTAGATGAGACATATGTATCAATTAAAATCATAAGAAAAAATTCCACTTTTTTGTGAAAACATTCCTCCCCAAAAAAAACTTTCGTGAGTCGGGACACGACACAAAATTCACTTTTTTTTATGTATATATACAAAGTAATATTGGGGGTGTGGAAAGTATTCCTAAAAAATGTGATTATTCAACCCAAAAATCTATTAACATATCATATCACGGATTAGCCCAAATGGGTCGGACTACAAATTACTGTACTTGGCATTTTATGAATTTAAATTCCTTCTTTTTTGTAACATTCATTTTTGAAGTGATAAATTTTATAGATCAGTCATAGAGATTTATTAATTACTCCCTCTAGTCCTATATATAAGAAAAAATTACTTTTTAAATTCATTATAAAGTTGATGTATCTAGACAATATTATAGTCTAAATACATCAATTTTATAATGAATCTAAAAAGTTAACTTTTTCTTATATATATAAGACCGGAGAGAGTATTTGTGATTTGACACTACGAGGAAGGCAGCAACCACTAGTCCAATAACATCCACAAAAGTAATTAACTTAATTTTATAGGTCATGCTAAATGGTGCCCCTGGAGCCTGGAGCCTGGAGCAATGATTAAGGATACCAAAATAGAAATAAAAGCAAAAGTTTTCAATATAAAAGATTCTTTTTAACACTTCAATGCATTAAATGCACTATTTCAAAATATATTTTACCTTTCTGTATCATTAGCCATTGTCCGGAGACACCATTTAGTATTTTCTTAATTTTATTACACAGATTAACTCAATATACTCTTGTTAATAACACGATGACATGAACTATAACAACGTTTAACGCAAGTGGTTGGCATGCCTTATGCATGAGAATTATAAATTTGGGATACGAAAAAATAAACTACAAGAATATTATATAAAATGTTGACCTTATTTATCAATTATTTGGTCATAAGGAATTTAATTTGGAGCATACTTTTGAGCAAATTAAGATTCATTTGTGGTGGTGATAGTAGCTTAAAGTGAAAGTTAAAGGATTCAATTATCATTTTGAACTATCGGTAGACCAATTTTAAATTATGATTGTTTAAATTCATAAGTTTGTAACCTTTGTGTTTCATTTATCATTGCGTTTGTCTTTTCTTATAGTTTTGTATGCAGTAGCAGAGCCAAAACCTTGGTGCATAGTATAAAAATGAGGGGGTTCATTATCAATAAAAATAGTATTATTGATGCAAAATATTAAGACCCGCACCTGCTCAATTGTATGTGGCACGGCCCCTGGTTGTGTGTGGTAGTCTCTAATCACGCAATTTAGACCATTTTTATTGTATTTGAACTGTGTTTGATATCCGCCTGGGTTGATTATTACATTTTGATGTGATTTTACTGAGTGAATCAGGTTAATATTCTTTAGTATTTTGTATTTTTTTTTAATTTTATTTTATTATATTTACAATTTATAGATGAATTTTCTTTTGCACTCATTTGTCTAAAAATACTCGTATTATTACAAAGTTATGAAGTACAGACACTAATTGGATTAAGTGTGTTTCGATGTCAGACACATGTCCGTGTTGGACATCGCGACATTTATAATTGCATTGAATTGTATTATTAAAGAAAAAAAAATTATCAATGTCGACAAATTAGTAGTTAATTATTATATTTTGATGTAGTTTAACTGAGTCAAGATTAAGTGTATATGTCATATTCAATATCTATATATTCTTGCTTCACTTGACCTTATTATTTAGCATTTTGGCATTATGTATTCAAATTGAAAGACTATAAATGAATAATCAAATAGAATAAAATGACTCCAATCTGAATGTGAACAAGGATATGGAAACTTCTTTGGCCCTAAAACCAAGTGGAGTATATCATTTTCTATTATTTTTGTTTGTTCACAAAATGATGTTACCAATCTCAGCCTCAGCCACAAGCCACATATTAAAATTTGTTCTTGTCATTATTTACCATACCCACGTGAGGGTAAGGTTAATGTATTATATTATTATGATATGAATGATTACCAAACAACATCAACAACCCAAAGGGTAAATGAGTAGTACCTGATCATTTATCTAATCTACTACCTTTGGGTTTTTTTATAAGGGACAAATTAACAAAAATTAATATATCTGATTAATAAAATGAACTAAATGCATATAACTTTCTATTGACTTATTTATCTGTAATAAAAACATATCAAAAGAAATATATGTTAGACTACTTGGCTATCACTTAGAAGGGGGTTGAATAAGTGAACCTTGAAACAATGTCGTTTTTAAAAAATTATTTGTTTCAATCAAGCGCAAGCGGAAAACCACCGGATCGGTAGTCTATGCACCGATTGACCAAAAGAAAAGTAGTATAAGCCTTTGAATGTTTGATGAAAAGATTCGAAATGATATTGTTCAAAATTTTGAATTTAAACAATCAATTAACTTCAGTCCCAAGCAAGTTACAATATCGAATTTAACACAATCACAATCAAGCACAACAATTGAATTTTTGATGTTCCAATACGAACACGAAAAATTCAATCGATTCAAAAATCAATGAAATTATGACAAGTAAAATATTGAGAGAGAGAGAGAGAGAGAAACACACAACGATTTGATTAGGGAGTTCCCCGGATTTCGCGTCGTCCACGCGTTTGTCCGAGTACGTCTCCCCCCAAATAACCAAACGGGTTATTTGAGAGTGTATAGATCAAAAAAGATTAACAACACGTGCACAGTTTACAATTGAATCTTATAAACCTATAACGAGACAAAAAGTAAACTATGCAACAAAACCTCGACACACAACGAAACTTCGCCCTCTGATTCCAACGATCCCACCCGTGCCAAACCGCACTCGATCGTCTAGCTGAGTCATTCGTTTCTTGTTGTCGATCCTTCAAGACAAGCACGATCTTGAATCCTTTGAGAGAAACTAGAACCTTCAACACACAATCCAACCCGACTACGATTCTGATTCACCGCGAACCGTATCGAACGTTATCACACAAAAATGCAACCTCTATTGAATTGATCTCATACTCAAACTTCAATTTTGATTGCAATCTTTGATGAAGATGTTGAATTTGTGTTGAATGAAACCTTTGATCCAAATTCTCACTCAATTTGCAACCCAAAGCGTTTTCTGATCTTTCACACTAGTTTCCTCTTGTTACAATGACACATCACATTGCTATTTAAAGAGAGAATAGAATTGAGCAAATTTGGGCAAAATTCAACATGCTTGTATCGATACAAATGATGGTTTGTATCGATACAAACCCTTTGACCAGCGTTCAAATTGAAAGATTTGACCTATGTATCGATACAAACACGGGTGTGTATCGATACATATATCAGTTTCTTGAAATCTTGACTGATATGTATCAAATCATGCAGGCATGATTCGATACATCATGATCTTTCTGGATTTCTGAGAGGTATGTGTGTATCGATACATGCAAGCATGATTCGATACACAGATGATTCTCTGCCTCTGAGAAACCACTTTTGTATCGATACAAGTGATATATGTATCGATACAAAATGCTCAAAATCAGTCTGAAGTAATTTCAGGACATTTGTATCGATACACATGTTTATGTATCGATACATAATACCTAAAAATCAGTTTTTCAAGGTTTAAAAATAGTTTTTCGCTGTCAAGTCATTTGTAACATTGCCAAAATATGTTCTACTCTATTTTCATGTGTTTTGACAATTATTAAAACAAGAGGATGAATTGGTGCACTTACAATATATTTGTTGTATTTGTCTTAGTCTTTTTTTTCACTTAACTTTAAATAGAAGGGTAGATCTCAAAAACAACTTTAGCTAGAAGAGTAGATCTCAAAATCTTAATACATTTACATGTAAATTATTCATATAATTCTATGTATAAGAAAATGTTTACCTTTTAATTTTATTTTAGAATTGGTATATCTAAATTATAATATTTTTTAAATACATTAATTTTTCAATAAATATTTTTTAAAAATTATATATAAAACCAAAGAGAATAACATACCACTAACATAATCCAAATTGAATTCTTTAACTCCAAAACTATGTTAACTAGTAACTAGATAAACATATTATCAATCTCGTTAGCTTACCTCAATTAGTAGGACATTATATTATATGCATGGAACTGGAGTTCGAACTCCGATCATTCCAAAAAAATATATATATTATTATACAAATACTTATTAAATTAAGGTTTAGACTTTAAACCCAACTTTAATTTCCCCTAAAACCAATGATGAACCTCACTTATCTTCACTTTAAGATAAAAAAAAACTCCACTAAACACAGGGAGTGGTTATGGTGCATAATTTTTTTCCTTATGCACCGTGCATAAATAATGAAAATTACTTAATGCACCCCCAGATTACTTAGCACACCCCCCAAATTACTTAGTGCACCCCCCAAATTTCTAGCGCACCCCCTAAATTTCTAACGCACCCCCTAAAAATTAGGGGGTGCACTAAGTAATTTGGGGGATGCACTAGAAATCTGGGGGTGCGCTAAGCAATTTTGGGTATTTATGCACGGTACATAAACATAGCTTATGCACCATAACTTATGCCCTAAACACAATCTATCCATATAACAATGAACCCCCGGCACCTCACACATACTAATACTAGACCATAATTATTAGCAAAAACGTTACTTTTTAGTGCAACAAAGTTTTGCTTTTGAGTAATTTAATTTATTTTTTTTAAATAATAATATTAGATCAGATCCTAGTACTAGTACATCTGATACCAGCTCATCATGTTTAGCAGCAAAACCGTAATTTCACCCAAATAAAAAGTTTTTGAATTTATAAATACAGTTACAATTTATCCTTTTTTTATGACAAAAGCATAAATATACAGTCATTATAAAATGTGATGTAACACATACACACAAAAAATTAACATAAACTCACCGGCAAAACCCGCCGCCGGCGATATCCAATAGCAACCAACTAAAAATTTCATCTTCTAATTCAAATTCTCATTTCTCATATTTTTTATTGGAAATTCAGATACCCAATTGAGAAAAGTGAAAAACTTTGAAGAAATTTTGAAGAAAAAAACAAACCCACTTAGCCAAAAAATAGTTCCGGTTATTATGAAGAAATAGTTGTCATCGGAAAGTGAAGCAAAACGACGCCGGAAAATGTTGCTTTGTGGAAAGAGTTCAAGAAACGGCGTCGTTTTGGGATCGGTGCCGGTGTACCTTAACGTGTACGATCTGACACAATTCAACGGTTACGCTTACTGGTTTGGTCTTGGAGTTTATCATTCCGGTGTTCAAGGTTCGTCATTTTCTCCGAAAACTAAATAAAAAAACATTAAATCTTAATTTCTCCGAAAATAAAAACCTTTATTCTTAATTTTTCCGAACCCATTTCAGATCTACGATCTACTAGAAAATTCTTATGATTGCGCTCTCTCTTTCTAAAACAGTAATCCTAGGATTAACTCAACTTTGAAACAATGGTTGTTACATAAGTTTGATAAAATTAAGGTATGCCACCTTAATTTCCACAAAGCTTCATTTTGTAAAGTGAATTTGTTTGAAATTATTGTGAATTTTGTCGAAATTAAAATGTCACCGTGATGTTGTTGAAATATTAATTATTGTTTTTGCACAATTAAATATGACTCTAATCTTTTTTGTCAACTTAATATGAATCCAACCATACACTAAAATCCTATTTTGACTAAATTATTTATAGAAATTATTAAAAATATACTCACTTGATTTATGAGACTTTGAATTAGTGCTTTTTATTTGTTAGACTAAATAGTTCAATGTATACCAATCGTTAGTTGGTTCAGTGGTGATTGGCGCTGAACTTGGTAGGGAGGACCACGGTTCGATCCCCCGCAATTGCGATCGGAAGGGGGCTGGAACCACTTGATGCCAGAACTGACCCCCGAACCAGACTCAACTGGTGGTGAAAACCAAAAAAAATAAATAGTTCAATGTATTTAATTTTTTATATTAATTTAAGTTTTTAATATTATTTTAATAAAAAAATATACTGTATTTTTGTTTGATTTTATTTTGATTATTTTTGGTTTTTTAGTTCATGATGTTGAATATGCTTTTGGGGCACATGAGCATGCATCAACCGGAATATTTGAAGGAGAACCAAAGAAATGTGAAGGGTTCAGATATAGGAAAACAATATTGATTGGAAAAACAGATAAGGATATTGATGAAGTGAGGAATTTGATGGTTGAGCTTGCTGCTGAGTACAAAGGAAATGCTTACAATCTCATTACAAAAAATTGTAACCATTTTTGTGATGATGCTTGTGTTAGGCTCACTGGAAATTCTATACCTAGTTGGGTTAATCGTCTTGCTAAGATTGGTAAGTAACTCACTCAATGCTTTTTCTTTCTTTTTGTTTCACTTTTGCTTGCTTTGGATATTGAATCATTGATCAATTGGTTTCCACTCTAAGAAACAAATAATTAGTTAGGTGTGAAAGTGGGATTTGGATTTAATAGCAATATACGCATTCACGCGCGCAACAATCAGCAACATTAGTAGTGGTTGGACTCGAGATCTCATGACGGTTCAGATTTCAAACTTAATATTTTAGTCACCAACGGTGTGAAATTGGTGACGGTAGCAAATTCAAATCCATGGAAGTGACTACCCTATTTTAGGAATGGGAGAGTTGAAAAAAAAAATTTAAAAAAATCTATAAAGAAATTGAAAAAAAAATAATAAATGAACATAGGAAACAAAAATTGAAAGAAAAAAAAAATGCAGCCGTTGTTTAGATTTTGGTCTCTTGGTCAAATTATTGTTATTGCATTTGCTATAAATGTGGAGTGATTGTAGTTGATAGTGATTAGTCACAACAAGATTGACTCATTGAGTATCTCAAAAGGGAAATAGTCAAGTAGTCGAGAAACTAAATAGTTTTGTTAAAAAAATTAGTTTAATATTATAGGAACTTAGTTCAAAGAAATTTGGTTCTGAAAACTCGCTAGAGTTAAGGTATTTCTGTTTTTTTTCAACATATGTTTGTAGTCATATTTTGTTAGTATTTTTTTTTACAAAAGTCATATTTTGTTATTAGTAATAGTATATGCACTTACTGCAAAAAAATGATATGCACTAATAATGTAACAATTTTTTTTCTTTGACCATAGAATAATATAAATAATGTAATATTATTTTTCTTTGACCATAGAAAAATAGATAAATAATGTAACAAAAATAAATAAATAATGTAATATTATTTTAATTCCTAATAATCAAATTCCTTAGGACACTCGGTTAATATATATATTTGTTGTCTTAGAAGTTAATACTGGACGTTGAATTTGTTAGGTAGATGATAGGGAAATGTGAATAGATGATATGGGTGGGGGTGGGGGTGGGGGTGAGGGTAAAAAGAATTTACTTTAGAATTAGGTTGATTCATTTGTTCTATTCGAGATGATGATTATAGATATTAAAATTGTATTTAACTTTGTTTAAATATAGAGGTTGAATAGTTTAATTGATTATAGAGGTTGAGTAGTTTAATTGATTCAATTTAACTTTGTCTAAAAGTAAGCTATCACATTATTTATATAATAAACATATGCTTATATTGATGCAGGTTTTATGTGCAATTGTGTTTTACCCGTGACATTGAATTCAACCAAAGTTAGACATCATCATAGAATAGAAGACAAACAATGTGAAGATGAGAAACAATCCAAACAATCATTGACACATGAACAACCAAACAAGGTTACTATTTCAAATTCAACACCTTCAAGAACATCTTCACCGGCTTCTACTAGTTCTGGATTAAGAAGGGGAAGGAGTAGAACCAGACGTCCTCTTCCTCCCCCTTCACCTTTGATTAATTGTTCCCCGTCATCTTGATGTCTAAAATTTGAAATTTTTTATTGTTCTCTTTTTATTTTGTCCAATTTTATTTTACAAAAGTTGCTATCTAATAAACAAATTAGAAAGGCAACGGATTTGATTTTTAATTGAAAATTGTTATTATTCATTCTTTATCACATCCAATGAGGTAGTGACTTTATAAAATATCAAAAAACATGCCAGGAATCATGGACTCATGGTGCTTTATTAGTTTTGTCGAGAGATGACCCACCTTGAATTATTATTGTATAGAAGAAATGAAAAAGTTCATAAGAATTGCATATCAAAGGAGAAAGATATTTAAAATAGAAAGAAAATTTGTTTAGTAATAGGAGTATTAGTGACTATAGTAAGTAGAGACTCATTGCTTCCTTTGTTTTTATTAAGAGATCCCCCACCTCTAAGGTAGTTTTTTGAAAGGAAATATATCTTAAAAAAGATCATAAAAAAAAAATATACATCAAAGAGGAAAAAGAGACTTAATATATAACTGATGTAAGAATCTTTTCTAGCTACAATAGAGATTTTGAGTTTGAATTCAACTCTAAGAATGCAGTGGTGTTATATTTTCTTAAAGAGAATTTGTCGCTCATTGTAGTCTCATTTTGATTTGAGGAATTATTATATGCAATATTATTTATATTGGTCTCATCATTTTAAAAATTAGTCCTACATGATTTGGAAAAATTTCCCTCCCACCCCCGTTTGATTATACTATCACCCCTCCATTTTACCCTTATTTTTAAACCAAAACACTTCTTTTTCTCACTTTTTCCACTTCTTTTCAAACATATCCACCACACAAGAGAATAGAGAATACAAAAAATTTACACACCGGAACACTTCTTATAACTTGTTCGATATGGAAAAATTTCGAAACACTTTTTAACACTTATCTGGTTTACAAAGTTATGTGGACAACATATGGAACAAGATGCAGATCCATGAACATAAAGTACCAGACGTGTTGAAATTTGGAAGCCTTAGTAAAGTCTATTTTCCGTTTACAATAAAGCTACAGATACTAGCTTCTCAAAATCACGACAAAAAAACTCCATACATGCGACATCGGTCGCGGTGGCAAAACATAGAGATTTATGGGAAGGAGAATTGTGGCATGCTATAAAGAATGATTTTTCTTATTCTACTATAATCACTTATGAAAATGCTTAAATCGTGTTCAAAATAAAAATGCCTAAATATATATACAACAAATTAACAAAATAAAATATGGAAATGAGTCTATTTGAAAACAGACATTATGCTTTGTTATTCTGTCCAAGTCATAAATGGTTACTCCATCATTTAATAACAATCACACTGTTTCATCCTCTGTTCAGTTATGTTGCTTTAGAAACATAATAATAAAATATCACATTGCTATTATTTCCAAAAGTAGTGAGTGTGACATTGTGAGGGAAAGACATGGACTAAAAAAATTGGTGCTGTCATTTTCTGTCTGTGTCCTTACTCCTTATAGTTCATTTTCTTTTAAGGGTAATGTCTTTAACTATTTGGACTGTGCACTTTTTCCTCCTTCAGCTCTATTGGAGTCAACAAAGCTAGATGTTATGGAACAACTACTTTTGACTCGTAATAATTGTCAGTAATGAAACAACTAAAAATCCATGTTGCTATGTTTGGTTTTTTTTTTCTTTCTTTCTTTCTTTCCTTTTAGCTTTTATAGCCACATGTTATATTTGTGAAGTATTTACTAACAATAATTAATCTCCTAAATCTAACTGATTGATTATGTTTTGTAAAGTTTATTCCCTCATCCACCTTTTTTCTATGCATAAATTTGAGATTTGTTTAAGAGATTTAATTTTAATTCCACCAAACCGAAGTAATGAAAATAATTGTTAGCCATGATTTAGTTTTGTAAACTAACAACTTTGCAGCTTAAGTAAAAAAATAATTGGTGTTTAATGAAATAATTTCATGAACTTCCATTTGATTAGGTCTATGTTTAAATAGGTGGTGGTAGTTTGACAAAATTATAGTGTCATCATAAATTTGATTAAATTCTAAAGCGTAACTTTTGTCAAAATTTTGACGGTTCACCATGATTTCGTCAATGTAAAGCGTAATGTAAATAGATTGAAAATAAACAATTATGCACATAATTTATCTCCTTATAGCCCCGCCTTAATAAATAAATCAAGAAATCAATACAAAAGAAAACTCATTTTATCAATCAATCAATATCAATATAAAAGAAAGCTCATTTTAATTTTTATCTCTATTATGATCATGATGGTTGTGTGGCCAGAAAATTAAACCAATTTCTAGCAAGTTAAGATGTAGATTTTAAATTGGCATGCACAATATTAATAGTTCCAACTCATGCATTGATAATTTGGTTAAGTTGGGTTAAATAGGAGTAAGCAAGCGGTAAGCCAAACAGATTACAATTAGACACCAAAGTTTGTGAGGGGTGGCAAGTACTTTGAGATCGATTATTGCTTTCACCACCAACTTAAACTTACTCTAAGAGGTTAAGGTATCAAAGAAGTTACTCATGTATGGTGTATGGACACCTCACACTCCATTGAGTTAAGTAAAAAAGAAGTTCTTCATAATTACCATTAACTTCAATTTAGTTAAATTTTATTCCCATTTACTTCTCAAACTACTAGAATCATAACGTCATTAAAAAGCTCTTAGGTGAATGATATGAATAGAATATATGATGTTGGCATTGGTAATGATTACAAAGTACAAGCTTGTATCTAACCTCAACTGCATCTATAAACACCTATAAGATGAAACATTTTTTCAAATAGAAGTAACAGGAGTTTATATTTTAGAATGCCCCTTAAGAAACTGAGCCAGCATAAGAACAGTGTATCTTGTTGAGTACAATAAACAAGCCACAAGGCACCCATCTGATTTGGTAATCCAACAGCTTCTTTTGCTCAAAGGAGTGCTGCCAACAAATTAAATAGTCAAATAGTATAAGTTAAAGTTATAGCACAGATTCGAAAAACCGCAAAAATAAATGGTTAAGGGAACATGCACTATAAGTGAAAACGGTGCGTCTCCATTAAACTCAATGGTTAAATATAGAAGGCACAGGGCACCCATTTGATGAACTCACATACCAGTTATTGCACAGTACAGATAATCAGATGGTTGACAGATATTAGATTACTTTTGCTTTTCTCGTAACCACTCCACAAAATTATCCAGAATTAAGGGCCACGCAAGTTCAGGATCATAGTCATTAAGCGACGGAAAACTTATCTGTGAAAAGATAATAAATCCAAAGAAAGTGGTTAAGAATACAACAGATGTATATTCATCTTCTTATGTGCATATGTGAAAAGAAAATGATGCCATAAGAGATGAGTGCATCGACGGGTAGCAACAGATTAACTAAACAAGGAAGATAAGATTACTATCGGTGACAGAGGATTAAGAATTAACACCCTCTTGAAAATTTATTGTCATACAAACTACAAGCAATCTGTAACAATTAGCAGAAAAAGAGGCTACCTCATTGCAAAACCGGAAAAACCCCATCCACTGGTCCATGTTTACAACCTTGTAATCATTTTGATTCTACCATAAATAAAAAACGTGTAAGAATCATCAGTAAGAACTAAAGCAATAATGTGATATACCAATTATTCACCTTCAAATAGTCCACAAATAAGCTGACTTGGGTTGGAAATGTTGAGCCCAAAACAAGAGTAAGTAATTCACAAATGCTCTCTATATCAATGCTTTTCTGCTTCTCCTCTGGTGAAAATGGGAAGAAAAAAAAAAGTTCGATATGGGACATGTAGTGAATGAGTAAATGAAAAGAAAAGTTAAATGTTAAAATCAATTTACACAAAATCGCATCAAAGTTTACCTGTTAGACAATATTGGAAAGCATAAGAATAGAAATCTGAAAAATTTGACGGTCTCCTGACCTTCACATTAGATATCAAATGTATAAAAAAAGTTAGCAAGTAATAAAATGTTTCCTCATAATTAACAGTTTCCATCTAATTGAGTATCACTTAAGTAATCATACCTCCTTTTCTAGGTCTGGAAGTGCCTTCTTCAATTTACTTACTGTATCAGCCCTTAGTGCTTTTAAGCCTCTCCTCCACTCATCCTATAAAATAAAGGTGATAAAGGTTATTCAATATAAGAACGGGAAAGAAATGCGGTACCACAACAACATGATTGTGTACCAAACATAAGCAAGACTAGGTATTTCAAATATGAGTGTCTTCAATGTATAAAAGTTTGTATTAAAAAGAGGACAGAACTTGAGTTCAGTTCCGTAGGAACCATCCTAATTGTTCTCCAGCAACAATTTGACACATGTATTATCTAAATAAGAAAAAAAAACTGAATAGTACTGCTACTGCATTCCACACTCGGTAATGATTACAATATTACTTTGCCTTCATTATACAGTGAGAGATAAATAATGTGTCATGTGTTGTGGTTGGACTTCCTTCAAAAAAAAAAGTGTTGTGGTTGGACAACAATAAGTACGGGACCTATGGAACTGTAAGTTCCAAAAATGAAATAATTCCGACAGAATTGTTAAGAACAATGGACATGATAATAAACATACCAAGGTAAAATATCCTTGCTCCTCAGCTTTCATTTTCCTGTAACATTTAGTATTCATCAACTCCAAACTTAAACTTAGGATAGATATAAGAATGTAGCATTAAAGGACAATTAAGGGAACAACTGCAGCTTACCACGCAAGCATCAAAATCCTCAAATCAGTATGATCCACCTCCATATCAGCACAAAGTGCTTCAATTCCTTCGGGACTGTAATAAAATTATAAAAATATTGTGAACTTACCTTAAAAATGTAAGCATCTGTAATATGTTTGTATAACAAAACAAAACTCCACTTATACACCAAGTATCACTTTCTAGAATTATAAACACAGCAATTCTCATTGATCTGATACTTTAGTCAAACTAGGTAAAATAAAAAATTATCCTATTATAACATGATGGCACTACCCTCTACCTTGGCCACCACAACCTAAAGTCTCTCCCTAAGCCATGACCAACATTTGACCAACGCCAGCATTCTGCTCACTCATACGTGTATCAACCAAAATGTTCAAAACCTATCTAAAACAGTCCACTTTCAACCAAATAATTCCTAGCAGGCATTATGCTAGGGTGCTGGACATAGGGCCTTTTGTTGGGTCTGATGGAAATTTTTCAGTGGGCTTGAATCAGAATAGGCCCAAGGTTTGGAGAGTTCATAAGCGCGAGAAGAAGAAGGATACTACTTATGTTGGCAGAGTGTGTGTTGGAGTCATGCAACTGATGCAACTATTCGGTTAGAGTCTGGTGGTTGGCAGAGCGATACCCTCTACTTCTCTGAGGAGCAATCTGTTGCTCTGGTTGTTTGTACGAGAGCTTGCTCACTTTTTCTTGGCATTTCAGTAGTAATAGTCACATTTCTCCTCATCTATTTATTTGCTCTGTCACATTAATCAGCATGCAATTCCCTCAATAAGAAGTTGCAAAACAAAATAAAAAATAGGTCTTAAATATCCTCATTTAATTGAAGAAACCACCATCCATGACATGGACAGAAAAACGATGAATATTAAGCAGCAAAGAAGCTAAGGGTCGGGCATTGCAAGAGACAGGAGCCAGAGCACCGTCATTCCTTATGCTTCTGAGTTCTGCCCTCCACCACCACCGTGTTTTCTTTGCATGCTGCGGCTGTTGATGGACTTCAAAGCATCCAGATGAGTGTCCGTTGCCAACATGAGGAACACGATACCAATGATAGAGAAACTATATGAAGGTGGCTGTTTGTCACAAGAACACATATGTGGATGTCTGTCAGCACAGCAGAACCCAATGATATTGTTTGATGGTCATGACCAGTGTTGCCAAATAGCAGCTATAGCAGTGTTACAGTACTATAATGTAGTGGAATTTCAACAAACCACTATTGTTCCGCCATGCGCTATTAGTACAAAGTGCTGTCAAATAGAAGTTATAGCGGCGCATTAGCACTGTAGCATAGCAGAATTTAAAACAAACTGCTATTTTCTGCAATTCGCAATTGACAACACTGATCATGACAAGATTGTTTGGAGAGTGGGCGGTTGGCACAAAGTGAAAGGATCAAACTGTGGGAAGTGAGGGGAAATTTGGGTTTAGGCTATTAGTGTTGTGGCAATGAATTAGGTGAGCTATATCATTTCATTTGCAATAGTAACTAGTAATCACTAATTGAAAGTTATTAATCCCCATACATAAATGTCCAAGATTTTAAATTTGAATTGAGAAAACATCAATGGCATAATTTTATTTGATTTATGTAATTAGAATTACATAAACGAGCGATCTAGTGAAGCATACTTACTCAATCAACCCGGAAGATCCATTGGCATATGAATAAAATAGACTATCAATTCGCTCCAGTTCCTTTGAATTTGCTTTACTTGAAGCTGAAAAATCATGCCCATACAATTAGAACATCTAACAGTTTACTCACTAGTTCAATTACATTCAACCAAACGGCATAAACATATGAGTTGTCGTGATCTTTATATATTGCGTAAAATTGCAGACATATGCAGCTGGTGTTTGTTTTGTTCAGATACTTGCAATTTCCATGCTCAATATTGATTACACTCCATGTTGATGGTTGTTATCAACATTGAATTGGACAAAATCACTGCACCACTGTGCAACCTCACCGCAATTTCAAACAAGCACTAAATAGTAGATTAATTGAAGTATAAAAATTATTGATTTTGTTCCTATCTCATCAGCAACTACTCAATCTCCAAATCCCACACAGAATTATATACCTAAAAATTACAATTTTTCACTAAGAATATTGAAAAAAAACATAAATCAACGAGAAGGGTTGACCCTCGTAAAAAATTAAACTTGAACGTGAATTAACTAATCTGAGCTTAAATTAATTAATTAATTAAATTAAAGAATAAAAAAGGCTAGATGAAAAATCAATTAAGTTGTTGCGAATAAAAAAAGAAAAATTGAAACGAATCGAAGAGAAAAAGTACCGGAACGGAAGAGATCCGCGGCGGAGGGATTGGAATTGGATTGACCCGTTTTCTTTGATGCACCGCGTCGCATCTTCAATAAGAAATCCAGAGATGAAGATGAAGACGAAGAGAGAGAGAGAGAGATATTGTTGTAACTTGTATGTGTTGTTTCTGCGTGTTGTGTTGTGGGGAAAGAGGTTGAGGATGATGACGTGGAGCGCAGAGTGTGGCTTTATCAAATATATGATGATGATGAATGATGAATTGATGATGATATCAGACAGACTAGTTTCATTCACTTACTAGTACTACTTTAGTACTTGTTTGTATTGTTCATTAAGATTTTAAGATTCACTTCACTTTTAATCTTGATTTTTATTTATTTGTTTTTTTAACTTAGTACGGTTTGTTTCCTCTACTTTCACCCTTGTTTTAGGTCTATCCTTGTATAAAATTTACTTTTTTGTGGATATAACAAATTCCGAGAAAATTATGAATTTGAAGAAATTCATAACAAACTTTGCTTATGTTTCTTCTTAACATAAAATTCACTTTTTGTGAATATAACAAACTTTAAAAAAAATTATGGATTTGATAGTTTGTTATGTTAAGAATCATACGAAAACATAGGTTTTATCTTTTACGAAAACATATGTTAAGACCATAAATGATCGGGACATTTCTATGAATTTAGACTCCATAAATATTATACTTGCTAGTCATCTGATTAAAGTTGAGAAACTTTTCACACTTAAACATGATATAAAAAGGTTAAGAATGTTTTTAGTCCATATACTTATGCGTCTTTTTCACATTAGTTCATATCTTTTTTAAAAAAGTTTAGGCTAAATTTCACCCTTGACCCCTTAATTTTAGTTCATTTTGCAAAAGATTAGTCACCACTACTTTTGATCAAATCAATATACACATGAACATTGGCTCACATGTCACAACAACACATTTTGAACGTAGACAATAAGGATGCAGAAGTAAATTGAGAATTTATAGTGGCTCCACCATGTTAGCATTATATATGCTTACTAGGAAAAAAAATATACAACAAGGACCAATTTAACATTGAGATTTTATAAACTTTATTTCTCTTCAAAAAAATAGGGTCTAATGTTGAAAAGACCTCTATATAAAGAACAAAAACATGTCTTCATGAGCCTAGCTCAATTGGTAAAGGACATTGCACATTTGTGCAGGGACTGGAGTTTGAACCCGGTATGTCCACTTATTCACCTTTAAGGGGTGAATTTCTCGCCGCTAGGCTACTTGACAACAAAAAAAAAAGAACAAAAACATATATTTAATCATAATATAAATGAGGTGAAAGAGGGTCACATTATCAAAGATTTCTATAGAAAACAATAAATTCTATGGTTTCGGTAGTAACAATAATTGAAGGTCATAATATCAAATGAGTCTTATAAGACTTAAAAGATTAGTCTATACAATTGCATGCAGATGATACCTAATTTATGCAAAATATAATAAAATTGAAGGTTATGCATTTTACAAATGTACAGCTAAAGAGCAACATATCTTGATAGCAGTTAGTTAAAGGCCCCGTTTGGATTCTACTTATTTTTGAGCTTATGAAAATAGCTTATGCAAATAAATGAAATTTTATGTTAATTTATAAGTTTTCACTAACAAAAATTGTATTTTTATAAATTATTTTTTCATAAACTACCTTAAAAAATTTATTATAATGAATAAAAACGTATTTATTTGCATAAGCTATTGTGCACAAACTTAAAAATAAGTCAATCCAAATAAGCCCTTTATAGATTGACTTGCCTTATAACCTTTTTTTGTCAATATGATGGTCTCGTCGTCTTATGAGATTTAAGTTGAAATCTCATAAGATCTTACTCATTTGTATATTTTAATATTTACATTTAAATAGGAGGTAAAAAATGCACCGTTAATCATTTATGGATAACAAAACAAATTCTTTTAAACACTATAAATCTTCAATGGATTTTTTTTCTTTTCTGAAAAGCTATATTTTTGAAAAGTTAAAATTTCAATACATATTTTTTTGACGGAAAATTTCATACATCTTGTTAATAGTTTATCCAACAAAAATTTTCATACATCTTGTTAATAGTTTATCCAACAAAAATAAATAAAATTGAAGATTATTTTAAATTACGTATGTTTTAGTTAATTAAATTAGATTAGTATGACAATTTATGTTAACGAATCAAATCTCATAAACATATGTAAAAAAAAATAATAATAAAAATTAAATTGATTATTTTTTCTTCATACACTTTATCATCTAGAACTAAAATCTTCTCTCTGCATCGTTGGAGAAAATCTATGTCTGCGCTAGGGGTGTCAAAATGGATGGATTGGATGGATTTGGATTGGATTGCTAATGGATGGATTAAAATAATAAAATTAATAATAAAATTAATAATAAAAATAAATTAAATTATTATTGAATATTAAAAGGAAACTTTAATAATACATTAAAAAAAACATTAAAAGAAATTCAGATTTTTAAGGAACATTAAAAGCTACATTTTTTTTTAAGGAAGAAACATTATTTTTTCTTAAGCTAATAAATCAATATTTTAATTTTTTTTCCTTAAAAACAGTTTTTTTTTTACAATTTTTTAATAATACATTTTTGCAAAGAAATACATTTATTTAAAGAATTGTTTTTTTAATAACAAAAGTTACTATCCTTATAATTTTAAAAAATAATAAACTATAGTCCATTGGATTTTCAAAAGATAATAAACAATAATCCATTGAATTTTAAAATTAGGCGGATGGATTGGATCCATCCGTTTTATTAAATGGATGGATTCAATCCAATTGTTAATTGATGGATTGGATGGATAAATTTTTGAATGGATTGGATGGATAATGGATTAACGGATAATTTTGACACCCCTAGTCTGCGCCTTCACGTTTCTAAAAATAAAATAAAATAAAATTTATTATTAAAAAATAATCAAATCAAATTTATTACTACTAGCCGCCAAACGGGCACGTTCCGTGCCCGTTTCTGTGATCGATACTTCTCTTTTTTTTTTTATTTGCTGTGATCAAAATTCTCTATTGTGCAAATATAAATAACTACTTAATCTCCTTTTTTATTGGACTTAGTTAATTGATAACTACTTAACATCCTTTTTTGTTGTGGCTAGTTATTAAGAAGAAAAAAAAATATTTTTTTTTACTATAAAAAAACTGAAAACATACTTTTATGTGGAAGTTGTGCTTAGTTATTAAGAGAAAAAAAAAATTATTTACTAAAAAAAACTGAAAATATATTTTTATGTGGAAGTTATTTTTCAACATATACAAATATTTAGTTTTTTTTTGGTAGTTTTTTTAAGGGTAAAATAGGTATAATGAAAAAGCCATCCCAAAAATTTGTATCCTTTTTTTTTGACACACAAAAATTTGTATCATTTTTATACATAGTAATACATAAAAAAATCAAAATCAAATCAAATTTTTATTTAACTAATCCTAATTCAAATTTAATTTTGAATTAATTCTAAAATAATAAAACTATATATTAAAAAAAAAAAAAACCCTCTTTTTGAGTTGGGGTATGCTCCATCTTTCTCTGCCAAGTGCAAACGCAGCCACCACATCACTCTTCCATTGACGGCCTTCGGCTAATCACCCCTCTCTCTGCTCTTCTCTGCCTGCTTCGCCTCCCATCACGTTGAGGTACGATTGTTTACTGTTACCTCTTCTTCTCACCTGATTCTTAATAACTATATATCACCATAGACCAGTGGCTACTCTTTTTTCTCTTGCTTTGATATCTCCTACTTATTATTGTTATAAGGTAGTCATTCAAATGAATACATTGTTATTGTTATAGTTATAGACATCATAATCTATGTTTGTTCTTGAAACATGTTTTTCATGTTTTTCCCTAATGACAAGTGATACAGTCTAACCTGGTTTTATGTACTGTTTAGTTTAGTTTCTTTTGGACTATTATTAAATTGAGCCAAGGGTTTTGTTCATGCTTTACAGTGTAGTTGGTGTTTGTACAATATAAACTAATTTATATTTATTTTATTTTTTCTACTTAGTTCTCAACGATGGTTACCGACGGAACCAAAAAGCCTAAAGTTTCGGCAGTGCCACCTCGCAAAATCAATGTGCAGAAGTTTGCAGAATCCCGTGCGCCTGAGCTTCTGAGCCTTCAATCTATTGTTGAAAATAGATTAAGCAATGATTATAAGTCTCAAAGGAACAAGAGAAGAAGAACAACATCATTTAATGATCAAATTGCAAGAAAGGGTCACAGAAGAAAGAGGCAAAACCTGGGAAGAGTTGATAAAGTTAATGCTGAATCAGTTTTGAGTAAGGACCATAAAGAGAAGCTTCCTCGACATGTTCGTCGAAGATTTGAACTTAAGAGTAACCCTGAGAATGGCTTTTGCATTTCTGGGGATGGAACCAAGAGGCTGAGAACACATGTTTGGCATGCAAAGCGATTTTCCATGACCAAGCTGTGGGGTTACCATCTTCCTTTGGGTCTTCAAGGAAGGTAGGTCTTTGTTGATTTCATTATGTAGGGTTTCTTTACTCTTTTGAGATGTATTTGAACTGGATTATTGTAACCTAATGCTACAAGTATATATGTCTTTTACATCTTTTGAAAACACTAACCGGAGTTTTGCGTGTTTATTCAGAGGGAAAGGTTCGAGGGCATTGTTGAGAAAGCTCAAACAAGGGGTGCTGATACACGATGCAAGCTATAACTCTGCTGTTCAATTGGAGGGTCCAGAGGTATTTTATAATTATTGTAAGCTCAGCTTCTGAAAATAATGATTTAGTTCTCGTAGCTTTATTAAAAAGTTTGTTTTGTTTACAGGATTCGTTAGTTTCAGTATTAAGAATGGTATTTGTGCCTTCTCCCATAGAAGTAACACATCCGAGAAATCACGACGACTCTGTTCTTTCTGGTTTAACCTATGGAACTGCAATGGTGAGTGGTCCTTTTTTTGTTTTTTGTAGTTGAAAGAGCCATGGTATTTTAGTCAAACTAAATTAACTTTTCTTTCTTGACAGCTTCATCAAGTTGGAGCACCGGTTTCTCAGGCAATTGCTCCTGTAACTTATATGTGGCGACCAACTTTCCAAGAAAATACCACAGACCTACGTGTCAGTGACGGAAAAGTTATTCCCGGCGTTGATTTATGTGAAAAATCAGAAACATTGGAGTGTAGTAGTTCTTCTAGACACCTTTGGGTGTGGATACATGCTTCTGCATTTGAAGAAGGATATGATAATCTAAAACTGGCCTGCCAGAAAGAGGTTCACTTTCTTCTTTAGATTCTTATATGGTTATCTCAATTATATTTTGTTTCTATTTTTTTTCTTGTATCGGATAAATATGAAAACAAAAGGAGAAACTAGTGAGTTCATTACTCATGTAGGTTTATGTTACAAATAATTTCATTTTACCGTGCTATTCCCTGATAGCTTTGCCTATTTGAGAGGCTTTTGGCTCATTTAATTCCAACATAAGCATGACTGGGAGCTTGGACATGCTATGAATTTATGTCCGAGACTCTGAGTTAACAGCTTGTAAAATTTAGATGATTATAGTCACTAGCATGTCGTTACTCATCAAATGATGTATCATGTTGTTATTACAATAACAATTATTCGTTTTAGATGGCAGTTCATATTATTTATATTTTTTGAAATGTAATCTGTGATATAAATTTGTCATATGAATCACTAAGTTAAACTTGTTTGTCGAAGTTAAAATGTTAAAGAACTAAGAATTGTAAACCTCATATGAACTCACATTTTTTTTTTTTTTATCTTTACTATTATTCAGATGGAAAAGAGAGGCATCTCAATCAAATGTTCTTCTCTTGAGGGTCAACTTGCAAAATTGGAATTAATGGGACCAAAGACATTTCAACTTCTTCAGAAGATATTGCATCCTGTTAGAAGGTTTGTTGTTTAAATTCGAAAAGTAATTCCGTTTTAATTTTTTACTTGTTTAGCCGACATCAATGATCCAAAATGGCTGATGTTTGTGTGACAGTATTTCAGAAAACCATTGGCAGTTAAAGAAACATGTGACTATAGAAGAAAACCACGTTTCTCAGAATACAAAGTCTTCCATACTGAAAAATGAGGAGCATATTTCTTCTCTTGCAATGTTATCTCTTAATGTTAAGGATCCTCGGGATTTACCTGCGAAAAAGACTGTTGTTCCGACAGAGCCAATTTCAACTAAGGTTTTAAGTGATGCACAAGAAACTAGTTGCGAAGAGCTTGCTGATTTAGGAGGAATATTGGAAAAGAATAAAGACTCGACTTCTCTATCTGATGTTGATGATCTATGGTATGCTAACACCAGAGGCTTGAAGCCTCCAGTGGAAGACAGTGTCCTTTCTATGGAGAAGCACTGTGAACGCATGGTTAAATTCTGCCTTGATGACATAAATTTTGGGGACGCGAACTCTTCCAAAGTGCGGTGCTCAAGATCTTGCCCTATTCTACTTTTGAAAAATGATATGAAGGAATTTTCCATGGGGTAATTTATTCTTTAATATATTTTTTCTTTTATTTTTTTTTTAAAATTACCAACGTTGTTTATGAATATAAGATCAAGTACTATTTTTTTTCTTTGGAAGCAAAGGATGTATATATTTGTGATCACCTGCTTAAGATACATTAGAAAAAGTTAGATAACTTGTCATAAGTTTAATCAGCTACAAAATCAATTGGTCAATGAATATTAATGTTAAAATCTTTCATATTATGTCCTATATAACTATATAATGAATGCTTTTGTGATTATCTTCTAGATGGTCTGTTATACTTCCCTTAAGTTGGGTTAAAGCCTTCTGGATTCCACTCGTCACTAATGGGGCACATGCAATAGGTTTGCGAGAAAAGCAGTGGATTGCATCTGATGTAAGTATTTGCACTACATACACCACAAAAAATACTTTATTTTCCTTCTTTTTTGTATTAAGTATTGAATATTTCTTGAAAACTTTTCTCTTTATCCAGACGGGGATACCATTTTTCCCTCAAGATTTCCCGGATTGCAAGGCATACTCATGCTTCATGGCTGCTAAAGCTGCCGAATGTAACCAAAAAGAAGAACTCCGTCCTCCTTCTGTAAGGAATTTGAGAGTTCCAATACTGCCTCCATGGGATATTGTTCACGCTACTTTCAACAAAGAGTTTAGCACAACGGACACTCTTGACCTTTCAGCCAGGGAAGATTTGACCAATGCTAATTCCTTGTCAAACTCTTGCTCTGGTAACTTGGAAATTTCAAATCTCGACTCCGAGGATTCATTTGATGGGACTGTAGCAAGGACAGGCTGTATGCTGACTACATTACTCGATGAAACCAAAACTGGTCGATTGCTGTTATTTCCTTATGCAGCAGATGGAAAGGCCAGAATCTCTAAGTTTATTAAGGGAGAACTAATGCTCGATACGAGGCATAAAAGTTCTGTCATTTATGACCGTAAGCTATGTTTTATAAGAGTTCATCTTCATCCATTCAAGGAAGGATTTTTTGAAGAGGGTGCAGTTATTTGTGCGCCACATCCTTCTGATATATCTTTGTGGACTTCAAGGTAATTTAATACTGAAATTATGAATTCCTGTTCTATTAATGATAATTATGTTTCTAAAATTTGTTTGTTAATTGAGTAATTATAAAATGTGAAGGGTGTGGCGTAGTTTTTTGAAATAAAAGTGGCAATATGGGTTAGTTGGAGTATTTTATTCTAAATTTTGAATGTCAAAACACAATATAATGTATATGTATTGTGAATGTCTTGCAGGTCAGTGAAAACTGAAGTGGGACTTAAACTGTCTGATTCTGCGATGAAATCATATTTCAAAGAGAATTCCTCCGGTAAATGGGAAATGCAGATACCAGACGATTCAATTGGCAGACAGTCTCACCGGTGGCCTATTGGCTTTGTTACGTCAGCTTGTGTTCAAGGAAGGTATGAAATTATATCTTTTTGGATTCTAATCCTTTCCTATTAATATATCTGAGCATAAACTATATACAGAACATATACGTACATCATTGTAGAGAATCTAACCGTGTGCAATCATTGCAGCAAGAGGCTTTCAGCAGAGGGATTTTGTGAGGCGGTTTTACTATCTCATTTAAGAGAGGAACAATGGAAGGAGATAGCCGTGAAGCAGAGGAGAAGTGAAATATACGTACTTGTTAGGAATTTAAGATCTGTTGCATATAGGCTAGCTCTTGCTTCTATTGTCCTAGAATCTCAGGAAAATGACATTGAATTCTTGTAAACTGATTTTATGTTTGATTAAACTATGCAAGTTTCATTGCCACAAATAGGGCCAAATTGGTAAATATTCCTTATTAGAAAAAGAGGAAGTCAACAACATAGAGAAAAATAGCTTACTTTTATTTTTTAATAATATTTGTACAATCAAAACATTTGAAGTTATATAAAAAAAGAAGTTTGAAGTTATCCATACTTGCAATTACTCTAAATTCGAGATTGTTACTTTTTCTAGCCTATCCTTACTATCAAAATCTCCAGGTTTTCTAAGACCGCTGCGTATATTGTTGTTATTAATGTGCAACATTTACAGCTTCTGTTTTCTTTGAAGGAAGTGAAGGTTGAGAAGGATTCAATTGAATTTAAATCGAGGTTTGTGCTTTGATGCTATAAGAAGTGTTTTCTCAGAATCAATATCATAATGCTTGTAGAAGTAGGACCTCTTTTGATATTGATTCTGAGAGCAACCAATAGTTTATCTTTATTTCATGTTACTGATTTTGAATTTATCTTACTGCATTTTAGAGAAGCAGAAGAGACCACTTATGATGATTTGAATAAGTTCTAGATTTACTACTCTTGTAAGAACCTATCACCTTTGCATTGAGATTCATCACACATCTGAAACTGCTGTGGATCCGATGGCGCTTCTAGTTTTTTGGATAAAGATTAAAGACAGTACAAAAAGGCTGAAGGTACATACTTTTCTCTAAAATTATCTGTCTCACTTGTCCTTTCTCACTGAAATTGATCTCTACAATTTCCAAAGCTCACTTGTGTTTAACCTAAGTTTTACAAATTTTCAATTATCCTCTACGCATTTTATGCGAGTTTAATTTTAATGCACTGGTAGTGTAAAAACTTTTAACATTGTCAACTATTCACAAATCATTTTGCGTGACTTTTAAAAAGAGAAACCTTTAGTAACAGAACAAACCCAAATAAAAAAAGTCACGCTTTCTCTCTCATCTTTCTAAATCGGTGATTTATAGGAAATTAAGATGATTTGCCAAAATGCTACTACTCAATCTACTCCCCAAGCCAGAGGCGACATGACGATTGTGATTCTTGCTATGAATGCGATGACCGCTGCTATGGCCCAATAGTCTGCAACTACTGCTCAACATGCTGCAGTCCAAGCTCAACGCGGGGTGCTAAAGGATCAGATGGAGGAAGCTGTTGCTGCAGCGCGAGAGTTGACAATTTAATTGACGAAACCCACCAAAATTCAAAGGTGAACATGACCTAAATAAGGCTGATCTCTGGCTACAAGAAATTGAGAATTTTTTTTAAATGTTGCATTGCACGGATGATAAGAATGCGGAATATATGCGACCTTTTTGCTTAGGGAAGAGTTTGAATCTTGGTGGCGAGGTGCGCAACAGATAATGGAGAACAACAATGAATCGTTGAACTGAGGCCACAAAATTCAGGTACTATTCAGTATTAGCATTGCAAGAATGAGGGACATTTGAGTAGTCAATACCCGAAATCTTTCCTTCAACTAATTGGATCAAAATCTTTGCTTCAAGTCCTGGCTGCTGACAGAGATAACAGACTCTAGCTCTTTTTGGGCACTAAGTACTCACACGTCCCTTCTTATTGCAAGGGTAACACCGAATAACACCGAATACAAGTCTTAGTGACAAAAAAATTCTGCACAAATGTATGGGAATAATGTTTAGATTCTACTTGGGGTTAGACGGTCCTCCCACAGCCTCTCTATTCATACGTCCTCGTTTCATTCGCTCCACCAGCACTTGGAATTGACAGATCTCCAAGGGCTCAACAGACTCCTTAGTTTCATATCTGAGGCCATTCTTTAATCTCTCACACTTCGCGCCTCGGCACCAAGATTCAAGCTCTGCCCTAAGCATAAAGGTCACATATTCCACCTTCTTTGCATTTGTGCAATGGAGCATTCAATTTTCTATAGCAAGAGATTAGCCTTATCTAGGTCATGTTCCCCTTTAAATTTTGGTGGGTTTTGTTGATTAAAATCTGTTGGTTCTCACGCTGCAAGACCAACTTCCTCTCTCCGATCCCTTAATGCCTCACGTTGAGCTTGGACTACAGCTTGTTGAGCAGTTGTAGATTGTTGGGTATAGCAGTGGCCATCACATTCGTCATGCCACCTCCGACTTGGAGAGTGGATTTAGTAGCATTCCGACGAACCATCTTACTTTCCTACGAATCACTAAGTTAGAAAGATTCTAAGGTCTAATTCTAACACTAATTATAATAGCGGGTGTCTAAAGTAATTCGCTAGATATAAAGTTTTATTCAACAACCTCTTTCAAAAATAAAAATTCACAATATTTAAAGTAGCTCATGCATCACACATTCTTTACAATTATGTGCCATACAATATTTTGAATTTTTTGAAATGCAATGAAAGACTGAAGAAACATAAAGGAATGTTCTTTGACATTTGTTACTGTTATGGAGCACTGTTAAAAGGTCTTGGTAACTTGAATCAACACACCGATCATTCAATGTTTTTATGCAGCAACTAAATGATAACATGGTAACTCTCGGGTCGTTTTTGCTTGGACCCATTTAGGTATTGGTCCATTATAGACCTCATTTTTTTTACTATTAGATTACAGAATGAAATTTATTTTTGCCACCTTACCGCTTACTTGCGTGTCCTATGCCTTTCCCGTTTTATCCGTCCGCTATTTAAGTAATGAACATTATAAAAATGAGAAAAGTAGCGGACGTTATAATGGTAGAGTGTTTTTGAGTAGGGTGCGTGAAAAAATGAGTAGGGTGGTAAAATAAAATTTCTCAGAGAATTCCATAAAATTTTATCATGGTCCACACAAAATCTAACTCACGAACTCTCATTTCCTTAAATGTAACTCCTTTATCTTTGAATCATCCGAAAGTTTGCTTGATTTGAGCTTCGCAACACTATTTTTGGTCTCTAGACCGTAGCCATTCACAAATCTTATGCAAAATTATTCAATATAAATTAGATTTAACAATTGATTTTAGCCATTCACACATTTCACAACACTATTTTTTTTTATGTTAAAAAGAAATTGTTTACTAAACAACTTCTAATTATAATTACCGCAAAAAAACTTCTAATTATAATTGTCTTCTTGCAACATTTGTGAATTAAATTAAGGTTGTTTTGTAAGAATTTCATTAAATAAATGTGAATAAATTAGTTAACATGCGCTTATATTTGAGTTCAACAAATATATACATTTTTTCTTATAATTTGAATCTAGAGTTGTATGCAATAATCTCTCAATGATAGTGTGATATCATGTTCATCATATTTATATTTTTGGCTTCACAATGTTTATAGTCATGGCCATCCCTGATTTCTATGAATAGGAAAATTGAAAAGGTTTAGTTCGTGGGTGTATATTGTGCATTCATTTGTAGCAAAAACAACTTTGAAAGCTGTATTTGTTGATGTTTCACCACAATAAAACAAAGCTTGCATTTAGCATATGCTATAATTCATTTTGGGATATTTTCCTTCTAAAAAGAAAAGAAAAATCATTTTTGGATATTTTTAATCCTTGAAAAAAAAGAAAGGAGTGAATATTGGAAAAACAAAAGTATGTAATACATGCTACCTATTATTGTTACAATTTTTGAAAAAGTTTAGCATGTGAATGTGAACCCCACTAAAGGTTAAATGACTAATTCATATTTTGTATTGAATGTGGCCCACAAGAAGTTGATGATTCAGTGGTATCCCATACCATAAATAAATTAATGAGCTAAGTATTTTAGTTCTTGATTGTGTGAGACGCGGTCACTATTATTTTTAAAATATATCAAAATTGTAAACACCTCTCGAGTGTTTATTTTGTTAGAAGGTGGTTTGATCTGCGACTTGCCACCCTTGTTGCACATTTTGTATTCTTTTTACCGCGGTTTTGAGAAGCTAGTATTTGTAGCTTCATTGTAAATGTGAAATCTTGTTGTAGTTCTATCCAAACGTGAAAATCTTATCGCATGACAGTCAAACATAGACTTGGTAATTTTATGGACTAAATTGACCGACAAAATTGCAAAAACCACAATTATAGTTTTTAAATATATCAAAATATTTCTGAACACATTTAAATATATTTTAGTTGTTCTATGAACTAAATTGACTGATGAAAAGAGATATTATATTTGATATTATGAATTTTGATATATTCAAAGACTACGGTGGTACTATTTCACACCCATAAAATCTTGTATAGAGCTTTCTAAAATTTTAATGCTTGCATGGATGGAAGATAATCAAAGTGTTTGCACTGTTGATGTTTGAGTGTTTGTGAAGAAAGGAACATACAATGGCAAGTAAAGTTTCTACTTGTTGAAAATGATAACAACTTTGGATTTCTATGATTTTAAAAGCACGCGTAATCTATACTTTTTTGCTTGGTCGCTGAATGCTACCATTTACACCACTTTATGGCTGTCTAGAACTACAACTGAAGTAGTAGTATAAAACAAAAGTGAAATGATCAATTAAGAGGTTTTTTATACTACTAATTAACAAAATGTGTAGTAGTTAATAAGATGGCCCTGTTTAGTAGTATTTTAAAAGATTCCCTATGAGTTTTTAATTTGGATTCAGTGAGAGAATCCTGTATTCACACATTCTATGATATTGGTAGCCGTCCAATCTTAAACGGATGGTAATTTTTTTGCAGATTTTGATTTTAATTGAAAATAACGAGTTTGCTTTTGGAGTTTGGATCGTTCAAGTTTGATCAAACGATTACGGATGTGCTGAAATCGGAATGTTGACTGAAGAAGTCAAGAAGATAAAATTTCAATTTTTCTTTGACGATTGTAACGTTAAATATCACTTGTGCGCTTTACCCTTAGAAATTAAAGGAATCTTCCTAAAATGCATGCATGTTATTCTTTGAAACAAATGCAAACAATCGATCTTTGTTTTATCAAATGCAAACAACCAATTTGAACTTCTTAACTCAGTTTTTATTGGTCTCGTCAAATTTAGCACCAACACTTTAAATTGGACATATGTGTAGTATCCGACATGTGTTTGAATGTCAGATGTGGTTACTTTTAATAATTTTTATTTTTTAAAATTATTATTAGTATTGGATTTATATTAAATATTTATGTTTGTGTCAGTATTTCATAGATATGTTTTTAGATGTTTAAATGTTTTTTTTTTTATTACAAATTTAACTCTTCACTGTCTTTTTTTAGTGCAAGCAAAAACCTAAATTGAAGTCATGATAACTTATACTAGTTGATTGGCTGAAACTTATTCTTTCCCATTTCCCATGTTTAGAACAAACAAGCTTAGTTACAAGCCATGGATGGAATATTAAGTTTTTGTAGACTCTACAAATACTGTAGTACATAACATCTATAATAATTATATAATAATTCCATACATGCTGCAATCTGCAGCTCTTTCCATGAGCTCAAATTGTCTCACTAACATATGATCACTAGATTCAATCATGTTTATTAGGGTCCTCCATGAATGTGCCTTGATGAAGAAGTATGCAAGCAGAAAAAATAAAATTTAAGGAATATGTATAAGCTATGGAAAAAACTAATTATACCATATCATGAAATATCACTGCTAGAATTCTTTTTAAATAAACAATAAAAATTAGAAATGAAAAATATGAGATGCGTCTAATTATGTCACTAAATTTAGCAACGAATTAGTTGGAGAGAAATTTTACTTTTTTCCGTTTATAATTACGACACTAATACATTTTTTTTCCTAGTAGTTTAGAATCAACAAAAAATATACTACTCCTCTGTACTATAATATAAGTCATTTTGAGAAAAAAATTTGTACCAAATTATAAGTCACTTTACATTATCAATGAAGCATTTAATGTTATTTTTCCTCTTATACCCTTAACTATTTATTACTCCCTCTTCTTTCAATTCTTTAATTTATCTTTTTCATATCATTAATGAAGGACAAATTTGTAAACTAACTCATAATTTCTCTTTTCCATACAACATTAATTACATTTCTTAATCTATGTGTTTTGGTCAAAAATTATTTTTTTGTATTAACCCTCTGATTTTCAAAGTAATGAGCCCCGATAATCCAGAGTAGTAAGGTTTGGCAAAAAATTATTTCTATTAGGAATCAAACTTAGGTTCTCTCGAACAATTGTCCTAGGGCTCACTAACCACTTGATTTTAATATCTTAGTTCAAATTAGAATTTTTGTTTCTATAGAAATTAAATGACCAATTGACTAAAATAATCAATTACCACAAGAACTTGCCTCAATGTATAAACTATAAACACTTAAGTTGGTACTCAAATTAAGTAAATTATAATTGACTCAAGCTAACTAACCACTAGCCAAATAAATTACTGCTAACAACAATAGTTAATTAAGGATATTTTGTTATAAAATTTATGGTTTCTATTAGTTTTAATTTCAGTGAGGAGTCACCAATATGTATTTTTTTTTATGGCAACACATAGGACATGACAAGGTCCTAATCTTTATAGTTCCTACGATAAAATATGTTTTTACCTCTCCCATTATATTGAAAGTAGGGGAAAAAAATATGAAAGTGACAGACTGCAATTACATGATTTGGATTTAAATTAAGGACGCATAAACTAAACAAACTACAAAGCAAGTTGTAATTATTTCCTATTGATAAAAAAAGGAAGTTGTAAGTAGTTTTTATGTTTTATTTTTATTCCTAATTATATATTTGCCATTGTTTAATTTATTTAGCTATTATTTTATTTATTAGAATATAGCTAGTAAATATAGTACACACAATTGAATTGATAGCCTAGGAAACCTCATCATACTAAACTTCGTGACTATCCATCATTTGATATATTATCATAATTGTAAAAAAAAAATCGGGTACAAATCATAATTGTTTATTATTATGCATTATTATATTTTTGGTACCATATTATTATGCATTATTAGTAATACTAAGTATTTGTTTGTATTATTGCGATTCGATATTCGACATACAAAATAATGCATTAATCAATTGCCTTACAAATGTAAGAGAATTATATATAGAGTTACTATTATGATGATCATAAATGAATTCATGAAATAATTAGATTTTTTTGGTGGTGACATGAAATAATTGGATAATGGATAGTGCACGTGTTCTGTTCACTCAACAGCCATGATATTGTTATATAGCATATATAAAAGTCAAGTAAAAAATAATGAAATACTAGTGTGAAGATACATTAAGCAAATGATAAGGACAAAAACAATAGTAGCTATTAATGCAAAACATATGTCCCTATGTATAGCTAGTGACTCCTACATTTGAGAAAACATAATTCTATGGAATGTTTTGTAAGGAAAAATAATTCTATGGAATGTCTCATCAAATTGGCTACATTTCTACCAAACACTAAGCTTTGTGTATGTAATTGACCATGATCTTGATGTTCTTTCATTTTTTTAATAATAAAATAACAAGCTTGTGTCTGCATTTTTTGCTTGAGAAATTAAGAGACATGTGTCTAACAGAGCACATAAATGATAAATCAATTAGTATTGTCTTGCCTAAATAGAACTTTTTTTATAAGTCTACATCTATTGAATCTTTGGATAAATCTTCTTGATCTTAAGTTTTATTCAATCAGTATTACAATTAATTAGTCCAAGATAGGTTATGTTGTCTAGCTAATAAGGAAATTTTCATAAATTTGTTGAGGAAATTTTAAATCATTTAAGTAGGAGATTTTCATAATTTTATTTTGTTTATTATTATTTAAATCAAATTATATCATATTATTTATTTATTTTGATGAAAAAGTTCTATCATCTTGTTAATATACATGTAAGCTAAAAATAACAATACTTATCAAACACTTATAACTTTATTTCTAAATATAATACTTTTTAACTTAATTTAATGTAAAATAAGTGAGACCAAATAAAGTTAATTAGATGTTGTAACATGATTGGATCAAAACAACCATATACAACCCACTAAAATTTGCTTTAAAGAATATAGTGTGAAGATTTATTTTGGTCATTTACAATTTAGTTCTTAAAAAAAAATAAAACTTAAATTAATTCTTAATATTCACATATGGGACAAATTAGTCTTTGATTTATTATAATAAAGAGATTAATTTGTCAACAATATAAAAATGCCAGGGATTTATTTGATTTTTATTTTTGTCAATACTAAATTGAATTGTCAGAAAATTGTTACTAACTAAAATGGATATTCACTAAAAAATCTAGTATAATCCAACTATTTTTAATATTATTTATTAGTAATTTTAGTGATAATTGCCACACTCAACTTTCTTCTATCCATGCTCAAATAGAGCTACCCTTGCCCCCACATAACCCTAGTAGTATAGCCTCTCTCGTCCCCAGTCTGCCCCCACTCGACAAAGACCTATTTTTAAAGTCGTTCAGAAGAAGGCCTAAGGTCAAGTGAGGCAAGCCAAAAACAACTTGATCGAGGTTGAACATAGGAGGTGCAACTTGTCACTAACGAGTAAGGGGAATATGGATGACCAAGGGAATCGGACCATACCAAACTCAAGAGGGTGTGAAAGACTATGCATGAAGCTCATCAATTCTGATATCTCTATTGGATTATGAAGGAGTTCGAAAATCAAAATATGGTCTCTTACATAAAAAGAATTAGACAATATATCTTAACCGAAAATCTTAAAATTTTTAAATATATGAATAATTTCACTTGTTTAGTACTCAGTGTCTATTTTTTCATCCAATTAATATGAGACTCTTTAACTCTCATTTGATTTGATAGCTACCTATAAACCCCATATATTAAACACATATACTTTTGTCTACTAAATGAGTGCCGGCAGTTTAATTTATAAGTTGTCTCTTTATTTTCATCTTGTGAACCTAATTGTATTGAAGTATTTGTTTTAAAATGAGAGTAAATGATATAGAATGTAATTCAGTGCTAACTAATTTAAAATTTTACTATATCACTAGTTGTTTATGCAAAGCTTTCAGCTAAACTTGACAAAAGCAATATTTTTACCATGTCAACGAGATAGACAGACATAAGTGAAGCGATGACTTCAATTATAATATATTAATTTGGCTCCTAAACTAGTTTATCCAATTAATTATAATATAATGTCCTTTCATGCTTCCTAGAGACCCCATCACCATCTAAGAAGCGTAAGCTGAATAACTTACAATATTTAAATATTCCTATACTTATTGACTTTTCCTACATTAAGAAAAAAAACTGAGTTATTCTACGATTTGTACTAATCACTTCATTAGCTATGTTTATCACCTAGATTAGAACATAGACGGTAATAAATACATCTAATTTTTTTTACATACATGTGTATGTTCTTGATCATAGCATTAACAAAATCATTATAAAATTAGGAACTCATGAAAACAATGTTCATAGAAGTTTATGTATAGTAACATTTTACTTTTTGAAGTGTCTTAAAGGCCTATTATATGTCTTTTATTGTTTTTATTTATGATTGGGATAGATAAAAATGTAGCTAGCAAATTATGGTAAAAAAGAAAAACCTACTTATGTTGGTTTTGTGTGCGTAAATTATATATCTTTTGGGCGCAACTGCATAGATTAATTCATTGAGTCAGATATAATTATTTTATGAAGTAGATTATTCTTATGATATTCATGGGGGATTCTATGTGACTCTTTCTCGTAGTTTTTAATCTCAATTGTCCGATCTCGAATTAATAGGCAAGCATTTTAATTTTATTTTTTTTGCCAAATAAGACCATTTTAATTTTATTTTGTTATTAAATAATCGATCGTTTAATGTCATATTAGTTTTTTCCGATTAATCTTAGATTAGCTAACAAATAAAAAAATGACATCTACTTATGTAGATAAAAGAAGATATCACATGCACTAAAGATGATCTCAAATTTCTCGACGAAAATTAATTATGAACAGAATGGATGAATATTTTACATTTATAATATAATCATCCAAACAAATATTCATAATTCATGTCAAGAACAATGTTACTATAACTTGGCTTGTCTAAAGGCAAAGAAAGTAACATGAGGTCAAATGTATCAGTAACTACCCTACAAAGCCCCAACACATACACACAAGCAGTGTATATGGGTTTTCAATTTGCATTAAAAGGAAAGATACATTAATTAATATATACATAAAGCTAAATCTTGGATAAATCAATTTTCTTCCTATGCAATTACATACACTAATTTTTCGAATAATTAAATTCAATCTATTTAAGAGATTGATTTCTCATAATATATATTTCTATAAATGCACCTATAAAATAATCAAATAATTAAGAGACTGAAACATTTATCATTAGTGCCACATATGTTAAGGAGTGGTCAAATTTTTTTTTCATGTGTCCTACGAGGTTATATAGGAAAATAATCCTAACATCAAACATGAATGTGTCTTCAGCTTGTTTTGTGGGATGTGGATAGGCTTCCCTTGTTTAGAAAGTAGTGATGTGAGCCACGTAACAATGTCCAACAAAATCTTCAATAATAACATGCACAAGCATAACCTTAAATATTCATCTTCTAGTAATTCAAGGATGAATCCCACAAGAATGAAGAGTTTAATTTTGAAGTTTGAAGTTTGAATTTGAGTAAAAATATCTTGCCTATTAATATATCGGTATTATCAGTTGAGCTAGATTTTATAGATTAAATTTTTTACACAATAAATAGTAAACAATAACAAATCATATTACTCTAGACATAATAATTGAAGTTCTAGATTCGGAAATGGGTAAAATTGTTAAACCTAACAATATTAATATTGTCCGTTGAATAGAAATTATGTACATTATAACATTTCTGCCAAGCCTGGGGTGACATGGATTTTTTAAAAATATTTTTACAATTATTAACTATCAATTTATAAAATCAGCATCATAATTCATAAGTAACTAAAAGTATGATTTTTACTTCTTAAAAACTCACCATAACTTCTGATTTAACCTTATGTGACTGATGAGAAGTGAGGAAAGGCTAACTAGGCCTTTAGACGTAATCAAGGTAATTTAATTTTAAAACAAAATATTATACACACTTTTAAAACAATATACAAGCTTAAACTATCTATACTTAGTTGTATATTTATATAACTTGAGGTCATTAACTGCGAGATAAGTAATTAAAGTCCAGTCAAAAATCATTCTAATTTTGATAAAAATTTGAATTTAATATCAAGTTGTTGTTCCTTAATTGAAGTATATTAACAACTTGAATTTTGATTTTTTGGATGAAGGTATTTTTTTTTTGACAATTGGATGAAGGTTTAGTTATGACTTGTAAATATGAAACTATAAAATTACTGTCCTTAAATAAATAAATAAAAAGGATAATTAGGGGAGAAATATAATAAAAAATAAAACCTTAATTATTTTTATTTATGAAAAATATACATTGTTTATCAATTTAAAGCACTTTTTTAAAATTTACACTATTTTTCAAAGTAAGTAAAGTGATTGAAAGATCCAAGAACTTTTTTTTTCTCTCCTTTAAATAGAGAGATTCAATTTTTGTTTTTGGAATAGAGATCCAAGAACTTTACCTTGCAATAAAGGGGTGAAAACAATTATGTGGGCCATAATTTAATTTATTTTAATTTAAAAATTGACAGAGGACAATGTTGCAAAAAGAGCATAATAATAATAATATAAATATATATATATATATATATATATATATATATATATATATATATATATATATAAGCAAAGCTCCTTCTGCTTCACTTCACTTCACTTCACTTCACTTCACTTCACTCAAGTCATATTTCTTTCTTTGTTTCTTTTTTTGTTTGTGATTCTCAAACTAAGACACACTTCACAAACACGTTTTTTGATCATTATGGCAAGACCACAACAACGTTATCGAGGTGTTCGCCAGAGACATTGGGGCTCTTGGGTCTCTGAAATTCGTCACCCTTTATTGTAATTCCTCTTCACTCTTCAACTTTATTTTCAATTTCTTTATAAATAAAAAGTAATATTTTTTACAACATAATTTTCCCATTTTAATTTTGTTTCATTCATTTTACATGTGAAAAACTCTTTCATGCATGTTAAACTTATTTACTACATTATTTATATATAATATTATATGCACTTAACTTGATCACATGATTATTACAAAGGGTGTTTGTTGTTTATGAAAATTGTTTTATTTTTCATAATCAAAATTCTCTTCTTAATGTTTTGTTTCTCAAAAACTCTTTCATGGGTTTCTTAATTTTGAGTAACTAAAATACTTTACTACATTACTAAATATGCACTTGACTTTATCATATTATTCTTACAAAAGGTGTTATCAATTTTTATTTTCTTACAACAAATTCTCCCTCTTAATCTTTTTTCTTTTACCACATTATTTCATCCATCCCACAATAATTGTTCTACTTACAAATAAAATTGTCCTAAAACATTCACCACTTTCAATTTTTAAGGTGGTATTCGTTATACTTTTTCAATTGTACCATCTATTTGATTGTGCAGACAACACTCTCGATTTATTATATTTTATCTTATATTTAAGATAATCGTAAATGTACAAATACTTTATAATTATAATTGAATAAAATATTATCCTCCTTTTTTTATTTAGATATTTTTTTCAATCTGCGTGAAATAATCAAATATATCGCTTATTGTGACACGGAGGAAAATATTATATATGCACTTGACTTGATCTTATGATTATTTCAAAAGGTGTTTATGAAAATTGATCTTTATTTTCTATTTTATTTTTGAATATAGGAAGACAAGAATATGGTTAGGAACATTTGAAACAGCAGAGGATGCTGCAAGAGCATATGATGAAGCAGCAAGATTAATGTGTGGACCAAAAGCACGCACCAATTTCCCATACAACCCAAATGGACCACAATCATCTTCATCTAAGCTTCTTTCAGCTACTTTAACTGCAAAGCTAAATAAGTGTCACATGGCTTCTCTTTCTCTTCAAATGTCCAAGCAACAATCACCACCACAAAAAGAACCACAACATATTGTTTCAACACAAAGTTTCAATTCTTCCATTAATAATAACACTTTTGTCTATGGTAGTGACATTGGTGGAACAAGTGGTGAAACTAGTTTAATTAGATGGCTTGATGAAGGAAATAGTTTTGTTGGTTTTGAAGGTCAACAAGTTGAAGTTTCTAATCAACAATTTCAACCTGTTCTTGAAGATGATCACATTGAACAAATGATTCAAGAGTTGCTTGATTCTGGTTGTTCAATTGAGATTTGTTCCGTCGGTTCATCTTAGACTATACCTCTAAAATAATATAGCATTGAAGGTTTTCTGTGGTCGTGATGAGTCATGACACCCAACTCGCCTAAAACAAATTTCTCCATGACACCTTTTTGAGAGAGAGTGTCGTAGTAGTTGTACTAATTCGCCATATAATAATAAATGTATAACGTTCATAAGTACTTTCGGACATTCACTTTACCAATGTGTGTTTGTTTCCACAGCAGAAAACTCTAAATGTGTGCCCGATTAAAAACTACGGTTAATAATTTCACTATAAGCGCACATCTGGAGTATTACTGCCGTGGTTACAAACATTTGTTTAGTTGACAACCATGTGGAATTCAAGAGTGTAGCAAATCATGCATATGATGAATTTTGATATAAAATATTAGTATCAAAAGAGTACAATTTTCTAGCTTTTGTTTTTGTTTACATTTGGTGTTAATTAAAGTTGTCCATAATTCTTCACAAAGTGTTGGATGGTAGTGGGGACATATGTTTGTTGTTAGATATGATATCCCTAGCTTTTATTTGTTTATACATTGTTTGTTCCCATTATTGTAGAGATAAACTTTGGATTACATGTCAAGAAAGACAATTATAAGAAAAGAGAAAAAAGAAAAAGGAAAGAAGAAAAAAGGACTAATCAAGTTAGCCATCAAATTAGGATCTAGATCTTTTACGGTAAAGGTTTCATGCGGTTAAACACAATAATAAATTTTAGCCATTAATTTCAAATCAGACGGTTCAAAAGACATGGTTAATAAACAATTTTGCCATTAATTTAGACTGAGTGGCTAAAATCTTTAACTATATCATACAGTTACAATAGAGAATCTATTTTCGAAATTCAACGAACATTTGTCATAATGACAAATGTGAAAAACCTTAATAGTATTAGTGTTAAGGTAAAGGCAAATTATGTGATACATGGTTAGCACTTTGTTGTAATAAAGCCACTACCACCACTTTGGAAGTAGTAGGCGCTGCCATGATGAGAAGGAAACAGAGAAGGCAGCAATTTGAAAAAAATGATTACTTAAGAGTTTATTTGTCCAAACATAAAAGTATTTTAATCTTGCATCAAGGAATGTGCATACAGATACTGCCAATTATGACAAAGTATGCCAATTTGAAGAGATAATGATAAAGCATTGCTTTTTTGACAATAAGCTATTGCATCTATTTCTTTTTCCTTTTCATTTGCACTCCAATTCCCTATAGTTAGAGAATCTTCTTTTATTTGGATCAAGATTAAATGGTCTACATTACAAGTTTGTGAAATGTACATCAAATATTATAAGTCGTTTGATCAAGATTGACGCTCAAAATTAACCATAATCGTCAAATAATAAAAAATGTGACTATTATGTTTATAGATACTTTTAATAAAAATCACATATATAATTAGTTGTTATTTGTATTTGGACCGTCATATACTCATATTTACCATATTGTTTGTGAACTTCAAAACTCAATAGAAAGCCTAATAGGAAGCCCAATAAACATTAATCCGACTATGATCCCACATGCACATGAGCACAACCCAGAGGTTATACTCGGATATATAAGAAGGTCATGAGCAAGAGGAGAGAAAGATGAGTTGGACCCTAGTTATCCGAGGACGTGGGAAGCTACGTCCCAGGACTCAATCGAGACTCATGAGTGTTAGGAGAGGAGAACCTCTTAGAAAAGGGGATCATCTATTTTTGACCAATACTTATTCACTTGGAATCCTTAATTATAACATACCGCTAACAAAGTTCATACTTCTAATGTTTAGCGAGAATAATAGACAATATATTTTGAAATTCAAAAATGCTAAATATAGCGAAGGAATTATCACGAAAGAATCACGACACAGTATAATTAATTACTTACACCACTACCTGTTGAATTCCACCAAATTCGGAAATAAATGAAGGCAGCAGTTGTTTCTCTTCCATTCACAATAATACACTCCCTAAAATTTCAAGAATATATGTTTCTCTGTATATAGCACTTCTCTTTTAAATTAAATGTGTATCAAAATTAATCTTGTTAAAAAGTCCCACATCAGATATGAGATAGCCTAAGTGTTTATAAGCAAGTGGTAGTCCTCACCTTACAAACCGATTTTGTGAGGTTGAGTTAGGCCCATACTTATTTCTTAATAATTTCTAATATGGTATCAGAGTCTCTCTATAAGATCTATAGGACTACCCGTTATTTAGTGAAATTCTAGATTGTATTCTAATAAGAGTATTATGTTGGAATATTTTATTATATTCCAATAATATTAGGTGGGCAAATATCTTTATTAATTATATTAACTATTTATCAATTCGGAGCCTTAATTGATTAGTGGTCAAATTAAGTAAAAAGGCTAATTAGATTTCTATTTAAGTAACTATTTAATTAAGTGATATGGGCTCAATATGAGTGGATGTCAGGATGACCTATTTGGAAATAATGGGAACCCTAATGGGTCATCACACAATATATAGGCTATGGTCCCCAATATACCGGACACACAGCAAATAATCTCTTCTCCCCTATCTGAAGAGAATTCAGGGCATAAGGAGTCCCGGTTGAGGAAGAACCACAAGCCAACAGATGTTCGTCATCTGTCTCTCATGTTTCAGGATTGCTATCGGAGAGACTGCGGTTAGTTCATATTCTTCTATCGAGGTATTCCTAAAATCCTATGATCTTAATAAATCAACATGATATAGATCCAGATTATATATACATGCTCATATAGTTTTGACTTTCGCACTAAAGAATGATTAAAGGTTTAATTTTTATCGAGAGCATGTCTTTTAATGATTAATGTTAAATTAATTCCAACAAGTGGTATCAGAGCAGGTCTTCATGTTTAATTTATTGAGATTATTTACTATTTTGCTTGAATTATATTCATGTTTCGGATTTCTTTCTTCAGTGATCCCTTATTTCATATGAAACCTAGATTTTTTAATTTGGGTGTTTTCTTTTTTGATACGATATATCGAGTGTGGTAACAAGTTTTAATCCATGATTAAGGTTAGAGTAATGTTAATTCGGTTTCGGATATAGCCATTGCTACACTTCGGTTTATGAATGAATTCCCACAAAGTAATATATTTGGTTTTATTTTCTAGTCTTGTAAAGCTTTATTATAAGATTAGGATTCTTATTTGAAGGATTAAAATTGACCCATGTGTACATGTACGTAATCAGATTATTTTCCTTTTGGCAAATTCAACACCACATATATAAAGGTTTCACTTATTTGTTAAGTCTATTTGCTTGAATAAAATAAAGTGAACAAAAACAGTGAGCAATTACTTAAGCAAATTTCTGGAGCTCTAAAATATTTATGATTTTAATTATTTGGTATTGATTAAAATCTATTAAGAAACATGGATTAGGATTGTGGATTTGATTTTGTGGTTTTTCAATTTTCAAATCAAATTTTTGATTTAAGTTATTTATAAAGTTTGGTATATTATTGTACCAGCCGGTGCTATTTGCAATTAAGGATTTTGATTTGTTTTGAAGTTAAAGATATTTTGAAATCAAATATTTGATTTGGAATTTCTGTTGATTCACTTTAGTTTTGTACTTAAAGTTTATTTTGAGAATTAAGGTATATAAAGATATGATTTGGTATATATACTTGGTTATTGTATATATTTTTGCAGAAAATTATTTGCCTGTAAATAGCAATTAATTATGACTCTCAAAATATTTTGATTCAATCTGGTATGTACAAAGTTCAAGTTTTTGATTCTTTAAACTTCGGGAAAATATAGATTCTATAGTTATTTATCTAATTATAGATATATATAGTTTTTTTGTTTCCTTCGATTTCGGAAAATACAGTTAAAGAATTCTATTATTTATTTAAAGAATCATTGGGTATATGTGAATCAATTGTGGTATGAATATTCTTTGGTATATATAAAGATTTAATTTTTATTTGAAATTAAATATTTGGTTTATAGTATGATTTTGATGTTTGAATTTATTGTTATTAAGTTTCTACAATAATTCCTTTGTCATACTCTTCGGTTATATTTCATGCCAATTTTAGTTTGGTGGTGAGAATTTCTTCTCACGTTAAGGGATGTCATTTAATCTTATGATTATGAAGGGACATCATAAAGGAATACGACCGACATTTTGTGAGTAGTGCATTGTGAGAATTTATTCTCACATTAAGGGATGTCATTTAATCTTATGATGATTATGAAGGGACATCATAAAGGAATACCGACTACATTTTATGAGTAGTGCCTTGTAAATTTAAGACTTTTTCCATTTGATTTAATAAATTGTCAGGTGATTTTGATTAAGTTGGTTGAAACAACAAGTTGCCAAAGTAACCTCTGTTGTCTAGATTTAATTCAATTGAAATCACAAAAGGGGTGTATAAAATTGTTCATGCAAGCTATTTGGGTCTGCCAAAAGGTAGACAAAGTTCGGCCGAATAATTATATACACATACATTCAATTTATTAAATTGTCTAGTAATGACGATTGAGTTGATTGAAACATGTTGCAAAAGTAACCTCTGTTGCATAGATTTGATTCAATTGAAGTTACAAAAGGTGTAGTGTGAAATTGTCCATGTGAGTTGTCGTCGGCCCCAAGGAAGGCACAACTTGACCGGGTAATTACATACTTGTGATGGTAAATGTGTGGTGATTATAAAGTTATTTTACCATGTGAATAATAGGATGCGCAAACGTGACTATTATTTGACATGACTTATCACCAATGTTTGATCATCGCGTTGAGAGTACCGCTTGCAGTTAATTCTTACAATCCAAAATTTGGGGATTGATGGTGCGCTTGGTATCTTGTTTAAGTCTTTTAATTTACAAATAAAGTTTTACATGCCTCTATAATAACTTATTGACATGTATAATAAAGTCGTGTTATTGTCAATCCATGCAAGTATTTAGTGGATTACACTAGCACCTATGATGATAAATATGTGACAATATGATCGGACTATTGTTTATCAATATTAATTGTCAGTGTTTGATCATTGTAACAAAATACCACTAGCAATTGATGTTAACTTTAAGGGATTAACATTGATGATGCACTAGGTATTTTGGTTGGTATATTTTTGTTCTCTATAAACTAATATAGTTTATGTATCTGCAAAATCGTGTTAGAAAAATTAAAATTCTAACTCTCAGGAATATAGGAAGAACATTACGTTCTTGGATCTAGACCTTTGATAAGGATGGAGGAACTCAAATCTCCCACAATTCAGTAAATTTAAAGTGAGAATCAAGTTTATAAAGTGAGTATACTTCTAATCACAAAGGTCGTGTGATCGTAAAATTTTAATTTCCAGGGACATTAGAGGTGTTATTTAAGATGACATAATTTTTGTCATGTTTTTCTTTGCTCAAATTAAAGTGCTTCTAAAGCAATAAGGCGAAAGACAAGCTCTCGTTGGAGAGATGACTTTTTATTAAGATTGTTGAGCAAAGAATATACCAGGAGCACATTATGTCACTATTTAATCTTGCTAAAGAATTGTGATTTCGACAATCAGGTGACTTGGTCGAAAATATAGCCTTTAGTGTTCTCTTTACACAATTAATTCTATGACTGTCAAAGTTGGAAATAACTCTTTAATAGAACTATTTCATAAAGTGTGCAATGAAGAAAATGTTGAAGCAAGAGAAAATAAAATAGTGCTCATTAGGTACATGCCTCAAAGGAGAAGGGCAAATTAAGAATAATAAGGGAAAATGTGATCTAAACTGACAAATGTCCAATGATGTTGAAAGACACATCAATCTAGAGGGAAAATAAGTCGGTGAAGATTGATGATTTTTCAACTATTTATTAGATTGTTATTAATAATATTTGTATTTAAAAGACAATTTGGTGAATCATTTTTTTGAATTTAAGTTTTTGTTTTTTTTAATGTTATAAATTCATTATTGTTATCTTAAAACGAGAGATTCGATTTGTCTTTTAAATTTAAGTATAAGCATAGTCAATTCAATTATGACTTGTGACAATCTTGAATTGTTGAAAATTTTGAGAAATATCAACTTTGGTCCCAAGTTAATGAACATTTTGAGACATGAACTGTAGTTAAAATTTGAAGATATTGAGTTTGGGGGAGAGATATGATAAAAGAACAAAATTGATCGAGGAAGAATTGGTTCTAAACTAATTCATATAGTTACTATTTATATAGTAAATTTGGATCCTCATAAGGACATTAGTGTTCTTCTCTCAACTAAGTTAAGAAAATAATTTATAAAGATCAAACTCAATACTTTTAAGAAACTAAAGCATCGAGTGTCATAAAGTATTGACTGGAAAGAGAAATTACATTTGATTTAAAACTCTATTATGACAGTCAAGACACTTGTAATTTATTATAATTTTGGAGTTTCATAAGATGGATACCAATATAGTATTTCTTAATGGTGACATTAAGAAAAACAATAAGGTGCAATCTGAGAAAACTTTATGTCAAAAGACACAAAGTAGATAATTTGCAAACAGATGAAATCCATTTATGAATTAAGGAAACTGTCTCATTAATGATACCACAAAAGTCTCATCAGGTAATTATCTCATTTGGTTTTGAGATGTATATTATGGAGAGTTGTGGGTTATACAGGTTCAGTGGGAGTATGTTTAAGTCTTAGTTTAATGTGTCGATTTTACTTTATTAAGTCAACAGTGATATATGGTCGGTGTGCAAAATCAAGAAATCACTAACAAAAGTTTAGTGACGAAAGTTCTTGCGCACATCTCTTTTGTATTAGGAAATTTGATACTTTAGGATTATTCTCTATGTATCATTCGGTTATCACAAAAGAGTTATATCAATAAAGTTGAAAGTAAATTCGACATGAAAGTCAATAAACTAAGAGATTGTTTTAATCATAAAGGAGACTGTTTAAAAGTCTCAATAATTGCCAAAGGAAAATCTGGAAATTTAGAAAATAAAGTATGTTCTTAAATGCTTCAGCTTTGAGAAACTTAAGTATGATCTTAATTATACGCATCCGGAAATAGCGTATATAATAAGACCATTTGGCAGATACTTGAGCAATTCAAAATTTGAATTGTTGAAATGAAGCAACCATAAAAAGATTGTTATGGATAACAAAATAATATATTTCAGATATCGGAGTCTAATAATTTGGAGATCATCAGTATGTTCGGCTCCGATCCTTTTGGACGTCTACATACAATGGACATCCTAACTCAAGAAATGACTGTAAGTATTTATGTCACTTGGTTGCATAAAGTAAAAGATTTTTTGAAAGACAACTCAAGTTATATTGTGACATAAATCGTCAGATGATGTTTCAACAACTGTATTATAAAGTTAATTAATTCATAAGTTGTTGAAGGATAGAACATATAGAGATAAATTTTATGCTAGCTAATTCACTAATCATAGACTTGACACCTGAGGTCTTTCATTTGGTTGTTGTCACTAAGGATGTCTTGGATTAGTGGGAGTCTCTCTTCAGTTATGTTCTAACTTTGGTATTGATACAAATACATATTTGGTTAAGGTTTTCTGCAGAATTAAAGTTTGAAATAAAGTTTGAGGTTATTATGATAACTCATTTTGTATCATTTGTGCAAATAATGAATTTGCAAACTTCAGTTTGATCTCACTAAGGATTTCAGTTGGACCAGTTGGAAATAGACATGATATAGAGATCACATTGCATGCATTTTCCATGCCACTCATCCATATCGATCTATGTCATCGAGTGCATTGATGTGGTGATCGTCGAAGGTTCCGTCACGTTATACGTTAGTGACGACAGCCGCGTGGTCCCATTATTGATGTATGAGACGGACCAGATTGTAAAGTTGAAATCTAAAGATAAATAGCATTCAGATGCGCATCTAAAGAATAATGATATAATTATTACGATATATTGCCCAAGTGGGAGATTGTTGGAATATTTTATTATATTCCAATAATATTAGGTGGACAAATATCTTTATTAATTATATTAGCTATTTATCAATTCGGAGCCTTAATTGATTAGTGGTCAAAGTAAGTAAAAAGGCTAATTAGATTTCTATTTAAGTAACTATTTAATTAAGTGATATGGGCTCAATATGAGTGGATGTCAGGATGGCCCATTTGGAAATAATGGGAACCCTAATGGGTCATCACACAATATATAGGCTATGGTCCCCAATATACCGGACACACAGCAAATAATCTCTTCTCCCCATCTGAAGAGAATTCAGGGCATAAGGAGTCCCGGTTGAGGAAGAACCACAAGCCAACATATGTTCGTCATCTGTCTCTCATGTTTCAGGATTGCTATCGGAGAGACTGCGGTTAGTTCATATTCTTCTATCGAGGTATTCCTAAAATCCTATGATCTTAATAAATCAACATGATGTAGATCCAGATTATATATACATGCTCATATAGTTTTGACTTTCGCACTAAAGAATGATTAAAGGTTTAATTTTTATCGAGAGCATGTCTTTTAATGATTAATATTAAATTAATTCCAATATATTATTGTGAATGTCACTAATAAAACAAGTCCACCAAGTGAGCCAAAACATTCTTAGCCGTTCCTATAATTTTCTATCCTGCTTTTTTCTGCATGACAAACTTTTTCTATTTCTATCCTCATGTTCATCTCCTTTTTGTTTTAATCTTTTTTTACCTAACATTGAAGTTGTTAAAATGGTTGATTGTGCAATTAATAGTGGTGAACATTTTTTTATTTGTGTGAATTACATTTCAATGAAAAATCATATTTTTTCCTCCAATCACATCTATAGGCTATAAACCGCTATATAAATGAAATTATTGAGTTTCTTTTTTTTACAAAAGTTTCAATCTATACAAAATAACAACTTGTAATACATAATGGGCGAATTTACTTTTTTATTTTTCCTTTTTACTATTTTTTTAGTTTCAGTTTATTCATTTATCTTTTTTATCCGATTCAAGCAAAATAAAATAAAAAAAATCCATCTCATCACTCTAATTAGAAAAGATCAACGTATTGACTGCTTTCACATTGTTAACTCTTTTTAGGATAATTTTTCTTAAAATATTGAAATATCAAAGTCCATTATTAGAACACATTTTCTTACTACAATAAGCCCAAATTTGCAATCCAAACATACAAAATGTCTTTTACATTTTTTTTCTCTTTTTTTCCAAATTAAATAAACTTGTAACTTTATGTCACTTTGGAAATATAATACAATATTTTGTTTAGCTAAACAACTTTAATTAATGTGCATGGGAAGTGTGTCTTCCATGCTTACAATCGATCATGTTTGTTTCCAACATTGCGGACCCTTATGTTCCTTTCATTTGCTTCACAACAAATGAGTCCAGAAGAATATCAAAGATAAGATAGAAAAATAAAAAAATTATGTCAAACATTGTAGCTGGAGATCATATATCAAGATATAAAGTGCACGTTTTCTAACTTTATGAATTTTTTAATTACTTACTTTTGTCCAAGCATACATGGATTAAGTACTAGAGAATCAAAACTAATATTATAGAAGCTCGTAGTTCTTTTTTTAGGTTAGTTTGAAAACACATAAGCCTCAATGTCAAGACAAAATTTTGATCTAAAAATTCTTAAGGAAAAAATTGGGTTGCATAATCTTTTTATGTTTGTTCTTGTCCATAGTAAACAAAATTGGACTTGGACTAACACACCTATGTAGTTTAGTCCAACCTAAAATTAATCGTTGTATTAATTTAACAACTAAGAGAGAAAATACAACGGTTAAATTTAAGTTGAAACAAAATACACGTCTACCGAGAATTTGCGTCTAATTTAATTTATGGTGGAGAAAACCAAACATAAAAATATTAAGGACTCAATTGCAAAGGATACAATTTGATTGGAATCAATGTTGTGGGCGAGCACTTTTTGCATGTAAAAAATATGTACATGGGTGAAAATAAGGTTGTCATAATGATAAAACGTGATTCATCATTTTCTACTACTATATGTTGATTTATTTTTCTCCTTAAGTTTATATCTTTGGAAAGGGGTGGCACAAAGAATTAGTATACTATAGTATTATATCGAATCCTCATGCTTAATGATTACTTGTGGTAATTGATTTTGTCTTCCACAATTTAATACCAAAAAGCTTGATAAGCCTAATGACATGACAATAAAAATATAGATTCAGATAACTAATTAGTTGAGTAATCACTTCGTTGGCATTTTGTAGTAGCAAACAAACAAACAAGAATAACAGGCAGAAGTTATGGTGCATAAGCTATGTTTATGCATCATGCATAAATACCCAAAATTGCTTATCGCACCCCCTAGATTTCTAGTGCATCCCCCAGATTGCTTAGCGCACCTCCAGAATTTAAGGGGTGCACTAGAAATTTGGGGGGTTCACTAGAAATCTGGGGATGCGCTAAGCAAACTGGGGGTGCGCTAAGTAATCTGGGGGGTGCGCTAAGTAATCTGAGGGTGCATTAAGTAATTTTCATTATTTATGCACGGTACATAAGGAAAAAGCTTATGCACCATAACCACTCACAGGATAACATAAACATAAAACAAGGCTATATATATATTCATGTCTTAATTAAGCATTATGGACTGGTTTGGTCTCATATATAAAGTCAAATGGAGGAACTCTGCTTAAACTGTTAGAAATAATATAAAATCATTGATGTGACTTTATCTTAACAACTTAAGCTTTTGAGATAATCGGTTATTTGACATGGTATCAATAGGGCTGGCAAAGTGGGCATGCCCACCCCGTTTAGGCCCGCCCCATTTAAGCCCGCCCAAAAGCGGGGCTGGGTGGGGTAGGCCAACTTAGGTGTCCGGACTCAAAACTCAAGCCCGCCCGTTTATTGGCGGGGTGGTCAAATACTTTTTTTTTTGACAATTTGAATCATAACTTCATAATTCTCTGTTAAAAAAAGTACTAGCATATTACATTAAGAGAAAATTGTGAAGTTAAGCATGTTGAATTATAACTTCAGAATTCCTTTCAATTCTTACCTCATATTTTTAAACTAACAGAAAATAAGGATAATCAAGAGAAGATTGCAGCAGAGAATATGGATAATTAAACTAAAAGAAACATTAACCAAATTAATAAGTAATTCATTACAATTACGCTTAATTAAACAGTGTCAAGCTTAAAGATGCAAATAGACAAGTGTGGTAAAAACAACAGTGTCAACGATCAACAAAAGAAAAACAAGTGTGGACATTCTTCTTCCATTTAGACAAGTGTGTACCCTACACGTCAAAATCCTCCTTATTTCCTCCACAGTAAATTCTTTAAACTCATCCGTTTTTCTTCCATTCATTCCAACAATCCTAGCTTCAACACTTTCCTCCACAATCAACCTAAAAGCTCTAAACATTCTTTTTGTATCAATTCCGCTAAGCTATAACACTGTTTTCGACACTTTTTTTCATACCCTCCATAAGACAAATTTGATCCATTGCAGAGATGTCCATCTTATCTGAAATAAGCAGATCAACATTTGCTAAGAAAACCACACCTTTTGTAGGGTTTTGAAGTATTTAACACTCTCTTCAGGACTCATCTCTGAAGTAATTCTTTGGACACTAAATCCTTGTCCTGTAAGAAAGATTTCCAACCAAGGCAATAACCTCTCAAAGCTTGAAATAACCATTGATGATTTGATTTCCGATGTCGATATCTTTAAATCTTCAACTAACCCATTTGCTTTGGAGTTGGACAATCCAAAGCGCAGTTATATAATTCACTATAGTGTCGGCGAACCGCAAATTGGTTCACGCGTACCAGTTCACGGTACTTTTATGTATTGGTTTTTCATAATTCGTGAACCAATTCGCAGAAATACACGTACCAAATAATAAAGAAATGACTCTAAAGATTAAAAAACAAAAAATAAAAATTATAAAAAGAAGAAGGAAAAAAAAAACTGGTGGTAAAAAACCAAAAAACAAAGGAAGTTATAACAACTTAAAAAAAAAACCAAAAAAAAAAAAGGAAGTTATAACAACTTAAAAAAAAAACCTAATAAAAGAAGATGCGTGGGAAAAAAAGGAAAATATTAGGCCAACATATATAAAAAAATATGGACAAAACTTGTGCATTTCTTTATATGCTTTTCGTATGATTCTTAACATAAAATTCATATTTTGTGGATATAACAAATTTTGAGAAAATCATTGTTTTTATGTTAAGAATCATGCAAAAAAGCATCTAAAGAAATGTACCTAAAAATCATGAATTTGAGAAATGCATTTAAAAAACATATATTTCTCTCACAGAGATGAGACATGGTAAAACAGGGGATCTTTTTTTTTTCCACTATCGGTATCCGGACCGTTTAATCTGGTTCAAGAATTATTTATAACATCAAGTAGTTCATGTCTCCTTCTGATCACAGTTGGGATGGATTGAACTGTGGTCTGTCCTACCAAGTTCAACGTCAATCACAATTGAACGAACTAACAATTGGTAAAACGGGGAAGAGTTTGTTGATAAGATAATTTAAAAGGTTAGTCAAAAAAATAAAATAAAATGATATATTTTTATTTCTATTTTAGAATTTAATATTCAATTTGGATTAATTTTGTAATTTTAAGAATATATTAATTATCATTCATCAACAAGGATTTTTTTAAAAGAATATTATAGAACTAGAAAGAAATAGTTTAGGCTCCTAATCAAAAGAGGATACTGTTAAATATATTTTTGGTCTATATAAAATGAGTCATTTCTATGTTTAGTTTTTACTTAATTTTTTAATCCGTATTTTTTCTTACACAATTTTTTTTTTGTTATCATGATATTTGATACGAAGTTTCAACCGCCGTTAGCGATAACTAATTTTCCTTGAAAAACTTGCGTGACACACAAAGTAAATTTTCGCCTTCCAACCGAATTTCCTTCGTATGCATGAGTCAGGAATCAAACCCCTGACCACATACTTAAGGGAACCAAGACTCTTACCACAAAGTAAATATTAAGTTTTTGCACAAAATAAGTTAGTTAGGTATTTTGTATTAAAGAATGAAAATTAGTATAAAATAATTAATAATAAAGTTCTTTTTGACAAATTAATATCCCATCTAATCGTTAATGTAAGAGAATTTTTTTCCAATTTATAATATTGATTAAATACATTAATTAGTTAATGTATTAAAAAACAATTTCTCTCTTATATTGGGCTGAAAATAGTAATAAATTAATTTTTAAAAAATAATCCGTACTACTTTTATTGACCAAAAGTGAACAAATACCATAAAATATGGAAAATACAAAATGAAATGAAAGGAAGTATTGGTTTAACTTTAACCACATCACACACACCAAGATAGCAAAAAATTAGCCCAGCATTTTGATTAGTTTAATGGGCTTAATCAAATTTACATACAATCCAAATGTCTACAAGGCATTTCAAACAGAAAAAGAGAACAAGAATGCATGTTGATCTGCTAATTAAGGTGTACTAATTATACTCTAAAATATTAACCTCCGTTCCTTTCTATAAGAAATAAAAGTGAAATTTTTTTTGTTCCTTTTTATAAGAAACTTTGACTAATTTTCAAATGTTTTAAATGTTGAATTTCATTTATGCCCTTATTTATTATGAAAGAGAATATTAAAAATAAGTAAGTTAATTAAATTTAGAGAAATTAAATAAGGGTATAAATGTAATAAGTTTAAATTTATAAGAGTATTAAATGAAAAGAACTATTTACAATGTGTTTTCTTGGTATATATAATTTTTTCAAACTGTTTCTTACAAAAAGGAACGGAGGGAGTATATTATACACAAATCGAGAAAAAAAATATTATTGTTTTCTGACTCGGTTAAACTCTAAACTATAAACTACAGTATAAGATATGGTCTTTGTTATTGTGATTTAATTTAAATGACCAATAATCAATGCGTCTCCTTTTTAAATCAATTCTTAACCAATATTTAAATATATATTCTTTTACCATGATATTAATACAAAGTTTTCACCATTACTTAACCGTGATTAATAGGTTTTATCAAAAAAATTATAAGATATACAAAGTAAATTTTCTTCTAAGACCAAATTTTTATCATTCGCAATACCTACTTAAGAGATCAATTCTTTTACCACCTAAACCAATTTATTATTAATTACTATATATTTATTTATTTATTTACTTTTTTGGTCAAGGCCTAAACCAATTTATTATTGCTATCTATATATATATTTATTTTTTTTGGTCAAGGCTATATATTTATTTATTCTCTTGATACAATCACGGATATTGATCATTTAAATGATATTGAATTGCTATAAACATTTGTCCTAACATGGCCAAGAAAAATGTAACGAATGACTCTACCAATAAAAAAAAAAATGTAACTAATGATAAACACATGGATTATAGAATCATACGACACGTAACATGTGTGGAATTTTCTGAATATGTTATTGTTAGGTGAATGAGTGGATAATATGTGAGGGTTCAGACTTCAGAGTTGTTTAGCTTTGTCCTTTTTGATATTTTTTTAGAGTAAAAGAAGAGGAGGTGATAATGGCAACAATTGGGGGTGCTAATAAGAAGGTTTGTGTAACTGGGGCTGGAGGGTTTGTAGCATCATGGCTTGTTAAACTTCTTCTTTCCAAAGGTTACTCTGTCCATTGAACTGTCAGACAACCTGGTAATACATCTCATCTCATCATATTTTTTTATAGAATAAAGTAAAATATCTTAGTTATTGAACCAATGTTCTAATACATTCATTAGTTGTTATGCATGTATATATTTTTTTATAAACAAATAATATAGGACCAAAGAAATACATTTAGATTTAGATGCAGGAGGCCTATGAAGCACAGACACGGATCGAATTAGGCGTGTCCCGGTGTCCGACACTTTATAATTATATTGAATTATGTCATTTTCCGATATTATTATCGGTGTCGACATATATGTGTCGTGTGTGGTGTTTGTGTTTGTGCTTCATAATTACAAACTAACTCCAATTATCAAAAACAAATAAAGGACATGTGATGTTGTTATATCATATGATAAAAGACAGCAAATAATTTGTATAGGATCTTACTGACACTGTTATATCAAGTCTCATAGCAAAAATGCATAGCTTTGTACTTTATCAGCATCACCACAGTAATTAAATTTGTGATAACCAAGCTAATTAGTGAATTTGCTCCTCGAAATTCACAAAATGACAAAAAAAATTGGGATATAAAAAGTTTAGCGGAGTTGGGTCCTGGAGGATCACTAGGATCGGAGCAAGCCCCAACTCTCTTAGAGAGTGTTGACCGTTGAACCACCAATTGTAATATTGATAGCGGCAGTTGAACCTACGCTCTTGCGGAGTATCAGTCAACTCCTTACCAACCAGACCAACCTTGGTTGGCCAAAATGACAAATTAGCTCCTGAAATTAAAGACAATCAATCAATTAAGTCGTTTTATGACTTTCAATCAGTTTTTATGCAAAATAGAGATCAAGAGAAGCTGTAAACAGATTTATGGAAACAAACTCCTATTAAACATGGTCTAAATAATTCTCAAGACATTCAATTTTAAGGACTAAAATGGTGATTCAATCCCAAAGCTAATTGTTGAAATGAAAGGCAACCAATATTGTATCTCCATATATATATTTATGTTCTTCTTTGAGGTACAATTATTGTTGTTGTGATTCATTTGAAGTGTATTCATGACTTTGACCACCGCAGGTAGTAAGAAATATGAACACTTGCTGAAACTTGAGAGAGCTTCTGCGAACCTTACACTTTTCGAAGCAGATATCTTGAATTATGAATCTGTTCACAAAGCAATTGTCGGATGCGGTGCCGTTTTCCATGTTGCTAGTCCTGTACCTTCGACAGTTGTACCAAATCCTGAGGTAACCAAAATATATTTGGAATGTTCTTCTCTTGTTTTCAATGTATGTTTTATGTTTTGATTTAATTACTAATATTAGTAGAGATGATATGATACTGCAGATGGAAGTGATTGAGCCTGCAGTCAAGGGAACTGCTAATGTACTTGAAGCTTGTCTTGATGCTAAAGTGGAACGCGTCGTCTTTGTATCATATGGAGCTGCTGTTGCTTTCAATCCTAATTTCCCGAAAGATAAAGTGATTGACGAGTCTTGTTGGTCTGACAAAGACTACTACAAAAAAACTAAGGTCACTAACTAAGATTTTATTACTTGTGTGCACGACATCGACTTATCATTGGCCTTAGTGATATGACCGTAGTCGTGTCCGTTTTAATATTTCATTCATACATTTTATTTTCAATATATGCTATGTTTCGATCATAAAATAACTTTTGTATTGTGTAAATAAACTCATACGCTGCATATGATCCAGAACTGGTATTGTTATGCCAAGACAGAAGCAGAAGAGCAGGCCCTGGATTTCGCGAAAAGAATCGGGCTTGATGTTGTTAGCATTTGTCCTACCCTTGTTTTGGGGCCAATTTTACAGTCAACCACTAATTCAAGTACCTTGGTTCTCATCAAAATTTTAAAAGGTACCTACTGATATCAAATTCTTATAATGTGTCATGCTAGCTAAAATGCCTTATTGTTGTTAATCACATAACTTTTATAAAAAATACGGTCATGCGAAAATGGTGTTTGATTTTCAATTTTCATTGTGCGTAACAGATTACGAGTCTGGCCTTAGAAACTTATTTTGTATTGGTATCAATATTAATATTTATAGTCATTTGTCATATTATTCATCGCGTCTTTCTTATTTGTCTGAATTGAAGGCTGTGATACATTGGAGAATAAGAATCGTTGGATAGTTGACGTACGAGACGTAGTTGATGCGATACTTTTGGCTTATGAGAATCACAATGCAGAAGGGAGATACATATGCACTTCACACTCTGTCACGGAACGAGATTTGGTGGAGAAATTGAAGAGTATATTTCCAAACTACAAGTACCCTACAAAGTAAGCTTAAGTTTCATATTATCTATAAATCAAAGGGATATTATAAAGTAGTAGTCATAAATGATTATCTAAAAATTTCATTGTTGGCAGCTATACTGAGGTGGATGATTATAGAATGCTGAGCTCTGAGAAACTGCAAAGTTTAGGTTGGAAATTCAGGCCTTTGGAGGAAACACTTATTGATTCTGTTAAAAGTTATGAAGAAGCTGGACTACTTCAATCACAATGATTTTAATTCTGTTAAGGACTATTTAGGAGGCAGTTCTCATCAATCTATAATAAATGTGACTGTTTGTTTAGCATCTCCATATTGGAATGGATTTGTGAATATGCTTGTACTTCTCAAAACAATGCTTGCATTAAATTTACAATGTGTTATTAAATATTGAAGGGTTCTCCACCCTAAAAGTATAGCTATAAAAAATAGGTCGTATTAATGGGACGACTTATTAGCCCACATTTCAGGTCGAGCCTAAAAAAAACTAGTCCAAATACACTCGGGCTTTTTAGATCCTAGCCCATATAAAAAAATTGGATTGGGTCAGGCAAGCCCATCGGATTTCGGACCGGCCCAAATCAACATTTCCATTAGGTTTTTGTTAAAAAAACACATATTAATATATTTTCTACTAAGAGTTTTTTCTTTCACTATGTTAGTGAAAGAAGTCATTTTAAGTTTTTAACATCAAGCTTTCAGCTCAATAGATTTCAATATCATATTAGATTAGTTTATAGCTTTAATGTGATTTTGAAATTCCTCAGCCTTAGACTAATTGGTGTAGAATGAATCAGCTTTAATGCATTTGTAAAACTTTGAAATTTAGTTCCTGTCATGATTTTGAAATATATTTAACCCTAATTTTTATTTATTACTCTTAAAAGGAAATGAACTATAAGGACAAATAGAAAATGACAGCACCAATTTTTTTTAGTTCATGTCTTTCCCTCACAATGTCACACTTTCCCTCACGGATATATTGAGCATTTATAGGTTCTCTAGGAAAATGGAATAATTTTTTGTAAGTGTCATTGCTATAAACATTTGTCCTATTGCTATAAACATTTGTCCTAACATAGCCAAGAAAAATGTAACCAATTATGAACACATGGATCATACAATAATACGAGACGTACATGTGTAGAATTTTCTGATTATTATTATTATTATTATTATTATTATTAGTAGGTGATTTAAATGAATGAATGAATGAATGAATGAGTGGAAAATTCATGTGAGGTTTTCAGAGTTGTAAGAGGAGGTGATAATGGCAACAAGTGGGGGTGCTAATAAGAAGGTTTGTGTTACTGGAGCTGGAGGCTTTGTTGCATCATGGCTTGTTAAACTTCTCCTTTCCAAAGGTTACTCTGTCCATGGAACTATCAGACAACCTGGTAATACATCTCATCTCTTCATCATTCGTTTAATGGTTCAATTTTTTTAGAATAAAGTAAAATATCTTAGTTATTGAACCAATGTTCTAATACATTCATTAGTTGTTATGCATGTATATATATTTTTTTACATAAACAAGCAATATAGAACAAAAGGATACATTTAGATGAAGGAAATTATTACAAACAAAGTCAAAGTAATAAATTAGTATATTATTTGGAATGCATTGATGTAATACTTTTCATACAAGTGTTGAAAAGGATATTGTTATATATGCATCTTTTCTGTCATTCTTTGAGGTACAATTGTTGTTGTGATTCATTTGAAGTGTATGTATGTATGTATGTATGTATGTATGTATGTATGTATGTATGTATGTATGTATGTATGTATGTATGTATGTATGACTTTGAACACTGCAGGTAGTAAGAATTATGAACACTTGCTGAGACTTGAGAGAGCTTCTGAGAACCTTACACTTTTCAAAGCAGATATCTTGAATTATGAATCTGTTTACAAAGCAATTGTCGGATGCAGTGCCGTTTTCCATGTTGCTAGTCCTGTACCTTCGACAGTTGTACCAAATCCTGAGGTAACCAAAACATATTTGGAATGCTTTTCTCTTGTTTTCAATGTAATGTGTCTCTAATCTTATTTATTATATTCTTAGGATCATTTAATGTATACAATTGACACTGCAAATTTTATGTTTTGAACTTAATTACTGAGATAGAGATGATATGATACTGCAGGTGGAAGTGATTGAGCCTGCAGTGAAGGGAACTGCTAATGTACTTGAAGCTTGTCTGAAAGCTAAAGTGGAACGCGTCGTCTTTGTATCATCTGGAGCTGCTGTTGCGATCAATCCTAATTTCCCGAAATATAAAGTGATTGACGAGTCTTGTTGGTCTGACAAAGACTACTGCAAAAAAACCGAGGTCACTCTAAGATTTGATTACATATGTGCTTGCATCAACATATCATTGGCCTAGTGATATGATCGTAGTCATGTCCGTTTTTACTATTTTATTCAGATTCTTTTAATTTCAAAATATGCTATGTTTCAATCACAAAAGAACTTTTGTATTATGTAAATAAACTCATACGCCGCATATGATCCAGAACTGGTATTGTTATGCCAAGACAGAAGCAGAAGAGCAGGCCTTGAATTTCGCGAAAAGAACTGGACTTGATGTTGTAAGCATTTGTCCTACCCTTGTTTTGGGGCCAATTTTACAATCAACTACTAATTTAAGTAGCTTGGTTCTCATCAAACTTTTAAAAGGTACTGATATCAAATTCTTATAATGTGCCATGCTAGTTAAAATGCTTTATTTTTAATCATTGGCCTTAGAAATTTATGTATTGGTCTCAATATTTATAGTCATGAATTATGATTATGCCCTTCATAGGGGTATTTCTCTACATTGTTACTTGTTTTCCTGCCCTTATGCCATATAAGATTGTTTCCTTATAAATATTAAAATCATTTATCATGTTATTCATTTGAATTGAAGGCTATGATTCATTGAATAATAAGCATCGTTGGATAGTTGACGTACGAGACGTAGTTGATGCAATACTTATGGCTTATGAGAATCATGAGGCAGAAGGGAGATACATATGCACTTCACACACCGTAACGAAACGAGATTTGGTGGAGAAATTGAAAACTATATTTCCAAACTACAAGTACCCTACAAAGTAAGCTTAAGCTCCATATTACCTATAAATCAAAGGTATATTATAAAGTAGACGTAGTAGTCATAAATGATTACAATCTTATCTAAAAATTTCATTGTTGGCAGCTTTACCGAGGTCGATGATTACAGAATGCTAACTCTGAGCTCAAAGAAACTGCAAAGTTTAGGCTGGAAATTCAGGCCATTGGACGAAACACTCATCGATTCTGTTAAAAGCTATAAGGAGGCAGGACTACTTCAATCACAATAATTTTCAGTTTCTGCAAAATTTCAGTTTCTGTATTTGCTTGTGTTTCATTGTTGGCAGCTTTACCGAGGTCGATGATTACAGAATGCTGACTCTGAGCTCAAAGAAACTGCAAAGTTTAGGCTGGAAATTCAGGCCATTGGACGAAACACTCATCGATTCTGTTAAAAGCTATAAGGAGGCAGGACTACTTCAATCACAATAATTTTCAGTTTCTGCAAAATTTCAGTTTCTGTATTTGCTTGTGCTTCTCAAAACAATGACTGCATTTCAATGTGTTATTAAATATTGAACTACAAATTTTATGCTTACAAAATGTTCCTTTACACTTCCATGATTTGGAACACATGAACAAGTACTATAAGCAAAGATAAACACACAACTTTCAACTTCTTTTAACACAAAAAAGCTATCCACACATTGAATATAAAACATATAACAAACAAGACATGATACATGTCACTTGAAACTCCTCAACTTCTCTATTCAGTAATAAAAATCAACACCAGAAGGTGTGATTATTTTTCTCAATGAAGGCCTTGTAAATATTAGTCCACAAACAAAATCACCATCCACCAAACTACAATTCTTTAAATTTAACTCTTTCAACTCTATGCAATTTTCTATTATTTCTTTTACTCCCTTAGTTGTAACAAAGCAACAATTCTGAATGTCCAAAAACAATAGTCCACTGCACCACTTTGAGATTAATGAGAGTGATTCATCTTCAATTCTTGTTCCTGATAAGTTCAACACCTTCAATTGGGAAACTTCAAAGTTTATCTCAAATTTTTCAATTCCTGTATAAGCAAGGTTTAAATGCCTTATCTCATAGCATATCTTCATAACCTCAACAATACATTCTCCAGATATACCCTCACAAGCAGTTAAGTCAAGAAGTTGTAAACTTGAGCAAATGGAGGAAAATTTTACTAAACTTGCATCATTCAGTAAAATATTATCACCAAAATAAACCGCTTTCACTTGAAGATTGGCGACAATATCCGACATGGAATTGGAATCTTCCTCGCCTTCTACCCCGATATATGTTCTCTCCATTTTGATCTCACTGAGTAAAGGACAGTTTCTTATGAGTATGAAAAAGGTTGAGTTTGTTAGCTGGCAACAACCACTAAGGTTTATAGAGGTCAAGTTAAGAAGAAATGTCGATAACTTGTTGATACATTGATCGGTTAGAAAGTCAGATTTTCGAAGATCTAAGCATTGAACATATCGACATTTCGATAAAACATAAAATATTCCTGAAAATGTAAAGTTGCAACAGTCTTGGAGCACAAGTTTTTTCAGAAAATCAACAGCACCGTTTGTGATTGAAATAAGAAACTCGTCCGAGATAAAAGAATTTGACAAATCAATAGCAGTTAATCTTTTTAAGCTCACAAATGAATCAATCAAATCCAAGTTAATGGATGAGGATGTCAAACCAGGTCCATGTATTCGTTTCTTTTCAATGTTAAAAGAAATGGAGGCCAAACTCAGCCTCATTCGAATTGCAGAAGCAATTCCAACTTGGGATATCTTGAAACATTTGAAGAATGAAATTTCTTCCAATGATCTGCAGTTCTGGCATAGTGACAAAAGAGATTTATCAGTGATCAAGTGATTTCCGGAAAAATCAATCTTGCGCAGATTCTCAAGCATTGAAGATAGCCTTAGTAATCCAAAATCTGATGCTTGAGAATCCAAAGGAAAGCTAATATCAAGCTCTTCAAGAAATGGAAAACAATAAGATATCACAACGAGGTGGCTATCACGGAGACAACCGATGTTTGAGCAAATCAAAACCCTCAAGTTTATCATCTTTGAACCGAGTTCTCGCAATCCATCAACTGGAAGTGTTCTCTGGTTGGAAAGATTAACCAAATCAAGGTCCAACTCAGATTGTGAAATTTGATGAAGCAAGCCTTCTAGTTCACCATTGAAGTGACTAAAATCTATGACTTTGAGCCTTAAAAATCTCAAGAGTAGCCGAGGAAGGAATAGAACAACGGGACCATGTACTGTTAGAGAGAATTTTACGTGGTTTGTAATCGAAAGAAATTTCTTGCAGACCATAGAAACAGACTCCAAATCATGGCCTTGGCCAAGGAATTTGAAGACTGATTCCCAACAATCTTGAGGAAAATCTTTCACCAACATATTGATCTAACAAGTAGATAGAAACAAGACTGCTTTGGAACAAGAAGCAAAAGTTATTAAGATGTAAGTAATCAACAAATTTAATAGCTTAATGATTCATTAATACAATAAACCAATCCCTTTAGTGTATGTTTGGTTTAGCTTTTGGAAGAGTCAAAAGCAATTCTAGAGGTGTAGAATTGATTTTAGATTGGTTTTAGATGTTTGGTTACTTTAAAGCAGAATTGATTCTGCCTCCAGAATTGATTCTGCTAGAAGCTATGATTTGTAGCTTCTGGCTTTAAGTATTATTTTTACACTGAAATTTATTGTTCAACTCACTTTTACATAACTGTATCCAAACATAAATCAATTATGCTAAAATCAATTCTGATTAAATCAATTCTACCATAATCAATTCTATCAAAATCAATTCTACCTAAAGCTAAACCAAACACACGCTTAATAAGATGCCAAGCTAATCAAGTTGAAGAAATGGAGGCTTTGTATTGTAATTTGACTAGTATTGGTTCAAACTTCAAAGCATGAAACTCTAGAAGGTCTTTTGCTTGTTAGGTAGGCATCATCATATGTTAAGGTAATATGTAACTTTCACTTTTGAGGCTTTTTGCATTGTGGTGGGGTGCCATGAAATACTACAGCACCAACCATGGCCAAATTTAAATCTGTTTTTCTTACATGGAACCCACACCTTATCAATTTTTAGGCATTTATGAATGTGTCATGCATGATTTCTTTGAGTGAAACAATATTCATTCAAGTCATGCTTTCCATAAAGTAATTTGGAACTAAGCTGTCATTTGAACACAACTGACAGCTTTTTTTATTCATTTTAATGACTGTAATTATATACTTACTTTGTTCCACAACGAGAGACATCTTGAAGAAAAAAATGATTTTCATTTTTAATTTTCAATATAGATGTTATTTTCAATTATACCTTATAATTAATATCATGTACATCATTCTCAAATCAATATCTTTCACTTTACATTTAAGGTAATAGTGAAGGTATTAATATTTAATAAGCTTAATATAATAAAATTATTAGTATTCTCTTTCATTCATTTATAGTTATTTTCTTAATATATCGGAAATCAATAAGTGTGTCGCTCATTGTGGGAAGAACTTTAGGGTCGGAGGATGGTGCCTCCCTTCAATTGCACCAGTGGGGCCCAAACTCTTGAATCAAAGATGTGTCTTTTTACCACTAAACCAAATACTTGGAGTTAGAGAGTTTTATCATGAGATATATAGTTTCAACTTAAATAATTAATATTGTAAAAACTAATAGAGGAACCACAAGCACAGTGTCGCGCCGCGAAAAATGCCTGAGCGTGTTGACGCTCGATATGACACAGAGTCGCCACCGAAGTTTTTTATTAAAAGGGAAACGTCGATAAAACCCTTGAAGGATGGAAAGGAATGGTCATCGCAACCAATCTTTCGGGTTCGGGAGTTTGTTATGTGAGGGAAAGGTATTAGCACCCCTCACATCCGTTGTACTCAACGGGAACCTCCTAATTAGTTAAAAGGTTTAAAGTTTTAAAAGTTATTTTGCTTGCTTTATTATTAATTATTGCTTTTATTTACATATTATTATTTTTATTAAAGTATTTACAAAAGGGGAAAAAAGTTAGTTTTTTATTAGTGTGCTTGACGGTTGTTGGATCCCGCTCCTACGTATTCCCAAGTGCAATGGGAAAATCAAAGCTACGTAGTTCTTTGTAAAAAATGTTTGTTGGTTGGTTGATTTTATTTGTGAAAAAGATTTGTTTTGACTTGAATTGCACGGGGGCAAGAAAAAAGTTGATTTGATGAGTTGAGTTGATTTTAGAGAACGTTGTTTGGATTGCATTCTAGTAGTTAAACGCTGCTTGTATGCTCGCACGATGGAGGCTTAAGCGTTGTTTGTATTACGATAGAACGGATAGAACATTGTTCGTTTATGAAAAGGACTTTATTATTTTTTATTGCGCGGGGGCAAAAAAGTTAGTTTGATGAATTGAAGTTGTTTTTAGATGTGGAAGACGAATAACCGTTAAGAGTAAGCGAACGCTTAATCCTCGATCATCCGAGAGACAGGCGGAAGTATATCCGGCCATCTCCTTTTTAATCCATATTTTATTTTATTAAAAAAAATGGGTTGAATTTATTTTTAGGTGTGGAAGACGAATAATCGTTAAGAGTAAGCGAACGCTTAGTCCTCGATTATTCGAGAGACAGGCGGAAGTACATCCGGCCATCTCTTTTTTAATCCAAGTTTTATTTTATTAAAAAAAAGAGTTTTTTAGTACATTAAATTAATTACATAAAAAATGCTTATTTTTGTAATACTTATCTTTGTTTTAATTGTTAAAAGCAAATTACACAGGTATGAATAAATGTATGGGTTTAGAACCCAACAAACAAACAACACAACTAAACAAATAAAGATAATTAAACAAAATGGAAACATAAGGGTGGAAACAAAACACGTGAGCAGGGAGCTTGTTACAAAGCTACACCATAATCTTGTGCACGTGATTTTCAAATGAAACATAAGCTACACAGAACAACAGGCGCAGACAAGGATTGGCATCATATAAATGAATACATGCATCAACAAACAAAGACAATCACATACCATATTATAGAATGATCCCACAATTGAGTTATTCCTTGCGACTAGAGGGAGACAATGGTGATTCCGGTGGTGCAACCGGATTTTCGTCGGATTCGTCGACGAGATTGACGGCGGGAAACTCTTCCTTCTTCTCTGTTCCTTTATAGTTTTCTGTTTCTGTTTCCTTTTGTTTGATTTTGTTTTGGATTATGGGTGGTTTGAGGATTGATGTTGGTTGTATGGCTTTGATTGAGATTAGGAATGGATTAAAGGTTTTGTTGTGATTGAATATGGTGAGGATTGAAGTGGGTTGTGGAGGTTTAAAGGTTGTTAATGGAGGATAATGGTTGATGATGATGTTGTTGTTATTGATAAATGGTGGTTATGGGAATGATTTGTTTGGAAGTGATTTTGGAGTTTTTATGGTGGTTGTAGTGAAAGTGATGATTGTATGATGAGAAGAAGATGATTATGGTAGTGATGGTGTACTGGGTGGTAGTAGTGGTTGGAGCAAGAACGTGGAGGACAACATGTGTTGTTGTGTTCTTCTTCTTTTGGTTTATTTTTTGTGTTGAAAATTTTGTGTGCCCTAATTTTTCCTCTAATGTCTTATTTATAAGCATGAGAACTAGGTTAAATCTTGATTGCTCTAATTTGGAATGAAATCGTGTGATTTATGACTGAATGAAGATATTCCTTTTTGGAGTTGATTTGTCTTAATGTCTAGATCATTTTCCTTTTTATATTCTGATTTGTTCATGAATTTTATGATTCTTTTTCTTTTTTGTTTGACTTTTGTTTCTTATTCACAAAGTTAACTATTTAAATTAAAAAACTAATAAACATAAAAATTACGATTTAAAAATATGATTTTTTGTGATTTTTGAATAAAGATAAAAATTGAGTTAGAGACAAATAAAAATAAAAGGAAAAAATTGCAAAAAGATGATAAAGGTGAGATTTGAACCCAAGACCTTCTACTCGCAACTATTTGTACACTCTATTCACTACCAAATGAGCTAATTCACATATTCAAAACAAAATGCGACAGAAGCTGATAATAAAAAGTGCGGGCAAAATTTAGGGTACGACACACAGGGAAGAAGTACTAGGAGTTTGAAGTACATAAAACAAAAAGTTAACAGAAAAAGAAAAAAGGCTTCAAAAGTCAAATAGCCAAATGAAACTCCAAAACAGCATGAGAAACCCTTCATTAAATGGTAACAATAACTCATAATTCAGCAAAATCAAACCATTGTTGAATTTACATCCTTGAGCTCACTCTAGCACCTGCCATCATGTCAAAAAATTTCAATTTAGTTCATAAAATAGATTATTGAAAACCTCCAATAACAGACTATAATAATATGAACAAAACTGTACCAAGTTAGATCAGTAGCATATTTAAACATCACCAGCAGCAAGAAATAAATGACTACAAATATAGTATAAATGAAAGACCCCAATAATCAGAATTAAAACCACCAACAACAAGGATTAATCAGAATCTAAACCACAACACAAAGTACACCAAATTCGTCATGACTCCTAAGTCATTGACTCAAACTGGTGCTTTTGTCTCGTACACAATAACATATGACACTTTTCTATAGAGTCCATATATTGAACTTTTGTGGACTGCAGAGATAACAGACAAGAAAAAGCATAACAAATTTTGCCAACAGATAACAAAAGAAAACTATAAGAACCATCCCTCATAGATTATGACCAGCAATTTCTGTTCAGACAAATAAAACCAAACACAATAATTTCTAAAACGAAACACATTGCCATCCTGCATCAATATAGGCACAAAGAGAAGACCTTCAGCTCTACTGCAAGTTCCTCTAACCAGATCCTAGCCATCAACAATTAACATTTCTTGATTCCTTACTGATTTCCAACCAGGGAATACAGGAATTTTTGCCTAATCTACTATTACAATATAGAACTTAGCATTTGCATATAGAACCAGCAAAGCGCAAGCACAATAAGAAATAGATTCTCGTTGGCATGGAAAGATATTAACACAGCATGATTAATTTTCATCAAAGATGTCAAATTTCAATCTTGATGGAACTTTCTGCACAATGAACATTAAATGGCAAACAATTAAGCATACGTTGGAAAAAAATAGACAATTAGAAGGCATACATTGGCAACCTATCAATTGTATATGCCTATTCACAAATTGAAGACTGAATCCAAATACAAATCAAGTTCATCTAATAATTGTTATCTTTGTAATTCCAACCAAAGAAGACCACCACATCCACATATTTCTACATAATCCAGCAGTCAAATAATTAGTTTAGTTCAGCCAACGATGTTCAGGATTTCAAATCTCATGCACGTCCATATACCATTCACTCTCTTACATATATATCATAATAAAACAAAAAATTCTCTTGTATTTAAGAAAACAGATGGGTAATATTGTAACCGGGGAAAAGCAGGAACAGTAAAAGGTTAATGTTTATAAGTTTTGTCCAAGAAGAAATAACATAAAGTAGGTTATTGAAAGTTAATATGACCTATGGTAAACTCGTAGAAGTAACTCGTGCAAAACCTAAGATGCCAAGTGAGGGCTGCAATAAGTATGACACAAGAATCTAATCCAGGTGACACAATTCAAGGGAAAGCATAGAAAAACAATGCAATTTAAAACTTTGTATAACACCTAATTAGTTGCATTACATTGCTCATTATATAAAAATACTACCGTACACAATTACTAGGCAATCATGATGCATAGAGAGATAATAATAATAATCAATACAACAAATCTAAGTTGCCATTTTGAAAGAAAAAAAGTAGAAGTAACTACTAAAATATAAACATCTTACATACTTTTGAGAGGTCAAACTTCAGTAGCTCATTTCCAACATAATAGCAAACAAGACATCCATGACGCAATAAGAGTTTCTGCTTGCTGTCACTACAACAAAAACCAGGTGGAGTTGTTATCTTTCTCAATGACGGCCTCATAAATACCATCGAGTCAACAGCAACAGCGCTCACTTTACAACAATCGTACAAATTTATCTCTCGCAATTGTGTGCAATTTTCGATGACTTGCATCACTCCCTTCTCTGTGACATCATGACAGTAGCTCAAGTCAAGTTGCAGTAGCCCAAAGCAACTCTTTGAGATCATATGGAGTGTTTCATCATCAATATTTGTATATGACAATTGCAACATCTCTAACATCGGAACTTTAAACTTCATTTTAGGTAGACTCAGACCTGAACAGTGTGCTAAGTTCAAATGTCTAATCTTACTACATTTCCTTAAAACTTGACCAATACTTTCTTCAGATATGCCATTGATAAAGCTCAAATCCAAGAGCTGTAAATTGGGGAAAACCGAAGCATACATATTGACGTCTTCATCCCCCAACCATATGTTGCGAGCTAAACAGAGAGACTTCAAATGAGGGTATACATTAGAAGGATATTTTACACTCATTTTCCCAATACTCGTGTTTTCCATTCTGACCTCATTAAGCTTAGGACAGTTCCTAAGGAGTGCAAACAAGGCTAAATTTGTGAGGTGAGCACCTTTACTAATTTTTATAGACACCAAATCACAAAGAAACCGAGAAAGCTCACAGACATCCCCATCATTGAAAAAATCAGCATTTCCAAGATCCAAATATTGAAGAAAACGACACTTAGACACTAAGTTAATATGTCCAACACAACTATATCCTCCTAAGGAATCTTCAAGGACAAGCCTCCTTAAAGGAAGACCATTCTTTGCAATAGCTAAAAGCGATTTATCTATCATAAACGAACACGTCAAATCAAGGTAAGTTAAGCCCTTCAAACTCACCAACGAGTCAATTAATTGCGAACTATCATGGGATGACCTCAATCTAAATGAAAGAGACCTCAAACCCGGTCTTTCGCGGATGCCAAAAGCAACACCATCTTGACTTAATAATCGACATTCCAACATTACAATCTCTTCAAGAAACTCACAATTCTTACACAAGTTAAAAAACAATGAGTCATTTATATAATAATGACCAGAGAGATTAACTTTACGAAGCTTAGGAAGCACGAAAAACTTGGAATTCTGCTCAATATTAACTTTTGTAGGGTTACTCAGATCAAGTTCTTCAAGCAAAGGAAAACAATCGGAGATAAGAACTAAATCATAGGTACGGATTTTATGAATGTTTGAACAAGTGAGAGAGATTAAAGATGTAATCTTTTTGGCAAAAGCTTGCAACCCATTTGCGGGAATTGTTGATTGGTTAGAGAGGTTGAGGGATTTGAGGTGTAACGGAAAAGTTGAGATTTGAGTGAGAAGCGCGTCGAGATCACCTTTGAAGCGCGTGAGGTTAAGAGAAGTGAGATTTGGGAATCTTTGGAAGAGGTGAGGGAGGAAAGGGAGAGTTGGATTGCAGATTGTGAGAGAGAATCGGAGATGGTTGGTTATGGAGAGAAACTGTTTGCAGACGAGGGAGAGTGATTCCAAGCAGCGGTGTTCGGCGTCGCCGTCACCGGCGTAGTTGATGAGGAGGAATTTGAAGATTGATTCCCAGCACTCGTTAGGTAAACGTAAATCTGATTTTCGTGCTGCCATTGTGGTGTGTGTGTGTGAGAGAGAGAGGTTGATGAAGATGATTGGCTCGTGAGAGAATCCACTCTCTATTTATAGGAGAAGATGAGACTAGAATGACTTGGATGCATGAAGACAAGTGTTACAAGAGTAACATGCAACAAAACAAATGTTGAAATGAACATTACAAGTGTTCATATGATGCAAGATGCATATAAATGATCATTTACAAGTGTTCATATGTGCTACATGTCATGGATATGGATGGATCATGTAAAAGGTGGGTTTGGGCCAAAATGTATGGACTAAGCTTTTGGACCTCAATCATTCTCGAAAGATTCTCTTCTCCTCCATGACTCTTTTTAATCCCCCAATATTATGATTCTCGTCTAATCATCAATGACTAACCTTGATCGGCAACAACGAGTTCTTCATCATAACTATTCTTCTCTTTCAAGATCGTCTCGAGCTTCTTCAGGCTCTTCATAAGCATCTCTTTTGATAATAGTAATTGTTCTTCGGGTAGGAGTAGGATAATCGGAGGCTATATGTACAAAACTTTGACATTTAAGGAACTAGGTTGCTCAATTGGTGGTTTGTGTGGGTAAGAAGATTTTTCAACAAAAAAAAAGTTCTTGCAGGATGATCCTTTTGGTAACTGTTCCTCAACTCGTATGGTGAGACAGATAACGTCATCAACTAACCAGTATTGCTTTGCTGGAGTTGGACAGGATGAGCAATCTCAGTGCTCAATCCTCCAAGATAACGAGTTATTGTTTGTTCATCCTTATCATGAATATCACACTTCATCATCAATTTTTGAAACTCTCTGGTATATTCTTCCACCGATAAATTCTTTTGGCAAAGATTTTGTAATTGAATGAAGTTGTCTTGGTAGTAATGGGCAGGTAAAAACTTACTTGTAAGTTCTCGCCGCATTTACTCCCAAATTTTGGTCTTTCTTTTCCCTTCACGTTCACGCTTCTTTTTAAGATTTTTCCACTATATGGAGGCGTGCTTCTTTAACTTGACAGCAATGATCTTTACCTTCTTCTCTTCGGGTACCTCCTTGTACTCGAAAACTCCTTCGACGGTTTGAAATCAATCTACAAACTCATCGGGTTGAAGTTTTTATAAACAATAATATTTTTTTGAAAATATAAACATTAACTTATTTAAATTATAGAAGCTGTTTTTTTCGTACTACAGTTTTTAAAAATTGTTTGGCTTAGCTTCTTACTTTATATGAAAAAGAAGAGGAAAAAAAGTTAGGTCAAACGGTACCTTATTATATATTATTACTTCTTCCCTCTCGTGTGATTCAATTTTATCATTTGCATTATTTATTACTTCTTTTTTTATCATGTTTTTTTATTAGTACTAAATAAGAACAAGTTATATGTAATGAAAGTCGACGTTAACATACATGAAAAGTACGTAAAATATTCAACTACTCCATCGTAATATTTTATAAGCAAATTTAATCCTTCTAGCCCAATCCGCTTTATGATCCCAATTGGTACGACTTGGTTGCTTTTTTTTTTTTTTTGACGGGAAGGTTGCTTTTTTTTTATGCCCTTACTATTTAGACTTTGTCGCATCTCTTCAATACAGATACACATCCAACGGTGTTCTGTCTCATTGGTCCTCTCATATTCTCTCCGTAACATTTTACAAAAAAAATTGTATCTTATTAGATTCATTGTATAATGTATCTTGACTATCAAATACATTAATTATACAATGAATCTAATAAGATAAAAAAAAATTATAAAATGTTACGGAAAGAATATCACTTAATATGATAGGAAAAGAATGTAAAAGAAAAATGATTTCCTATCCACAAGACCACAATTAAGCACATAAACTATAAATAAAAGAAAAATGATTTCCTATCCACAAGACCACATTTTACAGTCAACCACTAATGCAATCAGCTTGTTTCTTATCAATCTTTTAAAAGGTATCTATCTACTACTATGCCTTATCAAATTCTTATTAAAAATGCATGCATATTTATGAAATGTATAATATATGCTAGTTGAAATGTCTTAACTTCTATACAATCTTTGGTCATGTGAAAGTGGTATTGGTATCATTATGTGTAATCATGAATTATGATTATACCCTTCATGGCACTTTTTCTCTGCATAATTTGTTTTCCTGCCATTCATACTTCTTTAACTAATACTCAATATTTTGTCACAAAAAAAAAAACTAATACCAAATATTCATACTTTAACTAATACCAAATAACATTGTTTTCATATTCATATTGAAACCATTTTTTATGTTATTCATCTGGTCTTTTTTATTCAATTTCTCGCTATCATGACTCGATTTGGTGGAGAAATTGATGAGTATATATCCAAACTACTAGTACCCTACAGAGTAAGATTCAAATCCTCATTATCTATAAATTAAAGGGAAATTCTAATGTAGCAGTCATAAACACACTAAATAATTTTAGATTTGATGCACGTATCAGTCTAGAAATAATAGTTATGAACAATTGTATGGCACACCCCTCTTAAATATACTGTTGACAGTTTCTTATTTTATATGCAAATCCATATCTTGAGATTAATAATATGAAGTATGCAAGATATGTGAAAAATAAAAGATATAAACACACTACTTGCAACTTTTTTATCACAAGAATGATATCTAATAATACTGTCAGATAGAACACTAAATAAAAAGAGAGTATATATATGTCAAACTACTGTCTTTCATAAAAATGAAAAACAAAATTCAGGGACAAATAAAGATAGAAAGGTTGTAATAATATAAAGATAAAATTACAAATAATTCTTTTATCACATTCAGAATACTAACAACGAAAACATCCACGACCCAATAAGGGTTTCCACTTGCTGTTACTAGGACGAAAGTCAGAGGGAGGTATAATCTTTCTCAATGCTGCAACACTTTGCGACAATGCTGCAAATTTATCTCTCTCAATTGTGTGCAGTTTCCTACCACTTGTTTCACTCCCTTATCTGTGACATGACGACACTCTTCCAAATTCAAATGTAGGAGCCCAGAACAACTCTTTGAAATCACATAGAGTGTTATATCATCAATTCTTGTTAATGACAAGTTCAACACCTCCAATTTAGGAACTTGGAAGTTCATCCCATTTAGGTTCACTTTTGGACAAGAACTTAAATTCAAATGCATAATTTTACAACATCTTAAAACTTCAACTATACCTTCTTCAGATATACATCTACAATGACTCAAGTCAAGCAGCTGCAAATTTGGGCAGATTGAAGCAAACAGTAAGATGGTTTCATCCTTCAAATATGGATTGGAAACCAAATGGAGAGACTTCATTTCCATTCGAGCGTTTACAACAGAATCCCTAAAAGAACTACATTTCTCTACATCGAATTTTCCGATATATGTGTATTCCATTCTTATCTCATCTAGGAAAGGACAGTTTTCAACAAGTGCAAATAAGGTTGATTATGTGAGTTTCGTGCAATGACTAAGGTTTATAGATACCAAGGATAAAAGATACTTGGATAAATCAGCAACACGCTGATCATTTAGAAACATAAGATTCAAATGCTGTAGAAAACGAGACTTGGATAACAAGTACAAGATTCCCGTATATATAACTATAGCCGCTACAACGTCTAAGCACAAGTCTCCTCAAAGTTAGACCTTCATCTGCAAGAGATGAGAGTAATTGATCTGAGATATATGATAATGACAAATCAAGAACACTCAAACACTTCAAACTCCGTAGAGAATCAATCAACTCCATTCCAATGTTCATCGTTTTTGGTAAAGAGAAATCCAAAGCGAATAAAAGAGAATTTTTTGCATATTAAAGAGAATTCCAAAGCTAATATTTTAATCCCAAGCTTTAGTTCCCCTTGTCTATTGATTTGATATAATGGTACAAAGTAACCTTCATTAGGTTTTTTTTTCTATTATGAAAAATATTTCCACAGTGCACTTTGTAATAGTATTTATTTTATCAGTGAAAATGAAAACATAAACAAACTATTAATGCCCACATCTGAATTATTCTCAATACTAGTCAATGTATTTAATTCTTTCTTTTACCTCAATACTCGTCTAATATTGAAATTGAAACTACAAAGTACAAACCATTGCAAGTTTTGAAATCATTGACAAACAAAAAGGAAATAATTAAAAACATAATAAAGACCACAAGTAACATTACTCAACTAGAGAATAATCTATCTCATATTGTACATGTCTAAAACACCAATCGCGCATGAAGGAACGACTTTCTTGAGAAGTTAGAAGCGTAGTGCATTTTTTATCATCCTCCGAATACACACCAACTTCTACAGATGAAGGATAACAGACATAAACAGAGTTGCTCTCATATCCCCACTTGTTCGGGTTGCTCAGAGCATAACAACTCTTGTCGCAAGAATAAAATAATGCATTGTTTCCCAAAGTTTTAAGTTTGACATAACTCATTGTTGAGAAGTCTATCTTGTATACATCCCTTATTTCTTTGTACTTCAAATGAACTAGTAATAGTTGCTCATCACAATTAACCAACGCAATGTGCGGGTAGTGGCTCGGCTTTGGAGTTACATTGGGAGTACTCTCCAGTTTTAGAAATTTAATATCTGAAGAATTCAAACTGAGTACCCCTATGTTGGCCTTGTTAGTGACAACATAAATTATATTATGGAAAACAATAAAGTCAACAACCTCCCCAACATCTTCCATTGTCGGATAAGTAATACAAGCACAATTTCGAGATTGACAGACATGCAAACTCCTAGGCCATCCACATAAAACCACCAAGACAAATTCCTCAGAGCATTTGCCAAAAGCAAGCAAGGCATGACAATCATATATATCTTCAAAGGTTGTGGTATTGATTACCTTTTTTATTCTTGTGAATGGATTGATTAGCAAAATTGTGTTATTCTTCCGCCACATGATAAAATATCCGCTAGAAGACGTATAATATTTAAAGCGGTCCTTCAAATTCATCATCTTCCACCAATAACATTTTTGGTCGGGTAAGCTTCTAAAGGAATATGATGGTACGATAGGTTTAGAAAAACAAATTTCAATAAGTAATGGTGCTTGGGATGCCAAGAAATTTGTCCAGTAAATTTGATAAGAAACCCTCCAACTCTTGCACACACCAGAAAAATGAAAGAGGTCGTCAAAATCTAATCTTTCGGAAATGATATCTAGCACCTCCCAAGGAAGGTCACAATTCTCTTCTACCTTTTTCCCTTTGCGCATCACAACAATGAAAGTGTTAGGTGATTTCTAAACAAAAGATATTTTATTGTTTATCTGATAAATAGTTTAATTTCCAACTTTCATGGATCATGCCAATGTAGTTCTATGATCAATTTAGTTCTTCTTCAACAATGCAGTGTCGCAACTTAAACCATCAATTATTAATTGTGCATCAAATTAGTCTCTAAATTAATCCAACATAGATTGAACAATTTAAATATTAACATATGTTAAGTGCAAACAATAACCATAAACTACTAACTAACTAACTAACCGGTCCTCTCGGGCGGAGATGTAACTTTTTGAAGGTGAATTAATGTTCCTTTTGCATCATCATCGCGGTCGTTTCGGGGGATTTCCATCTTCATTGAGACAATGATTCCGTTTAGCTAATAACTCCAATTCTGAATTCATCGGCCAAATTAGCAAAGAAGAAGTAATCATCAAGCAAGAATTAGATAAGAAGAAAGAACAATTTTGAAACAAACCATAAATTTTGGTGTGTGGCGATGGTAGTGGTGCTGGTGGACGCGCTGGATTGCTCAGAAGAAGAGAAGGAGGAGTCGCGTGTAATTAATACAAGTTTTTTTTTTAAGTCGCTGGGTCTATGGGCCATGTAAAAAAATTTGGTGGCCCGGCTTTGTAGACCAGTTTGTGACTTGAAAACAACAAAAAAATTCGAAAGATTCTCTTCTCTCCCCCCAACCCCCATGACTCTTTTTAACCCTTCAATATTTTGATTTTACCATTGTACAAAAACTTTGGAATGTGTTTACCGAAGTTTTTCTAGTTCAAACTCGTCGAAAACTTCAGAAAATACATTTTGAAGTTCGTATTGAAGGCAAAATAAAATTCGGAAAACGAGTTCCGAATTTTAAAACCAAGAGCAAAAAAGGAAATTCGAGGGGCGGGGGAAGAGAATTTTCCAAAAATTCAGTTGTGACTTTGACAAATTCAGATCACCGATTGTGTGTTTTAATTTTTAATTAATGTTTAATTAGTATTTTGATCCCTTAGATAGTAATTTTTTAGTTTCACATTGGTCACATAAACATTTTGTTTTAATCTTAAAGATATTTTTATTTGTCACATTGGTTCCTTAAAGAACAATTTTGAAACTAACTTTAAATTTGAGAGGAAAAATTGGAGAGGATCCAAATCCGTTATGGCAAGCAATGGAGCAGCGTCCTTCCATGTTCCACCACTAAAAATGGGCATCACCACTTTAACATGTGCAATGTTGCACATGTTAGACAATGTGCAATATTGCACATGTTAGACAAATTCTTTATATTTTAAGACAATTTTTATTATTATTTAGATACCGTTTGACCTATCTTATTTTAGGGCATGTGCAAAGTTGTAAATGTGTGAAGAAGAGAGTAATACTTTTTTATAGAAAAACTAACCAAATCTTTGGAATTAAGAGACTTTTATCATGAGATATAGTTTCAACTAAAATAATTAATATTGTAAAAACTAATAGAGGAACCACAAGCACAAGGAAGAATTATTAGGAGTTTGATGTACATAAAACAAAAAGCACACAACAGAAAAAGAAAAAAAGGCTTCAAAAGTCAAATAGCCAAATGAAACTCCAAATCAGCATGAGAAACCCTTCATTAGATGGTAACAATAACTCATAATTCAGCAACATCAAACCATTGTTGAATTTACATCCTTGAGCTCACTCTAGCACCTGCCATCATGTCAAAAATTTCAATTTATTTCATAAAATAGATTATTGAAAACCTCCAATAACAGACTTCTAATAATATGAACAAAACTGTACCAAGTTAGATCAGTAGCATATTTAAACATCACCACCAGCAGGAAATAAACGACGACAAAAATAGTATAAATGAGAGACCCCAATAATCAGAACTAAAACCAGCAACAAGAAGGATTAATCAGAATCTAAACCGCAACAACACAAAGTACACCAAATAACATATGATTGTTTTCTATTTTGAGTCCATAGATTGAACTTCTGTGGACTGCAGAGATAACAGAGGAGAAAAAACATGACGAAAGCATAACGAATTTGGCCAACAGATAACAAAAGAAACCTACAGGAACCGGCAATTTCCATTCAGACCAATAAAATCTAAAACAAAACACATTGTCATCTTGCATCAACATGGCCATGGAGAGGGACACATAGGATAGTTTGCAACCTTTGTTCAAAAATTTTGACCTAAAGAAAGATATTCACAAAAAGACCTTACTGATTTTCAACATGGCCATGGAGAGGGAATACAGTAATGTTGCATAATCTACTATTACAATATATAATTTAGTATTTGCATATAGAATTCATTCAAAAGTTTGACATGTAATTCAAAACAAAAAGATTTTCTAATACATTTTAACTAATGTGGATTCAACACTATTTAAGGGTTACGGCTGCTAATACATTTTATCATTTGATTTTATCTTGTTCATGACCAATTCACCATTCATATCAAACAAAGCAGAATAGTAGAAATAGTTAATCAATAACTTTCTCTTTAGAATCAATATCAAACAAAGCATAATTTCACAGCAAGCACAATAAGAAATATATTCTCGCTGGCATGGTATGGTAAGATATTAACACAGCATGACTAATTTTCATCAAAGATGTCAAATGTCAATCTTGATGGAACTTTCCGCACAATGAACAATAAATGGCAAACAATTAAGCATACGTTGGAAAAAATAGACAATTAGAAGGCATATATTGGCAAACTATCAATTGTATATGCCAAGGTTGTCAGGATCGGGATCCAGAGTTCCAGACAATTAGTTTAGTTCAGCCAACGATGTTCAGGATTTCAAATCTCATGCACGTCCATGCTACCATTCATTCTCTTACATATATATCATAATAAAACAAAAATAAAATCTCTTGTATTAAAGAAAACAGACGGGTAATAAAGCCCTGGTTGCTGATCTGACATAGAAAATATGACACCCAAGGTAATATTGTAACCAGGGAAAAGCAGGAACAGTAAAAGGTTAATGTTTATAAGTTTTGTCCAAAAAGAAATAACAAAAGGTAGGTTATTGAAAGTTGATATGACCTATGGTAAACTCATAGAAGTAACAACAAAGAATAGTGTGTGCTAGAACAAGTGTGCAAAACCTAAGTTACCAAGTGAGGGCTGCAATAAGTATGACACAAGAATCAGATCCACGTGACACAATTCAAGGGAAAGCGTAGAAAAACAATGCAATTTAAAACTCTGTATAACACCTAACTAATTGCATTACATTGCTCATTATATAAAAATACTACCGTACACAATTACTAGGCAATCATGATGCATAGAGATACAACAAATCTAAGTTGCCATTTTCAAAGAAAAAAAGTAGAAGTAACTACTAAAATATAAACGTCTTACATACTTTTCAGATGTCAAACTTCAGTAGCTCATTTCCAACATACTAGCAAACAAGACATCCATGACGCAATAAGAGTTTCCGCTTGCTGTCACTACAAGAAAAACCAGGTGGAGTTGTTATCTTTCTCAATGACGGCCTCATAAATACCATCAAGTCAACAGCACCAGCGTTCACTTTACAACAATCGTACAAATTTATCTCTCGCAATTGTGTGCAATTTTCTATGACTTGCATCACTCCCTTCTCTGTGACATCATGACAGTAGCTCAAGTCAAGTTGCAGTAGCCCAAAGCAACTCTTTGAGATCATATGGAGTGTTTCATCATCAATATTTGTATATGACAATTGCAACATCTCTAACATCGGAACTTTAAAGTTCATTTTAGCTAGACTGAAACCTGAACAGCATGCTAAGTTCAAATGTCTAATCTTACTACATTTCCTTAAAACTTGACCAATACTTTCTTCAGATATGCCATTGATAAAGCTCAAATCCAGGAGCTGTAAATTGGGGAAAACCGAAGCATACATATTGACGTCTTCATCCCCCAACCATATGTTGCGAGCTAAACAGAGAGACTTCAAATGAGGGTATACGGTAGAAGGATATTTTACACTCCTTTCCCCAATACTCGTGTTTTCCATTCTGACCTCATTAAGTTTAGGACAGTTCCTAAGGAGTGCAAACAAGGCTAAATTTGTGAGGAATTCACCTTTACTAATTTTAATAGACACCAAATCACAAAGAAACCGAGAAACCTCAGAGATATGCCTATCATTCAAAAAATGAGCATTTCCAAGATCCAAATATTGAAGAAAACGACATCTAGACACTAAGTGAATATGTCCAACAACACAATTATATCCAAAGCAATCTTCAAGGACAAGCCTCCTTAAAGGAAGACCATTCTCTGCAATAGCGAAAAACGATTCATCTATTACAATCGAACACGTCAAATCAAGGGAAGTTAAGCCCTTCAAACTCATCAACGAGTCAACTAACTGTGAACCATCATTGTTATCGATATCATTATGAATGTATGACCTGATTGACCTCAATCTAAATGAAAGAGACCTCAAACCCGGTCTTTCGCGGATGCCAAAAGCAACACCATCTTGACTTAATAATCGACATTCCAACATTACAATCTCTTCAAGAAACTCACAATTCTTACACAAGTTAAAAAACAATGAGTCATTTATATAATAATGACCAGAGAGATTAACTTTACGAAGCTTAGGAAGCACGAAAAACTTGGAATTCTGCTCAATATTAACTTTTGTAGGGTTACTCAGATCAAGTTCTTCAAGCAAAGGAAAACAATCGGAGATAAGAACTAAATCATAGGTACGGATTTTATGAATGTTTGAACAAGTGAGAGAGATTAAAGATGTAATCTTTTTGGCAAAAGCTCGCAACCCATTTGCGGGAATGGTTGATTGGTTTGAGAGGTTGAGGGATTTGAGGTGTAATGGAAAAGTTGAGATTTGGGTGAGAAGCGCGTCGAGATCACCTTCGAAGCGCGTGAGGTTAAGAGAGGTGAGATTTGGGAATCTTTGGAAGAGGTGAGGGAGGAAAGGGAGAGTTGGATTGCAGGTTGTGAGAGAGAATCGGAGATGGTTGGTTATGGAGAGAAACTGTTTGCAGACGAGGGAGAGTGATTCCAAGTAGCGGTGGTTGTGTTCGCCGTCGCCGTCGCCATCACCGGCGTCGTTGATGAGGAGGAGGAATTTGAAGATTGATTCCCAGCACTCGTTAGGTAAACGTAAATCTGATTCTGGTGCTGCCATTGTTGTGTGTGTCAGTGTTGATGAAGATGGAAACTCTCTACTATACAGTTTATGGTATCTTCTTCTTTTTTTTTTTTCTTTTTTTTTTTTGACAAAATGGTATCTTCTTCTTCTTCACTAATAAAGGTGGAAACTCTTCTCCACTATACAAAATACAAAACATCTTTTATCTTATCTACTTTACTTATTAGTATTACACTAGGAATAAACTCGTGCGTTGCACGGACTCGATTAAAATATACGATTAAAAAAATTAATAATTGAAAAATAATAATTGTAATAAGTATAATCACATATATAGTTAAACGATTGATAATAGATGAACAAAAATTAAATTTAAATTTATTTAAAAATGTGAGAAGTATAATGACATATATAGTCAAATGATTGATAATATTTTAAAATATCATTATATTAAATATTCTTATCAAAAAAAAAAATCATTATATTAAATATTAATATACGAATAAAAATTAAATTTAAAATTATTTAAAAATGTAAGAATTTTTATTGATGTATATTGTAGTTTTGTTTATATTTTTATTGACTTATTTATGATGTGATCTCAATTTATAAAAATTATGCATCAAATCGAATCGTTTACTCCATTCTATGAAATTTACACTATATTTGGTTTAAGAGAAAGTAGAAGGAAAGAAAGTCGGGGGAGAGAAAGATGGTGGAAACTGAATATTTCCACCATTTGGACTAATCTTAAAAGGTGAATGAAAGAAACTTTTATGTGGGCCCCATGGAAAAATTGTTTCCACGCAACTTTGAACGGAAAGGGCGAAATGTGCTCAAATTTTGGGAAAAAAGACAATAATACCCTTCTTTCTCATAAAATTTCATTTTCATTTACTACAATCCTTCAAATCAAAATCATTTCTTTCTCTGTTTCTACTTTCTAGTTCACTTTCAGATCCATCCACTTCATTTGCCTTACGTCCACAACCTTTCATTTGCTTTGTAAGGTACATCTCTCTATTCTCTTCTTCCTTCTCATATGAGTTTCTATATATGATTCCATTAATAAAAATGTGTTGTTGATCTTTGTCCTTTGTATTTGTTCTTTGTCTACTTGACACACGTCATGTTGCTTGCTTCTTTGTAAATCATTTGAAATGCTTTATGTTTTATTTTAAATTTTTAAAAATTTAAGAAATCTCACGATGAAGTTTGTGGGTTGTTGCTTGGACTGAGAAAAGAATTAAAATTTGCTGCTATATCCATCATTTAAGTGATGCTCCCTTATGGCTACTTTCAATAGAATAGATTGTGCTCTCATACGATCATTGAGGATTCAATTTTCTTGTGGTCTGGTTCATAGGTTGCTTTGTATTGTATGAGTATCAGTGGTTGTTCTTTTTCCTGGTGTTTAGTAGCTAATTGAACTCTTGTTCATGTTTAATAAGAGTTCATGTATACCTCTTCAATAAAAAGTTTGTGGGGGTTTTGGTAATGGTTTTTAATTTTGTTTTTTTTTTTACAAAAGTTTTTTAAAAGGTTTTTTGGTAATGGTTTTTAATTTTGTTGTGATAAAAGGATGGTCAAGTATTTTATCCATATTCTCTATCAAATTGGTTTAATTGATGGTTAGTCTTAGAAATTGTCATTTTTTATTTCGATTATTCTATTATCCATACTTATACTTATTTGAACTCATATTGAAAAATATATCAAAACTCATTGATTTATTATATGTATATTGATTGAAGGTTAACATTTATACTCTCATATGAGAGGTGAAGCTCTCATTCGAATGTTGACTGATGCAGGTATATTTTGTTAAGAGCAGCGGTAGTGTTCCTTTTTTGGTCCTATATATTTAGGACATCATGTGATGCCTTTGGTAATGATACTCTATTTATCATGAATATATTTTTTGGAGTGGTTGTGGATATGCTCTTTTGTGGGGATTGTATATATCTAAGGCAACATATGAGATCTTATTAGCTTAGAAGTTACTTTATATTAATTATCATTTTGGATATATATTAATTATCATTTTTGATGAGATTTGTGTCCCTTCACACCTTTACTATAATATTGACTTCTTTGGAGTTCAAATATTCACTTGGTGAAATTTTATCCCGATTTTATTGGTCTAGATTTTTTTATTCCATTGTTTGGCTTACATTTTTTTATTTACTTAATTCATCTTTTTTTGTTTATATTTTCCTTTTTCTTGTTGAGATTTATTGTTTGTTTTAGTCTCTCTTTTTTTAATAATATTTGAATCAATATAAATAGTTTTTGTCTCTTTCTTATTTCACTCCACAATATAGTAGAAGTAACTCTTTTAATTGAATTTCGTAGACAATAAGAGAAAAGAAAATAAGAACAAAGTATATAAGTATTATATCAATTTTCAAGATAATTTGGCCAGTCAATATAATAGAGTAATTTTAGTCTATATCCAACCATAAAAATTATGGATTAATCAAAACATATATGAAGTATAAGAAATATAAAATGGATAAATAATAAAAGGATGCAATTGAATATACAATAGAGGATAACATATATTTAAATGTGCGGTAATCAGATTTTTTTTAGCCAGTGGTATGGTTTATCTTTTCTTTTTACTATGCTAAATTCTTTTCTTTGGTGATTATTTTTTTATTTGGAGAGGTTTATTTTCCCTCTTTTTTTTTGTCTTTTATATTTAATAGTATTTAATTGGAGTTTTTCAATTTTGTTATAGATTAAATGTATTGAGTTTTTAAACTTGAGAAAAGTCTTAATGATTATGTGTCTTTTAGCCTTTGTACTTCCATTAGTGTAGAAATATAATTTTTTCTATTCCTTATGTACTCATTGGGCATAGAATAGTGTTCTCAATAAATTCTTTGCAATTTAAAAAAAAAAAAAAACTTAATGAGTATTTCTCATTGATTTATCCACCATATGCCTATGTAGCTACGAAAAAACAAATGTATTCATGTCAATGATATGATATAAAAGCATATGATAAGAAAGCTCTTGAACCGATATATTTAACAAATATGAAGAAGTCATATATTACTAATGCTTTCAATTATATTCTCACAAATAATCTTAAAAATGTAGAAGTTGAACAATAATAAAAATGAAACAAAAATAACCTTGATTATTGGGTATATAAAAGAGTGGGTGAAATTTAAATAAATCTTCATTTATTTATGTTTTATGATTCATCTTTGGTCTTTTCTTTTTCATCCTTTGGTTTTTCTCGGAAAATTACGCACTACATGATGTAACTATATTTACTTTACTCATCTATGTAATTTAAGGTCTCTCATATTATTAAAAGATAATTCTTGTTTTGATATTAATTCATGTTAATATTGTGATATAAAAGCATATGATAAGAAAGCTTTTGAACCAATATATTTAACAAACATGAAGAAGTCATATATATTGCTAATTAATGTTTGCAATTATATTCTCACAAACGATGTTTAAAATATAGAAGTTGAACAATATAAAAAAAATGTAGAATACTATCCAACCTGAAAAGGAAAAAAAAACTTTTAATCACATATGAAATATAGAAGTTGAACAATATATATTTCCTTCATCTATTAGTATCATATCTTCGGGCAAAATTTATTTCTTTCAACCTGAAAAAAAAAAGCTTTTTAATTACATTCAATGAAATATATTCGATTCAAAATATGGAAATTTTATCCAACCTATATATGAATGCATGGGAATAGGAGAAGTCATACAATATATATAGCAACTAACAAAAGAAAAAACATAACATGGATCTTCCATATTCTTTTTCTTATGTGTGTGCGTAGAACATATTTTTTTCTTGATGATAGCCAAGATAAACACTTTTTTTCCATCGGAGACATGAACAAATATTTATAACTTTGGACATTGTATATTTACCTGAAGAAATCTGATTTCAATTTTGTAAAAAAATGCAAAAGAAAAAAAAAATGAAAATGGAGATAGATGTTTGGGAAGAGTATTGCTAAAGATATTTATATATAGTGTGGGAGAACATGTATAAATTGGTGAGTGAGTTATTTCATTAAAGTATTATAGAGAGTTATGAATATGAATAGAATATGCATTATTTCATTAGAGCATAAATTCCATTAGTTACTTATGTTACGAATATGAACAACCACAACATGCATAATATACTATTATAGACTATAATAACTATTATTATTGTAATGAAAATGATAATAATGATGGTGATCATATATACATTACGGTGGGTAAATTTTATAATATCTCATACAATTCTAATAGAATTCTAAAAGTTAAGTATCATAAATATATACATGGTTATTATTATTAATTTTTTTTGTTGAATTATTATCATTATTATTTATATTTTTTTAGATATTAGTTGGTAAAATTTCAATAGGGATGTGGAGTTTTTTTAGAAGTGCCACATAGGCAAAATACTTGCATATGAGCTATGTAGGAGCTTCCTTTTATAAGTAAAAGATTTTGCATTTGTTTTTTTTTACTATACAATCTTATTAACTATCCGCTATGTTGTACCAAATAAATGTTAACAAGTTGATTTGACATGTGTGACTCTTTATTTGTACGTTTCGATTGGTTAAAATTAGGGTCAATCAGCATTTTATTAAAAAGGGATTAAAGTTAGGATATCAAAAATATTAGGGAAAAATACATTAACCTCCTCTGAGGTCTCTTTAAATAGCACAAACACCCCCTCTAGTTTTATATTAGACACTAACCTCCCCTCAGGTATCTTAAAATAGATTAAAACCCCCCTATCAACTTAACACCGTTAATTATTCCGTTAACCCCTCATCATAGACACAAACCTCCCCTAAGATATTTTAAAATGGATAAAAACCTCCCTTATCTGAATTCTGATCAGTAACAATAACATTATGTTTTTCTTCATAATCACTAAGCTCGTCAATATTGATTTCATTTATCCTTTCTTCATTTATGTCACTATAACTTGAATCAGTTTCTTCACTTTCATTTTGTTCAAGTTCATCACCAACCCATTCAACATCAAACTCACTAATTATTGTATCCACAAACTGCCTAGGAACTTCAGTTTCTTCATGATTTAATAATGTAGCATACACATGGATACAACTACACATGTTATTTAGCTTAAACATCTCAAGAACATCTGAATCAGTTTTAATGGGGTTTCTTGATTCACTACAACGATGAAAAAAAGAAAGGGCTACTGACAAACCTGCATCCTTGTACCCAGCATCTGTAGCCAACCCGTTAATGTCGTCAACCAAATCAAAGTAAGAGTATCGGTCAGGATCAACATTCAAAATCGGTAAGCTCACTCCTCCCCCAAAATGTATCCGCAAATGCACACAACCTGGGTTAGGTTCATCATCTTCATTGTTCCCCATGTTCTACCCTAAAACATGAACGAAAATTGAAAGAATGAAAAGTAAATAGGATGCATCAAAAGAAATAGACAAAAACGAGTTATTAAAAAAGCGGCGACAACGAAATGTTACCGAGAGTGTGATGAGAAGGAAAGCGGCGAAGATGAATGATAACCGTGTTTAATTGTTGTTAGATGATGATTGCATGGTGAGAAAAAGTGATAGTATCAATTTTCTTTGGAGGGAAAATGAACAGGCGTGTATGAAGTGAAGAAGCAGAAGAGACAGCGATGAAAAAAGAAAGAAGAAGCGCGTTTCTTATTTTCTATTTGACGGTGTTAACATTAGGTAACGGTAAGGGAGGTTAGTGTTATGTGAGAAAATAGAGGGGGTGTTAGTTACATATAGATAGAGTTCAGGAGAGGTTAGTGTATTTTTCCCAAAATATTATATTATGAAAGTTAAAAGGTCAAATCGCAAGTTTATAAAAATTAAAGAATCAAAAATATAATTTAGGTAAGATATTAATAGTCAAAATTACACGTACATAAAAAAATGTTAACATATACTTTTTTCCATCATTACTATAAATTTATAAGTGAATCTAACTCCCCCCTCCCCCCACCACACTAAAGCATAATCAATCCAAACCCTGCAGTAATTATTTGCCATTATATTCTGCAGTAACTAATATTGGGGCTCTTGGGTCTCTGAAATTCGTCACCCTTTATTGTAATTCCTCTTCACTCTTCAACTTTATTTTCATTTTCTTTATAATAAAACTAATATTTTTTACAACATAATTTTCCCATTTTTATTTTGTTTCATTCATTTTACTTGTGAAAAACTCTTTCATGCATGTTAAAGTAGTTTACTACATTATTTATATATAATATTATATGCACTTAACTTGATCACATGATTATTACAAAGGTTGTTTATGAAAATTGTTTTATTTTTCATAAAACAAAATTCTCCTTCTTAATGTTTTGCTTGTGAAAAACTCTTTCATGGGTTTCTTAATTTTGAGTACTAATTTAATTTACTACATTACTAATTAAATATGCACTTGACTTTATCATATGATTCTCACAAAGGATGGTTATCAAAATTTAATTTTTTTTTCTTATAACAAATTCTCCCTCTTAATTCTTTTTTCTTTTACCACATTACTTCATCTGTCTCACAAGAATTGATCTACTTACGAACAAAATTGTCCTGAAATTATCATCACTTTCAGTTTTTAAGGTGGTAATTCGTCATATTTTTTCAATTGTACCATCTATTTGATGCTATTGAGTACCGACAATACTCTCGATTCATATATACTTGTCAACGATAATTTAATAAGAATATTATTTTTCCTCTTTCATTTATACATTTTTTTAATCCGCATAAAATGATCAAATATATCGATTATTGTGACACGGAGGAAAATATTATATATGTACTTGACTTGATCATATGATTATTTCAAAGGGTGTTTATGAAAATTAATCTTTATTTATTTATGAATATAGGAAGACAAGAATATGGTTAGGAACATTTGAAACTGCAGAGGATGCAGCAAGAGCATATGATGAAGCAGCAAGATTAATGTGTGGACCAAAAGCACGCACCAATTTCCCATACAACCCAAATGGACCACAATCATCTTCATCTAAGCTTCTTTCAGCTACTTTAACTGCAAAGCTAAATAAGTGTCACATGGCTTCTCTTTCTCTTCAAATGTCCAAACAACAATCACCACCACATGTTTCAACACAAAGTTTCAATTCTTCCATTAATAATAACACTTTTGTTTATGGTAATGACATTGGTGGAACAAGTGGTGAAACTAGTTTAATTAGATGGCTTGATGAAGGAAATAGTTTTGTTGGTTTTGAAGGTCAACAAGTTGAAGTTTCTAATCAACAATTTCAACCTGTTCTTGAAGATGATCACATTGAACAAATGATTCAAGAGTTGCTTGATTCCGGTTGTTCAATTGAGATTTGTTCCGTCGGTTCATCTTAGACTATATACCTCTAAAATAATATAGCATTTAAGGTTTTCTCTTATCGTAATGAGTCATGAGACCCAACTCGTCTAAAATAAATTTCTCCATGACACCTTTTTGAGAGATTATCGTAGTAGTTGTACTAATTCGCCATATAATAATAAATGTATAACGTTCATAAGTACTTTCGGATATTCACTTCACCTGTTATTGTATGTTTGTTTCCACGGCAGAAAACTCTGAATGTGTGTCCAAGTGAAAACTACGATTCATAATTTCACTATAATCGCACATCTAGAGTATTACTACCGTGGTTACAAACATTTATTTAGTTGACAACCATGTGGAATCAGAGTGTAGCAATCATGCATATGATGAATTTTGATATAAAATATTAGTATAAAGAGTACAATATTTTAGCTTATTTTTTGTTTACATATTTGGTGTTAATTAAAGTTGTCCATAATTCTTCACAAAGTGTTGAATGGTTGTGGGGACATATGTTTGCTGTTAGATATGATATCCCTAGCTTTTATTTGTTTATACATTGTTCGTTCCCATTATTGTAGAGATAAACTTTGGATTACATGTCAAGAAAGATAATTACAAGAAAAGAGAAAAAGGAAAGAAGAAAAAAGGACTAATCAAGTTAGCCATCAAATTAGGATCTAGATTTCTTGCGGTAAAAGTTTTACGCAGTTACAGACAATAATAAATATTAATGAAGCCAAATGATCAACAAGAGTATGAAAATGATCAACAAGTCAGTATGTAAAAGAAACTAGTCTATATAATACTCTTAATAACCGGATATGCCGGTTTCTTTAGGATCCCACATATACCGTATCTCAGTCCACTGTTTCTTAAAATTCTTCCATAGCCACTCATGCCCCAATCTGGCCCAAGAGAGTTTTTGATCAGCCAAAAGTCTTCACCATCCAATGTACCATAGCCCACGACCAATACCGAATGCGTCTTGCGACGAGGATCACCAAAATCCTCGCCTTTATAGATGCCCTGCGAAATAAAACAAAAACAATTAAATTCGATAATATTTACTTTTACTTTATTATTGTTATTTATCAATCACTACCTCTCTGTAACCCAAAAATTTATGCCCGACGGAAATGCTGACAACCACAGGCTGACGAGCAACAGCCCTTTTAAGGTTGGATTCGTCGAACACAGTGAAAGGCATCCGAACGAATCCATCAATGTGGTATCTGACTCGGCCCCCACCCGGCTTCGCAGCACATGGCTGTGTCTGGTAAACAAGCGGATAGTCATCCGCTAATCCAATGCCCCTCTTCTGAATATAGTAGAATGCGCATTCCTTATATCCTCCATATATATTACAACCGCCTTCTACACAGATACAATCGCCTGCTACACAATCAACCAGTTCTTGCACAGACAGCCGCACCAACGCTCCCGTCGTTTGGCAAATCAAGCACTCAACAGCAGCCACAGCAGCCATGGCCCAACATATACCTAAAAAAAATCCATGCATATAGAATTATGACCAAAAAATATTGTAATTAACACGAGAGTTACAAAGTTTCTTACTTAAGTCTTTTTGATCCAGGACGAGTAATAACTCCTTTCTCCCTCCAATCGACTGCATCAGGCAAATTTTTTTCTTCTTCCTCATCGCTGATCATATCTTTTTCTCTGATAACAATGTACGTAATAGAGACGAAGCATAGGAAGAATAACCAAGCAACTGGATAATAGTCCTCAAAACATGATGATTTCTACATGTAATTGAAAAATCTGTTAATAACTTATTATTTTTAATGTTATCTCGCATAATAAATAAGGGTACATGTTAATAACCTGTTGTTTGTGCCTGTGATTCCCTTGACCTCTGCGCCGGGTACTGAATTGTCTGTGCAAAGTAAATGTGTCATTGTAAAATTGAAACTACATTGGAGAAACTTATGAAAATAAGCCAAATTCAACATAGACTACAAAACTACAAAACTGATTGGTAAGGTGACAGATGCCTAGGTCATTTCTTATCTAATGTGGGACTCTTGACATCTTTAGGACTAAACTAAAATCAATATAGTTCTCATATTACAAGGACTAATTCAACATAGACTAAATTTCAAGTAAAAATAAATGTTCCTAATTTTTAGGGAATTAACACACAAAAATGTATATCAAGGGAACCGAAACTATTTAATCCTATATAAAACAAGCAGCACCAACAACCAAAGCTTCTTACTAAGTGAGATCAGCTCAACTACAAGCAGCACAGAGCCTTACCTGACACTATAAGCAGAAGGATTGATACGACACCGTAATCTGAGATTTGAAGCATTAAATACAAGAAAGGTAGCAGCAGGTGGTGGAGGCATGAAAGTTGTCTTCGTCTGCACATAAACAACAAGGTTACAACAAATTGATTATTAGGAAATTAGGAATAATTGCAAAACATAGTCTTGAATACTGATTAGGCTCAAAGTGTAGTAAATATTTCTGATAGATTTCAAAGTTGTGAATCGTGTACAGACACTAGTTCGTTTAAAAAGAATATTCTAAATCTCTGAGGTTGCACAGAGGCATTGGCCTACAGAATTTATTTTTTTTAAAAAAAGAGTATAAACTCCGATTACCACTTTCTGAAAAGATAATAGTAGTAGTCTGACAAAAGTAACGTCACATGTTCACACACCTTGCTAGATGAATTACGATCGTTTCGCTGCCATATCCAGAGAAGGTGAATGGTATTTGATGCTAACGCTAGAATAGAATCACCAGAATTTGTATAGATCAACCTCGAAATCTGTCACAAAATCAGAACAATAGCAATTATTATATTATACAGTATTATTTTATGATTCATACTTAGATATTAAAGTAATTTTGCATAAAATGATTAAGGATGCATTATTTTTCACTATTTGCATTTGATTAATAAAACTTCCATCGGAGGGTATTCGATAATTTAGAATTACCTTGTTTACTTTAACATTCTCTGGCAGCTTCAAGGATCTACAATGAGATGGCTCGTTGATTTCAGTGAGCTTCCATATCTTTGACTTGTCGTTGGATCCTTCACTTATTCTAGGTTTAACATCGCCCGTGTTTCGAGCGTCCCCGTTCTGATGACAATTTTTTGATATAAGAGTTAATTTATCGATCAACTAATAAAAATAATAATCAAATCATGTTAACAACACATTGAGAATCACAACTAATTTATCGATCAACAAGCTGAGCCTCTTTACACGGCTTCAAAACTTCCCTAAACATGTTAACATTAACAACACACCCTTCAACCTCATAAGAGTTAATCAAATCACAAATAATCTCAGGATTCTTATCAATCTGAAGCAAGTTACAAGCTTTTCTATACATATAGCAACTAACGTCACATGTTCACACACCTTGCTAGATGAATTATGATCGTTTCGCGGCCATATCCAGGGAAGGTGAATGGTATTTGATGCTAACGCTAGAATAGAATCACCATAATTTGTATAGATCAACCTCGAAATCTGTCACAAAATCAGAACAACAATAGCAATTATTATATTATACAGTATTATTTTATGATTCATACTTAGAGATTAAAGTAATTTTGCATAAAATGATTAAGGATGCATTATTTTTCACTATTTGCATTTGATATATGACACAATAAAAAGTATAATGAAATCAATTAAATAGCACATTGAACTCAAAAGGCTAACCTGCTTCAGACATTCTAGCTTAGTTGCCTCAAAAATGGAAAGCTGAGTTTCGTGCACCACCAAGAACTGTATCTGATCCTGATGAAACTGTACACGCGTATCTGACTGCGCTGATGGAGTCCTCCCGGGAGGTAGCTGCAAGAATCTGGTCTTCTGTTTTTCCCATCCATCAGTATTCCACACACAAATCTACATCACAAAAAGATGTCAAACACAACTCTATATATCATAACCTCGCAAAATTGCATTGCCAATTGTATACTCAAAAGGGATCTAAAGGTGTTATTTCAATTTGATGCAATCTAATCATAGAAAAGCAAGATTCTGAAGAAAGGTCTATATTTGAAAATATTACCTGAGCATCCGCACCAGATGAAACAAGAACATTCAATACATGGGAGAAAGCAAGACCAGTTATTCTTTTTGTATGACCTTTGAGTTTACTTTTAACCTGCAAGAAAACTTTGCATTAACACCAATCTCAAACTATGTAGCACCGATACTTCATATTGAAGACGTGTATAATGTCAAACACCGACGTGACACTGACATATGCTACATTCAATCACTTCCTTTTTCTTAAATTAGGTGTCAGTGTCTGTTTGTGCTTCATAGATCTCAAATATGATTAGAAATTGTTTATAGACAGTAGTGTTACCTCATCAACACGGACATTGTATATCTGAATGGAGGAATCATCCATGCCAATAGCAATAATATTGTTGTCCTGAGGATGGAAAGCAAGAAAGGTAGCAGCAGGTGGTGGAGGCATGAATGTTGTCATCGTCTGCACATATACAACAAGGTTACAACAAATTGATTACTAGGAAATTGGAATAATTGCAAAACATAGTCTTGAATACTGATTAGGCTCAAAGTTTAGTAAATATTTCTGATAGATTTCAAAGTTGTGAATCGTGTACAGACACTAATTCTTTTAAAAAGAATATTCTAACCTATGAGTCTGATTAATGAGCGAATACACGTATTACAAATGTACAATATTTACAACATAAAGGTTACCTTAAAAGTCATCATGTTGAACAAGGATATCTTCCCCCCTGATGCAGACATTACATACGAATCATTTTTCGACAGAGCAAAGCAGGGAACAGAATCTTCAGGATTGCTATGAGCAATGTCATTAGTCATCATGATGCCACTCGATGGTTGCCACAACTGAGGTTGCACAGAGGCATTGGCCTACAGATTTAAAAAAACAGTATAAACTCTGATTACCACTTTCTGAAAAGATAATAGTAGTAGTCTGACAAAAGTAACGTCACATGTTCACACACCATGCTAGATGAATTACGATCATTTCGCGGCCATTTCCAGAGAAGGTGAATGGCATTTGATGCTAACGCTAGAATAGCATTACCAGAATTTGTATAGATCAACCTCGAAATCTGTCACAAAATCAGAACAACAATAGCAATTATTATATTATCATACCTAAGAGATTAAAGTAATTTTGCATAAGAGTTAATTTATCGATCAACTAATAATAATAATGAAATCATGTTAACAACACATTGAGAATCACAAAACTAATTTATCGATCAACAAGCTGAGCCTCTTTACACAGCTTCAAAACTTCCCTAAACATGTTAACATTAACAACACCCTTCAACCTCATAAGACTTAATCAAATCACAAATAATCTCAGGATTCTTATCAATCTGAAGCAAGTTACAAGCTTTTCTATACATATAGCAACTAACGTCACATGTTCACACACCTTGCTAGATGAATTATGATCATTTCGCGGCCATATCCAGGGAAGGTGAATGGTATTTGATGCTAACGCTAGAATAGAATCACCAGAATTTGTATAGATCAACCTCGAAATCTGTCACAAAATCAGAACAACAATAGCAATTATTATATTATACAGTATTATTTTATGATTCATACTTAGAGATTAAAGTAATTTTGCATAAAATGATTAAGGATGCAATATTTTTCACTATTTGCATTTGATATATGACACAATAAAAAGTATAATGAAATCATGTTAACAACACATTGAGAATCACAAAACTAATTTATCGATCAACAAGCTGAGCCTCTTTACACAGCTTCAAAACTTCCCTAAACATGTTAACATTAACAACACACCCTTCAACCTCATAAGACTTAATCAAATCAAAAATAATCTCACGATTCTTATCAATCTGAAGCAAGTTACAAGCTTTTCTATACATATAGCAACTATGCCTATAACCTGTTTGAAATCCAGCTCAAATGAAAAACCAAACACCTAATTGAGAATGTGTAGGACAAAACTTACTAAGAACTTATAACACATTGAGAATCCAATTTTGGCTTAGTCTTACACAAAAAGGAAAAATTTGAAAAGCCAATCAATTAATAGAAAATGAAGGAAAAAGAGTAGGGTCTAACCTTAACTTGGCGGCGTGCCCGTGAGAGGAGAAGTTTCACCATGGGTGTCTCTCTTTGAACACGAGAGAGAGAGAGAGGGTTTTTGGGAGATTTGGGTAGGGTTTGGCCAATTGGGTCTCTTTATAACATTTTTTTTAGATGCTATTAAGGGTGTATTTGGTAAGTCCAATAAGCTAGTTTATGGTCTCTTTTGGATTAGTTTATTTTTGAGCTTATGCAATATAAATTAGGTTTTATGCTATTTTACATATTCACACTAGTGAAAATTGTATTTTTATAAGTATTTTATTATAAACTACCTGGACAAACTTATAATAATACATAAAAATTATATAAGTTGTTTGCATAAGCTCAAAAATAAACAAATCCAAACAGACCCTATAGCTTATTGGATTAGCTTATAAGTTTATTCTCAAAAATAGATGTGTTTGATAAAAAGCTTTTCTCATTAGCTTATAGTTGTTTCTGAGATGCTATTTTAAGTAACGTTTAAGCTTATAGCTTTTTATAGTTTTTTTTCATTTTTAACCTTTAATTTTATTATTATTTTTTAAATAAAAAACTACCCAATAAAAAGAAAAACTACCCACAAAACATACATATCATTTTATGTCATTTTATATTTATCAACCACTTTAAAAGCTAATTTTAACTAATACTTTAATTTGAATCAGTTAATTTTTCAGCTATAAGTTAGCTTATAGCTTAATTTTACCAAATAGGGGCCCGTTTGGCCTAGCTTATTTTTGAGCTTATGCAATTTTTATGTATTTCAAGGTAATTTATGATAAAATAGTTTATAAAAACTCAATTTTCACTAGTTTGAACTTATAAAATAGCATAAAACTTAATTTATATTGCATAAGCTGTTTGCATAAGCTCAAAAATAAGCTAGGTCAAACGGACCCTACATCCTAAAATTAGCGTTTGAGCTTATAGCTTATAGTTTTTTACATATTATTCCATTTTTAAACTTAATGTTTTCATTTTATTTTTTCTTTATTTTTTTAGTTATAAAAAAAATTATTTTTTGTCTGACGTGGCAATAAAAAATAAATAAAAATTTAAACAAATTCACGTGTACGTGCCACGTCAAGATTCTGTGTCAGTCAAGTTGTGCAACAAGAGGCAAAAATAGACGTGTTTAGTAACGAGTTTATTTAATTAGCTTATAACATTTTTTTAGATGCTATTAAAAGTAGCATTAAAGCTTATAGTTTTTTACATATTATTCCATTTTTACACATTGTTTTCATTTTATTATTTCTTTAGTTTTTTTAAGGGTAAATAGGCACACGTGGAATTTTTAAATTTTTATTTATTTTTTATTGTCACGTCAGTTAAAATATTTAAATTTTTTAATTTTTTTTTAAAAAAAATAAATATATCTTAAAATAAAATTTACAAAAACAATTATATATTTTTAAAAAAAAAAAATTTAATAAATCTTTTTAAGAAAATGTAAACAAATAATTATAAAATAACTTTAAAATTTTTTAATTTTAATTTATTTTTTATTGCCCCGAGCTTTATAGTTAAATTTTATCAAATAAAGCCTTAGTAGTTTTTTGGATTCTTCGACGCGCATACATGTTATTCCTCCACTAAAAAATAGATGTGTTTGATAAGTTTAATAAGCTAATTTATAGTTTAATGGGATTAGTGTATAAGTTTGTTTGTAAAAAATAGACGTGTTTCGTAACGAGTTTATTTAATTAGTTTATAACATTTTTATAAAATATACTAAGGGACTATTACATTTTTTAAAAAATTTAAATGCATTTTTAATCTTCCTATTATTATAATTTAACAGAAATTTTCGTCCCTCCATTTCTAAACCACCATTTTGATCATCCGGTTATACATTTTGGTCCCTCGATCATACATCTCTTGAGTTTCTTTTGGTCTCTATCAATTTTGGTGATTCGTCACCGACATGTAATGTGTCAATTGCGTTTTTCATTTGTTACATGTCACTTATAGTAATAATTAATAATTTATATCGAGTTATTAAGTGGAATAAGTCAATGCCGATATCGAGTTTCGGTTTAAAAATAAAAACAAATTTCAAAAATAATGGCACTGAAAATAATTATTGGTTGAGTTGCGGACTAGGTCGCTTTCTTTAAGACGTTTCGCGGCACTACCCAAAACGTGCAAGTAAAGAGAACGAAAACAGAAATGATCTCAGAATGCAGAAATCAGGAGCAAAAAACCAAATGAACTGGAAAGCAGTATTTATAGAGCAAGTGAGGAGATGATATCAGAGGATTTCGTGGAGCCGAAATTGCTCAGTCAAAGGAAACGTGGGCAGATATTCTAGGCCACGTATTTTGACCCGTTTGAATGGAGTATAACGGATCGGAGCTGACTCACCGAGCCGAGCCGGCCGGACGGCGGCGGCGCGCGTGTGATATTCGGGACAATGAGTGCGTGCTCCCCCATTTACAAAACGGGGTACCCCTTGGGGCACACCCCAAGAGGCCTCATTTCTATATAACACTTCTAAGAGTTGTGTCCTACCCAATGTGGGACTTAAAGTGACTTTTTTCAATTCACACAACACTTAGTTCTACACTTGTGTTTATTTTATATACCAAGTTTTTCTCCAACATTTCTCATCATGTTCCAACAATATATATATATATAAAGAATGGACTCGGTTTTGAGGAACACCACGAGGAGAAAGTAGTCCTACTTACATGTGAATTGCTCCTCTCTTACCCTCTGGCCTCTTCCATCTCCTCTCTTAATTGATTTATCAAAGGCTAAACTTAAAAAATCCTAATTTTAAAAGGACGTGTTTAACCTCTATTTAAAATAGGATCAAATGCCTAGTCCGACGAGACACAGGCCTAATCTGAGAAGGATTGACTATGGATAGGTTTTTTTTTATAATCCAACATTGTTCAACCCTAATTATTTAGGTGCTCAATCACAAAAAGTATAAATTATGTTGAAGTTTGCAAGAATAAAAAAGCAAAAAGCATATATTCATTATGAAAATAGGTACGTATAACATTATCACATACACCGTAGATGTTACTCCTTCCGTACCAAAATATTTTTTTCTTTTATACCCTTAACTATAGTACTACGTGTGTGTGTGTATCGTTAATTATTGAAATGCAAAACTATAATTTGCAAAACTAACAACACCTATGAATCAAGGACTCCACACACCAAAAATGACTTGGGAAAATCATATAACTCAATGTAATTACGATATATGTGTCATGTACAGGAAATTCAGGCCTAGAGAGACACGTCTAATCTGAGAAGAAAATTAAAACAGAAGAATAATTAAATTAAAATAAAAAATACATACATACCTGGCAGGTTAGGTTAGGTTAAAAACAAGAGAACCCAAAAAGAGATAATCATCGTGACGGGACTAATATTTGGATCAGGTGGGAGATCTGAAGAAGTTTGACCATCCTTTCTATAGAAATAGGAGAAAGAATTAGTTATAAGTGGATCCATCACAAATTGAGTAGTAAAAAGCACACAGAGATCTAATAACAATTATTGGCATGTAAAAACTAAAAATTACAGTAGTAGTATAATGGTAAAGATCCAATGACATATGAACACGGAGGAGAGGAAATTAATAATGGTGATGGCAGGGCACATCACCCGAGAAGAAGATGAACAAGTTTTGTTTCGTTAGTGGAATACATAATAGTAATAATAATAATAATAATAATAATAATAATAATAATAATAATAATAATAATAATAATAATAATACCCTTGAAAACATCATGAAGCATTTAAAAATAAATAAAAATACATATTTATTTATTGAAGAGAAATAAAATTAGAACAATTCGATGATGCTGGACAGAGTATGAAAACGAGAAAAGGCATACTGAAATCTATGGAAGATTGTTAAAGCAAAAACGAGAGTTTTTGTTTTGTTATGTTTTGGGGGCGGAAGAAGAGGTCAGTAATTTGGTTGATTGATTTCATAAGAGAGAAAATAGCAAAAAAAAAAAAAATAGCTATAATTGCAAGGAAGATGATCTGAGGAGGATTGTTTAACCAAAAACATGTTTTGTTTTGTTTTCATGGGAAGAAGGTTAGCATAGATTTGGTGAGAGAGAGAGAGGGGCTGTGAGAGAGTAGTACAGTTTGTTTGTACAGGCTTTTCTACTGTACTTGTTCACGTTGTTAGGTTTTAACTTGTAACACCTTTTTCTTTTTAGTCAAAACGGGTTGAGACTTGAGAGACACCCACCTTTTCTTCAAGCCCAACTTCATATGGGCTGCCACGTTGTTTCACCATTTCTTTTTAGGCCCCCTCCATTTTATTTTATATCGAAAATATTTCTTTCCACTTTTACATTTAACCCTTCATCTCTATAAACAACTCAATATTTCGATTTTACTCATTTAAATTTCATCCTCACAAAAAAAAAAATTGATACTTAAAAATTTTTTTCATAAAACTTAAGTTGAGTTTTCCACTAACAAACATTCCAAACCGGAATACTTCAAAGATTTGTTTCATAAAAAAAAATTGTAAGGATAATAAAAGGGTAAAATTGGAATATTATATTGTTTCTTAGGATGAAGTGACAAATGTAAGGGTGGAAGGAAAATTTTCCTACTATATCTCTGTATGCGAATTACTATCTCTCTAATGCATTAAAATACTAATCAAATGTCCATTATAACTTAAACCCAAAAAAAATATTGTTAAAAACCTAAGGTTCGGTACATATCCCTCGGGTGGGAGTGGCATGCATAAATAATGAAAAACTACTTAGCACGCATCCAAATGCTTCACGCACCCCCCCTCAAATTTCTCGCGCACCCCTTAGGGGGAGAAAAAAAATAAAATAAAAATCTGGAGGGAGCGCGAAGCAATTTTCATTGTTTATGCATCATGCATAAGAAAAAGACTTATGCACCATAACTTATCCCCTCTCGGGTGTTACAACTACAAAGAATATTTTACTTTTTATTTTGAACTTATATAATGTTTTACTTTTGTAATGGTAATCATCCCAAATAGCTTGTTTCATCTCTTTTAGGCTAAGGATTTAAAAGAAAAATGCTCAGACATAGAGAAGACCGTTAACATTTAAATTGTGGACGTTACAATACTAACTCCTTAAAAAGAAGGATATACACCGATACGGACACGTCGACAGTGCTGGTATATAAAACATATGACATCGACACCGCTGCATATTTATAAAAGATCTAAATTGATAGTCAAATCATATACATGTGCATCTAAGTTGAGCAAGTTATTTCATTTTAAAAAGTTTTAAAATAAGACACGTAGTATTTGATCTTTATTTATTCATCTATTACCGACATAGCTAAAAGTATTTTAATCAAAATGTCAAGTTTTTAATTTCTCATCGATCAACATTGTTGTTTCGACACATCTTTAATATTTGTAGATATATATGATATGTGTCCAATCCAAGAGAAGTAAAAGCAAAGAAAAAAATTATTTGGAACACTTGTCTTTCAACAATAAAATTTAATATGTCTTAGCAATAAGAAAATAAAAATTAAATTTAAACTTTCATCTGTCTCTGTACTAATATGGTTAGCAGTCGACTTGTAAATGCATGTAAAAAAAAAATTAACTTTGAAAGAGTGCACACATGAATTTGAGAGAGGATAAGGGGAAGATTAGAGAGTAAAATTTGTTTTAGAAGAATGGTTATGAGCTTATTCATTCATACATCTCAAAGTGGGCTTATGGTTTAACAAACTAAGGTCCAATTGTCCTAATCATTTCAAAGTCAAGTATACCAACAAATATATAAATATTTTTTTGCCTTAATATAGGTTCTTATTAAAAAATAAAAATACTATTAGTTAAGTGACTAAAAGTGATAAATTTTACATTAATTAGTATTTTTTATATATCTTAAATACATTGATTATTATTCCGGGGACACTAGTTAGCATCGGTGAAATTCTTTTAACCAAGCTGTTATTAATCAATCGATAAAAATAAAAGAAAAATTAATATGATATACCGTATGAATTATCATTCTCGGAAAGTAAAGTACTCCACCCGTCACAAAATAATAAATGACTTAATTTTAATTTTTTGGTCATATTTTTTGTATCAATATATACATATAAATATTATGAGATGTTGTTTGATTTATCTATATGAATATTTAAGATATATACAAAATGAATCACTCGGTGAAATTTTTTCAACTAAGCCAGTAGTAATTGGGTTCAATAAATAAATACAAAGACATAGTGTTTTTAATCAATCAAATCACGAAATCTAGGACATGTATTCTAGGCTCAAGTCTAGACAATTTTTTGATACGTTGACGTACATAAATATTAATCCAGAAATACAAAATAATAATTGGACAATCATGATGGAGTAAAACATTAAGCAGACGAATTTCAAATAAAAATACATACCTGGCTGGATGTGGATGGATGGTTGCATAATTATTATGTCACTGATATTTGTGGAAAAATTAAAATAAATCGTTCATGGATCTGAAGCCGTTTGACCATCCTTCCTTCGATAAATAGCCATAAGTAGATCCACTGCACATCCATTAAGGAAGATGAAAAACAACAAATTTAAACACAAAAGGAGAAAGTACTCAAATCTTGTTTAGGCAAAAACATGTTTTGTTTTTCTTTTGTTTTTGGTGTCAGACGGGTTATTTCTGGGATTGAAATCGAGAGAGAGAGAGAGAGAGAGAGAGAGAGAGAGAGAGTGTGGAAGAGAACACGTACACAATTAGTTCAGCGTGTAACATGGCTTTTAGGGTTCCACTTAACCGAGTTTAGATCTTTGGTCAAAACGGGTCCGGTCCAAGTTTGTTATTTGCCTGCACATTATTAAGCCCGGTCCGTCTCTATTCAACTAAAATGGGTCGATCCATCAATTACCAAATTTTTTCCTTACACCCCTACAATTATATTTTGAGAAGTAGGAATACGCATTGAAAATGTAAAATAATTTTACACGATCAACTAATGACAATTATGTATTTCTCCATATCATTTCATTTTTTTCATGTGACATGGAAGATTGGTGGTTTCTTATTGAATGACCGTGTAAAATTATTTTACACCACCAATGTATCTCCATTAAATTTTTATATTTCAATGCTACAAACTATTCAATAAAATTAACAATATCACACACTATAAAAAAAATTAATCGACTTTAGTAATTTATCTGAGATTTGTATTTTATTTTGTACAATTTCATAATTTATAACAACATTTAATATTATATGTTAATGATGTGAACAAAAAAATAATAATTAAAATATATGCATTATAAGTTTGATTACATTAAATTAAAGTCTTAGCTCAACTGGCAAATGCCGAAATTTCTAGGCCGGACGTCATGACCCGGGTTCAAACCTGGGACCTCACAGTTGTGTGTGAGTTTAAATTCAGTGGATTAACACTTCATCTAATACCAAAAAAAAAATATATTAAATGATAGAAACGTAGGTTTTAATATAAGAGATGAGAGAAATGAAATTCAAGCTTCTTTCAAGGGAGGGAATTGTGATTATAATTTGTATTTGTATAAGAGGGGAGAGAATTATATATTTTAACATAAGAGATGAGAGTAATGTAATTTAAGCATCTTTCAAGGTAGCGGGGTGAGATTATAATTTGCATAAGAGGAGATAAAGATATCTATAGTTTTTCACTGTAAACTGGAAAACGCAAACCTTATGAAGAAAGGTAATCATCCCTTCACATTCTGTTATAGGATCAATTATGCTCTAAATAATTCACATCACAACATAGAATTTACAGGAAAATATACAATTCATATTGATGATTTATTTACACCTGTAGTAACATTCAAATCACCTATATTTAAAAATCAAGCAAAGAATAGTTGTTCCTTAATAGAAGTTGACAAAAAGCTGTTCCAAGAAACAGAAGAAAGATCATTATTTAGAAGCCAAAGCCTTAGAGTAGCACCATCCAAAAAAGATTTTGAAGTCTCAGAACAAAAAGAGCTACATAAACTACAAAGCTCAGTAGCAAGGCTGTCTTTGCAGCTCGAAAAATTGGACAAAGAATCTAGATTTGTCTATGAAAAATCTTCCGCATTCTGTTCAAACTCTGGTATCAGAGCATAACCTCGATCTTAGGATAGAGAATAATTAAATTAAATTAAAATAAATAAATAAATTTATTAAGTTAGTTTCCATTTAAACCGATTAAGAGATGAAAAAATTCTTTATTTCTCTTAAAATGAAAGAACATCTGAACATGTCACATGGCAGTATATTAATCAGATAAATATTATTCACCCAAAGGCACACGACTTTGAAACCACAAAGGTCAGCTAAGCCCAACTCGTGAAGGTACATACATGAAAATAACTTAACATATTTGACCGGATAACTATTGTCTAACATTTTCGCGGAAAAGGCACCGTGTCTTTCGGTCAATTATGTCCAATTGATCAGTCTAATGTTCCATATTAAGCCACATGTCTAACTTTTTTTTTTTAGGAGAAACAGTCATTTTAGTCCTCCAATATGCACTTCGCTGTCATTCTGGTCCCTCAATGATGAAAAACTACAAAAAAAGTCCCCAATCAGCGCTCCGTTAGTCAATTTAGTCCAATCTGTTAATTTTGACCGTTAAGTCAATAAAAACGCTGATTTGCCCTTTTTTAAACACATGTCAGTATGGTGATGTGGCATGAGACCAAAGTGAATGATATGACACCAAAAACCAAAATGACAGTAGAGATTAAAATACAACAAAAACATGACATGTGGCAAGTTGATCATAATATTTTAATAAGGCTTAAATATGCATACGGTCCTTGCATTTAGGGGTCGTTTGAGTTTCAGTCCTTGCTTTTCAAAAAAAATTCGTTTTGTCACTGCACTTGTAGTCAACTTTAAAAAAAATCCCTCGTTTGACTTTTTTGTTGATGTAGTCACAATTTGTGCCATGAATGATTTAATTTTTGGATTGAAGTTATGAATGTTGTTCTCAAAACAGAACAACAACATCCATTTCATGCCATAAACACTTATCTCAGTAACAAATTTTAATTTTTTTTACCAAAAATCAAATACCCCAAACAAGAAGGAGAAGAAAGCAACGATGGAATTGAAGTAGACGAGAACGACTTGAAAGTCATCGGAATATTCGTCGACGGTGGCCGAAGAGGTATTCACATCCATGGTTGGTTGTTGTTTCTGTTCCATGAATCACGAATCTATGAATATGGTTTGTTCCATGGTTGGTTGTTGTGAATCACGAATCTATGAATATGGTTGACATTTAAAGAACACAAATTTGAATCACGAGAGAGATGAAGATGGATCTGCTTAATTTCTTTGAAGATGATGCAAGAGAGATGAAGTTGTTGTTTTATTTTTTCCGTTTTTTTATAGTTCCAATGGTTATTAAGGGCATTTTTGTCTTATCATAATATTTTTTATCAGTTAGCATGTTTATAGTACAAACCATTTTACACTTACCAATCAGTTGAACCGCTAATTTTGCCAAACACTTCAATCAGCTTATCAGTCATCAGCCATAAGTTATAAGATATCAGTCATCAACCATAAGCTAGCTTATCAGTCATCCGCTATTTTTGCAAAACAGAGCCTAAATTGACTAACGGAACACTGATTGAAGGACGTTTTTGTAGTTTTCACCATTGAGGGACCAAAATGACAGTAAAGTGCATATTGGAGGACTAAAATGATTATTTCCCCTTTTTTTATTGTTTAATTAATAACTTTGATATCACGTGTTTTTTACCATCGCCGCACTATTTTCGGCCATTGTCGATCCGCCATGTCTGCCGCCCCGACGCTGATCCGCCCTCTACCTCGCCACACTGTTTTCGACCATCGCCGATCTGCCACCTACCAGTAATCATCAGAAGGAAAAAATCTATTTTTAACTCCAAATCAGGTTCCAATCTCAGGTTCCATTAGCAAACAATTCCCAACAAAAAATTAAACCCAATTCACAAATCTAAAATACTAAACCCCATTTCACAGATCTGCAACCGCTACCTGAAACCACCGCCGTACTGCAAATCGCCTCCGTTCCCATCACCGCCATTGAAAAATTCACTGTAACAGATCTTTACAGGTTGATGAAAATTAATGCTTAGCAAATTGAATGAATTTTAGAGCTACTGGAGAAGATGATTTTTGTTCATTGGCGAGAATATCAAGGCGGAGAAGACGATGAAAGCAGGTTGCAAGAAGTGGGTCTTCTATTTGGAATTTTATGTTTTGTTTAAAGAAATAAGAAATAGATATGTGGCACGTTCATCAGCGTGAGATTGATCCTACGAGCAAGATTAAGGTAAAGTCACCGTGACTTTCCCGCTAAAACGTTAGAGAATAGCTGTCCATATTTGACCTTACCCTCTGTCAAAAAGAGGTCACACTCACAAAGTGAAATGCAGCAATATTTTATCGTGTTTAATTATAATTTCTGCAACAAAAAATTACAGCATCTAATTATGCACACACTACACAGACCAAAAAATGCTCCTTGGGGATAATAACTCTGTTATAAATATTATTAATGGATGTCCATATAGTTTATTGACTCATGTAATTGGCCTAATATATATACCTATATATAGATACTATGTATGATTGTATTGTAACCCTAATCCTAGTCTTTATTTGTATCTTTATCTTTATCTTTATCTTTATCTTTATCTTTATCTTTATTAAGTACAAATAAAAAAGCAACTTCCTAAACCCTAATTACCTTGCTATTAGGCGGGAATTACATTAATTAATACTACCCAACCACTCATAATTATTGGCAAGTGCCTCATAGAGCCACAAAAATTGCATTGAAAATGGCATTAATTTAGTTGTTTTTTTTTTTGGTCTTATGCTTTAATTATGCATCTCAACTACCAATGCAATTGTTATAAATTATTGTTGAGGCAAAATCTCAATTTGATGTTTTAAAGATAACAAACATCTTGATTATATTTTAATGCAATTCTGATCTTTTTGTTATCTAACAAATGCTTGTGAGTGTTTTAATAAGACATGATTAATTGAGCAATTTATATCAAGATCATTCATTTTATTTTGAATAAGAACACAGCTGTGAGAATGATCTCAGAACGTTCTCAGAAACTCACGCTCATATTAATCAAGAACAAAAGCTTCAATGGCTAACCACTTATTTCTCTAAGTAAACAATGTACAAAGACAAAGAAGCACTTTTCCTTGGTAGTATCTCACCAGATCACAACAGTTCATATATAAAATAAGGCAAGAAATATTTGTGAAGAAATGAGTAATTTTCCTCTTTGGCCAAGGTTAAGGAACAAGCATGTGCAAATGGTTTTAATTCAAGAGACAACGATCACAAGCTGTCTATTTGATCTTAGACAGATTTTTCATGGACCAATAAGATCAACACAACACTTTTTGAACTATGAGTGAAGGTGTACTTCATGCACTATTTAATGAACATTCTCCCATAAAGGTTATTTCTCTCCAAAGACTTTTTGAGCCATCAAGTACAAGTGAATATTGTTGAGCGTACTGTAAAGACTACTCTTCTGATCATCAGCAGCTGGCATCTCACATGAGTGAGATATTTTCCTTGAAGAACAAGTTCATCACGTACCCAGATTGGAGAACGTTCTCAGAACGTTCTAGGAGAATGTTGCTCTTATGATTTAAATATTCAAATCTCTGAACAGCTGGTTTTTCACGTGCTTAAAGGACCAACAACGACTCTCCTTGTTGAACAAGATTACTTGAATCATCTACAGCTCACAGTCAGCTAATTTACCACGCTCCTTTGAGAATCAAAGTCAAAGCTCAGATCCAAGAACATTCTCAGAATGTTCTCACAAGCTCAGCAACTTTTGAATTTCATGAGCTGTCGTCTTATTGAAGAAGTTTTAAGTATATATCTGTTGCAAACGGCTATACTTTAACACCAAGTAATGCAAGGACATATCTCAGCTATAAATATAGCCTCTTGGTGACTTTGAAGAGCTAGAGCTTTCACTACAACTTTTGCAAACTTGTCTTTATCATACAAGCTATCATCTTAAGCTCTTCTTTGATCTCTTTCACTCCTTCTCTGTAATTCTATACTAGGTTTAGTATAAACTCTTTTGAGTGAATTGAGAGTTTATTTGTTTAAGCTTCTCATTTGGTGAGTTTGTTAAAAGCTTAGGACTTTATCATCATATTTGTAAAAGGATTACTCAAGTCAATAGGGCTGTATTGTTTGAGTGTTTTGGAATACCCTTACTAGTCTGGAGGACTGGGGTATCTTTAAGTTTGTAGGGCTTAAAGGGATCTTGGATCTTGGTTGAAGATTGCAAGAAGAATATTGTACTTTTGGGATCATTAGCATCTCATAGTGATTAAACTCACAAGGAGCGTGAAGACTGGACGTAACCCATAAGTTAAGGGGTGAACCAGTATAAATTGTTGTGTGTTTCTCTCTTCCCTTATCTCTTTATATTTATGCAATCACAACACACACAACATAATTTATTTATTTGCTTGCTTTACTATTCTGAGATTGATCCGAGAACGTTCTCTGCCTTAATCATTATAACTAACAAACGTTCTCAGAATATTCTAACATATTATTTTGTCAAAGTGTTTGTCTATTATTTTTAATATGTAATTTTTAAAAGGTTCACAATTCAAACCCCCCCCCCCCTTTCTTGTGAAAAACTTTGCTACTTCAATTACAATACGCATGGTTCTCTTTTTTTTGCTTTTGATTGTTTTTCCAGGTTAATCATCTTTTTCAACTTTCTATGTGATTCATCTCTTCTCTATTCATCATCTCATTGTTGTTGCTCTCCTTTCCTTCACGGGGTATGATCACTATTTCTTTTATTTTCTCTTTATTCAAGTCTAATTTGTTCACTTTAATTTTGATAGTAACTTCTACACCGTTTCAATCTCAGAAGCACAATCGGAGGAAGTTGGCATTGTGATTCGTTGCATTTTGTTGTTCGTTCATCGACATCGTCAAATTCTTCAGTGTTGAGAAAGCTGATTTCAATTTGTTATTGGAACCTTCCTTCTCCTGCTTCTTCACAACATTTTGACTGAAGCAAACTTGACCTGTTGAAGTCTGGAGGTAAATATTTATGAATGTTCTTTCTTATCCTAAATCTAATTTTCTTCATTTGTATTTTTAATCCCTAATTTTTTGTTTAAATTTCTTTATTGATTTTCTTAATATAAAAAATTCCAAAAATTTAGTTTTATGATCAGGGTTTTTATTTGAGATTATTTATCAGTAATTTGTTTATTAGCTTGACAACAAATTGTTTGGCTTGCAAGTTTAAACTAAAAGGCAACAAGAATGTATTTGTAGTCATTGATCTTTACCTGAAGCAACAAACTAAATGAGAGGAAATAGATGTTGTGAGTTAAATTTAAAAAGTTTCTTCTTTTATGACCTCTTTTTAATCTTAGAAAATAATTTTGTAGGGTTTTTCCAATTATGCACTAACGTTCCTCGCCGATTCAAGACTGGCTTCAGAGAGGGTATTTACTAATTTTTCTTCTCTAATGTATTGAAATTCATATTTGGTTATGTGCTTATTTTTCAGGAATGTCACAATTTAGATATGATGTATTGAAAAAGGTTTTTGTTTATAAAAATAGCGTAATGCGTTGCAGAAAAGTAAAGATAGTTTTGATTTGAGAACTATAGAGAATATGTATGGTAGTTGGACTCCTTCCCCTACTAATATTTGGCATGATCGGTGAATAACATAGTACTCAGTCTAACATTTGACGTCAATCTATTCTTGTTGTGGTAGTACCTTACTACTACCCTAATATATGTGAGGTTTCCCTACATTGATAACTAAGATACCCCCAAGAGCCTATCCTTGAGTTGTCACATACCTTAATTACTATGCGAGTTATTCATCATATATGCTTTATGTTCATTGACCATCCAATGCCTCTAGATCATAGTATCGGGCTGTTCATCTTCTAATTGCTTAGTTCAGTACTAGTTTCTGATTCCTCCTCTAATTGCTCAGTTCACAACTAGTTCAGGATGTTACCGTCTTTATTCATCTAGCATATTTACTACTAGTTCCGGACAAATATTAAAGTAAACCCTAATATGAATATTAAAGTTTACCCTAATATTTATTCTATGGGCGCTCCCGCTTATCCGACAAGATTACGAGAATGCGTTATTAATGCAAGAAAGTAAATAACAAATATAGTACTGAATAAACTTATGACTCAATCACAAACTCCAAATATTCATTAGGGAGTTCATCTTCTCCACCACAACCTAAATGAATCTATTACAAAAGACTACATAATTAAATTACAAGAATCTAAACATGAAAGCCTAAAGAAAACATACATTCCTGAGTATAATTTTCCTGTAAGAGGAGAAAGCTATGCCCGTAGAGCTCATCTGAACAACTTTAGGAGTACTAGAGAATATTCTACTATTTCTGAATGAATAATAATGAGAAATTGGAGCTCTATTTATAGTTTTCCTAACGGGCCTCAGCAAGCCATCGTGTTGCGATGGGTGGATTCAGTTCAAAATTATAACTGATTTGGTGCGTTTCATCAGCTTGTTCGCCAAGTAAGGCCATCGTACCACGATACATGTCATCGTGGCACGATGGAAAGATTTCCTTCACAAATAAAACTCTGTTTTCTTGGCCAGCAAGCAGCTCCCATTGTGGCACGATGGGAGCCATCGTGCTACGATGAATACACAATTTATCCACTTTTTTGGCTTTTTATTGTCTTTCTTGTATTGTTGTTCCTTCTTTGTGCCTTTCTTCGATTCTTCAAGTTTCTTTTCATATTTGGGCTTATCTTGGTCATTTTATTACTAACATTAACACTAAAAATACTAAAGGAATTCTTGTCATCAATAACATAGTAAATTATTTTACACTGTCATTGTATTATATTCCATTTGCTAGATCAAACACCACTTTCACATGACCAAAGATTTTATAGAAGTTAAGATATTTTAACTAGCATTATAGTTCATAAATATGCATTTTTAATAAGAATTTGATAAGGCATAGTGGTTGACTGTAAAATTGGCCCCAAAACAAGCTGCTTTTTATGCTTCCCTTAAGTTTGGACAACGTACATTCTAGGCATATTTGTGCCTCGACATCCAAGTAGCTTCACCATAAAGGAGATTCTCTCTAGTTTGGACAATGTTGTATGGTGCAACAAACGATCAGTGATGAATAAATGTAGTAGACACGAGTCATCATTCAGTGTCACTGTCATCTCATCAACCGTGAGAGATGAAAGTTGCTAGTCTCAAAGTGTCAGCACTTTGAAAATTTCGACAATAACCCATGATTAAAGAGTGTGTATCTGATGGTGGCAAGTTATAACAATCCAATAGCGGATTAAAGATTAACAACTTAAATTAATTATAGGGATAATGCTAGTACAAAGCCAATATAAGTAGATGGGTTTGGCATTGTTTTAATGAATTAAAAAAGTTAAATTTGTCCCATAAATCCTAACTCAACGGGTAAATATTGCAGAAATTGTTAGGCCGGACGTCGTGATCCGGGTTTGAACCCAAAATTTTACAATTATGTGAGTTTAATTTCAGTGGATTACCAGTTCATATATGACAAAAAAATGTTAAATTTACTTATAATAAAAAATATATGTTAATATTTTGACTATGAATATCTTAGCTAAATTATATTTTTGGCTCCTTAATTTTATAAACTTTAATTTTCATAATAATATTCTAGACACTCTAATTTTTTTTTTTGTCGGGTAGCCCAGTGGTTTAAAAATTCACCCATAAAGTGAATAAATGGAGTGTCCAGTAATCAAACCCTGACTCCAACGTATAAAGTGCTATTGTCCCTATCAATTGGACTAAACTCTTGGGGACAAAGAATCAAAATCTCCTTTTATAAAATAACTAATCGCACTAATTTTAACCAAATCAACCTACTGTGTAAGATGATATATATAATTTAATAAGAAAAAAAACATGATATAAAGAAAAATAAGTAATGCAAAATGTAATACTAGTAAGTAAAGTAGATAAGATAAAAGATGTGTGGTATAGTAGGGTGTACATGGGCCGATTTGTGTTGGGTTTAGTCAAAACTAAAATCCGAACCATATTGGGTATTTTGGATTGGGTTGAGCAAAATAACCATCCATTTTAATATTGGGCTGGATTGGATAAAAAATCATAGCACTATCGATTCAGTGAGTTTTTTGGATCTGGATTGAGTTTTGCTTGAAATCCAATTTTATTTATGGATTTTATATTTTGAAATCCATACACACCCAATAACTCGACCCAACCCACGTATAGCAAGAGAAAAATAGTGGACACTGGACAGTTTCTACCTTTATTAGTGAAGAAGAAGATACCATAAACTGTAGTAGCAAGAGAGTTTCTATTTTCATCAATGGCAGATTTACGTTTACCTCACGAGTGCTGGGAATCAATCTTCAAATTCCTCCTCATCAACGACACCGACGACGGCGAACACAACCACCGCTACTTCGAATCACTCTCCCTCGTCTGCAAACACTTTCTCTCCATAACCAACCATCTCCGATTCTCTCTCACAATCTGCGATCCAACTCTCCCTTTCCTCCCTCACCTCTTCCAAAGATTCCCAAATCTCACCTCTCTTAACCTCACGCGCTTCCTTGGTGACATCGACGCTCTTCTCACCCAAATCTCAACTTTCCCATTACACCTCAAATCCCTCAAAATCTCTAATCAATCAACCATTCCCGCAAATGGGTTGCGAGCTTTTGCCAAAAAGATTACATCTTTAATCTCTCTCACTTGTTCAAACATTCGTAGAATCCGTACCTATGACTTTGCTCTTATCTCCGATTGTTTTCCTTTGCTTGAAGAACTTGATCTTAGTAACCCTGCAAAAGTTTATTTTGAGCTGAATTCCAAGTTTTTCGTGCTTCCTAAGCTTCGTAAAGTTAATCTCTCTGGTCATTATTATATAAATGACTCATTGTTTTTTAACTTGTGTAAGAATTGTGAGTTTCTTGAAGAGATTGTAATGTTGAAATGTCGATTATTAAGTACAGCTGGTGTTGCTTTTGCCATCCGCGGAAGACCGGGTTTGAGGTCTCTTTCGTTTGGATTTAGCTTATCCATTCATAATGATAGTTCACAATTAATTGACTCGTTGGTGAGTTTGAAGGGCTTAACTTACTTTGATTTGACGTGTTCGTTTACAACAGATGAATTGCTTTTAGCTATTGCAAAGAATCGTCTTCCTTTAAGGAGGCTTGTCCTTGAAGATTGCTATGGAGGATATAGTTGTGTTGGACATGTTTACTTAGTGTCTAAGTGTCGTTTTCTTCAATATTTGGTTCTTGGAAATGCTGATTTTTTGAATGATGGGGATGTCTGTGAGTTGTCTCGCTTTCTTTGTGATTTGGTGTCGATAAACATTAGTAAAGGTGGTAACCTCACAAATTTAGCCTTGTTTGCACTCCTTAGGAACTGTCCTAAACTTAATGAGGTCAGAATGGAAAACACGAGTATGGGGAAAGGGAGTGTAAAATATCCTTCTACCATCACTGTATACCCTCATTTGAAGTCTCTGTGTTTAGCTCACAACATATGGTTGGGGGATGAAGACGTCAATGTGTTTGCTTCGGTTTTCCCCAATTTACAGCTCTTGGATTTGAGCTTTATCAATGGCATATCTGAAGAAAGTATTGGTCAAGTTTTAAGGAAATGTAGTAAGATTAGACATTTGAAATTAGCATACTGTTCAGGTCTGAATCTAGCTAAAATGAACTTTAAAGTTCCGATGTTAGAGATGTTGCAATTGTCATATGCAAGTATTGATGATGAAACACTCCATATGATCTCAAAGAGTTGCTTTGGGCTACTGCAACTTGACTTGAGCTATTGTCATGATGTCACAGAGAAGGGAGTGATGCAAGTCATAGAAAATTGCACACAATTGCGAGAGATAAATTTGCACGATTGTTGTAAAGTGAGTGCTGGTGCTGTTGACTCGATGGTATTTATGAGGCCGTCATTGAGAAAGATAACACCTCCACCTGGTTTTTGTTGTAGTGACAGCAAGCGGAAACTCTTGTTGCGTCATGGATGTCTTGTTTGCTAGTATGTTGGAAATGATCTACGGAAGTTTGACCTCTGAAAAGTATGTAAGACGTTTATGTTTTAGGAGTTACTTCTACTTTTTTTCTTTGAAAATGGCAACTTAGATTTGTTGTATTGATTATTATTATTACTCTATGCATCATGATTGCCTAGTAATTGTGTACGGTAGGATTTTTATATAATGTGCAATGTAATGCAACTAATTAGGTGTTATACAAAGTTTTAAATTGCATTGTTTTTCTACGCTTTCCCTTGAATTGTGTCACCTGGATTTGATTATTGTGTCATACTTATTGCAGCCCTCACTTGGCAACTTAGGTTTTGCACACTTGCTCTAGCACACACTATTCTTTGTTGTTTCTTCTATGAGTTTACCATAGGTCATATCAACTTTCAATACCCTACTTTATGTTATTTTTTTTTTGGACAAAACTTATAAACACTAACCTTTTACTGTTCCTGCTTTTCCCCGGTTACAATATTACCTTGGGTTTCATATATTCCATGTCCGATCAGCAACTAGGGTTTTATTACCCGTCTGTTTTCTTAAATAAAAGAGAATTTTTTGTTTTATTACGATATATATATATGTAAGAGAATGAATGGCAGCATGGACGTGCATGAAATTTGAAATTCTGAACATCATTGGCTGAAACTAAACTAATTATTTGACTGCTGGATTATGTAGAAATATGTGGATGTGGTGGTCTTCTTTGGTTGGAATTGCAAAGATAACAATTATTAGTCAAACTTGATTTGTATTTTGATTCTGTCTTCAATCTGTGAATAGGCATATAAAATTGATAGTTTGCCGAAGCATGCCTTCTAATTGTCTATTTTTTTTCCAACGTACGCTTGATTGTTTGCCATTTATTGTTCATTGTGCAGAAAGTTCCATCAAGATTGAAATTTGACATCTTTGATGAAAATTAGTCATGCTGTGTTAATATCTTACATGCAGCGAGAATATATTTCTTATTGTGCTTGCTGTGAAATTATGCTTTGTTTGATACTAATTGTAAACAAAGTTATCGACTAACTATTTCTTCTATTCTGCTTTAATTTGGTCAAGAACAAGATAAAATCAAATGATAATTGATAAAATGTATTAGCAGCCGTAACCCTTAAATAGTGTTGAATCCACACTAGTTAAAATGTATTAGAAAATCTTTTTGTTTTGAATTACATGTCAAACTTTTGAATGGATTCTATATGCAAATACTAAATTATATATTGTAATAGTAGATTAGGCAAACATTCCTGTACCCTGGTTAGAAGTCGGTAAGGAATCAAGAATTGTCAATTGTTGATGGCTGGGATCTAGTTAGAGGAACTTGCAGTGAAGCTGAAGGTCTTTTTGTGAATATCTTTAGGTCCAAATTTTGGAACAAAGGTTGCAAACTATCCTATGCGTTCCTATCGATAGCTGGTGTAGGGTCTTCTCTCTGTGGCCATGTTGATGCAAGATGACAATGTGTTTTGTTTTAGATTTTATTGGTCTGAATGGAAATTACTGTCATAATCTATGAAGGATGGTTCTTGTAGGTTTCTTTTGTTATCTGTTTGGCAAAATTCGTTATGCTTTCATCATGCTTTTTCTCCTCTGTTATATCTGCAATCCACAGAAGTTCAATCTATGGACTCAATATAGAAAACAATCATATGTTAATCGTGTTTGAGATAAAAGCATCACTTTTTGGCGATGACGAATTTGGTGTACTTTGTGTTGTTGCGGTTTAGATTCCGATTAATCCTTTTGTTGCTGGTTTTAATTCTGATTATTGGGGTCTCTCATTTATACTATTTTTGTCGTCGTTTATTTCCTGCTGCTGGTGATGTTTAAATATGCTATTGATCTAAATTGGTACTACAGTTTTGTTCATATTATTATAGTCTGTTATTGGAGCTTTTCAATAATTTATTTTATGAACTGAATTGAAATTTATGACTCCTTTGACATGAGGACAGGGGTTCAAAATCCACTGGAAGACATTTGAAGGAGCTAAAGGGAGTTAAAGATGTAAATGCAACATTGGTTTGATTTAGCTGAATTGTGAGTCATTGTTGTTGGCATCTAATGGAGGGTATCTCATGACTCATGCTGTTTGGAGTTTCATTTGGCTATATATATGACTGTTTAAGCATTTTTTTTCTGTTATATGTGCTTTTTATTTTATGTTTATCAAACTCCTAGTACTCTTTCCTTGTGCTTCTATTAGTTTTTACAATGTTAATTATTCAAGTTGAAATCATGTATCTCATGATAAAAATCACTTTCTAACTCAAGAGTTTGGTTTAGTGGTAAAAAGGGTGTCTTAGATCTGAGGGTTCGAGTTCCCTTGAAGGTAGTTAAATGTAAATACATTTGTAAATGGTTTTTGAGTTCTAAATTTTTTTGTACTCTAAATTGGAACACATCTCCACATCCTAAATTTTTTTTCTATAAAAACATTACTGTCTTCGTCGCACAATGAGTGGCACTTATTTATTTTCCACGTATTAAGAAAAAACTATAACTAAAAGAAAGAATAATAACTTTAACCTTAGTTCTTGATGTCATCACTATTATTATCATAAATGTATAGTGGAAGATATTGATTTGTGAATGTACATAATAAATATATTAATTAATTATAAGATATAATTGAAAATAAATGAAAGTGACAATCATTTCAAGATATGTTTTTATGTATGTGCTCATTGTAGAACATAGTAGTATATAGTATATATAATTATATAATATTATTAAAACGAATAAAAAAAGCTTCCAGATGTGTTTTTCCTACTTGAAATTACTCAAACTTTTTTTGGGTTCAATTTTCAAAATACTTTATGAAAAACATGACCAATTTTAAAAGTTGCTATTGAATATTCTTCTTTCACTCAAAGAAGAAATATATTCATGCGTTTCTAAAGAATTCAAAAAAAAAATTGTTATTATATTATTTATAGTTTCTGAAAAATTTAAAAAATTTAATTTATGAATTCTCAAAGAATTCATAAATTAAATCTAGTTTCTGAAGAACTTAGAAATTTAATTCACGGGCAAAGAAAGCTAGTTTCTGAAGAATTTAGAAATTTAATTCATGGGCAAAGAAAGTTGTAACTTGAATTTTGAAAAATAATTGAATCAAAATGGAAAAAGACTAACTTTTATTGAAATTTTCGACATAGTCCTTGAAAGGCCAATCCTTGAACTGCTAGTCTTTCCCCAAGACAAAAACAGCGACAACACGGTCCCAATCCTCGGACTTAAGTGCAAAGGGCTTATCTCTAACTTCATAAGCAGTAACACTAACAGCTCTATCATGACTAACCTTATGAACAGTAATCCAATCAGTTCTAGCACCCTTCATCTTCTTAACCTTAACATCAGTAAGTATATAAACCCCATCTTCCAAAAACTCCTTTAACACTATAGATAGTATAAGTGTCTGAAAAGCACTAGGAACCAAAATAATAGGAACACCTTCCCTAATTTTGAGATGCATTTTAGGTTTAGGAATTTGATCATATCCCATTTCATCACCAAATCATGATGCATAGAGTGATAATAATAAAAGATGTTGGATCAATTTATTATAAGCAAGTGTTGGATCATTTTAACTATTTGGCACAATTGATGGGACTTTCTGCACAATGAACAGTAAATGGCAAACAATCAAGCGTACGTTGGGAAAAAAAAAAATAGACAATTAGAAGGCATGCATTGGCAAACTATCAATTTTATATGCCTATTCACAGATTGAAGACTAAATAAAAATACAAAATCAAGTTTGACTAATAATTGTTACCTTTGCAATTCCAACCAAAGAATACCACCACATCCACATATTTCTACCTAATCCAACAGTCAAATAATTAGTTTAGTTCAGCCAACGATGTTCAGAATTTCAAATTTCATGCACGTCCATGCTACCATTCATTCTCATACATACATATATATATATATATATATATATATATATATATATATATATATATATATATATATATATATATCACAATAAAACAAAACATTCTCTTGTATTTAAGAAAACAGATAGGTAATAAAACCCTGGCCAATGATCGGACATGGAATATATGAAACCCAAGGTAATATTGTAACCGGGGAAAAGCAGGAACAGTAAAAGGATAATGTTTATAAGTTTTTTCCAAAAAGAAATAACATAAAGTAGGTAATTGAAAGTTTATATGACCTATGGTAAACTCATAGAAGTAACAACAAAAAATAGAGTGGCAGAGCAAGTGTGCAAAACCAGGATCAAATTTCAGTAGATCATTTCCAATATACTAGCAAACAAGACATCCATGACGCAACAAGAGTTTTCGCTTGCTGTCACTACAATAAAATGTTGGGTCATCATGAGGGGGAAATCAGAGGGATCATCCACATTGGATTTAAGAACAACCATATAAGTGAGTTGGACACCACATTTTAACCCAAAACCTTAAGGCGTTAGGTTTATGGGTCTTCTCACTTATAAAGTGTTCAACCTCCACTATTCTAAACAATGTGGGACTTATCACTCACACTTGTCACAACAATCTCCCACTCAAGTGTGAGTCCATCCACTCTTGGATATGCTCCCCCTCAAGCAGAACAACGATATAAGTGAGTTGGACAACACACTTTAACCCAAAACTTTAAGGCGTTAGGTTTATGGGTCTTCTCACTTATAAAGTGTTCAACCTCCACTATTCTAAGCAATGTGGGACTTCTCACTCACACTTGCCACAACACAAAAACCAGGTGGAGGTGTTATCTTTCTCAATGACGGCCTCATAAATACCATCGAGTCAACAATACCAGCACTCACTTTACAACAATCGTACAAATTTATCTCTCGCAATTGTGTGCAATCTGTTTTGGGGTTCAATTTTCAAAATACTTTATGGAAAGCATGACCAATTTTAAAAGTTGCTAATGAATTGAATATTCTTCTTTCACTCAAAGAAGTCATGCATGACACATTCATAAATGCCTAAAAATTGATAAGGTGTTAAGAGAAACACATTTAAATTATTATGTTGGGAATAATTCTTGATCAAACTGTATTTATTTCGTGGTCGAACTATGTATTATCAGGACCTTCTAGAAATCAAAGGGTTAATAAAAAAAAAATATAAATTATGGTTGTTCATATGAAAAAATGGCCATGGGGTGTGCTGGAGTATTTAATGACACGGACAATTGAAAAAGAATCTACAAATTTTGTTTTTGACAAAAACAAAATGATATTCATTTATTCAAATTAATAGAATACATTAGATACAACTAAACAGAAGGGAAGAGAATAAAAATCAATTGTGTTTCTATGTGGGGAATAAGTACACAAATTAGTAACGAAAAAAAAACAAAACAACCAAACCAAGTCAATAAGAATATTTTTGTTGGATACATAAACAAAAATAATAAACTATTGAAAATTCACATATTCAAAAGTGGAGAGATATAAGTTTAAATCTCAATGATAATGTCCAAAGTAACAATTTCAAAATCTTTAACGGTTGGATTATGATTTGTGAACAAGCCAATAAAAAATTGAAAGCAACGTAAAGCTACTAAAAGGGAAACTAAATAAATATATAGATATACTTTTTCCATATTGTTGTATTGTATCCATGTCGTATATGTGTATGTTATCATATTCGTATTAGAAAAGAGACATTGCAGGGAATCTTTAAAATAGCTGCACTATCTGTTATTAATAAATTGTTTTTGGTTTTTTAAAAAAAGTAAAAAAAAATAAAATAGACATAATATAACTGTGTCAGAAGTGACAGCTGTAAATCTCAATCTGACTCGGTGAAAGTGATTGAGCTTGCGGTGAAAGTAATGTACTTGAAGTAGGGATGGCAAGTATACCCAAACCCGTGGGGCCCACCCGCACCCGAGTCAACGAGTGAAACCCGAGTTGACTGGGTTTGGGTTCGGGTTCGGGTGGCACCCGATATTTCGGGTGCGGGTTTGGGATCACTCAAACCCGCACCCGAAACCCGAAATTACACCTGCTTAAATATTAAATTACCTAATTATCCCTATGCATATATAATTGTAATTTAATTTCTTAAAATTATATGTTGAATACTATGTTACCAAACTATGTTATTGTTGTATTTTAATGTAATTACTTGTAATTTAACATTACTCAATTTTATTGTTGTATTTTCTCGAAAATTTGAACTATGCTTGTTACCAAACGATGTTACTATTGTATTTTTATATATTCTTGCTACGGGTTCGGGTTTGGGTGAAAAAACCCAAACCCAATGGGTGCGGGTATTATTTTACCACCCGAATATCCTTTGGGTTTGGGTTCGGGTTCGGGTGGTGATTTCAGGTGCGGGTTTGGGTAGTGTAAAACCCGCACCCGTGGGCACCCGTTGGCATCCCTAACTTGAAGCTTGTCTTTGAAGGTAAAGTGGAACGCGTCACGAGTCTTGGTCTGACGTGTCGTCTTTTTTTTATATGGCCCAAAGACCCAGCTACTTTATTAAATTATAAAAAAAACTTGTATTAATCACAGGCGACTCATATCCCTCTCTTCTCTTCTTCTGAGCAACCCTAAACACCACACCAACAATCCGGCGCACCCACCAGCACCACTACCCCCGCCACACACAAGTCACCACCAAAATTTAAGGTTAGTTTCAAAATTGTTCTTTCTTCTTATCTAATAATTGCTGGTTGCTTTTTCTTTGCTAATTTGACCGATGGATTCAGAATTGTATTTTACACATACAACTTTTATTTATTTATTTATTTAATTAGTCGAAAAAACAACGTACAACAGTTAGATTCAGAATTGCTATGAATTATAGTAATTTAGCAGCAGCGATTGGTTTGTAAAAGAATAACAATGATTCGGTCGAAGAGGTTAGCAGCGTAGATTTGGTCGATCGTAAAAGAGAGGGAGAGACTGTGTGAGAAAGAGAGTAGTACAGTAGTAGTACATGCTTTTCTTCTGTGCGGTTAGGGTACTCCAGTTAAGTTGTACGGTCAAAACGGGGGTTGAGCGATAGACCCACCATTTCAGCCTGAGCTGCCACATTGTTTGACAATTTCTTTTTAGGCCCCCTCAATCTATACCACGGTTCGCAATTAACTTCGATAAACGGTTTGCAACTCTCAAAGAATTAGGTACGCGAGGGGTATAGAGAGTCGGTACGCCGATTCGGAAATACAATACTCGGTACGTTACATATAAAAAAAATATTAATTAAGAAAAAAAAAATGATAAAACATATTAATATCATCAATAAATATTAACTTTAATTACCAAAAACATACAACAAAACAGTACCATCATCAGTAACTAAAACCACCCACTACAAAATAATAGACATACATCACAAAGGTCGCATTTAGTATGGGACAATGCTATCTTTTCCCACCATGGGAAAGTTACTTTTATACCATTAGATTAAGTAAAGAATACATCTTTATCATGGTCTCTCAACACTAGTGTAGTGAGACTATAATAAAGATGTGTTCTTTACTTAATCCAATGGTATAAAAACAACTTTCCCATGGTGGGAAAAGATAGCATTGTCCCATCCTAAATGCCACCCATCACAAATACTACAGTACCATGACTCAATTTTTATTCCTTTTTCCTCTCTTGGTAGAAGTCCTCCTCATTTCATTGTCCAATTCCATATCTTGTTCCCTCATCGAACCGGTACACGAATTTGCACGTACCAATTCGAAAAATAATTGCAAACCGGTACAGATGAATTGATACGCGGTTCATGGCCTTGCTAGCGAATTATGTGACTATGATCTATATACTACTACCTCCGTCCCAAATGCACGTATGCCAATGCATAATTTTACTGTTTGTGAGTTATCTCTCGGATGAATTAAAATACGATTAATATTTTACTGTTTAATTTTATCCATTCTTATCTTTAATTACTCGTTGGGTCTCTCTTTTTCCGTTTGGTTGTAGAGAGACAACCAGAAGCTCAAAAACGCGTAGTCCCATTCTTGCTGCTCATCAACACGTACACCAATCCAATTTTATTAATTTTCTCTTTTATCTACTATTTATGTACTACTACTTGATATTTTGTTAATTTCATGTTTTTTTAGTCCCTTGATTCAATCTAGGGTTTTGTTTATGGTGTTTATTTCGTGAATTGTTTAATTTTTTGAATTAGGTTTTTATTCACCAAGTCATTCACAATGACTCTCTCTCACCTTTTCAAATTTGCAAATCGTCTCACTCTCTCCACACTCCGCAATCAGGAGGGAAGAATTTCTTCTGCTTCCTATAGAGCAAGTCGTATTTCAAAGATCGGAAGCAACAAACAACATCAGGTATTACATTCTCAAAATACTATAATTTTTAGGATCATGCTAAACAGCACACCCTTGTTAACCATACAAAAAATAGAAATAAAACATAAATTTAATGTTTTTAATAACAACTTTTTACACTTTCAATGTATTGAATGTACGATTTTTAAGACAGAATTTCCTTATTTATGTGCTTAACTATTGCACCGAGTGCACTATTTAGCATTTTCCAAATTTTTATTATTTTATTACTGTTTATTTCCTTTGAAGCATGAACACTATTCGAATTAGTCATGTCTCGATGGACATCAACACATATAAATACATTGAATCATGTTGATTATTATTGGTATTTGTGTCGTGTCCATTGTCCATGTTTTATGGTTTATTTCTGATTATTTTTTAAAAGAATCAATGATATTATTGATATAGTGAAATGTACATTAAGCATTTTTTTTCTTTCTTTCTCCAGGAATTTTCATATGAAATTGCAAGTGTTTCGCTGATTACATTTCCATTGTTGGCTTCAAGTTTGATGCTTCTTCATTTGTCTAGCGAGAAGGACCATTACGAGATGTTCCAATCAATACATCGTTCTCCATATACTCACTCTTCCCCAGCAGCGAGAAAGTTATACCGTGCACAAAGAAACAAATTTTTTAGGGACTTTTATGAACAGAGACAGTTGAATCGGGAACAGAAGGGTTAACCAGTCTGGTCTAATTGTCAAACCTTCCATGTTATCAAACCGGTCAGAACTGGCCGAAACTGGGAAAATCAGAGAACCGGCGGTTTATTCAAACCGTGTAGTTCAAATGTGTGTAACGTTTTCTGGGATAAATGTGTTCTTCTAGCATTTTCATTTTAGTATTGCAGCTACGGATTTTCCATTCTTAATCCTTATTTGCCATTTTTGTCCCTCATGTGCTCTGCTTTTGTCTTCTATGCGTGGTAGAAAAAAAAAAGAAGAAGCATCAAAGAGCACTTAATACAACTCTCTTTCTCTCCATTATTTTCATATAACCACTCTTTTCACAAACACCCACTCCGCTGATTTTTGTGCAAACAGATTGATTAAAGTATAACCACCAAACCTCGTCTGATTTTCACTATTATTTGATTCAACCTGCAATCGACACTATTATTTTTAGTGCATGACTCATTAATGAGGGAGATGAATTTTGTGGAATTGCAGTTGATTGATTTTCATGGGTGGAGATGATGAGTTGTTTCTATAGAAAAGTTGGTGGGGAAAGAGAAGTTATAAATTGTATTTAATTAAATTATTAAAGACTAAATTAAACAATTGGTACCTTTAACTTATTATATTTAGAAGTTATGTTAGAAGTCATGTTGTGTACCACTTATTATATTTAGAAGTCATGTTGAAGTTGAACGCCCAGTGGTGGACTTAGTACCTCGTGATCAATCTTTTTAAGTACTCTTTCTTTCATGTTATTGTTTGGATTTGACTTATTTTTTAGTTCATGAAAATAATTTATTCAAATATATAAAGTTGTATGTTAGTAATTCATAAGTTCTTACTAACAAAAGTTATATTTTTATAAGTTTTTTCTCTTAAATTATTTTAAAAAACTTATAATAATATATAAAAACTGTTTTTTTTTGCATAAGTTGTATCACATGCTCAAAAATAAGTCAATTTAAACAGACTCTAGATATATTAATTACAGTATGTTTACTTTTAAAAGTCAATTTAGCTTACGAAAGTGATTAGATGAAGTATATATTTAACGCTTTTTTAACTACTTTTCACAAAATTCAAAGGCAGACCTATTTAAGAGAAATCAAGCTCCTCCAATTTTAAAATTAAGGGACCACCAAATAATAATCTGAACTTTAGTCAAGTCAAATGATAAATAAAGTTTGAAGTCTGAACAATGATTATTTTAACCATGATTCAAACTCAAGTTATCTTGAAGGAATTAATTCATTATCCAAACTCAATTAATTCATTATCCAAACTCTTTAATCACTTAAATTCAATAACTTAATCTAAATATTTATTTATTTATACTTTATGGATTTTACTTAAATAATCTGAATTACATAAATTAAGAATCTAAATCAATCGTATCTTAAATCTCATTTTTAGTATCACCAATAAAAAAGCCATTAAATATTTTAAGAGATAATCTGAACTTCTAACTCTTCTTCAGTGCTCTTACAAAAAAAAAAACACTTCTTCAGTGCTTGATGCCCAAAGTATGCTCAAGTGCGATCATTTTAGAAGATTGTTGACTAATGACATTACTTGTAGAAGAGTTTTGAGTCAAAACAATTTCATATCCATCATTATATGAATCCATTCCTTCATCCAAAAGTTGCCAAACCAACCCCCCAGCAAATGTTCCTCCATTTAGTTCCAATCCATATATAGATGCTTGAAATAAACTGTGCTCATGAATGAATCTCTTGAACTAATATCATACTCCGGTGCATTTTTCGACTATCCAAATTCGGTAAACACAATGGCTTCTTTATAATTTTTCTTGAATCTTCCAAATGACTCGTCATCCACCTTTTCATGAATTCCATTTGCACATTATCATTTTGTCCAGACAGCCTATTTTTATAAAAATGTATGATTGATTAATTGTTATGATTATGAATAATAAGAATTAGTGGATGTCCATATCTCTTCCCTTCCCTATAACTCCCACTAAGTAGTGGAGCTTTATTACCTTTGCTTTTTCACTACTTTCTTTGTGTCCTATAAATGGGACATTTGTTATGATGTAATATATACAAGTGAAGAGTTGAATACAAAGTACTCATATTCTTTATCTCTATTCTCTAGTTCTAGAAGTTTATTTCTAACATGTTATCAGCACGAGACTCTACCAATTGCTATCGCACAAGTATGTACACATACTCCCTTAGTCATATTGGCACGCACAATTATTATGATTATCAACTTTTAATATACTATGATAACAATGTTTGAGCGCCATGTTATGATTGATTTAATATTCTGTTATTAACAATCTCACTAAATAGAATATGTGTTCCTTTGTTTTTGCTATAAATTTTACAGCCTTTAGAATGAATATGTGTTCTATACTTAGAGTTTATATTTGCAAAATCCTCTCTTAATTTCAGTACAAAACCTATGTCAAGTTGGCCAACCCATCTATATGGAGTGATTTTATTATTCTAATCTTTTAATATGCTGTTACTATGTACATGGAAGAATCAGATGAAACCTATCAATAGAAAATTATAATTTTAATAGAATCATAAAACTAGACTGATTTTTTTTAAAAAAAAATAAAAAATTCTTAGTTTATCTAGTCGTGCATATGTGTAATCCATACAGGCCTTTAAAATAGAAAAGTATAAGACTTTCATAGGTTTTCTTAGTGAATGACGATATGAAGTTGTTAAATATATGAATCATAACATAATGCATTATCTTGAACTCAATGGAATGGAAATTGCAAAGCATTGCTATCTAATTGTTAAATAGCCATCTTGATAAATAATGACACCTTTTAAGAAAAGAAATATTAACCGGTGGTGGGCTATTTTAAGAGTCGATTTTATGATTACTAATTAGTTATAAATTTAATTTGAACTAAACTAATGAGCATAAATATCTCAATATTACTAAAGTTTTATATAAGGATGTTTGCAACTTTCATTACTCGTTTTCATGAACATAGTTTAGGGATCGGAAATAAAATTTTGAACAATTCTGAAGACAATTGAAAATTAACATCGTTACATTTCATTATTTATTGTAACTATTGTATTTTATTTTGATATAATAATTTGTTGTTTGTTTATGAACTGTTTGAGAGGACACCGTAAAAGATTTTATGATATTATCATCAAAGCTTATTTGCTCCATTTATAAGGATGAATGTCAAAACTCTTTGAGGTTAATTGTGTATTTATATATTTCCTTGTGACTTATTATTATTGCATAAATGATAAAGTTGGTTTCAATATTATTTGCTCCATATTGATTCCATGATGGTCTATATATAACTGATCGAGTTATTTTGGGTACAAGTTAGAATTGCCTAGTTTCCTTCATGGAGTATACTATGATATACATGAAGTTTTAATAAAATCAATCTGTAAGTATTCTCTGCAAGAATTGTTTTAAAATTATTTTTGATATTACAAAATTATTGAAAGCTCCGGAAGAGCTAATATATTATTATATGGAGAGCAAAGTTTGTTTTGAGAATATTGAAACAATAAATGAAGGAGATATTGAATATCTCTATATAACAAGACTTGATTTGAATAAAAGAAGTGTGGTGGAAAAATTGCCCATTTTTTTCCTTTGAATTATACTACACTTGTATAAGTGCATAAGTGCAATTGAAACATATGTGATTGTAAACCAGAAGTTTACAATTCATAATAAATGTGTTGTTTGGCATGATCGGTTGGGACATCCCAGGTCTATAATGATACGAAAAATTATTGAAAAAAATAAGTGTAGTAAAAAAGTTATCCATTTTTTCTCTTGTTTGTACTACACTTATATTAGTGCAATTGAAGCACAAATTATTGTAAACCAGAAGCTTACAAATCATATTTAAGTTTGTCTTTGACAAGACCGGTTGGGTTATGTATTGAAGAGCCAGAAGTTTCTTCAATCCAATAATTTGTGTATTCTTTGTTCCTAAAGAAAGTTGAAAAATTGAGTCTCTCACAATTTTTGAGAGTATGTGATATTTGTAAATCAAATCACTAATTACCATTTAGATATTATACGTCTATAATTGATGCATCAACTAAATGTTCGGTCAACTCACAACCAGAAGTTTGTGAAATTGGTCGACCAAAATTAATTTGAATATCTTATATCATATGCTCATTAAAAATATGGACCTGAAGATCCATTCTTTAGACGTCTAAAGTTAAATGTGTAATTGATACTTATGAAATCATAACTTCAAAATTCTACTTTGGAAACATGAAATCATTTGTATTGAATTTTTGCTTCGCATTAAACCAATAAGTTATTATATGAAAGTCCTCCTCTTAATTTGCAATTGAGTCTAGGTTTATAACCTAATATTTTTCATATAAGCATTTTTGAATGTGTTGGTATGTTCCAATTGCTCCAATATAATGCACTAAGATGAATTATTAAAGAATATTGGGAAAATATATTTGATATGAATCTCCATCTATTATAAAGTATCTTGAGTTAAAAATTGGAGACTTGTTTATAGCCCATAAAGTTGATTATTGTTGGGTTTTTGTAATTTGGCTTCATTTTGCAAAAACAATATTGTAGCTAGATGTAGTACCAGATGTGGCAACATCAGTAAACAACATTGCCAGCTGGTTTGTAAACCCTAGCTCGCACCTTGTGAACGCGCCGTTTCTTGAATCCTTATTATTTCCACATCTTCAGACATTACTTGCGCGCTAAGACACATGAATATTGCCTGACTTGCTGAAGACTTTTTAGGAAAAATTTATTTCTTTAATATTTAAAGAAAGATTTTATTTGGTTCAAGAATATGCTTGTAAGAAATCTTACACGCGGATTCCAGCTAGGAGTGTGAAGACTCAAGAAGCCCATCAACTCAGGACTATATATATGAGAAGCTAAACCTAGTTTAGGTTAGAGATTCTAGCCGTATTGTTTATTAGGGTTTAGTGTGTTTTGTTGAGTCTCTATTGTGAGCCTTTCTTGCATTGTCTTAATGCATGTTAAGGACTGAGTTTTATTGAGTTGTATGTGTAATCTTCTCCAAAACTTTTAAGCAAGGAGCTAGGTTTGTGTGTGTAACACTTGAAGCTTTTAGGCAAAAGTGTGTAGTTCTCTAGGAGAGTGTCTCCAAACAATTGATTGTGTTTTTACCCGGAGTGTAGAGAAGGGTGTGGTGTAGCATCGTTATTAAGGAAGTGAGCTGAGCTGATCATATCTAGGTGTGGCCTAGGTGGAATTTGCACAGATAGGGATTGAGTGAGGAGTGCAAGCAGATCGATTGGCTTGAAATCAATACTATTATAGTGGATTCATTCATGCATTGGTATCCCCCAGAGTAGGAGAAGTTTGTTTCGAACTGGGTTAACAAACACAACGTGCAAGTTTATTTTCTGGTACTTATTTGCTTTATTGTTTATACTGATTCGTTTGTTTGGACAAGTGTTGGAACATATCAGTCAACACATATGTCCACTGTGTGTGCCATAATTTCAATTATCAAATGATGAATTAGTTTTCTCAATATTAGGGGGAGAGAATAAGCAGCTGACAATTGAAACATGAACCTGAAGTTCAAATGAATTTTTTGAAAATAAATATTATTGTCTCATCTTGATCCTCAAAATATAACTCATTTGCAAAGTTAAGAAATTAAAATAGAAGCTGCTAATGCTCCAAAGAAAATAGATATCCTTGTCGGATTATAAAATATTGCAAATGAGTCTCAACCGCGCATGAAGCGTGGTAGACCAATTTGTTCCAAATATAAAAATCCTCAAACAAGAAAAGGAGCTAAAAGGAAAAATAACCCAAATAAGGATGTAGAAACTCTTAAGGAGTTGTCTGATATGATTAATTTTTAAGTTCCAAAAGAACTGATCAAGTATCTGAAATTTATGAAAATAAAGAGATCTCGATAAGTTATGAATGGAATGAGATGGAACCAAAATGAAAGTCAACGTTGACGATGTTTTTCTATAGCGCTATATGTGATAAGTGATAACGAGGATCATGAATCAAAGTCTATTAACGATTATAGATAAAGAAAATATCTGCAGATGGAAATAGACAATTCCAGTGAAATCAAACTCTATTCATATAACTGAACTGTTTGGACTTGTAGTCCACACACCTGAAAATGTGAAGTTAATTAGATATATATGATTTTTTACGCTAAAGAGAATTATATTGATATAATACATACTTATAAGGTTTGATATGTCCACCAAAAATGGATGGTAAATGTCTACAATTTATTTTGATGAGACATATTCACCTGAAGCGAATTCAAGAAATTTTTCTTGTTTGATAAAGTTTAGTAGCACTTGAAAGGATAAATTTAGAAACTCATTTGAATTGATGATTATATGAAACTCTTTGAAGGAGTCAATTTTTATGATACATTGAAAAAATGACATCATATGTCCATTCTAAACATTTGGAAGTGAATTTATAGTCGATTTTATGATAATATAAATATTATTAGGACTCCGGAAGAGATCCTAAATTATGTTGATAATAGAAAGATTTGAAATTGCATATGATACATGCGAAAAGATTGTTTTGATTTGCAAATTTATGATTTAAATGAGATTTTGTGCATCAATAAACTAATATATAAACTTATATAGCAAATGTATTAAAATAATTTGATATGAACAAATTTGATGTCACTTGATGTTAGTATATATCATGTCTTCAAGAAAATGATGAACATCTTGAATTGATCCTGAAGTACCATATCTTAGTTCAAACGAGGACATTAATATATTCTGTTAATTATATGTATCGTGGTATTTTTGTTTTTGTCAATAATTTTAAATGCAGATATCAGAACAAAGTCAGACATACATTGCATGCATTGCTCAGTTGGAAAATGGCTACATCAAAGGAGATCGAACAAAACATATTTCTCCCAAATTCCTTTCACCCGTGATATTCATGAAGAATGGTGATATAAGCATTCAATAAAATTCGTTCGTGTGATAATCTAGCAGACATTTTCACAAAGTCACTCTCAAGTATAAATTTGGAACAACTGATACAAAAGATTGGTTGTCGTCGTCTTAGAGATGGTTGTATGGTTGAGGGGGAGAAATAAATATATTATGTAAAAGGATGTTATACTCTTTTTCCTTCACTAGAATTTTTTAATAGGTATGTTTAAAAAAAAGTTCATCTGGAAAAAAAGAACACAAATATTTGATTTTTGGTTCATAATTTTCATTATTTTTATCTTAAATTGTTGTCATTTTTTTTTGAATGGCAAAATATATTATTAACCAGGTCTCTGCACAAGACGGACAGAGACCGGTAAAAAAAACTACATAACATAGGTGCCGTATATATGCAGAACACCCAAAGAAAAAACCCCTAAACAAATACCACATAATCAAGATTCGTCTGCTAAACCCAAATCAGAAAGGCACCCCTCAGATTCTTGACTACCAGAGCAGTCACCAACTCAGCCTAGAAAGTTGCCACAACTAGACGCTAACTCCCGAACTCGAAGCAAAAGCGCTCGACCCATAAGAATCTAGAACCAGCTCCTTCAGGCGAACCGCTGACCAAACAAAGGTAGAACGAAAATCCAGGCAGACAAGTCTCGGCAACGACAGAGGCACCACCATGAGGCCGGTAGTGGCGAAATAAACAGCAAAGAAACAAAACACCACCCGAGGAAAAACAGCCGACGCCGATGCGGAAGAGGTCAACCCAGATACAAAGAGACCTGCAAATCTCAACAGATTTGAAAACCTTCAAAGATTCAAAAAGAGTCATGCAAATCTCAACAGATTTAAAAAGTGGTCAGAGAATCTAAAATCAAAGAAAACCAAACACGCGACATCAACTGCAACCTCATCACCACCAACCACCACCACCACCTCACCACAGCACCAACAATCATCACCGAAACCAGACCCCGGCGACGCCAAATCCGAACACCACCATCACCACCTTAACAAACTCCGGCGACACCAAACCGGGACACCAACACACCAGATCCAACACCAAAAACGGCGCCGGAAACACCCTCCAACACAGAAGACCCATCACCACCTCCGCAGCGCCAAAACCGGAGCAACACCACCATCAACGGCGCCAATCCCACCTTAATGGCACCGAAACACTACCACCACTGAACCAGTCGCTCAAAACTAAAATAAAGGCAAAAACAAACAACAAAACCACAAAAAACAAACTCAAAATACAAAACCCCCAAAGAAACAGATCCGGCAAAGAAAGAACCACCAAAGAAACACAACCACACAACCACTAGCAACATGAAACCAACAAAGAACCACTTCCAAAGAAACTTCAAAAAGCTTCAAAAAGCAGATCCAACAACATGAAGCAAAACACAACCACTACCAACCAACGAAAAAACGAAAAAGAATGAAAAAACATAAAAACAAAAAAAAACGAAAGGGTAGCCAAAGAAGAAGAAAAACTGGCCGAAACCGAAGAAAAAGAAGATCCGACGCCGGACACGTGACTGGCTCTTCCTCGTCACACCACCACCAACGTGTAGTCTACATGTTGAAAACACGATTTGGATTGGAGAGGGAGACAAATATGGGTTTGTTTCTAGAGAGAGATCAGAGAGAATTTATTTTAGAGAGAGAAAGTTGTTTTCCCGTTAGCCATTGCATGAAGTACTCCACGTTAAATTGTTGTCATTTTAAAAAGTCATATTTAAATACATATCATGTCAAAAATGATAAATAAAAGAGAAGTACAATTATTTGGTGTTGTAAATTCTCACTTGCATAAGTTTAATGTTAAATATGTTGAAGAGAATATTAAAATTTTAATATTCCCTATGTCTCTGATTATTTGTTTTTTTAACTTTTTTTTTTGTCCCAAAATTTCAGTTCTTTTGAAAAGTAAGTGTAAAAATAACATAACATTTCAATATTTATTATTTCTTAATGTGTGAAACTCTAAAATGACCAAAAATTTGAGAAAGATAGAGTATATATGTCACGCTTGAATTCAACATTGTCATTTAAAACTTTTGATGCTAGTAAATTTTGGCCACATAGAAAAAAAAAATCCTAAATCCGTCCTTGTGAAACTCTAAACTCCATAGCCACAAAACTTCACTTTATGATGAATTCCTCTATAAACACTCCATAAACAAAAGAGCAGCATGTATAAATGATTATATCTAAGAAATTATTTCATTTTCCTAGAGAACCTATAAATGTTCAATAAACAAACACCTATAAGATGAAACGTTTTTTTAAATAGAAGTAACAACAATTTATATTTAGAATGCCCCTTAAAAAACTGGGTCATCATAAGAACAATGTATCAACAAGTTGTCGATATTTCATCTTAACTTGACCTCTAGAAACCTTAGTGGTTGTTGCCAACTAATAAACTAAAAGAAGTTGAAAGTTGTGTGTTTATCTTTGTTTATGTGTTGTTATGTGTTCCAAATCATGGAAGTGTAAAGAACATTTTCTTAGCATATATAACACCTGTTCAATATGGAGATTGATTGGAACAACTTCCCAAATCGGGAGATGATATTAGAGTATGGAATGCTAAACAAGCAGTCACGTTTATTTTAGATTGATGAGAGAACAGCTTCCCAAATAGGGAGATGATATTAGAGTAGATTAGCCTCCTTATAGCTCTCAACAAAATCAGTGAGTGTTTCCTCCAATGACCTGAATTTCCAACCTAAATTTGCAGTTTCTCTGAGCTCGGCATTCTATAATCATCCACCTTAGTATAGCTGCCAACAATGAAATTTTTAGATAATCATTTATGGCTACTACTTTATATATAATATCCTCTTTTTTTTTAAACATTATACATAATATCCCTTTGATTTATATATAATATGAAACTTAAGCTTACTTTGTAAGGTATTTGTAGTTTGGAAATATACTCTTTAATTTCTCCACCAAATCTCGTTTTGTGATAGTGGGCGAAGTGCATATGTATCTCCTTCTGCCTTGTGATTCTCATAAGACAAAAGTATCGCATCAACTACGTCTCGTATGTCAACTATTCAACGATATGATGCTTATTCTCCAATGTATGAATGTATCACAACCTTCAATTCAGACAAATAAAAAAGACACGATGAATAACATGCCAAATGATTTTAATATTTATATGGAAACTAATCCCCCGCTTTTCTAGCATATATCCATCAATTCTCCAATTTGGCCCAAAAGAATTCGTGGTGTAGTCGTGTAGTAGTCAAACTTGCAAACAATGACAATAAAAAATCAAATAAAAGCTAAAATGATAACTTTGTTGTATATAATTTAAACATTTAAACAATTAATATACAAAATATATACCTAATTAAACATATGTATATATGCCAATGAAATAGTAAAACGGACACGACTATGATCATATCACTAAGGCCAATGATAAGTCAATGTCATGCACACAAGTAATAAAATCTTAGCAACCTTAATTTTTTTTTTTGCAATAGTCTTTGTCAAACCAATAAGACTCGTCAATCACTTTATCTTTCGGGAAATTAGGATTGATCTCAACAGAAGCTTCAGATGATACAAAGACGACACATCACTTTAGCTTTGAGACAAGCTTCAAGTACATGATCAATCACTTCCACCTGAAATATCATATCATCTCTACCTCAGTAATTAAATTCAAAACATAAAATTTACAGTGTCAATTGTATACATTACATGATCCTAAGAATAGAATAAATAAGATAAGAGACACATTACATTGAAAACAAGAGAAGAACAAAAAACATGTTACCTCAGGATTTGGTACAACTGTCGAAGGTACATGAGTAGCAATATAAAAAAATGCACTGCATCCAACAATTGCTTTATAAACAGATTCATAATTCAAGATATCTGCTTTGAAAATCATAAGGTTCTTAGAAGTTTTCTCAAGTTTCAGCAAGTGTTCATATTTCTTACTACCTGCAGTGGTCAACGTCATACATACATACACTTCAAATGGATCGCAACAACAATTGTACCTCAAAGAATGAGACATTAGATGCATATATAACAATATCCTCTTCAACACTTGTATAAAAAGTATTACATCAATGCATTCCAAATAATATACTAATTTAGTAATTTGACTTTGTTTGTAATAATTTCCTTCTTATTAGCACCTCACTTGTTGCCATTATCACCTCCTCTTCTTTAACTCTCAAAAAATATTAAAAAGGACAAAGCTAAACAACTTTGAACCCTTGGTCCTCACATATTATCCACTCATTCACCTAATAATAACAATATTCTGAAAATTCCACACATGTTACGTGTCGTATGATTCTATAATCCATGTATTTATTATTCGTTACATTTTTCTTAGCCATGTTAAGACAAAGTTGTGTATTTTTTGTTGCGAAGGTGGAAGTTGTTTAAAAGACAAAAGGTTACTACTTCTTCATGTGTTGATGCTCTTTTATAATACACAAGTTGAATGAGAAATTCAAGTCTCCAAACACGTCAATGTAGATGTTGGTTTAAAACCGTAAGTAAATTATTCATTCTACTAAAAATTTAAACATCAATACGTCAATAAAGGTTGTGTTTGAATTTAAACAATATATTACATAGTAAAATTAGAACGAAAAAATAATTGGTTTTAAACTCCCAAAAATGTATGTTTGTTACAAAGTTAAGAAATTAACTTTCCCTAAAAAAATCCTACGAAAATAATAATTTCCACCGACCTATGAATTTTTTGGGGGAATAAAAGGTTCCCATAGTAATAAAACGAGTCTCATGACTAGCAAAGCATGAGAGCAATTCACAATGTAGTTAGGAACCATTTACATCTCAGATCAAAGACCTATTCATTTTTTTGGAATAAAATTCTCTTTATTTTTAGTCTTCATTTTTTCATTTAATATGTTTTCACATTGAGTTCTATGTCTCTATATTACTTAATTTTTTGTTTTCCATAACTCAACTATTCATAAAAAAAAAGATATATAAAAAATTTAGAATATAATCTTTAAAACAATGTAGCAGAATAGAAAATTTCAAAAACCACCAGATTCTCAATTTCAAATTTCAAACTCTCATCTTATTTACCATAGCCACAAAACTTCACTTGATGATGAGTTCCTCTATAAACACTCCATAAACAAAAGAGTAGCATATAAATGATTATATTCTAAGAAATTATTTCATTTTCCTAGAGAACCTATAAATGCTCAATAAACAAACACCTATAAGATGAAACATTTTTTTTCAAATATAAGTAAAAAGAGTTTATATTTAGAATGCCCCTTAAAAAACTGGGCCAACATAAGAACAATTTATCAACAAGTTATCGATATTTCTTAACTTGACCTCTAGAAATCTTAGTGGTTGTTGTCAACTAATTAACAAACTAAAAGAAATTGAAAGTTGTGTCTTTATCTTTGTTTATGTGTTTAACTTTGAAAGTTGTGTGTTTATCTTTGTTTATGTGTTGTTAGGGTTTTTAGGTTGAATTTGTGATTGAAATTGATTTGGGGATTTAGGGTTTTGAAATTGATTTCAATTAGGAATTTGATTATTCTTGATTAAGTTTTTGATGTTGCTATGATGTTGTTTGAATTTTTTCTGTTTTTTTTTTTAATAAAATTAGTGAATTTTGCAACCCAACACGAAATACGGTTTTCTTCGATCAAAAATTTTATCAAATTTCTCAACCACAATGGTAAATACAGCATTTGCAGTCTCACCTTTACACCACTCGATCAATTCATCTTGAACCTTATACTTTCCCGCATTAAAAAAATAATTGTCGGTGTTAACGGAAATGTCGGGTGCAACATATGCTTGATCAATGTCGGGTTCAACAACATTAGATTGGGCAATGCCAGGTGCGACAACTATATCTTGTGTAACGTCGGGTGCATCATCCACATTTTTACCAATGTCGGGTTCATCACTTTTTTGATTCAATTGAGCTGGAGGTTCGGCCATGTCAACACATTCACAAACATAATACAAAAAGAATAAAAAACATAGGCATACTGCAAATAGAAAACTAAAATAAATAAAATCAATTGTTGCAGAAGACCTAAATTTTGTTTCCTATGTGACGAATTCGTCTTCATCCCAGATTTCGTCTTCTACTTGACAAATTGTGCTTTGACAGCAAAATAAATAAAAAATGAAAAAAATAAATTGGTTAAAAAATGCATTACCTGTTCTATTACTCCAAATCAATGTAGGTACCTTCTATGAGTGCGTCAACGTCAATTTCAAGCCTTCCAAAGATCAAAAGTCGCCCTAGATCTCAATTTGAGTGTAATAGTGGTTATGAAAGGACAGTTAGATGTTCTGTCATCTATATAGGGTGGTTTCGTTGATAACGAAATGCAGCGAGTTCGTTTCGTAGAAAATGAAATATGGGTTTTGGTAACTATGGGGTGAAAATGTGTGCTTCTTGCGCAGAAGCGCGCTACAAGCCAGGCCTGCTCCGTTTGGACAATGTTTCGTTACCTGCATAACGAAAATGGATGCCTTCGTTTTCTACGAAACGAAATGCCTTATTAAAAACATTTTGGTCACGATAGGGGCCGTAGAGTAATGTGGGGGGGGGGGGGGGGGGGGGGAGATAGCAATTTTCCGGCTAATTTTAGGTTGGAGTAAGTGACATGGGTGTAGAGATGTGAGTAGGGATGTCAATGGATATCCATGGACGCGGATAGTGTGATATCCGTGTCTGCTCCGTCAGACAAATATGATATCCGTATCCGCTCCATATCCGTGCGGATATCCGCTAAGCGGGTAATCCACGGATATTGAAGTATCCGCGGATATTAACAGATATCCATGGATGATATTTTTTTATTAAAAAAAAGAACTAATTATTGAAAAAAAAATAGTTGTTCTTAAAGACAAAACATTAACACATAATATTCATAAATTTTGCTCTCTTTTTTTGTCAATTGTGAGAAGTTTAAAAGTTTTTTTGTCAAATATTAAAATAGAAAGATAAAATATAAAAGTACAATTTTTTTTATATATAAAAATACTATAATTTATATGTAAGTAGATATATTTAAGTAATTTTACTAATTATTTAGTGGGTATGGATATCCGCGGGCGCGGATAGTATTAAACCCGCATCCGTATCCATTAACTGCGGATAATTAAAATATCCATTTATTTTATCCGTGGATATCCATTAAACTATCCGCTCCATATCCATGGCGGATTTTATCCGCAGATATCCGCGGGTAAGGATATTTTTGCCATCCCTAGATGTGAGTCCAAGTCCAAGTCCAATTTATTTTACTATGGACAAGAATTTTTGTCCTTAAGAATTTTTTGATCCAAATTTTGTCTTGACATTGAGGCTTATGTGTTTTGAAATTCAAACTAACCAAAACAAAAACTATGAGATTATATAACATTAGTTTTGATTCTCTAGCTAGGGATGGTAAAACGGGTCAAGCCCGTCTGGTCGATCCATTTAACCTGTCTTTTTTGGTGGGGTGGGTTGACATTTTCAATCTGCAAAAGTAGTGGGTTCCGCCCCGCCTAACCTACAAAAAAATGGAGCGGTGACAGGGTGGGTTGGCCCGTCGGGTATAACCAATTTTTATTTTTGATGAAAAATCTTGACTCATTATACATGAATATTCTATTTTTGATCCATTTAAAAAATAAAACTCAATTAAGCGAATCTACAGTTTAGGGTTTAATTAAAATAATGCAAATATATAGAAATAAAGTAGACACATCATTTGCAACATTATTCGTGATGGAATTCTTCGCGAGAATAAGAATTATCTTTGGATATAAACTGAATACTTTATTTGATTTTATAAACCATGGATGTTTGAAGTTTTGAATAATAATTTTATTTTTGTGGTCGTTTTGTTAGTTTATATTTTGATTTCCTTGAATGATTTTTTATTTTATTTTTTTACAAACTTTTATGATATTTTTGAGAATTTATCGATTTTATTTTAAAATTTTATTGACGGGACATTATCGCCAACCCGCCATAAAAAAGGGAAGAGAGAGATTTCAAACCCATCACCACCAGTTAGCCGGCTCCGCCCCTTTTTAGATGGGTTAATGACGAGGCGGGACGATACGGAGCGGGTTACTTTTATCTTTTTTTTTTAGCATACTTAACAAATGCATCGGGTGCACTATTTAGCATGATTTTTTTTATTTTACTATCTTATCTTTGATATTCTTCTAGAGTCATTTGTTGTGAAGCAAATGCAAATTTATTGTGAAGCAAATGCAAGGATTATGAGTCCGCAATGTTGGAAACAAACATATCGTTTGTAAGCATGGAAGACACACTTCCCATGCACATTAATTAAAGTTGTTAGCTAAACATTTTACCAAAAAAAAAATAAAATTGTTAGCTAAACAAATATTGATCTTGATCTAAATAAAAGAATATTCTCTAACTATAGGAAATTGGAGTGCAAATAAAAGGGAGCAACATATTATTCAATTAAAAACTATTATAAAGATACTTACTAATCAAATAATCACGGATTCACGGTTTATAAAAAAAATGCACGATTTATAAAAAAAATGGATGGTTTGTATTAAGGTAAAATGTACAATTTTATTTTAAATTATAATAAATTATAGAGGATAAAGTTGAATTTTAAATAATTTTTTTTTTTAAAGCAAATGGAGTGCAGAAGAAAAACCAACTGCAACATCCTAGATATATTAAAAATAAAATAAAAGAGAGAGTACAAAACAGTGGAGGGACATAAACCAAAACCCAGTCCAACCATAAAATCAGCCCAAATGGGGATTCATATAGTCTAAATACAACAAAAGTGGTCTAAAAAAAACACAAAGCAAAGACACACGCACCACAAGCACTATCCAGCGAACCTGCATACAGGCGCGAAACCAAATAGCAAAAAAAAAAAGTGTTGTGTGTACCCTCGCATTTCAAGATGGCGAATGAACCGACATTGTCAACACAACACGATCCAAGTGCCAAAAGCCCCCTGCAAAACTACAGCAAGCAAAATAACTCTTTCGAGTCCACAATCCGACGTCAAACCTAAGGAAAGACCTGGATAAAACAGCGACCAAGCCACTGCCATAGAGAACCAAAACTAGATCAAAGAGAATTTTAAATAAAATGAAAAGGATAAAAATAAAAGAAAAAAAACATGTTAAACTATAAGCTCATAAGCTAATTAAAATAATATTTATAAACTAAGCTATAAACTAATAAAATAAACTATAAGCTCATGATAAAAAAATGTTACCAAACAGATCTTTTAGCTTATAAATTATAAGCTAGCTTGTTGATCTTACCAAACAAATCCATAGTTTAAATTATGTAAGGGTGTAGATGGAAAAAAATGTGTAAATGTTTATTGTTTTCTTAAAAGGACTAACGTTTTGGAACAACACTAAAATCCTAAAATGACCAAAATTTCGAGATATAGAGAGTACTACTTTAACGTACAATTTTATTTTAAATTATAATAAATTATAGAGGATAAAGTTGAATTTTAAATAAAATAAAAAAGGTAAAAATGGAAGAAAAAAAACATGTTAAACTATAAGCTCATAAGGTAATTAAAATAACATTTATAAACTAAGCTATAATCTAATAAAATAAACTATAAGCTCATGATAAAAAAATGTTACCAAACAGATCTTTTAGCTTATAAATTATAAGCTAGCTTGTTGATTTTACCAAACAGATCCATAGTTTAAATCATGTAAGGGTGTAGATGGAAATAAATGTGTAAATGTCTATTGTTTTCTTAAAAGGACTAACGATTTGGAACAACACTAAAATCCTAAAATGACCAAAATTTCGAGATATAGAGAGTACTACTTTAACCATCATCAATAACATACCAAACACATGAAAAATCCACAACACACAACAAAAGTACTACAAACATATAATAGATTAAAAGTTTTAATACAAACTTAAGGGTCAGGATCAAATGACACCAAGGTATCAAATTTCGTAACATGGCACCTCCGGTAATTATTTACTGGATAATCGTATTACAAAATCTACCGTTAGATACAAAGCTATTATTATATTGATCATGTCTATACAATTTAACATTAATCGAAAATTGTTTGAAGGGTTAAAGAGAATGATCAAAATTAACGGTTTTGACGAAGTTCTGTAAGACGTTGATTTTTATGCATATCATTGACATATCAAATGATTTCCAATTGATGTTAAAATTTATAGACATGATCTATATAATAATAGTTTTGCATCCAACGATGAATTTTATAATACGATTATCCGGTAAAGAATTATCGGAGATGTCATGTTACTAAATTTGACACATTGGTATCATTTGATCCTGACCCCAAACTTAATGTTGTTTAAATATATTGTCAAACAAAAATACCAAAAACTAAGACTTTAAGGGTTTCTTGAACAAGTTTAATTAGTATGTTCTGTCGACAATGCATCCAATAATATATTATCACATTATTCATGAATATGATAATTATTTTTATATTTATTGATTGACGTGACAATAAATTATTAGATAAATGTGTATAATAATTGCAACACAATATACTACTTAAATTCTTCTTCAACACCAAAGGGTCGATATCTTCCAATATAAATTCTTCTTCCAATAGAACATATTAAATTCTCCCAACTCGTACAATTACATTCTTCTACCAATATAAACTATCCAACTTTGCCAAATCTTCCTTCCTTCTTTTTTCAGAAAAATATATTTTCTCTTGTATCAAAAACAAATAAGAGCAATACTCATCCAGTTTTGGGTCTGGTCCACCAGCTTGTAATTCTTGGAACATCCCGTGAATGTACTTCTCTCTAGACAAATGAAGAAGCATCAAACTTGAAGCCAACAATGGAAATGTAATCAGCGAAACACTTGCAATTTCATATGAAAATTCCTGGAGAAAGAAAGAAAAAAAATGCTTAATGTACATTTCACTATATCAATAATATCATTGATTCTTTTAAAAAATAATCAGAAATAAACCATAAAACATGGACAATGGACACGACACAAATACCAATAATAATCAACATGATTCAATGTATTTATATGTGTTGATGTCCATCGAGACATGACTAATTCGAATAGTGTTCATGCTTCAAAGGAAATAAACAGTAATAAAATAATAAAAATTTGGAAAATGCTAAATAGTGCACTCGGTGCAATAGTTAAGCACATAAAAAAGGAAATTCTGTCTTAAAAATCGTACATTCAATACATTGAAAGTGTAAAAAGTTGTTATTAAAAACATTAAATTTATGTTTTATTTCTATTTTTTGTATGGTTAACAAGGGTGTGCTGTTTAGCATGATCCTAAAAATTATAGTATTTTGAGAATGTAATACCTGATGTTGTTTGTTGCTTCCGATCTTTGAAATACGACTTGCTCTATAGGAAGCAGAAGAAATTCTTCCCTCCTGATTGCGGAGTGTGGAGAGAGTGAGACGATTTGCAAATTTGAAAAGGTGAGAGAGAGTCATTGTGAATGACTTGGTGAATAAAAACCTAATTCAAAAAATTAAACAATTCACGAAATAAACACCATAAACAAAACCCTAGATTGAATCAAGGGACTAAAAAAACATGAAATTAACAAAATATCAAGTAGTAGTACATAAATAGTAGATAAAAGAGAAAATTAATAAAATTGGATTGGTGTACGTGTTGATGAGCAGCAAGAATGGGACTACGCGTTTTTGAGCTTCTGGTTGTCTCTCTACAACCAAACGGAAAAAGAGAGACCCAACGAGTAATTAAAGATAAGAATGGATAAAATTAAACAGTAAAATATTAATCGTATTTTAATTCATCCGAGAGATAACTCACAAACAGTAAAATTATGCATTGGCATACGTGCATTTGGGACGGAGGTAGTAGTATATAGATCATAGTCACATAATTCGCTAGCAAGGCCATGAACCGCGTATCAATTCATCTGTACCGGTTTGCAATTATTTTTCGAATTGGTACGTGCAAATTCGTGTACCGGTTCGATGAGGGAACAAGATATGGAATTGGACAATGAAATGAGGAGGACTTCTACCAAGAGAGGAAAAAGGAATAAAAATTGAGTCATGGTACTGTAGTATTTGTGATGGGTGGCATTTAGGATGGGACAATGCTATCTTTTCCCACCATGGGAAAGTTGTTTTTATACCATTGGATTAAGTAAAGAACACATCTTTATTATAGTCTCACTACACTAGTGTTGAGAGACCATGATAAAGATGTATTCTTTACTTAATCTAATGGTATAAAAGTAACTTTCCCATGGTGGGAAAAGATAGCATTGTCCCATACTAAATGCGACCTTTGTGATGTATGTCTATTATTTTGTAGTGGGTGGTTTTAGTTACTGATGATGGTACTGTTTTGTTGTATGTTTTTGGTAATTAAAGTTAATATTTATTGATGATATTAATATGTTTTATCATTTTTTTTTTCTTAATTAATATTTTTTTTATATGTAACGTACCGAGTATTGTATTTCCGAATCGGCGTACCGACTCTCTATACCCCTCGCGTACCTAATTCTTTGAGAGTTGCAAACCGTTTATCGAAGTTAATTGCGAACCGTGGTATAGATTGAGGGGGCCTAAAAAGAAATTGTCAAACAATGTGGCAGCTCAGGCTGAAATGGTGGGTCTATCGCTCAACCCCCGTTTTGACCGTACAACTTAACTGGAGTACCCTAACCGCACAGAAGAAAAGCATGTACTACTACTGTACTACTCTCTTTCTCACACAGTCTCTCCCTCTCTTTTACGATCGACCAAATCTACGCTGCTAACCTCTTCGACCGAATCATTGTTATTCTTTTACAAACCAATCGCTGCTGCTAAATTACTATAATTCATAGCAATTCTGAATCTAACTGTTGTACGTTGTTTTTTCGACTAATTAAATAAATAAATAAATAAAAGTTGTATGTGTAAAATACAATTCTGAATCCATCGGTCAAATTAGCAAAGAAAAAGCAACCAGCAATTATTAGATAAGAAGAAAGAACAATTTTGAAACTAACCTTAAATTTTGGTGGTGACTTGTGTGTGGCGGGGGTAGTGGTGCTGGTGGGTGCGCCGGATTGTTGGTGTGGTGTTTAGGGTTGCTCAGAAGAAGAGAAGAGAGGGATATGAGTCGCCTGTGATTAATACAAGTTTTTTTTATAATTTAATAAAGTAGCTGGGTCTTTGGGCCATATAAAAAAAAGACGACACGTCAGACCAAGACTCGTGACGCGTTCCACTTTACCTTCAAAGACAAGCTTCAAGTTAGGGATGCCAACGGGTGCCCACGGGTGCGGGTTTTACACTACCCAAACCCGCACCTGAAATCACCACCCGAACCCGAACCCAAACCCAAAGGATATTCGGGTGGTAAAATAATACCCGCACCCATTGGGTTTGGGTTTTTTCACCCAAACCCGAACCCGTAGCAAGAATATATAAAAATACAATAGTAACATCGTTTGGTAACAAGCATAGTTCAAATTTTCGAGAAAATACAACAATAAAATTGAGTAATGTTAAATTACAAGTAATTACATTAAAATACAACAATAACATAGTTTGGTAACATAGTATTCAACATATAATTTTAAGAAATTAAATTACAATTATATATGCATAGGGATAATTAGGTAATTTAATATTTAAGCGGGTGTAATTTCGGGTTTCGGGTGCGGGTTTGAGTGATCCCAAACCCGCACCCGAAATATCGGGTGCCACCCGAACCCGAACCCAAACCCAGTCAACTCGGGTTTCACTCGTTGACTCGGGTGCGGGTGGGCCCCACGGGTTTGGGTATACTTGCCATCCCTACTTCAAGTACATTACTTTCACCGCAAGCTCAATCACTTTCACCGAGTCAGATTGAGATTTACAGCTGTCACTTCTGACACAGTTATATTATGTCTATTTTATTTTTTTTTACTTTTTTTAAAAAAGCAAAAACAATTTATTAATAACAGATAGTGCAGCTATTTTAAAGATTCCCTGCAATGTCTCTTTTCTAATACGAATATGATAACATACACATATACGACATGGATACAATACAACAATATGGAAAAAGTATATCTATATATTTATTTAGTTTCCCTTTTAGTAGCTTTATGTTGCTTTCAATTTTTTATTGGCTTGTTCACAAATCATAATCCAACCGTTAAAGATGTTGAAATTGTTACTTTGGACATTATCATTGAGATTTAAACTTATATCTCTCCACTTTTGAATGTGTGAATTTTCAATAGTTTATTATTTTTGTTTATGTATCCAACAAAAATATTCTTATTGACTTGGTTTGGTTGTTTTGTTTTTTTTTCGTTACTAATTTGTGTACTTATTCCCCACATAGAAACACAATTGATTTTTATTCTCTCCCCTTCTGTTTAGTTGTATCTAATGTATTCTATTAATTTGAATAAATGAATATCATTTTGTTTTTGTCAAAAACAAAATTTGTAGATTCTTTTTCAATTGTCTGTGTCATTAAATACTCCAGCACACCCCATGGCCATTTTTTCATATGAACAACCATAATTTAATTTTTTTTTTTTTTATTAACCCTTTGATTTCTAGAAGGTCCTGATAATACATAGTTCGACCACGAAATAAAAATCCCTTTGATTTCTAGAAGGTCCTGATTGCTAGAACTGATTGGATTACTGTTCATAAGGTTAGTCATGATAGAGCTGTTAGTGTTACTGCTTATGAAGTTAGAGATAAGCCCTTTGCACTTAAGTCCGAGGATTGGGACCGTGTTGTCGCTGTTTTTGTCTTGGGGAAAGACTAGCAGTTCAAGGATTGGCCTTTCAAGGACCATGTCGAAAATTTCAATAAAAGTTAGTCTTTTTCCATTTTGATTCAATTATTTTTCAAAATTCAAGTTACAACTTTCTTTGCCCATGAATTAAATTTCTAAATTCTTCAGAAACTAGCTTTCTTTGCCCGTGAATTAAATTTCTAAGTTCTTCAGGAACTAGATTTAATTTATGAATTCTTTGAGAATTCATAAATTAAATTTTTTAAGTTTTTCAGAAACTATAAATAATATAATAACAATTTTTTTTTTGAATTCTTTAGAAACGCATGAATATATTTCTTCTTTGAGTGAAAGAAGAATATTCAATAGCAACTTTTAAAATTGGTCATGTTTTTCATAAAGTATTTTGAAAATTGAACCCAAAAAAAGTTTGAGTAATTTCAAGTAGGAAAAACACATCTGGAAGCTTTTTTTATTCGTTTTAATAATATTATATAATTATATATACTATATACTACTATGTTCTACAATGAGCACATACATAAAAACATATCTTGAAATGATTGTCACTTTCATTTATTTTCAATTATATCTTATAATTAATTAATATATTTATTATGTACATTCACAAATCAATATCTTCCACTATACATTTATGATAATAATAGTGATGACATCAAGAACTAATAAGACCATCTCCGATGGTGTAGTACTTTTTTTTTTTTTTTTTGAAAGAAAGATGCTTATAGCATTTCATTAATAATAATGTGTTCAATACAATGGGGTACATCAATATAAATAGTGGGACTAGCGGAAAATAAAGCAACCCTTGCTAGAACATGAGCCACCTCATTTGCTTGTCGCCGATTAAACTCAACCCGAGAGTTTGTAAATGATGATGAAAACAGTCTTCTGCTGGCAGACATAACTTGACCAAACTCTGAGATGTCCGATCTTTGATGGTGAAAGGCATCTGTGACAATTTTAGAATCTAAGGCAAAATCAATACTATCAAAAGACATGTCACGGAGCCACTGAACTGCGTAATACAAACCCATAGCCTCACCCAAGGGGACCGAGCATTTAGGGGAGAAGTGGAGCGTCTTGGCCAACACAAACGTACCTGCGGCGTCTCTGATACACACACCAATACCGGTCCTGTTCAAAGATTCAGAGAAAGAGGCATCAATATTACATTTAAGTCTACCTTGTTGAGGATGTTGCCATGTCAGTGCATTCGGGGCTGTCGTGATGGGATCGGTAGTTGATGTCCCTTGCGGAGGATCACGAGTGGAATTAGCTGTGCACCAGTCTTCGACAAGATGGAATGCTCTGTCAATCACTTGGGCCACAGTTTCACTAACATCCTGCCACAGTTTGAGGTTTCGGCGCTTCCATAGACTCCAGAGTATGGCAGTGAAGCGCTGACAATTTTCTAAGTTGTCCGATGGTGTAGTACTTATTAGGTACTCATGGTACTTATTAAGTACTACCATTGGAGTATCATCCATTTGAGTACCTATTAGGTACTACTTCTAAAATAAGAACCCTCTCTCTCCTCTTGAACCCACATTATTTTTCATTAAAATATTATTTTCATTCAACTCTCTCCTCTTGCACAAATTTATATTATAAAATAGACAATTAAATAATAAATTATTATAATGATGTGTAGTTATTGATGGACCCATTTTAAAACTTTTTAAGAAGTGCTCCATTGGAGGAGTTGAGTACCTATTAGATACTATTATTAAAAAATAATAAATTAGTGATGTGTCCATGTGGGACCCATTTAAGTACTCAAAATTGGAGTTCTCTATTGTGGATGCTCTAAGGTTAAAGTTATTATTCTTTCTTTTAGTTATAGTTTTTTCTTAATACGTGGAAAATAAATAAGTGCCACTCATTGTGCGACGAAGACAGTAATGTTTTTATAGAAAAAAAATTTAGGATGTGGAGATGTGTTCCAATTTAGAGTACAAAAAAATTTAGAACTCAAAAACCATTTACAAATGTATTTACATTTAACTACCTTCAAGGGAACTCGAACCCTCAGATCTAAGACACCCTTTTTACCACTAAACCAAACTCTTGAGTTAGAAAGTGATTTTTATCATGAGATACATGATTTCAACTTGAATAATTAACATTGTAAAAACTAATAGAAGCACAAGGAAAGAGTACTAGGAGTTTGATAAACATAAAATAAAAAGCACATATAACAGAAAAAAAATGCTTAAACAGTCATATATATAGCCAAATGAAACTCCAAACAGCATGAGTCATGAGATACCCTCCATTAGATGCCAACAACAATGACTCACAATTCAGCTAAATCAAACCAATGTTGCATTTACATCTTTAACTCCCTTTAGCTCCTTCAAATGTCTTCCAGTGGATTTTGAACCCCTGTCCTCATGTCAAAGGAGTCATAAATTTCAATTCAGTTCATAAAATAAATTATTGAAAAGCTCCAATAACAGACTATAATAATATGAACAAAACTGTAGTACCAATTTAGATCAATAGCATATTTAAACATCACCAGCAGCAGGAAATAAACGACGACAAAAATAGTATAAATGAGAGACCCCAATAATCAGAATTAAAACCAGCAACAAAAGGATTAATCGGAATCTAAACCGCAACAACACAAAGTACACCAAATTCGTCATCGCCAAAAAGTGATGCTTTTATCTCAAACACGATTAACATATGATTGTTTTCTATATTGAGTCCATAGATTGAACTTCTGTGGATTGCAGATATAACAGAGGAGAAAAAGCATGATGAAAGCATAACGAATTTTGCCAAACAGATAACAAAAGAAACCTACAAGAACCATCCTTCATAGATTATGACAGTAATTTCCATTCAGACCAATAAAATCTAAAACAAAACACATTGTCATCTTGCATCAACATGGCCACAGAGAGAAGACCCTACACCAGCTATCGATAGGAACGCATAGGATAGTTTGCAACCTTTGTTCCAAAATTTGGACCTAAAGATATTCACAAAAAGACCTTCAGCTTCACTGCAAGTTCCTCTAACTAGATCCCAGCCATCAACAATTAACAATTCTTGATTCCTTACCGACTTCTAACCAGGGTACAGGAATGTTTGCCTAATCTACTATTACAATATATAATTTAGTATTTGCATATAGAATCCATTCAAAAGTTTGACATGTAATTCAAAACAAAAAGATTTTCTAATACATTTTAACTAGTGTGGATTCAACACTATTTAAGGGTTACGGCTGCTAATACATTTTATCAATTATCATTTGATTTTATCTTGTTCTTGACCAAATTAAAGCAGAATAGAAGAAATAGTTAGTCGATAACTTTGTTTACAATTAGTATCAAACAAAGCATAATTTCACAGCAAGCACAATAAGAAATATATTCTCGCTGCATGTAAGATATTAACACAGCATGACTAATTTTCATCAAAGATGTCAAATTTCAATCTTGATGGAACTTTCTGCACAATGAACAATAAATGGCAAACAATCAAGCGTACGTTGGAAAAAAAATAGACAATTAGAAGGCATGCTTCGGCAAACTATCAATTTTATATGCCTATTCACAGATTGAAGACAGAATCAAAATACAAATCAAGTTTGACTAATAATTGTTATCTTTGCAATTCCAACCAAAGAAGACCACCACATCCACATATTTCTACATAATCCAGCAGTCAAATAATTAGTTTAGTTTCAGCCAACGATGTTCAGAATTTCAAATTTCATGCACGTCCATGCTGCCATTCATTCTCTTACATATATATATATATATATATATCGTAATAAAACAAAAAATTCTCTTTTATTTAAGAAAACAGACGGGTAATAAAACCCTAGTTGCTGATCGGACATGGAATATATGAAACCCAAGGTAATATTGTAACCGGGGAAAAGCAGGAACAGTAAAAGGTTAGTGTTTATAAGTTTTGTCCAAAAAAAAAATAACATAAAGTAGGGTATTGAAAGTTGATATGACCTATGGTAAACTCATAGAAGAAACAACAAAGAATAGTGTGTGCTAGAGCAAGTGTGCAAAACCTAAGTTGCCAAGTGAGGGCTGCAATAAGTATGACACAATAATCAAATCCAGGTGACACAATTCAAGGGAAAGCGTAGAAAAACAATGCAATTTAAAACTTTGTATAACACCTAATTAGTTGCATTACATTGCACATTATATAAAAATCCTACCGTACACAATTACTAGGCAATCATGATGCATAGAGTAATAATAATAATCAATACAACAAATCTAAGTTGCCATTTTCAAAGAAAAAAAGTAGAAGTAACTCCTAAAACATAAACGTCTTACATACTTTTCAGAGGTCAAACTTCCGTAGATCATTTCCAACATACTAGCAAACAAGACATCCATGACGCAACAAGAGTTTCCGCTTGCTGTCACTACAACAAAAACCAGGTGGAGGTGTTATCTTTCTCAATGACGGCCTCATAAATACCATCGAGTCAACAGCACCAGCACTCACTTTACAACAATCGTGCAAATTTATCTCTCGCAATTGTGTGCAATTTTCTATGACTTGCATCACTCCCTTCTCTGTGACATCATGACAATAGCTCAAGTCAAGTTGCAGTAGCCCAAAGCAACTCTTTGAGATCATATGGAGTGTTTCATCATCAATACTTGCATATGACAATTGCAACATCTCTAACATCGGAACTTTAAAGTTCATTTTAGCTAGATTCAGACCTGAACAGTATGCTAATTTCAAATGTCTAATCTTACTACATTTCCTTAAAACTTGACCAATACTTTCTTCAGATATGCCATTGATAAAGCTCAAATCCAAGAGCTGTAAATTGGGGAAAACCGAAGCAAACACATTGACGTCTTCATCCCCCAACCATATGTTGTGAGCTAAACACAGAGACTTCAAATGAGGGTATACAGTGATGGTAGAAGGATATTTTACACTCCCTTTCCCCATACTCGTGTTTTCCATTCTGACCTCATTAAGTTTAGGACAGTTCCTAAGGAGTGCAAACAAGGCTAAATTTGTGAGGTTACCACCTTTACTAATGTTTATCGACACCAAATCACAAAGAAAGCGAGACAACTCACAGACATCCCCATCATTCAAAAAATCAGCATTTCCAAGAACCAAATATTGAAGAAAACGACACTTAGACACTAAGTAAACATGTCCAACACAACTATATCCTCCATAGCAATCTTCAAGGACAAGCCTCCTTAAAGGAAGACGATTATTTGCAATAGCTAAAAGCAATTCATCTGTTGTAAACGAACACGTCAAATCAAAGTAAGTTAAGCCCTTCAAACTCACCAACGAGTCAATTAATTGTGAACTATCATTATGAATGGATAAGCTAAATCCAAACGAAAGAGACCTCAAACCCGGTCTTCCGCGGATGGCAAAAGCAACACCAGCTGTACTTAATAATCGACATTTCAACATTACAATCTCTTCAAGAAACTCACAATTCTTACACAAGTTAAAAAACAATGAGTCATTTATATAATAATGACCAGAGAGATTAACTTTACGAAGCTTAGGAAGCACGAAAAACTTGGAATTCAGCTCAAAATAAACTTTTGCAGGGTTACTAAGATCAAGTTCTTCAAGCAAAGGAAAACAATCGGAGATAAGAGCAAAGTCATAGGTACGGATTCTACGAATGTTTGAACAAGTGAGAGAGATTAAAGATGTAATCTTTTTGGCAAAAGCTCGCAACCCATTTGCGGGAATGGTTGATTGATTAGAGATTTTGAGGGATTTGAGGTGTAATGGGAAAGTTGAGATTTGGGTGAGAAGAGCGTCGATGTCACCAAGGAAGCGCGTGAGGTTAAGAGAGGTGAGATTTGGGAATCTTTGGAAGAGGTGAGGGAGGAAAGGGAGAGTTGGATCGCAGATTGTGAGAGAGAATCGGAGATGGTTGGTTATGGAGAGAAAGTGTTTGCAGACGAGGGAGAGTGATTCGAAGTAGCGGTGGTTGTGTTCGCCGTCGTCGGTGTCGTTGATGAGGAGGAATTTGAAGATTGATTCCCAGCACTCGTGAGGTAAACGTAAATCTGCCATTGATGAAAATAGAAACTCTCTTGCTACTACAGTTTATGGTATCTTCTTCTTCTTCACTGATAAAGGTAGAAACTGTCCAGTGTCCACTATTTTTCTCTTCCTATACGTGGGTTGGGTCGAGTTATTGGGTGTGTATGGATTTCAAAATATAAAATCCATAAATAAAATTGGATTTCAAGCAAAACTCAATCCAGATCCAAAAAACTCACTGAATCGATAGTGCTATGATTTTTTATCCAATCCAGCCCAATATTAAAATGGATGGTTATTTTGCTCAACCCAATCCAAAATACCCAATATGGTTCGGATTTTAGTTTTGACTAAACCCAACACAAATCGGCCCATGTACAGCCTACTATACCACACATCTTTTATCTTATCTACTTTACTTAGTAGTATTACATTTTGCATTACTTATTTTTCTTTATATCATGTTTTTTTTCTTATTAAATTATATATATCATCTTACACAGTAGGTTGATTTGGTTAAAATTAGTGCGATTAGTTATTTTATAAAAGGAGATTTTGATTCTTTGTCCCCAAGAGTTTAGTTCAATTGATAGGGACAATAGCATTTTATACGTTAGAGTCAGGGTTTGATTACTGGACACTCCATTTATTCACTTTATGGGTAAATTTTTAAACCACTGGGCTACCCGACAAAAAAAAAAATAGAGTGTCTAGAATATTATTATGAAAATTAAAGTTTATAAAATTAAGGAGCCAAAAATATAATTTAGCTAAGATATTCATAGTCAAAATATTAACATATATTTTTTATTATAAGTAAATTTAACATTTTTTTGTCATATATGAACTGGTAATCCACTGAAATTAAACTCACATAATTGTAAAATTTTGGGTTCAAACCCGGATCACGACGTCCGGCCTAACAATTTCTGCAATATTTACCCGTTGAGTTAAAATTTATGGGACAAATTTAACTTTTTTAATTCATTAAAACAATGCCAAACCCATCTACTTATATTGGCTTTGTACTAGCATTATCCCTATAATTAATTTAAGCTGTTGATCTTTAATCCGCTATTGGATTGTTATAAGTTGCCACCATCAGATACACACTCTTTAATCATGGGTTATTGTCGAAATTTTCAAAGTGCTGACACTTTGAGACTAGCAACTTTCATCTCTCGAGATGACAGTGACACTGAATGATGACTCGTGTCTACTACATTTATACAACATTGTCCAAACTAGAGAGAATCTCCTTTATGGTGAAGCTACTTGGATGTCGAGGCACAAATATGCATAGAATGTACGTTGTCCAAACTTGAGGGAAGCATAAAAAGCAGCTTGTTTTGGGGCCAATTTTACAGTCAACCACTATGCCTTATCAAATTCTTATTAAAAATGCATATTATTTGGAGTTTGGCCTAAGAAATGTATTTGGTATTGGTATCATTGTGTGTAATCATGAATTATGATTATGATTATGCCCTTCATGATTTTATATTTTGGGACGGAGGTAGTACCAAATAACATTGTTTTCAAATTCATATTAAAACCATTTTTTATGTTATTCATCTGGTCTTTTTTATTCAATTTCTCGTTATCACGACATGAGATTTGGTGGACAAATTGAAGAGTATATATCTCCAAACTACTAGTACCCTACAAAGTAAGATTCAAATCCTCATTATATATAGCAAAATGCTAATGTGCACGACACAGGTACTCGTGCAAATCCGACGACTCACGAATATGACTCGGATCCTATCTTCAATTCTATTTTTCTTAAATTTCCACCAACAGTGGTCTCGCCGCAAGCCACTTGATCTTGAATTGCTGAGAAACCATGTAAACTTGCACGCTGCATCAATTTAAACCGATATGGTTGCGGCGAGTTGAAGTGATTGTAACTGTACAACGAGAACAGTGGTAGTGAATACAACAGTGTGTAGCGACAGTAAAGACAGTGAAGACGGCGGAAACAACGACGGAGGCAACAACGGAGAGGACAACGATAGAAGACACGTCGATTAACAAAGTCCCTAAAAGGAAATTTGGAGTGTTTTAATTGGTCGTACAATTGTCGTGCATGGAATCGGTTGTTCCATATAGCACTACTCTTATCTATAAATCAAAGGGAAATTCTTATGTAGCAATCATAAACACACTACTTGCAACTCTTGAGATTAATAATATGAAGTATATATGCAAGATATGTGAAAAATAAAAGACATAAACACACTACTTGCAACTTCTTTTATCACAAGAATGATATCTAATAATACTGTCAGATAGAACACTAAATAAAAAGAGAGTATATATATGTCAAACTACTCTCTCGTAAAAATGAAATTTAGAAACAAATTAAGATTGAAAGGTTGTAATAATAAAGATAAAATTACAAATAATTCGTTTAACACATTCAGAATACTAACAACGAAAGCATCCACGACCCAATAAGGGTTTCCACTTTCTGTTACGAGGACGAAAGTCAGAGGGAGGTATAATCTTTCTCAATGACGGCCTCAACAATTCCATCGCCCTAAAAAAATCAAAATCAGCAGACACTTTGCGACAATGCTGCAAATTTATCTCTCTCAATCGTGTGCAGTTTCCTACCACATGTTTCACTCCCTTATTTGTGACATGACGACACTCTTCCAAATTCAATTGTAGTAGCCCAGAACAACTCTTTGAAATCACGTAGAGTGTTTTATCATCAATTCTTGTTAATGACAAGTTCAACTCCTCCAATTTAGGAACTTGGAAGTTCATCGCACGTAGGTTCACTTTTGGACAAAAACTTAAATTCAAATGCATAATTTGACAATATCTTAAAACTTCAACTATACCTTCAGATATGCGACAACAATTGCTCACATCAAGCAGCTGCAAATTTGGGCAGATTGAAGCAAACAATTTGATAGTTTCGTCGTTCAACCATCGATTGTTAGCCAAATGGAGAGACTTCATTCCCATTCGAGGGTTTACAACAGAATCCCTAAAAGAAGTACATTTCTCTACACCGAGTAATCCAATATATGTGTATTCCATTCTTATCTCATTTAGGAAAGGACAGTTTTCAACAAGTGCAAATAAGGTCGATTCTGTGAGTTGCGTGCAATGACTAAGGTTTATAGATACCAAAGATAAAAGATACTTGGATAACTCAGCAACACGCTGATCATTTAGAAACATAAGATTTTGAAGATCCAAATGCCGTAGAAAATGAGACTTAGATGACAAGTACAAGAGTCCCGTATAAGTATAGCCGCGACAACATCTGAGCACAAGTCTGCTCAAAATTAGACCTTCATCTGCGAGAGATGTGAGTAATTGATCCGAGATATATGATAATGACAAATCAAGAACACTCAAACACTTCAAACTCCGTAGAGAATCAATTAACTCCATACCAATGTTCATCTCATTTGATAAATCAGTGCAGAAAGACCTCAAATATGGTCTCTCACGGATAGCAGAAGCAATGCCAATATTAGTTAAGTTTATGCACTCGAACATCACAAGCTCCTCAAGAAACTCACAATTTTTGCAAAGATGAAAAAGTGATGAGTCGTTAATATAATCACAACCGGAGAAATTTTAACCTTGCGGAGCTTAGGGAGCGCTAATGAAATAGCATTTATCTCAAAATCATCGTTGAAATTAATAATATCATCATCGAAAATAAGATATCCAGGTAAACTTAGGTCAAGTTCTTCAAGGAAAGGAAAGCTATCAGCAATAAGGAAAAGATCAGACTTACGGGTAGAAACAATGTTTGAACAAATGAGAGAGGTTAAAGTTGTAATCTTTTGAGAGAAAACTCGCAAACCATTTACGGGAATGGTCATGTTGTTTGAGATATTAAGTGATTTGACTTGCAGTGCCGGGAAACATGAGATTTGAGTGAGAAGCATGTCACGGTCGTACGTGAAGCGTCTGAGGTCGAGGGAGGTGAGGTTGGTGAATCTTTGGAGGAGACGAGGAAGGAAAGGGAGGGTTTGGTTAAAGATTGTAAGAGAGAATTTACAACGGTTGGTTACAGAGAGAAACTGTTTAGACGAGAGATGGAGATTGTAAGTAACGGTTGTGGTAGCCGCATTTGTTGATGAATATTTTGAATATACATTCCCAACACTCTTGTGGTAAATAAAGTTCATCTACTATTGCCATTGTTTTATTGTTATGTAACTGATTCATAAAGTCAAGAATGTGAGAATCAGTGGTGTGATACTTATATAAAGATATAAAACTAAAATCTTAACAAAAAAAAAAAAAAAACTAAAACTAAAACAAAATCCTATAAATTTGCTTATCAAAATGGAGATAGGAACAAATGTGACACCTAATTAATTGACACCAATTCATACTTATTTCACATGATAATTTTGATCTTAATTTTTATGTAATTAATTTGTGATTCACTGATAAAGGAATGGTCTTAATTTTCACATGATAATCTTGATTTTAATTTTTTTTTTTTTTTTTTGCTTTCGCACCGGTTCCGACCCACTAAAGGTGGGCGACTAATCCGGCTCGTGCGTAGAGGCATGCGCACTGGCCAAGCGTTGTTCCCCTGGGAATCGAACCCGGTATTCCCCGGATACGTCCTTGGAAGGAGCTCCTTGCCACTTGAGCCCAATCAACTTGGTTGATTTTAATTTTTATGTAATGTAACTAATTTGTGATATTCACCAATAAGGGAAAGTTCTTAATTTTGATGTAATTAATTTGTGATTTCACTGATAAAGGAATGTTCTTAATTTTCACATGATAATCTTGATTTTAATTTTTATGTAATGTAACTAATTTGTATGGCTTTATCTACTAAATATTGTTGTAAAAGATTATTAAACCTCTCTACTTTTTTTGATTTTTTTATTTTCTGCTAATCGATAAAAATTCAACATTGTACAATAAAATTATTTTTATTGTTAACAAAAGAGAAAATATTGTACAGTAAAAGATTAACATGGTTTCATAAATCCATAGAAAGTTTAGAGATAATTATCATCTGTATTTTATTTTGGTAAATAATTTTTTTTATACGAATTTTGGTAAATAATTTTTAAGGGTGCTATAAAATCATATAAAGTGTTGTTAAAAATTAATAATCAGAAGTTCTAGCTTAACTGACAAAATGCCGAAATTGTTATGCCGAACGTCGTGACTCAGATTCAAACCCGGAACCTCACAATTGTGTGAGTTTAATTTCAATGGATTACCACTTCATCTGAGACAAAAAAAAAATTAATAATCAAAGTCTCATAGAAACTTAGAGATTGTAAAAAAAAAAACTTAAAGAGGGACACCGAGGAAATTAAAGGTTATAATGTTGGCAAATCATACTTATTTTTTTACGAAATCAAATAATACAATTTCTTGTGATACTAATAAATCATTTGGGAGTTTTTTTATAATAATTCGTTTAATTATAAAAAAAATTCGTTTAATTATAAAAAAATGGGTTTTTCTATCATGTGCAAAGTTGTACATGTTAAGAAGTTTAAAATAGTAAATTTGCATTGTAACTTGTGCATTTTATATTAAATTTATAAATTTTTAATAAATAATTGTTGTTTTCAATTAAAAATTACTACTTTTAGCTACTTTAATATGTGCAATGTTGCACATGTTAGACAAACCCTAAAAAAATTATGGGCATGAGACAAAGGCAAATAAATGACCATAAACATAAGATTTGCTTCCGTAACAAAAATTAAAAAGGAAAACATTGGACAAAAATAAATGGAAAACAAATATGGAATATTTGATTATATATTTATGATGATAAAGATTGGACAAAAATAAATGGAAAACAAATATGGAATATTTGATTATATATTTATGATGATAAAAAATTTTTTAATTAGGTGGGATATATAGTATTTGTTGAGAATGGATCCCCTCAAGTGCACTTGAGGGTAAATTTTTTTTTTCAAACCATTGATTTGAGAGAAAAGAGAGAAAAGAAAAAGTAAAAAGGTGAATTTAATGGTGATGATACTCCCTCCGTCCCATTTTAATTGAGCCATTTTGACTATAGACATTATTCATATATCTCGTTTTGACTATATTTTTCTATTCATAAATAAAAATAAATATTAGCATATAAGATTTTGTTGGATTCGTCTCGATTAGTATTTTTAAAATATCAAATTTTTATAATTTTCACTAATATATAATTAAAGATATTAATCGTTAAAATTTTGCATTGACAAACGTGAAACAATCATCTGACTCAATTAAAATGGGACGGAGGGAGTATAACAATTGAGACAATTGAGGAAAAAAAATTGAGAGAATTCATTCTCGTATTTGTTGTCCATTAATTTTGGTCATAATTTTAAACCTTTAGATTAAATGAAACGAGCGAATGAGATTTCTTTTCAAATAAATTTTAATACTTTGGTGTTATTTGATTAGAGCTGTCAACATGAGTCTAGATCGGCCCACTAGCCCTGAAGTTAACTAAATCGAAAAGTTACATAATTTATAATTTATTTTGTAAGAAATAAAAAAAATAAAAAAATCTCCGTAAAACATCAACAAAAAACAAATAATTCAATCAAAAAATAAGAAGATGATGCTGAATCACAGTGCAAAGCAAACTTCGCGGCCTAAATAACTTCAAGACTAGTGGGCCGATCTAGACCCATATTGACAAGTACAAAATAATGTTGATTTTGACAAGTACAAAATCACATTATGCATATCTAGGAAAGGACGGATTTTAACGAGTACAAAATAATGTTGATTTTGTGAGTCTCCTACAATGACTAAGGTTTATAGATACCAAATTAAAAAGATACTTAGACAACTCAGCATCACGGTAGTCATTTAGAAAAATAGCTTTTTGAAGATCCAAATGTTGTATAAAACGAGACATAGATAACAAGTACCGAATTCCAATATAATAACCTATGAAGCCCCAATACTTCAAAAATGGCGAAGTATCGTGTTCGATACGTGTCCGATATTGATATTCGTATCGGAGAGTATCAGATAATTAAAATTATTTTTTTAAAAAAATAATTACCGATACGTGTCGGATACTTCTTCGATACACGTATCAGAGAAGTATCGGGAAAATAATATTTTTTTATGATAGAAATGGAGGAGATGAGACTTATACAATCTGTGTTTCCTCTTAAATAGTGAATGTTAGAGGATGATGTTCTTTAGAGATTGACAACTATGTGTTTTTTGGGTGGTATTGATGATTTTTTTTATAGTAATAATTATCCTTTTTGGGTAGTACTTAATTAACTTGAGATATGTAATTGTCACTTGTTTGCTCAGCTTGAGTAATTTGAATGTTAATTTATTATCTTTCTCGATTTTTGTTATGTTTATATATTTTGTATTTGTATATTTAATTTTAAATTTATTTTTAAACAACGTATCGCGGCCGTATCGTATCGAGAATTTTAAAAAATTTCTCGTATCGCCATATCGGTATGTATCATATTGGTATCGTGTCACGTATCCAGACTTCATAGATAATAACTATAGCCGGTACATCGTCTTAGCATGAGTCTTAGGAGAAACTAAACATATAATATAAAAATTAAGTAAGAACTAAACTCCATCGTACATACCTTTAGGACATGATCTCTATATGTATTATATTACATGGCAATCTCTAAATGTTTTATTTTATCTAATAATCATTAAATATGGTTTATAGTAGCATGAGAGATCTGTTCTTTGAAGGTGACTCCAACCATTGGATTAAGTTTAATCTCAAGTTTGATGTGGTTGGAAACTCAAAGGTCGAGTGGTGCAATGTTTGGGCATGGGCGTGCCATCACATTTGGATGTGGCGCAATAAAACCCAACATATAGAAGGATTTGTGAGGCCTAGTAATCCATCTCATATTATTTTGAAGAAAGTTAGAGATTACCATATGGCAGAGAAGACTACTGATGTCGTGGAAATGAAGCATAACATGGTTTTTGTGAAGTGGTCACCTCCAAGGGAGGGTTGGGTTAAGTTGAATACAGATGGTTCTTGCCAAAATGGAAGTCGTATTGGATGTGGTGGTGTTATAAGGGGAAAGGATGGTGAGTGGTTTGGAGGTTTTTGCTAAATTTATAGGCCATGGAAATGCATATTTAGCGGAATTATGGAGTGTTTTGGAGGGATTAAAGCTTGCTCGAAGACTAAATTTCCAAGCAGTGGAGTTGCATATTGATTCTCTAACTGTTGTGCGTAATATTATGTCCAATAAGAGCATCACTCATGTTGGGAAATCTCTTGTAGATCGTATAAGAAGATTTATTGAGCTGGAGTGGAAAGTTGTGGTTCATCACTCTTATCGTGAAGCTAATTCTTGTGCGGATGCCTTAGCAGATCATGGATGTATGATGGAACATGGAATTTTATTTTTTGAGAAGTGTCCGACTAATTTTAGTCATTTGCTTCTTGTTAATATAATGAGGATCTCTACCCCTCATTTAATTCATTTGTAATTTTTCATTCTCTGGGCTCGAGTCCTCTTTCTTATAAAAAAGAAAAGTAATCATTACACAAAGTTACTGCTTTATTTTCTCTGCCAATCTCTCAAGCCAACTTCATGTAAGTATACATTTTGGAAAGTCAAGCATTAACATATTAAAATGAGGTACTGTATTTGCAGTCCAATGATTTGAAAAAACAGTGATGTGTGCTTCAAGGTGGAAATTTTTCATTAAATTGTTATCATCAGAATATTTCTTTTAACAATGGCCATATATATTAAATTGCAAATCACAAGAAGGAGATGCAATCAACAACAACAGTAAAAATAAGATTAAGGATATAGCTTTGGAATATATAGCAATGCATACAAAAACACTGCTTGCAATTTCTTTTACCACAAGAAAGCTATATCTACACACAACACAAGGTTCTTAATTTCTTTTTGAACATGATTTATGTCACATTGAGTTTCCTCTACTTCTAAACAACAATAAAAACCAAAACCAAAATGTGTGATTATTGTTCAAAAAAGAAAAAAATACAGCAAGTAGGATTTTCTTCACATAGATGCCATAATTTAATAACTGTCATAAAAATGAATAATAAAATTTAGGGACTGATAAAAATTGAAATGTTGAAAAATAAAGATAAAATTAGAAATAATTCCTTTAGCGCTTTCAGAATACTAACAAAGAAAGCAGCCATGATCCGATAAGGGTTTCCACTTGGTGTCGTAAGGACGAAAATGAGAGGGAGCCACAATCTTTCGCAATGATGGCCTTGACAATACCATCACTAACCATATATCAACATCATCAGCCATTTCGTAACAATAACGCAAATTTATCTCTTTCAGTTGTGTGCAATTTTCAATCACTTGCTTCACTCCCTTAGTTGTGACAAGAAAACACCCTTCCAAATTCAATTGTAGTAACCGTGAGCAACTCTTTGAGATCGCATAGAGTGTTTTATCATCAATTCTTGTCCTGGACAAGTTTAACACCTCTAATGTAGGAACTTCGAAGTTCAACCTGTTGTATAATTGACCTACAAAACATAATAATAAACAAATATATATCTCTATTATATACATTACGAGATTCCCACGGAGCTTTCTCGTGCAATCTCAATAGTAATTGCTTATGTGGCATTCAATTAAGCTTTTCTTGCTTAGGTGTCATTCAGAGTTTTTAGCTTAAAGTATGTTGTTCGAATCCCACTGGCAACAATAATTGAATTTTTATAATATTTTAAGGAAATTACTTTATAATTACTAACAAAGGTATGTTGTTCGAATCCCATTGACAACAATAATTGAATTTTTATAATATTTGTTTTTGTAAAAACTCTTTCAAATATTTTTTTTTTCTTTTTGAAGAAACTTTTTCAAATATTTTTTTTTTAACTCGCAATTTTTTTATTTTTTGTAAAAACTCTCTCAAATATTATATACTATCTTTTTTTTAGAAACTCTCAGAAATATTATATTTTTTTTATAGAATCTCTAAAATATTATATTTATATATATATATATATATATATGCACATTTTTTATTGGTAAACCAAAGGTATCATCCGTGCGCAATTGCAGAGATTAATTAAACCCCCAGATTTACCTAAGATCTATTTAAGGGATTGACCTCTCCTAAGAAATGATTCTCCATATGCACCGGTTAGAATCGATTTCAAGACCAAATGGTTAAGGGGCCCAAGTATCTACCACTTGTGCGACACTATCTTGATACATTTTTTTAATATTTTAATTTTGTAAAATGAAGAAACATTTATATTTAGATTACTTTGAAACAAATTGAAAGAAGAAAGTACACTATTTTTTTCATGGATAAGATCACTCGAAAATTTTGAATTCCGACGGCGGGAGTTATCCATATTTTCATATTTAATATTTTATCATGGGGATCATTTATTAAAGATTTTATTTAGCACGATAAAAATATCCTCCAAGATGAAAAGTGTAAGTAGAAGATAGTGATAACTTAACACGAGAATTTTATTGACATTCATTAAAAAAATACTCGAATTAACAACTATTTTATTGTTGATGGAACTCCTATAGAGTATTGCGATGGAGATAGGAGAGAGAGAGAGAGAGAGAGAGAGAGAGAGAGAGAGAGAGAGAGAGAAGAGAGAGAGAGAGAGAGAGAGAGAGAGAGAGAGAGAGAGAGAGAGAGAGAGAGAGAGAAATCAGTGGTATAATATAATAGAAAATTGATAACATTTCCCACCCCACTATTAAAAATACACATTGACTAATTAAAATTTGAATTTCGACTAAAGGTTTTTTTTCATATTATGTGTCCATCGCACTTTCATTAAATTACATATGGCTGATGAAATCTGTGGAAAATCTAAAATAAATTAATCATTTTGATTTTTTGTAATGTATGCTATTTTAAACTTTCCATAACCTTCTAAATAATATAAAATGAAAAAAAGACATAGGCAACCTTCAAAAGAAAAATAACATATGGAAATAAATATTATTGAAAAAAATAAAAATTATCCCGTGTTTTACAATGAACCTAATGTAAGTTTTTTATAAAGAGTCGGCACGAGATGAAAAAAAAATCATGGTATATTTTAATTTTATGGGCACTAGGGGTGAGCACGAACCCGCAACCCGACTCGAAACCGACATAACCGCCAACATATGGAAGCACTCGGTCGGGTGCGGGTCGGGTCTCGGGTCAACAATTGTGAAAAATCGGTCATGAACGGTTGTATACGGGCGGGTGCGGGTCTCTAAAATTTATTTCTTCATAACCGAAACCGACCGAACAATTACTAAAATATAAATTTTTTTTTTCTTCAGTTTTGAGCACCTCTTAATCTCTTATACTCTTTGTTTGTTAATTTTGTCTATCTTTGATAGAGAAGAAAAATGTTATATTTTACAAGTTTATGCTTGTAATAGGTTGATAAAGGAGATGTGAAAGATAATATTCTAGATTTATATTAATTTTTACTTCTCATCTACTATCTATTATTGTCGTTGGATTAACAAATTTGAAACAAAATAATTGCATCCCATCATTTTTATTGTATCATTTGTTGTAGTGTGTACAAAATATTTAACTATTTGAAGAATAATATTTTTTTGATCAATGAAATTTAAGATGTAACAACAAAGTTTATGTAACCCGTTAAAACCGATCCGCTATACCCGCCACCCGTATTACCCGAACCCGAACAAACCGAAAATATAGACGGTCGGAATTGGGTCCAAATTAAGAGGCCGCGGTTTTTATCAGTTTTACAATTTTCGGCCCGAATCCGACCGAACCCGACCGATGCTCACCCCTAATGGGCACGATCCCAAAAAATCTTAAGGCCATGAAAAATCAAAAAATATTTTCATTTGAGAATGAGTTTATAATTATTTTATATTTATAGGATCACTATATAGTTTCGGGGATGAAGATGGGATAATGAATCTATCTAATAATAGTGTAAAATGGGAAACGAAATAATACTCTTTATCTCGCTTTATTCTGTAACATCGTTAAATCTATATCATGCAAAACATATCTCAATTTTACCTTAGAATTTTAAACAAAATAATTAATCAAATAATATATATAAATAATATTAAAAAAGAAAATAATCCCGTGCACGGCACGGGTTAACATACTAGTAAGAATATAAACATCAAATAAATATGACAAAAATATACGAGTATTGAAATATCAAATAAACTTATCTTTCTCAATTTAGTCCTCAAGATTGTCACATAATTGAGACCTAAGATTATCATAATAATAAACACGTAAGAAAATAATCATCAAATAAAAATTAGAATCAAATAAAGTAGAGATAATGAACTTATCTTTTGATGAAAGCTTTAAACTCATGAACTGCGGATATCCTGCAAAATAGAGTAATAACCTGAGGCGTGACAAAGTCACTGTCCTTAAGGATTTATCCGCTGTATATTTGCGCAAATCCTTCAGGATTCAACAGGTCCTTCCCAAGTATGAATCATACTCGAGGTGACAGAACAACTTGAATTCACTAAGTGCTGACAATGTAACTCAGAAAGATAAACTCAATTGTATATGAAAGAAGAAAATAATTTCACTATTTTTATAGTATGGTTTTGATCTCATTGGGAAGTAAGGCAATATGTTCTCCAACCGTATATATCATCATCATGAGAAAAACTTTTCTATCATTATAACCATAATGGCTATTAACTAGGAGTAAATGGGTAATGATACCAAAAGGAAAGTAACGTATACTTTGGCCAAGTAAAACATGTTGAACAAATCATTATTAGTAATATTAATTCATTTGAAAACTATAAATAAATAATATTAAATAACTTTAAAATAAATTATTTTGATAAAATATACAACACAACCCATGTAGGTTTTATGGCAATAACTTAAATTCAAATGCACAATTTTATAACATCTTAAAACTTCAACAATACCTTCTTCAGATATGCAACTACAATTGCTTACATCAAGCAGCTGCAAATTTGGGCAGATATGAAGCAAACCATTTGATGGTTTCATCATTCAAAAATGGATTTTTAGCCAAATAGAGAGACTTCATTTCCATATGAGCAGAGTCCGTCAAAGAGCTAAAATTCGCTACACCGAATTTTCCAATATTAGTGTATTCCATTATTATCTCTTCTAGGAAAGGACAGTTTTCAACAAGTGCAAATAAGGTTGATTCGGTGAGGTTCGTACAATGACTAAGGTTTATAGATATCAAACTTAAAAGATACTTAGACAACTCAACAACACGGTGATCATTTAGAAACATAGAATCTTGAAGATCCAAATGTTGTAAAAAACGAGACATAGATAACAAGTACAAGATTCCTGTATAACTATAGCTGGTACAATATCTTAGCACGAGTCTTCTCAAATTTACACCTTTGTTTGCAAGAGATGAGAGTAATTCATCTGAGATACATGAGAACGGAAAATCAAGACAACTCAGACACTTCAAACTCCGTAGAGAATCATTCAATTCCATACTACTGTTCATCGCTCTTGATAAATTAATGGAGAAAGATCTCAAATTTGGTCTCTCGCGGATAGCAGAGGCAATGCCAATACCAGTTAAGTTTTTGCAATCAAACATCACAAGCTCTTCAAGAAACTCACAATTTTTGCAAAGATGAAAAAGGAATGAGTCATTAATAATACAATTACAACCTGATAAATTAACCTTGCGGAGCTTAGGGAGCGCTAATGAAATAGCATTCATCTCAAAATCACCATCGAGACTAATATATTTAGGTAAACTTAGGTTAAGTTCTTTGAGAAAAGGAAAACAACCAGCAATGAGGAAAATATCTGACTTACGGATGAAAACTTTTGAACAAATGAGAGAGGTCAAAGTTGTAATCTGTTGAGAGAAAACTCCCAAACCAAATACGGGAATCGTATGGTGGTTTGAGATATTAAGTGATTTGACTTGCAAGGGAAAACAAGAGATTTGAGTGAGAAGCGTGTCACGGTCACCCGTGAAGCGTGTGAGGTCGAGGGAGGTGAGGTTGGTGAATCTTTGGAAGAGTCGAGGAAGGAAAGGGAGGGTTTGGTCAAAGATTGTGAGAGAGAATTTACAACGGTCGATTATAGAGAAACTGTTTCGAGACCATAGAGAGAGATGGTAAACAGCTGTCGTCGCCGCATTTGTTGAGGAGTATTTTGAATATATATTCCCAACACTCTTCTGGTAAATAAAGTTCATCTACTATTGCCATTGTTGTTTCTTATTTTTATGGAATGTGATACTCAATAGTGGTGTGATGCCATAACCTAAAATATATATATAGAGAGAGTGGAGAGAGATTCTACTAAGATCCATGAACCTATGAACTATTAGTTTGTCACCTTATGATCTATGAATCTTGCCTCCAAAAAAATAAAAGGATCCATGAATCTATGAATTTAATTAGGATTTGCTTTAGATTAATTTGCTTATAATTTATTTTTTTCCGAAGACTTGATTTTAATTTTATTTTTTGTCCAGTTTTTATTTAAAATTTTAATAAGATAAAAAAAATTGAATAAGATCAAATTTGATTTTGATTGAAATCTGAAATTATTTGGTTTTTTTTTTACATGAAATTATTTGGTTTGCTAATAAATGATAAAATTGAAAGAAAAATTAAAATTGAATGAGTAGGGCAAAAAATTTCGAGTAATGTTGCACGGTGGAGTAGTTGCGACATTACTCGCAACTTCTTAGCAACTTCTTTGATTCTGATAAAGATAAACACACTACCTGCAATTTCTTTGATCACAAGAATGACAGTATCTAATAATATTGCCAGATCAAGAGAGCATATATGTCAAACTAATATCTGTCATAAAAATTAAAAATGAAATTTAGGGACAAATAAAGATTGAAATAATAATGTAATAATAAAGATAAAATTACATATAATTGTTTTAGCACTTTTCAGAATACTAACAAAGAAAGCATCCATGATTCAATAAGGGTTTCCACTTCCTATGATTAGGAAAAAAATGAGGAGGAGTCATAATCTTTCTCAATGATGGACTTGACAATACTATCCCCATCCATAACCCAACACCAACAGATACTTTGCAACAATCCCGCAAATTAATCTCTTTTAATCGTGTGCAGTTTTTTACCACTTGCTTCACTCCCTTCTTTGTGATTTTATAACATTTTTCCAAATCCAATTGTAATAGCCCTGGGCAACTCTTTGAAATCGCGTAGAGTATTTTATCATCGATTCTTGTAAATGACAAGTTCAACACCTCCAACTTAGGAACTTGAAAGTTCATCCCACTTAGGTTCACATCTCGACAAAAACTTAAATTCAAATGCACAATTTTACAACATCTTAAAACTTCAAAAATACCTTCCGTCGATATCCAAGTACAATTGCTTACATCAAGCAGCTGCAAATTCGGGCAGATTGAAGAAAACCATTTGATGGTTTCATCGTTCAAAAAAGGAGTGTAAGCCAAATGGAGAGACTTCATTTCAATATGAGTAAAATCCATCGAAGAGCTAAACTTCTCTACGGCGAATTTTTTTCCAACGTAAGTGTATTCCATTCTTATCTCGTCTAGGAAAGGACAGTTTTTAACAAGTGAAAATAAGGTTGATTCCGAGAGTCTCCTACAATGACTAAGGTTTATAGATACCAAACTAAAAAGATACTTAGACAACTCAACGACACGGTGATCATTTAGAAACATAGCATTTTGAAGATCCAAATGTTGTAAAAAACGCGACATAGATAACAAGTACAAGATTCCAGTATAACTATAGCCGTCACAACGTCTTAGCACGAGTCTTCTCAAATTTACACCTTTGTGTGCAAGATATGAGAGTAATTCATCCGATATATATGAAAACGACAAATCAAGACAACTCAAACACTCCAAACTCAGTAGAGAATCGATCAATTTCATACTGATGCTCATTGCTTCCGATAAATTAATGGAAAAAGACCTCAAATTTGGTCTCTCGCGAATAGCAGAAGCAATGCCAATATCAGTTAAGTTTTTGCAATTAAACATCACAACCTCCTCAAGAAACTCGCAGTTTTTGCTAAAATAAAGAATTGATGAGTCGTTAATACAATAATTACCAGATAGATTAACCTTGCGGAGTTTAGGGAGTGCTAATGTAATAGCATTTATGTCAAAATCATCGCAGAAATCAATATCTTTGGGTAAACTTAGGTCAAGTTCTTCAAGTAAAGGAAAACCTTCAGCAATGAGATAAAGGTCAGATTTGTGGATATAACCAATGTTGGAACAAACGAGAGAGGTCAAAGTCGTAATCTTTTGAGAGAAAACTTGCAACCCATTTGCGGGAATACTGTCGTGGTTAGAAAGATTAAGTGACTTGACTTGCAAGGGAAAACTTGAGATTTGAGTGAGAAGCGCGTCACGACCACGTGTGATGTGTGTGAGGTTGAGGGAGGTGAGGTTGGTGAATCTTTCGAGCAGGCGAGGAAGAAAAGGGAGGGTTTGATCAAAGATTGTGAGAGATAATGGAAAACGGCTGGTTACCGAGAGAAACTGTTTCGAGAGGAAGGAGAGAGACGGTAAATAACGGTTATGGTCACGGCATTCGTTGAGGAATATTTTGAATATACATTCCCAACAATCTTCTGGTAAATATAGTTCCTTTACTATTGCCATTGTTGTTGGTTTTTTTTTTTTATGGAATGTGATACATAACCTAAAATATAATAGAGAGAGGAGAAGAATGTTCCTAAATTATATTTATGATGAAGATACGCATTGTATCTTCTAAACTAAAACAGAACAAACAGAATATTCCAATAAATTTGCCTATCACAATGATATGGTAAATCAATTATCAAAGCATATCTATGAAACAGATTCTCCTAAATTGAAGCATACGTTTTCTCAAAATAAATATTTTTATTTTTTTTGAGTAAAAACTAAAAAGGAAGATCCATTGAATCTATGAATTAGAATTTGATTTGGATTATCCCCGTAAACTAAGTTGGTTGGGACATTGCATTTTATAGGCGGGAGTCGGGATTCGAACCCAAACATATCACTTGTCCACTTTTATTTTTAGGCTATCTAACCAAAAAAATTTGATTTGGATTAAAATTGATTTAATTTTTATTTATTTATTTTATTCCAAAGATTTGATTCATATTTGAATTTTTTTTTTGATTTTAAATCTCAATAGAATAAGATCAAAAAATATTATTGAATAAGATCAATTTTTTTTTACTAAGAATAAGATCAAAGTTGATTTTATTTTAAATTTTTTTGATCAATTAGCCTATAAGTGGATGTATCAGGTTTGAAGCCCGGTCTGCCGCATACTACATGCAATGTTTTTACTAATTGAATTATGTTCACGGGGATTGGTTATTGTCCATAAAGACAATCTTTATGGACCGTCCATAAACCAATCAAAAGACAACAACTGTACTCATGCGCCCCCCATTTTACTCGCGCGCCCCCCATATTACTCACACACCCCCATAAGTGAGGAAAAATTCTCATGCACCCCCCAAATTTCTCACGCACCCCCCAAATTTCTCGCGCACCCCCCAAATTTTTCATGCACCCCCAAAATTCTCGTGCACCCCCTAAATTTCTTGTGTACCCCCAAATTTCTCGCGCACCCCCCCAATTTCTAATGCACCCCCCCAAATTTTTCATGCACCCCCAAATTTTTTTTTTTCCCCACACATTTCTAGCCTAAACCATTTTGTTGTGGGAATGGTTTCACATATATACACTCCAAAATCATTAAGTGCATAAGATGGTTTTGAAGTACAACCTATAATTAGAATCATTATTTTTTATTTTTTTTTGGGTACAATTATAATCATTATTTAAAATCATTTAACAATAATTTTGGTTTCTTATATAAGACAATCTAAATCATTTAATCACAATTATTATTTTTATTCTAATTATAGGGTTGTACTCCAAAACCATTTTATGCACCTATTGGTTTTTTATTACAACCATCTGAAACCATTCTCACAGCAAAATGGTTTAATGGTTTTTTATTATAATCATTATTTTTTAGTTTTTTGGTACAATTATAATCATTACAGTATTTAAAACCATTTAACAATAATTTTGGTTTTTCATATAAGACAATCGAAACCATTTCTATTTTAATTATAGGGTTGTAATCTAAAACAATCTTATGCACTTAATGGTTTTTGAGTGCATATCTCTGAAACCATTTCCACAGCAAAATGGTTTAAGATAGAAATGTGGAGGGGATCAAAAAAAAAATTGGGGGGCAAAAGTCATATGGGGGTCTGCGAGAAATTTGGGGGGTGCATGAGAAATTTGGGGGGTGCATAAGTAATTTGGGGGGTGCACGAGAAATATGGGGCGCTAGTCAGTTGGGGGGCGCGCGAGAAAGTTGGGGAGTGTGTGAGTAATATGGGGGGCGCGCGAGTAAAATGGGGGGCGCATGAGTAAAGTTGTTGTCTTATGATTGGTTTATGGACGGTCCATAAAGATTGTCTTTATGGACAATAACTTTGCCCATGTTCACGGACATAAAAAACTATTTATTTAAATCTAAAATCATTTGGTTTGTTAAAAATGATAAATTGAAAGAGAAAAAACATTTTTTAGCCCCTAAGAAAAATAAATCGGGACAACATAGTTCTTACGTTCTTTATTCGTTATTTGGTTGATGCAGGAAAGAAAAGAAATTGAAAAAAAGAGAAGAAATAATGATGGTTTAGTAGTTTCGTATTGGAGAAAATGAAAGAAATATGTATAATTATAACCCTATTTATATATAATTCGACATAAATAATTGAGTTAAATATATTTTTGGTCTCTATAAAAAGGTGACCTTGTAACTAAGTATGATTCCAACTCCATCATACATACCTTTAGCACATGATGATCTCTATATGTATTATTACATGGCAATCTCTGTTTTATTTTATCTAATAATCATTACACAAAGTTACTGCTTTATTTTTCCTGCTAATCTCTCAAGCCAACTTCAACTTCATGTAAGTATACATTTTGGAAAATCAAGTATTAACATATTAAAATGAGGTACTGTATTTGCAGTCCAATGATTTGGAAAAAAAAGTGATGTGTGCTTCAAGTTGGAAATTTTTCATTAAATTGTCATCATCAGAATATTTCTTTTAACAATGGCCATATATATTAAATTGCAAAGCACAAGAAGGAGATGCAATCTTTCACAGTTACAATCTTAGAAAATATGTTTCATTGTTGGCAGCTATGGATGATTACAAAAAGATTAAGCTCAGAGAAACTACAAAGGAAGATGCATAAAGTCTTGCTTTGGATACATGGCAATGCATTATATCAATAATAAACATCAAAACCAGAATGTGCTTATTGTTGAAAAAAAAAAGGAAAAATACAAATGAAGATAATAATAAAGATAAATTACTAATAATTATTGCTTTGGCACTTTCAAAATACTAAGAAAGAATGCATCCATGATTCCATAAGGGTTTCCACTTCCTATGATTAGGAAAAAAATGAGGAGTCATAATCTTTCTCAATGATGGACTTGACAATACCACCCCCATCCATAAACCAACGTTAACAGATACTTTGCCACAATGCCGCAAATTTATCTCTTTTAGTCGTGTGTAATTTTTTACCACTTGCTTCACTCCCTCCTCCGAAATACTATAACATTTTTCCAAATCCAATTGTAATAGCCCAAAGCAACTCTTTGAGATCACATAGTGTTTTATCGTCAATTTTTGTCATTGACAAGTTCAACACCTCCAATTGAGGAACTTTGAAGTTCATCCCATGTAGGTTCACATTTGGACAAGAACTTAAATTCAAATGCATAATTTTACATTTTCTTAAAACTTGAACAATACCTTTAGATATGCTCACACAATTACTCAAGTCAACCAGCTCCAAATTTGGACAGATTGAAGCAAACAATTTGATGATGTTATCAAACAGAAATCTATTGGAAGCCAAATGGAGAGACTTCATTTTCATTCGAGGGTTTACAACTAAATCCATCAAAGAACTATACTTCTGTAAATCTAAAACCATTTGTCCAATACCTGTGTTTTCCATATAGATCTCATTGAGCAAAGGACAACAAGTGTAAACAAGGTAATTTCGCTGAGATTCTCACAATGACTAAGATTTATAGACACTAAATTACCAAGAAACAAAGACAACGTGTGATAAACGAAATTATCCTGAAACTTAGCGTTTTGAAGATCTAAATGTTGTATAAATTGACACTTCGATAACAAACGATGGATTCCATCAGAACTATAGCCGGTGCAATGGTCGAGCACAAGCCTCTTCAAAGGAAGACCTTTCATTGCAATTGAATCGAGTAGATCACCCTTGATATGCAAATACGACAATTCAAGACAAGTCAAACCCTTCAAACTAACCAGTGAGTAAATGAAATGTGGAGTAAAGTTGGATACACGGTTTTCGATTTTGAGAGTATTAGTAATGGATAAAGAACTCAAACGTGGTCTCTCGCGAATGGCAAAAGCAATGCCATCGTGGGTTATGAAGAAATTGTTCGGTATCACAATCTCTTGGAGAAACTCACAATTCTTACACAAGTGTAAAAGCATTGAGTTGTTTATATAGAAATAACCAGATAGATTAACCTTGCGGAGTTTAGGAAGTACCAAAAACATAGCATTTAGCTTAACATAACTATTTTTAGGGTTACTAAGGTCAAGTTCTTCAAGAAAAGGGAAGCAATCAGAAATAACAACCAAGTCATTGTTGTGGAGAGAAACAATGTTGGAACATGTGAGAGAGGTCAAAGTTGTAATCTTTTTAGAAAACTCTCGAAACCCATGAGCAGGAATTGTATGTTGGTTGGGGAGATCGAGCGATGTGAGGTTCAATGGGAAACAGGAAATTTGGCAAAGAAGCCGGTCAAGGTCACCTTGGAAGCGTGCGAGGTTGAGGGAAGTGAGGTTTGGGAATCTTTGGAAAAGTCGAGGAAGGAAAGGGATGGTTTCATTAGAGATTATGAAAGATAATCGAAAACGGTTGGTTACGGAGAGAAACTGTTTGGAGAGAACGGAGAGAGGTTGTAAGTAACTATTGTAGTCACCGCATTCTTTGAAGCATATTTTGAATATACATTCCCAACAATCTTCTGGTGAATATAGTTCCTCTACTATTGCCATTGTTTTTTTTTTTTTTTTTAATGTGATACTAAGTGGTGTGATGAGATAACCTGAAATATATATAGGGTGGTGTCTAAGATGTACCACTTCACCGGTGAGTCATTTAAATTAAAACATGCAAATATGCCCGTCACTGTCACAACAATTCATTCTTCTTCTTCCACCAAAATTTATTTCTTTTCTTTTTTTTTTTTTTTTAAATTATCTGCAAGCCAACATCTGATCTTCATCTCTTTGTCTTCTTCTTCCCTACCAAAATAAGGATTTGACTCAACACCAAAACTAAATTAAATTCTCAAATAACAAAATAAGGGTTTGATTTTGATTTTGATTTCAATTTCAAAAATATTTTGTCTAACTCCAAATTAGAATACCAAATAATAAAATTAGGGTTTGATTTTGATTTCAATTTCAAAACAACAACATCATTGGCAGGACCGAGTCTATACTACCAACCATGAGCAATTCTCTTGCACCTTCCTAAGAGAATCTTTGAGTTTTGCGTCAATAGAATAAACCTTTTAACTAGCAAGTAGCAACCCTTTTATTCCTCTACGTGTTTTCTTTAAATTGGATTAATTTAGAATTGAAGACTCACATAGTGCAAAGAGAGGACAAAGAGGGATTCGATTCAGTAAAAAGAAATGTCCAGTTTTCTTTCTCTTGCGATGGAGAAAACAGAGAATGCAAAGTAAAAGAGATTAGATTCAGTAATGAGGGGAAGATTAAACAAGGAGGGATTGAGTGAAGGAAAGCTTATGTGTTAGTCTTTATTTTTTAATAGATCCGAGCCTTTCAATCATTTTAATAGATCCAATGGTATATTTTTAATGGTACACCGGTGAGGGACTTAATGGCTCCCTCACCCTAAAAGCCAATATATATAGAGAGAGATGAGTAAAAAAGAAAAGAAGAATGTTGTAAATTATATTTATGATGAATATCCGAATTGTATCTCCTAAACTAAAACAGATTCCTATAAATTTTCCTATCACAATGACATAATAAATCAAATCATATCTATGAAACAGATTCTCCTACATTATAGCACTACGTTTTCTCAAAATAAAGACTCCATAGTTTTGTCACCCACAGGGTTTGATTTGATTTGAAAATTAGCGGTTTGCGTCTTTTTTAAAATGTTGTTAATCTTTATATGTATAGTATATTAAATAATTTTGGATTTATCTGAAATTTTATACAAATAATCTATATGATATAAACTTTCAATCCAACGGTAGATCTTATAAAATTTATATCGGTTAAAACGTTATTAAGAAGTGTAACATTTATATCGGTTAAAATATATATATATGCAACATATTCTAGTAAGATCCATGAACCTATGAATTACTCATTAGTTTGCCACCTTATGATCTATGAATCTTGCCTAAAAAAATAAAAGGATCCATAAACCTATGAATTTAGTTACTCCATCCGTTTTGTTTTAAGTATTCTTTTAGAATAGTAACATCAAATTAAGATAAGTGTATTTTTCCACATTATCTTCCTATTGTACCTTTATGTTAATTCACCAATCAATTCCTATTTTTTGCACTCTTTCCAATAAATTTATCATTATCTATACCAATATATAAATAGAATATCTCATTTCGCGTGGACTTTTCTTATTGCCACTTTTACCCTTCACTCTATTCAAATATTTGTATACGTTGAAAAATAACTTCCAAGTAAAAGTGGGTTTTCAGTTTTTTTTTAGTAATTTTTTTTTCTTAATAACTAATCACAACAAAAAAGAAGATTAACAATTTTTTTAGTAAAAAAAAAAATTCTTTTTCTTAATAACTATAAGCACAACAAAAAAGAAGGTTGCTTAAAAAAAAAAACAAAAAAGGAGGTTAAGTAGTTATCAATTAACTAAGCACAATAAAAAAAAGAGATTAAGTAGTTATCTATATTAGCACAATAGATAATGTCAATCACACAAACGTTTGACCGCTAGTACAAAATAAAATTTATATGTTATCTTTCTCTCGTAACAAACTATTGTTAGTTATTAATATATCCCTTTCTCTCATAACAAATAATTGTAAATTTTCTAAATATTATACACGTCTATTTAATTATTTTAAGTGAATATAACAACTATTCCAACTTCACATTAATCTGAAGCTAAGAAAAAAAGTTAACTTTCCTCCAACTCATTTAATCAAAATTAAGGTTTCAACTATGACTTCAACTAATGTTACATTCACACACATAGATTTTAATAGTGAGATTACTTATTTATCAGATTTAAATATTGATTTTGAAACATCGTTAACAAACCAATCTATAGTTGATTTAGAGAAGTCAGATCAAGATAACTCATAAGGGAGACAGAAGAGAGTAACAATGATACTGGTACAATATTTATCTTTCTATGTCTGTTTACTCTATCCTTTGTCATAACAAGAAACAAACTTTTTTATCTTGAGCCGCTTTTTTATCTTTCAAATGGTAGCCTTCAAGCATTTCCGACACCATCTTTACAAACATCTCTTTCCGGTAGCTCTAAAGCTCTTTTGTATTTTTTTCATAGTGAACTCCCATTTTTGCCCCCAAAAAGTGTAAGTAGCTCAGTGGAGGTATAATTTGGATTTTCAAGGTACCAACTGCTAGCTTGGGGGCTGTCAAAGGGAAGGGGGTCCTGGTACACCCTGTTGACATGGGAAAGACACTCATGGTACCAACTACTTATTCTGGGTCATATTCTTCTAAAAAAGAGCCATAGATGTTGCAAAAATCATACTCTTATATGTGTTTAATTATGTTTATATTAATTGTTTAAATAATATATAACAAAGTTGTTATGGTTCGGTTGTAATGTTGTCCTCTTGTTATCAAGCTTTCTAGTGTTCAACTCCTGCCCATGTCATTTTAGCTTTAACAAGTTTGACTACTACACCACAAAGATAAACTTTTTAAGAATGTATTCATCGTACGAAGTGCAATCTCTATGAATCCGTCAATTCGGTATCTAATCCCGCCCGGATTCGCATGACATGGTTGCTCCCGATAGACGAGCGAATCGTCCGCTAAAGCAATCTCTTTCCTCTATATATAACGGAGTGCAATGGTCTTATAAACTTTATCTAGTCTGCAGTTGCCACCGACGCGCAATACAACAACTCCTGCACCGAAAGTCTCACCAAAGATCATGTGGTTTGGCTAACCAGACTTTCAACGGCACCCATGGCAGCTATAGCCCAATAAAAACTTGGACAAAATTCATGCATATATTGTTAGGAACCATGACAAAAAATATTGCAATCAACACAATGTGTTATGACAATGAGACACGAGAGTTATAAAGTTTCTCAAAATTAGTTAAAAGATACCTAAAAAATATTTGCAATTGATGTCTCAACCTAATTTGTTATATTACTTTTCACGGTACAAAGATTCATATTTGTTATATTACTCGACAAATATGTGGAAAAAAAATGATTTTATAGTACTGAAGTGTGTTAGTAGTATTCGAAATAGAAGAAAAATTGATAAGAGTATTTTCATGCATATTGTTAGAAACCAAGACCAAAAAAATATTGCAATTAACATGATTTGTTATGGCATTGAGAGTGTTACTTTTAGATGCATTTATCGCACACAATAAAGGAAGTTAAATGAATATTAAGCGAAGATGTTAACATAAGAGACCGAATTAATGGGACGGCCCATTAGCCCACATTTCAGGTCGGGCCTAAACAAACTAGCCCAAATACACTCGAGCTTTTTAGATCCTAGTCCATATAAAAAATTTGGATTGGGCCAGGCAAGCCCATCGGGTTTTGGACCGCCCATATCAACATCTCCGTTGGGTTTTTGTTAAAAAAACACATGCTAATATATTTTCTACTAAGAGTTCTTTCACCATGTTTTTTCTCTGAAGTGAAAGAAGTCATTTTAAGTTTTTAACATCAAGCTTTCACTTCATAGTAGATTTCAATATCATATTAGATTAGTTTATTGCTTTAATGTGATTTTGAAATTCCTCAACCTTAGACTAATTGGTGGAGAATGAATCAGCTTTAATGCATTTGTAAAACTTTGAAATTTAGTTCCTGTTATGTGGTTTGATATGTTGGATTCAAAAGTTTATTTTCAAATTTTAACTTACTTGACTATTGTTTGTTTAGTTATTAACATGTTTCTTTTATGAGTTGCCTAAGGGTATAATTATAAAGTTCTTGAGTTTCAATGGACATATGACTTTAGAATATTGAATTCAAATGAATCTTTCTGTCTTTATCAGTATAATAATTTTCGAGTTCTAACACATCAGACACATTATCTATCAACTGAAGGACAATAGTACAGACTTTACTGCCGTGTAACTAGATTTTTCTGCTGTTAGGGTACTTCACCCGCCGTGTAACACTTCGTCCCACCGTTTCAGCCCAACTTCACATGGGCTGCCAGTGGCCTGCCACATTGATAACTCTATGTTTGACAATTTTTTTTAGTCCCCCTCAATCTATACTATATGTGGGTTTGCGGGTTATCTCTCGAATGCATTTAAATACTAATCAAATACGCATTATAACTTGGACAAAAAAAAATGTTAAAAACATAAGGTTCGGTACATTGTTAAAAATTAAGATTGAATGATTGATGTAGGTTTAGACCTCCTATCACTAATGAATGCTTCCTATCACTATTGCTGAAATTGTAATCCAAGCACCTTTTGTCTCAAAAAAAAGTTACAATTACTGGATCCCAATCTAATGATGTGTTTTACTTGGATCCTAACCTTAATTTACCGAAGTACTTGATTAAAATATTTAGGATTGATTATTCTTTAGAATCTTTGGGTTCTAGGTTTGAACAAGTGTTGTGGTACAAAGTCGATCGCCAAACGAAACAAAGTTATTTGATTTCTTTGTAATTTTTACTTCTTTTTTTTTTTGTATCATTTTACATTGGCTGTATCTTGATTATTGATGTTAACAATTTTATCTCAAATTTTCAATCACAGTCAGAATCTATATATATATATCTATCTTATTACAAGACACCAAGATCATATGAGGAGTCAAAAGTCATTTGTACGGTTGACGGTTGTTATTAGTCTAATGATGGTTGGGGGAGCAATAAGTGAGTGGTAATAGATCATGGATATGAAGATATTCACACTTGAGAAAATATGTTGAGATCTATCAAGTGTAAATTAAATTTCACATTGGTTGAAAAGTGAGATGACTCATAAATTAAATATCTTAAAGTTTTTAGGTGTAGTGTAGCATTAAAAAGTCAGTTGTATGATTGTTCAAGATTCAATATGTCGATTCAATGTACACTGATATAATTAGCATGTCAACAAAAAATGGGAGTTAAGTTAAATAAGTATAAGTTTAGAACCGATATTGAGTCCTATAAATTACACTTTGATTTGAGTTCTTTCTTCTTCTTTTTTTTTGATAAAGTAAAATTTTCTTTTGGCCTTTGTTCTATGTTGACAACTCAATATGTTAAATTAAACTAATCATTATTTAAAATTATTGAGAAATTGCATAAATATTTGTACTAGTAGTATTAAGAAACTGTTTCATTGATTGAAAAATGACAAACAAAACAATAACCAACAAAACTAATATATTATACAAGCTTTACTTTGTGCAAAGTAGTAGTGCAAGCTAAGTCCTGATAAGATCAAGAAATGAATATAGCTGCAAAGGATAACAAATGCATTATAGAGGTGAATCAACCGGTGGTGGAAACTTTATTATGGTGACGGCTGATCTTTCGACGGCACAGGATTGGGATCAGGAACAGGATCTTGTGTGATGCCTGGAAATTCAGAATCCACTGGTGGCGCCATGAAAACATCTGGTGTTGGCTCGGCAAAAACTGGTGGTTCCTGTGGAATATCTGGTGTAGGATTTGGCATGTCAAAAACTGGTGGTTCTTGTGGAATGTCTGGTGTAGGGTCTGGCATGGCAAAAGTTGGTGGTTCTTGAGGAATCTCAGGAGAAGGAAGAGAAATATCTGGTGTAGGATTTGGCATGGCAAAAACCGGTGGTTCCTGCGGAATATCTGGTGTTGGGTCTGGCATGGCGAAAGATGGTGGTTGTTCTTCTGGAATATCTGGGGGAGAAAGAAAGTTATCAGGTGTTGGATTTGGCATGGCAAAAGAAGGTGGTTCCTGTGGAATATCTGGTGTTGTTGGGTTTGGTGTGGTGAAAGATGGTGGTTGTTGTGGATTTTCTGGAACCATAGGAGGAGGAAACAAAATATCTGGTGTTGATGGTGGTGGTGAAAGTGAAAATGAGTATGGATCTTGTGGTGTCATAAATTTAGGCACAAGTGGTGGTGAAGTAGAAATATCTGGTGGGTTAGTGGGCAAAGGAGGAGGTGATGAAAGCAATGGAAATGTTGGTGTTTCTGATAAAGGAGGGGGAATGGCAAGAGGTGGTGGAATTATCAATGGTGATAGTGGCGGTGATGGAGATGGAAGTGGCAGAGACGAAACTATTGGTGGTGGAGGTGGTAATGGTGAGGGAGATGGAAATGGTGGAAATGGTGGAATTGGAGGAATTGGTGGAATTGGTGGAAATGATATATTAATAGTAACAGGTGGTAATGGACAACAGGGTGCAGCAGGTGGAGGTGATGGTGGTGGTGGTGATGGACAAGCAGGCGGCGGCGATGGAGATGGAGTGCAGCAAACAGGAGGAGGTGGTGAAGGTGGTGGCGGACAATCAAATGGATTATTAGGAGAAGGAAAAGTAGGGAAAGGCCAATAACCACAACATCCAAATAAGTAAAAGTAAAATGGATCACAATATGGACCAAATATTGTCATTTTTCCTTCAATGTTTCTACTAATACTTCTTTTTCTAGATCCTTTTAACACTTCTTCATGTTTGTGCTTTTGGTGACTGGAGGTTTTATTAGTTTCAACAAGAGTTTGTTGTGTGAAGAAAAGAAGTGCTAGTAGTAAAGTTGTAATCACTGCACTAGCTTTCATTTTGTGTTATAGGTTTGGAATATGTTTTGGTTTTGTTTTGTTGACACTGTCTTACTAGAAGGTGTCTAGTGCCTATATATGAGACACAAACTAGTATTAGTAGAGTCTATTTTTCCATTATTTTAGTTTATTAATATGTGTGTAAGGCTTAAATGCAGCGTGTAAATTTAGACAAGAAATAAATACTGATTAGTAATATACTATCTTATCCAAAAAAATACTGATCAAGATACTAGAACATGGGCATGCAGTTTGATGGAAATTTTATTTGTATATGATGTTTATAAAAAAAAAAAATAGGTGTCCTCTAACAAAATAGGTGTAAAATTATTAAAGTAACGTGTAATTTGGTACGAATGAAATAATATTAGATGATGCATATGTGATAGGAAAAGAAAAATAAAAAGAGAAAATAGTAATTAATTGAATTTTAATAGATCTGATATGCCATCATGCATGCAGTCTCTCTAATTGACACACATACAACATAAAACATGGGTGTTTCTTCTTTTCGTTTATATTTATGTGTATATCATAGACTTGCAGAAGATGATTGCTGTAATAGGAAATTAATGGAAAGCCTAGTTGTACGTGCCAATTTAACTAAGAAATTTTTTGATGTGATACTTATTCAATATATTTTTCTTCAATGCTTTTGTAACTTGTAAGCATCTAGTCCTTTGCGTGTCAAATTTTCATTTCATTTATTTGCATGCAAAGGATCATTTATAATCTGTTTGAAAAACAAAAATAAAATGTGCAATTCATTTATTTGCATGCAAAGAATCATAATAATCTGTGTGATAAAATAATTTCTGTTAGCCTTCATATAATTTTATATATTTCATCCCTCTTATTTTTATGTATCTCTACAATACTCTCAACAGTTAAGAAGAATCACTAATAGTATAACAGAGTGCAGTTAGAAAAACTGATACTGCTAGTAGTAAATTGAGTAGGTGCTTAACTTTGAGAGCTACACACCCATTAAGGAAACATTGGTAATTGAATACTAGACATTACTGTATTGAAGAAACTATCAAAGAAAATGCCCCTACAAAATGGGTACTCAAGTAAGAAAAAACAAAAAGAATCTGCAGGTAATGAATAATAGCAGACTGATTTACCTGAAACACTGTCTGTTATATTTTTTTACCCTCTTGCTTTCTAACCTCTAGCTCTGGGAATATTATTCCAATGACATAGTAGGAGAGTGGAATCTACTATCTAGACCCTTGAATATAGAACGTACTGTATGGTAAAGTTTTGAATATAAAAAATGGGAGTGAAAAAATTTCAAGGGAGATATTTGATATACACTAATACTAGTATTTTGCTCTTAAAAAAGGAGCTCTAATAATTCAAAATTCAAGACTAAAATAGGAGTTAATAGAAGTCAAATAGAAGTTATAGAATTACTTGGTACAGTATTTAGTCAAATAGAAGTTATAGAATTTAAAAAACTAAAATAAAATGGCTTAACAAGCTGCAATATGTTATTAAACTATAAAAGGTGAGTTTTGTCTAATGTGTGTACATACATAAGTGTGTTTTTCAGCATTTGATTTGATCAATCAATTCTATCATATTTCATTTCATCCGATGGTAGATTTGATTGATTCAATGGTAGAAATTAATTTATGCATGATCCAAGACTTATTTCACTTCTGCACCATAGAATTTGGCCTAAAAAGTGAACCAAACATACCTATTTCCTAACTTAAATATCCATTTCCAATTATGATACAAGAAATATGGTGGAAGAATACACCCAAAAATCCCACAAAATAAACAATGTATAGGAAATTAAACAGTTACCAAAACTTAAACCTAGATCTGGTATAAGTAATATAATGGGCTGATACCAATATTATTCTAATCGTCGTACAGAAAAAGCAAAAAAAAAAAGAAAAAAAATGGAACACGTTTGTTCAGCCATTGATACATGGAACATAACTGTAGAAGCCAAATCTGGACAACCAGTGACTAAGCAACTTCACCAGTTTCAGTTGAAAACAAACAGCCAGAATTGACCTAGCTAGTCGGACACTCAGTCTGGATAAAATCAGCTGGCTCTTCTTTTTCTCTTCTTTTTTTCAATTAGTTTTCGTTGGAATTTATTTAATTAGCTACGTCGCCTGATTTACCATTACCAGTCCGAGCTCTATAAGTGTGTTCTGGATTATCACGTAGACCTAGCTTAGAGATAACAAAACAATAGGAATCCCAGTCGGTTCTTCTAAGGTATTTCAGCAACTTTTTCCTCTTTTGAACCATTGCTATCAGACCTTTCCGAGAATGCACATCCTAAAGCATCATAGAATGCATCGAATCAGGGAAATATCAGTAGTACTATGCCAAAAAGGACCACACTGTATAAAACAAATCTGAATGATTAAGTTCACAAGGTAAATATGGACCAGAGCAATGTAAGCATCTTTCCGCCTTGATTGGGATTAACTCGAGGGACTGGGGATGATTCATGTCACTAGTGATAAGGGTTACTCATTGTACACTAGGATAGGCATGTCAAATAACATAAATAGCACCAAAGTAAAACAAAGAACATAATACACAAATAAATAAACAATGAGGGCAGTATGCAGTTAACAATTTAAAACTCTATTCTATGTAAGGCCATATTATGATTTCGTTAACAGGAGTCATAGCAACAACAGTCAACATATTTTCTCTGCATTAGGGATCTGATGGAGCCACAAATTACATTGTCCACCATGTAAAACAAGTTATGAACTCAGAAAATACAGATAATTACAGCCACCAACATCAGAATTAAATCGAGTGGAAGCTTATGTTAAAACACCTGTGGCATACAGTTCAATAGAAGCCACTACCAAATAAAACTCCAGAGCCAGACTTAAATCAAGTCAAATTGCCTTTTTATAAAATAAAAATAAAAAAACATTAAAATACTAGCTCGGGATGAAGTTCTAAACCAAATGGTGGAAAGTCCAATCATGGTCGTGCATTACAGACACATTTTTCATTGCAGAATACTTATAAAATTATACATATTTGACTTGTTATACAAGTTATATTTAGGAATAAATAGAGAAAGTAAAGGAGAAAATGGTTATCGGATAGTTATTGAATGCTTACGGGAGGGAGAGACCAAGCTCTCTAATTCTTGGAAGGGAGAGACCAAGACTCCCTGGATAACAATTGTCTTATAATAGTAAATTACCTATTTCCTTAGTTTATGTGTGAATTCTGCATTCTCTATTGTTTGTGTAATTATGTTTCTGTTGTAATTTGTAAACGTACTATACCATCAATAAAAGTCTGTTTCTTTCTACAATTAAATTGTATTTTGGTACCAGTTTCTAACAGAATTACTGAAGAGTTGGTTGATTTTAACTACAAAATCCACTCCTACCTTAAAGAAGAATATTCAAATATCAGCAGCAAGAAGAAAAATTAACAAACTGTGAAAACATGTAAAAGAACGGCGTCTTCAAACTAGATTTAAAAGAAACTGAGTACTATATCAAATAGTTGAACATACAAATCTTCTATCGAGGAGTATTCTCATCATTTGATCAACAAACACAGCAATATATTTTTCAGAAAAATGACAAACAAAGAAGCAACTCACCTTCTTGTGTAGAACTGATGATAGATGTTTAATCTTGGTTGTGAGTATCGCAACTGCATAACATTAGTAGGTTAGTATTAATTCATTAAAAAGTTCGTATTAATATTCCACACACTCGATCAGATCATGAAAGGAAGAAAATAAGTAAAGTAAAAGCAAACCCATTTCGTTATATCCAAATTTATCACCAAACACTTCACAAATCAGTTAAAACAATAGCAGTTTCCTTTACCTTGAACACGAGAAGAGCCACAATCTGATTCGGACATCTTAAACTCATCTCTAACCTTTGTGAGCTCAATTTTCAACTTTTCGGCAGAGGACATGTTATCTGGATGAAAATACTGTAATAAACATACAGTGGCAACATTAGGGCAACGATTTAACAAACACCATTAACAAAATAAGTTATTATCGATTAACATTTGAAACAAAAAACTTCTACATCAAGAGGTTCATTCAATAAGGTAACACATCAACAACTTATGAAGGAAAATGACAAACCAAAATTATATCAAATGAAACCATGCTTACCTTTTCAACAAGATGCTCTTTAGGAGGCTTTGTCAAGTAGGTTGGAGTCCCATTCATGATTGACAAAAAATCAACTCTCTGCACTGAAAAAACCATACCATTAGTTTTATTTTCATATAAAATCACATCATAATAGCCTTATAAAACAATCAATCCTTTACCACACGACCAAATATCCAATATAGGAAGACATATTCGGTGTTGTCAATTGCAGATCACAGAAAATAACAATTTGTTCAAATTCTACTACGGTATGGTGCCATTATAATCACTATTTGACAACAATTTATGCTAAAACTTTGTACTAGTTATAGCGAATCGTAAAACAATGGCGATTAATTCAAATTCTTCTATGCTATAGTGCCACTATTTGACAACACAGGATATAATAACTGATATGACCCATCATCGTCATCACCATATCATAACTAAGAGGAACAATTAAACAGTATCAAATCAACAACAACAAAAAATGAAATTTAAAATGTTACTAACGTGGAATTTTTGGCGTCTCAGATCCTTTAGGTTTCATATTTGCAATTGCATTTTTAATATTCCAGAATTTATTTTTGTTGTTGTCATTGGTATCGGAACTAGCTTCAATTTCATCCATTTCCCTCACTTTCTTCAACCTCTCATTCAATTCAGCAATTGAAAACCAATCTTTTCCTTTCACTTGAGGTCTCAATTTCTTCAATTTCTCACCCAATTCATCATGCATATATAACCTAGCAAAATCCAAATTCTTCGAATTCGCTTCCCTAAATATTTTATCAGGCAAACTACCCGTCCCATTGATCACCGGAGAACTCGGTCTAAATTTCGGAGTTTGCACTTGATTCGTATTTTTGAGCTTCATTAAACTTCCTCGAATCGCATCTAAACCTAACGAGCTACCTCCTCCAGTGCCGACTCCGCCGGTGGTGGTGGTGGTGGTGGTGGTACCATGGTTTGATCCTTCCGAACTGGTTTTTGCACCGGGTCGATTCTGCATTTTGCTGTAAATCTCCTGAAACGAGATTTGTTGCGGCGAAGATGGACCTTCAGAAACTGGTGCGGCGGTTCTGTTTCGGAAACTCTGGATTTTGCTCATGAGATCGGAAACAGATTCACTTTGTGACGAATTGGAGGAAAATAGTGTGGAAGAAGGTTTGTTGGAGGTTGGTTGTCGTTTGAGCGAGCTACGGAGATCTTTTAAAGAGTCGGCGAAGGATGGATTGTTGTCATCGCCGCTACCGTCGCCGCCGGTGGTGGAGAAGAGGTGGCGGAGAGGTTGAGATTTGGGTCTGGTTGTTTTGAGGCGGAGAAGGAGCGCCATGGTTGGTGAAGAAAAAAGGAAGAAAGGGGTTTTTCTGAAATTAGGGTTTTTATTTACAAGTTCATCACGCTTAGATAGTGTTGTTGGAGTTTGAAAAAGGAAATAAACATTAAACTTTTACAAATTGTGTCTAAAAAATTATTATTTTTAACACAAAAAGAAATTAAAACTCTTGAAATGGGCAAAGTTATTATGCATAAGCCCGCATGGTGCATAAGCCAATGAAAACACAATGCTGTTACTCACACACCCTCCAATTTACTACGCGCCCCCCCCAACCCACCCCCTTGCTACGCGCGCCCCCCAGCCCCCCCCCCCCCCACTCATTTTTTTTGAATTTTTTTTTTACTGTTTTTTTTTTTAATTGTATTTTTTACTTTTTTAAAATATTTTTTATTCCTTTGAAGTACATATTATAACAATCTATTTTCGATGTTTATATAGTCTTATTTTGATTTAAAATTGCATACTAAAACATGTACTATAATTATGGCTAATTTTTTACAATTAACATAAAAACTATTTTTTCCCGAAAAAAGATTGGAAACTTTTTTTCCGGAAAAATCAGAAAAATTTTTCCGAAAAAAAATCGAAAAATTTTCCCGAAAAAAGATCAAATACTTTTTCCAAAAAAACTGAGAACTTTTTTCTGAAAATTTTTTCCCGAAAAAAAATCGAAAACTTTTTTTCAGAAAAATCGGAAATTTTTTTTCCAAAAAATAAAAATCGATTTTTTTTTTAGAGAGTTAAATGGTTTCTGGAAACCATTTATGCAATATTATTCTGAAAACCATTATGCTGGTTAAATGGTTTCAGAGAGTTAAACAGTGAAACCATTTGTTTTGTAAAATGGTTTTATGTGTTACTGAAACCAATATTGTGTTTTTATGGTTTTAAAAATTCTGGAAACCATTATACTGGTTAAATGGTTTTAGAGAGTTAAATAGTGAAACCATTTGTATTGTAAAATGGTTTTATGTGTTTACTGAAACCAATATTGTGTTTTTATGGTTTTAAAAATTCTGGAAACCATTATGCTAGTTAAATGGTTTCAGGTAGTTATACAATGAAACCATTAGTATTGTTAAATGGTTTTATGTGTTTACTGAAACCTATGATGCATGGGTACTCCATTTTTGGGAGAGTACCGGTACCGGGTACGTACCGGGTACCGGTACGCGTATGGTACTCCTTGGGTACGCACCGATGACGTACCTATTTTTTTATTTTTTATTTTGCAATGGGTACACGCATGGTACTCCTATGGTACGCGCGTGGTACTCCTGTGGTACACGAATCCAAAAAAATACAATTTTTTTTCTTTTCTTTTATTCATTTTTTTGTTTATAGGAAGATTTATGTTTTTTATTTGTTTAATATAAAAGTAGCAGCTTTACTGATAAGCAATAATAAAGTAGTAGTTGAATTTATTCACTCGTTTATTGGAAAGAAATAGGCTCAATCGAATTTTACTCATACAAATCTTGATGTTTTGATGTTTTTGAATAATTTGAATTACTTATTTGATATTTTTTATGTTTAATTATTTGTTTTAACAATATTCTTCTATTATTTTATTTATATAATTATATTAAAAAAAATATTTACAGACGTACCCGTACCTTGATTTTTCTAAAAATGCCGTACCCCGTACCAGTACCGGTACCGGATACCGGTACCGTACCCGTACCTAGGCATCATAGACTGAAACCAATATTGTGTTTTTATAGTTTTAAAAATCCTGGAAACCATTATGCTAGCTAAATCGTTTCAGATAGTTATATATTAAAACCATTTGTATTGTAAAATGGTTTTACACTAAATGGTTCAATGATTTTAAATACCGATTATTACTGAAACTATTACTAAAAAATCTAGTATTTAAAATTGATTTTTTTTTTTTGGAAAAAAAGTTTCCGATCTTTTTTCCGGAATAATTTTCGATTTGTTTTTTCCGAAAAAAAAGTTCAGATTTTTCAGGAAAAAAGGTTTCGACAATATTTATGGTTTTAAAGATCCATTATGAAATTATTCCACCCCAAAAAAAGGTTTAGGCATGATTTTAGTTTAAAAATAACTACTAAAATATTTAATCATACATAATAATAAAAAAAAAACTATAAAAAAAAAAACTAAAAAAAAAAAATTTAAAAAAATGGGGGGGGGGGGGAGGGGCTTATGGCTTATGTAGGATAACCACACCCTCTTGAAATTACTGTTTTATTTTATTTGGTTTGATCTATTTGAAAATAGTTCAAAAAATATTATGCGTATAGTTTAGAAAATGATTAATTTTGTCATAAAAAAATATTATTGGCACAATTTATTACTCATTTGTTTTTCACTTGAGACTAGTTATTTTGAATTATATGCATTGGAAATATTTAATATATATAAAATAATTACACATTTGGTCAAAAATAAAAAATAATAATTACACATTAATAAAAAATAGACCGACAATAAATTATGCTGTTAAACTTTTTTGTATAACAAAATACAATTTTTGACACACTACATTTATAGACATAAACGACACAATATTACTATATATAATCTTTTATTTAGTCTCTGGTGTTAAAAAGTAAAAAATATGTTTTGTTAGCATATACTTTCTCATTTTTTGTCATTTTACTCAAAACAGTTTTGAGGATTGATCATCATATTGTAAAATCTTTGACTCTCAATAACACAATTGAGGAAATTCCAATCAAATCCACACTTATTTATACAATACAATTTTTTTTTTTGACCAAATTTATACAATACAATATTTACCGGAAGAAATGTTAATTTCCTTTCTTGTGGTCAGTCAAGTTGATTGCAACCTTGTCATAACTTGATGGATTATTATTGTTGTCAAGCTTGAACACTCCACACCGTACTAGAAATTTGGATTATCTCATCCTTTTTCATTAGCTACTTCTAGGGGTGTACATGAATTGGGCAAACCCACTCAATCCGATCAAACCCATCCAATCCAACCCAAAAAAATGGGTTGGGTCGGGCAAGTGGGTGGATATGAATTTCAAAAATGAAAAAATCCATAAAAAAAATTGGGTTTCGGGTAAAACCGGACCCAACCCAAAAAACCCATGGACCCACTAGTGTTATGTTTTTTGAAATATTTTTATGAAGAGTTAGGATCAAATGACACCAAGGTGTCAAACTTAGTAACATGACACCTCCGATAATTTTTTACCGGATAATCGTATTACAAAATCAACCGTTGGATTCAAAGCTATTATTATATAGATCATGTCTATAAAATTTAACATCAATCGGAAACCATTTGATGGGTTAAAGAGAAGGATAAAAATTAACGTTTTTGACGAAGTTTTGTAAGACGTTGATTTTTATGCATCTCATTGACATATCAAATGATTTCCGATTGTTGTTAAATTTTATAGACATGATCTATATAATAATAACTTTGAATCCAACGCTTGATTTTGTAATACGATTATCCGGTAAAGAATTATCGGAGGTGTCATGTTACTAAGTTTGACACCTTGGTGTCATTTGATCCTGACTCTTTTAGAGTTAGGATCAAATGACACCAAGGTGTCAAACTTAGTAACATGACACCTCCGATAATTTTTTACCGGATAATCGTATTACAAAATCAACCGTTGGATTCAAAGCTATTATTATATAGATCATGTCTATAAAATTTAACATCAATCGGAAACCATTTGATGGGTTAAAGAGAAGGATAAAAATTAACGTTTTTGACGAAGTTTTGTAAGACGTTGATTTTTATGCATCTCATTGACATATCAAATGATTTCCGATTGTTGTTAAATTTTATAGACATGATCTATATAATAATAACTTTGAATCCAACGCTTGATTTTGTAATACGATTATCCGGTAAAGAATTATCGGAGGTGTCATGTTACTAAGTTTGACACCTTGGTGTCATTTGATCCTGACTCTTTTATGAAAATACTAAAGATTTTGCCATTTGATCAATAAATATTTTTATATTGAAAATAAGGTATACTATCTTTTAAGAAAATAAAAAGATTGAATAATTTTTATAAACAAATATGGTAATTCATCGCACTATTTTAAAAATAAAAATATTGAATAATTTTTATAAATAAATATGATGATTTTTCGTCTAGTCATTTGATATTATAAAAAAGGGGAAACATTTTTTTGGATAACACACTATCCAACCCATAAATTAGTGGGTATACATAAAAAATAGATGATTATTTTTTATAGTGAAAAAAAGTAACACTATTTTTCAAAAAAATACAATGGTTGAGTTATTTTTATGAAAAAATATGATGATTCGATATTTATATTTTTAATATAAAAAATTAGAAAAATAATTCGGGTAACCCACTATTCAACCAAATCCAACCCGGAAATTAGTGGGTTTGCCCAACCCGGCCCAATGTTATAACGGGTTATTATTTTACTAGACCCAACCCATAGTACCTTATGTGATTCAGGTTTTGGCCAAACTCAACCCAATCCGGCCCACGTACATCCCTAGCTACTTCTCGTTTTTTACAACGGTTGATTGACAAATCTATAGACAATTGACCATATAGGATGGGCAGGCCTAACTGCCATGAATGATCGAAACTACACATAATAAATATAAATAGACAATAACTAACACAAATGCATAAGATCAAAATACCCATATAATAACATGGGATTGGATCCTTGGTCATTCAAAAAAAAAATTCACGAAAATTTACTATTAAAATTAATAAAATCAAAAGAGCTAAAATATTGAAAAGTTTAGATTCTCACGTGAGAAAATGTTGCGGAAGACAATCTATAACTATTTTGAGTCTCAAACATTTTTTGGTAAGAGACTTAGACATATTTAATATTTATTTATTTAGAACTTTAAAACCCAAATTATATTTGCTTCTTACCCAAAAAAATGAGCTAGAAATTTTTATTATATAAATTTGTAAAAAAATAAATCAATCAATGTAGATTTGTTAATTTGTTTTTACCTGGTCACTATAAAATCTAGCTCTTTAGACTTCAAAATATTTAATATTTATTTAAAAATTTAAAAGACAATTTAGTGACGTGCAACATTATACATTAAGACCCTACAAAAAAAAACATTATACATTAAGACACTCAATTTTGTGTGATTGGGTGTGGTGGATTAGAATCAACTCAGCATATGTTCATTTTTTGCCCTGTTTTCACACCTTGGTGGAATTCGATCAGATCTTGGATTGATATATCTTCAGCGGGTCCGGATAAATTACAGGATCACTTTGTTCAATTTATACATTCTTCTGGAGGATTGCGAGTTTGCCGATCTTTCTTGCAGCTTGCCTGGTTAAGTTGTTATGCTGCATTTCTGTTATTTGGAATTAGCGAAATAAGTAGAATCTTCAAGACTAAAAAGATTACAATTCACCACATAGTTGACAAAGTTAAATTGTATTCGGTGTGGTGGTTGAAAGCTTGAAATGTTAATATTGGTTTAAACACCCATATGCGGTGGTCGAGTCCTTTTGTTTGTATAGACATCGACCGAAATTTTTGTTTTTAGTATTCTCTAATTGTTTGTAAACTTTAAATGCTCTTTCTGACACATTTTATGCTATCAAGATCCCTTCACTTCACTCGTGTATATATATTATATTTCATTTTTGTTAGTTGAAAAAAATAAATTTAAAAGCCAAATTATTATTATTTTTTTTATTTTATATTTTTGTTAAAAGATAAAAGTAAATCACCGTAGATTTGTTTTTACTCAGTCACCATAGAATCTAACTCTTTAATTAATCCACGCTTCTTACATGCAATTAGAATTTCTCAACATCAAACTCACAATCCAGTCAAAGACTCAAAAAGCTTCAAACTCACAATCCATAATAAAGGGAAAAAACTGAAGGCAATTATTGTAAGGCAATATAATATTACTATTGTATTTGGTCATACTGTCATGAAAAACATTTTTTTTAAAATAAATTTACTATCATTTCGTCGAAAAGAGTTTTACTTTCCATAATTGACTTTGGTTAAAGTAAATTAGATGACCTTTCTTTTTTTGCAAAAAATGATTTTTTTTAATGAGTAAATTAATGACTTTGGTATAAGTAAATTTAATATAAAACAAATTTTGTTTGAAATTTTTTTTTGATGAATTTTTTTGTTTGAATTTGAATGCAATTGCATATACTCCATTCTTTTTTAATCATTGTGTTGGCTAAAAAAATGTGTTCATGTTTATTTGTCCTTTAAATATAAATTATGCTGCATTCATCTTTTATTTGTCAATAGTACTACTAATGGTTAGAGAGAATTAGGTGAATAAAAATAATAATTGATTAATAATATTATACCAAAGAGATAAATAATAATATCAAAAGAGATAGATAAATTTAACCAATATATTTAGCCTCAAATAGTTAATAAATTTCTCTATGATGAATCATTCATGAGAATCTCAGTTTAATTTTTGCCGGAAACAACCTTTTTTAATAATGGTGAATACAAATATTAGTAAGATTTTAGTTACTCGCGACCATACTTATATTTTACCGAAACTCATTTCTCATGAGAATCAAAGAGTTAAAAAAATAATAAATAAATAAATTTCATTGATCATCTTGGTATGCTTAAAAGATAAAATGAAAACCAACAATTAAAAATGAACTAAATATAAATGTCGGTAAAAAAGAGAACAAAGAGAATAATGCATAGCAACGTGATGTCTCTTATGTCTTTAGATGTAGTGTTTGAAAGGATTGGTTTTGTCATAAAAAAAGGGTTAGCGGCGCGCTTGTTGTCTGTTTGCCTTTCAGTAAAGTATAATTATCTTTTATATGTATATATAACATTTAAAATTATTATTTTTTTTAAAAGAGTAAGAGTTTTTTTTTACGATAATAAGAGTTAGTTAAATATTAACTAATTTGAAAATTAAATAAACTATACATGCCACTTTTCTTAGGGTGCGTTTGGTTTGAAAAAAAGAAAGGGAGATAAACGAAAATTGTGGAAATCAATGAATAAATTTGTGCAAAAGTTTGATCCATTAACATTCATAATCAACTTAAATTGATTTTGCTATCATGTATTAATTTATGTGCTCCGGTAGAATAGTCAACAATTGTTGGAGCTGCAAACGCCGAACACTACACACACATTTTTGCAAAGGATCAATTTTCCTAGATTAATGAAGAAAATTATTGCAAAGCTTTTAATAAAAGGAACTTGAAGACTTAAGGTCCCTGTTCGATCGGATGATTAGGGTTTTATCGAGTATGAGAGTGTCCAGTGATTAGTTTCCTTCATAACCCAATTGAAAATTTTCACTATAATTAATAAAAAAAAATTATCCTTTTCATTTTTTGGGTTATAGTCAATTAGTCATATTATGTCATATGTGAATTTGTGGTTAAAATTTTACCCAAAATCTTTAACAATCTTGGCTCCCTCACCACTCCATCTCCTTCATTTATTAAGCAAGACAACTAGATAATACTATCTTCTAGTCGTCGAGTCAAATGTAATTTATCACAGGTAACTCCATCCCTAATTAGTTTTCACATTTTTACTGATCTTCCTACTTGCATTCACAACATTATAATTAATTAATGAAATAAGTTATGTTTCTTCCCGTTAAAAAAAAAAGCCAAATGTAATTTATGGCATAAAATATGAGAGCCTGTTTATTTATCATTTTTTGATAAAATAAATAAAATATTACTGTATTTCTTAATATTTTCTCAACCGGGCTGTTAATACCAAACTTTTTCTATAATAAAAAAGAAAACCAATTTTGTATATACAAAATGAAAGTTCCGTTTCTTACTAGGAACTAAAAAGAAAGCAAAATATATCAAAATTAAGTAGCCTAATATTTACACACCTTAAATTTAAAAAAGTGAAAATTTTCAAAACCCTAACTAATACATAACAACATTCTTGTAACTATCAATTTAACTGCAATTACATAAATCAATTTTTTTATTGACCTCTCACAAAAAATATAAAAGAAATGACAAAAATTAATAAAGATCTAAGGGTCCGTTTGATGGTCAGGATCTGATAGATACAGGATATGATATGGAGTTGGATAAAGGTAGGATATGATATTAACATGATAACATTTATCTTATTATGTGTTTATGCGGATATGATAACAAACAAGATATCATTATTTATTTTCAATTAAATATAATTAAATAACAAGTTTTCATTGTAGGTGGTTTTATTTTTGGCAAATAAAGATTTACTTTCTTAATAACACAACAGGATAATTTCTAACCCAACCTAAACATAGGATATAAATTACAAAGGAGTGATAGGATATGATTAAAAAAGGGAATAATTTATCATATCCTATTGGTGCATCAAACAAAAAATTAAAACATGATATGATATAATTATCATATCCTACTCACTATCCTGGCCATCAAACGGGCCCTAAACTTCTTTAATAAATGGTCGAAAAATTTGATCTTTAAATAAAAGTTTGGGTTAAATTTTTAGTCCCTTTAAATTTATCAAATTTGATTTTTAATTCTTCTAATTTTATTTTTTGAATTTTGATTTCTCTAAATTTTAAATTTCAGTCCCTGTATTTTTTTTCTCAAAATTTCTTGTATCATGTTATAAATAAATTTTTTGAAAATATATCATTATTAAGATCTTTTTTTTAAACATCATTATTAAGACCTTAAAATATCATTAATTTGATTATTTAACTGTTTAATCTTTAGTTTAACAATATAATTTTTAATTCGAAGTTATAGAAAAACTAACAAAAATTAGGGACTAAATATTTAAATTATTCTTGTAAAAAAAATCAAATTATTAAACTAATTGTGTTTTAAAATCTTAATAATGACATGTTTTTAAACCAAAAGTCATTTAAAACATAATACAATAACTTTTGAAAAAAAAGCAAAACTAAAATTGAAAAATAAAAATTTAAAAAGACAAAAATTCAAAGAAAATATTTAAAGAGACTAAAATAAAATTTGATATATTTAGACGAACCAAAAATGCATTTAACCCTAAAAACTTTATAGTTATATAACAATAAAAATTTTATAGTTATTGTAACAAAAAGTGACAAAGAAAAAACACTCAGAAGAAGTCATAAAAGTGGAATTTCTTCTTGCTCAATTTCAATACTTTTTTTTATTTTATAAGATCAATAATTTTTATTTTATTCATTTATTAATTCTTATCTTTTTATTAAATATATTTATAAATGAATGGATTGAAAAACAAGAAAAAGAATGCCACGTAAAACAAAAGAGTGCATATAAGTAGGGTCCACTAACCGTAGTCCATAACCCACCCTTTTTTGTTTGTCAACAACAACAACACCACCAAAGAAACAAACCATCCACAATCTCTTCTAACAATATATATATATAAACCCTTTCTTTCACTCTTCACAATAAATAAATACTAATCTCTCTCTCACACATTCACAACACAATTTCCCTTTCTCTCTCTTCTTTCTCTCTCTCTCTCTAGTTTCTATCTATCTATTCTTCTTCTTTTTCGCCACCACACTTCCTTTCATCTTTCTCAGAGCTGATTCATAATAATCATGTACGAATTCAACTATGATAACTGGGTTGAAACGGCCATGGTAGATGACTCAATCGTTGCTACCTTTCTTCTTACCCTAAACACAAAAACCTCATCTCCGGAACCTTCTTCATCTTCTACCCTTTATCCGCCGTTTAACGTTCACTGGACCGTTCGTCAACGCCGTTCAAAGCTTCGCTCTCATACTGCAAAGATTAAAACCGAATCCAGAAGAGCCAGTCCTACAACTCCTCTCTCTTGGAGTGCCGCCACATCTGGTTCTGGCGCCGCCGCCGCAACCACCGACGGTAATGAAGAATCCAGCCGTTTCAACAAATCGGTTCATACTTCAAGATCTAAGGTACGATTTCGATTTAGATTCTGTTTTTCATTTTTTTTAAATTCCGGTTTAATTTTTCCCGGTTCGGGTTTTTTGTTAATTATTCTCTTCCGGTTTTTATCTTCTTCTTCTTCTCCGATTTTTTTCTGTTGTTAACGCATGCCTTGTTTGAACGAAACAAATCAGTTAAGAAATTTCTCTTTTCTGGTGTTTTCTTCTATCTGACAATTTTTGGTTGTTGTTTAATTATTTTTTTGGACGAAAGTACCATTTGTTAATTTTTATTTTTACGATTTTATCAACGGGGTAGTTTTGTCATTTAGAATGTCAGATCGGTGGTTTTTGTCGTCTCCGATTACCGGAACCGCCGTGGACGTGTTTATTAGTTTCTCTTGGTTTACAACTCATGACTCTTGTCTCGTTTTTTCCTCGCCGCATTGATCTTAACAATAACTAAAATACCCTTCGTTTGAGGTTATTTTTGTCTTTTACAATTTTCTTAGGGTAGAGTTTTTGACGCAAGTTATAAAGTTTTGACTATATAAGATGGGAAAACATTAAAACGGAGTATTATTTTTTATCTTTTTTAATTAGTTGTTTTGTTGAATTATTATTGGTAAATAAATAAGTAACCAGATATCTTTTCACAATAAAGAAGTTAGTGAGATAAAATAAGATTTCATCAACAGTAAAAAAGATTTAGTTTTAATTTATGAATAATGAATAAGAAAATCCGATAGATTTAGTTTTAGCTGAGAAAATATGATTTTTATTTTGTTGGAGAAATAAATGAGTGATAATTATTAATGATAGATGTTGTTAGATGATGTCTTAAGTGCTTATAAGCGGCGATGGTCTGTCAGGGGTATTTTCGTAATATTGACGCATCCAAACACAAGTGGAATGTAATCCACTGTGATCTTCCTCACTGTACCTCTCCGTGTGGACGCGTTCATTTTAGACTTTAGTTTTGTTTTCTTCTTTCACAGTAAACAATTTTATTTATTTTTTTAATTTAAATTAAATGACAGCTTGATAACATTTAATTCGGATTTTCTGTTTGCTTTGTTATTCCAAAGGTTAAGATGGTCTTTTATGCTTGTTGTTGAGTCTAGAAAGTGAGAATTAAAGGTCACTTTTATTTTTCTATATTTAATAAAAAATAAAATTATATTTATCTTGTTTACTTTTTTAATAAATATTTATTTTATTTAATGCTGAAGAGATAATATAATCAGATGGTTCAATTCGTTGAATTGTGAATCAAAATTGTCAATGGGTCGGTCATTTAATTTGTGTTTAAAATAATTAACCTATGATTAGGAGATCTCGTCGGTTTGATGAATATTGAATTTTTTTAAAATTAAATCTGAAAATTAAGAAAGTGGTAGACTGGTAGTAGAGAATATGTGCTGTAATCATGCAACCAAACTATATAAAAAGTTGAAATTGAGGAAAAAGTGTTGTATATATAGAGACTATTTTTGTAGGGTCCTTAATTGGGGAAAACGTTGTTATCAGATTAATAACTGAAGGCCACTTAAGCTATACTATAATGTTTATCTATTTTGAATTTCTTGTTGTCGACATTTTCGCACATTCACGCATTTTGGTCATCAGTGGTTGTGTCGTCGTCCGATCTTGATCAAACAACTTAGAGAAAATAGTGATATTAAATCTAAACGACTATCAATATCTTGAATGAGAAAGCTTTCTTGTATTTATTAGTTAGTGTGTTTGCAAGTCTTAACTCTTAAGATAATAGTATATGGTATCTTTCAAATGAATCACATACTTTTTTTTTTAATAGTTAAAAACTTTAAGAAAATGTGAAAAAGGTAGTTTATTCTCCTATTAATCACAATGTGAAGTTTAGTTCAATAATTATGAACAAGTGGGACATAGATAGTAGTGTGTGCCAAAAAAATAGGCGATGTTATTTATTTTAGAAATCTTGGCATCTTATGATATGAGGTTAGTGGGATTTACGTGATATACTACATAGTACGGAATATAACAGAGTAGGGTCAATGTAACATTAAGATAGAATATGGTACATTGACTACCGTGCTCTGAAGAAATATACTTGTGGGGCAGTACTATATACTACTAGTAAATAGTACATTTTTACATTAATAATTTATGGTTGATTACATTACAATTATTTTCAAAATTTTGTGCCTTTCTATGATGTTCTGAAACTGTGTTAGATTCTCTTACCTTGGTTTTGTTTAAGAGTTTAATTTAATGTGATTTTTGTATGTCTAAGATTTGATATATTTACTAAATTTTGGTATCTTGCAGATTGATGAGCAAAGTGAAGCCAATGCCAACAAAAAGTCAAGAAAGAAAAGGGTAAGTTCAAAACGTCTTTTTCAACTTGTCTATGTGTGTGCAATTCATTTTTGAAAGAAAATAATGTGTCCTGTTTTCAGTTAGATGCTTAATATTGTAATGATTTTAAATGCAGTCTCGACCTGAACTACTTGAGGAAGAGGAGTTGCTTCTGAAAGAAAGGGGAAATTTGAAAGATGTATGATTCATTGATCTGTACTAGTTTTCTTAGTTTACAGTGCTTTGAGATATATTTCTTATTGTTTTTCTTGAAAATTTGAACAGAAACTGGCATACATGCATGTCACTGTTGAGAAACAAAGAGCCAACAATGAAAGCTTGAAGAAAATTAAGGTGACACCTTCTTATTCCTCCACCCTTTTCAAAGTTTGAAACCTCTGCTTAATGATTGCTTGAATTGAATGATTTGGTCTCTAGAATATGATGTATTAATTGATGTATCTAATTATGTTTTTGTTCTCTTGTAACAGCTTGATTTGGTGTCAGAAAGTGCCACAAAAAAAGCCAGAACCTCTCTGGTGTCTGAAAAAGCTGTCCTTGACCCATCACAACTTGTGGAAGCAAACTGTGATTCATCTAAATTTGTCCAGCTTCAAAGAGTTCAAGAGAAGGAATCACTTGTCATTACAGCTAATTCTTCATCTTCATTGCAACAAGAGATTAATAACGGAAAATCATCATTCTTGCTGCCTGATCAAGTCGCAAACTGTGGTTCGTCTAAATTGCAGCCTCAAAGAGTTCAAGAGAAGGAATTGCCTGTCATTACAGCGAATGCATCATCATCATCGTTGCAACAAGAGATTAATAACCGAAAACCATTTGTGCTGCCTGATCTAAATCTACCTCCAGATGAGGAATTCAACTTCGATTCTTAGATATAAGTTTATTAACCGAGTCTGCATACTTATATGTTAGATCTTGACCGTCCCTTGCAATATGCCTTATAAGATCCAACACATCAGTACTAAGTACTAACCTTAGATTATGCTAATGTGATTATTGGTGCTAAGCCATTTGCTTGCCTCACATAGTCAAAATCACATCAAATTATTTTTTTGAATCCATGCTGGTATTGAGGGCAGTGAAATTAGTGTAGTCACTAGCAAGTAGAGATCCTTACAACATCAGAGCATTTTTTATTTGGTTTCTACATTGTCCAAGATTCTTTTGGGGGAAACCCCTCAATCTCTTTCCTCCTTTACTACCATAGAAAATATTTACATATAAATGTAATTACATGTTCTACAATCAAGATAATTCAAGATTTTTGGTTTATTCAGCTGGTTGCATGTGTTTCTAATTTGGTTTTTGTGAATTGTTTGTTTTCTGAATTTTTATTGTGATTTGTTGAAGGAAATAATTGTCCATTTTTATTGTGAATTGATGAAGAAAATAATTGTTCTCTACATGAGGTTGGTAGGGCACGTTAAAGTAAATAAAAAATGTAGCATGCTTGTAAATCGATTTGGTCTTTATTCTAACTTTGTTGTAGGACCATGATTTTCCTAAAATAAGTGTCATCATACTTTTTGGGGATACATCTAATTTTAACTTTTTATGGATAAAAAAGCAAAATGTGATGGATCATATGAAAGGGGAAAAGGGGAAAGGAATGGAGAAGTGTGAAATGAGCAAAGAATAAAGTGTAAAATAATCACCACTTTCTGTGAAATGGTGCTGAATGTTGTTGGGCCATAACACCGTTTTGTGGGCTGAAAGCCCGTATTCCATAATCACCACTTTATCTATACTAATATATAAAGGGGATACAAATTTTTGGGATGACTTTTTTATTATTCCTATTTTAGCCTTAAAAAAACTAAAAAAAAAAACTAAGCACAACTTCCACATAAAAGTAGGTTTTCAGTTTTTTTATAGTAAAAAAAATATTTTTTTCTTCTTAATAACTAGCCATAACAAAAAATGAGGTCAAGTAGTTATCAATTGACTAAGTCAAATAAAAAATGAGATTAAATAGTTATTTATATTTGCACAATAGAGAGTATCGATCACAGCAAACAAAAAACAAATATATCGATCACACAAGTGTTGAATAATATGGAAACGAGAAGCACACCTACACTTTGGACACTAACAGTAATTTAGAAAATTAATTAAAAATTCGTTAAGTTTCTGTTTGTGTCGGAAATTGGATACATTTAGAAGTGTTGATGATATAGAGCTTTTATATTTAGTGTTGTCATTGAGACAAGAAGTTATTTCAAAGGTTTTTATTAGAAGTTTTCTTTTTGATTTTTTGTCATCAATAACTACTAGTGTATAGCTTCGTGTCGTTTTGGATATGCACAAGGATTTGATTTTACTTCAGAATCTATTTCTTGGGTTTTATCGAGCAGTTTTTTTAAATGAAGTATATACATGTACTTTTCTCTCATGTACAAGAGCATTTCCAAGATTTTATATATATTAATTTGGCTTGTTCAAAAAAAAAAACTTTTCATTTACCATGTTTATCAATAATTTCTATAAATGTATTTAATATTAACCAAACATGATTTTTTAAAAATATCTGGGAATAAAATTCTCATTATTATTTCATGGGAATATTATTCCTAAGAAATTAGTAGGTTTTGTGATATAAATATTGAGTGTAGTCACTTGGAAGAGATTGTCTATCCAACGGACAACAATTATCTAGCAAAGGTATTGATTGTCAAAAAAACTGTGTTATTTGTCAAACATTTACTGAATATAATTGGCACTTATTATTATGTTGTAATGATATAGTATTGCTTGTAGGAGACAACAAAACTTATGGTCTCAGCTAGAACAACAAATGTTACTAGCTGATGGTTTTAAAGAAATCTTTACTAACATATTGCAGTGCTTCAATGAGGATCAATTGATCACCTTTGCAATGATAACTTGGAGTTTATGGAGAAAAAGAAACATGCAGCCGTAGGAGAATAAAGTTGAAACTGTTATGTAGGTTGTTCATCGCGCAAACAACATGATTCAAGCTTGGAGGCAAGCTAAAATGAACAACACGAGCAGACTGAACCAGTCCCAACATGATGGTGGTGGATGATGTGCACAAATCAAAATCCAACCGTTCTGAGTATGGTTATCTTATACTTAGTTGTAGAACCTTACTCTCTAGTTATTCCAACTTTATTGTTGTTTTTGCTAGGGACAAGCAAATGGTAGCACTCATGCTTTAGCAGGAGCTACTTTATCTCATGCTTCTCGCGTTTCTTTTGATGTTATTTCTCCTTGTATTGCTACTATTATTTTGAATGAAATGCCTTAAGTTTGTTTTTGTCAAAAAAAAAAACATTGTCACAATATAAACAAATATACCACATCATAAAAAATGACCCAAAATGTGAGATGAATTAGGAAAAAAATTAAATTGAGGACGGAAACCCACTTTTAAAATCTAGAGCTAAAATTACAATGTTTTTTTTAAAATAAAAATAGAAGACCAAAAATGTTTTTGATTGATTATATTCGAATAAAAGAATTACTTAAAAATCAAATTTAAAAATTAGGTTGGAGATGTTCTAACCTACTGTTATTAGTCCAGTCTCATTGAATCTACTTAGCCAGTAGTATGTTGGCAAGAAATGAAACCCCGACAAGATAATGGGCTTAAATGGTCCATCAATTTTATATTGTGTTAGTGGCTAAAAGGTTTTTAGCTAGCTCACACCCCCTACAATAGTAGACTTATATTTTTTCTGTCTCAAAATATAAGCAAAAATAAGTTAAAGAAATTTGATTTATTTGGTTAAAGATTTGAATTAAATGCATTTATTTTTGTTAATCAACTTTTACTTATATTTTGGGACGGATGGAGTATTATATATACTCCCTCCGGTTTTATATATAAGCAAAATTTTACTTTTTTGATTCACTGAAAATGTAATGTATATAGTCGATAATATAGACTACTAGATACATTACTTTTTCAATGAATCTAAAACGTCAAATTTTGCTTATATATAGAACTGAAGTAGTATTTAAACAACCAAAAAAAAAGTGAGGGTATAATAAATGGATGAATAGACAAAAATAATAAGAAGAAAAGACACAGTAAAGAGAAAGAAGTACAAAATGTGACATTTTGTTTTTTGTTCGATTGAAACGTGAAAGAAATTAATACAATATTTACTATTGTTAAAATCAAGTAAAAAAGTGAAAGGGAATCTCAACTAAATGAGATAAACGTACATAAACAAATTAAAAAGAGTGGATTGTGGTATAAAATTGGATTTTCTATCCACTCAAAGAAATACATTTGTGTGTGTCAAAAAAAAAAAATCAAATTTTATCCTTCCTCTTTGACTCTTCTTTATAACTCTTTCTTTTCATTTTCCATCCAACTATATGTACAACATCTTAGCATCTAGTTCAAGAGAAAATGGATGAACATAGGTTGGATAATAATAAATGAGAGCCATTTTTCCTTAAAAAAAAAGAAAGAAAGAAAAGAAGAAAGGAATTAATTTTTTGGTTAAATTGTGTGAATAAGGTGAAAAGGATTTGGCATGAGAATTCAAACTAAAGTTCAGGAATCTCCATTGGTTTTTCTAGTAGTGCAATAAAAATTTCATAAATATTAATATTAGCGACTAATTATTGACTATGACTGTTTAAAAAAAAATGCATAAAAAATCCTTCAATAAACAATAAAGTTCGAATGAAAGCACAATATTATAAAATAATATCTTGTGGTTGTTGCAAAAGTAACAATTACACACATTGAACATCAACCACTAACGTCAGACCTTGATGTAGAATCAAGCTCAAAGTCCATATGAATCTAATTTAAGGCAGTAAAGATACCAAGAGTTTCACCAATATCAATATCACACATAAGAGAGAACAATTATGTTTTAGCAATCAAAATCCGCCTTAATCATTGCCTATACACAAGGTTGTTAAACTCGAGGATTTACCTCAACTCGTTTTGATTAGGTGGAATTGGATCGTAAACTCGACTCGTAACATATTAAAATAATATTAAAATAATTATACAAATACAAATGATATACATACTTGTATAATACAATAATTACATCAATAATTCAAAATTTTAGCTTAATTATTTAACAATAACATACTAAATCAACATAATAAAGTGTCATGCTTATAAATTTGTAATCAAACGACTTAAATTACCCCACCAACTTATAAAAATATATAAACAATTATCCAAAAAACAAGAGTTTAATAAGTTTCTAAAGTTGTTAAAAATTAAAACAAACTAAAAAAAGAAACGAGTTAATTTCTACAAAACCAGGTAAAATCGGATAAAATCAAAATAAATTAACTCGATTTTACCGATTTCTTTACCAATTAACTCGTTCAAAATCAATTTTTTCACGAGTTTACCACTAATTTAACTTGATTTTCATATCTAAAAATGTAAAATCTGATGATTACATGTTAAGATGCGATTTTAACCATGCCTATACACAATATCGATATCAATTTTTTTGTCGTGAATAGAAGAAAAAAAAATACTTCAACACATTGCACTAATATCTTCCATTTTATTACTTATTACAGTTATATATTTTCATCTTTGCAATAAATAATTAGATAATGTTTTAACATTACAATAATATCATTTGGAAATTGGAACTTTAAAAAGTAAAAACTAGAAATAAAGTCTACTGTTGAAGGTGTAATTTTCTTGCGAGTGACATACTGATACAGTACCGTCCTCATTTACTATTGAATACTAGCTGTTCAAGGGGCTGCTAACTCCGAATTTTAGGCAAAAACATGTCCTTCATTCATGCACTAAAACCTACTAATGCTATTGCTACTCATGACGCATGTAAATTAAGACCAATTTTATAATGACGCAAGTAAATTAAGACAAAGTAAATTAACAGTGTAGGCTTCTTTTTGGATATTAGCTTTAAATTCTTTTGGTGTCAAATGTCAATTTATATTTATATAGGCAAGTTCTATGGTACATTAGACAATTTCTAATGTACCGGTACATGATTATTAAATTAATAAATAAAATGAATATTTTTTTAAGAGAAATTATTTTTCTATCATTAAAAACATTATAATAATCAAATATCATTAACCAAAGTTGTCAAAAATATAAATTTTGATAATTTTTAAATTTGCATTCTTCATAATAGTCAATATTCAATTTTTTATTGAAAAAATATTAAAATATTAGTGTAATCATTATAAACAATAAAATTGTATTTTTCCTTGTGCTATTATTATATCTAAAATACAATAATTAACTAATAGTATTTTTAATCCATAAAAATAATCGTTAATTTATTAATTTACAATGTCATGTACCGGTACACTTGAATTATTTATTTCATTTAGAGTTTTTTCCCAACTTCACTTGAACTTTTCTTTAATGTGTGTTTGGTACCATAGTAGATATAACTCACCGTAATTTTACAAAAACTAAAATTTTCATTTCTGTAAAATCATGGTAAGTCACCATAATTCTAACATACACACGATATACCAAACATAAGTTTAGTAAATGGTCCAAATCTCTTTGGTTGGATAGCGAATTTTTTTTTTTTAAAAAAAGTACTCATGTCTCTAGCAATCCTACATCTCTCCAAAAGTAAGTTCTCATTACCATTTTCGTGAAAAGGAAACATATTGATATTGAAGAATATTCAAAAGCACCTCCTTAAATTGACCTTAAATAATAAACAAAAAGAAAAAGGTTTCATAATTTATGCAAAGACTCAACTTCCACAAGCCATGAAATTTTGCAAAAATAAGATGAAAGCTTATTCAAATTTGCATAGCACTTAAGTACAAAAATGATAAAGATATCATTGAATCACACCTTCTTTGTCTCTTATTATTGGGACTTGCTTAATGGTTGGGCAAATATAGAGGAAATCATGGATAAACGTGGCAAGTCCAAAACCCTTGGTCTAAAGAATGAGCAATGTGCAAAACACAAAAAAAACTTCTTGTGCTTCCCACTTGGTTCTTAATTGAAAATTGAAAACACACATTCTCATTCTCCAAACACACGCATGCCCACGTTTATGTGTCAATGAGACATTCTTTCATCGCTATTTCACATAAAAAAATGGCATATGGTCTAGATTTTTCTTTCTTTCAAAAATACTTGTTTTTAAGATATAAAATATATGTTGCGTAAAAAAATTATAAAATATGACAAATTAGTTACAAAGCTTTATATATTAACTCAATCTATCTATAAATTAGTTATCTAGTCCAGATTAGTGTTCATACCACATGTAATTGAGTGAGTTAGTGGACTACTAACATGACAAATTACATTTAGTGCAAGTTTTTTTTTTATTAGAATCCATTCTAATGATTTATTTCAATACAAACAATTAATCAAATATGTTTATTATTATATCATTTTACATAAACAATAGTTCATCCGTCCCAAAATAAATAACATGTTCGACTACTTTTACATTTATCAGTGTACAATTTTGATATAAAGATTACAAAAAATAAACAAATCTTTAGTTATTTATTATTGAGACAAATCAAACAGCATTTCATATGTTAATATTTGCATGTATATATTAATAGAAAAATATCGTCAAAGTAAATTAAATGAATAGTACACTAAATTAAAATTAGGTCATTCATTTTAAAAATAATAGTTAAGCATTCAACACTTGATGCTGTTTGAACTACTGCACTAGTACTATAGAAACAAAGTCTCGTCTCAACATAATAATAGAATGTTAAAAAAGATATCATTGTAAAAAGTGCAAATTAACTCACATTATATAGTATCTTATCTATTTAGTAAATATGATGTATCAAAATTCAAAACAATCGGCTAATGATACAACTAATCAAGCTAAGTACCAAATTTTATTTACACAACAACAGCAAATCAAAATTCAACAATAATCCTAAATATAGGTTAGTGACATTCAACATGCAACCAAACATATACTAAGAAATTCAATGTCTGAATTTTATTTTTAATAAAAAAAGTACTCGATCCTATGATAAAAAATAAATAAATTAGGATCACATTGGTAAAGCATCTAGAGCGAAAATCCAAATAAAATCTCAATGCATTAATAATTTGGTTAGCAATACATACAGAGTACAGCTGGTTCTCGTCTATCTGAATCTGATCTAACAGCCATGCATAATTACTTTCTTGACTTAAGAATCACCCTGGCCCTATGACATCATTCATAAATCATTACTACTTGTACTACTATGCAATGCAATCATCTTTCTTTACATATAAGTAGATTGTTATGAATGTGCTACTGCATATCAAAAATGTGTACGTAGACTTTCATAACCTTTTTTTTTAGTTTAGCCTTAAGTTTGATCGATATTTCAAAAGTTTGATCTGGTAGAGAAAGTGTAATTTCGGCATAAATCCAACCTCATTGTTAGGTACACTTACATAAAGAAAAAAAAAATTAAAGAGAAATAATTAAAATGATATTGATAGATGTGACTATAATATTTTTCTTTATTTTTTTTTTGTTTTCACCACCAGTAGAATCTGGTTCGGGGGTCAGTTCTGGCATCAAGTGGTTCCAGCCCCCTCAGATCGCAGTTGCGGGGGATCGAACTGTGGTTCTCCATACAAAGTTCCGCGCCAAGAAAAATGCCTCTAATTTGATATACTATATAATCAAATTTTATTTGAACTAAGTAGATGATGACATTAAAGAAAATAAAATGAGCACAAAACTAATCTAAGAAAATCTAAAATTAGGTAATCTAAAACGATCATCTAAAAGATTCACTCCGAATGAAAAATTGTTTAATGAATGACCGCCAACACAAAAACAGGTTGCAACATATGACGGTAAACAATAACTACTCTTTTAAGACAAACTGTCTGAAATCAATCACAAAAATGGATTTAGGTATTAAGACGACACAAATATGGTGGAGCATACCTTACAAACTCTAGCTTTTTGACTCAAATGCCACATTTTGAAACAAATATTCCCAATATGTCACCTTTTTTGAGAAAAAAAATTCCCAAATGCCGCACAATGAAACATACTTTGACTCTCAAATTTTCTCCTATTGGGAAGAAAAAAAAAAATCTTATTTTTATAAATATTGAAGAAAAAAAAGGATACACACTGTAAAATTAATAAATATATACAATCATAAAAATTGAAAAAATCTTATATATTTAATATTTAAAATCTAGTAGAAGAACACTCAACATTTAACTTATATAAATATTGCAAAAAAGATATAAATTAATAATAATGTTGCAAAACATGTGTTTCAAAGTGTGGCATTTGGGATTTTCTTTTTTTTCAAAATGTGGCATATTGGGAATATTTGTTTCAAAAGGTGACATTTTGGTAAAAAAGCCTACAAAATTTTAACAATGCTGAAAACAATTAGATAAACAAAGATCGAAAATGTCAACATTGAACTAGATGCACAAACATGAACGACAAACATAGAGTGATTACAATGTTTGCCACATTGCCCAATCTAATTGCAAATCAATTATGTGATCAAGTGGAAAAAGACTACATGTTGTAAATGCGTAAATGCAATAATCATTATCGACTGCCTGATAAAAAAGTAATGGCCGAGATCAAAACTATATTTAAATGACATTAATCAATTAGAACTGTTTGATTGTTTTTAAACAATCGAGATTGGTTAGCAGTTACAACAATAATCCTAGATTCGTGATCACGTTGTATCCCAAAATCTATCGATGAGATTTGATAAATCTTGAATCAGCAACACATTTGTATGTATTTCAACATCACCTTAAATCGGAATTAAATTTTGAATTGATCAACATCATCGTAAGAATGTTCTTCTCAACCCGATTGTATAAAAGTCATTTCTCAACCCGATTGTCAGAATTAGAAAATAATCACATAACCACGGCTACTATGGCGGCAGTCTTAAAGTAAAAAAAAACACTAGAAAATCAATACTCCTTTATTTTTACCATTACTAAATAGATTTTCTGACAAAATTTTTATATCAATATCATAATAATGTAAAAAAAAGTTAAAACTCCACCAACGTCTTTTTTTTTCTCCCCCTCCATAAAAAAAATATTCAAATTTTACATTACATACATGTAATCTGCATTCCAAATTTAGAATTTAATGAAATACTAAAAAAGTAAATTGAAAATTGATATTACATATTTAAATTATGTCATAACTAAGTCATCAAGTGTCAACCTTCACAAGCATTATGCGCACTGATTTACGGGTCTGCCATCAGGTGTTTCCCTTACGGTTATTTCCATGTACCTTCACAATACTAAAAGTATTTTGAATTTCAAATATTCTCCTATAATTTTTTAGTGACTAAAAATTTACACTGTTGAAAAATTCTTTTCCGGGGCACTCTTTAAGAACTTATATAGTAAGTATTTTATGGAATTTTTATGAATATACGTAAAGTCAACACATTGAAAATCACAGTGTTTAATTTTTTAAATAAAAACTTTCTTTGAATGAAATGCTTAAAGAGTGCCCGGGAGCACTCGTTAGCATGACCCAATAAATATAAGAAAAATTCCAAATTTTTAATTCGAACAAATCCTAAATTCAATCTTAAATAGAACTTTTTTAACAATTGAACTAAACTCATGATAACTCTCAACTTTTTTTTAAATAAATAAAATGATAAATTATTTAAAATTTACAGATCTAAAATGAAGAGACTGAGATTCAAATTCCAATCATAATATTCAAACTAAAAATTTCAATATTTTTACCTGTTGATGTTGAGATATACTAATTTGTTTACTCATATCTATATCTATTAAGTGAAGAAAAAGATTTGTACTATCATTTCATCACTCAAGCATATTGCAATGCAATGGCGCAATATCAGTCAAACAATCTTTTCCTTGACGATATCCTGACGCTTCCCTTCACTTCATTGCATCGCATCAATTTATCAATTACTACTACATTCATTACCACTAGAACTAGAAGTGCTTTTTTCATTTTCACTGTTTGCTCATACCAACAAAACTTCTTCATTTCCACTGTTGATTTCTCTTCTTTCAATCTTATTGCAAAGATTTATAACATATTGGGAAATACAGTATTACGCAAGCAAGCAAGAGTTTTGAATGAAACAAAGTTATGGTTCGTCATAAGTCAAAATTATTGTTATTTTAATTTTAAGAACAATGTTTGGAATCTATGATTGTACTTGTACCTTAATTTTGTTGAAATTTGAAAATGTGGTTTTCAAATAACAATCTTACCGAACCAAAAAATTGAATTCAAGTGGTTAATTAACAAGTTTCTCTTAATAAGAATAATTCTAGAAAATTTGAGTTTGAGTTTTTATGGGAACAATTCTTAGTTGAACTCTGGATTATTAAGTTTGAGTTTTTTACGAGCCTTAAAGATATTTTTTTCAATTTCATTAAATAATTAACATGTATTTGATTTATATTATCGATCAAATACATCAGTTATTTAATTAAAATATATTTTTATTTATATATGAAATCGAAAGGAGTATGATATATATATATATATTTTTATATATTATTTTTATTTTCAACAAAATTAAAAGATATACAGTAATTTTAAAAATTAAGGCCTACTACCACTACATTACTTTAAGACCTTCATAAATAAAGGTGTGTGTATCCCTATCCCTACTACGTACAAGAGAGCCTGCAGCCTAGAAAAGACAAACATGTAAATATGAGGGATTACGGTCTTATCGACATTGACAGCAAAATCTACATTTCTCACATAAAATACTCCACTACTCAATTACAGACAGTACTACTAGCAGTACTCAACACAAAATCTACTACTCCTAAGTTTTTTCTTTTTAGAAGAAAAAGAAAAAGCAATTACAAGTACTACTACTTGCCAGTTGCTACGTATATTCTGACTCACAAAAATCAATTACAAGTACAAACTTGTAAAGAAAAAATAGTACCGCTACTTGCTAGCTACTACTTATATTTTGAGAAAGTCTCAAAATGATCACAATCATTTGAATATGCTATTTATTTTTTTTCTAAATAGTTTTGAATATACTATTTAGATTTTAGACACACATATTTTAACATGTAAAATGAAAAATAATTAATTTTTTTCTAAATTTATACTCCCTCCGATCCTATATATAAGAGAAATTTTACTTTTTAGATTCATTGTGAAATGAATGTATCTAGACTATAATATTGTCTAGATACATTCATTTTACAATGAACCTAAAAAATAAAATTTCTCTTATATATAGGACCGGATGGAGTATATATATATATAGGGGAGAGATCAAATTACACCGGTGTAACATTTGAGTAATGTTACACCGCTAAATAACGCTTCAATAAATTCAAATTTTACAAAATCCACCGTTGGATTGAAAGTTTATATTGTATGGATCATCTATGTTGAGTTTTACAAAAATCTAAAATCGTTTGGCATATTTTTGAGACACGTAGAGATTAACGGTATTCAATAAAAACGCATAAACCGTTAATCTTGATGTGTCTCAAGAACATATCAAACGATTTTAGATTTTTGTAAAATTCAACACAGATGATCTATACGATATAAACTTTCAATCCAACGGTGGATTTTGTAAAATTTGAATTCGATGAAGCGTTATTGAGCGGTGTAACATTACTCAAATGTTACACCGGTGTAATTTGATTCCTCCCCATATATATATATATTCCGAAATCAATTTTGTAATTAGCAATCGTTTATTTCGAATTCAAAACAACAGGTAAATTTGTAGGACATACACGAACACATACTTCACAAGCAATACATTTATCAAATTCAAAGTGGATTCGACCGCATAAACGTTCTGATGTGATTAATTTTTTATAAGGATATTGAATAGTTACAAGTAAACGATTCCAAAATCAATATTTCGTAAAAGATTATGCTATATTTGATTTAATATGTGATTAAATATATTAACTTTTAATTTGTTAACTAAATTGACTTTTACATTTTTGACCTTAAGAAGGAATATGTATTTTTAAGGAGCACATAACAAAATTATTAGTAAATTTTATAAAATGTCATACTAATATGTATGATAAGAGCACATATTAAAATCTCAAAAATGATTTGTATAATAAAAAGTAATATTAAAATTTTTTATAATTTAATACACACATTACAAAAGAAAATAGTAGGAGTGCATGTGTTAAGGCCAAGGACACTTGTTAGCAAAGATTTTCTTTGATTTCTTTTGGTATTATGTTTCCAAGAGAAGGGACATTGATAATTTATAGTTGAGTTGCGAGAAATAAGGAGAGTCTGATCATAAGTTGAATCGAGGTTCTTCTAAATGATCTATTGTAGGAAAATTTATTAAACCATTTGAGTTCAATGTCTTAATTCATGTTAGCAATACTCTCTCCTTTAATAAAAATTATTTATTCACAAACCAATAAAAATAATTACATAAGTAAATTTGCAAGTGGTATATATACATGAAAATTTACTTATGTGACTTCTTTTAATTAGATGATGAATAAATACCCCAAATTATAAATAGATAGAGTAAGTCTCTCCAACATATAAGTGTCACATACTACCGTAATATTTAGATGTTCGAATAACACAACATTACACCCAAATATTTTCCATATATTATTATTATTATAATTATTTATTTTTCTTAATCATATTTATTATTAGAATTTTTCTTTGGACTGGAATTCGTGTATATAAATACCAACACCTTTTGTCATTAGGCACAGCATGATCATTTTTTTGAGTTAAAGAGCAAAAACACACACAACACAAACACCACACCATGATGAACATTGAAAACTTCTCACACGACCCTACACCAACTCCAACAACCACCAACAGCACCACCTTAAACATTCCGAAACACAACCCACTTCAACAAACATCTCTCGAAGGAATCGCCGCTATTGTAGGGGAACAAATCCTCTACGGACCCCGCAAGGACCACAACACCAAAACGACACAACCCACTTGCGTTTCACACCTCAAAACCAAAACAGAACAAACAAAAAACTACAGAGGAGTTAGAAAACGACCATGGGGAAGATGGTCAGCTGAAATACGCGACAGAATCGGTCGGTGTCGTCACTGGTTAGGAACATTTGATACTGCGGAAGAAGCGGCGCGTGCTTATGACGCGGCAGCTAGGCGTTTGAGAGGTTCTAAAGCAAGAACTAATTTTAAGATACCTTCTGTTTTGCCTATACCATTATCTCCAAACTCGAACGAGTCTTCCTGTTCGAGTTCGGAGAATAATGGTAAGAAAAAAGTTGTGCGTAATAGTGTTAGGAAATGTTGTGTTGTTAATTCTGTTGGAGAGTTGTTTAGTGGTGTGCCTGAAGTTAGAAGAGAAAGAGATTATGGTAATAATAATGGGAATGTTGGATTTAGTGGTGGTACAAATAGTACTGGAATGGTGGTGTAGGAAGAATTTGAATAGTGTGATATTAGGAACTTCCTCTCTTCTCTTTTATTTTTTTATTTTTTTTAGGAACTTTTTTTTTGTTTGTTTAGGAAATGGGGTTATTTTGGTTAATTAATTTGGGTATGAGTTAATGTGTTAATATATGTACTTGAATGTACTTAATCAATGAATGGAAGAAGGACTTTGTATTGTTATAAAAAAATGTTTCTTTATATGGTCCACCGATTTTTAGGGTAATGAGTTGTTTGACTTAAGTTAATCAAATATTCAGTCCTCAAGATTTGCAATTAGTTCTTTTAAAAGATTGGAGCTGATTAATCACTTGGCCTATTCTCAAGATTAGGAAAAACTATGAACAATTTATTTAGTTGTTTATAATTGGAGGAGGATATTTTTTGAAAGAGATTAAAGCTTAGGCTAAACTTCTATACCTTTAACTTCATTTATTTTATTTTCTTGATTTCTCCTTACATTTATCAATGCATGTATTTTTAGTATGAATTTTTTTATAATGTGCAAATTTACACATGTTTAGAAGTTTAATTGTAAGTTTGTCTGTGTCAAAAAAATTGTAAGTTTGTATTGAAATTTAAAATTCGTATATTTTATATTAAATATATAATTTTTTAATAAATAATAGTTATTTTTAATAAAAAATTATTACTTTTAGTAATATTGCAAATGTTATACCTCACCAAAAAAATTATTGCAAATGACATTTGTAGCATTGACATTAAACATTTGTATTGGATTTTTTTACGTCCTTTTAAAAAGCAAAATTCGCTAAAAATATAGAAACTTTATCTTTGTCATCATCAAGTATTCTCAATCTAACTTTCAACTTCCAGTTATTCAGCAAGAATTTGGATATTCTGCAGTTACTGTAGACCGCAGTACTGCATCCAGACCATTCGATCACAATCCAACGAATCAGTTCTTTGCTAGTTGCTTTTTTTATCTATTAAATTTTAATCGTCTGATCATAAATAGACGGCGGAGATTAAAAACAGTGTGAAACTGTGTAGGTTTTCTACGACACCAAATCCAAATTCAATGATGGTGCTCACATTGCGTGGTAGGGTTTTAAATAGATAGACAGATTTCAGCAAGAAAATTATTTAAAGTTAAGGTGTTATTATGATTTATTCAAACATATCAAAATTAATAACAAGCATATATGATTTTTAATGTTAACGAAATTTCAAAACTATTAGGTTTGGTTTGATGGTGAGAGATTTAAGTAGTATATATGAGATACTAAATTCTCAACTCTATTATAAACAAAAAAATTCAACATGCACGATCTTGATTTAAGCCCCCATTGATCTTGTTTGATTATAACTCATTTTCTATCAAGACTCTTGCAAAAAAGAGTTTCCCATCACCTAACTAGAGTACTAATAATTATTTAGTTTTCTCTAAATATCTTTATTAGTGCTAAGAAACAAATTCATAAATCCGTGCGAAGAGAAACATATTCATAAGTGCCATGAATTTACTGCAGTTGGCAAAATTCCGGTCATCTCACTCATTCACTTTAAGGGTGAAATTTCTAGTTACTAGTCCACTTAATTAACTAAAAAAAATAATCATAAATCTATGAAATCTACTTTATAAGTATCTTTATTAGAGATATACAAACATGAACATCTTCTTTGACAATGCATCTAGAAATTGTATGTTCAAAATTGTGCCCATAATAATGTTATAATTTCATTATTTTTTTCTTCAACTTTCTCTTCTATTTTACTATATAAAAAAAAATCAAAACAAGGATCTTATTTATAGTGGTATAAAATCAAACTCTTGCCATTAAAATTTGTAGACTAAAGAATCATACAAAAGTTAAGCTGTTAATAGATTCGATCTACTGATGAAGAGTTTGAACAGTATTCTAAAGGTTGTATGTTTGATCTCCAACTCCTTTATAAAAAAACAAAAAAAGATTCATACAAAAATTACAATCACTACAAGAAATTTTCCATATAGCCACGGACACTTTTAGCCACAGAAGTTACTACCGTAGGTGTAGGTGTCTTTTAGCCGTGGGTATAGGATTATCATTCAATTTCACACTTCCTGCTGTGGACAAATTGAAAATTGAACGCACAGGATAATTGCCCTCCTTAATGTTTTATTTATTTTCTCTAATTTTTTCAAAGGGGGAAAGGAAAACGTATAAGCACATAAGCACAAGAAAGCTCTTCATCGAGAAGTTCCACCGTTCAACCTCGCTTTCTCATCGGCGTCCAACATGCACCGTCGAGGCTCTTCATCGGCGGCCTCTTCTCTGTATGTTTCCTCTCTCTCTCTTCTCTCTCTCTCTCTCTCTCTCTCTCTCTCTCTCTCTCTCTCTTTTTGTTCTTCGCAATTGATTTTTCTTTCAAATTCTATATTGTTCTTTTTTTAATTTGTTGATACTTTGATCATGATGATTTTGTGTTTTGAGTTTATGTGTATTGTTCTCTTTATATGAGAGGGTTTTGATGATTTAGGGTTTTGTGTTCTTCTCCATTGTTGTATCAGATTTAGGGTTTTTGTTCTTATCTTTTATATCTTCTTCTCTTTTTATGTTTCTATAAGATTTAGGGTTTTTTCCCCTATGTCTTTGATTATGATAATTTAGAGTTATTGATTTTGTTATTTTCTTACTCATTTTTATTTTTGTTTTTCATTGAACTTTTTAGCAAGATTCAGTGTGTAATTCTCATGGTGGCACATTTGTGGAAAATCAATTGCAAGAAGGAAAACCCAGGAAAGGAAGATAGTGTTAGTGACCAGGAAATCAATAGTAATATGGAATGATTATTAGGTTCTTTACTAGAAAAAAAAGAGTAATATGGAATAAAGACCTGCTTTTGATTGAGCCTTATTTCTAGTTAGTGTGATTATCAGTCCACTTTTGAGCCTTATTTTATTTATGTAATATTGTTGGTTGACATTGCTTTTTGTTTAGGAACTCTTTGATTTTGAACTTGTACGGGTTACAGAAGAAGATCAAGAAGGTTAGTTTCCTTATTTGTTTTCCAATCCCTGTTATGGGTTGTAAAAATTTACCATGAGTGGAAGTTTGTGTACATCATTTTGTGTTTTGTTGACTTACATGTATTGGTTATATTTTATTATTTGTGTTATTGATAGGATCAATGGAAAATGATAATGAAATTAGTGGAAAGAAGTTTTCAAACTCAGTAAGACTATGTCTCAGGCGATGATTTCTTTTTTATTTTATTTCTTAACATAGTTAATTAATTTCACATTACTTTCATTTTGTTGGTTCTCAAATAATACACACGAAGCGGGATTTAGAATTTTGGTTCTAATTTGTAGTTATGAGCTTGTTTCTCTGTTTATTGTAACAAAACGGGTTCTTTTAGGAGATATTGGTTCTAATCTATTTCTTATTTGGAACTCAGATTGAAACAGGTAGTGTTTGGCTTCAAAGAAATATTTACCAAGTATTTTACTGTTTTGGTTTGTAGGAGAATATCTCTTTGTATGACCGTGTTGTCAAGCTAAAGGATACGTTAGCTGTTGAGGACTGTGCCGGTTTATCTCGGGTAATTATTAAATTATATTCGTGGAGAAAGGTATAAGTCCAAAAAACCGTCAACACTCCAAATTCGACCTTCGTCCTGCCGGAAACAACCTAAGAGATCGTTAAGATCCATTGTGCCATTCTCAACCCATTGATAAATAACGCAGTGTCGAGGTCACATCCGGCGAGTTCACCGTCATCTGTCTCGGCTGAGGAGATCCAATATGGCCACCAGCTAAGGATGAAACCGCTGTTGAAAATTACAACTCTCACAACTTTTTTCCCCTTCCGCACGCTGAATGGTTCCAATTGCAGCAAAGAAGACGATTATCGGAAAAAGGGTGATTTCGACTTCGATTCCTTGAGCAACAGGTTGACGATTGCTTCGAAGGTGCAAGAGTGTTTGCTGAAGGAGCTAGATAAGATTCTGATTCAGTAGTCCTCAAACCTTGAAGCGGAATAGAAGGTATGTTGTTCTGCTTTTTATCCCCACATTCTACTTGTGATACCTTTTCTCTTTTATTTATTGGTTGTATTTGTGTTTTCATCATATTTTAATGGTGTTCCCTTTTTACTGGCTCTATGCGGGGCATTTTTCTTGGTAATTGTTGTTCTTATTGGTGACAGTAACCACATTACCCTTTTTTGTTATGTGCATTATTAACACTAGAAAAATCTTTGAATCTACTATGTTTATAAAGTGAAAATTGTGTTGTCTCAATATTCTGAATAACTTTCTTCTGTTTTAAAAATTATGGAGTGACTCTGCTGTTCCTAAATCAGGAGGATCTCATTGTAGAAGAAAAACATCTTCATATTATGGTTTGTCCTTGCAAGGCTTTTAGAGGACAGAGGAGAAAAATAACTTGATATTAGTTTAGGTATTTAGAGATTTTGTTAAGCATTCATGATTTTTAATCTATTTACTCATTAATTTCTAATCTTCTCATTTGATTATTGATTAATTTTCTTCTTTTCTTATAACTAGTAAATATTGATTGATTGGATGTTGCTTGCTCTCCAACAACAATCCCTAGTCCTTTTCTTCTCATTTACCACTTTCATTGGTAGGTCAATTGTTTAACCATACTACATTTTTTGTTTGTTTTTGCTTTAATCACCTTTCTGAACATACTTATAATGCAAATAGGTTGCTTTAAAAAGCATTAATATTTTCAAACTATTAGTCATGGATATGTTAATATGGATGATAAGGTATGTGTCAATATCTTCATGAATTTGATACTTAATGTATCTTTCTATGTGTTTATAAGACTTGCGACAATTTTTTCAGATGCAACCCGAAAATGCTCTGCAAGCTCATGATAAATACCGAAGGGTGGCGCTGCAGGTATCTCTTACATACAATTTTCTTTTAAATTTTTCTACTATTAAATTCATGTAAGTGCATTATATGGTAACTAGGTGTGTCCATTATATCAAAACTAGGTGAGTTGGGTTTGCATTTTGCTGGTATACTTTATCTGAGAATGACTTTGACTTTTGTTATCTTTTACATTTGCTCTTGTACTTCTCTTGCTACTTTTATCTAATTGTATTTATGGATTGATTTTTAGACACATGGTGCTCCGTCATCATCACAGTTGATTGCTTCTACTATTGTGTTTAGCTTTATTCCAAGAGTTCTCAACTTCACGGATTAGTGGTACTTGCTTTGGCTCAGTATTGATTGTTCATTTTTAAATTATGTTGGATTAATTCCTTAAATCACTAAAGTACTTGATTTTGTTGAGGTTTGTTAAGGAATTGTATTGGTTTGATTTAGGATGAACCAGAACCGGATCAGTTTTGCCAAACTGAAAACCAATTCCATTTGGTTCAGATTCTGTTTTAGAATTTGTTCAAAGTGTTTTTATAATTTAGAGGCAGAGCTAATTATGATTGTTTATTGAACTGATTGCAAGATGCACAAAAGGGCTAATTCTGTTCGGATACATATGTCAAATGTTAAATCTTGTAGGCTGCAAAAGAGGTTTTGCTTAGTAGTGGAAGGTAGGATCATTTATGCTGATGTATTGGAGATTAACTTAAGACCTATCCTTTAACTTTATTTTATTTTTGACCTTTGGCATACTGTTTTTTCTTTGGTATTGTGTTCTGCATTGCTGTTTCTTTGGTATTGTTTTTTCTTTGGTATTGTGCTATGTAACTTTTATTTTCTATAGGTTACAAATGCTTCTGGTGCCTCCGACCAAACAGATTCTCAAAGTCCATACACTGACGAAGATTGAAGAGAGAGATTTGAAGTAAACAGTGTAAGCTGTTGCAGTTTATTGCTTGGTAGGAATGTCATGTATTGTATTGTGGGTTGTAAGCCATTGCAGTTTATTGCTTGGTATGGATGTCATACATATGGATGTTTTTGTGGTTGTTAGTTTTTTAGAGTTGTAATTTTGGGATGGATTAGAAGTAAGAGGTAGTTCTCTTAAGTTATTTGGTGCAACTTCAATTTTGGGAGATTTAGCCAGGTGACATTGTTTTTGTGTTTTAATGTACTCCGTTAGTTTGTAAGACTTATTAGTTTTTAATATAATTGAAATTCTCTTTTATAATTATAGTTGACTTTGTGTGTAGAAAACATGCATATTGAAAAATTATTATTATTATTATTTAAAAAAAATGTGCAAAATGTCAAAAAAGAAAATGCAAAAAAAAAAAAAGTTTCAAACCTATACCAACGGACACATTTGTGGGTAAACTGATTTACAATAGTTGCTAAAATCTGTGGGTATAGCTCTTAGATTTTCTCCAATGGCAAAAAATGCTGTAGCTATAGGCTATTGTGACGGAAAATTTCCGTGGGTATAGCGAAATAAAGTGGACGGAACAAAACGTCCGTCGGTATAGGTTTTACAGCCTATACCAACGGATTTTCGACCTTTACCAACAGAATTTTGCCGTTGCTATATGTCAAGTTTCTTGTAGTGAATCTTTTATTTAATTTAAGAATCTGTCTAAAATATTTTCTCCTTACTAACTAAAAATTATTATTTCCACGAGGTTTACTTTGGTTATCAATCAACACTCATCAGTAAGTAGGTATATATCTTGTTTAATTGGAAGAAGGTTTGAAATATTAATTGAATATATATTCATTTATTTATTTTTTGGTTAGGATTTATTGGTTGTTTATGTTATACTTTTTTTTTTTGGTCAAGTGTTATACTTTTAATTTGAAGCAGTTTATGTTATACTTATTATCTCATTTCATTATTTCATAACCTTAAGATTTGATTTTGTGATAAAATAAAAGGTTTTTGATTTGGAGTTTTGAATTTGAACTCCCCTAATGTCTAATTAATGAATATTAATTACTATTTTGTAAGTGATTTCTAAATATATATTCCCCCGGCAACTGCGATCGAGAGAGGATTCGAATCACTTGATACTAGAACTAACCCATGAATTAGATTAAATTGGTAGTTAAAGCAAAAAAAATAAAAAAATTCTAACCATCCGTTAGTTGGATCACCGGTAATTTAAGTTAAATTTAGTAGTGAGGACCACAGTTCAATCCTCCACAACTGCGATTAGAGGAGACTGAAACCATTTGATGTCAGAATTGACCCCTGGAATCAGATTAAACCGGCGTTGAAAGCCAAATATATATTAAACAAAAATCTCGCACCTTAATTTGATTGCATTTGACAAACCGCACCTTAATTATTTACTTAAACAAAAATCTATGATTTCAAATCTAAAATATGTCACAAGTGTAATTGTTATAACACTGGATTCAATCATACTGTACTAGTAGTACTATAATTTTCTTTTGTCGCATATAAAATTGTACAACAATACAACACTGTGACTTCTATTCCTTCCTGGATTTGCATTTGGCAGAGGCAGTGGCAGTTGCATGCAGTATGAGAAAATCCTGAGAAAAACTTCCCATTAGTCAGGTTCAAAGGAAAGATGAAGCCACTGCAATGCAACGGATTTAAGCCTTTAATTTATTACTCTTTATATTTTCTTAAGAGATGTACTCCCTCTGAACTTTCATATTTCCACGGAGTAATTTATTACTGCACTCTTTATAGTTTCTTAAAGATACTCTCATTGTTCTAAAATAAATGTCGTAGATGATTATTACATATATAAAAATGTATAATTTCGACTATTAATATATTTAATTATATATTTATTATTAAAAATTATAAAAAATTAGAGAAAATATTATTATTGCATGAGAGTCTTCTGCTGCAGCATCCATCATATATTAATAAAAAAAATATAGAAAAAGAGGAGAAGAGATAAACCAAAACCCTCATGGAAAAGAAAAGATAAAAAAAGAAGAATTGGTTAAAACCAGGAGGAACAACTTCCCCTAGATAACTAGCTCGGCGAACAGTTGAAAGTATCTATTTTGAACTCTTTGTTAGCTTTAACTTGTTGGTGCTTGAACTTGTTCTTCTTTTTCTTGGGACAACCAACTGTATATATGAACCCGAGAATCACTCAGAAAGTCTTAGACATCTCTCACACACATAGAAGTCGTAGTCTCTTTTAAGCTTATTATATAATAATCAGAGTCTATTTCTACAACTATTTTACTACAATCTGCCACAATATTTGGAATTGAACCTTCAAACATATTCTTAACAACTAAAGTAATAGGCTAAACAATGTTTTGAGTTCATTCACAGTTGTTAAACTTGAAGCAGCTTCAGGAGGATTTTTTTTATAGCTAGCTTTAGGAGGATTCATACTTGTAGTTCATATACCACCATTAATTATCTCATAAGATTTTATTTCTTTAATAAATCAAGAAGAGAACCATGATTGTCTACATTTGGTAATTTGATGCATTTATTTAGTCAACACATGTGTTTGTTAGATTATCATCAAACGATTTAGATTTTAAATTTAATTTTTTTATTATATTAAAATGTGTTTTTTCATAAGCGAATGAAGAATTAAAATTTTCTCTAAAACTTAGACCATCCAATCTCGATAATATTAGTCACATATATGCTGACTATGTAAATATGCGTCGAATTTTTTATTGCACTAAAAACTTTCATCGACTCCAAAAATTAAAATTTTTATTTTAGAAGGGTTTTGATAATATTAGTCACATATATGCTGACTAGGTAAATATGCGTCGAATTTTTTATTGCACTAAAAACTTTCATCGACTCCAAAAATTAAAATTTTTATTTTAGAAGGGTTTTGATCAAAGAGCACGATGACTCTCCAAATTACTGTCTAAATTTGTAAAACCAATAGTTACTATATCAACTTCTTTATCTTCGTTTTAATCAGACTTGAGATTAAATTTATGAGATTTCCAAATCATGGTTTAATGGTTTCAATCGTTCAACTCAATAAAACAACTTTTAAACGAGATGTAAAACAAATAATGAAAAGAAGATTAAAAACACAGAAAGTTTCTTTTCCTACCCCCATGTTTTTTTTTCATCCCTCTAAAATCCAATTTTACCTCTAATTTTATCCCCCAAAACTTTAATAAATACGAACCGAATTTTTGAAAATTTCGGTTTCTATTTACCGAAGTTTTCCGATATAGAAAAACAGGTGTTTCAACTGTTTATTTTTCAAAAAATCTAAAAAAAAATCGGTAAATGTTTTCCGAATTTTTCAAAAGAGACGGTTTTAGGGGGCATAATTGGAAACTAAAGGGGGTGAAAAAGAAACATGGGGGTGGGAAAAGAAATTTTCAAAAACACATTCATCAAAGGTATGATAATAAGCGGAAAATTATCTTTGGGCCCTATAACCTTCGGGCTTACTACTGTACAAACCCAACTAACTTTTCTCTCATACACTCGCTCATGTGACATATATATATATATATTTCAAATTATTATTATTATTATTATCATCTGGAGCTTAAATTTTGGACTATTTATATATTACTGTATGAAACAGTTCCATAATAAGAATGGATTCTCAAAGTTAATATCTACACGGTATTTAAGGAAAATTTCAAGAATTAAAAATGAAAATTTGATTTTTGTAAATTGTATATTCAATTTATCAAAAGTGTAAATATTAACTTTTGTAATAAATATTTACTAATTATGAGATCCTTCACATGACTCTTAAAATTAAATAATTTTAACGCTTTGATATGAACTTGCAAAACACTTATACTTTATGTTAGAAAACATATTATTCATCGTACGACAAGAGAGAAAAGCTTAAACGTGTATTTATGTGAATAAAATGACACATGAGAAAATTTGAATTGAGAAACTAAATTAAATAATGATTTTTTAGCATCCACATACTAGTAGCTAACTATTAAGAAATATATCGCCTAATTATCAACTCATTATAAATCCACTTGGGTTGGTCCGGTGGTATTGACTTGAGACTTGAGAGTATGCTCCTCTTAAGGTCTCAGGTTCGATACTCTCTGGTGCCAATTTGGGTGGACTAATTTAGATTCTTCAAAAAAAATAAATTATCAACTCATTATGTTTCTTATTGCCCCCGGTTAATTGAAAGACATTCACAACATTTTCAGTTAGGGATGAAGAATATATCATGTTTAACCACGTACCTTGTCACCTTGACCATGTTTTAGAAGCAAGCTAATAATAAGACTTAACATCATTAAAACAATAAGCGAATTCTCAAACACTTAAAGGTTATGTTAACTAGTGCTCCCGAGAGTTAAGGATACCAAAAAAAATAATTTTTGTATTGAGAAGAACACATTTTATATTTTGAAAAGAATAATTGCACAAGTTCCAATACTATATTACTATATTAAGTTTCTTAACCAGTGTCCACGGGGCACTAGTTAGCATTTTCCAACACTTAATAATGTCTGATATTTAGAGCACTATGAATTGGCGCGCGAGTACCATTTATTAAATTGATTCAATATTTTAACAGTTGCGTATGCGTACTACGTACCCCCGAACTCGTACTACTTAGGGAATGAAATTGCAAACTAAGTGACTATTTGTAGCTTTTACCTACAAAGTCTCACTCACAAGATTGAGCAACATTATGTGGAGAGTTTGCATTATTTCCAACATAGTTAAGGGTATTGAGCAACAAAGTGACTATTTGAAGTATTGAAAGAAGAGAGAGTAATAAATAATTAAGGTATAATAGGAAAAATAGCACTAAATAATTCATTGGTAATGTAAAACGACTTATATTTCGGTACAAATATTTTCTCCAAAGTAACTTATATTGTGGTACGGAGAGAATATAATTTGAAAAAGTTGTCGATCGTTTCTTTTTGCTAGGCGTTTTGGAATTTGGATGTCTTTTTGATTAGTGGGGTTTGGTTAAGTTTTTTGCCAGCTATGTGTTTGTATTGGGGTGTATTTAACTTTGACACACCTTGTGCTGGCTTTATTAATAATAAGTTTTCTTTTGTCAAAAAAAAATTAATAATAAGTCTTCTTTTTGCCTTTCTAGAAAGAAAAAAATAAAAAAGATTTAAGTGTATAAGTATTGCAATTTTTCAAACTCAAACCTAATGTTCACATTGTTGGACTTTTGTGATGGTATGAGTGTTGTGTTGTGTGTTATGTGAGAGTTGATTGCCTCTCCTTTTTTTTTTTTTATAGAGAGGAATAAAATTAACATATCAAACGAGGCAAAGAAGCACCCCTAAAGTCATCGTATAAAATGAGTTGGAGCGAATGATAAGGCAAATTAACTATATCCCCGTCAAAGCATGAAGAATGACCCCTATTTGCCAAGAAATCAGCACACCGATTTGCTTCTCGATATAGTATCATGTCATATATGTTTCAGCTAATAATTAAGCTCTTTTATAAAAAAATATAGGGTAAGTAGACAATGTCTTGGTATGATAAAAAATTAAAGATGACTTTAAAATGTAAAAATACTCGTAAAAATATTTATATTTATCATGTTCTGAAAGCAACCTGGCGAGATTCAAAATTATAATTCCTTGAGCCCATATAGTAATTGTTTGAGATAACCAACTACAAAATTATGCTTATCTATTCAAGTTATTTATTATTGAAATAGACAAGACTATGTTATTGTTGATAAAGGCTCTGGATTTAGTATTACTCCCATCTTTAAATATACAGATTTTTTTTGAAAAAATTACGGTATTAAGAAAATTGACTGTAGTATTAAATTTGTTAAAAATTTATATTAACTTTACACTTTTATTTTTTGAGAGTGAATAAATTAATATTTTTTTTAAAATATTCATTACAGATTGAAGAAAAAAATGCACATTAATTAAAAATATAATGGTGAAGAAATAATTAATATCTTTAAAAATTTAAAAAGTCTTATAAAAAGACAAAATAATATTTCAAAAAAATCTTATATATATATATATTTACAATAAAAAAAACTTATATTTAAAAGCTGAGATAATATTAATCTCGTAAGATCTATGCGTGGGTGGGTAAAGTTATTATGCATAAGGATTTTCCTTATGCATGGTGTATAAACAAATCTCTACCATTTATACTCCAAAGTAGTTTTGACATTATTAAATATTTTAAAATACAAATGGTGGAGATTTTTTTATGCACCATGCATAAGGAAAATCCTTATGCATAATAACTCTTCCCTGCGTGGGTCTTGTCCGTTGTCGCTAACTTATTACATTCAGCATTAATATATGGCCCAACATTAACTACAATGTGTTTTTCATTAAAATATAAATAGTGTTTTATTTCGTGCCCTTGCCTATATTGCACACTCTTTGAAATTCTAAAATATCTCTTCACAAGATAACCACCGAGTGGACGGAGTGGTAAAGAGGATGAAAATTGGAAAAATTACAGTTCACGTAATACTCCCTCCGTTACAGTATATAAACAAAAATGTATTTTTTAGATTTATTGTATAATTAATGTATCTGAACAATTAAATTTGAAAAAAATACAGTTTGTTATTTGAGTAGTGAATTGAGTTCACACTTTAATAGCGTCTTTATAAAATCTAATATTTTTGTCCCCTCTCCTTTCCTCCACTCCCTTTGAAAATATTTCTACAAAGATTCGTTAGTTAAAATACGAACTCAATTCGTTTTTCAAGAATTTGTACCCATTTAACATTCATTAGAGCATCCACAATGGAGCTACTCTCTTTTTAGTACTTAAAAGAGTCCCACATGTACACATCATTTATTTATAATTTTTTAATAATAGTACCTACTAAGTACTCAATCCCTCCAACCCAACACCTCTTAAAAAGTTCTAAAACGGTCCCACTTATAACATATTTCACTAATAACTAACATAATTGTAAATGTGTCCCACATAAATAAAATAGGTACCAATGCTTAACTTAGAACCAGTACCTATTAGGTACTCATTTGTATTTTGCTCCAATAAGAGTACCTATTAGGTGCTAGTACTTAAAAAATAGGTACCCACCATTGGAGATGGTCTTAGTTATCTTGCAAGGAGATATTTTTGGAATTTTAGGAGGTGCATGATAAAAGCAGGGGCGCACTTGAATGGACTTATTTTTGAGTTTATGAAAAACAGCTTATACAAATAAATAAGATTTTATGTATTATTTAAATTTTTTCAAGGTAATTTATGAGAAAACAACGTATAAAAAAACAATTTTTGTTAATCAAAACTTATAAATTAATACAAAAGTTTATTTATTTGCATAAGATATTATCAAAAGCTCAAAAACAAACTAATTTCAAATGAACCCTCAATCAATTTCAGAGAAACATATATGTATTAGTTATGGACAAGTATATATTAAAAGATATCGTACTTGCTTAAATCAATTTCAATTATTTTGATATATTAATCTTCACAGTTGTATGCGCAAGAAAATAACTTTGCTTATCAAAATAAAACAACAAAAATAAATTTAAAAATTAATATTTTGTTAAAATTATTAAAATGTTATATCAAATAAATATTTTTTGTATTTCATTTAACTTTGTACATTATTTTCACCGAATAAATATAGTTTATCTCTTCTTTTCTGTCTTAAGAATATGATTATAAAAAGTAGAAAGGTAAATAAAATTTGGTAAAAATTTGTTCAAATTTAAATTCAAACTCAATTTTTTCAAATAATTTATTTTTAAGAAAAATATCTGCATGCATGTATCTCTGTCTTGCCTATAGTATATATGACTCGTATTTAATCTTTGATCGATAAGTTAACTCTATCTCTTGTTGGGAAGTGTGATTTTACACACTTATTGCATCTACATAATAACTATTTCTTACCGTCTAACGGTAAGCAATGACCAAAAATAAATTTTATACAAAATTTACCAAATTAATTCAATAAGTCGGAGCCATGCGATTTATTTGTGCAATAACAGCACCAAAAAATTACAAAAAACAGGCTCGGTTCCACTTGTTGGTTGTTGAACGTCGATAAAATTAATTGATGACATTTACATATGTGAAGGACAAATATAGTGATACCCACAAAATACGAAAAATATTAATCTTACCACAAACAGAAACCGAAAGATCCAAAATAAATTAAAATAATTTTGCTCTGATTCAAACCCCACAACCACATTGATAAAAAGAAAAAAAATACCCCACTACCACATGTTTTGTTAAAAAGCCAACGTTGGTTGCTACTTGCTAGAAGTTTTTCTGTAAATTCAATAATGTTATTTGGTTGAAATTATTGTTGTTCCTAATCCTTTGTTGGCTTATGCACCTATCCCTTTCATTCAGCTGTACCATATGTTAATTATATTGAAATAATTTTGTGAAATAGCTTACGTATTGAACATATAAAATTATAGAAGAAAGCACGTGTAAATAGCATGTGAGGTAGACCAATTATTATATATGGTGACTGATTTGGACTAATTATAACTTTTTGATTGAAATTGTAAAGTAGAATTTGAAGATGACTTTTTCAAAAATAAAATAAAAAATTTGAAGATGTCACATTCGAATTAATCTCACACATAATCATATAATTAGAGTTTAAATTGTATATATCATCGTGGTTGGACTCCGATGTTATAAAATTGATTTTTTTACATTAGTCTATGCCTATGGTGTTTGTGCCATTGATGTAAATCTATAAAAAAAATACCACATGTATATTTAATACATAATCTTGCAAGTCTCTAACCATAGGTAAATAGTGCTTTTCAATTTTGTCGGGATAATTTGATTGATAGGAGGGTTTGGATAGTTGATGGTGATTGGAAAACTATCTAATTTTTTAAGGTGAAACATTTCATATGGAGGTTTGGTATTTAGTATTTGCCAAATATGCAAAGACTTACAACGCACATGTAGCCTATAACTTGCGACAATATTTGTGAAATGCAACATTGATGCAGCAGTGTTGATGCCAGAACAAAAAGTGAGCATGGGAGCATGCCTTCGCAATGAGGTAGGAGAATTTATAGTAGCGTTTTCTTGGTATAAGAATGTTGTTATGATGCCAGATGAAGCGGAAGCTTGGTCTTAATGCCTCCAATGGATCACGTCGTTGGGTTACATTAAGGTGATTGTTGAGATGGATGACAAAATGGTTGTGGATGATGTGCAACGTCCTAAACCCAATTGGTTAAAGTATGGTTTTATTATTAATAAGTGTCGTTCTTTACTTTCAGTTTGTAAAGACTATATAGTTTGTCTTTGCTATGTGACAAAAAATGGTACTGCTCATGCTCTTGCACAAGTATCTTTATTCCATACTTCTCGTAGTATTTTGATGTTACTCTTACATATATTGTTCCTATTATTATTATTAATGAAATTCCTTAAATTTGCTACCATAAAAGAAAAACCATAGGTATTTACAGAGTGGTCATATCAATTGATACATTATAATTTGAGAAATATATTTGTCAGTTGATAATATATATATTCAATTGTTCATTGTGTTGAAGAATTGTAATTGATTGATTGTTAGTATAAAATAAGTTTACATTGATTGACTGAATATAGTTTTAATTTATTAATTAATCTATTCATCTCAAAATATAATCAGAGCGAAGTGATAAGTGTTGATGCACAAAAGTGATAAATGAATAGAAAAGAGAATATTATTAAATGCTCTGCAATGACGGCTACAAAAGTGAAGAATAAAGATATTTTTAATGACATCAACTACTAGTCTATTTATACACAAAAAACTAGGTCATAAAGACAACACAACAAAATACTAAAATACCCTCAAAATATAAATTACTTCTAACACCATCCCTTAATTCATATTTACACAAAACAGACAACACCAATTTCATCCTTCAAACGAAGAAATTGATCAGTCTTGATAGCCTTTGTTAACACATCTGCCAGCTGCTTCTGGGTGTTGGAACAAAAAAGGTTCTGATATGACCCAATTAAGTTTTGATGATAACAAAAGTATTAATATACAATAGGGTATACTGATTATTTGATCCAAGTGTGCAGATATACAAGTTAATTTTTATATTCACCAAAAGCACATTGGAAGCTCTGATGGGTCAAGCATATTCTGACCAAGATTTCAAGCCATCAGAAGATGCAATCTTTATTAACGTCAGAAGCTAGTATCAGACTCTGAAGATTGAAGATATCAGACTCTGATAAGAGCAGTGAGAGCCGTTTTGTCAGAAGAACATTCTCTGCAACAATCATTGAGTATCATCATCATCCTCTGACATCTCAAAAGCTGGTAGAATCAATCTTATCCACAGAATAGTGACGTTAGTACTATTGTACGAACTATTTACCGGATTTGGCTAAAACGTAATCCCCAAGATTGATCGTATTCAAGGTTACCTGATTTGGTTAAAGAATGGTACTATCTACAGCTGGCACAATCTCACCGCACAATTTCAAATCAACATACGCTCCTCCTTCATCTATAAATAGGAGCAGATTTGAAGCTTTAGGATACAACACTTTTGAACAATTTGAACGAGCTGTTACTCTGCCAAAAACGTCCTAAAAAGCACAAAACTTCAAATACAACTTGAACTCATATTCAAATCCAAGACTCAAGCTTCAGCTTCTGTTTTTTCATTAGTTGAACCTTAGAATTCTTGTATTAAGATTCTAAGTTAAGTCTTGTATCAAAAGTTGTATTTTATTGTTACTGAACATTGATTTTCATATCAATTTGTTCAGACTCTGTTTTTTTCTTAACTTTGTGTTTGGAAGTCTCTTGCCTGCGTGCTTGAGCATTAGGAAGTCTCTTGTTTGTTAACTTGAGCATTGGAAGTCTCTTGCTTTTGTGCTTGAGCATTTGTAATCTTTTGTGATTATAGTGAACTCTCTTGGAAGTACAAGAGGACTGGACTACTCTCGGTTTGTGAGAGGAACCAGTATAAAATCTCTGTCTCTATCTTTCTCTCCTTATCTTTCTCTCTTTAAAGTCTGATTGTTTGTGTTTTATTTTCTAAACCGCTGCAAACTCTGACAAGTTATTTATAACTTTGAAGAATTTTTCAAACTACCAAAAACACAATTCAACCCCCCCTTCTTGTGTTTTTCACACCTTCAATTGGCATCAAGAGCCTGGTTCTGTCTTTTAATCACCTAACAGTGAGACAGTTTTTTGTTGAAAAACACTATGACTGACGCATCTTCAAGTGTGAACATGAAAGCAGTTTCTCATGACTATGATGTTGAAGAGAAGTCTAACAACAAAGCACCAAAGTTCAATGGTGATGCATCTACCTTTTCCTGGTGGAAAGATAGAATCTATAGTCATCTTATTGGCTTAGATGATGAGCTTTGGGACTTGGTTGAAGTAGGGGTAACCTTTCAAGGACTTGATGAAAAGGGAAAGCTATCTGTTGAAGAAAGAAAGAAGTTCACTCCTACAGACAAGAAGGCTTACAAGAAACATCACAAGGTCAAGGATATTCTCATTGGGTGTATATCTCATGATGAATATCTCAAGATTACAAACAAATCCACTGCTAAGAGTATTTATGACTCCTTATGTTCCACTTATGAAGGAAACAAACAGGTGCAAGAAGCAAAGGCTACTATGTTGATCCAACAGTATGAACTCTTTAGAATGAAGGATGACGAGAACATTGAATCTATGTTTTCTAGATTCAAAATTCTAGTGGCTGGTCTCCAAGTTCTGAAGAGAAGTTATACAACTTCTGATCATGTAAGGAAGATTCTGAGAAGCTTACCTTCAAGGTGGAGGCCTAAGGTAACAGCTATTCAGGAAGCTAAAGATTTGGACACACTTGGCTTGGAGGAATTGATAAGTTCACTCAGGAGTCACGAGATTGAACTATCTTCTGACGAGCCTCAGAAGAAACTAAAATCTGTGGCCTTGCCATCTATTTCAGTTTCATCTAAGGCTCTGAAAGCCAAAGCTGTAGAATCTGAAGCAGAGGAATCTTCCATAGATGACCAAGAAGATGGATCAGATGATGATATCTTTGCACTCTTGTCCAAGAAGTTTCAAAAGTGGTCTGTAAGGAAAGGCAAAAATTTCCCAAGCAGAGGATCTGGATCAAGGAACTACACCAACAAAGAGAAGAAGGATGACACAAAAAATTGTTTCAATTGTCATAAGCCTGGACACTTTATGGCTGATTGTCCTGAACTCAACTCCAAGGGTAAAGGAAGAAAAAGTACAATCAAGAACAAAGCCAAAAAGAGTCTGATGGCAACATGGGAGGATATCAATGAACTATCAGAGGATGAAGACTCTGAGGAAGCAAACCTAGCGCTTATGGCCACTGGTGAGTCAGACGATGAAAATGATTCAGAGTCTGACACAGACGATATTGATGAGGTAATTTCTAAAATGTCTAACACTCAAATGACCAAAGCTTTGAAAGATGTAATGGTGAAGTACATGGAAAAGTTGAGTGAGCTAGATTTTTCTAAACAAAAATTGAAGGTACTAAACGAAAATCTCAGCCAGACTCAAGCAAACTATCAAAAATCTCTTAAAACAATTAAAGTGCTTAAGACTGGATGTAGAACATGTCACAAACCCTATGATGAGTATGAAATTTCTCTTCAAGAGTTTGTTCACCATAACATTGACAAAACTAGGATAACTTCCATAATTCATGGTGGACTTAGCAACTATTATAAAAGACAAGGACTTGGTTCTCTTACATCTTCTGATGTGGGGAAATCAAACAACCCTGTCTTATTAAGCAAGTCACCCTCTGAATCTTATTCAAACTTTACTAAGGGTACTTCAGAACCTCTGACTGTGTCTGGTACTCTTGTGACCTTGGAACCACAAGATAAGGTATCAGAAGATGACTCATCCTCTGAACCTAAGTCTTTTAAAACCCAGGTTCCCCTCACTTCAGTACCCATGTCTACTCAAGTTAAAGCTATCAGAGTACCAAAGCCTGTTGATAAGCGGGGCACTAGTACTTCTAAAGCAAACTTGGTAACTGGTTCTCTGACACACTCAAGAGGAAAGTCTCAGAGACAACATAAGCCTAAATCTTTTTCTAAAGGCTCTGTTGACTCCAGATCTTCTGAATACTCAAACAAGAAGAATAAGATTCTCAAAACTAACCAAAAAGGACCCATCAGAGTATGGGTACCAAAATCTGAAATAGTGTATGCTGCAGGTATGCACCCAAAGAAGAAAAGAAAGTTCTTGGTATCTAGACAGTGGTTGCTCACGTCACATGACAGGAGACAAGCTCTTATTCCACACCCTGAATCAACAAGAGGGAGGAACAGTAGGGTTTGGTGGCAACCAGAAAGGAAAAATCATTGGTATAGGTACAGTTGGTAATTCTTCTTTGTCAATTTCTGATGTTTGGTTAGTAGATGGACTACATCACAATTTACTTAGCATAAGTCAATTATGTGATAGTAATTATGATGTCATGTTTAATAAGGATTCATGTACTGTAATCAGAACCTCTGATAAATCCATAGTATTTAAAGGTTCTAGAAAAGGCAATGTTTATAAAGTCAATTTTTCTGATCTTAAGGAACAACAAGTACTTTGTCTTCTAACACTGAGTGATGAAAAATGGGTCTGGCATAAGAGATTGGGTCATGCTAACTGGAGGTTAATCTCTAAGCTTAGCAAGGACAATCTTGTCAGAGGTCTTCCAAAAATTAAATATCACTCAGACTCTCTTTGTGGTTCCTGTCAGAAAGGGAAAATATTCAAAAATTCCTTCAAAACCAAAAACATTGTTTCTACTTCTAGACCTTTAGAACTCTTACATATTGATCTTTTTGGACCAGTAAGTACTGCTTCAATCAATGGTAAGAAGTATGGATTAGTCATAGTTGATGATTATAGTAGATGGACTTGGGTTAAGTTTCTGAGAACTAAAGATGACACATATGAAGTGTTTAGCATCTTCTGCACACAAATTCAAAATGAAAAGGATTCCAAAATTTTGAAAGTAAGAAGTGATCATGGTGGTGAATTTGAAAATGAACCTTTTGAAAAATTTTGTGAAGAACATGGAATTCTCCATGAATTCTCTTCTCCTAGAACTCCACAACAAAATGGAGTTGTAGAAAGAAAGAATAGATCTTTACAAGAAATGGCACGCACTATTGATACATGAAAACAATTTGGCAAAATTCTTTTGGGCAGAAGCTGTTAACACTGCTTGTTACATTCAGAATAGAATCTATATAAGACCTATTCTAAATAAAACAACATATGAACTCTTTAGAGGAAGAAAACCCAATATTTCTTATTTTCATCAATTTGGTTGTACTTGTTACATTCTGAATAATAAAGTCCATCTTAAGAAATTTGACTCTAAAGCTTGTAAGGGTATCTTCATTGGATACTCTGAACGCTCTAAGTCATACAGAGTGTATAATTCTGAAACTAATACAGTTGAAGAATCAATGCACGTAAAGTTTGATGACAAAGAGCCTGATGATAAAAAGTCAGAGCCTGTTATAGACATTTCAGGATCTGATGACTCAGAAGATGAAGCTCAAGAATATAATGACTATTCAGAACCTATAGTAGACTCTGGTTCTAATGAAGCTCAACCTTCTGATGCTCCTCAAGATCATCAAACTTCTGATGACAACTCTGAAGCAACTGATATTCCAAGGAACACATTCAAGTACAAATCCTCACATCCTGAAGAGCTCATCCTAGGAAACAAGAACAGTCCTAGAAAAACACGGTCAAACTTCAGAAATGAAGAATCATTGTTTGGATTAGTATCTTTGATTGAACCAAAGACAACAAATGAAGCTCTCTCAGATGATGCTTGGATAGTTGCTATGGAAGAAGAGTTAAATCAATTCAAGAGAAATGATGTGTGGGATCTGGTACCTAAACCTAAACACAAGAACATTATTGGAACAAAATGGGTATACAGAAACAAGCTGAATGAACAAGGAGAAGTAACAAGAAATAAAGCAAGACTTGTTGCACAAGGATACAGTCAACAAGAGGGTATTGACTTTACTGAAACTTATGCTCCAGTAGCTAGACTGGAAGCTATCAGGTTACTTCTATCCTATGCAGTTAACAATGGTATTACACTATATCAGATGGATGTAAAAAGTGCATTTCTAAATGGTGTCATTGCTGAAGAAGTGTATGTCAAACAACCTCCTGGATTTGAAGATTTAACAAATCCAGACCATGTATTTAAACTAAAGAAGTCACTCTATGGACTCAAACAAGCTCCCAGAGCATGGTATGAGAGACTGAGTACCTTCCTGGTTGACAATGGTTTTGAAAAAGGACAAGTTGACAACACACTCTTCAAAAAGACCCTTAAGAAAGACATTTTGATCATTCAAATATATGTTGATGATATCATTTTTGGATCAACTAATGCCACTTTGTGCAAGAATTTTTCTAAGCTTATGCAGGATGAATTTGAGATGAGCATGATGGGAGAATTGAAGTTCTTTCTTGGAATTCAGATAAATCAAACAAAGAAAGGAACATTCATTCATCAATCAAAATATATAAAAGATCTTCTGAAGAAATTTAACTTGGAAGATTGCAAACCCATGAACACTCCAATGCATCCTTCATCAAGCTTAAGTAAAGAAGAATCTGAAGGCAAAGTTGATCAGAAGCTGTATCGAGGTATTATTGGATCTCTTCTTTATCTAACTGCCTCAAGACCTGATATTTTAGGGTAAATAGGTTGATACCCCCCTGTAATGTGGGCGTGTTTTGTTTTTCCCCCCTGTAATTTTTTTTCTTTTGACTCGCCCCTTGCAATGTTGAATTTTTTGGACTCGCCCCTTGGATGCACTTTTTACATCGGTTATTTTGTTCAAACCGATTTAAAAAGTGATGTTTTTTAAATCGGTTAATCTGTTTAACCGATTTAAAAAGTGCAAATTTCTTGCACCCAAGGGGGGAAACCAAAAAAATTTACTTTACAAGGGGCAAATTAAAAGAAAAAAAATTATAGCGGGGAAAAACAAAACTCGTCCACATTACAGGGGGGTATCAACCTATTTACCCGATATTTTATTCAGTGTATGTTTGTGTGCAAGATTTCAATCAGACCCTAGAGAATCTCATTTCACTGCTGTGAAGAGAATCTTTAGGTATTTGAAAGCTACTTGTAACATTGGATTACTGTATCAGAAATCCAATGACTACAAGCTGATTGGATTCTGTGATGCTGACTATGCTGGTGATAGAATTGAAAGAAAATCCACCAGTGGTAATTGTCAGTTCATTGGTGAGAATTTAATTTCATGGGCCAATAAAAGGCAAACCACCATAGCTATGTCAACAGCAGAAGCTGAATACATATCAGCAGCTAAATGTTGTACACAACTACTTTGGATGAAATATCAATTGGAAGATTATCAAATAAGCAGTAATAATATTCCTTTATATTGTGATAATACTGCAGCTATTCACCTCTCTAAAAACCCTATTTTACATTCAAGAGCTAAGCATATCGAGATTAAACATCATTTTATCAGAGACTATGTTCAAAAAGGTGTGATTGATCTCAAGTTCATTGAAACTGAAAATCAATGGGCTGATATCTTTACAAAACCTTTAGCTGTTGAACGTTTTGATTTTATCAAAAAGAATCTGAACATGATGGAAATCTCTGATTAACTTAGACTCTGATGAAAAAATTTGTGTTGTAAGAATCTTATAGTAATCAGAAGCTGAAGTCATCAGAACCTTCTGTATCAGAAGTTGTGATGAGAACATCTTCTGATAGACTATCAGAGTCTGCTAGAAGGAGAATGGTTCTGGCGCGTAAGGAAAAACCTTTTGTAAAAACCCTTTCGTTTTCCTGTACTTACGTGTCAGTTATTTAAATAATCTTCTGAAACACGTGTCTTGTTGCAAGAGGATAAAGAAGTTGGTTAATGATGATTAGTATTTCTAACTCCTACCTGGTAGGTAAATGACTCTACTACCCCTATGTTTGTGTACTTGTTTTTGCGCGAAACTTTCTATTTAAACACACAAACTGTTCACATTCACACTTTTGCACTCTCACAACCTACACTTTCATTCTTCTAAAACTCAGAGAAATTTCTTTCGCCCTCTTTAGTAACCCTAACTTCCAAACTTCATCAATGGCTTCATCATCTACTCTTAATGTCGATGCTTGCATGATTCTTACTCAGTACTCCACTCCTTCTGTGTTTGTAAAAGATCAACGTTCCTACAGATACGACGACCTAAATCTTGCAATAGAAAATCCAGTGGATCTTGAAGGACTAAGAGTAAACGGTTTTCCAAAATTCGTAGACCTATTCAAGAAACAAGGAATGGATTACTATTTTGATGTGATGAATGGACCAACTTATACGGAGCTTGTCAAAGAATTTTGGATGAAAGCGTCCGTTATAACCAAGGATAAGTACATTAAGAGGATCAAGGATATGATCAAAGAAAAACCTGAACTAGAAGGTAAAACCCCTAAGGAAATGGGATTGAAACCTTTTGTGTCTACCGAGATTGAATCATTCGTTGCTGGATTCAGAATCTCAATCAGGTTATGCCACATCTATGAGGCTCTGAAGTTGGAAAGTGGTGGCCTTATTATCAGAAACGCTGAAGAAATAGGTTCTGATGTTGAGGAATTTATCTACAAACCTAAGGCTGACCCCAAAGACAAGTTTGAAATGACCAACAACTGCAAGGTTATCTACAAGATTCTGATTGACAGTATCATGTCCAAACTTGGAGGTACTGATCAAGTATCAAACTTTCAGAAGCTGTTCACTTTCCATGTTGGTAAAGGAAACTTTCTGGACATTGGTAGGCTTATTTTTATTCATCTTGCTGACTCTATACTATCTACAAAATCTATTGTTCGACATTCAAGGCTGCTCAGTCATATGTTTGCGCAGTGTGGTTTGTTGGATGCAATCAAACCGTTTCTCCCAGGTTATGCTACCTTTCTGACTAGTTCTAAAGTGGTTAATAGTACTACTCTAAGGTATTTGAAACTGGTGAAAAGCAACCAGATTGTTCATCCAACACATCCCCTGCTGCTCGGAGACACTGAGGATAACATTGCTGAATGTAGGCTTGTGCATGTCAGTGATAGTGAGGCTAGAAAGATAATAGAAGCACATGCTGAATACCTAAAGAAGCTAGGTGCTGAAGTAGGTACTGGAGAACCTACAGAACTAACAGTCAGACAAGCAAGGATTCTGGGACAACCAACCAGAGTCCAATCTGTGAAGAGAAAAGCTGTTAAGAGTCCTGCTGGTAAGAAGGTATCTAAGACTCAGAAGACTACAGTTCCTAAACCTACAAAGAAATCAAAAGCTAGAAAGCTTGTCCTGCATGATCTGACTGAAGAAGAGAAGGAAAAAGCTGCTTTACTGGCAGCTGTGGAGAAGGTTGAGAAGCTTAAAGAGAAGGAAAAGGATCTGAAGGACAGTTATGAGTGTGAAATTGATGCATCAGAGTTTGGTGATATGTATAACAAGCTGAATCTTTCAGAAAGAGATGCTCTAAGGAATATGTCTAGTTCATTTCAACTGTATGGACCAGCAGATGGTAAGTCTCCTGATTTTATTGTTCACAGCAATTGTTATAGAAATGTCTTTCAAAAACTCAAACATCCCCCAGAGGTTAAAGTTAAACGTGCTTATGATAGATTTTTTCAAGGAATTGGTTTTAAGAAAGATTCTAATCTTTCAGAAAATCAAACTTTGTCAGAGCAGTTTAACTCACACCCAACCAACCCCTTAGAATCTCAAACTAATAGAATATCTGATGATGCAGCACAAGCCTCTGGTAGTACTGCACAAATCATCCAAAATCTGGATAAAGATGAAGATTCTGACAGAACACCATCCCCTCACCCAGCCAAATATCAATCGAAAACAAACAATGAGATTGCACAAGAGCAACCCTCACCAGATGTCACTGAAAATCAACCCTCAGAAAATGACCAACACCATCAAACACCACCTCCAGCAGATAAACCACAAACACCCCCACCTGAACATGACCACTCAAACCATGAAACCCACAAATCACCAGAGCCTATACCAGACATTCCAAATGATGAAGTGGCTGAGAAACCTAACTCTGAAGCACATGATGGTGAGAAATCACCAAATCATGTGGTTTTGGACAACTCATGCACTATACCTACACCACTCAAGCATCATTTTCAACAAATCAATGACAACATGAATCAGGATGTCATTCAGAAAACCCCTCATAATCAAACCAATCATCTAAAACACCTAATGCAGGATCTATCACTTGACTGCATTTATATCCCTCCACACTTACCTTCCAGAATCACCAATGAACCCTTAGCCCAAACCCAGGATGACATTTCTAAATTTCTAATAGCTGTTGACAAGAATATTAGGAGAATGTCTACTGCTATTCCTAACAGGTCCATTGAAACTGCACATATTAAAACGGAGTGTGACCTTATGGAAGAGAATTTGATATCCATGATAAGATCTATCAGAGAGGCCTTTCAGGAATGAATTGGCCAGGAAGGAGGAGGAAGAGAGACTTAAGAAAGAAGCTGAAGAAAGGGAAAGAAAGAGGCTGGAAGATGAACGAATAGAGAAGGAGAGACTAGAAGCTCAAGCTAGAGAAGAAGCTAGGCTGGCAGAAGAAGCTAGAATAGCTGCTGAACAAGCTAGGCTTGAAAATATTGCAAGGAATGCACCAGAGTATGCTCAATACATCAGAGATAATCAAGAGAATATGCAAAGGAAAATTGATGAGCACTCTACTGTGTTGGCAAGTATTCTCACTACTCTCCAGAACATCAATGCAAGACTTCCTCCTCCACCTTAAAACCTAGGATTCTATGCACTATGTTCTTTTTAACTTTTTATTATTTCCTGATATTTTGTTTGTAATTTTGTTGAACTCATTTCATTCAAGTACTCTGTTGATTATCATTCTATCTTTTGTATTTGTTTATATCTTTATTCATCTTATGTTATTTATATTATGCATTCATAAATGTTTTGAGACAAATATCAAATAAGTTTTTCAAAACTAAATCATGAGTTTTATTCAAAGATATTGTTGATTACATAAGTTCTATCCAACTTTTCACTTGGATTCTACATCAGAAACAGCTAGTTCTAAATCTAGCTGACGAGAATCAGAAGGTAAGGACGGGAATTCTTCCCTGGGTGGAACATATGTCCTCAAGAATTCTTTCCAATCAGAATCCCATTCAGATTCTGATTCAGAAGAAGACTCTGGCTGTTTGGTCTTGGACCTTGTTTGATAATTGGCTCTGACAGGAGCAGAAGTTGAAGCCTTCATCTTCTGAGGATTCTTCCTAGACTCTGCATCTTGTTGAATCTTCACTTTCTTCTTCTTCTTCTTCTTCTTCTTCTTCTTCTTCTTCTTCTTCTTCTTCTTCTTCTTCTTCTTCTTCTTCTTCTTCTTCTTCTTCTTCTTCTTCTTCTTCTTCTTCTTCTTCTTCTTCTTCTTCTTCTTCTTCTTCTTCTTCTTCTTCTTCTTCTTCTTCTTCTTCTTCTTCTTCTTCTTCTTCTTCTTCTTCTTCTTCTTCTTCTTCTTCTTCTTCTTCTTCTTCTTCTTCTTCTTCTTCTTCTTCTTCTTCTTCTTCTTCTTCTTCTTCTTCTTCTTCTTCTTCTTCTTCTTCTTCTTCTTCTTACTTTTGATCACTCTTCTATCCTTATCCATTGTTGGTTCTCACAATGAAATGGAAGTGTTGAGTGAAATGACAAAGTTATGGTCCTTATATAGTGATTCAAAACAGACAAGTTCATGGATTTACGATAAATCATTAAATTGATGTAGTTGTAACCACCTTGACTGTATTGAAACTCTATCTTTGACCAATTTTTTTAAACTTGTCATTTATTACTTGACAGTTTTTATTTTTTTTGTTTTTGCTTAATGACAAAAGGGGGAGTAAGAGTAGTTATTAATTTATGAAATGCTAAACTGAAACCAATTTCCGCATTTATTTTATATGATTATGTCATCGTCTGATATGATTTTTCTTGGAAAATATTAGTTGAAATTTGAACTTCTGATACATGGTACGTATAAAAGAAAAGTGCAATTTTCTTTCATAGGTATCAGACTTAGGGGGAGAGCTTGCAAACCTAGCCTCTGAAAGTCTAGTGTATTAGTTTTAGTTCAAAATTCAAATAATCATTTTTAAACTGATTTAATTAATCATTGCTGAACTTAGGGGGAGCTTGCAAAACTCATCAACCTAAGAGACGCTTGATAAATTTTATCAACAACCATTGTAAATTAATACTTGGTTTGTCATCAATCAAAAAGGGGGAGATTGTTGGAACAAAAGAGGTTCTGATATGACCCAATTAAGTTTTGATGATAACAAAAGTATTAATATACAATAGGGTATACTGATTATTTGATCCAAGTGTGCAGATATACAAGTTAATTTTTATATTCACCAAAAGCACATTGGAAGCTCTGATGGGTCAAGCATATTCTGACCAAGATTTCAAGCCATCAGAAGATGCAATCTTTATTAACGTCAGAAGCTAGTATCAGACTCTGAAGATTGAAGATATCAGACTCTGATTAGAGCAGTGAGAGCCGTTTTGTCAGAAGAACATTCTCTGCAACAATCATTGAGTATCATCATCATCCTCTGACATCTCAAAAGCTGGTAGAATCAATCTTATCCACAGAATAGTGACGTTAGTACTATTGTACGAACTATTTACCGGATTTGGCTAAAACGTAATCCCCAAGATTGATCGTATTCAAGGTTACCTGATTTGGTTAAAGAATGGTACTATCTACAGCTGGCACAATCTCACCGCACAATTTCAAATCAACATACGCTCCTCCTTCATCTATAAATAGGAGCAGAGTTGAAGCTTTAGGATACAACACTTTTGAACAATTTGAACGAGTTGTTACTCTGCCAAAAACGTCCTAAAAAGCACAAAACTTCAAATACAACTTGAACTCATATTCAAATCCAAGACTCAAGCTTCAGCTTCTGTTTTTTCATTAGTTGAACCTTAGAATTCTTGTATTAAGATTCTAAGTTAAGTCTTGTATCAAAAGTTGTATTTTATTGTTACTGAACATTGATTTTCATATCAATTTGTTCAGACTCTGTTTTTTTCTTAACTTTGTGTTTGGAAGTCTCTTGCCTGCGTGCTTGAGCATTAGGAAGTCTCTTGTTTGTTAACTTGAGCATTGGAAGTCTCTTGCTTTTGTGCTTGAGCATTTGTAATCTTTTGTGATTATAGTGAACTCTCTTGGAAGTACAAGAGGACTGGACTACTCTCGGTTTGTGAGAGGAACCAGTATAAAATCTCTGTCTCTATCTTTCTCTCCTTATCTTTCTCTCTTTAAAGTCTGATTGTTTGTGTTTTGTTTTCTAAACCGCTGCAAACTCTGACAAGTTATTTATAACTTTGAAGAATTTTTCAAACTACCAAAAACACAATTCAACCCCCCCTTCTTGTGTTTTTCACACCTTCACTGGGTGCTACAGTGCACAACTTCAAGCACTCCATTCTGAACCCGATTCCTCAGAAAATGATACTTGGTCTCAATATGCTTGCTTCTCCCATGTAGTACTGGATTCTTGGCAAGATTGATTGCAGACTTGTTATCAATCATCAGCTTCAGAGGCTTTTTTCTTTGAACTTAGCTATCTCTTGTTCAGAACTTCCTGTCAGCAATATGTCATCAACATACAAACATACCAGAATCATATTGCCTTCTAAAGTGTGCTGAACATAAACACCATATTCCAACTCACATTTCTGAAACCCATGCATTTTGAAAAATGAATCAATCTTCATATTCCAGGCTCGGGGTGCTTGTTTCAATCCATACAAGGCTTTATGTAATCTATACACCATCCCTTCCTGATTCTTTTTCTCAAAGCCAGGAGGTTGTGACACATATACCTCTTCTTGTAATGGACCGTTCAGAAATGCAGATTTCACATCTAAATGCATCAGAGGCCAATTCATGTTAGCAGCTATTGCGATTACCAGTCTAATTGTTTCATGTCTTGCTACAGGTGCAAACACTTCAGAATAATCTAGCCCAGGTTTCTGCAGAAATCCTCTTGCTAGTAACCTCGCTTTGTGTTTGCCAATTGATCCATCTGGCTTTAGCTTCTGCTTGAAAACCCATCTGACACTGATGGCTTTCTTGCCTTTTGGAAGTTCTGACAGCTTCCAAGTCTTGTTTCTCTTTATAGCATCAAGTTCTTCTTTCATGGCCAGGAACCAGACTTGCTGCTTAAGAGCCTCTTCTGTACTCACGGGTTCAGAGTCTACTAACATTGCACACTGAATAACTTCTCCCTCAGAGTCTACTTCAGTGTCTTGCAGCATATCAAACTCTGCAAATCTTCTTGGGACGCTTCTGATTCTCTGTGGTCTCTGATCTTGTTCCACAAAATTTCCTTCAGAAGTTGGGATTCCAGAAGTGCTATCTTCAGAAGTTCTTTCTTCAGAAGTTTCACCTTCAGAGGCTTGTGATTCTGAAGTGTGTTCAGAGGCTTCTTCAGGGCCTTGACCTTCAGAGTCACCTTCAGGATCTCCTTCAGATTCAGAGTCTCCTTCAGAATCTGAATCTCCTTCAAGAATTCTCACATCAGAATTGGATTGAGTTTTGCTCCAATCCCAAGCTTCTAATTCCTTCACAATGACATCTCTGCTGAATTCAATTCTATTAGTCTCTGGACAATAGAGTTTGTACGCACCTGTACTGTGGTACCCCACCAATAACATTACTTTGCTTCTATCATCAAGTTTCTGTCTTCTGGCTTCTGGGACATGTTTGTAACAAACAGAACCAAACACCTTCAGATGACTAACACTTTGCTTATCTCCAATCCACTTCTGAATAGGAACTATTTCCTTCAGCTTCTTCGTTGGACATCTGTTGAGCACATAACATGCAGTTGCAACAGCTTCACCCCATAAATTATGGGGAAGCTTCTTCTCTTTCAGCATGCTTCTCACCATATCAAGCAAAGTGCGATTTCTTCTTTCAGCAAGACCATTGTGTTGAGGAGTATAAGGAGCAGTAACCTCATGCTCAATTCCATTCTCCCCACAGAAAGTTTTGAACTCATTGGAGTTATACTCACCACCACCATCTGTTCTAAGAATCTTCAGAGTCTGGCCACTCTGATTTTGAACCTTCACTCTGAATTTCTTGAATTCAGTAAACACCTCATGTTTGAACTTTATCAGGGATACCCATGTCATTCTAGTGAATTCATCTACAAATGACACAAAATATTTATTCCCTCCAATTGATGCTAATGGAAATGGACCACACACATCAGAGTGTACTACTCCCAAGGCATGTTTTGCTCTTTGAGCTACTTCTGATGTAAATGACAGTCTTGGTTGCTTCCCTTCCATGCACACCTTGCATGACTTCTCAGGTTTCTTGATTGTAGGAATTCCATGTACCAGATTCTTTGATTTCAGATGCTCCAGGCTTCTGAAGTTCAGATGACCAAATCTTCTGTGCCACAGCTCACTATCCTTCTCAACACTTGTTGCACTAAGGCATTCAGAGTCTGCAGTTCTGACATTCACCTTGAATGTCCTGTTCCTTCCCTGTTCTGACTCCATAATCAGCTTCTGATTACGATCATACAGCTTCAGAAGATTGTCCTTCATGGTAACTGAAAAACCTTTCTCAATCAGTTGTCCCACACTCATCAGATTGCTTTTCATGCCAGGTACATACCATACATTATGAATCAATGCTGCTTTTCCATTGTTCAGAATAACTCTGACATTTCCCATACCTTCAGCATTAAGGTATTTATCATCAGCACATCTGATCTTTGTACTCTTCCCAGAGTCAAAGTCAACCAACCACTTCTTGTTTCCAGTAAGATGGTTTGAACACCCTGTGTCTATATACCACCACTCTGATGAATTCACATCATCAGTTTTAGAAGCCATTAGTAACACAGATTCACCATCAGAGTCATCAGAGCTTCTGGCTATATTTGCTTCTTCTGACTTTCTTTCCTTGTTTGACCGACAATCAGCAGCAAAATGGCCAAACTTCTGACAACAGTAACACTGGATCTTCTTCTTGTCAAATCTCTCCCTTCCCTTCTGATACTTCTGCTTATCAGAGGTTGAAGTTTCTGGCTTCTGAACTCCATCAGATCTTCTCTTGGCTTCTGACCAAGACTGCTTCTGATGCTTCTTTCCAGAGGCTGCTTTTAGAGCCTGCTGCTCTACTTCCCTTTCAGAGATTCTCTCAGTCAGACGCAACTCTTGCGCTTCTAGAGTGCTTTGTAGCTCTTCAAGTCTCATAGTACTGAGATCTTTAGAATGTTCTATTGCTACCACAATGTAATCAAACTGAGGGGTAAGGGACCTTAATACCTTCTCAATGATTACTTGTTCTGAAAGTGTTTCTCCACAAGCTTTCATCTCATTAGTGATTAGAATCATTCTGGAGATGTAATCAGGGACCTTCTCGTTGTTCTTCATGTTGAGATTCTCATACTGCTTTCGTAAGGACTGAAGCTTCACCTTCTTCACTGATGCATCGCCACCATAGCATCTGACCAGTGTGTCCCACGCAGCCTTTGACGTTGCTGAATCAGCAATTTTCTCAAACACGTTTTCATCCACACACTGATGGATGTAGAACAGCGCCCTCTGATCTTTCTTCTTCGTATCCTTCTGTGCGAGCTTTTGTGCATCTGTTGCATCTGCTGCTACTGGAACGTAGCCTTCAATGACAAGTTCAAGCACATCTTGAGCACCGAACAGAACAAGCATTTGTTTCATCCAACGATTCCAGTTTTTGCCATCAAACACTGGAAGCTTGGTACTCATACCACCGTTTCCGTTCATCTTCAACCTTTGTGCGTTCACTCAAATCTCACTAAACACTCGTGTTTCCCAATCCCGCAGAATCAGAAAATGTGATTCTGTTACAACTTGGTTCAAGATTCAACTCGAATTCAAGAAACGAAATCAATCACACAACGCCTCACGTTTCACTCGTGTTTCCCGTGGATTCGAACCGGAGCTCTAGATACCAATTGTTGGTGCACAAAGGTGATAAATGAATAGAAAAGAGAATATTATTAAATGCTCTGCAATGACGGCTACAAAAGTGAAGAATAAAGATATTTTTAATGACATCAACTACTAGTCTATTTATACACAAAAAACTAGGTCATAAAGACAACACAACAAAATACTAAAATACCCTCAAAATATAAATTACTTCTAACAATAAGCGCCAAAAATAATTCTCTTAAATGATTGTTAATGGCTATTTTATTGGGCAACATGATTTACGGGCCGCACTAAAGATAAGACCACCCCAATTAATAATCGCTTTAGACATCTAAATACAATACAGTTTATTTGATAAAAGGGTTTTTCTATCATGTGCAAATTTGCACATGTTAAGAAGTTTTAAATAGTAAATTTGTTTTGGAACTTGTGCAATTTACATTAAATGTGTAACTTTTTAATAAACAATTGTGGTTTTTTAATAACAAATTACTATTTTTGGTTGCTTTAACATGTGCAATGTTGCACATGTTAGACAAACCCTTGATAAAAATGTCTCATATTCTACTATTTTTATTTTTAAAAGTAAAAGTAATGGCACTCAAAGGAAATAAAAAATTTAGATGACTCACTATTGGTCACATATCATTGATTTTTTATTTTTAACAAAACAAATTATGACTTGCCTCGCTTCTAGTTCTAGCACACTTGGTGATTTGGCTTGCTTCTAATTTTTTTTTTGCTTTCGCACCGGTTCCGACCCACCAAAGGTGGGCGACTAATCCGGCTCGTGCGTAAAGGCTTGCTTCGAAATTTTGATACTTGGTGATTTCGCTTATACTTGGAATTTTTTATATTTTCCAATTCCAATATCTTTAAGTGATAAATCCTACCAAAAAAAAATGATGAAAATAGCTTATGCTGGTAACAAAAGACAAATGATGAAAGACAAATAACTAGTATACGGAGTATATCATAATTTGGGAAATTTGACAAATAACTAACAAGTGCCAAAAATATATAATTAAAGTTATGTAAATTTGAATCTTAACGGATACTCATAGTGCTCGATCAACACATAGCGTGAAATCTAATTTTTATGACTAAACAATTGACAAACTTTCTTACCAAAGATTGTCACTTGGTCGGCGAGAAGGGTGCAAAAGGAAGTTTTCATGTTGCTACCTATATTTACTCAAGAACAATTGGCAAACTTTCTTACCAAAGCTTTTCCTCCTCCAATGTTGCTACCCGTTCCTAAGGCCTAGCACCACCATAATTGTCTCCAGCCTCACTGTCGGAATTATCTAGTTTTGATCTGGTCAGAATAAGCATACATCATACTTTAGCTTGTGGGAGACTAGTAAGTGATAAAAAGTCATATATAAAAATACAAACAAAGCTGGATCTACACAAAAGAACACTATACATCCCTTTTACTTGTAACACAAGTAATCCAGTGCTCCGAATTGAGCAGAGGCAATTCAAATAAGGTGAATATTCCGATACTCAATATATATTGTTGAGCAAAATTCTTCCTACAGTTATTTATTTATATTTACAAATCTCAAAACCAGTACTTTATAATAAGAGTAATTTTTAATCAAGCCACCAGCCAATTTAAGGATAAACCCTCAAAGTCAAGATAAGCATAGTCCCTTCTTTACAGATATTATTATACGATCAACAATGAAACAAACTAAATTTAAAACTTGCAATTCTACGCAATATAATACAAGTTTTGTTATTTTCGATACACTAGTACGGATCACTTTGGCATCTTATTTGAGGTTTCACGAGCACTTGCCTAATGCTTTTCACTAGATCATGCACTGTCACTTTGTACCCATCACCCATCTGCAATATATTTAAAGTAATATATCAATACTAGATTTTAATAGAAAAATAATTCCCTTGAGCATATACTCCAATTAATAATATATAAAGACATTATATGTAATATACATGATTGAAATTCGAACACTGATACTCTGACTTATTTAATTTAAAAAGTAAAATTCTACTCACTGGGTTATTTGACAAATGAAAAATTTAGGTACAAATTTGGACATTTTTTTAGGGCCATAGCACCCTTACTTTTTTAATTTTTTATTTTAAAAATAGTAATCAAGACTAATTTATGAGTAAAGACTCAATTTGATCTCTCAAAATTTTCTCTCAGCCCAATTAAGTTTCCGTAAAAATATAATACTCATGTTAATTTATAACATTTTTGTTTTGTTTTAACCCACTAGTTTCCAGATGAAGGGGATTCCGATAATCCAGAGTTCAGATTAGTCTGAACAAGAATTATTCCCATCAAGAATTGAACTCGGGTTTTCTCGAACGATTCATCTTAAAGGGAGCTCATTAACCACGTAAACTCAATAACTTGGTTTAAAGACAAATTAGTCTCTAAAAAAATTATAATAGTGAACTAATTTAAGTATAAAAATGATATAAACTAATATGAGTAGTATTATTTTTTGTTGGAGACTAAATTAAATCAAAAAATTGTGACGGATCAAACTGAATCTTGGCTCTTAATTGATCGATGACTTAATTTACCTGAGCAATAATTGTAATGGACATAGCAGATTTTCCAAATGGCAATACACAGGTACCAGTGACAAAGAGTTGAAGATTTTCAACGTGGTCAAGTAATTTGAGCTCAATTCCATTTTGTTTCTCACAATGAATTTCAATAAGCACTTCCTTTCCCATAACTCTTGCTTCAATCTCTGGGAAAATGTTGCTTAAATCACCACCACAACTTGTGTCACGAGAATTTGTATCTTCAATATTATTATTAATTCCACATGAATTAATTTTGTTGAGGACCATCAATGGTGTGACACCAACATTTTTGTCTTGTTTCTCTTCTAGCTCATGAACACGTTCTTGAAGCTGTTTAACATAATCAATTGCTGCTCGAAGTATTGAAGCTTTGTCTGTCTATAAAAAAGGAATCTTAAATTTCAGAAACATTTTTATTAATTTGATTTTGCCATTTTCTATTTATTTATTTTATTTTTTACACTTGTTATTTTAAAATGCTACCACGTGCTTTTTGGTTGGTGGTATATTACAAAAGTCATCATATAGGACAATGCTACATACACCCTCGCATGGAGTACGGTCTGAGTGAATGATTCCTGGTAACAATATTGCCACACTTTTTTTTTTATGATTGTCAATGTCAAGACATATGTTTTATTCATTTAAAAATAAATATTTTTAAAATTTTTGTACTTGAATTTAGAAAATTGAATGATAATGTTAAAATACATGAAATTTTTATTAAACTAATCTTATTAATTATTGGTATTTTTATTAAACTAATTTTATTAATTATTGGTCAAAATAGAATATAATATTGTTGGAAGTAGTTTCCACAACAATAATTAGAGGACAAAATTGGAAGAAAAAAATGTAACCTACATTGAAAAGTTTAAATAATGCTATTTATTTTGTAATAGAGAATGTAATTTTTAAAGCTGAATTTTTTGATAAACATCTTATTTGAATATGTACTAATACACTGTTAAAATAAATAATTTTCATAATTCACAAATATTGTTTATTAATTTTTGGACCTGTTAAAATTACCCATCAGCGATGTACTAGTACATAAATCTAAATAAAATATGTACTAGAATATCTAACATTTTTTAATTTCAAATAACATTTTTCCTAGTATATTTTCTTTTGATGATTATGTAAATAAGTTTACAATATCATTGCATATAGACTTTAAACTTTAAGGGTTTAGGAGGGATTGAGGAGGGAAAAAATATTATTCTTTTTGAAAGTTAATAAGGTATAATTTAATCTTTCAAAACCCTCTTTTCAATTGTCTCTTAATTTAAGAGCGAGAATCTCATACACTAAATACAAAGAAACTGAACAGTGGAAGTATGTAGTTAGATAGTTCAACTAATTTGAACTAAAACTTAAAAGAATAAAATAACTTGATTTTGAATCAGAGGGAAGAAAGATATTATTAATATATTAATATTAATACTAATACTAATAATTAATATTTGTTAATCCAAAAAATAGTACAAAGAAGTAGAAAATCACAATTATACATATATTTGAATTCATACAATAAATATTAAACATTCTGTCAAAAAATTAAATAAAATAGTAGTAAAAAAATAATCAATTAAGAGGGGCATAAGATAAGACATTACACATAGACACATAGTACAGTATAAAAATACAGTAATAGGTGCCCACAAAGGTCAAGTAGCATTGATGGTGAAAATTAGACAAGCCAACAGAACTAGAAAACCATTAAGTACGGTAAGTGGTAACCATAATAAATAACTATTCATTACTAGGATAAGTACAATTTTGTCATTTAGGAAATAAAACTCATTATATTTATTTATCTCTTCATAATATAATGACCACATTTTTTTATGACAAAAATAGTGACCACATTTATAAAGAACAATTGTTACAAATATATTATCATTGTTCATTTTTAATGGTGTTTTAATAATTTTTTAATTGTACACGTTAATTAAGACTTATCAATTATTATTATTTATTTATAATTTATAATGGGTAACAAAGATATTGAAATCACATTTTTACCTTTATAATACGTGTGATATTGATAAATATGACATTTGAAACAAAGGAGCGATGAAGTGAACTATACCACTCTAAAATATGATTTTTCTATTTAATTCAATGTAATGTTAGTTCTCTGATTGTTGGAGAAAGATATTATGATTATTGAAGTTGGTCTGCAAGATAAATAATGTCTGACTAATAGCTTTTTCTTGAAGAATCAAATTCATGTTCTTTCGAATAATTCATTTTGAGAAAAATCTATTATGCACTAGGATCCAATATCTTCTTAACTCGCATTTTAAAACGTAAAATTCCGAGTTTAAGCTTAACTATTGCATATCAACGTCGCCGTAATTATCAATTGAATTGTATTTATTGAACATTTTAGAATCCAAAAAGTAAACATAGTATTTACCTTGCTCAAGCCAGGAATGGTGGCTGAAAGTGCGATGAATCTCTCAGTCAATTCTTGTCTCCTTTTTCTCTCTGCCATTATATGATCAACACACTGAGAACTGCTTCTTGCTTTCTTCACCCCTTGATTTTTATTTATTTTCATAATAATTTCATCCTTTTCACTACTTTCAAGGTTCCTTTTATTTTTCTTAGAATAATCAGAATTAGAACAATAATCACGTTTACCAACTTCCAAATTAACACAAGGTTCAGGTGTAGCTGGTATCATAGTTGAATTATCAAAAGACAAAATGTAACTTGTTGGTGAAGAACATCTACGAGGAACAACAACCTTTTTTGATTTCAAACCTTGTTCTTGTTGTTGTTGTTCTTGTATTTGAGACACGATTGAATTTGAACTGTTACTTTTCATCATGTTTCCAACAACCTCATCACCACCGTTAACGTTAACGGTAACGGAACCTTTTTCACTTTCCTCTAGTGGTGTCTGTAACAGAATCTCTCTAAGAAAATCGTCACTGTCAATGTTAAAATCATTGTAATTTTCAATGAAATAATCATCACCGCATTCCAATTCCTACAACAATTCATTTATTTTTCATTACAAAATTAATTAAAGTATCTATCTATAATTTTTAATTAATAATAATAAAACTAATTTTACCGTGTGAAGATGAAAATTTTCCCATGAATCCTCCATTGGAAAATAGAATTGAGCTATAGCTAGAGAAAAGTAGTATTGTGTTTGTGTTGTGATGTTTTTTATTTACAAAGAGGAATGATGATGATGATAAATATATACACAAAAATAGAGTAACGAATTAGGGGTACTATAATAAATTTGATGGGGACAAGATAATACTCGTTTTTCATGTTGCTTTAATATGAACCGTTGGATAATGATACAATGTTGGAGTGGGACCATATGTGAATGAACGGTTTGAGGACACATATGAGTCCTCCCCCAGGAAAGGCTGAGCTAAACTAGCTGTCTTCACACTTAATTATCATCACTTTGGTCTCTTTTGGATCTGCTATCTGTTGTTTGGCAAAAGTACAAGCACTGAGGAATCACTTTTTTTCATCAAACAAAGTAACAAACATAATTTTCACCATGATGTGAAAGTAATTAATTACCTTAAACATTTTATTATTTCTTAGCACGTGTTTTCGGACCATTTTTTTTGCCAAATACTGTATTATTTTATTAAAGTAATACTATGCTTTAAACAATTTTGGTTTTGTTGAATGATTTAATTATTTATTTAAGTAATTTAGTAGTTAAAAATTCATTAATTAAGGTGAATAAGTGAGAAATTTTGGGTTGGAATTTCAACTTTTACATATATAATGTGGTATATCTGTCAACTGAGTTATATTCATAGAAACACTTTAAATTTTTTTTAGTCAAATAGTTTAGTGGTTAAAAATTTCACCCTTAAAATGAATAAGTGGTATGACCAATGTTCGAAATCCGACCCTACATATATAATACAATATCCCAACAAAATAAGCTAAAATGATCAGAGGACAAAAACACTTTAATTTATGTCACGCCTATAATTTTTCATTCTACAATTTATACATATTCAACAAATACTAATAAAAGTTAAATGACATAATACTTGACATTAAACTTCAAGCCATACTAATACCTTTAAAAGAAGATAAATATAAAATAGTTTATAAGTGTTCTTTAAACTCTAAAATATTTTCACCTTACCTTGAAGTGTGGCAACATCCTAAATTTATTTTTTTACAAGAGAAATAAATGAATTCAAGAGTGAGGAGATAGATAAACACATTGAATTACATTATTGGTGCACCACCAACTAGATGGCTACATCTAATCCAAACAACAATTATTAGGGTATACAGTATACACCCTCCATCTTAAATCATAAACAAAAATAAATAAAATTAGATTTATTAAAAAAAAATGATAATTTAAAATATAATTTTTGTATTTTTAAAAAATAAGTTTAATTGAAAAATATAAAAATAATTTTTATCAGTTATTCATTATAAGGGAAAAAGAAGAGAGAAAACAAATTAAGTACATTTTGAATTTAATTTTATGAGAACAAGTAAAAATAAAACTTGAAAATGATAAAAATTAATTTTTTTACTTATAATTTGAAACAAATGAAATTGATTTTTTTGCTTATAAATTAAGACGGAGAAAATTAATATACAAATCTTATTTATTATTCATCAATTATTAAATAACTCTAAAAATTATTAATTTTTGTTTATATTATATATGAAACCGAAATGATATTTCTAGTCTTCTCAAGATTCTTGTTTTACTCCCTAAAGCTCTTTTTGAGGCCACCATTTAACAAAATTACAAAATTACAAATCATTACTGTAAGAAATTACAATTTAAGATTTACCGCTTTTCTTACAAAGAGGATTTGAATATAAGTTCAAAAGTGTGATGTCACTACTAAACGAATTACAATCTCAAATTAACTATTTTGATAAAGGGGATTTTGAATGTAATGTATGCTTTAAAGATCAACGGGTAACAACAAATTACCTTATAGATGCTTAATACAAGTCATTTTCTAACATTTTCTTAAAGCAAATTCATCAATCAAGTTTTTAATGAAGAGACCGAATCATTAAGATTTAATGATATTTTTTAAATATTGTACCCTCCATTTACTAGTACTATTATACTTGTACAGTTGTACCAAGCGAGAGTCAGAATTTGAACTTAAAACAATTTTTTTTTTAAATTTCTCGAGGTTCTAGAATTTGAACTCAAGAATGATCAGTGCTTATATTCTTGACCCTTGGTTGATGATTTTGTTTGATTGGTCTCTGCCGAGGTGTCGCTTTTATAATTATTTCCCTTCATTATTTAAATTATTTATCTTTTATTTTTCTAAATTATCTTGTCGATTCTTTTCAAAGGTTTGAGGGTAAACGACTGTATCATTTTTCGTTGATCGGTCATATCGTTCTCATTGTTGTTCTTTGACAATGAGGTATGTGATCAATGTGTTGATCAATGAGAGATTGTTAGGCCATGATAATTGATGAAACTAAAGCTCCCGAGGTGATTTAAAACTGCAACACAAATGAGACTTTTCATGTGGCGGGTGGTTATTCCGCCACATTTGTTGGTGTGAACAAGAGAGTTCCACATGCTCTTATCTACTTCCAAACAGAAAGTTGTGCCGCCTCATCTTTTATTCTTAGAGAGAGAGAGATTCCAATGACAAACCTCAATCAATTCCATTCCATCACAGGAAAACATCACAATTTCATTAGTCACTTTTTTCAGAGGCGTCTCCGACTTTTTGGAGGCATTGTGAGATTATTAAAGATAAGCCCTAATAAAAGAAAAAATACAAATGGCAATCTCTACCACAGCTTATCCATTTGATAAAACTATAGTGTAACCATAAAGCGTCTAAAAAATTTATTCACAATAGAACAATCTCTTTTAGGACTTTTTGTAATTAATAAATCCCTCATTTTAGAATAAAAAGAATCTCAAATATTTAACTCAACAATATTTCATTTTGAAGTCCACAATCCCTCGTTTTATACTCCTAATTTACTAATATTAGTATCCTATAAATTTTTTGAGACCCCATTCTTATAAGACCCCATACCATAACTTATGTGGCACAAGCATGTGTTGGTTTGTTATCTATGGAATATTCCAATACCATGCTAAGAATTCTTTCTTTATTCTATGCTATCTTTATTCTATGCTAAGGACTTTGGAATTTGTTACCTATGGATCCGATATAGTATAACTCAATACTATGAAGTCTTTCTTTATTGTTTATTGTTCTTTTTCGTTCTTAAGGCCCTCCTCAAAGTGCTAAATGAGCGTACCCAAAGCCAGATTCAAATAAGATATTCCATGGGGTAAAGGGTTGGACACACTACAAGAGTTAACTTTAATAACTAAGTTTTTTTTTTATTATAGAAAAACAGCCAAAATTCCTAGGAGATGATTTAATCACTTAGTTGGGATAAAGTTTACCTCCCAAAGGAGCACGGTACGGTGGTTTAGTTTAAGAGAAAGTATTTAAAATTGTTTGATTTAATTTTGTTGAGTGCTCCACATTATGGACGAATCTAGTTAGGAGACTATGGGTGCAGTGGCCCCAATGAATTTTGATAACTATGTATAACAACCATAGTAAATTAATTACTCAACAACATTTTCTATGTTTCACTATTTCATTATTAGCTCGCTTTATGTTAAAAGAGCATTTAAACTTTCTAAAGTGAATAAAATATAAAGTGTGAAAATTAAGAATTGTGATATTGTAACAAACTAATGTTTTATTATGATATATATAAAATATTTACCTTTGTTTATTAATTAATGGTTGATGTTATTCACGTTACAAAAAAAAAAGTGATATTCACTTTAGAGGAACCAAGTCCATGTTAAAAAATACCCTATATTATTATTTTATAATGAAATTTTAAAATAGAGAAGTTATTTTGAAATCATGATAAAATTATATTAAGCTCTTATGAATTTCAATTATAATATTGTAGAATATATATGTTGCTCTGCCTAATATATATTTTGAGCAAGGTCTGCTACGAAGTGTAATATAGGTTGGTGTTGAGTTATATCAAAGTAAGTGTGAGTTAAAATCATATAGTATTTGATAGAAGATTTGATGTTGAGACTAATTGTAAAAGGTTTGTGTTGAGTTATATATGTGAGTTAAAATCATATAGTATTTGATAGATTGACTCATAATTCAATATCACTTAGCCCAATATGTGTGGTTACTTTTAGACGAATATGTTAATCAAATTCAATGTGACTCTCTCATGATTCAAAATTTGTTGGCTTCAAAAGCAAAATTAAGTGTTGGGGGAAGAAAATAACATTTCTTTTTAATTGGAAGAATTTTGGACGTAATGCAGGCTTGTGTAGTTTCTTTACATTCAAAGGTATTTGATCACATTAAAAGATTGTTGTAATTAGAGCTGTTAAGTAGGTTGGTCCGACTCAGTCCGGTACGATCCAATGGACCAGACTAAAGATGTTTTCTCTTCCGACCCCATGGTTCTTTTATACCCCCCTAAAATCCAATTTTGGCCCCCAAAACGGTATACTTTAATTGTCGCGGTTTCTGCGAACCATGACATTTGTATATTACGGTTTCGCGGTTTATACAAACCATGACATATGTTTGTTTGTCATGGTTTCTGCGAACCATGACGAGAGTTTACTGAAAATTTAACAAGGGGGTATAAAAAGAAAGGTAGTTATTCAATGCATATTTTTAATATATCAGCAATACACCGACAATTTTTTTTCTTCAGATGTTGCACCGACACTTTTTTTTGTGGTCGAGATTGCATCGAAACTCACATGTGGTTTAAATTGCACCCTCTACCTTTTTTTCTGTGGTTGAGATAACATCGGGAAATTTATGTGGCTATAATTATTCGGATTCGTGTATAAATACATAACCCTAATCCATATTCTCATACATAACCTAATTAAATTTCATCTACCACCATTTTATTGTTTCAATCAAGGAAGATGCTTCCAACTTTCACCATGTTTAATTTATGATGTTTCTAAATTAGCAAGGTACATATTCCAGAGTCATGGTTTCTGAGAACCATGACAAATAAAAGACTACCATGGTTTCTACAAACCGCGACGTCTTTAACATAAGAGAAGCAGTGTGTTACTATATTAATCCGTCACGGTTTCTACGAACCGCGGAAACCTTAAATCGCGGTTTCTATAAACCACGATACCGTGCAAGGGCAAAAGGGTACCTTAGGGGGTATAAAAGAACCACGGGGGGTCGGAAAAGAAATTATCCAGACTAAATATATCAGTTTGGACAAATCTATTAGTTAATGGGTTAAATATTGACGAGCCTGATCCAACCTGTATGGGTCTTGTGGGCTAATACCCATTTTCATTTCAATTTTTTTATTCACTTTTATGTCACTTTGATATATTAGTTTACTCATAATTATTAATTTTATTGAGATATGATTTAATGTAAGTGTAAATAATTTTTACATCAACATTAAATATCGATTAAACTCTAGTTTGATTCTAATAAAAACAAATTGAATCAAATTAATAATTTATAAACATAAAATTTGTAAAGTGTTTTAGGTATATATATATATATATATACATTTTTATTAAACTTATAAATTTAAATATTTTTTTATTAATAGTTTTTCAATTTGATGATAACTTTTTATGTATATGTTGATATTTTTTTCTTACAAAAATCACATATTTTTTTAGTAGTGGGCCGGCCCAAAGCCCAATGAATTAGCCTAGCCTAATCCAATTTTCATAGAAAATTACTTTTGCCACCCTATGGATTCTGGGGCGCGTCCTACGAAATTACCAAAATACCCCTGTCCGTGATTTATGCCACAGACACCCCCAAAACACTCTACCAATTATAACATCCGTGATTTAAGTAGCGGATGTTATTTTTCAAAATTACTCATTTTTCCTACATCCGTAACTTAAGCCACTGAAGGGTATTTTGATCATTTCGTAGGGCGCGCTAGTAACCATGGGATGGCAAAAGGAAAAACCATTTTCATATGTGCTAGGGCCAAAAAGACCCAATTGTATTTGGATTATCTTGTTTGAAGCAAGGTCCATCCAAAATTATGGACTAATAAACCGACCCATTGGCCCATCCATTTTTGACAACTCCAGTTGTAGTCTTGGTTTATTAGTACAGATGCTAAAAATAAAAACTTCGTTTACTTTGTCAAAAAAAAAAAAAAACTTAGTTTACCCTTATTGCTGAAATTACACAATCTCTTGTATTAAAAGTATCTAAACTTTTCTCTACCCAAAAAAAAAGTATCTAAACTTTACTCTATAATGAGTTTTGAGTATCCATTGTATTCATTATTTATAGTGACATTTGGTTATAGTAATAACATATAATGTCAGTTGTTAACATAAGACGATTTTAATATAAGAAATTAATAAGAGTCTCTCATAGAGAAGTACAATGTTATTTACTCATAGTTTTATACCCCTAGTACAATATATGAAGTTCTGCACCAAATTGCGGTGGCACTTTCTGAATAAGACAACATGCAACAGTTAATACTTGCAGTGTAATTAAGATTAAAATGGATCTGCAAGTATAAATATAATGAATATGAGATACCACAACTTGAACTGCAATTTAACAGAATTACAATTAGTACTCTACATGACTTGTTTCATACGTAACTATAGCACATGTACATGCTATTGTGTAGAGATCGCTAATCTCAGGGTTTTCACTAATTCATCCACTGTAATGTTGTGTCCATCACCCATCTGCATTATATATTTCATAGCATGTCAGATTTCAGAATCATTTCATAAATCAATGAAACAAGTACAATAATATTTTAGTTAGTGATATTGAGAAGAATTTGCGGAAGCTAATGCTCTTGGACCATTGTGCCACATCTCAACCTAAAACTCTAATATATTAGATATATATTCAATATTTTGTATTCCATAGTCGATGTAAGATTTAACCACTCACACTGAAAGTAATTAATATTAATGATCATCAGACCCAATCCACACCCATATGCCAAATGTGCGACAGCATCAAACATCAAAATTTTGAGGCCATATAACATATATATTTTTAAGGGTTAAGAATCCAAAAATAGAAACATTATCTTAAATTTTGTGCAATTAAATTTTTTTTGTTGGTAAGAATGAGGGCCTAAGCCCAAAAGAAGAACAATTACACTGAAATCAATCTAGGGGTAGTTATCCCCAATTGGTCAGCTAATAAAAAATCCTTAACCTGAGATGGACAAGAATCATAGAAAATAATTTCACGATCCAAAGTATACCCAATACTTACCAAAGCATCAGTGCAATTAATTTTTGATCAAATTAAAAAAGTGAATTAGATACATAAATTATAATAAAATATTTTCATTTTTGGATCATTATCATGTGCCCTAAGGGAACATGTTAGCTTTTCCCTTATTTTTAATGGTTGTAAAATATAAGATGTGCATCAATATATTAGTGATGAACTACATTTTTTTTTTTGTATGTAAGGTTATTGGTTCAAATCCTCACGGTGACATTTTTCTCCATAATTTAAAATTTGTTGTATTTTTTTAATTAGAGACACATTTTTAATATTCAAGCAGACCTCTGAAAATTCGAAGACGGCCCTGATGATCACAATTATGTTAGTGAAAAAACTCGGTTTGTAGGTGCAAAAAGATTGATATGCATGAATCTGACTTCGAATACAAAATATGAAAAGCATTATATATGTAGGGATGTACCTGCGCAACAATGGTGATGTCAAGGATGGATTTTCCAAATCGCAAGACACTACTGTTAACTACTGAAAGATGAAGGTTTTCAAGGTGGGTCAATATTTTGAGTATGACACCATTTTGTTTCTCACAATGGATTATGACAAGAACTTCCTTTTGTAACACTTTTACTTGGACCTCGGGAAGATTGTCATTTGTTCCACAAATGTATTCATTTGAGTTCACTTTTTTTGTCCTTTTGTTGTTACACATGTTGGATCCACCTTCTTGTTCTAGCTCTTTCACACGTTTTTGAAGATTTTCCACGTAGTGTTTAGCTTTGTCTAGGATTGTAGTGTCGTCCATCTACATGTGCATTTACATATAAAATAGAAAAATTTTACTTCAAATATTCAATTGCAAAATTATAAGAATATTTATTATGCAACATTTTTTCATGCTATTATAATTTATTTATAATACTTTAAATCAAATTATAACTAGCTATGATCATTTTAGTCGATCCCCCACAACTACGATCGGGAGGGGACTGAACCACTTGATGCCAGAACTGATCCCCGAACTAAATTAGACGTTAATTCTTCCAAATGATTTATCTTTTAATGTATTTTTTATTAGTCATCTGAGCCAAATTCCGATTTGCAATGATTTATTTTTATTATTAATAACTTTGCTTAAGTTGCACTACACTTTTTCTTTAGAGGTACTCAATTTAACTACACTATAAAATTTGGGAATACTGAAGCAGACAATAATACAAAATTACTGCCACATTGACTTCATTTCACAGTAACCTTTGTTTAAGTTAACCACATGTACTTCATTTCAATATAGTTTCGTTTGTTTAAACTTTAAACCACACTCATAAGTGCACGATATTTTTTACACTAGAACCTCAACCATGCATGAGTAGTAGAGGATATTGTTTAATCACTCCATATTCTGGCGAGTGAGATGTAAATGAATAATGTGTCTCTATTTTAATCATTGGATCCTCAACTTTTGGTGTGAGGACAATCACTTTTGCCACTTTATCTTTTTTCTTGTGCGCCCTATAAATTTACGAAAATACTCTTGTCCGCTATTTAAATCGCGGACATCCCTAAAAACACTTACTAGATTTTATTTTAATTTAAGTAGCAGATGACAATTATAAAAATTATTTATTTTTACAGCGTCCATTACTTAAGTAATAGAAGGGTAAAATAATCATTTTATAGAACGTGCGAGTAACCTATAGGATGACAAAAGTAATTTTCTAGTGTGAGTGTGTGAAATTCTTGCGGGAGTTCTCTAACTTTAATTGGGCTTATATGAGTTGGACCATTCTATTGCTTAGTAAGATTTGAATTTGACCCAATCGGAAACAAAAACACAATATGCATGAGTATGTAGTGCGTGATATTGTATAATGTAGGTTTTTTTTTTACTAAAATATAATAGTAATTTCTTTGTTGAAAAGATATTGAATATTGAATTTGAAAAATTAATTTGATTAAAGATGAATAGGTGAATTGTAAAAGAAAAGTAAAATTGAATAAGTGAATTAAATTATGTTTGGATATTTTATTTACCCAAAAATTAAGTGCGATGTAAATTCATTATAATTTTTTTAATAATTATTAATTAGTTAAAATCAAAAGTTACTTTTTGTATACTTTTAGTAGAACCAAGACTTTTAAGAATAAAAAACATTAGTCAAAAAAAAAAAGAATAAAAAACTAAACACAATATATTAACCATGGTAAACATTATCCAAAACCACATTTGCCTCGAAACAAAAATTTAGTTTTCACTTTCCATACTCTCACTTTGCATGAAAATATATATGATAAGAGAGAGAAAGAGAAGAATATAAAACAAGGAGAGACAGAAAGAAATCCGTATTCCTGAATATTTGATGATAAAATTTGTCATGACATGAAACAAAATAGTTTAATGAATGATCGCAGATAATGATACATATGTTGATTTAATACTACTCATGTTTGTTGATATAAATTGGTAAAATTATTTAAAAATCTATACTTAAATATAAATTATAGTATTTTTGTTTTATAAAAAAAAATAGTCTTTTCATGTAATTTATGTAAAACTTTTCATATTATTTTTTAATTTTTTGAGGCAAATTTTTTTCATATTCTTCTGTTGAAAGAACTTTTCATATTCGGTAAAATCATATTTAGTAAAATGTATGAATATTATATGTTAATATTTCTTTATGCCTTTAAAAGAAGATAAAAACATTTTATAATAATCATTTTTATTAAAAAAATGCTATCTATGAATATTTGTGAATATCCATATGTACCTCCAAATATGTGGATTACACACTTAAAAAATACCCACACTGATACAAAATGAAAATAAATAAAATATTTATCCAACAAGCTAGGCGGATATAAATATTATATTATTCGCCTCTACGAATATCTATTCATATCTCTAAAACAAGTCTTTTAAAAAATAATTATAAAGTATTGTAATTTTTTTTATCATGAAGTTTCTAGTTTCTAGCATCTAATTAGGGGCCTCAACACTCTTATTATTCTCTCTGTTCTAAAATATAAGAGAAAATTTATCAAATAAAATTGATATATTTAGTCCAAAATTTTAACCAAATACATCAATTTTTTTTTGACCAATTTTCCCTTATCATATAAAATTTAAAAAGTCAAGATCTTCAATTTGAAGGCTCACCTAATTCATATAGAATTGAATTAATGAGCATACTTGCACAAGAGATATTATCATAATTTTTATTTTCTTTCCCAACTTTTTATTTTACAAAATTTCTTTCCTACGTTTTCTCTACTTTTTCCTAAGAATTGTTATTTATAATTATCTCAAATGATTCATATTTATTAATTGAATCTCATTAACCATTTAAACACAATTTTTTATTTTTTTGATATAATAAGTCAATGATCATTGGAGATAAGTTAGGTATGAGATCTAAAACTGATAGATCAGTTCTATTTCTGGATGATTAACTTTAATTATACCAAGCTTTATATACAAAAAGAATTTAAAGTTTTGAAAGATACACATCATTAGTTGTTATGACCTTTAGTTGGTGAGTAATTGATCGAACACACAAACTATAAAAAGAAACAATACAATTGTGTGTGTGCTAGTAGTATGAACCTATAATATATGTTAACTAAGTAATTAATTAATAAACTAAATTTAATTACCAACCTTGTTCAAGCCTATGGTGGCTGAAAGTGCCATCAATTTCTCCTTAATTTCTCTATCACCACACACAGATTCAGATTGATCTCCATCTTCAAATATTACATCATCACCAATTACCTATGTATAAATGAAAATAACAAACAAAAGAGAGTTAATTATAGATATAATTAAGTCACACTCTAAGTAACACACACGAGACACACTAATATGATCATGATTAATTCAAAATTTATGTGTAACAACATATGTATTATAAAATTGTTGATGATGAGTAAAATTGTATTTTACCAAATCAGACTCAGAAGGCCAATTTTCTCCCGACTCCTCCATTAATTTTGGGTAAATAATATGCTACAAAATTAAAAATGATATAATGTAAAAAAAAAATATTGTGTGAAATAATATATATGTAAGGTGAGTGTGTGGAAGATTGAAAGGATATTGTGGATAAGAGGTGGGGTTGTTAGAATGAATGAATGATGGAAAGAAGAAATACAGAGTGAAGAAGGGTGGTAGCTGAGATTGTGAGGAGAATAGTTTGGTAGTGTGTGGAGAAACTTCTTTCTCAACTTATATATGATGAATTGTATCAAACAAACTATTAAGTTTTCCTATTTTAAATTTAATTTATTCCTACGAAATTATCTAATTATTATCTAATTTATCTATACTAATATATAAAGGGGATACAAATTTTTGGGATGGCTTTTTCATTATTCCTATTTTACCCTTAAAAACAACTACAAAAAAAAAAACTAAACACAACTTCCACATAAAAGTAGGTTTTCAGTTTGTTTTTTTATAGTAAAAAAAATATATATTTTTTTCTTCTTAATAACTAGCCACAACAAAAAATGAGATCAAGTAATTATCAATTAACTAAGTCCAATAAAAAAAGTAGATTAAGTAGTTATTTATATTTGCACAATAGAGAATATCGATCACAGCAAACAAAAAAAAAATATCGATCACACAAACGGGCACGGAAGGCTAGTTCTTATAAAATTGACTTTACTTCATTTAATAGTTTCCTGAGTAATTGTTTTCCAATAGAATATAATAAGATTGATTCAAATGTTAAAAATTCAAAAAAAATTTAGTTCTGATTCGACAAAAAAAGTAAAGTCCAACTAATAATAATTTTATCTATTGTTTGAATTTAAATTCTTCTAAATAATTGCTTTATAATTTTTTTTTTTTTTACTCATGTTAGCAAGCCTCCTTTCCTTTTGATCAACTCACCTTTATAGATTGTACATTGAAGATAATCTTAATTAAGACTTGTTAGACCTTAAATATAATTACTCATCGAGACTAAATTTTTGTTATTTATTTATTACAAAAGTATTGACAAAACAACAAATATTGGACTGGTCGTTGATAAGTATTGATGTTTTTATTCACCGTTATAGTATATATTTTCGTTATTATTATTATAAAAAATAAACTCGTAAAGCATGCAACTTGCATCTACACCGTTCAATAATTCATTTTCATATGTATTGACCACTAAGAGACCAGTTTTGGAAACATGGGAGGGCAGCGTGGTTCGCGTGTTTCATGCTATAATACTAAACTGCTAAATTTCTTTTGGATTTTTTTTTTATTAAAAAATAATTTATTCATTCAAATTGAAAAATGTATTATCATTATAAATTTAAGAGTGCTAAAAATTAAAAAAGACAAATTTACAAACGATATTGCAGCACTTAGGTTAATAACATACAACAACAATATGAAAGTGCCTATAAATATGACAAAATATAAGTTATAAGAATATTCATATTCTTATTGTCAAAAAAAAAGAATATTCATATTCTCGGATCTGCAACATTGACCTCTAAGTCTTCATCTGATTTATAATGAATTAAAGTGAATATGTCAATTTGAATCAACGAATTCTGTATTAAGAAGAAAAACCAACAAACGCCGCACAAAACAACAAACAAACCCAACATCGCACTAAAAAATGAAAATTTTAAAAAACGAAGAAGCAAACCTATGTGAATAACCATTTTTTTAAATAAAAAGAGAGAAAAAACTGTGTTGAGTGGTGATTTTTGTTGGAATATTTTATTATATTCCAATAATATTAGGTGGGTAAATATTTTATTAATTATATTAGCTATTTATCAATTCGGAGCCTTAATTGATTAGTGGTCAAATTAAGTAAAAAAGCTAATTAGATTTCTATTTAAGTAATTATTTAATTAAGTGATATGAGCTCAATATGAGTGGATGTCAGGATGACCCATTTGGGAATAATGGGAACCCTAATGGATCATCACACTATATATAGGCTATGGTCCCCAATATACCGGGACACACAATAAATAATCTCTTCTCCCCATCTGAAGAGAATTCAGGGCATAAGGAGTCCCGGTTGAGGAAGAACCATAAGCCAACAGATGTTCGTCATCTGTCTCTCATGTTTCAGGATTGCTATCGGAGAGACTGCGGTTAGTTCATATTCTTCTATCGAGGTATTCCTAAAATCCTATGATCTTAATAAATCAACATGACGTAGATCCAGGTTATATATACATGCTCATATAGTTTTGGCTTCCGCACTAAAGAATGATTAAAGGTTTAATATTTATCGAGAGCATGTCTTTTAATGATTAATATTAAATTAACTCCAACAAGTGGTATTAGAGTGGATCTTCATGTTTGATTTATTGAGATATACCATATAATTTATGTCTGAGCTTGTTCATGTTCAAGTTTTAGATTTTACTTGTATTTAACATATGAACCTATTATGATTTGGGATTTTAGGTTATTTTTCTTTCGGTTGTACTAACCCAAAATCATTCAAGTGGGAGTTATGTTATTTCTTTTGGTAAATAGTATCTCAATTATAAAGTTTTTTTTTCTTGGAAATTATTAGATGATGAATCCAGATCATGTGGAACCGATTTGATTCATAAGTTCATTATTTGGTCAAATTTTGTGTGACCATTAAAAGGATTAAAGACTATAATTATCCTTCAGATCTCTAGATACAAATTTCAATTTTTGGGATCAAACATGTTATATGCTTATATGCGTTATATTAAATTCAGCTTGCTGCTTGCGGCAAATTAAGTTGTAGTTTTCGGATCATATTTTCAATGATATTTTGTTCTTCATTTCAGAGCATATAAGTTTGTAACATGTTTATCCACTTGTATCTGATTTCGGTGACCTTTCAGTTTGATCAAATTGTTAGGTTTTTATACTTATTCGGCTAATATTATTAGCAACTAAGGATTTGGATCTGAATTTATTTGTGTAATATGATATTATTAGCAACAAAAGAATTTGGATATGATTTATTTGTTAATGATTCGGTTTATTTTCGGTGTTCAAATCAATTTTTTTTTTATTTGATGATTCGGTTTTCAAATCAAATTTTTATTTGACTTTAGTTATAAAGTTTGTTGCTTAAAATAAGGATTTATATTTGATTTGAAATTATAGATTGATTTACATTAGTTTTGTACTTTAAGTTTATTTTGAGAACTAAAGCATATAAAGATATGATTTGGTATATATACTTGATTATTGTATATATTTTTGCAGAAAATATTTTCCTGTAAATAACAATTAATAATGATTTTCAAAATATTTTGATTCAATCTGGTATGTACAAAGTTAAAGTTTTTGATTCTTTAAACTTTGGAAAAATATAGATTCTACAATTATTTGCTTAAACAAAAATATATAAAGTTTTTGGTTTCCTTCTATTTTGGAAAATACAGTTATAGAATTCTATTATTTATTTAAAGAATCATCGGCTATGTGTGAATCAATTGTGGCATGAATATTATTTGGTATATATAAAGATTTAATTTTTTATTTGAAATTAAATATTTGGTTTATAGTATGATTTTGAAGTTTGAATTTATTGTTATCAAGTTTATACAATAATTTCTTTTGTCATACTCTTCGGTTATATTTCATGCAAATTTTGATTTGATGGTGAAAATTTATTTATTCTCACATTAAGGGATGTGATTTAATCTTATGATTATGAAGGGACATAATAAAAGAATACCGCCTACATTTTGTGAGTAGTGCCTTGTGAGAATTTATTCTCACATTAAGGGATGTCATTTAATCTTATTATTATGAAGGGACATCATAAAGGAATACGACCTACATTTTGTGAGTAGTGCCTTGTAAATTTAAGACTTTTCCCATTTGATTTAATAAATTGCCAGGTGATTTTGATTAAGTTGGTTGAAACAACAAGTTGCCAAAGTAACCTCTGTTGTCTAGATTTAATTCAATTGAAATCACAAAAGGAATGTATAAAATTGTTCAGACAAACTATTTGGGTCTTCCAAAAGGTTGACAAAGTTTGGCCGAATAATTACATACATATATATCCAATTTATTAAATTGTCTAGTAATGACGATTGAGTTGATTGAAACAACATGTTGCAAAAGTAACCTCTGTTGCATAGATTTGATTCAATTGAACTTACAAAAGGATGTAGTGTGAAATTATCCATGTGAGTTGTCGTCGGCCCCAAGGAAGGCACAACTTGACCGAGTGATTGCATACTTGTGATGGTAAATGTGTGGTGATTATAAAGTTATTTACCATGTGAATAGTAGGATGCGCAAACGTGACTATTATTTGACATGTTATCACCAATGTTTGATCATTGCATTGAGAGTACCGCTTGCAGTTAATTCTTACAATCCAAAGATTGGGGATTGATGGTGCGCTTGGTATCTTGTTTGAGTCTTCTAATTTACAAATAAAGTTTTGCATGTCTGTATAATAATTTATTGGCATGTATAATAAAGTCGTGTTATTGTGAATCCATGTAAGTATTTAGTGGATTACAATCACACCTATGATGGTAAACATGTGACAATACGAGGACTATTGTTTATTAATATTAATTGTCAGTGTTTGATCATTGTAAACAAATACCACTAGCAATTGATGTTAATTTTAAGGGTTTGACATTGATGATGCACTAGGTATTTCGGTTGGTATATGCTTTTGTTTTCTCTAAACTAATATAGTTTATGTATCTGCAAAGTCGTGTTAGAACTTTAATTCTTAAAATTCTAACTCTCAGGAATATAAGAAGAACATTACGTTCTTGGATCTAGACCTTTGATAAGGATGGAGGATCTCAAATCTCTCACAATTCAGTAAATTTAAAGTAAGAATCAAGTTTAGAAAGTGAGTATACTCCTAATCACAAAGGTCGTGTGATCATAAAGTTTTAATTTCCAGGGACATTAGAGGTGTTATTTAAGATGACATAATTTTTTGTCATGTTTTTCTTTGCTTAAATTAAAGTGCTTGTAAATTAAAGCAATAAGGGGAAAGACAAGCTCTCGTTGGAGAGATGACTTTTCATTAAGATTATTGAGCAAAGAAATATCATGAGCACATTATGTAACTATTTAATCTTGCTAAAGAGTTGTGGTTTCGACAATCAGGTGACTTAGTCGAAAATATAGCCTTTAGTGTTCTCTTTGCACAATTAATTCTATGACTGTCAAAGTTGGAAATAATTCTTTAATAGAACTATTTCATAAAGTGTGCAATGAAGAAAATGTTGAAGCAAGAGAAAATAAAATAATGCTCATTAGGTACATGCCTCAAAGGAGAAGGGCAAATTAAGAATAATAAGGGAAAATGTGATCTAAACTGACAAATGTCCAATGATGTTGAAAGACACATCAATCTAGAGGGAAAATAAGTCGGTGAAGATTGATGATTTTTCAACTATTTATTAGATTGTTGTTAATAATATTTGTATTTAAAAGACAATTTGGTGAATCATTTTTTTGAATTTAAATTTTTTGTTTTTTTAATGTTATAAGTTCATTGTTGTTATCTTAAAACGAGAGATTCGATTTGTCTTTTAAATTTAAGTATAAGCATAGTCAATTCAATTATGACTTGTGACAATCTTGAATTGTTGAAAATTTTGAGAAATATAAACTTTGGTCCCAAGTTAATGAACATTTTGAGACATGAACTGTAGTTAAAATTTGAAGATATTGAGTTTGGGGGAGAGATATGGTAAAAGAACAAAATTGATTGAGGAAGAATTGGTTTTAAACTAATTGATATAGTTACAATTTATATAGTAAATTTGGATCCTCATAAGGATATTAGTGTTCTTCCTCTCAACTAAGTTAAGAAATTAATTCATGAGGATCAAACTCAATACCTTCAAGAAACTAAAGCATCAAGTGTCATAAAGTATTAACTGAAAAGAGAAATTACATTTGATTTAAAAACTCTATTAGGACAGACAAGACACTAGTAATTTATTATAATTTTGGAGTTTCATAAGATGGATACCAAGATAGTACTTCTTAATGGTGACATTAAGAAAAACAATATGGTGCAATCACAGAAAACTTTAAGTCAAAAGACACAAAGTATATAGTTTGCAAACAGATAAAATCCATTTATGAGTTAAGGAAATTGTCTCATTAATGGTACCACAAAAGTCTCATAAGGTAATTATCTCATTTGGTTTTGAGATGTATATTATGGAGAGTTGTGGGTTATACAGGTTCAGTGGGAGTATGTTTAAGTCTTAGTTTAATGTGTCGATTTTACTTTATTAAGTCAACAGTGATATATGGTCGGTGTGCAAAATCAAGAAATCACTAACAAAAGTTTAGTGACGAAAGTTCTTGCGCACATCTCTTTTGTATTAGGAAATTTGATACTTAAGGATTATTCTCTATGTATCATTCGGTTATCACAAAAGAGTTATATCAATAAAGTTGAAAGTAAATTCGACATGAAAGTCAATAAACTAAGGGATTGTTTTAATCATAAAGGAGACTGTTTAAAAGTCTCAATAATTGCCAAAGGAAAATCTGGAAATTTAGAAAATAAAGTATGTTCTTAAATGCTTCAGCTTTGAGAAACTTAAGTATGATCTTAATTATACGCATCTGGAAATAGCGTATATAATAAGACCATTTGGCAGATACTTGAGCAATTCAAAATTTGAATTGTTGAAATGAAGCAACCATAAAGATTGTTATGGATAACAAAATAATATATTTCAGATATCGGAGTCTAATAATTTGGAGATCATCAGTATGTTCGGCTCCGATCCTTTTGGACGTCTACATACAATGGACATCCTAACTCAAAAAATGATTGTAACTATTTATGTCACTTGGTTGCATAAAGTAAAAGATTTTTTGAAAGACAACTCAAGTTATATTGTGACATAAATCGTCAGATGATGTTTCAACAATTGTTTTATAAAGTTAATTAATTCATAAGTTGTTGAAGGATAGAACATATGGAGATAAATTTTATGCTAGCTAATTCACTAATCATAGACTTGACACCTGAGGTCTTTCATTTGGTTGTTGTCACTAAGGATGTCTTGGATTAGTGAGAGTCTCTCTTCAGTTATGTTCTAACTTTGGTATTGATACAAATACATATTTGGTTAAGGTTTTCTGCAGAATTAAAGTTTGAAATAAAGTTTGAGGTTATTATGATAACTCATTTTGTATCATTTGTGCAAATAATGAATTTGCAAACTTCACTTTGATCTCACTAAGGATTTCAGTTGGACCAGTTGGAAATAGGCATGATATAGAGATCACATTGCATGTATTTTCCATGCCACTCATCCATATCGATCTATGTCATCGAGTGCATTGATGTGGTGATCGTCGAAGGTTCCGTCACGTTATACGTTAGTGACGACAGCCGCGTGGTCCCATTATTGATGTATGAGACGGACCAGATTGTAAAGTTGAAATCTAAAGATAAATAGCATTGAGATGCGCATCTAAAGAATAATGATATAATTATTACGATATATTGCCCAAGTGGAAGATTGTTGGAATATTTTATTATATTCCAATAATATTAGGTGGGTAAATATCTTTATTAATTATATTAGCTATTTATCAATTCGGAGCCTTAATTGATTAGTGGTCAAATTAAGTAAAAAGGCTAATTAGATTTCTATTTAAGTAATTATTTAATTAAGTGATATGGGCTCAATATGAGTGGATGTCAGGATGGCCCATTTGGGAATAATGGGAACCCTAATGGGTCATCACACTATATATAGGCTATGGTCCCCAATATACCGGGACACACAATAAATAATCTCTTCTCCCCATCTGAAGAGAATTCAGGGCATAAGGAGTCCCAGTTGAGGAAGAACCACAAGCCAACAGATGTTCATCATCTGTCTCTCATGTTTCAGGATTGCTATCGGAGAGACTGCGGTTAGTTCATATTCTTCTATCGAGGTATTCCTAAAATCCTATGATCTTAATAAATCAACATGACGTAGATCCAAGTTATATATACATGCTCATATAGTTTTGGCTTCCGCACTAAAGAATGATTAAATGTTTAATATTTATCGAGAACATGTCTTTTAATGATTAATATTAAATTAACTCCAACAATTTTAAGAAAAAAATGGCCAAAAAGCACCCCCATACAATGAAAGAATCAATAAAGAGAAATATTGAGAAAATGATGGCGACTAACTCTAATAGGTGAATAATATTTGTTTTGTTTTTTTTATTATTATAGTATCTCAAATTCTTATTATAAAAAAATCTACTTTTTAAATTTATAGAATATTTAATATATTTAGTAGAGTATTTTCTAGGGGCACCAGTTCCCCTTTAACTGGTTAAAAGAAACAATTTTTTAAAAAAAATAAAAAAAAATTAATTTTTATATTTTTAAAAAGTTGATTACACAAATTTGAAGATATCTTTATTATATTTATTTAAATAGTTTCTTCAACTAGTTTATTAGTTTGTTAGTATTTTTCCATATTTTAATAATTCTAAATTAGTGATGACATGAACATCCTTATGTTAGATAAATATGATATTTTTGTCTATTTTATATATCCACGCAGATATCCCCTAAATTGAATTTTTTTTTATGTTGAAATATCTGCTATACACACACACAGATAACATATTTTAAAAATAATAATAAATTTCTTTTAAATTTTTTGTAATTAGCTAGAATTGTTTTATCCCTCTTTAAAGATAGAAAAAATGTTTATAAATAAAAATATCCCTCTCTCTCTACATTCATTTTCTCCTTTTTTTTTTATCGAGTAGTTTAGTGACATAATTTCATATTTTTAGATGAATAAAAGGATGAGTGTACCAGAGTTCAAATTCAAATCCTACGTTTCACATGCAATGTCAAACAGGATAACACAATTAATAAATGACTTTCAAATTTGTATTTTTCAAACAAAAGATTTTTTTTGTTACAATGGAGTTGAGAACCGAACCAATAATCTCTAACATACTACTCAATTCCTCACCTTAAACCAAATCTAGTGAATTATTGTTGTGGTTTTTTTTTTTTAGGTTTTAATCCATGAAATATTCAATTTGATTTTTAATTTAGTTGTTGACGTAACTAACCCCGGAATTTGAATCTGTCCAAAATATATACATCACTTGATAGTATTTAATTGTAAGACTTTTCTCTTCTTCTTTTTATAGAAATTACAACAACTACAATGTTATATTTACCGGGTGTAAAGTAAATGATAGTGTTCATACTCTTTTAAAGGACTTCTATCTCATGTTTTGCGCACTATTATAAAGTTATATCATTTGCTTGAGTAAAATATTTTTTTATTTAAATAATTAACCCTTAATTATTAAATACATATAGTATGCTGGGCTAGAACCACTTTATGCCAGAACTGACCCCCAAACCAGATTCAACTGGTGGTGAAAACCAAATACAAACCAAACGGAAGCGTAGGCTACCGACTACCGCACAAACCAAAACATAATAGGGATTAGGGATAGGGAAGGGTACAGAAGTATTTATTAGCGTAGGCGTGGGTCACTAACAAGTAACAAGGCCCACGGGAGCATATGAATGAACAAGTAATTCACCAGATGACTTCTACACGACTTTTGGATTTTACTATATTCTTTGGAGTAGCGGGTTCGACATAAATTTTCTCTTCCCACCCCCCGTGACTCTTTTTCCCCCCGGATTTCCATTTTTGCCCCTAGTTTTAAACTTCGGAACGCGTTTTCCGAAGTTTTTTTTGCCTTGAAAATAAACTTCGGAATGTATTTTCCGAAATTTTGATAAATTTGAACTAGAAAAACTTCGGAAAACACGTTCCGAAGTTTTTGTACAGGGGTAAAATTGGAATATTGGGGGGTTAAAAAGAGTCATGGGGGGTGGGATGAGAAAATTTTGGTTCGACAAGGCGAGCTCCCAAGGACCATTATACAATCAATCATACTAAATACAACATGAGATATTATCTATTTGATGACATTTGTGAAAAGCATGCTAATATCAGCGGCGGTGCTGTTAGCAAGTGAGAGGGTGCATGTGCAACCCCTGGAATTATAAAATTTTAATTATACTCCTATGTTTTTTGCATTTTATACCCCTAGAAGTTTTTTGCACCCCTTGCTCAAAAATCCTAAACACTTTTTACTATTCTTATATTTTCCTTCCAACTTCTCTCTAAAATTATATCATTGGCTTTCACAAGGAAAAGTTGATCAAATTTGTAAAGTTTTATCCAAATAAATACACGAGTTTAACACCAAACTCAATTAATTTTTTTTTACACCAAACTCACTCGTCATCGGGTTGAGTTGGTTAGAATTTGACATAAAATACTTGAGTTTTACACCAAACTCGATTAGTTTTTTTGGGTCAAATAATGAGTTTAACTAAAATCAATCAAACTCAACTCGTGAACACTTTATTATTGATGTGTAAATTTTCAAGATAATACAGCAAAAAAAAGTATGCAACGGAGGAAACATGCATGATTAAATAATTTAAATTAATCTCCTAAAAGAATTAAGCATGAATAACACATTCCTAATTTTTTAATGTAAATTGATCATATATAGTCGTAACTAGTGCTATGGTGCAAATTAGCACCAAAAAAAAGTACAAGTTTCATTGAAATTGTCAATACAATTTCTTCCTTGTAAGAGCAATAAAAAAAAATTTCAAGCATGTCTTCTCTAAGAAAAACTATGTCATATAATTCTAAATCAACCTTTGATGAGCTTAGGTGGGTGATTCATATAAGAAAAACACTTGAAGAAGAAATTGAAGAGGAAGATGGTGAATTATCTGTAACCATTTTCAATGTTCCAAAGCTTCTTATGGCTAGTGATCCAGATTCTTATGTTCCACAACAAGTTGCAATTGGTCCATACCATTATTGGAGACCAGAACTCTATGAAATGCAAAGTTACAAGCTTGCAGCTACAAAAAGATTCCTTAAATCACTACAAACTCTCAAACTAGACAACCTTGTTGACCAATTGACAAAGTTGGAACAAAGGGTTAGAGCATGTTACCACAAATACTTAGATTTGAACGGCGAAACGATGGTTTGGATGATGATTGTTGATGCATCATTTTTACTTGAGTTACTTCAAATTTATGCAATTCAAGAAGGTGCAACAAAAAGAGTAGTTTCATCAAGCATGTCACATTTAGTTGACTATGCTGGTAGAAAATCAGCTCATAATGCAATGTTGAGAGACATTGTTATGCTTGAGAATCAAATTCCATTATGTGTTTTAAGAAAAATGCTTAAGTTCAAATTCTCAACAAAAGAAGCTGCTGATGAAATGTTGATTTTTATGTTTATAGGTTTGTTCAAACAAATCTCACCTTTCAAGATGATTGATGATTTTCCGAACATTAAAGTCTCCGAAAGTGCACATTTATTAGATTTTTTTTATGACATGATTGTGCCTAAATTAGAAACTGACCAAGATGTTACTATTGATGTTGAGATTCAACAAGAGGAACAAGGTCAAAAAGGAGATGGTGAAAATTCAAAAGGTGAGTCTAGTTATGTTAAGCAATCATTCAATGAACTTTGGAAGATTCTTTCAAAACTTAACAAAGGACCTATGAAATTACTAAAAAGGGCACTTGTATCAAGACCTTTGAAATTGCTTGTAAAGTTTCCTTGGAAAATCATAACCAATCTTCCTGGAGGTAAACTTCTAAAACAACCTCTTGAATCTATTTTTTCCCCTAAAGAGAAAGATGAAGAGGAAAATCAAGAAAATGAAAATTCTAGTACTCTTATCAACAAGCCACCTTTGATTGAAGAAATCGCCATTCCTTGTGTTAAAGAGCTTATGAATTCAGGTGTGAATTTTTCTCCTACTACTAATGGAAGCATATCAAGTATTAGTTTTGATGCAAAAACAAGAACATTTTACCTTCCTATAATTAGTTTGGATGTTAATACCGAAGTTTTTCTACGAAACTTGGTTGCATATGAATCATCCGTTGGATCAGGACCGTTGGTTATAACTCGATACACCGAATTGATGAATGGAGTTATAGACTCGGAGGATGATGCAAAGATTCTAAGAGAAAAAGGGATTATTTTAAATCACTTAAAGAGTGATAAAGAAGTTGCTAATATGTGGAATGGAATGAGCAAGTCATTGAGATTGTCAAGGGTATTGTTTTTGGATAATGCTATTGAAGATGTTAACAAGTTTTACAATAGTAGAATGAAGGTGAAAATTTGGAAATTTATGAAGTCTTATGTGTTTGGTTCATGGAAAGTTTTAACATTTTTAGCTGCTATTTTCTTGTTGCTTTTGTTGGCTGTGCAAGCTTTTTGTTCTGTTTATTCTTGTAGTCGCTTTTTTGACAAGGCACTACAACAAAGTGATTGATTCCATCAAAGTTTTTTCTTTTATTTTTCTCATTTCTAATCTTGTGTTAGACATTTCTTGTGACTATGTAGTCTTGGAAGTAAATGTAGTTATGCTATGGATTGTTTTCAATGAAGAAGAATGAAAATTGTATCTACTACTGTAATTAATAATTGTAGAAATTTGTGAAAGGGTGTTTTTTATTTTTATGAATTTTTTTAATACAATTTTTTTTTATGAATCATAAATGATGTTAAGAAAACAAAAGAAATGATTAAGATCACTTGCTCATTTGTTTTATCTCACTAGTGGAGTTAAGAGATAAGCTTCTCATCAACTATATAATATGTTATCAACAACTTGCTATATTATTGTATTCCTTTATTCAAAATTCCATCATTACACTTGCATAATCTAGCCAAATATTAATTTATTATAAATACTTAACTAATTATTATAAATGCTTAACCTTGGGAGAAATTTTAAGAGACCACAATTAATTTATGGTGAGATCTACTATATCTCTTCATAATTTGAGGATATTTACCCATCAACCAATGAGAGTAAGCCACATAAGTAAATTTGTATATGAATATCACATGTAAATAAAAGTTGATTACAACTTAGTTGTAGGTACCACATACAAATCTACTTATATGGCTTAAGCCTTGTACTTTCCATTCATCTCTATTTATGATATGATCAACACACTCTATAAGCACTCTTAACGGAGTAAAAAAATTATGGTTTTAGATTTTACAATAGTAAAAAAATATCATTTTTACAATTTTTCTCATTAAATGTCTTCTCTCATGATATATACAAATGATTTTGAAATTCATCTAATCTTTGCCTCCATTAAAATTTCTCTTCTCCTCTCCTTCCCTTAAACAAAACAATATTCTAGGAGTTTAATTAATACCAATTGTACTTATAGAAAATTTAATGGAAGAATCTATAATTTAGTTGAACTTTGATGGAGATAAACTTGATTACAGTCGTAAATGGAAAGCTGTATAATTGAAGTGATCAACCTTTTCCTATAAACAAAGAAAAACGTGTGAAAGTGGAGAATGATCATCAAGTGTTTTGTCATGAAATGGACCAACTTAAAAATGACTTTATATTATATAAAAGCAAGTGGGATAAAGTGGTAGTAACCACTTATCATTAAATTAAACAAAATTAAAGATAGGCTCAATGAAACAAATTAAACTTCAACCTTCTTCATGTTAAAGTGTAATCCATGTTTTCAGAAAATGAAGTATCAGAAGCTCTGAAAGAAGTCAGAAGCTGAGCTCCAGAAGCTCAAGGAGTCAGAAGCTGAGCTCTAGGCTCAGAAGCTCTAAACAGGTCAAGAAGTCAGAAGCTGAGAAGCTCATGCTCTCAGGTTCTGAACACGCAGGTTCTGAACGCTGAGATTCTGATAGATAGTTAGTTAGTTAGTTAGATTTTTGATTTCATCCTAGGTAGTTAGTTACAATTGCTTGGTAGTGAAGCAAGCCTCCTTTTGTATATAAATACCTTTGCCCCTAGTGGATGAATAACAACTTTCATTTTTCTCTAATCTTTCTATTCAATTCATTTTCGTTCTCTATTCTCAAATTACTCCAACAAATTGGTATAACAGAGCCCAGTTCGTATTCATCGTTTTCGTTTGATTCCTTGATCAAGAATCATGGCAAACAATGGTACAACCTCCACGCAATTCCCAGCAAATCTTCCAGTTTTCAAAGGCGAAAACTATGATCGTTGGTGTGCACAAATGAAAGTGATTTTCAGATTTCAAGATGTTCTTGAAATTGTAACTGATGGAGTAGAAGAATTGGCTGCAAATGCTGATGATGCAGCAAGAACTCGACACAAAGAATTGAAAAAGAAAGATGCTAAAGGCTTGTTCATCATTCATCAATGCGTTGATTCTAATATCTTTGAGAAGATAATAGAAGAAGAAACCTCAAAGGGAGCTTGGGATACATTGAAGAAAATCTATGGTGGTGATGAGAAATTGAAGGGTATCAAGCTTCAAGCTTTGAGAAGGCAATATGAGATGATGCAAATGAATGAACAAGAAACGATCTCTGAGTATTTGGCGAGAATGCTGGCCTTGACAAATTTGATGAAGTCTTGTGGAGAGGCAATGACTGATAAGGTCAAGATTGAGAAAATCTTGAGGACCTTGACTGAGAAATTTGATCACATAGTGGTTGCTATTGAAGAATCAAAGGATTTGGCAACTATGAAGATTGAAGAGTTGCAAGCATCCTTAGAAGCTCATGAGCTAAGGGTGAAGCAGAGGAGTTCAAACAAGGCAGTGGAACAAGCATTACAGGCCAAGACTCAGAACAAGAAAGGGAAAGATAAGTGGAAGAAAAAGAAAGAGGATTCAGCGAATTCAACCAAGAATTCAAAGAATCAGGATGAAGATTCCACAAAAGAACGTTCTCAGAACAAGAATCTGAAGAAAAAGGTAAATATGAAAGAAGTTCAGTGCTATTGTTGTGATAAGTTCGGTCATTATGCAAGGAACTGTCCTGAGAATAAAGATTCAGATAAAGAGGAAGCCCAATATGCAGATGAAGGTGGTAGTGATTCTGATTATTCACTCCTAATGGCAATCACAAATTCTGAGGCAGACAAGTCAAATGTGTGGTACTTTGACTCAGGATGTTCTAATCATATGACAGGTAACAGAAGCATTTTGATTGACTTTGATGAGTGTCTCGGTACAAAGATCAAGCTTGCCAACAATGAATCCATTAAAGCTGAAGGTATAGGGAATGTTAGAGTTCAGATGTCAAATGGCAGGAAAGCTGTGATTGAAAAGGTTCTCTATGTGCCTGGAATACAGTGCAATCTGTTGAGTGTAGGGAAATTGGTTTCAAAGGGTTTCAAGGTAGTGATTGAAGATGAGACACTACAACTCTTTGGCTCAAAGAAGAGATTGTTCCTCAAGACAGCTCAGAGCAAGAATAGGACCTACAAGACTCAATTCAAAGTCATTGGAGATGAATGCAAATCTGTAACTGCTGGTAGCAGTCAAGTGGTCTCAGAAGGGATTGAAAGTATCTTGGTGAAGAGAAAGGATGGACAAGAAGCTATTATCACGGATGAGTTGTATGTTCCCTCAATGGAGAGTAATTTGACAAGCATGGGTCAATTACTAGAGAAGAACTACTCAGTGAAAATGCAAGATAAGGAGCTGAAGCTGGTTGATGCAAAGGATAGAGAGATCCTTAAAGCTCCAATGTCCAACAACAAAACCCTTAGAATGTCGACCAACAAGTTGGAACATCAGTGCTCTGTTCCAACTGTGAATGAAAGTCAGAACTGGATTTGGCATCATAGGTATGGCCATTTCCATTTCAGGAGTTTGAACCTGTTGAATCTGAAGAAGATAGTGAATGGTCATCCTCAGATTAAAGTTCAAAAGCAACTGTGCAAAGAGAGTTGCACAGCCAAGTCATCAAAGAAGGTTCTGGACAAGACACCAAATGAAGCATGGGCTGGTGTGAGACCATGGATTGGTGTGAGGCCTAGTGTAGGTCACTTTAAGGTGTTTGGGTCACTATGTTTAAGACATGTGCCAACACACTGTAGAAGGAAATTAGATGACAGAGGTCAAGCAACGATTTTCCTTGATTATCACTCAGCTGGGGCTTATAAACTGTATTCTCCAACAAGAAACAAGATGGTTAAATGTAGAGATGAGCAGTTTGATAAAGCTAAGAGTTGGAACTGGAGTGGTAATGTTGTACACAGAGATGTTGCAGCATCTGGTGTGACAACTGTGCTTGAAGAAGCCAATAGGAATGTACTCATTGGAAAACATGCATTAGGAGGTGTGTTAAAGTGTAATCCATGTTTTCAGAAAATGAAGTATCAGAAGCTCTGAAAGAAGTCAGAAGCTGAGCTCCAGAAGCTCAAGGAGTCAGAAGCTGAGCTCTAGGCTCAGAAGCTCTAAACAGGTCAAGAAGTCAGAAGCTGAGAAGCTCATGCTCTCAGGTTCTGAAGACTCAGGTTCTGAACACGCAGGTTCTGAACGCTGAGATTCTGATAGATAGTTAGTTAGTTAGTTAGATTTTTGATTTCATCCTAGGTAGTTAGTTACAATTGCTTGGTAGTGAAGCAAGCCTCCTTTTGTATATAAATACCTTTGCCCCTAGTGGATGAATAACAACTTTCATTTTTCTCTAATCTTTCTATTCAATTCATTTTCGTTCTCTATTCTCAAATTACTCCAACACTTCATGGTTCTACATTTTTGTTATACAAAAAGATGCAGCGCAACTTGTTGTTTGTCTATCGTTTATTTATAAGAATAAATTATTGTAACGTATTCGCCAATCTTTGGAAAATTGTTTTTTTGTTGGTATTTTTCCGATGAAAATAATGAAAATTGTTATTAACTTATTATGATATAAATCATAATGTTGTGCAAGAAGCAAGTCATACTCATACCCTACGTAAGACTTAATTAACAGATTCACACTTATAAATAACGATAAATTACTTCAAATTACAAAATAATGCTACTACCAGCCTCAACATTGACTACATATCAAAATTAAGCAGGAGGAACACTACACTTTTAAATTACGATTATTACCTTATATTCCAAAAAGAATATGGCACTATACCAAACTTTGAATTGACATCAGAATTTAAGCACGAGGTAGTACTATTTGATGTGAAGAGACATCAAAATCATCATATAGGAGGGAGGAACTCACTACTTTCGATCCTTTTATTATAATTTATGACAAATTTTTTTTCTCAATCCTCTAGCTAGTTCTCAAAAGAAAAACAAAACGGAGGTTTTGATAAAAAAAATTATTTGAAAAAGAGGTCTTAATAATTTAAATTTTGATTTTGAAATAAAAAAATCTAATCAATAATTATTTCAGTTAAATCGGACATTAATAAATCCTACTTTTGGAATTTTATAATTATTCGGTCCATTCCGTTTGGGTCACAAATCTTGCTTTCACATTTTTTAAAATTTAAAAGTGATGTTGATCACATGAAATATATTTATTTTTAATTTCAAATACTTGAGGTGATAATTATGTCGTAATCGTTTAAATTTATAATTAATCTCAAAATACCAAATTCAATTTTTTTAAAAACAACTATAAAATGTTCCATTCTACCATCCATACTCCCCATCAACCAAACTATGAATTCTCAAATCTCATTTCATAAGAACAAGAGGATATATATTAATAATTAAAGAAATCAATAATAGGTCATGGCCAAATTCTTGCTGTAGTTGCATGTCGTCGTGCAAGAAGTACAATTTGCATGTGGCGTATGTAAGGGAGAAGAGTTGGCACAATATTTGCTATGCAATGGAAGATCGAACAATAATGGCTGAGACAAAGATTCCATAACTCACTCTCAGTCTCTCACTATGTCAATAATTCTTTGTACACTACACATAATGACAAATTAAATAAGTGAAGGTGAGAAAATAAATAATACTATAAATCAATGCAAGAATTCGATTACAAATACTATAAATTATTATAATTTTAAATAATTTAATTTAATTTATGGTCAAGGCCGGCCCTACACAAGTGTAGGGTGCGCTACACAGTCGGAGCTCAATTTTTTTGGGGCCTAAAAAAAATTACATGGTCGTAGGTCTCTAAAAATAAATAAAGAGGTTTATTTTAAAAAAATATAATAGTAGGTTTTAATTTGAAGTTTTACATATGTTCTACTATGTTAAATATGATTTAGTATAAATGATTATTTAAAAAATATATAATATGAAGATTTGATCGACAAATTTACTTCTAAAACATCTAGGATTGAAGCTTAATTTTTATAAGTAACTCAAAGATATTTTGTTATTATTGATTAATATAATTTTTTTTAATGCAAGAATAAGAATATTACGTATACTAATTACAAAAATGACTATTTTTTATATATTATTTATAATTTAAATAAAGATTATTCTTTATAAATTTTTTATGTCTTTTTATTGTGGAGTTCATATTTAATTTTTGAGGTGAGGCTTCCAAATTATTGGGACCGCCCTGTTTATGGTAAGGACATGTGAGGTAATAAGTATTGGGTATTATCTCTATATTTAATAATAGCATATTGTCAAATTTTATTATATTTTTATGAGATATTTTTATATGTTATATTCTTTTAAAAAAATATATTTAATTAATGTTTCCATATATATTATAGTTTTAACTAACTTTTTTTTGTAAGGAATGCAATACTAGACAGCTGTTTTTTTTCTTTTAAAATTTCTGAATGAATACTAGAAAGTTGATGATAAAATATAATTTTTCTTAAAAAGTTTATCTCTAACTTCACGTGCTAGAGTTTAAAAAGGTTTAAATCAAATGATACAAATCTCTTTCAATAGATCAACCAAAGTTTTAGGTTTGAATTCTAACTTTGATATACAACAACATTAATTAAAGTTTCAAGAAAAGTTATTCCGCCCATTTAAATCTCACAATGTTTGAGGGGTTAATATCTCCGATTGCACAAGAAAATAATTGATTTAAAACAAAAAAAACTTCACTCCTACGATGCATCAAATGAGTAATTGATTTTCATCATTTCTATTGTTTTCTTCATATTATTTGTGATATATAAAAGCACATTAATAAATTACTGCACTAGTGAATTAATATTTAATAGATATAATTTTCATTTTTCTTCTTTGATACAAAACAATCCAAAGCATTACAAAACTACATAGTGACAAATCCAAACAATAAACATGACAAATTAAAAACAAGAAAGAAAGAGAAAAAAAAAACACTCCATTAGAATCAATCACTTTGTTGTAGTGCCTTGTCAAAGAAGCGACTACAAGTATAGACAGAGCAAAAAGCTTGCAAAGCCATCAAAAGCAACATGAAAATAGCTGCTAGAAAAGTTAAAAACTGCCATGAACCAAACACATAAGACTTCATAAATTTCAACATTTTCACCTTCATTCTACTATTATAAAACTTGTTAACATCTTCAATAGCATTGTCCAAGAACAATACTCTTGACAATCTCAATGACTTGCTCATTCCATTCCACATGTTAGCAACTTCTTTATCACTCTTTAAGTGATTTAAAATAATCCCTTTTTCCCTTAGAATCTTCGCATCTTCCTCCGAATCTATAATTCCATTCATCAATTCGGTGTATCGGGTTATAACCAACGGTCCTGATCCAACCGATGATTCATATGCAACCATGTTTCTAAGAAAAACTTTTGTATTAACATCCAAACCAATTATAGGAAGGTAAAATGTTCTTGTTTTAGCATCAAAACTAATGCTTGATATGCTTCCATTAGTAGTAGGAAAAAAATTCACACCTGAATTCAAGAGTTCTCTAACACAAGGAATAGTGATTTCTTCAATCAAAGGTGGCTTGTTAATAAGAGTACTTGAATTTTCATTTTCTTGTTTTTCATCATCACCTTTTTCTTTAGAGAAAAATAAAGATTCAATAGGTTGTTTTAGAAGTTTACCTCCTGGAAGATTGGTAATGATTTTCCAAGGAAACTTTACAAGCAATTTCATAGGTCTTGATACAAGTGCACTTTTTAGTAATCTAATAGGTCCTTTGTTAAGTTTTGAAAGAATGTTCCAAATTTCATTGAATGATTGCTTAACATAACTAGACTCACCTTTTGAATCTTCATCATCTCCTTTGTGATCTTGTTCCTCTTCTTGTTCAATCTCAACATCAATAGTAACATCATGTTCTGTTTCTAATTTAGGCACAATCATGTCATAAAAAAAATCTAGCAAATGTGCACTTTCGGAGACTTTAATGTTCGGAAAATCATCAATCATCTTGAAAGGTGAGATTTGTTTAAACAAACCTATAAACATGAAAATCAACATTTCATCGGCAGCTTCTTTTGATGAGAATTTGAACTCAAGCATTTTTCTTAAAACACATAATGGAATTTGATTCTCAAGCATAACAATGTCTCTCAACATTGCATTATGAGCTGATTTTCTTCCAGCATAGTCAACTAAATGTGACATGCTTGATGAAACTACTCTTTTTGTTGCACCTTCTTGAATTGCATAAATTTGAAGTAACTCAAGTAAGAATGATGCATCAACAATCATCATCCATACCATCGTATCGCCGTTCAAATCTAAGTATTTGTGGTAACATGCTCTAACCCTTTGTTCCAACTTTGTCAATTGGTCAACAAGGTTGTCTAGTTTGAGAGTTTGTAGTGATTTTAGGAATCTTTTTGTAGCTGCAAGCTTGTAACTTTGCATTTCATAGAGTTCTGGCCTCCAATAATGGTATGGACCAATTGCAACTTGTTGTGGAACATAAGAATCTGGATCACTAGCCATAAGAAGCTTTGGAACATTGAAAATGGTAACAGATAATTCACCATCCTCCTCTTCAATTTCTTCTTCAAGGGTTTTTCTTATATGAATCACCCACCTAAGCTCATCAAAGGTTGATTTAGAATTATATGACATAGTTTTTCTTAGAGAAGACATGTTTGAAACTCTTACAAAGAAGAAATTGTATTGACAATTTTGATGAAACTTGTCTATGTTTTGTTTGGTACTTATACAATGCATCATTGCAATATAGTTATTAATTTATTTGATCAATTGACATTAAACTATTAGGAATGTGTTGTTCATGCTTAATTCTTTGAGGTAAACATGGGATTTATTTAATCATGGATGTTTCCTTTGTTTGCTTTTCTTTGCTGTCTTACCTTGAAAAATTACACATCAATAATAAAGCTTTTAACTTTTTTACATTGTATTAATAATTGGTTTGGAGCACGTTTCCAAACCACCATGGTAGATAATGACATTACTTTAATTGTTATCACATGGTTGGAAACGTGCTTTAAATTATTTACATTGTATTAATAATTGATAAATATAATAACTAATTCCCAATTGGCAATGGAGTATTAGAAAATAGTGTAAAGTACAGGCTGTTTATCAAGAAAGGTAAAGGAAAAATAATTAAGTTTGTGACATTTGTTCTTTTCCTTGACTGTGGGGAACCATTCCCTTCCTCTTATATATGGTCCGGTTGGTGAAAAAAGTGAAAGCTTGTTTTCTTTTTAACTTTTCTTCTGATTTATTGCTTTATTCCTAATCAATAAAGTATTTCTCACTCAATCTTCACCTTATTAACATCTTAATATATAAACATGGAACGAAAATGAATCTAAGTCGAACTTTGATGGATAATTTATAATTTTCTATTATTGAGGCAGATGGAGATTAACTTTTTCTTTTTTACAATGATGGAGATAAACCTAAGTATATATATATTACAGAAATTTAGATCTTCTAAAATGAATAAAGAGTAAAATGAGAACATCCAAAGTTGTGATGAAAGGCCAACCCTTTAATTTAAGAGACATGAGCCAACTTAAAAAAATATATTTATATATAGGAAATTCTAAGTGTACCGGTGCACTAATTAAGCACATAAATAAGAAAATTTTGTGTTGAAATTTATGCATTTAATTTATAGAAGCAAGTAAAGCACATTCTAAAAAATTAAACAAAAGAAACTAGTGTGATAAAGTGGGAGTAACCACTTATAATTAAATAAAAAACGAATATTATAAAAAAAAAAAAAATTAAACAAAAGAAAGGCCCATGTAACCAACTTCAATAATATTTCGAAAAATATTTTCACACATATGTGTCTTCTTGTCTTACCTTGTAACATTTTCCATTAGCATCTAATGGAAATGTAACTTCAAAAATGAAAGACTCTTTTGAATGGTAGAATCTCATCCACATTGGATTCAAAATAAAGAATAATTTTGGCTTTTTAAAAGGCCTTAAGAGAGACTTTCCAACAAAAGATTTCATGCAAAAAACACTAAATGGCCCAATATCATGATATGTCACAAGTTTACGGTCGCTAAATCTAACTTGCAAAAGGGCATTCTTGCACTTATCTCATCTAGATATGTCACTAGATGCTAGGAATGGTGAAGGGCATAATAAAAAAAAATTAGTTATGTTAATTTCAATAATAAAATGATATTTTTCTATTTAAATAAACTTATAGTTAATTGTAGTGAAAAAAATTAATTAATTGTAGCCAATTGTGAGTTGGTTTGGTGGTGATTGACGCTGAACTTGGTAGGGAGGAACATGGTTCGATCCTCCTGCAGCAACGATCAGGAGGGGGCTGAAACCACTTGATACCAGAAAAACTGACCCCCGAACCAGATTAAACTGGTGGTGAAAGTCAAAAAAAAATTTAATTGTTTCAGATGCATATAGCTTATTCTCATTAATACTCTTAAATTATCAAGGGGTAAATTAGAAAAAAAAATCAATTAATTAATACTTTAACTTTTAAAAAAAACAAAGATTATAGTGCAAAAATATCACCCAAAAACTTAAAATTTGTTGAGAGTGGGATTTGAACCCACGCCCTTTCAGACCAGAACCTTAATCTAGCGCCTTAGACCAACTCGGCCATCTCAACTTTATTCAATACTTTATTGATAATACAAAAAGATAAATAATATGAGACAAATCAATATTACAAATGAGACACTCGAAATAACTGAATAAAGAGTAATTCGATAAGATCTATATCATTTAACAATTTCGGTATTGTTAAATTCAACATATAGATACGAAAGGGAACTCATAGTTGTGATTTTGAATTTTCGTCTACTTAAAAAATATAAAAAGTAAGAAGAGTAGGGAACATATATAAAGGGGTGGCAAAATGAGTTGGGCCCGTTGGGCCGACCCGCTTAGTCCGTTATTTTTGGCGGGGTTGGGTTGAGATTTTGAACTCGTCATTAGTAGGTGCCCCGCCCCATCTAACCCGCTAAAAAGACGGGGCGGTGACGGGGTGGGGCGGGTTGGCCCGTCGTCTCTAATAGTAATAAAAAAATTATTTTTCCCACAATATTATATATGACTCTTTTAATTAAATTACTCTAGTTGTATGATTTTAATCTCATGTATCTAGTATTTTTTAAATCGCATTATATTTTTATTTTTGTTGTCTCGTTGGCTTATTCTAAATATTTTATATTGTATTATAAAATTTTGAATAATAATTTATATTAACTCAATTGATACATATTTTACTACATAAAATGTTTTTTAAATTTAATTATTTTTACATTGTTTTTCTGAATTTTTTAATTAATAAAGTTTTATTTATATAATTGGCGGGGTAACCCGCCAACACGCGGGCCCCTCATAAAACGGGGCGGATGAGATTTTCAATCAGCCACCTCTCATTCACCCGCCCCACTCCGCCCCTTTTTTGACGGACTAATGACGGGGCGGTGGGTCAGAGCGGCTTGACCCTTTTTGCCATCTCATATATTGCAATGATGAGCACCACTGTGTTTAAAATCATTAAAACATTTAAAGTTTGCTCATAATATTTTTTAAAAATAAAAATTTATGACTTTTGTTATTTTTTACGGCTGAAACAATAATATAAAATGAATTACATATCTTACTTATTACTAGTTTATTTTCCATTGTTCTAATCAAAATAATATCAATTAAGTTATTATCTCAAAAATAAAAATGATAAATGAATTACTCTTATAAAAAAATACTACTATAAAGCACCGTTAACTTATATTTTCAAATTAACAATATGATTACAAATTCATGTTCTTCCCAGATTATGACTCTATTTGGTAAACTAAATAAGCTAACTTATAGCTTTTAGGTTATAAGCTAAAAGTTCTGTTTGATAATAATTTTTAAAAAAGAGCTTATAGCTTATTTTACTAGCTTATAGTTTATTTTCCAAATACTATTTCAAGTAGCTTATGAACTTATAGCTTATAGCTTATTATCTTTTCTTCCAATTTTACCCCTATCATCTTACTTGAAAAGAATTAAATATTAATTAAACATATCATTTTTATGTCATTTCATACTTATAAACTAGTTCAACCGCTAATTTTACCAAACACTACAAATTCAATCAGTTAGCTTATTCACTATAAGCTAAAAACTAGCTTATAAGCTATCCGCTATAAGCTAACTTATCAGCTATCCACTATTTTTTTCCAAACAAAGCCTATAACCTCCCTTTCTGTAACAAAAAATAACCTCCCTTTGTGAATAATAGTTTGATAATTTTGGATGGACCATTTCATTTCATAAAATAAAAATGGACGTGGCACCCAATATCCTATAAATTATTCAATTCAATTAGAAACTGTATTTTCACATTTCAGTGATTTAAATTGGAGAAAGCGAGAAGAAGAAAAAAAAATCGCCCAAGAACGGTACCGTCTCTTTTGTTTTCTATTTCCTTTCCTTTTTAGTTTTAATTGAAGGTACATTGATTTTCTTGAATGATCAAGGAAGATTATAGTATCATCTAACAATTATAATAATAAACGATTATAAAATATAAATCAAGATAATTATAGAATTGAGATTGTCAAATGCTAGATTGTTATTAAGGGTTGGTATTTTAACCATCAATGATTTGTTATGCATGTAATTTGTGCAACTATTCAAAAACAACAATTATCACCTTATTTTTACTTTGTATGTATATATATTTATAATGACCGTTTTACAACCGTCTCTGAGTTTCAATCGTGGTGTTTTATCTCTCTTTTACCACCATATCTTGCTTCCAATACATTTTTCTACAATAAACCTACTTCCGTTAGTAACCTCCAACGCCACTTGGCTAGCAACGACACATTGACGCATTTAAGATCCCTCACCGCTAGTCCACCTTCAACCTTTGGCCTACACACATCCTTTCAACTTACCTAAGAAGTTTTATCTCTATCACATGACGCACCTCCCCACAAGAACTTCCGTGAATGCTAACAATCGTCTTTCTCACCTTAGACGGGATTATTAGAAAAGAGAGATAAAATACTGGGATTGAAGGTGTGGCGAGTGATTGGACACAAGAAGTATTTAGAAAGAAGTTGGGTTGGTTTGGCATGTGATTATTTGGGTGCTCTGGAGATCACGTAATGAAATAATCTTTTCGGCGAAGGCGGTGGATGCAAATGAAGTATTTGATAAGATTCAATTAGTTTCGTGGAAGTGGTTGCTGTAAAAAAAGATTAGTTCTCTGTGTTTATTTTATGAATGACGTGTTAATCCAATTCATTGTATAGTTCGATAATTTTTGTTGGGTTTGGTATAGTATTTTAGCATACCACAAGTTAGTTGCCTACCTTTTTGTTGGTACGACTTATGATTGGGCCGAGCACTACATGTACTTATCCTACCAAGCTGGGTAAAGTACATCTTGTACTGATTCCATTTTTTATTATATATATTTTTGCCATTCAAAATAAAAAAACAATAGTCTCTGAGAGGATTTGAACTTCATCCGTTAAATTTACAAGATCAAAATCTTATTTAATCAGAATGTTATTTTTCTGGTGCTTCAGTTAATTCAAAATCTATTATGAATCCCAAGAACTGGAGAGTTAATCAGGATGCTGAACCCAGTATTGAAACAACTGGCTGGAGAGCTCAACTACCACCTGATTCACGCCAACGAATTGTCGATAAAATGTAAGTTTCAGTGCTAATCCAATAATTGGAACAAACTTTTTGTATAATCATTGGTAATCCGTAATCCAATAATTGGAACTTATTTGTCACTTGGATTATCTAAATGTGAAATAATTGCTTTTCATATGTAGAGTGGACACATTAACAAAACATCTTCCTGTTAATGGTTCTGAGGGATTACTTGAACTTCAGAAGATTGCTCAAAGGTTTGAAGACAAAATATTTACTGCTGCAACAAGTCAGGTACACATACATACATTAACATTGAGGATTATATGCATTTATGTGAAACATCAATTTTTTAATTTAGTTTCATTGTTCTTTCTTTACAGTCTGATTATCTAAGAAAAATATCTCTAAAGGTGCTTTCAATGGAGAATGAACCTCACAATACCATTGCCAACAATATGCTATCAAATGAAGTTGGTCCTAGTCCTAGCAATAAACTTCCCAGTCAAGGTTAGCATTTATTGACATATCCTACAAGTGATAACATAGTGGAAAACGAGTCATATTCGTTGCGCTTGATTGATGAACGGGAAGCCCAAAACGGTGTTTCATCACGAAGTAAGTAATCAAACAAATGAGAATCATAAAACCAAAACAATTAGTTCTGATGTGTTACTTATCGTTGGCAGCACAACGGTTAGGTTGGATCTAAAGCTAGATAGACGAACTAATAGTTTTGCTCAGTTCAATTCCCGGCACTCGGCCCAAATTATACCACCTCAAATTCTCTTGAGCCATTTAAAATTTGTCAAGCTAAATTTACATATTTACACACAAAAATACTTTCTTTGCCACCAAGTAACCTACTTTCGAAGCTCTTCCTTAACCCGAATAAAAAATATATCAATATAATAAATCTAAAGCAAACTAATATCTGCCAAAGAATGAAAAATGGGATGTTATGTCTGCCTCTGAAAGCGACAGAGCTCATTTCTTTTGATGATATTGATGAAACTTTTTCACTTTGATCATTTTGTCATTTTTCAGGAAATTTCGGAATGGCTCCTATGCGTAAACCCCTGAGGAATCAAAGAAAGACTGGGCTTAACTCAACTTCCAAAACCATTCCTGTTGAGGTGCTACCGAGCTCTTCTACGGACCCACTGAGACAGGAGAAAGAATATTCGTCAACACAGCCTGACCACTTTAAGCGGCAGAAGGTTTCTTTAGGGAATCCTTCATATTCTTCTGAGAGGACGGAGTCCGGAACCCTCAAAGCTCCTCTTGCTACAACGGTTATCCACAACCATGATAACTTGTTTCTTCAAAGTGAAGTTTTTAATGTTGCAGGACCGACTGAGGCTTCCAAGGTTGTTTCACTTGGCCTTGAGAAAACCTTCGAAGTTGTGGCCACAAATGCGATGTGGCTTAACTTCATTGCTAATGAAGCTAAAGATGTTTTTAAGACTTGGCCTTCTGAGAAGCTAAAATACGAAGAAGAACTAAAACGTCTGACCGACCAACTGAAGGAGAAGAATGAATTGATTGCTCAACTAAAGGAAGATAATTTAAACTTGGCAACGAAGTCAGAGGGAGAAAAAGCCGAGCTCTCTGCCCAACTAGAATCTTCGAAGAAAGCTTGTGAAAATGCCAATACATTGCTGAAAGATGCTCAACAATCACTAGAAGAGGTTCGTAAGAAACATTCTGATCTCAAAGAACCCAAGAAAGAAGTAGACGCGTTTGATCGGGGTATTAACTGAGGTTTTCATTGTGTCCTTTATCGAACATCTTTGTGCTTGCATTTTGAGCTTTTATGTGTTTTCTCTTTGCGATCAACTTGTGTTTTCGTTTAACAACTTTTTCAAATTTTATATGTGAAGCTGTTTCTGTCAAACAAATCTCTATTTTAAAATAAGGACGGTTTCTTTGGCAGTCTTTTCTAGATTAAAAACTTGGTCGATCTTTCGTGCTTTACGATGGTATGACTCGTCCTTTGATCCATTTATCGGACATCCATGGCAGCCACATTCTCTCTTATTTTATAACCATGTATGACCTCTTACAATAAATCTAAATTAAACCAAACAAAGTGTTCTCATTTGCCTCAGCCATAAGAAAATTTTAAGATCAGAGAGAAACTTCAAAAGCCTAATTAATCACCAACTTTAACCAAACAAAGTGTTCTCCTCATGAAGCTGTAGTGATGCCAATATGAAGTATTGTATAACCAAAGATGGGATACATGTTTAACTAATTGAAAAATGTAAACATTAATCCTTATATAAGTATTGTTATCAAAAGTGTTTTATATATCAACCTCAACTAACCAATGCAAAGCAACAATAATCAATGTTTCTCATAGATATTGGAGTTTAATGGTTTTTATCATTTGTGTGTAAAAAAAAAATGGTTTTTTTTATCATTTTTATAATTGTGATACCAATATGTATTTCGTATTAAACTATAATCAATTAGGTCATTGTTTAAGCTGTAAAAAAAATGAGGGCATTTGTTTTAATCTTTTAATTTTTACACTAATAAAATAAATTTAAACCAAATCTTGGTTAAACTAAGGGTTAAATAATTGGAGATCCATAATTTAAGTCTTGGTAAGAAAAAAAAACTAACATAACAATTAACATAGTATTAATAATTTGCCTTTCAAAAAAAAAAAATTTGACCAAATCATTTTACAAATTTTGTTTTATATATATTTTTGAGTTATATTCTTTATAAAAAAAAATATTTACACTAAAAAAACAATAGTACTATATATTTCATAAAGCAAAAAGGACGTGGCATCCAATATCTTGGACCCTGTAATTAAGTCCTATAAATTATTCAATTTAACTTTTTTGAACAACTTGACATTTCATTGATTCTTGACTTGAGAGGGAGATCAATAAGAAGAGAAAAATCATCACCCAAGTGCTTTGTTAATCACGATCATCAACGGTACGGTACCCTTCTATTTCATCTTTATTTTATCTTTTGCTAAAAAAAATAGTTTAGTTGTGCTATAAGCTGCAAATAAGTTGTTTATACATAAGCGCTTATCATGTTAAGCGCTTGTGCTATAAGCTGCAAATAATTAATGTTAGACTTCTTTTTATGGTAATTATTATGTAAGTTATGTTGTTTAAGTTTAGGAATAAATAGTTTATGAGATAATTAAAATTGTATTTTGGCACCAGTTTCTAACAATTAGCTCCTTTATGGTAAGTAGTTAGTATAAAAGGTTGATATTTTTAATCATCAATGATTTGTTATGCATGTACATATTACAGTATATATTATCCATCATTAATTTGTTGATCAGCGGTTGATATTACTCACTTTATTATAATGACTGTTTTATTACAACTGTCTTCGAGGGGATTTGAACTTCATTCATTAAGTTTACAAGATCAAAGTTTTACCACTGAACTAGTCCCTTCATATGTTTGCTTTTATAATCTGATTTGAACAGAATGTTCTTTTTCTGGTGCTTTTTAGTTAATTCAAATTCTATGGATCCAAACAATTGGAGACTTAATCAGGATAATGAACCGGCAATCGACACAACTGACTGGAGAACTCAACTGTTACCTGATTCACGCCAACAAATTATCAATAAATTGTAAGTTTCATTGCCAATAATTGGAACAAACTTGTCTGTATCATAGGTGATCCTTGAATCTGTCTTTTAAGCAGTTCTACAAGTGGCTTTTTATAGCTAATGTTGTTGTGTTTGAGGTATTGTTTGAACTTATTTGTCACTTGCATTGTCTAAATGTGAATTAATTTCTTTTTATATGTAGAACGGACACATTAAAAAGACATCTTCCTGTTAATGGTTCTGAGGGATTACTTGAACTTCAAAAGATTGCTCAAAGGTTTGAAGACAAAATATTTACTGCTGCAACAAGTGAGGTACATACATTAACATTGAGGATTATGGAGCCTCCATTTTTTATTTATGGTTATATATGCATTCATGTGAAACATCAATTTTTTAATTTAGTTTCATTGTTCTTTCTTTTCAGTCTGATTATCGACGGAAAATATCTTTAAAGATGCTTACAATGGACAATAAATCTCACAATACTATTGCCAACAATATGCAATCAAATGAAGTTGGTCCTAGCAATAAACTTCTCAGTCAAGGTTAGCATTTATTGGCATGTCCTAGAAGTGATAATATAGAGGAAAACTTACCAACAACTCAATCAACGAGTCACAAGTACAATTCATTCTTGTTACGTTGGAATCTTTAATTGATGATCGAAAGCCGAAAACAGTGTTAATCACGGAGTAAGTAATCAAACAAATGAGAATCATAAAACCAAAAAAAATTGTTCTGATGTGTTACTTATAGTAGCAAGACCAAAGGATCCAAGCTCTTGGATCGAAATCCTAATATGTGCAGAAGCGTTGGCAGCACAATGGTTAGGTTAGATCTGAAGCTAGATAGATGAACTGATGTTATGTAGCTTGGAATTGATCACGATGTTGATAGAATACTGTAAGCCATGTTTTGAGTGAGTAGGAGCAATAATATTTTGGGTGAAAATGAGGTATTAATTGTTATGGAAATCTGCAAATTTCACTCAGCTCAGAAAATTTCTCTCACCGGATTTGCCAGACACTAAGCACCTTCTAAGCTACAATGCTCACAACGTGACAACTATTTCCTGAATTGTGCCTCGTGTATGCTTAGCGAATTCTAGTTGCGTGAATTGTGCCTCGTGTGAAGGATAATTTCGCTCAGCTAAATTCCCGGCGCTCAGCTCAGATTATGTCATCTCAAATTCTCTTAAGCCATTTATAATTCGCTAAGCTAAATTCTCATATTTTTACACACAAAGGTACTTTCTTCACCAGCAAGTAACCTACTTTTCAAGCTCCTCCTTAACCCCAATAAAAAAAATATATTGACATAATAAATCTAAAGCAATCTAAGATCAACCAAAGAATGAAGAATGGGATGTTATGTCTGCCTCTTAAAGCGACCGAGCTCATTTCTTTTAAAGATTACAATGATGAATTTTTTGCACTTTTAAGTAATTTTTTGTATACTAAACTACTCATTTCTTTTATTTACAGATTTCGTGCTAATATGATCTTTCGTCATCTTTCAGGAAACTGCGGCATGGCTCCTATCTCTGTTATTGAGCGTAATGCTATGACTGGGCTTAAATCAACTTCCAAAACCATTCCTGCCGAGGTGAGACCGAGCTCTTCTATGGATCCATTGGGACAGGAGAAAGAATATTCGTCGACACAGCCTGGCCATTTTAAGCGGCAGAAGGTTTCTTTAGGGAATCCTTCATATTCTTCTGAAAGGACGGCGCCCGGAGCCCCCAAATCTCCTCTTGCTACAACAGTTATCCACAATCATGATAACTTGTTTCTTCAAAGTGAAGTTCTTAATTTTGCAGGACCGACTGAGCCTTCCAAAGTTGTTTCACTTGGCCTTGAGAAAATCTTCGACGTTGTGGCCACTAATGCAATGTGGCTCAACTCCGTTGCTAACGAAGCTAAAGATGTTTTTAAGACTTGGCCTTCTGAGAAGTTGAAATACGAAGAAGAACTACAACGTCTGACCGACCAACTGAAGGAGAAGAATGAATTGATTTCTCAACTAAAGGAAGATAATTTCAAGTTGGCAACAAAGTCAGAGGAAGAAAAAGCTGAGCTCTCTGCCCAACTAGAATCTTCGAAGAAGGCTTGCGAAAATGCCAATACATTGCTGAAAGATGCTCAACAATCACTGGAAGACATTCGTAAGAAACATTCCTTAAGCTGACAGGAAAGCTGTAGATGAGTTTGATGGCATTTTAAACTGAGCTCTTGACCAAGTTAAGTTGTTTAACCCTGATGCTGATATTTCCGTAACTACAAGTATTGATATTTCCTTAAGCTGCAGTTTAGATTATAGGAAGTTGTTTTTAAGACTCTTCTTATTTTGCTAAGTGGTTGTAATCATGAACAACATTGCTTACCTCTCGCCCCTATATATTTTTTTACACCTTTTTTTTTTAATAATTAAAACTGTTTTTCAAACAACTTTGTGCTTGCATTTTGAGCTTTTACGACTTTCCTCTTCATCGATCAACTTGCGTTTTCTTTTAACAGGTTTTTCAAATTTTATATGTGAAGCATTTCTGTCAAACAAACCTCTTTATTAAAAATAAGGATGGTTTCTTCGGCAGTCCTAGATATAGAGAAAAACTTGGTCGATCTTTCTTGTTTTCCGATGATAGGACTCGTCCTCTGCATTTATCGGACATCCATGGCAGCCACATTCTCTCTTATTTTACAACCATGTATGATCTCTTATAATAAATCTAAACCAAACAAAGTGTTCTCATTTGCCTCTACCACAAGCCTTATGAAAATATCTCAAAAGATGCTTGACATGGAAACTAAATACCAAAACAATACCATTGCTAACAATGTACCATCAAATCATTGATTCTTATCAAAGGTGGATCAAGACGTTAGGTTTCAATTATTGTTGAACTATTGTTGTGTTTATCTCATGAAAAACCTATCTAAGTTTTTTTTTTTGGCATTTATCATATATATGTTTCATGCTATGTCTTCCACTACTACCGAAATAGTTTAGTAATGTTGGTTAGTTTTTTTATGAGTGCCACTTTTTTTGAACCAACTCCTATGTATTGTGCTAACAAGAGTATCATTCCAATTGTCCACATACAACTCAATTTTCAACCTGGGAAAAAGTTAGAAATAATTAGACATTAAGCAAAATGAAATTCAAATTGCATATTAAAAAAAATGTCTCATGGCCAACAAGAAAAAATTAGACAATAAACAAGATGAAATTTAGTTGGCTAGTAATCTTTTTGATGTTGGTCAGTATTGTAATGAGTGATTTTCTTGTAATGCTAGGAGCGGTATTTCATTTATAAAACACTTTTCGCTAGTTTTATATAAGAAAAAAAATTAAAAATCATTAAAACTAATAAGATTTACCTTGACAAATTTTTTTTTACTTAATATGATAATTTTGAAGATTTATTTTTAAAATAACCGTAAAATTGAGGAGGAGTCAATCAAATCAGGAAAATTCAATTCTTGAAGGAAATAATTCTTAGATAAATTTTTCTTATGAATACTTTTTTTAAAAAGATATCATCCGTCCGTAAACCACATATTTTAATCCTCGAAAGTATAATTTGTTGTCACATTAATTTATGGATGTATCGCAAATACAAATCTCTAGTATCCCATTCGATAGTAATTTTTTGAATTAAATAGATTTAAGTATCAAAATGACCAATAAAATAGAGATTTATAGATTTGTTTGCAATTTTAATATATTTGGAGGCTAATATGACAAAACGAATTACGAGAACAAAAATAATTATTTGCCCTATCATCCATGAGTTGGAGGAGGGATATAAAGCAATAAGGGGGGTAAATAGTATTTACCAAAATAAAAAGAGATTCAAATCCAAAGGCCCAATCCACTTTCTTTTGAAGAAGCCCAACAATTAAAAGCAACGAAACTCTAACAACCGTGTCTTTGGGGTTTGGATCCTCGCTTTCCTCTATTTCTCTCCCATAGTCCCACTCCCTCCTTCACTTTTTGTATCTATCTCTCTCTCACTTTTCTCACATTTCTTCTCTTTTTTATCTTTTTATTGATTTCTCTTTGAAAAAGGAGAAGGAGAGGATCCACCTTCGTGCCTTTGTAGTAAACAGAGATTACGTCTGTCCAGTTTTTTTTATCTTCTTATTCATTTTATTTTCCAATTCCATTTCAATGTGAATTTCGGCCACAAAACGCAATGCAGCATTCAATTGTGTCGCAGCTGGTCACCACTCCACGCCCCAATTCTCCAATTACGTGCTAATTGTGATTATTAATGAAATAATTTATTTTCATCTATTGAAATAATTTGATAATACTAATTAGGGTTAAATAGTTGATACCCCCTGCAAAGTAGGTCGGTTTTGGGATACCCCCTGTAAAAAAAAAATTTAAGATTCCCCCCTTGCAGACTGAAGATTCTTTGGGATACCCCCCTGGAGTGACACCAAGGCAGGGAATCTCCACGTTTCGCCTATGTGGCACCTCCACGTGGAATTTTTTGATTTTTTTTTTTGCCACATGGCATTAAAAAAAAAAAAACCAATTTTTTTTTGTTTTATTTCTTTTATTTATTTAAATATTAATATTAACTATTTTAAAAAAACAGTAAATATTAAATAAAAACATTAAAACTTATTATTAATTATTAATTTTAAAAACTTAAATAAATTATTATATAAAAAATAAAAATTATATAAAAAAATAAAAATTAATGAAATAAAATAATTTTTTTAAAAAAAATTTGCAACTAAGAATTAAAAAAATCAAAGAAAAAAATCAAAACATAATTAATTTATTTTATAAAAATTCTAAAAATCAAAAAACTTAAAAATAATTAAAAGAAACAAAATTAGAGAAGTTAAAAAAATCAAAGAAGTAAAAAAAATTGTAAACATTAAATTAAAGAAGGTGTAAATTTAAAAGAAAATCAAAGAAGTTAGAATTAAAAAAGTTAAAAAATTGATTTTAAACATTAAATTGATTTTTTAACTTTTTTAATTTTAACTTCTTTGATTTTCTTTTAAATTTACACCTTCTTTAATTTAATGTTTACAATTTTTTTTACTTCTTTGATTTTTTTAACTTCTCTAATTTTGTTTCTTTTAATTATTTTTAAGTTATTTGATTTTTTAACTTTTTTAATTCTAACTTCTTTGATTTTCTTTTAAATTTACACCTTCTTTAATTTAATGTTTACAATTTTTTTTACTTCTTTGATTTTTTTAACTTCTCTAATTTTGTTTCTTTTAATTATTTTTAAGTTATTTGATTTTTAGAATTTTTATAAAATAAATTAATTATGTTTTGATTTTTTTCTTTGATTTTTTTAATTCTTAGTTGCAAAATTTTTTTAAAAAAATTATTTTATTTCATTATGTTTTTATTTTTTATATAATTTTTATTTTTTATATAATAATTTATTTAAGTTTTTAAAATTAATAATTAATAATAAGTTTTAATGTTTTTATTTAATATTTACTGTTTTTTTAAAATAGTTAATATTAATATTTAAATAAATAAAAGAAATAAAACAGAAAAAAAAATTGGTTTTTTTTTTATTTAATTTTTTTAATGCCACGTGGAAAAAAAAAATTAAAAAATCAAAAAATTCCACGTGAAGGTGCCACATAGGCGAAACGTGGAGATTCCCTGCCTTGGTGTCATTCCAGGGGGGTATCCCAAAGAATCTTCAGTCTGCAAGGGGGGAATCTTAAAAAAAAAAATTACAAGGGGTATCCCAAAACCGACCTACTTTGCAGTGGGTATCAACTATTTAACCCTACTAATTATTATTTTTTTAGTAAGGTCCAATCATTATGAGTATTGTATGTGGATCCATCATTTTCAATTGAGCTATGTTATATGAACATCTTTCTATGGATAAAAATATGACACTCATACTTTACCTATCGTTATGCACAATTCTCAAAACGTACAAAAAGTATTTAAAAAAATCAAAAAGTGACACGGATACGTAGATTATCGTATTTTTGTTTGACAATTGGTGTTCAAATAACATTTTTCTTTTCAATTATGGTTACTCATGCAACTACTCCCTATCTCTGATATTATAAGACTTGATATAAGGTAGACAAATAATAATAAATATTATTATACAAAAATCCTGATAAAAGCCTTTGACATATTGTCTTCAAAATGTATTGCTCTATCCATCCACTGCATTAAACCTTGCACCAACACTTGCCTATACCTTTTAGTATTCTGATTTCCTGTGAATAGAATAAGTGTTTAACTACTTTTCAATTTCAACTTCAATCATGAAAGAAATACATTCAAAACTTTGTACGATTCGTGCAACATGACACTTATCATGATCAAACCAAAATGGGACATTGGAAAAACCCTTCACCACCGATAATGATGCATGATCAAAATTGCTATAGATAGAGCTGTCAAAATGATCGAGCTATCAGGTGAACCCATTAGCCCTATATTTTAACTCGGGCCGGGCCTCAAAAAATCACAAAAAAAAAAAACAATCGGGCCTTATTTGGCTGGCCCCCAGCCCGGGGGTACTAGTTAGCATATTCCTATATATATATATATATATATATATTGAAAACCAACTAAAGCAAAAAAAGAGTATTTAGCAAAATTCAATACCTATAAATTGAGCCTGGATACAAAATAGTATCAACTTTGGCATGAAGAGAATTTTGAAGTAGATAAGGTACCATTTCGTTTATCTCTCCTCTTATTTTCTCATCAAATACTTCTGAATCAGACACTTTCACTTTTAATGACTTCAAATTAACAAAGCAAGGAACTATACTGCGCGTAGGATATTTCTTTTGAAACTGCATAATTAGAGGGAATTGGATTCATTCAAATGAATACTCTGAATATAAAAAAAGTTTCCACAAAATAAAGATGGCCTAAAAGTTACTCCCTCCGTTGCAATTAATGTATCTGGACAATTAATTATACAATGAACTTATAAAGTGCATTTTTGTTTATATATTGTAACGGAGGGAGTACTAAAGTAACTTACCGTGTTTATCTGGCAAAGGGTACGGAAACTGATACGCATTATCTTGACATTAACAAGCAAATGCAACCAATCAATCAGGAGAGATTCTTTAAATGGGTTATCAAAACATCCGTAATCAATAATTGCTTCTTCTAGAGAAGGTAATTTGCATACTAAGGGGGACACAAATCCAAGAAAACCCTGGATACTGAACAATTTAAGTTTTGGAGTACGGAAAACAACATTTATATAGGAAACTCTTGTATGCATGCAAGTATCACCTATGCCTATAAGAGAAACGTTAGAATTGGATATGCAGAGGGCTTTTGCATCATCCTGTAATGAACAACAAAAAATGATCAAATTATTCAACATCTTACATGCTGAAAAGGGCTCAGCACAACCATTTTCACTTGTAGTGAAAGTGAGAAAAGAAAGATACAAGGTTTTCAATGCCGGCAAGTTCAAAGATTTTGGAAATAGTATCTTAATATAGTCATGTGAAGCTGGATGACTAAAGTCGAGTTTAAGAGCTGCCAAAGAATGACAATGAAAGATTGAAGGAGGCAATTCAAGATCCTTCATTAGACATGGACCAACTTCGACCACGAGTTGCTTCACATTATGTGAAGCACCATATTTCATGACCTCGAGGAGTTTGGATTCAAGATCTAGATGCAAATTTTCTCCTTTCATGTTTTCTGATATTTTATGAAAATAAAATAGCTTACGAAGGGGAAGAGAGTTGTCACGGCCAGACAAAATATGAGATACAAACTTTCTGTCTCTCAAGTGGTGCAACAGTAGCGCAGTGAGACTTTTCCAAAGGTCTTTCCATCGTTTAGACAAAACACAAGTTTGAATAGAATGTTTTGGTGCCAGAAATTCCATTATAAGCAGAAGGAGATGGTCTGGCAGGTTACTGAGTCGGTCTGAGTTGTCACCATTTTGTATATCTATTTCACTTTTCTTTTGTCTTTTCATCTTCAATAATACTCTTTTATTTCTTTGTCTTGAATAACACTTGACTGACCTAACAAAGTTACACATATATATGTCTTATAATATGATAGCAATAGTAAAATGCAAGCAAAATCACACCACCGAGCAAGGAACAATATCCGGTTAGTTTGTATCGGTGTAAAGAACAAATATTTGAGTGTAACCAAACCCAACAACTATGATAAAATTATTTTCGGCTCGGTTGTTGATGACAAATTTAAAAATTACGATCCAATTTTGTGCGTTTTAAAATAAAATAAATTAGAAGAGTATAAAAAAAAGATAGATAAGTAGTATCAGTTTTGGATCAGTTTTTAAAAATCAATTCAAAACACGATCAGATCCGGTTGTTTTCATAAAAGACAACAAAAACTGGGTTTTTGGATCAATTTGGATTTGAGCACACCTAATTGAAACAACACAGATACTTTTAGGCGTAAAAAACTAGACTATTAGATGATGAGAACACCAACCTGGCTGGTAGAGAAGACGACGATCGGAAAAGAGTCACTTTTAGGGTTTTGCTTTAACTGAAAACAAAAACAAAAACATGATTAATTACGGTGCGTAAAAACTAAAAGATGATTGTAGAAAAGTTATCAGATGGATTATGGTTAATTACAAGCCGCAACAGAACGACAGGAAGAAGAAAAACCTTGCAATAGAGTTTACTTACCAATAAACGGGAAAGATGAATGATGTTTGAATTGCTAAACTGATTGCGAAACAGATCGGGTGTTGAGGTGCGAGCGAGACTGTAGAGGAGGATAGATATATATAGAGAGAGTGAGATGGGCCGAACTTATGTGTCTGTTATTTTTTTTAAAAACACAAAATTAAATTTAGGTTTATTTTTTATCTATCTCGGAATATGTGTATTTAATGCATCGAGAATGTAAAAAAAAAAATTTATCAATATTAATTTTATCTTTTATTTCTATTTTTGGTATGCTAAACAAATGCCCCGGAGACACTGTTTAACATGATCCATTTTTTAATAGTATTCATATATAAACTATTTACTCCCTCCATTACAAAATATAAGCAAAAATTGGTCAACAAAAGTGAATGTATTTGGTCTAAATTTTGAACCAAATACATCAAGTTTCTTTGACTTACTTTTGCTTATATTTTGTAACGGACGGAGTATCTTGAATTCAAATCCAAAAAAAAAAAGGATTTATATGTGAGTTTTATAAAAAATAAAAGACTTAAATGAGAAATAAGAAGATAAAAAAACAAAATGTTACAAATAAATAAGATCAAAGATCAAAGTGTTACAAAAAAAAATAAAGGATCAAAGTGTTACAAAAAATAAGATAAAGGACCTGTAATTTTGTCTTAAAAAAACTACTACATTAGGCTCTAACTCGTAAGATGCATGGTTTTTTTTTTGACACAAGCATATTTAATGCATTTCATTCATAATAGTTGTTTTAATATATGGTGGATAATAATTATAAACTTGAAAACTAACGGTAAAACGAGTTGTATGAGCTAAGTCATGAGCTACCCGATTAGCTTGTCTCTTAACATAACTGACCCAATTCTTATTTAAATTTAGTTGACTTTTACCTAACTCAATGACAACACCAAATTCAGAATTATTTTTGGCATTGTTACCAAGTGCTTGCGCCACATGCAAACTGTCTGTTTCAATATAGCAAGAAATATGGTTTGCTGAATTAAGTGAATTTTGCATCCATTTGAATGCTTCCAATACTCCTATAGTTTCTGCCTCATCAATAGCAGGCTGGCCTTCGAACCTCTTCGCGAATGCACCAACAAACTGGTCTTTATCATCACGCAGATGTGCCCCTATGCAGTAGAAATTCTGTTCCGCATAACACGCAGCATCTACGTTACATTTAAGTATCCCTGCCAGTGGTTTACTCCATCTCTGATCGCTTTCTGGTCTACTGTTACGACATTCCTGATTGTGCTTTTTTTGCGCTTTGGACCATTCTTGCCAAGTATCGTGTGCTCTTCTATTAAGTTCGAACACGGTTGGTACTTTATCATTCCAACATTTTTGGTTCCGGTGCCACCAAATTGTCCATAGCAGCATAACTATCTTTGACATGGTGTTAGTTTCCAACTCATTCAACATTTTAAACACTACTGGTACAAAGCCAGCAGCATCCACTAGATAGCCATGTACTTGCTGCCAACATTCAGCATCCATCCACACTTCTTGTGTTACATCAAGAGAAACAATGTCACTCGTTCTCTTCATTCGTCTCACACCAAAGACATTTATTATTACATGGAACTCTTTTCATTTTTGTGCAAGCCTACCACGGACGGGAAGACAGCCCCTAAGCGTTCTCCATAGAAAAATCTTGACTTTGTTTGGAACTAGTAACCTCCATAGAGCTTTCCAAATTTCCCTCCATTTTGGGGTGGCTGTTATCTATAATGTTTTCAACGAGTTGGTAATAAGCTGAGCGTACAGAATATACTTATATACGCTCAGCTTCCAATTTCCCTCCACTTTAGTTGATACCTTTACCTTATGCCTTATTCGATCCCCACAAAAAAGAATTAATCATTCTTTCCAACTCCTCTCCTAAAGACTCCGGTAATAAGATAGTGCTCATACAATAGCCCGATATCTCGTCCTGCCTTAGACAAGTGTTTTCTAGACCAACTTTGAATCTTCTTCCACATTCTTTCTTTAAGGTACCCGAACATAGATATGCATAGAATGTTACGACATTGTAATTTGATCAATTTAGTTAATTTAAAGTTCGGATTTTCTTTATTTATTGACTACCAATTTACAGTTCATTTATGAAAGAGATAAACACATGTGGTAGGTTTAGTGAGATCTATTTTTTTTTCCAGGTATTATGAAACCTTCATTTTTTTTATTATGAATATTATGAAACCATTTTTTTTTATAGTTACTCATGCAACTATGTGGAACATCAAATTTTTTAACTTGGTATATGTTCTTTCTTTACAGACCGATTATCTAATGAAAATATCTCAAAAGATGCTTGACATGGAAACTAAATACCAAAACAATACAATACCATTGCTAACAATGTACCATCAAATCAAGTTAGCACTTGTAATATAAACTGCCTAATCAAGGTTAGCATTTACTTCCTCTAGAGTCTTGCATATAAATAAAATTAAAAATGTATTTAGCTTATTTTCTGTTGATTTGGTGTTCTATTGTGGATATTTGGCTGGACTTCTACTTTTAAATTTCTTGCGCATTGATTCTTTTTGTGACAGTTTGATATGACTATTTCTTTCTTTTTGGTAGCTCCTCTCTTTGTTGGTTCTGGTATTAATCATGTATATTTAAGGATGAATTGCCATTAACAAAAATAAGATGAGATTCAAATCCAAAGGCCCAATCCTTTTTCTTAACAACATATTCATATCATTTTAAAAAGATTATTATAATTAAGGATGAAAGAAATACATATCACACATATACTATTTGATCGATAAACTTGAGCAAAATATGAAACTTCTCTAAGCAACATTAATTTGTGTTGGGGGATGTAACCTCTAGTGCCTTGTCAAGGAAGCGATGGCATGTATAGACAGAGCAAAAAGCTTGCATGGCTGTCATGTACAAGAGGAATATGGTAGCTAAGAATGTTAAAACTTTCCATGAACCAAACACATAAGATTTGATAAATTTCCACATCTTGATCTTCATTGTATTATTGTAATATTTGTTAACATCTTCAATAGTTTTATCCAAGAATGGTACCTTTGACAATCTCAATGACTTGCTCATTCCATTCCACATATTAGCAACTTCTTGATCACTCTTTAAATGATTTAATATAATCCCTTTTTCTCTTAGAATCTTTGCATCATCCGCCGAGTCTATAATTCCATTCATCAATTCAGTGTATCGAGTTATAACCAACGGTCCTGATCCAACGGATGATTCATATGCAACCAAGTTTCGTAGAAAAACTTCGGTATTAACATCCAAACTAATTATAGGAAGGTAAAATGTTCCTGTATTTGCATTAAAACTAATGTTTGATATGCTTCCATTAGTAGTAGGGGAAAAATTCACCCCTGAATACATGAGCAGTTTAACACAAGGAATAGTGATTTCTTCAATCAAAGGTGGTTTGTTAATAAGATTTCTAGAATTTTCATTTTCTTGATTTTCCTCTTCACCTTTTTCTTTAGGGGAAAAAATATTGTCAAGATATTGTTTTAGAAGTTTACCTCCAGGAAGATTGGTTATGATTTTCAAAGGAATCTTTACAAGCAATTTCAATGGTCTTGATTCAAGTGCCCTTTTGAGTAATTTCATAGGTCCTTTGTTATGTTTTGAAAGAATCATCCAAAGTTCATGTAATGGATTCTTAACATAACTAGACTCACCTTTTGAATCTTCATCATCTCCTTTGTCTTGTTGTTCCTCTTCTTGTTGCATCTCAACATCAATAGTAATATCAAGTTCTATTTCCAATTTAGGCACAATAATATCATAAAAAAAAATCTAACAAATGTGCACTTTTGGAGACTTTAATGTTTGGAAAATCTTCAATCATCTTGAAAGGTGAAATTTGTTTAAACAAACCTATAAACATATAAATCAACATTTCATCAGCAGCTTCTTTTGATGAGAATTTTAACTCAAGCATTTTTCTCAAAACACATGATGGAATTTGATTCTCAAGCATAACAAAGTCTCTTAACGTTGCATTATGAGCTGATTTTCCACCAGCATAGTCAACTAAATATGACATGCTTGATGAAACATCCCTTTTTGCACCTTCTTGGATTGCATAAATTTGAAGCAACTCAAGTAAGAATGATGCATCAACAATCATCATCCACACTACCGTTTCGCTGTTCAAATCTAAGTATTTGTGGTAACATGATCTAACCCTTTGTTCCAACTTTGTCAATTGGTCAACAAGGTTGTCTAGTTTGAGACATTCAAGTGATTTTAGGAATCTTTTTGCTGCAGCAAGCTTATAACTTTGCATCTCATAGAGTTCTGGTCTCCAATAATGGTATGGACCTATTGCAACTTGTTGTGGAACATAAGAATCTGGATCACTTGCCATAAGAAGTTTTGGCACATTGAAAATGGTTATAGATTTACCATCTTCATCTTCAAATTCTTCTTCGAGGGTTTTTCTTACTTGAATCACCCATCTAAGCTCATCAAAGGTTGAGTTAGAATTATATGACAAAGTGGACCTTAGAGAAGACATGTTTGAATTTTATTTTTTTTTATAACTCTTACAAAGAAGAAATGGTATTGACAATTTTGTATGAAACTTGTATGTTTTGTTCGGTACTTATAATTTGCATCATTTCACTAGTATATTACTTTATTTGATCAAGTGACATTAAACAATTAGGAATGTGTTGCTTGTGCTTAATTCTTCGAGGTATATAAGGTATACATGGGACTAGATCTTGTCTATAAAGTTATAAACCATTTTCTATAAACAAATTAAAACGAGTAAAAGTGTGAAACTAAGGGACTAACCTTTTTCTATGATAATGACATAGCTTCTTACATTCGTTTAATTGTTAATTGCAAAATGTAATTAATGTTGTATGAAAAAGAAAAATTATGAGTTGATTTACAAAAAATTTCTTCATTTATGATAAGGAAAAAATAAATTGAAGTATTGAAAGAATAGAGAGTAATAAATAGTTAAGGGTATAATAGGAAAAATAACATTAAATGTTTTATTGGTAATATAAAACGACTTATATTTTGGTATAAATTTTTTTCTCAAAGTGACTTATATTTTGATACGGAGGGAGTATAATAAACTGGTACAAATTGTAAGTGTTCTTTTTAAATATGTAGTCAGAAGTTCGATTTCTTACTCATACATATGGAGAACAGATTAAACATATTGTGTGTCTCATAGACGGTGGTGGAAACTTCGTATCAATATATATCGGTGCTAAAAAAATTATTATTATCTTTTATGATACACTACTAGAAACCTTTCGCAGCAAAATCCTAAGTGAGTAAACTGTTAAAAAATATATCCTTGGCAAATTCGTCAGGTAATATTATATATATGTCAATTTTACGTAAATTACGATTACTTCTAATTATTACTTCTAATTATAAAGAATATACCACTGCCAACCTTGCATTGACTATAGAATATACTACACTACCAACCATCCATTGACTATGTATCAAAATTAAGCACGAGGAACACATAATTAACTGATTTACACTTTTAAATTACGATTATTTTACTTCAACTTCCAAAATATTGCCACTATACAAAACCATGCATTGACTATCAAAATTAAGCATGTGGAAACACCGTTTAACTAGGCCCCATTTGGCCCGACTTATTTTCTACTTTTTTTCTTCTCCTTAAAAATAGTAAAGAAAGAAAAAATTGTGTTTGACTTCACTTATCTTTATTTTTTACTTCTTTACTTTATTTCTCTAATACTTTTAAGGAGAAATAGTGTCAAATATAATTTTATACTTCTCTATTTCGTTTAAGCTGAAATAAAAAGTAAAAAATAAGTCGGGCCAAACGGGGCCACTACCTTATAAATTCCTCTTTAGACTGATTTACACTTTTAAATTAGATTATTAGATTATTACTTCAAATTCCAAAAAGTAATCTATATGAGTGTCAAATGGAGCCACTTGCATGAGATTGTGACAGGTTCTTTAGAGTACTCGTAAAAATGGACATTGACCCGGTACAAAACTTGTATAAAATATATTCCTCTTTCTATTTTTTTATAATACAAAAATGACCAACTATTACATAAAATGAATAAAATTATATGAATAAGAGCATTTCCTTAAAAAAAAAAAAAAAGGAATAAGAGCATATGGTTTAAAACAAATTAATAGCAACAGTTGTCCAATGTTCGGAATCTTAATGCAAACAAAAGTTTATTACAATTGTAAATTATTAATTGTCAACTAGCTAGTACGTCTTCTTTTTTTATGAAGAGTCAATATTCATTAATTTGTTTTCTATATGCAGAGTTCAGTGGAAAATATTGGACAGGGATGCAAGCTACAAGAAGACAGAGGATAGCAATTGTAAATAATAAAAACCAATGGCTACCTAGTACCAAATTAACCAATGGAAGATGCTATATCAAGCAAAATAAAAAAAATTATTCTCAACTAGGTTGAATTGTTTAGACTATCTTGAACCATGTGGATAAGATTCAAGAGGATTTAATATTATTTTTAAAAAAATTGAAAATGAAACCCAAAACTTCACTAGATCTTCAACAGTAGTATGTATAGTCAACTTTTATGAAATGACCCGAATATGAGTTAGTAAGTAAGAGATAATCCTCATATTATAAACTGATTTTGTAATGATAAGTTAGACCCAATATAAAAATCTAAGAGGGTATTAGAGTCTCATTTACAATCCATTGTGGGATTTTTTAACAGCAAAAAATGTATATTTAGATCCCTTAAATTTTTTAATATTTATAATATTCTACCTCTATCTCTAAATATAGGACCATGTTTTAATGTTTGTGACAATTAATAGTGAGGCCTTATGAAATTTTCTCTTCCCACCTCCCATGACTCTTCCCCCCCCCCCCCCCCCGAATTTTCATTTTTGCCCCTAGTTTTAAACTTCGGAACGCGTTTTCCGAAGTTTTTTTTGCCTTGAATACGAACTTTGGAATGTATTTTTCGAAGTTTTCGACGAATTTGAACTAAAAAAACTTCGGAAAACACATTCCGAAATTTTTGTACAGGGGTATAATTGGAATATTGGGGGGTTAGAAAGAGTCATAGGGGGTGAGAAGAGAATATTTCAGGCCTGATGGCTTAAAATCCGAGCTGAAATTTGACTCTATTACATGCAGCCTCATAGTAATTATCGAGGCCCAATATTGTTGAAACAAGTCCAAAAAAAAACATGCGAGCACCAAATCTCCTACCACATGTCTCATGAAAATACACACAAGGTATAATAGAATGTTCTCTACTTAAAATATTAAGTACTAATTTGATCATGTCTCATGAAAATACACATATAGATTGTTCTCTACTTAAAATATTAAGTACTAATTTGATCGTCGGAGTATCTATAGATTGTAGGTATGGCCTTTCTGCTCGATCGGTGAATGGATGTTCTTTGGCGCAATATTCAAATGGGTGAATGTTACTTCGGATTCGTAACAAATTGCTAGAAGCATAGTGACAATTTTTTACACAAGCAAACATTGGAATTTTCTTATAACTCGTTTTCCTTATATTTGAATGTTGTTGTTTTGGGCTTAGTCCCTCCTTTTTGTGCAATAACACCTGATTTTCTTTGATTAGAAATAAAACACACAAAACATTAAGATAATTTCATGTTTGTTTTTTCCTCCAAAGAAATGTGACCTATATGTAACCTTATACTTACCTAACTACGTATTTGAGTATCCTTTACTATACTATCTATCTATGAACATTCATTCATCATTGTTAGAAATTATTAACAAATAAGTATGAACCTAACTCATCCTCACAAAACCAGCTTGTAAGGTGGGGACTACCACCTGCTTATAAACACTTGTCAAGGCCATCTCATATCCGATGTGGGACTTTTTAACAATTTCATCATTGTGCACAAGGTATTTGATAACTTGCTTGAATTGTTGCAATTCAACAAAGAAAAATTAAGATTCATTCAAATACTACAATTCTAATAATCAATCTAAGATGACAAAAGAATTCATAGAAATTAAAGTGCATCATAGTTTAACATTATATGATCATTGTACATATCACACACAACACACTATTTGATAGAGAAACTTAAGCAAAAGTAAAAACTTCTCCAAGCAAAATTAAGCTGTGTTGGGGAGTGGGGTTGTAAGCTCTAGTGCCTTGTCGAAGAAGCGATAACATGTATAGACAGAGCAAAAAGCTTGCAAAGCTGTCATCAACAAGAAAAAGATGGTAGCTAAGAATGTTAAAACTTGCCATGAACCAAACACATAAGACTTGAAAAATTTCCGCATCTTGATTTTCAATCTATTATTATAAAACTTGTTAACATTTTCAATAGTCTCATCCAAAAATGGTACCCTTGTTAATCTCAATGACTTGCTCATTCCATTCCACATGTTAGCCACTTCTTTATCACTCTTCAAGTGATTTAAAATAATCCCTTTTTGTCTTAGAATCTTCGCATCATTCCCGGTATCTATAATTCCATTCATGAATTCGGTGTATCGAGCTATAACCAATGGTCGTGATCCACCCGATGATTCATACGCAACCAAGTTTCTAAGAAAAACTTCGGTATTTACATCCAAACTAATTTTGGGAAGGTAAAGAGTGTTTGTTTTAACATCAAAACTTATGCTTGATATACTTCCATTTGTAGGTAAGAAATTAACACCTGAAATCACAAGTTGTTCAACTGAAGGAATAGTGATTTCCTCCACCAAAGGTGTATTGTTCATACGAGTACTAGAATTTTCATCTTTTGGTTTTTCTTTCTCATCTTTCTTATCTTTTAGAAGTTTAATACCTGGAAGTTTGATTATGTTTTCCCAAGGTAACTTTTTAAGGACTTTTAGAGGTGCAGATATAAGTACCTTTTTTACTTGAGGCAAAGGACCATTGATTAGCTCTAAAAGAAGCTTCCAAAGATAATTGAAAAATTGCTTAACATAGATGGAATCATTAGCTGATGATTTTTCACCTCCTTCTTGTTGATGCACTTCTTGTTGAATCTCAACTTCAATGATGTCATCTTGTTGAATCTCAACTTCAATGATGTCATCTTGTTTTCCTAATTTTGGTACAATCATATCATACAAAGAATCTAGCAAATGTGCACATTCTAAGACTCGAATGTTTGGATACTCTTCAATCATCTTCAAAGGTGAGATTTCTTTAAACAACCTTATAAGCATCAAGATCAAAACATCATCAACATTTTCTTGTGATAATGATGATGAGAATTTGAACTCAAGCATTTTTCTCAAAACAAATAATGGAATTTGATTCTCAAGCATCACAATGTCCCTCAAAATTCCATTAGGAGATAATTTGCTCCCAACATGAGACATATGTGAAGAAATTAACTCTTTTGTTTCTTCTTTCATGGCATAATGAAGGAAATCAAGTAAGAATGATGCATCAACAATCATCATCCATACCAAGGTTTCACCATTCAAATCCAAGAATTTGTGGTAACATGCTCTAATCTTTTGTTCACACTTTTTCAATTGGTCAACAAAGTTATCTAACTTAAGACTTTGTATTTTTTTTTGGAATCTTTTTGTTGATGCAAGCTTGAGACTTTGCATTTCATAGAGTTCTTGTCTCCAATAATGGTATGGACCAATTGCAACTTGTTGTGGAACATAGGAATTTGGATCACTAGCCATAAGAAGCTTTGGCACATTGAAAATGGATACATAAATTTCACCATTTTCCTCCTCAAGTTCTTCTTCAAGGGTTTTTCTAATATGATTCACCCAAAGATTCTCATCAAATGTTGTTTTAGAATTATATGACATTAGAGAAGACATTTTTTGACAATTTTGATGAAACTTGGTTGTTTGTTTTTTTTTAGATGGCACAAATATGTTTAATCTATTCTCCAAGAAGCTTGGTACTTATAATTAAGTAGGAAATATGAATCTTTCATTTGGACCACACATAGCATGCACCAATAGTGAACTTTATTTGATCACTGTATAGAAATATTTTTCTCACATGTTTTATTCGTTTAACTATACTTTTTATTTCTTCTTTTTCTTTTTATAAAAATTTAAAGACATGTTTTATGGCTATCTTACTACTGGCAAATCTCACATCAACACAGCTATTAACTTTTCAAATAACAAATTTTCTTTTTAACCCTCTCCAGTTTTAAAGAAGCAAAGACTCTAGTAATTCGGAGTTCAGCCGTGAAGTAAGTAAAGTATGGTCAAGAAAGTGTTTCACCTAGATATTGAACTCGGATTCTCACAAACAATTCGTCTTTTTGTGAAGTTCATTAACCACTTAACCCTAATAACTTAGTTCAAATAACGAAGTTTGCCTCAAGATGATTTGAATGTTGTGTTCTTCGAAGGCTACGCATCGTTTGTTCTGAGAATCAAATTCCATTGTAAATGCTTGAATTATGTGCAAGTAGTAATGCTTGAGAATCAAATTCCATTATTTGTTTTGAGAAAAATGATTGACTTCAAATTCTCATCATCATTATCACAATAAAATGCCGATGATGCTTGAGTAATGGTTATAAAACAAGCATATAGAATGCTCAAGCATATAGAACCATTTATCACAAGAAATTCTCATCATCATTAAATGATTCTATATGCTTGAATGGATGGCGATATGACATGTGATGAAGAGATCGAGATTAAAGATTTACTTACTATTCAATTAGAGTAGATTGTTTTTTAAGTAGAAATATAACGAATTGTTCTTTTCAACTAAGTTAAACTCGGAGACTACGCAGACGGATAGGTGTTTAAGTTAATTGTTAATAAAAAAGAGTAGTTAATTGTAATTACTGTTAATTCGATTCGTGGCAACAATCGATTAATCACAAAGTGCATTAGACTGGTATTCAAAAACTGAACTGTAACTATGCAACCAAACTCCAAGGTTTGGAATAACACCCTATAGCAAGGCATACACTAACAACCTGTTGCAAGCTTAATTTTCCTACAAACTACAAACTTAAAAAGGAAAATACTTATAGCGAGGTAACACAAGAAACATCGATAACTTACCATTTTTCCTCATGGCAACCACGGCCAATATTAATATTTATAGCCAGGTAACAAAAGAAACATCGATAAAGCACCAAGATAAAACAAATTGTTAATTGAAAAACATTTTTTTTTGATAAATAAGAGGGCATAAGCCCAAAAGAAAAAGCCAATTACAAAGCAACTAATTTCAGGGTAGATATCTCCATCATGTCCGCAAGTAGCAAGCTACTTAACTGGTTTGGACACCTATCATACACAACACTACCATAACCCAACTTACACCCAATATTAGCAAGGGCATCCGCACATTTATTTGACTCGCGATAAGAATGATACACCACCACCGCAAGTAGCAAGTTTCTTCAATAGAACCACAGTAGCGACATGTATTATCTCCTAGACCCATCTTGTATTTTATCTCATTTGTTAGAATTCTATCATGTATAACCAACCAAATAAAGTGTTTCACTCTCTCAGGAGTTTTCAGTTTCCACACTCTTTTCCACTTATCATCACTATCCCTTTGGTTGAAACCACAAATATCATGATAAATATTAGTGATGGAAAAAGCTTTAGAACTGTTACCTTGCCATTGTTGTTTATCGTCACCTGCGCTGTCATCCGGAGGAAGAATTGTAGCAATTTTGTACATGATTTCAGCAGGAAGCCAATTTTCTAAAATCCTCCAATTCCAGTTGCCATTCTCATCCGCCACCTCCTTCACTTTTACATGTTTAAGCTGCTCAGGAATATCAATATTCAAATTGGATACTCTTGTATCTTTATCAATCCATTTATGATTACACAGCTCCACCGTGTTACCATTTCGAATTGACCAAAAGCTAGACTCCAAAAGTTGATTCCAGCCACTGACAATTGCCTTCCAAAGGCTCGAATCCGTCACTCTAGCTTCTACAAAATCTTTAGTATTTCCTCTTTGATATTTACCCCATAAAACTTGGCACCACATGACATTCTCTCCTTGTTGTAATTTCCAACTCAATTTACTAATACAAGCCTTGTTCATAGCTTCTAATCTTCTAAGGTCAAGACCACCATTCTCCTTTGGCTTTGTAACTGTCTGCCAACCAACTGCATGATACTTTCTAGTAGTATCAGTATCACCCATATAAAATTACGTTGCGGCCTTTCAATATCCTCAATACAAGCTTTTGGGATAATGGCAGACATCATAGGGTAAATCGGAATAGCCTCAAGAACACTCTTAGCCAGAGTAACTCGCCCAGCAAATGAAAGATGACGAGCCTTCCACGCCATAAGTTTAGATTTCATGTTAATTTAATAACTTAGTTCTGTTTGTAATACAAATTGTTGGATGGTTTTGGAGTTATTTGCCACATTTTTGTTAGTGTTGTTAATTTGGACAAATTGTTATTTTTTGCGATTAGTGATTGACAACACTGACTTTAGAGGATTTATTAATACCTGTTTCTGTTATTGAGGGTCCTATGATTGAAGTTTCTTTTATTCTTACCACTAATATTTACATTGTACTGTTTGTGCATATACTAGTATGGCTTTGGTACATTACATATATATGTTCCCCTCATATGTTTCTTTTTAGAATCTGGCTTGATTGGACTGTTCTTTTTTTGGAGGTTCAGATTATTTGATGGATTCCAATAATTGGGGACCTAATCAGGGTATCAATTTGATAACTTGCTTGAATTGTTGCATTTGAACGAAGAAAAAAACTCTATTGGTTTGGAGTAATTTTCTAGAACCATGCATATTGTTAATGTGTTCAATGGTTTCTAATGTGGCTGTATAAATTTATGGAAGCTTAGAATTGCTAATGTTTTTCACTAGTTTCAAGTAATTTGAGTGACAAATTCAAGAATTTTCTTTGGCTATTTAAGAATTCTAATAATCAATCTAGATGACAAAATAATTCTATTAAAAATGCATCATAGTTTAACATTATATGATCATTATACACACCACACACACACACACTATTTGATAGAGAAACTTAAGCAAAATTAATCTGTGTTGGGGGTTGTAAGCTCTAGTGCCTTGTCGAAGAAGCGATGACATGTATAGACAGAGCAAAAAGCTTGCAAAGCTGTCATGAACAAGAGAAAGATGGTAGCTAAGAATGTTAAAACTTGCCATGAACCAAACACATAAGATTTGATAAATTTCCACATCTTGATCTTCAATGTATTATTATAAAACTTGTTAACATCTTCAATAGTCTTATCCATGAATGGTACCCTTGACAATCTCAATGACTTGCTCATTCCATTCCACATGTTAGCCACTTCTTTATCACTCTTCAAGTGATTTAGAATAATCCCTTTTTCTCTTAGAATCTTCGCATCATTTTCGGTATCTATAATTCCATTCATAAATTCGGTGTATCGAGCTATAACCAACGGTCCTGATCCAACCGATGATTCATACGCAACCAAGTTTCTAAGAAAAACTTCGGTATTTACATCCAAACTAATTATGGGAAGGTAAAGAGTGTTTGTTTTAACATCAAAACTAATGCTTGATATACTTCCATTTGTAGGTAAGAAATTAACACCTGAAATCACAAGTTGTTCAACCGAAGGAATAGTGATTTCCTCCACCAAAGGTGTTTTGTTCATGAGAGTACTAGAATTTTCATCTTTTGGTTTTTCTTCCTCATCTTTCTCTTTAGAGTTAAAAATGTGTTCAATAGGAGTTTTTAGAAGTTTAATACCTGGAAGTTTGATTATGTTTTCCCAAGGTAACTTTTTAAGGACTTTTAGAGGTGCAGATATAAGTACCTTTTTTATTAGATGCAAAGGACCTTTGATTAGCTTTGAAATAAGCTTCCAAATAAAATTGAAAAATTGCTTAACATGGATGGAATCATTAGCTGATGATTTTTCATCTCCTTGTTGATCCACTTCTTGTTGAATCTCAACTTCAATGATGTCATCTTGCTTTTCTAATTTTGGTACAATCATATCATACAAAAACTCTAGCAAATGTGCACATTCTAAGACTTGAATGTTTGGATACTCTTCAAACATCTTGAAAGGTGAGATTTCTTTAAACAACCTTATAAGCATCAAGATCAAAACATCATCAGCATTTTCTTGTGATAATGATGATGAGAATTTGAACTCAAGCATTTTTCTCAAAACAAATAATGGAATTTGATTCTCAAGCATCACAATGTCCCTCAAAATTCCATTAGGAGATAATTTTCTCCCAACATGAGACATATGTGAAGTAATTAGCTTTTTTGTTTCTTCTTTCATGGCATAAAATTGAAGGAACTCGAGTAAGAATGATGCATCAACAATCATCATCCATACCAAGGTTTCACCATTCAAATCCAAGAATTTGTGGTAACATGCTCTAATCTTTTGTTCACACTTTGTCAATTGGTCAACAAAGTTATCTAACTTGAGACTTTGTATTTGTTTTTGGAATCTTTTTGTTGATGCAAGCTTGAGACTTTGCATTTCATAGAGTTCTTGTCTCCAATAATGGTATGGACCAATTGCAACTTGTTGTGGAACATAAGAATTTGGATCACTAGCCATAAGAAGCTTTGGCACATTGAAAATGGATACATAAATTTCACCATTTTCCTCCTCAACTTCTTCTTCAAGGGTTTTTCTAACATGAATCACCCAAAGATTCTCATCAAATGTTGTCTTAGAATTATATGACATGGTGGATCTTAGAGAAGACATTTTTTGACAATTTTGATGAAACTTGTTTGTTTTTTTTTTTTTAGATGGCACAAATATGTTTAATTTGTTCACCAAGAAGCTTGGTATTTATAATTAAGTAGGAAATATGAAACTTTCATTTGGACCACACATAGCATGCACTAATAGTGAACTTTATTTGATCACTGCCTAGAAATATTTTTCTCATGTTTAATTCGTTTAATTAACTATACTTTTATTTCTTCTTTTTCTTTTTTTAATTTAAAGACATGTTTTATGGCTATCTTACCTACCGACAAATCTCACATCAATACGGTTGTTAACTTTTCATATAACAATTTCTTCTAAACCCTTCGGTTTAAAGAAGAAAGAAAGTATTCTGAAGTTCGGCAACGAATTACGTAAAGTCTGGTCAAAAAATTGTTTCACCCAAAAACCAAACTTGGATTCTCACATACTATTGTCTTTTTGTGAAATTAATTAACCACTTAAGCCCAATAACTTAATTCAAATAATGAATTTTGTCTCAAGATAATTTGGTTTTTAATATATAGGAACATAATTAGGTGGTTAATTTATGATTATACTTTTTTCTTCATAATGATTCTATATGCTTGAATGTTGTGTTCTCCGATGGCTAATTACACATCGTTTGTGCGAATGGATGACGATAATGACATGTGATGAGGAGGTCGAGATTAAAGATGTTTATTATCCAATTATAGTAGATTGTTTTATGAGTAGAATGTTTGTGGTTCGAATCTCCTTCCCTATATAATGTGTTGTTCCTATGAACTGAGCTAAATTCGGAGTCTGATTGGTTTTTAAGTTAATTGTTAAAATAAAATAAGAAAAAAAAGTAGTTAATTGTTACTACCGTTAATTCGATTCATACCACTATTATGTGTCGGCAACAACCGATTTTGTGACTGCATTCATGTGAATATGTTAAACTTGAAGACAAGACAACTTAACTGAAAAGTCATGTGTGCCAAAGGAGACAAGTAATTAACATATTCCAATTAATTCCAAAAGTCATGTGCTGCATCACACACTTTAGTTAGTGAGAAGCTAAGTTATAGGCCTCGTGTTTCACGTGCTCTCTTACCCCTTTTGGATAATTCCACAAAGCTAAGGCCATTTTTTCTCCATATCAATTTTATGTGCCATGACAAAAGAAGTAAGGAGACATATGTGGTTGAGATTACATAAAGTTAATTTTAAGGGATAATAATGTTGATATATGGGAACGGGAAGCTTGGTTTTAAAATCTAATTGGCATGGGAAAGAAGCTATGGACCAACAATATATCCTCAACCGATAAGGTAGCTAGAATTGATGAAATTATTACTTAGAAACAAACATATTGAAGTTAATTACTTGTCTCCTTTGGCACACATGTGTGAAAATGAGAACAATAGTAGCCTAGAGAATATTGAATGGCAAAAGAAGTATTGTGATTTGGATGTATACACCAAATTTAAAAAATTAAAAAAAATTAAAAAAAAAAGATTTGAGATCAAATAGGATATTACTTTGAATTATGGTTGAATTTTGTGTATAATAAAAAAAATAATATAAACATGTTAATTTTGAAGAAAAAAAATTGTAAAAATTGAATCGGGTGAATCATCTAAAGCTTTATTTGATTTTGAGAGACTAAAAAATCAACAAAGGTTATGATATTTAAAAATTTTCCTTCAGCTCGATGAATATTTTAGTTTTGTATATCATACAACATTGTCTCGTTAACATGAATTATCTTCACCCCTTTATAAATTAATAAATAAATAATTTTAGTTTGGAGGCTGATATTTTTTTAAAAAATAAATAAATTAATATTAAGCTTAAGAACCGACTAATTCGAAAAAAATTAATCACATCATTCACTTGCGGGAGCATTTAAGTGAGGTGGATACTATGATCTCCACTCACATCACATCTTATTGGGTATCCATTTAATATCCACATATATGCACATGTATGTATGTATGTGTAGACAATTTTGTCAATTTCAACCTCGTGGATGTAAGCAAAAGATGAAAGAGAGCCTAGAGAAATTTCTTGCGGCACAACCGTACAAGTGAGCGATTGGCAATAGATTTGAGAAGAATTTTTTTATCGATCAAAGTTATTTGAAAGTACACATAAAAAACACAATTTGTGTTGTCCATGTCAAGACCATATGTGTACTTCAGAACAAATTAATATACCATTTGTTTTACCGTCTAGAAGTACATCTTTACGCATCACAACAGTACACCTTTACAGATGATTTCAAAGTAACAACTTGAAACACAAAAACCTTTAGTTTTCACTTCATTTCTAATCACCAAAACTCTCATGGTGACCATATCCCTAGAGAATCAATTACTTCATCATGTACTATAGTAAACATAGCACAACCAAGGAATTTTCTGATTTGGGTGATCTTTGATCTAAATCAAAAGTTTTCTGAGCATTGTATTCAATTCTTTAACTTCTTACAAACTCAACTAAAACAATCATTAAGTGATTCAATTTGACTTAGAAATAGTTTTAAAAGACATTAAAAAAAACTCTAAATACATTATATGACTCTGAGTTATCAATAGCCTTTTCTAATTGGTCTCTATAGAGACATTGCCTCTTATCTAACAAAATCGCTTGTCTTGCTCTCATCTATAAATATTGTCCTTCATTTTTGTATCATTCATACTCCTCTTCTCCCTTCTCTCAATTATCTTCTTGTCGGTTCTTTTAAAAAGTTTGTGGGTAAATGATTGCACAGTCTATCGTTGTCTTATCCCTTGATATTGAGGTGTGAGAATGTTATGTATGTCAATGAGTAATTGTTGAGCCATGATTGAGAATATTATGATTGGTCAAACGAAAGTTCATGAGTTGCTTTATAACTGCAACACAAAACAAGTTTCCTATGTTCGGTGGTTATTCTGCCACCTTTGTGAGTGTGAATAAGAAAATTTTATCTACTATCATCTATCTCAAAAATGGAAAGTTGGACCACCACAATTTTATATAACTTTTTTCGTCTAATATTTGATTCATGTAAAATAAAGATTCAAAATCTTAATTCAAAATCCCCATTTTGGATCGTAGAACTCGAAAATCCAAAAAACAAGTTTCTAATTCTAAAACTCGAACGTTGTACTTTTAAATTTTTAAATGACGCGAGAGATTTGATTTTTTTTTAAGTGGCGCGAGAGACTTAGTTAAAAAAGGAAGAAAAACACCAAATATAACTAATGTAAGCCCAATATATACTTCCTTTTGAATTTTGATGAAGCCCATCATCCACTAAAAACAAAATATAAATAGTGAAACACGTTTTAACAAAAAAACAAAGCAACAAAAACTTTGTTACATTCATTCATTCATTCATTCATAAAATCATAACAAACAACAAAACTTAGCAGAAAAACTTTTCATCAATCAAAAAACAAATTCAGCCGCTTCAACCACTGTGCCCTTACTGACTTCAACTTCCCTGTAATCGCCGCCGGAGTTCGGCGCACGTCATCATCGTCCGCGACAAAATCTCCGTCAGGTTTTTTTTATTTTCTTTTCATTTTTTTCCGAATTCAATTACAACCGCGATAATTGTCTGCAAAACGCAATGCACCATTGAATTGCGTCGCAGAAGATCATCGCTCTGCAATGCGATTCATCAATCGCGTGATAAAGCTGCACCGTTAACGATATATGTTCATAATATAATTTATTGGTTCAATTGATAATAAGGTTTTGAATTCGAGTAATTTGAATGGATGAAAAAAATTGCTGCAATAGTAACAATTGGTTGATTACATGAGATGAGAATGATTTGTTTTATTTTGGGATTAAAATGTAATATTTGACATAAGAATTGAGATTTCATGATTCATGATGATGATGATGATGATGATGGTTATGGAGTTATTTTTATCTCGATTTTTTGAAAAATCTAGGTTTTAGGGTTTTTTTTGCATGAAGTGAGAGTTTTATAACTTGATGGCACAATTGTTGGATTGTTTGTTCTTCATACACTATTTCATGTCAATTTAATAACTTAGTTCTGTTTGGAATACAATATAAGATTTGGCACATTTTAGTTAGTGTTGTTAATTTTAAAGAGCGGCACTATAGCGTAGTGGGCATTGAACAAATTGTTATTGGTCTGCAATACGTTGCTTGGCTCAAGGTGTTGTCAAACAATGGTTATAGCGGGGTGCTATAACACTATAGCGTAATAGAATTTGGACAAATTGTTATTTTTTGCGATCAGTGATTGACAACACTGACTTTAGATGATTTATTAATACATGTTTCTGTTATTGAGGGTCCTATGATTGAAGTTTCTTTTATTCTTGCCACTAATATTTACATTGTACTGTTTGTGCATATACTATTATGGCTTTGGTACATTACATATATATGTTCCCCTCATATGTTTCTTTTCAGAATCTGGCTTGATTGGACTGTTCTTTTTTTGGAGGTTCAGATTATTCAGATTTGATGGATTCCAATAATTGGGGACCTAATCAGGGTACTGAACCCCCTAGCAACACAGGTGATTGGAGAACTCAACTGCAACCTGATTCACGCCAAAGAATTGTCACCAAAATGTATGATTCAATGTCAATATTGTATCACTGAGGTTATTTAAATAGTATTTTTACCTGCCGTTGCATTTCTAAAGAAAATTAAGAAATGAATACTCAATCAATAACTTGACAACCTTTATAGGAGATTTCTTTTGTTTGTTCTATAGATGCAATTCTATCCTAGAAATGGTGTAATGGAAGAAGAAAGAAAAAAAAAATGAAGCGTGTTTTGGCATTCTCTTCAACAAAATTAAATCACTTAAGCGTACAACATTGCTCCAAATTCTATTCAATTTATGAGAAATAATAGGCAAATGCATTCATTAATTTCTAGTTGAATGTGTTCATCTGAATCATCACCAAATATTTTCATGTTCCATGCTTGATTCTTAGTATGTTTGTACTACAACTACAGTACATCTTGTATGGGTGAGCAGGGAAGGACCATAGTTGAGTATCAATTTGAATATTAATATCATATACTTTTCAAGTTTTCCGATCATTTACTGTTGTTGTGTGACATTTTGAAGTAATTGGAACAAACTTTTTTGTATCAATGATGAATGATGATCCTTGGATCTGTCCTCTATACAGTAATCCAAGTGTGTTTCTTTTCTTTTTTTTTGTTGTGCGAGTGGGGGGAGTGAATAATTATCTGACAAACTGATTGACTTTTTACTGCTAATCTTGTTTTGTGTTTGTTGCATTACCTGAACATCTCTGTTACTTGCATTATCTAAATATTAAATAATTGTTTTTCCTATGTAGAATGGACACACTAAAAAAACATCTTCCTGTTTCTGGTTCTGATGGATTACATGAACTTAGTAAGATTGCTCAAAGGTTTGAAGATAAGATTTATAATGCTGCGACAAGCCAGGTACATTCATTATGTATTGTGCAGCCTCCACTTTCATTAATGGTTACTCATGCAACTACGTTGTATTGTAGTATAGCATATAGCCTACTGTAGCTTACTGTGTACAGCCTATAGAATAACAGTTTTTACGAACAGTTATCTCATTGTGACTAACTAGCTAGTCTAAGAAAGATCTCTAAGTAACTGAAACAAACTAGGTAGTGGGATTTGACATCTAAATACGAATCATCATGTAATCACAAATAACTTTTGATCAAGAAAGAACATTAAGATTCTCTCTCATTTCTCTTTCTCAAAGATTCCGTAGGTTTCTGTTATGTTGAACATGGATTGTTTAACTAGGTACTGGTGTTCCTTTCTTTCAGTCTGATTATCTACGGAAAATATCCATGAAAATGCTTACAATGGAAAATAAATCTCAAAACACCACTGCCAACAATATGCAATCAAATGAAGGTGGTCCTAGCAATAATCCACCCGATCAAGGTAAGCATATATTATCTGGGGATTTGGTGGTTGTATTCAGGTATGGTACCACAGATGGCAACTCATATTTAATTATTTGTGTTTAAATATCGTGAAATGGTTATTTAGATCACTTAAACTTCGGGCATTTGCGAAGTACTTGCAGAAACTGAGAGTCGCCTTATTTATTACTAAAACTTTAATCGTTGTTAACCAAGTTGATTGGGCTCAAGTGGCAAGGAGCTCCTTCCAAGGACGTATCCGGGGAATACCGGGTTCGATTCTCAGGGGGAACAACGCTTGGCCAGTGCGCATGCCTCTACGCACGAGCCGGATTAGTCGCCCACCTTTGGTGGGTCGGAACCGGTGCGAAAGCAAAACTTTAATCGTTGTTCTAATAGATCCTTCCATCTAACTTCTGTTAAGTCTTTATGGAAGTAGGAAGTTTTAGAAATGCCATATGGTAATTCTGTTGAATATTGGCTATTTTGCTTGAATCTAAATATAATTATCTATTGAAGTAATTATTCTTACTTTCTGAATTGTTCATGTTTGTCGGCTGACCAGTATCACCCATTCTACGCATGGTTAAATAATAGTGTTTCCTTTTATCATTATTTTTTGAGATAATTTCTGCTTAAATGGATGAGCAAAAATTCAGATGTGCATAATGTTATTTCATTGACTGAATTTGTGTGTGCCAACCTGAATATTCATTAGGAAAAAAATTAATAAAATACGATCCGGTTAAGTTCCACATGTCTTTTATCATTATTTTTTGAGATAATTTCTGCTTAAATGGATGAGCGAAAATTCAGATGTGCATAATGTTATTTCATTGACTGAATTTGTGTGTGCCAACCTGAATATTCATTAGGAAAAATATTAATAAAATAAGATCCAGTTAAGTTCCACATGTAGCAGTGTGTGTGTGTGTGTGTGTGTGCGTGCTGTTAAAGAATTTGTTTACTGATGTTTGATGAATTTAATTTTGCATTATAGTATTGTTTCTAATTGATTCCAAATACCCCTTGAATGGAAAGTAATTGACCCAGCTAAACAATTAAAGGCGTCGTTTGTTGATGAATTGAACAGTTAAATGTATAGATGTCGTTGGGACTATATAGTTATTAACGTCATCCCATTGTTTGAAATCGAATAAATAAACCAGTTTTATCCATTGGCCATCTTACTATCCTTCTCCGCATGTCTTGTTTTATTTCCTTTTGGATTTTTATATGACCATTATTTCCTGTTAAACATTGTGATCCATATATTTGATTTGTTTTCCTTTTCCTTCTCAAACATTTTTTTCCGCAGGGCTCATTTTACAGTCTCAAGTACTTAATCAAGGGCAGCAACATCCTAATCCCTTGCCTAGTCAGCAACAGCCTCGTCAGCAGCTTCTATCTCAGACCATTCAAAATAATAGTGCACCTCAACCTAACTTTCCTTCGGTGTCGAATCTATCCCAGATCCCCAACCAGAATATTGGCCAAAATTCCAACACACATCAACCTGGGCAAAATTCTGCGAGTAATGCTATTGGTCAGAATTCCAATGTACAGAGTATGTTTCCTGGTTCTCAGAGACAAATGCCTGGAAGGCAGCAGCAGGTTGTTCCACAACAGCAACAGCAGCAACCACAGAATCCACAACAGATTCTTTACCAACAGCAGCTTCTTAAGCGCAAGTTCCAACTGACGCAACAGATGCAGCAACAACCACAGCAGAACCTTCTGCAACCAAATCAGTTGCAATCTTCTCAGCAATCTGCTATGCAAACGTCATCGGCTATGCAGCCTTCTTCCATGATGCAAACATCTCTATCTTCTAGCCTTCCACAGAATCAGCAGTCTAACAATATTCAACAGTCAACACAGTCCAGGCTTCAGCAACATTCCCAAATTATCAGGCAGCAACAGAATTCTATTGCTCATCAGCAACAAACACCAATGACTCAACAGCCAAACTTGCCTGTACAGCAGCAGCAGCAGCAGCTTGTAGGGCCTCAGTCAAACACAATGAATGGGCAACATGCTCAGATGCTTGGGCCACAGAGCAATGTCGATGACACACAGAAACCCCAGAGGTTACATCCACAACAGAATAATGCCATGAACCTGCAACAGAGACAGCAACAACAACAGTTAATGAATCAGCAAAACAATCTAACAAATATACATCAACAGTCAGGAAATAATGTACCAGGGTTACAACAGCAACTGTTTGGAACCGAGTCTGGCAATCAAGGCATCCAAACAAGCAATCATTCTACACACATGCTGCAACAACCAAAGGTTTCAATGCAGCAACAATTGCAACAAAATGCATCGAAATTGTTGCCATCTCAGTCACAGCAGTCCCATACACAGGCTTCGCAGCAGCAATTAATGTCGCAGATTCACAATCAGCCTGCACAGATGCAGCAGCAGCCAAATCCCCTGCAACGAGATATGCAGCAAAAACTTCAAGCATCAGGGTCCTTACTTCAACAGCAAAGTGTTCTTGATCAGCAAAAACAATTATATCAATCTCAAAGAGCTCTTCCAGAAACATCAACAAGTATGTTCTTGCATCCATGTACTTTGCTATGTCATCATTTTCTCCGAGTCAATTGGCTCTATTAGCTAATGAAAGTACTCTGGTAGAACTGGACCAAAAGATAGAGTGAAAATAGGAAGAGACAGAAAATAAATAGTGTATCATTCAAGAGTACTCTCTCGATTCATGATGATCCAGAGGTAGAAAATGATACACAAACCGAACATTCCTCACTGGTATTTGAGAGACCCTTACTCTCTCTCAACTTACTTTCTCTAATCTCTAGCTGGCTCAGTTTCCCTCCTTCCTATCCTATATATTCTCAACTCCTAACTATATCTAGATATTACAATAAGTGTGTTGTTGTCGCCTGCCGCTTGTCTGTTTTTCCATATGTAGACCCTTTTTATTGTTAACCTGTTATCATACTCGTGTATTTTCTTAGCGTTGTATGTTCATGTGATTTTCATATCATATATGTTGTAGCTTCTGTGGATTCTACCATTCAGACTGCACAACCAAGTGGAGTTGATTGGCAAGAAGAAGTTTACCAAAAGGTACTGAGCTATTTTTCCTAGCACTTTTATTCCTCACTGAAGTCTTGCGAGGACAGCAGAAATTAGTCAATTAAATCAAGTGAAATAAAGAAGGGTTATATATGATGGATTTTAACGTGAGAATTTCACTTAATAATAAAAATGAACTCTTTTGGTCTTAAGGAAAATCGGTATGAAACCTGTTATCCATTATGTGCAATGTTTGCATGAATGATTCTCATCTTTAGTATGATATTTAAAATCTTGTGTTCTGCAACTATAGAAATTGCTGATATTTGACCACAAAATAAATTCAATTTTATGTCTTGAGTGGTTTGTTTTTATTACTATCCTTTTTATCATCTGTCAGCTAATGCCATCATGCCATTCAAATAGTGTCTGTAATTACTAGTCTGATGCCATCTTTATTTGTTTTGCATTGCTTCAGTGAAAGTTGGTGTTACTGTTAAATCTATAGACATCATCTCTATTTAAGCATGAAATTGAAACTTGCAACTTTATGAGACCACAAAACAATAGGGAAACAAAAACCAAAACCAAAAGGAACTTCTCATATCATATCTAAAAGTGTTAATGCAGCAGTGATTCAGATGTTCTTTTATGAGGGATTACAAGGTTATTTGATATTGTCTGTTTTAATCTACAGCTGCAAACCATGAGAGAAAATTACTTGCCAGATTTGAATGAAATATACCAGAAATTTTGTCTAAAACTTCAGCAGGTACGTTTTGTCAGTTATGAAAACTCATTCATAAAGCAGGATTTCCATTGCAATTATATTGACTGGTAAACACTAGAGTCTGCAGCATGTTCTCAGAAGTAAATGGCTGAAATAAAATGCTTTATTCCTATGTGTTTGCCAAGAATTTATACTAGGTGAGGCAGAAATAAAAATAAAATTATTAGATGACAAAGGGGAAGCTTGTAACATATCTTTGGTACTTAAAGGCATTCAAAACTTATAATTTCAGTATGCCAGATGATTTATTAAAAAACGGTAAATGAAGGGTATTAAATTCTTCTTAAATCATAACAAGTTCCTTGAAGGCACGTGTCATTACAAGCCATAATTTTATTGATGTGTCACATGTGTCTACTTTTACTCTGATTAATCCAATTTCCATTTTTATTTATCAGCACGAGTCTATTCCTCAACAGCCAAAGTCAGATCAGATTGAAAAGATGAGGCAATATAAAATGACGGTGGAACGCATGTTAGGAGTCCTACAGCTTCCCAAGCAAAACATTGCGCCTGGTTTTAAGGAAAAATTGGGATCGTATGAAAAGCAGATAGTAAGTCTCATAAATTTATTTAGGCCGAGGAGAGGCATCTCTTCACTGCAACCAGGACAGCTTCCCCCAACTCATATGCCTTCGATGCCACAGTCACAATCCCAAGCTACTCCAGTACAGTCTCGTGAAAATCAAATGAACTCTCAGATGCAGAACAATGTTTCGAGCTTGCAGCACAATTCTATGTCTGGTTTAGCAACAACACAACAAAATATGTTGAGTACAATTCAACCAAGTAATAATTTAGATTCTGGACAAGGAAATTCAGTGAACTCTCTGCAACAGGTTCCAATGAGCTCCCTTCAACAAAACATTGTTAGTACTCCTCAACAGACCAACATCAATTCATTACGGTCACAAGGTGGGGTAAATGTGATCCAACCAAATCTAAATACCCACCAGTCAGGTTCCACTATGTTTCAGCACCAGCAGGAACAGAAGATGCTGCAGAATCATCAGTTGAAACAACAATATCAGCAACGACAATTGATGCAGAGGCAGCAGCAGCAGCTGCATCAGCCTGCTAAGCAACAGCTGTCTGGACAACTTCAGACACATCAAATGCCTCAGATTAACCAAATGAATGATATAAATGATATGAAAATGCGGCCAACAATGGGTGTTAAACCAGGGGTATTTCAGCAACATCTTACCTCAGGTCAAAACTCAGCCTATTCCCATCAACAGTCGAAACAAGGGAGTCCATTTCAGGTTTCTTCACCCCAACTCTTCCAGGCTGCGTCTCCTCAAATTCCACAACACTCATCTCCCCAAGTTGACCAACAAACTCATCTCCAGTCTCTAACGAAAGTTGCAACTCCTCTGCAATCTTCTAATTCACCTTTTGGGGTCCCTACTCCTTCGCCTCCCATGGCTCCATCTCCTATGCTAGGAGACTCTGAGAAGCCCATTCCTGGCGTTTCATCATCAAATGCTGTCAATGTTGGACAACATACAGGGGGTGCAGCAGCACCAGCTCAATCCCTTGCCATTGGGACTCCTGGGATATCAGCCTCTCCTTTATTGGCAGAATTCAGTGGTCCAGATGCATATGTTAATGCTTTAGCAGCTACTTCTGGGAAGTCAACTGCAGAGCAGCCTATTGATCGTCTAATCAGAGCGGTTAGTCTAGCGAACCTTTCATATGCTACTTCAAAGTATTGACTCTGTCACAGACACCGACACATTGACATCGTTGATGTCAAAAGATAGGATAGGACACCGACACGGATACATATATATTTATTACGATTAAACAAAATACGAACATCATTTACAAAATATAAATTAAGAGCAAAAATTTAAGAAATGCTAGTCTTTCACCTTCATTCTTCCATCTCCTGCTAAACTTTTATTAGATGTCACAAATCAGAGAGAGAAAGGGATCTTTAATTATTCAATTGTCTTCTATTTGGAGTTATATGTGACAAATGATAATTTCAGGTGCAATCAATGTCGACTGAAACATTAACTGCGGCTGTCAATGATATTAGTTCAGTTGTCAGCATGAGTGATATGATAGCAGGATCTGCTCCAGGTAATGGATCCAGAGCAGCTGTTGGTGAGGATTTGGTTTCCATGACTAATTGTCGTCTTCAGGCTAGAAATTTTATTACTCAAGATGGTACTAGTGGAATCAGGAAGATAAAGCGCTACACCAGTGCTAGACCGTTGAATGTTGTGTCATCTGCTGGAAGCAAGAATGATAGTATCAAGGAGTTATCTGCTTCAGAGGCTTCTCAGCAGGAACCAACTGCAACATCCAATGTCAAGAAGCCAAAGGTTGAGGTACTAAATTATATGTTTTCAACTGTTACATTTTATTTTATAATTGATATAACAGTATCTTTTACTGTTTTATTTTCCATGAGCAGTCTTTTACTGTCTTTGATCTTAGTCCACTGGCTGGATAGTATGATTTATATGGGTTTGAATGGATTATAGACACATTTACATGTTATCTACATAACTTCTGCACCCTTTAATGTACAACCCATCCCAATTGAATATTCAAGTGTTTCTCTATTTTCTGTTTGGATATAAGGAAATAGTTGGGGACTTCAAGTAGTTAGCTGGTTAGTTAAAGTGAATTGGCTACAAAATAAATAGAAGTATGTAAGGAAAAGAGAGATCCTTGAGTGGGATAAGCATTTGAATAAACATAGTAGTGGCTTTGTTGTTGAAGGGGAAACCCTTGTAGGAGATATTGAGGTCATTCATTCAATTTGGATACCCATGGAAGAATTATCATTCAGACTGAGATCATTCACTCAATCTGGATACTTAGTATAACATGGTTAGTTAGAAGGTGATGATTTTAATACACTTTTCCATTGCTAGCAGAGACTACTATATATAGTTCCGCATTTTATCTTAAATTAATGCTTAGTAACTGATCCAATGTTTTGGTCTTTGGCTCTGATATAGACTTTATGTGAATTGTGTGGCAGGTTAATCACGCCCTTTTGGAAGAAATACAGCAAATTAATCAGCGACTTATCGACACTGTAGTAGACATAAGTGATGAAAATGTTGATTCAACTGCAGCTGCTGTTTCTGCCGCTGAAGTGGCAGAAGGGACCGTTGTCAAATGTTCTTTCATCCCCGTGGCTCTCAGTCCAACTTTAAAATCTCAATATGCTTCACTACAGGTGTGGACTCCCAGATTTCCCAAATGAAACAAATTTTAAACATTTTTATTATTTTATTTGTTTTTTAGCCTTATTTGTGTTTTATCACCTTACAGTCACCTATTCAGCCCCTGCGTTTGCTGGTTCCTCCTAATTATCCTAATTGTTCTCCCATATTCCTAGACAAGTTTCCAGTTAAATCCCGGTGAGTTAATGAACATTTTAGCCCCTCATGCTTTAACTTGCTAATTTTGTATCTGAATTGTTTTGGATTTTCTCTTCACAATAGTGGCGGCCTACACAATGCATTATCATTTTTCACCCTTATCTTAAATTTGCTGAGAAATGTTTCTAATGCAAAGTGTTATATATATTTTATGGCAGTGAGGGGAATGAAGATCTTTCAGAGAACGCAAAATCAAAGTTTAGCACATCCTTGCGTAATTTATCACATCCTATGTCCCTTAAGGATATAGCAAAGACTTGGGATACTTCCGCTCGCGGTGTTGTTTCTGAGTATGCACAAGAATTTGGTGGAGGAACATTCAGCTCTAAGTATGGAGCTTGGGAATATGGAACTTGGGAGGATATCTTGGCGGCATAATGATTCTTGTCCTTTCTATGCAGACCATTTTGTTTTGGCCAATGATGTTTCAAACATTATTTAACAAATAAATAAAAAATCTGATCTATGATTTATTGGATGTAGATAAAAGTGAGTTAGAATCCTCTTCATTTCTTAACTGAAATAGAGGGCTCCATTTATTAAAAGACACGGGAAGATATGATGTATCAAATTTTGTTTATTTATTTAAATTTCTTTTAGTTCTTTTGGGTCTTTTCTCTCTTCAAATGGAAGATTGCTCTTCCCACCCCCCGGTTTTCTTTTCCACCCCCCGAGTTTCCCTTAATGCCCCTAAGAAAAAAGGACGGACTACGCGGGCCGTATTTTTATATAAATTTTCCACCCCCTACGTTGAAAAATGGTACGTTGAAAAAAGGACGGATCGCAAGATCCGTACTTTTTCGTTCAAATTTTTTGAATTTTCAGGGGTAATTTTGGGTTTTAGGGGGGTGAAAAAGAGTTAGGGGGGGTGGGAAGAGCAATCTTCCTTCAAATGTAGTCATTCATTTCTCAAGTAATGGATAGCATTCCAACTCATAAATCAAGTTAGTGCTAATTATGTAAGTCATTAGAATGTTAGTTTCCTTCATTTGATAAATCAATGCTACTTTGTTTCAAATCAATCTAAATCGGAGATAATTCTTGGGTTAGGGATGATTCTTAGGTGATCACAACACAAATCACTTACGGGCGCACATAAAAGATATATATCATTTAATTATTTTAATAAAAAGAAAAAGTTATCCTATTATTCTTCTCTCTTTATATATATATATATATATATATATTTTGTGCAAGTGTGTCTGAGTAATTTAGATTGGTTGAACCACAAACCTGGCTCTTGGGTTAGAACCACAACCTTCCACAAAACAAACAATTGACCTCAAAAAGTTCCATTAGCTCTAAACTTGCTTGTTTGAGACAAAAGTGAAACGTTGGGATCTTCAGTGAACGAAAAAAAGTAACTTCACATAGAAGTAAATGCTAGACTGGTAATTACAAAACAAGAACAAAAATGGGGTCCTCAGTGTTCAATTCATGGTGTTTCTAGACAAAGTGAGCTTGGTTGTGCTTCTGAAGTGCAGACAATAATATTTCATAGAGCAGAATCTATGGTCACCACTTTGATGTAAATAAATGGATAGTATTCTGTCAGTTGTCATATGTGTGGGTCATAGAGCAGTTTCTTCTTTTCCTTCCCTTTGCATGTTGAGTGGTTCAGAGTTCAAACCACAATGATATTATATTGTTATTAATGATACAAATACAAGTGCATTCTAACTCACTTAACATCCCATTTTTTCTCTATCTCTTTGTTCTTATCACATGATCAATATATCACATCTATTACATAATTTTCTTTATTTCTCTCTCAATGTGTTTATGCCTTTATGGGGTATGAAACTTTTTCCTTTTGAAATTTGAGTTTAGGTCTTCTAATTCAAGAATAAAGAATTAATCATTTATTTTTATTTTTTTGTCAAAGTCATTTATGTTTCTTTTTAATCTTCATAATATTAAGGTTATTTACTCGCATAATAAAACTAATTAGTTTTGTTACTTTTGATATATTATTTTTTTGAAAATATTTTTAACTATTTATTATTTTATTCTACTTATTGCTCTTTGCAATAAATAGTTAAAAGTATTATTGATAAAATACCAGCCAATGTTGTATTGAACTCTAAAAATGACAAATAAATGGAAACAAAATTATTTGACAAAAGCGACAATTATAAATGAAGAGGTAGGAGTGTTTATATCACTAATCTGCGTGGATTTCCAGCAAATAAAAGGTGTCGGTGGGGATTTTAAGCATATAATTAATGAGAGGTTTAGAATTTGTTATCATCTAACAATTTGAGCTTATACAAAACTTAACTCGAAAAGCTTCTATTTACCTAACAAAATATAAACAAAATTAGCATAAAAATCAAATGTATTTAACTCAAAAAAATATTTAATTTTTGAAACTCATTTTGATTAGATTTTGCTATAGAAGGAGTAATTCATTATCGACAATTATCTATTTACTTTTAAAACACTATTTTGATCATATTGAAGAACAAGAATGCTAAAGAAGGCATTATATATTTAACTATAAATATACTTTTGTCAATGTGTATATTGTCAAAAGAAACCATGAGAGAGTACAAATTTGGACCTCAAATTTGCAATATAAAGAACTAAAGTAATCACCTACCTTAATCATTCTCTCCCCACAATTACGCTAATCTAATTAATCCAAATCTCCCCCTATCAAAGCTAAAAGTCACAAACATTCAAAAGCAAAAAGTAGACAAACCTCATTACTCAAACAGACAGGTGCTAAAGTTACCCATCCGCATGATCCACACCACTAATACAAAATAACAAAAACATAAAAAGCAACAGCAACAACAAAAAAACATTCAAATCTATATGGTGGAAGAACTCAAAAAACCCATCTCTCACCAACTTATATAACATATGTCTGGACTTGCACTGATTTCGCAAATCCAGACACGTGATCACAGAAGCTCTAAGTCATTCTAAGTATAACTTGGTGTTTCTGCTTTTGATCCAATGCAAGTCACTACAACTATTTGTCGTAGTTTCAAACATCCACATGAAATTTGAGATTGAAATAGTTAAAACCCCGAAAATAAAAATTAAAAATTTTAGTTTGGTTTTAAATCTTGGAACATAGTATCCCACCTGATATCTTCAACAGCAGCTGACCAATAACCATTACCATCTTCATCATCACCTTTCATCTTTCCCTCATGAAAATGATAAACCATAGGAGTACTACAAAAACTATCAAGAGCAAGACCAGGCATAATTGTAGGACTAGGACTTCCATTTGTAAGCAATAGCCTCTCTTGTTTAGCAACCTTCAACTTTTTATTCCTCTTCACCAAAGAACTACTCTTCCATGATGATCTTGTTCCATAATAACTACTACTACTACTAGCTCTTGATGTTGGAACAACAACAAGTGCTGTATTTGATTCTTCACATGTAACCAATTTCCTCATTATGTAGTTAGATAAGCACTTTTTTGTCTTTTTGATTGCTACCATGATCTTTGAAATTGGTCTTGGTGGTTGTCTTTTTCCTTTTTCTTTTCTTGCAAGTTTGAGAATTTCTAGCCTATGTTTTGCTATGGAGATTCCCATGCTTTGGAGAAATTCATGATTGAAGTAAACCATGTCTTCTTGTTCTAGCTCATTGTGAGCTAGAGTTAGGCCATACTCATATACAAGAGATGGATCAAGGTTTGTTTTTGAAAGCCATGAGAACCAATCCATGGTTGGTAAGATGAAGGAATGTGTGTGTATGTGTTTGTGTGTGTTATGTGTGGGCTTGAACTTCAAGAGGGATGTATATATAAAAGGTTAAAGAGGGTAAAGAGAAACTGAAAAGAAAGTGGTTAAAATGAGTGATATAAACTTTTTTGGGACCCAAATCCTATGTAGCGAGGGAAAACAAGCAAATGTGTCTCTAAGGTAACAAAAATTGTTTTGAGATAAAAGTGATTCGAATGTGAAATTATTTATGATTAAATATATTCATATAAAAGTGGATTGAACAAAAACTTAAAATTAATAATTAATTGTAGAGTTAAAAGTTTCAAATTCTAAGAGATAAAATCAATTTTTTCATTATGTATATGGGACATCTCACTCATATATTATCGAACATCTATTTTTTTCATTTAATGTGAGACTCTTAATCACATTTGACATACCAATAATGTATCCTTCTCAAGCGTAAGTTCATCCATTGATATGCATATGTTCCCCTTAAGCAGACGTTTTTCATATGCATACACTTGCACTTTCATTGACACTCAACACATCAACAAAAAAAGCTGCTTAACTAACATTGATATCACTGTTGGGTCATCAGGGGATAGATGATCATCAAATTGAACATTGAACAATCACATTAGTATCACAATTAAAATACCTAATGAAAAGCATATCAAATAATCAAAATCCCACTTAGTTGGGTGGGTAATTGACTATTTATATATATGCTTTTGAAAAATTAGTTATTAGTTGAACCTTGAGAGTGACTAAAGAAAAAGTAAGAAAAAGGATATGTGGGGTATGTAACCCATGTTCTCATTCCCTCCAAAACTAGTCATGGTATGGTATGATTAAACTTTGAGGAATGGGAGTAAGACCTAAGAATTCCATGTGGAAATGTAATCTCCCACTCCCCACCATCAATCACGGTTTATGGAAAAGTGTCTTCCTAATGAAGCCACCCACTATTTTCTTGGTGTATAAGTAGTTGAGAGTAGAAGTAGAAAAATGTAAGAGTTAAAAATTAGAATATGGTATCCTATTTTAAGGCGTTATGTACAACACATTTGAGACATTGATGTGGGACTTTGTTTAAAACAAAAGCAAGGCCTTCTATTCTTTTGCTTTTAAATGAATAAATAACACATGATTTATCTCCCATATAAATTGAGAAACATGCCCCAAGTATGATACTTTATTATGGGATGTGCTTAGTTTTATGGTAACTAAATTTGATTTTGCAGGAATCAATTTTGTAATTGAGTCTCGTTAAAAATAAGTCGAAGGTAAAGTGATTTAGAGTCCATTTGGATTAGTTTATTTTTGAGCTTATGCAAAATAAATTAGGTTTGATGTTATTTTATAAGTTCACACTAATGAAAATTATATTTTTATAAGTTATTTTATCATAAACTACCTTGACAAACTAATAATAATACATAAAAATTGCATAAGTTGTTTGCATAAGCTCAAAAATAAGTTAATTCAAACGGACCCTTAATTTTAAATATATTATTTATATAAAAATGAATTAAACTATCAATCGTTAGTTGGTTCAGTAGTGATTAACAATGAATTTGGTAGTGAGAATCACGGTTCGAACCCCACGACTGCAATCGAGCATTCATTTATAACTATATAAGGTCCAAAGAGCATTCATTAACATTCTCCTTGACATAAATCACATGAGTGAAAAAGGGCATGCATTAATTATTCAATCAAGACTCCATTTAGTTGTTGAACTTGCTTTTCATGAAAGCAATCGCTTCAAACGACAAGCACCAATGATGTTCATCAAGTGATCAAGGTCTTTTTTATGGTGAAAATTTAAGTGAAGACAATGTCAATTACTGATTATAAATAAAATTGACTAATCTACTCATCCCAAAATAAATAATTTAAACCGATTACAAATTTGTCTCAAAATATTTGACTTGCTCAATTTTTAATGTAATATTTTACAACTATATCTTATAGTCATTATTACTTTCATCACTCTCAAATGACTCTCAAATAAACGGTCAATATTTTTTAAGAGCAAATAAGTAAAAATTATATTATATCTCTTTAATTATTATATTTTTAAAATGTGTGAAATAATCAAATAGATCATCATTTAATATGAGACAGAAGGAATACTAAAGAATTTTGTTAAACAAATTCAATTTTATTAATCTAATAAAAAAAATCATAAGTCATATGACACTCATATTACACTTTTGAAGGTAAAAGAGTCCTTAAAAATAAAATTTATATTTGAAAAATATTTTATGAATGGTCATTGGGCAGGGTTGGCAAACATTTATTGAAGATTAAAGTTGGCTCTGGCAATATTTTTACTCAACCATTTATTCAAAATAGTTATAGTCATTTAATTAAGATTAGAGAGTTAATATTTCGATACATATATCTTTTCAATCACAATTCAACGATTCAATTGTTTTGTGTTTTGTGCGAATGTGCCAAGTTTTGACATTAGAAAATCATAGTCCAAGTCCTAGAGGGTAATCATAAACTAAAATTTTATTTAATTTCGTGCAATAATAATGATCATTTAAGCACCATGCAAATTGCTTCAGGAAATGAATTTGTGATTCCTCTACCTTGAGACAAATGAATAATTAAGGAAACATTTTAAAACAGAAAGGAGTATATGATCAATATTGATATGATATGAGCAGTGAAACTCTAGTCATGTGCAAATTACAATGTTTTAGAAAAAAAATTAGTAATCAGTTTGTTTTCTGAAGTTGCATTGGTTTTGTAAAGTCATGTTCATTTGTGGACATCATAATTGAGTTTATCAACAAGAGTTAATCATCAGCTTTGTTAACCTAATTTCATTTACCATTAACTCAGATATATAAATTATATAATTATTTTTCTACCAAAAAAAATATATATAATTATTTGGTATAGTACCTAAGTACCTTCATATATTATATTAATGATCCGAAGGAATATTATCATTTATTCCAAAGCTTCCATCTTGCAGAGAAGGGAACTGGAAAATATTTCATAGCCAACATTATTTTAATTAATTAACAAGTCCTAAGTTAAAAAGCTAAAGATAAATGGACCACTTAAGAGAGCTTAGGATAACATCAATAGAGAGAGCCAACATACTAGAGAGATGATAAAAAGTACTTATTACGTTCCCCTCCGCACCACCGTTGTCCTACTCCGACGCCGGTAGTTTCGTGGTGGTTTGTGGATTTGTACACGGTGGCTGCTTGCTTCTCTGTGTCCGAAAATCTGCCAGTTCCGACGGATCTTGCTGTTCGCCGGTTTGGTTCAACCAGCTCCGTCTCCTTCACGGTGGTGGTAGCTCTGTCTGTTCTATCCTTCCGAGTTCCAGCGGCCATTTCTCCTCCTCCCTCCGCCGCGTTTTGGTGTTTCGCCGCTGTTTTGGTGGCTTCGGTTTGGTGGTTGTGTCGGATCTGAGCTTTGGAGTGTCTAGTTTGGGTGTTTGTTTTATGCGATGGTCATGAGATTTGGATTTGGGTGTTAAAGGTGATGTGGTGGTGGTGGTTGATGTTGTCTTTCTCGGTGATGTTGGAATTTGGATTTGGTTGTTTTATGCGATGGTACAGGTGATGAACAACGAATTTGGGTTTTGCAAGTGGTGTGTGGTATTGGTTCTTTTTCAGCCACCGCCGCTTGGTGGTGGTCATGGGATTTGGGTGTTAGGTGAAGTGGTGGTGGTTGATGCCGTGATCGATTGGTTTTCTGTGATACTGATTCTCTGACCGTGTTTCAAATTTGTTGAGATTTGCAGGACTCTTTTTGAGTCGCTGAGGGTTTACAAATCTGTTGAGATTTGCAGGTGTCTGTATCTGGTTGACCTATATCGCGTCGGTGTCGACTGTTTGGAGGCGGTTTACATGCTGAGACTCATCTGCTTAGGTTCTCTTTCTACCGGTGCCCCATCAACTTTTGATTCAAGGAGCTGTCTTTTGTACTCTGATGGGCCGATCACTTTTGGTATTTTCATCGGCGTTCCGCTTATATACGGCGTCTTTGTTTTTGTAGCCCCTCTTTTACGGATCTTTGTTCGTCTTGTACAGAGATCTGTTTATTAATAATAATATTTGCCGTTCAAAAAAAAACTTATTAGTTTATTTTTGTCTTTAACCCTTCCATTTTAAAGGGAAGAGTACACTACTAGTTCAGAATTCAGCTTAAATGTAGTTAAAATTTAATCAATAATTATTTCAATTCAGCTAAGATCAATGCAGAGCCATAAAATAATTTTTTTTAAATAAGTTTTCACATCCAAACTTTTTTTTTTTGTCGAGTAATCTAATGGCTAGAAATTCCTTAAGTGAATAAGTGAGATGATCGAAATTCGAACTTCGATCCCATGCACATATAATGTAATGTCCTACCAATTGGGCTAAAGTTATTATTCTAAAATACAATACTTTCAAATGGCATAATTTGTTAGAAGAAAAGCATAATATACATATAATATCATTCTAATGATCCATGTGATGTTGGATAAATTTACTAGGAGGGAGAAATTTAGACCTGAAACCAATGTTTTTAAAATTAGACCGGTCGATTCAACCAATCCGGCCTGAACCGGACCTAGCACCAGTATGAACCAGAACTACTTAAGAAAATCATTAGTTAGTACTTAGTAAGACCGGTGAAAATACAAAACAAAAAGACAAAAAAAAAAGTCTGAATTGGAGAAAACCGGTGAACTGGGGGCAAATTGTGGTTTGGCTGTCACTGTGTACTATGCGGCTATGTTGTTGTGGATTGTGGAATTAGGTTTAGCTTTAAAGCAGAGGATTGCTCATCCCACCCCCCCTAACTCTTTTTCACCCCCCTAAAACCCAAAATTACCCCTGAAAATTCAAAAAAATTGAACGAAAAAGTACGGATTTTGCGATCCGTGCTTTTGAAAATCGCGTTTCCCGTACCAATTTTCAACGTAGGGGGTGGAAAATTCATGTAAAAATACGGCTCGCGTAGTCCGTACTTTTTTATTAGGGGCATTTAGGGAAACTCGGGGGGTGGAAAAGAAAACTGGGGGGTGGGAAGAGCAAACTTCTTTAAAGCATTCAATTTATGTTATGTGATATTGGACATGTTATTGGGCTCAAAAAGTATATTGGGCATGGAAATTATTGGGCTGTAAATTTTTTTATTGTAATTGTAATATGTCTATATATTTAAAAACAATCTATTTATTTATATTCTTATAAAGTAAATATATTTATTTTTATTTATTAAAACCATGAACCAGAGGTCTGGTCGGTTCGATCACCTATCCGGTTTTTAAAACATTCCCTGAAACTCTTACTGTTTTTTACCAATTCATTGTTGGTTAAAAAAAAACGTTGTATTATATTCATTCAGAACAAATAAATAAAAGATCATGTTAACATGTGTCCTTAAAAATTTTAATAAATTTAATGTTTGTATAACTAAGATACACAAATTCTAAAAAATAATTTTTATATTTATTTTCTTAATATATACTATGTCATTAAGCACGTGTTGCCATTCTCCATAAATAAATGTATGTTGAAAATTGTGAGTTTTTCTTATAAATAGTAGGAGTATCAAAATAATTTTTGAAAGTTTTCCAATAATAAGGACATGACATGATGGAATAATAGTGGCAACAAAGACATTTATCATGTGTTTGGAGAAATAAAGAACTGTGGAGTTGAAATTCTCGTCTTGGCATATCACATGTTCCTGCATTTTTTTAAGAACAATACATAACTCAAATTATACTTATAATAATGAGATGATAAATAGTACTCTCTCTAATCCTATATATTAAAAATAAAATATTCTTTAGATTCATTGTAAAATTAATGTATATAGACTATATTATTGTTTAGATACATCCATTTTAGTTTTAGCATGAATTTAAAAAGTAACTTCATTCTTATACTGTATATAGGACTAGAGGAAGTATATAATTAAAGGTCTCGCCATGTATTCTTTAAAAATTTAATTTACAGAAAATATTTATTCAAAAAATCAAATATTTCAATTTTTTATTCATTGACTCCATATATTTTCATTAAATTTTACTTGTATTTAAGACCTTTAAACAATGTTTTGAGTAAAGTCTGACATATGATTGTTTTTGCAACAAATCAAACTCAAATTCTCTCAAATAATTTATCATATAAAAATTTATCGACCACTAAAATTCAATATTTTGATTAGTATTCCAAAAATATTTGTTACCATTTCCTCGCAACCAATTGTCATTTGTTTGTTTATAGCACATGCATCACGAGAAAGGATCCTCTCAATTTTTTTTCCTCAATTTTTACATCTTAACCATTCACCAACTTTCTTTCTATTTTTTTAAATTAAAATATTGTCACATGCTTTTGATCCAATGGTCTAAATCCAAACATTATTTCCTCAATTTTTTTTCAAATGGAGAGAATCCATTTTCCATGCATCACACATGTTTACTTCATAAGTACTACATCTAGTCCGGTCTATAAGAAAAAATTTACTTTTTAAATTCATTTTGAAGTTGATAAATCTAAATAATATTATAGTGTATATACATTAACTTTACAATGAATCTAAAAAATTAAATTTTTTTATATGTAATACCGGAGAAAGTTCAAAGTAACTATTCAAAGTTTAATAAGATTTTTATTTTTAATGGGTCATGTTAAACAGTGCACACAGTGCACTAGTTAAGCATACCCAAAATGAAAATAAAAATAAAAAGATAAAATTAATGGTAAAAGGATAATTTTTTACATCTTTAATATTTTAAATGCACAAATTTCAGAAAAATATTTCTATATTAATATACTTGACTAGTGTACCGGATGCACATTTTTCTTTTTTAATTAATGTATGGAACGATGTTCGTACAGTTTTGCCGTGCCAGCTGACAACGCATTCTGTGTACGCCACACAAAAACTAAAGCTTCTGTCGACAACGATATTTTCGTTCACCGTCAATATATCGTCTCATGTGCTTTTACTTTAACCCCTTTCTTTTTCATTTCTCCCGCTATTTTAAAAACGATACGATACGATATTTTACTGCATTTCTTATTCAGTCACTCATATTCTCGCTGACCTTGATTTCATGAGAAAGTAAATAGCTTTTATTTTTCTTTTTTGAAAAAAAAGTGTAGTAAACAACTTGATTGAACAAGACAATTAAATATATATAAAATACAGCTTTGACACGTAGATGATGCTATTGCTAAGATAATGCATAAAATATAGCTTTTTTTATGTATGGAATAAATAATTGAACACACAAACTGATGAAATTATTCAACACACACGCACGTATATGTGTACCTTATACAGTTATACCTTAGCCATTCCACGTCCTTAATAATTTAAATTAAATTACTCGATAAATATATCAATCGTTAGTTGGTTCAGTGGTGATTGGCGCTGAACTTGGTAGGGAGGACCACGGTTTGATCCCCCGCAACTGCGATCGGGAGGGGGCTGGAACCACTTGATGTCAGAACTGACCCCCGAACCAGATTCAACTGGTGGTGAAAACCAAAAAAAAAAAATTACTCGATAAATATTATGGTTTTTTTAGAGAAAAAAATATATGTTGAAGTTAGAAATATTTATTTTTCTTGCAGTTAGAAATATGTATTTCTTTGAATAAAAAATTGGTTAATTATATATTTTAAATAATTAAAGTGACATTAGTATTTATTTTTTTGGTCAAGACATTAATATTTATTTTATACTTGTCCTTGAAAATGTTTGGACTATGTCCAATAAAATTATATTTTTCTTTATGTATAGTATCACCTGTTTTGAGTCTTTAATTAATGTTCACATGTTTATCTTAAAAAATATTTAAAAAACAAAGTATGGAGGAGTGTAGATATTATATACTTCATAAACTATTCAATTGACCTCGATTATAAATAATGTGAGACTTTTAACTTGTGTCTTAAGCATGTCAATAGATCAAGGAGGGAACGGATTTTGCCATTTTCAAATCCAAACCAATAAAATTTGGATATTTTCATATTTGTCTCAATTTTCAACGGTTATAAAAAGTATAATTTCAAACTCATATCCAACAGAATTTGAGTATGCCCGTTCCGTCCCACCCCCACATAAGCATGAGTTGTATTTTATTTATTAATTTAGTAAGAAGTTAAAAGGTTGAAACAAATTTTGTTTCGGCTATATGATTTTTTAAAGGAAAAAAAAAGATAGATAAATTAACTTGTTTAATACTCATCTTAAAAATAAACATATAAATGTAATTTAAGTAAAAATTTGTTGAAGAGTTTCTAGTTTAAAAGAGATAAAATGTAATTTTGATTTAAGCAACGGATTCGAAGTGTGTATTAATGTTCATATTATCTACTTTATCTCCATTATTTAAAATCGGAGAAAACTCAAATTCAAACACAAACCCAAATCAATCAATTTGAGTTTTTTCCGTTAAAGTCAAGGTGATTCAGGTGATCACCTGCTGGTATGAAATTTATTCTCATGCCTAAAATGTAGCGAGATATATTATAGTATTGATTTATGAGATACTCATATGATATGATAAAGTAGTGAGCAAAATTAAAATATAATCGAACATTACCACTATGTTTGTTTCAAGAGAAAGTGGAAGGAAAGATGATGAAAGGAAGGAAAGTGGATGGAAGATCAATCTTTCCATCATTTGGAACAACAATCAAAAGGCAAAGGAAAGAAAGTTATGCTGGGCCCCACGCAAAAAAAATTTCCTCCCGAATGTGGACGGAAAGGGGGCAGGGAGTATTGTTTTGGTCAAAAAGACAAAAATGCCACAATATACTACTACAATTTAGAAATTGCAAAATATGTAACATTTTTTTTCTTTCTTACGGGATATTGATGGAAAGTGGGAAGGGAGTATAACTTTATTTTCTCATTAAAATAATATAACTTATTTTGTAATATGTAAAGTTGCTTAATAAAAAAATATATTTATTTATTCAATTGTAATTTTATTTTATAGATAGGGGTATTAATGTCAATTAAGAAAAAACACATCTTTCTTTCCTTTAACTTTCACTTCTACCAAACAATCAAAATATCATCTCACTTTCCATTCACTTTCCTCTTATTTTCTTTCCTTTAACTATCATTCCTCTTACTTTCTTTCCTTTCACTTTCTTTTGTGATTCAAACAAAGCCTACATTCTTTTCTATTCTTTATCTCCACCACGCAACTTTAATTTGTTTCACTAACATAGTAACATGTAATGTGAAATGATCTCAAAGAATTTAGATTGATGTTAACAGGCATGGAAGCAATATCTCGTTATCAGTGGGCCACTAAAATAAACTATAATATATATATATATATATATTAAATATGAAAATTATATTGCATACAAAAAGTTGATCATACAAAAATTAAACTACATACCTTAAAATACTAATCTACGTAATCCAAGTGTCTTGAAATCATCAATTATAAGATCTGAACTAATACTTGCTCCAATGTCCCTTTCAATGTAAACAGTCATGCTATCGGCTAGAAACCGACCTTCCATCCTGTTTCGCAACCTAGTCTTTATAATTTTCATTGCTGAAAAAGCTCTCTCAGTTGTGGCTGTAGAAACTGGAAGAGTCATGATAAGGCGAAGTAATCTATCAATCAAGCAGTAGATTCTTGCTTTGTTAGTTGCAACTAAACACGAACATAACTCTTGAATAGTTGATAAATTCTTCAAATCTGTTGACTGACGGGCACAACGAGAAATTGTCGAAGCTGAAATTGCAAAGTAATCTTCTCTTGCTCATTGAAATCCATCGGATAATATTTTTCAACTAGAGTGCATATAGTATCAATGTTAAAAGCTTTATAGTTACCCTTAGGATTCAATGCACAACTAAGAGTTAGCAAATCCATTACTTCCTCACTAAATCGGCTATTCAACTCTTGTAATTGTTGGTCAATGATAGCAAAAAATATTTCAACTTTAAAGTAATGCTCTATTGTGACCTTATTCTCTTCAAGACGAGAGCGTCCTAATCTTGTTGCTGAATGAGTATCATCAAGATCGGGAATCTCAATATCATGTCTTACACAAAAAGATGTCACATCAGTATACAACTTATCCCAACCATCCTCTCTCAGTTCTTGAATAAGAGTTTTTGTTCCACGAACTAAACTCATAGCACTAACCACATCCTGAGATTTTTGTTGTAAAGCTTGACAAAGCACATCTGTTATCCCCATAAGGATAGTTCAAAGTAATATCACTCTTTAATGGATAGTCCAATTCCCCTGTAATGTTTAATTCATGATTCAATTTAAAACACACAACACAACAACACACAACAATCAACATAAACTTCTCTTAGAAAGAAAACTCAACATTAACAACTTTTGTTGATTTATTTCTCTAAATTTGCAATCAATCTACACACAACACAACAATCAACAAAACAGAGTAACCAAAAAATATAGTTGCTTCACAAAATTTCCCTAATATTCAATTCAAATGATTCATTCAAAATCAACAAAATTTCTTCACAAAATATCCAAGAATAATAACAATAGCATTCAAAACAATATTCAACTAACAATCAAATTAAAAATGTGCTAAAAGGAGATTAAGAAAGCTAACATTACCTTTTCAAATATAGAGTAACATTTGCGTCACTCACAGTGGAGAGGAAGAAGCAGCTGACGAGTCGTCGTCGCCGCCGGTGGCCGTTTCCGTCTTAGAGAGAAGGATTGAGAACTTGCGGTTGAGAATCAGAGGGAAAGAGAGCAAAGTGATGACGATTCGACGAGAGACGAGAGCGATGAAATTGAAAAGGGTTTGTGTTGTTTGTTCATCGTGTACGCAAGCGGGAAGCGGCAACGCAATACCAACACAACACGCAACGTAGGAAAGTAAAGTGTTTTTTTTTTAATATACTTGTAATTTTTTAATCAATAGAGGGGTATATTAGTAAATTCCTATATCAAAATTTTTTATTTTTTTTTTTCTGGGGTGGGCCACGGCCCAGCCTGGCCACCCCTGTCTCCGCCACTGCTCGTTATCAACTAAAAAGAAGAATTCAATGAATAATCAATGTGAGGCTGGTCCAATGGATTCAATGAAAATGAAACTTTTTATGCATCTATAATAAATTAATAATGGAAATTGCCAACATACATCCACAAATGATACATGTGGTATATGGTGGTGCCCAAGTTTTTTTTCTCTAGCTAGTTTTGTGACTAGAATTACACTCTCTTAAAATAAATTAGTAGAATTTATCTCAGCTAATAAGAACCGGTCGTGCATGAGTTATTTTAATGTTTGAATTTATCTATCCGTACATTTATGAGTTTGGATCCTCTCGTTCCATCTTTCTCTCTCCTTTGATGAATACAACTATACAAGTGTAAGAGGAGAGAGAAAGTCAATAAAAAATAATAAAAAGATAAAGAGAAAATAAATACAAGAGAAAGATAAACATACAATGGTAAAAGAGAGAGAGAAAAAAAAGTTGTTGAAGAAGTGGATCCAAATCTCGCATTTATATGGTGAACTCTAAACATATTTATTTATTTATTTATTTATTTTTCTTCATTTTGACTCTTCTTTTTATTTATCCAAGCTCAAATAAAACAATGTTTGTCACCTCTTGACCAAAATATATTTCAACAAACAGAGAAAATCAATGATTCACGACTTTTTTTTCTATTCTTCAATAAAGGAAAAATTGTGGTATTTAAAAATAAAGGAAATTTTTTTTCTATTTAAATGAAAAAAAAAGTCATATGTTTTTTTTTTTTTTTGACACTTAAAAGTTGATGGTTTATAAGTACCACCAACTTGTTTACAAAGAAAATACTATATTTGCTGCTGCCAAGAAAAAAAAAAAAAAAAAAGTCATATGTAATTGAAGAGAAAAATATAATATGCAAGTATATATAAATGTTTAGATAGAAATAAATAAATACATATGATGTTACTATTACAATTAATTGAACATCATTACATATCACAGTCTGCGTGTTAGCAATGATCACACCAATCGTTAATTTGTTCAGTGGTTATTGACATTGAATTTGATAGTAGTGATTAACACTGAACGTGGTAGGGATGAACTGTAATCAAAAGAGAGTTGGAACTACTTGATGTCATAATTGACTTCCGAACCAGATTAGGTGGTCCTGTAGTGGGCTAGATACTGATGGTGAAAAAAAAATCATAATAATGAGGGGAGCAATTTTGCTCGCATTCTTAAAAAAATTACATATTTTTGGGAGGTACTTCATCCTTCTATTTTTTTTTTTGTCAAGTAGTTTAATATATAGAATTTTACTTTTAAATGTGAATAAGTGAAAGTGGCATGGTTCGAACTCTGGTCCTACATAATAATAGAATAACGTTATTACCAATTAAGCTATGCTCGGGGGATTACTCTCTTTATTCTTATTATAAGGAAAAAAAACTAAATTTATAAAATATTTAATATATCTGAACTGGTAGCTCAGAAATGATTTGTCTTAACTGTTGATAATCCGGTTGTTTGTAATAGAAGATAGTGATAATGAAACGAATTCTTGGACTTTATGGGGGAAAAGGTACCTGTAAGATTGTTAGCACTCTGACACTCAAGTCAGTATTTGAAAGAGATAATAAATAGTGTGTAATTAGAGGTGCAGATATGTCATAGCTAGAGATTGATATATGAATGCTTATATAGGAGAATATTAGGATTTTTAGAATGGTGGGGTCTCTCATGTGGAGAGAATCGGTCACATATGACACCTGGATTGTCCTTTGCTTTGGAGGCACGTTTGAATATTGGAGGCATTTGCCGTTTAGTCCTACCCGTGCTCTGGATTTTTTTGCGGTCATTGTACCACATGATTATCCTTATTCCATTGTGATGACATGATTTTATAAATCTAAAAAGTAAATTTTCTTTTATAATAATAACAAAAAAAATTAGTATGATATTTGGATGACATAATTTTTTTGAATATATTTTTAAATCACATAAATATTTTTTAAATTTCTTAGAACAAGACAGACATCATTGTCTCGCTCTAAATTTCTTTCATAAACTAAAGTAATCTAGTGAATCAAAAAAGTTTCTCCCAGTAATCAGTGAATACTTTATATTTAAAAATGAGAATCGTTCTAGAGAGGTCCAGCCAATAAAGTCTGTTACATGTACAAGTCTTTTAAGTTTTACATTTATAATAATTTCTTTAAAAAATTTATGTTACAAATAATTTCTTTAAGTTCTGCGTTTGTAACAGATAGAACCTTTAAAGTTTTTAAGTAACAAATGTGTCTTTTAAGTTTGTAACAAATAAATCATTTTAAGTTTGTAATCTGTAACATCTATATCATATTTTTTAAGGACCTATATGTTACAAATGTAAAATTTAAAGGACTTATTTGTAACATATATAAACGTAAAACATATTTGCTACTTAAAAAACTTAAAGAATATATATGTTATAAACGTAAAACATAAATGATCTATTTATAACCTAAAAAACTTAAAATTCATTTGTTACAAACGTAAAACTTAAATTACATACGAATACATTTTACCTTTTATTTATTAAAAAAATTAAGTATCACTTTCATCTTTAAATATACGGCTATATTAATGAAATCACGAAAATTAAAAAATTAGTAATAGTAATAAATTTATTGATAGTGAATATTATTTCACATAATTAATAGTATGTAAAAAAGAAATACTTCATAAATGTGGTTGAAAATTGAAGTAAAATCTTATAAAAATGACAAATAATTCTCAAAAGAGTTTGAGAGAGGGAGACAACAATATGTATTAAAGGTGCTAAGCGTATCATTTCGGATCCCTTTTCTACATATTTGGTAGGCAATTCCGGCTAACTTAATTGATAGTGGAATAGATTGAACATGCACTTGAACCCTATAATATATGGTTTGGTGTCAATGAAATGCAAATATTCTACTATAAAGGAGAGTAAAGAAGATCGAGGTACATTGTCGGAATGAGGGGTCCAAACTGTTACACTAAGTATTAATATGAACCCAAATTGGGATGTAAAACACATAACCACTTGAAACCGGGTTGTTATCAAGGAGTGTTATATCGACAAAATCATTTTTATCAATGGATCTCCAATAATAATAGATTAATGTATTAAAAAATGTTAATTAGTATTTTTGATGCACTAATTAAGAAAATAAAAGTAATAAAAGTATTTAAAAATTTATGTAATCAAACTCTTAAAAATATAGTGTGCTACTTTCAATATAAAACTTATCTCTCTTTAATTTCTTAATAATCAGATTCTTTAAAGACTAGTTGGCTGACCGGCTGACCCTATCTTATTTATACCCAGTAATGTTACAATTATTGCAATATTGTATAAATTTATTCTCTCTCATAAATATAGAAAATGACATTAACAAAAGGATAAATCATCCTTACAAAAAGGTTTACGACAAAAGTGTGAAGCTATTCAAATGATTATACCCGTGTGATTAATGAATTTTTTTTAAAACAAATTAGTTTATTTCTTGAAAAATATAATTTTTACTTACTTTATAACTAAATTTTAAATTATTACTTCCTCTAGTTCTATATATATAAAAAAATTATTTTTTAGATTTATTGTACAATTGGTGAATCTAAACCATAATATAGTCTAAAATCATCAATTTTATAATGAATCCACAAATTAATTTTTTTCTTATATATAGAATCATAGGTATAAAATTACTTCATTTATGTAAAAATAAGAGGATTAAATCCAAAAATAAAAAGCAAAGGAAAGGAAAAAAGGAAGATAGATAGGATGAGTTGTAAGGGAATGGGAGAACAAATTATGGATCTCACTTCACTTGTTATATCTCGTGTCTCAATTTATCGCGATTTATCAAAGATATAATAACTAGGAAGGAGTATTTCATTAACAAATGCAATGCAAGGAGTAGTCTCTCTCGTTTGTGTATGTGGGGTCCTAACCGAACAAAAGCACTTTAGTCCATTAACTCAATTTGCTCGTGTAGTTCTCTATTCTTTTGTAGATAAACTATTAAATTGGTCTATAATTTTGTATACCAATTTTCAATAAGATTTTGACTTTATAAATATTTTTAAAAAGTTTACGATTTTATTAAATTTCTATATTTTGTCAAAAAAATAAAAAATTATTCATATATTTAATCACTTATTATCAATTAAGTTTATACATATTACTACAGTAGTAAATCTTAATAAGGTATGAATGGTTTGCTCTCCTTTAACTATATCAATCAATTTTTGAATAATTAATCGAGTCTCACATGGACACATCACTATTTATATTTTTTTTAATAATAGTATTTAGTGAGCAAATCTATTTGGGTTGGTCACATGATATTGACTCAAGACCTGAGAGTGTGCTCGTTCTTAAGGTTTTAGGTTCAATTTTCCCTGGTGTCAATTTGAGTGGACTAATAAATGCTTTTTAAAAAAATAATAAATGAGTCCCACCAATAACTATATATCTCAATATAGGAGATCTTACATAGGCACATGCATTTAGACGCAAATTAAAAGAATAATAAATTTGTCACATCAATTAATACCATTTTATTTCTTTTCTTTTATTTTTTACTTGTTATGTTATCATCTCATCAATAAGTTTACATCTTTATAAATAGATCCCACAAGAATATGTTTAAACAAGGATAGAGATAGTGCTTAGTATATATTAATTAAGTGCTCAAATGCAGTTTGCTTATGGATACCTCTTCTTATTTAAAAGGTACTGCCAGTGAAAATAGTCTTAATAACTATAATATCCTTGTGAACCGCCTCATCTAAATGTGCATATGCGGATCAACTTGATCAAGTTGAATTTTTGGAACCTCTTATGAACTCGTATCAGTTGTGATCTAGCAAAAAATCACCATTTTAGAGTTTGAGGTTGAAAATGAAATTTTAATAAATGTGATAATAGATAGACTAAAATAATCCACCTTAAAATAGATAGATTATTTTCGTTATAATTACAATGAGACCGAGAAATTTTATGATATTTTAAAATGAGTTTTGTTTTTTTTGTACACTAATTTAAAAATAATATATGGGTAAAAATATTTTTATCCAAAAATTGAATTCAAATTCTCATAAGCAGTTTGATATTTAGTGGACTTGCTAATCACTCAAATCAAATATCATGAGAAAGAGTAAAATTAAGAGAGAGAAATATAGAAAGAAAAAAGAGAAACATAGAAGAAAATAAATGAGATGATCCAAATTTTTAGTACTCGTGACCAAAAAGAAGAGTGTGATATCCAGTCACATTCTTTGTTATTATTTTTTTAGACACCCACATTGTTTTCATTATTTATTTGGATAATGAGTGTTTTTACGAATACCCGTTATACTATTAAAAATAGTATTTATTTTTTTAATGATATAAAGAAAGTAACTTTTTGTATTTATAACTAATTAGTACTTTTATTTTACTTTATTAGGTGATATTAACTACTAACCTCTGAGCTAAATTAAATTAATGGTGAAAATAAAATTACTATCCAGATCTTAGTTAAAGAAACAAAAGAGTAAATAAATTTTTAAAAGTATATGAAATATAACAATTTTTATAATTTCAAAACATTAAATATAATTCTTCGAAAAAGAAAAGACACTAAATATACAACTTTCAAAAAAGATAAATTCTTAATCAGTGCTCCGAAAAACTAGTTATTATTTTCTTATTTTATTTTATTTTTTGGTAAAATAGTATACTAGTTAAAAAATACTAGTACTTTTAAAATGAATAAATAAAGTATAAACTTTTCTTTTCTATTTATTTCTGAAAAGGTACCCCACATTAAATGAAAGCTGAAAGTTTCTTAGAGAAACAACATGGGCCCCACAGGCCCAACTTGTATGACCCGCTTTGTAGAAACATCAATGTCAATTCATTTCATTCATCATCAATAAGTCGTCATCGTGGGCGAGTGCTAAACGTTCGTTTGTTTCCCTTTCTAGATAGACTCTGTCCTTTTTTTCATTATAAAAAATAATTACTATAATATTGCTCTTTTCTTCACCTTTCCATTTACAATTAGGAAGAAAATTTGTTACTTTCATGGAGGGTGAAAGTAGGAAAGTCCTAACTAAGTTTTGACACGTATAACTTTGGTTTGATAAAGATTTATGTAGTTCTTTTTAATGCGGAAGAATAATTTTTATTTTGTATATTTTAGACAAGTTACACTCAAGACAAAATGATTTGAAATATTAATATTTGTTATTAGAGATCATAAAACAAAGTTATTAGAGATCATACTGCTCAATCTAAACTAACATTTTTAAGCTAACCCTCTCAACATAATAATATAGATAGTGTAATTTTTTTTTGGATAATAAAAGGGTCTAAACCCAAAAAAAAAAATAAACTCCAAGAAAATCAGCTTGAAATTATAGGACAATTATCATAAACTATAATTTTTTTTTTTATTTTAACAAATATATATTATCATAATTTAAACTTTATTTTTATTTTAAAAGGTTTCATTGTCTAATGAAAGAATACTGTCTTTGTCAAAAATAAAATAAAGGTATTAATCATGCATTTTTGTTTGGATAGCCTTTTTCCAATTTATTTATCAACTTTTCAACTTTATTTTCAGCCGCGTGTTATTTTCAAGTTATGGTCCACTACTTTTGTTTTTATTGGGAGAATATAATATATGGTATTATAATTAGGAAATTTTGTTAACAAGCAATGAGGGTGGGTGGGGTTGGGACACCATATTTAGATTAATAATTATCCAATATAGTTATAGCCACTCTGTTTGTGTATTAGTTGAGTTGAGAAGTCTCTCAACAATGTTTGACCAAAGCAACGAATCTTTATTTTCATAAAACTCGATTCACATGCTATTAGAAGAAAAAATTGTGTTCGTTTCGTAAATATATACTATGTCATGCTAAATTTTTATGACAATAATTAAGAAAATAAAAATAGAAACAAAAATAAAATTTTTCTTAATCATTATTTAAAAGCACAATTTAGCATTTTTCAATATACTATACTAGTTACCATGTCTCTGCGTTCTTCAATTTATCGATAAGGACCAAAATAAAACTTATTTTCTTTAAGGGACCAAAGTGAAACAAAAAAAAGTCTTTAAGGGACCTAGAGACTAATTAAGCCTTTTTTTTTTTAGTTTTTATAAAAATGTTGAATTGAAGTCAACGATTTGAGAATTGAAATGTTTTACTTTTTAGAATAATAATTTATTTAGATAGAATGCTCAAAGAGTGTTCAAGACACTCGCTAGCAAGACCTTTAAATTTAGGAAAATGCTAACTAGTGCCCCGGGGGGCACTAGTTAAGATAACCCAATATAGAAAAATCATGTTGGAACTTGTGTAGTCAATATTAATAAAATATGATAAGTGTTGTTTCAAATGCAAAAATTACTATTTATGTATCCTTAACTAGTGCCCCGGGGGCACTAGTTAGCATCACCCTTAAATTTAAAGTAAAATATAGACTTAAATGCAGTTTTGACCTAATAAGTTGCACAATTGTGCGATTTTAGCTCCAAGTTTACTCCCTTTAGCATTTAATAACCCCCGTAAATTTTTTTAACTAACAATTGCTTATGTGGCTTTAAAAAATTATTTTAAAATAAATTGTACACCCTCCTTCCAAAAACAATTGACGTAATTTTGACTTTACGTACTATATGATATGCTTTGACTATATTTTTTATATTAATATGTACATGTAAATATTAGCATATGAGATTTTGTTTGATTTGTCTCAATGAATATTTTTAAAATATATAAATTTTATAATTTTTAATAATAGATAATTAAAAATATGAACGATTAAAGATATATATTAACAAATGTAAATATGGTTAAATAGATCATTTATTTTGGGACGGACATAATATTTTGCTATTGGAGACGGAAACGCGTATGCGGAGAAGAGCAGCCAGACGTAGACACATGACAAGGACAACAACCTACACACACCTCTCTGACCACGCATTTAATTCACTTCATTTACTAATTTTTTTTCTTAATTAAATAAACAAACCTTTATCTCACGATATTATCGCATCTCGTTCTCATCTCATATATCGCAATCATGACATGTACCCCACTCTTATGCAATAGTATCACGTGATATAAACGCATCTCGCAATGGCACGTTTCGTAATATTCACCTAACTTTAAGCCCAATTAATACATTTCCTTCTCAACAAAACTTTGTCGTTACAGAAACGGGGATCTCAACCCAGTAAAAGTCACTTTCTCACTAACTCTAAATTCTCAACAATCACCACCGTCAATTCTTACACGTCATCACCATCATATTCCAAGATCCACATCCAACGATAAAAAATCCTCTCTCACCATATCGCATCAACACAAAATAAAAACTCACGGTCCGAAGCTCAAGTACAGCTGTTAGCTCGAGATTCCGAGCCGATTGTTAAGCCGGCTTTGTGGGTCCCATGATAACTTCATTTTCTTATAAAATTAAACAAGCGTATCAGATAGCTTATAAAAAATGCGATAAGCTATTTTGATAAGTGGTTCTACTTATCACCTCTTCTATCTGTCGCCTCCTATAAAAAAAACTCACCTATTTCTGCAAGTTCAAATGTCCCCTTCTTTCTCTCTCTTATTTATATATAGATTTAGATGAGTTTTCTAGAGAGAGAAATAGTAGATTAGTCCATATCTTTGAGGAGAGAGAAAGCGTTTTAAGAATCAAGTTTTGGTCTTTTTGGGTGACTTTGTGTTGTGGGTTTGGTTCCATATTCGGAGTCTCTCCTTTGTTGTTGTTGTTGTTGGTGTTATTCTCATGTGTGATATGTTCGGTCTTTGAAGCCAAGGTAACAACAACATAGTTTCTCTCTCTTTCATTCATGCTTCCGAATCTGTGTACCCTTTAAAGTCTATAACTTTATTTTAATTTTTTAATTTTTTTAATATTTTTTTTAGTTTTTGATTTTTTGGGGTTGACACTTTTGGTTCATGCATCTTCATCCTGGATTAAAGTTTTATTTTTTATGTGTTTGATCATATGGGGTGATAATAGAGAGAGAAAGATAGAGAGAGAGAGAGAGAGAGGGTGTAGAGAGAGAAAGAGTCAAATGGGTGTTCAATTTTTTCTTAGTTTTTGTTTGGCCAACAAAACCACATCGATTTTCTTTTTTTAGTTAATTTTTGCAAATAAAAAAGGTTATTGTTTTCTTCTTTGCCATAAATGCTTTCTGGTTAAGTAATTTTTAACTATGGTTATTTATTTATTTATTTATTATTTATTTATTTAGTATTTATAGATGACCCTTTTGTGCAATTTTTCTGAGTTTTTTGAATTTCATTTTTGCAGATCTAGTTCACTGTTGCAGATTTTAGTGTGGTTAAGATGTCATCTCTGAGTAGAGAATTGGTGTTCTTGATCTTGCAGTTTCTGGATGAGGAAAAGTTCAAAGAAACTGTTCACAAGTGGGGCTAAGTTTTTTGTTCTTTCATTTTAACTTATTATTATTTTTGGTATATTGTTTTTATTTTTTGTGGCTACCACATTTGATTTGACTGATTAATTGATTATATTTTATTATTATGTTTGAAAAAGGCTTGAGCAGGAGTCTGGATTTTTCTTTAACATGAAATATTTTGAGGATGAAGTGCATAATGGGAATTGGGATGAAGTTGAAAAGTACTTATCTGGTTTCACAAAAGTAGATGATAATAGGTATTCTATGAAGATATTTTTTGAGATAAGAAAGCAAAAATATCTTGAGGCATTGGATAAGTAAGTCTCACATCACATTTTGGTTTTTCTGATGTTAATCAATTATTTGTTGACTTTCAAGTCTTAGAATCATGGTTTTAAACTGCGGTCACAATTTCACTTTATATTGCAGCAAAATGCGGTTGATATTTGTGGTTTTGATGTTGTTGTAGTGATCTCAAAATCCATTATATTGCAGTTGCAGACCGTAATTTAAAACCATGCTCAGAATTATAGTTTGATTTCTAGCTAACATACAACAAAAACTTACACTTGAAACTGTTTTCGATTTTTGTATTTGTATAGGCATGATCGGTCGAAGGCTGTAGAGATATTAGTGAAGGATTTGAAAGTGTTTGCTACATTTAACGAAGAACTGTTCAAGGAAATCACACAGCTTTTGACATTGGAGAATTTTAGGTACTAATTTAAGTTTAAGTTATTTTTTTTTACACTTTCAAATTTGGTTTGTAAGATGCAGTCATTGAGTTTCTGTTATTATAGGGAAAACGAACAGTTGTCTAAGTATGGTGATACTAAGTCTGCGCGGGCAATCATGTTGGTTGAGCTTAAGAAGCTGATTGAAGCAAATCCCTTATTTCGTGACAAATTGCAATTTCCTAACCTTAAAAACTCGAGGTTGAGGACACTCATCAATCAAAGGTAATTTTTTTTCTATGTCCAAGCATCTTTGCTATTAAGTTGTTCATCTTTGTTAAGATTTGCATTGAAGATATACAATTTCTAGCAGTTGATTAGGCTGTGTTCTTTTGACAATGAACCTTTTTTTGTATTCCTTCTTTTAAAATAAATTACAGCTTGAATTGGCAACATCAACTTTGTAAGAATCCACGTCCAAATCCTGATATAAAAACTCTTTTTGTGGATCACTCATGCGGACAACCAAATGGTGCACGAGCTCCTTCACCTGCTAACAATCCACTATTAGGATCCTTACCAAAGGCTGGTGGATTTCCTCCTCTTGGTGCTCATGGGGTGAGCTTCTTTTGATATCACAGGCTTCGTTAAGCGTCTCTTTTATCTTTGAATTCTTATTATAATGCTGGAACTTTCTGTGCTTTGTGTGTACAGCCTTTCCAACCTACTCCGGCACCAGTGCCAACACAGCTCGCTGGTTGGATGTCAAATCCTACCCCTGTAGCACACGCTGCCGTTTCTGGTGGAGGAGCTATAGGTCTTGGTGCTCCATCAATGCCCGGTAATACACTATTTCTCTTTCTATTGTTTTCCAACTCTTTTATGTTAGTCTGTCGTACCAAGAATGAATAGACTATCTAATATCTATGAAGCACACACACACCAAACACAACACTGACACTGATAATAATTTCAAAAAATATATTAGTAATTGAATGTAACTACATGTGTTGGTGTCAGACACCTGTCGCGCGTTCAATCTGAACTACATTTAATTTTTGTTTCTCTGCCATGTTTAGGTGCTTTGAAGCATCCTCGGACGCCTCCTCCTAATCTTTCTGTTGATTATCCATCTGGAGACTCAGATCATGTTGCTAAGAGAACAAGGCCAATGGGAATAACAGATGAGGTAAATTTGAATTTACTTGTAGACAGAACACTAGAATTGACACCTACGATTATGCAAGTTTTGACATTGGACCCTTCAAGTTTTCCTGATATCTATCACTTTATGTAGGTAAATCTACCTGTCAATGTGTTGTCGGCACCATTCCCAGGGCATGGTCATAGTCAGGCTTATAATGCACCTGATGACTTGCCGCTGCCAAAGGCTGTCATGCGAACTCTGAATCAAGGTTCATCTCCTATGAGCATGGACTTCCATCCAGTTCAACAATCTTTACTTCTAGGTTGTCTTCTATTCTAAGGCCTTTGGATAATGTGTTTTTTTTTTTCCTTCCCGTCAAATTACCATCTTACTAAGTTTTGCTATATCCAATGTCAGTTGGTACAAATGTGGGGGACATTGCATTATGGGAGGTGGGTACTAGGGAGCGGTTGGTCTCTAGGAACTTCAAAGTTTGGGATCTTAGTGCATGTTCAATGCCATTTCAGGTCTTCTTTTTAACCTTCTGCCTTTAAATGAAGTTTTTGATAAAAATTTGTGATGAATACTTAGACTTTTGTAAGCTAGCCGTGACTGAAGAGAAAACTAACTGTGATCAATTCAGGCTGCTCTTGTCAAAGATCCAAGTGTTTCTGTTAACCGTGTGATTTGGAGTCCTGATGGCGCTTTATTTGGTTAGTTGAAAACTTTTCTAATTCTTCAATGTTTCATAGAATATATACTTTCAAATGTCAACTCAACCGACCCAATTACCAATGTCTTGGATTTGTTCAATTAATAGGAGTTGCTTATTCGAGGCACATTGTTCAAATATACTCTTATCATGGTGGGGAAGAAGTTCGGCAGCACTTGGAGGTACACACTCATCCATATATATTCTTCCTCCGGTCTTGAATATATTCACACTCATCCACTTGGAGGCACACAAATACATACATATATAGTTATATATACAGATAGATATATGTATTGTTATTATTGTTTTTAATGTTAATCTGTTTTGTAGATTGATGCTCATGTTGGTGGAGTAAATGATCTAGCATTTTCCCACCCGAACAAGCAACTGTGTGTGATAACTTGTGGTGATGATAAGACCATTAAGGTGAGTTTGTCAAATCACGAACTTGATTTACTGAAGTCAAAGAGATCAATATGTTCCTAAATCCTAACTAAGTTATGTAATTTAATAAGGTGTGGGATGCTGCTTCGGGAACAAAGCAGTATACATTTGAAGGTCACGAGGCTCCAGTTTATTCAGTCTGTCCGCATTACAAAGAAAACATTCAGGTAGAAATTAATTTAACATCTTTGCGGAGAATGTCTTGAGTTGGCACAATTCTTTAATAATGTTGGTATATGTCTCATTTTGCTGATTTTCTGGTTGGTTTTCTAGCCAATAATTCTTATGCTGTGTATGTTGTAGTTCATCTTTTCAACAGCGCTAGACGGAAAAATAAAAGCATGGTTGTATGACAATTTGGGATCTCGTGTTGATTATGATGCTCCTGGTCGATGGTGCACAACCATGGCTTATAGTGCTGACGGTACAAGGTCAACATTCTCAACCATAGCTCCTTTGACTTGCGGAATATTCCTGCACAGTTGAAATATACTTCCTATTTTTTGTCACTCTATGTTCAAATGTTTTGACTGTGAATGTATTATTATAGGCTCTTTTCATGTGGGACAAGTAAAGACGGAGAATCCTCTATTGTGGAGTGGAATGAAAGTGAAGGAGCTGTGAAAAGGACTTATCAAGGATTTCGTAAACGGTCTTCAGGCGTTGTGCAATTTGATACTACCAAAAATCGATTTTTGGCTGCCGGCGATGATTTCTCGATTAAATTTTGGGATATGGATAATATTCAGCTTTTGACAACCGTTGATGCTGATGGGGGTCTTCCTGTAAGTTCACTACTTTATTGTAAATTAAAGAACCGATTGCTAAAAATATTGGTTGCTAATTCTTTTCTGGTCTTATCTCTAGGCAAGTCCACGTATTCGTTTTAACAAGGAGGGAACTCTTCTAGCCGTCTCAGCAAATGATAATGGAATCAAAATTATAGCTAATGCTGAGGGTATTCGTTTATTGCGTACATTAGAGAATTCTATGTACGATGCATCCAGAGCATCAGAATTAGCAAAGGTATAAAATAGATGCAAGTAAAGCAGCTGCCTCAGCCTTAGGCCTCAAATTTATTTAGGCTTCAAATATATATTTTTATTTGTTTAATAATATTGATTTTATTAGTATTAATTATTTTAGGTCTCAGTGTAAATTTCACTTATTAATTTGGTTGCGAATTTGCACCAAAATATTTAGTAATCAATCATTTGAAAGCATTCAATATTTGTTTTTATGGTGTTAATATTGTAAAAATTAATTAGGCTTTAAAGGCCTCTAATTTTATTGTTAGTTTTTAAAGGGCCTCGTTTCAAATTTTACTTTGGGCCTCTAGATTTATTGGGCTGACCCGAATTAATAAATCGCAATCTAACACGATGTCTTGCGCAGCCTACTATAAATTCAATGTCTTCTGCTGCCGCTGCAACTAGTGCTGCCCTAGCTGAGAGAGCTTCATCTGCCGCAGCTATTGCTGGAATGGTTTGTGATCTTATCCTCTTAATTTTCGCACATTACTCGCAGCTTTTTTCTTACATTATTGTTAGGATTGTTATTGTTAGTTGATTGATTAATTAACTCTTATGTCAAAAAAATGTCATCAGAACGGTGACGCTAGAAACATGGGCGATGTTAAACCTAGAATAAGTGAAGAATCCAACGACAAGTCAAAGATATGGAAGCTCACTGAAATCAACGAACCATCTCATTGTAGATCTTTGAAGCTGCCAGAGAATGTTAGAGTAAACAAGGTAATTCTAAATTATCAAATACCCTCCCATGGAAGTTTTACTAATCAAATGCAAATAGTGAAAAAATAATGCATCCTTAATCATTTTATGCAAAATTACTGTAATCTCTAAGTATGGATCATAAAATAATACTGTATAATATAATAATTGCTATTGTTGTTCTGATTTTGTGACAGATTTCGAGGTTGATCTATACAAATTCTGGTAATGCTATTCTAGCGTTAGCATCAAATGCCATTCACCTTCTCTGGAAATGGCCGCGAAATGATCGTAATTCATCTAGCAAGGTGTGTGAACATGTGAAGTTTCTTTTGGTCAGACTACTATTATCTTTTCAGAAAGTGGTAATCGGAATTTATAATTATTAAATTTTTTTAAAAATTCTGTAGGCCAACGCCTCTGTGCAACCTCAGTTGTGGCAACCATCGAGTGGCATCCTGATGACTAATGACATTGCTGATAGCAATCCTGAAGATTCCGTTCCCTGCTTTGCTCTGTCGAAAAATGATTCGTATGTAATGTCTGCATCAGGAGGGAAGATATCCTTGTTCAACATGATGACTTTTAAGGTAACCTTTATGTTGTAAATATTGTACATTTGTAATACGTGTATTCGGCTCATTAATCAGACTCATAGGTTAGAATATTCTTTTTAAACGAATTAGTATCTGTACACGATTCACAACTTTGAAATCTATCAGAAATATTTACAACACTTTATGAGCCTAATCAGTATTCAAGACTATGTTTTGCAATTATTCCTAATAATCAATTTGTTGTAACCTTGTTGTATATGTGCAGACGATGACAACTTTCATGCCTCCACCACCTGCTGCTACCTTTCTTGCTTTCCATCCTCAGGACAACAATATTATTGCTATTGGCATGGATGATTCCTCCATTCAGATATACAATGTCCGTGTTGACGAGGTAACACTACTGTCTATAAACAATTTCTAATCATATTTGAGATCTATGAAGCACAAACACATACACTGAGCATGACACTAACGCCTAACAACAGTAATAATTTAAGAAGGAAGTGATTGAATGTAACTACATATGCATGTGTCATGTCGGTGTCAGACATCATACATGTCTTCAATCCGAAGTGTCAGTGCTACATAGTTTGAGATTAGTGTTAATGCAAAGTTTTTTTGCAGGTTAAAAGTAAACTCAAAGGTCATACAAAAAGAATAACTGGTCTTGCTTTCTCCCATGTATTGAATGTTCTTGTTTCATCTGGTGCGGATGCTCAGGTAATGATTTTCAAATATAGACCTTTCTTCAGAATCTTGTTTTTCTATGATTAGATTGCATTGAATTGAAAGAACGTCTATAGATCCCTTTTGAGTATACAATTGGCAATGCAATTTTGTGAGGTTACGATATATAGAGTTGTGTTTGACATCTTTTTGTTATGTAGATTTGTGTGTGGAATACTGATGGATGGGAAAAACAGAAGACCAGATTCTTGCAGCTACCTCCCGGTAGGACTCCATCAGCGCAGTCAGATACGCGTGTACAGTTTCATCAGGATCAGATACAGTTCTTGGTTGTGCACGAAACTCAGCTTGCCATTTTTGAAGCAACTAAGCTAGAATGTCTGAAGCAGGTTTGCCTTTTGAGTTCAATGTGCTATTTAATTGATTTCATTATATTTTTTATTGTCTCATATATGAATATCTGGATTTATAGTGGGCTCCAAGGGATTCTTCTGCACCGATATCGCATGCAACATTTTCGTGCGACAGCCAGCTGATATATGCAAGCTTTTTAGATGCGACTGTCTGTGTATTTAATGCTTCAAATCTCAGATTACGATGTCGTATCAATCCTTCTGCTTATCTTCCTGCAAGTGTTAGGTAAGGCTTGAGCAGTTATTTGACTTCTTTTCCTTTTGAGTTGTAATATGTTTTTGTCCTAATTGTTTTGTTTTTACTTGAAATTTAGTCTATGTTGAATTAGTCCTTGTAATATGAGAACTATATTGATTTTAGTTTAGTCCTAAAGATGTTAAGAGTCCCACGTTAGATAAGAAATGACCTAGGCGTCTGTCACCTCACCAGTCAGTTTTGTAGGGTTAAGTTAGGACAACCCTAATCCTAAGAGATATGGCATCAATTTTTTTTTATGAGAATCAATTCAAACATAAACCAAATATCACATGAACTATATCAAAACAAGTAGGGCTAAAAGCAAATTTTTAAATTTTTCAAGGATTAAATCAGACATGAAGCCTTTTTATATATTTATAATAATCTTTCATGTGTTTATATGCAGCAGCAATTCAAATGTACAACCACTAGTAATTGCAGCACATCCGCAAGAACCAAATCAGTTTGCTGTAGGACTATCTGATGGTGGAGTTCATGTGTTCGAGCCACTCGAATCCGAAGGCAAATGGGGTGTGCCACCTCCGAATGAAAACGGATCAGCAAGCAATAATGTAGCAGTAGCTACTTCAGTTGGACTTTCTTCAGACCAAGCACAAAGATGATATTATGATGAATTGAATCCATTTTCAGCCAATAGACAAGTTTCTTTTACATACTTGACTTGTTGGTCATTTTCATGAACTCAAATTCATCAGTACTTTAGTTTATGCAGTTGGATTCTATCTAAATTAGTTGATCCATTACTCTTTATTTATGTTCTAATGAAGCATAATCATGTCATATGCTGGAACAACTTATTTGGTTGAAACCAAAACAACATTGTGATCTGCCGATAGATGCGATTTTTTTTTTAAGTTTAATTTAATGCTACAGATGTAGAAATTTGTTTGACTATGTTTAAGATGTTTCATTAGATTGGTTTAATCCTACCTTAGTGCCTTTTATTAGCTCTATTCAAGTCTTGCATGTAAATTTTGCTACCAGGCCAAACTTAATCTTCCTATAATAATTTTTTATAAGGTATTGAGATTGAGGGGTCCTGATCGTCTGCGGTCAGAATAATACCGCATTTGTGTAGCTGGACATTGGTAATTGTTTGATTAAGATTAGACGGTTCATATTTAAGTTTGGTATTTTTAAATTTAAATTAAAAATTAAAGTATTGTTTTATTCTTTTTCTGGACCATCTAATCAAGATTGAACAACTACCAATACTAATGTGTTATAATTGTGATTGCGTTGAATATATTTTCATATTGAAATGGTCTTGTAAAAAAAAAAAAAAAAACATGAACGTAAATATCTTGTCTTAGTTTGAGTTTGTATGAAAAGTGTTGTACTTTGTAGTTTGTACTGTGTTTCATAAAATAAATAAAATTGTACTGTATATTTATCAATCAGTATGAATCAACAATTTTAGCCTATCTTTAGTATCACGGTGGATATGTCAGAATTACGGTAATTTGCCGTAATTTTACAGAAGCTGCAGAGTATAGCTTATGTAAAATTATGGTGAATATCCACTGTAATACCAAACATGTATTACCGTGATTTTGATATATCCACCGTGATACCAAAGATGCACTAAGTTGTAACTTGTATGTAACATCTTTATAGTGTGGATATACTGTATACTGTAAATGAATTTGAAGATAAAACAAATTTCATAATTTTATTTTGTCAATTTTGTGGATGTACTGTAGTCTTTCACTTCACAGTGTAGCTAGTGAGTGTACTTTATTATCCACAAGAAGCATTTTTTGGTCAGTGTAGTGTGTGCAGAATTAGATGCTGTAATTTTTTGTTGCAGAAATTTTGATTAAACACCATAAATTATTGCTGCATTTCAGTTTGTGAGTGTGACCTCTTTCTGACACAGGGTAGGGTCAAATATGTTAAGTTATTTTCATGTACCTTCTTCACAGCCAATAATGTCACAGTGCCAGGGTCTCGTTCAGCGTTCAGATATGTTGCTTTCAAAATAAGAGAGAAAAATGACAGTTTTAAAACTATAATTTGATATAAGACCAAAAAAAAAAAGTATAATTTGATAGATTGAAAATAATTTAAAAACTACAGTACTTGTTCATATTTCTAAAATTCATGGTTAAAAAAGGAGTAAGAAAATGAGTGATAGAAACATTTCATAATTTATTTTTCTTTTATTGTACTACTCCACTAGTAGTATTAAGTATTAACATTGTTTTTTTTTTTGACAGTAGTATTAACATTGTTTTTGTTATTTACTAAAACAAATATTCATTCATTTAAATTAATAAATTATAGAGTACATCATAAATTTTATATCATTCAATTTAAAAATGATAAATTTATGAACAAATTCACAACATCAAAATTAATAGCAAAATACCTATTTTTTGGTAATGAGAAGTGATATGATTAGCTTCTTGTTGTCTATTTCGAAAGAACAAAATAATATATTGTTTGTCCGTAAAACATCACCTGTTGAAGGGTTGATGGTTTTTTTTTATTTTTATTTATAAGCATTTTGTTGGTGTATTTAACCAGTCAAATACCAATTCAATTGATTAATGAAGACTTCTAACGTCTATTTGTAAATTGTAAAGATTTTTTTTCAATGGTTGAAGTCGCACATACATAGCTTTGATTATGATGTTAATTTGTGGTGGTCTAACCCTTTAGTTGTTTAAGGGATAGTGTAGTATAGTACCAAATGATTTGTGAGGTGAAGCAGTTTTAGGTGAATCCGTTTTAATTCCTGCGTATTAATTAACTTAATGTTTTAAAGTTCTCAATTTTCAAACACCAGTTCATATTTTCAAAGATTTTTTTTCTGTTGCTTGTGTTTCAAATAATTTAACATTATAATTTTTTGATTGCACAACTTTTGTTCATGAACATAAGAATATCAATAAATTTATTTCTGTTGAGTACTCTCCAACCCATAATAGATAAATATTTTGATCCAAAAAACTAGAAAATGTCTACAGATGTCACCTTCTTTGAAAATAAACTTTTTTTTTTCTTTTGTTAATACTTATCTTTAAAGGGGAAACTTAAAAAAAAAACTCATTTCAAACGGAGAATATAAGTTTTTTAAATAACGTGTCATATCACACAATTCTAAGACTTGTATTTTTGTACCAACAGAAAATGGTTATGATTTACTACGTGAACCTACTCTTTCTATGCTTAAGGAACTTTTATCACACAATTGACGATTGGTTTGGTTGTGCAATTTTTTATTTAGCCTGAATTACGTTGAATGCAAAGATGTTGAGTCAAAATCTTTTCCCTGATTTCTTTGACCATCTATCATGGAATTTGTCTATGATAGTTTTGTAAATTGCTCCAACTAAAATCACCAGCAGATTGATTTGAGCAAATTTGCCCAGCAAATATTGAACTCTATAGTTAGGTTGTTATATCTGGACATGTCTCTTTCTTTTATGTCTTTTTTTCTTCACTTTTTTATGTTTTAATTGTACCTTATGAATAGAAATCGTGAGGATTTCTAGATTGAACTTGACGAACACAAATTTGACACTTGCATGTTACATTTCTAGTTATGTTATCATCAGTCCTAAAAACTAAATATTTTCTTACAATAAAGACTAGAGAGAGTAATCAAGTCCAATCATTCAACAATTTTTTACCTTTAAATTTTAAAAGTGCGGCAAATATACTGTAGCATCATATTCTTTTACATCATATAATATACAACAACATGCACACAAACACCTACAACTACAACCCTTCGTACCACAGGGAGGCAATTCATACCTTCCACAAAACCATTAGCCTATGTACATTTTGAGATTGTCCTCTCATGCTTTTCTAGCATGTCAATATTATTCATTATATACACATATTAGTATATGGCCCTAACCAACTACTCGGGCCTAAAGCTTACCAAGTTTGGGAGGTGTATTGATTTAAATTTCTTTATATCGTTTGCCGTCACCCTACATGACTCCAATGTCAGAGATCTCAAGTTTTTCAGTGTTTTCAAATGCGGCAGTCCAGCAGAGGTGATGCGTGAATTTGAAAGATTCAAAGAAACCAATGAAGTGAGCCCTGAAATTGTGACCATAAACATGTGAGCACCAACAAATATATCTAATTACAATGAGTTTGGCATAAATAAGAGTGGAGCTTGGATATCTTTTGCTATGTTCACATTGGGTAGTTGGTAACAATAACATATCTAATTTTCATCAAAACCAAAAAATTTCACATCCCTACTGCAGGAATTCGAATGAAAAGTCATACATTTCCCGACTATAAGCACCATGAACAACCAACTAATTGTTTGTTGCATTTAGGACTTTCAGAAGCAGACACCCTTAAGCAAAAAAACATCAATTCAAGTTTAATCAAAGATCCAAGCCCTAAAACTTCCTTTTCATATTCGTACTTGGCTATTTAGGTTTTCAACATGAACAAGATAAGCGAAGCAAGCAAAATGAAACCACGTGTTTGCCAAACAAAAATAAAGGCCCAGAAATTTACCAGCAATTAACTCCACTGTTTTGTCCGTAAGGCAGCTGTTTTGTGATAAATTTAAGCACATTAGCGAAGAAAGCTCTTTGATATTTTTCACACCAGCATCAGTCAATCCACCACTGCATATTTCCAAGGACCTCAGGTTTTTGAATTCTGTTTCACAATGAACAGTTAGACAAAAAGTGACTTCAAATAATAACTGACCTTGTTCAATCAAAGAACTAGCAGTGACATGCAGTTAATAATAAAGAATAAAGCTGTCCACAAGAATGGAGATTGAATTTGGAGCTTAATTATTTGACAAAATAGATTCATATCTACTGTCGATGTCAGTCAGTGCAGTTTAATTGTTTTACACGAGTCTAACAAATCTTGACTAGGACAGGGGGAGTTAAAGACGACAAACTACATACTTCAGTTGTCAAACAAATGAGATTTAGTGATCAGATCAAAACTCACGAACTCAAAACAATATATTTCAAGTAAACTAAGCAAAAGAAAAGAAAGCATATTCCAATTACATTTCAGATAAAATCAAGCTCATTCATGATGAAAAATATGTCTAACCAACATATTTCAGATATTTTTTTTTATAAAAGCAAGCAAAAATAAGTATAAGGCCAAAGTATATAAGAAAACCACAAATGTAGGCAATATATCCAAAAGTGATCACTTTGTAGTAAACAAATACTTCAATGACATGTTGCATACTTTTCAAATAATTTGTCCCAGCATCTGTGATCCGAGCGCCAAACAAATCAAGGTCAGTGAGGCCAGTCAAACCTGCATCAGCAAAATTAAGCTTAGGCCTAGAAAACCAGAGCCAGAATACTTTACGCTTAGAATTAAGCAAATTAAGCAAATATATGTTTGGAAAAGAAAAGATGGTAAGTTCGAGGAAAAACAAGCTAGAATTCATGATAATATTTTTTAAACCTCAGGTGGTTTGACATGTGTGTAGAAGATCAAGGACAATAAAGAGGATAGTAAACAGGGTAAATCGGGTCGAGGATGGTCCAAAAACTAGATGTAGAGAGAGATTAATGATAACTATAGAAGTGTGTTTGTTTCAAGGTATGCAAAAAATATTCCTGAACTAGTGCGCTTGGAATCTAAAATTCCCTAATTTGGTACAAATTTTTGAAATATATTCCTGAGTATCATGGACTCCTATGCTGTCTCCATTTCATTCCCGTGATAAAGTGTGTGTGGGAATCTATCATTTCCATGCGACCAGAAATTATTTTAAAACTCAACCAACTATAACTTCCTACTTTCACTTCATTTTATCACATTCTTTTCATATTTTTGAATCTTTTTTATTTTTGAACTAAATAAACTTAAAAATGTTATTAAGAAGAATATTATGTATTTCTTCAAAAAAGAAAAGAAAAGAATATTATGTACTTGCCAAACTAACTTATACATTCCACCTGCAAATAAAATTCTTGATAATAGCATTCCAAAGAACTTCATTACCAATAATATCATAGCCTTTTCCCGATAATAGTATTCCTAGGAACTTAAAAGTTCAAACCATCAGGAAATTTGGATTTAAATAGTCAGCCATTATACATGATCATGAAGTGTTTTGATTTATGTAGCCAACCCCGCCTAGTGGGAAAAGGCTATGATATTATTGGATTATAAAAAATAGTAGCAAATCAATCATATTGAATGAAGACGAGTACAGCTTGCGTAAGAAACCAGAAATAAAAAACCATTCTTTGAATTATAGTATTTCATAGGATCACATACTTGTAAGTGTTTCCAGTCCAGCATCAGTAATTTGATAAGCATCCAAATTAAGCGACTTCAGAGATGATAGTCCACACAATTTCCTTAAACCACCATCACTAACAACAGTGAAGGACAGATTTATTTTCTCCAGACTAGACAATCCTACAAGATATATAATAAAAGAATAATCAAAGAAAAACTAGAAACAATGTCAAGGACTATTCATAAGCAGAAATCAATGCCCAATGTGAGACACAATAAGAAAAATGATCAGCAATAATTTTAGTACATGAAAGCAGATAAATTTTCAACCAGAAGTTTCCCATTCAAAGCAGATAAATTTTGCAAATAATAATTGTCGGAACTAACCTGATAAATGCCCTAGGCCATTGTTTCCAACTTCCGTATCAGACAATTCCAGGCAGATCAATTGCTTATGACCTAAAAGCATTGTGAAGAAAATATAAGTCACTTACTTACACTTAAGATAGAAATGTGCATTTACAATGACAACAAATAACATGCAACATAGTTGTTCTTTAAATTAATTATGTGCAACCAATTATGTCAACTACTAAGTAGATAATATGCCAAATTACTCATATTTACTGTGGGACCCACAAAAAATCTCCTTGTTCAGAGAGAAATGGAGAAATATGAATTTTGTCATTTTTACACTTGTTTTCTTCTTTCATCTGCCCATAAGGGTAAAACTGACTATTCATATTTCGATATTGCCTTCTACTCAATGCTCCATTCATCCATACAAATAGAGATGATCTAATATTTATTTCTTTATGTCTATCCACCCAATCAACATGCAAGCTCCGCCTAATCTCTCTTCAATTTCTTTATTTCCTATCCCTTTTGTCAACCAAACTAAGTGTACAAGAAAAGGAAAAACGAATGAATTCAAGGATCTACCTGCCAAGTTCACCAATCCTTCATCACCTATCTTACATGAATCAAGGTTCAAGCTCTCCAACTTTGTCATTCCTACATAAAAATACACATAGATTTGTTAGATATAATCATCCTCTTCCAAATATAATACCTATCTTTATTCTACTCTAGTAAATAGGTGTCACATTTTTCTTTTATTTCTTTTACCAGTGCAGACATATTCTGCACTCAGAAGTAAATAGTTTGTACAAAATAATTTTATTTTCTTTTAATTATCTATATTTATATAATTGCATTTGTATACACTTATTTGGAACTGTTTATTTGGGGCATTTGGCATTAAATTATGATTTCACATCATGCACTCATAGAAAAGGTGCCAGTTTGCTCCCTAGCTGGCCATATATATAGCGTGGGGGGTTAAAGAGAGGATTGAGTCAATATTTTAATCACCTTTCAAATGAGCTAAACATGTATCTCCTATGTCATTAAACCCCAAGTTTAATACTTTCAACTTTTCCAGTCCTGTAAATAAACCAAGGTAATGTTATCAATGACATTCCCTCGATAATTGGTATGGAACCAAAAAGTATAAGCGTAGAACCTAATAAGGCCCGACTGAAAGAATTAGCTATAGAATTGTCAACTTACTCGAAAAATTTTCACACCATCTGTCAGAAATACTGCATCTATTAAGATTCAAGTTTGACAGTGCAGGAAGTTCTGGCAGGAAACATAACAATACTAAATCAAAAATTCAATGGTATACATCCTCATTAAGTTATTTTATACTAGAAAGACATGATTAAGTTACACTTTGTACATCCAATGAACGGAGTTCACTTATAATAATATTAACAAATAGCAGCTGTTTCAAAGTGTAGCATAGGAGTCGGAGAGATAACAGGTTGCGGGTTCAACTTCCACCACTAACATTTCTGACAACTAATTAGTAATTACTAACATTTGTTATTTCAAAAAAATTAAAAGGAACTCAATGCTACTAAAAAAGAAAAAAGGTAATACTGTATATTAGAAACAAAATTTTGGTTCCTTTTGTTAAAGCATCATGGTTTGAACCCACTACTCTCCCAACTGAGAAAACTAATTTAAATGAATAATAAACAAAATCCAGATAAATATTTCTATGACTAGAATCAGATTCCCCCCCATGTTTTTTCTTACTCAAGCTTCATGAGTGATGGATTGCTCATATCAGAATCTATGTGAGTGGTATGCTCAAGACATCCTATTAAACAGCGTTTCAGCTTCAATCTTATAACACTCGCCCAGGCAAAAAAAGAAGCAAGCTTAGAGCATTCATGGGATAATGAGGTGATAATCAAAGTTATATCCTAACAAGAATTTAGTGCAATTATGCCTAAATATAAGCATAACAAAATCATCAGAGTAAGCTTAAAATTCTATGAAGGAATTCAACCTGCCAGAGAATCCAAGCATGCAGATGTTACAAGGCACCCTTCCAAATTTAACAGAGCAAGCTTCTGCAATCCTGGAATGAACCAAGACAACATTGAAATCGGAAGAAAGATAACTACCGAACAATGAAACCTGAAATTTCCTTAACAGGTAAGCAGTGTACTCCTTTGCACTGACACTAGGATGTACAACTTAATAATATCAATGTTTCAAAGGTAATTGGGAAATCATTACATTATCCAAGAAATATATTTTCTAAGAATGGATCTTTCAAAAATGCTTTCTGGCTATTACACAATTACAGCCTACGCAGATAAATATTGAGACACAACTAAGATTGAATATCTAACTGAAATTTCTAACAAAAGAACTAAATTGATCTTCAAAATCAAACATCTCTTTCTTAAAAATGAATAGTGATAATTGCAGACAGCAATATATATTCTTGAAAAGCTTTTATAGTTAGTTCAGTTGAAGAAAGCCTTATTATACAGAAATGTGGAATACACAACCACAAATATTTTGAAGATGATGAAAATTCAGGGTTGAACCTATCTGTTTCAAGCTAGATGCTCTAAGAGAGACGAATATCATAAACAAGCATTATTGTAGAGAAATAAAAAACTTATGAACACAATGACTCGTAAACTGGGTGTAAGATAATCATATAATCCCCATTGCTCTGAAACATCACAATAAAAGACAAGGCACAATACCTCTTAGAAAACTGATGCCAAAATCGGTGACTTTACTACATGAAATCTCTAGACTTGTCAAGCTTGTAAGTTCTGAAAACAAATTGAATCAAATAGATGTATAACTATTTACTAAACCATGTTTCTAATAAGATGGCAATGATTTTTTCTATAAACCCAAAGGCACAGTGACAAGTATATTGTTGTCAAACACAGTTGTCACAATCTGATAGAGAAATAAATCATTTCATAAATTCTCACTCAAGACAGTTTAACTTGGGTGGAATTATGTAGGTTCTTAAAATGAAGAAGATAACCTGAATAGGAACTATTCAGTATTGGAAAATACACCAGCAGAAAGTCTCGACAACAAAACTTTGGCAAACTTTTGAGTTACTGAGATCAAAAGGATACAAGATGCAACAAACCTGATAGAGGCTTCATATCGGAATCTGTTACGCAATTACACCACTTCATATTGAGAGATTCCAACTTAGTTAAACCTGAAACATATGGACCAAATAATTTGATTGAAGTTATTAAATAATCAATTTTGGTTTTCTAACAATGCTGCACCAGCACAAATACTGTAATAGAATTATTTTTCCTCTTATCTGAGTTCTGCTTAGTTCATACAAAGACACAAATGTTATCCAGTAATAGTAAAGCTTTCCTTTTCACACAAAGTTACACATAAGCATATCTTTTGAATGTCGTATAATAACAGGAGTAGTTGAAGTTCACTAAAGGACATTGGTTAGTGAAGCTTCACTTATCACACAAAGATAAACTTTAGAGCCAACCTTGAAGATGGACAATGCCTCCATGAATCCTAGTACATCTCTCCAAATCCAACTTGACCAAGTTGACAAGACCAGACAAGGCACTTATTCCTTGAGCTGATATTGAATCATTTCTTCTAAAACTCAAACTTGTCAAGTTTGACAGACCTGGAATATTTCATTACAGATGTTGTAACCATCAGTAAAAGCAACCAATGGACAAAGCTTCTAGATATAAGTAACATCACGAGTCAAATGAGGAATTTTTTTAAAGTTATGTAACAAAAGGGCTTGGAAGAGAGGTAAACAGCATGTTATTCATCAAATGCAAAAAAAAAAAATCACTTCAGTCTCACTATGCAGTAAATGATGTCATAACGCTGTCATAAATTAAATTCAAAGAGAGACCATTTACTTATAAATCCAAGTGCTTAAGAATATTCAAATGTAGTAAATAAGAAAACACTTATTGATCTAATCAACCGCTTGAATGGTAGATGTTCTTAAAATATAAATCATTTTCCAAGAATTCCCTTTTTTAAAAACTTTTCTAAGAAAAGACATTGTAGCTATTTTAATAATATAAAAGAAATATTTTTATTAACTGGCAGCGTGAATATGCTAGATTAATTTGTGTTATCAAGAGTGAAAATAAGACAATATGTACACTCATTTCCCAACAAGGAATGGGCACAGTTTACCCAAGGAACACTAAATTTTTATTCTTAAATTTTTAAATGAATAAAGTATACATCAAGGATGCCAAGGAACCAACGACCAAGCACAAATATAAGAAATAAATGAATGTTATTCCATAACAAAGACACATATACAGGAATAGAAAGAATACCACTGATGCACTCCAGTCCACGATCTGAAATTTGGTCACAGTAATTTAGATTTAAGGAAATGAGACTCTGACAATCTTTAAGGTAAATCAATCCAAAATCAGTGACATCAGACCCAGAAAGATCTACTGAAAGTAAAGATGAACCCTGAGATGAGATGACATCCATCCAAGAATCATCAACACCAGCATATTCTCCCAAGTATAGATCCTGGCAAAAAAGCAATAAAAACTAACCACTTAGATCAAGGATACATTACGAGCCAGGTTCACAGTTCATCTAATATGATTTACCTGGAGAGCACAATCTCGGAAAGCTTCAAGAGAACCACCAGTAAGACGTCGGGAGTAAACCAAATTATTTAAAATTTGCTGACTTATATCCCGTGGAAGCATAGAAAATGTGTTATGGCTATCCACATCCTGTCGATTAAAGATTGCAGTGTGACTTGATCAAAATATAAAAAAGTCTAGACAATAAAAACTCATTGTTAAACTATACCTCGCTTATTTTCTGGACACACAAGTCCAACAGCGATGGACATTCTCCTTTTTGTACACGTAAATCCATGGATGGATAAGAAAACGATGATGTCCACCATTTTAAACTTCCAGATTTGCAATATTTCCTTGAAAATCCTCTACTAAGACTATCTTCACTATCCCGCTCTTGCCTTCTAGAACACGCTCCACCCATCGACGAAATATTCTCGTAATCAAAATATGTCATTAAAATAGAAGCATAACCCTAGTGTCATCCATTCAATAACCAAAAATGAATATATGAAACCAACTTCACCCTGTCAAAGAAAAAGATTACATTTTATTAGCCAAATTGACCATTCAGAAAAAAATTACACCTCCTGAAACAATTAACAGTTATATTTGGCATAACCAATTCATCTACTAGAGGACACTTCGAACAGCTTATTAAGACCTCTCACATGACATAAGCACTTATATATTAGTGAACTAATCAAATTACAAAGATAGCTATAAGCTGTCCTCAATAAGTAGTAATTAACTAAAATAGCTTGCAAATAATCAGTTAATTAAGCTCACTAGAGTAATAGAGGATTCAATAACACTTCTTTGAACGGTTTACTCAAAACTTAATTAAAAGCCAAACCGAAGATCAACATTGTCAAGTTAGCAAGAAAAGCCGAAAATATCACAAACCGTACCGAATCATAACAAACAGTTTCCATCATTTGTCTTATCTTAAGCAAGAATCCACAGCATATATTTATACAAACATATATAACTACAACCACATAAAACCAAACGATTCCATCACACAAGCATTAAAAGTTAAAACTAAAAGTAAAGCATATCATAAAAAACCTTACTATAAAAAGTAGAATTGAAAATCCATATCCAAAATCAACTCAAAAACAAAAACTGATTCATTCTCATAAAAATATACAAGTTAGAACAAAATAAAGAAGCTAAATAACCGAGAAAAAAATTAAAAACTAAAAAACATAATCGAGCCACAGAAACATCAAAATCTACAATTAATTTCAAACAATAATTTAAAAATGAAACAAAAAAAATACTTAAACGAAAGACAATTCTTATAAAAAAAACTGATTCATCATTCATCCTCATAAAAAATATACAAGTTCAGAGAAAAAAATAGCTAAATAATCGACAAAAATAAAATTCAAAAAAATAAACATAATCGAACCGCAGACTCCAGAATTTACAAATCAATTATAAAAAAAAATCAAAAATGAAACAGAAAAAAAAAAGCATAAACGAAATTCATCGAGGATAAAAAAAAGCTAAATAACAGAGTAACAAAAATAAACATAATTAAGCTGCAGAGACTACAAAATCTACAAATTAATTTCAAAAAATAATTCAGAAAAAAAAAACGCATAAACGAAAGATGATTCTGATGAAGTAACCGTTACCTTGACATGATCAGTGAAGAAGAAGAAGAAGGAGAAACGAAGCGATCACCGAATGGGGAAGGTGGAAAACGAAAACATGAAAGTGAGTGAAAGAAGAAAAATTAAGAGTGGCGTGAAGTGCTGTGTGTTTGTGGGGTTGTTGAAAGAAAAACCGCGAATATGACGTGGCTTGTTGCCGAGCCTGTATCCGAACCAACGATCTGATGACACGTGGTGATTATGGTTTTGGATGAGAAATGGAAGAGAAGGTAAGGAGAGATTTTTTAAGTACTTTATCCATTTGGAGGAGTAAGTGGGACCCATTTTTGGTGCCTTTCTCATTTTGTGCACGTAATGATGCAATTCTTGGCTTCATTATGCAATTTCATTACTTAATAATTAAATGCTTCGTGACTTATATACTATTCATTAAATCCACTATTTATTATACTCAATTTCCAAAATGTAAGAATTTTTTTTCTCACACGAAAAGTAAAATATGATAATTTAAAGTATGACTTTTGTGTTTTTCTTGAAATAAATTTTATAAGATGTAAAAAAAAAATTTATTGGCTATTGATTATGGGGAAAAGAAGAGAGAGAGTAAATTAAATGCAATTATTGATTTGCATTTAATTTTATGAGAATAGTTAAAAGTAAACCTTGAAAATAATTAAAGTTGATTTTTTACTTACAATTTGGAACGGAGGGAGTAATTTTTTTCTTACAATTTGAGACGGAGAGAGTAGTAAACAATCGTAACATTATTGATATCGATAAATTTTAACTCAATAATTATTAATTCATGTTATGATTTAGAATCAAACTTTTATCTTCACTAAAAAACCACTAAACACAGGTAATGAAACAGAAAGTGCAAACAAAATGTAACAAACATAAATTGATCACAAAAACCCCATCCACTTATTTTTAATTTTACATCAAACGGATTCCATATACGCCTTTTTAAGGGTGTATTTGTTTTAATATTTGTAGGCAGTAGGCACAAGAATTTTTTATTTGAAAAGAGAAAAAAAAATCCAATGCGGGCCTATTGGAGGTTAAATGGTGAATTGGTGATTGGAAAGGAGGTTAAATTGATTTTTGTGATCAATTTAAGTGGATAGGTTAAATGACGATAGAACACTCAATGCTATTACAAAGGGTGTCACTCAAACATTGTGATGAGGTCGGATACAAGGGAGTGAAGCGTGTGCTACGAAATTGCAAACAACTCAGAGAGATCAATTTGAAACATTGTCCTAGAGTAGTTGATGATATTAACGTTGACTCAATGCTATTATTAAGGTCATCATTGAGAAAGATAAAGCTTCCATCTGGGGTGGCTTGGGTAGCTCCATTGGTTTCAACTAAGAGCTAAAGGAAGGAATCAAAGGTTTGTTCAAAGTTCAAACCCTGACAGAGATGCCTTGTTTGCTGTTATAGACAATTCTAATTCTAATTCTAATTGTATTACTTTTTATTGCTTTGCCTTGAATCATATTGCTTCTTGTGACATAACCGCGATGGTTGAACCGTAATCGGGGTATATATATACTTATAATAAATTGCATTAACACATCTTATGCTTTCTTTTTCCTTTGAAAAGGGTTTATAGTCTGTTTAATCATTTGACAGTGTAAATGATGAAATCAACTTCTGTATAAAACTCTACTTTCTGGTAAAATTTATAAGTACAACTACTATTCTTATTATAGTTAAATATCCCCATTTGAAGAACAATCTCAAATCTTGGAAAAAGAATTACAAAATGCCTAATACTAATGGAAGAAATAACACTTACCATTCTCACAAACTCATCTACACGTTCACGGTACGGTACATAAAATATTCAGCCAGTTCTAGCATCATACATGAACTTGTTTATAAATAGTTAAGAAAAGATGCATGAACTATTATGTAATTAAGTGTGAAGTTCATAACTATCATATCAGATTTTCACCCCTGAGTGGATGGCAACAACTCCTCCAACTAGATTCTCATACTCTATTTTTTGAAATCCTGCATCAGCAATCATCGATGCAAATTTTTCCTGCAATTCATCAATTATAATACATTAGTCGATACAGAAAAAGATAACTCACGGCGGCTTTCTTAACATTTGAACTCTCATTAGAAAAGTTTCTGGCCAGTCCTTATGATGAATTCACATCAGAACTCTCAAGCATAATTTTGTAAACATGCATAAGCAAATTTCCCAAAATGTAAAATATAAAAAAACTCCACACAATATAGAACAGAATACACTGCTGAATAACAGGCCATAATATTGTAACTAGTTTTTACTCGTTTAATATTTTACTTAGATTTGTAATTGACACAATAAAGTGAGCATAAAATGAGTATATGTTATCTTACAGACAGCTATCAATAATTAATAATAGATGGAAGAATCATAACCTGTGGGGGAAAACGTCGGATACTTTCAACTAAGTACTGATAGGACTCCCGATCACCAGCAACCAGCTCTCCCAAGCGTGGAATCACCGAGAAAGAATACAAGTCATACCTGCAAGAGAAGAAGAATAACACCAAGAGTTATATTCAAGTATGGAAGAGGATATCTCTTTTCCCACACAACTCTCTCTAGTGCTTTGTTTATGGCTGTTTCGAAAGAGTTTTTCTTACCGATATATTTCTTATCCTCCCCCAAGACACATCAACTTTTTTTTTCCCTCTTAATACTATTCTTTTGTCAAAAAAATTAAGTTGGACTAAAAAAAGGAGATGAAAAAGTTCCATGCAACCTTGGATAATGTTTTATGTGCATGGTATATCAATTAAAGGGTTGATGTTTATTATAGTTGTACTTTCTTTCTCAAATGTGATTTATGTGCATATTATCCCTCTCTATCTTCTTTTTAACATGTCAAACACCGATAAAGTAAACATCATTCATTCAAAAGGAGAGCAAATGATACTCACAATTCTTTAAATATAGGAAGACTAACATGGCTTAGTTCAAGGCAAAGGAACCTGCCTCCATGTTTCAATACCCTGTTAAAGAAATGATCAACATAACTGCAAATTCAGCACAAACTTATTGATTGCCATTAGCTGCTAAGTCGTACAAGTTGTGGAATTTTGTAAAAAGTTCAAACCAACCTATGAGCTTCACTAAGAACTTTCTCAATGTGTGTAACATTCCTTATCCCAAATGCAATAGTGTAACCATCCATTGAATCATTTTCAAAACTCAAGCTTTCGGCATTTCCTTCCACCCAAACAAGGGAACCATCTTCTCCATAACCTATCATAACAACAATAACCTATCATAATAAGCAGAAAAACATTCACTCCTAACAAATGAAGATAAATTAAACCAAAATCCTTCATGAAAACTAGAAGTAATTGTTGAATTCTAAGGCATTCTCATTTACCCTTCGCCGCAGCCCGCTGTTTGCCAACATTCAACATGTTTGGGTTAATGTCACATACATATATCCGAGTTTCTGACTCTAGAGCATCGTTAAAACCATCTGGAAGCCCTCTCTGCTTAACCCTGTTTATGTTATCCAAGATTCTAAAAGCAACATCCCCTGTAAAATCAAGAAATTTAAGCTTGAGAAGAAAACCCTTATGCTTATTAATGATTATATGCAGCAGCAGTGTCACTTAAATTCTCTACATATTAAGATTTAAGACAATATCGGCGAGCAGAACAAAGCTTTTATGTTAAACAAAAAATTAATACGGACACCCAACGAAAAGGACTGCGCGACTAGGAAGACGGAAAGTACAACTGCTAATGATAGTCTAGACTCAAGAGATCCTCGCAATGGTTCCAACTGTTCATTGGACCACCCCATGGTTATACTTTTACAGAACCAGGTTGTCCGTTTTAGCTATATCCCTCTGAAAAGTCCATAATTCATTAACTTCTTTCAGGCACACACTACATATTTTTTCAGACTGCACCAATTTACTTCAAATTTCAATCTTTTGAAGCTTATTACAGAGAAAGTTGGCACTCTCCCATCACATTATCTGTCACTTTTAGAATACTGACTCGTCTCAAATTATTTGTCACTTAAAAGTATCAAGATAGTATTGATTACTTTTCTCTAATAATACCCTTATGTATTGGCATCTCAAACTATCATGTATTAATTTGTCTTTCTATATTTCTATCTAAACAGTTACTACTACTACTACTACTAGAAAAATTTAAATCGCGCCACTCAAAGTAACGCTTATATTCTTTAGAAACTGTAAGTTTTACAGTTTCTAAAGAATATAAATGTTACTTTGAGTGGCACAATTTGAAGATGTGTATGAAGGATGCAGACCTGTGCCACCAGCTACATCGAGATGCTTCATTCCAGGAAAAGGATTCAGCATGGAAACTAGCCTGAGAAGTTGAGAAGAAAACACAGATTAATGTCAAATCCTATGAAGAACAGACAAATACACGAACATCAGACACGGCATTGGCATGTAAACACCGGTAAAAATAATAATAGCAGAAGTGATTGAATGCAACATGTGTCAATGTCGTGTCATTATCCAATTACATAGGTCAAATCTAATCGATTAAAACAGCAAAAATAGAAAATTATTATAATTATAGAAGGGATAATGTAATGTAACCTTTCCTTCCATAATCTATGCAACCCAGCACTCATTAGATCATTCATGGTATCATAACTTGCAGCAACACTCGTAAATACATCACCGACCATGCGTGCCTTTTCTTCTTCGTTTACATGTTTGAAACCTATTTTTTTTGGTAATGTTAATCAAAACAATTTCCCAATTCTCAACAGGTTCAATATTATTTGGTTTTAACTGAAAAATGAAAATTTAAATGCAACTAACCAAAACTGGTGGCATGAGAATGTAGTAGCCTGGGAGTGGAAGATAACGCTGGAAAAAGTTTATTTCCCAACCTTTTAGTGGCTGTTCCCAAAGCCATGAATGTGATTGTTCAAAACCTAAATAACAAAAAAGAAGTTCAAATCCAATAAATAATGAAGAAAAAAAAAATCACTGTAATTGGGAAATTGTTTAAAAGTGAGAATAGAACACATGAGTAGGCATGGAAACGGGGTAGGGCAAGTTTTGCCGCCCCAATCCCCATACAAAAAACTACATTTTGCAAAAAAAAATACCCAATCTTTATGCCCTGAACTGTTTCAGTTTCACCCCAACAAAAAGCAAAATTTTAATCAATTAATCACCACAAACCAAGCAAAACCAATGTGACTGTTAGGAGACCTACATTGAGTAGATAAAAGTGTTCAATGTTGTACTTAAGTCATGAGGCTAGCCCACCTAACAAATTAGTCTTTTGGGTTGGACATTCCTTAGAGGCTCAAGTCCCAACAATTGGTGCTCTCATTGAGAGTTAGGCTACGGAAAGGGCCCACCACCGAATACTGATAGATGAGCGAAGCCACCAAAGAGAAAGGGCTACCACTAGGTTAGTGACAATAGAGGAAAGTCATCATGGACGTCGGCTTTTAAAAGGGCAGGACAATGTTAGGAGTCCCATTAGCCACATGGGTTGGTGAGTCAATACAGAGAGCAAAGTTTTGGCTTCAAATGGGCCCCTAGTGAACGGTGGGATTGGTGTCCCTCTGATTAGTCCCGAATATCGAGTTTTCAAAAAACAAAAATGTTGGGAGTTCCAGTAGATAAAAGTGATATAAGGATAATTACAATTGCAATGCATAGCAAACAAAAGAGTCTAATTTTATAAGTTGATTCACACATTACATTACATAAATACATTACCCATTACAAGTTTTCCAATTACTACATGTTTAGACTTTGCAAAACGATTCAAGATCAAACACAAGCTGAACAGGTTATGAGAATTGTCATAAAAAAAACTCTTCTATATGAAACTCGGCACACACAAAATAGAAATCACGAATAACAACACAAGACAACACACACACGTTTGATTTCCATAGAAACATTCCCACAAACACATGGTGAGCGAATAAGAAGAGCGAAGGTTGATGTTGAAAGTTAAATTATTACTGGGCAAAATCAAAATAAAAATCAAAGCAAAAGACAAAAGAAGAAGTAATGCAGATAAGAAACAAAATTAAAGCAAAAAAGAACCCACGCTATGGATGCAAGCAGAAGGTGTGACCGGAAGAGTGGCGAAGGAGAACGAATGAATGAAAGCAAAGAAGGAATCTGTGACTGTGTAAGGAAGCGGAGGCAAGGATTTGGATTCTATGTAATAATATATGTATTTGATTCTTGACCAAGTAATTAATTTTTTTAAGGTGATTTATGTATGTTGCGTCAAAAAAAAAGTATAATATTTTTTATATTTTTGTTTTTGACAAATTTTTTTTTAGACTCTTGGAGTAATTTGTGGACCATCAAAACAGTAAGCTTTCAATTGGTATCCGGCTTAAAAATAAATTTTGTCAAGAGTAAATTGTATGGCATAAATGTTGATTCCTCATTATTGACAGCCGGCTCCTCTTTTTTATCTTGCCTGGCAGATTTCATTCCTTTCAAATTCTTGGGTATACCAGTAGGGGCAAATCCTAGAAGGCAAGCAACTTGGAAACCGGTAGTCGAGACCATGAAAAATAGATTATCTTCTTGGAGCAGTCGACACCTTTCATACGGCGGTAGGATTACTCTAATCAATTCGGTACTATCTAGTCTTCCTCTTTATTTTTCTCCTTTTTCAAAGCACCAAAATGCATCATTCAACAATTGGTCCGGATTCAACGAAATTTCTTATGGGAAGGAGGTTTGAATGACAAAAAAATATGTTGGGTTAACTGGGATCATATTTGCCTACCGACGGACAAAGGTGGTTTAGGAGTAAAAAACTTGGAATTGTTCAATATCGCTTTATTAAGTAAATGGAAATGGTGATTTTTGTCTGATGGTGAAGCTATTTGGTCAAATTTGTTACGGTTCAGGTACAGACATCTTCCATCGGCAGTGCTAGGTGACAAACCCATGTTACAACGCGCCAAGGCCTCTACTTGGTGGAAGGATGTTATCGGTAAGGATAGTGGTTCCGATGCGAACTGGTTTGGTCATAATATAGGTTGTTGTATAGGGAACGAAAAGGATATTGGGTTTTAGAAATTTTAGTGGAATGGGGCTCACCTATTTAAAGACTTATTTCCTACTCTATATGAAAAGGAAGTCCACAAAGATGCTATGGTGGCTGATAGGCTCATTTCAAATGGGAAGGTAGCTTATTGGGTGTGGAATTGGAATGGTCCACTGTCTGATACAGAAGAGCATCATCTATATACTCTTAAAGATCTTTTAGTTGGTCTCTCATTACAACAAAGTTGCTCAGATCGGTGGCGCTGGATTCCAGATCAAATAGGTATTTTCTCGGTTAAATCTTGCTATAGTATTTTATTAGATCAACGTTAGGTGGACTGTGTGGACACTGACAGACTGGAAGCTCTAAAAAAATTATGGCGGAATGATGTTCCCTCAAGTCCTGGTCTTTGCTTGGCGGTTGTTGTTAGATCCACTACCAACGCGACATGCGCTTCACCGTAGAGGTATTCTGATCAACACCAATGATTTACCGTGCGTTTTTTGCACACATCATACGGAGGAGATATCACATTTATTCTTTCTTTGCCCATTCAGTAAGGGTATATGGGAAGCGGTCTCTAATTGGATTGGGAAGAGTGTCCCCTCAGATACCGTGGGAAGTGATCATTTTACAAGGTTCGGCAAATTGTTTGGGCATCAACATAAGGGGCGTATTAATCACTTGATATGGTTAGCAACAACATGGTGTACTTGGAATCTTAGAAACCAAGTGGTCTTCAATGGAGTTACTCCGGATGCTTCTACCTTGTTCGAAGACATACAGTTTTATTCGTGGTTATGGTTTAGTAGGCGCCTCGCCCCTGACTCTTGTATTATTTTTATTAATTGGTGTCAAGATCCTATGAGCTCTATTTTAAGCTCATGAACCTCTCGAGTATATTGTAAGGGCTTGAGTACCCCTAGTACTCCCTTATAATATATACTTCTTGCTTATAAAAAAAAAAATATAACTTCTAAGAAATTAATACTATTATTGTCAAAAATAAATAAATTAATACTATTATAATTGAATCTAATAAATGTCCTTAACATTTTGCATTTTATTTTTGGATTTCTAAAAGTATTTTTGTAATTTTAATAAGAGCAGGATAGATTAAATGATATTAACTTGCACCAAAAAAAAAAAAAGATTAAATGATATTAACAAAAAAAAAAAAGAACAATAAATTATTAGTATTAACAAAAATAAAAACCCCTCCCAACAAAAAAAAAGCAAAACCCCAATCTCAGCAGACACGTTTTGAATAGACACAATAGATTTATTTATGTGAAAAACACAAGACCGAAATTCAAATCACAATAGACCAGAGCAAAACGCATGTTGAGAGAGTGAACTAAGGTAGAAGAAGAAAACACAATAGACTAACAGATCTGTTTTAAAGTAGCAGACGAAACTCAAGCTCTGTGGGAAAGAAAGAAGACACACAAAGAACAAGAACAACAAAACAAAATGTCTAGCGAACCCGATTCAAAAAAACAAAAGATGTCGAGCGAAGATGATGTTTTCATTGGAGCAATTGATCAAGGAACAAGTAGTACCAGATTCATAATCTATGACAAGTCTGCTAAGCCAATTGGATCTCATCAAGTTGAGTTCACTCAGTTATATCCACAAGCAGGGTAATTATGTCCACCCCATCTTTGTTTTTGTTGTAAAGTTTTGTTCTTTTGATTGAAAATTTGTATGGGTTTGTTGTTTTCACTGTAAAGTTTTGTTCTTTGTTTGAAAATTTTGATGGGTTTCTAGCATTGTTTTCATGGTAAAGTTTAGTTCTTTTTATCAAACTTTGATGAGTTGGTAATTATAGACAAATCTCATCTTTGAGTTCATTGGAGTAAACCATAATTTCATTGAGCTTTGTAGAAATAGTCCTGAATGTATGGGATTCTCAAATGTGCATTTAGTTAGTGAGCTGGTTTGAGAAAAATGACACAATTTAGTGTAATCATACTATAGAATTCAGCACATTTGAGGATGCTTATGTAATTTTGAAACATACCTAAATGTGATTTCTGTTAGTTAGTTTGATTCTCAAATGTGCCTTTAGTTAGTTAGCTGGTTTGATCCTCAAATGTGTTTTCATGTAGTCGGTTTGATCCATACAATTAGTTATGAAGCATGGACACACACACCTCAACACCGGTAATAATTTGAGAAAATGACATAATTCAATATAATCATGTGTCGCTGTCATGTCCGACACTGAGACACACCTAACCCGAGGAGTGTCCGTGTTTCAATGACAATTACTAATAAAAGACACATTGAGGATGCTTATGTAATTTTGATACATTCTGAGTTTATAATAACTATTTAGTCTTTTCATTGTGGTTTTTTGTTGTTTTGATGAAACTTTTGCTGGGTGTGTAATTCTGGCCACACCCCATCTTTGTTTTAACTTTAAAGTTTTGTTCTTTTGATGAAAATTTTGATGGGTTTGTATTTGATTTGGAAGGTGGGTGGAGCATGATCCAATGGAGATATTGGAGAGTGTCAAGGTTTGTATTGCTAACGCAGTGGACAAGGCAACAGCCGATGGATTCAATGTGGATAAAGGGTTGAAGGCTATTGGTCTCACCAATCAAAGGGAGACCACTCTTGTTTGGAGCAAATCAACTGGCGCTCCTCTTCACCATGCCCTTGTTTGGATGGATGTTCGCACTTCGTCTGTTTGCAGGTCCTCCTTTTTCCCCCCTTTTTTTTCTTTTCCTGAATTGATGATGGTTGATTTGAGTTAAGGAAATCACTTCATTATATTTTCTTGCATATATAAATGAATCTTTGCATGTTTAAGAGTACAATTCATTGGGCTAGGAGACTATAAAACACTGACACATACAAGGACGCCGAACACAAGTGATTGAATTTAACCATGTGTCAGATTAATGTGATGGTAATTCTGTCTTTGAGCCATAAGGATCATATGATTTCATTTCAAATGAACTCATCATTTTAATGTGGTGGTAATTCTGTCTTTGAGCCATAAGGACCTGTTTGTGCAATGTTCTAATTATTTCTATCAATCTATCAAGTGCTCAGTTTTTGTTGTTAGTTTCATGGTTGAAGTTGGTGGACTATTTCATTCCTTTGTTGCTATCATTAGAAATGTCATTGATTTTATTATTATTTTGAAACAGAAGACTTGAAAAGGAGTTATCGGGCGGCAGAAGTCACTTTGTGGAGAGTTGTGGTTTGCCGATCAGCACATATTTCAGTGCTTTGAAGCTTCTTTGGTTGATGGAAAACGTGGATGCTGTCAAGGAAGCAATTAAAAAAAAGGATGCATTGTTTGGAACGGTAGACACTTGGTTGATATGGAACTTAACCGGCGGGGTGAAAGGAGGATTACATGTCACCGATGTTTCAAACGCATCCCGAACGATGCTGATGAATTTAAAAACTCTAAACTGGGATGAGTCCACTTTGAAAGCACTCGCGATCCCTCCTGAGATTTTGTCAAAAATTATTAGTAACTCGGAGGTTATAGGAAACGTCGCTGCTGGATGGCCAATTCCCGGCATCCCGATCTCTGGATGTTTAGGCGATCAACATGCGGCAATGCTTGGACAAGCGTGCCGTAAAGGTGAAGCCAAAAGTACTTATGGAACAGGTGCTTTTATTCTACTGAATACCGGTGAAGCTGCAGTTGAATCAAAGCACGGCCTTCTATCAACCATAGCCTATAAGCTTGGTCCCGATGCTCCAACCAACTATGCACTCGAAGGATCTGTTGCTATTGCTGGAGCTGCAGTGTAGTGGCTTAGAGACAATCTTAATTTTGTTTCAAATGCTGCAGAGATAGAGGCTTTGGCGTTAGAGGTTGAATCGAACGACGGTGTTTACTTTGTTCCCGCTTTCAATGGGTTGTTTGCTCCGTGGTGGCGTGATGATGCTCGCGGTGTTTTAATTGGACTCACAAGGTATACCAGTAAGGGTCACATTGCTCGAGCTGTGCTGGAGAGTATTTGTTTCCAAGTGAAAGATGTGATAGACTCGATGCACAAAGACTCTGGAGCAGAGCAATCCATGAAAGACGAGTTTTTGCTTAGGGTTGATGGTGGTGCAACCATTAACAACCTGTTGATGCAGACGCAGGTTCGGTTAATATTTTGATCATATGATTTTGATTAATTTCAAGGATTATTGCAATTACATTCGTAGCATAGTTTCTGATTTATTTGATTTGATTAATTTCAAGGATTATTGCAATTACATTCGTAACATAGTTTCTGATTTATTTGAGGTTCTTTGTATGTGCTTAGGTTGATCTTTCATCAAAAGTGCTTACTTCACTAATCTCGTGACTCGTGATATGCAGTTACATAGATTAGATTACTGTTTTTTAATAGACAAATATTAGTTGTTAGCTAAATTTTTGATATAGTCTGACATAACCTTGGACTTGTTTGGATTTGCAACTTAGTTAAGAGCTTATTGCATAAGCACTTATCATATACTGTAAGTGCTTATGTTTAAGCTAATTCTATAACAAAAGATAAAATAAAGTCAAATTGTTTTCATTTCATTAGCTATCTTGGAAAGCATATGAAAATAAGTTGAAAACAAAACAACTTGATAGAATGATACTGGAAATGTTTACCTTGATAGAATGATAAGTTGATACAAAAACTTGGTTGCATTTCTTCGCATTGATGATAGAGTTTTTGTTGATAATATTGAACAGGCGGATTTGCTGGCAACTCCAGTAGTCAGACCTGCAGACATCGAAACAACGGCACTTGGAGCAGCCTATGCAGCTGGATTAGCCGTCGGGGTTTGGAAAGAAGATTACATTTTCGATTCAAAGGATAGGCTACAAAATGCAAAGGTTTTCCATCCTTTAATGGCCGAGGATTCAAGGAAGAAGAAAGCAGATTCTTGGTCCAAAGCTGTTAGTAGATCTTTTGACTTGGCTGATCTTTAGTCTTCAATTTGGGCCACTATCCTTTAATTGTAAATTTCTTATAGGAAAGAACATATTTGTCTTTTAGATGATGTTAGATTAACTTTTTTTGTTTTTGAAATCAAACTGATATTGAATTAATTAAGAGATATTCTTTACTTTGAATTCTCTCTGTTATTTTTTTAGATAAATTTTCTTTATTATTTATTTTGGTTCATAGAAGGATTGGAAACGGTGACAGTACGTTGTTTTGGTCGCATAGATGGCTCGGTAGTTGTACTTTAAAAGCGAGATTTAATAGATTTGTATTCTGTTACTGTTAACAAATATGCTTCGGTGTCAGATATTTTATGTCACGAGTGTGCCAGATGGAATCATTGTTGGCAGAGAAGATTATATGCCTGAGAGGAGGCTCAACTGATGGAGTCAGAAGAGTTGCTAGCTGGTGTGTCTGTGAGTGCAGCTGGTTTTTCTGTTAAATCTGCATATAATTTGCTGCAAGAGTTACTGCAATGCTTATAAGAAGCTCTGGAAGTGTTCAGCACCATCAAAGTTTGTTATTCATGGATGGAGTGTTCTTAATAGAATCGCGACGAAGGAAAATTTTATGCGTGTTTTGTATGTCTGATGTTGAGAGTTGGAGTTGCAATCATATATTATTCTCTTGTCTGTTCGCGTATGGTGTGTGGACTTCTATCTATAGGTTGCTGGGGTTTGAAGGCGCATTTGATTGGGTGGATTCACGCTATAATGCTAGGTCCGGATTATGCAACAATGTGTCTTTATGATTTTAGTGTGTTGGCTATTTCATTGTATGCTATGCAAATCTTTATGTCATTTGCTATCTATCCGACTTTCGAGCACATGATTGGGTGGATTCACGCTATAATGCTAGGTCCGGATTTTGTTGGTTGTGTCAGGAATTATGGCTTAATACATTTCTATTGCCTCTATATATAATAGGACGAGCATTTATAACTATTGATTACAAATATTCTATGTCTGATTTTTTAAATGTATTATAGGACTGGAAATATATACAATTAAGGAGAATCAAATTATTCCCTTATTAACAGGTTGTAAGGGTTGAGTACTCTTTATACTCCCTATAATAATATATATATTTGCTTATCAATTTTTTCCCTCTCTTTGTAAAGAAAAAAGCACATAATAATAAACCAATAAAAATGGAGAGAAGTAGAAAAATGAGTGATTATTATTACTACCACTAGGACAAACATCTAAAAATAAGTCTTTATCCTTTATCCATAAAAAATATAAAATAAATATTAATTTTTATCGTTCATTTAGTACGACACTGTGATATGAAATAAATTCACAATCACCCACTCTATATTTTTAAAACTTATGTGTGTATGAATTTACGGTGGCTTTCACATTTCATTTATCTACAACAAAAAAATCACATCACTTTATATTTCTTTTTTTGTTATATATTCTTAATTGCTCATCTAATTTCTCTCTTTTCCTATCTCAATCCTCCAATCTGTCATTGTCTTCCTTATCATGTTCTCCTTGGCATTGCACATTTTATTCTTCATGAAATATATTGAATTATTTGTTTAAGAAAAAAATGTGTTGACGGTCTATGCATTCACCCACTACAATAAAAACAAATGAAACTTCCAAACTCTTATTGACTCATTCTTTGAGCCATAATCTAATTTTCTCACCAATTAGTACTATACGTCCATGATCTATTCTTTGTCACAAAGGAAGCAGAAGAGGGTCTATAGAAAATACAACTCACCTCTCATGTGATATGTGGGAGAATTGTCAAAGCAACTTTGATGAATTTTTGCATAAAGAAATTGTAGTCCGTGAGGTGAGGTGTGGTGTGGCCCACGAGAAAAGGGTGACTGGTGTGCCAACTACCCTAACGGTCAATAAGTTTCTTTCTAGTATTCTGTATTTGATTAATATGAAAAAGTAGAGTAATATTAGTAGAGAGAGTTCCTATCCTTCCCAAATCAACAACTATGAAAATGTGATTATGGTAACAACTGCAACAATTTTTTTTAACAAAAAAATGCAGGTTTTCGTAACCGTTAGTTTAATTTAGACGGTAGAAATATTAAATTATACATATAAGAATCAAAGTTTGATAAGAAAAAAACAACATAGTTTTGCGTTGAAAATTTAAATTTGATATGTATAAGATAATGTCACATTTTCTTTAAAATACTAAAATAATTTTTTGTGCATCAAATATTATATAAGACAACAAATGTTCAATAGTTTTAAAAATTTATCTTATGATATATATAACAACAAAAATAAAATTTTAAAAAAAAAATTAAAACAATTCAAGTACTTTCATCTCGCAAATAAAACATTAGATTTATTGCTTTCTTGGATCATGTAGGAGGCTAGGAGCTTCACTCCAAGATTATTGTGGATATATCCAACCTCTTCTTCTACACGAAGTCTCATCTCTTCTTAAACTTCCCCGTTGGTATTGAGTATTGACAAATCTTATTACTCACTCCTATGCATATAAAAACAAAATGTTGTGCATTTTTACTTGCTAATAAGAATCACTCATATATTCCTTTTAAAAGAATAATAATAAAATATATTACTGGGTTTGATCTGTTAAAAAATAGAGGACAAGACTATATTTTTTTTTGTATTCGGTTTAATTTAGAAACTGACTATAAGACTACTCTATTGGACAAAATAAACTCCAAGGGACAAGGCAAAAAAAAAGAATTTTTGTCGAAATCAATGATAAAACTGATGGACTAGACTCCAAGGAGTTTTTGTCTCTCACTAAATTAGGGGACAACTTTGTGTGCATAGTACAATTATAAAAAATACGGAAAATATCCATTTTAATTACGAATATAAATATATTATCTCTCTATCTCTCTCTGATACAGTCTTGTCTTATCATGTTCAATCTTGTTCTATACTGTAGTGTTATGTTTAGTATCTACAGTTTTACGAATCAATCTATTTCGTTTTATAATATTTGCATTAATTCAATTTAGTAATTCAATAACGAAAATAAGCCTGAAATTTTATGTGATCTGATTGATTTTTTTTTTTTGGTAGAGATCTGATTGATTTTTTTATTACTGCTTTGATTGAAATTTATACTGTCACTTAATGCATATAATATATGCGCTCTCCTCCTATTTAATCCAAAAGATTTGTTAAAATTATTAGTTTATATTATTTATCTTTTTTTTTTATTAAAGTAATGAGTTTTGATAAATTAATTTTTCTTTCAGTTCACTAATAAATTAATTATTTGATTCGAGTAAAAAAATTTTTACATTAGTTCTTATTTAAGTTTTATAATAATTTTATTTTTCGTCCTTATCAACTTGTAAACTAGTTATAGAAAAAAAAGATTACATAATAATAAACCAATAAAAACGGAGAGAAGTATAGGAAAAAGATTTGATCTGAATTTATAAAAATAAATAAATTTTTATTTTAGTTTACTAATAATTTTTTTTTTGTTTTCACCACCAGTTGAATCTGGTTCGGAAGTCAGTTTTGGCATCAAGTCCCCTCTCGATCGTAGTTGCGGGATCGAACCGTGATCCTCCCTATCAAGTTCAGCGACAATTACCACCAAACAAACTAACAATTAATTGATAATAAATTAACTATTTGATTTGAGTAAAAAATTGATTCTTATTTAAGTTTTATAATAATTTTATTTTTCGTCCTTATCGATTTGTAAACTAGTTATAGAAAAAAAAAATTACATAATAATAAACCAATAAAAACGGAAAGAAGTATAGGAAAAAGATTTGATCTGAATTTATAAAATAAATAAATATTGATTTAGTTTTTTTGTGTGTGTTTAAAATGGATAAACTCTGCGATCATCCATTTAGCTAAAAACGTGGATTGACATCAGCACAATTTTTTTTTCCTAAGAGTGTGGATTGACACCCAAGAAATCAGAATATTTAATTAATATAATATTTAATAGTCAACCACGATAAATACAAGGTTCCAAGTTTTGTTGATCAAATCAGACAACAAAAACAACAAGAAAGTTCTGAACCTGAAACATAGTCTTTGGTCGGAAGAAGAACAATAGCAAGATGTCGAAAGAAGATGTTTTTATTGGAGCAATTGATCAAGGAACAAGTAGTAGCAGATTCATAATCTATGACAAATCTGCTAAATCAATTGGATCTCATCAGGTTGAATTCACTCAATTCTATCCACAAGCAGGGTAATTATTTCCACCCCATCTTTGTTTTCATTCTAAAGTTTTGTTCTTTTATTCAAAATTTTGTTGGGTTCATCGTAAAGTTTTGTTCTTTGATCGAAAATTTTGATGGGTTGGTAATTTGGTCATAGCTTTGTTTTCATCGTAAAGTTTTGTTCTTTTTATCAAAACTTTGATGGGTTGGTAATTATAGACACATCGCATATTTGATTTGAGGATGCTTATGTAATTTTGATAGATTCAAATACTATAATAGCAATAATAGCAATGTCTCTTAGATTATAATAACGATTTTACTCTTTTCATTGTGATGTTTTGATGAAACTTTTGTTGTGTTTGTAATTATGGCCACACCTGATCTTTGTAAGTTTTGTTCTTTTGTTGCAAATTTTGATGGGTTTGTGTTTGATTTGGAAGGTGGGTGGAGCATGATCCAATGGAGATCCTGGAGAGTGTCAAGGTTTGTATTGCTAAGGCAGTGGACAAGGCAACAGCCGATGGATTCAATGTGGATAAAGGGTTGAAGGCTATTGGTCTCACCAATCAAAGAGAGACCACTCTTGTTTGGAGCAAATCTACTGGCGCTCCTCTTCACCATGCCCTTGTTTGGATGGATGTTCGTACTTCGTCTGTTTGCAGGTCCTCCTTTTCCCCTCTTTCTTTCTTTTCCTGAATTGATGGTTGATTTGAGTTAAGGAAATAATTTCATTATGTTTTATTGCATATATAAATGAATATTTGCATGTTTAGGAGTACAATTCATTGGGCTAGGAAACTATAAAACATTGACACATACATGAACGCCGAACACAAGTAATTGAAATTTATCCATGTGTCAGATTAATGTTGTGGTAATTCTGTCTTTGAGCCATAAGGATCTGTTTGTGCAATGTTCTGATTATTTCTATCAATCTATCAAGTGCTCAGTTTTTGTTGTTAGTTTCATGGTTGAAGTTGGTGCACTATTTCATTCCTTTGTTGCCTTTTTGCCATCATTTGAAATGTCTTTGATGCTATTATTATTTTGAAACAGGAGACTTGAAAAGGAGTTATCGGGCGGCAGAACTCACTTTGTGGAGAGTTGTGGTTTGCCGATCAGCACATATTTCAGTGCTTTGAAGCTTCTTTGGTTGATGGAAAACGTAGATGCTGTCAAGGAAGCAATTAAGAAAAAGGATGCATTGTTTGGAACAATAGACACTTGGTTGATATGGAACTTAACTGGCGGGGTGAAAGGAGGATTACATGTTACCGATGTTTCAAATGCATCCCGAACAATGCTGATGAACCTGAAAACTCTGAACTGGGATGAATCCACTTTGAAAGCACTTTCAATCCCTCCTGAAATATTGCCAAAGATTGTCAGTAATTCAGAGGTCATAGGAAACGTCGCTGCTGGATGGCCAATTCCCGGTATCCCTATATCTGGATGTTTAGGCGATCAACATGCGGCAATGCTTGGACAAGCGTGCCGTAAAGGTGAAGCCAAAAGTACTTATGGAACAGGTGCTTTTATTCTATTGAATACCGGTGAAGCTGCAGTTGAATCAAAGCACGGCCTTCTATCAACCATAGCCTATAAGCTTGGTCCCAATGCTCCAACTAACTATGCACTCGAAGGATCTGTTGCTATTGCTGGAGCTGCAGTGCAGTGGCTTAGAGACAATCTTAATTTTGTTTCAAATGCTGCAGAGATAGAGGCTCTGGCATTAGAGGTTGAATCGAACGGTGGTGTTTACTTCGTTCCTGCTTTCAATGGATTGTTTGCTCCGTGGTGGCGTGATGATGCTCGCGGTGTTTTAATTGGAATTACAAGGTATACTAACAAGGGTCATATTGCTCGAGCTGTGCTTGAGAGCATTTGTTTTCAAGTGAAAGATGTCATAGATTCCATGCACAAAGATTCTGGAGCAGATCAATCCAAGAAAGATGAGTTCTTGCTTAGGGTTGATGGTGGAGCAACTGTTAACAACTTGTTGATGCAGACTCAGGTTTGGACTTACCTTGAATTTTGTTCTATGAAACTCTTTCTTTCAAATTCCATAGTTTCTAATTTTTGATATAGTTTAACATAACTTAGGCCTTGTGTAGATTATCAACTTAATTAAGAGCTTATAACATAAGCACTTATCATATACTGTAAGTGCTTATGTTTAAGCTAATTTTATAACAAAAGATAAAGTAGTCAAATTGTTTTCATTTCGTTAGATACCTTGGAAACCATATGAAAATAAGTTGAAAACAGAACAGTTTAAGGACATGTGATAAGCTATTTCAGTAAGCTCTCTCATACAGTTCCTCAAGTGCTTATGTGTGTAAATAAGCTTAAGGATATTTTCCCCTTCTTTACTTAATAAAATAATTAATTTTTATACCTGACCAATGAGAAAAAGGAAAAATAGGAGACTGAGTGCATGCTATTGGAAATGTTTACCTTGATAGAATGATAGGTTGATACATAAACTTGGTTGCATTTCACATCGATGATAAAATTTTTGTTGATAATATTGAACAGGCGGATTTGTTGGCAACTCCAGTAATTAGACCAACTGACATCGAAACAACGGCACTTGGAGCAGCATATGCAGCTGGATTAGCAGTTGGTGTTTGGAAAGAAGATTACATTTTTGATTCAAAGGATAGACTGAAAAATGCAAATATTTTCCGTCCTTTAATGCCCGAAGATTCGAGGAAAAAGAAAGCAGATTCTTGGTCCAAAGCTGTTAGTAGATCTTTTGACTTGGCTGATCTTAGTCTTTGAATGTGATCTTAGCCTATTATTACTTTTATATTTTTAATTTCCTCTAGTTCTTGGTACACGTTTTACTTTTTAGTTTTGGTTTGAATAATTGACATTTTGTTTGTAGTTTGTTACTTCATTTCCTTGTATATGAAGAACAAAAGCATTACATTGTTACTTCATTTCCTTGTATATTGAACATCCGGCTGAGCCGGATTTGATTACTCTGACGATTGTGATTGATTACTGCTTGTGAACTTATAGGTGATGACATTATATAAGAAATTTTAAGCTATTGTTGCAAAATGTAAACACACTCATTGACAGCTTCAGAAGTTGTTTTCTTCTGTGCAACACATTTTGCTAATAGTACAGTTGCCTATGAAGATGGCATATCCATAGTTCTGTACAGTATATCTTTAGATACAAGTAGAATACACAGTATAAGCAGCTCTTGTTTTTCAAACATTCCAATACTTGCTAGTAAATGTACTATGACTAGACCCATATATATGTTCCACACCAAGGCATATTTGAAGGTGAGTAAGTCATCATTGGCAATCCATATCCCTTGTAAAGGCCTTTGATGCCTTGATTTTTCACTATAGTTGATGTAACATCTAAGCTACTCTTGCAACGAGGAGAGAGTTGTCAAAACCTTGCACGATCAAGGTTTTTCGTATCTATAATTTGTTCAAATACATTAAACATTTTGAATCATTTATATTAGAGATAAAGCTTGATGTTATTTTTTACAAATAATTAACCTTACCACATCCACAGACACTAATATTACTTGTGAGAACATTGTAGCCAAGGTTGTCAAATGTAGTTTTTATGTCAATTCGTTTTGCTTAATTGAAATCGAAATGTAAACTCTACCTCATATTAAAATAATAGGTTATTTAATTTTAAACTTAATTTAAAATTTTATTTTTAATTTAGAAATTTTAAGTGTTATGATTGAAAATAAAATAGTAATAGTAGAGTTTACATGAGATATTTAATCCAATGATAGTACTATTCAACAAAGTGTTTTAAATCTATAATTCAACAAAGTTAATAAATGTTTGTAACAAATAGTTAATAAATATTATTTTAACAAAATGCATCTATAAGTCCTTTAAGTTTTATGTTTGCAACAAATAGGTCCTTAAAAAATATAACCTAGATGTTGCAAATTACAATGGGTTGTTGTATAATGAAAATTATGGTGTCTTTGAGAGATAGCATGTAGTTCAATCTAGCTAGTTTTTTTTTTTTTGTTGACAAAATCTAGCTAGTTGTTAGTTTGACAAGAACAATAATAATATGTAAGTAAAAATTTTCATTTTAGATTTATTGAAAAAATAATATGTAATTAAATTATTAAAGACTTCCTCGGGTTCAATGAATTTAAAAGATAAATTTGTCCCGAGAGCTTAACTCAATTGATAGAGACAATAACATTTTATATGCAGGAGTAGAGTTTGATCCTTGGACATTCCACTTATTCACCTTATGGGTGGATTTTCAAGCTACTAGGCTACCTAATAAAAACAATTTTTTTTTTGCTTATATAGAATCGAAGGGAGTAGAAATTAGGGTCTCTTTGTTAGTTAACATACCACTCCACATTAATATTTTCCTTGTTACCACCCTTGGCAATCATAGTGTCCTCCACAAACAGCTCTTATGATTAAATGTTCCTTTGGCTTCATTCACACAAAATAGAATGGAATTGAAAACGATGGTTTTTCTATAAGTGCTCCTTTTGACTACAAAAAGAAGGATGCTATATAATATTTATCAATTTTCATATATACTAATTTGGGCATCATTTTATCTTATGAATATCAAATACATTGCTCACTTAATTTAGTAAGCAACGGTTAAAGTTTCTCAAAGTGGGCCAAGGAAAATTCCAATTGGGCCAAGAAAATTCGATAACATGATCTGAACGATGTGCAATGTACACGTGGTCGGTGCTTAATTAATTATCATATGTGTGCATATAATACATAATAATATAGCCAGCCACTTCCATCAAAAAAATATAGCCAGCCACTTATATATATATATATATATATATATATATATATATATATATATATATATATATATAGGTAGGATGATTCACATGCAATTTTGAGACAAATACAAGACATGTTATTCTTACTTATTCTTTATTTTGTTTGTTTTATGTTGTTAAATTTAATGAAGCATGAAGCATATATTCTTGGCACCTAATTATCTTTTCCCAAAAAAATGAAGTGTTGAAGTTAAATAGTGAAGTCTAAAGTCCAAGTGTGATGAATGAAACTTTTAGTGTGGATAAGAAATTATGTTCTATATATCTCATGTCTCATCTCATGCATGATGTACTGCAATTGGGAATTTTAGTATATTAAAAAGGTGTTATACTTAACTAATATGAAGTGAAATGGTTGGTTGATAACAAACTTCTTAAAGTATATAGTTTGATTCCTTACATATGTGTGTGAAAGGATATCTCTTATTTATCTAAATCTCTTAAATAGATCTATGTATTAATAAGAGTTAGTGTTCCACTCAAATAGAAAGTATTATGGAAAACTAGGTAATCTGAGTGAATAGATTAAATTGTTGTAGCAAGTATAAAGAGAGTTAAGTTCAATATTGCTTAAAAAAAAAGCTTAATTAGTTTGTAGGTCCCTTAAAGACTTTTTTGGTTTCACTTTGGTCCCTTAAAGAAAATAAGTTCCACTTTGGTCCTTATCGATATCTCCATCAGTCAATTTGGTTATTTCCGTCCATTTTTTTAAAAAACCGTTAATTTATGTACAGGTGCCACGAAACAACCTATTTTGCCACATGTACAGAAGTTAACAATTTCTGATAAAAATTTGACAAAAAGGACCATATTAACTGTCGGGGATATCTATAAGGGACCAAAATGAAACTTATTTTTTTAAGGGACCAAAGTGAAATCAAAAAAATCTTTAAGGGACTTACATACTAATTAAGCCTAAAAAAAATGGAGTGTATATACTAAGGTTTTTGGTAAAATATAGTGTCCAACTCACTTAGTATAATAGTTTGCTTTTAAAGTTTAATGTAAATGATTCTCCGCATGTGATCCTCTCATGATCCAACATAAATTACTTAAAAAGATTACTCATGATTTTTAGACCTCACATAATTCAAACCCACGTTATTAAACACATAGAACAACACTTACTTAGGCACAAACCTAAATAATACATGTTAGGCAACACACAAAAGTTTGAAAAAAATAATTGAAAAGATGATGAAGTGATGTTAAATGACGTGACTAAAATTTTTTATATTTAAATTTTTTCAATTATATGTGTGTGCCTAAATAATTATTTTTTTTGAGTTGTGCCTATATTAAAATTAGTGTAAACACATGAGGTAGGGTATTAATCTATGCCTAAGGAGATTCTTCTGTGTCATATCAAGGATAAATTATTGGATACACATGTTCATAAGCACGTTTTGTATTTCACAATAAAAAATAAAAGTTAAGGTGCGGCTTATATAAGCATACCTTTAAGAAATTTAATCCGTTCGATCAAGATTACATAATTTATGTTATTTAGGCATATTAAATAAGTCATAGAAAATCGAACATAAGACCTTAAGTCATATCAAATTTTATGTTCATATAACTTTAATTATATGACCTCATCAATTAGTTACTCCGTATTTGGTTATATAATCAAAGTATGCCTAAATAAGTCATTCTACTTTATTTTTTTTTAAAAAAAATTGAGACAAAATTAGTGTCGTATTTACAAAATGGATCAAAATTTTAAGTCGTGAGGACAAGATCACAATTTATATCATAATTTAATTCATTTTCCTATAAATTAACATAAAATGAAGAATGATTAAAAAAATACAATATGGTGTGTGTGTGTACACACATATAAACAATAAACCAATATTATTAATAACAATGATTAAAAAAATACAATATGGTGTGTGTGTGTGTGTACACACATATAAACAATAAACCAATATTATTATGAAAATTCATTTTCCTCTGTGTCTTAATTATCTAGATTATGAGAATACTTAATTCTTAGCTATCTATATATCTAAATGTCTAATGTAAGTCAATTATAGTAGTTAACTTAGGATACAAAAGAAGCCAAAAGTAGAATTGGTCCTAATAGTAAACGAGTTGAAAAAGTGGGAAGACTCTTGTAAAGGCAAGAAAGAAACTAAAATTGTCAAAAAGAGGTCACAAAGAGAATAATCAAAACCATCCAAGCAAAGCAATTTGAAAAGAAGAAAGAGTAAAGCAAAGAAAACTAAAACGAACAAAGCCAAAATTAAGGAAACAATTGAGACAACTTTTTGTCATCAAATGTCAAAGTGCAATTCCTCACGCAAGTGTGTAGGGAAAATACGCAGAAACACAAAAAATTTACTCGTCCCACTAGATTTGCACTCAATAATTAATTTTAAATAAATTGAAATTTGAAATAATAAGAGAATATAAGAAAGACAGAATCACACGGCAATGAATTCCATTTTTTCTAATGTTAAGTTTTAGTTCTTGCACAAAGTGAAACAAATTTTGTATCATATACAATTTTTTTATTAGATTAATAAATTTAACTAATATGTCACAATACATTTCATCTGATCTACTAAATAAAATTTATTAATTAGATAATAAAAACAAACGTGTGAATGATACATAGTTTATCTCACTTATGCATATTAGCTAGACAAACGTGTCGAACAAGTCAGTATTATTGTTGAATTCTATGGTGGCGAACTCATGGAGTCAGTTATGGTGATCCTACTATTGTGAAGAAATATATTAGATGTGTTCAATTGAGTAAATTTGTTGAATTAGATCATGCTACTTTAATATCAGATGGTACTTTATATATAGTAAAAAAGGAGGACATTAATTTGTACAAAAAATGGACATTATATTCAGGTGATAAGCTGACAGAAAAATTTATTAATAGAATAGAATTGTTCACGTCCGAAGCCAAAAATTTGATATTTCTGAGACTCTGACCAAACCTCAGACGGTGCCTCTAGCTCAGATAGAAAGATAGTTTACCACTTTCCCTATTTTTTTTTCCTTTGGAAAATGTCTTATCAAATAACACATCTAGTGAGAAAGAAATAGAGAAGAAAATGTGTGATAGATGTAATGAGAATAAAGATAGAGAGAAAAATGAAATATTTAATACGGTAGATGTCAAAAATAATGGTTTATTTGAATATTAAAATAATTGACATAAATATTTTATGTGTTTGCTTATATCTATCTTATAATTTTTTTTTCCTTTGACGCTTTATACACATATGAAAAATACACATCGTTCACGTATGTAAACAAAAATTAGTTACAACAGGTGAACTGTTTTACGGATTCCTAGAGCATGTCATTAAAATGACTTATACACTGTTTACAATATATATATATAATAGATCTACCATTTGTTTCTTCTAAGTGTCTCATTTTTATAATCTAACATTCATTGACTTAATGGACCTTATCTTGGATTGAGAGGTCCAGACCCAATAAGCTATAATTCTGGAGCAGCTCGTCCATATATGACATATGGAGTTAACACACGTGATGCTCATGTCACTCGTACGTGCAGTTCACGTGGAGCCAAGGCGCATGTAGCTTACGTCACCGTGCTCCTTTGTACGGGATGCGTGGCAGGCCAAATGAAATTCAAAAGACTAGCATAGTTAAACCAAATGAGCTCAACATGACCCGACTGACCATGATATATTTGTTGTGCTAAAGATAGAGCTCTTGGCTGAGTTGAGCTGGATTGAAGCCTTTGGTCGAGTTGGGCTGGAGATGGAGCTCTTGGCGCTTGTATAGTCAAAAAGTAATAGGGTACATATAGCATGATCTCCCGTACCAATCCAACATAAAAAATATTTAATATACTATTGTAGTTGACATCAATATTTTAATATCTAAATATTATTTATAAATATTATTTATACTCCTTCTATCTACTCCCTATTATATATGTATATAATTTTTTTTTTAGATTATACCATATATATATATATATATATATATATATATATATCTAATACATCTGCTATTCATTTAAAAAAAATTTCTTCTCTTTTTAAAACCAAAGGTATATATCCTCGCGCACGATTGCAGAGACTAATTTTTTCAAGATAATTGAAATCCATTTAAGGGGTTAACATCTCCCAATAAATATTTCTTCATACGCATTAGCCAGAGATCAAATTGAAGATCAAATAATTAAGAGATCCAAATATCTACCACTTATGCTATACTATGTTGATAAAAGAAATAATTTAAATTTTAATAGATTGGGAGAGTATTTTTTTTTATTTCTCTTTCTATGCATGTATTGATGATTCAAGTTTCTTGTACTAGAGGGTGGAGCTTGTTTGTGTGTGTGTTTTGTTGGTTCTTTGTTGTTTTTCAATGCCCTGCTGACCCCGCAGGACTGATTATTCAATGCCAGCTTAACATCATTTATTGATTGCTCCTTTTTTCAAATTCAAAACTGGACCACCGTTCAGTCGCTCTTACACTAATTTTCCTTATTTACTCATTCATGATGAGTGCACCCTTTCTTACATTCAACTCACTCATTCAAGTAACTAAAAACCATTGACCATGGCTAACTTGCTATTATTTGCATTGTTAGCATTAGCAATCATGTTTTCAAAGAAAATAACTAAAGACGTAGCCAAATTAGAGTTGCCTCGCATGTGCATTGCCATAAGATAAGATTAATTATATCTTAGACCATAAATCACTTGCATTATTTTTTTTATTTTTTTTTAGTCTTAGATGAAGTGGTAATCCACCGAAAATAAACTCACACACAACTGTGAGGTTCCGGGTTCGAACCCGGGTCATGACGTCCGGCCTAGCAATTTTGGCACTTGCCAGTTGAACTAGGACTTCTAGATATCACTTGCATTATTTTTAATATTAGAATTTAGTTTTTCATTTTTTTAACTTTTCAATAGGAAAACTAGGAAGCTCCATGGTAATTTAGAAAGGAAAAAAAAAAGAAAAAGGAAGCTCCATAGTAATTTAGCAAATCTGACCAATAATTTTTTTAACGGCAATCTGGCCAATAATTATATTATTAAAGACTAAATTGGCAGATTTTATAAGAATATATTGTTTAAGGGGAAATTCAGCTCTAGTCTCATTATCAGGATTTGAAGTCTAAACATATGATTAAAGAGCTCAAGCTATACTAGCCCATTTGAACAAAGAGCAATTGTAATTAACAAGATTTAATTTCCATCACAAAGCTTTTGAGGGACTTTTGGAGTAAACTATATATAGCTTGAGTAATACTCACATTAAAAAGCTTACCCTCAATCATGATAATGAATTTTTACTTGCAACGATAAAAGAAAAGATATCAAGTTCCACTCACAAAAAAGTTACCCCATTTTTTTGAAATAAACTTGAAGACAAAAAGCTCTTTTGTTAAGCCAAAGTTTCCATCTTACGTACCTTTTTCATTATAAACCAATAGTGTGTTGTGTTGGGTTTGCAACTTCTCAAGTCAAACACCAAAGGAGTGCTGAAGTGGTAATTACACGTTTTATGTGAGTTGTGTAATTTGAACACCCTATACATATATACAAATTAAACTGCATAAATGTTGATGTTGTCTAAAGAAGAGGTAAACATATATCAAATTAAATGAGACACATATTTACCATTTTTACCTTTACATGACGAATTAAAGAGAAAAAAGTTTCTCACAATTTCATTTCACCATCCTTTCCAATCCACACCCACCTTGTATCTCTTTATACATGAAAAATAAGTGGATAACAAATTGCGCTGCTAATTTTTTTTTGGATGAAAAATAAATCATCTTAAAAGCTATATTCATAGGTCTCTAAGACATACACATTGTTATGCACGGCCCTTTAATTTTATTTTAGAAGATCTATAACCTCTAGTTCTAAAATGCCAAAAGTGTCTAATGCAAATGCTATAAATTGGCATGTTGGTTATAATACACATTTTTCTTATGTTTAACTACTTTCTTTGAAACAATTTGAGGGTAGGCTGTCTCACAATAAGAAAACTCCGATCAAATCTATTATTAGATTTAAAGAACAATTTTGTTCTTTATAAAATTAATAAGAGTTTAAAAGACATGCATTGTTAGTGTAAATTAATTTTACACTGACAACCAATAAAAATGCTCAAATCTTCTATGTCATATCAAAAAGTGAAGTTAAGTGGGGTGACGTGACGAAAAACATGACCGTGATAAGTTGACAGTGTAAAATTATTTTATACTATCTATGCATTTTTATTTTCAATTAGTAATATAAAATTATGAAGCAATTCTCTACTCAATGAATATGACTAAACTCGTTAAACAAAAAGAAAGACAAATAACTTTAAACTACAAACTAAATATCTATATATAACATATTCTCATAGCAAAATGAATAACTTTAAAATTACTATCTAAACATCCAAACATATATTAGTTTTATAATAGACATAAAAATCAAAGTTTGTGAAGATTTATACTCTTAAACACTAATTAAGATGCCAAAAACTTTAATTACATTAGTTTCCTAGAAAAAAGAGATGCACATACCCTTTTGACAAAGATTAAACAACTTGTAGTACCATACATGTCCTTATCACAATTTTAAAATAATAAAAAATGAGTGCTTAATTACTAAAATGAGAAAGGTAGTAAAAGTTTTCACTTTCTCTTTTCATTTTTTCTCCTTATATATCACTCTTTCAACACACGCCACTCTACATTGTCATAAAGCAAAGCAACACACATTCTCAATCCTCAAACAAAATCTCTCTCTCTCTCTCTCTCTCTCTCTCTCCCTCCTCATCCTCATTCTCTCTCTATAAATCCCCACACCTCAGTCCTTTATTCCCGCTTCCTCTCTTCAATACCACCCCCACTACCCATCTCTCACAAGTAACAACAACAATCTTTCTCTCTCTCTCTCTCTCTCTCTCTCTCTCCAAAACCATGCATTCACCAACATATAGACCCGACCCGACAACAACACCAAACACAACCTTCATACAAGCAGACCCATCAAATTTCCGACAAGTAGTCCAAAAATTAACCGGAGCATCACAAGACCCATCAGCCCAAAAACTACCCATCACTCTTCCATCTCGTCTAACAGCCCAAACCCAAGCCCAACGTCCACCACCAACCACCAACGAACTAACAACAATGGGCCCAAAAAAACCCAACTTTAAACTCCACGAACGCCGCTCCAAAAAACTTCAACTCAACGTTTCGGAAACACCCATGATGTTCCAAAACAACAATAACAATAACATGATGATGATGATGTTAATGAATAACAACAACAACAACAATATTAATCGAAGTGTTGTTATGGCTTCACCAGTTTCACCATTGGAATTTTACATGGCGCGTGGAAATAGTCCAAAATCACCATATGAAGATGAAGAAGAAGATGAAGAAGAAAAAGTGATAGCTGAAAAAGGTTTCTATTTGCACCCCTCTCCAAGAGCTTCTCAACAACCACCTGAACTGTTGCCACTTTTTCCTTTGCATTCTCCTTCATCTCAATCTCATTCTTAATTAACTACTAATTATTAATGTTGTTGTTTTCTATGGAAGTTGATTGTATTTTAAGTTTGTAATTTTTGCTACTCCTTAATTAATTAACTACTAATTATTTTTCTAGTTTGGGTGTATTTTTTTAATTTGGTGTATTTTTCTTTAATTAGATATATGTACTTTTTATTATGTATTGCGTGTGTCAGTGTGTGTGTAGCTGTACTGTGAATAAAACTGTTATGTTTGATTCTACGTTGACAACTTTGGTTTTGCTCTTCATATGTACTGTATTGCATTATTCTTATTTGTACCAAACTATTCTTTCTCCTCTATAGGAGAATATTTCATTTTATTTTTTCGCAAAAATAATATTTTCTTTTTTTAAATACTAGCCGCCAGTGCCCGTTTGTGTAATCGATATTTTTTTTTTTTTTATTTGTTGTGATCGAAATTCTCTATTGTGCAAATATAAATAACTACTTAATCTCCTATTTTATTGGACTTAGTTAATTGATAACTACTTAACATCTTTTTTTGTTGTGGCTAGTTATTAAGAAGAAAAAAAATATATATATATTTTTTTACTATAAAAAAACTGAAAATCTATTTTTATGTGGAAGTTATTTTTCAACATATACAAATATTTAGTTTTTTTTTTTTGTAATTTTTTTAAGGGTAAAATAGGTATAATGAAAAAGTCATCCCAAAAATTTGTATTCTCTTTGTATATAGTAATAGATTACCCACAATAGTAGGAGAAATACATATAGTATTTTACTCAACAAAAAACCAAATTAAAGACAACTCTTTTGATCGGTCAAATTAATATAATGCCCACCCAAATTAGTGAATTATACAATGAAAATGGTCTACACACCACTTATAAAATAAACATGAGAAGTGGCCTTCTTGGGCAATAACCATTTTCAACAAACAACTTGAATTCTATCAAAAATCTCCTCTGGCTCGACAACTTTTCCCCTAAAGACCCTTTCATTCCCAGTTCGCCAAAGTACCCAAATGACGGTATTCCAAATCATTACAATCCCTTTAAAGCGCGCTTCCGAAGAAAATCACGAAGGAAGCTAAAAAGAAAAACTATTTTATTTTTTTGATAGATATTTTTGTAAGGAAACTAAAAAAAACTAAATAGAAGAATTATTCACGAAGAAAAAAAATTTCTATTGCATCATTCCTAAAAAATCACAAACGCCTTTTGATGGAGAAACATGAGTTAAGAAGTCGACATCTGAAGAGGCTCCAAGTTTAGCGAAGAAATCTGCACATTGATTCATCTCTTTAAGTGTGTGATAAAGAGAAATATTGGATTGAGAGAGCAACTCCTAGTTCGCAAAATGTCAGTTATTTTTTTAATAGATTATATCATACAATCAAAATCGAAGCAAATATTAGTATGTTATATTTTTTATGGTTAATAGGTCTTTACCCCCTGCAAAGTAGGCGAATTTTGCTTTAACCCCTGTAATTATTTTTTTTGAGATTACCCCCCTGCAAATTTTTTTTTTGATTTACCCCCTTGGATGCACTTTTTAAATCGGTTATTATGTTTTGTTTGCGTGTCACGGCTGCAAAAGGGGGGTAAATCAAAAAAATAAATTTTGCAGGGGAGTAATCTCAAAAAAAATAAAATTACAGGGGTAACGCAAAACTCGCCTACTTTACAGGGGGTAAAAACCTATTAACCCTATTTTTTATGGAAATATTATTATATGTCATATCAAATTGATAATAATTAATCATATACAACAAAGTACAATGGAAAATATTGTAGTTAGAATTGAAAAACTCCACTAGAAATGGTTATTCAGACTTTTATCAAGACTAATCTTTTGTGAAGTTGATGGATCTTTCACAACAATAATACGTTTGCTAAATAAAAAGTACAAAGAAAGTGTACAATAAAAATGCAAAACATTCACTACTGAAAAATAATTGCACTATGACTATATTGTTTTTTTAGAAAAAAAATAGAAAAATAAAGCACTAATTTATTTATTTTTATTGAAAATGACATAATTGCTTCCCCAAAATTTCTGATTATGGCATACAATTAATTAGGTCAGCTGGTTTTATCCATTAGATAGAAAAGTACCAATACATAAGTTGTGCTCTTTTGTTATGCTAACATGATTTGGATGTGCTGAACTGATTTAATGAGATTAACACAATAGGCAAAATCAACTTTTTCATTTCACTTGGATTGTGACATAATATCAAACCCTAATATAGAGAAAACAATCCATGAACCGTATTCTTTCCCTGATTTTTTGGGTAACATTTCATTAGTAATGGTCCTACTACTAATCAAATCAAATTCAGTAAAATAGATGCATGCATACACAACCCTTCTATAGTTCTATTCATTTGCTTTATGTCACAAATTGAGATCCTTCTAGCATTTCAATTACCAAGTTGCTTAATCATAATAATTATTAGAAGCGTGAATTTTATTTGTAGTCTTGCATTTCCATCAAAGTAATTTATAAGGGATGATTGTCAAAAAAGAAAAAAATATTATAAGGGATGATGCAAGTTTTCATGCTTCACTAAAATTGTAGTATTGTTTTTTATAGGAAAAACATTTTGCATTAGATTAAATAAATAAAATACAAACATAGAAAGACACATAGTGTTAGGACATTCTCCATTCACATTCTAAAAACAACACAAACAATTAAGCCAACAAAGACTTGAGTATCAATGAGTTTTGAAAAACTAAAAATAATCTAACCAAGAGAAGAAGAGACATTATTCAACTACCACAATATTTTTTTTTGTAAACTAAGTCACTAATATTCTTTATGCGCAATTCCAAAAAATAATTCTTCAAAATAGTTGAGATGATCTATCTAAAAGAATTAAAAAATTTCTCAATAAATATATATTTTTCCCTCGAGATAACTATACCGTAAAATATATTTTTTTAACTCCTTTTCTGAAATTATTGAATTTCATTTTCTTAATTGCTTGCAAGTTGGAAATGATTGGGAAATTATAATTGGATACATCTTTGACTTAGATGCACAAAGCAGAGGATAGGCATTGTCAAATTTTGCTAAATACAACCCATTGGTCCGTGACATGACAATTTAATTGAAACGGCAAAGCTTATGATTTGTGACATTGTTATTGAAACTTAGTTTTCATGTCTCTAATTTGACAATACACGTGCTTTAATTAAAACATGATAGCGAAATCATATTCCAACCGTGATTTAGTTAAATGTTGTACAAATCCATCCACAATATTATTGTTTTTCTGTATTAATTCCATAGCTTTATGTAACCAAAAAAATTCCATAGCTTTGTTGGTAATGGAACAAATAAATAAGCACATCCCCAAGAATCCAACAAAGAAAAGTACATAACATCTAACATAGTAAAATAAAAACATTCTCTTATTTTACCTAAGAATAAGGAGATAAGAGACTATGGTGATAGATAGGGTATAGATCATAGTACTCATTTTTATATCTATAGTTTGAAAAAAAATACTTATACTCATTCTTATATCCACGTGGATAATGACCTTTGTTCCCGTGCGCCGTGCTCATACCCGATAGGTATCTAAGTATCCATACTCGTACCATTACCCATCTTTTTGTTAAAATTAAATTGATCAATGGTAAAATATCATATCATTTTAACATAATTAAAAAAATTTCAAAGATTTTAATGTTGACTCATGAAAATTATAAACAAACTTATTATTAATCTCATGCTAAACTTCATATCTCTATTGACATATTCACATTGTTTTTGCATTATGTTATAAATAAATATTTTTATTAAAAAAGTGTAATAGATTAATAGTGTTGTCTTTTTTATTAAATTGATATACATACATTATTATTTAATAATATAAATAAAATAAATAAATAAATATATATTAAGTGGGTACTAAGGTATTTGTACTCACACTCATACCCGCTTATTTTTTTGGATAATTACTCATATCCGTGTCCATATTCAAAATGCGGGTTTTTACCCTATCTGTTATGAATATTTTTTACATGTGCCCACTATGTATGGGTCAAATTATCATCCCTATAGACTCATATTAAAAGAGAAACAATTATCTACATTTTTAAGAAACAATAAAAATACCAAAATAATTATTTTCATTATTTCATAAAATGCCTTATCCTTAACCAACATTTTACCTTTTTCCCATTACAATTGTTCACTATAAGATATGTATTTACATCTTCCTATTAACAAGTTAAAAAATATTTTACAAAAAGTAAAAGAACTCTAGAAATTAAATAAATCATTCCAATAACCCTGCCCCCTTTTTTGACAAACAATAGTGTATAGAAAACCCACCATATCCAAAAAGTCACAAACTGATATGATGCACCATGATAATCATAATGATTGCTCATTGTTTTCACCTTCAAGTTATTCTTTAAGCTACTATGCAGTGGTTATAACACACTCAGATGTGATGTGCCGCAACTTAATCTAGTAAATTATTTAAATATCTTCACAACTAAAGTGGAAGAGTTATAACTAAATGTGGATTGATTTCCACACTAGATATATAAGCTATATTTGAACTTTAAAGATAGTATTCAACAAGCATGCTCCCTATTTTGGACTTAAAATTATAAGGTTGAAAAAATATAGCTAACAGCAAAATATAACATTAAATTGCGTCATTTTATGTTTGGTTCTATTTGTGGAGGAAGAACAATTGATTCCCCCGTAAAAAAAAAACACTATTGATTCCGTCTATTCTAAGTTGAAGCTCCAATTTCGAACTATTGTTTGATAATTGATTTTTAATCTCATTTTTATTGTTTAACCCACTTTTATATAATTGTAATCAAATAGGTAAAAATACATTATCAAAATATATCTTTCGATAGAATTTTACACTACAGAAGATATCTTATGATAGAATATACACTACCAGAAAATATCTTCCGGTGGGATGGGGAGATTATGAGCAATACAAGGTGGGAAAAGAACAATTACCTTTTTATTTGGTTTACTCTCAGCACACAAAGACATGTAGGATCATTTCATGGGTTATCAAAGCCCGGTGACGCACATGCTAGGCTATGTCTCCCTAAAAAGCCCAAATAAGAATGAAAGTAGTTCAAGCGTCTTCAGTTATCGTGTTCAGTTAGTAAAAAAGGAAGTGCAAACATACACTTTTCGATCACCAAATGCTTATAAAATACTTATAGATTACCTGCCAAACGAGATTATCTCACATCGCTAAGAATTTTGAAACCGCAACTTTGTGGGGTTTAAGTAAGCATTCTTATCAACTGAATCAACTTACGTTGATCCATACTTTACGAGTTTAACAAAACTATAATGGTTATATAAAGTAACTAACAATATAATAGTACTAAAATGAACTTACCAATCAGCTTTTTATTGACAAAAAACAAAATTTGCAAGTATCTTATTATCGAGAGCAAAAAACAAAACCCTAGTTAACTTATTATATAAACAAAAAACAAAATGAATGTAATGACCAAAATTTTATGAAAAGAGGTCATATACTATTAACAATATAATGTCAAGAGCTTTGGCCATACAAAGCAAACAAATTTCGATCATTGATGATTCGATTCATGACTCTAATCAGCGAACCGAAGCACATATTGATGGCTGGTTGTACAATTCAGGGACTCCATTTGTAATTTTCTGTCTGTTTTTTCTCCTGTTTGTGACAACTACAAATCCTTCACTATTTTCTTGCTCTTCAATGTCATCACTGGAATTAACCACTGTCTTGTTATTTTCTTCAGTGCCATACATTATCTTTATGACCGCACTGTCTTTAGCTACTTCGTCAGAAGAGTTCTCAAAATTCTCAACTTTTCTTTCACTAACTGTAGGCTCATCCGCAGCATCAGCATTTTGATGAACAGATTTCACTAGAAAACTCAGCAATATCTGCCTTGCTATCTCCGACTTCTCAGATTCCGAAAGACTGTTTTTTGAAGTACTATTCTTGACTTCACCAATTTCTGTTTGAGAAGCACTTCTTGGAACAAACTCAGGAGCATGTGGATTCATGATTCGTGGACCCCCTGATCCACTTATTTCTCTTATCTTCGTTGAACCGTGTTTCATGCGGAAAGTATAGTTGGTTCTGTAATACAGTGGTGATCTTGGCCCACAAGGGACTCGGGCAGCAGCAGGAGGAGGAAGGATAGGCTCCACAAGAATGCCTTGACTCCCATTTACATCATATATGCTTGCGAGAGGAACTGGATTTATATGACGAGACGCGGACAATGTTCCTGGACTGAAGGGTTTGGCTGCAGCAGAAAGCTTACTTCCATTTGTTTCTGAAGGCTTTGCCGGATCAGAAGAAAGCGAAACCTTTTCAAGTTCTGTTGCAGAGTTTTCTTGTTCGGATTCATCTTCTTGAGTTGTTGCTTCTTTTTCATCTTGCTGTGGAACTGTATCAGCTATAGGACTTTGGATAGGACCTTCACTTTTTAGCGTCTCATTTTCATCAATTACCTTCTCTATCTCCGTTTTTTCCAACAACGGCTTTAAAACTGTACCTGGTGGTGCTGCAGCGACTTCTTTGTAAGATATAGACTTTGAGGCCAAAGAACTCAATGATGCTGGAGTAGATGAAATTTTCGACGACGCAGCTTTTGGGGTTTTCGATTTTCTAGGTGGAGATAACATAGCTGATGCTACTTTTGGAGCTCCTTTTTGGGGCAGGGGAGAGGTGTCATTCCTATAGCTGGCTTCCTTGTAAATGTGATTATCAGAACCGTTAACACTGAGCTTCGATAGAAGAGGCCGTTGTCTGCGTCCAGACTTGCGGTTAGCAGCACTAGATGATCGCCCTTTTGAATTGGCTTCTTGCCAACCTTCATCAGATGATGTCTCGTAAACAGCTTCACTTGTAACCACCGGCTTCTGCCTGCTGAGATCAACAATTTCTTTTGGTTCCTTGGAATCACGTGTGGCTTTTGTTTCTTGTATATTTCCTTTTACCGTTGTTGCAGCTTCTTTTGTGTTGTCAACAAGAGCGGCATCATCCACTGTTGCAGCATCATCATGTTCTTGACCATTGTTATCACTTATTGGAAGTATCTGAAAAATTCACATATAAAAGTGACATACAAAATTTTTAGAATTAGTTTTTATTTGAAACATATCAAACTCTCATAGAACATCACCTAGATATATAAGCTAACTCCAAAAAAGAATGTATTAGGTTGAATGTCCTTCAAAGTTGACTTTAATAAACGTAAAAACTCCCAATCTTTGGAACATAGTCTTCCTTGTTTCCCTTATAAAAGAAGTATTTATTCAAGAAAAAGCATATGTTACCTTTGCATACCATAAGAATATAGTATAAATATGATCCAAACAGAACTGGATCCCTTGTTTACAACTTGGTCCACAAAGGGAAAATCTAAATAGTTTTGATTTTTAAGAACAAGCAAACGTAAAACTAAACATTTGCCCACCTTTGGACGTCTCTGTTTCCGTTGCGCGTCATTTCCCTTTGAATCGTTGTCAGGACTAATAAAATCCAGAAGATCTGAGACGCTGCATGAAAAAATTCACATATTTTTTTAGCAAAAAATATAACCTATTTATTTGAAACACAGTAATAAAGGGATTCAGGGTCAGTACCTAAGGTGACCTTTACTTGCAATGGATGTATCTGACTTTGGAGTTCCATTTTTAGCTGCTTCTTGCTGCTCTATTGCTTTTGATTCAAAATATTCTAGCCATGCAGCAGCATCCTGCATTGGGGAAATTTCCAAATTTTGAAAAATGTTAACACTATCCAATATCAATCTACAATCCTATATTATGGAAATTACAGTATCTAACTTCACATATCCTTTGAGATTCACAGGTAGTAATATAAGAAAGGGAATGACCTGTGTTCGAAGATCTTCTGCGCCAAGCTTCGCTTGAAGTATCTTAAGTGTAGTTTGTTCATGTTGAACACTCAGAGAATATGCTTCCATCAATGAAAGAGCTATGGCTATGGCATGATAGCTAGCCGCAGTCTATAAGGACAAAGAATACAATATGAAACAATGTTCTATCAATGTTCTAAATTATGAAACAAGGTTCAAAAATGTTCTAAAAGAGAAAGATAGAAACCTGTATATGATCTGCTCCCAACAATCTTTTGTTGCATTTAAGAGCTTCATGCAGGTACCGAAGCGCAACATGAACATTTCCCATGCCTTCTTCCATCATAGCCACGTTTATATATGTTGCCGCCGTATTTGGGTGAGACAGACCACACGTGAAATGAAGGAGGAATAGAGCACGATTAACGTACCTGTCAATTTATGCATTAAGTTCAATCAGAACATGGTATATTTATGAATAATTATACATAAATTCATGACATAAGCAACTAAATCAATTCAACAAAGCTTAGCTTACTTCAAAGCCAGCTCAATATGTTGCAGACGATAATAGAAAACAGAAAGATCCCCATAGCTTTTCATTGTGTCGGGATGGTCAAGTCCAAGCTCTCTCTCATTTATGTCCAATGCCTTTTGCTGATAAATTGTGGCCTGAATAAAGACGGCATACTAAAATTCAATATAAATACTCAACCTTCAATTATTTACTACATGAAATTCACACAGATCCACCCAGTGTGGTCATCAGCAGCTATAGCAGTGGTATAGTACTGTATCTGTCGTAATACAATTTGAACAAACTGCTAATTTCTGCAACTAAAATCTGACAAGTTTACTTTACCTGATTAAAATCTCCTGTGTGGTAGAGAACCACAGCAAGAAGACTATACGCACTTGCAGTATTACGATGATATGGACCACAAACAGTCATCATCTTCGCTAATGCCTGTAATATGATATAGTAATGTCAAACACCGCACACAGAATGATATATAGCGAACATACTAAAGGAATTGATTATTACCTTAGTTCCATAGCTTACAGCATCCTCGAGCTTTCCTTTATCAAGAGCTATTTTCGATGATTCCAACAAATTGCGTCCATCTATTGAGGAGCACCCCACATGCTGTAGAGTAAAATATGATCTTGTTGGTAAATAGTATAATGAGATGAAAGTTAAAAAATCATTCATAAAAAGGATTTGGGACGGATACATAAACAAAATCCCACCTTGCAAACAGGAACGAGGCTGATAATATCATATTTTCCAAAGGGCTTAGGTGACTCCATGTCATAATCTCTAGGGAACAATTCTAATCCAACCTGAAAAATTAATAACATCTGAAATCAATTAAAAGATTCATGTAAAAAGAATATAATTCAGGGATCAAATGAAACAACTAATACCTTGTGACAAAGCCCTCTTAGAATAGATAGCTTCCTCAAATGTTGAAATTCATCTTTTAATGTCCATCCAAATCTTTTTGACAAAAATGTACGCAACCAATCAATTCTGAGATTATGATCATCACTCGAAGTTTGGTCCGTATCTTCAGTTCGACACGTTCCAAGTAAGAAATTCAGAGTCGATGCAATGACTGAAGGTAAATCTACTACATTGTTGACAGAGGCAATAACTGCTTTAAGTAGATGCTTGAATGCTCGAGTAATCATCTCATGAATGCAAAGGGATTGTATGTGTGAAAGATTTTCTGCAAGTTTAACCTGTTTCATGCATGATATAATTGAGCTTATACGGTACAAAAGTAGCTTATTGAGCTTATCTACCGACATAAACGCTTAATTAAGTTTTTTTATACAAACAGGGCCTAAAGACATAAAGGGGTCATCCTCATTTTGGGAACATGTTTCTAGAGGAATCAGCGTAAATGAGAAAGGTTTCTCACCACTTCACCCAAAGATCCCATCTTTAGTCCTCTTAAATGCATGAAATCAGTCAGGGTACGACCATCCACAGGAGAAAGTTCAAGTGATCCAAAATCCGTAACCTAAAAAAAGCAACACACTCAGTTCTAAATTCACGGATACAACCTTCAAATTATTACACAAAGAAATGTACAATCCATTGAAGAATGTAATATTACCAGCTTTGGCAGGGCAACTTCATCATAAAACTTGTGTGCCGTGTTGATAAGCTCGTCCACTGACTGTTGCAGGAAGATACAAATTGAAAATCAGATATAAAAAACACATCATAAACATAACTTAGCAAATTACAATGTAAAATAAATACGAAAAATATTAAAAGCTAAATAACTAGTTTTCTTTCAAGTAAAACAAATGACAACAAGAAAATGCACATAACAGAAAGTATCACAATCTACAATGTACCACAAACCTTCATGTGAAGACCAGATCCGGATTCTTTGAGATGCAAAAAGGCTTCTTTAGAAAGTAGTTTCTCTAATTCAGTAGAACTACTTGATTCAACATTATTTGGCTCATCGTTATTTTGCTCCACAGAATCTGCACTGTTTAAGTCACTTGGTTTCTTTTCCCTCTTCTTCAATAATTTAAATTGCTTTCCTAGACCTTGAACAGCTTGCTCAACATCACTTCCATCCTTGTTGTTGGAACCGACATCGGTAGAATTTTCCTGTTTTTGCAGATGCTGCATCCAAGAAGAACCAAGTTCCCATCGAATAGACCGTTTTGAAACACTTGGCTCTTCCTTTATCTTTTCCACGGATTCTTCAACCACCTTCCTAACAAGATCTGTAGAAGCATCCAAGTCATCAAAATTTGACAAGGACGTCAAAGTCCCTTCTGATGAATCGGCTACAGATTTGTGAAGCAGTACCCTCAAACTGCAAAATCATAAAAAATGTTGCAAGCGTCACCTTAAATTTCCTATTGTTAATAAAATGATTTGCGTTTAATTATGATGCAATGTCAGTGACACACTTTCTTCGCTGTAAAACACAAATCATATCTATGACTTTTAAAATGGTTATCATTAAAGTCAAACATAATTAATGATCCAACGATTATAATCGAATGATGAAAACTGTTAACACTGACAGTGCATAACAATTAAATCCACATGTTTAACTAGATTGTTAATAGAAATAGCTTATTGTTCAAACCTGTTGATGTTAAGAGCGTTTGCGCCTCCTTCTGGTTGATCATCTATTTCAACATCTTGAACTTTAGGCTTCCTCGCGTTCACGTTACCCACAGCCTTAACTGTTGCCGTATATCCACAGTGGTGAACAACAACAACAGACAATGAAGAAGTATCCTGTCATAAAAACAACCAAAAACCTTTCATTTTAGTATCTTACAAATTGAAAAACTTTGACCAAGATTGTCAAATAGAAGCCCTAAAGCACGATAGCATAACAGAATTTGAACAGATCGTTGTTGTTCCACAATACACTATTTAATACAAACTACTATTGTCCGCAATAGCGGAATTTGAACAAACCACTATTGTCCGCGATTCACAATTGAAAACACTAGCTCTAACCACCGAACTGCATAAGCATTTACATCTATAACTTTGAAAAATGGGAATATTTATGACTTACATTAACAGTGACACTTTCATCTGCAGACAACCCTTTGATTAAATTCTTCTGAGCATCCTCATTAGGTTTACTGGATTCATTCAGTGTAGAATCAACCTTTCCATTTCTGTCGCGTTCGATTACAATGGATAAGTCTCCAACTTGATCTTGATGCAGAACAGAACCCGAAGGAGAATTCACACTAGACTTGGACTCCATCACATGCTGTATAGCTGCAACAGCCTTAAATATCGATGTATCAACAAACTGATTGTGAAGTAGAAAAGCTTTTCGATCTCTGATCACCCTCTCTTCCTCGGTTTTGGAAGGAAGAGAAGCCAATATTGCAAATTCTGTTGCCCATGGTCGATGATCATATTCACCGTTTCTTCCTTGGCCGCCACCATTACCACCCCAATTTTCATCCTCAGTAGGTAGAGCTGGAAAGTTTGAAAGAGATTCACCAACAGATGGAGCGACAAGCCATGTATTTGATCGGAGTCCATATGGAAGATTGCCAAACTGCAGAATTAAGTAATAATTAAAACACAATCTCATTAAGTGTAATGACAGTAAGATTTACATGATTTATAATTTTACATGGTCGTCGATAATAATGCACTATCATAAGATGGTGAAGTATTACTCAATGATTATGTAAAACTTGTTTACACTATAATATATAGTAATCGAAGTCTATTATTTCTCAAAAGAAAAGGAAATGACCAATGTCAAATAACCGATTATCCCAAAAGCTTAAGCTGTTAGGATTAGCTATATCAATGGTTTTATATTATTTCCAACACGCCCCCTCACGCAAGACCCATTTGGACTTGAAGCGTGGATAATGCATAAGCCCACCTACCATATGCTTAAATTCCACTTTTTAATTAGAAAGTGAGGGGAGCGGGGATCGAACTCTAGACCACTTAGTCATAGAGGCTCTGATACCATGTCAAATAACCGATTATCCCAAAAGCTTAAGCTGTTAGGATTAGCTATATCAATAGTTTTATATTATTTCCAACAACCAATTTCATTTCATGTAAAGCTAACCTTATTACGATCCGAAAAAGCTTTCATCAATGATCCATAAGCCTGCATCAATCAGTGATTTGTTAGAGCCAAAGATGAAAACATTGAACTAGTTGCTTATGCAGGGGTTTCTGAGCAAAATTCAACACATAAAAATCTAGCTACCAATTCAGAAGGAAAACAAATAAGTTAACATATTTTACTACATGTTTTTCTTAAAAACACAAATCCCTCCGTCTCACAATGACTGACTCATTTGATCATTTCACACGGTCGTTTATGCCTTCAAGTAGATTCTGATACACATTGACCGATAAGTTCAGGATGAAAAATTAACAAGAAAAGCAGTAAATAAATGTGTGATTAAATAGAAACGTACGTTAGAAAAACCTCTGCTGAGCTGTTGCAGAAGATCAACCAATGTGTGACTCTGCAGAGACAGCTTTCCAACACTATAAAAGCCTTTCTCTGAAGCAACCACTTCTATCACTTTCCCATTGCTGATTTTAACCTTCATTCACAAACAACATTTCACTTTCAGCAATAAATCAGATACATGCAACAGTAACAATATTGCAGGAGTAACAAACAAACACAGTACCCTGACTACCCTCCAACATAACTTTTTTATGTGTAACTTTCTCCAAAAAAAACTATTTTATGATAACTGGTTGGTTTTCATTATGGCAAATACAAAATAACCTCTATATTTTTTATAAAAATCTCTAACAGTTAATTTCTAAATTATAAATATCAAAATCTATTTTTTATAATTCTTAAGGGTCAATTTTTTTATCTTGCAGGTACGTCATGAGCTATTTCCATAATTTCTCACAAACAACTGCTCATGCCTCTGATTGGCAAAAAATAATAAATAGTTGATAAGCTAGCTTATAGTGGATAAATTAAGTGATTGAAATTGTAGTACTTATTAAAATTAATCATTGAACTTATAAATATGAAAAAACATAAAATGACAAAGCTAAAATTGGAAGAAAAAATATACTAGAAGCTATAAGCTAATTTAATTAGCTTACCAAAATAAGTTTATAAGTTATAAGTTATTAAAAATAAACTATAAACTCATAAGAAAAAAATGTTACCAAACAAGCTTTATTTTTTGCAAGGCAATAAAATAGCTTATGTCATTCGGGGGGATTATAACTTATAAGCATAAGCTATAAGCTCAAAATTTGATATTGCCAAAAATCATTTAATTAGCAATCCAAACAAGCCCTAAGTAATAAGGGAAAGAAAAAGACGGAACCTGAAGCTGAAAGTGATCTCCTTTACGTCTATCATCTTCATCCTTCAGTTCACATTTCTTCAAATCTGCATGAGAAAATGACGAAAATACCCTTGTCACCAAAATCAAACTTTCAACCCTAACAAAATCGCAATAAAATTGAAGAGAGAGAGAGAGAGAGACGCACGTAAAATTGGTGGAGTGAGATTAGAGAAAGAGAAGAACTCGTAAAAATCTGACAACTTCGGCGTCGGGTGAATTGCAACCATTCCGACTTTATCCGATATCGGCGATGCCGGTGGATCCGACAACGGTGACCCGACCCGAATTTCACCATTCGGTGTAGCGGGTGGACTCACACTGCTCTTGTTTTGATTTTGGGCTTTTCCGTTTTTCTTGGGCTTTGAATCTGGGCCTGGTAAGTTACGTTTGGGCTTTCCGAATCTTGTTGTGCAGGCAATTATGTCCAATAGCCTTCGCACGTGTGTAATTGCTTGAATTTCATCATTATAATCCTCTGTAACAAAAAGACACAATCATTATCATGAAAATTTCAAATATTATTTTTAGTCATTAAGTGGATATTTTTAGATTAAAAAATTGTTTTTTACTAATGTAATTTATATTTACTTTTTGTGAAAAATTATGTATAAATAATAAAATAGTCCGTAAATACAATTCAGATGGTAAAATGAGATGCTTGAAAAATAAATTAAAATTAAAATGAATATAAACATATTTTAAAGTCGGAGTTTTCAAAGATTTTAAAGGTCAAGTTTATATTTTAATATGTGTTTGGGTTGGGAAATTTTTAAAACAAAAGGCTAACACAATTGATATAATATTTGAGATATATTTGATTTAATTATCAAAACATTATAACTTTTTCTATCTATTAATGTAGTGGTGTTAGATTTATATTTTAAATAAAGTGTAGAATTTAGAGTTTAAATTCAAGGTGAACAGACACATCTTATTTGTACATATATCGGTATATTATTGATATATATAATTTTAATAGATCCACAAATAATATTTAATATAAAAAAAAATTGACAAGTACTATTTGTAAATCTATCACAAGTCTACATCAAATATATTGGTACACATTAAATAAAAGATATATCGAAAAATTAATCTTTTTGTTAATTTAATAATTAAAAGTAAATTCTAACCTCTCCAAAAATCCCGCTCCAAAGATGCATTAATTAAATGGAGTATAAATATGTGATGGAGAATTTTTTTAAAAGAAGATGAAAACAGAAAAGTGGGGCTTGGTATTCCACTGAGGAATGAGGATGCAACTTGAATAAATGACAGAAACATTTCTATACGAATCCAATGCTCACATCACACAAAAACAAATATCACCGCAAATGAAAATGACTATATAATCTTTACATTTTTCAGCGAAAAAAAAAAAAGGAATATTAATAATTGATTTTTTTTTTCACTAAATTAATAATGGATTTTGAGCATTACAAATTATTACTATTTTTATTTTGACAAGTTAATTAATAAAATTGATTTTGTTGAAAGCATCTGAACGAATGAATGTCATTTGCTTTCTGAGTATAATAAGGGCCCCCAAAAAAATGATATTTTTATGTTTCATAAATGTTATTTTCGGTGAACATGTGTACCATAAAATATGTAATGAAGCAACATGTCTTCTCCAATATGGGAACCATTAAAGTTCAAGTCCTAACCATAAATTTTATGTTAGGTCACTCACATGTATTTTTACCAAATAGTTATTCAAATCAAATCCACTAAATATTTATATCTAAAAATAATAAAAAATTGAATCAAATATCTAAAAGTAATAAAAAAAAATCTTGAAGTCTATATGAATCAATAAATGAAATGATTCAACAATGATTCACATTGGACAAAGTTCATAATTAACATGAGAATGTAGAGAAATTCATAGATTTTCAAACTAAAATAGTATTCCCACATCATTAAAAAAATACTATAAAATAAGAATGCATTCAACTTCGACTTGGAAAGATTCCAAGTGTTTCAGCAAAAATGAAAGGGCAAATCTAAAAATAGTAAAAATCTTTGACTCTTTCCAGAAATCGATTTGGTAGATGAATGAACCATTAGTAATACAAATACCCATTAAAATTACTATTAAAATGCTAATTTATTTTTAATTCTATTATTAAAATAATTAATATTTCCCATAGTTATGATTCATTTGGTGGTCACATCCACCCTAGTACATGTCCACACACTATGTCATCATTTTATACATGCCCATTGCCCTATTTGTTGTTATTCAATCAGCACCAAAAGTAGATAAAAAAGGTACTAGTGTATGTGGTATGTTATTAATTAGATAAATTCAAAAAAAATTATATTTTCAAATATTTATATGTAAAATAGTAAAACTTTTATTTTTACTTTTACCTCTTTTCGAACAAATTTTTTAAAATTACAGAACACAAAATATAAACATTAGAGAGTTTTGCACTTTACATGTAAAAATATGACACAATGTAATAAACTTATTTGTGACTTAAAAGAGGATTTAGTGACTCAGTCAACACATCAGTAGTTGTTGGATTAAAATTGAATAGTTCAAATTAAAATATGGACATCCTTTTACGATTCAAGTGTCACCAAAGTGTTGACCGCGTAAATAAAGACAATTGGTGACATAAGAGAACCCAAATTCTTGATTTTCCTTAGGTGAATGATTTGTGAAGTACTCTAATTAGCCTAATACCCTACTTGCTAAGATACAATGAAGTACTTAGACTATAATTGAATAAAAATTTGTAATGATGTAGATTTAACTGAATGCACATGCAAATATGACATACTAAATGGTAGTTGATGCTGAATAACATAACAGGTATGCTAGCTACACCTACCTTCAACCATTCTTAGAAGACATGGCTTTAGGGTAACAACTTCAACTCTGTCATTTAATCTCTGACCTTTAACCTTAATTAAGGAGAAAAAATAAACTAATTAATTAAATAAATAATCAAAGCTACTACTTAGCTTGGTTTGTTAGGAATAAATAATTAATAAAAAAAATATTTAAAAATGCTCAATTGAGCTAAAAACACAAACCTCATGAGATAAAGAATAGTTTGTAAAATGGCATGTCTCCACCTTTACAGCCAATAGTTTCCTCACATCCAGTATCTTATCAGTAGAGATACCCTTTTACAAAAAAAAATCAATTTTAATATTATTAAACCAAATTTAATTATACCAAGTGATTAAAAAAACAATTTTGATGAATGTGAGAAATAAAAAATGTACCTTTAATACAATTTGTGATTCAAAAGGAGTTACCACAATGATGTCAACAAGAGAAGGTGCAACTGCTGAAAAAATGAAAATAAACAAAGCTAATTATTTAGTTAAACATGTTAATTTAATGAAAAAATAAGTCATAAAAAATATGATTATTTTTTAAAAATTCTTGAAGTGAGTGATAAAGAATGTGACCTTTCTCTTCCTTTTTCTTCTTCTCTGCCTTTGCTTTATTTGTTTTCCCTTTCCCTGATTTTGGGGCCATTTTTTTTTCCTCTTAACAACACCCTTTTGGTACTACCAAAAAAGCAAATATTGTAGAAAAGAAAATAATTTAGCAATCTGAATTTTGAATGATGAAAATAATGAATATGTGAATGATGATGAACTTGAAGGAACAAAAAAAGAGTGTGAAGAGAAAAAGAATTTATAGTGATGAGAGAAGAATGTAATATATATTGTGAAAAAAATTTGTGTTGAAAGAAGATAGGATAAGTTTTTAACCTTTTTCAAGATTTGAGAGCAATTCTAGCCTCTCCTTGTTGCTAATAAGCTTTGAAAGATAACCCTTCTCTCTTCTCTATTTTCTTTATTTCTTTTTTTGTTCTTATAGATTTTTTAAATTTTTAATTAATTTTTTTTTCTTTCATTCTCTTTATATGTGGAGGCATGTGAGTATAAGAGACCAATTGCATGCACTTAGGCTAAGGCTAGAGACAAAACAGGAAAAATGGTAACCGTTGATATTTTGCCACGTGGCAGAAAATTGTGTGGCTGATTTATTTTTGTTTTATCAAGTGTTTGGGCCTTATAAGTGATTGTGGACCGTTGATTTAGCAATCTTAGGCTTAAAGTTGATTTGTTATGTATTATTGAACCTTCAATAATAACACAAACTTGTCATTTTCTCATCGGTTCTTAGCATTTGTATTTGTATTTATTACCACTATTTAGTCAATCAAGTAATCCACTCATTCTAACTTTTTTATGTGTTATTATAGTAGTAATATGCTCACTATGTTCAATCATTTTCATTTCACATGAAGTGAAAAAAAAGAAAATTATTGGAAATACAAATTAGATATCATTACTTGTTTGATTTCATGAAGAAAAATCTTAATGTAGATCCAATTTATTATTCAATGTCATTATTTGTACTCATATTTGGTCTTTTTAAAATTGAAGGAATGTAATACGGAAATGTAACACATACGATATGTAAATATTTGGATTGCTTAATTATTTAGTTCTAGGTTCGATGAGACGTCTGATGGGTATGAAAAAATATTTGTAAAAAGAAATCAAACTCTTAAATAAGTTTCAGTTATTTCAAAGAATTAATTTCTATAATTCCACGCAAAAGATACGTTTAAACTTTTACTTTAGTAATGGTCTTTTTAAAATTCTTTGTCAAGAAAGATGGGGGAGACAAAAGAGCTCTTGAACTAGCTAGATTGAAAGATCACATTACTACAATTTAAGGATTTAGCTAATTTGATACATACATGCCCAAAACTCTGCCCACACCGCAAAACAAAAACCCAATCTACACTAAAAACCTTTGATGAAAACATGCAATAAATATTGTTTTGTTAAAAACATACACATGCACACTATAAAGGTGTGCCAATTCCATTGAATGCTGCTATAGTTGGCAGAGGTTCCACTCCTACAAATTCTCTAATCCAATACTCCCTCCGTCCCTTTTTATAAGAGCTGGTTTGACAAAAAATTTGTCCCTTTTTATAAGACCCTTTTACAATTATCAATGACATTAATTATTCTTTTTTCACACTTACCCTTATTTACTTTGCATAGTTTTTTTAATAACATTAAATTCTCTTTTGTTTGATACAAAACACTTCAATTAATGGTAAGGGTAAACATGTAAAATCAATATAATTTCTCAATCAATTTAATACTAAAATCCACTTTCTTAATACTCATATTTTGTCAAACTAGCTCTTATAAATAGGGACGGAGGGAGTAGTATTAAAGAATTTGCTCTAGTGATCCTCATGGATAACTAATCACAAAAACTATGAACCTCTTCACAATCTCAAAAAATGTGCTCTACATTCTCAAGATAGTCAATCACGATGATGCGGACATATATATTCTACTCCATGTAAGTAAGAATCTTATTCTGCAAAAAAATGGTTAACTGATTGTTATTAGTTTATCTTTTATTCATGTAAAATTATTTTATTCATGTAAGAAAAATTAATATTTATCAAGTCATTTTCACAATCTAACTTTGAAAGATCAAATACAACACAAAATTAGGTTGAACATTTATTTGTAGCATGACCGAAACAATAGTATTTTTTTTGGTTGATATGTAAATAGAGTAATAAATACCACTTAAAAATTGACAAGATTTCGAATTCAAATTTGAATAATCATAAAAAATATTCTATCTAACAATTTCAATATCAATATTTTTATTATATACCCCGTTCAAAAAACTAGTAATTATTTAGAGTATAATATTGACTATAGACTAGGCTCACTATATGACATTTTGTTCTTATATGTTCCAAAGATGTTGGTAGTGGTAAAGTGTAAAACTATGTAAACACCGTCATATAGCCGGAAAACTATATTAGTAGACCCCATTCTATATATATAGCCGGAAAAATATAGTAACGATGCATAATATATAAGTCATATTCAACAACAACATAAAATGTAATACATAAATACATACATAGGTTGTTGATGGATCATTTATACATATGTGACCAGGTCCATCCTAGAGAAATCCAATTAAGCTTGTAATCCCTTTATTTGTTTAATTTAAAAAAAAAAATTTGGCAAGCTTTGTTCGTTGAAGTTAATTCAATATTGGTCTTTGCGGCAAGAATTGGTTGTTGTTGGAAAAATCACATGTTGGAGAGTTTATAATTGTTGAAAATTTGTCTCTTTCTTGCTTTAGTGCATAATTAATCGTAGTGATGGTGTAAAAGATTATTTTTATTTGGGTTTTTCTATAAGAGTTAGTTCAACAGACAATAATAAAAATAAGGTCGATAAAAGTGATGGTGTTTCAATTTTAGATAGAAATTTATTTCGGTTTCGATGTTTAGGTTGCAGTTTAAAACTTTTCCTCCCTGAAATCACAAGCTAAACTCTAATCAATTGAGTCACACATTGGATAAATGGTAGATGAGGAATATAAACAAAAAATAAAGTTATTATCAATGCGATTTATACAATCATAAGAAACCTTTCTAAACAAATAACAATCATAAGGAAACCTTTTAATATGATACAAAAACCTTTCGTTGAATTTATTGATCGACACTTTTTTTATGATGTCTTTTGACCAATACCTAACGTCTTTCCCTGTAATTTTTTCCCTTCCTGATTTTGGAATTATTATATGCATGCAAGTGATAATCGAGTGTAATTTTGTTTATATATAAGAGTTGACTTTTTGTGTAAATTTTTTTTTACATGATTAATCAATGGAGTGCTGATAGATCATCAAAATATTTGGATGATAGCATATAATTTTATTTTTTATGGAAATATATAGCATATAATAAGCTTTATTCTGGTAGTAGACTATAATTAAATCATAAACAAATAATGCTTCATCCATTCCTCTTCATGCAGAGACTATAATTAAACCGGGTATACTTCATGAAGAGACTAATTATTTTTGCTTTTGATAAAACCGTTTAAATTTCAATAAAGAAATATCATTTAAATTTTTCCATTACACACTTAATTATTTAATATCTCATTTCATCTATTATTTTCTTATTATTAAGGAAGGAGTGGGTGGTATGAGTATGAGTAGGAGGTGATTTGATAATTATATATTTAGAATGTCTAATTTACAAAACAAAAAAAAAAAAACTAAAACTAAAATTTACCGTAAATACAACAGCTTGCAATGCGCTCTGATTCTTAGATTTTTATGACTCGATGGTTAGACTCTTGGTCGATCTCTAAGAAATTGGGTTGAGTTAACTCAATACCACAAAATCAACTACCGAAAAAAGATAAACACTTTTGTTGGCTATGCCACATGGGACTTTCAACACATCTTTATAAAACAACTAGAGTGTGAAATGTCACCCAACAAATGTGATATAGGCTCTAATGCCGACTCTCAACTCACCCTCTCACGTTGTATATCTAGAGCATGATCTAAATCATCTAATAAAGACGGTCCATCGGATCTTGAATAGACTTTGATATCATCTAAAAATTGAGTTCCGACAATTGTAAGGTAGAAGACAAAACTGACTTGTATGATAATTGAGACCTCTCTTTATTAATCCTTTTTCCAAATCAACATCTAATATTCCTCTAAATCCTACTTAGTATAAATATTTCTAATAGACATAGTTATTTAGAAGTAGATAATGGAAGGTTTGGTTTGATTTGCAACATCATTACTTCTCATTTGATCACTTCAAGAGCATTTAATTTCTATACATTTTCCCAATTTTTTTTAAAAGGAACATACAACATAGGACAATATGAGACACACTAAATTTACAATTTGAGGAAAAACTCAGGATTGCCCTTTTGAATTCAGAAGAAAATTCTCAAAGCATCAATAACTTTCTCCGGCCTGTCGAAAAATATAAAGGTTAAATTTTTAACAGATTAAACAAAACCACACAATGAAGTTGAATCTTATATATGTTGAAGTTACTCTCACCAGTCTTCTTGTGGCATATGTCCAGCTCCTTCTAACAATTTAAGCTTTATGTTTTGAGGATTTCCATTCTGAAACTCTTCTGCCACTGACTGAGGTAAGTACTTGTCTGATAATCCCCATGCAAGCAGTATTGGTTTGTTCCATCTATAATAACAACAATCAAACGTTATTCTACTATAAACGCTTATCATATAAGTGCTTATTTATAACAAAAGATAACATAAAGTCAAATTGTTCTACTATGCTATCCCAAAGGCTTACGGAAACAAGCCTAAAACAGTTTATGAACATCTCATAAGTTGTTTTTATAAGTTCTTGTAAACAGTCTCACGCACAAGTACTTATGTCAGTCGATAAGCTCAAATATGCTAATACAAACAGGCCCTAGCGACTGTGTTAATCCCCTTAACTAGCTTTTGAGGTTGAGTTAGGTTTAATCTATTTTTCCCATAATTCAATGGATTTTTCCAAAATAAGTATGAATTGTTTAGTTTTCTAAGGGATCAAATTCAATAAATATACCTGTTAGTTGCAAATCCTTCTGCTATTTCATTGAAGGTACCTTTGAAATTAGCTTTTCTTGCAGCTGCAAGTATAGCTGAAACCCAACATTATAATATGTTAAATATTGCATTAACTTTTAATGAATAAATTATGAATAATCTAGTGACTAAATTGAATATGCTAAATATATCTTTACATATATACACCTACAAGAGGATGTATGAAACTGCAATAATATTTTTTCATTGATATAAATATGAACTTAGCGTCAAGTAGTTTTTCCTCTATACCTCCTTCTAGGATATACATAGGTCCTATGAACAAACTTTTCATTATATTTGACAACAAATAGATTCAGAAAATTCAATTTATCAAAATCATGTCACTAACCAAATCCAGGTCCACTGCTTGCCAAATAAGGTAGTCGGTAAACATCAGCCTTTTCATTTTTCAGAACATAACTGCAAAATAAGGCATCAATATTGCAGTATCACTTCCATCTGTGTCTTCATGTAATGCATTAAAATAAGGACTTATCAGAAAACTTGCATATATTACTTATAAGTTTTTTTTTTTCATAAGCTGTCTTGGAGAGCTTATGGAAATAAGCTGGAAACAGTTTATGAACATGTCCTAAGCTGTTTTCATAAGCTCTCTCAAAATAGTATTGCAAATGGTTATGACTGTAGATAAGCTCAAATAAGTTATTCCTAACAGGCTCCTAGTCCAATTGAAGTTTAAAGATACAATAAAATCAATTTTCCCCGATAATAATTAAACATATGTATTTTCACTAAAATCACAGACATTTGAAAGGGACAACATCAATAATGATAGTTTTACCATGAAACCAAGCACAAACTTGGTAAAACCTAGTATGAACCTTCCTTGTATTACAATCCAGGTGGAAATATTTGTATAGGCAAAGAAGGAAGGACTAAAAAGAGACCGAAAATCGACAACTTATTTTCCTGAGATAATTCAATTGTTTACATACGCGAATTTTTTAGTGCAGTGAAAATGACATTATAAGTTGCAGGTTACAACTTCAATTAATATAATTACCAGCCAATAATCAAATGCAGTTTTGGATACATACGGGCTACCTGCTTCAATAAACCGCTCAGCAATAATAGCATTCTGGCATTGAAATTCACCTAGTAGAGGAATTCTAGAAATAAAAGAAAATGAATCAAAGGATTTAATATAATACAAGAATCAAAACCAAATATATATATTAAGAGTGACATAAGAAGCATTAAATTAAGATGTGAGAGTGACATGTTGAGCATAGTTTATGCAAACACATCATTTCACTGATACCATAAGAGAATCATACTTTAGCTGCTGAAATAGTCCAGGAAGTGGAGATGAACTTGTTAATGGACTGTTTAGTATTGCTATCTTTGATATCTTGCTTGAATTTTTCAAGGCCCATGTTAGTCCATATGAACCTACAAGGAATCCCTTAAGAAGAAGTGTATGTTAGACACAACATCTGTTAAGAAGTTCACAAAAGGTAAAATATAAGTGCTTATGGACATGACATAAGCTCTCCTAAACAATCTTACAAGTGCTTATGTCAGTAGTGTATTGTATTCCATAAATGTAAATGTACTACAAACACAATGTCTCACACCGCTGAATTTTGAATATGAGAAATGCTATCACAGATTGTATTCATAATTCTTTAGATACCTGAACAACTAGGAAAAATGGAGATTCAACCCCCAGCACCTCGAGCAGTTTATCCAATGCATCATGGAACTCCTTTTCTATAGGAATTTTACGAAAAAACATTCATGAGGTTTATGCAGGAAAAATTAATTATGATACAAAATCATTCATAATAATATATATACCTGTGTAATTAAAACCATATCCTGGCTGTGGTTTATCACTGAAACCAAATCCAATCCAATCTGGTGCAAAGCAGTGGAACCCTAAATCTGACAACTGTTTAAAGAGAACGGAAATATTAAAGAGAACCCTATGTTTGGATTATGGAAATTGGGAACAAATAGAACGAAATAAAATGAAACGAAACTATATTATTTGGTTCCGATATAGCAAGATAACCTGAGACATAACAACTCGGTAGCTAAATGATTGTGTTGGTGCGCCGTGAAGGAATACAATTGTTCCTCGTCTGCTTTTTGCTGATCCTGCAAAAATGGGAAGAAGAAAAACAAGAACATGTTTTCTGAACATTTGTTGAAGGGAAAAAATACAGATGAAAGTACTTTCAGAACAAAGAAATGATACCAGTTTCCCTCACAAACCATCTCAACTTCCCGGATTTTACGTATGATCCGTATTCCTTGCCCTTGTCTTGTATTCTCTAGGAATACAAAAATCACAAAATTATTACTACATTCCCACTAAATGAACAACATCATCAGTATTTCTATCCAAAATCAAACAGCTATTTGGATGAACAACTTAATTAAGCATTTATCATATAAGAGTTTATGTACAAGGTGTTTCCACAATCGAAGAAGACTATTACTACTTTATGTAAACATCCATAAGCCCATAGACAACTTATGAAAATAAACTATCAGGAAGAACTTGCAAAAATTAACAGAAAACAAGTCATGGACATATCATAAACTTTTGTAAGCTCTTTCAAACACTTGCACACAATGTCACGGGGACTAGAGCCATTAAGACAGTTGTCTTAGGCCCTTTGGCACAATTTGTTTTTCACGGCAACATAATTCAAACGGGCCTTGACCCATTCTATAACACATCGAACATTTTGAGGTCACTAACGAAACATAAGGTATCTGCCCTGTTTGGATAAAAAGCTTATAACACAAGCGTTTATCTTGATAAGCACTTATGTGTAAGCTTAAATAAGCTATTTCTATAGAAAAAAATGAAATAAAGTTAAATTTTTTATATACTATAAGCTGTTTTCATAAGCTAGCTTGGATACATTATGAAAATAAGCTGAAAAAAATTATGAAACATGTCATAAGCTCAAATAAGCCAATTCAAGCAGGCCTTAAAATCATGATTTCAAAGCACCTCATTGTTGTTCTCTTTAAGTCAACCTACAGTACTAAAATCAAATGTTGTCATTTGACATTGTGAAGACTAACTGGCCATATTCATAGGAAAACTAATGTTTAGCTTCTATCTTTAGAATTGATTTCGATCCCTAAATCAATTCTACCTAAAAGCTGGCTTCTAGGGTAACATAGAATCAATTCTAAAATTTATATATTTTTGGTCTAGTAGCATAGTGGCTTGAGTCACACACTATAAGAAGTGAAAAATTCAGCGTTCGAACATTGACCCCTTCAATAATGTCTCTAGTAGCTGCCAATTCAGTTACCTTAAGGACCAATTCTCAAATTTGTTAACACATATATACACACAAAAGCAATTCTAAACCAAACTATCCAAACAGAAATTGATAAAAATCACTTTTTTTTCGTGAATATATTCAAACATAAATCACTTTAGTTTCAACCAAAATCAATTTTTGTTGCATTAAAACCAAACTCACTTTAAAACTTAAACTAGAAAACAATTTTTAAAACTAATGTGTTAGAAATAATATAAAACCATTGATGTGGCCAATCCTAATAGCTTAAGCTTTTGGGATAATCGGTTATTTGACATGGTATCAGAGTCTCTATGACTAAGTGGTCTAGAGTTCGATCCTCGCTCCCCTCACTTTCTAATTAAAAAGTGGAATTTAAACATATGGTAGGTGGGTCTATGCATTATCCACACTTCAAGCCCAAGTGGGCTCTTGCGTGAGGGGGCGTGTTAGAAATAATATAAAACCATTGATGGGCCAATCCTAATAGCTTAAACTTTTGGGATAATCGGTTATTTGACATAATGAAATAATATAAGAAGAGAAAAGATTAACAAAACTTTATTACATCAATCATTTGTCCAACGTTGCCATCATCAGCAGGAGTTTCAGGTAACTGAATGGCACTTCTGCTTGATGGGTTATCAGTAACAAATCCAAAAGGGTTGAATGATGATTTGTCATCTTGATCTTTCTCTTTTGATTCACCTTTCTCAGTGGAGCTAGCTCTGATTCTAATACCATTCACTCCTCTGCTAGAGCTTGTGTTTGATACTCTTCTTCTGCTACTGTTGGTAGTTGAAGAAATGGCAAGGTTGAGAGTGGAAGAAAACATAGTAGAAAACACCATTGTTGTAAAAGAAAGAACTTCAATGGTTTGAGAGTGAAACAAAATAAAACATGAAAGAACAAAATTAGCGGTTGATGTGGTTACTTCAATGTGCTCCTCATATATTTCCACCTAAGATATGTGACATTATATACTAACTAATATCTTGACACCTATCATATTATTATATTTTTATTTTTGAAATTTTTAACTAAAAACTTAACTATATGGCTCACTGATGCTCCATGATTATTATTTTTATAGAGAATCTATTTCATGATTCTATGTCTATCTACATACAAAATTATGCCTATAACGTACAGACATAGACACAGACACCGGACAATGATGCATCGACATTAATAATAATTTGAGAAAATGACATAATCCAATATAATCATAAGTGTCGGTGTTGTGTCGGTGTCGAACACATCTAATTCGAGGAGGTGTCTGTGCTTCATAGCCTATAACACTTGATCCAACTTCACACCTCTTTGGCATTCATTTTTACAATGTTCTTTCATGTGCTCTTAATTGTATACTACATACATCTAATATTAATGTCATTGTTATAATATCAATTATTTCGAGAGATTAGTTTTTGTAATTGCGTATAGAATATCTTGATTTAAAATAAATAAAAAGTGCAACTATAGTATAATTTTTGTTATTCATGTAATTTATGTTGCTTACTTTTAATAAAAAGAAAACATATATCCGGTTAATAACTTTGGCCATTTCAAAAAATGATTGAAACTAAGAGTTAAAAAAGTTTAGGATTCAAGTCAAAATGAAAATTAGATAAAGTATTCTTGATAAAGAAAAATAAATAAATATAGTATTAAATAAAATTTCTGCAAGTTCAAATTATAGAACTTGAAACATATTTTTGAGTGTTTGAGTTCTAGAACTCGAGGGGATATTTTTGAATTTTTAGGAGAAGCGAAAAGAAGGTTAGGGGTGGGAAAAGAAATAGTGTTATTTAATTTAGTTTGGGTTATGAATTGATTTACTACAAGTTTGGGCCAAGTCCAATTAGTAACATGAAACCCTAAATGAAAGGCTCTATAAAAGAAAAGAAACAAGGAACAGCCACCCTCTCACTCTCACTCTCACTCCCACTCATTCATTGTTGCTCTTGCGCTGCGCAGCATCAATATTGTATTATTATTAAGTGTTATTAGATTAGATTTGAATTCTTCCATTCTTTTACACTAATCTGTAGTTGTTTTGAGTTAATTGTTTGAATTTAGCATAATAATATGTTGAAAGAAAAGGCAATAATCAAGCGTCACTGATGCGTTGTATACAATACAATAGCGTATTTCAGTCCTTTTTGTTGCCGAAAGTAATGATTAAGCATCAATGCTTGCAATAGCCCGTTTTTTTCCATACGGTTCTTGCATTCGTATGCTTCTACACTTTTATTCTTGTCCTATTGTTATTAATATGTTAAATACTACTAGTATATATAACAGAAAATCTAAAAAAATTAAATTACTATAACAACTTCTCTATCAAAATTCCATGTGTATTGTGTAATGAAATAATGGATTGGATTTCAAGGTTAACATTTTTATTTGTTAAAATGTTTACCAAAAATTATTACAAGAACATAAACGATGCTTGAAATGATGGAATCTAGTTTTATCCCTAACTATTAATAGGCATGTCTTTCCTTAATTGCATGAAGCATATAACAGGACATAAACTTCAAGTATTTCTTTAGCTGCACATTTTTGTGAACTCTACAAGCACCAAGTAGTGATCCCCAAACAATTGAATTTGGTTTAATAGGCATATTTAAAATGACTTCAAGGGCTTCTTTTAATTGCCCGGCTTGACCGAGAAGGTCAACCATTAGGTTTAATTCCATGTTGGATGGTCATGTTGGAGAAAAGGTTTCTTCCTTTCGTTACCATGCCTACGTGTGTACACAGAACTTTAATATAAGTGTATTATCACTCGGACGCACGCACACATACACACGCACTAAATAAAAAAAATTGATGCCCTGTGCGGTCCGTCATCTCAAACAACCTCTAAAATCCTCCTAATCGAATGGATCCAATCAGGGACGGAGGCATGTACAAGAGTGTGGAGGCACATGCCTGCACAAATATTTTGAAAATTATTTTCTAGTATATGTTGTTATAATATGTGCTGAAATTTTAGTGTGTGGGGGCACAACCATGACACACAACAAATGTGATCACATTTCATATATATTGAAATAGAGAAAATCATAACTAGTATTCTTAGACTACAAAGAAATTAAGAATAAAAAAATTGTGAAATTTGTATAACTCATATTTTTAAAATATAAACAATATTGTTTGTAAAATACTAGCATATCCTTTATAATAAATTAAAGGTTAAATTGGACAATTAGTCCCTTAATTTATTTATTGGTTTTATATTGGTCCTAACAAATTAAAGTTACAAATTAGTCTATTAACTAATTAACGTTACAAATTGATTCTTCAATTTTAATTATGTTAGTCATATTGATCTTTTTTAACAGGTTGATAGTGTATTTATCTTCTGTCTAAGAAAAGTGTATGAACTCATAATCATAATATTACTCATAAATAAGTCATTTATGCGTTCATATAACGAATAATAGAAAGTAAAATTAATTATTATTTTTTAAATAAAAACTAACAAAAAAGACCAATATGACGAACAAAATTAAAGGTAAGGGACCAATATATAACGATAATTAGTTAAGGAACCAATATGAAACCAATAAATAAGTTAAGAGATCGATTGTTCAATTTAACCTAAATTAAAAGAATTTATTATTTAAACAAACAACAATTAACAAATTCATTCACTTTCAAAGTTGCACACAAAAAAAAACCCACTCCCACACTAAATATTATCAATAATGAATTGCAAAAATTATTTTTTAGTTACTTATGAAAAAATTATTCAAGATTTCCAAACTATATCAAGTTGTACAAAACATTTGTGATGTATAAATATGCTCTCAAAAATAAAATGTAATATATTTGTGTCTGTAATATATATAATGCTACAAAATTATATGTTTGGTGCCCCCACTCATGAAAATTTCTGGCTCCGTCACTGGATCCAATTACATGTATCCAATATATGATATACACGGACGGCCAAGTCTTACATACCCAAGGCCTACCTTTTGATTTTAATGTGGTAAGTTTTTCTATATCATGAATTTTAGTGTATCTTAAATTAATTACGTATTATTTATTAATTCTAATTCACATGGTGACATACATTTATTATTTATTTCAACAGCGTAATGCTCAACCTATGAGGAATTCTTTGAATTTCCATTGGCCTAATTATTTGGGGCGTAATATTGATTTTGGGAGCATGAATGGTATAAACACGGTACCTGCAGGTTGATTATGTAATGAATGGAATAAGTACGGTACCTGCAGGTTGAGCATGAATGGAATAAACACGGTACATGTAGGTTGATTTGGGAGCATGAATGGAATAAACATGGTACCATGATTGGTTTTGATGGTATTCATGATGTTACCTGGCTACCTTGCAAGGCATTACGAATAATGATTATTACTCATCAATGACAAAAACAAGCAATGGCAAGTGCAAATGGTGCTAGCCGCGACTTCTTTGTGGTGGCGAGTATGGTGGAATACCCCGTGAATTTTAGAGATAAGGTTTTGTTTAAATGAAACGGCAATCCGATATATAAACTGTCCAAGGCCTGATGTAAATTGTTGAAGATCAACCATAAAGTGGTATATAAAAAACGAGTGTTTGCAGAAATGAAACAATATCAAACCGTTGAAGAAAGTGTAATACCCTATATTTTAATTAATTTAACATGAAGCCATAATATCAATGAGATAGTAATAAGATAATGTTCTACGAGTTACTTGTGTACTTTTAGCTTAATATATTATAGGTCTTTGGCAGGAGGGTGTTCGAGAGGAGCGACCACACAGGGTACAAAATTTTTGGGCACCTATTTTTTTACTTAGTGCGTGTGTATGTGCGTGCGTCCACTCGTGCGTGCGTGCGATAAAATAAATATTATAACTAAATTTTAAAATAGACTTAGACTCTTATGATTTTGATAATAAAATCAATTTGAAGAATTAAAAGTTATCAGATGAATTCTAACAATTGAACGTATAATTTTTAATTTTTCTTTCATATTAAATATTTTTATATGACTTATAAAAAAAATGAGACACCAAAATTATAACTTACATAGGGCACCAAAAATCATCTGAGGGACGGTCCTTGTCTTTGAAGAAAATAAAATATCAAGGTATAGTTTAATAAATTAAGTAATATATTATGTGTTCCTTCTTCCTCATAGATTATATAAATGTCATTATTAATAACTTTCTTGATTTATTATTTAATTATCAATATTTTTGTATTAATTAGATCCTTTATTTTAAAATGCTTAAGAATTATTGGTGTTAGTTTTATCATGGGAGAGGTTTAACCAATTTTGAGAAATCCTAAGCCAACTGATTTGTTTCAGAAACATAAGTTATAACAATTAACAAGTATGTATAACATACATATTCTGAGGAAGGCCTCACATGTTTACATCATATTCTCTAGCACTAAGCACAGTCATCAAATTAGCAGACAGTAATTACTAATTAGACCAAAATGCTAAATTCCATCCAAAAAGAATCAAAAATTAAGATGGAAGAGATGGCACAAAATAATACTAATAAGTTTTCCCTTGAATGTTTGAAACTATGGATCTTTCAGGTTTTCAATTGAAACTATGAAAGTATGAAGGCAATTTGTTGTTTGTTACACAAAATGAGTTACCTTTGCCAAAAGATGAAGTTTGAATAGAATCAATATATATCTATTCTATAAACCTAGAGTACATTTTTATTTGTTAACACGTTTACCAAAAATTATTACAAGAACAAATACCATGCTTGAAATGATGGAATCTAGTTTTATCCCTAACTATTAATTCCCTATTGTATACCTTTGAAACCACCTTTGCCATATGGTGACAATCCACACACATTCTAAGGTTCTTCACTATTCTTATAGTAACTCCATTTCCTGAACTAATAAGAGCATAGGCAATAGCCAATTTCTCACTATGCCAATAAAGTGAAGTTTCTTTATCCTCTTCCCCTACATCAAGAAAAACCTCTGATGTATCAGGTGAATACCCTGCACTTATCAATTCTTGCTTCATTTTTTCTAACTTTGCATATATCTCTTTAGATTGAGGATGTGACTTGTCTCCAGCAACAAATTCATACACAATGCCATTCATTTCCATCAAACTGCAACCTGGTGTTTTCTTAATTCCTCTCTCCATCATAAGTTTCCTTACTTTATGCAAATTTTCCCATTTCTTGCATGCAGCATATATGTTACATAACAGGACATAAACAGCACCATTTTCAGGTTCTAATTCAAGTATTTCTTTAGCTGCTATTTCTGCTAGCTGCACATTTTTGTGGACTCTGCAAGCACCAAGTAGTGATCCCCAAACAATTGAATTTGGTTTTATAGGCATATTTAAAATGACTTCAAGGGCTTCTTTTAATTGCCCGGCTCGACCGAGAAGGTCAACCATGCATCCATAATGTGTCACATTAGGTTTAATTCCATGTTGGATGGTCATGTTGGAGAAAAAGTTTCTTCCTTTTGTTACCATGCCTACATGTGTGCATGCACACAGGACTCCGATATAGGTGATTTCGTCTGGTGTAACTGAAGCTTCTAGCATATTGGAAAACATAGTAAGAGCTTCTTCACCATGGCCATTATTAGCAAGACCAACTATCATTGCTGTCCATGTAAATTTGTCCTTTTTCTGCATTTCATTGAATATTTTAATTGCTTTCTCAACATTCCCACATTTGAAGTACATGTCTATTAGAGCATTCCCAATGAAAGTATCATTTTTAATCTTGTTTTTGTCGATGTAAGTCTTTGCCCATTCCCCTAGTTCAAGTGCTCCTAGGTGTGCACAGGCTGTAAGAATACTAACCATGGTGAATTCATCGGGTTTCACATTTGACATCTGCATCTCTCGAAAAAGCTTCAAAACCTCTTTGAAATGGTTCATTCTAAGGTAACTGTCAATCATAGCAGTCCAAGAAACGTAATCTCTTTCAGGCATCTGATCAAAATACTTCCTCGCTAAATCAATATGACAAGTATTTGCAAACCCAGTAACAATGGAAGTCCAAGAAATTACGTCTCGAGTCTTCATATCATCAAAAACCCCTTGTGCAGCATCCATTTCTCCACAAGATGCAAACATATCAATCAAGGCATTTTCCAATTTGAGATTAGATTCAACAATACCTTCTTTGATATACTTATTATCAATGTACTTCCCCCCATCTAAATCCTTCGATTTTGAGCATGCAGAAAGCATCAAAACTAGAGTGACAGAATTGGGTGATACGCATTCACGCTTCTTCTCCATCTCAATAAAAAGACTCTTTGATTCCTCAAAACGCTTAACCCTATTGTACCCAGATAGCATTACATTCCAGGTAACCACTTCCCATTCATCACCCGTGTCGAAAATCTTGCGCGCTAAATCTACTAGCCCGCATAATGAAAACAAATGTATGAAACCCTTTTGAACAAACAAATTAGAATCTAAAAAACCATGTTTCACTGCATGGTTAAGCAGCATTTTCCCATACTTCAAAGCCATATCTTTGGTAAAACCTTTCAACAAAAATGGAAATGTAAAACCATCAGGCTTGATGTCATGGACCAGCATCAGTTTATACAACGAAACTCCACTCTCAGAACAACATATCCTAGAATACCCTTTCATCATAGTATTCCAAATAAACACACTTGGTTGCGGAATTCTGTCGAACACTTTACGTGCATAGTATACATCCCCTGATTCATTTGTACAACAGAAAATTATAACTCTAGTTAGAAACAAATGATTTGAAGACAGACCCATTTTGATTGTGTGTGAGTGAATTTGGTTTAATTGATACATAGAGTTGCAAGTTTGAAGCAAAGAGATTGGAGATTTTACAAAGGAGTGTGAAGAAGAGTTAGGAGTGTTGGAAATCATTCTCTTGAAGAATAAGGAAAGTGAAAATGAAAACTTTGTAAGGGAATAAAACATGAAGAACATGTTACAGTGTAATAATAATGTAAGAGAATTTATGTCACAGTCAAATGTTTATGATTTACTATTAACTATAACAGTCCAAAATAGAATCATAATTTTAAGTTTTAATGAATCTAATAACATTGGAGAAAATGAAAAGAGAAGAGTGGAGAATATTTGACACTGATTCTCTGTAAGGTCTTCATGCAAATAAATGGACATTTGACTATATATTATTTGACATGTTAACATGTGTCACCCCAAAAATTTGAATGTTTTTTGTTTTTGAAAATTTTTAGTCTCTGATAACAATTTTATTTTATTTTAAGCTCTCCCATGAGTTGATGATATGATATTGGGAAGATTTGAGATTTTAAAGTGTACTTGTTTTAAGGTTTTTAGGTTCGAATTTAATTGGTCTACAGCTATTTTATATGAAGTGAAACTTTAACTTTAAAAATAGAATTCCATTAGTGAACAGTGAAATTGTTGTCCCTCAAACTAGTCGGTTTTTAGATCGGATACCGGGACTTAAAAAACATAAAAAATATAGATTAATTTTTGGAAAAGGAATTTGGTACCTTGAAATTACATTGGAGATCAGCACTTTGTAGACAAAAATTAATTTAAATTTTAAAATAATTATCCAAAACTATACTGAAATGTTTACTTTAATTTCCCCCTAAAATCACGAATTAGAGGCTTAAAAATAATTATCAATTTATTCTCTAAACTGTCACTTTCAATTCAATTTAGTCTAGTTTAGAGACTTATATATTTGTATTTGTGTAATTTAATGACTAAATTAGAGAGAGCAAGAATTTAAGGAATAAATTGATTGTTCATACAAGAACTAAATTTGTGAGAGTGGTATGGTACAAGAGAATAGTCACATTTCGGAGGCATTTTCAGTCATCTAATACACACCCAAGTCCAACATTGTAAACACAAGGGTAGCACCACTTCCAAATCCATTGAGGTATTGTTTGTGACATCATCAACCAAAAATTTTGGCGCACAATTTTTTTGGAGAACTGATCCTCGACAGCTGGCTTTATCGAAGTCGTGCAAATAGACAAGAAACAATTAGATTATAAGGGAGAATATCTTTCTCTCTTAATATAACGGTCTATACCTGACTACATCGTAAAGTCAGCCATAGAGAATCCAATTCCTTTAAATCTTAAAAGATACACTAGAATTGGAATGTCAATGAACTCCGAGGAATTGAACACAGGGCACACTTGTGAGGATGTGCCCCTAGTAACATACATATTCTTATGAAGACCTCGCAGGTTTACATCATACTGTACTATCTAGCACTAAGCACACCCATCAAATTAGCAGAGAGAATAATTAGGCAGAGTCCATCCAAAAAGAATAAAAAATTACGATGGACGACTTGGCACAAAATAATAATAATAATTTTTCCCTTGAAAGTTGAATGTTTGAAACTATGGATCTTTCAGGTTTTCAATTCAAACCATGAAAGTATGAAGGCAATTGTTGTTTGTTACACAAAACGAGTTACCTTTGCCAAAAGATGAAGTTTGAATAGAATCAATATTATATCTATTCTATAAAACATGTATTGACAATTATCACACAAATTAATTGACCTGGATAATGGTTTCAAAACTAGAATCAATTAATTCCTAAAAGCTACATGAGAATCTATGTCACCTATGTCTGAACTTTCATTTTCTCAAGTGTACTTGAACCGTTTTTGGGTATAGACTTATGCTGGAACCAATCCTTGGTACAAATAAGAGCTTCAAGAGTGCGAGAGTCTAACGAATTCCGGTAGTCATCCATTTTTCTAATTTCTGTGTCAAAAACAGAATCTGCAGACACGGTGGATATTGGCATAGACAAAATATCAGATGCAGTTCTAGACAATGTTGGATACTTCATTCGATTTTCCCTCCACCAATTCAGAATATCAAATTCTTTGATTTCCGACACCAAAGGTTCTTCCAAATACTCATCCATTTCTGACTTGAATTGCTGCATACAATTCAAATCAGATATACTAAACTCAAAGTCGGAAAGTCCACCTTCATCGACAAAAAGAGAACCATCAACGGGTCCTTCATATGGCTGTGTCTTTAACATAATATCATCCCCTTCATCGCCATCTATTGCAGTAAAATGAATCATTTCAGTGTTATATTCAATGAATAGTTCATGAAGGCCATCCTCGACTATTTTTATCCATGGCTGAGCATTCTCTCCAAATATCTTAGCAAAAATGGATTCCACAAGTTTCATTTTATGCCTTGGATCCATGGCCACAGCAACTGCCAAGATTAGGCAGCTTTCTCTCCAATATTGATCAAAGTTCTTGATCAAACTACTAAGAAAAGGATCCTGGCTGAAGGCTGCATTAGTCAACTCCATATGAAGTTTTGACACTTCTAGAAAAAACAAGTTTGCAGTTGGGTATGGTCGGATTGTTAGCATATGAGCTGCATCATACAAATACTTCAAATATGTGCAGAGAATCTCAATCTGCTTCCAGTCATCCATATTTAGAGGCATTGTAAAATCAGGACAAGTGGTATCAAAGCAAGTAAAAACTTCCCTTAATTCCCAGGCAGCTACAAGCATATGGAATGTTGAATCCCATTTATAATGATCATCTATCAAAAGGTTCACCAAACTAGGTACTTCTAGTTGTTGCTTAAGCTCAATAAACTTATCTTCATGAGATTCAGAATATTTCACAAATTTCACACATTCACGAACTTTGCTAATAGTTTCGCTCATTGCCTGTAGTGCATCCATTGCAAGGCGACTGAGAACACGGGCATAACAATTCTGGTTTAATAACTGACCATCGAGAATCACAGGATTATTAATAGATAGATTGCCTCGTAAATTTACCTTTACAGTCTCACTCGTTAAAGATTTATCAAATGCAAGGGTAAGCACCCTACCCTCCAAATGCCAATCAGATATGCAGGTCATTATGGTTTGATTTAGGGAATCACCTGAATCAGGAAACGGTACTGTAACAGCATTGAGAATAGGATGATGTATGTTGCCATCACTATCAATGAAGTGTCCTCGAATAAAAACATACCATGTTCCCTGGTTTGAAGTCCACAAGTCCAATGTCAGGTTGAGTCGTCCAGGAATCCCATTAATAAGATCTAAAAGATTTTGCTTCTCTTTGTGATACATAGAAACACAGTACCCTTCGACAGAATTCAAACACAACGGATTGAACTGGGGACGAAGAGTCTGTGCAAAAGCAATGAAGCCCTGGTGTTTCACAATATCAAGAGGATAATCATGTAATATTATCATTTTAGCAATGTCATGGTTGCAACGCTCATGATCAAATGAGACACCATTACCAGCATATGTAGGCGTGGCTCTTGGCCTTTTCTTTGATGGAATGGCATTATCCTGAAAACCACCATTTTCAGGATGCGAGTTTAATTGACTTTTTTGTTTCATTGCTTGACAGGTTCCCGAAAAAATGTGCTTCTTCAAATTACTTGTGCCAGCTACTTTTGAATCAGTCATATAAGAAAATGATTTTTTGCACTGTTTACAGTAAGCTTTGGCACATCCAGCTCCAACAGTTTCCACTGTAAAGTATTCCCACACAATAGACCTCTTTCTCTTCTGATTATTCGGTAGTGTTCCTGAATCAGGTTTCTCATTGTTATTAATAGAGGTAATAATACAAGTTTCAAACTCCATTAAAGTAGATGTAATCCTATAAAACAAAAAGAATGGAACGCTCAAAGGGAATAAAAAAGAAAATGAAATCAAATATTAACAAGGCAGACTAAGAATTACATTTTTTACAAAACATTAATAACAAATTGACCAAGCAAGAGTGAGAATTTAAAAAGCCACATAAGTTCAGCTTCTAAGGACAAGTTCCTACAAACCATATACAAGTAACAAGGCAGTCCCCTAAATTTTTTGAACAATCTTCGGTCTCAGGGGAGGGTACAACAACCTCGTCAAAAAAAACAAAAAAAAAAGTGGAAATCACCTAAGGCCCTCATACTGTCAGAACAACTCAGATTGTTCAAAACAGGAAAGGGATTGAGATACACCTAGGTTGATTTTACCACTTTTGCAGAAACTCAAAACCTCCCTCCCCATGCACTCAGTGTTGTCAAATAGCAGCACTACAGTGTTGCAGCATAGTGGAATTTGAACAAATCGCTATTGTTCCTTCCTCAATGCAATATAAAGTACAAAGCATTGTCGAATTGCAGCTATGGTAGAGGTATAACGCAGCGGCATTTAAAAACCTAAACCTAAAATCTCCATCAAATGAATCTGCAAAAACCCAAAAAATTCTTCCTCATTTCTTCCCCCCACCCCATCTTCCATTACCCCATTCAATCACTACAACAACAACTTCCGGCTTTATAACACACAGAGGAATTTGAAAACCTTAAACCCTAAATCTCTAAAGTAAGTCTTTTAAACCCTAAACCCTAATTTTTCTTCCTCGTTCCTTCCTTCCCTCCACCCCATGTTCCACTATCCCCTTCAACCACTACAACTACAACATCCCTTTCTCTAAAACCACCACTTCCATTGTTCCCTCTCCTTCCTTAAACCCTAAACACTAAACACATACTTTCACGTGTAATTCATATTCAATAAACCTCTCGTAGAAATGAAACATTACATCACAGAAACTTCAAATGTAAAGTACATAAATTATTTAGGTTTTGATCCTTCATTTCTAGGTATGAAAGTTAAGATTATTATTATTATAAAAAAAATAAAAAAAAAATAAAAAAAATAACAGAGAGCGAGTACAACGAAAATAATTATAAATAAAAAAAATCTGAGAATGAGTAAACGAGAGTAATAGAAGAAGTACCGTTTGATTCAATGGAAACACTGAAGAGAATGAGAGGGAAACCTTGGCAGCGATAACAGTGAGAGAGAGAGAGAGAGAGAGCGGCGGAAGAGAAAAACGTAGTTGTTGAGAGAAAGAGGCAACACAAACAAATGAAACTCCTTTTCGTTTTTATAATGCAGAGAGAGAGAGAGAGAGAGAGAGAGAGAGGCGGTAGTGTTGTTTGTTGGAGGATATTAGGAGAGAGTGAGTCGACGTTGAAAACGGCTGCAAGGGAGAGAGAGAAGAGGAGGCAATAAGGGTTTAAATTTTTCAAATGCCAATTTAGTCCTTTTGTCCATGGGTGAGCATCGGTCGGGTTCGGTCGGATTCGGGTCGAAAATCGTAAAACCGATAAAAATCGCGGTCTCTTAATTTGGACCCAATTCCGACCGTCTACATCTTCGGTTTGTTCGGGTTCGAGTCATACGGGTGACGGGTATAGCGGGTCGGTTTTAACGGGTTACATTGAAACTTTGTTGTCACATCTAAAATTTCATTGATCAAAAAAATATTATTCTTCAAATAGTTCAATATTTCGTACACACTGCAACAAATGATACAATAAAAATGATGAGATGCAATTATTTTGTTTCAAATTTGTTAATCCAACGACAATAATAGATAGTAGATGAGAAGTAAAAATTAATATAAATCTTGAATATTATCTTTCACATCTCCTTTATCAACCTATTACAAGCATAAACTTATAAAATATAACATTTTTCTTCTCTATCAAAGATAGACAAAATTAACAAAGCGAAGAGTATAAGAGATTAAGAGGTGCTCAAAACTGAAAAAATAAATAAATTATATTTTAGTAATTGTTCGGTCGGTTTCGGTTATGAAGAGATAAATTTTAGAGACCCGCACCCGCCCGTATACAACCGTTCATGACCGATTTTTCACAATTGTTGACCCGAGACCCGACCCGCACCCGACCGAGTGCTTCCATATGTTGGCGGTTATGTCGGTTTCGAGTCGGGTTGCGAGTTCGTGCTCACCCCTACTTTTGTCAACACAATTCAATTTCATTTTTTTAAGAAAATTAAATTTACTAACATAGTAGGTCATTGTCCCTTCGGCGACATCCGATAAAATTGGAACAATACAGAGAAGGATATGACACACACAAATATTGTCGGTCATTAATTTTGTTAGAAAAAGATTTCATTAGCATGACTTAGTTTTTGTGTTGGTGAGTTTATAATAATTTTATTATTTCGTTTATCTAATAGAAAATATAATACTCTCTCCGTTTCTTTTTAAGTGTACAAAAACGTTGAATTTAGTGTTTCTATTTAACTATCTATTTGGTGTTTTAAATGTACTATTTGTCAATTATACACTTTGTCAATCACTCAATCACTCGTATCTTTTTCAATAAAACCAATTAATGCTATATATTTGGAAAACTAATTTTTTATTTTTTTTTACATAACATATTAAATTTTGTTTTTTTTGTGTGCATAATATATTAAATTTATTGAAAAGAGAAAATGTGTGCAAAAAAATAGGATTTTTTGGTGAATTAAAAATTAGGATATATAGGAAGATAAAGTGCAAAAATACACTTTTTTAATTTGGTGTTACTATTCAAAACGGACACTTAAAAAAAAAACGGAGGGAGTAATAATTCAGTTTGTGTGGATATTGCAATAGTACTATATAGTATATATAAATTGATGTTTGACTATGAGATTCTCCACTTGTATAATTCTTCTATATTAGTATTTGACGAAAAAACCTTTGTTAGAGCTCTTATATATGCAACTAACTTCACAAATACTTCAATTTTTCCATAATTAAAAAAAATTATGTGAACAAATTTTATGTTTCTGTTTTTTGTCCATAATAATAAACATAATTTTGACATATTTGTTAAACATAATAGACATAAAAAAGTTTGACATAATAATCCGTTACTTTCAATCTTTGAAAAGTATGGAAACCCTAATCCAACCCTAATCTTACAAACCCCCACCCAAACCTCTCTTTCCCATGTAGGGTCCAACTGAATCACTTGATAACTTGCTTAATTATTAGCATCGGAAAATATTCATTATAACGTTCAATTTCCACATTTTCAATGTGTCTCATACCATCATCTTCTTTTACTTAAAACATTTTTTTGGGTCAAACTTTTACTTAAAACTTTAAACTGGTTTAATAAATACACTTGTATTGTCAAAGTGCATAGATATCACTTATCAGTGTATAACACTCTCAATGTTATTGTGTTATTATTTCTCTAATTATTTTACTTATTCCCAAGTTATTATTTCTCGCTCATTCTATTCTCTTTCTCTCTACGACCCTTCTTCTCTACTCCACAACTTTGTTGCACTTTCTTCCCATGCAACTTCTTCTCTATTAGAACCCTTCCATCTTCTTTTCTGCAATGTGAACAAAATAGAGATAAATCGTGTGCCTCCCTTTTCTCTACAAATAAAAAATGATTCTTCTAACATGCCACACCAAACCATGACCTTCATGATTCTTCTTCTTTAATTTCTATTGAAATGAAATTTCTCATAACTCTGTTCACTCACAATTTCATCAAACACGTATAATGCTTGTTGATTCTATATTTCCTGTTATATGCTTGATTATTATTTTTTTTCCGTTAAACTCACTGACGTTGTATGCTAGCTGCCTTCTTAGATATGTGATATTTGTAATTTTTCCATAAGGTTGGTTTCCAAAACTCATAATAAACTCCTTTAATTTATTTGTAATTTTTCAACCGTTGGTTTTCTTTTAAATCATACACATGCAAGTCAAATAGTGCAACAACTATCAACATTATTAAAGTGTTAATGATTTTAAGTGTAAGTATTATGACTAGTATTTCATTATCATCTCTGATAATGACCATATTGATGGTTTAGATTTCTTTTCAGTGTGTTTTATCCATCCAATGATGAATGAACATGTGTGAAATCAATATTAGTCTCATACTTTGAAAATAAATCCCACATAAAATTATTATGAACCCCACATTGGTTTTATGAGAATGAATGTTATAGTGAGTGTTGAAAAAAAGTTTTTTTTTTTTTTTTTGAATGGCAAATAGATATATATATATATATATATATATATATATATAAATAAAGAGAGAAAAAAGAGTTGAATTACAAGACAAGAGTACTAGGGGTACTCAAAGCACAATAAAAAGATAACATAATAAAAACTCCCTAAAGACAAGAAAAACACCTGCAAAAACAAGAAAAATGAAGGAGAGAAAAAAGTGTTCCTACTTCCTAGTACTCTCCACAAAAAATTATATTATATGCATTTCCAACAATTAAGTTGTATATATTTGTCTTGATTTTTTGGCATAAATTCTCGCACAATATAGGATGCCATAGTCAAAATGTAAAACTGAAAGCTACAAGAAGATGAAGGATTAAGGCAAACTCATGCATAAAAGCTACAAGAAGTCTAGAAAAACCAGCTAATAACTCAAAGACATAAACAAGGGATGAGATGACATAAACAAGGGATAAGATATATAAACAGATTGAGAGACATGAGTGGACAGAAACAGAGTTAATTCTCAAATTTACCCCACAAGTAAATTAAAAACATAAACATCACTATTTCTATTGGACCAAGTTGATGTTCACTCCCTCCAAACTCAATTATAAACAAACAATAAAAAGATCATGTTTGTTGGTTTAAAAACTAATAAATAAATAAAAAATTCGAATTAGTTTCACTATATATTCAATGCTATCATTCTCAAAACAAAAATTCCTCAATTAATTTAAATTTTATTCTTATGAAATAAGCTTGTATAACAATTAAATAAAAATAAAGGTCGTTTGAATAATGTAATTAGTTTTATAGTTTCAAGAAAATTAAATAAAATTATCTATCATTCTCAATAAATATGCAAGTAGTGATTATTTTTACTTATAAGTATATTTAATAAGACTGAAAGGAGAAAACTGTGGCTAACGTGATTACCAAATATCACTCGCTGCGCATAAATTGCAAACACAAACCACCTGTGAGTAGGAATCTCCTTTTCCAATATATGGAGAGAGGTCCAGTTTATAATTAATTTTTAATGTTACACTGATCAAGAAAATTTCTGATTCACAACAAATTTTTTCACTTGTATCTGAAGACTAAGAAATATACAAAAACAGAGGGGGAAAAAAGTTTTACATGGAAAAAAACTGCCAAGGTAATGAAACATTCCACCCATTGAGATTTATGCAGTCAGCAGATTAGTTAACAGCGCATCTGAGTCCAATTCAAACTGCATAAATTACGCAATGACGAACCTAACTCTTATGAAGCACAAGAGTAAGTAATCAGAAACAAACCTCAGCTCATACGCGTTTAAGAATCTACTGTTCGCCACCGCCACCAAACATTCCCATCATGTCCTTAGAAGATCCCATCTGTTTCATCAAGCTTTGTAACCCACCCATACCTCCAATTTGCTTTAGCATCTGTGGAGGGAGGATTTTGCTCATGTGGTTGGCATTCATATTTCGGGATAAGGCACTCATTTCTCCCTTCTTTGGTATTTTAAGCCCCTTCATTTTGCTCCATATCTTTGCAAGACGTTTGTACTCTTCCATCATCTCCATTACATCCCTAATTTGCCGACCAGAACCTCGAGCTATTCGCATCATTCTTGAGTCATTCATGAGTTTTGGGTTTGAACTATCCAACTCTGAAACACGCTAGCAATTAAAGGTTAGCAAGTGAAGGTGTACTATTTCAATGACAACATTGAATTTTAGTGCACATAAACTTGATCTTCTCAAATAGTTCCAACAGAAAAAAAAAAGTAAGAGTTTCAATGCTTGCCTTCATTTGTCATTGAGTCCATCATTGTCATGTAACGCTTGATTTTCGCCTGGCTTTCCTTCTCACGGCCTTTTGGCATTAATTCAGAACTAAATCCCGGTAGCATAGAAAAAACCTATATAAATCAACCATTAATTAGTTCCCCAAAGAAAAACCGAAAGCAGCCCCTCATTACACAAGAAACGTCCAGTTTAGGGCATCAAATGAGAATTTATGTTAACAACAACAACCAAAGTCTTTCCAATCAAATGAAAAATCATGTGTATAATACATTCTTAAATATAATAGTGTGGTAACCTGGCCAATGGGACCCATTTTAAGAATATTCTGAAACTGCTCGTACATAATCCTCAAGGTAAAGTTTCCTTCTGACAGCTTTTGAAGCAGTTCGGGCTGTTGATCCATGGGAACAACTTCATGGATTTTGTCCATGAACCCAGAAATGTCTCCCATGCCTAGTTCAAAACATGGATGGTGATTAATATTATGGGAACTGGCACATCCGTCATGCTTGAAAAAGTGAGGCATATACTAAAACTCATGTCAGGACAAAAACCAAAAAGTACATACCTAATAGACGACTGACAAATGGTTTAACATCAAAAACTTCAAATTCATCCATGTGTTCTCCAGTTCCAATGAATATGACAGGACTCTTTGTAGCCGCAACACTGATCATACAAAACGAATCAAGATTATATTTACAAATGATGGTGATGATAACTAACTAAAATAGGTGATCACAATTCACAACACAGCATAATTATCCCGGTGATACTTACGCACTAAGCGCACCACCACCCTTTGCGTGGCCATCCATTTTAGTGATAATGACAGCTCCAACTGCAACACTCTGTTTAAATGCTTGGGCCTGATCAAAAGCAGCCTGACCGATACTGCTATCCATAACAAAGATAACAAGATCTGGTTTCTGAATCGATGCAAATAAAATATATTAGAGATTACTAGCTTTTGGAAACAGACATTGATGCATACAGTATCAACAGAAAATACCGTTGCTTCTGAAACTTGACGCATTTCTTCAAAAAGAGCAGCTTCTTGTTTGTGCCGCCCACTAGTATCAACAATTATAAGATCACAGTTTTCTTTCCTAAATCTGTCCACACCTTCCACAGCAATTTTCACAGGATCTGACTCCATATAGCTGCAAAGTAATAGGGCATGGCAACCAAAAATATATTCAATCATTAAGATCATAGCAAATGAAATGTAATTTATAAAGAAGCAAAGAGTGGTAAGGTAACACAAATGATGGAATATGGACTCCTCCCCTCACCACAAAACAAAATTAAAAAAAATGATAAAAGGAAATCATAAGAGAAATCCAAATAAATTGTTGGGAGAGAGAAAAAAAATAATGCTGGTTAATTTGTGGTTTTATTATGTATGTTTTATGTTGGTAATAGAGCATCCTCCATGAATAAGGTAAAAGTACCGGTCGAAGATTTCGAGTTTACATACAACATTAATGTATAATAACAATTAACAAATGGTAAGAGTACCTTCCATAGAAAGGGATCTTAGCTTTAGTTGCATTTTGCTTCAACTGATCAAACGCACCAGCTCTGAATGTATCAGCACATACTAGAGCTGGCTTCCAGCCCTTCTTCTGATGATAAAATGCATATTTTGTACAAGTAGTGGTTTTCCCAGATCCTAAATTCATTCAAGAAGCATATAAACAACCATCAGTAAGTGTAAATGCACTTTTTCTTTGAAAATAAATGGACAAACAATAATTGTAAGGAAAGCCACATAATGCTAGGCAAAATGTATAAATCTTGAATTAAGTGATAAATACTAGTATACATGCTTGGGATTGTTAATTTACATCCCAATATCATTTGCATGAATTGAAAATTAAAGTATAATGTGAACAAAAAGCAGGTAAACATAATCGGCAACAAACCTTGTAAACCAACAAACATGACAACACTTGCTTTTCCTTTTTTGGGAGCGAATGCGGGCTTTCCAGGATCCAAGATTTTGCAGAGTTCATTAAACACAGCCTAGAATCAAAGAAGTCCAAAAAATATTACAGATGAGTTAACATAAGAAGTCACGATAAATATATCACCACATTCCACTCCAGCAACCCAACTCAACTGCACATTAAACCACCCAATAAAAACACAGCAACACAAAATTCAAGCCTCTTCTAAATTCTAAGACGAATTATTAGTTTTGACTTCCATTTCTTCCAAATTTAAAGGTTTAAATTTGTTCAGTAAAACAAGTCTTTAAGCGTTTATGAGCAAAAGGGAGGTAAATGCTATATTATAAATCTTAGGTCAACAACTCCAATAGAATTAGCTTCTAATTTATGTAGTTCCTCAAATGGGACGAGTATTTAGTTCTTAATTTTCATTAAGTCCTTCGTAAAAAGTTCATCCAAACAAACTCAGGATGCATTTGAAAGAGCTTATTTGCAGTTTATTTGAATTTATTTTATAGCATGAGCACTCGTGTAAGTGTTTAAGAGAGCTTTCGAAGATTGCTGTATTTAATGTTTCGAATAGAGCTTAAGCGGAAGCTGTATTTAATGTTTTTCCATTAACTATTTCCAATTTATTTCAATAAATCCGTCACGACATTCGAAGATTATTATGACAAATCCATTAATTGTATTCAACATATTTCAATAAACCCCTCACACCAGCTGACAAATACAGTTTACAACTTGTATAAAAACAGTTAAATCAAATTCCATATTTCCATCTTTGATTATTGAAATAACTTATCCATACACACTTACATACTAAACATTAATCCAATACGGCTACACACTCAATTTATCTGTTGATCCAAAATTTCTCAAAAATCAAACTTCTCAAGCCATGGCTTATAAATCAAAGCACATAGAAAATCAATCAAGCTGCAAGAGCATTCCCATCCATAGAAAACAAAATTTAGAACATTTCACCATAAGCCTCTAATGCAACAAGTTAAAAAATCTAGCACAATATCTAATTAAAAAAGACAATGAATACCCAATTTTGTCTCTGAAATTGTATGACTATATGAACCTAATCCTCTAAATTAACAATAATTCAAAATGGTCTCGAAAATTGTAAAAATTTAATCAAATTCATTCTTATGTTTATATTCGCATGGACTATAATGAAATTAATTAGTAAACTACATTAATATGACATTATGACCCTATAATTTCATGATCAAATTGTAGAACTTTCTCAACCTAATCCCCTACATTAACAATTTTCCAATCGTTTTTGAAACTGTAAAATATCAATCATATTCGCCCTTCCATTGGAAGTACTGAAATTAAATTGAGAAACTAATAGCATGTTTAGACAACAATTTTTTCATGGTAACAAATCATGTTAAACCAAAAGATACATATAGTAGAGTCTTGTACACGTGGTGCCACCGTGTCTCCAAAAGCACCATAAGTGTATGTTTGGTTTTGCGGTGACAAAATCTAAAAATCACATTAAACCAAAAGATACGAATAGTAAAGTCTTGTAGACACGCATTCAATACCACACAACCATGTTTCCAAACACACTATAACTGTATGTTTGGATTTGCAGTAACAAAAACTGATTTTTTACAAATAATTGGTAAAGTGATTTATGTCTAAATACATTTACCTAGAACCGAGGTGAACAATAAATTCAAGTCTAAAAAACAATTCTACAATCAAAACCTCTAAATTCTAGCTTCGAGTTAGAATCAATTCTAGAGGCAAAATCATTTCTACTCAATATCAGCTAAACACGTCAAAAACAATTATTTGCCATTACAAATTATACAATTTCATGAACCAAATTGAATAATTACTCAAAAAATGACATAAGAAAAGAGGGAAAAAAAACGTTACTTGTTGAATGATCCTGCGTTTGTTATGACCAGCAGCAAGATCATCAAGATTAACGATCTTCTTGATATTGGTTTGCATATCACGGACAAGCTTGAATTGAACATCGGATTGAAGAAGAGCGCGAGTGATTTCATTGAGACAATCGTTGAGAACTTTTTCATCGATGATTGTCGCATTGCTCATCTGCTGAAGAGCACGCGAAATGCTCCCACCTAATTGTGCGAGAACCATCTTTCCTCTTTCTGAGAATTTCGAGAATTAGGGTTTCGTTGCGGTTTTGTGACACCGATCGGAAAATTGTTTCTTCGCCGTGGATGGAAGAAGAAGCTGCGTCTTATTGAATAATAATAAGACTTTAATTTAATTAGATCCGAGACAGTGATTTATTTATTTATTTTTTATTTTAAGAGAGATATTTATTTTTATTTTTTATTTTTTGACTAAGAGATATACTCCATTGAGTCAAAAAAGAAAAAGAGATAGGAATATACCACATACTAAGGGGTATGTACTGGTGTTTTTGTAAAAAAAAAAAAAGTTTTATTTTTATTTATAAAATTCAATGAATTTTTTTACTAAAAATGAAATTATTTTTCTTATTAAAGGTACAATGAGTTAAACACATCATTCATATACTTCTTTTTATTTAGATGTATGCATGGTATACATTTATTTTATTCAAATACATGTGCAAATATGATTAATTGGTTGTGCATGTGGTTAAAAAAATCGTTTTTATTTCAAATCATATAAATTACTATAATACTAAATCATTAGTTAATGAATTTGTTGAATTTTTTTTTTAAAATAAAACAACAAATCTTATGCATAATTCAAAATATTTTTTTATTGGTAGTAATAACAACAAATTATGGATTTTCTCTATAAAAAATAAACAAATTATGAATTTTTATGATCGATGTGAATGAAAAAATAAAATAATATAATTTGACGGGTCAGTTTTCCAAGCTGCCAAAAGACATAACGGGATAACATTTTTAACTCAAACACATATGTTGATATCATTCGTCCCACCCCATTTTTGACGAATTAAAAGCGAATCGGTCTTAAACGGGGTAGGTCAATCTACTTTGCCTAGGACTTGTTAGCATTTTTATCCACTGCACATGTCACTAATCTCAGATAGCGTAGTGTAAGTCCTCCCAATTCTGAAAGCTTGTTTGAATAAATTTATTTTGAGTTTATCTGAATATTCTAAGTCCATAAATTATACGTTTTGTCAAAAAAATAAGTCCATAAATTATACGCAAAATCACTAACATGTTGATTCCTCAAATTCCCAAAATGTTATTTGCAGTGTTCTCTAGCTAAAGATCCATATCTATCTATTTGTCTTGCCAAAAGAAACCGTTTTTTCCATCTACCTAAACTTTAAAATCCTTCATTTTAAGCTAAAAAGTGGGGCTAAAGCTCACCAAAGGTTGGAGCCTAAACTATTAGCCATAAGGATTATTGCTAAATCTACTGCAACCATACTTACCTCTTAATTATGACAATGCTCCTTATGTTCAAGACATAGTCAAGCTTGATTCATTGTGTGCAAGTCTCGCTAAGTCGAAACTCCCTCATTATTTGCCCTCGACAAAGTGTTTCAACTAATCATGTGAGCATTCCGCACTTGATCACCATCTCATCATCGTATAAAGGTTCTCAAAAACTTCTAAATTTCAGCAAGACAACATTTAGGAATATGAGTTGACATCATAGGATAAGTTGGAAACACTCCAGTCACTTACTTGGTCAAGGTTATTCTACATTAAAGGGACAATTATTTGACATTTCCCCTATGAATTTTGACCTCATCCTATCCAACAAGCATCGATCTATTCTCTGCTGTTAAATCTAGGGTAGAAACCATTTCCCCTATGAATCTAGTTTTAAAAGTTTCTTTCTACATTATGCTAGACTTGGTATTTCAAACAATGTGTGGTTACAATTGATTTAATGGTAGGATTTATTAACTCAATTGTGAAAACTAATTTTATCACGCGTTGTTTGAAATATTAAGTCTAGCACAATCTAGAAGTTAGTTTTCACAATTGAATTAATAAATCCTACCATTAAACCAAATAAGACGTGATAAAATTTATTGATTCAATGGTGAAAAACACATTTGTGTATGATGAAGACTATTTTACTTTTTCGCATTAAACAAAGCCTAAAATGATATAAAAAAAAAGTTAATAACTACAGCTCATTTCATCCTATACCACCAATCCAAGCATACCATTAAGCTTATTCTGTCTTTGATTGCAGGGATACTTCTAAAAAGCATGATAGAGCAGCTTTTCATTAGAGAAAAATAATATAAGAAAATTTTCTTTTTCAGGTTTTGATTATCATAAATATCTCGAACAAACGCAACTAAAACTCTTACAATTGTATTTTTACTTTCAAAAAGGGATTTTTTTTCATGAAAAAAGAATGAGGAATAAGAAAACTAAACTGTAACAAATGAGTTCTATATCAATATCATGATAAATTTCAGTTCTGTATACCAAACTTCCAAAGTCAACAGTGATAATATCAAACTGATCTTGAACATTGAGGGTATTCAGTAGTCGACAATAAATAAAAGCCAAAAAATAGGCAAAATATGGGAACGACTTATGGATAAGAATCTATCAAGTTCTATATTAGGTTGATAGGATAGAATCACTCTTGAACTATAGAAACAGAAAGCATGCTTGCAATAGAAGCTACACAAAGTATAACAATGCTTAACCCGTCGCAATAAAAAACAGAGAACATAATTAACTCGGTGCAACTATTTGCGGCCTTTATTATGACATTCTACACGGTGATTTAGTTAGAAGATATCAGGTGGGAAATGCCCTTGAAATCCGTTGCCCTGTTGAGCCTGCTTCAAATGCATTGCCAAAGCATAGTTGTTGATCTGTCGACAACCACACATACAGAATTCATCAGCATGTATGAAAACAAATATTTAATGGACAAGAGCTGAACCTTGAAAGTTTGTTTTAGTTTAGATTTTTCACCCACCACTTCATAATTTGTTTGTCTGAATATAACAAGTAACCAAATTTACTTTATATGAACAATTAATTTCTTATCAGATGCAATCATGCAATAATTGATCACCGGCCTCTCCTCATTTCCAACCGGAGCAGAATTGGGTGTCCGACAAAAGGAAGGAAACTCAGAGAAGACGGCTAATTGAAACTTCCAACAGTCACTTTTAAACCAACACATAGTACTTAGCAGATTATCAAAATAACTCCCAACCTATGTTGTCAATCTCATAGCAGCGTGTGGCGCCGAACTCCAAAAATATGCTAGCAGTATAGCAGATAGTATGACTGCTATTGTGAACATAAATTTTGACAATATACGTAAATACTCAAAAAGAAAAATACACTAAATTAAAGGGACAGTCAAACTTAATAATTATAATCAATTCCCATCAAAATAAGCTCTAAATGTAATCAAAATGAAACCCCATAAAGAAAAGATAAAAGCAAGTTCTAAAAGTAAACAAAATAAATTGCACAGAAAGGAAGGAGAAGTAGGAAAACAAAAACGAACCAAGAAAGAACTCAAACAGAAACAGAAAGGAATGAGAATATAAGCCTTTTTGCACAGAAACAGAGCAAGGAGTACAACAATGTCAAAACACGAAATAGAGTAGAACTTGAACGAGAGCAAGGCAGCAATGGCAGAACTCAAACTCTAAGGAACGATGATGGCAGTATGAAGAGAAGAACAGAAAAGCAGGTACAATTGAACAATTGAACACGGCCCTCAACAAATTAAACATAAATTAAAAAATTAGATATTTTGAGAGTTTCCCCTCAAAATTGCAATAGCAGCCATCAAACCACTATGATACCAAGATTGCGATAGCACTGCTTTTCAATTGCTAGTAGCGGACGCTATTGATGCTACTCTCAATGGCACTATGCAGGCCTATGGCTTGGCAGTAGAGGGCCGCAGCGCTATAGCGCGCTATCAACAACATAACTCCCAACCCCAAAGGGAGAGCAACACATTTCCAGGCTCCAACTACTAGTAGTATCCTATCAAAATGTGCATCAGATTTGGGAATCAATCATGAATCTCTAAAATTATCATCATGAAGTAATTTCTAATACTTATGCAGTCACATCACTTCTTTCCCTTCTACCCATTTTGAAAGGAACGGTGTCAAAATTGAATCCCATCTTTAATAAAAAATCACATTACGAGGAATATTAACTCCGTTAACTAAGGGTGAACTGTTTGACAGTGAACTAAAGGGATAAAGTTGAATCAGACCTCAAGAGTTCTGATCTGCTCCTGGTATTGAGAGGCCAACTGCTTCAAATGCTGCAATTCTTGATTCTTATTCTCATAATCAGCAAGACGTTCGTGTTGGATCCTAAATGCGTTTTTGAAAGAATTTCTCTCCTTACTCAGCACTTCGATTTGCCCCTTCAGCATTGAATTTTCCTGAAAATGAAAACAACTTGTGCCAATTAAGATACAAGCTCAACCAAGAACAGGGGAAAAAAAATTATACAGTTACTCCTAAACCATTAACAGGTTCTAAGATATAAGGGTATCAGAACAAGCACACATGCACATAATGGTCAACTGCTCAAAAAAATCATTGCCAGGACCACCCTAAATCCGGGTACTCATGATAATAAAAACCATTCCTGAAAAGCTATCAACAACAATGCTGCAAAAAATATAGTAGCATGAGAATGCCTGACAAAATATTTCAAAGAAGATCCATAGAATAGATTGTCTAAGCCATTTTGTCCCGCTCTCACCCCTCAGTGTTATCTTCACAAATAAGCAAAGTAAAACTAAGAAAGTTACATAGATTCGTTACACAATATTTTAGAATAAAAAATTAGGATTGAGCCACCTGATCCTAAGTCAACAAAAAAGATTTTACACTCTTCCTCAAACAAACAAATTTCAAAACACAATATTGTCAATAATCCTGGCTCTTCACAAAGGACATTCTCTTGTGACCTGACACAGTTTTAACATGAATCTTAAATTATTCTAGCATAAATACCTTCTGAAGAGCATCTGTTGTCTCAGCACTTGCTCGCTCATTGATTGATTTCTCCAGAACCTCCAGCATTCTAGCAGCACGGGCTCTAGCATCATCAACACTGGTAGCAACCATCATTTCTCGAACAAAAAAGTCAATCCATTCTGCCCCATCTGCAGGAAGGCTGTTCAAAGTAGATTGGTTCTCAGAAGCAGAAGCAGAGGCATTGCCATCATTTTGCAATTTACCTGCACAGTTTCTCAGACATATCAGTATCTAAGTTGATGACTTCACTGTCTATAGTCAGTACTAGTTAACAACTCAGCTACCTATCCTTCATAGCCCTTGTCCAGGTCACCAAAGAATATTACACTAGAAATGTGCTCATGAGGTGAAAACTTCACACAACTTTTGAAAAATAAAAAGTGAGTAAAGAAGAGTGTATATATGCAATGTGCATGTGTGTGGGTGAAAGAGTGTAGATGGGATTTATTACAAAGACTGTAAATCTGAATGTATTTTATTTTTGGTAGATAGAGAGGGAGTGACACTCGCATGACTGAAACAGCAGAGAGAATGATAGGTCACTGAGAAGATGAAAGAAATAAAAAGGGAAAATGTCATTAGAATAGAAAAAATCCCTCCGGATAAAATAATGAAAACATTGACAATGACTTTTTATTGTTTCCAACATAACCAAAAATGAGACCTTTCACAAAATATGAAACACAACGAAATTCCCAAATGGTCAAAAAACAAATGCAACCAACTAACCAGACATTAACTCGCCAATGCCAACCATACCTGCATCCACATTAACATCAATCTCCGATTCTTCAGCAGTTCCAAAATTTCCACCAGCAGCTCCCAAGTAAAGCTCATTCAGGCTCTTGATGGCAGCATCTAGGTCATTGTCACATTCTTGGAGAGCTCTCTCAAGAACCTGAAAGATAAAATATGCTTACATTAAATGTCACATTAAACTATACAATGCACTATCGTGAATAGTGGATCGCAGAAAATAACAGTTTGTTCAATTTCCGCCTACACAGCAATGCTATAGTGCTAGCGCCACTATTTAACTAACCCTGCCATTAAAACACAATTCAAATTCAATCTTTCTCTGCCTCCATTAAAATACCTCTCACCCCCTTCCTTTAACAAACAAACCCTAATAGAAAAAATTGCTCATCTTCAACATAAATAAATTCAACCCTTAAGAAAACAACAATTACTCACTAACCATTTTCAACAGAGATACAACGGCAAATACTAAATAATCAGTTAATCAAATCGAATTATCGTCGCCATTCAACAGCCAAAGCCCGAACTCAGCTAATATATAAACAAATCCAGACATATTGAACTTAACATAAAATAATATAATATATAATATAACATAATATAATATAGAACAAAATTAAATAAATCATCAAATTAAATACGTTATATATTTTATTTTATCCTAAATAAATGAAAGTCGGTTATCCGTCCGCCTTTCACCATGTGTAATTATCTTGAATATATATAAGATAGATTTAATGAAAGCGAAAATATCAAAAGGAAACTCAAAAAAGGAATGGTACCAGTGGGTCCATATGAGGGAAACTCGATTTCCGTTAAGCAGCAATGCTATAGCTGCTATTGATCAATATTTAGTATTGAACAGCATATCGCAGAACAATAGCGATTTGTTCAAATCATTGAAGCATGGGTGCTGGTAAAATGGTGAAGTATCCGTATCGGGTACTTTACTAGTACACGTACGTTACTCGAACCATACGTAATAGTCCGTACCAATTTTTTTATTTGCAATGGTGAATATGGCAAAAACGTGTCGGCGATGGAAAAATGGCAGAAAATATTTTGGTTTTTATTGTATTTCAATTCTCTCTCTTTATTTTGATGAAAATATTGCGAACGATGGACAAAAAAGGTAAATCTCTGATGCATAACGGTAGTAATTCACTCAAAAAAATATATTTTAATATTTTATATTAACGGTACTCATACCTTCATTTTTTAAAAGTTTCCATATTTCGTACACGTATCTATACATCATAGGTTCAACTTCTGCTAAGCAAAAGCTTCTATTTAACTAATCTCTCCATTAAAATATCTCTTGCCCCTCCTGAACCAAACACAGTACATATCGTTCAAATTCAATCCTTCTCTCCCTCCAATAAAATACCTCTCACCTCCTTCCCTTAAGAAATAAACAAACCCTTATTCTTATAATTTTGGATTGGGTCTAACTCCACCCTACAAAACCAACCCGACTTTCCAGGTGAGAATTGCCCCCACTTATAAACATATTTTCAGGCCATATCTTATTCAATGTGAGACTCTTTTAACACTTGTAAATAAACACAATTACTCATCTTCAACATAAATCCCTTAAAAAAATCAACAATTACTCATCTAATCATCTTCAACACATATACAACAGCAAATACTAAATAATCAGTTAATCGAATCGAATTATCGCCATCATCATCATTTGCAGAAGCCCGAATTCAATAATTAAAAAACAAATTCATGCATTGAACAAAAATTAAAATAATATAAAACAAACCAAACCAAAATTAAAATAAAATAAATGAAAAGGAAACTAAAAAAAAGGAATGGTACCAATTGGTCCATATGAGGGAAAAGATTTCTGAGTTGATCAATGAGAGATGGAGTCGGAAAACGAATCGGAGAAGTAGCAGAAGAACAACGAAGCCTCTTAGAAAGTGGCGGAGAAGGAGGAAGTTCTTCAAAGAAAGATCTCTTACTTCCGCACACAGCAGCAGACATCGTTCGTTCGATGCTGACTATCAAATTCGATCCAATTTCCTTCTTTGTTTTTGCTTCCTCGATCTATATTCAATTGGATTGAATTAGGGTTAGGGTTTTGAGGAAAAAAGGGGTTTTCGTGAGGATTAGGTTTTATGATGGAGTTGACAAAAGAGAAGTGTTGAAAATTGAGGAGATGGGTTTATATAGTTGCGATAAAGAAGAAGAAAACTAGTGATGGCGGTTGCACGTGCTTGTGAGCGCGTAGTTGAAACTCAACTAGTTTCGTTCGTTCTTTCTTGGTCGGAAAAGAATCTTCAAGAGTGAAAAAAAAGAAAATAGGAAATTTATAGCAATGGTGATTTTCTTTTTTAATGTGAAAATTACAGTCGTATTTTAAACTTTTTAGAGATAGAGAAGATTATCTCACTGTTGACTGGATGTTGATAGAATTTAAATGTGATTTTGTATTTCTTTTTCTTTTATAAGTTTATAATATCAGGTAATTCTATTTGAGATATTTATTTTGATTGATTTTGATTTAGTTCGGGATATTTTACGGTCATAAAATCTATAAAAAAAATTATTTAAGGTGTAAATTGATTAAGAGAGATTGTATTACAACGGTAAAAATTTTAAATATATAGAATCTAGATATTTTCGATTCAGTATAGTGCAGTGCGACTGTATGTGGTTAGTATATTATTTGTTCAATCAAGATCAGTTTTCATATAGTTAGTGTTCATATAGTTAGTGTGTTGTACTTATTCATGCATGTATTTTTTTTTTAAGGGATTACAATAAAATGAAAATTTTATAATGACCGGTTGTTGATAAAATTTAAATGTGATTTTTTTTCTAGAGATTTCTCGTGATGAAGTAATTCTATTTGAGACAATTTTTTTGACACATTTTTATTCGGATGAGGATTTTCTGCGGTTATAAAAGTTGTAGGATCATGCATTTACTGTAAATGGCTTAAAAGAGAGATTATTGAAAGATTGTATTGTGAGTAAACTAAATGCATAGTGCAGACGACTGTCTAAGAATGTGATTCCATTCGATTCAGTGTAGTATGACAGCATGCAGTTAGCATATTTGGACCATCCAATTCAGATCAGACGGTTTAAGGTTGAATTTTAATTTTATAAATATAAATTTTTAGCTTAAAACTTGAACCGTTTGATTTTAATCTAATGACCCAAATATGGTTGACGGCATGACAATCACTATTTTCCTACCACACACGGCTCCAAGTCCATTTTTTACAAGTACTTTTTTTAAGAGCATGTAATATGATGCACAAATGAATTTTTTTTCTGTGAACAAAAGTTTGGTAATTAGGTTGGCGAACAAAAATGTAGGTGAACAAAGTATTTGAGACTCCTATCTGGAACAAAGTGAATGAAAATTTGTTGACTCATTAATGATCTTTTATGACCTAAGATCTCTAGCCCGAAGTACATGTAAACACCCTGCCAATCAAGTAAAAAAATGTCATGAATGTGAAATTTTAGCGTTAGAATAATGTATACCTGAACATAGATCACAGGTCAAGCTTTATAGTGAGCGAATTATAGTTTTTAGGTCCCATGCCTTATACTAGACAATTGGCCTCGTGGACGCGTACAGAAAGATTGCACTAGGTCTTTGATCTAAAAAATTTGGTGGGTCTATCGGTCCAACTTCAATGTGCCTATAAGAAAATTATTAAAGTCTTTCTTTTAGCGCCCTGCACTTCCAATTTTACCCCAAAACGGTTTAGGTAGCTACTAAAGAGTATGTAAATAGTAAAAGTGGAAAAAAAAATTCGTTACATAAATAGCAAACCTAACAAAAATCAAATTTTTTTCCCTCACACTTCCCTTCACCTCTACATTGTTTAATTTAATTCTTTCCACCATAATTTCCACCCCTTTTTTACTAACTACACATGTTTTTCCTTTAAACAAATTGGATCCACGTTTTTCCAGCTTAGCATCCTTGATTGATTTTGAAAATTGCTTTTCTAGTCCCCTTAGTTGCTCCCAGGTCCCCAAAAACCCCAAAATGGCCTCTATTGTTCAGATTATAGGGATCTGAAATCATTGTTTCAGGAATAAAAATGCAAGGTTTGGAACACAGTTACACCATTTCGGAAATTATGTTCCAAAGTGGTTTTTTTTTTCAATTTTTTTTATATTTAGGAACGTAACTTCCGAAATTTCGGAACGTAACATCATTTCGGAAGTTACGTTCTGAAGTGGCTTTTTTTTTCAAAATTTTTTAGATTTTGGAACGTAATTTCTGAAATTTAGCAATTTAAAACCTAGATTCCGAAATAAGAAGAATATGAAGACGGAGAAAATGAGCAACAACACAATGCATATCAATAAAACCAAAAAATCTCGCTTCGGTCTATATGACTACCAAAAATTCAAACTTTGCTCCATACATGAGACTACCTGAAGAGTGGTTGGATTAAAATTATGCCTAAACTTGCTCCTCAATACTTGAGAGTTGAGACTATGTGAACAGAGTTTGGATGGAACCTTGTGTGTAGGGTCTTGGGAGGTTGTCTGTCATCTTAGCCTAGTGGGATGGATGATATATAAGACTTTTGTGGTTGTTCTTAGTTAGTATTCCTCCTCCTTTTCAGGAACAAACAAGTTAGTGAGACTAACAACAGGTGTGACAATTTTTCAATAATCAAATTACATATTTACTCATTCATGTTGGCACGTTCTGTTATGGATCATTCATAAATATTGCAATAATATCCTCCTTCTAACAAATCAAATATTCTTACTGTTTTTTCACTTCTATATCAAAATAGTCCTACTATAGATAAAGCTTTTGCGTTGAGTGAAGTGATATTCAGGCTTTTTGGAAGAAAAATCTTGAGGAAATATTAACAATTTCTTAGTTTGTACAAACTCGTGACTTGTCCCGATAAACAACTAAATTAAACACTTATAAGTTATTTGTATAACGAGATGAAATAAAGTCAAATTGTTTTTAGTTAAGCTATAAGTTGTTTTAGTAAGCTATTGTAGACTAGAGTGCTTATGAAAGCAAATTGAAAGCAAATTGAAAGCAATTTTAAAACATATCATAAGGTGTTTCCATAAACTCTCTCAAATAGTCTCACAAGTTTCAGTTCTATTGAGATGAAGTGTGAAAAAGCTCACTTTACTCGATCGACCTGCTAATTACTTATCAGTGTTCTACAACTATAGGGCTTCTAAACATTTCACTACTCTCTATATGTGAAAATTTACCTTTATATTCTCCCTTCAATAGCTCTACCACATCAAGCATGGTAGGTCTATTCTCAGGTAAATTTTGAGCACATATCAATCCAACAATAATAACTCTTTTAAGTTCTTCCTCTACATAGTTACCATTTAGTCTTGGATCAGCAAGTTCATTGAAATTCTTCTCACAAACCAATGGCAATGCCCAATCAACTATTGATTGCTTCAATGTGGAACTAACATTTACAATTGGTTTTCTTCCACTAGCTAGTTCTAGAAGGAGGATACCAAAGCTATAAACATCACAACTTTCACTTGCTTTACCTAACATAGCATATTCTGGTGCAAGGTAGCCTAAGGTACCCTTAACATTTGTAGTCACTTGTGTTTCGCCATCAGGGATCAACCTAGCAAACCCGAAACCACCAATTAGTGCTTTGAAATTTGAATCCAACAACACACTACTTGACTTGATATTCCTGTGGATGATACACGGTGTTGCTTGGTGGTGAAGGTATCTGAAAGTCAAGACACATAAAAGTCAACAAAAAGTCTTGTCATTATGCACTTTCAGAATTTTAGAATTTAGAGAATTCAAATCCGAAAAGGTCAGGCTAGTACTCACACAACTCCCTCGGCACATCCAATGGCAATATTCATACGCCGATTCCAATCAAGAAGGCATTCTGCTGATTGTGGTCCATGAAGATGGGAGAACATGTTAAAATTTGGCATATAATCATACACAATTAATCGTTCTTGTCCTTCGGCACAATAGCCGCGTAAACCAATAAGATTCTTGTGTTGTACTCTTCTTAATATCTCGAGTTCAACTGTAAATTCCTTGTCTGCTTTGTTGCTCCAAACTTTCAATCTTTTCACTGCAATCTGCATGAAATTTTTGTTAAAAGGGTTCCTGCAACATTAGTAACATGATTTTTTTTTATCATGTTATGTTATTTTGAAGCACATGACAAAGTCAAATCATTATATCAAAACTGTGGAACTGTTAGGGTGGCTGTATAATAATGACATTTTCAATGTTAGAAGATATTTGATTCATCAAAGATAATGTGATGATGACGGTAGTAATTTGATGGCATGAATTTGGAAAGAAAATAAAAAGAAATTGAAATGATATCATGATATGTCACTACACTAATGACAATAATAGTTATGTAGTTGTCAATGCAGTTGAGAAAATAGTACAAAAATTTAATAAGCATGTACTCCGTCCATTTTTAATTATAAGCACCATTTGAAAGATAAAAAATTTATTCTTAAATATAAGCTCATTTTTAAGTGACAAGACACATTTGTTATTTTTTTTTAAAGATAGTCTTGTTATTTTTAGTTCGTCAAATGTTTTCTTTTTCTTCTTGCTAAGTCAGACATCTAATCACCAAAATATTATGCAACATGAAATTTTTACGGTTTGAAATGAAAAACCAAAGTAAATAATAATTGAAGTGTCTGATATTTGTAACTTAAGGGACTAAAATATATGTGTTTATAACTTAAGGGACCTACTTGAGATCCATTCCAAAGTTTTCCCCAGTACACAGTACCAAAGTTCCCTTCTGCAAGCTTGTTGTCATAGTTGCAATTATTGGTAGCAGAGTATAATTCCTTCAAAGAAAACACCCTCCATCTAATTCTAAATCGTTCTTTCCCTCCTCTTTTGCTGCATCAATAAATGGATACTTGAATATAACTGATAAATATGTACAAAAATCAAATATTGTATAGACAACAACCACCTCGAGGTGGAAGGTAATTGGCGGCTATGAAAGTTGCAAGTTCCAAATAAGATAAAAATATTTTTGTGGCGAGTACTCAGAGGATGTCTGCCGGTACATGGAAGGTTGGTTCTAAAGGGAGTGCAATGTAACAACATATGTCCTTGTTGCGACACTGTTAAGATATGATATGATTATCTCATTATTATAATTTATATTGTAATTATGTTAGAATTAATTAGCCTTTATGTGTAATTATTTTCATTGTTTCTTTGTCTTCAATCCTATATTATAAATAGGAGTTTTTGCTTGTACTTGAAATACACAATGAATATGTCTTCATATATTACAAATCGTTAGTTGGTTCGGTGGTGATTGGCGCTGAACTTGGTAGGGAGGACGACGGTTCGATCCCCCGCAACTGCGATCGGGAGGGGGCTGGAACCACTTGATGTCAGAACTGACCCCCGAACCAGATTCAATTGGTGGTGAAAAAAAAAGAAGAGAAATACACAATGAATATACTAATATTTCTTATGTCTTCATAAGTTTCTACATGGTATCGAGAGCTTTTGCTTGTACTTGAAATACACAATGAATATGTCTTCCTAATTTTAACAGACACAAATGAGAAAAATGAATGACACTGCTTCTTCGGCTGTATGGCTGCTCAAGAGGTATGAGAGAATACAAAATTATGGTGGATGGTGCAAAATCTCATACTTAATGCGGTAGGATTTGTCCCGGTGGTTTTTGAGATGATTGAAAAATTTGATAACAGTACCATGTCCAAAATAGCAATGCTTCTTTGGAAACTATGGTGGAGGACGAATAAAAAATGTTGGAATGAAAAGCTGCCAACAATTTTTGAAGTGATTAGAAGATCACAAGAAACATTACATGATTGGCAACTCGCACAACAACAACATAGCAGAAGTGTTGGTGTCACCATTGTAGCAACGATACATAAATGGCTTAAACCAGCTCTGGGATCCTTCAAATGCAACGTGGACACAACTTGCTATGTGAAAGACAACAACTACTGTGTCGGGGCGTGCATCAGAGATAATAACGGTCGTTTTGTGCAAGTCTTTGCGAAGAAACTTGAGGGCACACCGAGCATTGCAGAAGCAATGTGAGTATTAGAAGTACTTCAATGGATTCACAATACCCACTATGGCGTGGTTCATATCGAAACAGATTGCCTACAAGTGGTGCAAGAACTTAATAGTAAAAGAAGGAATGATACCGAGTTTGGGAGTATTATAGATGAATGTAGGAAGTTATTAGCTTTAAACCTGAACTGTAAGGTCAATCATGTCTGGAGACAAGCAAATTGAGTGACTCGTGAATTAACTTAGGCAACTCGCTTTACTGCTAGTCCTCGAGTGTTTAATTATTGTCCACCTTGTATTGAACTTATTATTATGAATGAAATGCATTAAGTTTTCTTTTGTAAAAAAAAAATAATTACATTGATGGTCACGTGGAGATTCCTTGCACCCAAGGGGGAATCCAAAAAAATTTACTTTGCAAGGGGGGAATCCTAACGAATTTTTTTGCATGGAGTAACACAAAACACGTCCGCTTTGCAGGGGTAAAGACCTTTTTACCCAATAAAAAAAGCTTTGGAAGAGGACAATGAAGTTGTCGTCTCATCGACTTGTCGGGTTTTGGCGTTGTCGATGACAATGACATTGACTACTCTATTTCAAGTGCTGGGACCGCTGACGATAGTTCTAGTCATTGACTACTCCATTTAGGTTCTGTTTGGTAAACTAAATAAGCTAGCTTATATCTTATAGCTTTTAGCTTATAAGCTAAAAGCTCTGTTTGGTAACAGTTTTTAAAAAAAAACTTATAGCTTATTTTCCAAATGTTATTTCAAGTAGCTTATGAGCTTATAGCTTATTATCTTTTCTTCCAATTTTACCCCTATCATCTTACTTGAAAAAAATTAAATATTAATTAAACATATCATTTTTATGTCATTTCATACTTATAAGCTAGTCCAACCGTTAATTTTACCAAACACTACAAATTCAATCAGCTAGCTTATTTACTATAAGCTAAAAACTAGCTTATAAGCTATCCGCTATAAGCTCATCCACTATAAGCTAGCTTATCAGCTATCCGCTATTTTTTACCAAACCAAACCTTAATCAAAATAGCTCTAATAGACGGAAGTAGTATGTAAAAATGGCACGGATAATTATGCTAGAATTAAATGAAGAGTGAAAAAATGGTAACATTAAATGGTGTGCAAAAGTAGCAAGGATATCTTGCTGCTAGCACTTCTCTCTCATCCTGATCTGATCTGTATTCTCTCTCTGTATAAGAAACCCACATCACCGACCGCAAATCCCAACATTGTCATTGTCATTGCCATTAAAATCTTACCCACACAACAACATCACCAGTACCACTCACAATTTTTCTCTTTTCCACAAAAAGAATTAAAAAAAAAAAAACTTTACCCTTTTCAAATGGAGTATACAATTCACAGTCCAACATAACATAAACCTAACATAGGAAACTCCGTCATTTCATTACCACCTCAATTTATCCGAATAATAATAATAATTACTATAAATATATAAATTCCATTCTCAACAACCCAATGCCATCTTCAACTACATTAACTACATCATTCTCCACCAGCTATCATGAACAACGGCGGCGCCGCCTCTTCCTCTGGTGACGCCACCGTCGTCAAACGCAGAAACACCCATCATTCCAACGGCGTTAACAACCTAACAACCGATTCAATGCCGACTAAGAATCCTTCTTCTTCTCTCTATTCTTCAGCTTCGTTCATGAAATGGACCTTAGACGATGTTGTACACGTGGCAACACATCATTGGATGCCTTGTTTGTTTGCTTTTGGTCTTTTGTTCTTCATGGCTGTTGAATACACTCTCCTTATGGTTCCTTATTCTTCTCCTCCATTTGATTTGGGTTTCGTTTTCACACGCTCTCTTCATCGTCTTCTTGAATCTTCTCCTCAGATGAATAATCTCTTTGCTGCAGTCAATACGGTAAGAAAGAATTGTCTTTAGATCTGAAACGAAAATATATGTCTTTTGTTGGATTTGGATTTTTGTGTTTTTTTTTTTTTGGGCAATTGAGGAATGGAATGTGATTGATTGACATGCAAATGGGTTTGTGTCAAAATTTGATTTTGAACTGATTTTTTTGTCATTTTCTTTGAGTTGGAATTTGATTTTTTCATTTTTTTTTGCATGGTTTTTTGGTGTTACAATTTATGTTGTTTCTTTTTTGTAGGTATTTGTGTTAATGCAAACGAGTTATATATTATGGACTTGGTTAATTGAAGGACGTCCTAGAGCAACAATTTCAGCACTTTTCATGTTTACATGTCGTGGGATTTTGGGGTATTCTACTCAGCTACCTTTGCCTCAGGTGATTCTCTCATTTTTTAAGTTTTTTGTTCCTCCATGTTATATATTGTGAGAAAATCATTTCTTTAGTCCCTTAAATTATTAGGTAAAGGCTTTAAAAAACGGACGCAGCTGCGTCTCGGTTACGTAAAGATTTTCACGATTTCGGTCGGTATAAGTGTTACGACACTAATTGCGGTCGTCGCGGTGTGAATTAATCACAATTTGTTCTTTAATATAAAAACTGTAACGGTATCGGCACCTACCAAAACTGTTTTGTCGCAGCCATTTTCGCGGTCGCAAAACTTTATTTAAAACCCTTAAGTTCAATTCAGTCTTGAAGTAATTTCAAGATCTAGTCCTAAGAATTACTTTGGAGGTTAAATTGAGAAATTCCAAAAGAACTAAGTGCATGTTTGGATTTACTTTTGTCAGAAGTGATTCTATTTCTATTTCTAGAAGCATAGAATAAAAGTGATTCACTTCTATTTTTAGAATTGCTTGGTTGAGATTTGCAACTAACTAGTATTACCCTGAATGTGATTTTCTCAACTTCAAATTTATTGTTCAAGTCATTGCATAACCAACCTCATAATGCAACTTTTTCTTTGTTTTGATGGTGTATAGGGATTTTTGGGTTCTGGTGTGGACTTTCCTGTTGGGAATGTGTCATTTTTCTTGTTCTTTTCTGGGCATGTGGCGGGTTCGGTGATTGCTTCATTAGACATGAGGAGGATGAAGAGGTGGGAGATGGCATGGACTTTTGATGTGTTGAATGTGTTACAAGCTGTTAGGTTACTTGGTACAAGAGGCCATTATACTATTGATTTGGCTGTTGGGTTAGGTGCTGGTTATTTATTTGATTCTTTAGCTGGTAAGTATGTTGAAGATAGCAAGAAAAAAATAGCTAAAAATAGTGTCAATGGTCATGTCTCTAAACATGATTTGGCTACATGAACCATATGGAACCTTAGCTATAAGGTACACAAAAAGGGTACTAATAGACAAGTATGAAATGTGTGAAATTTTTGTAGTGAAAAAAAGGAAGTTTGAATTGTAATTGTAATGCAAATTAGGGTAGATGACCTGTGCCAAATACAGGTTAGTTTTTCACTATAAAAAATGTAGATCATTTTGTACTATCATGTGAAGTTCTATTTATGTCACTAATTGTTTTAATAATGATTATATCTTGTTGCAAAAATACAGTGAATGCATTTGTTTGTTTGTAATAATTTAAAATGCAAAGAATAAGGCCAACATTTATTTGATATATTTGATATGTAATGAACGATTCTAGTCCCATACAATGTTTTGATTCTCGATTTGGAGATGTCTCTACTTGTAGTTTTTTATAGTGCTGTAACAATAACATTTAGTGTATGTTTGGTATTTCAGTGGATACGCTAGAATTATGGTGATCCAAAAGTTACACTCTACAGCTTCCGCAAAATCACGAAAAGTTATCATGATTTTGGCATATCCACCGTGATACAAAATATAAACTTACTTTAATTCAAGCGTTTGACTTTGCATCTTTAAGAATATACTTTTAAGTTTTATCAAAGACAGTTGTAAAATGAGATTGGTATCTATTTGGTTAAAGATAATTTTTTTCTTCCCAATTTAATTAAAAAATTCTTTGAAAAATAAATTTGAAAATGAGATTAGTAATTATATATTTTCCTCTAACTAGATTTGGAAGACTCCAAACAACTAACTAGACTTAGATTTGGAAGATTCCAAAAACACTACTATAATTTAATTTGTTTGGATGAATTGGATTCTTTTTATAATTTTTCACAAGATTAAGAAAAAACAAACTATTTTTTTATTTTTTATTTATCTTACACATGTCATCAACTTATACATGTCACACTAGTAGGAAGTATGACATCAACATCAAATTCAAAAAACCATACACAAGAGAAACAAGAAAAAGACAACAATGATTGAGGAACTTGAATCTTCCTTAAACTTCTCTAACCTTCTGGAGTTGTACCTTGTCCACTCCAAAACTACAATACTTTCCATTGAATTCATCATCATCATTCCCTCTAATTCCAAAAATAGAAAAATAAATTTCGAATGGCAACACTTTCTCCATTTTCTTACTCTCCCTTAAACACCACCAATTCCAAAACAATCATCACAAATAACAAAAACTTCAACACACACTCTTCTTTTCTTTCTTTACACTCCAAAAAAACAAAAACCACTTCTTCCTTCAAATTATTCTCATCTCTCAAAGATGAAAATGAAACCAATTCATCACCAGTTTCTATAGCTCCTAAGAAACAAGACAACATAAGCAGCAGCAGCAACAGCAATAATGATTATGATGACCATGATGTTGGAAGAGAAACAAACGAGGATGAGAAAGAACAACAGGAAATGGATTGGAAAACAGATGAAGAGTTTAAGAAGTTTATGGGGAATCCATCAATTGAAGCTGCTATTAAGCTTGAGAAGAAAAGGACTGATAGGAAGTTAAAGGAGCTTGATACAGAGAGTAGTAAGAATAATCCAATTGTGGGTGTTTTTAATAACTTGGTTCGTCGTAATTTGATCATAGAAAAAGAGAGGCTTCAAAAAGCTGAGGAAACTTTCAGGGCTCTTGATCTCAACAAGGTAAGTATATTGATTATATCAGTGAAGACTCTTGTATCATGGTGAAAAATAGCGTACAACTGATAAGTTATCTTATAGGAGATGATCTTATAGCGAATAACTTATAAACCAGCTTATAGTGGATAAGTTAGTTTATTGAATTTATAGTGTTTGATAAATTAGTGTTTGAACTAGCTTATAAATACAAAATGATACAAAAATATATATGTTTGAATAATATTTTATTAGCTAATTCAATTGGCTTATCAAAATAAGCTAGTCAAAATGAGCTATAAGCTTGGGAGAAGATGTTCGTTACCAAACAAGTCTGTTATAATCATATGAGCTTAAAAGCTATATAAACTATAAGCTCAAAAAATGTCTTGCCAAACAGACCCTTAGTCTCTGAGAAAAATAAACCCGGACAACTTAGTCCCTAGCTACCACTATCTGTTGGTGCAATAGTTGAATTGAATATCACTGATGCTGCTGATTTGGTTTGTACAGCTGAAGAGTTGCTTTGGGTTTGACACATTTTTCGCAACGGATGTTCGAAGGTTTGGTGACGGAGGCATTTTCATTGGGAATTTGAGAAGACCAATTGATGAGGTCATTCCCAAGTTAGAAAAGAAACTCTCTGATGAAGCAGGTAGAGAAGTTGTCTTATGGTTTATGGAAGAACAAAAAGATGATATTACCAAACAGGTACTTTACCTTGCCATGAATTTTAGATCTTGGTCACTTTATATTTATTGTTCTGAGCATTTACAATCCAAGAAAGTTAAGAATTATAATTCACTCCAATAGGATAAAGTTAAAAATAATTTTAGTAAAAACTTGCGACACTTATATACGAGAGAGACAGACACAATAACATTAAGAACACCGCAAGAACATATTGTATTGAAAGAACTATAGTAAGAACATGCATTGAAGATTAGAATCAAACAATACTTAAACCAACAGGACTAAAATACAATTAGGAATTTCTGTTAATTGTGTGCTTTATACATTCAGGTTTGTATGGTGCAACCGAAAGCAGAAATGGATCTCCAATTTGAATCAACTAATCTGAGCAATCCCTTTGGCTATCTAAGTGCAATTGCATTAGCAGTTACTACTTTTGGAACAGTTGCTTTGATGAGTGGCTTCTTCCTTAAACCTGATGCTACGTTTGATGATTATCTTGCTAATGTTGTGCCACTATTTGGTGGTTTCTTATCTATTCTCGGAGTTTCTGAGGTAAGTTATGTTTTAGGTTTTCTTCCAAACCCGATGAAACACTGTTATAGACACACAGAACACTGATAACTACATGTGTCGGTGTCTTTGTCTTTTGAGGTTTAAATTGTTCTGTGGTTGAATTGTTTTCATTGTGCAGATAGCTACCAGGGTAACGGCTGCTCGTTATGGTGTTAAACTCAGCCCTTCGTTCTTGGTACCGTCTAATTGGACAGGATGCTTAGGAGTGATGAATAACTATGAATCTCTTCTCCCAAACAAGAAAGCTCTTTTTGATATTCCTGTAGCGCGTACTGCTAGTGCATATTTGACTTCATTAGTTCTTGCTGTTGCTGCATTTGTGGCTGATGGAAGCTTTAATGGCGGCGATAATGCATTGTGAGTTCTGCACATTGTACCTTCTTTTGAAGCAATTCACTTTCCTAATTAATACTACTTTTTGAAGCAGTTCAAGTTATATGCATTTTCATTAATCTTGATTGTAATTTTCTACTGCTTTATTTGCAGGTACATAAGGCCTCAATTTTTCTATAACAACCCTTTGTTTTCTTTTATTCAATTAGTTATTGGTCCTTACACTGATGACCTAGGAAATGTGTTACCCTATGCCGTTGAAGGTGTTGGAGTTCCTGTTGATCCACTTGCATTTGCCGGTCTTTTAGGTGCGTTTGTGCGATTTCTGTCTCTGTCTAAAAAAATTTTCTTATAAGAATGATACAATATGCAAATCAACATGTTTTTATAACTTAAGATATAAATTAGTAGATCATGATATGGCCTGTTTATCAAGATCGAACGATTGTAACTTCGAGTTTCTAATTTGTCGAAACGGTAGAATCTCTATTCAACGATTTAAATAGAATTTAGATTGACTGTAGGGAATTTTGACCATAGGAAATTTTGTTCTATATTCTATTTATTGGTTAAAAATCGTCATTGTGGATGTAATATCCGCGTACTCGATACTTGTGTAGGGATGGTGGTGACTTCTCTGAACTTGTTGCCAATTGGGAGACTCGAAGGAGGGCGAATTGCGCAAGCCATGTTCGGCCGAAGCACGGCTACATTGTTATCTTTTGGTACATCATTATTGCTTGGCATTGGTGGCCTTAGTGGTAGTGTTTTATGTTTAGCATGGGGATTGTTTGCAACTTTCTTTAGAGGAGGAGAAGAAATACCTGCAAGAGATGAAATCACTCCTCTAGGGGAAAGTAGATATGCTTGGGGTATTGTACTTGGTTTGATATGTTTTCTCACCCTTTTCCCTAATATTGGAGGGACATTCTCCAATTCATTTCTAAGTGATCCTTATTTTAGGGGATAAAATGTAAATTTCTTTTATAGTAGTATATGTCTTTCATCGTAAACTACTCAAAATAACTTCTCAGTTGTAGAAGTTCTTAATTATTTTGTGCCAAAGTTTTTCCAATAGTATAGTATAGAAAGGAGAAGCTATTGCCAAAGTTCAGTACTAATTGTGCTAAGTGTGGAATTTACATTTATATACTAACAGAAGTTACAACAATATGCATGATGGAAGTGAATATTCATGCAAAAGTATAATGTTAATCCTCGGACTCAGAATCCACATCAATTGGATATGATCCATCATCGAAAGTGGCTAGTGGATCGTAGAAGGGCGAGCTAGGATCGAGACACCCCGGAACAAGATTCAGTTCGCAGCGATCACCCTACAAAGATGTTTTCATTCATCGTTTAGAAAACTCGACTCTATTGCAATGATTCCTAATTCAAATTCTGGCTATTAACATAAGAAAATGAGTAAATGTATCTAAGAATAGAAGAATGTACACTCACCCCTTCTTTTGATAAATTACCAATCATAGCACATTTCTCTATAACTGTAGTTGAGTCTGGAAATATTGCTCTCTCACATGCTCCTTCTAGACTTAGTTCCTCTGCCAAGCCCTACCAAAAGTATAATACACATCAACAATCTATAAGCTCTTACATTAGTGATTAAATGTACATGTAAATATAAGCTATGATATGTCTATAAGCTCTATTATTTTTAGTGAACTCCTAAGATTAGTATGTGAGACAATTTACCTCATTGAAGAATTCAATTGGCTTGTTCTTTAAAGGCTTAGGAACTTGAAACTGCAATCTATAGGGACCATCCCAATCTTCTCCATTTGTAAATGAGAAGATCAAATTTAAAGCTACACCAAAAATATTATATGTTAAGAAAAGGACACTTAACAATTTTGTCATCCAAATAGTGTATGTTGTGAAATCGAAGAAATCACAATCGGTATTGTAATTTTGACAAAAGATGCATTTTAGAGTTTCAACAAAATCACTGCAATGTTGTGGTTTCGTCAAACTCATTGTCAATTCAAATATGTAGTTAGAAATTAAATAACATATTACCATGTTTAGGAACACATATTTGAATGGAATATATAGGAGAATCAGCTTTGCCTCTATCCTTTCTTAGCATAACTCTTGGTTCACCACCACACATAATTGGTTGATTAAATCCTCCTAAACATATGAAGAATTAAATGTCAAATTGAGAAAAATGTCAGTAAAATGAAAAGCATACTAAATAAAAAACACTAATCTCCATAGTATGGAAAATGACATTTTTATAATAGCCAAGCAACATCAACCAACAAATTACCATTAAAAGCAATTCCAAATTCTGCACTAGGGGTAAGTTGTGCTGCAGCTGGATTATAGAAAAGTTTAAGCTTTTCACCCTGCCAAAAATTTATAAAAAAAATATTTACAAAAAGTAGATTGGTTGAGTAACTCCAAATGAATTAACTCATTACTGTCATACTTACTGAAGTTGGAGGGTCCCCATTTGTGGTTTTCCAGTAAACAGCAGCCTTCCCAAGTTCAAATGTAGCCCATGAAGGAAGCTTGTACCTATAAATATTAATATCATATATTCTAAGGTTATTATTTCATCTAAAAAATAGTACAAAATAGAATATTGTTATTACCCTAACTATTACATCAAAATACTATATATATATATATATATTTGACAAACATCAAAATACTATATATCATTTAGTATAATTAACATCTTTCTTTTGTACATATATTTCTAGCCTATGAAACATAGATACCAACATCAAACACATCACTGACATGTCGACACCAGACGCGCTTTCAAGTGTCGGTGCTACACAGTTTCTAGGCTTAGAAGCACAACTAAGTATATCTAATATTGGTATTTAGAGGGAAATCATACTCTTGAATTTCCTCAGTAGGACTTGTTGCAACAGCAGCTGCAGCATTGATTACATGCCTAACTTTCACATGTCTTTCCTTCCTAAGGTAACATCTTGGTAATGAAACATTCAGAAAATTACTCCCTGCATCATAAAATATGAAGTGGTACACATGAAAAAGCTTGCACTTTTTGTTACGTCGATGTAGAAGCTTAGTTTTGTAGCTTCTATAAAATCATAGCAGAAGAACAATTGGACATGAGTTTGGAGGCACAAACGCAAAACCAAACACATGTCTATATAGAAATCTTATTAACAAATGAAGGTTGATCCGGCTGTGAGGATCTTGTTGGTGGATTATCTAAAACTACATATTTAAGTGTTTTTTAAATTGTTAGGCCTGCTCTGGATTTGTATGCCCCTAATCCATATTTAAGTATGTATAAAATAACAGTAATCTTATGTCTTAGTTAGCAATTTAAAAGCATCCATGGTGGCAGCAAAAGGATTCTACTCTACAATTCTTTTTTGTTTAGTTATATAATGGTTGCAAAGTATTTGCCGGATTATCTGAAAATTAATCTTTTGTTAGAGATTCTGACCGACCATCTTTAATAAGATCTCTCCTTCTAACCACATTTTTTTGTCTACGTGACTCGAATTTGAAATATTATTTAAGAAATATGAGTGCAGTTCCATTCAAATCAACGTAATTTTAGTATTTATAATTTGGTAGATCGTAACTTTAGTATCCCATATTTCATAAAATGAAACTTCTTGTATGATTTGAGACCATGATTTGAATGAATGAATCATAAAAAGTCAACAAATTGTTCTTTTACAAAAGTTTTATTAGGAATTACTAATAAAAGTTTTAGAAGGAATAACCTTTTTCATTTTCCCATTAAGTAAAAAATAAAGCCAAAAAAACAGATAATAAATTTGTTGTTAGTGAGAACAGAACATATTTTCAGCTTTATTAAAGTTCACTATTATAATTTAAATACTTACAAAAATTGTCCATAATTCACATAAAGAGGGTGCATTCAAAAATGAAGAAAAAAGAGAAACTAACCAAATGATTTTGGTATGGTATAAGTACTAGGAGAGGTTGTAACAGAGATGCAAGGTTGCTTGGAAGAAGCAAAGATTGCAGCATTTGTTGCAGCCATGTATCACACTTTTCTAATGACTCCTTAATTTTTGGATTGGAAAAAGGAAAAGAATAACTAAGAGAAGAGAGAAAGAGTTTTGAATCAATCTAACAACTAAACATGTCCATAGATAAATATAATAGGAAACAGATAAATTGATATTTTTAATGCAAATGGACAAAACAGCAAAAATATCATCACCTCAAAACCAAAGTCTTCAAGAAAAATATCAAAGTAAAAGATAAGGAATGGACTGTATTCGTGGGTATACAAGAATCATACATTAAAAAAATAAAATAGTTTCAATTTTTTTTTTTTTGACTTATTTTTTTTTAATTTGATAATAATTTATAAATTTGTCATTTTATTTTGATGATTGATGAAATGTGTATCCGGTAAAAAATAAAAACAAAATATTTTGGTTGAATACTTATTTAAGAAAATAATTAGAGTATTAATTTGATTTTGATTTAATATATCACATATGATGATGTGTCATGTGATAATTGTCTACCTGAGTCATTCTCCACGTATACATTGATTTGGTCAAAATTAGTGGAGAGTCGGTCTTTTGCTAAAAAGGTTAAAGTTGAAAGGCCAAAAATACAATTATGAAAGTTAAAAGGTCAAAGTCACAAATTTGTAAAAATTAAAGGGATAAAAAATTAATATCAATCGAATCTCAATCCCTACATATTTTACACATCTTTACCAATGGAATTATATTAAAAGGACAATCTATATTTAAAAGGACAAATTACTTTTAAATTTCTAATTCCTAATAAAGACAAAGTCAACCAAATAAGATTATCTCAACATTGAGAATATATCTAAGCTAAATTTTGTGAATCATGTGAAACTCACCATTATCATTCTTCAATGACCGACCAATACCATTCACAAAGCATAACACCACCTTATCCTTCCACATTCACATTCTCTTTCCACCTATTTCCAATTTCACCCCACAATTTTTTTTCAAACCCCACTTTCCTAAACGTGTACCACAGCTTATCTTAGTAATTGGTTAATTCCACATCACAATCATTCCCAACACAACACAAACATAAAACCCCCCAAAAAAAACTATCAACTTCAACATTCAAATCATCTATCCCATTTCACAAAAAGCCTTAGCCATATAAACAAGTACAAAAAAAAAATCTTTATTTTTCCTGCATGGCTTTGATAACTTCTCAGCCTAAAAATCCCATTTTCTATAATCACTTTACAACCCTTCATTCTTCAATTCCACAATTCAATAGGTCCATTTTGAATTTTGGGCCATTCTCAAAAAATGAAAAAAAACATTAAAGTTTGTAACTTTAACTCCAAGTCAAGAAATTTTCACTTGAAAAACAACCCCTTTAACTATAATCCACAAATTTTAGCTAAATCCAATGCTGCAATTGGAGAAGCTACTTTGGAGCAGCCAGAGGAAGAGGTGCCATTGAAATATAGAAAGATTTTCCTATCTAATGTTGAAGTGAAGAGAGAAAGAGAAATTCTTTTTGGGAGGAAATGGAATTCATTGGATATTGGAACTTTTGTTATTGTTTTGTCAATGCATTTGCTATGTTTATTTGCTCCATTCAATTTCAATTGGCCAGCTTTTTGGGTTGCTGTGGCACTTTATGTGATTACTGGACTTTTTGGAATCACACTCTCTTTTCATAGGAATCTTTCTCATAGAAGTTTTAAGCTTCCTAAATGGCTTGAATATTTTTGTGCTTATTGTGGAGTCCTTGCTCTTCAGGTTGAATTTTTGTTTCTTTAAAGTTTTCATTTTTTAGTTTTTTTTTTAGCATTCAATTTTGTGTCTTTGTTAGAATTAGTTGGAGATTATTAAATGTAGTTGAAGTTTGTTAGGAATAGTTGCAAGTTGGTTAGGAGTTAGGACTATAATGAGGGTAAGATAGAAATAAAGTTTATATAGTGATTCTAAGTAGTAAGCATTTGACTACCTTTAGTTGATGTATTTGGTCTATCAGATACATCAGTTACTCAGAGAATTCGAAAAATGAATTTTTGCTTATAATAGTGACTGGAAGGTAAAATCTATATGGTAGAGCTTCTACAAAATCACGCTACCATTATGAATTTGTCAAACTCACTGTGATTTCAAACAAGCACTAATTCTAAGATCTCTACTATTCATTGTTTTTTCTTATTGAAGGGAAGATGAAATGTTGCTTTGGTTAATTTTGTGCTTTTGATGTGCAGGGAAATCCAATTGATTGGGTGAGTACTCATAGGTATCACCACCAGTTTTGTGATTCTGAGAAGGACCCTCATAGCCCTATTGAAGGATTTTGGTTTAGTCATATGACTTGGCTATTTGATACCATTTCTATAGCAGAAAGGGTATGAATGTTCTCTCACTCACTCACTCGCCAATTATATAAAAATCGAACTGAACAAGTCTTGAACCGACCCTATGTATGGTATGGTTATTCGAACGGTTTAACTGTATTTTAGTCATAGTTCGAACAATTTAAAGCAGTACTAATAGATTTTAGAGGTTCAATGTTTAGTTCGATTTTAAAAACATTGTGCCCTCTATATTCACTTGCAAAATGATTGTATGAAATGAATGTGTGCAGTGTGGAGAACCAACCAATGTTGGTGATTTAGAGAAACAATCCTTTTATAGGTTTATCAGAAGCACTTACATGGTGCATCCATTTACTTTTGGAGTTCTTCTATATGCCATAGGTGGATTTCCTTTCCTTGTTTGGGGAATGGTATGCAAATTTCTTTCATTTCAATTTTCTTTTCTTGTTTTTGAATTGATTCTATGGTTACAACACAAAACTTAGAAAAAGAGTCAATCACCAATTTGATATATCAAAGTGTAGGACGATTTCAATTTAATCATTTAAATTATTAACATTTCAAAATAATTTTCGAAATTGAAAATCTTCAACCATATTAATTAATTTTTAAAAATTGTCTGATCGATAATTTTCGAAATCAATTATATTATTATCCAATTTTGTTAATTCCATAGATAAAACTAACAACATGGATATCATACAATTTTAGAAATTAAATTGGTTCACTTCTATAGATTAAAGTTCAATATATTAGATTTTCATATTGTGCTTAATGCATGCAGGGGGTGAGAGCTGTTTGGGTTTACCATATCACTTGGTTTGTAAACTCAGCTTGCCATGTTTGGGGGAAGCAATCTTGGAACACAAGGGACTTATCTAGAAATAATTGGTACTATTTTAATTAATTAACTTTACATTTTATAATATTTAATGTTTTGTATTTAATTCAAAAATTATATATATTCTGAATTATCATCTAAAATTTCTTAGGTGGGTGGCTTTGCTTTCATTTGGTGAAGGTTGGCATAATAACCACCATGCATTTGAGTATTCAGCAAGACATGGTTTAGAGTGGTGGGAAATAGACATGACTTGGTACATGGTCAAATTTCTTCAAGCTATTGGTTTGGCAACTGAAGTTAAAGTACCAAGTGAGAGCCAAAAGCAGAAAATGGCATTTAATAATAATGACGTGATTGCCACATGAAACACACATTTATTTTCTTTTTAATTTGAAAATATTTGATATTTGTGCTATAAAGTCACGTTTTATGTGAGAGATAAGATCTTCTCATTACATTTTCCAATAACGTGAAGGTCTTCATACTTTGGGTTTTTCAATACTTTAATGTGGTGATGCTTAGGTCTATAGATGTATTTTTTTTAGGTTGGAGTTATACAAAAAACTTTAGCGGCGCAGCTTGTTGTATATCTACTTTTCATTCATGTGTAATTATTAAGTATATATATATATAAGACTATTCCTTATTAGAAAAAAAATTTAATTGTTTTTGGAAACAATAAGAGGGAAAACCGAAGGGTCAAAAGGTTCGAAGGAGATTAGACCATCTCCAACAATGATACCATTTTGGGTATCATATCATATATTACTAAAAAGTGGCTCCCTACAATGTCATGTAATACTTATACAACTCAATACTCATATATATTTTGCTTCAATGATGATACCACTTTGTGTATCATACGTTGATAACAAGTGGTCTATTATATTTAATTTGATATACAAAAATAAAAAATACAGATCATTAGTCTATGAAACTATCTTTGATACTCTTATATTGAAGATGCTCTTAGACGAGATCATTGCTAATTTAGGGGCTAAAGATGTTTTGCTTATGGATTGTGTTTTAATATAAAGGATTCTGTGTATGAGAAATGATATTGTTACACATTTATTCTTGATACAATACATACACAAGGATAATTTTGTCATTTTACCAAAAAAAAGGAGGGCAATTTTGTCAAACCCAAAACTATTATCTTCCCTATTCTGTTTCTTCCACAGTCCACCACCACCACATGCAACAGAACCCTCTGGCCACCACCACCACATCTGCAAAAGAACCCTCCGGGCGCCACACAGTGGGCATCCTTGTTCCTCCACCGACACCATCACCACCAGATCTGCCTCCGACCACCACCACCAGATCTGCAACGCTGATTATCACCAGATCTGCAACTCCGACCACGACTTAACCGACATATTCTCCGACTTGTCCATCACCACTAACGACGGATAGAGAGAGAGAGAGAGAGAGAGAGAGAGAGAGAGAGAGAGAGAGAGAGAGAAAGCATAAAAAGAGAGAGATTTCGCCGGTGTCAGTGGGTGGTTGTGTTTGTCATCGGACTGAAGTCATAGAAAGAGAGAGGTTTGTTGCCATTAAAAAAAAGAGAGGGGTTGTTCTTGTCTGTGTTGTAGAAGAGAGAGATGGAAAATTTTTTTTTGAAAATGAAGTACTACCTCCGTCCCTAAATATAAGGGCATAAGTTATGGTGCATAAGTCATGTTTATGCACCGTGCATAAATATCCAAAATTGCTTAGCGCACCCCCCAGATTTGTAGTGCACCCCCAAATTACTTAGCGCACCCCCCAAATTTGTAGGGGTGCGTTAGAAATTTGGGGGGTGCGCTAGAAATCTAGGGGGTGTGCTAAGTAATTTAGAGGGTGTGCTAAGCAATCTGGGGGGTGCATTAAGTAATTTTCATTATTTATGCACGATGCATAAGGAAAAAGCTTATGTATCATAACCACTCCCAAATATAAGAACTCATTCACAATTGCACGTATGCCAATGCACAATTTTGATTGCGAATATCTTTAATTGTCTAATTGTAAAAATTATAAAAATTTGATATTTTGAAAATACTCATTGAAACAAATCAAACAAGATCTTATATGATGATATTTACATTTATATATTTTTAGAAAAATACTGTCAAAGCAAGACATATAAATAGTGCATTTAGTCAAAACAGTTCTTATAAAATGGGACGGAGGTAATATAAATGAATAGTTGTTGGTATATGTGTCATAAATGTGTATAGAAAATGTGTCAATAATAACATAACGGTTCTATGTATATTGCCCTTTAGCCTGTGTTTGGTTTAAGAGAAATAGGAAAGAGCGAATAAGAGAAGAGAGAAAGAAAGGAGAGAGTGTCACTTTCTCTCGTTTGGTGCATCAAAGAAATAGGAAAGAGAGACTAAAATATGGTGGGGCCCACCACTTTTGCAAGTCTTAATTGCTAGTAATGTGTATTTTGAGACCTAATTTCTTGTAATGTGTACTCTGAGACTTAATTAGGATTAAACTCAAAATAGGTAAATGTTAATTGCTAATGTGTATAACCTTTCAATTGATTCTTTTGTAACAGTTAGGATATTCTGAGACTTGATTTGATATGAGACTTAATTAGGATTAAACTCAGAATATATTAATATTAATTGCTAATGTTTATTTTGAGACTTAATTTGATATGAGACTTAATTGCTAATGTGTATTCTGAGACTTTCTTTTTTGAAATCGGCTAAATTTGTGTATTTTGAGACTTGATTTGATACGAGACTTAATTAGGATTAAACTCATAATATGTTAATATTAATTAGGATTAAACTCAGAATATGTTCATATTCAGAATATGTTAATATTAACCAAGTTGATTGGGCTCAAGTGGCAAGGAGCTCCTTCCAAGGACGTATCCGGGGAATACCGGGTTCGATTCCCAGGGGGAACAACGCTTGGCCAGTGCGCATGCCTCTACGCACGAACCGGATTAGTCGCCCACCTTTGGTGGGTCGGAACCGGTGCGAAAGCAAAAAAAAAAAAAAAGAATATGTTAATATTCTTTTGTAACAATTTGTTTTCTAAATTTAGACTTGATTTGATATGAGACTTAATTAGGATTAAACTCAGAATATGTTAATATTAATTGCTAATGTGTATAATCTTTCAGCAACATGAAAGAGAACTATGAGATTACATATTCCCAGGAGGATGTGGATGCTGCATTCGTTTATGCTGTAGAAGATTGCATTGGAAAAGGAACCCCTATTAATAAGATTTTTGAAACTGTTAAAGAAAATACTCTTGTAGAACATATTTTGGGTTCAAAAACGGTTAAATAAATTGTTGATCGCTACCAAGAATTGGTAGAATGTCAAAGATGTTTACCTCTTAAAGATAAAGATGCTGAACAAATTAAACAGTTGCTGCTCCTACTGTGTATAATCTTTCAGCAACATGAAAGAGAACTATGAGATTACATATTCCCAGGAGGATGTGGATGCTGCAATCGTTTATGCTGTAGAAGATTGCATTGGAAAAGGAACCCCTATTAATAAGATTTTTGAAACTTTTAAAGAAAATACTCTTGTAGAACATATTTTGGGTTCAAAAACGGTTAAATAAATTGTTGATCGCTACCAAGAATTGGTAGAATGTCAAGTTTTGATGAGGATAATGCACTAATTTCTTTGGTAAAGGAATACCAATCTAAAAAGATGATTGTTACACAAGTGTTTGAAGAAGTGGAGTCCCTCATGCCTCTTACTCATATATTGTATTCAAGATCGGAAGAAGCTCTTGGGACTCATTATAGGAAGCTTGTGAATGATCAAGAATGTCCCACATTGCGTGGTTCTATTGCGAGAAAGGGTGGTGGCCAGGCTGATAAAAAGAGTGCTGCAGCAAGATCTCGGCCTTGCTTTGCTTCGCTCGCTCGATCATCTCTTTCCTCGATCTCTCTTCTTGATCTCTCTTCATTCGGTTCATCTATCTAATAATATAATTAGGTTTTGTTTTCTAATTTCGATTTGATTGGGTTTTGTTTTGTTTAATTATGTTTTGTTTAATTAGGTTTTGTTTAATTAGATCTGGTAATATAATTAGGTTTTGTTTTGTTTTCCTCGATTTGATTAGGTTTTGTTTTCTAATTTATATTTGTTCATCTATCTGGTAATATAATTAGATTTGATTAGGTTTTGTTTTCTAATTTAGTTTAATTAGGTTTTCTAATCTCATATTAGGTTTTGTATAATCTCATATTAGTTTTCTAATCTGTTAATATAATCTCATACTAGTTTAATTAGGTTTTCTAATTTAGTTTAATTAGGTTTTGTTTTCTAATTTAGTTTGATTATCTGAATTTGTATCATTATTAGTATAATATGTATCATTATTATTTTCATTTGATATATTATTTGAATCAGGTGTTTTGTTTTTTGATTTAGTTTGATTTGATATAATTTGATTAGTATTCTTTTGATTTGAATTATTTGTTTAGTATTTGATTTAAGTTTTTCTTTAATTTGATTATTTATGAAATGTTATATATTTGTTTCAATAACATGAAAGGGAAAGATGAGATTACCTCATACTCCCATAACAGAAGGATGTGGATACTACCGTTCTTTTTGCTGTAGAAGAGTGCAGACAAAAATACACTCTTGTTGATCAGATTTTTGAAACAGTTAGATGTAATGTGAGTGTGAAACATGTTAAAATGAAAAGATGTTTTGAAAAAGTACTATGTGGTGTTTTGAAAAAGTAAATGTTAAATAATATATAAATGAAAAGATTTATAAATTTAACATCTTAAAGATTTTTATGTAAATTTGTGGTGCTCTACTTTGTGTTGGAGCTCTTGAGTCAAATATGGATTATTCCTGCAATATCCTCACGACCGAAAAGTGATGTTAGAGCCGATGGTTTGATGAAGAATTTCATCGGATCTTTATACCGATCGACTATTGATATTGAAAGTCTTCATAACAAAAGTGTTCTGAAAAACTCACTCGCACTTAAGTGAGAGATTGTTGTGTAGTAAATGCAAAGTTGAAAATTTTACATTGTTTTAAAAAATGAAGATTGAACATTTTTTTTTTTGACAAAGGAGCTTGAACAGTTTAAAAGTAAAATGACCCATAAATTCAATATCTTAAAATTTTGAATATAAATATAAAATATGATATCAAACTCAATTATATAATTGTTTTTGGTCTAATGTGGATTATACACCAAACTCTCCTCATGACTCACCCAACACATTTATCATCTCAAATAGTACAATAAAAAGTCCAAAGAGGGAAATGTAATCTTTAATTTTGCCAAATACTCATTTCGCTTTAAAATAAATATCATTTAAATTTTGTTGTAATCGGATAAAAAAAATACAATCATTATGTCAAAAGATAGACAATTTTACTAAACTAACTTATTTCTTACTACTTATTGTATTTCTCACTACCATAGATACAAAATGGATCCAATATAATACTTTAAAATAGAATACACAATTAGAATACATTTTTTATTCTATGTACTTAAATAATTTTTTGCTTATAAGAAAAAATAGATGGAGTAACTATGAATGTTTTTTTTTCGATAGCTTTTTGTGTTTCTTTAATATAACTGTGTCAGTTTCCAACAACAGAGAATTCATATATGTAGTAAATGAATATATTTATATAGAAATTTATGTTTTATCTCAAAGCTCTATAAATGGGTACATTTATAATTTTTTTTTTTCAAACTATAGTAATAAATGGAAATAAATCGGCTTATTTTTGTACGTTCAATCATAACCAATGATCAAAATTATTTAAGGTTGATTTTCTCAATATGTAATTTAGGCCATTTATCCTTTTTGACGCATGGTCATTTTATCTTAAATCAATATTTAATATTATTTTTTTTTTTTTACAAAATATTTAATATTCTTTACTGTGCATAAAAGTGTCAATTTCATTCTCAAGAATAGATAATCCACATCTATAATAAAAACTTCAGTTTCTGAAGTAATTGAGATTTGAGAGTATCTCATCTCATAAGGGACAAAGAGGGAGTATTAAACATTTTTGAAGGAAGGTAGTATGATTAAACTTTAAACTTTACATACTACGGTTAATGAATTAAAGTAGCTAGACTTTCACTTCACCTGCGGAGCATGTAGGATGGTCCGATAGATAACTCACGACACCTCGATTATCCAAAACACTGCATCACCTATATGCTAATTCTTTTGCTTAGGATAATACTTCTTCTGTCTCATAATGAGCGACTCATTTTGACTATCTATATTATTTATTTTGAGACAAAGTGAGTATATTTTGTCGCACTAGCTAATACATGGAGAAAAAAAAATGAAGAGAAATTATGAAATGCATTGCAATATAATACTCCATTTATCCTTAATTATAAGTAAACATTTATTTTCTAAATTCATTGAATAATTGATAAAGTTATATTTTGTTTTATTTAGTTTATCTAGAATCATGTTTGAGATGACGTACTTTGATGACATATCGTTATTAGTATTACTTTAAAATATTACTCTGTTTTATTTTGTTTTTAATTATTTAATCTTTAGTTGAATAATTTAAAAATGAAAGTTAATATATTTAAATGGACCAAAAACATACTCAACCCTATATTTTATATATGATACAGTTCAATCTCTACATTTGTCATTTTTAGATATTCTTTTCAATGATAAATATATTACACTCCTTTATATTTGTTACCGATAAGCATATTATTAGAGGAGTGTGACTATGGTCTATGTATAATCCACAAAGTCGAAACTTATAATATCCCTTAAAATGTTAACAGTATTTATCAAACAATCAATAAAAATAAGTCACATGAATAGATATACATGTGGTACTAGTTACAAATTTACTCCCTCCGTCTCAAAATTATTGTCACAATTTGACCGGATGCACTATCTATACAAACTACTTTGACCATATTTTTTTACTAATGTATAAAGACAAATATTAACATATGAGATATTGTCAGATTTGTCTCGATGAATACTATCAAAATATTAGTTTTTCATAATTTTTAATAATACACAATTAAAGATATTAATAATCAAAATTATACATCGACAAATATACAGTAGTCAAATGTGCAATACTTATTATGTAATTAATTTTCATTAATTGTTGGATAAACTTCCTACAATTCTTTTATGAATAATATTAGAAAAAATCTCTACAAAGTCACATGTGAATATGAATATGGAAGATGGAATCGTATTCATACGTGTGGCAATCCAAAATGGTAAGGGGTATACATATGACTCTATTAATGGGAGACATATATAATATAACAGTATGCTCGCTCTCCTCCTTAGTGTTAAAAATGATTTTTTATACTTTTAAAATATTGAATATACAATTTTCATTTATGAAAAAAATTCTATAATAATTTATTCATTTTTAACATCGGATGCACTGTTTAACATTTTCCATCTTTAAATACTAGTATGATATTCCCGCGACAACACAAAAAAGTAGTATTACTAGTAATAACTAGTGAGTAGTGAGAAATAAACTTAGAATTGAAAGCGATGGAGTTTGAGTTTCCACAGTAGTAAGTACACACAGTACTATATTATATATAGCTCCTTCCTGGTCCCTCCATTTCTAAAGCCATTAATTCCATCACCATCACTCTACTCCACACTAATTACCAGTGCTGCTTACTTAATTACTATTCAAAATCTCAAACTTAGTTTAGGATAATTAATATTATTACATTACATTACATTACATTGCATCTTCCTTAGTCAGCCAAAACGGGTCTCCCTCTTTGGTTGCTTGGATTGGGTCCGGACCACTTGTGGGCCGATATGAATCGCCTCCTCTCATTTCTCTTTCATCAGGTCCGTATGTATATTTTAATTTCATCCTAACATTGTAGCTTTTGTTCAAATTATAATACTTCATTATTATGATTATGTTGTGATTTTGATCAATATTATTTGCAACTTTTGTTTTTTTTCTCGAGTAACTATAGAATCCAATAAATGATCGATATATATATAAATATATAATTTTTTTATAAATGTAAAAAATATTCATACATAATACTACTAGTATATTAGTTTTTGAATTTATTTGGTTTGTTTATAGGGAGTGTTGGATGAGCAATTCTTGCAGCTCCAACAGCTACAAGTAGTTTATAATTCTTGCAGCTCCGACAGTAATGTTTGTGTTGCCTTTCGTGTCGCTACTCAACAGAACAACCGTGCCGGGTGGGTGCTTTTTTTTTTTTTACTCCCTCTATATTCGTGCATCATTTTTTACTCTATCCATTATTCACTGCACTTATTAGGGCTAAATCTACCCCCCACTTTATTTAATTTGCTAAATCTACCTCCAAAATACTCTTTAAGCACTTTAAATACTAGTAAGTTTTAATAAAAAAAATTATGGAAATGAATGAAGTCAACGCATTAGAAATTGAAATGGTTTATTTTTTGAATAAATAATTTCTTTAAATAGAAAACTTAAAAAATGCCTCTGGAGCATTCGTTAACAAGACCCAACTTTTTAAATACTCCAAATAAATTTCACTGCACTTGGATATTTTATTCTAGTAATGTAATTTAACTACCCCAAATAAATTTTTTTATTAAAAATTAATAGAAATCAGAAAGACAAAAAATTATTACTTAATAGGATAAATTGTTTCTTCTTATTTTGATATTGTTTTATTTTTATTTTTAAAAAAATGTTAAAATAAGAAGAAACAATATATAGTTATCTACACCGGAAGTTTTGCCAACCATAGAATAGTAACTACATTGGAATATTATATTTTTTTATTGGTAAATGTTAACGAGTATTTCAGGAGTATTCTTTAAAACTTTAAATAGTAGGTTTATTATAAATTTTTTATGTGAATGCGTAAAGTCAATGCATTGAAAATAATAGTATTTAAGTTTTTGAATAAAAAGTTTTTTTAAATAAAATGCTTAAAAAATATCTCGGGGACACTCGTTAGCAAAACTTTTTTTTATTTAGTCACCTAGTTAAATTTAGTTAAATTTGGACTAGTATTGATGATTGTGGGTGTGGAAAATATAGTATTTTTTCTTGTTTTTTTTTTCTTTTTTGATAAAAATAGTATTTTTTCTTGTAACTAACTGTTGTGTAATCTGTTCCAAACCAACCAATTGCAGATGCTTCAGAGCATTGGAAATGCTGGAACATGAATACTGCTATCTCAAGAACAAATTGCACGAACTATTTCAAGTAAAGTTGCACTGGTCCTAATTAAATAAACTAGCTAGCACTAGCACCCTATATTCGTAGTAGTAATTACTGTAGAGATTAATTTTGACCGATAAATTTTTACACAGTCAATCATAAATCTTGATTTTTATGACTTTTAAATTTCTCCTTGCTCCGGCCACTATTATAAATACAAAATTATTTTTAATATTTATTAAAAAAGTAATGTATCTGGTCAATTTATGAGACATCTCACTCTCATTATATTTATTTTTGATGAGCAGATTGAACAGCAACGTGCTTTGGCAGCTGGAGTGAGGTATCCAGTGCAGAATTAATGAATAAAACAAAATTAAGGAAATGGTGATTAGATAGATATGTGTTAGGAAATTCTTTTCTACTTTGCATGTTTATCTTTATGTAAGGCTAAGGGTGCGTCTTTCGGTCTTTGTTGTTTTAGAGAAACCTAGCTAAACACACCTTTTGTACTTTGGTTAGTTGTGTGGGGAATAGAAATTAAAGAAAGGGGGGGGGGGGGGGGGGGGGGGCTCACTAGATTTTGGATTCTCTTATTTATTTGATGGAATCATGATCTCATTCTTATGCTTTGGTGTAACTTTTTTGAGTTAAAGTGGATAAAATCAATTGAAAGTTGCTAGATTTTAAAGTTTATATTCATATTCATAGAAATTTTGCTGCATTTGTATTTTATAGCTCTATAGGGAAATTGTACCCTTAACTATTTGTTTTGTGGGAATAAGGACAATTAAATTGAATAAGATGGCTCAGCAAACCAATTTACACATGATATATGGAGCAGTGGAAAATTGCTGGTTTTTGTCAACCCCTACCCTAGTTCATTAAATGTCTCAATAATCTTTAATTATCTCAGTTATATTATATACCACAATAAATACTAGTCAAAACAAAATATAACTTATAATTGTATCCAAAAAAAAAATACTATAACTTATAATTTATCTTGAATGTGATCTCCAACAAAGTTTAAATCCAACTAAGTAATCTTTTATTTCATTTTCATTCAAAATCTCTTGATTTAAATTGTCTGATCTCAATATGACAAATATCAATATTCTTAATGCATGAATTCGACATTAACCGATTGCCGAGGAACAAGTGCTTTCCCTACTATAGAGATACTTTACAATGCTTTTTCCATGTAAGAGAAGAGAGTAGTACCCTACTTACAATGTGTGTCTTGTCAATCAAATCAATTGAGCAATATTTCATCAGGTGTGTTTAATGTATGTGTGAGGACTGAGGATATGCAAGCAAAAGGCACCATATGGAAGGAGAGAATCCTCTTGCTTTTTAATTTCTCTAGTAAATGGAGAAGATTTACAAGTACCAAACAATTAAGGAAAATTTTTATTCCAACAATTCCCAAAGATCTGCTTCTTTCTACCAAACAATTTGATATATAATGTCACTATAGAGAATCTAGCAATCTACATATATCGGTCAAAAGTTCAATGTGACCCACACCCACCACACTGCATTGTTTGAATGAATGAATTAATCAAGCTAGCAGCTTAGCTTTTGAATTGTACTTGCCTCGGCTGAGTAAGGCAAGATTGATCCAGCTGTTCAATGAGTATATAGCATATATGATTGACAGCTACTTAATGCAACTTGGTGAGTGAGATATTAGAATTTTAGTAAAAATATTGTCAAACTCATAGTTAATTCAGAAAATATGCATGAAAGATCTACAATTATGCTTGAAAATGAGATAAAGTAATGGATCTAGAGATTCATGCTGGAAGAATTTTACACCGTTTGACGTAGCACTAGATTGTAGTCTTTCATTTGAGATTGAACGGTACTGATTTTATATACGGTTTTATACATTAAAACAATCTCAGTTGTCGATTCTAAATTTGATGGCCCAGATCAGCTACTGCTGATGTAGTAACTGTAGAAAATTCTATTCCATAAAGTAATTTATATTTCTTCAACACGATTAGTAGGATGAGTTTTAACTAATGATAAACATGAAGAGAAAAGATTCCTCAAGTGTAATATTTACTGGTTAGGAGAGTAATTTGCATGTGCACCATTTAAACCATTTAAAACATCATCTTTCATTTTATTTTATATTTTGAATTTTGAGTAAAGGGTATTGATTTTCCTGAAAAAAAAAATTATATGAGAACGGATCCACTCTTAAATGTACATGAGAGTTTATGTAAGATCGGACAATACTACTTTATAAAAGTGGTTTTTGAATTTTGTAACTATCGGTTTAGATTTGTTAGAATTCAACCATTTTGTCCATAAAATATTAATATTTCGATAAAAATGGTATTCATATTAAGTTCAATTGTTAGATAACATCACACTGCATGATAAATAAATATCTGACAATCTAATTGAATTATTATTATTGTCACATTTCTTGAAATGAAATTGATTGTTATAATTTTGTTCGGCAAAAATTTAGAGTCCCTTTTTATTTTTCAAAATTTTTAAAGTAACTTTTTTGTTTTCATCCCTAGAGACGCACTTTTTTTTTTTTTTGAACGGCAAATATATTATTAAAACCAAGTCTCTGCACAAGACGTACAGAAACTGATAAAAGAGGAACACTTATGTAGAGTATACATCGACTAACATATTTTCATTTAACATGTGATGTTGTCTAACAATTAAATTTAATATATAAGAACTATTTTGATTGATATGTTACAATTCTTAAGATAAAATTGCTCATATATCCATAAAAGTTAGAACCGAAATTAACCGATAATCAAAAAAATTCGGAATGAAATTGCCTATTCACGTATCATCTTTTGTGTGCCTTAACCAAACTGAATAGTTATGGACATGGGTTCACAAGATGACATAGTAATTGATTTCAGTCGTCAATTTAAAATTGATTTCAACTCTATATATATTGTCACACATATTATTTCATTAAGCTGAGCAATTAAGATGGGTCTCTTCAATTTGTAAATACTAGCCTAACTATACATGAATCATCACATGGAACAACAATATCAAATATTTGACAAAACACTCAATAGAATCAATCATGTAGACAGAAACACTATGCAATATTTTAATTTAAGTCAAGGCACATTCACTCACTTAATACATTTGTTTTGATGTGGCAACTCACGTTCATGTTGTTGACCAAAGTACAGGAAATTCAATCCAAAAAGCAGGACCTAATTTGGTGTGTGGTCAGTGCATATATTAAGAAGAACAACACACTGAATTGAATCTGCAATGGATGGCAGATGGATATATGAAGAAGCGCCCGACTGAAATCAAACTACTGTGTCTTGTCTACTTCATGTACAGTTAATATTCCATAGTTACTCTCTCAACTTATTTTGATTATTAATTAATCATACTTGTCGTGTATGTTTTTGAAGAAGATAATTCAGAGTTCAATTATGAGGTAAGAAAATTTTATTAGAATTTGAATTCAGATTCTTCTAATCAAACAATTTATTTTAGAAAAAATTTAATCATACTTGTCATGTGGGTCTTTGAAGAAGATAATTCAGAGTTCAATTATGAGGTAAGAAAATTTTATTAAAAGTTGAATTCAGATTCTTCTAATTGAACAATTCATTTTAGAAAGAATTAATTAACCACTTGAACCAAACATCTTGGTTACCAAAAGTTTATTTAACTCAAACAATAAAATACGAGTTTCAAGAGAATATTGTTTGTTTTATTATATAAGTAATAAATGATTAATTATATTTTTAGTGCATATAAAATTACATTTTTCAAGTTTAGTCCACATTAAGGGGGGTGTATTGGATTGAGATTTTGTGAGACTATTTTGGTTTAAAAAAGTCTTGAAGATTTTATAAGATTTTGTGGAATTGTATTGACTTTTAAGACTTTTTAAAAATGTTCCTGACAATCACGATTTTTCGATTTGGATTTTAGTGGATTCAGAATGTAGATTTTTAAGATTTCAAATTACTTTCTAGATTTTTTTCATGTAACATCATGGAATTGTATCATCTCACTAAAATAGTATCAATGCAATAGAACGGCTAACAGAGGATAAGGGAGGGCAAGCAACTCTTGGTGAAGTGTGGCTGTTCATTGTAACTTTGCAATTACAAGCATGTCGTTCACGTTAATAAAAATTGCGGAAAAAAAAAAGAAAAAAAAGAATGGAACATGAAGGATACAGGACGTTGAAATTATACACCAAAACACCTTCACCTAGAAACAAAACCCCAAGGTCTACTAGAGAGAGCAAAACACCATCCCTTGGAAAATCAAAAACAATACTGCACTGAGATCAAACAGCAAAAACGTAGGAGAACAAAAGGGCAACAAACGGTAAGCAAAATCCAGCAACCAGACCAATCAATAGAAAATTGCACGATCAACAAAGAAATAACCATAAATGTTGAATCTCACAAAGAGAATAATGGAGGCACATGACGATGGTTGAATGCTAATGGAATGTGGAAGAATATGTGACGGCAAGGAAAAAGTCTTGGGAGAGAATGAAAAGTCTTGAGGGTTTGGGTCAGATTGTTGAAAAAGTATAGTATGTGTATTTTTAACTAAAAAGTCTCACAAAATCCACTCAATGGAAGAATCCATTTAAATCTGTAGATTTTTGAATACCTCGAGACATTTTATAAGTCATAAGAAATCTCAATTGAATACCAAAAGATTTTGTTGCCTTGAAAAAAAAATCATAATTGTCTTAATTGAATACCACAAGATTTATTTAGATTTTATAAAAGTCTTAATTGAATACCACAAGATTGTTTTATCATAAAAAAGTCTTTTAAAATCCTTTCAAATCCCAATCCAATACACCCCCCTAAGTTTTAGGCAAAATGTATTTATAGATCCTTTGAGTTTTGCATTTGCAATAGATAAGTTCTTTAAGTTATTTAGGTTCCGTTTGGATTGATGAAATATAATGGAATGGAGCAGAACGAAAAGGAATATAATAATGTTCCATTGTTTGAATTTGAAAAATAATAATGGAATGAAGCGAAGCGGATTAAAATAAGATGAAATGAATTTAATATAATTACACCGCTTACCATCAATTTTGTTCATCTCCTTTTTAAAATATCCAAACAATGGAATGAAATATTTATTTCATTCTGCTCCATCTCATTTCACTCTACTCTATTCCACTCCACTTCATTCCATTACATTACATTCCATCAATCCAAACGGAGCCTTAAGCTACAAATAAGTTCTTTAAGTTTTACGTTTGTGACAAATAGGTCTTTCAAATTTTTTAAGTAACAAATAGGTTTTTTAATTTGTAATAAATAGATTCTTTAAATTTGTAGTTTGTAACATCTAGGACTTATATGTTACAAACATAAAACTTAAAGGACATATTCATAACAAACGTAAAACTTAAAAGATATATTTGTCACTTAAAAAACTTAAAGGACATATCTGTCACAAAAGTAAAATTTTTAAAAATTATTTGTAACTTAAAAAATTTAAAGAACCTATTTACTACAAACGTAATATTTAAAGTACTTGTAGATGCATTTTACCTAAATTTTAATTGTAATTTTAGTTTTCCACAATATTACAGTTTATAAGAAATACATAATAAAAGTAAATAATTTTAGGTTTAATCATCATTTTCGTTCATGTAAATTCGCGATTTTTTGGTTTTAGTCCCTGTATCTTTTTTTCTTGCAAATTAGTCCTTGTATGTTCAAATTTTTTTGTTTTAGTCCCTTAAAACTATAATCCGCAGGAAAATCTGCAGGAAACCAGCGAATTTTCCTGCAGATTTTCCTGCGGATTTTAACTTTAGGGACTAAAATAAAAAAGATTTGCACATGCAGGGACTAATTTGCAACAAAAAAAGATACAGGGACTAAAACAAAAAATTTATGAACTTACAGGGACGAAAATGATGTTTAAACCATAATTTTATTAGAGACTAAATTTAAAAACTCATAATTTTGTAGAGCTTAAAAATATATTTAAGAAAATAATAAATTAAATCATTTCTATTTTGAAACATCATCATCATGATATGTGAGAAGAGTAGTTGTAAAAAATAAAAGAGAGGTATTTTAAAATACCTCATTTATTCTGATATCATCATCATCACCAGTCACCACCACCATAATCCTCCACCACCACTAATGCCAGGATTCGAACCTGCGTCAGGCAGGTTATATGCAATAGCATTTACCAAACCGACCAAGTGAACCAGCGGCTACTTTGCATATTTTAATTTTAAATAGAGAAAAGATTAAAGGGGCTCATTGTGACCCACATAAAATACATGTTATTTTGGGCTTAAGTGAAAATGGCCCCAAACTCAAAGAAATCTCGACCAATTAGCCAAAGATGACTCATAAATCATTAAATTTTTTTTGGGACAATAACAAATTTAATGAATTTCATTGGTCAAATACCGGATATCAATATAAAGAGGAGTCAATTAAAAAATACAACAACTAATTTTAAAATAGACCATCCTAATTAGAGTGTGAATAATCATATTTGTTTGACTCCTCTAATAATAACGTTTAATATATTTGCATCAACTACAATTTAAAAACTACTTTCAAAAGTAATTAACATGAAAAAGACCTCTTTTAAATCACTTCGCATACAACTTCTTTTACTGTTATAGTCTCTCTTTTAAATGTATTGAACCTCTCATAGATGAGATTAGATCCAGCAAAAATAAATCTACCATGATGATCGCGTAACCACCACCTCGATCCAAACGGTTACACTAAATGCGTCAAGAACTTACGTTCCAAGACTGTTGCGCTATACCGCTGATGCGCTGAATGTTGTTGTATGCCTAGGAGGCCTTGCACCATCCATATATTCACTAAATTAAACTTTTGTAAATGTATTGGTGATCCGAAACACTATAGTTAGACTAAAATTTACGATGTTTTTTTTTTAATTACATAGGCATAAAATTTTCGCCGCTATTTAGCAGTGGAAAATATGTGACGAAAATAAAGTGAATTCTTTCATGTCAATCAATTTTTTTATTTATTCAGAGGACATATATATAAATGATAAATCAAACTTGCAACCACACCTTATAATGAGTCTAAGTCGTTAATTACTACTAGGATGGCTTCAATGTTAGTATATATGATTTTCTAGTTAGACTATAATGGAAGTGAAACACTAGAGTTGAAGACCATGCACCACGCCAAGAATAAAGCTACATTCCATGATTGATTATTATTGAAGAAAGCACAATCAAAGTTGCATTTGAGGAAACCTTGTTCTTCTAGCCACATGGACTACGGTCAACTACATCATATAATTGGTGATAATGGTCTTGCATACATTACACTTGAGGAAATTTGTTTAGTGTTAAAATGGCATATTCTGAATTTAAATTTTTATATTCTACCCTAATTCGTGTCATGTATCCTTAAAAAGAGATGAAATTGAACAACATATAAGCGAGAAGATCCATAAACCTAATGTTTTAACTTTTAAGATTTTAGATTAAAATGTGATGTCAAAGTCATCTATATAATTGTTGAGAAATACTCAATCCAACCCACTAAAGCTCTACCTTCACGGCCCAAGAGGATATTTATTTTAATATTTTTCTTCACCCATCATGCAAGTAAAAGTAAAACTTAGAATCATCTACTTCTATATATTTTTTTGGTAAGTCCATCTACTTCTATATATGTATTCATTGTTTTTACTTTAAATAAATTTGGTATTATTCATGACTATCTATAGAAATGAAATAATAATGTGTTGGGAGATTGGGAGGGAAATTATTGATAGCACAAATAAATGACACTACATCTCTATTCCAATTTCAAGACATTCAATAGAAATTGTGTTTCTTATATAATTCATTTAGATTATTTCTAAGTTGATGCTATAATAAGCATTGATTTAAATTTGAATAATATTCTCACTCTAAATGAGTCTCTCTCATCCCTAAAAATTTGTATAACTATTAATAACTAGTCAATAGAAAACTTTGTCTAACTCGACTACAAAGAAGACTTTCATTACAATGACCCATTTCATTTGAATTTATTTCTACTTCTCCATCAAACCTGTTCAGATCCGACCTCAAGTCCACATCTCCGAGAGATTGTCCGCTTTGGGGTTGACCTGTCACGGTTTTGTCCTTTGTAGAAAAGGCGCCTCGGGAAGTTTGAAAGGTGTGGGTGTTGTATATAAACTACCCTTTGCCTCGAGTACCAAGCGATGTGAGACTATTTCGGTGTATCCAGGACTCCCTTCAGCCCCTTAGCCTCGACTGGGGGGCTTCTGTTCTGGATACACCGAAATAGTCCCACATCGCTTGGTACTCGAGGCAAAGGGTAGTTTATATACAACACCCACACCTTTCAAACTTCCCGAGGCGCCTTTTCTACAAAGGACAAAACCGTGACGGGTCAACCCCAAAGCGGACAATCTCTCGGAGATGTGGACTTGAGGTCGGATCTGAACAGTGGCGCCGTCTGTGGGAAACGACTCCCTTCAGCCCCTTAGCCTCGACTGGGGGGCTTCTGTTCTGGATACACCGAAATAGTCCCACATCGCTTGGTACTCGAGGCAAAGGGTAGTTTATATACAACACCCACACCTTTCAAACTTCCCGAGGCGCCTTTTCTACAAAGGACAAAACCGTGACGGATCAACCCCAAAGCGGACAATCTCTCGGAGATGTGGACTTGAGGTCGGATCTGAACAAAACCTAATTTAGACTCGATCTAATACTACTTGTTGGAGTGTTTCTTATTGCTCACTTACTCCTTAGTGCTCTTCTGACACCCCAACAAGTAGTTGGGAGACTCAAATAATATGGCATCTCAAAAATAAGATGATTTTGATGTATAAAAGGAATGTGTACAACATGAAGTACCCTACAAAATGAAAATTATTGCACTTCTTGAGGCCCAACACATGTAAGCCCATTCTCAACCACCCCACTTGTAGTTTGGTATTCACACAATTTTTGCTCACTCACATTCAACTAATGTAATGCCTTTTGAAATGGAGAAATAATATGTCCACAATGAAATTTCTAGCCGTTGATTACTTGCCACAAAGTGAGACTTTGGATGCTATACTATTATTCACAAAAGGTCTTGATCACATTTATTAGACAATAGATTTTTGCCAAAAGTATCAACAAGCATATGCATGAGATAGTCTTGTGTTTCTCCAAACAAAGTCTTTTGGCTACATGTCTTCCACACCTATTATTATTCTATGTAGTACACGCAAATGAATTCAATCTCACACTATACGCATGAAAGTGACCTAGGAGCATATGGACCTTTTATTGTTGGCATATATATTAATTAATAAGTGTTTATGTTTAGCTAAACTAAAAGGTATTTTGTTGTGAATTTGAATATTTATTACTTGACTAATGTGTTTATTCAAGTGCTATATATGAAGTTTACTTTCCGTCTCCTAAAAAAAATATATAAAGAAAGAAAGAAAAGAAGTTTACTTGTACCAAAAAAAATGTCTATATTACATACAATTCTATGATTAAAATTAGGTTTAAAAACATTTAAATTTTACTCCTTAGAAGAATTTTGTTAATCATCTATCTCTTGAAGAAAGATTAAGAAAAAAAAATGTAGCATAGAAAAGGATCATACGAGAAAGAGATTACTTGTTAACCATGTTTTGTGGCCGATGATTTAGGACGGTGCAGGTCCACCACACAACCACCAAATATAGCATAGCTATATTTTCATTTTGATTATGTGAAATTGAAATATGGTCCCTTTGGTCAAAAAATAAATTAAAATTGAATATAGTCCATAGCTCGATTAAATTATAGTTTAATAGATTAGCTTTGAATTTGAAGTTTTGAGTTGGATTTGATTATGACAAGCATGGGTGGTGGTGACTTTTGGACTTTAGAAATTAGAAATTAAGAAAGGCTGGCATTGTCACTCCCATACATTTGGACCCATTTTGTATATGGTATCCAAAGAGGTATTTGTTCCCTCTTCCACTCCCCATTCTATATTAATATCTCCATTTTTCATTTATCTCCAATTAAGTGGATATATACCGTTGAGCTTCAAGTTCTAGGGACATTATTTGGGAGGATCTTGGGTTAGAATTTACAATTCCTTATTTTATTTTATTTAATATGTATGTTTAGTCGCTAAATTTTTTTACTAAAAAAAAACAGGTTAATTGATGTGGTAGTTATAGAAATACTTTTTACCCAAACCTCTCCTAACCGGCCCTAATTTACAAAACAAAAACTTGTCTCCAAGCTCTCTTTGTTCATCATAGAGGGGTATTTTGGGTCACTTTTGGCCTAGAATCACCCCCTCTACACCTTTTTTTCTTTTCTTTTAATTTAATTAAGTGATTTTCACATAGATTAAGTTTTTCTTTTGTGTTTTTTTGTGATTTTGTCGTCTAAGTGCGGCGTTGTGTTGGTCGTCGTCTTGTGCGGCGTTATTTGATTTCCCGTTTTGTTGCGGTGTTCTTTGACTCTTCTCGAAAGATTATCTTCGGTCAATTACAGATTCAATCAATGATTTGGGCATCAACGTTGCAGATCCGGAAGCATGGATATTCCGGTGATTTTAATTTTATCATATTATTTGTTGTAGACATTATGCCGTTGTATGCTATTAACTTGGATGCTGTGAGTTTGTTCGCAGATTCATCCTTTACGTTTTTAGCGAAGTTGAATATGTGGTTGTATTTGATGTATCTGTCGATTTGAATGAATGAATATCATTTTGTTTGTGTCAAAAAAAAATTGATGTGGTAGTTATCTCGAATCAAAAGTTTTACTTTCGTGGTACATATAGTTGTTCATTATTTTTAGTAGATTTTATTTACTAACACATGTAAGATTTTTCGTCCTAACAAATGTTATAAAATATTTTTTGCAATTTAGTTTATCTAAGCTTATTAACCGAGTTAATTTTTTTTTTTTTAATTTTTGAATCGATAGTGAGGCATCCAACTTTTTAATAGAATTTACTTACTATACAATGTCACATAAACAAATTTAAATATACGTCTGATCATATTCTTAATTTGATGTTATGTCATAACATTTTGTAAATATCTAAACCAATTTTTACGTTTACATATAGATAAATGATTGAAGGATTGTGTAAAAGTTGTGTATAATAATTAAACTTGTTTTAATATTAGGTATTGACATTCATTAATTTTGTACAAGGCTTGTGTTTTCCCAATTTAAATAGCTAAGTGATCTTAAAAGGTTAAATAGAAGTCTAATCACCCGGACTGTCAAGATTCTATTCTAATTTAGGTAAGATTAAGATTGATTTCTGGTTTTGGTAAGTGGCAAAACAACCTTCACCTAATATATACTTACCTAACATTATTTGAACAATTATTGGGACCCAAATTTTGACTAAAGGTGAGTGAAATTTAAATATATAATAGGCAAAATTATATGTTTGGTCCTTTATCTTATTTTTTTGTAATACTTTGGTCCTTTATCTTTCATTTGTAACATTTTGGTCCTTTATCTTATTTTTTTGTAACATTCTGGTCCTTTATCTTTTATTTGTAACACTTTGGTCCTTTAAAGTACATAAAAATATGAAAGAATTGATGAAGATGATAAAAATATTCATCAAAATCATGAGTTTTATTTAATTTTAATAAAAATGTATTTTAACAAATAAAATTCAACATTTTTTTTAATAAAAAATAATATGAAAAAAGGGTTTACATGTGAATGTTATAAAAGATAAAGGACTAAAATGTTACAAATAAAAGATAAAGGACTAAAGTGTCACAAATATATAAGATAAAGGACCAAAATGTTACAAATAAAAGATAAAGGACCAAAATGTTACAAAAAAATAAGATAAAGGACCAAACGTATAATTTTGCCTATATAATAACCTCTCATTATTCTTCGTAAGAAATTGATATTTTTGAGAAAGAAAAAATGAAGAAGATATTTTTGTAATCTAGGATTTTATTAAAATGTAGCTATTCATATTCCTATGGGATGCTTTTGATTTCAAGTTTCTCAAAAATGAATAAAATCAAATTCAATCGCACCACCTTTCTTGGAAATATATATATATATATATATATGGGGAGAGATCAAATTAAACCGGTGTAACATTTGAGTAATGTTACATCACTCAATAACGCTTTAACGAGTTCAAATTTTACAAAATTCACCGTTGGATTAAAAGTTTATATTGTATAGATCATTTATGTTGAGTTTTACAAAAATCTAAAATTGTTTGATATGATATTGTGACACATCAAGATTAACGGTTTAAGCGTTTTTATTGAATACCGTTAATCTTCATGTGTCTCAAAAACATGTCAAACGATTTTAGATTTTTGTAAAACTCAACATAGATGATCTATACGATATAAACTTTCAATCCAACGGTGGATTTTATAAAATTTGAACTAGTTAAAGCGTTATTGAGTGGTGTAACATTACTCAAATGTTACACCGGTGTAATTTGATCCCTCCCATATATATATATATATATATATATATATATATATATATATATATATATATATATATATATATATATCAATTATGTTCGGGTGGACATTTTACAAACTTGATGAATGATGGATCTTTCGAAGATAGAAGAAGAATGATGGAACGGTCATCGATATATTCCCTCCGGTCCTTTTATAAAAAATAGTTGATTTTTTAAATTTAATTAATAATTAATATATTTAAGCTATAATGTTAAATCAAATACATCAATTATTGAAAGAATCAGAAAAGTAAATTGTCTCTTATAAAAAAGATCGGAGGGAGTAGTAAATTTTTTATGTTGGAAATGGATGGAAACCAAAAAGAAGAGATTTAATTTAACTTTTTTTAATTGAAATTCTCTGTCCCTAATTTGTTTGGGTTATACAATGTTTCTTAAGCCGACAGAGTAAAAATAATACTCAAATTTAAACGGATTCCCGCAAGTGAACGGTGAGATTGATCTCTTTGGATTAGTCGGTTCTTAGTTTGGATATTGAGTTCTCAAAAAAAAATTTACAATGTTTCTAATTTGTTTGTATCTTGGTTCCATCGTCTACTTTAGAGATATAATTATATGTCTCTCTGACATAGACAATGTCGAAGTTATATGACACTTTAACTCTTAAAAGAGAGTTTTGTTAAAAATAAAAATTGTTGAAACAATAGTTAAAGAGAGTTATATAACTTTGCATTGTCTATGTCAGAGAGACATATTATATCTCTAAAGTAGACGATGGAACCGAGATACAAACAAATGTTAAGAAACATTGTAATTTTTTTTTGAAATAGTATTTTAAAAAAATAATATTTTTCTTATAATTCTCTTTTATGACACAACTTGTGCCATAGATGATTTTTTTTTTAAAATGGCCTTGTGCCATAGATGATTAATTTATTGTGTTTGCATTCATTTGGCTTACTAAAAGAAACTATTTTTGGTGAATTTTACCTTCAAAAAGTGGCAAAATCTGCCAATAACTTCAAATTTATTTGCGAAATTAATCTGTCAATAACTTTAAAATTAGAAGTTTTCTCGAAAATGTTTTATATGACCTTGATTAGTGTGCCACTGCCACCACATGAAGTTGTTTCATTTCATAGGAGTGTCAAAAACAAACTCTCTACCACACAGTTACATTTTTATTTTATTTTTTGGTACAAACACACTTACATTTCTTTATTAAACAAAATTTCTTTATTAAACAAAATTCACATAAATTCCACAAAATGATGTGGGTCTCATATAAATTTAGTGTGTTCCATATAAATTTTAACTGATAAAAAATAGTGTTGTAGCCAGTTCAAAAAAAGTAGTGGTGTGATGTGACTTAAGTTTTTAGTATGACCACGTATTTTTATTTTTTTGGGTACAAATATTACTACATATTTAAATGATTCAAATAAATGCTAAATAAAACAACTACTTCCTCCATTTCTTTTTAAGTGTCAAAAAATGTCAAATTTAGTGTTTCTATTTAACTGTCTATTTGATATTTTAAGGGTACGATTTGTCAATTATACCCTTTGCCAATTACTCATATCTTTTTCAATAAAACTAATTAATGTTATATATTTGGAAAACTAAATCTTTTTTTTTTGGTATATAACATATTAAATTTTTTTTGCGCATAATATATTAAATTTATTGAAAAGAGAAAGTGTGTGCAAAAAAATAGGATTTTATTGGTGAATTACAATTAGGGTATAATAGAAAGATAAGATGCAAAAATACATTTTCTTAATTTAGTGTTACTATTCAAAACGGACACTTAAAAAGAAACGGAGGGAGTATGTCATTATCCCGATGGAGAGATGTACATACATCTAATATCCAACATATAAATAACACAAATGCTAACAAAAAAAAGCCAAATACTTACAAGAATTCAAATTTAGAAATACTTTTTTAAAAGTTGTAAGTCAGCTTATAAATATTTGCTTTTCCTTAAAAAAACTTATAATTTTTTATTTTTTTTAATACATAACATTATTTTTATTTGAGAGAAAACCCATGAGAATAAAAAAAAAAACCTATGCCATTCTACTTTATTAAGTCCCAAAATCTTAAGAACTTTTTTGGTAAGATTTCTTTTGCAACAATTGACCTTTTGAGAAATTTACAATTTCTGTTTGAAGATATTATTATAAATATGAAATAAAATAAATTTTCATTAAATACATTCAATTCATTATAATTATGCTGCTTATGGCTTTTCGTGGGCATATATCTCCTGCTTTTCAATATCCCATGAGGATAATGGGTCCTTAATAATAACGGTGTATCTTGTGAAGATAGGCATCTTCATATGAAATTCATTTATACGTAGATGTATATAATTAATATCTATTCATGAATCATCATTAGAAAAACATGGTCAATTACTGTATTTTTTTGGTATAAACTAATGTATGATTTTTTTTTGTCAAGAATAATGTATCTTTTAATATTACTTAATAATGATTTATTTGATTTGATTCCCTCATATATTTTTTTTTATTATAACCAATATTATTCCTTGTGAGCCTATTTTGACAAATTATTCTTCTCTGTACCTAAAATTGTAAAATCCTCATTTTCTTCTAAAAACACTACGCTGAATTATTTAAAATTTAAACCTCATTGAACTTAGAATCCATTTCTAAACATCACATTTATTTAAAATTTACATTGCTTGAAAATTAAGACCAAAGGTAATTTATATATAACACTCACACTCTTCAACCGATCAAGGCATTTTTTGACAAAAGATAAAATTATGAGGGCTCACACGCTCAACCCAAATCTGATAATACCTCAAAACATGGTGTGGAGTACTTGAGGATAAAATGGGAACATAGTCTTGAAGGAGTGGGGAGACGCTACGTGCCCTTTAACTCCTTAACCTCGACTTAGGAATCAAGGCTAAGATGAATTTATATACACCTACACTCACCAACCCACTGAGGCTTCTTTACAAAACACAAAACCGTCAGAGCTCACACGCGATCCGAAGTGAACAATACCTCATAACATAATTTGAGGGTAGAACAAAACAATATAAAATCTATGTTTGTAAAAAAAAAATGTTAGTTTCTTAAGATTAATGTATCCTCTTAACCTACAAATTTTTAAGTATTTCTTCTCTCTAACTTGTCTAAATTCTCAATGTTTTAAATAGAAGATTAGATTTTAAAACTACTAACATTGTATTTTTTTTTACACATCCATCTAACTAAAAAAGTTCTACTTATCCTCGTGCTGAAATAAAAGAAGAAAATATAAAAAAATATAGATTTTTATTTTGAAAAATAAAAAAAAATTATAGATTAAATATGACAAAGTACAAACAACAAATGAAATCTAATGTAAATTTTGTTTTGTTTCCACCAAGTTGAAACCATAATTAATAAATAATTTTTATTTTAAAAACCAAATTCACCTGTTTCTCTCTATAAAAGATAATACTGAGATTTAATAAATAAAAAATTGACACAAGAAATTTAATAAATATAAATAACATAACATATCTTTCAAAAATAAATATAAATAACAAAGGAGAAAAATAATGATGGACACACAAATCATTAAGACATGCTATCACAATGTGACAACATGTGACAGATATTTGGCTCCCACTAGCTTTTGATGCTTTTGATTATTGTTCAATACTTGAATATTCATATATATAGAAACATGTTTTTCTATTTCTATATATAAAACTGTTATTTACAGGCATCCTACAAACATCTCGTGAGAACCTAAATTTTTCAGCTAGACTCAATCTCCATTAATAAAAAACATTTTTTTACTTATAAATAACATGATAAAAATTTCCAAAATTTCTTAAATAGATTTTAATTACAGATTGTAAAACTAATGTATGCCATTACATGCATGCATACTAAATTTTGTTTTGTAAAATCAAACTACTTTTATAAGCTTTTCATCGTTATTCGATCTTCAACTTATATATACATAAAATAACATGTTAAAAAATATTAATCTCTTAAATAGATTTTGGTTATTTACAAAATTAATGTCTGCAATTATACAAGATAAATTTTGTTTTGAAAAAACAAACAAACATCTTCTTTTATATAAACAAACAAACTTTTTTTCTTTGGTTGAAAAAAGTTGGGAAGGAAAAGTTATTATTACTATCAACTATAAACAAAGTCAAATTTTTATCACTCGGTCGATACCTCTTGTACATTAAACAAAATATATTTATGGTATATACTAACATAAACACTTTGAAAATATATTTTATTATATAATTATATAATATATGTGTTATTTTTGGTCGGCTATTATGTTCTAATTTAATTCTTATTCTATTTTTAAAACATATATGCTACTATTAAAATTTCAATTTTAATGTTGAGAATCTATGTTATTTTTTTGTTACAATTTGATAATCTATGTTTTAAAATAACAAAAATGCAAGGGTATATGTTAAGGAGTCTAATTAATATAGAAATATTTTTTTGACACTTGTGTAATTAACCTTTTTAACATTAAATTTCTTGTATTATGTAATGTTAAGTTTTTTTTATAAAGATAGTTTATCATGCAACATAAAAGCACATGTTAACATGACCCTTAAATTAATTATATTAGTAAGAAAAATTAATATACAAACAATTGGAAGACTAAAATTATTATTTAGTTTTGGAAAATATTTTTACTTATAATAATATAGACTGTAATATGATCTTATTATTTGGTTTAAAACTAACTTGACTCTTACAACATGATAACGTTCAGCTTGACAAAAATAGCAGATCATAACCGATAAGTTTATAGTAGATGAACTTATAAGTTAACTTATTGAATTTATATAGTATTTGATAAAATTAGAATTAACTAACTTATAAATATGAAATTACATAAAAAAGATATGTTTAGTTAATATTTTTTAAAAGTAAGATGGTGATATAAAATTGGAAGAAAAAATAATAATAAACTATAAGCTATATGACATAAACTCGTGAGAATATTTTTTCTTTATATATATGAACTTAATTATAAACTATAATTTCAAAATTTAATATTGTCAAACAAAGTCTAAGTATCATTCTTTATAAATTTATTTTACACTTTACATTTATTCTACAATGGAATTTGGGTTTTAATCAAAAATCCTATTTTATAACACAAAAACATTTGAATGAGAATCTATAGTCTTTTCCGGCTTAATCAAATGTCTTGGGTTTGAATGAACCATCAAGTATGCCTCACGTTAAATTTCTTGAAGAAAATATTTACCATCTATTGTGGTATTATACGATTAAAAATTTAGTCTAAATAGTTATGCACGGAAAATATCGTGTATATATATATATATATATTATAAAATAATCTACCTTTACAATCCCAACCTAGCTCATTCAATATCTTTTTCCATTTAGCATAAAAACACGTTTCTAATACGAAATCAGAAACCCCTTTACAGCACAAAATAAAAAAGCAGAGCTCAAAAGTTGTTCTATATAAAGTGTGTCACACTATAACTTTCCTCCTCTCAATACCTTTCCACTTATTCATCTTCCAATTCCAAAAAAAATCTTCTACACATATTCAATAACATATAAAAGATTTATAGTTTCTGAAGAAGAGGATGAATATGGATGAATTAGTTGTTCAAGATGAGTATGTGTACAAAGAAGAAACTCTCCTAACAGTTCTAAAAACTTCAAGGTTTTTCAGTGGTGATGGTTTTGTTGTGTATGATTCTATGGGACAACTCGTTTTCCGGTTTGACTCATATGGACCAAGCACTCGTGATAAGGAAGAACTTGTTCTTATGAATACACATGGTCGTTCTCTTCTCACCTTGCGCAAAAAGGTATGTACCCATCACCATAACCATTCTTTACTCTTTCTTGTATTTGGGTTTTCCTCTTTCTTGTCTAAATTTTTCAACTATCTTGTATTTGGTTATGGTAAAGAACTTGTCTAATTAACTTTGATTATTTACTTTTGGATTAGTCAGTTTTTGGATCGGATATCAAAAACAAAAATTACATATTCAACTATTCATGATTATTGATTTATGTGATTTATCCGAGAGTATTTAAATGAGATCGTGTGAATCTCTTCTAGTTTAATTAAGATCCCAAATTCCGATTCTTGATTTGGGCACGTACCAGTGTTAAAATTCTTAGAGAAAATGTGCAACCTATTTAAGTCTCACAAGGCTTGAGAGATTAGCACCGACAGTTGCGTGGAGAAAATATTTAATTTACGAAAAAATGATTTATGAGATTTTAGTTTAAAATTAAATTCATATTTATTTTAAATGATAGGAAGATTGTGATTGAGTAGTAATATTTAATTTTTTTTAGGTGTATATGAATTTAAGTGCTTAAAATTATTGGATTTTTGAATTGAAGTTTGGAAAAGCAAAATTGATATTTAAATGAATTATATTTGTAAGTTAAGATTGCAAATGTATTCTTTCCTCTTAATTTCAATCTGAATTTTGAGAAAAAATGAGGCAAACTTTGATTGACAAGCGGTTCCAACTAAAAAGTTAATCTTCTTGTTGAACATACAATTGAGAGCTCCTAATTCAAAATCAAACCTACCCTACCTTAATCACTCTGTTTCAACTTTCAAGGTTTTTTCACACTTTTGTCAACAACAAAAAAATAGGTGGTTTCACACTAAAAAATAATTTAATGAGCAAGTAATAATTTTTATATTTTGACATAAAAAAATTTGAGGTATAAATTGTTGTGAATTCTAAATCTCTTGTTCAATCCAACAATCATAAGAGTGGAGCAAAAGTTTAATAGCAACTAACACTAAGTAATCCAAGCAATAATAATTCTAACAACCTAAGAAGTGTAAGCATATAACAATTAAGCAAATAACATGAAATGGTGAAGAGGAAGCAAACACACAAGAGTTTTGTTATCCAGTTCAGTTGCAAAATGACCCACCTCTGGGGAGAGAGCAACTCTCTGATTCATTATTCCAAATTTGTTTACAAAAAAAGCAAATGAGTTAAAAGAAATTAGCTCCACAGGTTCGCCATAAACTATCCTAATCTCTAACCATTTTCCTCTCAATCTCTTCCCTTGAATAAGAGATTCAACAAAAGGTACCAAGTTAATACTCATATCCATTTTCTCTACTTTTCCCTCTTCACTCAAGAACAAAGTTGAATAATGAAACTCACTCCCAAGATGTTTTCTAGCCATAAACATACCTCAAAGAACTCTCAATCATTAGGTCTGGAAACCTATAAGTGTCTCTCAAACCCTAGCACATATCACTAAAGAATGTCAAAAAATGACAAGTTTTTATATTGTTGCTGCCAAATGCACCCACACGCGTCCACTAAGCACCCCACGCATGCACGATAATACAAAAAAGTACAAGCCCTAAGCACCCACGCGCAAACAATCTAATTCTGATTAATAATGAGTGCTAACATTACTCTCTTTTAAACATTATCTCTACTATTCATTCTCTAATTTTATGTAAGACGTATTTTTAAAATCACATTATTTTTAAAAGATTGTTAGTATAAATATTTTAAAGAGAGTGTTTCTAACGTTCTTTAAAAAATATTAGACAATTATCATATACAAATTATAGAATATAACAATTTAAAATGATGCACATTATATTGGTTTCGTTAAAAGTGAAATAAGATAATTTAATTATTTTTGTCAAAAAAAGATAATTTAATTATTATTTGTAAAAAAAAATTTGGAGAGGCAATTATTATTTGTAGTGACATGGATTGTTTGTTATTTTGTCAATCAGAAACCAAGTCTTCATCAAAGATGGGAAGGGTTCAAAGGAGAGAGAAAAGACGGTGATAAACCAATCTTCAATGTAAGAAGATCATCGATAATCGCACGGTCAAGAACGACCGTAACAGTGGAGGTACACGATAACCCAAATATGGAGTACCTCATCGAAGGGTGTTTCCCACAAAGATGCTGTAAGATTTTTAACGCCACAAAGAAATTAGTGGCTGAGATTCGTCGTAAGGTGGACCCCACCACTAGTGTCATGCTTGGAAAAGAAGTGTTCATGCTTTGTGTTCAACCTGATTTTGATGTGTCCTTTGCCATGGGATTAGTCTTAGTACTTGATCAGATCAATGGTGAGAATTTCTTTGATAATGGGACCACTGAGACCTCGGTGCACCCTACTACAGAAGATTGAGGAATTACTTCTTGCTTCTATTTTGAGATTTGTCGTTTTTCTATTTAATTTTTTTTTTCATACAACACATCTTAATTTTCCTCTTTTTCTACTTCCATTATTGTATGAATGTTATTAATAAAATATTGGTGAATGGTGTACATTTATACCTTTGAAAATTCGAGCCATGCATGCTTCAAATAAATAAAATTGGTATGCCTATGTGCAACTTGCAAGTATTGTTTTTCAATCGTAGTTTTAATTTGATCTCTTTTTTGTTTGTTCGCGGAATTTGTTTTCCATTTTTTAATATTTAGTTTGGCCTCTTGCTTAAATTTTTAAACTAAAAAAATGGTGGTGTAAAAAGTTTTAAATAACGTAATATATAATTTAATGATGTACAATTATCACGCCTAATTTTGAAATTACGAGAAAATCATTTTAAAATTTGTTTTAATTTGAAAAATGTAATTTAATTAGTGATAGGTAAATAATTATTTTATATGGATGATTATACTCGTAATCACAAAAATATGAATGACTCTACATCATTATGGACCAAAACTAGGATATTTAAAAATCGGGTGACCATTTCATTGAATTGAATAGATGAAAATAGAGGACCAAGATAGTAATTGGATATTTTAATTTTTTAAATAAACAAATGTTAATAATTTTATGTTAGTTTTTTTTTTTTCTCATTCAACTCCTTATTAAACTTAATTTTGTAAATTGAAGATGAAGTGTCGAGTAGACATTATTGTGATGTAGTATTATTGGTTATTAATTAGTCTTTTTTTTTTTTTTGATGTAAAATCATAAGAAGTGTTTTCATATATAATTTACAGGTAGGAAATACAACAATTTGGATTGTTTCCCCTTTAAGCTGCCTGAGATGCATTCAATGTGGTGGTTTCGTTCCAGTGAACCCATATAAACTTGTGTACCCAATTCAAGTTTATGGGATTGCGTAATGCTTATGTAGCGGAGTTGTGGTGTATTTGTGAAGAGTTCTTGTATGCTTAAGAATTGGGTTTTAAACATATTGACGTGAATGGGGATTCAATAATCATTGTGAGTGTGCTTACAAAAATGGTGGGAGGAAGCTTGAGGGGCCGTTCGCTTGTTGAAAGGATTTGTCGTCTGATGGATCTAGAGTGGGAAGTTGTGTTGCATTATTCTTTTCGGGAAGCGAATCAGTGTGCAAATACGCTAGCAAAGTTGGGGTGTTATGGAGAAGAGCAAGATGGTTTTTGAGCAATGTCCATCTCACTTTAATCATTGGATATTAGTTGACTTGTTGGGATAATTATACCACGTTTAATTTTCAGTATAGTTCTTTTTCTTTTCGAGCTTCGGCAATTAGTCACCATTACTCAAGATTAGGTTGACATAGATCACAAAGTGCTTTTATGAAATATAATTTCCATCTTATAAATTAGAGCACCAAACATATAGTCATAATTTAGGTTAGCCTTGGCATCATAAATAATAGAAATTTTCTTAAATAAAACTGTTAATGTCAATATGTTGAGGGTCATTTTTATATCCTAAAAAGGGTAAGCAATTAAATAAAGAGTTTCAATTTATTAAAAATTGCCATATAGGCTTCTTGTATATATCATCCCTTAAAACTACATGACGATGAATGATATGAATTGTAAGTACAACTTTTGAATGTGGATTTGAGTTTTCGTCCTTGAAAAAAAGAAATTACGATTTGTCCATGTAATATCAGATTCTTATCTTTTTAATTCCTGATTTCGATACATCACACAAAAAACTGACATGGCATTGAATCGGTTGACTAGACCACTGCCACTTACGATTTTGACCTTGACTTCGCTTCTTTTTTTTTTTGTGAATTATTTTTTTTATGTTTTTTAATTATTTTATAGATGGACTAAAACAAAAGGTAAAAATGTGTATTTTTTGTGATTCATGTCATTTTGTTCTGCAACTTTCTACTGAAAGCTGAATTGGGATATTGAAAAAGTAGAGATTTGAAGGTGTGGTGTTGGATAAAGAGGGCAGTGATTGGGTGACAAGAAGTAACTAGTAAGTGGTTGTCGGCGGCGGTTTACAGGAGAGAAATTTCAAGAATAGGAGATGAGGGAGAAATTCCCCGGTGATGGAAAATAATTTGAAAGAAAGATTGTTTGGTTGGCATGTAAAGAGTTGCAAAGGAAATATTTTGGATTTTATGTTTTTGTTGAATTTTTCAATGTAGATGGAGGTTAGTTTTCTTGGACAACGTAGACACTCATTCTTGTGAAACATACTTGATTTTATTTTCTTTAATGATTTTTTAGGTTGAATGATTAATTATGTGTTGAAACTTATTTAATTTAGAATGAAGATATGCAAACTGTTGGTTTGAACTTTGAATGCTTTTATGGAATTTTTTTTTTTGTGAAAGATAATTAAATGTTTTTGAGATTTATGTGTTTTAAAATTAGTCAATGGGCGGCAACCTCTCCACCGTTTTTCTCTCTCTGCCTGTCCTATTTTTCTCTTTGAGTTCCCTTCTTCCTGTATAGGTTAGGGGGTGATTTTAGGTCATTTTTAGCCTAAAATCACTCCTCTACATTTTTTCCTTGCTTTTAATCTAAATAAGTGATTTCACATAACTTTTAGTTGCTTTCTTTTGTATTTGTGATTTCGCCGTCTAAATGCGGTGCTGTGCTAGTCGTCGTCTTGGTACGACGTTATTTGATTTCCCGTCTACCAAAAAAAATTAGTCAATGGGCTTCTACCAAAAAAAAAGTTAGTCAATGGACATTTACATCTTTTGAGTTTTGACACTATTTTTAAATTTTTTTCTTTATGAGCCAGACAAAAACAATGTCAAGTCAGCTTTCCTCACACATGTAGTAGTGATCTAGTCATTAAATTCTTGTCGTATCAGCCTTTTTGAGTGACATGTCCAAACGAGAAATTAATATAAAAGGAATTTGATATTACAAGGGTAAAACGAAAGTTTTTTTTTTTTTTGTATGAACTAGAATGCAAATCCACCCATATTACATAGGTGAAAAGTGCAATTTATTAAAGATTGATTTTGGTAAAGAGTCCAAATTATTGATATTCTTTAAATTATAAGGAACTGGTTGTTACAATTTTTTTAGTGTTAATAAATTAGGGAGGTTGTGTTAGAAAACAAATTAGTGAGGAATAAAATCAAAAGCTATATACTATATATTGAGATAGTATCTAACAATTTGCTTTGGAATTACCATACGTTCAATGTGTGTAGAAAATTGTTACAGGGTTAAAATAATCATTAACTTAATTCTCTTGTATCTTCAATCTTTTGACTAATTACAATGCTATAAGAAGAAAAGAAGAATTGCAATGCAGCTTGAAGAAACCATCACGTATGAAGATCCAATACCCTGCAATTTATAATTGTTAGAAATCTTTAAGCATGAGTATTAGAGATTTTTCATAAGAATTTAACTACATACTTCCCGCTAAGAAGTACTTTATATGTATTTTTTCTTATTTGGACCGAAATGTTTTCGGATCCAGATCCTCTTAAGTCATTGGATGGTCTTGTGCAATTTCAACCATTAATTACAGTCTCTCGCCAGTCAAGTAAGTAGTCAACGACGCACAATAGTTAAGACTATTATCGACACATCAACAATTAATGTTACATTGAACTTTAAAAACGACGGTAAAATAGAAAAAGAAGGATTGCATACCTTGAAGGAAAGTAAAGAGGAGGTTGCTGATGAAGGTCTAAGTCCAGTAAATCCAATATCATAAGCAATACTTCCATCATGTTTAAACAATCCAAAGTTTCTTTCTGATGTTGGGCCAGGTTTCAAATTTTCATTAAACAAAGCAAATATATAAGCCCTCACCAACATTTTAGGCCTATGAGGTGTTCCTTTTCTCTTAAGTAACCTCTTTCTCATATTTTTATTATAAGTTTTTGCATTTTTCACAGTTGCTCCAGCTTCATTATCATCACCATGAGAAGCCCAACCAGTCTCACCAACAATCACTTCCATTTTATCAAATCCAACTTTTTCCAATGCAAAATAAGCAGCATCAATTTGAGCATCAAACATATTGTCATAATGTAGTTTTGACTTAGCATCATATATGCCAGGATTTTTTTTAAATAAGGCATAGTTTATGTCAATATGTGAAGGGTCGTTTTTATATGCCAAAAAAGGGTATGCATTAATATAAAAAGGGGTTCCAATTTGTGAAAAAAATTGTAAAAGTGGTTTCATGTAAGGTAATATATCATCCCTAAATGTACATGAAGATGGAGGATATGAATTGGCAAAAACAGCCTCTGAATGTGGTGTTGAAACCTCAATTGAATGTGCTAGACCAAGTCTATCAAGGGAACTATAGATATTTTTCGACGCCGGAAGCAAAGCTTCCCAAACTCCAACATCTCCACTACCTAAAATTTCATTTCCAATAGAAATGCCAACTATTTTTGTTCCGGGAAGATATGGTTGAACATTATCTTTGATCCAATTCATCGCACGATCTTCGGCTACACCTATGTCTGTCAAAAGTTCATTAGGAAGACAAACTATAATTCCTATGCCAGATCCTTTGAAGGCACTTAGGACTTGAGGATTTACATCATAGATTCTTATGTTCTTGATCTTTGCAGCTTTGAGAAGTGTAACTACACTTTCAGGTGGAGGTAGATTATCAGATACTCTACCATAGTTTACTCCATATGTTCCAACAAATGCTTTGTTCCCTAAAACTGCACCATAGAAAATTTTGAAAGCTAGCTTAGAAAATTCATGTCATATAAAACAATGAATAAAAATGACACTAAATAATCTACCAAAAACAATGACACTTAAAAAATTCTTCAATTTAATCACCACTTTAGTCGAAAAAGTTGTAACGTCGGACAATGTCTAAAAAGATATTTGAAATCAAAAGTTCTAGATCATAATAGTCACTCAAAATAGTTTCAATTAATAAATTGATCGGCTTTAAATGACTAAAATGATCAAGAATTTTAAATTTCATATATTCTAACATACGTTATGTAAAAATAAACGTTGAGCATGCATATCTCCTATTTTGGTTGTACGTGGTCACAAATCTCACTCATTCACGCAGTAAACACATTCTTGGTTATTGGGTCGAGATCAGACTCAGATGATTCAGATTTAAGCAAAGTATTTTCAAATTTAAAAGAAAAATTGAAATTTGTTTGTTTTCAATATATTGACTGCGCGAATGTCTGAGATTGTGGTAGCAGAAAATTCATATTTAAATTTCATCTCCCCATATAGTAGTGCTATTATAGAAATATCCATTAATTGCAAATAAGTAACCCTTTGACCTTTACTATGAAACACCAAAGCCAATTTTTATAAAGATCAATAAAATACCCACCTAGAGAAAATGTTGCTGATAAAATGAGAAGCAAAAGAAAGAATGAACATGAGGAAGAGAAAACCATTTGATGTTGAACTCTAAGCATATTAAGAATGAGAAATATATTCCAATTGGTAGAAAGTAGGAGGGTGCTCCCTTGTATTATGTAATTCAATAAAGGTAACTTCATTTGCTAAGAAAACTTTTTCTCTTGTCATAATCTAACTAAAGATTCTTAACTTTTCTTCAAAATATGATAGATTGTTATAACATGAGTTGAATAAGATTCTTAACCTTAAACTAAAGATGGTTGCAATTTAACAAATGTTGTTTTCATCAGCTTAGAATATATTCTTCCTTTCATCACCCTTTAACTCATTCTTAAAGTATACCTTTTTTGTACTTTTCACTCTTGTTGATTTTCAACCTTTTCATCAAGCTAGATATGAAGGAGATGTAAAAGGGTCATCAATACCTTTCGTAACATCTAGGATGAAGGTGATTCTGTGGCTTGAGATCAGGGGACATAAAATTAAATGCTTGGTTTGAGACAAATACATATGGTAGAAATAAACAGAAAAGTTAGCACCAAAAAAAAAACACAGAAAAGTTAATAAAAAAATCTTTTTCTTGTTTTCTATTTAAATATAAAGAAATTAGAAATTAAAGTTAATATAGAATGATAATTTTGTAATTATCAATAAAAATGTCAAAAAAATATGTGTTCAGTTTCAATAATTATTACACTTTTAGAAAAGATGTATAAATGAAATTTTCCGGGGCACAAGTACAAAATTTGTATATGAAAATCATTTTAAAGTTACAAAACATCCAGAATATATCACAGAATAATTACAAAACATCTTGAACAAAATTACAAAAAAGTTAAATGAAGTGCATAACCTGAAAATTCCCCACTGGGTGTAAAAGTTCTTATGACAGGAGTTGCAAAACTGTCTCCCCACTTATGTAAATCTGTCAACAAAAGGTGTGCAATGTACCCAAGACTGTGTGTTGGCCGAATCCCATCCGGAAGACTAACTCCGCCACTTGTTCTTCACCTGTCAGAGAGCAACCATCTGCTGGGAAACTCTGAACTTCATTTCTGCAGTTAACAGTTCAGCAGGTACTGCAGATGGCTTCGCTGAAGCTTTTTTCAAGATGAGTTCTGTACTAAATATAGGCTACAATATGTGCAATATCTAGCAGCATCTCAAGCTTATATTTGGCACAAAATAGGCATCACATATATCCTTTTCATGAAAAAAATCATATACTTAACCCTCTGCATTTTCCATGTGATGCAATCACACTTCTGGAATCTGGACAAACAACAGAAGACACAGAGGTTGCACTTTACTTCACACCTCTCACCTTCCAATTTATTTCCAGTCTTATACAGCACCTGAAGCACCATTTTCTCCCCTTGTCGAAGATCCAACGCAGAGATCCCAGATCACAGAAGAACAAGGCATGCACACCGATAGTATAAGCATTAAGCACCAGTATCAGGCCAACACAAGCAAATATGATTGTATTCTGTAATTATAAGCCTAATTTGGCAAGATGAGAGGCAGAATAAATCAAGACTAAAGTATTACATCACCATCATCACCAAGCATTCAAACAAAGTAACCTGAGTACCAATGTACATACTTCAAGCAAACCAACACGCAGATATGCTGTAACATAATTAGCCACCATTATAGCAACTCCCGACTCAAAGAACATGATTGTGCCAAACCAAGGGACTCCAGCATCATCAGTCCACTTTCACATTACCAGTTAAGACAAAACTGACAAAAGCTCAACATATCATCTAGTCCATTCACATTTTATCACATCAGTTGTTGGAAGTTCCAATGTATCAAATATGGAATTTTCCGAAGGCACTAGTATGAAACTTGTATATGAAAATCTTTTTAAAGTATTCAATGTTTAACAAGTTAGAAGTCCACACATAATAACCAGAACCCCTTTTACCCTTTTCCTCAATGTCTTAAAACAAGAATCCATAACCAGGCATAATAAAGTTCAATTCCTAATATTTTTCACATAAAAATGTGATAAAAGTCTGCAATCTACATTCAGATCTGCATTATGGAAAACCAAAAGATCTAATCTAAAAAAGAGGCATGCACATTTAAAATACAACCAAATGTTAAAAGAGAATACAAGACAGTCATCTAGAATGTCACAAAATAACTCAAACCTATGAAGCACTAACATGACATTGACACTAGTAACAAGTTGAGAAAATGAAATTATTGAATGTGCCACATGTGTCAGTGTTGGACACTGAACACGTGTTCAAGCCTTGAATCTAAAATATCGGTGCTACATAGACTAAAACTTCTTGAATAACAAAACAAAAATACAAGTTAAGGGCACTAGGTATTAATAAAGTGCATATCAGTAGCTTACACTAAGGGCTGATGAATGCTAATGGGCATGGCAATATACTACTTCATCGAGCACAATGCCAAATAACACTGTCATTGTCAACCAATTTCTTCACTTGTTCCTCACCTTGAATTGTTGTTTTACATCATTTGCTGGAATTTCATTCTTACTATTAATATCTTCGACATTGAGACTCACTTTCTCACCTCTTCATTTTCCTTGGCACCTGGTTTTCCTGCTTATTAACCACAGCATTCAAAGCTTCCTGAACAAGTTCACCTTCTGCCTTAATATCTTCAACATTGAGACTCACTTTTTCAGCTCCTTCATTTTCGTCGTCACCGCCTAATTTTTCCTGCTTACTACTATCAATCGTACCATTTTCTTTTCCAAATTCTACTATTGCCTAATTGACCATGCCATTCAAACCTTCTTGAACAAGTTCACCTTCTGCATTACTTCACCATCACTCTTTCTTTTATCATCGATGTTATTAACAGCACCATTGGCATAATCTTTCGGTTCTTCCACAGAAGACGTTTCCTTTTCCTTGGCTTCCTCGGAAGGAGTTGTGTTAACAGAATCGATTGCTTGTTTCTCCGGTTCCCCAATCAAACTCTGATACGATAGGACTCCCTGAATAAAATAAAATTGAATTGTTTTCATATAAGATATATAAACTAATTTGACAGCCAAGGAGAGCTAAATGCTAATGAAAAAAAATCTGAAAACAACTTATCCTAGTACTGTAAGTTGTTTCTATAAGCACTCCCCATCAGTCTTACAAGTGCTTATGTCAGTAATTAAGCTCGAATAAACTAACCAAAATAGGGGTGATAATTCAGAATCTAGTAGTGATAAAACCAAATTACATAGCAGAAAAAATTCACAAAATCATAAGAAGCTTAATATGCAATGATGCAGGAAAGGAACAGAATGTTGCACCAAAATTTTCTATATCACATAGGACACAGTAAAAACACTTCCTTTTAAAACCTAAGACACTGCCTACTAACAACACTCGCTATAGTTATAGTATCCAAAAAACACAAACCCTAGAATCTTCCCAAATTGAAAATTGCCGCAAGAACCCTAAACCTATTTTGTCAAAAACTTCACCAGTGATGATAAAAATACCTGAAAAAGAACTAATTGTAGCTGAAATATAACAGAGTAAAGGTTGAAGACAAACGAACGAGAAGAGGAAATGGAAGGAAAAAATGACAAAAAAATTTGGACCATTTCTCGATTTGTGCGTGTCATCCTTGCGCAGGGGCCATGCTAATCTTCTCTGTATCGTTCCAATTTTATCGGATGTCCCCGAAGGGACAAACTATGTTGTGTTAAAGCGTTATATAAAGACTGAAGGTTTATTCTATTCTATTTTTTAACTTCTATATTTTCTCTACCAATTACTAGCTATGTTTTTTTTATATTACTAGCTATTTTAGCTGAAGAAAGAAAACAATCAAAAAGCAAAGTAAACTAGTTCCTCCTTTGTCACTTAATTCATTTTCATTCACATCTTTTTGTGATGTGTTTTTTAACTTTTACCACCAGTTTAATCTTGTTCGGAGGTTAGATGTCCATAACAATTCATATATAAAACTGCTCTGGACTGCATTAATGCTTCATACGCGGCTTAATCCATAAATAATCCACTAATAACTATATGAACAAGTCTTTTTGCAATCAAATAAGATTCTGCATTATAGGTAAGATTGTCTCATCTTTATAAGATAAGAAAAGAAAAAATTCTCAACTCAAAACAAGTCTTTTTTTTTTTTTACTTGAACCCAAACAAGTCTCAGATGTACACATTGTATTTTGAAAGGGAGATTCTTGAAGAAAAATATGGGTTCAAGATTGTACCAATATAAATATAAAACCAATTAAATATCCTTAAACTCTTTTTAACGAAATATCATGATATGATTGATATTATCCATTTTATGATCAATACCCCTTTCCACCCTTTCTTCAGTATCTTCAAACTAGAATCCAAAACCAAAGATAGGTCCAATAAATCCAATATAAAATTCAATTCCTAATATTGTTCAGATAAAAATGTGACAAAAGTCAACAACCTACATTCAGATATGCACTATGGAAAACCAAACGATCTAATCTAACTAAGAGACATAAAATACAAGTTTAATCTCCTAAAATACAACCAAATGTTATCAAGAAATACAAAAACTACAGTCATCCAGAATGTCACAAAATAACTAAAACCTACCTATGAAGTACAGACACAACACCGACACCGATAACAATTTGAGAATGAAATCACTGAATGTGCCATGTGTGTCGGTATCATGTCAGTGTTGGATACCAAACACGTTTTGTTTCCAAGACTTCAATCTAAACTGTCGGTGTTACATTGACTAAAACATCTTGAATAGCAATACAAAAAAAGTTAAGGGCACTAGGTATTAATAAAGTGTGCATATCAATTGTTTAAACAAAGAGCTGATGATTACTAATGGTACTATAGTACTTCATTGAGCAAAGCTCCATATAACACTTTCATTGTCAACCATTTTCTTCACTTGTTCCTCACCTTGAATGGTTTGTTTTTCATCACTTGCTGGAATTTCATTCTTACCATTAATAATATCTTCAACATTGAGACTTGCATTTTCAGCTGCTGCATTTTCCTCGGCACTGCCTGATTTTTCCTGCTTACTACCGTCAATTGTTCCGTTTTCTTTTTCCGATTCAACTATTGCCTCCCCAACCACAGCATTCAAAGTTTCATGAACAAGTTCACCTTCTGCATTAGTATCTTCAACATTGAGACTCACTTTCTCAGCTCCTTCATTTTCCTCGGCACCGCCTGATTTTTCCTGCTTACTACTGTCAATTGTACCGTTTTCTTTTTCCGTTTCAACTATTGCCTCATCGACCACGGCATTCAAAGCTTCTTGAAAAGATTCACCTTCAGCATTACTTTGCTTAATTTCCTCAGCATCATCATTCTTTGTTTTATCATCAACGTTGTTATCAGCATCAATTGGATCGCCTTTCGGTTCTTCCGCAGAAGACTTTTCCTTGCCTTCCTCTGCAGGAGATTCAGTTTCAGTTTCCTTGTCATCCTTCTTTGAACCGGATGATTTTCGACTACGTTTCTTCGGAGGCCCAGCTTCTGAGGGTGGTGGAGTTGTTTTGACCTTCTCACTAATCCTTGTTGATCGCCTTGGTGTCTCGCCAGTTCCCCAATCAAACTCTGATATGTTAGGATTCCCTGGATGTGCCTTTAGGTACTTCTCCAGTTGTTTTTTGGAGCTTATCTCTTCTCCGGTTGGAGCAACGAATACGATCTCGCTTTTTCTTGGTGTTCCTACTTTCTTGGGGAAGAACTGCAGAATGGAACTAAAAATGTGTTATAAGACGATTTCCATATAGCACACAGATAAAAGGATTCAAGTAAAACTTGTTAGAAATCACAATGAGCCTATCATTAACAAGTAAAGCACTATGATTCAGACAATGGCTATGTTTGGATAAATAGTTTAATTAAGTTCTTATCAGATACTAAGTGCTGAGGATAAGCTATTTCTATATCAAGATAAAATTAAATCAAATTGTTTTCATATAAACTATAAGTTGTTTTCATAAGTTGCGGGACACCACATATGTTGGCACGACACCAAACACGCCTTTACTCTAAAGAGTCGGTACTACACGGCTTGACACTATATCTTCTTCCCAAAATGTTTAGCCATTTTGGTGTGTGAGTATATAATTATATCATAACTTTATTTCACCTCTTAGATTCCCAACATAAAACAAAGACAAATACACAAATTACATACAGAAAATCAAGTATAAAAATCCCAACTGAAGTAGACAAATTTAGCTGTAACATAGCTAATTGCTAAGAAATTGCATTAGCACTAGGACCACAATTTTTTATTTTTTTTTTGCAAAAAAGAATAATTACAGTAAGGTAATCCCTTTTAAGAAACCCTAGTACCAAATTCTTCAAGATATGCCCTTTAAGAAAAACCCTAGAAACAAAATCTAGCACTAAATTCTTCCTAAATTTTACACAACAAAAAAAATTACAAATTAAGGTAAAAGAAAGACAGGACCGTGTTAATTTTAACAGAATTTCAGACAATTAACTTCAGAAATCAAGCCACAGTAACAATGGTAATAACTTTTTTTTTAAAAAAAAAAAAGGAAATTGAAATTTAAAAAAAAAATAAATAAAAATTATAATTATAATTTATAAAATAAAATTAAATACAAAACAAAAAAAAATGGAGAGAGAGACCAGTTTGTTCCAAGAAGGAGGAGCTGAAAGTTGAACCGACAAAACCTCCTCATCTTTGACATAATTCTGCTGCGTTTCAATCTCCATTTGTTGTTGTTGTTTCAATAGCACCAACAACAGTTTTTTGTGAGAAAATTGAAACAAAAAATCTATGCTGAATTGGATGACAAGAAACAAAATCGTGCGTACTGTACTGTGTAATGTAAGCTAACTAGCTAGCTAGTAGTTACAAATTAGGATATGGTTGGTTGGTAGTACTTGGTTCTTTTTCTCTCTCCTCTCTCATAAATAAATAAATAAAACTCTCACCAAATTTAATTTCGAATCCGGGATTTGATAAACTCACCTGTCTCTAGTATTATCTTACATTTCTCAACGGTCCAATAAAACATCACCGTTTGTTCCGGAGAAACTTCATTTCAATCAATCTACGAAGCACGGACACGGCACATGTCGATATCGATAATAATTTAAAAAAATTATATAATAGGTTATGCTAGGAGCACTAATTAAGGATACTAAAAAGAGCAAATCTTGCATTTAAAATAATATTCTTTATGCTTTTAAAAAGTAAAGTACACAAGTTTTAAGAATTTTTTACCTTATTTAATTTTTTAACTAGTGCCCCGGATACATTAGTTAGCATTTTACTAAACTTATATTGTTACTCCATAAATATTCACCTTAACCAAAAAATACTGTATCAATTTTTTCAGCTCAATTGCAAATTTTGATACTGTTTCGCATAACAGTTGTAACTGTGTTCAAACTCGGACTTCATAATTTTACGTATCTTAAAATGGGATATTACTTAAAATATTTTGTATTAACATTTTATTTTTTTACATGTACTGTTCATCGACATTATTTTGTTTATTCTCTCCACAAAAGTTTCATTGTTAGTTGGTTAATTACTTTGCAGAAAATTTGGTATTATTGACACGTACCTACTACTAGTATTAAGCTTACCTCAAAAACTTGGTTTCACCAAATCATCACGCGCTGCCTTTCTCTGTTTAGGTTACACATGTCTTATAAAGGAGAATGAATTTTCTCTATTACATAAGAAAAATAGTTAAATCCTAGCTATTGATTTGGAAGGAGAGAAAAATTAAAAAGAGAAAAAAGATGAATTAAAGGGTAAAGATTGAGGAAATTAAAATTGAGGGAATCCTCTCTCCTTATAAGATGATTATTTGAATGTAAATTTCACACATTTATGGTGAGTTTGATTTGAATATTTAAGCAAAATATGAAATTTATTTGCTGCAACAATTATTTTTTGTTTACATTATTTGTTGAAGTTATAATTATAAGTAAAAGATGAAATATATAAAAAGTATTTCTTCATAGTTAATATGTACTATTACAAGAGTTTGATTATAAGTAGGGACTAAAAGTTATCATTATTTGTTTACATTTTTTTGTTGCAGTTATAATTTTTATCGAAGATGTTCTTATAATTTTATAAATATGAATATAAAAAATCATTTAAAAATGTGAAAGTATGCAAAAGTTTGATTATAAGTAAGGACCAAAAGTTCTGATAGAAAAATTTTCAAAAACCAAAAAGTGCGAAAAATATATTTAGAAACTAAAATCAAAATTCTGAAAAACTATAGAAATTATTTATATATTAGGCATTTAACCGTTGCGCTAGTAATCATGTTTTGTTTAAAATTCGGAACAATGTTACTTATTATTTATTGGGCTTGGGCCGACCTTGATAATACTTTAATCACACTTGAGGATTTCTCTTCCCACCCCCTGGGTCTCTTTTTCACCCCCCAAAAATCCAAATTTACTCCTAATTTTACCCTCTAAAAGTTCGATTTTCATTTACCGAACTTTTCCAATATAGAAAAATATGTGTTTTCAATCGTTTAAAAAGTTCGGTTCGCATTTACCGAACTTTTTTTTAAGGGTATAAACGGAAACTCAGGGGGTGAAAAAGAAAAGCAGGGGGTGGGAAGAGAAATCTTCATCACACTTGCATATTATTTTATTTTTTGACAAAACTTACATATTATTTTTAAAAATAAATAAATTAATGAACTCTCATCTTCACTTTGCAAGTTCGTGCACTGACTAGCTAGCTAGATGGGCTCTCACCTCTTAGCAAGTCCAATGTAACATGGCTTAATGCACCCCCTCTCATCTTGTAACTCAAGCTATAGTGGAAAAGAAAAAGAGGTTGAGGTATTAAATTTATTGACAATTGATATTATTTTTAAGAAAATGGGTTGAGGTATTAAATTTATTGAAAATTGATATTATTTTTACAATTTTATCTTTTAAGAAAGAATATGGGTTAACACTTTTTCTAAAAATATTCATTGTAAAAAAAGATGCACTTGAATAGTAATAGTATATTTGTTGTGAAATAATTAAAAAAATTGATGAAAAAAAAATTAAAATAAAAAACATCTCTAATTATATTAGTTGTTGTCGGTAACTAATACATTGAACAAGTTGTGGCTAAATTACAAGGACAGAGACAAGGACAGAGACAAGGACAGTGATTGCCATTTCCCATATATTGACAAGTAAGATGCAATTTTAAAAGTAAAAACGACGAACTTTCTCAAACACGAGATGTCTTATAAGTTAAAAGAAAATCAAGACTCCATAAATTCATCAATACTATTGAATATTAATATTGTCAAATAACTGATTATCCCAAAAGCTTAAGCTGTTAGAAAGGGCTATATCAATGATTTTATATTATTTCTAACACGCCTCCTCACGCAAGAGCCCATTTGGGCTTGAAGCGTGGATAATGCATAAGCCCACCTACCATATGCTTAAATTCCACTTTTTAATTAGAAAGTGAGGGGAGCGAGGATTGAACTCTAGACCACTTAGTCATAGAAGCTCTGATACCATGTCAAATAACCGATTATCCTAAAAACTTAAGCTGTTAAGAATAACTGCATCAAATTGTCTAACAAATATTGTACTAGGCAATTCCTCTTATCACACAATAAACTAGTTAATCACTCATCAAATTGTCCCCCTAAACCCACTTTTAGTTCTGCTGTTAAGTTGATGTATATTTTTGAATAATTTTCTTGCAGATATGTTTAAAATACCATAAAAAGTTACTCCGCAATAAATAAGCTCAAAATTTAACTTTAAGTCATGATTTTTATTACTTTTATCAATACTTTTAAGTTGTTGTTTAAAAAATTTATATTTAATTCGTCTCATGTTTAAATTTCAAATTTTGGTATATAAACTTTATAAGATACTTTGAACATGCCTACAAATAAGCATTCAAAATTTATGAGTTTAATGATAATTAAAAAAATTTAATTAGTTTTATATAATAGGGACTAAACTATGTGCAACAAAAATTTATAGAGTAAAAATATAATAAAAGTTAAGTAATGATTAAACTTTAAAGATTCTCATTTCATAAAGCTAAAAACAGATTTAACCCTTTAAAATATATTAAATTATCTTTTTATTTTTAATAAAAATATGATAGAGGAACTAAAACTGAGTCATAACCCAATTTCTTGACTAAATAACAATAGTGGAATTAAAATTATAATTAATTTTCTTTTTCTTAGAAATGAGTATTGGTTCTAACTCATCCTTACAAAACCGGTCTCTTACTTATAAACACCTTATTCGCACACCCCCTCACGTCCAACACTATTAGACTTGGTGCGTGGATATAAACGGTGGGTGGTTCGATAGCGGAAACTTGATAACAGGTGGCTTAACGGATCGTGGAGAGACTTTGATACCATCTTAGAAATGAATATTGGGCCTAACTCATCCTTATAAAATCGGCTTATAAGGTAAGAATTGTCTCTTACTTATAAACACTTATTCAGACCATCTCACAACCGATGTGGAACTTCTTAACATTTTTTTGGACAGAAATTAGTTTTCTTTTTAATGCACTAAATGAGTATTCGTACTTTGTTTTGACTTACAAAATTGAACGGCCTATAACTAGTTTTGAAAATGCAAATGAGACAATTGCAATGACTATACATCTGACCTAAGGTTACCCCAAGTAGGGCCAAACCATGTATCAACACTGGGGTTCTGGAAACTAGAAATATCTTTTGTTGGCATAGTGAACTTGCTAATAATGTACTAGCATATAACATTCTATTTCTGGAAATTGGAAGTTGACACAATATTATATACTAGATTCTTTTAAAGGTGCACATATATCTTGTTTAACCAATTATTAGTTAGTTCAGTGGTAATTGATGTTGAATTTGGTAGGGAGAACCACGGTTCGATCCCCACAACTGTGATCGGAGAGGGCTAGAACCACTTGATGTTAGAACTGACCTCCGAATCAGATTAAACTGGTGGTAAAAAAAAAAATTAAACCTAAGGGCATACACAACTCAACTATATTTATACTCTTAACAAATTAAACAATGATCAATGCCAACTTTTAAATCTTAGTTTTTAAATTTGAAAGTATGAACACAAAATTGGGGATAAAACAAATTAGAAATGAATTTTATACATAGCTAGGCCACATGATGGTGGCAGAAATATACAGTAAACAATAGATGTCTCACGCATACTCTTTACATTTGTAAAGATAAAATGCAAACCATACTATTACTAATTTATTACTAGCTAGCACAAGAGATGCAAATTAATGTTGCTTTCTCTTACTATGATTTATTTAATCTATTCACAATTGATACATACTCATTCATATATTAGACCAATTTCCACCGATTGTTTGATTCATTATTTTACCATGCAATTATCCACATAGTCACCTTAACTAATTAAGGTTTATGAGGCTGCAGTTAAAGGAGGGAAATGTTTAGTTTCTTGAAATAGATGGCTGTATCCAATTTAATTTGGTAGTCTTCATCTTCTTCATCATTTTCAGAATCCCAAAGGAATTTTGCATATGAAGCTAGGACATAGCTGCAAATTGTTAAGTATAATATATTATTAGTAGCTTAATATCAACGTGATAAACTCTTCCTATTGGAAACAGAAAAATAAATAAAGGAAAATATTAATTAGTGTTTTTATTAGAGCGTTGTTTAAGAAATCAAAATAATATTTTTAACATAGAAACTTACGACTTTTGTATGTATTTAACCTCTATTTTTAAATTAAATTCCCTTTTATAATCTCGTTAATAAATTTTTTTAAAACACTTGTCAGCATGATTCAGAATAAAATATTGTTCTATATAAAAAATAATTTCTTGGACACATATTATACCAAACTTTAGCTCATATTATTGTATAACACTATATATGGAGAGGGAACAAAATCATTGCTATATTTTATAATATATATAATTTAATAACTATGAACTGATATATAAAATATTTGTACACAGACGTCTTAATCAAATTTTACTATATTATCATGTTATGATGTAATATTATTATTTTAAAATATCTATATAAATATTTATATGATAAGATATATAAATAATAATATAATTTTGTTTTTCCTGTAAGAAAATATATACTTTTGTTTTTAGTGATAGGGATTATAATTGAATTTATAAAAAAGAAAAAGTGCACAATAATTGAATTCTTAGCCTTAATGCTCTGCTACAAAAGTGCATATGAACATGCTTCAATTTCTGTAAATAACTATATATCATACCAATTATCTGGGGCACTTTGAATAGCTTGTTCAAAATATTGTTGAGCTCGATTAGCATCCTTCTTTGTTTTCCATATTAAATCTGCATAGATGGACAGAATATGACCATCACCAGGATTAGCCAAAATTGCCCTTTCTAGATACTCCTCTGCTTTTCTATAATCTCCACAAACCTATTTACAAATTCAATATAAGACAACGATAATATATATTCACATTAATTCCTTTGCATAATCAACGTTAATATAATGAATCCTATATAGTTTAAGCCACTAGATTTAATACAGTGGTGAGAGTCTTGAGTAGTGTACATGATGTATTTTGATTTTGAGAATCCGTATTTAAGAAACAACTAACTCTACATATTATAAAAAAGAACGTTAGTCGTGGAAATACGTTGAGCCGTGTATTGATGTCAAATATCTTATTAGTTTATTGATTACAAATAACCAAACCAATATTATTATTTTTTTAAAGCTAAATATCCAAACCAATTGAATGCCAAATTTTTAGTACTCATTACTTTCAAACAATATTTTTTATTATTAGTACTTTGTATGTGGGGTGTTTGGAATGACATTTGATTATGAATTTTTATTTTTAATTGTTGTGATAGTGAGAAAGGTAAAGCAAACTAGAGGGATAATGCATTTTCAAAACCACTAAAAACGTTGTTTTAAAATTTGACAAAATTTTCAACAAAAAAAAATCAATTTATTTTTATGAAACACTGAAAATAAACACACCTTAATTTCATTTTTTTTTATATATTTCTCAAAAGAAGACAAGTTATAGCATAAATAGCCATGCAAAAAAAAATAAATGTATAATTACCTCCTTCAAAAACTTTGCATAATTTCCAAGCAAAAGAGCATCACAAGGGTGTGCTTCAATCATGTTTTGGTAATAAGCATCGATCCTATCTCTACCATAATTATTTCCTCCATTGAAATTCCACCCTCTTCCATTTCCACCATCTGAGCCTCTTCCACCACCTTTACATCCACCATTACTACGCACACCCCCACCCATCATTGAACTCTCCACCATCTTAGCTTCTTTCACATCATTTATTTCTTTAAAATTTGTACTTAGAATAGTACTACATGCCACAAGAGTTGCTTTCTTAGGACTTGGTGAGTTTTGAAGGTCTATTTTAGCCAAGTTTTGGCTTAGACTTAAAAATGATATTGTTCTAGGAAGCTTAAGAGTATGTTCAAGATCAAGAGAAGACTCTTTGGAATTATAGAGTAACAATGAACTTAGAATTGGTGCAGAGGAGCTTCTAAGTAACATCTTGAAAAATAAACAAAGAAAATATTAAGGAGTTGTGCAATATTATATAAGAGCTAGCCAATGTAGATAGAGGGGTGAGGGTAGATATAGGAAGGTGAGAAAGAAGTGGTACAAATTGAAACAACCATGGAGAATACGGCTAAATACTTAAATGTGAAAGAAAGGTACTTTGTTAAGAAGAAAGGGAAAGAGAAACATTGAGAAACTAATTGATTGAGAGTGAGGGTTAATTTGTTAACCCTACCATAATGACATCAAGTAAATTTAAGAAACAAGTTGGTATGTATATTATCGTTGCTTTGATTGTAACAATAAAGTGTGTTTCTGAGCTAGTTACGAAAGAAGTTAAAAGGTCAGAGTTCGAACTCTAATAAATGAAAAAAAAATATTAACATGACTAAGTGTCTATAAAAAGTGTATTTTGTGTATTGGGGAATACGTTCTAGATAGAATAAGCTATAAAGACAAAGCAAACCAACAAAATGTTTAAAGTTCAATCAGTCTCAAAGTGAGGCATCATGAGCAAGGTGCATGTCAGGGTATGAATCATACCTTATGATGGTTAAATGAGTTTCCCAAAATACAATTAAAATGCTAGAGGCGGTGGTGCGATAATGGTGTATAGTGTGAAGCGGCCGAGAAAAAAGAGCAAGACAACATAAACACAATAGATGACGAAATTATCAAAATAAAAGTGTGTGGATCCCCCAGAGCTGCTGCACTGTGCAGCTGCTATAGGGGATTCAAGTCTGAAATAATATTTTGACAATAGGAATCCATTTTTTTACAAACAATTTTTAACAAAAGTACAAAGCGTATTTCAGATTAGAAATAATACACAAATATTCAAGCGAAGTTAATACCAACCTAAATATTTTAAAGCAACTCTCCAACATTCTTTATAAATAAATTAATCACATCCAAGACACCATCTTTACATTTGTTACAACATTAACATCACTTCATACAAAATACTCCATCTTCTTCAAGGGAGTATTAAATGAACAACCATATATGGTACAAGACATCATTACATAATAGATTAGCTCATTACATAATGTGATGTCCAACCCTGCATAAACAACGTGCACAAAGTACAAGCCTGACTATGAATATTGCAATGCATGAAATGGAGGGACCTACATCGCAGTTTTTGTGTGTTGTGAGTTGCAAAATTGGACGGCCCCAAATTAGTTTGACACAAGTGCAATCACCATCTTGACTTAGCCTTCCACAAGTGAGGCCAACAATATAGCCTCACCTGCTCAAGGAACCATGGGCATATTTTGTTGGCATATAACATTTTCTAATAATGGAGCATGTAACAATTGCTAAAGGTTGGAAAGTGGAAAGCGACTTAAAGAGATTTTAATTTGATATTCTAATAATCATATATAAAAGCAAAAATATAATAGAATATACAATGAGGGTTGGATCTAACAGAAGATGTTAGTCTCTCGATCACAATGGTTCATAAATGTCGTGAAATCGAATATTTCATTGTAACTGCAATTGCAAATTCACACGATTTCATGCCTGAATTTATTGTAATTGTCGATTTGAAATCGAATAGTTCAAATTATACAGTCAACTTTATATAGTTAAATGATTTCAATTGTTGATTTAAATGGTTGTAACCGAGTCATGCAATTACAACACGAATCTAAATTGACTATGTGAGTGTGAGAGAGAAAATCAAGATTTATAGAAGAAAAAAAAGCAAGAGAAACGATCCTCTTTGCCGTCTAGATTTTTAGCACAACCTTAAAGAAAATGTTAACTAGTGTCATTGAGTCACTAATTAAGGAATTAAATATGGTAAAAGAGTCTTGAAATTTTTTGTAGACAACTTTTTAAAAATATAAAAAATATTCTTTTCAATACAATATTTACTCTTTTTGATTTCCTTAACTAGTGATTAATTAAATTATTAATTTAATAATAAACTTCAACTTGTATCATTACATTTCAACAAAACTCATTTATTTTGACACTCCTACAATTTATTCAGTAGGATCCGCAAAAAAGTGGTGAGTGTGTTTGTGTGAGAGAGAATGTATGTAAACAATGAATAAACTGAGAAACTATATAAAAATATGAACAATAAATACCACATTTACATGTCAACCTAATAATCTAAAACTAGTACAAATTACAACTTAGTAACAGTAATCAGTAGTAGTTTCTTTTCTTATATAAGATAGAACATAGAAGATAGATGAAGATATCAAACTGTGTTTTGTTAGACGTATAATATATAAATAAATAAATAAATTATGTTCACTCCAAGAAAAATGGCACATTTCTTCGACTCAAACAAAACAAAGAAAAGTACTATGAAAGAAAACTTAGTTTCAACTTTCAAGTTTCAACATACTACCAATCAACCATTCAATTATTATGGTTTTCATGTTTTAAGGTAAACATAAATATAAGATTACTACGAAAGAAAACACTAATCCATTCAAAAAGAGAGAAGAAAAACAATAACAAAAGAGTTCAATTACTATATATACATTGACAGTATAAACATGTGATTCTATAAAATGGGGACTCTCTTCCCAACCACTAACTAATTGCTTATGGTGTGTGAGTCCCTTGCCACTCAAACAAACCACATTTTGGTGTTCATAAACTACCTTTGACTCGACTATAGCATGTAAAATATGTTAGAGAAGAAATTTTATGGAGAAACAGAACATTCATTCAACATATTAATTTCAATTATTTTTGCTTTGCTTTATAATTTTGTCCTCCTAACTTATAATAATTCAATAAATATATACAAATTAAATGCTTACTATTTTATTTTCTAAATCTTGATCCCTTGTTTGGTCTATTCCTTCCATCCCATGCAGAAGCCCAAAAGAATAGAGACATCCAGAAAAGAACAGCAAAGAAGATCTGTACTCTATCTTGAAATTTTGACAAAGATGCAGTAACATCTGTTCCTCAAAAGAAAAAGTGTCTTGTCAATACCGAAAGTTGCAACTTGCTATAGAAGCATAAACACCATATTATAACATGACTCATAGAATTTGGGAATAATTACCCAAGGACATTGTAGCATTGAATAAAAATGAAGGAGTTATGCAAATAAGTATTTATTACCCAAGGCATATAATATGTGTGACCTGAGTCTAGAACTATGTAGCACCAACACTTCCCATTGAACAAGTGTCTGGTGTTTGACACTTTTTGATATTTGACACGAACATGATACTAACATAAGTGTCGACATGTCAGTGTTGTGTCAAGTGTCAGTTCTTTATAGTCCCGAATACCAAAATGTAACTGAATAAAGATTAACAGTCAAGAGAATACAAATGAAGTTGAAAAACATGTGGTTTTTAGAAGATAGAAATGAAAAACTAACCATATATAAATAATTTTATGCTACACCAAACAAGAGACATGGTTGTCAAATAGCGGCTATAGCGTAGCTGAGATTGAACAAATTGCTATTGTTCTACAATTCTCTATTTGTTATGAATTGTTGTCAAATATAGCGTAGCGGATATAGTGACACAATATCACTGAAGCATAGCAGAATTTGAAGAAACCACTATTTGTGATCCACAATAGACAGCACTAACAAGAGATCATTTCAAATAAATTTTTGTATCACAACACAAACTGATTTTGTCTTGGTTGGTTTCGGTTTTTGCATCTACAGATGTGGCAAGTTTGATGTTCACTTTAAGAATTGAAGCCAAATAATTATTCTCAAAAAATAATAGTCATTTTACATTTATATACACCATATCTGTTAAACATTTCAAAAATGTCATGTTAATTTCGGTTTTTTCCTCTTTACAAATCCTAAAAAGGGAACAATAAGATACAGAAAAAACATTTTCTACAGGAATTTACAACCGACCTAACATCATAATAATTCAAAATTATTCCATTCCATGGACCTAAACCAAACTCCACCTTCAACTTCATCTTAATTCTTAGGCAGGTTCTACTTGTTAGAACAAAATGATCAATCAACACAACTTGATTGGGTTAACACTTTATGAAAGGAATATAGAATGAGCAAGTTCTAATTTTCATTAAGAGGGTGAAGTGTTTATATATACACTATCAATAAGTCCGACATCGGTTAGAACAAGTTTGCAACCGAAAGAAACTAACTCAACAAACTGTTTTTTATTCTCTACAAACTGGATTACAAACTTCTAACACTACTACGGACCATTTTGATAAGGTTGAAATATGAGTTTAGTCCCTGCAATTATAGTTTTTCATTTTATTTTAGTCCCCGTAAGTTTTTTGTTTAGACTCAGTTGTTGCAAATTCAAAAACTATTGTTTTTAATCCCAAACATCAGCTTATTAGGTCACGTTGCATGATTATATTTGCAGGGACTAAAAACGGTAGTTTTTGAATTTGCAGGGATTAAACCAAAACAAAGTCGAGTTTTGAAGCACTCATATTCATTTTCCATGTTTCACAGTTCATTTAATTCACTGTCTTACTCGATAGAATGATGAGGACCACAAGTTTTTCTACTATCTGTGAATACTGTGAGTTGCAGTTAAAGTTTCAAGTGATGATTTTTATGTGTGGTCTAAGTAGAACTTTCCTAATTCTTATCCCTTTCAATTTCAACCAAATAAGAAACTTCAATTATTACACAAACTATTCTAATTCTTTAAAATTATTACACAACCTATTCTAATTCTTGTTTCTAAACAGAACATAAGGGGGAATATTTTTTGATAGAACTAAGGTTGTGTGCACATATCCTATATGAAGCACAGAAACGGACACTAAGACATCGACACCGATAATAATTTAAAAAATTGACATAATTCAGTGCAATCACATGTGTCGGTGTCCGACACATCGCGGGTGTCCAGCATGAGGACATGTCTAATATGAAGAGTGTTCGTGTTTCATAGCAGATACTAGCATACAAACATATAAACAAAATAAAGTTAACATAGAGTATGGAATTAAAGAATTTACTTTGCAGCTGTGTTGAATCTTTTCCCGGAGGCGGGTCAGAGTTATGTGGAGGAGGAGGATCCGGCGCGGCAGCGCGGCAGCGAAGAGGACGGAGGGAAGTGGAGGAAAAAGTAAGAGGTTTAAATGGACGGTGAGGATGGATTGAGAAGATTGGAGAAGGAGAGAGAGTGGAGAAGAATCGTGGAAAATTGAGAAGTGCCATTTTGAGGCATTTCATTTCATTTCAGGTTTCAAAACCAAAAATGAAATGAATGACACAGATTCCGTTTCGTTTATGAATTCATGATTTTTGTCTTTGTCTTTTGTTTGATTTTTTGTTTTCAGTTTTGTTTTCTGTGCTGTTGGGTAAGTAAATGTTTGGACTCAATTCCAAAATTTATGGCCCAATATTCTCTGGCTCGCCTTGGAATGGGCTAATACACTAGTCCAAACATATTATTATTCCGACAAAAAAAATTAAAATATTATGTGTTTGTAGAGATATTTCTTTTTTACTATAATAAAAAGATGCAGTATTCATTAAAGTTGGTAGAGTACATTATATTAATAACATAAAACGATTTACTCATTCATATAAATAATGTGATAAAATTAAAATGACTAGAATATTTATGCCTACAAATATCGTGATTATAGAGATATATTATTATATGTATTAGTAAATATATTAAAAGAAATTATTTTTAGTTGTATTAATCTTAATGGTTTTTTTACTCGATATTAATAAAAATTGTTTTGAATATTTTTTGTGCTAACATTCCTACTTTCAGATAAAGGGGGTGATGGTAGTTGAATTGAGAGGTAAGTAAAAATTAATAAAAAAATTATTTGTCTCATGAATTAAACTCAATTTCTATCAAACAATTTGTTCTCGGTAAAATTTCATTAACTATTAAAGCATAATGACTTGGGTAAAATAATTTTTTATAGATACATCATTTTCAATAGTTCTATATAAAATATAACTGTTGGAAATTTTTTTACTTTTTTGGGGCACATCAAAAAAATTTATTAGATTAAGAGTAACTTTTTTTTTACTAAATAGATTAATTAAGAGTAACTTAAATACTTAAAATAATGTTGAATAGAGATGTAACTTGAGTTTATTTGTATTTTTTCCATATTGTGATGGTACAATCTCAAAGCTTACTTTTTTTTAGCAGTTTTAACCACTTAATATTTTTGTACAGCGAAGTACCAAATGCTTAGGTCTCCAAGAGGCCTACGGGGCATTACGAGATAAAAAGCTTGTCATGGGTCAAGACCAGAGAACTAAAAGTACACTTGGAGCAACAGATCACTCATAGGCAGGGTCGAGGCAAAGGCAGCACGTCACAAAAGTTCTCATCTTAATCTTACCAGCGCTATATCTTGGGTGCGCGATATGGTGGGACTGTCTAGCATAGAGACCCCCTTTTATATAGAAATTACGTAGAAATTTGTCAAGTAGCCTAGGAGTTAGAAATTTGTGATTAAGTGAGATGACTAGAGTTCGAATACTGACCCATGCATATATAATCTACTAATATCCTATCAATTGACCTAAACTCACAGGACTGCCTGATAATTTTTCTATTAAATTAAATTAAGAAAATACAAAAAACCAAGACATACACAAGAGAGTGAATGAAAAATTCCTACTAGGGAAGGAAAAAAACATCCTTTTCACAATCTTTCTAAACTATGGACCCTATGGGCTATGATCGACCGCAGCCTCAATATCTGTTGATATTTTCCTATATATGGGCCCCGTGGCCCACTCTCTCCAGCTTCTCTTTTAGGTAGCTGCAGTAAAGGAAATATACATAGACCAAGAATCTACCAAAAATACAATACATGAACAAGAAATGTCGACAAAAAGAAACAAAAAATAAAATGAAAATATGGAATTACTCAAATATGAAAAAGAAGGAAAAAATTAGTTATATTGCAAATCAATATGAAATTGGATAAAACTGGATAAAAATGATTCGTGTTATTATTTCATCTAACTGCTCTTGAATACCAACTTCATTTTCTATTAGGAGTATTTTAATTAAATCGATATCAATTAAAACATTATCATGAATTATATTAATTAATTTCTACTTGGAAAATGATGGTTCAAATGGTTAACATTTTAAAATATTGAAGTATGGTCCACATTATAATGGAGAGGGTAAGTGGTAAATAGTAGAGTAGCCAGGCACTGAAAAGACTAGACAATGAAAAGGATAGTAAGGGTGTTGTACCATGTACGGTAATGATGTGATAGTAATAGTAGTATTATTAATCTGAAACAGTTTCATCGTGCATGTGCAAGTTTAAGCATGGGAAAGAAAGAAAGAAAGAAGTTCCTGAAACAGTTTCACCTTGTAGTATAGTATGTACTTTCCACTTTGCCTTCTTTATCCGTACGTACACCTAAGATCAGATCACATTGCTCCAATTTAGAATCTTGGCCATTCAATTACTACTGCTCCATTAATTTATGTTAGTTAATACAACTTAGTTCCTAATTTTAAGTTAACGCAACCTGGTGCATTAATAAGAGGCACAAGTTATGGTGAATAAGCATGCACCGTGCATAAACATCTAAAATTATTTAGCGCACCTCCTAGATTTCTAGTGCACTACCAGATTGATTAGCGCAACACTCAAATTTTTAGGGGGTGTGCTAGAAATTTGGAGAGGTGCGCTAAGCAATTTAGGGAGTGCGCTAAGTAATCTGAAGGGTGCATTAAGCAATTTTTATTATTTATGCACGGTGCATAAGGAAAAAGCTTATGCACCATAACCACTCCCGAGGACTAAGCCCATAACTCATTGTCACATTGATCGTCGAATATATTAACATTACAAGTACATTTATAAATATATCTTTTACAGTATTATTCATTTTAATATTCAAATATGTTTTTAGGTGGTTAATTTAACCCTCAAATTTAATTTTTTGGTATTTATAAAATTAATAACAAAATACAAGTATTTAAGATGTTGTAATTATTGATATAGCTTCAATTATGCTAGAATAGGCGTAGGCAAATATCAAAAATAAATTTGAGGCTATTAAAATATTAAAAAAAATTCTACTATAAAAAATATAGTGACATAGACAAATATAAAAATATATATATATATATATATATATATATATATATATATATATATATATATATATATATATATATATAGTTTTATTTGCTGATATAGCTTCAATTCTGCTAGAATAGTTAGGATTAGGAACCTTTTAGTTAGTTATGGATCATAAAGAATTAGACCCTTTGATTATCATTCTTCTACTATGAGACTTCAATTTTTTCCCAATAATTCTTTAACTATGGATATAACCCTTGAATTCTTTGGACTCATTCACACACCTCATGATCCGTGACATTGTGAAGAACTGTGGATGCACATGATCCGCAGACAAATATTTCTTTTGGTAACATAACATCCAATTTTATAGAATGAATTTAATCAAGCAAGACACGAATGAGAAGATATCTTCCAAAATATCATTATAGATGAGAATGTATCTTATGAAATGAAACTTGATTTTGGAAGATATCTTTTAAAATGTTTAAAAACTACTAATGGAATGTTAGGATCTGAAATTTGAGGAGCTAGATACCATTTTTTTTAGGGTCATGTTAATTTGTGCCCTTAGGGCACATGATAATCTATCTTAAAGTAGAAATTTACATTTAATAGCAGAAGAGAATTTAATATTTAAAAGGTACAATTCACAAGTTACAAAAGAATATTACTATATTTGTATTCTTAACATGTGCCTTAAGGGCACATGTTAGCATTTCTCTTTTTTTTATAAAGAAAAACCACCTTTAAAAATGCACTTGTCATAATTCGTAAGACGAGTTTACCTTATCTCAAATAAAAGAAGAAGAGTTAAGTTTATTTACCTATTATTTTAAACTATTTTTACAAGAGTAAAAAATTTAGATATATAAGCTATAGCAAACTTAGGTGCTTAACCAACTTAATGATTTAAGAGAATAATTTTGGCAAACTTATCTCAAAATAGACATCTTCTTCAGATCTGACATCATGTTGGATGATGCATTGTTGTTACAGTCTTCATCACAGATGATATACAGACAGAACCATTATATACTCTGTTTAAACCCCCACAAACATGTATCAATCACAAAACACACTTTGGTAATTAATTTAACTTTTTCAGTGTGCCCCCTCCATCTTGATAAATCAGCAATTTTCGAAAACTACCAACCTTCGCGTCCTGAAAAAGGAAAATGAATAACTATTGCTTAATAGTGTGTGTATAGTGTAGTAGTAGTAGTAAATTTGGGTTCAAAAATCGATCACTGCAAAAAAAACATCAGGCGAAGAAGTGGCTTGATTCTCTTTTATAAAAAGAAGGTAATTTGTGTATATTAAGTATTCTTTTTTTTTTTGGCAAATATTAAGTTATTTTATATTAGCATATTTGTCTAAATAAAATCAACTCTTATTATTTATAAACTCATTTCAAACTTTATATATTTCTTTTGTGTTGTACTTTTGCTTTTTCAATACACTTGCGATAGAAAACAAATTCTACGCAGTAACTATGTTAAAATTGTAACTGTTTTTAACTTTTCAATTTTGTAGTCTGGTCCTCCAAATCAAACGCACACTTAATATGCGACTTTGAATAGATAGACCTTGATACTATAATGTTCGAGTTATTGAATCCCTATAAAATTGTATATCACGAGATACATTCTTTAGAGTTTTTTAAATACACTCTCTCACGACTCATACTATTAGGTTAATTTAAGAGGTGCGTGAATATATAATTGATAGATGGCCAAAATTGGTAGACTCTAATACTATATTTAAGTTTTACATTGATCCTACACATTATAATTAGAGTCAAAGATATTACTCTATAAAATGGCTTAGTGATTTGTACCCTTTCATGCATTTAGTTCATAGATACTTTCCTCGGCCTAAAATATAACCAGGCATGGTAACATGGCGGGTTAGAGATAATTTGCCTTCTCCATCCCCAAACTCGAAAAGGTTTGGGCATCCCCATTCTCGCACCGATTCTCAACGAGGGTGTAAAATATAACCCAACTCTATATCTGATTGGGCTTGGGTATTTCCATCTCGCCCTATTAATAAATGGATTCAAATAAATAAAATTAATTTTATCATTGAAATCAATACAATAAATCTTATATTCAAAAAGTATTCAAAACTCAAATAGAACACTTAAAATAAGAGGGAATATCAACCAGTTAAACTCAGTCAAGAATGTGTTTAATTATGTATAAATATATTCTCCAAATTCCCAAAAAGGATCGAATTAATCAACAAATACATTTTCACTGTGTGAATTTCATACTTGATTGGTGAAAAACAAGCCATGGAATCAGAACACTGTCTCTCATACAGGAAACATATCCCTTCACTTTGTCAAACACATTTAAAATCTCTTCTTCATTATTTTCCTCATTATAACTTTTCCTCATTATTTTCTCAATCAACAAACTCTTCATTACTGTTACTTGCATCAATCACACTTATGGCTACACCTGATAGATCCTATCATCTACATGGACTCAAACTTGCAACAATAATCATCATCACTGTGCTTTTCATCTTTTTCTTCTCCATGCTATTTTCCATATCAGGTAAAATCCTATCACCAACCTTATAACATATTCAAGCTAAACATAACTGTTTCAATCTTCTGTTGAGAATTCATTCTATAAATCCAAATAGTTATTTTTATTCATAGTTGTTTCTTTTCTCTCTATATATATCCTCTGTTTTAAATTCTAAACTTTTCTCTCTTATTCTTTTAGTATGAATTGTCAACTCCTATTTTGGAACAGAAAATTCATCTTTAAATTTATTGCTAAGTGTTCTAGGTACTATTCTTTCTGGCCTACAATGAGTGATACTGTGATAGGGTTGAAAAAAAAAGTTGTATGAAAATGAATGACAATTTTAATTTTGAATGTAATATCAATTACATGTTCTAATTATACTCTAATCAATAATACATGCGTTACTTCCAATTAAATAAAAAAAAATCACTCTACATTTTTAAGTCATGGTGAATACATTAATATTTAATAAAAATATATAATTCGGTAAAGTTAATATTTTATTTCTTTCATTTATAACATTTACTTAATATTGTGAAATAAGTAGATGTGTGTTGTCCCGTTAGTTTAACTTAATTGGTAAGACATTGCATTATATTTATAGGAAGCCGATGTTCGGTCATCTCACTTATCTACCTTAAAGGTGAAATTTCTAGCCATATTAGACTATTTCTAGCCACTATTCTTTCTAACAAAGTGTCACTTTGGGAAAATATTTTTAATTGATTATTTACATGTACAAATTACATTTTTATAGAGAGATAAAAATGTTTTTATATTTTTTTGACAAAAGAAAAATGTTTTTATTGAAATCCCATGATCAAATACCAATGAATTCATGACATCATAAATGAAAAGTAGAATATATTAAGAGTGATGTAAAAATATTAATTAGAGGGAACAATTAACAAAAGTAGTTTATATTGAATTGAAAATTAAAATATTTTTCATTTTATGACAATTTTTTTTTATAAATGGGCCACTCATGAAATATTGCAAACACATCAATATTTAATAAGGATATAATTTAGTAAAATTATCTTTATCTTTCTTCTTATGTATATATTTTCCTTTGTACAAGCTTAAGTGTGTATATGCTTTAGCAGGTGGATCAATGGTGATGGAGAGAAATAAGAGTTTGAAAGAAAGGAAAATGATAGGGTCAGAGCCTCCTTCTTGTTTAAACAAATGCTTGAATTGTAGGCCTTGCATAGCAACTTTGGTAGTCCCAAATAAACAAAAATTAAATAAGAGTTTCAAAGTGTTATCTCGTGGGGATCAAGATGATACATATTATCATCTTGCATGGAAATGTAGTTGTGGAAATAAGCTCTTTCAACCTTAAGTGATTATTGCTAGCTAGCATCACTATTTATCACCATATATTAATTATTCCTACATCATATATATGATTAATTAGTAGAGAGGTCATGAGGTTAAATTTAACTTTTTAAGTCTATCCACTTTTGAGATATATATATATAACATACATATTTTAATGTTGAGAAGCTTATTGTTTCAAAATGAATTTATATCTTTATACGGAAATGTGAATTAGTATTTATGTATTAAGATAATTATATACGTTGAAGTAATATATATATTTTTTCTTCAAATAAATGAACAAGTTTGATCAATTTTGAGCCTTAAAATAATGCAATATAGATTTTTGGTAAATCTAACCAAACAAGGAGAAGGCCGTATCTAGGCATGGCAAAATAACCCAAACCCGCGGGTACCCGTCCGCCCCGCCCCGATTTTGACGGGGAAAAACCCGAGTTGACTGGGTTTGGGTTCGGGTTTGGGTTTTCCCCGATTTTAAAAGTTGGGGTTGGGGCGGGTAATGGGGATATTGATACCCACCCCGAATCCGTCCCCGAACCCGCCCCGTTTATATCGAATTACATTTTATCCTTTATAAATTAGAAACCCTTGAACAAACTTTAGATTACATTCATATTTTATTTTTTTTAGATTATTACATTCATATTTTTAAGTTGAGTATTAATCAATATATTTTATTTATTTATTTTCTATGTATAAATATTGTTGAAACAAATTTTTTTTTTACTTTTAACTATTTTTTTTAATAAAAAAACAACAAAATACAACTAAAATTTATATGGAAATAAAGTGGAATGGGGAAACCCGAACCCCACGGGGATACCCGAACCCCGTTGGGTATGGGTTTGGGGTTTTAGATTTCATCCCCGTTAAGAATTGGGACGGGTTTGGGGATACCCGAACTTTATGGGTTTGGGTTTGGGGATAGCAAAATCCGTCCCCGACCCGCCTCATTGCCATGCCTAGCCGTATCTCGTTCCTGTCCACATAGTTGAGGACAATAATGCAAGTACTTGAGTCTTGAGAGTTAAGTCATGTTCAGAAGAGTGGGGCCAGGGGATCATAAAACATCGAACATCATATATTTCTATTCTTCAAACGCCCCTCTTCTTCAAACTAGTGTATGTTTGATTTTATGATTAAAAAAAAATCGAGTTGGTTTTGGACCATTGAGTTGTGAACCTCGTTATGAAGAAGGGGTGATACCTAAATACACTTTAACGATTAAGTGAGTAAGTGTCAAATGTAAGAGATATTTAGAATTTAAATGTTGCATATTTGGCCTAGACTACAAGTTAGGCTTTTATAGACAACAAATTGGATTTTAGGGACTTTCAAGAGTGAGATTTAACAGCCTGTATTACGTTGTGATTCAATCTAGAGCGTGCTCATTATATGGTTCGTGCAACTTCGTTTAGTTCGGGTGACACAATCCAGTTCGTGAATGGATCTTGACTCAATCCGAAACACATGTTAAAATTAATTTTAACCAAATAGTCCATTTATATTTTGTCAATTTTCATTACTAATTTTATTTCATAATTACAAATATTTAAATAAGTGGTAAGAAAATTTAGATTAATAATGCTCATTGATATTAAAACAATTTTTAATTTGTTTTGCATTGATTTGCCGACCCATTTTAAGGCCCAAGCTGACTGTGGATCCACTCAGATTTCCTGTACTGTTCACTGAATCATCTATGACTTCATCACTTTTTCTCTATGAATTTGTTGTTTATTTTCCTCAATAAAAACTGGAAGAAAATTACGGTTGCTATCATATGGGTTACTCGCGCGTCCTACGAAATGATCAAAGTACCCTTCCGTGGCTTAAGTCACCGATGAAAGAAAAATAAAAAAATTTAAAAATGTCTTTCACTATTTAAGTAGCAGACGTTATAATTGTAGGGTGTTTTTGAGGTATTCGCTACTTAAGTAACATACATGAATATTTTGATCATTTCATAGGGCGTGTCCCATAATCTATAGGGTGGAAAAAGTACATGTCAACTTGAATGGTACCTAGTAAGTCAATTAGTCAAATAACATATAGGAGATGGATAAAATTCTACTGTCCCGTAAGTATAGTCCATAGTGCAATATTACTCGTATTTGCAACAATTGAAATTCGAACTCTGAATTTTATTGACTTAAAATGTGGGTTAAATTGGACAATTAATCGCTTAACTTATTTATTGGTTATATTGGTCCTTTAACTAATTAATTAAAGTTACAAATTGGTCCCTTAACTAATTAACGTCATAATTGATCTCTTAACTTTAATTATGTTAATTAGTCATACTGGTCCTTTTTAGCAGGTTAATAGTGTATTTATCTTCCTTTATAATATTACTTATAAATAAATCATTTATGCATTCATATATTGAATAATAGAAAGTAAAATTAATGTTTTTTTATAAAAACTAACGAAAATGACCAATATGACAAACAAAATTAAAGCTAGGGGACCAATTTGTAACATTAATTAGTTAAAACATCAATATGAAACCAATAAATAAGTTAAGGAACCAATTGTCCAATTTAGCCTAAAAAGTCTACTTTTTAAAAAGAAACTCCAACATACAAGAAGAAAGTACATAAAATTATTTGAAGTGAATTCAAGATATCCAAAATATTTTTATAAATTAATGTAACAAACTTAATTTTTAAAATGTAATAGCATACTAATAATTGTAGAATTGAATTTATAAAAAAAAAATCGTAGAATAGCTTAGCATTATTTACGAAACAAATTTTTTTTTGACAATATTTTATGAAACAATTTATTCATGCAATATAACTTTATTTATTTCTCTATTATTAGGTTCGAAACTACAAACAAGTCACAAACTTGACAACACAAATCCATCTCACACTCTTGTAGAAATTCTCTTAGGACCTATCACTCTACATTCACATGCTTAACATCTTTTTTAGGCTTCTCACTCCTAGGAATAGTAACAATTAAGACACCATCCTTTAACTCAGCCTTAATTTCATCAACCTTAGCATCATCAGGCAAAACCAAACTAGTATTATAGTAACCATAAGATGACCAATATTCATGATTATCATCATCATTATCCCTTGATTCTTCTTTCTCTTCTTTGTGCTCTCCCTTAATAGTTAACACTCCATCACCAATTGTTATCTTCACATCCTCTTTAGGGATCCCTGGCATTTCATACTTTAGTTTATAATGGTTGTCACTTTCTTTCACATGTCCACTTAATGACCATGGTGTTAAATTCATGTTTTCAAATAGTTTGTTGATGTTCTGAGTTGCTTGCATTAGTGCATTTCCAAGACCTGATGGAAATAACTCTGAAAAATCAACAAACAAAAATAAATGTGATTAATAAATAAACAAAAGTTGTATATGTTATTTAAGCATATCTTTGTAGAGAAAATAGTGCAATTTTCTAATATTTCGAGTTTAAAAATAAGAAAATATTCTATACTTCATCTGTATCTTAGTATAAAATTATTCACTCTGTCTAACAAAAAGTATCTCATTTTTCAACAAAAAAGAAAATCTCTTTTACAAGCTTTTCCTATCTCATCTCATAATATTTGTCATATTTAACCATTTTACACACATTAAAAAAATAAGTTAAATAAAAGAAAGAGAATTTTATCAATTTTACCAAATATGATAAAATATGACAATTTTAACAATTTATCTTTTGTTGTAATTCAACCGAATAAATATAAGATAGTAACAGACAAACAGACAACAAACTAAGTCGTTGCCATTTTTCAAATGACAAAATCAATCATTTTAAAAATAATGTCCATAATATAATTGAAGTTAATAAAAAAATCAATCCAGATACTGAGAATTCAGTTACTATCAATGAAAACTAATTCCTTTGACTAATGTTGAGAAGAGACAAGAAATATCTATGCGTGTTGAACAGGTTTGGGATGCGTGTTCATTTTAGTCACAGTAGTAAATAGTCTTGTATGTATGTACCAAAAGAATAAATAGTCTTGTATCGTGTGTAGTAACCTTGAAATTGAAATAATGTCAAACAAACATGCTATCGGGAAAATTTACACTCATTTTTTTGTTTCTTATTATAAATACTCCTATTTAAGATTACTTGGTTAAAAAGAAGGATAAAGCTCCCAATTGTCAAATAATTAGGTTTTCGATGTCTGTATTATTGAGTAGAGGAATTTGGTTTAAAAAAAGCAATGTTTGAAAGATTTGAAGTAGATTTCCTTTTAGTTTTGGAATTGAAATTTGACCTCATTTTCAATCTCACTAAAAATGAAGGTTATTTTTCTAAAGAGCCTATTGCCAAAATTTATGCGCAATGTAAAACAAAATTTGACTCGTGATTTGTAATGAGATGCAACATAGTGAGGGCAGCCGGGGAACATCCACGGTAGACTGGGCATATGCTACGATGAGGAAAATTATCAGGTTTGAACCTACCTCTAATATATCAAATATAGTATCTCGGTAGCATTTTACCATAAGTTGTACTTTCGGAACATGAAAGTTATTCTTTTAATGAGATTAAATTAGAATACAAAGATGAATTCAAATGATTAATGAACTTTAGTTAAAGTTGAATTGATAAAAGATACTTTAATTTGAACATTGACTAAGATATAATGTTCGACCAAGTTTTGTTTATCTTCTAATCGAGCTCTGAATTATCAGTATCATTTTCTTTGAAAATCGAACGATTAATTAATATAAAAAATATAGCAAGAGGGAGAAAAGTACCAAAAGGAGCAGGAAGAAAGTCACGATCATAGTCTCTAGAAAGCCATCTTCTACCCCTCCTCCTTGGGAACAACCTTGACTTCTTATCTTCTGAGATAGCTACTTCACTACCTTCAGATTTTCCCTTATCACCAACTGCAGTTGAAAACCTTGCTACCAACTCATTATTATTACTCAATCTGTTGCATTGCTTTTGCAATGACCCTGTTGATAATACCCTTTGCTGTAAATTTCTCAAAGCCAAACGTGCCAAAGCCATTTTGTTTATTACCTTAATCTTCAAGTAATGTTTTTTTGCTTATAATAATTGAAGGAGTTTAGACAGCTTAAATAAGGATTTATGTGCATGTTTATTTTGATTTGATTTGATGCTGGTAACTATGCATGCTTTGGATGCTTAGAGAAGGGTCTAAGATATTCGAGAACACACACATTGTTACATGATGATACGATTCAAAGAGTGTTCCAGAGAGAAAAAGAACAATTTACAAGAATCTTCTAAACATCTCTTTTTCTAGTGGGCCTTATTCAATTGGGCTTGCCTCAAATTAAGGCCTCTTTTTAATCCAAGGTTAAAATTTAGTATACCTTAATATCTCAAATGAAATTGCAACAAAAAAATAATTAAAGAATATGTATAATGTATTAATGTGAAGAGAATAAAGAATTTAATCAGTCAACAAATACTAACTCAATTTAAAAAATTTAAATTGTTAAACCCTGAATAAAGATGGCACCACCTTGCAAATTATGTATGTAAATTTTAGCAGTGTTTGTCACTTTGTCTATGATTTATGTAAATGTTTAAGTGACAATGATTTCACTGTTTGTTGATTATGTATTTTTATACAAACATTTCTAGAAAAATTTCTGAATCCAGGCTGATTTGTCTCATATTTTCATACTGCATCATCATAATATAATAATGAATTAATGATAACAATTAAATGCCATTTCATTAGAGAAGATGCACCACTCTTGTATGCCATTGTTAGTGATAGATAACAAATGGGAGGAAAAAAAAACTAGGTTTCCCTACCTAATTTTTATATCTACAATATAACCCAATTAAAAAAAGGAAAATGTTAACTAGTGTCTCTGGGACACTAGTTAAGAAGCTAAATAAGGTATGAATGTGTTGGAACTTGTGTAATCTACTTTTATAAATTATAAGTATAAAAAATGTTCTTTTCAATACAAAAATTACTTCTTTTACTATTCTTAACTAGTGACCAGGTAGCATGACCCTTAAAAAAGTACTCAAATATGAAATCAATGTCAAATAGTCATCTGACCACTCTTAATACCAATTAAAATAAGGTTTCCACTAAGACCCCCATAAAATTTTAAAAAAGCCAAGTTTGATGAATATGAAACCAAGTCAGAAATGATGTACTGTTTGACCATTTCCCTACCTAATTTTGGTCAAATTTAGCAGATAAGCATAGCAAATGGAAGTGCATCATCATGCAGTCAACAAAGAGAAATTTTCAAAACTTGCCTCTCGTGGAAACCAGGGCAATCAATTAAATAAAGTATAATACAATTATCTTAAAGCCTGCAGAGAGAAATTACACTCTTTGGCATGTAACGATTGATATACAAACTGCTACATACATATTCATTCCCCTTCCTCCTGTTCCTAAAGAAGCAAGAACTAAATATTATTTCATTGATCAAACAAACGAAACGGCACTTCCTCAACCTTCATCGGCTCAGTCATACAGGCCATCCTGTTCCCAAATGTCCACAAGAAAATCTACCATTTCCTATTTACCAATTTTGATATAAGCAAACAATCAGATCATCATTTTCAATCAAAATTGCATACATGGTTGTTCAGAAGTGAATAAACTATCAATTTTCTCCCAAAGTTATTACTCTTTCCAATTTAGTCCTTCAAGTATATGAAAATCTGTCATGTTAGTCCCTAAGATTTTAATTGCAGGGACTAGATTGATGGATTTTATATACTTTAGGGACTAATAATATTTATATACTTTAAGGACTAAAATGGAGAGTGATAATTTAGGGACTAAATTGATAGTTTACTCTTCAAAAGTTGATGCTTACAGCGAGAGGGATAGGCTGACGGAATGGCTTGTTGCTTGTCAGTAAACTTTCATATGTTGCATTCCAACTGCAAAGCCAAAAAAATTTGGCAAGGCACAGAGAATAAGTTCTGACAAGATAGAGATAGACACACAAGTTCACATCTTATCAACTAATTAGATTAGTTTCACAACATGCCGCACTAACATACAAATAACTTAAAGAAAATGTATAACAGCCTAACCACAAGTTCACAATGTCTTTGATACAAAATTCAGACATGAGATAGAGAGTAATAGAAGCATACAGAAAAATGGATTTCAGTAATCTCAGCACAAACAAAATTACAGAAATAAGAAGCTTCCAATAGAATTAATCCAACAGCAAGGATGTTATTCACCTCAATTTAGGTTCTCGCAATTGTTGTGTTCGACTCTCGGGCTTTTTATTTCCAACCCAACGCTGCCGGGTCTGATTCCATAAAATTAGACCTGCAGCCAAAATTATGTCGCATAACTTAATATTGGGACATCAACAATCAACGGAACATAAATGAGACAACAATATGCAAAACTGAGCAAGCAATTTCCATGAAACCAACATGAAATCAGAAAGAAAATTCAATGGGAAAATTCACATGAATAGGAAAAGAAATGACAATTAGCCACATTTCACAAATGCATGTGTGGTCAAAAGACATTATTTGATATTTCAATATAAACTAAACTGAACCAACGTATGATACCATGTCGCTCAAACCCTCTGCCCTTCCATCTCTTCCCTAAAACCCCTCCTTTCCTTTCACTCCAAAACAAACCCAAAAGGATAAACTGAAATGTAAAGTAACTACATTACCAAGACATCAGCTTAAACATTATCATTGTTCACAACACTCCGCCCAAATGAGCATATACACATTATATTATAGCTTAAAGGAGAGCATAGTCGCTTTCAGTTACCACTATTCAAGCTCATATCATTCCCTTTTCTTTTCTTTTTTTAAAATTGCAGAACATACTACAAATTCAAAATATGTAATGCTTGTTTAGTAAATTATCTGCACAACAAAAGCAAAGAAGAATACCATGATTTACAAATTCAGATGGGTTGTTCGAAGAACTGCCATGAGGAGCTACAGCTTGGTTATTTAGACTTGTTGAAGATATACTCCCTTGTGATTGAACAATACTATTGTCCATATCATGCGTGCTGGTGGTCCAGAAATCTTCTGATGTACTAGGTTTCTCCACTGCCTTACTTTGTTTTGTCAACCCTTTTGTTGATGGTCCTTCCACAGTAGTAACTAGTGCGGGCCTTTTATAGCATCCAACACAACCACTGCTCTGTTACAAATCACATTAATTTCTGTTATGAACCACATTATTATAATTGAATACAATTTCCTAAAACAACCAGCACCATAATCCAAACACATCAATTTCTTAGCTGCAAACTGATTAAACATACACTGCAATCTAATCACTTTATTGAGTGTTTGGTTCTGTGGCGACTAAAATTGATTTTGAATGAATTGATGTAAAATGATTAATGTTTAGCTAAATAAATTAATATAAAAGTGAGTTAACCAATATATTCAAAGCTAAAAAATCAATTGTAAACAAAAAAGCTTGTGATGGTAGCTTCAAGTTAGAATCAATTCTGATGACAAAATCAATTCTACACGAGAATATTCAAAGATGTCAAAACCAACTCTAATCAATTTTGCGACCTCCAAAATTGGAACCAAACATATTAATTCCCAAAACAGAAATGCAGTTATTGGATTCCATAAAAACCCATCTTCTTGAATAGAATCAATTTCATGAATTTTCTATAATACCATGTAAATCAAGAGAGAAAAAAAATACAAAGAATTAAAATGATTATTATTATTATCAATCAATATCAAGATAGGAGAAAACATAGAAACCCATAAAGATATAAAAGGCAATTGAATTAAAAAACGCAAAAAGAAATAAACTTTATAAAGTTATTATGATGATTAGATTCAGAAAACGTACCCCATATGCATGTAGTGTCTGAAACACCCCCAAAATACAAAACCCTAATCAAATTAGATCTGCCACAGATGAAATTGAAGAGGACGAAATCCAATTCCAAAGAAATCCTAACAATTCAACAAAAGAAACTTCAAAATGATGAAAAAGAAAATATGTAAAATTGTGAAATGAAAAGAAAAAGAAGAAGAAAAAGGAACCTTTGTTTGGGATGATAGTGTCGGTGTTGTTGCGTGAAACTGATAGCTCTCCCTTCTCAGTTCTGATGTGCAGAGATACGCACGCAGAAGAGATGGGATTGCTTTTGGATTCTTCTTCTTCTTCTCCTTTAGAGACTTCTTTCTACTCTCTCTCTCTCTCAAAACCAAAAAAGAATAAAATATTGCAAGTTGGTGCTATTTTTAACCACCATACTTAAATTATTATTTTTTTTGTTACAACACTTTAATTATTTAACTTCATCTCTACTATATTAATATAGAGATAATTTTTTCCTTGAAAAAAGAGATTAATTTTTATTTTATTTTACAATAGTGTTAGTGACAATCGAATGCTTCATGCATACTATCTAAATTTTCACTATTAGACTATAAACATAGTGACTTGAAGAGATTAATTATTATTTATGATAAAAATGTAAAATATTATATTACACTAATAATAGTCAAAATTAGAGATCAATTATTGAAGTCTATGTGAGCATAGTTCAGTTGGTAAAAATATTGCATTTAATGTATATGATCAAGATTCGAATTCTTATTACTTTCATTTATTCACTTAAAATAGACAATTGTTTACCTTTTTATATTTGTCGAATAATTTATGCATTTGGTAAATAAATCAAAAACATCAATTAATTTAATAAATCTAGAAATATGAAGTGTCTCTTATAAAAAAAAATATGATTAATAAAACACATATGGTCACACCGTAACACTTATTTTGAGATGGAGAGAATATATAATAAATTGATTGAATAAATGTATAAAAAAATTTACATGTAGATTTATTTATTTCTTAAAAATATGTCAAAAAATTTCTTAAAAATATGAAAGATATTTCTGTTTAAATAAATGTAAGTTTAATTAAAGTTATTTAATTTATTTTTTTTTGGTGCAAAAAGTTATTTAATTTTGTGAAAAAAAGTTATTTAATGATGCATTATTGATGGATTAGTTTTTTTTTGTTTTGACAATTATTAGATGGATTAGTTGGATTAGTTTTTTCCTTGTCAATTATTAAATGGATTAGTTTTTTTTTTTTGACAAGTATTAGATGGATTAGTTGGTGATTTGTTTTTGTGTATTGCATCTATGATAAATAAATAGAGAAATTAAGAATGTGCATTTTGTTGTTTGGTGTATCTTTCTCTACTACATGTCTATATCAATTTATTGAATAATTGATATATTTAATTTATATTACATCTAGATATATTAATGATTTAATGAATCTAAAAAGATAACGTCAATCGTCTCCTATAAAGAGAACGAAGAGAATATATCACTTAAAATTACACTCATCTTTAATCTTTTTAAATGACAGAAACACCTTTTTTTTATAAGCAAAAAATGAATTATAAGGAGTATAAGGGGTACTCAACCCTTACAATTCAAGGAAAATCACATTAGGTGCATTGAAGACAACCTAAAAGATTATTACACCAATCGGAAAAAGCAACATCAACATTATTTCTTACACGGCCAATAAACCAAAACCAAGACATATATTTAATTTCATATTTTAATTTCATATCAAATTCAAATAGATAGTACCTACATTTACAAAACTATGGTCTATAATTAATGTCTCAAAATTTGTAGAGTTATGGTTAAAAACTTGAATTGTTCTTTCTATAAAAAAATATCTTAAATTGTTCCGCTACTAATTAATTGATTTACCGCATCATCTGATTGCATATTGCATATTTATAGGAAATCTGTTTCAACTTAGGGTACAACTATTTCTTTTCTACTAAGGTAGAATGAATTTTGAGTGAAATGAATGATTGTAACAATGACGGCAACATGTTCATATTTACCGCAAGAGTTATGGGAGCACATCATCAAATTCTGCGACAACCCTTCTTTGAAGTCTCTCTCCGTCGTTTCTAAACAGTTTCTCTCTATCACCAATCGTCTCCAATTCTCTCTCACAATCACCGATGACACAATCCCTTTCCTTCCCCATCTCTTCCAAAGATTCCCCAACCTCACATCCCTCCGCATCACTCGCTTATATGGATACAATGATTTCGACATTGCAAATTGGTTGCGAGTTTTGTCAAAAAAGATGAAAAATTTAACATCTCTCACTTTATCCGAAGCATATTTTACCTATGAGAATCATATCCTCATTGATCATTGTTTCCCTTTACTCAAACAACTCAAAATAACCACTCATTCAAACAATTATAGTAGAGATATATGATCATGGTGATCATCTTGTTGGCACTTACTAAATTCCACAAAATTAATTTATCCGGTAATTAATTCCATCGATCGCCGATCTATTAGGAGAGAGTCTATAACATTGCCGCACCTAAAAGAAAGATGGCGGCAACAGCAGCCGTGTGTTCATATTTACCAGATGAGTTATGGGAGCCGATCATCAAATTCTTCCACGGCAACCACAGTACTTTCAAGTCTCTCTCCGTAGTCTCCAAACAGTTTCTCTCTATCACCAACCGTCTTTGATTCTCCGTCATAATCAAGGTTGAAACTATCCATTTCCTTCCTCGCCTCTTCCAAAGGTTCCCTAACCTCACGTCCCTCTCCATTGTTCTCTACTGCAACAAAGACATCTCCAACTCCAACTCCAACGCCATTCTTAATATACTCTCCACTGTCCCTCGTTTATCAGACATCAAATCGCTCAACTGGGTTATGACGTGCTCTGTCCAAAAAAATGAAAAATTTGACATCTCTGAAATGTGTGGCAATGGCTGCTTTAACAAGAATGATCTCTTCTTCATAGCTGATTGTTTGTATGTGCTGGGCCTTTGGGGGCTCAGATACTCAGATGGAGGATCTTTGCTAAAGAGGAGTAGTTTGCTTAGTTGTCGATTGCTTGTGGTGAGGAGACTAGCATTTGATGCTACTCCGTTTATTTTAGGTTTATTTATTATCTCGGATTGTAATAATAGATAGTGTAACACCGGGTGTGAGGTTAACACTATTTCTTATATGTATGTTTAGATTTATGTTGGCCTTAGTTGTCGAATTTTGTGATTGAAGTTTAATTGTGGATTTATATTTGGATTTATGAACTCCTTTGATCCTAGCTTACAAGATCCTCTATATGGGTAACTGTACTTCCAGAACTCCTTTCAAGTATTATGAAAATTGAACATACCATGATCCAACAGGCGAGCCATAAGTAGCCGTCCAAACTTGCTACTATCTTTTATTATTTCATGTTTTTCTTTGAATTTGCTTATTAATTTATCTGCAACTCAGAGTTTGTGTTTGATCACATAAAATTCTAAAGTTGCTCATTGAATCAGAAATTTGTTAGCAAGCATAATACCATTTGAAACCATAATTCTAAAGTTGCTCATTAAATTTGTATGCAACATACATGAACATATTGGATACTTGGATGTATATTTTTATTGAAGGAGACCAAAATACTAAGAAAGAAGGGATAAAGACATTTGTTGTTATGAAGTCACGACACACACATAATTTATGTGATATGTAGTTTTATTGTCCATTACATATTTTTTAAAATAAAATAAAAATAATATGAAAATTAGTCAGACCGGTCTATCGGACCACATAGCCCATTACTAATTGGGTCAGACTTAGTTTAGCAACTCACATGAAGCAAACAGACCGATCCACGAAAGCAACTTTATGAAAATATTTCTTTCTACTCCTACATTTAACTCTTTATCCCTACGCTACATATTTTAAAATATTCACATTCTACCTTTATTTTACTATACTAATTTTTTATTTTTTGACTTTTTCGGTGAATGTTGTACATTCCTTCAAATGCACTGCTCCGTTAAACTTCTCTACTTTTTCGGTTTTTTAATTTGATCGGAACACTTTTCAAAGGTATTCCGGTTTGTATAATTTTAAAAATTTGTTTAAAATGTTTTTTATCGGAACACTTGAAAAAAAATATTCAGGTGTGTAAAAATATTCTCAAATTTTTTTGTTTTTTTTTTTTTGAACCAGCCAAAATGAGATATATATATATATATATGTAATAAAAATATACACACAGTCTCCCTAGCACAAGAAGTGCCAAGGTAGACTATCAACGGTCACAAAGGGTCTCAAAGCGTTACAAAAGTCAAAAGAAAACAGTTCATACAAGGCCCAAACATGGCATAGGACTAGACCACCAGTTGTGACAGTTAGAAGCTAAAGTAACACTCGTCGCCTTCAACCACCGAAAAGAAAAAAGCTTAAATTTTTTATTTTGTTACCAGAACACTTCCACTATATTAAAAACCACCATATTTTAGACAAGATATTTTTTTTTTGGGTAAAATATTTTAGATAAGATATATGTTCATTATGTTGTAGTGAAGGGATCAAAATAAAAAAATGCTAAATATAACGAAATATGTATTACGAGGATTTCAATTCCTTTTACTGTAAAAAAAAAGCTTTCCAATTATTTTTTTTATTTAGTTTGTTCCTCAAATGGATTTTTTTTTGTAAGCTCATATGGATATTTCTCAATCAATATCTCTTAGCAATGTGAGATTATTAGGGAAGGTAAAGAACCGTGGGGTGCAAGCAGTTGCAACTTTGGTTTTTCACCACCAGTTAAATCTGATTCGGGGTCAGTTTTGGCATCAAGTGGTTCCAGTCTCCTCCCGATCGTAGTTGCGGGGATCAAACTGTGGTCCTCCCTACCTATCAAATTCAGCGTCAATCACGACCGAACCAACTAATGATTGGTAAGCGGTTGCAACTTGCAATTACCCGACATATTTTACTTTTTTACGTACTTTAAAAAAAGTGAAAATTTTTTAAGGCAATAAAATATATAAATAAAGTGAAAATCTTGTCGTGATATATAGCATCTCTCTCAAAATAATAGGTTAAAATTTATGAAATTTAATACAGACGGATCCTAAAATAATGTGGGCTTGTATAAACTAGGAACATATTGAACCCATTATTTATTCCTAGGAAATCTGAATTAGGGTAGAAATTGAATGTTCTAATAGGAGTTTGAGAGAAATTTGGTTGCCGTAACAATGATGGCAATAACAACAACAGAAGAAGAAGAAGCATGTTCAACTTTATATTTACCTGATGACATTTGGGAGTGTATTTTCAAATTCTTCAACGGCGACCACCGTACTTTCAAGTCTCTCTCTGTCGTTTCTAAACAGTTTCTCTCTATCATCAACCGTCGTCAATTCTTTGTCACAATCAACAATGACGGTGCATGTTCAATTTTATATTTACCTGATGACATTTGGGAGTGTATCTTCAAATTCTTTGATGGGGACAACCATACTTTGAAGTCTCTCTCGGTCGTTTCCAAACAGTTTCTCTCTATCACCAACCGTCTCCGATTCTCTCTTACTATCACCGATCAATCCATCCCTTTTCTTTTTAGCCTCTTTCACAGATTCTCTAACCTCACATCCCTCAGACTCATATTCTCATCAGAACGCGATGACGATGACTTCAATGCAGTTCTTACACTAATCACCAATTTACCGAATTTATCCACCATCAAATCGCTCTCTCTCTCCAACCACTACAATAATATTCCTCCCTATTGGTTGCAAGTTTTGTCCAAAAAGATGATAAATTTGAAATCTTTCACTTGTACCGGAAAGAAGTGTGTCAACAAGAAACATTTATTCATCATCCCTCATTGTTTCCCTTTACTCGAAGAACTTAGATCTCAGGACTTCTTACAACTTTAATTTTCTGCTAGAATGGGATGATCATCATCATGAGTTAGAGTTATAGTTGAATTAGAATGTCGGCTATGGCGATAGAGTTAGAATGTGATTTTCAATTTATTTGTTATTATCATTAGTTAGTTATTATTATTATTTATCCAACTTTTGTGTTTTTCCTTTTATTTTCTGCAATATTTTGTTTTGTTTTGTATGTTCCCATGTGAACTAAACTTGTCATTCAAGTCTATAACAAACATGAACACCTTAGTTGTATGTTTTAATTGGACTTCATCTGAATGCATTTGATGAAGATTGGTTAAATGATCATTTGTATTTTTATTTTATTTTATTTGATGAAGATTAGTTTATTTTGGTTAAATGATCATTTTTTTTTTTTTTTTTTGTGTTAACCCTCTAATTCTCAAAAGAACGAGGTCTGCTAATCTAGAGTTCGGCTACGAGATAAGTAAAGTCTGGCAAAAAATTGTTCTCCAAAAAATTGAATTCGGGTTCTTCCAAACATTCGTCCTAAAGTTGTATTTTGCTAAAATATATATTGATAAAAAAGAAAGAGAATTAGTACAAGGAGTACAAGCTCTTCCTACAGGGAACAAAAAGATACAAACAGAAGCAGAATAGATACTTTCTATGTGAAATTCAAATTCTGATATTAGAGAATTAGTACAAGGAGATTGAATTTCTTTTAGTTTATGGTTTGGTTTTTTCTGTTTGGAAAAAATACACCCAAACTTGCTACTATATCTATTATTATTTCATGTTTTTCTTTGAATTTTCTCTATTTATTTGCAACTCAAAGAGTTTGTGTTTGATCACATCAAATTCTATTTTCAAAGCAGAATGCTGCATTCTCATTTTAAGAATGGTGATAGGATCCAAAAGATGGTTATACTTATTTGTATGTTCCCATGTGATCTAAAGTTTGCTAAGAGTTTTCATGTGAAAATAAATTCCTACTACGTACCACTCATTGAATCTATACTTAAATGTTCAGATTTGTGAGCTACTTCTTCCGGTGAATTCTTAATTAGCTTCTGAGTTATGTGTATTGTTTGTCATGATTTTTTCATCAATATTCAATAAGATGAAGATTAGTTTATTTTGATTAAATGGTCTTAACATTTCATAGGATGTATTATCTTATGCTTTGTTTTGTTTCTTTGTTTTAATAGTATTAATAATTTTATATGTTTGAGTTCTTTAACCATTTTATTTGAGTATCATTCATTCTATAAACTATGAATACTTTTTTTTTTTACAAAATAAACTATGAATACTTTAACAAAGTTAATTGCATAATTTCTCTGTCAATTATAAATAAAAGGTCAAATGCATTCGGTACCTCTTTAAGTTTCGTGTTTGTATTATAGTAAAAGAAAGAATGATACCGAGTTTGGCAATATTATAGATGAATGTAGGAAGTTACTAGCTTGTTATGTTCGGAGACAAGCAAATTGAGTGGCTCATGAATTAGCTCGGACAACTCGCTTTACTGCTAGTCCCCAAGTGTTTAATTATTGTCCACCTTATATTAAACTTATTATTATGAATGAAATGCATTAAGTTTTCTTTTGTCAAAAAAAAAAGTTTCGTGTTTGTAACATTTAGGTCTTTTTTTATGGGTTGAAGAAAATAGTTGTTTTTTTCTAAAATAATAATTTAGAAAAATAGATTGTGGTTCACATTCTCAATAACAAATTCAATTTCCCCTATTTTCTAAGGGTACAATTAAGTTTTCGTATGCCATAACTCCCTTTTTTCCTATTATTCCTTGTTTGATGATTTTGATCCAACCCGTATTTTGATCCAACTTTTCATCAAAGCTTCAACAAGTTTTGTATCTCAAGAGCCGGAGGATGACGATGATGATTTAGTAATGTTAGAATCTCCTCCAGTTACTAATACGAAAAATGTTAATGAAGGAGGGATCACTGTATTTTAAACAAAATATAAGTTGGGGATCAAATTAATAGGTTAAATTTTATAAAATTTAACAGAGACGGATCTTAAAATAATGTGGGCTTTGTAGAAACTAGGGAACATATTTAACCCATTATTATTTATTCATAGGAAATCTGAATTAGGGTATAAATAAATAGAATCTTGTTATATAAGAGTTTGAGAGAAATTTGGTTAGTAGTAACAATGACGGCAATATTACTGCTGATGGGTTGCGAGCTTTGTCCAAAAAGATGACAAATTTGACATATTTCACTTGTTACGGAATGAGTTATATCCGCAAGAAAGATCTATTCTTCATCGCTGATTGTTTCCCTTTACTCGAAGAACTTTATCTATCCTGCTTTCATACTTGGTATACTTGTCTAGAATATGGGGTGATCATCATGATCAACTGTTGGAACTTCCTAAACTCCGCGAGATTTATTTATCTGGTACTCACCTTAAACACCAATATATTGTTGATATCTGCAAGAACTGTGAGCTTCTTCGAGAGATTTCTGTGATTCCCTGGTTTTATAGTATAATTTATTTCGGTCATGCAAAACAAAAATAAAAATGATGCAGAGTCTTCAAATCGTGATCCTTGAATGTAAAACACAATTTTGGTATTAAGCGGAATAGATACTTTATTTTGAGATAAGTGGTTTTTACTTAGTATGCTTCTATTGCAAATGATTAACTTTAGTTAATGATATGAGCCTAATTTATTACTTTAGTTTTGGCTACATAGTTAAGCTAAATGTAATTTGGAACAAGTTTCACAAGAATATGAATAATATTTTCTTTGAATTTGCTCTATTTATTTGCAACTCAAAGAGTTTGTGTGTGATCACATCAAATAATATTTTCAAACCAGCATGTTTCCTAGCTAATACCACTTCTTTTTTATTGAAGATAAGTTTTTTTTCACTTTAATCTACTTAAGGTTCAGATTTGTGAGCTACTTCTTCCAGTGATTTCTTAATTAGCTTTTGACTTATGTGTATTGTTTGTTTGATTTCTCCAAACCTTTTTTCTCACCATCATCAACCATCTCCAATTCTCCGCCAAAATAACCGATCAGATAATCCCTTACCTTCCTCGCCTTTTCCAAAGGTTTCCTAACCTCACATCACTCAACATTGCCCTCAAAATTGACTTCAACGAGATTCTTACCGAAATCTCTAGATTACCTTTAGACCTCAAATCGCTCACTCTCGGCTACCCCAACACCAATATTCCTACAAAAGGGTTGCGAGCTTTGTCATAAGATGAAAATTTTGACCTCTCTCCAGATGTTATAGAATTGCTTGGATCAATGAGAATAATCTCTTCATTGTTGCTGACGGCTTCCCTTTACTCGAAGATCTTTATGATGTAAAAGAGAAGGTTGACAGTGTCATTTCTTGAATGTTAGAGTTTTTTTTTAATGGCAAATAGGTATAATATATACATATAAAAATGAAAATCCAAGTACAAATCATGAGAACGAGAAGAATTCAATAATACGAAAAAGACAAAACTAGAGAAAAAATGGGTACACCACAAAAACTCTGAAAGAGAACTCCCAGAAGATAGGAGCCACCACGATCATCCAGAGCAACCAGTAAGAAGAGAGAGAGGGAGAGACAACTATAAGAGAAGCACCCCAAGAGGGATCCCTCAACCAGAACTGGAAACAACCAGGTATCGCACCTCACCTCGCCTTGTTGGATCAGCATAATAGAGGTTCCACCTCTCATTCGTAGAGGGAGCAGGGGTTATCAGGGTTTTTACCTATGAACCATTTTCAGGAGGAGAGTTTTACTCTATCCACAAGAATATCGATAGATGAAGACCCACCAGCAAAAATGATATCATTCCGGGAGGTCCAGATAGACAAATGATATTTTGTTGCAACTTGCAATTACTAAAGCTTGTGATCTTTTTGATCCCTCACAAATATTGGACTTTTACCTATAAACATCATGATCGAGTTGCGTACTCTTGAAGATATCTTTTACTTTATGGTTTCTTTAGTTTGTTTTTATTTTGAAAATGGTTTCTTAGTAACATGGTGTTGCTTATAATTTGACATAGAACATGATTTATCTTTTCTTCCCTTTGTTTTTGATTCACTGGCTTTGACTTTTTTAACGTAAAACAATGTTGGCATCATCAATGTTGCTTGCTGCACCACGGTAATCTAGTTAACTACTGTGACCTAGTCTCAAATATAAGTAAATATTTATTGAATAATCGATGTATATAATGTATGGTGGCCCAATGACAGACTGACAGTGACTTACAGTGATAGTGACTGAAGCAAAGATAGATAGATAAACTCAATAGTTGGCTCAAAGAACTTGGTGATGTTGTAAGGCTCTAATATATAGGTCCTTTCTATATATAGATTAAGTTCAGCTCATTTTGTTCGAGTTGTCTTGGTTCATTGTTAGACATATTAATATTTTTTATTTTTAATAATAAAGTTTAAAATTGTTATGTCTTAACCTTAAAGCGTTCTAATTAAATGCAAATATTTTAATTTTAAATACTAGTCGATTTCCCTCATGACACTGCTCAGTTTAATCTGGTTCGGAACTCAGTTCTGACATCAAGTGATGAGACTTGTTCTCATGAACATATAATTCACTTGGTATTATAGGAACATTGCATGTAATATGCAGAAATTGAAGTTCGAAATTTGGTACTCCCATTTATTCACTTTAAAAGGTGAAACTATAAAACTCTCGATTTGATTATGAAAATAAAATTAGAGAAAATCTATATTCGTATTTTTTGTCCAATCTAAATCAATAAAATTTGAATTAGTCAATTTGGCCAAAATCAACTAATTAAAAGATCAGTTTATCAAAATACTCTCTCCGTTCCTATAGGAATGGCAATTTGACCCATACTTAGTGGGTACCCGCAAAAAATATCCATAATGGGTAGAGTAAAAACCCGAATTTTATGTACGGGCATGGGTAATTACCCACAAAATTGAGCATGTACGGATGTGAGTATGGATATCTTAGTACCACCATACCCACAAAGTATATATTTATTTATTTTAATTATATTATTATATAATAATTATATAATAACATGTGTAAATCAATTTTAAAAAATACAACACAATTATAATATTACACATTTTTAATTAAAATATTTATTTATAACATAATGCAAATATTTCAACGGAGAAATGAACTTTAACATGATATTAATAATAATTTTATTTATAATTTTCATGAGTCAACATTAAAATCTTTGAAATATTTTTAATTATATTAAAATGATATAATATTTTATAACTGATCAATTTATTTTTAGCAAAAATGCGGATAACGGGTACGGATATGGGTACTTAGGTACCCATAGAATATGGCCACGGGGACATAGATTGTCACCCACACATGTATGGGGATGGGTACGAGTATTTTTTTCAAATTGCGGGTATGGTACCCTACCCATTGCCATCCCTAGTTCCTTTTTATTTGTCGTTTTAGAAAAAAATTGTTTCAAATTATTTGTCGTTTTGATAATTGAAGTTTATATTTTGTTGATTATACTATTTGTCAATTACTTATATTTTTTCAATAAAAGTAATTAATGTTATATATTTTGAAAACTAAAAAAAAAAATTAAAAATATTTTTTTGGTACATAACATATTAAATTTTTTTGGATATAATATATTAAATTTATTGAAAAGAGAAAGTGTGTGCAAAAAAAATAAGAATTTATTGGTGGATTAAAATTAGGGTATAATAGAAAGATGCAAAAATACAATTTCTTAATTTTGAATTTTTTTCAGAAATGACAAATAAAAAGGAATGGGGGAGTAGTTTATACAAATAAATAAAATTTTATGTAATTTTTAAATTTTCAGTAACAAGAATTATATTTTTATAAGTTGTTTTTTCACTACCTTGAAAATTTTATAATAATATATAAAAACTTATTTATTTGCGTAAATTGTTTTGCATGACTCTAAAAATAAGCCAAGGCATCATCAACCCAGTATCTCACTTTTGTGTGTCCTGCTGTGGAGGTATTGAAACAGCTCAACATTTATTTCTATCTTACAGAACTTTTAGTCCCCTTTGGTCGCTCATTCGGGCTTGGATTGGTTTTCCGAGAGTCGATTCCTCCCACCTATCAGATCACTTTCTCTGGTTCACGTATTCATCGGGAAGTCGATGAGGGCGGCGATCCTTTTTGCAACTCATCTGACTCTTATGTGTTTGGATTATATGGAACAAAAGGAATCAACGCCTATTCAGAACTCATTGTAATCCCTGCCTCATATGTTGGCCAAGGTCAAATCGATGATTGAAGACAACAAACTATTCTGATTTCAACTATCGTAGGTGGTGATCGAGCCCGTTTACCTGTTTGGGCTTAGATTAGTACTCATGTTCTATTTGTTTGTTAACAGTGTGTAAATTCTTTGAGGTCTTTTTGGACACAAAGAAAAAAAAAATCAGATTTATTTATTTTTTTGCAATAAAAGTCCGGTAGTTTTTTGTCCAACCTAAATCGGACAAATCTGTTTAATTTGTGTAGCATAACCTATATTCATCCATACATACTCAGAGAAATTGGTTACTATTCTAGCTGCAAAATCCTTAGCGACGACAACCACCGCTACTTAGAACCTCTCTCCGTTGTTTCTAAACAGTTTATCTCCATCACCAACCGTCTTCAATTCTCCATAACAATCACCGATCAAGTCGTTCCTTTCCTTCCTCGCCTCTTCCAAAGATTCCCTAATCTCACATCCCTCAATGTCACTATCTCCTCCAAACGAGAAGAAGGTGACTTCAACGCACTTCTTACCAAAATCTCCACTTTTCCTTTATCAAACATTAAATCACTCTATCTCTCCAACCTCAACTCTGAAATTCCTAAACATGGGTTGCGAGCTTTGTCCAAAAAATGAAAAATTTGGCATCTCTCTGTTAAAATTTCTTTTGCAAGTATTTTGTTTATCGTCTCCACAGGGACTGATGCGATATCGATACCGTTCAACAATTAATATAATTTTAAGTCAAGGGATTCAAAGTTGTTTGTTTATGGAAAAGTAAGAAAATATAATGATGGTAAAGAAATGATTGCAATTACAGAGAGATAAGTTTGCTGGGATTAGATTTCACCGACCCAATCGCATGTATCATTCTAATCAGTTACACAGGTTCTAGCTATTAATCAATTCTTATCACATATCACTCACATACGTCTCCGTGTCCAGAGTACGACGAGAATCCCGTTATACCTATTAACCATCGATGTCTCGAGTGATCGATCAATATACCGGCTATATCGTATTGCTCAAACTCCGATGTCTCGGACAATTTAATCAACACAATAGTTTTAAAACTTGATATTTAGAGTGAATATTAAATCTAAATCTATGTCTAGAGTTTAGAGTTTAATAGATGATTGTTCTAGGTCTTGGATTCAAAAAGCATACGTCTATACCATTTCAAAACCTAGAATTAAAACATACAATTCAAGAACAACATCAAAATTGATAAATAAACTAAAACCATATATAATACCATGATCAAATTAGATACATACTCATAGGTTGATTACACCTAATCCCAACAAAGAGAGATTAGCTACTTATTTTCATGGTAGCTTTACAAAGATTAAGGATAAAAGAGATGAACAAACTTATCAATGATGATTTCTCAATTATTGTAGTGGATCCACCTTCAAATCCCCTTGAATCTGTCTCCTAGGGTTTCCCTCTGCTTCTGATTCTCTATTGCCAGTTATCCCCTAAGAAAAATGACAGCAAGCTCTATTTATAGTGTTTCTGAAAATTAGAACTCGCTGAGCGAGCTCCAGCTCGCCATGGCGAGTTGACCTTTCTTCATCAGAAGGTTTCTGCCACGTCATAAGTGAGTTTTGAACCGCCTTCACTCGCTCTGCCGAGTTCCTGCTCGCTCTGGCGAGTTGCTGCTCGCCCTGACGAGTGTATCAGCTATCCAATTTGATGCTCTCTGCCTCTACTCGCCCTGCACTCGCTCTGAGCTCGCCCTGGCGAGTTAACTTCAATTTTTCTTCAAATTTCTGCACAAATGTTGAGATTTAGGGAAACTTAATAGAAAGAAATGACTTAAACAAATATGTACATTTAAGTGAGGAAAAACTAAAGAATATCTTACAAAATAGTTAATAAGTGCTTAAAATATATATGTAATTTGAGCTACTTTTTGGCACTTATCACTCTCACATGTTCGCGAATACTTAGTATCCACGAGAAGCATCTCTTATTAATTGCTTATCGTTTTTCTTTAATTACTCGAAGAACTCAACCTTAGTTTTCCCATATTTTCTAAGAAATGTGAATTTGTGCTAGATAATATTCATCAAGTCTTGCCACTTCCCAAACTCTAAAAGATTAATTTATCTGGTGATCCCATGGACAGAGAATTTGGTTTTTATTATCTGTGGAAGATTTATGAGCTTTTTGGAGGTGACAAAATTGATATTGATTTCTCTTGGACTTTTATTTATTCTTTAAGTGAATAAATGGAGTATTTGAGGTTCAAACACCAGCCCCTATATATAAAAGCGGTGTTCCCTATCAATCTTAAGTGAATAAATGGAGTGTTTGCGTTTTATTAATATGGTGGGTTAATCTGTTTTTAAGTGTTACACATGACTACACGTCAAACATATTTTTATTTTTATATAATAATGCCATATTGCATTGTTGCTGATATAAGAATGATAATTAATTTGATTCTCAATCTTAGTTTTGGTGTTTCACTTTTGAATTTATTTATAATCTAATGGTGGTTTGTTCCAACAAATATATGTATTGATTTATTGAGATATAGAAATTTATCCAACTTTGAGTTTTTTTATTTTATTTAATGCAATCTATTATTTTCTTTCCATTTGACGTAGTCATGGTTGAAGTTATTGAATGAATATGAGATTGAATTTCTTTTAGTTTATGGTTTCTTTGGTTTTGTTGTTTGGGAAAAATGAACCTTTTTATACATGATCTATCTACTATTCATACTGAATTCTTCTATCAGTGATTTCTTAATTAGCTTTTACAACTACTTTTTCAATAGTATACAGCTAGATGTTTGGCAACATAAAAATGCATTTGATGAAGATTAGTTTATTTTGATTAAATGATTCTTAGCTTTTCATAGGATGTGTTATTTTATGCCCTGTTTCTTTGTTTTAATGGCACATCACATACCAATATAGTGTGATTCAAACTGTAGATGTTTGGGTTTTTTAACTATTTTGTTCAGTTTGATAATCTAGAAAATAAGTACTTATTTTATGGATTTCTTTGATGCATATCAGTTATCTCTGGGAATTAGTATACCTGATTCCTTAATTTATGGATATTTTTTTTTTACAGGATACAAGAAATGTTATTCTTTTTTGGTTGGTTTACAATTAAACCAACGAGGTTCAACCGATCAAATTATTCACTAATCACTACTAGATCAAATTCACTAGCTTATATATACAAAAAATGATGACAACCACCGCTACTTGGAACCTTTCTCCATTGTCTCTAAACAGTTTCTCTCCATCACCAACAGTCTCCAATTGTCCGTCACAATCACCGATCAATCTGTTCCTTTCCTTCCTCGCCTCTTCCAAAGGTTCCCTAATCTCACATCTCTCAATGTCACTATTTCCTCCAAACGAAAAGAAGGTGACTTCAATGCGCTTCTTACCAAAATCTCCACTTTTCCTTTATCAAACGTTAAAGCACTCTGTCTCTCCAACCTCAACTCCAACATTCCTAAAGATGGATTGCGAGTTTTGTCCAAAAAGACGAAAAATTTGACATCTCTCACATGTTCGGGGATACGTCGTATCCGCAAGAAGCATCTCTTTTTAATTGCTTATTGTTTTCCTTTACTCGAAGAACTCAACCTCGATTTTCCCTTAATTTCTAAGAAGTGTGAATTCGTGATAGAAAATGATCATCAAATTTTGCCACTTCCCAAACTCCAAAAGATTAATTTATCCGGTGATCCCACGGACCGCAAATTTTGCTTTTATCTTTTGAAGATTTATGATGACCTTTTTGAAGACATAATTGATATTAATATGTTTTTGAATTTTTATTATGTTTTGATTAGTATGTCTAGTTGTTAGAATTTCACCTAAATTAAATTCATGGAGATTTATTTTCTTGCGTTTTATTCTAATAGTGGTTTTTTTTTCCAGCAAATATACTATATACTATATATTGATTTATTGAGATATAGATATTTATCCAACTATGAGTTTTTTCTTTTATTTACTGCAATGTTTATATATCCCTATGTGAACTAAAATTGCTCATTGAATCAGAGAAGCTTGCTATAAGTTTTTCAGTTGAAAACACATATTCCTTCTTTTTATGCTTGATCTATTGTTAGTACTGTTGTTCTTTACTAATGAAGCCAAGTTTGTTTCTTTTTAAAAGAAGAGGGAACGCATGGTTCGGTTTTGTGAGATACATAATAGCTTCTTATTTTTTAGATTTTTTTAAAGAATCTCTATCTCTATTATATACATTACGAGATTGACAACAATAATTGAATTTTTAGAATATTTTTTTTTTTTGTAAAAACTCCTTCAAATATTATATTTTTTGTTTTCTTTTTGTAGAAACTTTTTCAAATATTTTTTTAAAACTTTCAATTTTATTTTTTATAAAAACTCTCTCAAATATTATATACTATCATTTTTTAGAAACTCTTTTTTTTTAGAAACTCTCGGAAATGTTATATTTTTAGAATGGTTGTTTCCCTTAAAAACTTATATTCAATATAAATATTGTGTTTTTCCAAAAGCAACAAAAATCAATGTTAAACACTTTATTTCTAATCTCAACATCAAAATACTGTGGGGGATCATTGTGTAAAGTGACCATCTTTGATATTCTTTATCATTGCACATCCACGGTGGATACGAATAATTGGATGCAAATAAGAATTAATATAATAATAATAGCAAACATGCAGAAAATAGTCTTTCTACACCATAGAGTCAAGCTCCTATACAGAGACAATAGAATTATACTACCAACAAAATAACACACGTGATTCCAACCTTTTTTTTTTTTTTTTTTTTTTTGAACGGCTAAATTTTATTAAAAGACTATTCCTCCACAAGAAGTGTAAGGAGTAGTCGTGGAAACGTACAATAAAAGGTAACGTGATATAACACAATTACCGACACCTAATCAAAACCCCAAACCTCCCATACACCAATAATGATCCGCTAAACCTACCAGAGAAACCCCAACCCAACCCTAGGAGACACCACTAGGTACTAACTTCCGAACTCGAATTAAAATTACTCGGCCCATCAGACCCAGAAAATAGCCCCAAAAGTCAAAAGATGAGGAACTCCGGTAGTCAGAGAATCGACAGTCAAACGCCTAATGCAGTCGAGTTCGACCCAATACCAGAGATCTGCAAGTCTCAACATACTTGAACACCCCTCAGCGACTCGAAGAGTCCTGCAAATCTCAACAGATTTGATAAATGGTCAGAGACTCTTGTATCAGGAGAATCCACCCACACGCAGCATTAACCATCTACCACCAATACCAATACCGTCGCCGGAGCAACAAACCACCACCAAAGCCATTGTGAGAGCAACAAACACCTCCATCACCACCCAAGAAACAGAGCCACCATACAGAGCACAAAAATCATTGTTGCACACCAAACCCACTCCCAAAGCCAAAGCCAAAGCCATCCCCAGTTCCGACATAGCCACCATCACCACACCCATGGAAAATCCGTCGCAGCCACCTCAACACCCGTCTCAGATTCGTCGCCGTCCAACCACTGGCGAAGAACAGAACACGCAAAACAGAACACGCGATAAAAATAGCAACCACACCGGAAAAGAACCCCAGCATAGATCTGAAACTCATCGCACCACCACCACCAAGAGCAAAACGAAAACACGGTCTAGAAAAAAGAAACCAGAACGCGTGAAACCAATTACCGGCGCCGAAACACCACCTCCGGCAGCGTCGAGACACCACCACCTTCGGCGGCGTCGAAACACCCCCACCACCGATTCCCATACGCTGAAAGACCAAGATCCTGAAACAGAACATCACCACCTCCATCGCGAAACAGAACGTCACCAAGCTAAGACAGAACATCGCCGAAACGGGTCGGAATCAGAGAAGAGAAACCGGCGCCAATCTGGACACTGCGACCCAGCCGAACAACCACCACCACGCCTGAAACAACCAACCCATAACACCAAAACCAGCGTCGCACCCCATAAAGGCACATATTTGCTGCCGAAAAAACAAAAACTTTCAGATCCACCGCTAACCACCACACGAAGAGGCTGTGTTGCCGGCGAAACTGACTAGTAAGGTGGTGCGGATGGCCAAGCACCATCATCACACCACCACCTTCATGTTCTACATCTTTGGAGAAAGAAAATTTGGATTTGGGGGAGAAGAAAGGCAAGGCGGCGTGTTTGTGTTAGAGAGAGGTCAGAGCTTTTCTTTTTTCCTGAGATAGAATCTCACACGTGATTCCAACCTATAAATAAAGTACTTTAGTAACTGCTCCTACATTATTAATAACAGCTCTTCTTTCACTTTCTCTAAGCCCTCTTCTTCCCACTTCTTTAACCAGCTCTTCAGCCCACAACCTCCAACTCTTTCTTCTTGCACCCGTCTCCAGTCACAGCTTGGGGTGACGTCAGTTCCTCGGACGAGGCGTCTGACTCCTGCATGTTTAGAGATTGATATTTTAAAGAATTAAAATATGCACATAGAATTTAAATTTGTGAAACTTGTATAAAAAGCAATTCTAAAGGCCCCATAAACTTTGTTGAGACGTCGAGAAAAACTTGCCTCATGCAAACCATCCACGGGAATGGAACGGAAGGGCTTCCACCACTCCCCATCTTTAGGCTTTCGTCGTGAGCTCACAGGTAATAACTTGTGCAATAACTTCTGCTCCCAATCAGGGCCGTCATAACTTTTTACTAGCTTATCATAGGAATCATCTGAGTCATCATATGAGTCATCATCTGAGTCATCGTCTGAGTCATAATTTTCATCCTCTGTGCTCTCTACTTTTTGCTTCTCAGCAACTTCTTTTTCAGCCTTTGTGCTCTCAACTTGTTGCTTCTCATCAACTTCATTTTCAGCTTTGGTGGTCTCAACTTTTTGCTTCTCATCAACTTAATTTTCAGCCGCCTTTGTGGTCTCTAGTTTTGGCTTCTTAGCAGCTTCTTTTTCTTGGCGTATTGAATGACGCTTGGTAGAAACTTCTATTTATTTATTGTTTAGAACAAATAAGAAACCAAAGGGTGGGTTATTTTAATATTATGGCTGAAAGTTAAAAAAGAAAAAAGACAAGGCACAACAGGCAAATGCATACATAAGAAGAAATAGAAGGCATACAAAACAACATAGTAGAGAATGAAGTGGGCTTGATTTCCTAAGTCTGGCAATGATACCAAGATAAACAAAACAAACTTATGTGCTTTGTTGATATGATACGCCAATTTGTTTAAAAGTCTATTTCATATGAACAAATTCAAATAAATAATCATATTATATATGTTTAATTAGACTAATAAACTAGTACACTAAACTTCCTTTTAATATTTAAAATGACATTTAGAAAATTTGACTATATACGACAATAAATTTAAATGTGTGATAAATTAATAAGTTTAAATTATTGAAACAGTTAACAAATTATAATATAATTCCAATACAAAATTTAATATTAATAATAATAGTAATAAAAAAATATTATTCATATTTAGATTCAATTTCAGTTTCCTAACCTTAAACAAAGACGATGAAGAATTAAAAAGAAATACCAACTACAATTGATTGATAAAATGCAAAAAATAAAATAAAAAAATTATTTGAGTTACCCTTTTGCGGCGATTGTGAGATTGGTGAGAAAAATGGCTGCTGCTTCTGCAAAGGAGACAAACAGAAAATTTAGTTAGTGTGACTGAGGGTTTTCCATCTCAACACAAAATTCCTTAAAAGCCCCAATTCAAAGTTTTAAAACCCTAATCCCAATTCAGATAACAATAGATGGGAAGAGAGAATTATGAATCAAATAGAAAAGAATAACAATAGATGGGAAGAGAGAATTATGAATCAAATAGAAAATACCATGATTTAGCAAAGCGGAGAAAGAGAGATTGAACCGTGCTGCAGGACGTCGTGAACGAACGAACAAAAGGAAGAGAGAACAACAAAAGTGTCGATCGTTGATTTTGATTTGAGTGGAAAGAAGCTTCAATAAGACTATATATATATATATAGAAAAAACTCGGCTAATTCCAACATGGATCAATGGGCTTATATGGTCCATGGACCATGACAGATATTTATAAAATTACTTTTTTCACCAAATAAATTACTCGCGCGTCCTACGAATTGACCAGAATATTTTTCCGTTACTTATTATACTGTACAAAAAAATATTAGTTACTACTCTTCAACAATGGCAGTGGTAGAATCAACATGTTCATATTTACCAGATGAATTATGGATGTGCATCTTCAAATTCCTCAAGGATGATGACAACCACCGCTACTTGGAACCTCTCTCCATTGTCTCTAAACAGTTTCTCTCCATCACCAACAGTCTCCAATTGTCCGTCACAATCACCGATCAATCTGTTCCTTTCCTTCCTCGCCTCTTCCAAAGGTTCCCTAATCTCACATCTCTCAATGTCACTATTTCCTCCAAACGAAAAGAAGGTGACTTCAATGCGCTTCTTACCAAAATCTCCACTTTTCCTTTATCAAACGTTAAAGCACTCTATCTCTCCAACCTCAACTCCAACCTTCCTAAAGATGGATTGCGAGCTTTGTCCAAAAAGACGAAAAATTTGACATCTCTCACATGTTCGGGGATACTTCGTATCCGCAAGAAGCATCTCTTTTTAATTGCTTATTGTTTTCCTTTACTCAAAGAACTCAACCTCGATTTTCCCTTAATTTCTAAGAAGTGTGAATTCGTGATAGAAAATGATCATCAAATTTTGCCACTTCCCAAACTCCAAAAGATTAATTTATCCGGTGATCCCACGGACCGCAAATTTTGCTTTTATCTGTTGAAGATTTATGATGACCTTTTTGAAGACATAATTGATGTTAATATGTTTTTGGATTTTTATTATGTTTTGATTAATATGTCTAGCTGTTAGAATTTCACCTAAATTAAATTCATGGAGACTTTTTCTTGCGTTTTATTCTCATAGTGGTTTTTTTCCAACAAATATACTATATATTGATTTGTTGAGATATAGATATTTATCCAACTATGAATTTTTTCTTTTATTTACTGTAATGTTTATATATCCCTATGTGAACTAAAATTGCTCATTGAATCAGAGAAGCTTGCTATAAGTTTTTCAGTTGAAAACACATATTCCTTCTTTTTATGCTTGATCTATTGTTAGTACTGTTGTTCTTTACTAATGAAGCCAAGTTTGTTTCTTTTTAAAAGAAGAGGGAACGCATGGTTCGGTTTTGTGAGATACATAATAGCTTCTTATTTTTTAGATTTTTTAAAGAATTTCATTTATATAGACTCACTTTATTTTGATAAGCATGGCTGATTGATGATGATGATAATGCATCATCATTCATGATCAACTGTTGGCACTTTACAAATCTTTTATATTTATGATATGACTACTATTTCTGCATATTTGTTTCTGTTTGATAGTAGTTTGTTTTCGATAAGCCAACAACTTGACACTGTCATTTGAGAAAATTTTGTGCAGAACTTACTTTCTATGCGAAATTCTGATTCTGATATTGAACTTATGAAGGCTGCACTACAGGCGCTGCCACAAATGCTTGAATATTTAATTTTTTGCTCATCATCATGGAAGCAATAGAAGGTTTTGTGATGTTCATTTAATCTTTATTTTTATTAAGCTATTATACTTTAGATAATGATCAGCAGGCACTAGGCAGTAACACAGTGTCTTAATAACATGATTTGCTACTTAAGTTTGTTTTCTATTTCACTAACTTTGACCTTTTCAATGTAAAACAAGGTTGTCATTAGCAATGTTGCTTGCCACAATACTGTAGAGTATTAGGTATGGATAATTAATTTCCTGACTTAGTTACATCTGTAGACCGTTCGATTTAAATCGACGAATGTGATCATTTGATTGTGTGAATAATCTGGACCATCTAATTTAGAATCAATGGTTGAGATCAATAATTGTGGAAAATAGTGCACTGCAGCAAATCCAGGTCCATCAATTTGATGCAGCCAGGTGGTGGAATAAGTTAGGGACCAACTATATATTGGACAAATATGTTAGGATTGTGAGGGAGAAAAATAGTTACAAATGTTGATGTGAACATTTAGGTAGAAGATGCAACATAGATATAGGGAATCTTGTGATCTCCTTTGCATTTGAAACTAATCAACTATAGATTGTTACTCCAAAAAAGTTGAATGTAATAGGGAGGGGGGAATCCTCAATACTACATCTGATCTTAAATAATTGTTGTTTTGCTTTTACAATATGACATTAATTTAAATTTTTTTCAATTTTACCTCTAAATCAATATTGTGCCGAATCATTATATTTCATTATCCATTTAATAATCCGTGTGAAAACTTAGGACGACATTTATTTTAGAATGAAAGAAGTAATACCTATCATAGTCTCATAATAATATATTATCTTCGCTTTCAAGTTTTATTTTGGTGAGCCAAACCTATCCATCTGAGCTCATCAATGGACAACAATAATCAACACTTGCCACCCTTCCCGTATTGCCGCAGTTGACTTTTTAAATCATTCAATGTAACATTTCGATGGATCATGACCAAATTTGGTTTACCTCTATTGTTGTAAACTTTAATTTGGCCAGGTTCGAATTTATTATGAGTGTGGCTAGGGTTATTTGTGATTGAGAATGAACCAAATGCACCGATTTATACAAGTTTTAATGCATTGTAGTTCTCACAAATTATCGGTGTGTTAATTACCACATAAATTGTCGATGTGTTTTAGACTACACATCAGAAATCTCTGCATTCCCTGATTTTGAATTCTATAATCCGAACTAGAGTTTTATTGGTTTGAGTTCTATAAACCAAACTGAAACAAATGACATTCATATGTGTGAACTAGGACTTCACAGTAAATTAAATGCAGGTTATGGTTCTATTTGAACAAAATTATTATAACCTTAAAAAGTAAACGTACAAAATAGCAAACAACAAATCATAAAAGTGCAACAAATTACAAAATTAACATCAAATTAAAAAAATTAACCATAAAATATTCAAGCATAATACCAAATTCTCTATAAAATACAAATAGTTCTACTACATGGCTTGCACCCTACCACCGCCCCTCCTAAACTTCTAATACTTTATTACTTTAATGTATTTTGAGCGTCCGTAAGAATGATCTACTGCATAGAAATGCAAGTCTGGTTGTCCTCTTGTAACTTGCTAGCCAGTAGTCCAATTAAAAGGCATCAGAGACGACCCCATATAGGGAGAATTGTAATGTAAGATATTTTATGAATATTTTATGTGTTGTGATTAGATTCTAGAACTCGGATCATGTTTTTGAGTTTTCGAGTTTTAGAACTCAAACATAATATTTTATAGAGAGGCGCGAGAGGCTTAGGGAACGAAAAAAAACTCTATTTTTTGGAATTGAAGAGGGCACAAGTCCAAATAAAACTACAAATTAGCTAAATACGGAGTAACTACTCCGAATACACCAGTAAAATAACGCTCCCTAAGGGCTTGTTTGGTTCAACCGAGTGGGAGGTGAGGTGAGGGAAGGGTTTTTTAAGAAGGGGAGGCGAGATAAAATATATTTTATCATGTTGACAAAATTATCCTCACCTTTTTATTAAAATTCTAGATTATCCTTGTTTGAATATTAAAATTTTAAGTTATATTTTTTTTTACAACAAAAAAAATTTAGGTTTTCTACTCATTAGATTTTTTTTTTGTTATATATATCCATTAGATTTTGTTTTTGACGTAATATATCCATTATAATTTAATCCTTATTTTGAGTTTATAAGATTTTGTTCCGATTTAATCATGCGGTTCGACCAGTGATCCAGAGGTTCGACCAATAAACCAGTGAACCAGTACTTTCTCCGGTTCAATGACTGGTCCGGTTTTTAAAACACTGCTCCTTCCCTCCACTCCCCTTGTTAAAAAGTTGAACCAAACATAAAAATTTAAAATATCACCTCTCCTTCCCTCCCCTCCCCTCCCCTCCAAAACCCTCGAATCAAATAGACCCAATAGAAATATGGCACGAGTCGGAGAATCTTTACATTGTTCCTTTTGGACTTGAACTGTGGAATGGGCCCTTTCTGCTATCTTGCCATCATAATTCGGCTCTTGGTCCATAAAAACTACAAATCATCAAAAATCATAGGTAAAGAAAATTAACGAAATAGAACCAATTATTTTAATATCAAAATCAGAATTTAACCAATTTTTCAATGATCAGAAATATTTATTTCAGATTAATAAAAAAAGGATTATACTATGAACCTAAATTACATTTAGGATGTGTTTGGTAACACAAATAAGCTAGCTTATAGCTTATTGTATTAATTTATAAGCTTGTTTCAAAAAATTGGAGGTGTTTGGTAACAAACTTTTTTTACTAGCTTATAGTTTTTTTTCAGATGCTATTTCAAGTAGCGTTTGAGCTTATAGCTTTTTACCTTTTATTCCAATTTTACCCTTATTATTTTTATTTTTTTACTTTTTTTAATTAAAAACTACCCACTCAAAAAAATAACTACCCTCTCACATAATACTTTTATGTCATTTTATAATTACAACAGCTAAATTTATCAAACACTTTAATTTCATTCTACTAGCTTTTCAGCTATGAGCTAAAAGCTAGCTTATCAGCAATAAGCTAACTTTTCAACTATCAGCTAGCTTATAGCTTAATTTTACCAAACAGCCTTAACAAAAAAAAATATTAGGAAATTATAATTGTGCGTGTGGCATTTGGAGTATAACATTTCTGGAGTATAGTAATTGCGTATGGCCTACGTATTGAGTCCACATACACGTGGTGCACTTCTCTCCATAGTCAATAAGGTAACCCTATGACTTTGTTTTCACGTAATACCAACACTTCCATTTCACATCCAGACACAAGTGTGTAATTCAATTTAATCATTTTCTGGTGGAGTGTAGTATAATGTTTTAAGTAAATTAAAAAAATTTGTCAAAAAACACACGTACATTTACAATGTGGGAAGATATTGGCAACAATTTATATTTAATTTTGTGTGGATATTTTTTTTTCTAACTAACGAGTGAATCTAGGACTTTAATTAACCATTTCAAAAAAAAAAATCACATAGGTATCAAAAAATAGAAATTTATAATATTGTATGAATAAAAAAAAATTACTGTATTTATAATGGAGTTAATGATCGAATTCAAAACCTCACTCTAATATATTAATGAAACCATTTACTACTAGACTAAATCTAATAGCTTTATGAATAAAATAATATTAAGAACAATACAATTGATATATTTTATATATTAATTTAGCACAAGTATTCGCTTATAGAAAAATATTAATTAAGGTGTATCACTTCAGAAAAATTATATATATGATAAGATATTTACAAAGTATCATCAACAGGGGCGGCCCAACTGCATGTGCAGCATGGGCTGTTCCATAGGGCCTTCAAAAATTGAGGGCTTCAAAAATAAAATTATATTGTTGTAGTATTAGTAAATAAGGGGTGTAAAAATAATTGTATTGCAACATTCTTGTAAATATATGTAGTTAGAAGTTATTTTAATGTTATTATTAGACTATAAATCCCTTTTATGTTAATTACAAGAATGATTATTTTTTTTTTTTTATTTTAGTTGCAATTTAAATTGATGTGGTTTTTTTTATAAAAAAAATTATGTTTCTTTTTTATTATTAAAAGAGCCACTTTTATATTTTGCACAGAGCCTCCAAAAACTTCGAGACCCCCTGATCATCAATATTATCTTTTTAAGCATAAAAGTATCATGGTTAAGTTATGAATTCCTGGCCACCCACGTGTGAGAAATGAGTTTAAGAATAATTTATGAAAATGGCTACGTGTGTTTTTGGTGCAACTAACATTTTTCCCTTTCTTTTTTATTTTTATATACTAGTTTTAGTTCTAAATGTAATAAACAAATTATTTTTTAGGTTTATTAAGTAATTAATATATTTTACCTATTATATGTTAGATATATTAACTATTGGATAAATTTAAAAAGTTATTTTCTTCTAATGTTAAACACCAGAAGGAGTAGTTAACAAAATTATTTGTTAGTTTTATTTATTTTACCAAAAAGTTATTGTTTAAAATGGTGTGTTTTTTTATATAATAAAAAGGAATGAGAAGAAAACACAGAACTAAGGCATGGCTATAGAAAAACATATATACTTTTCTTAAAATAAAATTTGTCAAGTAGTCTATCGATTAGACTCACACATTAAATATGAAGAAATGTGGAATCCGGGGTTTGAACCTCAACCACTCTAATAATATTTCTGGTAACTACCATTTGAGCTACACTTATGGAACTATTTTTCTTAAATTTTTATCATTAAGTAAATGAATACTAGGATGAATAACATTTATATTGAAAAGAGAAAAATCCGCTTCATGACCCCTTAATGAAAGAATATCTGCACAAGTGTTTATTTACCTATACAAATAGTTCAACCTAATAGGTTGATTAAAGATATATATTACCTCTTGAAGAATAGGTTGTACATGATTATTATGAATCATATTGAATATTGATGGCATTGATGGATTTTGTTTAAGAATGTCATGTCATGAGTAAGTTGCATCCCTCTAATTCTAAAGGCCACATAGAATTCCTATTAATTATACAAAAAGGGCATTTTCTGATTCTAGTTTCCACATAAAACTTTTCAAAAAGTGTTCATTATGATTTCTAATACACAATATTATACAATATAAATTGTTATGGACCGGACCAAGACCTAACCACGAGTTGAATTGGATCAACCGAATCATACTTAGATAGGACACGTAGGCCATCGGATTATTCTGTTTTGCCATAAGCCAACACCTATCAAAGGAGGTAGCTACGATAAGGTTTTAGGTTTTCTTCTAAAGCTTAATTCCCTTCCTATATAAACCTACCTACCTAGGTCAAGTAGGCCTTATCTAACTCTAAATACTTTTCACCTCCGACGCATATTGACTTAATCGTTAGAGTGTGTAAAATTAATTTATATTGACAGAACATATCTGTTAGATAATATTTCACTATGTGTATACAACAATCGTTAACACTTTTGTCAAAAAAATAAAAAAAAAATTGGTAACACTAATTATAATTCTAGCCATTGAGTTACTTGACAAAAAAAAAACCGATCAATAATTAATAAGAATAATTTTAAAAAATTAATTTTCATTTACTTATAACATTTTTTAATGTTTGTAAAAATCTAAATTGATTGTGGGGCACTTATCATAATACAAACATTTTCCACAATATTTGTAATCACAGTGCTGTATATCGTCAACTCAATTAATAAGGTTCTAATCTTTAACTCATGATACTCACAAAATAATGTAACAATATACAGTGATATATAATATACTCAGACAAATATATTATTAAATTTAACTGGTTAATAAATTTCACTAAAGAATTTATAATCTTAAATATAATTTTTAGATGGAATATGTTTAGTCAAATTTTATTTGTTTTGTGGTTGAATTTCATATTTCTAAGCCTATAACAAAGTAATGCATACAAAAAATTAAAGTAATTTATATAAAAATATCATAGCAAATTCTGATTTCATAAATGAATAAAAATAGAAGTCGTTCTCTCATAAAAAAGAAAAATAGAAGTCGTCCAGGGCAAATTGTGAGGCTCACGTTCTACATTAGGATATGTGGGGCAGTAATGATAATCACACACCCACACCACAACTTGTCACGTTCAGTTCGTTTTCTCACGATTCTAGACACTCACAAAGAGGTTCTACTTTAAAAGTAATAGAGATCCATTAGTAAGAAGAAGAAAGAAGAAAAAGAAAAGAAAAAAAAAAGATTCATTAATATTGGTCGAATTCATTGCTTTATTTAGGCATTGACTAATTTTTTATACTTTTGTGTTGTTTGGCCTGTATTGATATCTTTGTAAAACTATTGTAGTTTTCTTGGCACACCTTGTGTTGAGGCGACTACTTCTTCTATGTATATAGAATTAGGATCAAATGACACCAATGTGTCAAATTTTATTTGACACCAAATCTCATCCACTCATTTCATTTAATCCAACGGTTTAAAACTCTCATCATAATAAATAATGTACACCCAATACTCTAGATATCACCTAATTAAAAGAAATATCATAATGAATTTAAAATCAAACCTTCCCTATTTGGTTTACTTTTCTTTTTTTTTTGGTCAAGTGTTTTGGCTTGTTCAAAAAAAAATATATATATTATTTTGGCTTGTTCAAAAAAAAAATCATACACTAAAAAATAGTGGTGAAATAAAAATAAAGCTAGTTATCATATCTATATAGTTTTAGATAATAATCACAGTCACACACTATAATTTATAGTGGTGGAATAAATAAAAAAGTGTTGTATTATTTATACACTCAAAAGTTGTCAATTTTTGGGACAACTTTCTTTTTTCTTTTGCAACAAAAACAAAAAGTGAGAGGAGGAGAAAGAGAGTAAGAATATAATAAAAATAAGAGAGAAAGAGAGTTGTCTAAAGTTGTCCACTTTTTGAGTGTACAAATATCATTTGTCAAATAAAAAAAGAAACAATTGGATCATACTAAATATGCTTTTCAAATATATTTTTACAATACAATAATTTTGGTTAAAAGTGATTTTATGTTATTTTACAGTAAAAGTGATTTTGTGTTTCATAAAAAGAAAAAGTGATTTTATATGGACTATTTTGCTTTATAGAAATTTTAGAATTAAACATATATAGTATTTTTTTAAAAACAAAAATTGATGAAAATGATATTAAGTTTAGTCCTTGTTTTGTATAGAGTCAGACGCATGACGCAACAATCCAATTCTCAGCAAAGTCCCATTTCCTGACCATTTTCTTCTTCTAGAAAGATAAACTTTCATTCTTTGACTCATCCCCACAAAACAAAACATAAAATACATAAAAAAAAAAAAAATAGTCTTTTAAGTGGCCCTTGTGCCTAGTGAAAACTTATTTATGTAAATAAATTATATATTTTTTTTAGTATCTTTGGAGAGTGGTAAATATCGAGAATTTTATAAGTGATGTTTGAGTCCTATTATCTTCTTAGCATTAGACCAAAATGTTTTGGTATTGTCGGTATGTTGTTGTTGACATAATGACATTCATCGTAGAATGTTGTTATTTTGGGTTTGTCATTCATATATTTGTGATTGTTGTTGTTGTTGTGGTTGTGATAACCGATTCATATTCATTTAGATCGTATATTCGTACTGATTTTGAAGAGATATAATCTTGTGAAAGGGGTGATATTTTCTTATATGTTGTACTTGTAAATTATATCCACAATAATTTTAAAAATCATTTCAAATTGGAACATTAAACCATTTTTATGGCAATTTAAAGCTATGAAATTCGGTTCAAATAGCACATCTAAACCAAATTATGGTGTAGAAAGAAACTTTGTTCTAAATAGAGCTTGTGACCAAACATCTGTCATTTGCTAATACTTGTGGATTTTTTTATAATAAAAAACAGAGAGCTACACCTAACAAACAACAAAAGAGAATAAAGCATAAAAATGGAAAAACTAAAACTTTTTTTTTCAAGAAAAATCTTCACTTTTTATCTAGACAAAAAATTGTAAACACTGCCGAAACTCGCATATAATCCCGAGATCTCAATTTAGAAATCCAATAAAAATATTTAAACTAACAATATCAATATTGTCAATTAACACACCTAAGTTGTTTATTAAAAATAGATTAATTAGTAAAATTATCTAACAAAATATTTTAGTCTAGTCATTACCAATTAACAATATAAAATAATTATACATGAATGGAAGATAAACGAACAATAAACTATATCTTTAACTAATTTTAAGTAACAAAATTAATCATCTTAAAAATAATATTTATAGACTTAGAAGCCATATTCATAGACCAAAAAATTAACTTATTTTTGAGTGAGACTAATAATAGATTACTTTATAAATATATTATTTTTAACATTCATCCTATTGTTGTCTAACTTTGATTTTATCCCACTTTCCCAACATACATATATTTCTAGGAAACTCCCTTTAGGCCAAACAAAGAATCTTTCATTCAAATGTAGTTTGCTCATAACTTTCCTGATACCAAACACCACAAAACAATATCATTATTTATTTGGTTTTCCCCTTTTAGTCAAAAAATAATACCATAATTTATTTTTCTTAAATTGTTCTTTTCCCAACCAGTGCCACATGTGAAGCTTCACAAAAAGCACTTCTTCATAATCTCTCTCTCCCCAATATTTATAAAAGGCTCTTTCTTTCATCTTATTAATATAGTCAACACAAGTCCTCTGTTTCTCATACTTCTCAAAACACAAGACAACGTTGTTGTTTGTTTCTTCTTCTCTCTGTTTTCTTTGCTCTGTTCCAAACATCAATATGGCTTCAATTTCACAAGGTCTTGTTCTAACAACAGCCATGGTTTTCTCAACTACTGTTCTTTACCTTACTTTCTGTAAACAAAAAAATTCATCACTATTTAAAATTCATGAAACCCCCAATTCCCATGACAAACAAATTCTACGCTCTTGCTTATACTCAGGTAATTCAATTCATTCAAGGAAAAACATACTCTGTTTCTTCAATGAAAAATATAAATTTTTTTATAGAAACAATTTTGTATATATTAATTCGTTTGTTTTTTAAACACTTCATGACACGTTGAATTTTTAAATTAATATTCCACGTGTCATGTTGTGTTTAAATAAAAATATAACTTGCATTCAAGAACTGTATCTAAGTTTTGTTCTTTTGAATATGATCTTTAATGTGTTTAATATGATAATCACTTTATTTTTATTTTATATTATTTTTTATAGATGAAAAGAAGAGGGAAAAAAGAAGGAAGAAGAAAGTGAAATTTTCAGAATATGTGATGGTGAATGAAGAAAAAAGTGAAATTAATGAGGAAAGTATAGAAAAACAGGGGAAGAAAAACAGAGTATATTCAATTAGTGAATGCAGAAATGAAATTCCTGAAAAACATGGAATGCCAGCGAATAGAATTGCTTTGTACAATGGAATTTTAAGGGATCGAGTTCAAAGAATGGGTTGTTGTCACTAATCATTGATCATTTTCTTCATTTTGGAAGTTAGAACAGGGGAGAAAATTTTCATGGTATAGAAATACTCTGTTTTATTTATTTATTTCTTTTTTTAATTTATTTTTTCTTTAGGAGGGTGGGTTAGAAACAATATTTGAAGACCTAATTAACCGAAAAATAGTTGTGAATATGGAAAGGTACTTTTGTGAAGAAGGTGATCAAGTTGGAGAAAAATCTAATGTATTCTTGTGGTTGTAAATAGTTGCTTGACTATGTCCAACTCTTAGCAATTTTAAGAGTGAAATTAATCTATAACATAATAATTGAATAGTTTGAGTTTTCTTTTTTCATGTCATACTATTACTAAGATTGAGTGGATATTATATGTTTATTTATTTTAGGCTTAAATATGTAATCAGTACCCATAATTATATCTACTTTTGATATTAGTTCATGTGATTTTTTTTGTTGGCTTTTAATCCATGCAATTTGAAATAATTTTGGTTTTAGTTCCTCCGTAAAAAACTACAGAATATTTTTGGTGGAAAGATTTTTCATTTTTGTTCAACATGAATGATTCCACATTTCCTTCTACCATGTCTTTGTAGTTGCAATGTGAGTTCTTGATTGATATGGTGTCAAAAAAATAAATAAAACTAAAGTCATACTTTTAAAATAAAACTTAAAACTATTTTGAAAAAAATATAAAAATTGGAGTCTGTAATAACAAGGACGGCTTTATTTTAACTCCAAAAGTTTAATCTAATGGTAAAAAGACAAGTTTTAAATTTGAAAGGTGTCAAATAAATAAAAAGAGAGTCGTGTATGAATTAAACTCAAGTTTTTTTTTAATATTATTTCATTAAATAGAGTTCATTAACTATTTAAATGTAATCACTTCATTAAAATAAGATCACGTAACATTAGTCTTTTGTCAATTAATTTAGTAGTGAAAATTTTAGTACTTTTAAACTGAATAATTGGGAGACAGAGGAGAAGAAGCTGGTTCCTTAAACTGAATAATTAGTACCGGAATTAATTGGAATGGAACAGTCATGAGAAGCAGTTCATTTTCAAAGTTGTCACATATGAACAGTTGAACAGTCGCAGACAACGTTCACACGGCCAAGAAATAAATGAGATAAGGACCCACCCATAAACATAACATGTTCAGGTTAATCAATCGTATACATGTTCAGTCAGATTGAATGAATATTCTTGAACATCGTACACACGCACGGTACACTCTTCTTTCTAAGTACAGCATATACCGTCAACTGGATTTTGGACTTTAAAAATGTGAATTTTGCTTATACTCCCTCGTCCTTTTTTATAATTTGACAAAATACGCGTATTAAGAAAGCGAATTTTAGTATTAAATTGATTGACAAATTATATTGAATTTACATGTTTACCCTTACAATTAATTGTAGTGTTTTGTATCAAACAAAAGAAAATTTAATGTTATTAAAAAAAACTATGCAAAGTAAATAAGGGTAAGTTCGGAAAAATAATAATTAATATCATTGATAATTGTAAAAGGGTCTTATAAAAACTAAAAATGGACAATTTTTTTGTCAAACTATCTCTTATAAAAAGGGACGGAGGTAGTAATATTTTGTTACAAAGAAGTATATAAAGAAAAATAAAAATATTGATGTAGCTATAGCCACACTATGCCACAACATGGGTTTGCACATTTCTGTTCACCTTAAGAGTGAAATTTCCGACCGCTAAATTACCTGGAAAAAAAAAAAATCAATCAGGCCCCTAGTTATACTAATACTTCTAATTATACAGTATGTTTTTCATAAGCATCGGTTAGAGGTCAAAATTCGTATCTAAATTATTTAGATATCCAAATAATCTATTTGAAGTTAAAAAAAAAAATCAATTGAGCCCCTAATTATATTTTTCTCTGGTCTTAATTATAAACAAATTTTCACTTTTTAAATTTGTTGGATAACTAATATATTTGGTCTATAATTAAGGTCGGATATATTAGTTATCCAATAAATTTGAAAAGTGGAAATTTATTTATAATTATGGCCGGAAGAAATTCATCTTTACGTAGTATCAGCTTGAGGTCAAAATCCCTATTCAAATTATTTAGAGATCCAAATATATATTGCTCATGCCTCACCTTCTTGATTGTTTTTATTTTAGCTAATGAATGATATTGTTTTCCAAAAATGTTTATAATTTATAAACTAGTATGAGCCAAACAAATTTGATCAAACCCACCTTGGACAAATATATGTAATGTTATTGGCTGAAATTTATAATTAATGTATCTGATATATATTTTAAATTATAGAAAAATGCTAAATAGTGCACCTGGTGTACTAGTTAAGTACATAAATAAGGAAATTCTGTCTTGAAACTTTTGCATTCAATACATTGAAAGTGTAAAAGGTTGTTTTTATCAACATTAACTTTATGTTTTATTTCTATTTTTGATATGCTTGATATGCTTAACAAGTGTATCGGGTACACTGTTTAGCATAACCCTAGATTATATATAATAACTATATAGACTAAATACATTAATTATGTAATGAACCTAAAAATGTTAATTTTGCTTATATTTTGTCACTAAAGAGGAGTATATAAAGAAAATTGAAAATATTGATGTGGCTATAGCCATACTATGCCACAACATGGGTTTGCACATGCATGTTCATCTTAAGAGTGAAATTTCTAACTACTAAATTATCTAACAAAAAATATTAAAAAATCAGTTATATACTAATACTCCTAATTATACAGTATGTTGTTCATACACGAGGTCAAAATTCTTATCCAAATTATTTAGAGATCCAAATAATCTATTAGAAGTTAAAAATAATATAAAAAATCAGTTGAGTCCCTAATTATATACTCCCTCCAGCTTTAATTATAAGTAAATTTTCATTTTCTAAATTCATTAGATAACAAATGTATATGGTCTATAATTAAAGTCAGATACATTAATCATCCAATAAATCTGAAAAATGAAAACTTACTTATAATTAAGGATGGAAAAAGTATCTTTACGCATAGAAGTTTGAGGTCAAAATCCCTATTCAAATTATTTAGAGATCCAAATATCTATTGCTCATGCTACACCTTGTTGGTAATTATTTTTATTTTAGCTAATGAATGATATTGTTTTCCAAAAATGTTTATAGTTTATAAACGAATAATCAGTCAATTTTAGGGATGGCAATGGGTAGGGTATGGGTAGGGTACTATAGTCCTCATCCCCATACCCGCACATTAAAAAAATACCCGTACCCATCCCCATACCCGTGTGGGTGACAATCTTTGTCCCCGTCCCCATACCCTCTGGGTACCTAAGTACCCATACCCGTACCCGTTACCCGCATTTTTGCTAAAAATAAGTTGATCAATTATAAAATATCATATCATTTTAATATAATTAAAAAAACTCAAAGGTTTTAATGTTGACTCATGAAAATCATAAACAAAATTATTAGTAATATCATGCTAATGTTTATTTCTCTGTTGATATATTTGCTTTATATTATAAATAAACATTTTTTTATTAAAAATGTGTAATAGTATAATAATGTTGTATTTTTCAAAATTGGTTTACATATATTATTATATAATAATATAATTAAAATAAATAAATAGATATCATATGGGTATATGGGGTGGGTACTAAGGTACCCGTACCCGCACCCATACCCGTTCAATTTTGTGGGTAATTACCCATACCCATGTCCATACCCAAAATGCGGGTTTTTACCCTACCCATTATGGGTATTTTTTATGGGTACCCACTGGGTATGGGTAAATTGCTATCCCTAGTCAATTTAGTCCCTATACTATCACTCTCTCACCAACTTAGTCCCTAAACTATTAAAACCAACTAAAAGATCCCTAAACAATTTTCCATCCTTCAATTTAGTCCCTCGGTTAACTTTTCCGTTAAATGACCGTTAGTGGTCCCTAAACTATTAAAATACTTCAATTTAGTCCCTAAACTTTTTTTGTTTGAACAACTTTAACTTTTATTAATAAAAATTCCACCAAAACACAAGAAATGGCAAAACGCTACAGGTTACAAACAAAGAAACCATACAACAGGAAGCCAAAACTAAACAAAGGGAAAAAAAGAGAACAAAACCCAGCACACCCCTACACTATGAAACTGCTAGCAAAACCGCAACAGCCCCAAAAGAAGGAGTGAAAACAGAAACCCATAACCAGCAATCGGGCTTAACACGCCATACATAACAGCGGCTCCGATTGCCATTCGTAATATAAGGAGTGCTTAACCTTTGATTGACTCAACCACCATTGTCTTTATACACAAATAAAGTAGTACATTCAACTTAAACCAATAAAGAAAAAACCAACTTAACCACAAATTAAACCATAATTCATTCATTCATTACATAAGCCAGCTAAATAATAATCCATCAAATTCATTACATAAGTCAAGTAAACCATGATCCATCAAAATGAACTAATTAAATCACAATCCAAAGTTAATCACCTAAGCCAAAGTTCATCCCAAAAAAACTATATTAATCATAAACCATAATTTCATAACTAGAAAACTATCATGCATCATTACAAAAAACTAAATATCATAAGCAAGGACCAAACAAAAGCATTAAGAAGAAGGTCCTTCATTGCGTGCTCCTCGGCTTAATCCTGGAGTTGGCATGAATCTCATTGACATTGTCTCAACAGAAACAAAACAGAAACAAAACAAACCCAAAACCTGTTTAATCGTTTTGGTAAGAAAAAACGCAATACAAACCCAAAACGCAATACAAACCCTTGATTAATCGTTTTGGTAAGAAAAAGAACCTGTTTTTAGCCGCGAGAACGGTGGTTGGCGGCGAGCACGGTGGTTGGCGGTGAGGATTTGAGAGTTTCTGCGAACACAAGAGTGGAAGAGGGAAAGGTAAGAACGCAAGAGTGAAACTGTAATATTTTAGGGTTTTACTGAATAAAATAGTTAACAGAATAGTTAACTGAGGGACTAAATTGAAGGATGAAAAATAGTTTAGGGACCTTTTAGTTGGTTTTAATAGTTTGGGGACTAAGTTGGTGAGAGAGTGATAGTATAGGGACTAAATTGACTGATTACTCGTTTATAAACTAGTATGAGCCAAACAAATTTGATCAAACCCACCTTGGACAAATACTATGTAATAATGTTATTGGCTGAAATTTATATTCAATATTGGTGTCCCATACTTTCATTCATCCCGATGGATTCTGACTTTGAGCATGATGCTGTTGTTTTTAGACAGAGAAGATTTGAATATTCATCTCATAGACACCCCATGTTCTAAGAATGGATATTCCACAACAATTGAATAATTAAATTAACAGAATAAGATAACTTGACTTTTTAATATTATATTCAGATCTAAATCTCAATGCTTTCTCCAAGTATTGAATAGTTAAAAATAACGGTATTGAATAGTTAAAACTAACTGAATAGATAACTAGACTTTTGACACTACAACATATATTGGACTTAGTAATATTTTAAAAATGTTACTAAATCTATATAGTAACATTTCAAATATTAATGAATAGCTAAAATAGTAGAGTTTGTTGCTTGTTTGAATACTACAAAATTCAGAAGATTGGTCTCTGCAGTTGCACACAGAGAATACTTAATCTACATTAAAACAAATTTAATGTTCGGGTACAATTTTTCAAGTATTTTCTTCATTATTTTGTACTAAATTAATAATTTGAATTCAATCTGTAAAATAGAATTTGTTATGAAAGGAAAAAGAAATTAAAATCTATTGATTGATTTTTATATGAAAAATTTATACTACTAATTACAACTTAGATGACTTCTTTTTGACACAAATAAAAACTTATATTACATTTTCTTCATTTCATAGGGTAAATCTATGCTCTTCACCCTTAAAAATAAATATACATAATACACTATTTCACAAAGCTCTCCATCAAGATATATAATATTGGTTGGCCAATACCTTAGCCAAGGTATTGCTAAAAAAATTTAAACAAAAAGTTTAAGTACAATGACATTAAGGGAGAAAAGAAACAGATTAGAAACCTGCTAAAGTCATAGCAGTTAACAACAACATCATACCACAAAAATCTGTATTTGAAAGCTAAAATCATTTCCAAAGACATGATCACATACAACATTAAGATTATTATTACTCGCAACATATAAATGTATATAAAAAATAAAAAGATTATTATTCTTCAAAACATAAACAGTATACTGTAGGATACCGAGTTCGATTCCTATATATATAAAAACCACAAATATAGTAATGAAAACAAAGATTAGGATGTAAGTAAGCAGTCATAATATCGTGAACAAAAGTATAAAAACCAAACTAAGTAGTGAGGATAGGAGGGAGGTAATCAGCTTTGCCGCCGAGAATGCGAGCCTTGGTATCAGGAAAGAATTCAAATCCAGGCAGCTCAGTAATATCTCCTTCACTAGCAACTCCAATCGGATAGCGAAGCAAGTGTCCAGGAAGGTCATGCTCGAGTGAATCATTGGAATAAAGATCCCAATATTTGTCAGCAATCTGATTCACCTTACTGATACATTCTTCACTTTCTGGATGAAGGAAAGATTCGTGAAGCATGCCAAGGTGCTCATACCACAATGACATGCGGAAACCGTGGATCTGACCACGTGCCGGCTGTCTTGTAGCCAAATGGTGCGGCTGATAAGCTCCCATTGCTATCTCAGAGTCTCTCGCACCGTCCATTGATCTTTGGTTGATGTTGGCAGATCCAACGATTATGTATTCGTCATCGACTACAGTGAAAAAAGTATACATAATAATGTAAGTAATGATGGTAAAAAAATTTATAATCAAACTATGACTTCAAAATTTATGAAATTGCTGCAGCTTGTAATTTATGACGTAATTTTCAAATATACCTATCATCATCTTGGTATGAACATAGATCATGAAACGTCGGGCCTGTTGTGCTCTCTCATAATCTGAATCGGGTTCTGGTTGTTCAGAAGGCTCATACTCTCCCTGTTTCTTCACCTCCCGATTAGCAAGGCAGAAGAACGTCAAATATTTCCGTGGATCTTCCTCGATTTCCTTGGCCCTGAGTGCCTGAATGATATCCTTGTACATCATCTCCATTGTTCTCCTCTGCCAGTCCAATATTGCTTGAACTGATGCACTTTCTGGAACACCTTCTGGCCACATTGGGACCACAACGTACACGGTGAACTTTTCCTCAGCTTCAATCTTACTAACAATCTTAAGTGAAAGTTCCTTTGGGATTAGATGCAAAGCACCAATTTCTTCAGGCTTAATATCATCTCCGCTCCAAGCAAAAGAGCTTCCGAGGAAATACTGATTTTCAATATAGATGAAGTTCTTTGCACGTCGAATAGCATTAATATAAGCATCTTGAATGCTACGATCGATGATATTGTCCTTTCCACTAACAAGACCGGCTCTCGCAGCATCTTCGGGAGATTCTGGGAACCCGAAAGCAGCTCCACCGTCAATAGATCTAAACAACTGAACATTCCATGTCTCGTGATCATCCGGAAACGTTACCGGGGATGGGGGAATAATAGAATCTTCAAGCTCTCTCAGATTGACAAGTATATCCTTCTCACCTTGCTTCCTCCATCGCTGTTCAAAGTTAAACAAAACATCCCAAGCGATTGGTCCTTCAAGCCGGGAGTGAATGTCATGCCAAGGTTCCCTTGGACCACCTTTTGTGATTGCAGCACCAGGAAAGTTAGGTTGATGAAAATCATCATGGTGTGCGGTGTCAAGGGTTCTGAAAAGTGAGTGGAACGCAGTATCGTATCTTCCATCACAAAGGTCAATACCCCCAACAAAACTCACAATTCTTCGCTTATCTGACCCTCCACCAGGTAACTCACTGTCAACCACCACAATCTTTTGGTGATGAGTAAACATGGTGGAAATTTGTAAATCTTGAATGACGCTACCACCATCATCAGGATTGCGGGGGCATAAAACACAATGGACATCAGTGCCCTCGAAGAAATTTGCGGTTTCTTCGTCATGAGTAGCCATCAATCCATCCTTTTTCAACAAACCGACCGATGTTCTATCATCCCAAACCAGCATCAAAACCCTAACACCTTCGCTAGCCTTTTTTTTGAGAAGCTCACCAAGTGTTGCATCTCCCCCGGCCTTTGGCCTCCTAGAATCCCTCACCAACGAAATTTCGGTATAAACAGACCAACCAGTAATGTATATCAAATGCTTAGCATTAGTGATTGCATCGAAAATATCCTCCCAACACCTATGAGGCTGGTAAGTCTTGCCACCAGAGAGTGATATTTTAGGGACAAAGTTATCCGGCACATGAGCATCTTGGTAAAGAGATACCTTACATCCTTGCCTCTGCGAGAAGAAAGTATACGGAACTCCAGGAAATTTAGCACTTTGAATGCCTCGAGCCCAGCTTCGGTCTTTTGTAACATCAAAATATTGCAGCTTCACATGGATCTTTGAACCCTCTTTTATCGGATTTCTTTCCTCATCCAAGATTTCCACCCATCTATCTATTTCCTCACCACCCAAGACCTCCTCGACAGGCACATAAGCTCTTCCAATTAAAGTCGCTCCAATAGGATTATCATCTTTCACAGTAAATATGATATTTGAAGCCAAATGAGCACAGTAAATGTGAAACGACTCATACCATTTTGGATTAGTATGTTCATTTTCAATAATCCTTGTCCTTCCGGCTCTTGCTTTGTCCAAATCAATGGTAGCATAGAGTTGAGTAACTCCCTTTCCAATACCAACAGTCTCCTCAATGTTTTGCCTGATCTGTTTAAGTATAAGCATTAAATTGAGTCACTAATAATTAATAAGGAAAATAAAAAGCGAAACTAAAGAAACCGAATATTCTCTTTTCACTAGGTGCAATGTATGCATGTGAATCAACATTAACAATAACAATATGCCAAAAACTAAATGAATATGGATTGCCAAAAGGAATAATTAATACATAAAGCAACACAATTCAGCTCACACTTTGAAAAGATTTGATGTAGCTTTGGCGAGTTTAAAATCCAATAACTAAGGTTCAAGCATACTAATTTTTTTTTAATAAAACATATCATGTGTTATAACTTATAAATGAAGTATAAGATAATGTTAAACCACTACTATCGATCAGTGTTATTGATTGCAAATGGTGGACTACGGCGGAAAGCCAAAAGTCAGACATTTTGAGCTGCCAAAAAACACCATGACCCTACCATCCTAAGCAAATTGGCCATATCGGTCCACCGCAATCCACCATGGTCGATATTTGACATTACTTATATAGATTAACATTGTCATTTCCATATATTATTCACACAAAGGTTTGCAAATGATCAACAATATCAGCAAAATAATGCATATTGCTACAAAATTTAAGATCAGATTAGAAATGTAAGTATCACCACAACAAAAAAAATCATAGATCATATTGTAATATTTCTACCAACTGAACTATATTCACACGGACAAATAGAACTATATAGAATAACCAAACAGATCACAGATCCTTTAAGCAAGCAGGGTCCACTATGACCCATCAGTCATCACAATCAAAAGATTCTTCTTTTTTAATTCAGTCATTTGCAAAACAAATGAAAACACAAACACTTCAAATTACAAAATCCAAAAAAGTCAAAACTCAATCAAACAATTGAATCACAAGATTCAAATAAGTCATTACAAAAAAAATAAATTACCATGCTGAAAAGATTTCCACCGCCACCAGCGTTAAGCTTATCAACCTCATAGATGGTAGCATGAAGAGTACCATGAAGATGAATTTGTGCCATTTTTCACCTACAAATAAAAATCAACACAACCCCATTTCTCATCAGATCACATAAACCATAAAAAAAACATTTTTTTTGTTACTAAAATAAAAAACAAAACAACCTTAAAACACAACATAATACAACAATAAACATAATTTGAGTTTATAACTCACAAAGATTAAAACTTTAAGCAATGAAATAGTTAAATCAGATCAATGTTTGGATCAAAAAATGTAAGATCATTTAAGAATAGAAAGGGTACCAATAGAGATAGAGAAGATGAAAAATACCAAGTTTTGAAGAGAATGTGAGGAGGAAGAAGAAAAAAATGAAAGGGTGTGAAAGAGATCCGAGAAAAGAGCAAGTGACAATGGAACATAGAAGTGAGAGAGACTCTGTTTTTAAACAAAGGAAAGAAAATATTTTATTACAAAATTTTCAATCTAATCTCTCTTTGTCCGAAGCACAATCATCTCCTTAATTTCACTTGACTTCTTCCCTTTTTTTTTGGTGATTTAGTTTTCCTAATTATTAACTATAATTAACCATAATTAGATTTGTGATTATTAATTAAAATAATACAAGTGAAATATCAAGAACCCCGCCAATCGATAGTTGGTCCAGAGATAATTGGTGCTAGATTTAGTAAGAAGGAGTGAAGGACCATAATTCGATCCTCGCGATTACGATCGAGAGATGGTTGGAACCACTTGATACCATACTCCAATCGATAGTTTAGTATTTTTTTATCAAGTATTTTTAATATTTCGTGCAAAAAATACTAAAAATACTTGAAAAAAAATACTAAAAGTAAATAAAATAAAATTTATGAGACAAATTTTAATTTAACTGACAAATGTTTCCTCCATTTGAATTCGTATTAAGAATCTTATAGTTATATGTTTGAGTTTTAATAATGTTTCTCAAGTTTTTTAAGAAAACACTATGTAATTGAAATTTTAACTTACACATGTAGGGTATTTAGAATTAGATGAGATGTGATGGTTTCTTCTAGCCGAAGGAAGAGTCTCCGGATCCAATCCGAACTTTAAAGTATTACTAAATTAGTTGATTAAATTGGTAATAAGTTTACTCATATTTTATGAGAGTTTTGGTACAATTTCAATTCAACCAATGTCAAAATCTAAGTAGTAAATTATTGTAAATACTTCTGTTATTGCTTGCTGAGCCATAAGGTGGTCTGCTATGAGTCTATGACCCGGATGAGACCTCCAGATTTAATTCATATAATTTTTTTATATATAAAAACATAAATAAAAAATATACACTTTAGGTAATTAGGTATTTTAAAGTAAAAACATGTGCAATGTCAAAATCATGGACTAAAAATAAAGTTTTAGTATGAGGACTAATAAAAATATAGACTAAACTTTTTATTTGTTAGGTATAGTATTTTTTATTTTCATCGGGACTTGAATTCTGAACTTTTATTCCGTGACTCTTTTCAATGTTAACTCCTTTTAGTCCTTAACTCAATTTCAGTTAGCCCTTTAGCTCTTTATCTTAGCTAATCAATCAACTGATATGTTTCTTTCACGGTAATATAGTTGATCTGAAGTGAACTTATCAATTCATATTCTTAAATTAGATATATGCAAAATAATATTTCTATTAATGATGCAGTTTTTTATTACCATATCCATTTGAAAGGTGGGTAATTCTTAGTCTGTGTGGCAATTCATGCTGATATACATGCCAATTTTTATGAATTTTTAACTAATTATATTTTTATGATTTATAAAATTAATATGATGCAAATAGGAGTGTCTTGGTATTTAGTTCCAAGACAATAGAGAAGATAGCTTAGTTCTAAATCTATGAAGCCCCGATATTCAAAAAATGGTGACGAATCGTGTCCGATACGTCCTCGATACCGATACTCTTTCGATACGTCCCGATACTTGTATCGGAAGAGTATCGATTAAATCATTATTTTTAAATAAAATATAATACCCGATACACGTGTCCGATACGTCCCGATACACGTATCAGAAAAGTATCAGTTATATCATTATTTTTAAATAAACAAATAATATCTGATATGTGTCTGATACAAAGATTATTTTTTGGATAGTATTTGTGATTTTGTTTGGATAGTTTTAATGGTGTTCTTTTTGTATAATACACTACAATAAGACGTATAGCTTAAGATGTATCAATAATCATTATGTTCTGAGGACTAACTTACGATGTTTTCATGTATCAGACCTTAGGAGTTTCAGTATTGATTGACTTTGGGTTATTATGATGCTCCTGTATCAAACATGCTTGTTTGTATCTTTAACACTTCTTGTGTTTTTCCTTTGTCAATATAATTTTTTACTTTAAAAAAAAAAAAACTATGGTATCCTACTATATACTGTATTAGGTAGTTAAGCGTTTGAACTTGTCCCAAAATTTTAGTATAAGAATAGATGTTTTCTGCTTTTAATTATTAATATTATTGATTTTATATATGTTTATATATTGTGTATTTATATATTTAATTTTAACTTTAATTTTTAAATAACGTATCACGGCAGTATCGGATTGGAAATTTTAAAAATTTTCACGTATCGGCGTATCGGTACCGTATCGTGTCCCGTATCGGGGCTTCATAGGTTCTAATCCCATTCACGTTTTGTTTTGGTGGGGTGTAATTGTAACCGGATATTATGTAGTTTTGGCACACCTTATTATGCCTATTCTTCTTTAATAATTTTTTTTTTGGTTTTTGAAAAAAACATATGATGGAAAGGTGAAATAAAAGGACGTAAAATGAAAAAAAGCTTTTACAAAAATGCAAAGTAAAACAATTAGTATTAGTAAAAAATAAAAGGACGTGAAATGTGGGGAAAAGGGTTGAAGGGTCCATGTAAATTCATCAAAAGTTCCATTTAGCAACTTCTACTGATTTTTTTTTTTTCTCTTCTTTATTATTAAGCTTCTATTTTATAAAAGCGTTTTCCAACTTATCCATTTCTCCTTTAAAGGAGAAGATAAGAAGAAAAAAGGTTGGAACAAACATTACCTAAGTTTGTCAAAAGGCTTGAATATGGTCCATCATGTGCATAACAAGCATAAATCAAGTTTTCTCATTTTAAGATTAATTGATTTTAAGAAGGCCTATAATTATATTGATTGGGGCTTTTTTAAGCTCACATTGTCTAAATTCGGTTTTCCTCGGCATATAGTATCATGCTCATCATGAATTTTACTACTTCTTACGCTTTATCTTTTTTGTCGAATAATAATGAGATTTATTATATTATATTTTTCCGCTGACGATTGTCTTCTCGGTAAAATTCTCCCAAATTAGACTTGTTCAAGAGGTCTCACTTCATTCTTGTTGTGTTGCTTCTAGTCTATGAAGCCTCGATACAGGACACGATACGGATACGATACGATACTGATACGCCGATACGTGAAATTTTTTAAAATTCCCAATCTGATACTGCTGCGATACGTTATTTAAAAATTAAGTTAAAATTAAATATATAAATACACAATATATAAACATATTTAAAATCAATAATATTAATAATTAAAAGCAGAAAGCATCTACTCTTATACTAAAATTTTGGGACAAGCTCAAACGCTTAACAACCTGTTACAGTATATAGTAGGACACTATAGTTTTTTTTTTTTTTGAAAAGTAAAAAATTATATTACAAAAGAAAAACACAAGAACTGCTAAAGATACAAACAAGCATGTCTGATACAGGAGCATCATAATAACCCAAAGTCAATCAATACTGGAAACTCCCAGGGTCTGATACATGAGAACATCTTAAGTTAATATTGTCACAGAACATAATGATTATTGATACATCTTAAACTATATGTCTTATTGTAGTGTATTATACAAAAAAGACACCATTAATACTATCCAAACAAAATCACAAATACTATCCAAAAAATAATCTTCGTATCGGACACATATCGAGTATTATTTATTTATTTAAAAATAATGATATAATCGATACTTTTCTGATACGTGTATCGGGACATATCGGACACGTGTATCGGGTATTATTTTTTATTTAAAAATAATGATTTAATCGATACTCTTCCGATACAAGTATCGGAACGTATCGAACGAGTATCGGTATCGAGTACGTATCGGACACGATTCGTCACCATTTTTTAAGTATCGGGGCTTCATAGCTTCTAGTAGCATTGAAGATCAACATCCATAGGTTAAAATTCCTTTCCCGCAAGTAACTATTATATAAAATCAGCAAGATTACTATTGCCTACTTATTCTATGTAGAATTAATATTTGATTATCGGAAAAAGTTTGTGACAAAATTTATGTTTGCATTCAGCTTATTTGAGTCAATAAGAATTGACAATGGGTCAGCTGACCTAAATTAATGCAACTTTTAGCTCCAAAAGTTTTAGAAATGTGTAGAGCTAAAATTTATAATATTTCAATACTTGAAAAACATGTCTATGATTTTATATAAATTGGGTGCACTGTTTAGAATGATCATTTTGTTATAACTTATAACCTTTCTTTCTGAATAAAATTATACCAAGGTTATATATGTAACTATAATAACCTCTCTAAAATTTATATCTAACACTAGTACTATTGATGTAATAAAAAAAGAAAAAGAAAACGCTAGTACTATTAATATTTTATATTCACCAAAAATAAGTATAGTACTATCTTGTGGAAAACTATGTCCCATATTTGTGTGATCTTGACAAAAAGAAAGGACCCATTTTGGTGAAGCAGTTAATTTTATCTGTTCTAATATCCATTTTTCGAATTATCTGTTCTATTATTATTTTCATTTTTATAGTCTTTTAATTTTTTATATCTTCCTTAACTATCAAATGTTGAGTGCTTTTGATTACGATCAGTAAGAATATCTTGACAAATCTTAAAAATGGAATTTATTATCAATTAAAAAACTGTTGAAAAATTCAGTTATTATATATAATTTAATAAATAAATGTTCAAAAAAGTGTCTGGTAAATAGCTGTTAGTTAACTAGCATAAGCTAATTAAAAAAAATGTCCAAAAGACAATAATTTAAATAAGGAATTTGGTAAAAAAAAAGAAGGGAAAATCTCAACTTAGAAGTCAAATTTTAATTTATTTATTTAGAAACTTTTTATAATGTTCTAAATATGTCTACATATAATTTTTCAAACATACACACTGATTTAATAGCAAGGACTAAAACTGCGTGTATGATAATTTTGTAGGGACTAAAATATACCATATTTTTTTATAAGAAACAAAAATAAAATTTAATCATTTTTTAGAGACCAAAAACTTTTAATTTTTTATTTTGTTTTATACATACGAGGTGTTTAACGTGGTATTTTCTTCTTTTTTGTGCGAATGAGGGAGGTGTAAGCAACCTTACTCAAAAAGAGCCCAAAGCCAAGGAAACACGAAGTCTGTTCAAAGCCCAATACAAATTTGAGAGTTAATTAACTACGTTTACCCCCTTTGATTGTTTTTCTGAAAAATCACATCATTTGTCAATTTGGATGGAAAAAAATATTAATTTTTCTATCGTCTGAATAGATAAATTTAGAAGAAAAAATGATGTTGTTTTTATATGGAGATAGATAAATTTAAATATGGAAACGATATTTAAAAACTATGAGATAGAAAAAGAAACTCTATAAATAATGTAATGTAAGTTTCAGAAAATTCAAGTAACAATAGAAAGCAAAAGAAATAATAGAATAACACCCTCTACTTTTGAGGGGATGACTCTGCATTATTTTATGAGTGAAATTTATCTTAAGATTTTCGTGTATTCCATTAAAATCTAAAAATATTCCATTCAGATTCTAGAATTTAATTTATTTTTGGATGCTTGAGTTATAAAATTCGAATGGGGAGAATACACAAATTGGCCGGTAGTCAATATATAACCTTGGCCCTTGGTTTGTGGCCTTTTCTGGTTTGTCTTTGCAAAGTTATTGCCTCTAATGTGACAAATTGATTTGTTTGAATCGAGTCTATAAATATTGTCCTTTTCTTTTCCACTTTTTATCATTCATCGTCTTTTTAAAAGTTTTTTTTATCGTTCTTATCGTTCTTTTTATTTTAAAAGTTTTGGGATAAACATAGGCATAATTCGTCAATGACCAATCGTAATATTCTCATTGTTATCCTATGATAATGAGATGTGAGAATGTTAGACTGTTCAACAAGTGACTAATGAATCATGATGGTTGAGAATTGGGATTTAAAATCACAATACAACTGGGATTCTCCCTATGGCTATGGTTCTATAATCTTTTTTCTCTAACTGTAGAAACTTTGAATGTCTCATCTGTTACTCTTAAGGGTAGACAATTTCAATTTTCAACTAAATTATCTAAATATCGGTGATCAGTTTTAGTCCAAATCTTACAAATTATATTATTTATTTTTTAGAAATAATTATAATTAATATTAGTATTTAGAACAACGTAACGTCCAACAATTGAAATAGTGGTCACCTACATGCATGAATAAGAATAAGAGTTGGACCAAAAGTTTAATCGATTGGACCAAAAGAATAAGAATAAGACCAATACACCAAAGACTTGTCATGTTCGTATATAAACAATCAAGTGAATCAGCCATTAATTGAAAAACCAGCAATCATTAATAACTAATTAACTATAGACCATATTCCGTCACACACATAAAAAGAAAACTTATAGGACCATGCAACATTTGAAATCATGTTGTCGTTTACTGGTTCAGCAGCATTTTTTTTTAGTTGGGTTGAGTTCAAGTATATGTACTTAGTTTCACATCGACTAAAATTAATTCAATATTAAATATACAAGAGGTAATTCATATTTCATATGTTTTAAGATTTCAAATGAGACTGTGGATGTTCATCATGCACTCGACTATCTTAAATTTCGTTGATCATAAATTCAGTTGTACATAACTTTTCGGGTACGTAACAACTTACAATAATTTTTAGTATAAAAGTTAGTTGATTAAAGTGGGTGTAATAGGTATTGGAACTTATTTTATACTAGTATTGGTTTTCAAGTGCTGAGTTGTTAAATTTCACACTGATTATGAATAAAAATAATGTTGGATATATAAGAAGGTGACACATGAACCTAAAGCCTTAAAGTTTTTAGGTAGAGAAGTGGTATTCATTTCTTGTGGTTCTGGAGCATTGATCCGTTGTTTTTCTCGTGTCCTCGAACTCCTCAACAAGTGACATCAGAGCCGTGATATCGGCTTAGTGGGGGAATAACAAAAGTGGATCATGATATTGGATCAACAATAAAATGTTGGAACTCACACTTGAGAGAGATTGTTGGATTTTAAGTGTGGGTGATCAAGTAGGGATGGCAACGGGTGCCCACGGGTGCGGGTTTGACACAACCCAAACCCACACCCGAAATATCGGGTGGCACCCGAACCCAAAGTCTATTTGGGTGGCAAATTGACACCCACGCCCACACCCGTTGGGTTCGGGTTTTTCCACCCAAACCCAAACCCGCAACAAAAACACAAAATTCAACATAATTAACACTCAGACCCACACCCGTTTAGTTCGGGTTTTTTCACCCAAAGCATGAACACACAAAATTCAACAACATTAATTAATATTGAAACACAAATTTCCACAAGCATTCCAGCAAGGTCTCTCAAAGAAATTAAATTACAATTTTTCATCTAGTTTGGTAACATTACAATTAAAATTAAGGTCTTCAACATGTTAACATTAGAATTAAAATTAAGTTCTACAATAGTACAATTAAATTACAACTTTCCAAAAACAACATTTTCGGGTGCTTATTTACACTTATATATACTTAGGGGTACTTATGTAATTTCATGTATAAGCGGGTGTGGTTTCGGGTTTCGGGTGCGGGTTTGAGTAATCCCAAACCCGCACCCGAAATATCGGGTGGCACCCGAACCCAAACCCAATCAACTCGGGTTTCACCCGTTGACTCGGGTTCGGGTGCGGTGGGTCCCGCGGGTTTGGGTTTGGTTGCCATCCCTATGATCAAGTTTCACATTTACTATGAATGAAAATAATGTTTGATATATTAAGGTTTTGGATTGAGATATGACATTTTCTTCTTTTGAGGCCCTGAAACATTGGTTCACTGTTTCTTCGATATTCTCCCAAACTCCCCAACAATTTACAATTAAGAATATGAATATTAAATTCGTAAAGGTCTATATATGGATTCAGATAATTACTATATTATTTTTTTCAAAACAATTGTGGTACTACTCTAGACAAATATATTCTAGTCATTTTCATCTTGAGTGGCAAGGCACTCATTAGAGGAAAGGATTGATGTCATAGCCAATATACAATGATAACTCAAGACTGAGGTTAGAAATTGAATGGGACGTTGTTTTTATCCATGTACTACTATATTAGAACTACCAAGTAATTTCTCCAAAGAACCAAAAATAAAGGGGGGCAAAAATTAGAATATATATGGTGTAATTTATTAGATTTTTTCCCTTTAGAACAGACTGTTAAGAGATCAAGTGGGTAGTGGAAGATAGCTGTCTGAATCATCCATCAAAATTTAGGCAAGGCAAAGTGTTTGGCAAAGATTGTCCACCCGAGCAATGACCCTAAACAATTAATTCTCAACTCTATTTACTACATTTCTTTGTATTGTGTGCTTAGATAATAAAATGAGGGTATGTGTCAAACTATGATGCACAGATATTCCATTTGAGAGATAGTACCAGTATCGGATACGTATTGAATACTGATATGTGTATTGTAAGTTTTTTGTATGCATCGACAACATACCTTTTTATTTTATTTTTTTTTGCAAATGGTACACGCTTGATACTCCCGTGGTACACATGATACACGAATTAAAAAAAAATGCAATTTTTTATTCGTTTCTTTATAAGAAGATTTATGTTTTTTATTTGTTTATAATATAAAAGTAACAACTACTGCTAAAAAAATAACAAAGTAACCACTAGATTTATTCACTCATTTATTGAAAATGAATAGGTTCAATCCAAAGAGAGCTGAAGACTTAATTTTTATTCATACAAATCTTCGTCTTCTCTCGAGAAAGAGAAATGGTAATACTTAACAAAAATGTGAAATATTTATAAAGATGAATAAGATCTATTTGATATAGCTATTAATATTATTCTTGAAGTTGCTAGTCTTTAATGCGATGATCCTGAACTAGAGGTCACTCTATTCATACAATGTTCTTGTCATCTAAACTAAATTTACGAGAAGAAAAAAAAACCAATAAGTTCTATTTAGATTTATTTTTAATTATGTTACTTATCCAATTATTTTTTTAAAGCAAGTTACTTATCCAATTATGACAGGGCAAGAGTTATATATATGTGATCACACCAAATATTCATGTCAGCAAAAAAATATCTCATAAACATAAAACACCACATCATTAATAAATATATATCATTAATCAAAATAACTCCAAAACGAGACAAGAGAGAAAAGTTCATAAGAAAGTGAAATTTAGGGATGATCATTACTAAAAAAACAGGTCCTTAATACGAGGAATCAAAACTTCAATTTTTTAGAAATAAAGTGATAAAATACATTTAAACCTACATATTTATTATTTTGAAGCCTTTTGGTACTTAAAAAATTACAACTTAACTTTCACAGGGACAACTAATTAAACGAGGGATTGGAAAAAAATTATTGATAAATATTACTAAAATTCCATTGAAAATACATCAACATATATTTTAAAAATATTTTGCATACATCAATATATAAAATTGTTTCATACATATACATGTAATCACACATCATCAGTTAGATATAAATACTTTTTCAAGTCTCAAATATCTAAAATAACTCACACTCTTTAAATATTGACATATTCTAAGTTTGAATTAAAGTCTCATATTGAATAAAACAGTAGAGGTTGAACAAATGTTTATAAATTTAATTAATATCTTAAAGTTTTAAGTGATGATATGATGTCCAATCTCACTTGTGTGATTGATCTTAACACAATGGGATTATCTAATTCAGCGAGACTTTTCATGACCCAATATAGTAGTATCAAAGTTCGGTTCGAGATATCAAAAAAAAAAAAGTTCGGTTCGACTTGTTAAGAGAGTGTAAAATATTTGAGAGTTGAATCGCAAATGCGGAAAGTCTCGCAATATCCAACTATTATTAATTGGAATTTGTTTTAAGAGACTAAAATATAATAGAATCTTAAGTTATAAATTAATTGAATAACACTTGTTTTTGACCAAATTTGAGAGGTTGACTCAAATATCCAACACATCATCTTAATTTTAGGTTATATAAGTATCATATGTCACCACCTCTTAAAATATGCATTATTGTAAACTCTTTTACTTTTCTTTATTATCTGACTTTTACTCCTATATAAGATAATTACACCTTGAATAAAAGGTAAACGGACAATAAACTTCGTCGTTAAACCTTGTTGTATATCATATTATACTGATCTATCGTCACCACCACAGTGAGCCTAAGTTGATTCATAATATTATTTTATAAATCATATAATTAATAGAGTAAAATTAATTAAAATTTGTTTATATTTTGGGCTAGGCTTCAAGTAAAGTGATTGAAACATGTGCAAAATGTGCAATTGTGTGTAATGTTACCCCAACCTTTAATAAAAGCATTGCACATACAATGGTAGCTTTGAGGAACCATACACGTTACATTAGAGGGTGTTCTATTTGTATACCCCGCTAGCTATAAATAAAGCTCCCACAAACCAATGGAATTTGTACTATAGTGAGTCCATGGATGCATCAAATGAGCTGTTAGATTTTCTATTACCGTGAAAAACAGTCGCACAATGCTTTCAACTAAGTTAGGTTGTTACTTATTTTGAAATACTAACCTTCATATAGCATGATAGTTTTATTTTATGTATTGGACCACTGTTCTGTTACAGCCAGCGAGAATAAAAATATGTACCAAAAGTTTGAATATTTGCAAACATGTACTATAAGAATATGTACAATTATATATATACGGAGTATATATTTATATAAAATATAATTTATATAAAAAAGAATACTTAAGTTATTTAGAAAATTTGCTTAGAACTCATATTGGTTCATTTTAATGATGCTCTATATATAATTATATATTGAGCTATTAGAAAATAACTAACTAACGAATTTGGATCGAGTATAATTTGACTTCATGCAACAATATATTTTGATTAGATGATCCAGATTTTAAACTCGAGTTTTAATTTGTAAAAAAAATAATTGAGATTAAAATTAAGATCGACCAATCTTGATTGAGGAGTTCAAAGGAAATTGTCAAATAACCGATTATCCCAAAAGCTTAAGCTGTTAGGATTAGCTATATCAATGGTTTTATATTATTTCTAACACGCCCCCTCACGCAAGAGCCCATTTGGGCTTGAAGCGTGGATAATGCATAGGTCCACCTACCATATGCTTGAATTCCACTTTTTAATTAGAAAGTGAGGGGAGCGGGGATCGAACTCTAGACCATTTAGTCATAGAGGCTCTGATACCATGTCAAATAACCGATTATCCCAAAAGCTTAAGCTGTTAGGATTAGCTATATCAATGGTTTTATATTATTTCTAACAAAAATGACAAGATAACCAATCTCGGTCCCAAACTTAACTTTCTAAGAAATTCTAACTATGATTTTAAATTATTTATTATATTTCTATTAGTCATCTTAATCTTATGATGCCGGTGCACCTCATTGATTTATAAAAAATAAAAATATTAGTCCTCTTGATTATTGACATCGATTTTAATCATGGCTTAAACATCATTTCGTCCCTGTAAGTTCATAAGTTTTTTGTTTTAGTTCTTGTATCTTTTTTTGTTGCAAATTAGTCCTTGCATGTGCAAATCATTTTGATTTTAGTCACTAAAGCTAAAATCCGCAGGAAAATTCGCTGGTTTCCTGCGGATTTTAGTTTTAAGGGACTAAAACCAAAAGATTTGAATGTACAGTGACTAATTTGCAACAAAAAAATATATAGAAACTAAAATAAAAAAAAATGCAAACTTACAGAGACGAAAATGATATTTAAACATTTAATCATTATATACTCATAGATCCCGGTTTCTTTTATTTTCTACACTAAATTTTACACTTCTTCGTTATCTACTTGATCACCTACAAATCGGTATCAATATCAGATTAGAATTTATTTCATCATGACATATTCACATGCTATAATCGATTGACTACAATCTGTTGTGAGCAATGGTACAGCATTTTCCTAACAACAACAAATAAGTTTGTTTTCATGTCCTTGCATTGTTTTCCGGCCCCGGGGACTCAATTTCCTTTCAAAAGACAGTAAGAAACATTTGTACTGATTAGTTAAAAAAGAAGAAGGTGAAATTAGTTCAATGTTAAACATAGCATTCTTAAAGCATTGTAGACTTGAAACACTTGAAAACTCTTTTTTTTTTATCAAAGATTTTTGTTGCGTCTTAAGAGAAGCTCGAAGAATCATCTACATCAAATTAAGAGAAGCTCGAAGAATCATCTACATCAAATGAGTAACAAGAGTTAAGTTTGAAAGATCATCTACATTGGGTTGGGGCAAATGTAACTATATAAGTGAGTTGGACGCCACATTTTTATCTAAAACGTTAGTAAAATATTAGGTTTATGAATCATCTCAATTATATGTTGTTCAACACTCACTTTTCTATCAGTGTGAGATTTCTAACTCACTCGCTACACAACAATCTCTCTCTTAAATGAAAGTTTTTTCATCCACATACACTTGCAGTGTTATTGCCATTGCTTCAACGGGATATGCTATTTGGCCGCCACCATTGTCAAGCATACTTTTGACGCAAGAAAACTCTGATACTAGAGTTGGATCATGAGAGGAGCTCAAATGATCTAAATATAACCATCCCAATGAAAGAGACACCACATCCCCGTCCAAAATTTAAGGCATTGAATTTATTGGACATCTCACTTATAATATTCAATAATGGGACTTTCCAACTTACACTTGAGTTCAATAATAAACATAGCATACTTAAAAATCCATATTATTCTTCTAATAGCATTTAAGTTTAATAACATCAAATTGGTGTAAAATGACAATAGCTTTCAATAGAACATGACATAAAAATTTGGAATTGACACTCAGGACTTGAAACACGTGGAAATTCTGTTTTTTGTATCGAAGATTTATAATGGAATCGGTCATGCATCTTTTTATAGCCTTTTTTATACACACTGTTTTGGGAGATAATGTAGCCTTGGGAAATGGTTATGATTATTTTTGGAAAAAACACCATTTCAATAATTGAAAGTGTAATTTACCGTTACATTAGTTCATGAATGTATTAAAAATTAGGGTTTTGTTAACATGTGCAGGGTATATGTTAAGAATCTAAAAATAGAAAATTTTCATTCAATAAAGTGATATTTTTGACTTGTAATAAATTGTATACACAACTTTTAAGGTAAAAAGGCACATGTTAACATTCTCCTTAAAATATATTGAAAACAAATCTTTAATATCTCATTTGATAGTAATTTTATAGATAAGTTGATCAATAAAAAATATATTTGACTACTTAAAAATATATTTAATGACCAAAATGACTAATAAAAGAGACATTTATAAATCTATTTATAATTTTGATACATTTAGGAATTAATATGACAACAAATTATACATTTGAGACTAAAATGGTAGTTTATCCTTATTTGTGTATCATGCACAAAAAATGTTATATATAAAGCCAATAGAAGCACAAAATAGATAATACTCTATCCAATTTCAAATATAAGTAAAAATCAATCTTTCAGATTCATTGAATAATCAATAAATCTAATATATATATATATATATATATATATATATATATACTAGATTTTTAAGTAGTTTTTATATTTATATTTGAAACTGAGGAGGTATATCCATAAATTTTAAATTGTGGGCACAATATTTGTATATAAGGTCTATAGAGAACTAATAGATATATAATCATTATTATAAAATATTGTTTACATTACATTTTATTCACTTTATGACTTTTATAGAAAATAAAATTCAGTAATTTATAGTTCAGTTATGAGATAAATAAAATATAATAAATAATTATTTTAGCTGAGATTTGAATCCAAATTCTTTTAAACAATTTATTGTTAATTGAAATTTATTAATAACTTATATATCTTATATACATCGCACTACTAATATGTGGTAAAATATATGTACAATACTGAAAAAGATCAAAATCCGAATATGGGGAAATGCATCCTCAATGTGGTGAACATGAGATCCATCTAACTATAGAGAGTCTCGATCACATTTTCTCTAGTCACAAGGCTAAAATTTGATACACCTTGTTTGATGAACTTGAAATCAGTTCCAATTAGTCTATATTTGGTATTACAGTGGATAAGTCAGAATTCCAGTGACTCACGATGGATAACTATAATTCTAACATATTTACCGTAATACCAAAGATATATTTAGACTAATATATCAAACATCATTGTTACATATATTATTATTATTATTATATAAATAAAAATTACATGATGCATGGTATGTATTTTCATGAGATTTTAGGAGTAGAATAAAGAAACATTGAAAGTTTTCTTCTAACGGCTGCCACCTAGTTTTATGTGACGCTCATCATCCAAATAATTGTAAAATGATGCATCAGATAAGGACAGCCACCAACATCTAGGATTTGCGGCCTCTACTATTCATATAAGGATATCTATTATAGAATAATTTTTCTTAAGGGAAATGCTAACTAGTGTTTTCGAGGCCCTAATTTATAAGGATACTTATTATAGTATAATAATTTAGTCAATATATTTGAAATATGAACAATATTATTTTCAAGATAAAATTTATTATTTTTGATTTCTTAACAGAGTACTAGTTAGTGTAATCCTAAATTTAAAATTTATGCTACTCACATTAATTCAAGGTCACAAAGAAGCATAGTTAATTACCATCTATAGTCAATTTAGGAAGTAGAGTGAGTTTTAAGAAAGTTCAATCTCTTGTTATATGATAAAGTGCTTAGAGATAATTTGTGGAAGGATTTAGGGAAAAAATGTGATTTAATTACGTATATTTTCGAAAATTCAAAGATATATATGAAGGGGGTTGCAATTGCAACTGTTGTGAGAACATGTAACAATGAATATAAGTGTACTGAAGCACATAATTTCAATCTTAGATTTGGATTCGAGTGAGTGCATTTCTCGATAGGGCTTCGAACTTAGTCCCTCTTTAGATATACAAAGTTAGACAATCATAGTTGTACTTTCGCGCACTAACACCTACTCTTAAAATTTTAGTTGAAATTAATTCAATAATTATAAAACGGGCTTCATATATGTGTATTAATCTCTTATAAAATATTGTTTCCACGTATATCTCATTCAATGCGACACTTTTAACATCCATGAGATAAAGATGCGTTGTCATACAAATTAACTCTCCTCGGGGGAATTTGACAACACTCCTATAGACTCACAAGGCTACACTGTCAACCCAAGTGCACAATAAAAAGATCCTTCTCTTATTATTAGTAAAATTGAAGTACCTAACTTAAGTAAAATAACATTTTTTTTCATACTGTTTTTTTACTCATACTATTTTTTCCATTCCTATAGCCATATGGATGATCACCGTTAAGGGCAATTCCAAAGGATATCAACATCAATACTAGATAAAGGCCAGTAACAAAATTGGGTCCTCTAGACTCTTAGTTTACCCTTGTACAATGTGAAAATCCTACCAAACCAAAAATCACGTGTATACCCTCCTTTGGAACGTTGCCTTAAATCTCTTCATGCTATGCTATATAAATTGGCATCATTTCCACATTCTTTTTCATCATTTTCTACACTCTCTCTTACTACTTCTCTCTCACTCTCTTTAGTTACAAAATAGTTCTAACCGCAATATCATGGTGAAATCGAAGAAATTCAGAGGTGTTAGGCAACGCCATTGGGGCTCTTGGGTCTCCGAGATTCGTCATCCTTTATTGTAAACTCTTCAAAACTCATCTTGCTAAACATTCTCATTTTTTTAAAAAAAAAATTGGATTCTACAATGTCAATATATAACATGCAAAATCATAGCAAATTAGCAATCATATGTTGTGTGTCAATTTACATAGGTTGATTTTCTTTAAGTAAAGAATTAATCCAACCGTGTGAGTTCATCAGATCATATAATTGCATTTTCCTTTTACATTTCAGAATCCAAATCATGTATTTCAAATATCTTTTTTCATGAGTCTACATTTATATGCTCTTTGTTGATTTCATTGATCTTGAAATGTTGTTTATTAGGCCACATAAAAATATGCATTGAAGTGTCTCGTGAGATTAACTCAGTTGACAAAACATTACATTATATATGCATAGACCGGAGTGCGAATCATGATCATCACTTATTCACCTTAAGGGTGATATTTCTAGCAACTAAGTTATTTTTACTTAACTAAAAAAATAAATTGTGCATTGAAGTAGAGAGATTTCTTTGAATTATTGTTTATTAAGCCCCATTAAAATGTGTATTGAATCAATGAGATCTTTATGAATTGTTCCTTACTCCGGCACATAATAATGTGATTGCATTAATGAGATCTTGAATTATGGAAAATACTCCTTATCAAATAGTGACTCTTTTTTTTGGTAAGATTAAATAGTGACTCTGGAATAATGGTTAAAATAAAAAACAAAAATCTTGACCAAAAAAAAATTAAAAACAAAAATACGATAATATAATCTTGAAATAGTGTATTAAATGTCTTGGACATGACATTTTTAAAAATGAATATTTTTTATTTAATTTTTTTTGCTTTTGTTTTTTTAATCATTATCCTGAAACGTTGTTTAATACTAGTATGACTCTTGAATTATTTATTTTTTTGACAAAAATTATTTTTTATTAACCAAATGAGAATGTGCATTAAATTTAATTTCAGTATCATTAATTATTAGGACCACTGTATTAAAATGAGCATTTAATTAATTAATTAATGTGAAATTTGCAATGTTTATGAGAAAAGGAAAAGGAGGGTGTGGCTAGGAACATTTGAGACAGCTGAAGAAGCAGCTAGAGCATATGATGAAGCAGCAATTTTAATGAGTGGAAGAAATGCAAAAACAAATTTCCCTATTTCTGATAACAAGCCAATAACAAATATCAACAACAATAACCAAAAATCTTTTGCAACTTCCTCTTCAAATTCTACCACAACTACTAATACATCATTATCTGCAATTCTAAGTGCAAAGCTTAGGAAATGTTGCAAATCACCTTCACCTTCACTTACTTGTCTAAGGCTTGACACTGAGAATTCTCACTTTGGAGTGTGGCAAAAAAGAGCGGGTCCTCGTTCGGACTCCAATTGGATCATGATGGTTGAATTGGAAAGGAAGAAGAAAGAAGAAGAAGACGGAGAAATTGTGCCTAGTTCGGATTCGGAAATATTACCTCCCATTGTTATTGATAATGATGAATCAGAGAAGGCCGTAAAACCGGAAAATGAAGAAGATGAAGGAAATGATAATAACAATGGATTGGATGAAGAACAAAGAATTGCACTTCAAATGATAGAAGAACTTCTTAATCATTAAATGGATGTGCTTATTTATTTATTTATTTATTAAGTATAGTCCCAAAGTTGTTGTTCATTATAAATATGGTGAAATAGTTAGATATAAAAAATATGACTACACTCTCCGAATTTATATATAAACAAAAAGTATATGTATTTGATCATATACATTCAAAGAGAGAGTAGTTCTTAAAAATTTCAAATATCGGTTAAAATAGTTGACTAATTTGACCGATATTTAAAATTTTAAAGACAAAATTTGTATTTGTATTTTCTTTTATATTGAATAAAAATACTTATATATGAATTATAATTAGTAGGTCTTTGTATTTTTTTATTGCACGGATTTGAGTCTTAACTCACATTTATATCAATGTGGGGCTCATTCATGAAGTTTTTGGGAGTCCTTGTCAATGTAGTTTAATTTGTTTGTTTGTCCAAAGTAGGATAAAGGAGAGTGTTGCATTCATTTGTCTAAAGATTGAGAATTGTACATGTGCCTCTGCCTCTTTCGAATGTTTCTTCAATAGCATAATATGTGTAACAGTGTAAGTATTAGAAAACTAACTAGGTTGTTGTTCAAGTTTCATTTTCTGTTGAAATATCTCTATATTCGTATTCACTATCCCATCCATGAAATCTAATAGTGATTTCCAAAATGTTTATTCACATATTTTTAGCAATTTATTTGTAGCAAGTAACTTTATTTGGAAAAAAATTACGGATTTACAACACTTATCACGTGAAATTTAAGATGTCACTAACGTATCACATTCACAACTTAATTATGTTTAAATAAGTTTGAGTTAACATAGAAAGAGAACATACCTCTCAAATCCTCAAGTAAAACGCGAATAGTTACGTTCTGGTGTTACCTATTAATAAAGTGAGGGTACAACATCCCAAAATGAACAAAGTATTCAACGTGCAATCAATAAAAACAAAGTGGATAACAAAAAAAATATCCAAAACCATAAAACTAAGAGTTTTGCCTCTATCTATCACATGCAGTTTGTGGTGTCGACTCTATGTCATCGCAAGCGCCAAACACAAATAAACGGGAGGGTGCATAATCAAATCACATAGAATCAGGGGCAGAGCTTGGTTAGGGTTGGGTCGGCGCTTCTTGCAATTGGAAGGATGTATGTTAATTCCATTCCCATGGGCGGGTTTTTTTTTTTTACTTTTTAATTGAATTTTTAAAAAGAAATTGCTATGTTAACCTTGAATAACATTGTAAAAAATAAAATTTAAAGGAGTATATAATTTACCATTGAAATTATATTATATATATATTTCTTGTATAAATCATTTGATATATTATTGATACCCACTAAAATATTCACAATATACACATAGTAGCACATGATTTACATTGCTTAAAAAATGTTCATTTTCATAGAAATACGCCATAGTTTATATATGCAAGGCTCGTGGTATGCTTAATTTGTGTTCCAAAAACACTTCATATGATAGTTGCTACTGCATTTAACTCAATTTAAACAATTCGTAACACATATACATGTGTTATACAATTCACTACATGCACATTCAGATCACATACCACATTTACAAGCATTTCACATTTTATACATTTTCATGAATCATGATCCAATTAGAAAAATAGCAATTGTCAATTATTTTTTTTAGAAAAATAGCGTGCAACATTATATGGTACAACAACATCAATTGAATTATTACAATTTCAATCACATAATTTAACTATGAATCACACAAAAACTTAATTAATAATGTACTCCTATCTAATACTTGTTTTTGTCTCAACTAACCCAATAACATATTTTAATTTATTAAATTGCCAATTAGGATTTACCAATTGATATAGTAAAAATTGTTCAATTTATAAGAATTCAATTGATCATATTTCATCAAAAGTGGATTGAAATCTTATTCTAACGTGAGTAAGTCATTCATCTGCGTAAGTGCTCTATCCGAAATACTAACTAATAAGGGATGAGCAACGCGCGACTCCGTGTGTCACACTCACACTATTGTCCTATTAGTTATTTATGAAAAATAAAATAAAAAATTGATCCTCTTTAATCTTATGATGCCGGTGCACCTCATTGATTTATAAAAAATAAAAATATTAGTCCTCTTGATTATTGACATCGATTTTAATCATGGCTTAAACATCATTTCGTCCCTGTAAGTTCATAAGTTTTTTGTTTTAGTTCTTGTATCTTTTTTTGTTGCAAATTAGTCCTTGCATGTGCAAATCATTTTGATTTTAGTCACTAAAGCTAAAATCCGCAGGAAAATTCGCTGGTTTCCTGCGGATTTTAGTTTTAAGGGACTAAAACCAAAAGATTTGAATGTACAGTGACTAATTTGCAACAAAAAAATATATAGAAACTAAAATAAAAAAAAATGCAAACTTACAGAGACGAAAATGATATTTAAACATTTAATCATTATATACTCATAGATCCCGGTTTCTTTTATTTTCTACACTAAATTTTACACTTCTTCGTTATCTACTTGATCACCTACAAATCGGTATCAATATCAGATTAGAATTTATTTCATCATGACATATTCACATGCTATAATCGATTGACTACAATCTGTTGTGAGCAATGGTACAGCATTTTCCTAACAACAACAAATAAGTTTGTTTTCATGTCCTTGCATTGTTTTCCGGCCCCGGGGACTCAATTTCCTTTCAAAAGACAGTAAGAAACATTTGTACTGATTAGTTAAAAAAGAAGAAGGTGAAATTAGTTCAATGTTAAACATAGCATTCTTAAAGCATTGTAGACTTGAAACACTTGAAAACTCTTTTTTTTTTATCAAAGATTTTTGTTGCGTCTTAAGAGAAGCTCGAAGAATCATCTACATCAAATTAAGAGAAGCTCGAAGAATCATCTACATCAAATGAGTAACAAGAGTTAAGTTTGAAAGATCATCTACATTGGGTTGGGGCAAATGTAACTATATAAGTGAGTTGGACGCCACATTTTTATCTAAAACGTTAGTAAAATATTAGGTTTATGAATCATCTCAATTATATGTTGTTCAACACTCACTTTTCTATCAGTGTGAGATTTCTAACTCACTCGCTACACAACAATCTCTCTCTTAAATGAAAGTTTTTTCATCCACATACACTTGCAGTGTTATTGCCATTGCTTCAACGGGATATGCTATTTGGCCGCCACCATTGTCAAGCATACTTTTGACGCAAGAAAACTCTGATACTAGAGTTGGATCATGAGAGGAGCTCAAATGATCTAAATATAACCATCCCAATGAAAGAGACACCACATCCCCGTCCAAAATTTAAGGCATTGAATTTATTGGACATCTCACTTATAATATTCAATAATGGGACTTTCCAACTTACACTTGAGTTCAATAATAAACATAGCATACTTAAAAATCCATATTATTCTTCTAATAGCATTTAAGTTTAATAACATCAAATTGGTGTAAAATGACAATAGCTTTCAATAGAACATGACATAAAAATTTGGAATTGACACTCAGGACTTGAAACACGTGGAAATTCTGTTTTTTGTATCGAAGATTTATAATGGAATCGGTCATGCATCTTTTTATAGCCTTTTTTATACACACTGTTTTGGGAGATAATGTAGCCTTGGGAAATGGTTATGATTATTTTTGGAAAAAACACCATTTCAATAATTGAAAGTGTAATTTACCGTTACATTAGTTCATGAATGTATTAAAAATTAGGGTTTTGTTAACATGTGCAGGGTATATGTTAAGAATCTAAAAATAGAAAATTTTCATTCAATAAAGTGATATTTTTGACTTGTAATAAATTGTATACACAACTTTTAAGGTAAAAAGGCACATGTTAACATTCTCCTTAAAATATATTGAAAACAAATCTTTAATATCTCATTTGATAGTAATTTTATAGATAAGTTGATCAATAAAAAATATATTTGACTACTTAAAAATATATTTAATGACCAAAATGACTAATAAAAGAGACATTTATAAATCTATTTATAATTTTGATACATTTAGGAATTAATATGACAACAAATTATACATTTGAGACTAAAATGGTAGTTTATCCTTATTTGTGTATCATGCACAAAAAATGTTATATATAAAGCCAATAGAAGCACAAAATAGATAATACTCTATCCAATTTCAAATATAAGTAAAAATCAATCTTTCAGATTCATTGAATAATCAATAAATCTAATATATATATATATATATATATATATATATATATATATATACTAGATTTTTAAGTAGTTTTTATATTTATATTTGAAACTGAGGAGGTATATCCATAAATTTTAAATTGTGGGCACAATATTTGTATATAAGGTCTATAGAGAACTAATAGATATATAATCATTATTATAAAATATTGTTTACATTACATTTTATTCACTTTATGACTTTTATAGAAAATAAAATTCAGTAATTTATAGTTCAGTTATGAGATAAATAAAATATAATAAATAATTATTTTAGCTGAGATTTGAATCCAAATTCTTTTAAACAATTTATTGTTAATTGAAATTTATTAATAACTTATATATCTTATATACATCGCACTACTAATATGTGGTAAAATATATGTACAATACTGAAAAAGATCAAAATCCGAATATGGGGAAATGCATCCTCAATGTGGTGAACATGAGATCCATCTAACTATAGAGAGTCTCGATCACATTTTCTCTAGTCACAAGGCTAAAATTTGATACACCTTGTTTGATGAACTTGAAATCAGTTCCAATTAGTCTATATTTGGTATTACAGTGGATAAGTCAGAATTCCAGTGACTCACGATGGATAACTATAATTCTAACATATTTACCGTAATACCAAAGATATATTTAGACTAATATATCAAACATCATTGTTACATATATTATTATTATTATTATATAAATAAAAATTACATGATGCATGGTATGTATTTTCATGAGATTTTAGGAGTAGAATAAAGAAACATTGAAAGTTTTCTTCTAACGGCTGCCACCTAGTTTTATGTGACGCTCATCATCCAAATAATTGTAAAATGATGCATCAGATAAGGACAGCCACCAACATCTAGGATTTGCGGCCTCTACTATTCATATAAGGATATCTATTATAGAATAATTTTTCTTAAGGGAAATGCTAACTAGTGTTTTCGAGGCCCTAATTTATAAGGATACTTATTATAGTATAATAATTTAGTCAATATATTTGAAATATGAACAATATTATTTTCAAGATAAAATTTATTATTTTTGATTTCTTAACAGAGTACTAGTTAGTGTAATCCTAAATTTAAAATTTATGCTACTCACATTAATTCAAGGTCACAAAGAAGCATAGTTAATTACCATCTATAGTCAATTTAGGAAGTAGAGTGAGTTTTAAGAAAGTTCAATCTCTTGTTATATGATAAAGTGCTTAGAGATAATTTGTGGAAGGATTTAGGGAAAAAATGTGATTTAATTACGTATATTTTCGAAAATTCAAAGATATATATGAAGGGGGTTGCAATTGCAACTGTTGTGAGAACATGTAACAATGAATATAAGTGTACTGAAGCACATAATTTCAATCTTAGATTTGGATTCGAGTGAGTGCATTTCTCGATAGGGCTTCGAACTTAGTCCCTCTTTAGATATACAAAGTTAGACAATCATAGTTGTACTTTCGCGCACTAACACCTACTCTTAAAATTTTAGTTGAAATTAATTCAATAATTATAAAACGGGCTTCATATATGTGTATTAATCTCTTATAAAATATTGTTTCCACGTATATCTCATTCAATGCGACACTTTTAACATCCATGAGATAAAGATGCGTTGTCATACAAATTAACTCTCCTCGGGGGAATTTGACAACACTCCTATAGACTCACAAGGCTACACTGTCAACCCAAGTGCACAATAAAAAGATCCTTCTCTTATTATTAGTAAAATTGAAGTACCTAACTTAAGTAAAATAACATTTTTTTTCATACTGTTTTTTTACTCATACTATTTTTTCCATTCCTATAGCCATATGGATGATCACCGTTAAGGGCAATTCCAAAGGATATCAACATCAATACTAGATAAAGGCCAGTAACAAAATTGGGTCCTCTAGACTCTTAGTTTACCCTTGTACAATGTGAAAATCCTACCAAACCAAAAATCACGTGTATACCCTCCTTTGGAACGTTGCCTTAAATCTCTTCATGCTATGCTATATAAATTGGCATCATTTCCACATTCTTTTTCATCATTTTCTACACTCTCTCTTACTACTTCTCTCTCACTCTCTTTAGTTACAAAATAGTTCTAACCGCAATATCATGGTGAAATCGAAGAAATTCAGAGGTGTTAGGCAACGCCATTGGGGCTCTTGGGTCTCCGAGATTCGTCATCCTTTATTGTAAACTCTTCAAAACTCATCTTGCTAAACATTCTCATTTTTTTAAAAAAAAAATTGGATTCTACAATGTCAATATATAACATGCAAAATCATAGCAAATTAGCAATCATATGTTGTGTGTCAATTTACATAGGTTGATTTTCTTTAAGTAAAGAATTAATCCAACCGTGTGAGTTCATCAGATCATATAATTGCATTTTCCTTTTACATTTCAGAATCCAAATCATGTATTTCAAATATCTTTTTTCATGAGTCTACATTTATATGCTCTTTGTTGATTTCATTGATCTTGAAATGTTGTTTATTAGGCCACATAAAAATATGCATTGAAGTGTCTCGTGAGATTAACTCAGTTGACAAAACATTACATTATATATGCATAGACCGGAGTGCGAATCATGATCATCACTTATTCACCTTAAGGGTGATATTTCTAGCAACTAAGTTATTTTTACTTAACTAAAAAAATAAATTGTGCATTGAAGTAGAGAGATTTCTTTGAATTATTGTTTATTAAGCCCCATTAAAATGTGTATTGAATCAATGAGATCTTTATGAATTGTTCCTTACTCCGGCACATAATAATGTGATTGCATTAATGAGATCTTGAATTATGGAAAATACTCCTTATCAAATAGTGACTCTTTTTTTTGGTAAGATTAAATAGTGACTCTGGAATAATGGTTAAAATAAAAAACAAAAATCTTGACCAAAAAAAAATTAAAAACAAAAATACGATAATATAATCTTGAAATAGTGTATTAAATGTCTTGGACATGACATTTTTAAAAATGAATATTTTTTATTTAATTTTTTTTGCTTTTGTTTTTTTAATCATTATCCTGAAACGTTGTTTAATACTAGTATGACTCTTGAATTATTTATTTTTTTGACAAAAATTATTTTTTATTAACCAAATGAGAATGTGCATTAAATTTAATTTCAGTATCATTAATTATTAGGACCACTGTATTAAAATGAGCATTTAATTAATTAATTAATGTGAAATTTGCAATGTTTATGAGAAAAGGAAAAGGAGGGTGTGGCTAGGAACATTTGAGACAGCTGAAGAAGCAGCTAGAGCATATGATGAAGCAGCAATTTTAATGAGTGGAAGAAATGCAAAAACAAATTTCCCTATTTCTGATAACAAGCCAATAACAAATATCAACAACAATAACCAAAAATCTTTTGCAACTTCCTCTTCAAATTCTACCACAACTACTAATACATCATTATCTGCAATTCTAAGTGCAAAGCTTAGGAAATGTTGCAAATCACCTTCACCTTCACTTACTTGTCTAAGGCTTGACACTGAGAATTCTCACTTTGGAGTGTGGCAAAAAAGAGCGGGTCCTCGTTCGGACTCCAATTGGATCATGATGGTTGAATTGGAAAGGAAGAAGAAAGAAGAAGAAGACGGAGAAATTGTGCCTAGTTCGGATTCGGAAATATTACCTCCCATTGTTATTGATAATGATGAATCAGAGAAGGCCGTAAAACCGGAAAATGAAGAAGATGAAGGAAATGATAATAACAATGGATTGGATGAAGAACAAAGAATTGCACTTCAAATGATAGAAGAACTTCTTAATCATTAAATGGATGTGCTTATTTATTTATTTATTTATTAAGTATAGTCCCAAAGTTGTTGTTCATTATAAATATGGTGAAATAGTTAGATATAAAAAATATGACTACACTCTCCGAATTTATATATAAACAAAAAGTATATGTATTTGATCATATACATTCAAAGAGAGAGTAGTTCTTAAAAATTTCAAATATCGGTTAAAATAGTTGACTAATTTGACCGATATTTAAAATTTTAAAGACAAAATTTGTATTTGTATTTTCTTTTATATTGAATAAAAATACTTATATATGAATTATAATTAGTAGGTCTTTGTATTTTTTTATTGCACGGATTTGAGTCTTAACTCACATTTATATCAATGTGGGGCTCATTCATGAAGTTTTTGGGAGTCCTTGTCAATGTAGTTTAATTTGTTTGTTTGTCCAAAGTAGGATAAAGGAGAGTGTTGCATTCATTTGTCTAAAGATTGAGAATTGTACATGTGCCTCTGCCTCTTTCGAATGTTTCTTCAATAGCATAATATGTGTAACAGTGTAAGTATTAGAAAACTAACTAGGTTGTTGTTCAAGTTTCATTTTCTGTTGAAATATCTCTATATTCGTATTCACTATCCCATCCATGAAATCTAATAGTGATTTCCAAAATGTTTATTCACATATTTTTAGCAATTTATTTGTAGCAAGTAACTTTATTTGGAAAAAAATTACGGATTTACAACACTTATCACGTGAAATTTAAGATGTCACTAACGTATCACATTCACAACTTAATTATGTTTAAATAAGTTTGAGTTAACATAGAAAGAGAACATACCTCTCAAATCCTCAAGTAAAACGCGAATAGTTACGTTCTGGTGTTACCTATTAATAAAGTGAGGGTACAACATCCCAAAATGAACAAAGTATTCAACGTGCAATCAATAAAAACAAAGTGGATAACAAAAAAAATATCCAAAACCATAAAACTAAGAGTTTTGCCTCTATCTATCACATGCAGTTTGTGGTGTCGACTCTATGTCATCGCAAGCGCCAAACACAAATAAACGGGAGGGTGCATAATCAAATCACATAGAATCAGGGGCAGAGCTTGGTTAGGGTTGGGTCGGCGCTTCTTGCAATTGGAAGGATGTATGTTAATTCCATTCCCATGGGCGGGTTTTTTTTTTTTACTTTTTAATTGAATTTTTAAAAAGAAATTGCTATGTTAACCTTGAATAACATTGTAAAAAATAAAATTTAAAGGAGTATATAATTTACCATTGAAATTATATTATATATATATTTCTTGTATAAATCATTTGATATATTATTGATACCCACTAAAATATTCACAATATACACATAGTAGCACATGATTTACATTGCTTAAAAAATGTTCATTTTCATAGAAATACGCCATAGTTTATATATGCAAGGCTCGTGGTATGCTTAATTTGTGTTCCAAAAACACTTCATATGATAGTTGCTACTGCATTTAACTCAATTTAAACAATTCGTAACACATATACATGTGTTATACAATTCACTACATGCACATTCAGATCACATACCACATTTACAAGCATTTCACATTTTATACATTTTCATGAATCATGATCCAATTAGAAAAATAGCAATTGTCAATTATTTTTTTTAGAAAAATAGCGTGCAACATTATATGGTACAACAACATCAATTGAATTATTACAATTTCAATCACATAATTTAACTATGAATCACACAAAAACTTAATTAATAATGTACTCCTATCTAATACTTGTTTTTGTCTCAACTAACCCAATAACATATTTTAATTTATTAAATTGCCAATTAGGATTTACCAATTGATATAGTAAAAATTGTTCAATTTATAAGAATTCAATTGATCATATTTCATCAAAAGTGGATTGAAATCTTATTCTAACGTGAGTAAGTCATTCATCTGCGTAAGTGCTCTATCCGAAATACTAACTAATAAGGGATGAGCAACGCGCGACTCCGTGTGTCACACTCACACTATTGTCCTATTAGTTATTTATGAAAAATAAAATAAAAAATTGATCCTCTTTAATAACAACTCAAATATAAGTACCTGTGAATTTAGTTTATCGCATTTTATATGTAGGAGCCGAAATTCGAATCCCAAACACTCATTTATTAATTTTAAAAGTGGAATTTCTAGTCACATTAAAATAAGAGAGGAGGGGGAGACATGATTCACGCGTTTTCCTTCTTAGTTAAAGGCATTCCCACATTGAATTTATGTGATGAACCTGAATCTATTGACAAAGAAAAAGGAATTCATCTGTATTCTATAAATGGTGAATTGAAATTTCCCATCCTTAAATTTGGAGTTAATGAATTTTGGAGTAACAAATTCCATGTGGTAGATTTTGTCCCAATAAAAATTCCATGTGGTAGAGATTTATATTATAGGCTCTTTAGGTTCGGCTTTTATGTATCTAACAATATAACATGCAAGATTAAATTCACTTCAAGTAATGAACTAGTGTGCATAGATGCATGATGATGTAGCTTCTATATTGTGTGAGCTGTTTTCCATATGTATGGTGTGATAATGGGATTGGGAGAGTAGTTAGTTATTAAAAATTTAATTGTACGTTGATCATTCAATATTAAGTACGGCTTCGATGTACCAGCACAAATAAATGATATGTCTATCTAACTATACTTTTGAAAATTTTATCTGCCTTTCTTCTTATTTTCTTTTTGACAAAATTTGCCTTTCTTCTTTTCAATATTGACTTTAAGTGGTTTACGTAAACAAGAAACCAATAAATATTTGTGATATATATTAGGAGGATCCGTTTAGCCTCCATTTAGCCTGATCCAAAACATGTTTTTGTTCATGTTGGACCAATGAAATTGACCTGCTATAATAGGTTAGATCCGGTTATAAGATTCTTTTTCACTGTCCATCTGGCAACATTATACCATATCCCAATTAATATTAAAAAAAAAATGGCAGCTGTATTATTTAATATTTTTATTTTATGATCGTTTTCTTTTACATTTTTTTAAGCCAATCTTCTTCTTTTCTTTCTAAATAAATCAATCCATCCAAGCATTCAACAGATTTGGGGATTCAAATCCCAGTAATGTAATCTTTTATCCATTTCTTCATCTTCTTCCTCATTCTTTCTTCATCTTTTCCATAAATTCACCATTAGACCCAGATTTTTAAAACAAAACCAAAAATAAAAATCTCAAAATCGTAAAATTTTAACTTTTCTCAAATTTTTTAATTTTCAAACAAAATCCCTAGCAATATAATATATTCTAATCTCCACTCTATTTTTTCATCCTTAATTGACAATAATCTTACCATTTGATATTATGGGCAAACAAACAAAAATGAAACCACACGAAGCATACATATATACATGGAGTAAACACTCTAAGAAACAACAACAAATTCTATTTACGTACTTCGCCCTGTCGGTTCTCCCCGAATCGTCTTCACGAAATTTCAAAATCAAAATACAATGTTGGAGCATTTCCATGGCCTTCTATTAATTAGTGTTTCCATGATTGGATTTCAAGCTCTTTGTGATCTATTTTTGGAGAATTCGATTGGTGCGTTGATTTGCGTTTGTGATGTACTAGTTCTCAGATTTGGGAATTTAGGGATTTTGTTTATAATATTTGGAATTTCTATAAAGAAAATTTTGCATTTTTTTTTTTGGGTTTGTTTTATAGATTTGAGTTTAATGGATGAACATATGAATTGAAGAAAATGGAGAAGGAATGAGTTTGTTTTGAAGCTTTGGGTTTAATGGACATAAAAAGAGTTGTAATCCGGTATGACAAAACTGACGTGGGTATGCGGATTCAAACAACTTGAACAGCAAGTACACTGTATTGAATCTCATCCATCTAAATAAAATAATATTATATCAGAGGCTACTAATAATTTGGTCCAAGTTGGACCAATCTTTTGATGGGTGCAAATTATACGTAACCTAAATATTGGCAAGACTTTTATGTCAACACTCTTTTATACTTATTCTTTAATTTGGTTAAACACATGTGGATTACACCACTTTTAAAGTGAGAAATTCGTATTAATTTCTACCAACTAGAAAAAAGTGTTCATAACATATTTCTTGTATTAAATTTAATGTCCTTTTTATTTATCTCCAATGCAGATCATGCGTTAAGACAACTAGACCCTCAACTCAGAGCCTCAAATTTTAAACTCAAGATACTAGTAGTGGTCCAGTCCAACTGTCCGTAATCATAAAAAAAAGGAAATAGACGAAAATATGCCAAAAAGAGCCTAAGACCCAATCAAAAAACACTTCTTCTCTATATGGGCTAGAACTATAAACGAAACATAAGAAAAATAAAATTTCAAGGATTTCTCATGCATCTCTTCTAGCTTCCGCCTTAGGCTTCAATGTCATGGCAAACCTTTTGGCTCCTAGCCACCAAGTCGCACCGATCCGTTGCCACCACCAATGACCTCAAATTTTCAATCTTCTTCCCTTCTCTCCGACCGAATGACCTTCTCCTAATCAGTTTTTCTTATTTTCTAATAGTTAATATCTTCTAAATCATTGTTAATTTGCTAATTTGTGACTTTTAATTTTTTATTTACATGTTCAACTTCAATGTTATTTGGTTCATCTTCAATGGACAAACCACCATTATTATTATTATTATTATTATTATTGTGGAGCTCGGGGAGCTCGGGAGAAACCATCGGTCAATTGTGAGGGGGATGGTTGGTTCGAAGAGAGAATGTCAAACTACCATTTTGGTTCTTTGATGTGTAGTTCACTATCACATTAGTCCCTAAGTATATTAAAATTGCAAATAGATCCACAAAAAGTCTCTTTTATCAGTAATTTTGTTCCATGAACATGTTTTTAGATAGTCAAAATTTAGCCCTCAAATGTAAATTTTGTTGGTAAATTCATTGCATAATATTACTATCAAATGAAATATCGAGGATCCATTTGCAATTTTGATATTTCATAGACTAATGTGACAGCGAATTACACTTTTAAAGACTAAAATGATGGTTCGTCCGAGGGACAAAGGAAAGAAGAACTTTTCGAGTGAAAGAAAAAGCAGGCTAAGCTTGCAAATATTTCAAATAGTTGTAGATATTTCAAATAGCCAAGGGTATATTAAAGTAATTATTTCAAAAAGGTTTAACGGCGCAGCTTGTTGTCCGTCTATCTTTTATTCATATGTAATTATTTAACAATATATTTATATACATATCTGTTTTCTTATAAATAAATAAAATTAAAGTAATTTTTCATGAGATTTACTTTTCGCAGCCCTTGGGGTTCCTCTTTCACCCCCTGAAATGACCATATTACTTCCCCTCGCTATCTAGAAAGCGAGCACTTTTCGCACACTAAGTAGTGAGTGTCAATATGTTATACTCAAACTGAACGCCGACACCCCCCATGGATGAAAAAATCATGAAAAAAAAAAAAGAGTTCACATCCTAGGGAGCGAGCATTGATCGCATCCTAAGGAGTGAACTCTTTTTTTCATGTTTTTTTCATCCATGGGGGTGCCGACGCTCAATTTTAGTATAAAATATTGACACTCGCTACTTATAGTGCGAACTAAAACATAATTCGCTATTTAGAGAGCGAACTCAGTTTACACTTTAAACAGGGTGAAGAGGACAATTTTTTTTACTTTTATAAGGTTTGCATCCTAGGATGTGAACTGTTGTGTTCCCATTTTTGCAATTTTACACACTCACTTGTTAAGTAACGAGGGGAATAAAAATGGAACGTTAGAGGGTGCTTGTGAGACTCGGGGGGGTGCGAAAAATAATTCTCATTTTTCATATGAAATTTTTAATTGGGCTGTGGCCCAACTTGGTCCGTGCATAATTACACCACAGTTGAGGGAAAATTCTCTTCTCCCCCATGATTCCCCCCCCCCCCCCAACAATATTTCCATTTTACCCTTGGTTGAAAAGTTCGGAACCCGTTCTTTGAATTTTTTTTGTCTTGAAAATAAAATCCGGAACGTGTTTTCTGAAATTTTTCCGAATTTAAACTAGGAAAACTTTAAAAAACGCGTTCCAAACTTTTGAATCAAGGGCAAAATGAAAATATTGGGGGAGAAGAGAATTTTTCACAGTTGAGCTGTGAACGGATCAGTGCATAAAATGAATGATGGGTATGGGTCCTAAATTGAGTAGTGTGAATAATATAACATTCTTTTCTCAATATTTTTTTTATGAGTAATGCTATTTGGACAACCAATTCTTGGACAACTTTTGGGACAACTATCTTTTTTTTCTTATTGAGAAATGTTATTTGTACAACCAAATTGTACAACTTCTTGGACAAATCTCTCTCTCATACTCACATTATATTTTTACTCTCTCTCATAATGTGAATATGAGAGAAAGAGTTGTCCAAGAAGTTGTACAATTTAGTTGTACATATAACATGTCTCTTCTTAATTTATGGCAAAAACAATAATAAAGAAAAAGAAATGAAGAGAGAAAGTAATAATAAAATAATGAAAATATGAGAGAAAAGTTATCCAAAAAATTATCCAAAATAGATGTATACTATCTTTTCTCTTTTTTCCTAATTACACTTTCTTCTAGTATGTTAAAATCTCGATGGATCGATCACTTTAAAAAATGGGTGCCATATATAAGTCTGTAAGACTTGCATGTGTTTAATCAAATTTAAAAGGAAATATTAAAGTGAACGTTGAAGTTTAGAGTATTGTTAAAGCCCCTCACACTAAATTAGAGTGATTCTAAAAAGGAAAATGCTAAACAGTGCTCCCGGGGCAATGGTTAAGCATATTAGAATAGAAATTTTATCTCGAAATATATGCATTCAACATATTGGAAATGTAAAAATTAAAGTTGTTTTCTCAATATTAAATTTTTATTTTATTTTCTTTTTTGGTATGCTTAACCATTGCCCGGGGGCACTGTTTAGCATGACCCTTCTAAAAAATATATGTATATATTAGTATAGTTTTTTATACTGTTTATTTTATTTTATAATTCACCAAGTAGTAGAATGACTATATAATTGTTTTGCAAGTACAATTTACTTGATAACTGCAAAATATACGAACATGTATAGAGAAATGAATTTTAACTTGAAATTCTTCACTTTTCTATATTTAAAATGTGTGAGGTCAGCTGTCGAAAAATGCTATTTAATTTGCGGCATAATATTCAAATATCATATCACTTTATTTGTAAGCAAAATTTTTATTAAAGCTTTCACTATATTTTACAGAAAGTCTAAGATTTTTTAAGTTTGATGAGTTTGGCAAATAAAAGTGATGGATAATTAGACATAGGATATTTCTAACATGTATTTTTGGAGAACTCTTTAAGTATTACATTTAAAAGAATTATTTATTAAAAAAGTTAAATATTTTAATTTTTAATACATTAACTTTATATATTTTTATAAAAAGTTTGCTATTTAAGTTCTTAGAGAGTATTCCGAAAATACTCATTAACATTTTCTTTATACATACTCTTTCGATCACTGTTATAAGCAAACTATTAATTTTGAGGTTATTAGAGAACCGATGTATCTGGTCTATAATATAAGTCGGACACATCAATTTTCTTATGAACCTAAAAAATGATTTTTTTTTTCTTAGGGTTAAATATGTTTTTAAACCCTATATTTTGCGAAATTGTCAATAATGGTCCCTACATTTTAAAAATGGTAAAAAAATCTCATAAGATTTTCCGTTATCTAGAATGGTCCGTTCTGTAACAGAATAATAATTAAGGGACCCCACTATTTAAATTTTAGTCCCTATATTTTCCGAAATATGCAAAAATAGTCCCTATATTTTAAAAAATTATGGGATTTTTTTTGCCTTTTTTAAAATATAAATAGTAGGGTAAAATTTAAATAGTAGGGTCCACTAATAATCATTATGTTACAGAATGAACCATTCTTGATAACGAAAAAAATTATAGAATTTTTTTTACCATTTTTAAAATGTAGGACCATTTTTGACAATTTTACAAAATGTAGAGACTAAAAACATACTTAACCTTTTTTCTTATAATAGTGACCGAAGAGATTAATGAATCAATTTGAGTTTGAAACAAGATTATCGAAGTTGGTGAAAAATATAAGGTATTTGTATTTCTTATTGTTGTTTTTTGCTAAACACATTTCTTGCTTTTTATTTGGAATACGACAAGGGATCTGTTTAGAATAGCTTGTTTTTTGTGTATTATTAAAAGTTTGTTAAGTTAGTTTTTGAAAAAGTAGCTTATAAAAATATAGTTTTAATCAGTGTGATATTTGTACGAAGTTTCCACCGCCATTAATGATGACTAATCTCTGTCAGAGAATCCGTAGGGCACACAAGATGAATTATTCTCTCCTAACCGAGTTTTTTCTATACGCATAAGTTAGGAATCGAGTAACCCTGAGTTGTTAGACTTCACTTATTGAATTTTTAAATTATATCTTAAGCAACTAAACTTTTAAAAATTGTTTCTCTTTTAGTTATTGAAAAATTAAGATTTATAGTTTCCATTGATAAAAAAACACAATTCAAATTGAATATCAAACCTACGACTTCTAACATAATACTCAATTCTCTCACCACTAAATCAAAACTATTGGCTTATAATTGTAATTTTTTGTTTCAAATAAAAAATCCAACATTATTTTATTAGCAATATCCTATCATATGCGACAATAAGTAGAAACATAAACTTGTACAAAAAAAAGTAGAAATATAAAATTCTACTTTTAAATGACTTTCAAATAACTATATCATGCATCCGAAATTCTTACATTAAAATTCATTGAGTTTGGCGGTGAAAAGAATTAATTCTGGTAGAATTGAGTTTGATAAAATTGATTCTAGTAGAATTGAGTTTGATAGAATTGATTTATGTTTGGATATACATTAAAATAAAAATGATTTTTATTAATGTATGTTGTTTGGATAATTACATCAAAATTGCTTTTAAACATGCAAATTACCAAAATGTCCTTAACATGTATATAAAAATAAATAGTTTGCCTTCAAAAGAATTTCAAGGAACTAATAAATAAAAAAACCCCAATGCTATCACGTGTATCTCTCTTAATAACCCCACCCCCACCACTAGTTTTCCGTAAAAAAAAAAACAAAAAAATCACCACCACTTGTTTTATCAAAATTAAAACACCACCATTATTATCCATTTTTCTAGAATTTTTCCAGAATCTTCAATAAGCTTCTACCTTTTCTCCTTCTCATCTCTTAATCTTATACAATACCATTTTTTTCATTTCTCCTTCCCAATCTCTCAATATTCTTCCCCATTCTATCATTTTTTCATCTAATTTCTCTTTTCCCTCATCATCAACATTGCTACAGTGCTCAGGCAATTGGTGTGTTTGTTGATTTTAGAGGGAAAATGAAACATGCAGCTTGTTGGAATGGTGGATCTGGATAAAGCAATATGTCAAGGGCAATTAAGGAATAAAAAAGAAGAAGCTTGGAATTGTAGCTTCCATTGAACTCACGTCTGCAGTGTAGAATCACGTTTCAGAATTCGTTTTTGTTTTCATCCAAACACCTCAGGAAATGAAAAACTCGCATCTGAAAAAGTAAACTCACGTTTGGGGCGTCTAAACGCACAACCAAACAGACGCTTGGTCTATAATATATATATCAAATATATTAAAAGTTCAATAAATCTGAAAAACAAATTTTCTTCTATATTAAAGACCAAAAATAATGCATAATAATAAATCTTGACAATTAAATTAAGATCGAACTGTTCAAATTACAAAACAATAAAATTAGTCTAAAATAAAAATATCTTAATTGATAAATATGTCATGCAGTGTAAAATCCTTTTAGTAGTACCATATGCTCAATGTACTGGTAGTAAGTAGTATTTATTTATAAGACAATAGTACTAGTAAAAAAAATATTTATAAGAAAATGTACTAGTAGTAATTTTCCTATGTTGCATTCGTAAGCAAAATAACCCAACCCACTGTTACGATCAATTTTGAGAATGTTGTATGTACATGCTTGCGACAACTGTAACTGAAAGGGTATTTTCGTCCATTACACAAATTACACACGCTATATGTTATCGCTCACATTTCAAATCGCTGTTTCTCACTCTTTCCGTTCCTAAAACCCAGAAATTCAGATCTAGGGTTTTTACTTTGAAGAAGAAGAAGAAGCCACTAGTTCTTCGCGCTTTCAAAGGTAATCCATTATTCTCTCTCTTTCTCTAACCAATTCCTTTCACACTCTCTTCAAATTTCACTATCTGTAATTGAAAACCCTAACCCTAATCCTTATCTACAGAAACCAAAGAGAATGGGTGAATTGAAAGATACCGAGGTTTACGAGGAAGAGCTTATCGACTACGAAGAAGAGGATGAAAGGGCTCTTGATTCTACTAAACCCTCTACTGAAACCGTCAAGAAGTTAGTTTCTTTTCTCTCTTCTGCAATCCATTGTTTTTTTTGTACATAATTATCGATAATTGAGATTTGTCATTTTGTTATGCTTAATTTGTTTTGTAAATAGAGTTTAACTTAATAAAGTTTTGTGTTTGAGAGTGATTAATGAATTATGACCAATTTACTTTATTATTATTTTGTATAAGTATATAGTAATTAGTATATAAGCATGGCACACTGTGATAATGTATGGTGAGTTGTAAAACAAATCTTATTTGTGAATTATAATATGACATTACGTATGATTGAAAATATTTTAGTTAGAACGTAGTTGTTAATAGCGTGAAATTGTGGTAGAGTGGTCTTTAGCTGTACAAGATTTCCACAATGTTGTGTTTTTCAATTGTGGCAGTTGATGTCGCTATTATGGACAATCATGGCCATTACGATCTCACACTAGCTAAAACAAATCTTTACATACCTCACCTTCTTCCCAATATGCCAGCATCTGTCCCAACAAATACACGTAGTGAGAACTTGTCTGACTGGTTTGAAAGCAGGAAACACTTATTGGGGAATGATTCCCCTGCCCTGCCTTTCTTAAATTGATTGCTATTGGTGAATTCGATGTCAGAGATAATGGCGCGTTTTCAGCTGTTTATTTATGTGATTGAGTGTGATTATGGTTTTTCCTTGATTTACACGTTGAAAAGTAATATTGGGTTTCAGTTTGAGGTAAAATGAACAAAACAGGATGACTTCTTTCTTTCTTGACAAACATGAACATATTTCATTTCAGCCAATGTACCCAACTCCCATCAGTTTCTTTTTTACGTTTAACTCTAGTGATTTACTTCAAGCTCACTGCCCTCCTCCAATTTTAAGCATCACATCTTTGTTTGGTCTCTCTTCTTTTCTCACCCATTAGCTCAACCTATTTTTTGATCTCTGTTTTCTCATTTCCAACCGTCTTTCACATTTCCAAGTCCATACTGTTAATCATTTTTCTTGTTCTTTGTTCAATGGTCTATAGCCACTTTAGCCATTAATTATGGTAACACTTATTTTAATTTATTTTTTATATGTGTGTTTGTAATCTTTGAGGTAGCGATCTCCACTATCCTGATAGATTGGTATAATCTCCATTATCAAACAATTTATTTGACAAACGTCCTCAAGGCACTTTTTGAGTTTCTCTTCCTCACTCTGTTTTTATTTATTTTGTGGTGCAGGGGCTACGTTGGCATCCATAGTTCGGGATTTCGGGACTTCCTGTTGAAACCAGAGCTTCTTCGAGCCATTGTAGATTCGGGATTTGAGCATCCTTCAGAAGGCAAGTTTTACTATATGCTTTCATTACACAACTCAATATAGTCAAAGAGTCGAATGAATTCTATGAACTTTTCATCTTTTGGGCTTTGATTACATTGTATTTTACTTTCTAGCATACTAGATTTCCTTGTTTATATGTATTCTCATGTCATTCTATTTGCAATGTATTCATGCTGTCATGATGATATTTTCCACTCTGTTCCATTCTCAATATATTTTACACTGTGTCAATGATTGAATCTTGCTAATCAATTTGGATAAAGGAACAGCTGAAACAAGAACAGAAGAGAAAAGAACTACATATTATGAAGTGTATTAACTCTGCCAAGTGGAATTCCCTTTCTTAACTCTTACAACAATTCAACAAACAATTGACTAATCTACTTTTCTCTTTCCCTCTCATCTGTATACAAATTTTCATACAATCTTTAGTTCCTTAACTCCATGTTCTTTCTCCTAGAATAAACTTTTGATAACAAGCATTGGGACTCTTGGTCTCAAATAGTTGAGTTCCTTTGACAAACTTTTCAATGATTTCTTAGGGCTGTCTCTTTCACTTCTTGGTGGGTGGGGGGGGGGGGGGAGGGGTTGACTTATTGTTCATTGTATGATTATTTCCTTCTAACACATTTCCTCTACTAAATTATTATTATTCTTATTATTACAGTGAAGATAAATTTTAACTATTAATTTATGACCATACACATGTTCTGTTGCTTGTTAATCTCCTTAGTTATCATCTATCTTTGTTTTAGTATTATTGTTATTCACTATTCTCTAATCCTTTTTTTTTTTCTTTTCTGAATTAATCAGGTAATCACTACTAGCATATTATGAAATACATCACAAAAATTGGTTGGTAAACCTTTACATTAAAGGATCTGGCAGATCATATATACTTACTGAGGATTCGTCCACTACAATTTTCTTTGCTTCTTCATTAGTGCAACACGAGTGCATCCCTCAAGCAATTTTAGGAATGGATGTCATTTGCCAAGCAAAATCTGGGATGGGAAAGACCGCTGTTTTTGTTCTGTCAACACTTCAGCAAATTGATCCTGTTCCTGGCCAGGTTGCAGCACTTGTCCTTTGCCACACAAGAGAACTAGCTTATCAGGTATGTCTGCATTAATTTGGTTGTAATGTATCTCATTCTCCAATGTTTTTCAAGAGCAATATGTTTACTAAATGCTAATCTTGAGTGTCTACACACTATCACATACATATATTTCTACATGTCCATACTTAGCAAATGCTTTATTTGGTTTTTGAATTTGTCCAGATTTGTCACGAAGTTGAAAGATTCAGCACATATCTTCCAGATATAAAAGTTGCTGTTTTCTATGGTGGGGTCAACATCAAGGTTCACAAAGAATTGCTCAAGAATGAGTGTCCCCACATTGTTGTTGGAACACCTGGGAGGATTCTTGCCCTGACTAGAGACAAGGACCTTGGTTTGAAGAATGTGAGGCATTTTATACTTGATGAGTGTGACAAGATGCTGGAATCACTTGGTCTATTTCTTCCTCCTTTATTTAATTTGTGTTTATGTGATTTCTTATCTAATTCTGCTTTTCTTATTTCTTAATATATCTGCCATTTGACCTTTGCAGACATGAGAAGAGATGTGCAAGAGATTTTCAAATTGACTCCCCATGATAAACAAGTGATGATGTTTTCTGCTACACTCAGCAAAGATATCCGACCTGTTTGCAAGAAATTTATGCAAGATGTAATATTCTATTTATGTGGTGATATTTGGACTGTATATGAAAGGGTGTTTTTGCCATTCTTCTTATTGTTCACTCTGCTGTTATTTTCTTATCACATTATTGCCATTTTTGTTGAATGTCATCACTTTTTTGTTGATTTTCTGTGGTTATATTTGTGATACATTTTGACTTTTTGATCTTTTTTTGGGTATTAATTTGCATATATTATGTTTTATATAACTTAAATTTTAATTTTTTACATGGATACTATCTTTATATTCTCATTCATAATCTTTTTCCGCCAGCCCATGGAAATTTATGTTGATGATGAGGCCAAATTGACTCTTCATGGTCTTGTTCAGGTGCGTTTTTGTGTACTTTGTTCATTCCCTGTTTTTGATGATATCTTTCTGTCTACTAATTTTTACACATTTGTCCCCCTTTTCAGCACTACATTAAATTACAAGAGCCAGAGAAAAATCGTAAGCTGAATGATCTTCTAGATGCTCTTGACTTCAATCAAGTTGTTATATTTGTCAAAAGTGTCAGCAGAGCTGCAGAATTGAACAAGTTGCTTGTTGAGTGTAACTTCCCATCAATATGCATACATTCTGGAATGTCACAAGAAGAAAGGTATTTATATTTTCTTTTTAAATTGATGGTGTATGCTTAGTCTTATGTGTTATTCTTAATTCTTTAATCTGATTCAGGATTTGATAACATTGAAATGTTCTAAGATGTTGTCCATGCTCATCAGTTAATTAAAGCATATTTTTGTTGCTAATTTCATGATTTTTCGGAATGTTTAAAAGATATCTTGTTTTGTTCTTCCAGTGGTTATTTATTTTCTTTTCCGGACTATGTTTTATTTGCTGAATGTCTATTAAAATGAGTTGCTTGTCACCATTGTATTGGCATTGGTAAATAAAATATTGACTATTCTTGGATCCTATGATGCAAGATAATTTCTTGGCCAGTTTTGAAAGCTGATCTAATTACTAGTATTAAATAAAAGGTTGTGTTTTCTAAATTGATACTTCTGTCTTCAGTTATTGAGAAAACTATTACTCTAGCACTATGAAGCACCGACACCTCTATGATTAAACGTGTCGCGGTGTCCGACCCTCGTATGACACCCGTACGACACTCGTACAAACGTGTCGGAGAGGTGTCCAAAAAATCAATTTTTTCTTTATTCCGACACTCCTTAAATCGGTGTCCGACACCTATAAGACACTCGTACAAACGTGTGAGGGTAAGTGTCCAAATTTTATTTTTTTTATTTGCTTCTACTTTTTTCAGACATATATACAAAGATTAAAGATGTGTCAAAATAATAATATTGATCAATGAGGGATTAAAGATATTACATTTTGATTACATTATTTTTAGTTTTTCAATAGTAGTTGGATGAGTAAATGTTAAATGTACTATCATATATTCTTTTAAAACTTTTTTTATTGAAAAATTTGTTCAACTTAGATGCATATGTATGTATTTTTAATTCTAAACTTATATTTTTTATAAATATGTAGCGGTGTCGGTGTCGTATATTTTTTACATTAGCGGTGTCAGAGTGTCCCTGTCGTGTCGTGTCGCGGTGTCCGTGTCAGAGTCCGTGCTTCATAGCTCTAGCACTATTGAATTTTTCTGATGACCTGTGCTGGAAATAGAATTTAATCTATATTCCACTTTCTGAGTACAATTAGAATTCATCATATCATAAGCTTCATTGCATTCTTAGATTCTTTGAAATTTAAAAGTTAATGCTAGTTATAATTCCTCTTCTTGTTAATTGTACTTATCATGTATAAAAATGGACGCTCTTGCCGAGTGTGTCACTCATTTATAAGCATTCACAAATCTCTTATATTTTATTCTCAAGTTGGTATGAGAGAGGGTTTGATCCCGCTCTAGCCGCTGTGCTCGCATTATCAGCCACATCCATATTGCTCTGGCCATGTCCATTCAACTGCCGGTGTTGGTTAAGTTTCTCGTCTTTCTTCGTTAAATTTGGATTCTGTCTTCCCTGTTCTCTTCGAAATAATAAAGAGAAAAGCTAATTGTTCATTCAGATGTTTGGGCAATGTTGCCTAGGTGCAGGTACGGTACCGGTACCCGATACGGGTATCGGTATGTAGTACGACATTTTTAGAAAAACTAATATACGTGTATGAGCATAAATTAAGGTATGTACCCGGTACTGATACAAGTACGTACCGGGTATTGATACAGGTACGTACCCGGCATTGATACATGTACGTACCCGGTACCGGTACTCTCCCTCAAATGGAGTACCCGTGCATCATACTTTGGGCTTATAGTTGTGTGACTTCAATTCTTGGGTTTTGTTATCTTGAAACTTTCATGACTGCTCAGGTGCACTAGGATCTATTTGATGAAAAATTGGTTTGAATTTTTAGAAATAATTCTTAATTTTTATGGTGATTTCTACCCAATTTGTCCACTCACTACACAATAGAACAGTACTGCAGAAAGAAGACATCACCAGAATCCTTTCTGCTAGTTATTTAATCAATCGAAATCCATATTTTGTGCTAAATAACCATATTTTGCATTCCATATTATTTCTTGGTGAATCTACATATAAACTTCCTCTCTACATGGTTTTGCTTGTCCTTGTTTTGTTCATAATCTTTCTCTAGGAAAAGGTTAGCGTTTCAAAAACTGTCCCAACCTCTCTACTTTGGACCAGCCTTCATTTCAATTAAATCCTGATCCAACTTCTTTATATTCACCTCACTACTTCACCAGTTCGCTGCTGAATTGTGGAGGGTCCATAATAACAAGGCCTCAATTTCTGATTGTCTCTGGTTTGCGATTTCATTTTATATGGTTGCAGCTTTAAAAAGCCAATCCCCTTTCTAGAAGTGAACCTCTCTCCTGTGCATGTCTGCTTTGTGCCTTATTTGAACTCGTGCTTTAAGTAGGTTCGTTGTAATCTCACTCAGTACTTTGTCCTTTTGCTTAGTAAACCTGTTTACTATTTCCAGCTTAGAAGGTATAGTGGTGCCCTTCAATTATAATCGGGTTACCTGACTGCATATGGTTAGGTGTATTGGTAAACTTAACTGTGAACAAACCCTACTAGAAGTTTCAAGATCTTGCTTGCAAATTGGAATGATAGATATCTATTTACCGGTTTGAAGAGGGTGTTGTTTCTAGGCATAGTTATCTATTGGTAGTGTTGCTTAGTTATCTCTTTTCATGTTGCAGTGATTGCTGTCTTAATATTTTTCAATGACTAGTTAACATGTCTGTTTCAGATTGAAGCGATACAAGGGCTTCAAAGAGGGGAAGCAAAGGATTCTCGTGGCAACAGATTTAGTAGGAAGGGGGATTGATATTGAACGTGTCAATATAGTCATCAACTATGACATGCCTGATTCTGCTGATACCTATCTTCATAGGGTAAGTGATTTGGCTTGTGATTTTGGTATATGCTTATCTGCTTGTGAACAACCTTTATTTCTTGTATCTTTATATTCTTATCAACATCTGAATTGGTAGGTGGGAAGAGCTGGTAGATTTGGCACCAAGGGGCTTGCAATTACCTTTGTATCTTCAGCTGGTGACTCTGAAGTTCTTAATCAGGTTAGTTAGGTCCACTTTCATGGAGATATACAGACTTTTAACTATTTTTCACTTTTATCGAGTAACTGGAGGTGGAATAGGGCCTTTTTTGGCCTACAATGTTTTTATTAACAAATAGCTTAACTATGATTTCAGGTGCAATCTAGGTTTGAGGTTGATATTAAGGAGCTTCCTGAACAAATTGACACCTCCACATACAGTAAGATGCTTTTTCTCTTACTACCTTGTGGCTTAAATCATTCTGAGTAGATGAACAAAGATTATCAGAACCGGAAGTATGATTATAGTACTGCAAGTGTGATTATAGTAAAGTTCATTAGAACTCAAGTATGATGTTTGCATATAATACTTGACATTTTGAGACATGAAACTGAAGCAGAAAAGGCCGAGTTGATTAATTTTTTCAAAAGTGCGATGCTTTTTAGTGGGTTTTATCTTGATTATAATTGTAACATTTTTGTTTGTTTTCTGCAGTGCCTAATTGATGAAGTTGTGACGATTTGAAGGCGTAATGCAAATATCTAATGTCAGCTGAGTAGCACACAATCAACTGGGTAGCACGTCATCAATTTGAGTGTTTTGACAGTGAATATTTAATGAAAGAAATTCTTTAAATCGTAGCGACAATTAGGGAATTTTAACGGCTCCTAAGTTTGGGAGCATTGTATCGGTTATTCCATCTCTTTTGTTTTTTTTTCCTGAAGAGTTATTCCATATCCTGAATGCTTCTGCTACTGTTTTTTATTCCATATTTTGTAGGTCACTGTAGCTTGTTTGTATTTGTATTTTTATCGACTTCTTTTTTTTTTTGTAGTGGCACACTGTTCACACTGTCAAGTTTATTTTAGAAGACTTAAATCCCCCAGACAGTATAGTAGTTTTGTCGTGATTGGATATTTTTTGGCAGATCATATCATCATTAATTTTTATAGGCTCTCTAGAACATTTTTAATTATACCTTTGTTTTAGAAAGGTTTTTCAGTACTATGTTAATGTGTGGTTTTGAACAAATTTATTGCTTTCTGTTAAAATCTCAGTTTTACCAATTTCTCTATACGTACTAGATCCTTCAAATGAATTATTCTAACTGTTTACATACTTTGTCAAAAGTTTTATTTACTACGCTTTTACTTAAATGGAAGTTAGGCAAAGAAAATAAACATGTGTAAATTTGGATAGAAAAATCCAATATGGAATAATCTTTTGTGGCCAGTATGTCTGGCAACATTCTTGATTATTGGGTTGGCTTATTGCACGGTTGGAGTTATATATCATACTTTGATGCTTGTTACTATTACTGATGTTGAATGCTAATATGAAGTATCCGAAACATGCTTAGTAGGAGGTATATGGTCTCCACTAGTATAGATTCCCAGCAGAGTCCACCTAAATCATATTTAGATGCATATGATTTTCTCGTCGACATAATTGTAAGGAAATTGTTGTGACTCTGATTTTGTTTGAATCGATGGATTACATTGAATTATTAAAAAATCGACTAGAGTGATACAAGACATGAATTCAATTCACTCCATTGAATTTGCTTCTGCACAGTTGGCTGATCGTGCTCATTTGATTGATTTTATTGAGCACAATCTTTACTGCATGAGTACCATCTTCGCTAGCTCAATCCGTATTGATCTCTACCCAATTCCCTGGAGGAGTCCATTGAATTTGCTTCTGCAAAGTTAGTCGATTGTGCTAATGCCGGCTTACTCTCCAGTCTATATTGGCACTGGATATATGCAATCATGTCAAGCTCAAAATGAAGATGGAGGGACAAAAAAGGGTTTTGGTATTGCTTGTTGACGCTTTCATTTCCAAGGGTTTGGCGTGACGTAATGCCTTGTAATAAGCTTGACACAAAGCAACTTTTGCATAAAAAGGATATCTGCAAAGGCATAAATAAATTAAAGTTCCACAAAATATACATACAGAGCAACCATTCATATTTTGAATGAAGGAGTCTACATCGTATACAATTGCAAAACCACTGATAGAACCAAACATGAAGAAGTCCTTCACCAGAATTATGTAACATAGTAGCAGTCTACACTTATGTTCCATTGGTTTCCAAGACTGAAATTTGAAATATATCTATAAATTAATGGTATCAAGGCAAAAGCTATGTTAGTAGTCCACACTTATATATATATATATATATATATTCTTGTGAAACTTGACCAATATATATATCTAATGAAAGCATTTTTAATAGTTGAATAGAACCATAATAAGTGAAGCCTGAAACCACTGTAACATTCATGAAATGTTGGAAAACAATCAGCAATGATCAAGAGATCATTCTTATAGAAAGCACTCATTCTAGCAAGCAATTACAAAGCAAGCAAACAACGAAGTTGATCATGATGCTCACAGGTAAACTTCAATTACAAAAATGTATTATTAAGTATACAGAATAGAGTAAAAAATAAAATATTAGATCTAAGTTGAAATAAATCATTCCTAAGGCCATTTGAAAGAAAATTAGTCCCTAAAAATTACAAAGGACTATCATTTTAGTCTCTGAAATTTGTAAATAGACAAAAAATGCTCTAAATCAAAAGAAGTCACTCGTTTTCGTCACTCTGCCAACTCGTTTTGTTAGAGTGTAGTCTGATCTCCATGGTTTCTGTCACCTCCAAGATTGCAATTTGTAAACATTCTCCCATATAGAAATAAGAAGTTTACAGGTCTTTTCATCACCAGATAAATTAATCTTGCGGAGTTTGGGAAGTGGCAAGATCAATTGATGATCATTATTAACCACAATATTATAGGTAGGATAAATAGTGGGAAAACTGAAGTTGAGTTCTTCGAGTATAGGGAAACAATCGGCGATAAAGAAGAGTTCATTCATGTACAAATAATTAATTTTGGAACAAGTGAGAGATGTCAAATTTTTCATCTTTTTAGACAGTGCTCGTAACCCAGTTTCAAGAATATCGTCGGTCTTGGTGATATTGAGTGATTTAATGTCTAAAGGGAGAGAATTAAGGGCATCAAGGCCGGCTATAGTGGAAAATGACGCGAGATTGAGGGATGTGATGTTGGGGAACCTGTGGAATACACAAGGAAGAAAATGGATTGTTTGGTTGGTAATTGTGAGAGAGGACCGAAGACGATTGGTGATGGAGAGAAATTGTTTAGAGACGCTTTCTCTTAGAATAACTATAAAGAGTTACTCCAAATCTTAGCCTTTACTTTTAAAATCAATTAATGATTAGGATCAATTAACAATAATTGTTAGGGTGAGGTTCATTTTATTGTTCTACCGGAAAACACCCGATCAAAAATACTTGTTTTCACACAAAAAAAAACCCCTAATTAGAAAATACTTGTGTACCAAAAAAAAAAAAAAACTTATCATGCACAAGTAATTTGGCAAAACTGAAGAAGACTTTAATACGATCTTATAAGCTATGAGTTATAAGTTTAAAATTTGATATTTCCGAAGAGTCAACAATAGAGGGCTGTCATGGCACCGCCAAATTCTAATTCACGATGACCTCTTGAAGAAGTTCACAGTTCTTGCAGAAATCAACAATACATTGGCGATCAAAGTCAGTACCAAATAAATGAATCGTGCGAAGTTTGGGAAGTTCACATTAACATTTTAACACAAGATATAAGAGAAGCAAGCGCACCGACACATATATGGCGTTTGGATATCAAAGCAAGCAAGCAACCAACTAAGTTGATCATGATGCTCAAAGGCAAACTTCAATTACGAAACCACATGTATTATTAAGTAAACAGAATAGAGTCATAGAGAAAATATTAGATTTAAGTTGAAATAAATCATTACTAAGGTCATTAGAAAGAAAATTAGTCTCTGAAATTTGTAAATAGACAGAAAAAAAAAAAACTCTAAATTAAAACAAGTCACTTGTTTTCGTCACTCTGCCAACTTGTTTTTTAGCTTCCTTGATGAGTTCTGCCATATAAAAATAAGAAGTTTACATTTGATTTCATCACCAGATAAATTAATCTTGCGGAGTTTGGGAAGTGGCAATAATAATTGATGATCATTATTTAGCACAATATCACAGGTAGGAGTAGGATAACTAGTGAAAAAACTGAGGTTGAGTTCTTCGAGTAAAGGGAAACAATCGGCGATTAAGAAGAGGTCATTTATGTGGAGATAACTAATTTTCGAACAAGTGAGAGATATCAAATTTTTCATCTTGTTGGACAAAGCTTGTAACCCACTAATAGGCATAGCACCGGTGTTGGAGATATTGAGCGATTTGATGTCTAACGGAAGAGTGGAGATTCGACAGAGAAGGACGTCAAGGTTGGTTATATTGGAGAATGACGCAAGATTGAGGGATGTGATGTTGGGGAACCTGTGGAATACACGAGGAAGGAAAGGGATTGTTTGGTTGGTAATTGTGAGAGAGGACCGAAGACGGTTGGTGATGGAGAGTAACTGATTAGAGACAACCGAGAGAGACATCAAAGTGCGGTGGTCATCGTCTCGGTTGAGGAATTTGACTATGCATTCCCATAACTCCTCTGGTAAGTAAGAACATAGTTTTGCTGCTGCAGCCATTGTTTAGGAAAGAATAATGGATTTCTCTTATTCACTCCCATAATGATGGCATTAGAATTAGAATTATATAAAAGTTGTGCTATACAAGAATATTCTACCCTAAATTAAAACAGATTCCTTCCAAAAAAAATTTCCCTCATTAAAACAGTTTTCCTTTTTTGTTTTTCCCCCCTCTCACCGAATCCGAATCAGATTTCCTATAAATATAAACTATTTATTTTAATAAAGATTCATCTTAGTACAAAAAAAAAATCATAAGATCCAATATCTTATCATTAATACCTTTCTTAACCAACAATTGTCAATTAATACACCAGTTGTGGATCAACTTATGGGATATATATTAGTCAATCCAAATCAACACACTATAATGCATGAAAATAGCATAACAATTGGTGGGTATTCATGGTATCGACAAATTCTAAAATGGACCACTTCATCAAGTGATCCATGGTGGACCACTTATGAATAACCATATAACGAATACGAATTTTACAAAATCGACCGTTAGATTGAAAGTTTGTTTCATATAGATTATCCATACAAATTTTTAGAAAAGTTGAAAATCATTTGATATGTTATTGAGACCCATTAAGATTAACGGTTTATGAGTTTTTATTAAATACCGTTAAACTTGATAGATTTCAATAACACATCAAATGATTTTTAATTTTTCTAAAAATTTGTATGGATGATTATATGATACAAACTTTCAATCCAACGGTGGATTTTGTAAAATTTGTATTCATTATATTAGTAATGATCACTTCACCACGGTAGACCACTTGTAGCATTAACCCATGGTATCTTATTAAACACAAAATCAGCCGTCAATCAGCTTTATATTTTTCAAAAATGTCAATGTTCTTATCTCTCCTATTAATATTTCCACAAACACAATTTTCTCCTTTTACGGGTAATCACCCACACACAAAGCAAAAAAAATCTCTCATCTTATTTGATTTTTTTTTTTGAACAAATCTTTATTTTGATTGATACAATTTTAATCACATGTAAAAAAATCAATATCTAACTTTTTAATCTTAAATATTTTGCCTAAAAAAAAGCCTATTTATGTGAAATGCGACTATTATCACTCGTGTTACTGTAATCACAGTAAAAAAAATATCTTTCCTCTTATTTGATTTCTTTTTTATTTAAAAAAATCAAATAAATAATTTGGGTTTTCCAATTATATAGCTAATTATATGGTGAAATATTTTTTTGAGTTATTATCCAACAAAGTCATCATCAATCATGAGGCGCCTATTCATTAACATACGGGTAGAATTATATTGAGAGATTCTCATGGTATTTTTTTTTTCATAGTTGTTTGAAAGACAACTCTCTTTCAATTAAATTTCGGAAAAAGTTTATCAATCTAGTCTAGTTAATTGCAACAATTACCTCCATGGAAGGTTATGGAAGCCTATTGAAGGATGGAAGATGATTTCCTTAGGTCGAGGTTTTTTTTTTTAATTATGCTTCACCTGTGTTGCTGATCTTAGAAGTGTTTGGTCGAGTGATGCTTGGAATTTGAATGAGGGACGTTTATCTTGTTAGACACCAAATTTAAATCCTTTTAATCAGACACAAACTCACAGATATGGCTGCGTTTTCATTATCTTCCTCTAGAATATTGTCAACCTAGAATATTATTTATTGGTACGTCCATTTCAATTGATGAGAACACTAGAAACCATTCATTTGGTCACTATGCGCGTACATTAATAGATGTAAATACGGTGGGAATTCTTTCTGATTCTTTGTGGATTTAAAGAGAAAAATTTGCTTTTAACATTGAGATTGAATATGAAAATGCTCCTATTTTTGTTTCACTTGCAATTCTATTGGCCATTCATCGGATCATTGTCAAAAGGATTGATCCTCCAAGAAAAACCAAAATATAGTGCAAGGCTACAGTAAAACTATGGCATTTGAAAACCCTCCGTCAATCACAGTGACCTTTTGAAGAAACTCATAGTCCCTGCGGAGATAATAACCAGATAAGTTAATTGTGCGGAGTTCGGGAAGTACAGACAGTGGACCACCAATATAACTGAGGTCGAGTTCTTCGAGTAAACGGAAACAACTAGTGGTGAAGAAGATATCTCCAGAGTTGATATACCTAATTCCTGAGCAAGTGAAAGATGTCAAATTTGTCATCTTTTTGGACAAAGCTTGTAATCCATTCCTAGGAAAACTGGTGTTGGGGTTGGAGATATAGAGCGATTTGATGTTTGATAAATTTGGGAAAGTGGAGATTTGGACAAGAAGCGCGTCGAAGTCATCGGTTTCGGAGGAGAGATTGAGGCTGAGGGATGTGAGGTTAGGGAACCTTTGGTAGAGGCAAGAAAAGAAAAGGATTGTTTGATCAGTGACTTTAAGAGAGAATTTAATACGGTTGGTGATGGAGAGAAACTGATTGGAGACGATGGAGAGAGATTTCATAGTACAGCTGTCGCCGTCGAGGAGTTTAATGATCCGCTCCCATAACTCATCTGGTAGATACGAACACAAAGCTGCAGCTGCCGCAATCTGTTTTTTTTTGCTGCCGGCATTGTTACAGACTCTCTCAACTCCAAAGATTATGAAGATGCAGTTCCTATGCTTAGTGGTTAATTAATTGAAATTTTAAGAGATTTTTTATGATAACAAAACATTGCAGCAAATAAAAGAAAAAACACAAAGTGATCACTAATAGTAATAACCAACTCAATCAATACACATGTTTGTTTGGCAAGAACAACCCAAATTGAAATCAAATTCTAAGAGATCATTCTTATGGATATAAAACATTCTAGAACAAGTAAGAGATGTCAAATTTGTGAGCTTTTCAGACAAAGCTCGCAATCCATATTTAGGAAAATCGGTGTTGAGATTGGAGAGACAGAGTGATTTGATATTTGATATATTAGGGAAAGTGGCAATGTGGGTAAGAAGTGCGTTGAAGTGATCGGTTTCGAAGGAGAGAACAAGGTTTAGGGATTTGAGGTTAGAGAATCTTCGGAAGAGGCGAGGAAGGAGTAAAGGAACAGTTTGATCGGTGATTGTGGGAGGGGATAATCGGAGACGGTCAGTGATGGAGAGAAACTGTTTGCAGACGACAGAGAGAGAATTCAAAATGCTGTTGTCGCCATTGAACAAGTTGAAGATGGACTCCCAAATCTCATCTGGTAGAATTGAACATGTTTCTTCTTCTGCTGCTGCTTCCGCCTCGGCCACATTCTCAGTTCTTTCACTTGCAATACTAAATTCACCAACTTTTTTCTTATTCCAATTATCCAAATCAGCACCACCATTCGGCACAAATATAAATCAGCACCATGATTGATATTCTTTTTTTTTTTTTTTATTTTGAAATTCGCAAATATAAATAACTACTTAATTTCCTTTTTTATTAGACTTAGTTAATCGATAACTACTTAACATCCTTTTTTTTGTTTTGGCTAGTTATTAAGAAGAAAAAAAAAATATATTTTTTATTTTACTATAAAAAAACTGAAAATCTATTTTTATGTGGAAGTTATTTTCTAACATATACAAATATTTAGTTTTTTTTTTGTAGTTTTTTTAAGGGTAAAATAGGTATAATGAAAAAGTCATCCAAAAAATTTGTATTATCTTTATATATAGTAATAGATATAATAATAGATAATAGTTGATAAAAAAAAATGTGGTAATAATACACCTTATAAGCCTACTAATCAATTTCAAATCTTACTATAATAAGGAAACATTACTACTATATTTGATTGCAAAACAATTGAGTCGGCAGGCTGATTCTATACGCCCAAGGAAACATATTTAGGTTAGCAGCTTTGTTCACGGAATTACTGCATTCTTTCTATAAGTAAGTAGTTCTGGTTTCTCTTGTTACATCAACACAATTCTCTCAATCACCATAATGAACTCAAACGACACAAGTCTTGATCAAATTGGTACATGTTCTAATAAGGTTCGAGTTTCAGGAAATTCAAGAAAAAACATTGTTGGTGTTACTAAAAGGAAGAGTGGAAAGTATGCCGTCAAGGTATACGATCGTATATGGAAAAAATATTTGTGGTTAGGGACTTTTGATACGGAAGAAGAAGCTTCAGTTGTGTACTTGTCCAAGAAAACAGAGTTGGAGGAAGAATTGCATGCAAGTGTTATTAAGGCTGCCGGTAAGAGAACCTCAAAATATGTTGGGGTTTGGAGGAGGGACAGTGGGAAGTTTGCTGCTCATATTCGAGACCCCATAAGGAAGAAAAAGTTGTACTTGGGTTCCTTTGTATCTGAGGAAGAAGCAGCGGAAGCCTATTTGGCCAAGAAAGCTGAATTGGCTGTGGAAGTTAAGGGCAAAGGAAATCTGTGTATGATTTCACCCGTATAGAATAGTTCCAAGAACATCTTCTCCTTGTTATCCTTTCATGGATTCTCTTTGATTCATGGATAGTTGCTCTTTGTTAAACATGATGACCTATTGAAGAAGCTCACAGTTCTTGAAGAGATAATAACCAGATAATTTAATCTTGCGGAGTTTGGAAATACCAACTGAAAGTCTTTTTTTACCATCTTCTCAATATCCAAATCAACAATCCCGTGTAGTGATTACTTGTGCATGAGACACTGTCATACTAATTCTGAAATGTGTTTTCACTTTAGAAGATAAAATAAACCATTTCAAAAATCAAACAATTAACATCAATTTTTTGGTTTGCACCACCAGTTGAATCTGGTTCGAGGGTCAGTTCTGGCATCAAGTGGTTCCAGCCCCCTCCCGATCGCAGTTGCGGAAGATCGAACCGTGGTCCTCCCTACCAAGTTCAGCGCCAATCACCACTGAACCAACTAACGATTGGTAAACAATTAACATCAATTTGCATGCATGTAAGTAAATGTAATATAAAATATTGGTTTATAATCAATAGTTGAGATTACTAACTCCAACCTTCAAAGAAATTGCTCAATTTAGAGGAACTATAATATAAGGAGTGCATTTCTGAAAAGTGATATACTAGAACTTAACACAGTGAAAATTAAATTAATTAATAGGTAAAAAATAAAAATGATGAATCTAAGATATACAAAATCACAACTTGAATTCACAGTAACATTCAGGCAGAGCAGAGCCTCTTCCTGCAACAAACTCATCTCTGTGAACCTTCCATAGGGCTTGCATCAACTCTTTTCCCCTCAGACCTTGTGAAGTTAATTCAGCAAATCCTCTTCTGCTCAAAAATAGTGTTTTGTACAACCCTGTGAAAGCTCTCATTGCTGCAACCATCTTGTCCATGTTCCCAAAATATGTAGCTATATAAGAATCACTATTAATAGATATATAATAATCCAATGCCGCTTTTGTATTGCCGTGCATGCTTGTGAAATCTTCTTCATTGAGAAGGCTAGACTTGGTGAAGATGTTAGTGTAAATATCGGTTAATCCTTCGATTTCCATCAGACCATCTCCAGCTGCAAGATATATATTTGTGGTCGGCGGAATGGAAAGAGATTGAAGTATTAAAGCCGTCTCGTTAGGTGTGAGGGGACATTTCCCGCGTTGTCTCCAAACACGGGCTAACTCTCCAGTCCATGGTTTTCTCTCCACTAGTGCTACTGCTGCTTCTACGGCTTTGATGGAAGCAGGTGAAAGACCAGGGTATTGGCATTGGCTGTATGCAACCATGTCGGGCTCAAAACGAAGATGGAGTGACAAAAAAGGTTTAGGGATTGCATCTAGAAGCTTAGAGGCTTTCATTTCTAAGGGTTTTGCAAGACGTAATGCCTTGTAACAAGCTTGACACAGAGCAGCTTTTGCATACAAAGGGTATCTGCAAAGACAAAATCAAAGAAAAGCAAAATTCAATTACAACTGTGATGTTGAATAGCATTCCTCCTATTTTGTTCTCTAAGTTATGTGGGTTGTCTTCAAGAGAACTGAAGCTGCATAGCCATTAGTCTTGTGAGAAATATTTGGACAAACTCATAGACATTGATACTATATATTATTGTTGAAAATTTTGAGGATATCAGGAATACATCATGTACTTAAAGTAAAATGCTAAGAATATACAGAATGAACCACTAATATAATCCTTTAAAAGTTGTCTCTATCAGATTAGTCCTGAAATAAGTGGAATTAAAAAGTAAGCCTTTGAAATTGTAAATCCTCAGCCATTTTAGTTCGGACGCTGCCCTCCATTAACAAACATTTCAAATTTGTCCCTAAAGTTGAATACTTATAACCAAATTAGTCCCCAAAAGATTAACTATAAATGTCAGATTAGTCCTTACAAGTGATGGTTAAAATTGAAAATGCTACGCAGAATGTAGGACTAAAACGATTGACAATTTATAGTTTTAGGGACTTTACAAAATTTCTCTTATATGAAGGACCAAGTTGGGGATATACGTATCATAAGCATTAGTTAAATAGAGTGAAATCCCTCTATCGGATTATGGGGAAATAGAAAGAAAAAAAGACACATGGAATATCTCATTCAGCATGAAATTGTTTGAATCAAGAATATCCTAGATGTTTATGGCTTCAAAAGCAATTAGTTTATGGTTTTAGAACAAAAAATGTGTTAGTTGTCACATAATAGTAGACAGAAATGAGATACATAATCATACCTGTCTCTTCTTTGGGACATTGCCGGTGTGATTGAAATGTATTTGTGTTTTAAAAGAGATGGGAGAACACTTTCAACATAATCAAATTGACCTTTCCTTTTGCTACAGTCCACTGGAACAGGTTCTTTAGTTGCAATCTCCGGAGGTAATGTTTTGACGACTTTGACAAAGCCATTCATATGTTGAATGAAGTAGTCTACATCATATACATCCGCAAAACCACTGTAATAGAATCTACCAATAATCATTATTTACAATAAGAACTTGCAAATAAAAGCAATTCCACAGAAACGGAAAGATAAATTGCCTTGTTTCGTTCCAATATGAAGCCACTTCAAACTTTGGCAGGACAAGTGTTGCATTTAACAGCCGAGCGACGCCCACACCATCACAAAACTGCAATCATGATACATTTTATCTCAATTTCAAGAAACAAGCAAAAGAGTATCGGGCATCATTGAAGTGTCCAGAATTGAAATTTAAGAATTCTCTTCAAGCACTCACATCTCTTCGCATCTGATTGAGGCCTCCGTAGCAATCCACTCTGATATATCCATTGGTTTCCAATGGTAGAGCTGCACCATTTCAAGAATAAAAAAAAACGAAAGCAATGTCTGCAATGAAAGCCAATTAAGGTTGATTCAGAAAATAAAAAGCCAATCATCAAGCCTCATCCCAAGTTTCAACCTAACTTAACCTTATGTCCCTATCCATTGCAAATTACATTAGCCAAATTAAGAAAACCTGAGTTGAACTTCCAAGTTCCAACATCACTAAAAAGCCAAGCCTTTTCCCCAAATTCCAATCATTCAAAAACAAGTAGATCCATTCCAGGTAATGTCCAAAAGTTTAATCAATGACGCATTAACACAAACACAGCCACCGAACACGACACCGATGCCAGTGTCAGTGTGTTGTTGGGTCATGAGGGGTCCGGGGATCATTACATTGAGCCTTGAACAACCACATAGGTGAGTTTGACACTTAAAACATCAACACAGTGTCGTGTCAGTATCAGACACTGACACAAGTTGGTACACGCCTTCAATCTGAAGTATTAGCAATGCTACATTTAATCACTACTACAAACAATTATAGCTATCCAAATGAAAATCAAGTGCTATGTTTATGAACTCATTTTCACTAAATCAATCTAGTAATCACAAAATTATATTAACAAGTAACCAACTTTTATCCTTCAAAACTTAGTAAAATCAAATATGATTTTATTTAGCAAAAAGTACCTGTTAGATGCCCTTGTAGCCACCACTTGCAAGGTCTCCATTCCATGAGTCTCCGAACACTCCATATATCCACCTCCCCTCTACAACCCCACAAATTTCATAGATCAGTAACAACAATAAATAATTGAAAAATTAAAAAATTTATTGCATAAGAAACTAAAGTTTCGATATTGAAAATACCCAGTTGGCAAGTTCAAATCTTTTTGGGATATTAAACAGAAATAGAAAGAGGGAAATTGAAATTGTGAAGCTTACAGTGAGGGTTCTCGAGAAATTGGATTCAGGGAAAAAGGGTAATGAGGAGATAGCAATGTCAAAACGACAAGGAGAGTGAGTGAAACGACAAAGATGGTGAATAAGGGTTTTACAGAGAAAACGACCATTGATTTCACAGAATTGATGATGAAGATATGATCTTTCTTTGTGATTGCGATCCGAATGGAAAGACAAAAGGGAAGAAATTGATGAAATGTTTTGGTTTTTCCATATATTTATTTTATTTGAAAAATAAAATGCAACTCTTTTCTTTTTTGAAAAATTAATGCAACTATTTTTTTTTAGTTAGACTATACTAGCATGAATGTTTCCTTTTTGGGAATAGATAATTTGGTTAAGCAATCAGCATTAGACAAAATTGCATTTTAAAATTTATGAGTATAAATTATTTATATCTAGCCGCCTTCCGGGCACATTTGTGTGATCGATATTCTTTTTGTTTGTATTTCCTGTGATCGAAATTCTTTATTGTGCAAATATAAATAACTACTTAATCTCTTTTTTTTATTGGACTTAGTTAATTGATAACTACTTAACATCCTTTTTTGTTGTGCCTTGTTATTAAGAAGAATATATATATATTTTTTTTACTATAAAAAAACTGAAAACATACTTTTATGTGGAAGTTGTGATTAGTTATTAAGGGTCTGTTTGGTTCGGGGTTTTTGGAGGGGAGGGGAGGTGATATTTTAAATTTTTATGTTTGGTTCCATTTTTTAACGAGGGGAGGGGAGGGAATGAGAAAAATAATTTACTTTTTTACCCTTAACCTTATAAACTCAAAATAAGGATTAAATTATAAGTGATATATTACGTCAAAAAAAAATCTAATGGATATATAACAAAAAAAATATCTAATGAGTAGAAAACCTAAATTTTTTTTGTTAGACCATGTACAATGGCAAAAACATTCAACACCCTATTTTTCCACTTTTTACACTCCACATCATCTTCTCTCTCTTCCACCTAATAATTCAACACCCCATTCAATTTTTACCCTCTCCAATAGTTTTTTCATTCAACACCCTACCCCACCACCTTCTCTACCCCACCAGTTTTTATTTCATATTTTTATTTAAATTTTAATATTTGTTTTTTATGATTAAATAAAATTATAATAATTGAACCAAATCAATTGAAAAATTTGGTTTTTTTTTCTGTGTCCAAATCAATTGAACCAAGTCTCTATTTATAGAGAAAAAAAAATTACGAATTTTGGTGAAAAAATAAAAAAAAAACAAATTTATTTGCATTGAAATAATTGAGTTAAAAGATAAGATGAGTTTAAAATCTCGTGAGCCAGTCGCGTGCTGCCATGTGGCGTGATATCTTTCTCTCTCCGCAGAATTCAACATGTTGAATTTATTCATCTTCTCTCTCCTCCAGCATATATTCAACAACCTCATTGCAAAAATTTTTGGGTGTTGAAACTAAATTCAACAACCTCATTGCATATGGTCTTATAAGACCATGTACAATGGCAAAAACATTCAACACCCTATTTTTCCACTTTTTACACTCCACATCATCTTCTCTCTCTTCCACCTAATAATTCAACACCCTACCCCACCACCTTCTCTACCCCACCACTTTTTATTTCATATTTTTATTTAAATTTTAATATTTGTTTTTTATGATTAAATAAAATTATAATAATTGAACCAAATCAATTGAAAAACTTGGTTTTTTTTTCTGTGTCCAAATCAATTGAACCAAGTCTCTATTTATAGAGAATAAAAATTACGAATTTTGGTGAAAAAATAAAAAAAAACAAATTTATTTGCATTGAAATAATTGAGTTAAAAGATAAGATGAGTTTAAAATCTCGTGAGCCAGTCGCGTGCTGCCATGTGGCGTGATATCTTTCTCTCTCCGCAGAATTCAACATGTTGAATTTATTCATCTTCTCTCTCCTCCAGCATATATTCAACAACCTCATTGCAAAAATTTTTGGGTGTTGAAACTAAATTCAACAACCTCATTGCATATGGTCTAAAAAAAAAATATAACCTAAGATTTTAATATTCCAACAAGGATAATTTAGAATTTTAATAAAAAAGTGAGGATAATTTTGTCAACATAATAAATTATGTTTTACCTCGCCTCCCCTCCCCTCCCCCTCGGTTGAACCAAACAAACCCTAAGAGAAAAAAAAATTATTTACTAAAAAAAACTGAAAATCTATTTTTATGTGGAAGTTATTTTTCATCTTATACAAATATTTAGTTTTTTTTTTGGTAGTTTTTTTAAGGGTAAAATAGGTATAATGAAAAAATCATCCCAAAAATTTGTATCTTTTTTTATATATAGTAATAGATGTTTGCCTTTGAGATGAGGAGATGTATAAGATTAGTGTAAATTCAAACAAATCAACAATAAATTTTAGAATTGCTCTTAACTTATGAATGAAGCACTGCACATGAGCAAAAAAAAAAAATACAAAACATAACACATTAGTAGCCAACAAGCTAGAAACAATATCATCACTAAAAACTAAGACAAGCAACTAATAGCTTTCAAGATCTTAACAACATAAACTAACAAACATGAAATAATACCTGATGCAAATAAAATAAGGATCATGTTAACTAGTGCCTCAGATGCACTAGTTAAGGAACAAAAAAGGATAAATTTTACATTGAAAATAACATTATTCATATTTTAAATATGTTGACTATGCAAATTTCAAAATTATTATATACTATATTTGGTATCTTTAACTAGTGCATCGTAACACTATTTAGCATTTTTCATGAAACAACAAAGATTAAAAAGCTAGAAAGCAGCATGAAAATACAGCAAATCTAGACATCAACACCACACCACATCATTTCGTCACATCTGGACAGTAGAGAAACACCAAGAGGCTAATAACTCCGCAGTATGTTGGGGATTCTGAAGGGAATTGATCTGGTTGGATCTACCTTTTGTGACACAGTAGATGGAAAAGTCTTCATTGTTAAAAGAGAGAAGGTGATAAGGCTAACTTGATGAGAGGATGTGCTCTCCTCTTGAAGGAGAAAGAGAACTAGTTGTTACCTTAGGAAGGAAACCTACTTTCAATGTAAAAAGTTAATGAATTAACTACTTTGAGTGATATGTTATAATTATATTTTTTGATGTATTAACTAACCAGTTCTCCTACCAAAAGAAAAAATCAACCAGTTAAAAAAATTTAGGGACAGCAATACTAGTTTTTTTTTACATATAGCAACACTAGTTTTTTGAGAACCAAATTGCATATTCATTTGATCTTTTCTTTTCAGATATGTGCTCCGTAGATGAAATTATTTTCAAAGTACTAGTACTATTTTTATTTTTTGATGAAAATTTATGTTGTTCATTTACAGACCCAATTAAAGTAGGTGATTCGAATGAACTTCTTTTTAAAAAGGTTAATTCTTTTTTTTTCTCTGGAAAATTAAAAATAATAGCTAAATAAGAGTATGTGTTTGGCTTCTATAAAATTTTCAAGTTTAGTATACCTACATAAATTTTGTTTAATTTTAATCTTGGAATTGAAACATCTCCTTCACTTTCCTATGCATCTCTCTCCTTCCTCTCTATCGGATTTGGATTATCTACTTCACTTTTCTCTACATCTCTCTATATTGAATTGTATGTATCCCAAAAAATACCAGTAAATTTGTGTGCTCCGTATACATATTTTTTTCAGACAATTTGCAGTTTAAATACACACTTTCGAAAACACAAGTTTTTTAGTAGCAAGTATAGGTAAAAAAACAAAGATTTCATAACAAAGCTATGAAAGAAAGAAGCCAATGTTCTTATCATTTCTCAACACTGTCGAACACAATTCAAAACCAGAAAGCTTGTGAGTTAGATTTTCAGCGTTTCTTCCTACTCTCTTGATGTTAATGTTCCTTTCTGTTGCCCTTTCACAAGGTAGTGGAACAATGTTACATGCAAGTTATATATCATATTCACGCCATAAATATTATTTGCTAACTCAAAACTTGTTTAAAGCATAGTGATGAAATTTAATTAGCCTTCCTCTCCTTTTAAAAAAAATGGAACGAAACCAAAAAACAGTTGAAACATTAAAATATGAAACCTTCTATTTATAAAGAAAAGAAATGAAGGAAATAGGTAGCTCAACATTGCATGTCAGTCTATAACAAATTCTATGTTGTCTGCTATCTACTAACAAATATCAAACGATTCAAATGACATGACTTAACCCAATACAGGTGTGATATTGATGAACTCATGCAGTGTGCTCTTCAACGTCTCCATTTTCACCATTTTTAGCAGCAGCCATCAACTTGTCGAAATTTGCAGTCTTCCCGAGTAATATTTCAATCTAAAAACACAATTTATCACAACAAATGAGACTTAAAAAGGTCATAAAACATAACCCAAAGCCATAGGCTTGAAGGTTTAAAACAAAGTTATGTTTCCACCCTTACCTTGGCCTTTTGGACAGGTCTACCTTTGGAATCATCTTTTTTGTCAACTGTTGATGTCATGATTTCTGCATAAAGATTCGGAAAATCAAATTTAATTGTTTGATGAATTGAGTAGCAGAAAGATAAAAGAGAAAAGGAGACAGATTGCTAAAGAAGACATGTTATCTCACTCTTTTCAACAGCAAGACCGTTGTTTTTCAAAATTTCAGCAACAATACCCACAGTGGCAATAGCTGCAACAACAATGTAAAAAATGAAATCAGAAAGGATAACCAAGAAAAGATTCAATATATAAACCAGGAAGACACTAAGGCCCAGTTTTAAATTAGTTTCCAACTTGTGAGGGGATTCAAAATTGAGACAAGGGGGATTTTGCTACCCTACCCTCCATTTATATTATAATTTACCTCAACCCAAAAAACAAATGAACAAGCTTTAGAAAAAGTGAGGTGCAATAGTTGATTTCAACTTATGTTAAAAGCTATTATTTAAACGACAAATAATCATTAAAAAAAGATTATTTCAACTATTCTTTTCCTTCAAATATTTGTTAAAAAGTTCATCCAAACTGATTCATTCATTTTAATTCTGGATGTTAATCTACTATCTTAGGGAATGAATGTGTTTCTTAAATCCTAGATCGAAACTATAAATAGGAGTATAGAACCAAAGGGACCTTTGGAAGCAGAACTTCCGGGTACACAAGTAAATAGTCAAAGACATATATCTAGGAGTCACCAAGATCTAGTTCTACAAGCAGCTAACACAAGTCATCTTAACCCATAAACCTTTTTCCCAAGTTTTGGCAGTGCTCACTAACCTAAAGAAAGAAATTCAGTGTCTGGGGTTTTTATGTTAACAAAGAAAGAAGTGAATAATGCATCAAACAAATTAATTATGTCAAGAATCAGAGTCAAATTATATTGTTTCCGTTTTCTAAGAAGAAATTACATTTCCATTTTCAATACAAGCAAAAACAGCTTTCAGCTTACAAATTACTTTGAAGTCCTATTCAAATCCCATTAGCACTAGCAAAATAAAAATTCCTTTTTTGAGAAACGTGCTAGACCCCGGCAAACCGAAGCATACCTAGCTTAATCTGCCCGTGCAAGGGACAAAAAGAGACACAAAGCATCCAAATTAACCTAAACAGCTCATTTAAACAGCTATTCAATCTGAGAAGCAGTTTTGTCAAATAAAGGCAATAATAGTATAGTCGAATTTGAAAAAAATATTGTTATTTTTCCACGATATGCTATTTAGTACAAAATATTGTGAAATAGTGGATATTGAAGAACAATTTCATTGTAACATAGCGGAATTTGAACAAACTGCTATCTTTTTGCAATTGACTTTATAGTTTATATAACATTGTGCTCCCAAGAGTAACATGTAAGTTGTAACATCTACAAATCAATATAGTTTTCGTCTAACCCATCCTTAAGTTTGTCACAATTCTAATCTCACATAGTTAAAGTGAAAAATGCAATAAATACCTAAAAACTCAAACAAATTGAAAAGAGTAAATAAATCCAAATTAAAATCATGGCCAAACATTAATAAATGAGATTCAGTTTCAAGATTTGACACCCATTCCAATTGCTGAAAGCTCAACCTCATTATGCTGTTGCATATACCTCTGCAAAACAAAAACAAAAAAATCAACAAAAATTTTAAAAAAAAAAACCAAACGTGTCTGCGTCAATTTAAAACAACACAGAACTGAATAAGCTATCGAGAGTTTGAAATAAAATGAATATGAAAATGGAAAATAAAAAGAATCGTTAATTAGATTACCTTAGCGAGATTAACGTAAAAGAAGAGAGGTTTTTTGGTGTTGGAGACTTGAATGCGGTTCTTCTTAATAGAATCAGAGATGTTGATGTTGTTAACTCCTTCAGTGATTGCTTCCATTGTTGTGTGTGTGAGAGACAACAGAGAGAACCGAAAGTGAAAGCAGAAACCCTAATCTAATAAATGTTCCCTAAATCAATGTTCATTTTCTGTTGTTAGAGAAAATGTAGTAACGATCGGGCCTTTCAAATGGCTATTAATGGGTTTTATTCGGCCCATTAGTTAAGATAATCATGTTAGAGATTTACTTTTCGCACCCGCTGTAGCACTCACGAACCCCCTGTCATTCCCAATTTACCCCATCTCGCTACATAGGACATGTGTGTGAAAATTACAAAAAAAAAACATAAATAATGTAGTTCGCATTTGCATTCACATTCTAGGATGTGAACCTTATAAAAGTCAATTTTTTTTATCCTCTTCACCCTTCTCTCATCTCCCATAAAACAACTTTGAATGAAACACAATTTGCACGTTAAAATGTGAATCCTTCATTAACTTAATTTCATATTTTCTATCAAACTCATCAACTTTTGTAGCTTTGATACATGTCTATTGTAAGTATAAATGTAAACTTGGTAATATCAAATAAAGTAACAATTCAGTATAGCTATCTTTACGGTGTATGATCGGTCAATAATGACACAACCGCTCCAGTGGCAAATTAAAATATGATATAAGACAGTGGCAACATTTTTATAAGGTTCACTAGTATAAGATAGTTCGCACTATAACTAATGAACTGTGTTTCCATTCGCTCTCTAAGTGGTGAACTATATTTCAGTTCGCACTTTAAGTAGCGAATGCCAATATTTTATACTCAAATTGAACATCCGCACCCCCTATGAATGAAAAAATCATGAAAAAAGAGTTCACATCCTAGAATGTAAACAATGCACGCATACTAGAATGTAAACTCTTTTTTTTTCTCATGATATTTTCATTCATAGGGACGTTGTCTTTAGTCAAATAAAATTGTCACTCCCAAAATAGGGTGCGAACACTGCTCGCATTCTCGAATGTGAGGAGGTTATTATGGTAATTTTTTAGGGTGCGTGAGGATTTCTAGGTGGTGACAAAAGTAACTCTCATAATGTTAAGGCTTGTGATTAAAAAAAAGGTTAAGGATTAGTTGCATATTTAGTCACTTATGTTTATTTTAGATATTAATTTGGTCTCTTATGTTCGATCATCTGCAACTGTGATCAGAAGGGGGCTGAAACCACTTGATACAAGAATAGACCCCCAAACCAAATTAAACTGGTGGTGAAAACCAAAAAAAAAAGTTTCAAGTTAATTCATTTAGTCAAATTTATGTTTAAATCATCCTCGTGGCTAACACATTTGCGCGGACAACTTATGTGAGTACTATGTGAAAGTTTTACACGAAATTAATTCAAAATTTAATGAAAAGTTGAAAAAATTTTACTCAAAATTTAACGAAAATGACGAACTTATGTTGACATCAATAACATAAGAAACCAACTTAAAAAAATTTAAACATAAGAAACAAAATTAAAACTTAAAATAAACCTAGGAAACTAAAAATACAAATAAACCTAAGTTAAAAGAAGTTGATGAGCAGTGAATAAAAATAATGTTAACATTAAAATTGTTTTACTACTATAACTTTTGTACTAAAAAAAACTTTTGAACTAAATTGTATAAAAAAAATAAAAAATTTGGATTAACATGCATATCATATCTTATTATACGCCATAAAGTATAACATTTTTGAGAGAAGATATTTAACGACAAATAAACTTTAAATGCAAGTGGTTAATAGAATACAATTAAGGATGAACAGAACCAAAGTTTGAATCTTTACTGAAATAATTATTGGTTAGGATGATTTACTGACCTACGACTGAACTTGACTTACCGAATTTCATTTCCTTTAGAGTGAAGGTTTTTTTTTATTCAATTAGAAAAAGTGCACATTACTAATTTACACTTTAATATTTATATATATTAAATAGATAATAGACTACACTGTTAATACTTTTTTTATGGTAACAATCCTCTTAAAATTTACATTTAATAGCTAAAATTTTTTAAGACGCAACTTTACCATACATAACTCTTTTATGCTAAGATATTTTATGCTACGATATTTAGAAGATCTCCTTTTAGAAGATCTACGATATTTTATGCTAAGAAAAAGCCAAACAAAAATTTGATTTTCATTTCTTCCTGTGTATAAGGTGCTGCCTCATTGGAATTGAGATGGAAAATAAAGAAAAAAATTCTGTACTTTTTTCTTTTGTTGTTGTTATTAGGTGTTCGTTCTTCTCTATATATATGTGCATGCTGAGTAGGTAAATAAAAAGTATTTTTAGGTAAAAAAGGAAAATAAAGTGAACCAAGTTGTTTTTGTGCTTGTCAATGTATCTTATATGAGAATCATTAGTTTTAAATGTTAGGTATGAGCTTACTACATTTCTATGTGTTTTGTCCAAAAAAAGCAGTTAGGCACTAGTATTTATTATAATTAGGCCTTTTAATTATTCATGTATATGAGCTTTTAAGCTTTTGTATTGTCCCTCTTGTGTACGCTGAATAGGCACTCATCAGAACCAATGAATTGTCACCCTTTGGCTTCATCTCAATCTATCTATAGAAGTGAAGTGACACATTTAAAGGGAAAGAAAATATAATTATTCTTTAATTTAGAGTTTTATTTTAATTTTGTCACAAATTCTATATTTTTAATAATGACTCACATGATTGTAAATAATCCATTCAAATATTATAGGCTAAACTGTACTTTTGGTCCCTTATGTTTATTTTAGGTTTGAATCAGATCCCTTACGTTTTAAAAGTTTCAATTTAGTCCTTCACGTTATCAACTTTTGCATTAGTTAGTCCATTACGTCAAATATTTCACTAAATTCGTTTGATTTTTACACGTGACTGGCGGTTTGGATACGTGGACGTTATTTTGGACACGTTGGCACTATTTTGAACACTTTTTTGGGGGCCAATTCCATTATTATAAGTAATATATTATTTTTAATTATTTCTTTTTACTTAGTTAGCATCCCAAATGACACCGAACATGTCCAAAATAGTGTCCATGTGTCCAAACGGTCAGTCACGTGTAAGGATCAAACGCATTTAGTGGAAAATTTGATGGAAATGACTAACTAATGCAAATGTTGATAACGTGAGAGACCAAATTGAAACTTTTAAAACGTAAGGGACCTGATTCAAACCTAAAATAAACGTAAGGGACCAAAAATACAGTTTAGCTAATATTATATACTGTTGTCCAGTACTATCAATCTAAGAAAATCATGAGAAAGAAAGATATTTAACTGCATCTATATAATAATATCAAAATTCTTATGAATTGTTTGTGATTTAACTGGAACTCATAAGACTCTATAAATTAATCAATATAATTGTGCGCAAAAAATATTTAATTTTTATTAAAAATATTAAATTATTATATTGTCGGCTTAAAAATTAATCTTTCCACCATTTATAGTAAGAATAGGATTTAATTTATATGCACTGACAGTGTAAAATAATTTTACACTGTCAACCAATAACAACCATGTATTCCGCCACATCACCCCACTTTACCCCACTATCTTTATATGACATGAAAGTTTAAATCATTTTTATTGGTTGCATGTGTAAAATAACTTTACACTGACAGTGCATAACAATTAAACTCGTAAGAATATTCTAGAGCTTGCATTGGTGATATTGTGACAGATTTTAATTAGGATAAATTAGGAAAAACAAAATAATCCATCCCAATCACAATTACCACAACTGTGCATATCTAAACATGCAAGCTCACGTGTCAGGCCCCACATGACACAATCCTAGTCAGCAATATGTGTTTAATTGATATAACAGACAAAGTACGTATCTGACACGTATGACATATACGGACACGTGGCAAACAATGGTAGCTTCTTGATCTCTATATAAATCATAGTACCATAATTGCTTCTTCCGTGACAAATCTTCTATAGCTTGTACCAAACATTCTTTGCTTCCATTAATTTTTCTACATCTTCTCTTCCTCAACAATAATTTGTGATCACATTCATTTTCTCTAAAGTTTTCATCTTTGTTATTTTGATCATATAATTTCCTTTTTCTAGTTCAATTAAGTGGGATTTGAAGGAATTTTCTTGAGAAAATGAAGGAAAATGTTGGAAACCCTTTGCACCTAAAGTCAGTGAATCATATTTCACTCATATGCAGATCAGTTGAAGAGTCAATGGATTTCTACCAAAATGTTCTTGGTTTCTTTCCAATCAGAAGGCCAGGTTCATTTGATTTTGACGGGGCATGGTAATTTCACATATACATCAATATAAAAATAATTGTATAATGTGTTTTAATATTTTTTTATAAGAATTGTATTATACTCCTTCCACTTATTATTACAAGTAAATATTTATTTTTTAAATTTGTTGAATAATTTATATATATTTAGTCTATATTATAGATCAAGAAAGAGAAATTTATAAATTAAAAAAACAATAGAAAGAGAAATTAAAAGGAGATTTTTTCTTGCTCAAAATTTAATATTTTTTTTATAGAAACTAAACTTTTGGTTGGTTTTCTTAATGATTTTTTTATTTTGTATGTGGTAACTAATTATTTTGTAGGCTATTTGGGTATGGTATTGGAATTCATTTGCTAGAAGCAGAGAACCCAGAGAAGTTGCCAAGGAAGAAAGAAATAAATCCAAAGGATAATCACATATCTTTCCAGGTCAGATATAATCTAAACTTTTTACATTATTGATTGTTGATTATTGATTACGTTTCAAATTTGTGGAAAATGTTACTTAGAAAGAACCAAATTAAATAAAAGACGCACTTCAATAGATGAAGGAACTTGATTAAAAAAATACATGGAACCTAAAGTGACGCATAGAAAAATCCAAATATAAAACTAAATATAGACGAAATCATGTTCATTTGATACATATAATAGAGAAAAAACAAAACACTCATGTAGGATATCTTAGACACGTTTATGCAATGTTTTTTTAAGGATGCTTATCATCTACGACTACTACATCGTACAGTGATAAGATCTTTAAATTTAATAATATATTTAATTTTATATTTAGATTCAATGATGATCATATAGTTTATTGAATTGTTTAGCAGCCATGGTGAAAGATGTAGTTCCTTAATTAGTTGTTGAATTAAGAAAGAAAAGTAGGTATTTATTGCAAGTATACTCTTAATTTAATTGTCCTACACTACACGTAAGTTTGTTTGTTATGGTTATTACTTATTAATGAAAAATAATAATTATTTTTTAGCAGTTTAAGAATCTCATAAAACATGAAAATGTGTTTTTATAAATTTTTGGATAGACAACTATTTTTTGTATTAATTTTTAATAATTGTACTAAAAAGTACTAGGTTTTATCTAGTAGTAAGAAATTTGAATAGTATGTATGAATTTCAGCACTCGTTTTTCTGTTCCATTTTAAATTAAAAGTAAAAAAATATTGTACTAATATATAATTTTTCCTAAAAATAATTTCTTGGTGTGGTTGAATTTGTTGATGTGTAGTGTGAGAGCATGGGGGCAGTGGAGAAGAAGCTGAAAGAAATGGAAATTGATTATGTTCGAGCAACAGTTGAGGAAGGTGGAATTCAAGTGGATCAATTATTTTTCCATGACCCAGATGGTTTTATGATTGAAATATGCAATTGTGATAGTCTTCCTGTAATTCCATTAGTTGGTGAAGTGGCAAGATCATGCTCTCGTTTGAATCTTCACTTGATGCAGAATCAGCAACAAATTCAAAAGATTGTTAAGTGATTACTTGTGACGTGACCAAACATCTTTGTGAGGAAAAAGTTGAATGTATGATGAGTCATGAAATTGTACTCTTTTTTTTTTTTTTTTTAATGTTGTTATTGTTAGTTGTCAATTTATGATGTTGTTCCTAGTATAGTACTAGTAGTATGTTAAATATTAATAAATTAATAATAAATAATTGGCAAATTGTTCCTACTCGAAACTGAGTGGCTCACTTTTTGGGTTGCTATTGCCGCCTATTGGTGTTTGTCTGTTTGATGATGTGCTGGTCCCTTTTTATTATTTTTAGTTTGTCTAGTGACATACTTTGATATGACTGCAAAAGTGGGTGGTTATATGTGATGTAACCAAGTACTTTATAAATTTGAGATTGAGCGTGTGTTTGGTTTAACTTTAGATATAATTGATTTTGATAGAATTGATTATGATAAAATTGATTTTATCATAATTGATTTTAGCATAATTAATTTATGTTTGGATACAGTTATGTAAAAGTGAGTTGAACAATAAATTTCAGTGTAAAAATCATACTTAAAGCCAGAAGCTACAAATCATAGCTTCTAGCAGAATCAATTCTGAAGGCAGAATCAATTCTGCTTTAAATTAATCAAACATCTAAAATCAATTTAAAATCAATTCTACACCTCTAGAATTGCTTTTGGCTCTTCCAAAAGCTAAACCAAACACACACTGAATAATAATTTTAAACAAGTAAATTATTAAATTGGTCTCTAATTTTATAAAACATTTTCAATCAAGTTTATATAACTTTATAAATATCTTAGAAAAAATTGATTTTATCAATTTGTCAAGTTAGTTTATATATTTAGTTATTTATTATTAATTAAGTTAATTTTTTATTTTAATAATTTAAGTTAAAATTTTGACAACCGCATGTCACCATGAAGTAAAAGTTTGGGTTCTTCAGGTCAAAATTTTCCAGTTCGGATTATTGATTAATTTTTAATTAACCAATCAGTAGCAAAATTAGTGAAAGGAATTTATATACTATGAGGACAAAAAAATTGATTCATACAATACAATATTATCAAATCAAAAGTATAATAAGTGTGAGACCGACAATATTTGAGAATTAAGATGATCGTCTTATTTATAGCTTATTGGACTCTGTATATTAGCATGTTGATTGGAAGATTTGTTTTGAATGTTCAAAATATTTCTTTATCTCAATAAATTTTAGAAGTTATGATCTAATTATCTCCTGTAACTTTTAATCATCACATTTCTTGTGGCAATTTGGGAATTCATCCCAATGTTGAGCACAATATTTTTGGCTAGATAGACCAAAATATTAAAAAGCCCAATATTAAGAAATGTGGTTTTTCATCCCTTGTGTATGGGACCAGGCTAACGTTTCATAACTTAAACATGTACATTAAAATGAACTTTTCATGATAGAGATTTAAGTGTTTTGGACCGCAACTAAGGATATATCCACTAAATAATATCAATATACGGCTTCAAATTGTAAGATCAGTTTATAATTTATCTTGGGAAAAAAAATTGGGTTAATAGATGTTTTTGTCCCCTATCATTTGGGAATTTTGCTTTATATAATATTTGTTTTATTTTTTACTCCTCTGTAATTCAAAGACCTCTGACCACACATATTGGATATGATTGTACATTTTTTTATAACGTGACATGCATACTTGTCATTTTTTAGCGAACGAGAATGCGAGAGAAAATGAGAGCAAACGAAAACGCGAGTGAGATGAGAGCAAACAAGAAGGCGAGTGAATGAGAGAAAAGAGAAGTTTTATGCGCCACTATCATTGGTTGTGGATGTGTCGTACAATCATCACATTTCTTGCGGCAATTTGAGAATTTATCCCAATTTTAACACAATTTTTATGGCCTAATAGAGCACAATACTTAAGAGCCCAATGTTGAGAAATGTGGTTTTTCATCCCATGTGTATGGGACCAGGTCAACAATCCATAACCTAAACTTGTACTTTAAAATTAACTTCCGCGACAGAGATTTAATTGTTGCAACTTTGGACCGCAACTAAGAATATAGCCAATGTTGAGAAATGTGGTCTTTCATCCCATGTGTATAGTGTATGGTACTAGGCCAACAATCCATAACCTAAACTTGTACCTTAAAATTAATTTCCCCGACAGAGATTTAAGTGTTGCAACTTTGGACTGCAACATGATATAGCCACTAAATCACTAAATACCAATAAACGACAGCAAATTTTAAGAATAATTTATAATTTATCTTGAGAAAAAAATTGGATTAATAGATGTTTTGTCCCCTGTCATTTGGACAAGTTTAGCTTTACCCTTATGTAATATTTGTTTTTATACTATGTAATATTTTTTTATGATGTGACATGCATACTTCTTATTTTTGAGCAAACGAAAATGCGAGTGAGAATGCAAGCGAGAACGAGAGAGAAGATTTTTGTGCCGGTGTCGTTTGTTGTGGTTGTGTTGTATGTACATTTTTTTTTTTGTTTTACTACAATATATTAGTTAGTGATGAAATATACAATTGAAATTAAAAGTAAAAAAAAAGGCATGCCACATCATAAAAAATATACATTCATATGCCAAGATGTGCGACCAATGGGTTAAAAAATAAAAATAGAGAATCTTTGAATTACAGAGATAAATTAAAAAAAATACAAGTGGTAAAAGTAAAACTCGTCCAAATGGGAGGATTTAAAACATCTATTAACCCAAAATTTGGTTTGGAATTTATCTTGCTGAAAATAATTTAGTTTAAAACTTATAATATGATAAATTATTTAGAACAAATTTTCAAACATTACTAAACAGATAATATTTTCTGGACGGTTAAGAACCTATCTTCTAACCAAACAATTTAAATTGCGAGTATATGAACCTATGGGAGTATAAAGAGCAATTTTTTCTCCACTATCATGGAATATTTAGCCAAGTAGAATAAATGGTCTTCTTATCTTCAAAGGTTACATTATTTTGTTAGTTCCAAAGAGTCCATAACATATCAAATAGCAATCCATAAGTCTTTTTGAGAATGAAATCTATCAGTAAATGCAATATGTACCCAACCAACAATCAAACCAAGTTGCAGATTTAGATGGCATAGCATTTGGGTATGCCACCATTGTAAATTTGTAATACTTTCATCCAATATTTCCAATTGAAAAGGAACTGCAACAATACATACATGACTAATTCTTAGTTTCTTCATCTTTTTCTCATTAAAAAGCATAAGATAACATCATCACTTTTTTGCTTCAACATTCTCAATCTACTTGTTGCGATATAAACCATATTACTCCCTCCGTTTCTTTTTATAAGAGACAATTGACTTTTTAGATTCATTTAATAATGAATATATTTAAGCTATAATATAGACCAAATATATCAATTATTAAATGAATCTAAAAAGTAAATTGTCTCTTATAAAAAGGAACGGAGGGAGTAATATTTTAGGCATGCTTGTGTACTTCTTTTATGTGAATTCTTTGATACGTATCATATTTAAATATGTATTGATATATAGTTGAAGTGATACATAATTTTGATAAATTCACAAATAGTCTTTATTGATTTTTTAAGATATTAAAATTATCCACTTTAATAGTGTCTTGTTACATATATCTAAATAAAATGTGTATCGAAGTGTTCAATTTTTTTAATCTCCAATTTTTTGCTTAATTATAATAACGTCATTAATCTTTTATTGGTGGGAATAATGTAATTGTATTAGTATTTACTTATATATTAATATGTTCTTATATACATTATATATAGTGTATGATCATTGTCCCCACTAATTAAAATTCTTAGAGGTATTCATGATCAATGCACTTGTATTGTGCCATGGTGGAAATATTTTCTCTTTTCTTCATATAGGTGGAAAGGTTCTCTGCTACACTTGAAACAAAGGGATTCCATTCTTTCAACTAATTAAGGATTATTTTACTTAAGAGAATGAAAAGTGACACAATTCCTTCGTATAATCCACTGATTAATTAATTCAAGAGGGAATTTTTTATTTTTTTTTAAGAAACAACAAAATACCAAAATGCATAGAAATATTTCACATTATTTAGAACAAATAAGTAACATACATAACCTAATATGCTAGGTATAATTAACATTAATACCACTCACAAAAATAAAATAAATCATGACCTTAAATATTTAGAATATGTGTATTATAAGCTACCGTCCCCTAGCAAGCATTTTCTCATAATTCTCAATGGATTGAAGCCTTTGAAGCATAAGCTGCTGCCTAAAGTTCTTAATGAAGGCATCAGCACTAGCATTGATATCTTCTTCACTTGGCATCCTCTCTAGCTTCTTTGTTTGATTGGTCACTTTCTTCTCAGACTCATGTGATGACGATGACGATGATGATGACGACGAAGATGAAGGATTTTTCTTCTCTCTCAACTTGTTGATCTCTTCATTTCCTTGTTGGTAATTTTGGCTTATTGGTTGTGAATAGCTCTTTCTCATTGTCGCTTAATTTAGCTTATTTTTTCTTTGTATTGTGTATAAAATGGAATGGATATGATTGCTTATATAGACTCACATCACATATGCTTACTTATGATTAAAGATTATTTTATTGGAATGTACCAAGCAAAACAGGTTATGCCGGTTTCTAGTTCTAACGTTGGTGTTTTTTTCCACCAAAGTCAACCTTTGACCGTATCTTGGTTTCCTCTTCAAACCAAAGTCAAAGATGGCTTACAACAATGAATAATTAAGGCGCGCGGAAAGTTCGGATAGATTAATTAATTTACTTAATTTAGCTTATAAACTTTTATAATGTAAGTGTAGAGTTTTTTAAAGGCAATTTTATCAGAAGTTAGAGATCAATTTTTTATTTTTGTTTTAGATGAAGTAATAATCTATTTAAATTAAACTTATATAATTGTGAGATTTCAGATTTGAACCCGGGTCACGACGTCCGGCCTAATAATTTTGACATATTTTATCAATTGAATTAGGATTTATGGAACAGTTAGAGATCAATTTGAAATAAATTACATTGATACATTACGAATTAATGTGATATCTTCCAATAAATGTTCTTTCATTCGTATCGTTAAATTAATTTATTTTTTTATGTGAATCAACGATTAAATTTTTGAGTACATACAAAATCCATATTTTAATCCGTCAAAAAAAAAAAAAATTAATGATACTCAAAATTTATGAGTACATACAAAATAATTTCTTTTTTCAAGTTTACTAGCCTCCTATAAGTATTTCAGACGATGATGAGTTGCTAGATTAGACCATTCAAAATCCATTGCGGCTTAAGACATGATCAATCAATGTGCTGGAAAGTAATAACTATTCAAATCTTGTTTGGTGAACGTCAAGTTTATATGATGCAACTCTTTTTTTTTTTTTTTATTCTTTCACCGTCAGTTTAATATGATTTGAGAGTCAATTATGATATCAAGTGATTTTAATCTTCTTTCAATTGCAGTTGTAGAGGATCTAACCATGATCTATCTATCAAGTCCAGCGTCAATCACCACTAAATCGACTAACGATTGATTTATATGATGCAACTTTAATTGAAGAGAATCTCTTGCGTACATTAAATTCAACAAAAATTATCTATAAATCCAATCTGATTAATCGATAATGTATAGTACACTATTACTTAGATGATATTCTAGCTATTAGACTACTAAAAAAAATAAAGAAAATTAGACCAAATTAAATTAAAAAAAGTTTAATTAGTTATTCAAAATTAAGCTGAATTTTGAATAATTTTATGTTTAAATTGGATGAATTTTCACTTTTTATGGAGATTTGATCAACTTGTATAGTTTATGAATTTTTATATATATATATTCATATAAGTCTTTGAAACATATTATAGATTATTATGGGAAAGTTAAATGAAACAAATTTCTACAAGCACTTGATAGGAAAAAAACTTGCTTAAGTTAGGTAATCATGACTTAAAAGTTAGATTGTCAAAGAAATGACTTAATTGTTAGCTTTTCTAATTTATTTTATGATTTGGATTTTGGATTGCAGAATATTATAAGAAAAATTATGCGATGACTTGTTTATTATGGGTTTAGACTTCCGAAAATGACTTGGATTATATCCTATGCTTGATAGGAACCAGATATTATCATCCATATCCATATCTAATAATCCTATAATGGATATGTTTTCTTCCTAGATAGATATATTAATTTAAGACTATTTTTAACAAAAAAAACTTAAGACTAGTGTATAATCGATTATTCAAAACGACTTCAACTTTTAGACTTACACACGATAGTAGTTGTGTTCGATGCTCATGTGAACGAGCTATCACCTAGAGTAGCTCAAAGGATTACCATCAATCCAACCATTAAGTGGACTGATCAAACCAATTAATTGATTTAGGATTTACTTTCTGCATTTCCAGTTACACTCACGCACCCTTTACCGTTTTCAATTTATCCTCTTGCTATTTAGAAAGTGAATGTGTAAATAGCAAAAATTGAGGAAAAAAAATAATTTCTCTTTCTAAATAGCAAATTGTAAATTGAGTTTGCATAGAATGCGAACCTTATAAAAATCATGGCCATGAATGAAATTATAAATCATGACCATCTAGAATGATTTGTTTATAGTTATTTTTTGACAATGTAGATAGAAATGTCTAATCTTAAATCAATTATCGAGATCTTCTACTACATTAAATTGCGTCAAATGTCTACTACAGTTGATCATAGTCTTTAATGAATTAGGATTATCCGTCGTAAAAAAACAATATAATTCACAATTTTCAATCTTGGTCATAGCTAGAGATCAATTGGTTTTGATTATATGGCACAAAATTCGATAATTTACATGTCCATGTTAATTACACATTTAGCAGTAACTGCGTGGAATTCAGAAACCATTCTAAACATGAATTTGGATTATGTATAGTTTGACTGCGTGGAATCCATAAACCATCCTAAACATGAATTTGGATTATGTATAGTGTGACTGTCCAAATTTAAACTTAAAATTTAGAATGTCTGATCTTAATCAAATGGTCCAGATATAAACATACGAAGTGAGGTCGCCTCTCTCCCACCTCATGCAATCCGGGTCCAAATAAACCGTCCTTATTTTTATTTTTTTTGACAGTAAATAAACCGTCCTTATTTGTGGTAGAAGATTTTCAGAGAGTCCGAGAGAGAAGAAGAAAATGAAAGCCATGGAAGCTTTACACACGCGGTGTGTAATTCCACTATGTCCAAAAACTCTCTCTTTACACCCAAAACTACAACCCCATTATCTGCATTACCATTTTCAAAGCCACCATTGATTTTAACCTTATCATCATCATCATCAGCATCATCTTCTCAAATTGCCACTGTAAGAACAAGAGCTGGTTGGTTTTCAGGTCTTACAGATAATAAGAAGAAGATGAATTTGCCTGATACTGTTAAAGCTGGTGACCCAGTTCTTCATGAACCTGCTCAAGAAATTGATCCTAGTGAGATAAAATCTGAGAAAGTGCAGAAAATTATTGATGATATGATTAGGGTCATGAGGAAAGCTCCTGGTGTTGGTTTAGCTGCTCCACAAATTGGAATTCCTTCTAGGGTTAGTTCTATTCTTGATTATTTTTGTGTTTTTTGATTTACCCTTTTCTTAATTTTGTGACTTTATCTTGTTTCATTCACTATTGCTCCTTATATGTGTGTGTCTATCAAGCACACGGACACCAGACACAATATTGACATTTGACACTAGACACCGAAAATTGTTTAAGAAAATAGACACGGACACCGGACACAATGTGACAATATTGTCGCTAGACACAATATTGAATTGACATATATTAGTGTCATGTTGGGCGCTCGCACTTGTTGGACACTAGATATGTCTTCAATCTGAAGTGTCTGTGATATATGTAACTATGTGTGTTTGTGCATTTCATCATCACCATTATTATCATGATTATCATGGTATTGCAGCATGAATAAATATTTTGAGAGTGAGTCATCTATTTAGTCTCGAAATTGTAGGGCGTTGTCAATTTAGTCTATGAAATTATTAAGATTTCAAAATAGTTTATGAAATTGAAAATTTACTATTATATTGAAATGTTAGATTTTGGTATTAAGTTGACACTTGACAATGCCCTACAATTTTAGGACTAATTTGGTGATTTACTCAATATTTTGAAGGAGCTAAGTTAATTGATCAAGTCATATAAGTAAGTTATTTAAAAAATAAGAAGATGCAAAAGGGGTGAATGAGCTCCATGTGAACTGAAGTCCCAATTGTTAAAGCTGAGAATTTAGAATGAAAGTAGCTCATGATTGCTTGCTTATAACAACAATAATGTGGGAAAATTGAAATTGAATTTGTTGAACTCACTTTCACTCCAACTTGAAAAGTTTTTCCATATCTATAATTTGAATTGAGTTGAACTTTGTGTTTTCATGTATGCTCCATGCAGATAATTGTTTTGGAAGATACCAACGAATATATTAGTTATGCCCCAAAGGAAGAGATCAAAGCTCAAGATAGACGACCTTTTGATCTTTTGGTATGTTCATATATGCTGCAAAAATGAAAAAGGAGAATATTGACAGTAAATATTTTACTTTTGGTATGTTCATTACTTTGATACACATTTCATTGGTTTTCTTGACGCAGGTGATCGCGAATCCCAAGCTGAAGAATAAGAGCAACAAGACTGCCCTATTTTTTGAAGGGTGTTTGAGGTGTGTCAATATTTGTCTTTTTTTCGTTTTTCCATCTTTGTATCTTACCACACTTGATTTGGCCAACTATTCATTCGCTTGTTTGAGCGCGCAACAGTTAAGCAACTGAGATGTGAAGTAGAAACTATTACATCCCTCTTCTATTCTAAGAAATTTGTGCATGTGGTGTAGCAGAATTTTAACAAACTGCTATTGTGTCGCGATATACAATTCTATACCAAGTGTTGTCCAATAACTGCTATAGCATTGTAGCGTAGCGCAATGTGAACTGACTGTTATTTTCCATGATCCACGATTGACAACACTGACATTGACTTCCTGACTCCCAATAGGCTATTGACCATTTCACAACTAATGGCTAAAGTTACTCTAAAAGTCAGTTGGAAACCAATATCGCATCCCACTTTTTCTCAATTACTTTGAAATACAGAATAAGACTAATGGAAAGACAGAGTCACTGAAGCAAACAATTTGGCACTTCCTATCGATTTTCTCTTATCATTTCCATCAAAGGGCAGTGGTACATATTCCAAATGCATCTATAAGGCATACATGCCTCAAATGCTTCAAAGCTGACATGCTAAGTGATCATTATTCTTTGCGTAATGGTTAATGATTATTAATTGCTACTTTGTTCCACATACAAGTTTTCTCAACTTGCTGCAATGAATATATAGTAGTTTTTTATAATATCAGAATTTTTATCTTCATATGATTAGATGGTTTTAAATTCTGATGTGAACCTGTATTTGTTTGTTTTTATAATTTGATGTCTGTTATCCGTGATATTTATGGTGATAGATATTAGAAACTATAAGCATATTTTTTTTTGAAAAGCGGAACTATAAGCATTTATAACGTATCAAATTTGTTAATAGCAAAGTACCATGAGTATAATGCTTGAACATGGGTTCATTTCTGAAACCAGCATTTGCAGTGGTATAGTGAGATATCTTAATGTCATCTAATCCTTTTTTTCTGGTAAATTTGAGACACATTTATTTCTAATCTGTTATAATTCAGATGACATGATTGGATTACTGATGTACGCTAACAGCTTTTTCAATCCAGTCGGCATTTGAAAAAAATTATACTAGTTCTGTACATAAAAATAATGTGAAGCTATATATAAATGGCCATTCAATCCAGGGTAGCATTAACATGTTCAACTGTTATATAAAATCTTGCAGTGTCGATGGATTTAGAGCTGTGGTGGAGCGATACCTTGACGTTGAAGTTACAGGTTTGGATCGTGATGGTGCACCAATCAAAATAACTGCTTCTGGTTGGCAAGCCCGGATTTTACAACATGAATGTGATCACTTGGATGGAACTCTATATGTTGATAAGATGGCACCTAGAACTTTCAGAACAGTAGACAACTTGGACCTGCCTCTTGCCCAAGGATGCCCCAAACTTGGCCCTCGATAACACAGGTTTTGTGACTCTGCTGCTGCCTCAGCAGATAAGGCCATCGACACAGGTTTCTTGTGCATGTTAGTGAGAAATTTACATTTGTAAATCCTAAAATGAAAGTCCAGATTCAATATTTTAGAAATAGTCTCAATTTTTGAATGATTAAATCTTCCTCAATTTTCTATGCCGAATATTGTCATTGCATTATAATGCCCTTTTTAATGATAAGTCATTTCATATGTAAGTTTTAGTGTTATATCTTATTCTAGAAAAATTTCTTAAGGCTGCAAGGACTAATGTATTCGTGTAACTCCATTTCTCAGCTCTATGCAAACTTTTATACCAATTGAGCAAAGCTTTGCTATTTCATCTTCCAAATACGCTGTTTGTTTTAAGCATGAAAAATTGAGAATGATAAGAAAGTTTTATTTTGTGCAAAATAATATATTCTAAGTCATCTATTATTACCATTTTTTTCCCTTGATCAATACATCACCAACACCCTCTGATTTGATAGTCCTACTATCAGCAAATCTAATTGCTGATTGTCTTGAAGGGTCATAGTTGACTAACCAATTTTTGTGACCTGACATGTGGTTAGAACAACTTGTGTCCAAGTACCAGCTTTCTTGCTTGTTAAGATCATCATTAGTGATAGCCATCATCAATAATGGATCTGCTTCTGAACCACTGTCATTTTGTGCCATGTTCACTTTGGATTCTTCATTGTGGTACTGTCTTTGGAACCTTCTGCCATCTGCATTCACTTGCAAAGTGGCTATATTTTTGACAATTATAGCATTGGATATTCTTCTTATTCATCTTCTTACCTTTGCTATGATCGTCATTCTTTGAAGTTTCACCTCTATCTTGTTCTTTTTTTGAATTTTCTGACTGTGAACCTCCATTCTTGGATTTGTTCTTGCCTTTATATTTGTTTCCTCCGTTCTTCTTGACTGTTTGAGCCTGCAGTACTTGATCAATTCTTCTCTCCTTTTATCTTTCATTCACCCTCTGCTTATGTGCTTCAAGTGAGTATTGCAGTTCTTCCACTTTCATGGTAGACAAGTCCTTTGATTCCTCTATAGCTACATCAATTGCATCAAATTTGTAAGATAGAGTGCGCATGATCTTACTTACAATGTTGTGGTCAGTCACTGCTTCTCCACAACCTTTCATGGCATTTGATACTTGAGTGATTCTGTTGAAATACTCAGAAACCTTCTCATTAGGCTCCATTTGCAATAGCTCGAACTGTCTCTTCAATGTCTGCAGCCTCACTTGTTTAAGCTTCTCATTCCCTGCATGACCCTTCTCAAGAATCTTCCAACATTCTTTGTTTGTAGTTGCATTTTCAATTTTCTGGAAATTGATCAAATCAACACATTGATGGATGAAGAACATGGCTTTGAAGTCTTTCTTCTTCATAGCTCTGTGTGTAGATCTTTGTTCTTCAGTGACATTGGCTGGAAGAGCTTCTACACCTGTTTCCACCACATCTTGGACCTCTTGAAATCGAAAAATCACTTTCATTTGCTTGTTCCACCGATCCCAATTAGAATTATCAAGAATTGGAAGCTTTCTCCCAAAATTGTTGCTGAGGATTTTCCAATGAACTTGTCATCTTCACACAATGATCTTTGTTCAAGGAAAGGCCAAACCTTGATGAATCTTTCACCCAAGAGCCGTTAAGGCTAGCTGATACTAGTTCTTAGAGTTTTGAGAAATAGAAGACCGAGAGAGTGGAGAAGAGTCAAGAGAAATTGAAGGGAAAGGCTATGATTCATTACTTCGAAAGAGAGTTACAATAGTAGCTATATATAGTTTGTTCCTTGCACTCTAAGCAACAACTAACTACTAATCCAACTATCAAACTAACTCTCTTAACTAACTTCCTAACTAACAATAACAGAATTGCAAACACTATAACATTTGAATTACATTTCAACAGCGTAGAGTTAGAGTTAGACTTTCAATTTTTTATTTTTTTGTTTGGTAGAGTAGACTTTCAAAAAAAAAGGTCGAGTAGTCTATTGGTTAGAAATTCCACTCTTAAGATGGATAAATGAGATGACTAGAGTTCGAACTTCGACCCCCTACATATATAATGCAATGTCATGTCAACTGAGTTAAGCTCACAGGACGTAAACTTTCAATTTTTAATAGACTAAACTTAGACTTGAAAAAACTTAACTCCGGCGTATTCTAACCCCTAGAGGTTCATAATAATTGATAATATATTGTTTGAAATTCCAAAGACTTTGTATTAAGGATTGTCTTCTTCTATTGTCTGGTATGTTTAAGTTGATTTAGTTGTTGATAAAAATTCATTCTATGTCTACATCAACTCATGCCAGCTAGAACTGGGAATCAATTTTATTCAATTGGTACTACCTAATTTGTTTGCTAATCTTATTATATATATATATATATATATATATATATATATATATATAAAATTACTCCCTCCGTTTCTTTTTAATTGTCTTTTATTATCATATTTAGCGTTTCTATTTAATTATCCTTTTTGTATTTTATGGGTATGATTTGTCAATTATACCCTTTGTCAATTGCTCTTATCTTTTTCCATAAAACCAATTAATGCTATATATTTAGAAAACTAAATCTTTTTTTTAAAAAAATTTTGTTGGTACATAACATATTAAATTTTGTTTTTTTTTTGTACATAGTATATTAAATTTATTGGAAAGAAAAAGTGTGGGCAAAAAAATAGGAATTTATTGGTGGATTAAAACGAGGATATAATAGGAAGATAACGTACAAAAATACACTTTCTTACTTTCAAACATACAATATTACAATATAATGATGAAATCAATATGTTAAACTTATCAAGCATAACAAATGGATGAATTTTATATTGTCTTTCGTAAACAGTAAGCACTACACACATAAGTAGTACAAGACACCACATAATAGAAACATCCAACGAAAATCTATTAGTTTGTTACGTCACCCCCTATGATTATTTTAAAACTACAGTAATTAGTAAGGCCTCCAATATGATCCTGCTTCGATGATGAATCTTATCTTGTCATCTAACATTTACAACAATTTTCATTTTATATTGTTACTAGTTTGCAATGATAGTTAGTTTCCTTAATAGCAATAAAAATTTGGATTAACCTATTTTATCGTTTTAACGGTCCACTTTTGACGTATATTCGAAATCACAAATTTTGACCTAGTGAGCCCACGTTTAAGTGTTTAACTACTAGGATTTTTAGAAGATTTCTTTCTCCAATCCTCGTGTCTCTTTTTCATCCTCCAGGTTTTCATTTTTACACCTGGAAAAAAACTTTACTAAACACAAATCGAAGTTTTGGTCCATTTACACTTCTCCTAATTAAAAATAAACGGTTGAAATTAAAACACATGTTTTTCTATATCGGGAAACTTCGGTAAATGAAAATCGAAGTTTTAAAAATTCGGTTTTCATTTACCGAAGTTTTGGGGGTAAAATTGGATTTTTGGGGGGTTGAAAAGATACACGGGAGGTGGAAAGAGAATTCTTCGGATTTTTAATTCTCTAATTCCGCAAACTTTAATTTGCTTGCACAAAGTAGTTTTTTTCACTTAAATTTAGTCGTCACCCTTCTCTCAACTTTTCTCTTTATTCATTATTATATTGTGGGGATGGTTTTTAGTCTTTTTGGCCTGAGATCATCTATCAACACCATTTTTTCCCTCTTTTTATTTAAATAAGTGGTTATCCACACACTTCTTTGTTTTTTTAAGTTATCATTGTCTTAGTGCAGCGTTATGTTTATTTGCCATTTTGTGCGGCGTTTGTTGATTTTTTGTCTTAGTACGAGGTTCGTTGGTTCAAATTGATATATTCACTTCAATTCATTATAAATATGATGAAAGCTTGGACGTAAAATGCAGGAGTATAGATATTTCAGTTACTTTTATTTTGTCATATTTATAGGCACTTTTATGTTGTTGTTGTATGCTATGAATCTAAGTGCTGCAAGATTATTTGCAATGCAGATTTACCTTTTTCAATTTTTACAATCTTAATCTATGTATTTTTCGATTTAAATGAATGAATTTCTTTGTTAGTAAAAAAAAACTACTAGGATTGTTATGCTTAGTGATAATCACAACAAATTTACAATCAACGGTGTAAACTTAATTGGAGATAAGGACGATGAGTTCAATTTTTATCCACTACCAGTTAAGATCGGCTTAATATTTCTAAGGATCTGAAACAAATTTATAGAGATATTTTTTAAAATTAACACAAGATTTTTAACTTATATATCAATGAAGGTTTATATTTGATTATCACAACTAAATTATGTGTGATTGGAGTCGATAAAATCAATAAACACGACAATTGTGATTTATTGATAGTGTTAAAATTTAAAACTCATTTCAAAATTTTAAGAGAGGGAAATACTATATCTTTGCTCTAAACTTTAAAACATTTGGTTAACGAGTAACTTCTCTTATAAATATAATTTTTTTTCCGATCGATGTGAAACTTATTACCTGGTCAGTGTTAAAAACAACAAATAGCTCATATTGGTTAAAATCAAAATATTTTCATTAGATAAAAACAAAAATTTCAATCGTAAATCTAACGATTCTAGGTTGAGTTTATCCTAAAACAAGAATAAGAGGTTATCTATAATCTTGTAAGGTGGTTTTTTTCGCTAATTCCCAAGTATTGATTGATATAGCCACGGGTACCAAATATAATTTTGGCAAATGCTAAACATTGCACTTCTTGTAGTAGTTAAGGAACCAAAAATGGTAAAATTATCTTACAACTTGTGTAGTCAAATTCTATAACGTGTAAGTTTTTTTTTTTTTTTTGTCTGCACCCGATGCATAAGTCTTTTTTCCCTTAATAAAATTCACTTCATAATAAAAAAAACTCTTGTTTCAATCATGTTCATGTATATGATCAAACCTAGTTGGTTTATCAATTTTATCGCACCAATCTCATCCCATTCCCAAGCTTGCACATGTTAAAGATTCAATATAGATTTGTTTGCGTCTTCAATAATTTGTACAAAGATCAAAATCAAAATGTCTCATAAACCCATCAAACAAATATTATTATACACATAATTACAACCCAACTATTAAATCCAAACAAAATAGAAAGCAAGAAAGTTAAAAATAAAAAATAAAACTATAAACTAAATTGAGACACAAATTAGAAAAAAACAGAGAACCAAAATTCACTGCTCTGTTTTTTTCTCTTCTTCTTATGAAGTCAACTCAATCTAATCACCAGAGTATCAATTTTTCGGCGACAGAAAAATATTCAACAATGATTCAATTCAACAAACTACTACCATACATACCTACTTTGATCGACGTTTACCGGGCTTTGACCGTTGACCCTTATTCCCAAAAGGACTACAGAATCCACACGCAGAGACTTTTGGAGATGGTGGTTCAATCGCCGGAGAAACTTTTCCGGTACGGTATCCATGGTTAGAACCAGTGGAGCGGCTTCTCTGTATGGTAGTTCTAACGTGAAGCTCTTTGGAATTATTCTTCTTCTGTTGTTGGCTCTGTTTTTGTTCTTTATTGATTTTGTTTAATTCTCCTGATAAGAATCTATCATCCCAAACAAGACCAGATGAACCTGATCTTCTGAATGATACTTCAGATCTTGGAAGGCTAGCCATATTATGTAGATGATGTTTCTAGGTTTTGTTTTTTATTCTTCGGATGATTCTTCTGCTTTTCTCTTTCTCTCTAACCAAGTTGTTATTCTCTCTCTCTTTCTCTCTCTCTCTATAAGTATATATATAGAGCTATGCAGATGTTTCTAGGTTTTTTTACTTCTTAGAGATCATTGAATACGATTTAGGAATTTAGGATAGAGACAAAATATAAGGAGTGAGATAAGAATAAAGCTACGTCAAAATCGATTGTACCAAAAAAAAAAAAAAAAGCTACGTCAATGAAAAAATAAATATTTATGCAAAATTATATCTTTCATGTTTAGATATGATTTTCTTTTTCTTCGAAGTTTAGATATGAATTTTAAACTTTAAATTTATTGTTTTTTTATCAGCTTTCAATCATAAATATATTTTATACTAGAGAATTATAGATTTAAAATTTGAAAAAATAATATGCAAAAATTTGAAAAGGGATCAATTGTTATATAATGACGGTGTAAAATATTTTTACGCTGAAAGGTAAAAAATAACAAAAATGACATAAAAAATAAATAAAAGAATTAAACTATGGACAAAACTTACATGCATTACTTTACATGTAGTTTTTACTATGATGGTAAAATTTATGATAAGTATTGGGAAGCATTATATTTGTTGTTAGTAAATAAAAATGAATATGTGATGTGCTACTTAATATTTGGGCTGTGCTACCTTTTGATAAAAGCCCAAAGTGAAAAAGATATATAAAAAGATGAATATATGTTAGAGATGAAAATTAGGTCAGATTTTTTTTAGGTTAAGTTGAGAGCGGCGAGAACTTGTTGCTTCCTTTTTGTGATGTCTGAAACTTTGAACAGGTATGTCAAGAACTTTCGATTAGTTACTGATTCTGTAATTATTGTGTTTGTTAAAGTTTAATGACGTAAAAACGCAAGGAAAATGGAGAATGCGAAAGTAATGGTGTTGTTCAGCCTGTTCCTCCAATCTTTTTTTGGAAACAAACACTTAAGAAAGATGAATGTGACGGACAGAGTGTAATCGTAAGTTGGTTTTAGTCAAAATTTGTTTTATAAATGTTTATAAAAAAATTATAAATGTACATAGAATGTAAACTAACAATTAGTGTGTTTTTATATTATGTTGCAGGAAATCCCTGATGGTGTTGTAGATCAATGTTTGAAGAAGGACCAGAAGGATATAATATTGATTGATGAGAAAAATTCAAAGTCATATGAATGTTTAATTGAGACTGTTAATGGTGAAAGTAATGTGAAATATATTGAAAAAGGGTGGTTCAAATGTATGGATGAAATGGGTTTGAAGGACGGTGATGAGGTGTTGTTCACTATGGAAAATCCCTCCGAGGAGATGTATGTTTATCTTTTTGAATGGGAGGATTAGAACAATCCGTAAGTTTATTCAATTTTAAGTAAGTTGTAGTTGTGTGAGAGCAATATGCTTGAAATGTGTAGGAAATTATCTGAAATTATGATATTATGGAATTAATGATGTAATTTTTGCCAAGTAAAAGCAATTCTGGGTAGGATTAGGTCAACGCAAATTTGGGCAGGATTTGCTCAAATCTTGGTTATTTGCAAGCGTTTATTATTTTTTTAACAGTTGGTCTTGCTCGAATTTTAGATTATAAATCAAATCTTTGTGATTTCGAATTATTGAATTTGAACTCTCCCCTATATTCTAACATATTTTGTCACTACTTCATAAATGAACAAACTCTTTGATCGCATTAGAGGGAACGTTGGAACGCAAGAGAGGAAATCCTCGACCAATGTTTAATTTCTGTTAGGCACACAATTTTTAGGAACTAAAATGAGAGCAAAACATTGATTTAATCCAAATAAACAATTTTTTCCAAAATATGTTAAATAGATTTGTTGCAAAAATTATTAAATAAACTTTTTTTTATTGATTTCTTAGGACCTGTTTGGATTAGCTAATAATTTATGCAAATAAATAAGGTTTAATGTTAATTTATAAGTTTTTACTAATGAAAACTGTATTTTTATAAGCTATTTTTTCATAAACAACCTTGACAAACTTATTTATTTACATAAGTTGTTTTACATAAGCTAAAAAATAAATTAATCCAGACGGGGCCTTAATCATTTTTTTTGCTTTCACCACCGGTTGAATCTGGTTTCTGGGTCACACGAGGCCTTAATCTTGTTGGACTAACAAGGTGACCTAGTTTTGTTCATCATTAATTATTACTCCCTCCTGTCATTTTTATAAGAAACAAAACACAAAAATCACAAAAATCAATGACATACATTGTAAATAGTTATCTTCAATTAATACACTTATAAACTTAAATTTATTCCATGAATACTCCTATTTAATCACTCTTAATTTCACTAATTTACTTCGTTTTAATAGTCTCTAGCATAATAAATAAGGATATAAATGAAATTAAACATCTAATACATTTAAAAAGTGGTAAAATTTCTTACAAAAAAGATCAAAACTATTTTTACTTTTATTTCTTATAAAAAGGACCGAAAGAAATAATTGATTAATATATTTACAAGTCATTCTCAATCATTTCGTAGCGTATTCAAAGTGGTATTTTTGCTTGTCATAATACTAGTATTAATTAACATTAATATTACCAAAAAAATAAATTATAAATATCAACAAATGTCTGACTGTTGAATAAGTCAAATGACCGATCATCGATCATACTAAATGTGAAACAAACTAGGTATCAATTATAAATAGATGCAATTTTGTTTAGCTTTAATCAAATTTCTGAGTTTGATATTTAGTTTGGATATGTAATTTTTTTAGAGAGTTTATCATTTACTTAGGTGTCACAAAATTTAAAAGATTGATCATATAATTGTGCATAGAAGATATCGTAGAAAAATGTACGAAAATTTGGTATGTTCCACAAACAAATATTCCCTTCGTTCTTTTTTAAGTTTCCAAAAATGTCGAATTTAATGTTTCTAATTAACTGTCCATTTGATATTTGAAGGGTACGATTTGTCAATTACTCATACATTTTTCAATAAAACTAATTAATGATATATATATTTGGAAAACTAATTTTTTTTTTGTATGCATAATATATTAAATTTATTATAAAGAGAAAATGTGTAAAAAAAAATTATTGGTGAATTAAAATTTGAGTATAATAAGAAAATAAAATGCAAAAATACACTTTCTTAATTTGATGTTACTATTTAAAACGGACACTTAAAATGAAACGGAGGGAATACGAGAAAAGCATTTGCAGTTAATCATGTTTTAAAATTTGGTAAAGCAAAATATTATTACGAAGAGTCGAGGACAGTAGAATTGAAAGAAATGGTGAACTAACATTACTTATTCAAGATAAAATGGTTGTCATTGTCGTGATCATTATAGTAACATATTAACATTAACATCATTGACATAGTAAAAGATCGCTAACTTTTTGAATTAAAAAAAATGGAAAAAAGACTGCTAAATTTTTAATTGGTTGCCATGGCATGGGCCGTTAAATTTGACATAAGAGTAGCACCATGGAACATTAAAAAATGCACCAAGATCTATGGAGTAGTACTTGGAATTCTTCTTTCCTAAAGTAATTGATTTACAACTAATTCACTTTCAACAATGGGACATTTTCCTACTCTCATTTTACACATCATTTTATATTAACTATAAGAGTTATTAATTAATAAGCATCCTATTTAAAAAAATATTTTGTTTATAAACTTAAAAACATTTTAATTTTCATTACTGACTCTGCATATATTCATTAAAATTTATTATTCAAAATCCTGTTTTAAAAACATTGGTAGTGTGTTTTCTTTAACTATTTCTTTCCATCACAACTAATCATTTTCCATTTACATTTTTTTCTCTCTCAAAGGTGTATCAATGGTTGTCACTAATCATTTTCGAGGATGATTTTTATGGGCACAATTACAAACTATTCAAATTTGGGCACAATAAAATTTGCCAGTTGAAATAGGACTTCTAGACGATAATCCATTTATTTTATTTAGATGATAAAGAAAATAATGTAATTATGTTATGAATAATATTAATTATGGAGTGAATGTCCATTAATGAGTTGTCTCCTACTCTTGTCCTATAAATAGGATCATCATCCTCTTGTATTTTACACACTTGAAAGTCATAATAAGAATATACTTTCATTCTCTCTATCTCTCATATCTTGTTCTTCTATTTTATTTACAACACGTTATCAGCACGTAGCTCTAATCAAATGTAAGTATCATGAACTTATATTTATTTTATTTTAATCTTATATATATATATATCATTTTGTTTATCCCTTTAAGTTACAAAATAATTATATATATGCATCCCCGAAGGATTGCATGTTGTTCCCGAAGAACTTAAAATTATATATATGCATCCCCGAAGGATTGCATGTTGTTCCCGAAGAACTTAAAGAAAAATAATAATTATATATATGCATCCCTGAAGGATTGCATTTTATTTGGATGTTCGAAGTTGTTCGAGTTTCGTTACCGACAACAGTATGGTGAAACATTTTATGTTTCGGAACCGACACATGTATGGTGAAACATCAACACTTCAATCATCCAAAAGAACATGAAATGTTTATTTTATTTATATGATATAGTTCCCGAAGAACTTGAAAATCCAATTATATAGTATATATATATATATATATATATATATATATATATATATATATATATATATATATATGCATCCCTGAAGGATTGCACAAAGAATTGTTCTTATGTTATATATAAAGTTCCTGAAGAACTTAAATTCAATTAATTATTTTAAGTCATCCCCGAAGGATAGACTAATCGATTTTATTGAAATTTATTAATTTATTAATATTGTGTATTATAATGAATCAAATATAATAACTATTTTAATTCAATATAATATAATTTTACTATTGGATTAATCAACCAACGCTGTTACTCATACGAATGATCCTAGCCAATTTGTTTATGCAATATTGTTATAATTCATATATGCCAATTTCTTTTACTACGTTACTAATTATGCTTTTCAATATTAAATCAAAAAAAGAAAAAGGAGGATTAGATAATAATTGATCGTAAATGCATATAAAGGATTGATGGCTATGTAATTATTAGAAAAAATTAATTGTTGAAACTTAATATGTTAATTCTGACCAATTTCATTTATTTTGGCTCATCACCAACATTTTTCACGTAAAACATTTAATGATCATTTATTTCTTTATTTTTATCAATTCATTAATACAATCAATTAAGGAATAAGTATTATGATCAATTAATTTTGACCAATCTCTTTTTTAACAATTAATTGTCCGATCAAAATGTAAATGTGTAGTAACTAGTAACATTTTGAAATCTTGAAATGAACATAAATCAATATGGTTAATATTTCTATAATAATCATCATACAATTTAATCAATGCACTATAAATCAATTTTAATATCCCTGATACAATGTTAGTCGTGAAATAAAAATTAATCATTTTTTATTTTCAACTCTAATTAAGTGACTATGTTTATCATGTTTATTACTCAAATTGCTCTAATTTGCTTAACTTTATTATTTGATGATAGTATTAAGAATGTCAAATCTTTCTAAACTTGAGTTCGAGGCCCTTGACATCTCCGGAAAGAATTATTTACCATGGGCTTTAGACGCAGAAATTCATTTAGATGCGGAAGGTAATGGTGATACAATTAAAGAAGGAAATATAACATCTGCTCAAGAAAAGGCGAAAGCCATGATATTCCTTCGTCACCATCTCCATGAGGATCTCAAAAATGAATACCTTACTGTAAAAGATCCTCTTATCCTATGGAATTGTTTAAAGGAAAGATATGAGCACCAGAAGACTATCATTCTTCCAAAAGCTCGCTATGAGTGGATGCACCTACGGTTGCAAGATTTTAAAACCGTAACGGCATACAATTCTGCGGTATTTCGTATCACCTCTCAATTGAAATTGTGTGGGGAAAATGTAAGTGAGGCAGATATGTTGGAAAAAACATTCTCCACCTTCCATGCATCCAATGTGTTGCTACAACAGCAATACAGAGAAAAGGGTTTTAAAAAATACTCTGATTTGATTTCTTGCCTTCTGGTCGCTGAACAAAACAATGAGCTTCTCATGAAAAATCATGAGATTCGACCAACTGGCGTTGCTCCATTCCCAGAAGTGAATGCAGCAACACACGACCATCATAGACAAACTCGAGGTCGTGGTCGTGGCCATAGTCGTGGTCATAGACAAGGTCGTGGTCGTGGTAATCATTTTGGCCGTGGTAATTTTAAGAATTCTAGTTCACACCAGAAGTGGAAAAATGAAAAGAATGGAAAAGGGAAAAGTGGACAAAGCGGCAAAACTAACGAGAATAGTTGCCATCGTTGTGGCGGTAAAGGTCATTGGGCTCGTACCTGTCGTACCCCAAAACATCTTATCGACCTTTACCAACGATCACTTAAAGAGAAAAAGATCGAGACTCATCTCGCTTATGAGGATGGTGACTTCGATTATGATATGAATCCTACTCACTTAGATGTTGCCGATTTTTTGGTGGATCCGGAAGGAAAGAGTGATCACATTATTAATGGAGATGGAAACATAAAGAATTAAATTATTTCTTTTAATTATCCTTTGTCGTTTAAGTGTGTTTCTTTTCAATTCTCGTTACTATTAGCAATGGATGTTTAAGTGTGTTTTTTTTCCAATTCTCGTTACTATTAGCAATGGATGTTTAAGTTTCTTTTAGTTGTCATTTGAACTGAAATGGAATTTCATATCTCCATAATAATAAATTTTTTCATTGTTGTTTAAAGAATAGTCTAATATATTAATTATTGAATCATATATTGCAAAAAGGAAATCTTGCTTTTGAAATCATCTGTTTTTCGGTTAGCATGAAAATATATTACATTAATATATGATTTTGTTTAAAGGAATTTTTTTGTTTCCTTTTAGAGACACATATGACTTACTTCTAAAACAATCTCATATTGTAGCTTTAAAGTTTAACCGATATTCTAAATTAATATTTTCAAACGTAACCTTTTTTGGTTCATAATATAACTCTTTTATCCTTTTCTTTTTAGAATGAATATCGACAATACCATCAATGGAGATATGTGTCTTGCTGATAGTGCAACTACACACACAATTCTTAAAGAGAAAAAATACTTTTCTTATTTAGTGAAGCAAGAAACCAATGTTAATACAATATCTGGAACTACAAAGATAATTGAAGGCTCCGGAAGAGCTAATATTTCATTATGTGGAGGAACAAATTTACATATTGAAAATGCCTTATATTCCTCTAAATCTCAAAGAAACTTATTGAGTTTCAAGGATATTCGTATGAATGGATACCATCTTGAGACAAGTAATGAAGAAGGTATTGAATATCTTTGTATCACAAAACGTGATATGAATAAAACATCTATATTGGAAAAGTTGCCCGCTTTTTCCTCTGGTTTGTACTACACTTATATTAGTACAATCGAAACAAATTTAACCGTAAACCAGAAGTTTACGAATCATGATAAATTTGTTATTTGGCACGACCGGTTGGGTCATCCCGGATCTATAATGATGCGAAAGATAGTTGAAAATTCATGTGGACATCAATTGAAGAGCCAGGAGATTCTTCAGTCCAATAATTTCTCATGCACATCTTGTTCACAAGGGAAGTTAATAATTTGACCATCACCATTAAAAATTAGAAATGAATCTATAACTTTTTTAGAACGAATACATGGTGATATTTGTGGGCCAATACACCCACCATGTGGACCATTTAGATATTTTATGGTTTTAATTGATGCATCAACTAGATGGTCACATGTTTGTTTATTGTCAACTCGCAACCAGGCGTTTGCGAGACTATTAGCTCAACTAATTCGAATAAGAGCTCACTTCCCTGATTACCCTGTCAAGAAAATACGTCTTGACAATGCTGCTGAGTTTTCATCTCAAGCATTTAATGATTATTGTATGTCTATTGGAATTGACATTGAACATCCTGTAGCACATGTTCACACACAAAATGGCCTTGCAGAATCATTTATTAAGCGTATAAAGCTAATTGCAAGACCACTTCTCATGAGAAGCAAACTTCCAATATCCACTTGGGGACATGCAATTCTACATGCAGCAACATTGATTCGCATCAGGCCAACTAGTTATCATAACTCTTCCCCTTTAAAATTAGTCTTTGGTCAAGACCCTAATATTTCCCATATAAGAATTTTTGGATGTGCGGTATATGTTCCTATTTCTCCACCACATCGCACTAAGATGGGTCCTCAAAGAAAGTTGGGAATATATATTGGATATGAATCTCCATCCATTATAAAGTATCTTGAACCAACAACAGGAGATTTATTCACAGCTAGATTTGCTGATTGTCATTTTGATGAATCAAATTTCCCAACTTTAGGGGGAGATAATATGCAGTTGGGAAAAGAGATCAGTTGGAATGAATTATCATTGTCTCACTTTCCAAACTATACTAATCATCATACAAACTATACTTCATTTTATTGAAAATAAACTTATAAACACAAACTATACTTTTTTTTACATTATTGCTCTGGGCTTGAGGAAAAGAGGCACCGGTAATTTAGAGTTTGGGAATGAGGTTCGAATGATTGACTAAAAATTATTTCTACTATGAATGAAACTCGGATTCTCCTGAATGATTCATTATAGAGGAAACTCATTAATCACTTGAGATTTATACGTTGATTTTATAGAATTTGATTGTTATAATAATGGAATCAAGTTTATAAAGATTGCAAAATTCATTTTACTTTTTACAAGTTTAATGAAGGCATGTGTTACATAATATCGCTAACATATATAAAGTAAGATTCCTTTTTAATAAGTAGATGACAAAATATTGGTCATGAGTTGTACTGACTATTGATAAATGCTGTATTTTTTTTCTTACACAAACAAAATGATATTCATTCATTTAAATCGATAGATACATCAAATACAACCATATATTCAACTTCGCTAAAAACGTAAAGGATAAATCTGCGAACAAACTCACATCATCCGAGTTAATAACATACAACGACATAATGCCTACAACAAATAATATGATAAAATTAAAATCACCAGAATATCCATGCTTCCGGATTTGCAACGTTAATGTCCAAATCATTGATTGAATATGTAGTTGACCGAAGATAATCTTTCGAGAAGAATCAAAAGAACACCGCAACAATACAGGAAATCAAATAACGCCGCACAAGACGACGACCAACACAATGCCACACTTAAACGACGAAATCACAAAAAAACACAAAAGAAAAACTTAATCTATGTGAAAATCACTTATTTATATTAAAAGAAAAGAAAAAAAGGTGTAAAGGCGGTGATTCTAGGCTAAAATTGACCCAAAATCACCCCTCTATAATGAACAAAGAGAGTTTAAAGACAAAAGAAAATTATGTAAATTAGGGCAGGCAGGGGAGACATGATCAATGTTGTGTTGTAGGCAACAATTTAGTAAAATTCATAGTATTTAACCAAATCAGCCCATGAAAAATGTGACATTGAAGATGGAGACAATAGGACAGTATTGAACTCTTCTATATCGATATAAGACGTATATCAAAGTGTATTTTTGGTTTTGCAGTGAGAAAAATTGATTTTGACAGAATTGATTTTGGGCAAAATTTATTTTAAACTAAAATGGTTTATGTTTGAATATATTCATGCAAAAGTGAGTTGAACAAAAAATTTGAGTGTAACAATCAATTCTAGAATCAGAAGCAACGATTTCTAGCTTTAAGTAGAATCAATTCTACTTTTGAGAAACCAAACAAGCCAGAATTAATTCTACACGTCCAGAATCAATTCTGGCTGCTCCAGAATTGAAACCAAACATACACAAAGTAAATTTTCATTTTAATAGGTAGACGAGATAAAATATTGGCCATGAGTATTATGATAGTAACAGAAGCATGAACAAAGACCAGGGGCGGAGCCACCCATGGGCTGGGTAGGTCCATGACCCGCCCTATGTTTCCATTTTTTGATTTTTTATAGGTGTATAGACATATTTTTGTTTAGAGTTATATAATATATATTCGTGTTTGCAAAACTATAGTAACAATTCCGTGTGTTGCAGTGGTACTGAGTGTAGGACGTGAGTTCGAATCTCGCGTGGTTTATTTTGCCATTTTATTGCTATTTTAAACAAAAGAATACTATAAAAATGCAATATATGGGACTCAAATTCAGATCTTGCCCGTAAAAACATCATCAACAAACCACTGCACTACAAATGATAACTATTATTATTTATTATTCATATTATAAGCAAGGAAATATAAATAAAAAGTTACTCCCCCCCCCCCCCCCCCCCTCCCCCCTCCCCCCTCCCCCAAAAAAAATTAAGTCTAGTTCCGCCACTGTCAAAGACATGGACACCGGATACAACATTGATACTGACACGTCAACATCGATAGTAATTTGAGAAAATGACCAATTTAATTTAATTATAAAAATTGGCATTATATTGATGTCCAATATTAATACATGTCCGCCACACGATATACTTAATTCGAAGAGTGTCTGTATTTCATACTAATAATACTATGCTTGATTGTACATCTTCAAAACATCTTTTGAGAGTGCTTAAGTTGACCCTGATAACATATGTATAATAGTTAACATAACCGAAATCGTCATGACTAGCCAAGACATGTTTATCAACTTTGTTGCAGAGTTGTTATCTGAGTTCGTGGAACCATGAGAATCTGAAATAACACACATGTAGATATTATTTTAAAATAATTCAAGAAAAAAAATGACAATCAACGATCTAACTAATTTAAACTATAGAGGTTCATTTTTTAGAGGTCATCAAAAGGAAGAGAAAAAAAATATATTATGTGATACTCAGTTGATCGCGTAAATGTGTGAACTGTGAAATTTATGATTGTTGTAAATCCGAATCCAATATATAGATAGAGGGAGAAAAAATGAATTTTATATTTAAAGATGGATGAAACAAAACAATTTATACTAAGATTGAAGGAAATCATACTTGAGAGGCATGACAATATATTAACATGTTGACCACATCTCCCAGGCAAATTCTGAGCTTCATTAACATTAATGCCAGCCTTTTCAGCTTGCCTTGAGCCTCTATTGCTTGCCAAGCTACATAAGCATGCTACATCTGATTTAATCAAAGATTTGAGTGGATCACAACAACTATGAGGTGGGTCTTGAGTCCCATTGAGGTAGTTTAGGCAAGGTGCAAGCTTGTTTAAACAAGAGCTATCTTGAGCACTTCCAATTGAGACATATGTTGTCATTACAATAAATGTGATTAAGCAAAGTGATCTCAGTTTGGTTTCCATCTTTGTGATTAACTAATGTTGTAGTCTAGCTATGTCCTTTGGAGTACCATTATGCATATGTTATATAAGTGATTTGAATAATGATTAAGTTGGTGATCAAACTTATAGCTATCTAGTTGACCCTTTTATTCTTTATTGTTGTTTGTGACAAACCTTTGATTTGTGGTGTAGAGATATTGTTATTGTGGCGGTTAGACAGGTAAAACTACTTTAATTTTCAAATTTCAAAGCCCAAAAGATTCAAATAGTAACATTGGTTGGTTAGCAACCTCCTTTCTTTTGAAAATTTCTTTTCCCACTCCCAAAATTCCAATTTTACCCCAAAATTTCGGTAAAAGAAACGTGGGGGTGGAAAAAGAAATTTTCCTTCCTTTTCACTTAATATCCTTTTAAAAAAATGTCATGGGACTAAACATGAGAGTTTGGAAAATTTGTGGGGGTACGAATATAAGTTGAGTTAGGAAGTAGTAAAATTTTCTTAATCACGATTGAAGTATAATTAAAGAATGGTTGCTCTTCACTCTCCTAAATTGATCAAAATTCCTTCATACCTTTTATATTCACCGAAAGATATTTTGTAATAGTGCAAATATCTTTCGATAATATTTTTTTAGTTTGAACGATGCGGGAGAACGAAGAGCAACCAATTAATTAAAGTGAAGTAGATTTTCCAAAAAAAAAAAATAGTGAAATGTCTAAGCCCAGGTATTTTTTTTATCTTAAGAAAATTCCTAAGCCCAAACAACTAGGGGCAACTCAAAGAAAGAGGAAAACTCTCAAGGAAAGCATTGAAGGCAAACATACAAAATCATGTTACTATGATCCATAATATAATATTATCATCATATACATAGAACATCAAATTCATGCCATTCCACTCTTACCCTTCTCTTATTTTCTAATTCAATTAATCAATTCCCCATTCATTTCATATGAGTTGCATATTATGTGCTACTAACTTGGACCTTCATTCAAATCACATAAACCTTCATTCATACCACATAATAAGAAATGCATGCCTTTACTTTCTTTTGTTCATTTTTATTACATACTTTCCTTTGTTCTTAAGAATATTAATTTTTGTGATTTACATTCAACACAACAAATCTTACATTCCATGGGCTAACTTTTCTTTCAAATTTCTACATGATAAATTCTCATGAAATTACGTTTTTTTTTTCAATAAACATTTCATACATGAATAAATAAATCCTCACAAAAACACTTCCACAATCACACCCCTAGATCATTTCTAGTTTTAAAAAATAGATGAGAGAGCAAGAGTTGGATGAACAAGTATTCCTCTTGGACAATTAAGCACTTTTTTTCCTTTGATGTAACCACACTCATCAACCCAATCCCATTCCCATCTACCCATTTCCGCAACTTTTCTACAAACCACCATTCCATACCCAAGTTCCCTATACAAACAAATAGCATCATCATCACTCACACACTTAACACCTTCCCAATTTCTTTTCCCACACAACAATCTCAATCCTAATTCAATTGGCATCTCATCAACCAAACACCACTTATCCCCTTCACTCATTTCCCAAACACAAACACTTCCATCACACGTGCCACCAACCAATCCTAACCCTCCATTCCATCTCACAAGTGTGGCAAATTCAAGCTTATCCGCAAGAGGCACACCAAATTGCCTCCAACAATTATTACCAACATCAAATCCCATCGCACTATAAGCCCTTGCCGAGGTTATCCAATACAACGTTGTTGTTGTTCTTGTTCCCTTAACACAAACATTTTCATTTGGTGTCCAAACCGTTAGCCTAACCGAAAATTCAACCGGCATCGACCCATAAATTTTCCACGTGTCAACACAAGAGTCGTACATTTCCACTGTCCGTTCGTAGGCCGCACCACCGTGGTTAGCTTCGGACATGCCACTCGCCACATAGATTCTAAAATTTGGAAAGTTCCAAACATCATTTTGTTCCAAAATTGTAACAATTCCACAAGCTGGATTAGTCCTTGAAACATTCAACTTAGGTAAGTACTTGAATTGTCTTGTAAAAGGGTTACAAAGAACCAATTGAAGTGTTGTTGAATATGTGACCTTTAATAGGATAAGGCTACCAATTGGAGAAATTGGTTTAAGTGTTGTTTGGAATGGAATGAAATCTAGTGAAATTTCGTGCCATTTTTTTGTGATTGGATTGTGAGCATAACAACATGATTTTTGGTAATTGCTAATTGGTAGTGCTAAGAACCATGGTGCTTCATGAGATTTGTGTTGAGTTATGAAAATTTTACATGTGTGCCAATTCTTGCATGTTGATCTTGCTCTTGCTAAGGAATCTGGAGTGAGAAAAGAGAAGATGGATGATAGAACATCAAAGGGTAGGTTGCTCCACATGGAATAGAAATTATGAAGATTTCACTCTGACAAAATGAAAGATGAGGTATAAGAATAAGAACAAGTACTTCATCTACAAAGTACTTAGATTAGTATTCGATGGTTGTAAGATTATTTTAAGGAATATAGAAGTTACAAACAAAGTTAGGAAAATAACTCTCATGAATAAAACATTAGTAACTTCCACGTTGCCATGATTTTTTTTTTTGACACAACGTTGCCATGATTTTGATTCCAAAAAAAATGGATGGAAATAACTACCCACATACCCACTTTTACAAATAACTTAACATAATTCATTTTTTTAAAATATTTGAGAATAAAATATCTATTATTATTTTTTTGGAAAGTTATTTCTAGAGGAGTGAAATTTTCAGCCGTGAAATAAACGAAATTTAATATTAGAAGATGGCGTGATATTTTAGTATAAAAAAAATATATGCTCTGCTGTTAGTCAAATCTTCAGATGATTTCGTCTGAAAATAAAATGAGTTTTTTCTCTCAGATGATTTTTTTATACTATATAGATAGAAATCAAACATTAATGACATGCTTAAAATTCATTTTTACTACTTCCACTAAATTCTTTTTTTTTTTTACAAATCAAAGGAATCATCCGCGCGCAACTGCAGCTGCAGAGATTAATCCCCTCGAAGTAACTAAGTTCCATTTAAGGGGTTGACATTTTCCAACAAATATTTCTCTATGTGCACCGGTCGGGGATCAAACCCAAAACCAAATAATTAAAGCACGCAAGTATCTACCACTTGTGTCACACTATGTTCGTTCCACTAATTCATTGTTAACCTATTTTATCGAAATAGGTGGTCCTCGCCAATTACTCCCTCCGTCCCACAATAAGTAATCTGTTTCACTTCGTTTAAGCACCAATGTACAACTTTAATCGCTAATATCTTTAATTATTTATTATTAAAAATTGTATATTTTGAAAATACTCGTCGAGACAAATCAAACAAGATCTCATATGCTAATATTTACATGCATATATTAGTAAAAAAATAAAGTCAAAGTAGATCAAATGAATAGTACACTAAGTTAAAATTAGGTCGTTTATTTTGGGACGGGAGTATTACTTATTAGAGGCCAATTATTGCATTGGAATGTGTGACCCACATCATGTGATGCGGAGCTTTGTCACGTCACTCACCAACCTGTATGTATTATTTGTCGCTTTTTCATTTAATTTAATAATAGTAGATCATGTGCCTTAAAATTATTTGCATGTTAAAAAAAATATTCATATCAAATGAATTGATTTTGTAAAATTAAATTTAATCAAAATTGAGTTTAATATAAAATAATTTATGTTTGTATTGTATATATTTATATAAAATTAAGTTGAATAAAAAAATTTGATTGTATAAAATCAATTTATGTTAATTCTAAAAATAGAATTAATTCTACTATATAGCAACTAAACTTGTCAAAATTAATTTTACACTTTTGGAATTACTTGTGGATGCTTGCAACTTTATATTTAAATAAGAAATAGTACTATAGTAGTATTTTTGTATTGAAAAAGTGAATTCAACAATTCACAAACATAATATTTTTATTCTTTTATTTAACTTAAAACACAAGCTTTTGTATATGCCTTGTTATCTTTTTACATCTTATACATTAGTTCTTGTAATATTTCAATATTGGCCTCCATCACAAGAATATTTTGGCTTTCTCCTTAAGCAGAAAATGTTAACTTCTATAACTTTGGTGAATGTTTGAATTTTTCTCAAAAGAGATGTCACATTTTAGGATCAAAATTGAATAAAGTCTGAATGTCACCGTAGTCATGCAATCAAATATTTGTAGTTATCCGATTAAGGTTTGATAATCCTATTTAATTAGTGTTTTTAGAATGAAAATAAGATATACATATTTTAAATCGTCTGATCTTAATAAAAAAGTTATAAATGGAATAACTGCAAAAACAACGAGATATAATCCATTTCTTACATTCTAGTGTCCAATCGTGAGAATTATCTCCGGTGGAGGGAAATTACAGAAATTATATTTACCATCAAATATTAGAACAAAACAAAAAGGAGGGGAAACAAATTTGGCTTCATTTAGAGTTTGGTGTGGTCTAATAATGCCAAACTGGCACCACATCACTGTTGGGGAAAAAACGTGGGCATGGATTGATCTTGGCCTTTAGTTTTTTTATTGATTGAACCAACTAAAAGAAAGAAAAAAAATGAATGGCCAAGTCTTCATGGGAGAGGATACTTTGTTGCTCAGTCATAGTGATAATGACCCCATTATTTTTATTTTTATTTAGTAGTCTAGTAATTAAAAATTTCACTCTTAAAGTGGATAAGTGAGATGACGGAATTCGAACCTGACCCTATAATACAATTGTCCTACCAATTGAGCTTAAGCTCACAGGACAATGACCCGGATTATTATTCAGCACTTTTGTAATAAACAATAAGAAAATATATTCGATATAAAATAAAATATATTAAAAATAAACTATAACACTAGATGGAATTATTCAAAAAAATAACATTAAATGGGAGAAATCTTCATATATAGGGATTTTGCTGTCAAAAAAAGTTGAAAGGGATTGATTTTAGGGATTTTACATTTATTTACTGAAAAATTGAAGTCGTGAAAACTTGTTTGAAACCTCCGCCACATGCATCCATTTTATTTAGTTTTTTAAAATTGAAAAAGAAAAGATTAGCTTGAATTGATTCAATGGGTTCTTCTTCGCGATTGGCTAAACTCATTTCCACCATTTCTTTTTCCATTTATTTCTTTGTTATCATTTTTCAAGTCCCCATTTTCAGGTATCATCATCATCATTCTCATTTCCCTTTTAACACTTCACTTTGTCTGAAAAGTAGTGTAAAGGTATCTTTTTATTTTATTATGGTACAATTATTATTCCTTTTATCAACCTATTGCCACCGTTTTTTATTTTTATTTTTAATTCTAATGTCAATAACATGATTATTGTAGCTTTCTTCATTGAAATCAGATTATACATTTTCAATTTTATATTCTGCATATTAGGGTTAATCAATTATAAACTCCTCATCACTGTGCTTTCAATTTCTGTGGATTAAGTGTAATTTATAGAGGTGTAAAATCCATTTGCTACAAATTGGTGTAATTAGTTTCAGCTTAAGGAGCTAGTCCTATGCAACATCAATATATAAAATTGACACATTTTTTTGTTAACCATCCGATTCCAAGGAAATGGACCCCTGTGATCCGGAGTTCAGCCTGGATATAAGTAGTCTAACAAAAAATTGTTTCACACATGATTTAAACTCGGGTTCTCCAGAATGGTTCTTCCTTACGTGAAACTCATTAACTACTTGAGCTCAATAACTTGGTTCATTGCATATTTTCTTAATATAAGTGATTGACTATGAAGCACATACACACAAACACTGACACGTCGACACCGACAATAGTTTGTGAGAATGACATAATTCAGTGTAATCATAAGTGTCGGTGTCGTGTCGGTGCCCGACACCGACTCGTGTCTAACACCGGGACACACCTAATTTGAGTAGTGTTCGTGTTGTGGTTGATGTAGTATTTGTGAGGAGAGTATATATAATTCTCTCTGTTTGAGCAAACATCAAAACAATACAAAAAATGTAAAACTCCATTGTATGATACAATCATAGTGGAATGTACAATGTAGAAAATTATGACATTAATTTGGTTCATAGTTGCAGTGTAACTTACACTGGCTCAGGGTCATATACTAATGGTGTCTGTGTTTTTAATTCTTGCAATAACTAATACCAAAAGCTTGAAATGTAGTTCTTAGTTAGTACTTTGAATTTCAAATCATGTTTCAGTTATAATAAATAATTCAATAGAATCAAAACAATGCTTTTTGTATTGTAGTGCTGCAAGTAACAAAGGATTTATTTCTTTCTCAGTGTTCCATGCAGAAAGGGAATCTGCACGACGCCATTAGAATTGACATCTTCTCAATTAATTGCAAGTGAGGTTTTTCCACTTTTCATAGTGAAAGCTCTTATCTACCCAGGAGCACGTACAAAGGCTATTTTCAAGCAGAAAACCATTCCAAGTTACCGAAATTTGTTGCACGATTTCAATACAAGGACAATCTCTGTTGTATCAGAACTCCGACGCCTTGAGGTTGATTCGTAACTGCAAAGAAATCATTCTTGTTAAATGGCGGTTATAGCAGTGCTATAGCATTATAGTGTAACGTTATAGCACTGTTGTATAGCGAAATTTGAACAAACAACTATTTTCTGCAATCTGTGATATTCAACATAATTGTATTGATGAATGAAATTGAACTATCTGAAGGGTTTAACGTTGGCGCTAATTTTTTAAGTTGGGTTCTTCCTGCAGGTTCTTGCTGGAAGCTATTTATCTGTAGGAGGCGCAATCTTGGGTCTGATAAAACCAGGAAGAATGGGACTTTTTGGAATACTTCTTCTGATGTGGGGTCTCATTAGAGAACTCATCATGGAAAAATCTGGTTTCAGTTATGCAAAGGGTATCCAAATCTATCCAACCATTTTTATTGCTCTTGTATCAGCATTCTTTTCCATTAGAAGGGATGTCAGACAGATAATTAGGACCTTTAATCTAAAGCATATTCGGAAGGCAAAACATTTCTAAATTAATGGAAAATCGAGACTGGCATACATGCATTATGATTTATGCTGCTTGAATCTGACATGACAGGTAGTTTGGTAGGTAGGAATACTTCTGCTTACTGTTAAATGCAATTTTGCAAACACAGGAATACTAGACTTCTTAGTTTTAGGCTAGCCATTGGAGAATATGCAGCAATTTTTTTTAGATTATTTGTGAATGAGGATGTGTTGGTAGACAGTTTATAACACCTGATTTAACAGGACATAATAATTTTTAGGAAGTTTATAATGCAGCCTAGTGTGCACTTTTAGTTCTTTCATTGATTTGTTAAATCCAACCAAAAGGAAGGCAATTTCCAGAAATCAGACAAGACATGTTCAAGGAATGAGTTGTAGACATAGGGAATGTTTGCATTGTGGTTGTGGTTCACAACAGAATATTGTAAATTCCGAGTCATGAAATGTGATAGATTTGTGTCTTGACACTTACAAAACTATGTTGGCAACAATGCAATCATAACCATCATATAGCCACCTGATTTTCTTTATCAGTCAGTGTGATTGTTCTGATTTCTTAATAGAGCATTTGAATAATTCTCTAGAAATTTGCATTATACTGCTCATAGTACAATTTCAGTTCTTTCATTGCATATAAATCTAGATATGTTATTTCGACAAACTCACGAGTTATTATGATATAGTTACAACATTGACTTTTGATTCGTTAACCAACTGTTAATAATATTCATTTTACATTCTGAAGCAAATTGTTGCTCTTGTTTTTTGAGCAAATTGCTTATATTAAAGAAGTCAATTAGTGGTTTAGTTACTTGGCGCATGTTTTAATTTACGGTAGCTTTGTGATTACCGAAGATTTCGACTGCTGATTTGTACGAGCAGAAGCACTGAAATACAAACTTAGTGGGATTCTTTGTTGAATGTGGTAACAGTTAAGAGAAGAATTTTTGTTAGGGTGGATTTTGCTACGCACAAGTAAGCTAAGTTGTGCATAGTATACACTATTTTCTTCACCCTTGAATGATACTAGGTTTAAGATGAATCCTCTGCATTTGATTTTCTCCTTACCCCCAAAAAACCCAAATACAGTGAAACCACTCACCTCCAAAGTCGCTTGGTTGGAAAATTGCCACATTCATCCCCCCTAGTACCACCCTTTGCCTTTGATTCTTCACCCCCCTTTGAAATCAATTGTTTTCTTTACATTTTTCCAAAACAAATTGTCCAAATTTTCGATGTTGGCTTTTAGTGAATCATCAGAGGAAATTAAATCATTCAAAAATGGAGATTATGATGAAATCCAATGTAGGTGATTTTTCATAAATCTAATATGACCTTATCATCCAATGGTTAAAAAATGTAATGTTGTGTAGCATGCAAAACCTAAACGGGCTTGTATACCTAGGAGAATTAGCGAGTTTTTTCTAACCCTCTGATTTTCAGTCGAAAAAGTCTTGGTAGTCATGAGTTCATCTTCAAAGTAAATAAAATTTAACAAAAAATTATTCCACTGACGAATCAAACTCGATTTTTTCGAATCGAAAGGTTCGTTTTCAAAAGAAGCTCATTGACCACTTGAGATCAATCACTTGATTAAAATTTCATGAAATGAAATGGTCTAACCACATGAACACAAGCCTTATAAACAAGGTTTCAATTAGACTCAACCATACAAGAGTTCAATTACCATTCACCATTAAATTTTAGAGAAATATAAATTTTAGAGAAATATAAATTTTTTACAGCCTAAAAGTAATAAATCTTTAAAAAAAGGCAAAATTACACGTTTGGTCCTTTATTTTATTTTTTTGTAACACTTTGGTCTTTTATCTTTCATTTGTAACATTTTGGTCCTTTATCTTATCTTTTTGTAACATTATGGTCCTTTATCTTTTATTTGTAACACTTTGGTCCTTTAAAGAACATAAAAATATGAAAGAATTGATGAAGATGATGAACATATTCATCAAAATCATGAGTTTTATTTAATTTTAATAAAAAGGTATCTTAAAAAATAAAATTCAACATTTTTTTAATAAAAAAGATATGAAAAAAAGGGTTTATATGTGAATGTTATAAAAGATAAAGGACTAAAATGTTACAAATAAAAGATAAAGGACTAAAGTGTTACAAATATATAAGATAAAGGACTAAAGTGTTACAAATAAAAGATAAAGGACCAAAATATTATAAAAAAATAAGATAAAGAACTGTAATTTTGCCTTAAAAAAATTATATCACATACTAACTATTGTATCACAAAATTTGTTTTGCTTGGTGTATCACGTAGACAAATTGGTATCTTCATCTGACAATATCAATATCATTAAATTAAAGTTTTCATCCGATTCAATTTTAAAATCACATTTAATATAGTATAATGTTTGTCACTTCGTCTACGTATCATCAAAACAAATAAAAATAAAATCAACTGAGTTTATTTATTTATTTATAAACAAATAACAAGAAAGAAAGGACACGCAAGCTTGCAATAGTAATGGCTGCTACCAAACTAACCCGTTAAACGCTGTCGTTTAAATGCCACTATATAAATGAAAATAACCAAAACACACAAGCGCCGCTAAAACGAGTGATCATCGCGAGAGAAGCAAAACTAGTGTGAGTGTCTGCTTGTGAGCTCAAAACGATGGCGTTTTTCTCTTCAACTGCAACCGTTCCTCAAAACCTCACCTTCGTTTCCTCTAACAAACTCTCATTCTCTCCTTCTTCTACGACGTCGTTTAACTTCGTTTCATTTCCCTCATTTCAATCCAAGTTCTGTAAAACCATAACTACCTCTCCACAAATCACACGCGCACACGCGCCTCCTGCTCCTTCAACCGAAACCACCACTGCCTCATCCTTCCATGGTCTCTGCTACGTTGTCGGCGACAACATCGACACCGATCAGATCATCCCCGCCGAACATCTCACTCTCGTCCCTTCCAAGCCCGACGAGTACCAGAAGCTCGGTTCATTTGCCCTAATCGGACTCCCCGATTCGTACGCCGTCCGATTTGTAGAACCAGGTGAGACCAAAACGAAATACTCCATCATCATCGGCGGTGCCAATTTTGGCTGCGGATCTTCCCGTGAACATGCTCCGGTGGCATTAGGTGCTTCCGGTGCAGCTGCTGTTGTGGCGGAATCCTATGCGCGGATCTTTTTCCGGAACTCGGTGGCTACTGGTGAGGTGTATCCGTTGGAATCAGAGACGCGATTGTGCGAGGAGTGTCGCACGGGAGATGTGGTGACGGTCGAGCTCGCGGAGAATCGTTTGATTAATCATACCACTGGAAAGGAGTATCAGTTGAAGCCAATTGGAGATGCCGGTCCGGTGATTGAAGCTGGTGGTATCTTTGCTTATGCTAGGAAAACTGGCATGATTCCTACTCGATGAGGTATTGTGTTTTCTTTTTGTTCCTTCTCTGTTGCATTTGTTTCTTAATTGTTTAATACAATGGTGTAAGATGTGGGAAAACTGAAAATGTTATGAATATTAATAAGGAAATAATATAGAAGAAGTTCTTGAATCACGATGTAGCATCTTTCATGTACAAACTTAACGTCATTGTTAGGATCCTTTGCTGGCCTTTTTGCTACTCATTGTGAGCTTTGCTAGTGAAATTCAACTTTGAGTGTGAAAAACTAGGCATTAGGCGGGCGTGGACATAATAGTAGGCTCTAGGAATCAATTTTACATTGATGTCAAATGAGAACTTATTATGTTGTCACTTTGTATCATTAACTTTAAGATTCAATTACACGAGTGGGCTGATATATCAGAAGAATAATAGGTTTTAACTTCTAAGAAATTCACTTTAGAAGTGCTTCACCATTCTTCCAATCATTATACTATAGTTCACCTATTGAATTGATATATAAGTCTTTTTCTACTAAGTGAGGGGCTATCTAGGTCTAATAAAGTTACAATGTTCTATTAGAAATCATATTTTGTGACTAACCATTTAAGTAAAACCATTTGTGAACATGTGATCAACAAATGTAAATCGAAAGCCTTTATATGTTTAATAAATAAAAATAGTTGTGAACTTGCACCTTATAAAAAGCATACTGTGTTCAAGGCTTCACTAACTAACTTTTCAGTGGCTTAGTTTGTTGCGTAGAAGGAACTTCTACTCTAATTACTCTTTCCTTTTTCTCTATGGGGATTTCTTTTGAAATGTAAACAAAAACTTTGATGTCTTACTGTTACAGTTAAATTACATTACTTATTCATAACTATAAGCATTTTTTTTTTTTTGGAATCTGCAAATATTATTAATAAAAGAAGAGAGCTCTTAGCACAAGAAGTGCAAAAGAGAAAACTCTCAAGGATGAGTAGTGGTACTAGTAAGCATATGTTGTATGGTAATAAAATGAACTTCTGGGTATCTGAATACTTAAATGGGTTGCCTAGCAAAAGGATGAGTAGTGGTGGTACTAGTAGTTCTATCATTTTGAAAATCAATTGAAACTCGGAACTGTTTTCTTGGGGAAGACTTGCATGTGTTGTGGGTTTATACCTTTTGATTCTTCCGAGTCCTTTTCCTTATTACTTTACAATTTACATGTCCAACTCAAGGGTTGTAGAAATCCTGTTGCTATGAAAATATGGATAGTATATGCAACTCACTGCATACCCAGCTGTTGTAAAATTTGCATATTTTTAGCAGTAGAAGTCAGCTTAATTTGAAAGATATTACACTTTGCATAGTTGACACCGAGAAGAGTTGGAGCCCATAACATCTTTCTACAGATGTACTGAGAATCCAAATTAAAATACTGCTAAGAAACAGACAGAATAGAGTCTAATCAATAAAGTAGCTAAACACCTAGCCAGACATTTTCCTACACAATAATTTATATTTTGAACTTCATAAACTATGGTTCCATTTGGTTAAGCTTTTGAAAAAAGTATTTCAAAGTTGTCTAAACATGTTCAGGGATACTACATAAGTAGAAGTTATTGTTTTTGTTTGGTCACTGTTGAGAATTATCGCATTAGATGAGATATGGCCTGTCTTTATAAGTGGTGGGTAGTTCTCGCCTTACAAGTTGATTTTGCAAGGGTTGAGTTAGGCTCAACCCAAATTTTAAGATGGTATATAGCCCAATAGATCTTGAATTTTTAAAATGTACTTTTTATTTTCTTAAAAACTAAAGGGATTTCTTCATGAAATTTAAGTTGAAATGAATGAACTGTTAGTCTAGAAATTATTTGGCTTATAGCAGATTATACAAATTTGGGTTATTTTTCTAACCCTGCAATGTGAGAATCAAATAAGGATTTGCATGAATTGTCTGAACTGAATTCTTGATAGTGTAGCAGAGTGTTCAGTTAGGAGAATTCATAAAAGTCTGGAGTGTCTCTTGAGAACTGCAAGGTTATGTTTGAATTCTCCTTGTCCAATTCAAGTCATCCCAACGTAAGAATGAAACTTTGAATACAAAAGAGTAAGCTAACTTTACCAACCTTGGTTGCTTTTGGATTGGGTTATGAACAAAGAATTTGGGTTTATCTACTAGTATAAGCACTTGTCGGAGTTTTTAAAAAAGCTAGTTGAAACAACTTATGATATGCTTAAGCTGTTTTAACCTCTCAAGGATATCATTTTAAAATAGCTTGTAGCACATTTGAAATCAATTTGACTATATGAACTCCTTATAGAAATATTTATACAAAAATGCTTATATTAATGGGATAAGCGCTTGATTAACCTGTTTACCTAAACAGGCCCTTGTTTTCATTTCATATTTGATTGTGGATATAGACTTGTGCATTTGGCTACACCCTGAGATTAGGCACTGAGTTGAATATTATTAGGGACACCATTTTAGATTCACAAAATGAATTGGGATTTGCATTTGTTGCTTAATTTCAGTGGTCTTTGCGCTGGCTAGTTCAGACTGGCAAAGTATATTTATTAGTGGACCTGCCCATTTGAAGTGTGTTTTTTCTTTGGCAATATATTATATATTAATATTAATTAGACTTCAATTGACTGATGAAAAGTAGTTTGGAATCAAATATGAGTTCAACTTTAACAAACTTCTTATTGTTCATTATATTTAGGCAATTATGAGGGTACATCTTTAAAATTGTAGATAGTAGATTATAAAGATACTTTTGTCATTCTCCTAAGCTTTTGATGTTTGATTTGTTGTCAACATTCAACAAGGTTCTGTTCTGTTCTCAATCATCATTTTCGTAAGTTTAAGTTATTGTGCTAACTAATATGCATGTTCTTGATATTTCGTATACTTGTAGCCTTGGCTGTTCATTTTCGTATGCTTTTGATGTTTGATTTGTTCTATGGTTTCTTTTGTGATTCTAACATCTTATGCACGGACATTCATTGGGATGTTAAATTTTTACCTTCCAGAGAAAAGTCATGTTGGCATACAGCAGTAGATGTTTCGGGAGGTTGATTAGAATTGTTTGCCTGCAATCACGGATTCAGTTCAGATTCTCTCCTCATGCAGCTTTGATAAAAATGAGTATTGTAACTTAATTTGGCGTTACAATTGTCAACTATTTTAGGAATATAAAATGTTTAAGGCTTCTATTAGAACATTTGAAACTTTGGATGTAAGTTGTGTTAGTATATTTTATTTATACTTAAGTCCAATTACGATATGTTTTCTTAAATAAACAAATAAAAATGTCCAAATGCTTCTATGAATATAGAAGTTCATGCTCGAATCAGTTACAGAACAACTCTAGAAAAAACCGCAAAATGCATTTTACCCAAAAAGTTGTGCGGTGTTTGGATCCAAGTCATAGGTTTGTTTCAAGCTGTCTCGAAATTGGCTTGATGCAAACTAACAATTGAGCATAGGCTCTTGTGCAGACAATGATATTCAATAGTATTAAGAAGAAAACAAAATGTGGAAGAACACGACATATGTGCATTATTGCAATGAGTAACCATTGGCATCTATCAAGTTTCAATGCCTACAGTGAATTTTTGTATTTTTAACATGTCGTCTTTTAAGTATTTCACTCATTCCTTTGCTTCTCGACAATGCTTACTTCTGCTTTTTATCATTATTTGGTGTAAATATCCATCTTGGTCTGTTATTTATTTTTAATTATTCAATCAAACCAATTCTTAATAGCTTATCTAATGAAGGGGATAATGCTTAGATACAAAATTAAGTTTTATGGTTCTTCTTGCACCAATTAACTTCTCTGATGTCATTGATATATGGATATGGTTTTTCTAATTTGTTTTTTGGCGAAACCATGCGTTTCCTCTTACTAGAGACAAATATCTGAGAAGTCTTCAAACACTAAATGTGGATGCTATAGGAATTCAAATTGTGATTCACTGTTGTGAGTTATTAGTCATTCTGCTAGACCCAACTACTGTTGGCTTGTTTTTTCCTTCAAATAACGGAAACAAACGACTTCAAAGAAAATAATGAAACGACTTCTAACTTGATAAACCCAACAACAAAAGGGGAAATCTTGCTTAGTCAATGAAAACGTCCCTTATTAGAAAGAACAATGAGTGATATTCAACCTCATACATTAATGAGGTTTTCAAAGGGATAATATTTTATAATCAGCATTTTATCCAACTAGTAGGACACATTGGGTCCTATTGATAAGCCTTGAAGCTTTTTAACAAAATAATGATAATGGTTACAATGACAATCAATAACGAAATAATAGTAATAAAAAAAAGGGTCATGTATCTTTGTATACAATCTAGACTTGGAGACACTTCAATATAAAGCTTGCCTTAAAAGAACTGGAGACCCTTCACTAAAATAAAGCCTGCCTGAAAGGAAGACAAGAGTCCTACCTAAAAAAACACATTTTGTTATGGATTCATGAGTTCATCTTTTGAATCCACAATGCACTTCTTTTTAAAGGTATACTTTTTTTTTGGGTGAAATTAAAGGTATACTTTATATTCAGTGAAAGGAATCCAATGTGATTTATGTATCAAATATGATATAACTAAGACAGTGAAGTAAAGAAAAGAAGGATTTAGATGAAGTTTATTTTATAAAGCTACATTTATAGATTTGTGCAATGTAAGAATGAATCAAACATGTCAATATTGAAAATTTTAACTATTTTCAATAAATATAATTTTCAATTGTTCAAGAAATCTGATAATTCATGTGAGAACACAACTTTGGTATCATGTTCTACAAAATAATTTATTTTAGTCACACTCAAATAAGTATAGAAATTATATAATACTCCCTTGTGTTTCTATTATAAGAAAAAATAATTACTTTTTATATTTATTGAATAACTGATGTGGAATTTATTCAATGAATCTAAAAATTAAATTTTTTATTATAAGAAGAACATAAGGGAGTATAAAATAATCCTTCTCAAAATCAATGTGGAATTTTTTTTTTAAGTTAACAGCACTCTACTATAGGAAAATTTTCTTTCTCCTCACCAATCAAGTTTGAAGGGTTTATATTTGGTTTGTTAGTTGAGGTGGAAGAGTAAGGAAATGGAGTCATAAAAATATCAAAATAATGTTTATATTTGGTTTGTTACTGGAGATTTAAATAGATTAAATAAGATAATAAATTACTAAGGGTAATATAGAGAAAGATAAATAATTATATCAAAATCAACAAAACTTATTTATTTTTTAAACGGCCAGTAATTAATCGTTAATGTTAGCATTTTTAATCAACAAAATTTATTAATTATTTTGGTATGTTCTATGTTCTAGCTTTTATAAATGGATTTAGATTAGATGGATTAGAAGAGGTTAATGATTATCCCTTAATAATGAATACTCTGTCCTAGAACTCTTGTAAGATGGCGATTTAAAATATGCTTAAGTATGTTGATTACACTACTAAAGTATGTTGATTCAAAGTTAATTCAAATATTCCTTTGGTCAACCTAAAGGTTTAAAGGTTTCACTTTGTAACATAGATTGGATGGTGGATTTCTAAGTGCCTTAGTTCAATTTTGTTTGTGGCTTGCTTAACATATTTTTAGGCTTAAAGGAACTTTAAAGGTGGGACCTAACAAATCAATAATCTTACAAAATAAATGTGATTATGACATCAAATCCTCTCAATCTCACACATACATTTAGGAAGTACTAGTTCATTTTCATGAGAAAAGAAATTAAAAGAGAAATTAGTCTTCATTTAACAAAAACATGCACCATACAATAAATAACTCTCTAACACAAAGAGCAAAGATAATAAAATAGTTTAAAGCACAAAAACAACATTGTTATGGTCTTTTTAAGGGAAATCTAAAGAAGAGTCTAAAGGATGTGGTTTCTCTTCAACATGGCAATTCAAACCACCTTTTACAAAATCACTGGCCTTAACATCCCACAGTAACTAATAAAGAAATCTTATAGCATCTCTAGTCTTTTTTTGCGTGGATAATCTCATTTCTAGTAGGTGTCTCTTGGTGCACTGCATTTGAAACATTCCATTCTACTAGCAAAGTTGTGCTCATTGCATCCTAACCTGTTCAAAGGAAAAAAGAAAATCATGTTTTTGTTGTGGCAAGTATTGAGAAATGTTTAAATTCGACATGAGAAAAATGTTTATGAACATTGATATTCGACGCTTTATGATTCAACTTTGTAAGAATTAGTTAAACCCATTTCATCCTGTATTGCGAGAGGGGTAAAATTAAAAATCCGGGGGGTGCATGTGAGACTCATGGGGTGCGAGAAGAAGGACTCTTAATCTTGAATTAACTATTTAACTAGGTAGCAAACTGTAACAATATTTAGCATGAAGGGACCAAGAATTACAAGTACTAGTTTTCAAAGTATGTAACCCCTAAAAAGAAGTCAAATTAAGAAAGGGAAATTCAATAAAGATATGAATTACTTGCCTACAACCCCAATAGTGTATTTGGTTTGTGTCATAGTATGTCATATTCATCAAAGGCAGCAGGAAAACAAAAAGCAAAGTTGTTGTCTCCTTACTAGGAACCAATAATCAAAAGATGGTAGATAAAAAAATAAAAAGTTAAATTTTTCATCAGTTCTTTTTCTATTTTTTAAAATATTTCAACAATTTACCACTTCATAATATTTCTTAAAATTTGATTCGCAACATAGCAATATGAAAAAATAATATGACATGTTTGGATTGAGGAAGAATCAACATAATTATGGCGAGCCACTACATTATTATCAAAAACTACATTTTATAACTTCTACAAAATATCGTGCCAATATGATTTTGTAAACCCCACCACCAATTCTAACATACAAGTAGTAAAACAACATGCTTATAATCAACGAGAGTTGAGTCTAGTGTAAGAGGTTAGACTCTCACAATGTGACGAATCACAACCGAAAGAGATGTTCATATTTAGTGTCGGACAATGCCTCAAATAAAACTATCTTTAGTAATATTAATTAATTATGAGTATATATTTAAAAAAATAAATGTATTTTATAATTTGAAATAAAACTTATACTTTAAGTACTTTTTTTTCTTTTCAAAAGAGCTTATAGAACTAGAATCACCTGTTGCATATCCAGTCACCAGATTTCCATCCAGGTCTTGTACTTCCACCAAAACCTCTTGAAAGCAAGATATCACTATTGTTAAATCCTCCACCAGATAAATCATCTTTGAAAGCACCACACTTGAAGCAACTTAAACGACTAGCAAAATTGTGTGCACCACAATTACCAGCACCACAATACCAATCACCTAAACGAACATCTGAACCACTTAAACCAAATGAAGACCCTCCTCTAATTCCTCCAAACACTGATCCATAATCAATTCTGTCTCCATATTTCGAATCACCGCATCTTTGACACGATTCGCGCCTTTGAAAGTTCATGTGTTGGCATGACCTGCAGTTCCAGTCACCTGGCCTACTCATGTTTAGTACTTCTTTGCAAATTACTGTTTCATTCAACAAAAAATTCAATTAGAAAATATCGTAAATATTGTACCTGACGAATCTCTAATTATATCTAACAAATATTGTAACTTGCCATGTTATTGTCAAAGTTATAAATAAAATTGTTCACATATGTAACTTGGTCTGTCGCATCAAAGTATTTGATGTGTCTATGACAGTATTTAAGGTCACATTCTCCGCTTTTTGCCTCTATTTTGCGCAGTGTAGATTGTGACGTGTATGTGACCTCAATTTAAGACCACAATCGTTATTTTAAAGAAAACTAATTTTATTTTAACCAAAGTTGATATTTTCTCTAGATAATCATTGGCTCATTATTTCACACATGCACAAGAGTTTGTGAATGATACTAGGTACTAACTAGATTTGTAGCTAGATATAGGAACAAATATACAAATAAATAAATTAAAGTTATGGATCAACTTCTATGAAAACTACAAAACAAGTTATAAGGTTGACATGATAGAACATTCTAAGTAGATAACATTATTAAAGATTATGTGACAAGATTAACATAGAATTTTTTTAATAGATGGCATAATTGACCATCCAAAGAATAATAAAAATAATAGGTTATTTATAAGAGTAGGTGAGAGTGAAAGAAAATATGAAGGAGAAAATTAGACTAACCTCAAGATAACAAAATAACTTGAACTATTAGAGATAGAGAAGGTGAAGATGAGAAATTGATGAGGAAATGTGATAATAGGCATGGTTTATATACTAGAAGAGACCACATAAAAAGGAGAATAAATGGAGGGAAAAGAGAATATTGTAGTACTTTTAAGTGTTGTTTAAGTGACAACCTTGAAAAATGGAATCAATGAAATTTAAAGGAGAGAAAAAGAGATAAAGGAAATTCGTGCTTCAATTCCAAAGAGATGTTACTTTGAATTTTGAATATTATTTACTTTGGCAATGTGGGCTACAACCATTTTGTTTAAGTTTTATTGGTATGGTATGCAAATTAAAGTGCATATATGATAATTATTTTTTCTTCAAAATTGGATAGAAGCAAGGGAGGGGAGTGGCAAGTGGTAGAGCTAGTTTTAATTTGAAGTGAGTATTTCTACTCTTTCATTTTTTTTTCTTCTCCACCTTAGGAAACTTAAAGGCAATTATATATTGTTCAAGTACAAAATAAACATTAAAATTCAAAAAAGTGTAAATCATTAACTAGTGTAAATTTTACATTGAAAATGAAAATAATATTTCTACCCTTTGGTGGGAAATGAATTTCATGCAAGTCATGATATTCACATTATTGAACCTATTGTTAACGAATTTCAAAAGGGATGAAGTTCAAATCTCCTCGATCGATAATAGTTTTAAAATAATCATTAGTGCTACTTTAATAAACAATAATTTTCTCATTTCCCAAATCTTATTTAAAAGAAGAAATTCTGATGAAGCCACATAAAATTAGTGAAAGTTAGTACTACTACTATCTTGTAACATGGTCAAACTCACAAGTTCTATAGATAATTAACATTAATAAATAATGGTTAAACTTAATGTATATTAAGTATTATTTATGAACTTTGGCATACTATATATGATATCTTATGTAGTGTAGTGTATATACAATAAGTTAACATTCATGAAAAACAAAAAATATACAATAAGTTATTGTAAAAAAATATATTTACAATAAGTTTTGTATTTTGGTACAAAATATATACAATAAGTTAACAACAATGATAATTAACATACACTTTATCATATGGTCAATAGTAACAAGCAAGCTGGCCAAGACCAACAAAAAGAGCATGTAACCTAATAACACAACAGAGAATGTCCAAAGATCTCATCAATAAAAAAATAAACCATAAACCTATAAAGGTTCCCCTTTGACCACACCATTTGGTTATATGAATCAAATTTGAATTTTAGACCCCACAAGCAAAATCCATGTATAAAACAAAAATAAAATTAGCATTATGCAAAAGAAAAATAATAATAATAAGAAAATAAAGTTGTCAGCATATTATTGGACAATGGAGAATCCAAGTCAGCGAATGGTTAGAATGTAATGAATATTCGTACAATTAATATTATATAAATTGACCCCACAAGTTATCACAGTAACATATGGACAAAGAGATCCATGTCGTTTTCATGTCAATTATTCTTTGGGAATCGACGGAATTTTGACGGTCAATTTTGTTTGGAAAATTGTTTTTGCTTTACATGAAATTTGAATTATCTTTTTTTTTTTGGGTCAAGGTTGAATTATCTTTTATTCTCTTGTAAAAGAAGGAATGAAGAGTAATGGGTAAAATGTTAGGCTATATTTTTTTATTATTAATTCTTTGTTATAGAAAAATGAGACATTGGTAATTCAAGTTCGGCGGTAAGGTAAATAAATTCTAGTTAAAAATTATTTTTATTAGGAATTGAATTTGAATTTTTCCGAATGATTCATTGTAGGGGGTTTATTAATCATTTGAGCTATATATTTTGGTTATATTTAGATATGAAGGAAAATTGAATGACATGGGTAGAATCCATTTGAATTTGTAAAATAAAAGAATGGGGTACTAAAATGACTAATTTATTGTAACATTAATAATGTGGACCAACTTGAAACTTTTTAAATTTATGAGATTAAATTGAAATTTAAAATAAGCGTAAGAATTAAATATTCAATTTAGTCTACTTTTTTGTTCTCCTAAAAAGACTCCCTCAAACTAATAGAGACCCAACTATTAGGACTTAAGCCATAAGGAGACACTAGTTTTAGAGACATTCATCCTATCAACACTATTTTAGTGGTAACTTTTTTTCACTTTAGCAATTGTTAGGACTTAAGCTCATTAGAAAAATCTACCTCGAAAAACTAATCCATCAAATGAAAGAGTCTCGGTTTAAATACTTATCTATTTAATGTGATACTCATAAGTTTTGTGTGCTAATAAACATGAAATAGGTTTTAATTTATTCTGAAAACTTACGTAACCTAATATTTGTCCATCTCAAGAAGATAGGAAAAACTTTAAGAAAAATGTTAGGGCATAAGTTAAGGAGTTTAATATAGAAATATTTTTTTTGGTACTTGAGTAATACACTTTTTGGACCCTTAGGGCACATGTTAACATGACCCAAACTCTAATTACCATGACTACAAATAAAAACAGGGAAGCAAATTAATACAACTTTAAAAGTGAAAATAGACAAGAAAATTAAATAAATGAAAAAGGAAAATTACTGAGTTTCAATAAAGATAAGTAAAGCTTATAATGGGGAATGAATATAACAAGCCTTTGAGGTATTAATTTTGACCATCTTTTGTATTCTTTTTGGATTCTTTTTTTGAAGCACCAATGCGGCTGCTCTTTCTTTTTAATTTTCTCTCACACACACAAACACAAACAAACTAAGATCTGGCCTCCATTCTCTTGGGGAAGGGTAAAGGGAAATAGATGCAAACTGTAAAGAAGAATAAAGAGAGTGTGATTCGATTTGCATTGAGAATCGTTTCCATGCAAGACCACGACTAGTATATATGAATGATTTTTCATGTGTCATTGTGTGCGTACTTTTTCATAACTAAAGATATATGTCATTTCTTAAATGTGTTACTACTCATTGCTGCCTTCTAACTATATCTATCCTTATACTCTCTTTTTGGTTTTTTTGGTTAGTAACATACTATAGACATATTATAATATACTCTAGCATATATCAACTTTTTTCCAAATCACTTTCTTTTCCATTTTTTTTAATATATTTTTCATTGAGAAGATTATTTATATTTGGTTTTATACTTAACTTAATGGTTAAGCACTCCAGATTTATTAATTCATAATTCACTACAAGAATAACCTCAATTTTCTACTTATTTTTTCCCATGAGCCTTACTCCATTGAAAAATTCTCATTTTTTATGGATATTTGCTTTGAAAAAGAAGAAAAATATTTTTGGTTATTTTTTCTCATGTCCATCATATTGGACTTGAATTTTGACGGACAAAATTAATACTCCCTCAAAATAGTGAATCTTTTATCTGTCAAGATTACTAACGGAGCAATTAAGAATAAAAATATTATTTTTAAGTGGTTAATAATCTTTTTTTAGAACGAATCGTTCAGAAAAATCTAAGGTTTTCTTTTCCTAAAAATTAGAAGGTTAAAACAAACAAAAAAAGATTACTAACGGTCTCACCGTGGGTATATTGAAGGGAAATTTCAATTCCAAAATATTTCAAGGTATGTGTATACCCATTAGAAATCTCATTTGGAGAGACCAAACACCTTCCTCCCCTCCATTCATTCTCTTTTTTTCTCCCTCTTAAAACTCTCCTTCTCACCCTCTTCTTTCAATTTTCTGAATGTCCTCCAACTCCCACTTTTTGCCCACGCTCCTCTCTATCATCTCAATGTCATTCTCTCTATCATCTATCACTATTTAATAGGAGGGAGAAACATAAGAGTACTTCTTCCGTCCCAAAATAAATGACCTAATTTTAACTTTGAGTACTATTTATATATTCACTTTGACCACATTTTTCTATTAATATGTACATGTAAATATTAGTAAATGAGATGTTGTTTGATTTGTCTCGACGAGTACTTTCAAAATATACAATTTTTATAATTTTTAATAATAGATAATTAAAGATATTAACAATTAAAGTTATATAGTGGCAAATATGATGTTGGTCAAACATGTCATTTATTTTGAGACGGAGGGAGTAATAAATTTAAATGTAGTGAATTTTGATGGTGAGATATGACGCTTTATTTTCTCGAGTAAAAATTATTATCTTTGTCATTCAAAAAAGATATTGAGATAATTCATTACCGACTCATTCCTCTTCATTCATATTGTCCTAAATTTATCCGGTAAACTACTGGGGGCCCATGTAGCCCATGCCGGATTAATAGTATTTTGGGCCGGAGCAATGAACCTATTTGAAGTAGCTCATTTCGTACCCGAGAAGCCCATGTATGAACAAGGCTTAATTTTACTTCCCCATCTAGCTACTCTAGGTTGGGGGGTAGGTCCTGGAGGGGAAGTTATAGACACCTTTCCATACTTTGATTTTCTCAGTTTTTCTATATTACAACATTTGAAATTTCATAAGAGAGCAAACAATTGGTATCAAAACTCAAATAGTGTAACAACTTTTATGATCGAGAAGGGACTTGGTCTTGGATCTCTCCTTCAACCACTTCCTCTTAGTCTCTTTTTCACCATTGTGTGTCTATCTCTCTCTCTCTCTCTCTCTCTCTCTCTCTCTCTCTCTCTCTCTCTCTCTCTTGTATTTATTATCTCTTCATTTTTTTATTATTTTTTATTAACTTTCTCTCTCTTCTTACACATGTATTCATTGAAGGAGGGAGAAGGGTAGAAGGAGAGAATCCAAACTCGATCCAGAGGGCCTCTAAGATTCAAAAACACTTAAAATAAAAGCAACAAACAAGCAAGGCTCGTGACCTCTGATATATAGTTATTTTTAATTTATAAAAATTCCATGACCTCTAATAGGTTAAGACAAACTGCGAGGTATAACTTTCTTATAAATTTAGTCATCAATTTCTTTAAAGAGATGAGAGAATGTCAACTTTATATTGAGAGGTTTTGTATGCCGAAACAGCAACAACAAAATCGACAAAGGCATATATGTTTTTTTAACCCTCAAGTTTTCATAAGTAGGCCGGATAATTTAGAAGTAAAATTTGATAAACAATTATTTTTCACATAAATAAAATTGCATTTTTCAAAATAGTTTAACCACTCTATCTTAAATTGGGTCTAATTTAGTGAAATGTAAGCCATTTAAATTTGAGATTTATTTCTACCACCCTACCATTTGCTCGCGCGCCCTATGCGCTTCCTAATTTACCATTCCGCTATTTAAGTAGTGGAATTTATAAAATGAGAATTTTTTGAAAAAAATCGTCCACTACTAAGTAGCAGACAGGCCCAAATAAATGGATAGGGTGGCAAAAATAAATCACTTTAAATTTTAGTCAAAATGAATAATATGTTAAAAACTTAGAGTGTGTATTGCTAGCACTCATTATACTATTATTTTTATAAATAAATTAAAAAATATGAATGAATGTTTTTAGAATATTATGTTATAAAATAAATATAGAAGTTTAATATTAAAGATTGTATATTTAATTATCTATTTAGAAGTTTAAAATATTATTAGTTTTAATATATCATATTTACTTTTTGGTTTCCTTAACTATTGTTATCCACAATGGAGTTTTCCGCTTTTGAATATTTAAATGAGTTTGCAGTGCATCACTCATTTATAACATTTTAATTATATTATCTAATAATGTTTAATTATTTGTGGATGTTTTTTGAGATTTACTTTAACAGTGTTCAATTATTGATTTTTGCCATCGTGTCCATTTTCTCACGTGCTCTACAATTTTATCAAAATATCTGTATTCGTTATTTAGATAGCGGATACATCCAAAAAATATCTTATTACAATTATTTTTTATAACGTCCGCTACTTAAGTAGATGACGACATTTTTCAAAAAAAAATCTCAATTTTATAACGTCCGCTACTTAAATAGCGGAAGAATAAAATGAAAAAATGTAGAGTGCGAGAAACTAACAGGATGACAGAAATAAATCTCATATTTAATAATATAAAATTATTCTTTGTGAAATGAATGGCAGAACGGGTATATATTGTATGTTATAACAAGGCCTAGTCTCAAATCCCATCAGTGACTGTTTTGAATCTTGACCATTACAACACATTCAAATTAAAATGAACCTTGTAAATATATATTCTTTGTTAGTTCAAAAATTTAAAAAGTGTTAATTGGTTATATTAATTCACATGATTTTCACTATAATTAGTGTTACTTTTTTTTTTTTAAAGCAAAAGACAATATTATTAAATCAAATAAGCATAATCCATATCTTTTTGGGTATGTTGATTAATACAAAGAGGATAGTTTGAAGTCCGAATTTTTCTCTTCCCACCCTCCCAGACTCTTTTTCACCCCCCAATATTCTGATTTTGTCCTTGGTTGAAAAATTCGGATCTAAATTTTGAGCTTTTGTTTGCCTTGGTTCAAGGGCAAAAATGGAAAACCAGAGGGTGAAAAAGAGTTGGGGGGTGGGAAGAGAAAAATTCTTAAAGTCCAATCCTTATTGGGCTCATTGGCGGCCCATCTTGCTAATACATGCGCCGCTTGATTTCCACGCCTTCGAATCCAAACCACATCAATTCCATGTTTGTCCTTCATCGTCTTCACGCGACTTTCAACCACTTTCCCTCAAATGGTTTTAGGTCAAATTCTACTGTACACCACGTCAACTATTAGTGTTACTTTAGAAGAAGAGAAGTAGACAAATTTTTAAAAATGATTATTTTTTTTATGTTATTGATGTTAATTTTAATTAAAATAAATAAATAAATAAAATTTTTATACTTTTTTTAATTAGGGGTTCAACTTTTAAATTATGACCTCCAAATTGGTTGGAACACCCTAATTTTTATGATATAACATAAACATTTACTCGTATCATATAAAAGTGGTTATGTTTAAGTTATTTTAATAAAAAAAATATTTTCTTATAAACTATACATTGTTTTTTACAAAATATAACTAATAGCTTATGAAAATAAAATAAAAACAATTTATAAACATAACATGACTTATATATTTATATAATTTTTATCGAACAATTTCACAAGTGATATAAAACTCGAATGAGTTAATTCAAATAAAGTCCTTGTTAAGGGAACAATGGAAACTTTTCTTCGATCAACGTAATTTGACCAACGTCCTTAGCTAAATATTAAACCTTTGTTTAAAGAAATAACTTTAAGCTATGAGTCATGAATTTGTTGTGTTTGTGCCTCATATATAAAACAAGAATATCGTAGAGTACTAGCAAAAAATAAAGCATGGACAACTCATCATTATATACTAATCAAGTAATGGAAACTTGTCAAAATTTCATAGGTTGATTCTCACCTTAAAGCTATAAATGGCACTCAAGTTTATAACCATCACCTTGGAGCAACACGTGTTGTGCACGTGTCAAGAAGTTGAACACGTGGTTATCATACATAACTCATAAAATTCTATAAATAGAACATGAATGGAACTCAAACGTCACAACAACAAAGAAAAGTGTTTAAGAAAACCATAAGAGGAAAGTTTGTACAATCATCATATCATATTCACAAGAATCACAATAGCTAAGTGAGTAAACCGACTAATTCCATTTGAAGAAGAAAAATGGCTTCCCACGACCAAAGCTACAAAGCTGGTGAGACCAAGGGCCGAACTGAGGTACAATAATTTTCATTTCTATATTTTTCAATTTTATTTTTATCAATAGGATAACATTTATCTTGCTACATTTCAAGTTTAGTACTTATATAAATTTTATTTTATTTTTATAAAAAAAAAAAAACTATTTTTTTAGTTAAGCACAATTTATGTAATAGCTATTGATCCTCATCCACATTAAAAATATAGTTTTGTGGTTTATTCTAAGATTTATCTTGATCCTATGTATGGAATATATTAGTAATTTAACACACCATCTAGATAATTAAAAGGATTGTAATATTATTTTTTTTGTTATTGAATAGTATTTTATTTTGTGGAAAAACATTTTATAATACTTTCAACCTTGAGAAGGATTCAACAAGATATAATAACCTTAAAAAAAACAGGATAATAACACAAACATACTTAACTATAAGTAAACAAATTATTTACTTAATAAGTTTTTGTTAATACTAACTATAAGTGATTAACCATCATTTGTTGGATTGGTGGATCAGGAGAAGTCCAATCAGATGATGGGCAATATAGGTGAAAAAGCCCAAGCTGCAAATGACAAGGTCCAGCAAACAGCCCAAGCAGCTGCTGAAAAGACTAGTCAGACAGCCCAAGCTGCAAAAGAGAAAACCCAACAAACAGCCCAAGCAGCAAAGGACAAAACAGGGCAGACAGCCCAAGCAACAAAGGAAAAAGCCCAAGACACAACTGATGTTGCTAGAGACAAGGGGTCAGAGTGGGGCCAATCTACCAAAGAAACTGCCCAATCAGGAAAAGACAACTCAGCTGGGTTCCTTCAGCAGACCGGAGAAAAGGTTAAGGGTATGGCCCAAGGTGCTACGGAAGCTGTTAAGAACACTTTAGGGATGGGCCAGGAAGATGAAGTCAAGGACCATTTTCCAACAAACCGTCGTTGAAATAATTAATTTTATTATAATTATAAATGATAATGTTGTAATTTGTTTGTTTTGAATTTGGTTTTACCAAACGCGCTTTTTTTTTTTTAGAATAAGTTGCACTTCCCTCATATGTAGAAGTGTGAGGGAAATGTATTATTATGTAATGCTATTTGCTAGCTAGTTTGCAATTTGAATCTTGTTGTTGTAATGATATATTGTTATCCTATAATTTTCCTTTGTCATAGTATCGACAAGTTTACATTAATATTTTTTTTTTTTTGGGGTTTAGTGCTTGAAATTCCACCCTTAAGGTGAATAAATGGGATGATTGGGGTTCGAACCCCGATCCGCTAAGCTCATGAGACGTTTACATTAATATTTATTTTGATTTATATGGAACAGGGTTAAGAGTATGAATTCTCTATTCAACTCTTAAATAATGTTTTCAAATATACAAATATCCTTGTTGTAGCACTTGCCCACATTTCTGCCTATTAGAAATGAAAATTGTTGAATCGTTGAGAAATTCAGCTCTCAGATAACTATATTCAAATTATAGTTGAAACATCATATTTTATATGTAAACGTCTGATTGATGAAATTTTAGCTCAAAAGAAAATAAAATTATAGTCATAAAAATGAATACTAGCCGAATGAGTTATTCTTTTAAATGTGGACAATTTGATTGAGAGATATTTGTAATTTTGCATAGTGTTCAATAAGTCGCAAGTAGTATTACCTTTATTGGAAAGAATTTATCAAGAAAAAATAGTAAGTCAAATGTTTAAATTGAAGCTTACAGGTAATTATTAGATTTTGGATTTGGAAGAAGGGTTTTCATATATTTTTAAGTAATAAAATATTTAAATTTAATTTTTAGGGTATAATCCCTCCGTCCAAAAATATAAGTAAAAGTTGGTCAACAAATGAGAATGTATTTGGTTCAAATCCTTAATCAAATACATCAAGTTTCTTTGATTCATTTTTACTTATATTTTGGGATGGAGGGAGAACAATTTTTTTGTCAAGTAACTTATAAGATTGATAAGTGAAATGATTAAAGTTCGAACTCCGATCCTCAACATCTATAAAATGTTCTATCAATTGAGCTAAGTCCATGCAATATTTTTATGGTACACTCTATTAGTATTTACACTGTTAGCATTTTTACTGTTTTTTTTTATAGAAAAGTAGTATACTTGACATTTTAATACTCCCTCCATCCCAAATTTTTTGTTCTTTAAAGTTTTATGCATAGATTAAAAAATAATAAATATTAATAAGTTTTTTTCTTTACTTTTACTTTATTAAAATAGAGGAAATTTCATTTAATAAATATTTTTGTTTTTGTAAAGGTATAAAAATAAAATATTATTAATTGTATCTTGATTTCTTAAAAGAATTAAAATTTTAAAATAAAAATAAAATACTAAAAGGATTAAAGATTTAAAACGGAGGGAGTATTGAGATTATGTTAGAAATAAACTACTAAAGCTAAAGCATAGAGATAGAGAGAATGAAAGCTTTCTATTATTCTCTTCACTTGTGTATCTTACATCATAACAAGAGTCCTATTTATAGGACACAAAGAAAGAAGTGAAAAGCCAAATGTAATAAAGCTCCACTACTTAGTGGGAGTTATAGGGAATAGGGAATGAAATGAATATGGACATCCACTATTCTTATTATTCATAACAGATTATTCATTTTTACCTCTTCTCTTTTATTGATGAGTGGTCACCGACACTAATATGAAGAGGAAAAGGGGTGTAATTGTGTAAACCTAAAATAGAGTTCAGGCTATGCATAAAATACTATAGCTTTTTTTTTAAGAAAATATTATGGACTTCAATTTGCTATCGTTGTATAAAATTTATTTTGTCTCGTTTTTTTTAGTCATTGACGTTGTTTGTTAGCATGATGATGATCACTTGTTTCCATGATTATAATTATAATACTTTAGTGCAATTTTTGAGGAAATATAAAATTATATTATCCGTAGTGATAACTTCTTTTTAGTAGTCTAAAAAGATGCTTTTCCTTTTGAAATATATATTTTCTTTAAATAGTCTAGCAATATTTTAAATAGGAAGAAAAAATGAAGAATTTTGGATTTAAATTCAAACTCCCGAGGCCTTAAGGAGGAATATACTCTCAGGTTCCAAGTCAATTCCACCAAACCAACTTAAGTGAGTTTTATTCGAATACTCTTATTATATGAACTACTTTGGATAATATTGTATTAGTTCTCGTGATACTCTAAAGTCCTTAAAACTTAACGACTCTACATACGAGGAAACATATAACACTCTTTGGAGCTTGTTCAATTAATGTATTATAAGTATCAAATTTTCATCGTTGTTTAAAACGGTTAATCTTTGTTAGTAAATCTATTGGCGAATATGGTTAATTTTCAACTTCAACTGAATTTTTTTTTAATAGTAACTTCAACCGAAACGAGAAGAAAAGATCGATCTTCTGACTACTGATGCAATTGTTGAAGTACAAAAGTAAGTATTTAAATTATCGTCTCCACAGGGACTGGTGCGATATCAGTACCGTTCAACAATTGATACAATTTTAAGTATAGTGATTATAAGATTGTTTAAGTGTGAAATTATGAAATTGTAATTGCAAGTAAAAAATGATAAAGTTTCACAGAGATAAGTTTGCTGGGATTAGATTTCACCGACCCAATCGCATGTATCATTCTAATCAGTTACACAGGTTCTAGCTATTAATCAATTCTTATCACAAATCACCCACTTACGTGTCCATGTCCAGAGCACGCCGAGAATCCCGCTATATTCATTAACCCTCGATGTCTCGAGTGATCGATCAATATACCGGCTATATCGTATTGCTCAAACTCCGATGTCTCGGACAATTTAATCAACACAATAGTTTTAAAACTTGATATTTAGAGTGAATATTAAATCTAAATCTATGTCTAGAGTTTAGAGTTTAATAGATGATTGTTCTAGATCTTGGATTCAAAAAACATATGTCTATACCATTTCAAAACCTAGAATTAAAACATGAAATTCAAGAACAACATCAAGATTGATGAATAATCTAAAACCATATATAATACCATGATCAAATTAGATACATACTCATAGGTTGATTACACCTAATCCCAACAAAGAGAGATTAGCTACTCATTTTCATGGTAGCTTTACAAAGATTAAGGATAAAAGAGATGAACAAACTTATCAATGATGATTTCTCAACTATTGTAGTGAATCCACCTTCAAATCCCCTTGAATCTGTCTCCTAGGGTTTCCCTCTGCTTCTGATTCTCTATTACAAGTTATCCCCCAAGAAAAATGACAGCAAGCTCTATTTATAGTGTTTCTGAAAATTAGAACTCGCTGAGCGAGTTCCAGCTCGCCATGGCGAGTTGACCTTTCTTCATCAGAAGGTTTCTGCCACGTCATAAGTGAGTTTTGAACCGCCTTCACTCGCCCTGGCGCGTTGTTACTCGCCCTGGCGAGTTGCTGCTCGCTCTGGCGAGTGTATCAGTTATCCAATTTGATGCTCTCTGCCTCTACTCGCCCTGCACTCGCTCTGAGCTCGCCCTGGCGAGTTAACTTCAATTTTTCTTCAAATTTAAAATAGTTAATAAGTGCTTAAAATATATATGTAATTTTAGCTATTTTTTGGCACTTATCAACTCTCCCCAACTTAAAACTTTGTTTGTCCTCAAACAAAAGTCCAAAATAAACTTTGAAAACATGGCTCAAACATCCGTAATGCATAATTCATTCAAGCTTTGCAATCAATCAACACTTAGGATGTACATTGTTTTAAGTTTGCATGATTCAATGTGTTGCTAGTTCAAAATCAATCATTCATAAACATCAAAGAATCAAAGCATGAATTTGAAATAATTTCAAAACTCAAGTAAGATTTCAAACTTTCCAAATTAACAACATAATCAACTAGAATCACAATTCTCATAAGTGTTTCAACTCAAGGGTGAAGTGTTTCTCTCAATTCAAACAATGTGTTCACAACAAATCAATTCAAACATACATCTCAACATAATCACAAAACATGTTATCAATCATGGATCACTAAGGACTTTCTTAAGCTTGTAATGGGGCTAGGCTACAAGAAATCATTGTTTTTCTTTGGATTCAAAGAGCCTTAAGGATAAGAGAGTATAAGCTTTGAGTATCTTCATTACTTTCCCCATTCTTTACTTTTGGTGATTCTTTTGTTTTGACACAATTTCTTTGATTTTCAATTGTGTGTCAAATGACTTTCAATATTTTTCTTTTTCTTTTTCAATCACCATTTTCAACTACTTGTTACTTTTCTTAATTTGATCAAATAACCTCTTTCTCCCCAACTTGTTTTCAACCCTACATAAACTCCATGCTCGATCATCCTAAGACAAGGGTCAAGTCATTGTTTTTTTTTCTTTATTGTGGTTCAAGGGTTCAAACAAACAAATTTTCAAAATTTTGGCTCAAGGGGGGTAACAAAGGATCACACTATCTCACAAGGTAGGTTATTTTAGGCTTAAGTAGTTGCACTCAAATAGAAACATGGCCTTGATCATTTCCATGACTTCAAACACATCAAGTAATAGCAAGATTCAGTTAAAATCAACAGAGTTAAACACAATTGCTGTCTCTCAAATATATAAACAGTGGAAGGTTCACACAATCTCACCCGGCTGGTCTATGTGATTCATAATTAATCAATCATGTTAAGAAGGAATGAATGAAATCAAATGGAATCAAGCTACTTAGTTCAAATTCATCCTATCATTCAAAGATAATCACAAAAGGTTGATCTCAAACTATAGCAATCGAAAGAAAATCATTCTAATCATGCATTTGCTTTTGATTGATCACAAACCTAGACATTTCATTTCATATGCACATTACCAGTTCAAGGACTTGTTTTTATAAGAGTCTAAACATGTTCAAAAACTATTATAACATATAAGTAATTAAAAATGCTTTAAATAAAAGAAAAGGAAAGAAAATTGGGTTGCCTCCCAACAATCGCTTCTTTTACGTCATTAGCTTGACGCCTTTTTGGTTAGGGTGGCCAAAATGAGACGGAAAGCACATCATCCGTCTTTTTCCTTCGGTTTGGGAGAAATTCCATGAACTTGAGATATAGATATTCCGGAGTCCATATCCTCCCCAATTTCTTCTTGTGGAACAAGGCACAAATTTCATCTATGACCCGATCTATCTCTTCCTTGTTCTCTATCTCCTTCTTTTGTTCATATGTTATTTCCTTGTGAAGTAATCCTTCAATTACCTCTGCATCCATCATCATTTCTTCATTATCAACAGTGTTGTCCTTCTCATTAGATGGCAATTCTTGAGGAAGTTCAACTTCATGTAGTGTCTCTATTTTTTCAACTATTTTCACTACACCACATCCATCAAACATTCTTTCTTCCTCACCTTTTTCAGCAACTTCTTCTACACTCTCTCCACATTCCTCATTCTTTTTTAGAATATTATCTTTCTCATGAGTGGTTTGAGTGTTGGTTTGAATTTCCTTGATTTGGTTTTCAGCTATTTGCTTGAGCTGAATTTCCATATTTTTGCTCCGTGCAAGACTGTTTTTCATAAATTGTTGGTGCTGGTCTTGCATCTGTTGCATTTGGCTTATTTGCTGCTGCATTTCCATGAATTTAATCATGGTCTCCTCCAATCTAGCCTCTGGAGTTTGCCCATAATTATCAAGAGGACACTGTTGATACGATTCATACTCATCCGGAGTATAGAAGTTGCTATAATCACGATCAGTCATGATTTTGTTTGTGATGAGGAATCTGAAAAAGGATTTAAACAAACAAGAAAATATTTCTTTGACTAGCAAAGAAGGATTAGTGAAAACCACAACTATATAATATAAACAAATATATACAAATACTTAAAAAAAATACAAATTGTTGCAATGTTTCAATATCTAAACGCCAGTCCCCGGCAACGGCGCCATTTTGTTGAAGTACAAAAGTAAGTATTTAAATTATCGTCTCCACATGGACTGGTGCGATATCAGTACCGTTCAACAATTGATACAATTTTAAGTATAGTGATTATAAGATTGTTTAAGTGTGAAATTATGAAATTGTAATTGCAAGTAAAAAATGATAAAGTTTCACAGAGATAAGTTTGCTGGGATTAGATTTCACCGACCCAATCGCATGTATCATTCTAATCAGTTACACAGGTTCTAGCTATTAATCAATTCTTATCACAAATCACCCACTTACGTGTCCATGTCCAGAGCACGCCGAGAATCCCGCTATATTCATTAACCCTCGATGTCTCGAGTGATCGATCAATATACCGGCTATATCGTATTGCTCAAACTCCGATGTCCCGGACAATTTAATCAACACAATAGTTTTAAAACTTGATATTTAGAGTGAATATTAAATCTAAATCTATGTCTAGAGTTTAGAGTTTAATAGATGATTGTTCAAGATCTTGGATTCAAAAAGCATATGTCTATACCATTTCAAAACCCAGAATTAAAACATGAAATTCAAGAACAACATCAAGATTGATGAATAATCTAAAACCATATATAATACCATGATCAAATTAGATACATACTCATAGGTTGATTACACCTAATCCCAACAAAGAGAGATTAGCTACTCATTTTCATGGTAGCTTTACAAAGATTAAGGATAAAAGAGATGAACAAACTTATCAATGATGATTTCTCAACTATTGTAGTGAATCCACCTTCAAATCCCCTTGAATCTGTCTCCTAGGGTTTCCCTCTGCTTCTGATTCTCTATTACAAGTTATCCCCCAAGAAAAATGACAGCAAGCTCTATTTATAGTGTTTCTGAAAATTAGAACTCGCTGAGCGAGTTCCAGCTCGCCATGGCGAGTTGACCTTTCTTCATCAGAAGGTTTCTGCCACGTCATAAGTGAGTTTTGAACCGCCTTCACTCGCCCTGGCGCGTTGTTACTCGCCCTGGCGAGTTGCTGCTCGCTCTGGCGAGTGTATCAGTTATCCAATTTGATGCTCTCTGCCTCTACTCGCCCTGCACTCGCTCTGAGCTCGCCCTGGCGAGTTAACTTCAATTTTTCTTCAAATTTAAAATAGTTAATAAGTGCTTAAAATATATATGTAATTTTAGCTACTTTTTGGCACTTATCAGCAATGAAGCAAACTTTTGGGTTGGCCCATGATGATGAAGAAAATGATCATTTCCCAACAAATCGTCATTAAAATTATTAGTTATTATTTATAATTTCAATAAAATAATATTGTATTTTATTTTTGTTGTTGAATTTGGTTTTACCCGACGCACTTTTTTTTAGAATAACTTGCGCTTCCCTCATATTTAGATTCTAGATGTGTGAGGGAAATGTATTATGTACTTTCTAATTTCTATTTTGAACCTTGTTGTTTAATAATAATATTTTGTTATACATTATGATTTTCTTAGCTGTGTTTGTACACGAGATTATTTTTTTAAATATTATTTATGTGTTTTGTTAAAAAAATATTATTTATGTGTTTATTATTTGGGTAATTGGGTTTAAATTCTACGATAAAATTGAGATATATTTTGCATGTTATAGATTTAACGATGTTACAGAATAAAGCGAGATGAAGAGTATTACTTCGCTTCTCATTTTACGATATTATGAGATATATTCTTTATTTCATCTTCATCTCTGAAACTATACAGTGATCCTATAAATATAAAATAATTATAAATTTCATTCTCAAATGAAAGTATGCTCTGATTTTTTACGGCCTTATGATTTTTTGGGAGCATACCCGTAAATTTAAAATATACCATGATTTTTTTTCCATCTTCAGCTCACTCTTTATAGAAAATCTACATTAAATTCATTGTCAAACACGGTATAATTTTTATTTCTTTCAATAATATTTATTTTTATATGTTATTTTTCCTTTTGAAGGTTGTCTATGTCTTTTTTTCCTTTTGGTCCATATTAGAATTTACTCTATTAATAATACTATACTATAATTGTATATGTTTAAAATTTAGATTTTCTAAAATAAATAAAGTCTAGATAAGTAACGACCGGTTCATTTTTTTCTCCAAGTGAAGCGTATCAGAAAAGGGAAAGACCGGTTCATTTTTTTGGTACTTCAATGAAAGTTTGTTGAGATGTAGAGTTGTTAGCTGCCTAAAATTAACCCCTAAATGTTTTGACAAAAAGATGAACAGATAGTTATCCGAACTTGACCAAGGTACAAAATGGAGAATGTTCAACTCACCCAACAAAGAACTCCTATCATGGTTCATGTTAGAAAATGAACAGTAGCTAAACTCGTTTCCGTGAACGACGAAGGTTGACTTGAACAACTTGATTCATTTTGTATGTTTTTCCGTGACGGTGGTAGATGAGAGCCGTCATCGGCAAGGAACCACGTTCCGTCATCGGCGAAAATTATTTTGTTTCAACAATTTATTTTTAAACAAAGAAAATAAATAGAAATAATAACTTGTTTAATATTTAGTAAAAGAGTCTTCGAAGATGTAGCCCAATGGTAAAGCATTGGAATGTTAAAAGAGTTTAAGAAAGATGTCTACGCCAGAGAAAATATCTATATTTGGAGACCCGTTTTTTATTTTAGGAGGGAGTTCATTACCTCATCCACGACGAGTGTCATCACCACTCTCCTTGGTCTAATAAGGTTAAGCTTCTAAATTTTGTGTCAATTATAAGTAATTTGTTCATTTTATTTTATCTTGATTTATTAATTGTGTTTGTTTTTCCTACAAACTATAGAGATATTATAAATGGAGTGATCTACTTGCATAACATGGTATGTCACATGTGAGGTTAAATCCACATAACATTCTCATTTTTAAGAATCAGTGGGATAATGGCCTGCGGGCCAAATTATCTCACTTTTGTTGTTCTTCATCACCACTCTTCTTGCTCTAATAAGGTTAAGCTTCTAAATTTTGTGTCAATTATAAGTAATTTGTTCATTTTATTTTATCTTGATTTATTAATTGTGTTTGTTTTTCCTACAAACTATAGAGATATTATAAATGGAGTGATCTACTTGCATAACATGGGTATGTCACATGTGAGGTTAAATCCACATAACATTCTCATTTTTAAGAATCAGTGGGATAATGGCCTGCGGTCCAAATTATCTCACTTGACCAAGGTATAAAATGAAGAATGTTCAACTCACCCAACAAAGAACTCCTATCATGGTTCATGTTAGAAAACGAACAGTAGCTAAACTCGTTTCCGTGAACGACGAAGGTTGACTTGAACATTTTGAACAACTTGATTCATTTTGTATGTTTTTCCGTGACGGCGGTAGATGAGAGCCGTCATCGGCGAGGAACCACGTTCCGTCATCGGCGAAAATTATTTTGTTTCAACAATTTATTTTTTAAACAAAGAAAATAAATAGAAATAATAACTTGTTTAATACTTAGTAAAAAAGTCTTCGAAGATGTAGCCCAATGGTAAAGCATTGGAATGTTAAAAGAGTTCAAAAAAGATGTCTACGCCAGAGAAAATGTCCATATTTGGAGACCCATTTTTTATTCTAGGAGGGAGTTCATTACCTCGTCCACGACGAGTGTCATCACCACTCTCCTTTCTCTAATAAGGTTAAGCTTCTAAATTGTGTCAATTATAAGTAATTTGTTCATTTTATTTTATCTTGATTTATTAATTGTGTTTGTTTTTCCTACAATCTATAGAGATATTATAAATGGAGTGATCTACTTGCATAACATGGGTGTGTCACATGTGAGGTTAAATCCACATAACATTCTCATTTTTAAGAATCGGTGGGATAATGGCCTGCGGGCCAAATTATCTCACTTTTGTTATTCTTCATCGCAACTCAATATTCCGTCTAGTTAAGAAAATTATTTGTCAATTGTTATCATAAAAGGTGATTGTAAATTGAGAAAGCTAAGTAATACGAAATGAAATTTTGTGAAAATGCATGAACATGTGCTAAACTAGTGGAACCACTTAGTATCTAACAAATTTCTATTAAATTAAAACAATATCTTACAAATATGTTTAAAAGATTCATGGTTGATATTTGTGGACTACGTTTGTCAAAGTTATAGGTATTTGTTTTTTGTTAAACAATATTATTTCATAATTAGTGGTGCAATATAGAGTAAATTTAGAACATGAATTAGATGTTTAGTGGTGTAAAATAGAGTAAATATACCACATTTAGTACTTTGATATTAGTATTCGATGGAACACATTTAGCCTATAGGTAATCATTTATGTGGCCTATTGAAAGCACTAATTGTTAGGATTTAAACACATAAGGATAGTCCAACCAAAAAGATTAATCCACTAAATGGGAGAGTCTCGTAACTTAAATACCACATTAAGCACTTTGATATACTTAATATGGGACGTGACGTAAAATTTTATAACAAAAAAGAGACTAAAAAAAAAAATAAAAAAAATTAGAGGATGCAAAATATGTTTAACTCAACAAATTAAGTGGATAGGATACCAACAAATTAAGTGGATAGAAATAAATAGGATGAAAAAGAAATAGATGGGATGAAAAAATTAATATATTTCTCTTTTTTATTTTGACTTCAAAAATCGTAATTTATTTCTCTTTTTTATTTTGACACGATTCATTTTCTCTTTTATGTCTATATTAATAGTTCATTTAATGAATTGAGGAATGTGATATGAGCCTATTTATTGTTTTGTTATTTTAAAGATCTATGCATTTTTTTTTCTTTATAATGTATGTATTATACATAATATGAATAAAATAATTTTATACTCAGTATATGGCTAATCTAAACAATGTCAAAATAATATACTAGTATTTAGAGAACTATTTTGATTCCTCACAAATTTTTTTTTTGTTGCACCAGTAAAAGAGAAAACAATTTTATTGATAAAGAGGCATAAGAGATGCCTTAGTAAATACAAACCTTACAAAGAGAGCAAACCTCTCTATCCAATACAATTAACCAATATGCAAGCTAAACAAAAGCTACCGGTCCCTGATACATAAACAACAACATAACAACAACTTCTAACTTGGTACAGCTTGCAAAGAGAGCAAATCTACCTCACATCTGACAGAACAATTCAATTTCTGACAAAAAATAAAATCTAAATTAATCTTTGACATTTTCATATTGAAGACAAACCGGTCCGTGATTCGTTCTAACAGAGGGACTAATATGTTTCCAATATGAAAATGAGTCTTTGAATTTAATCTTTCAATTTTATTTTTGTTAGTGACTAAATTGTTCCGTCTAAAATTTATAAATGACTAAAATGAGTCTTCACCTAATATTTATTAAATTTACTCTTACCAACATCACAACTTACAAGAAAATTATATGCCTAAAAATAAAATACAGAGTACTTATTTTTCAACTTAATTGTTACTTCGGTGTCACACATGTACACATACCCCAAGCGCACATTGAAAATTGACGACCTTTGGTACATATATATGTGTCACATTCTTCATTAGTAGAGCAGTACATAGGTTCTGTGATGCCAAATAAGATGTATTATTAAAAAGAATGAATGATTTTGTATATGACAAAGAAGAAAATTTGAAATGAGCGTTAAAAAGAACTTACCATCATCACTATCACCGGTTACAAGAACGGTCAGAAAAAGAAAAATGACAAAAACAGTAATAAATTTGAGAATTTCAACTATATTTTTCCCCATTTGTATGTAATAAATAGAAACTTGGTTGGTCTCTTTATAAGTAAAAACCCCATGAATTATTAACTTCAAGTTAGGTGGTTAGTACTTATAGAGTTTCAAGGCATTCATAAGTTAAGATTGATTGTTAAGTGTCTCTTATCTTTGTTTTTCCATCCTTCATATTTTAATATAGTTTTAAAGTGTTATAGATGATTGTTGAGTTACTGCAGTACCAACATAGTTGATATGTTAGTTATTTCGATGTCTTTCCACTTCTATTTTTTTTTTTTAAAATGTCTCTTAGATACATTTTTAAAGTGTTTCTTGTATTACATTTTTCGCTAACTCAATTGATTACTTAGCCTTAGTAAAAATCTCACGGATACAATTTTATGATCATCAAAGGCCATTTTTCTTATTTTTTACTAAAACTTTATTATATATTTTTTATTTTTCGTTTAGCCTTTTAAATTGACAAGGGATCCCAAAAGATAATATTAGTATTAAATGATGAAATAAAAATTAATTATAAAAATAATGCATCTAAAATGCAACCTTACATTTTATACATTACTTAAAGAAATTAAATTTTATAACACTAACTTGCTATAATTATTACATGTTTGTCTCATTTATTTTTAGGTTCTGTTTTATTCCTTAAATTTAAAATGATTTAATTTAGTTCGTTAACTAATTTTGTCAAACCAAACTAGTCATTTATTGTGAGAACAACATTAAATTAAAGAATGAGAGTTTTCAAGGGTGCACATGTTAAAGCAAGTTAGTCATTTATGTATGGAAGAGAGAATTACCTAAAAGAGAAGTGACATTGGTGGCCGATGATCGGTGAGAGAAATCAAATGTGTGTTTGTGTGAGAACGAGAATACATGATAATATAGCAAAATGATTTGAGTTATTCTTAATGATACGAAATGAATGAATGAATGAATGAGAAAGAGAGAAATAAAAAGAAACCAGAAAAAAAAAGAAAAGAGTGATTGTCATGAATAAGAAAGATGAAGAAAAAAAAGAGAAAAATAAATAAAAATTGAGTATTAACGGTGCAATACATTGTAGTGTATGTGTTATTATTTTTATCAAATTATCATTACTCTTTTTATTTATGGATCACCTTAACATATATTTGTAGAACACATTTAAATTTTAAAAATTGAAACTTTGTGTTCAACAAAACAATTTTTAAATTTTTTAGGAGTTAAATGTAGGAATTATAAAAAATATAGGGACCATAAAAAAGCATTGTAGTAGTATTTCTATATTAATTTCATTAACTTGTTCGGTAAGACACATTTAGTATTTTTGTTGGAAACTCTGTATCTAATTTAAGGATCAACTAAATCAAAATCAAGTTATGTATGGATCAAGCAAACACATAAATTAATATTCAAAGAATTCGAACCTGAGATCTAAAGTGGCGCACACTCTGAGATTCCAAATTTACACCATCATACCACTTCACGAGAATTATTAAGACACATGTTAGGTCGTGAGGTGGGAGCCTCTGAATCAACACATTGAGCCAGACATTAAGTTTATGAGAGCTCTTACTTATAACATGTTCAACATCAACTCTATTACCACGTACTGAGTTAGATCCACATATTGGGCATTAAACAATCACACAAGTGACTTTAACACCACAATTTCATCCAAAACTTTAATGCATTTAGTTTATGGATCATCTCACATATATGTTGTTTAATCTCAAGTATTTCAACCAATGTAAGACTTGACACTTGATAAATATCAATTCTCACCCAAAACATGTTTGTGTAGATTTGATTGAAGTTTCCCTATTTATGGGATTGAGAATTGAAGATTTTACTGTGGGATAAGTAGCCCTCAAAGTTACTTCGAGCAAAATGACCAAACAAGAGAAAACGTACTTTGACAATCAATACATTTTTATACCGTTTGTATTCAACAGTTTTGATTTTCTAGCACTAGAGACTGTAGACCTTCTGAAAAGGTCATATATAATAATATTGTGCTTGTCTAGATTTATAAATTTAGTTTTTCAAGAATTGAATTTTGTTATAAAAAAGTATAACGGAACAGCTTGTTCTCCGTTTCCCTTTTGGAGAAAAAAGAATTCTTAACAGTTATTGTTTCTTTTTAATATATTAATCATTCATTTTATTTGTAGAATATTGATTATTCAATTGAACTATACTTTGAATAATAATCAAGATCTCTTGCTTATTGGATCTTCTACAAGTTGGTCCGCCGAACCGTGAGCCACTCTGATGACTCCATCCATGTCTGCCTAGATGAACGAACTTGAACACCAAACATCAACTTTCTTTTCTATTTCTTGCTTCAGTCAAAGGAAATTGAATCCAAAAAAAACCTCATAGATGGATAAGAAGAAGAAGGAACTAGAGCTTTCTTCACCTCATACCAAAATCAGTTCCCAAAATGACATCATTTCACAACCTCAAACACACAACAAGGGTGGCTTCATTACCATGCCTTTCATCATAGGTATCTATTTTATTTTTTATATTAATCCTCTTGTTTTTAGAGTAACCACCCTGGTAATCCAGAGTTCGACCAGAGCTAAGTAAAGTTTAGCTAAGAATTGTTTCTCTCAAGAATCGAACTTTGGTTGTTCTGAACGATTCATCCTACGAGGAACTTATTAACCACTTGACTTTAGTCAATTGGTTTTTTTTTTCTCATATATTTCATTGTTGAATTAATTAATTAATTAATTAGTATTTTGTATTTTTGGGTTGCTAAGTGGTAATTAATGTGAGTGAAAATGTATGAATTGCAGCAAATGAATCACTTGCTAGAGTGGCAACATTAGGATTGTTGCCAAATATGATACTTTATTTGATGGGAAGTTACAATCTTCATTTATCCAAAGCTACTCATATACTACTTTTATCTGTTGCAACCACCAATTTTATGCCTCTTATTGGTGCTTTCATTGCTGATTCTCATCTGGGTCGGTTCCTCGCTGTTGGTTTAGGTTCCATCATCACTTTTATGGTTAGTAGTCTTTCCATTTTTATTCCATCATAGTCATTTGAATAATTAACTTGCCTTGATCTAGATGACATGAAAATGATAGATATTTTGACTCATTCTCTATGAAGCATTGACACGGACACTGAACACCACCCTGATGATAGTGACATATAGACACTTTAATGATTTGAGATACTGGGACTGATTGAATGTAGTTGTATGTATCGTATCATGTCAATATTAGACACTGACACATGACATACACCAAACATGCCTTCAATGTGAAGTGTAGGTAGGTATTACATAACTCATTAGTGCACCAAATGTTTCATTGTGTAGACAAGATTAACATTTTTAATGGAGGGTAGAAAAATATTTTCAATGAATCTTTCTTGTTTGGTTCGGCGATTTGAAGGGACGCGTGCAACATATATCCTCACTCAATTTTGGCTTCTCTCTAATCTTGAGAGATATGGAGGGGAGAGATGTGCTTAAGATATTTTTAAATATGTTGACTTTAAACATAATCTGAAAATTTATATGGATGTGAAAAGTAAACTAGTCTTCCTCCTCTATGGAAATCCCCCACCCTCTCCCCTTGTGGATTAAATCAAGGATGGGGCATTTAGCTGAAGAACTTAATTAAGTACTTATTTACTAAGTGGTAATAGTATAAGTGGTTATTTAATAAGAGGTTATCGTAGAACTCTACAAGCTTTGTATAAGTTGTTTCAGTATGCTATTATTGAGGAGCTTACTAGACTTGTCCAAACACTTACATAAATGCTTACATCATAAATTAAGCTCAAAATAAGCTATTTCAAGTAGCTTAAGATTATCTCCCCTCCCCTCATTTGAACGAAACAAGGTAAACGATTTTGTATATTGAAAAACAAAACTCAATTTCACCCCTTTTTGCTAACAGGGAATGGTAATCTTATGGCTAACAGCAATGATCCCACAAGCAAGGCCTCCTCCTTGCAATTCTGCAACTGAAAAATGTAAATCTGCAACAACTGTACAAGTGGCAATATTAATTTCTTCACTTGCTCTTATGTCCATTGGAAATGGTGGCCTTCAATGCTCCATGGCATTCGGTGCGGACCAGGTGAATAGAAAAGACAACCCTAATAACCAAAGGGCGCTGGAAATATTCTTCAACTGGTATTATGCTTCCTCGGCTATTTCTGTCATAATTGCATTCACAGGAATAGTTTATATCCAAGATCATCTTGGATGGAAACTTGGTTTTGGTGTCCCAGCAGCACTTATGTTCTTTTCCACTTTCTTTTTCTTCCTTGCTTCTCCGCTTTATGTAAAGAATAAAGCAAATAGCAGCTTGTTTACTGGTTTTGTACGAGGGATCGTTGCGGCTTTTAAGAACAGGAAACTTCGACTACCACCTAAGAACGCAGTTGGAATGTATCATCATATGAAGGACTCTGAATTTGTTGTTCCAACTGATAAACTAAGGTTGAAATCGAACCACTTATTCACATTAGTATTACAGTCCATATTACTACCTCTGATCCTAAATATATGACTCTAGTAGTATTAAATTTGTTATCATATTAGTATTTATTACATGTTACAGAAAAGATTAACATAATTAACCAATTAGGGGTGTGTTGGTAAAATAATAATTAATGCAGTTGAAAAATTGAAACGGCTTCTATAAAAGGGACAAGGAAAAAACATATGAGAGTATGATATTTTGCTTGTTTAATGGATTAATTAATACACTGAACTTGTGGTAATGGTTTGTTTTCTAGGTTTCTGAATAAAGCTTGCTTCATTAGAAGTCCAGAGAAAGATATAGCCTCTGATGGATCAGCCACGGATCCTTGGAGTTTATGCACAACAGATCAAGTAGAAGAATTAAAAGCTATTATCAAAGTTATTCCCTTGTGGTCTACAAGTATACTAATGTCACTCAACATTGGAGGCTCATTTGGATTGCTGCAAGCGAAATCACTGAACAGACACATCACTCGAAACTTTGAAGTTCCAGCCGCTTCTCTTACTGTAATCATGATATTCACAATATTTATATGGATAGCTCTTTATGATCGCGTCGTTATTCCTCTAGCCTCGAAGCTCTATGGAAAACCAGTTAGGATTAGTGCCAAGAACAGAATGGGACTTGGATTGTTTTTCTCTTTCCTCCACTTGGTAACCGCAGCAATCGTCGAGACTATAAGGCGAAGACGAGCAATCGGAGAAGGATATGGTAACGATCCTCACGCAATGTTGAACATGTCTGCAATGTGGCTTTTTCCTCAACTTTGTTTGGGTGGTATAGCTGAAGCATTCAATGTTATAGGCCAAAATGAATTCTACTACACTGAATTTCCCAAGACTATGTCGACCATTGCTTCGTCACTTTTCGGACTTGGAATGGCCGTAGGATACGTGATATCTTCTTTCTTATTCAGCGTTGTCGAAAGGGTAACCTCAAAAGGTGGAAAAGATGGATGGATTTCGGATAATATTAACAAGGGTCGATTCGATAAGTATTATTGGCTTATTGCCACAGTGAGTGGTGTTAATATATTGTATTATCTAGTGTGTAGTTGGGCTTATGGAGCTACTGCTGATATGGAATCAAAGGTAAGTGAAGAAAATGATTCAAATGAGGAAGAGTTACCATTGATTGACTTAAAAAATGAGGGGTCATACGACAAGGATAGATTAGTAAAGAAATCTTGAGAAGCCATAAAATAACTGTACTGCAACTGATAGATATACATTAAAATAAGTTTTGATGCTTGCAAATTGCAATGAACAAGAGTTGTAGCTCCTATAGCACTCTTTTGGTGATAGCTTAAATATATAGATAATGGCTTTTGATAGTTGTTTATATTTTGGCAACTGAAGCATGTGGCTAGGCTTGTATATGTGGAGTGAACATGAGGCAGTGTACAACACAGGATTTGATAAAAAAAAGAAGAAAAAAATAAACAATATAACATAATTATATAAGGATAGCAAAGGGCACCTTATTAGAATAAAAGGGTACAAGGAGTACTCCAACCTACTTAGATTTTAGTTTATAATTAGGGTAGAATTTGGTTCACACAGTGGTAAGAAGTCCAAAATCATGCAATGAAGAAATAAGAAAACAAATTATGAAAGATTGTTTCTATCAAGTGCTCTATCGGTGTTCTAAGTTCATACAATACTAGCAAGTAGCAACACACTCTTTAACACACTAATTTATTGACATAATTACAATTTTCATTTCCATATTTAACTCACTTTTAGTCCCTATTTAGCATTTTCTGAGACTATTTTAAAGACTAAAAATATTCATTTTTTTCTAAAACATTTTCAAAATAGGGACTATTCTTATAAATTTAAATATTATAGAGGAGTAAAATTACCATTAAATTTAATAGGGACTATACTTGAAAGAACACAATTTTGTAGGGACTAAAAGTATATTTAACTATTAGTAAAAAAAGAGTATATTTAACTCTTCAAGAATAAAATTTCCTTCCTAAACAAATGTTCCCTTCAACTCAAAAGATAATATCATAATAATAAATAAACAAATAAAAAGCAAAATTGAATTCCATGATCACGTTTTGACTCGACCATTATGCAAATAACCCTATTTTCTAATATCAATCACCTTAAAAGGGCTTAAACGGTTCTAATGCTTGATTTAATGTGTAGTACACTAGTATCAATTTCTCAAAATTGTGATGCTTGGTGGACAAGCAAATATATATGTTGTTTAATTTAAAAAATATTACAATGAATACATCAAAGATCAGCCTCTACCAAACTCAAACTCAACTCAAAGTGTCATAATCAATTGTTGGGACTTATGACAAGTTCTGAAAAGAACCAAAAAAGTGTACACATGACATCATTAATCTTCCATCATACCATCACTACCTTCAATGTCACTAAGATTATCAAATGCTTCATCTGATAGTTCCCCGTCTTTGCTATCTTTGTCAGTTTCCATGACATCCTCGGATTCTGCTTCACTATCATCCGTGTCCACGTAGATTATTGGCACTGTTTCAACTTCATCTACCTCCTCATCAAGAACCTGTTCCAAAGAAACAATGCACCATAAACACAAGTTGATAATAAACATAATACTAATCATTTGTAGATAGCGGAAAGAAGCTTACCCCGGTGTATAGGATGTCTAAGAAACTTGAGAGTTGGAAGACAGATTTAAAAGTGGAGACTCTAGATTCAATCAACTGCACAACAAATTGATAAAAAAAGGAAAGAATTATTAGTTGGTTGGTGAATACATGATCAATAGTTAAATGGTCGTTTCATAAGCATGTCAGGTGTATTACAAACTCTTCAGGGATTTTGTAGCGCTCCAATTTGTCAAACAATTGAATCAAAATCTTTCTTAAGCACAGCAATAAGATATGAAATGCATATAATTGGTAGTTTAAAATACATAGGTAGAGCAATTGACAAATTAAATGTTAATTGAGTAGAGTTATCATGCAGAACTCACTTGATACAAAGAGTTCAAAACTTTTAAAGAAGATTCCTGGGACATTATTCCACTTGCATGCTGTAGAAGCAGACACTTCAGCCATGGAAGAGCACATGACAAAATTGCACCCCTACAACGAGTAAAACGTTATATATATTAATTCATCCATAATCAAAATTGCACACCTATAAAAGAAAGAAAAAATAACTTGTATATATAAGTCGTTTGCAAAGAAAAAATAACTAGTATATATAAGTCGTTTGCAGTCGATGCAAAATACAAAAGTTTAAAAGTTATTTTAATGGTAGTGCAAGTTTTGATACAGTACATAGAAGGCATAATTACGATTATCTATTCGATTGCTGCTAAAGTTACTGCATATGGATATTGTCTATGTTAATAATAATATGATATCATTTTGTGTTAATAATAATACTCCAAGAACAAAAACATTGATCACCCAATTTCCTGGTTGTTAACAAAGAGCATCATCTCTTTGCTCATGCTTTCTCTACCAAAGTCACTGGACTGCCATTTTTTATTATCCCCTGTTCCCCAACCCATACAAGAAAGAGGGAAAGAGAAAAGAAAGAGATTGAAGATCCACAACTCTGCGCCCGCATGAGTGAAGGGAAATGCTAGTTTCTTTATTTCCAGGCCACTCATGGAATAAATCTATCAAATAAGTTAAATGCTTCAATAAGAACACCAACAGACATACCAAACATACATTATCCAATTATTGTTATTATAATGTATTACCTAGATTCAATAATGGAAATAAGAGAATTAAGAAGTTTGAGGACATTGGATGGGTTCAACTGCGCAACTGACTTTATAATAACCTGCAAAAGGAGTTACATCACATATAAGAGACTGAGAAAGTGGTCAATTTAGCATTCAAATGTAAAAACAGTTCAGTAGACAGGAGAAAAAGATAACCTTCTCATCTTGCGTATACAAGCAATCCAACAGAAGGGCGCGGTCATCAGCATTTAATGCTTGCTTAAGCAAAACATGTACACTGTCTGCACTTGGAGGCTTCAATGAAACAAAAGATTCCTGCTCTTTTTCAGTCGTGGATTTGTTTTCATCCAGTAAATTGAGACTAGCAAGTTTCTCTCCCATTGTTGGTTCACTTGGATCATCATCAAGAAGGACTCCTTCTGCAGTCTCACATTGATCTACATTCAATGCCAGTGCCAAAGTTACTCATCAATAGTACTTCACCAATCACCAATAATTAACATTCAAAAGATAAATAAAGTGGAGTGAGGATGTTAAGGGTTCGATTACCATTCAAAAAAATAACGGAGATGGTCAGACTACTCATCATACCAAAGCAAAGCATATATTTTAACATAAATCAACATGCAAATTGCAAACAATTTTCATAAACAAATTATCTTATTAAAGTTAATCATGAGTTTATGGAAAATAAAATTTCTCAGGCCTTAGCATAAACTTTATGGAAAGATGCTATTTTTACGGTTTCGTTTAATCTTAATAGCATTCAAAATTCTATAGCCTAAAATAACTACTGTGAGTTGAAAAGTGATAGAGACCCATGTGTGAGGGGATTAGGAAAAGGGAATATTATGTAATAAAGAGTATGGTGAGGGAAGTGTGAGATTATGGAAGATTATAGTTTTTTATGGACAGTTGGCACCTTGCCTCTGTAGGAGCTTTGCTATGTGGGCATTAGGATATTCATCCTTTGGCATTTTACCTTTCTTTCACTTTCAGAAATAATGCACTATTTTCCAGTATTTGTGCATTTTAATCCATTTCTTCTATATTATGTAAGATGTGGAATTTCGGGTTCGCAACAAAAAGTTTGACATGCAAAACATACATAAACCAATAGTATAGGCACTTTTCAAAATTCTAGAAAACAAACATTCGGCAGTAAAACAGCAATCTCAATTTGAATGAGAGCAAAAGACCAAGAAAATGGAATCATATAACCTAACCAAAGAAGATGGATAGCTCATGCTAACAAACAATTTAAAATATTATTATAATCCTTACCGGAATCCACCTTCTCAGTTGTGGTTGGAAGATCAGGATCAGACGTTGCTTGTCTTTTCTTAGACTTTTTGCTTTCCTTTTCTACAGCTGCTTCCAGTTCCAAGCCAGATTGGCAGAAATAAGAGTTTAAACATTTAGGAAACTAGTAAAAGGCAAACAAGCTTAAAGCTAACAGTGTAATAAGAGTATCCCAACTAAAAAATTGTGAAATTTTATTGATTTATTCCATATAGAATTTCATGTTTTACCCAAAGAGTTTAAATTGATTAAAACATATGAAAAGGAATGGACAATTTGATTTCATGTTAACTTTATAAATTCTCATAACACCTTTTTCTACCCTTATTTCTCCTATTTATACATATGTTATCCTGTCTAGCTGATTAATGGCTTCTTTAACTGTACCTCGCCCATGTATCTTAACAATGAGCTTATCAACAATCTATGAAAAACAACTCCCACAAGAGCAGAAAAAGTATTTTTTTAAAACATGATCAAATTCAAGATCACCTAATATGTACCTAAAAGAAAGCAAAAAAGAGGGTGGATGAAAAAAATAAACATGTATTTAGTATATCTGACCTTTCTTAGAAGGACTATCATGCTTCTCAATAGAATCAAACTCATCTCCCACATTTAATACCACATCCTCCCCTAAATCACTAATATTTAAGACAGTAAATTGCGGATGATCTACAGAGCCATAAGTCACCAAAGCTTTCATCTGTTTGTCTTCCCCCGTGGATTGAAATCTGGATGCAATTATGGAAGTGCGCCTTTTCTTTGAACTTTCACTATTTTCCGTATGACTTTCAACCTTTTCTGTTGTCAAGGTTATTTTAGTTCGGTGTACTTGATCTTTAGAAGAGGCGTTCAAATTCTTCCATATGTAAGTTCCACCTGAAGACATAACTGCAGAGACGACTAAATCATCTTCATTGCAACCGAGGTGGCAATCGAGAACCAATGGAGTATGCTTAAAGGGTAGGTTTGGACCACTACTCACAGTTCCTAAAATTAAGTCACAACTCCAAACTTGAAGATGTTTACTCTCAGAATCTGATGTAATTATATATTTTGCATCATTGGATATAGAAACACGATGTATATTTCCCTGTTAAGACATAAAAGTAAAATATGATGATGCTTTGAGCTTGTATAGACAAATATTTATGCCCAGAATAGTTAATGATGCTTACCAAATTATTAGGGCACTTCAGAACCTCTTTCTCAGTTTCCCAGCTTACAACTCGTAGTCTAGAGCTGAAAATAGCTAAATATTTTTCATCTGGACAAAAGGTAAAAATGACGGTGTCAACTTCCATGTAAGAAGATTAATTTATATGATGGTCCAAGATCCAAAGTAGATTTAGTACACACCATGTGAGAAAGCCACTGAAGAGATGGACTTTTTTGAGATGCTAAACTCCTTTAGAAGCTCTCCTGTTTCTGAATTAATCTCATATGCCTTCCCACTATGCCCAACAACATAAAGAAGCTGTCCTTTTTTTGCAAATGAAAGTCCACAAATCCCACTGTATGATGATATGGATGAGCAAGAACAATATATTACATACTGATATTAATTATCATCTCATAATAAAGCATAATAATCAACATATGGATGTCACTTGTGATACTGGTAAATAATGTGCCTATTTCAGGCACATCTTTAAATATGGGATGGAATGTACTATATATTCGTTCATACACCATAAACCAAAATGAGTTATACAGAAATTTATTTGAACACTAAGCTAATGTGTTAAATTGGAGAAAGAGTCGGCATAAATGACATCAATATATCTAATTATCAATTAATATATTCTTTGGCTTCTTCAAAAAAATTTATATCTAATCATAATGTAGTAGCGAACATGAAAAACATCCAGTGCAGTTGATTAAACATTGCTTCATTTCATAGGGTAGGGAAAACTCTTAGGTAATGGATAAACATGACTGCATGAATACCCAGACCATTGGTTTAAATTTTTATATTTGGTCCCCCCATGAGATTTTTTCGGACCAACTATAAGTCTTTTAGGTCCAGTGACAAATTTAATACTGTTCATTTCAGTAGCTTTACTTTTTTCAATGTTACAATAATGTTTTGACACTTCAAAAGATAAATGTGTAGAAAATTTTCAATAAAAATAAATAAATTCAAATAACAACTATACCCGGGAATCGGATGACTAGTAGGCCACTTCCTCTCGCCAGTGGAAACATCAATAGCGAGAACTTTTCCATCATCTGTGCAGAGAGCTAATAAGCAAGTTCCCTTATCCTTTTTACGCTAATTACAATATCAAGCAGTCCACAACACAGTGGAGAAAGTAAGAATCAAGCCTTTTAAAACATCAGTGAATAAATTATTCTCCTAAGATTCCATACTACCTTTTTTCCAGTGAAACTGCACGCAATACATGAGTAATGAATATCATCGTCTCCATCTGATGGCTTCCACTCGGCCAACAAATCTCCAGTGTTTGTATTCCAAATCTGAAAAATATACGATGGCTTTTTGTCATCAACATTACAAGAATTATAGAAAAAGTGAAGTCGTAGAATTCAAATATCTAACAAAATTTTATTTGCAACAGCAATGCAAATTGATCATCGGATAGGAATTCCAGTTTTTGACATTCTGTCATTTATAAATTTCGATTGTTATCATTTGAGCTGAATTGGTCTTGATAGCATATATGAATAAGACACTTATCCTAATTCCTAACATCAAATGCAGAAAAGGAGAAATAAGCAATGCTTACTTTGAACGTCGAATTTGAAGACAGAATGGCCACATAATCACCATTAGGTGTGAAAGCTGTAAGAACAGGTTCCTTTAACTTATCTTTCACCATCTCAGTTATCGTTCAAACAACAAAGGTAGCAAAAACACCTAAATCGGAAATTAAACTGTGTCAGTAGGTAAAGATAATCATCATCCGAACCAAGAGGCCAATTGGATCGCTCAATAATAAAATAACAATTACAAAAAAAACTTGTTTCTACTTAATATACATAAACACACTGTGGAAGCTTTACAACGCAGATTCAATGGAAGACTAAAAGGTAAGAAAGACAAAAGATACCTGGAGATGCGAACTGCGAAGGGGTGGTGGACGTGACCGGATGATGGTTACTGACGTGGCGGCGGGAAGAGGGAGAAGAAGGAGGATTCTCTCTCTCTATGGGAAGCAATTGCACGCACGAGAGAGAGTTAGGGATTCTTCTAAAACCCTACACCACTTTTGCGGTTCATTTTCATTTTCTCCGGTTCAACCTGGTTTGTATGGGTTTTTTTTTCTTTTCATCGAACCAAATTATTTTACCAAATTTATATAATATTAAATAAATAATCACATAAAATTGGACTGAGTTGAAGGTGTTAGGATTCAAACCCCGATCATTGTGTCCGACCTAACAATTTTGACATTTATTTGTCAATTGAACTAGGACTTGTGGATATTCCAACATAAAAAAAAATTTCCTTTAATTTTGATGAATTTTTGCTTTAAAATCAATTCAAATTGTATTGTGGACACTCCAAGTCCAACCTAATGATTTTCAAGGTCAATCCACATTCTTTGAATGTAAACTACATGAAATTAACTAAACTTGATGGTATGGACGAATTTTTATCATTTAATGTTATTATTTTTATTTATTTACTGTATTTTCTATTTGAATTAGAATTAGTTTAGATTTGATTTATTAAGATTAATCAAGAATTAGATGATGTTTGGGTTAAAAAATTAGAATTAGTTTAGATTTGATTTATTAAGATTAATTAAGAATTAGATGATGTTTGGGTTAAAATAAATTAGATTAGATTAAATTGATTTCAATTGAATTTAAATTAAGACTAAATTTAATTAGAGAAGAATTGGTAAAATTCTAAATAAAATAATTTAAATACGGGCTTCAATCCTCATTGTAATAACAAATAATTAAGAGTAATTTATATGAAGGGTAAAATTGGAAAAAAATATCTCAAGTGCTTTTTGTAATCATATTATAATAAGAATTCTCCGTGTCAATTATTTATATTTATTTAATCATAAAAAAATTAATTGAAAAGCTCAAAGATAGATAGATATAAAGAACGATTTAATGGTCGAGAGAGCAAACTCAAGCGGAGTAATACATTTGTAATACTTTGGATTTCTCTATTTAATATTCAATAGTATGTATCTGAATGTTGTACATTTTGTAATACATTTGTAATACTTACATTTTTATAATGCTCTTTTTTTTTTTTTTGACGAAAATTTTTATAATGCTCTATTGCTCCTAACATCTGTAATACTTTAAAGAACCTTACATTTTTTTGTGCACATCTGTATCTGAATGTTGTGACATGATAACAATTGAGGAATTGGGCGTGTGGCAAGAATGGGTGTATAGTTTTCAACATATAGTATCATAGCTTCAATTTACGAAAAAATTAAGAATAAATCCTCTTAATTTGAGAAATAACAAAATTGAATTCTTTGTATAGTACTATTGAATGTTTATTCTATGATATGATGATGTAAAGAGAGGTAGAATATAGAGAACAAAAATATTTTGATCTTTATTTCTATAATAGACATCACAAAAAAGTATATCTCATTTTTCTATACCATATATTACTGCATTTAATACACTATATAATTTTATTTTTCACAATCTCTTTCTCACTTTTATCTATCATATAAAAAGCTTAAAATTATCAAAACACATAGGATTTCACTACATTACATATACCTATTTCATAATATCTAAGCTAGTTGCTCATGTCATTCTCCAACGACCTTGTTTTTGTTCCACATATCTTCTACAACATGACTTGGTTGATACCATGTTATTTATAAGGGTCCCTCAAGCCCCAACCTTGAACCAAGCCAATTGGAAACCTCAGCCATCTCTCTAGGAACTGTAAAATGACCAAGTCTGCACAAAATAACAAGACAAAAAATTGAAGTAATTGCTTATCAAATAAATCGTGAATTTAGTCCACAAAATATTACTATTTCTCCAATTTAATTCTTAAGTATATAAAAATAATAAGTAGTCCTTCAAATGTATGACTTTAGTCTCTTTAGTTATGCTATTAAGATGTTAGACATTATGAATTTTTATATACTTTTGAAACTAAAAATGACAGATTTCAATCCTTATTTTATTTAACTTGGCATCAGAGTCTCTCCACGATCTGTTGGGCCGTCTGTTATTAGGTTTCCGCTATCGGCACCCCACTATTTATATTCACGCAAGAAGTCTAACAGTGCTGGGCGTGAGAGGGTGTGTTAAGAAATCTCACATCGATTGCAAAATGACCTGAATGTGTATTTATAAGTGAGGACAATCCTTACCTTATAAGTCCGTTTTGTAAGAATGAATTAGACCTAAAATTCAATTTTAATTACTTAATATATTATTTATTACTTTTATATACTTTCGGACTACATTGGAGATAGAGAGTTATACTAAATAAATGTTTTTTTTCTTTTCTTAAGCTAATTTTGATTCATTCAGTGTTGAGTTAAATTGTACTTAAAAAAGATAATTTACCCATCATAGGATTTGAATGTTATATATTGAAACCCTGCTGAACTCAAAGATTGGGCTGATTTCTCTCCATATTTGTAAGGAACTTCATCATCATCTGAAAAATTAATTTTAGGTGTTAGCTGAAAAAAAACTACTATGTTATATAATAGTATTTAGTTAATAACTAAGCTTATACACAAATAAAAAACCAAATTTCACAACATATTAAGGTATGTATAATAATGTGACATACTAATTCCATGGCTCAGAAAAACTGGCAATGAAGCAGCTCTCCTTCTTGCATCATCTGACATTTCTATCCTGCTTGTTAAGCTCCTACATTTCAACCATTAGAGTTTAGTATGTGACTACATAGACAATCAAATGTTTTTAGAAAATTAGAGAACGATAAATTATTAATTAATTAAATGACACAAATAATTATTTTCTATGTTCGAGAGAATTTGAACTTCGTTCTATAAAATCACAAAGTCTAAGTTTTACCTTGATCCTGGAAGCCAACCACTTAATCCAATAACTGCTTTTAAGTTGATAAGGTAGGGGATACCATTTCCATACCTTCCCATGGCAAAACAAGTTGCAGAGTATAGAGCTGTTGCAGCACCCATACTAAAGCCTCCAATCCCAACTTTCACTACACAAAAGAAAAATCATGTTTTAGTGAAATTCATCAATAGAAGGATATAACGTGGGCGTGGTTTATCGGTGGACCGTCATTATTAATGATGGTTTGCAGGCAAATCACGCTCACTCTAGAATTCACCTATACAAAAAATAAAAAGACGCACAACTATTAAGTATATTTTAGTGAAAAATAATTAATGTTGTTGACAAATAATTATTTAGTTTACTATGAAATAAATACGAAGTTTTCATTATCGTTTAACAATAATTAATTTTCATCGAGAAATATGTAGAACACAAATAGTGGTTTCTTTTCTCTCAACCAAATTTTGTATATACACAAGAGTTAACGACCAAACTAACATTTTGCTTAAAGGACTCGAGACTCTTATCGCTTAAATCAATTTATTATTGGTAATGTAATTTTTTTTTTTAAAAAGATTTAATGTAGTTGATAACTTGAGAATTCCATATTTAAAAACGGATGTAATAATATTTAGCCTTAAAAAGTACCATGAGATGGCTCAGTTGACAACAAATTAGAAATATGTGCCGATGTGGCATCTAAACCCTCCCAATCAACTGGACAATCTTCTGAAAGTTCTCCCATATCAAACCCTGATCATTGTTAAATAAAAGAAAAATAAGGATATAAAAAAATACACCTATATAAGTGTATTTAATAGTTACAGTGCTGATTTAATTAGAAAAAAATAATAGAAAATAAGGAAGGATTAATTAACATTACATGCAGTGCAAGAAAAACCACCAAGTATTGCTACAGAGCGGATAGGAGCAGTTGGACAAATCCATTTTATCTGCATCGTCATATAATTAACACATTATAAGACACATCAAATGTTTGGTACATGGAAATAAATTTATCAAATAATATAGACATAAATTTAGACATATGAAACATTCACACATACGAATATACATGACATTAATACAAAATATCGATAATAATTTGAAATAATGAGAGTGGTTGAATATATCAACCCAATGTTATATTGGTGTCAAACATTGACACGTGACGAACATAAGTCACGCCTTCAATTTCAAGTGTGGAAGCTACATAACTATAGATAAAAAGTTAGAATACAAACTTACATTTGGAAGTGGAAGTGATTCAAGGAGCTGATATGAGCTGGAAAAAAAAACCAAGCTTAAAATTATTTATTATGTTTGTCACATAGATTATTAGACTAAGAGAATATAACAAAAATTAATTAGGAAAACATATTTACTAGATAAAAATCCAAAGATTAAAATGACCAGATTCAATGGTAATTTCTGTGATTATTTTTCTATTCATATAAGTTACTCATTTTTAGTAGTAAAACAAGTTATCACGTGGTCCCTTTAGGCCAGAATCTTGGTATGTACTCTTCCAAATTAAACTTTCCAACTATCAAAATAATAACAACTTTTTCCAACACAATTTATTCCATTTAGAATCTCAGAAGGAATCTCAATATGAAAAACATATATAGCATATATTGGGGAAATAAACAGTTTGGATCCCGAGTTCGAATCCTAATTAAAACAATTTTTATTAGATTTTATTTATTTTTTGACCAAAGTCTGATTTGAATTACGACCTCCTACCTCTAAGAATCGTAGAGTTAAAACCATAAAACAAAACATTACAAGCTTTATCGTCATGAAGAGTATGAAATGCTGCTCTCACTTACCTCATAAAAGTTCCGTTTTGAATATAACCAACAAAAATCTCTCAACTTTGATAGTACAAAATATAATTGAGTAAAAATAAATAAAGTATACTCTAGAAAAGGCCATGCAGCCATACCTCAAACCATTATCACCAAGGCCATGCAGCCAAACTATAGTGGCTTGATGTTTTCCTTTAGGCCTCACTACATGTGTCTTACCAAACTCCAAAGTTCTTCTAGCACTACTACCTTCAAAGGGCATATAAATTATAATGATAGTTGATATTTCAAAACATGGTAAAAAATATAATGGATAAATATACCAATTATTTTTTTTAAAAGGTTAGCGATTGTGACAGTGGTCGTGACATGTAGTCATGGAGTTATGTCTTTCTGACTATATTTGTGACCACATCAACCATATTTTGACTTTAATATTTGACAAAATAGGATTGTAATCGCAATTTAAAACTTGGGAGGTAATCCTTCAAATGGGACAATGAATTTATCATTGATGACACAAAAAAGATGAGTGGATTGTAAAAATGACTTTCCAAACACATTAAATTAAATAAGAAAAAGCTAATACAATGATGAAGGGTATATCAAGAAAACTAACCAGACCCCATTTGATATGCATAGTTCATTTTGTTGCCACAAACTTTTGAAAGCAATCTTTTACCTATTGTGGACAATCAAGTGATATATAGAAAGATATATGTTTTGTTATGAAGAAAATGTAGAATGGTGAAGGCTTTTTATAGCCAAATGAGTAAGGTGGAGTTGGAATAAAGTGCACATGTGTTCATTACTGGACCTAGTCCATACATAGAAAATATATGCAAGAATAAATCTCGACCATTTATTTCAAATCAAATAGATAATATTAGACAATTGGTAAATTAATTTTAAACGATCTCCATTTCTAATTTAGATTGGACGGTCATTTATTTTCGTACATTGTTATGTACGTGTAGTGTTCACATCACACCAGCTATAAGGTGTGCCTAGAACCGCCTAAGAGAAATATAAAAGCATGAAACCTTTTTTGGGAAGAGAGAATCAAAGTAGAGCAAAGCACATTCATCCATTTCTAAGGACTTACACATATAAGAGAGAATCTATGCTTGTGGGCAGTGGCTATAAAATAAAGATAAATAGCAACAACAAATGAAGAATATTACTTAAAACAAGAAAGAATATAAAATCATGCTTGTAAGTATCACACTTGTTTATCAATTTTTGTTTGATTGATTGATGTATACCCATTAACCTAAAACTATATAGTTTATTCATTTCACTTTTTCTTTTCCCCTAGTTTCTAGTTCTAAATAGATAAATAGATAATAATTAAAAGCTCAGTAACCTTGATCTCAAATTAGAAGTGACAAGAAAAGGCAATTAAGCCTTTTATTATAAGTAACATTCCCTCTCACTTGCTTTCTTGTTTGCCACCTGAAGAAAAGTTTTGTTTTGTTTTGTTGTTTATTCATGAAAAACATCACAAGTTCAAAGCACACATAAATTAAACAAGCTCTAAACATATTTAATTTAACTGCAAAATAGCATCCAATAGATTCTTCATTTATTAATATATAGTTGACATTGAGTAGAAAGAAGAAACCTTAATTAAGAAGCACCATGTAATAAACAATGCCATTGTTTACAAAATCTCAATTCTAAATTATTAGCATAGCTTTGCTAGCTTGTCTTTTATGTTAAGCGGAAAATATTTTAGCTAGGATTCATTTGAAAGAGCTTACAACTTATTTGAGTTTATCTTATATAGCTGGTGATGGTGGGTTGGCGGTTGTGCATAGTGCATACCATTTTTAGGTAGTTTTAGCATTGTTTATACTCTTTTTTTTTTTTAAGAAGTTAAATTAGCCAATTCAAATTGACACCGAAGAGAATCAAACATAAGACTTTAAGGAGGAGTATACTGTTAGATTTCAAGTCAATATCACCAGACCACTCAAAGTGAGTTCATCGTTTATACTCCTTAATTTTTGGTTTGGCTATATACATATATTTTTGTTGTATGGTTTCAATGGGTAAGGTTTCTAACTCCCCGTTATTGAGTAAACTATCAAATTAGTCTTCTATTATGTAAAGTATTTTAAAATTGGTCATTGACTTTATGTAGAGTAAACTATTAAATTGTTAAGTTGACCTTATATTTAACCACCCGCGCTAAGTCGCTAACCACAACTCATTCGTTGAGTTCTAGAAATAAATCCATTGCATGAATCTTGAAAAGGGTACGAAATATATACCAAATTGTCAACACCAACAAATTGTCGTTCAATCGATAGTAAGGAGGATTGTCGAAAAAGATGACAGAGTGATTTTGGAGTAAGTTACCAAAGGTGAATCCCATTTCTCTGAATTGTGTTGCCACATTAACATGACGTGTAAATTTCGTAAAGATTTATTAAGATGCATTTGAACGAAGTAAGGATCGGTGTGGTTAAGTCCGTTCAGTATGAAATTGGAAACTTTAATTGACAATGAGGAATAAAAAATTATGGAGTGATTAGAAGTTGTCTCCCTGCACACGATAAACTAAAATTGCGCATATATCTATTGTTTCTCAATGAAATTGTTTATTAATTAGTCACCAAACATTTAATTTGATGTCATATATATTGTTATTCTCCTCTTGCTCATAAAAACCCAAATTCTATTCTGAAATTGAAATTATCCAAAATAAAAAGGGATTCAAATATTTGGTAGATAACAACGTTTTTTTTTTGAACAAGTCAAAATGAAATATATATATATATAAAATAAAACAATTTCTCTAGTACAAGATGTTTTTGTTGATATTAAAAAATTAATAATTTTTCGAAAATTGGAACCGAAGAAAATTACTGGCTGAGTCACGACCAGATCGCTCTCTTTAAGACGTTTCACGCTACTGCTCAAATGGTGCAAAGCAGACAATCAACCGTGCCGCCTCCAGGCTAAAACAACCCAGTTCAAAAACTAACCCGATCGAATACTGCACTGTAACGACCGAAAGGAACACCTTCTTGAATGAAAAGGCTCGCTGGGTTTTCGTCTCTCGTTCTCTTCTTCTTTCTCTGGTGTTGTGTTGTGTTTTGTCACAGTTGATTCTGCTGCTTTAGGTTTGCCTCTGATCTTTAATTCACACGTCTTATTGCTTATTGTTTCTCTAATTGATTCTGCTTCTTTCGATTCGATCTATAATCTGCTTGAGCTAATGGTTAGGTTTTTGTTTCCATTTTCGCTTACTTTTTGCATTTTCGAGATTTTGATTCGATATATAATCTGTTTGTGCTGACGGTTAGGTTTTTGTTTGCATTTTCGCCTAATTTTTGCATTTGCGATATTTTGGTTCGATCTATAATCTGTTTGTGCTAACAGTTAGGTTTTTTGTTTGCATTTTCGCTTAATTGTTGCATTCTTGATTGGATTTAAATCTGTTTTTGCTAATGGTTAGGTTTTTGTTTGCATTTTAGTTTAATTATTGAATATTTGATCTTTTGATTCGATCTTTAATATGGTTTTGCTAACGGTTAGGTTTTTGTTTGCATTTTTGCTTAATTTTTGCTTAAACCATCAGCACAAACAGTTGAAAGATTGAATAAAAAGGCAAAAATTAAGCAAAAATGCAAACAAAAACCTAACCGTTAGCAAAACCAGATTAAAGATCGAATCAAAAGATCAAATATCCAATAATTAAACTAAAATGCAAACAAAAACCTAACCATTAGCAAAAAACAAATTAAAATCCAATCAAGAATGCAAAAATTAAGGTATTCGTGCACTTTTCGTCGGCTCATTCCACCGTACCATATAGCAGCGCTGTTGAATCAATTTTCAAGCTATCCTTTCATTCATATATAATTATCATAAATTTATTAATATATAGTATTATCTTACTCCATACACAAAAACAAAAAACAACTCAAGCTTTATCATAGATGAAGTGCAAACGTGGCATCATATGGAATTGCAGTATCATAGAAGGTTTTTCCTTTGCTATTCTATGGGTTACTTACGCACCCTATGAAATGACCAAAATATTCTTTTGTAGCTTAAGTCACAGATGTAGGAAAAATGAATAATTTTGAAAAATAACGTCTGCTACTTAAATTACGGATGTTATAATTGGTAGGGTATTTTGGGGGTGTCCATAGCACAAGTCACAGACAAGAATATTTTGATCATTTCGTATGGCGCGCCCAAAAATCATAGAATGGCAAAAGTAATAATCTCATAGAATTGCTTCGCTTCATGTTTCTACTAATGGGTATTAATGGGTCGAAGCATGTCACTATTTTGTCAAAAAATTATTGGTATGATTAATTAATCCATCTCCAATTGAAATCTTGGTTTTAAAGACATCATTTGATGGTTTTTTATCTTCTTCTGGTTAAATTTGTTAAGAGACCAATTTGAAACATTTTAAACGTGAGCAAATTGAAATCTAAAATAAATATAAAAATTAAATATGCAATTAAGCCTAAATCATAAATTAATAATTTTATTTTTAATTTAGAATTGTAAGTATTATGAATATTAATCAGAGAAAATATGACAAAATTAATATTTTATTAACTTAAAATATTAGATAATTCACACTTAATTCATTTTCTCTCATTCTCATTAGTTATAGTCATATATTTCAATACAAATAACACAACACCTATATGACTATCAATATGTATTGTAAACAAAACAATATCTCTAATTTTTTTCACATATTAAATATGACAATTTGAATCATACATGTCATGTGAGATTGAATATTATATAGAATTGAAATACAAAGTGGTCGTATATTTTAAACCCTATTGTTTTATTTTATTTTTACGAAATCCCTATTGTATCATGTATTTTTTTTATTACAATATTTATGTATCTATTATTTATCAAAATATTAATTTTAATCCTAGTTTGTTTATTTAAATATCCACAAATTTTAGCTCAACTAATATCTAATAAAACTTGTAATATTTAAATAGAAATTTTGCAATACTATATTATTTTATCAAAATGTAATTATTTATTTGTTTTGTTTCTCACTTGTTTTCATATATTCTTTTTGTATTGTTTTATATTTATTTTTTCGCACATGTGCATAAAAATAAGAGATATTATTAAAACACAAGTGTACTTAAAACTATTATATGGTTGTTCCTGGTGGAACTTTAGGGGGTGTATACTTGCTAGGGTTTGTGATTATGCAATAGTGTTTTATGGTTCAGTTACCTGGCTTTTGAAATGCTTTGGGGTGTGTATTTATAGAGCTTGAGGCAGAGTAGAGAGAACTCCCATGATCTCATGATCCCACGATCCCCATTGAGGGATAGTGGGGGTTATCTTAACGCCACCTCCACTTAACCGCCACTACCACACGTGTTTTTCATGCGATGTTGATCGTGGGAAGGTGATCGTGGGGCACATGGGGTCACATGCATATGCTGGGGTAGCAAATTGGGCCTAGCTGTAGGCGGACTGGATAGTGGTGGATTGGGCCGTTAATCAAATGGGCCTGCATTATTTCGCCCGGTACACAGCCCCCCAAGCACAAGGCTCTGAGGAGGCGTAGTGCTGATAGTTCATTCTGTTGGTTCCGTTCTATTCTTCCGATAAATTATTTCACGATTTACTTAGTGCAGGTAACAATAAAGGAGCTAATGACTCCAATATTTTCTCCTTCCTCGTAGGTTGGGGCGTTTCCGTTTTTCACTCCCTCCTAACCCTTATAAAGGTGATGGCTTACAACTTTATTCTACATCCTCTTCTCATTCATCACTCTTGTCACATGGCTTCTCCCGTGACATCATTAATCTCTACGCTGAGGTCAATGCTTCTCCAGGAACCAGAAGACCTGATGGATGATGACTGCATTCTGTCAAGTGCATCAGTCTGTCGTCGAGTAATAATTCACACTCTAGGTGTCTAGAATGAGTTCGTATACACAAGGATCGTGCCAAAGTATCATTAGCGTTATTTAAGCTCGTTGGTTTTGCATTCGCTTTAGTTTTGGAAAAAGGTTTTAGGAAGCAAAACTATTACCTTCTCAAACATCTGACTACATCCTAATCCTCAAACACATCCTCTTGTAGAGGATTAAAGTGCCCTCCCTCAAAAATTGTATATGCCTTCCAAAAGGCTTCAAAATTCTTAGCATTGAGTAGGATATCTCCATTGGCTTCAGGGAGGACTTCAGGCACATCCGTTCCCTTAGAATTCTTATAAGCCTTACCAAAGGCTTCATGTTAATAAAAAATAAGAGTTAATAGATGCAGTTGGAAAATTAAAAGGAAATGAAAAAATGTTAAAAAAATAACAGAATTAACAATTCAAGAAATTAATACCTTCCCTGGCAATAGCATTGATCAGATCTTCTCTAACCTTGTTAAAATCGGTTGTAGTAGATTAAAAGATCAGTCACACATTCACCATTGTTGGCGTGCAGCAGATCAAAGGAGAGAGAAGAATCATGTTAAAAAATAAGGGTTAGTAAATACAATTGGAAAATTAAAAGGATTCATATATCAAGCATGTACTTATTCAATAAAATAATACCTTCCCTAGCAATAGCATTGATCACATCTACTCTAACCTTCAAAAACAAAAATGCAAAAATTACGCGAAAATGCAAACAAAAACCTAACCATCAGCACAAACAGTTTAAAGATTGAATAAAAAGGCAAAAATTAAGCAAAAATGCAAACAAAAACCTAACCGTTAGCAAAACCAGATTAAAGATCGAATCAAAAGATCAAATATCCAATAATTAAACTAAAATGCAAACAAAAACCTAACCATTAGCAAAGACAGATTAAAATCCAATCAAGAATGCAAAAATTAAGCGAAAATGCAAACAAAAACCTATCCGTTAGCACAAACAGATTATAGATCGAACCAAAATATCGCAAATGCAAAAATTAGGCGAAAATGCAAACAAAAACCTAACCGTAAGCACAAACAAATTATATATCGAATCAAAATCTCAAAAATGCAAAAAGTAAGCGAAAATGGAAACAAAAACCTAACCATTAGCACAAGCAGATTATAGATCGAATCGAAAGAAGCAGAATCAATTAGAGAAACAATAAGCAATAAGACGTGTGAATTAAAGATCAGAGGCAAACCTAAAGCAGCAGAATCAACTGTGACAAAACACAACACAACACCAGAGAAAGAAAAAGAGAACGGGAGAGGAAAACCCAGTGAGCCAAAAGGCGAGTAAATTAAGCGGGAATGATAAAAAATGGTTTATATAAACAATTTTCCAAAATGAAGAATGGGCTTGGGCTGCAGTGTGGCCCAAACCAAGTTTTGCTAAAAGTATATTAGTAATATTATTATTACCAAGTTTTAATTATTATTATTTTATAAAAAATTTGAAAAACCAATTATGAAAAATAAGAAATAAAAAATTCATTTCCAAACTCTCTTAAGAACAAATTAAAAAAATGATTGTGTAAATCAAGTAAAAAAAATAATAATACAAATGCAAACATCATCATTGAACAAAAAAAAAATAGAAATGAAACTGAAACGGTCATCATCATTGAACAAAAAATAAAATATAATAGAAATGGAAGGAAATATTTTTTTGATGAGATAATACAAATGAAAGATCATGTAAACCACTATAGAGATACATAATAGAATTGAACAATCAAATTAAAAGAAAGGAAATGAAGAGGACGAGCAAAAGTAAATAAAAAATAAAAGTTGAATAATTATGTGAAAAAGAATAGGTGTGTCGGTTGAGTAAGTGAGAGTATGAAATTGAGTTATAGATAGGTGTTAACTGTTAAGGGTCTTATTGAGTAAACCACTAAATTGGTCCCTGACTCTGTAACTCGCTCTCAAATTGGTCCCTGACTCTGTTAATATCTCAAATTAGTCCCTGACTTTACCAAACGTTTCTCAAATTAGTCCCTCCATTAACTTCTGTTTGCTAACTCCGTTAACTCTGCTGATGTGGACTGTTAAGTGGTGACATGGACCATGACATCAGCATCTAAATTGCCACGTGTACGATAAATTTTGTTTTTTAATAAACAAAATTATAAGCCACATGTACCATAACTATTGATTGAAAGTGGATAAAAACAGGGACTATTTTGATAAAAATGAAAAAAGATAGGGACTAATTTGAGAGTAAATGCAAAATGTCAGGGACTATTTTGAGAAAAAGTAAATAGTGATAGGATTTAATTAACGGTATGTAAAAAATGTCAAGAACCTGTATTTTTTTGTTTTTCTATTGAAGCAACTATTTTAATCCAATCAAGGAGCATATTGTAATGAAAATTGGAGATATATAAAGGCATTAAGCCACATTCACAATAAGATGCATAAGACATTAAGCCATTCAAATCCAAAATAACAACTATAAGGCATTAATTAAGCCAATAACATCCAAAATAAGATTCAAAAACATTAAGCCATTAACATCCAAAATAAACAGGAGAAACTGTGCAACGACGAAATCCAAGCGATGAAGAATGGAAAGGTTCTGTGAGTGAGAGAGAAATGAAAAGGTTTATGTGAGAGGGAGGGAAAATGGAAGGTTATGTGAGAAGGAGGGAGTGAAACGACACTTATGAACTTTTTGCTTTTACCGTAAAAAAAATATTTGTTTTTTATTATTTCAAATTTTTATTTTTTTTTAATAATAGGTGGCACTTAACAGTCCATGTCACTACTTAACGGTCCACGTCAGCAGAGTTAACATAGTCAGCAAACGGAAGTTAACGGATGGACTAATTTGAGAAACGTTTGAAAGAGTCAGGGACTAATTTGAGATATTGATAGAGTCAGGGACCAATTTGAGAGCGAGTTACAGAGCCAGGGACCAATTTGGTGGTTTACTCGGGTCTTATTTATAGACCTGGTGGTGTTAAGGGTAAATTAGTGAATTACCAAGGCAAATTAATGGCCAAAATCAATTCCAATGTATCGGTTCCAATTCCAAACGTTTTCTATTCTCCTTTTACTATTCATTAAGTATATTTTTTATTTCTTGTTAGTTTTAAGTTTTATTTTCATCTTAAAAAACAAAATCATTTTATGATTACTATTGTTTTATCCATCATTTTATATTTCCTTTTATTTAAAAAAGTTATTTTCACACATTTTTAGTTTTCATTTAAGTTTTTTTACTATACTATTTTTTTTTTGGTATTGCTTTAATTTCGTCTTAGTGGGGAGTTTTTTTTGTCTTGAGGAGTATTGGTACGGTGTTTTGTTTTTTAATCTCGTAGTTGTACGGTTTGTTTTGTTCATATTTATAGATTTGCTTCGATCCAAATTCATTATAAATTCAATGACTTTAGCATCATACACTGTACACTAATTAAAGATACATAAGGTGAGTGTACACTTTCATATTAAAAAAAAGCTTAAATGGGCAAAGCTTTATCAAAGAGAACATATTGGGAATTGAGTACGTTATCCCAATTTGAAAATATGTGTAAACTTGGAAAAAGTTTAAAAATTGCTTGTAACCTATTATTATTTATTATTAATGAAAGATGATGCACGTCTCATTGAACCTATTCTAATATGATGCCAATTACTTAGTTTGGGTTTCATTTATTTCCTTATGCTTAGGATTTATAAGGGCACATGAATGACTAATGTCTAAAAGCATATATAATAAATAGAATTTAGAATATTTAGTTGTCATTTCCGTATTTTTCAATATTCTCATTGTTTGATTATTTCCTAATATCACAAAATAATCAAATCAGTGACATCATATGTGGTCAAATATAACCACGACAGTGGATTGTGGCGCCCGCATGACCAATAAAATGATCTCACAACTAAAAAGAGTTTGTAATTTTTTTATCAAGTAGTTTAGTGATTAATATTTCACTTTTAAAACGAATAAGTGGCAATACCAGTGTCCAAACCTCGATCTTTACATAATATCCTTATAAATTGAGGCATGTTTGCGGGACAAACAAATTTTAAATTTAGTTCAAACAAAATAGAATTTAAAGGGACTAATAATATCATATTAAAAGAAATCACATGCTATCGGTCTGTTCGGATTATTTTGAGTTTATACAACCAAATTATATATAAATAAATTTTTATGTGCTATTATAAGTTTATCAGAGTAATTTATAAAGAAAAAATTATATTAATATAATTTTTGTTAGTAAAAAATTACTTCCTCCGTTCCTTTTTGTTTGTTGTTTGAGAAAAAATAGGTCAAATTAAGAAAGTGTATTTTCGTACTTTATTTTCCTATTATACCCTTTTTTTGGAATATATTGTACTCTAATTTTAAGCCACATGTACCATAACTATTGATTGAAAGTGGATAAAAACAGGGACTATTTTGATAAAAATGAAAAAATATAGGGACTAATTTGAGAGTAAATGCAAAATGTCAGGGACTATTTTGAGAAAAAGTAAATAGTGATAGGACTTAATTAACGGTATGTAAAAAATGTCAAGAACCTGTATTTTTTTGTTTTTCTATTGAAGCAACTATTTTAATCCAATCAAGGAGCATATTGTAATGAAAATTGGAGATATATAAAGGCATTAAGCCACATTCACAATAAGATGCATAAGACATTAAGCCATTCAAATCCAAAATAACAACTATAAGGCATTAATTAAGCCAATAACATCCAAAATAAGATTCAAAAACATTAAGCCATTAACATCCAAAATAAACAGGAGAAACTGTGCAACGACGAAATCCAAGCGATGAAGAATGGAAAGGTTCTGTGAGTGAGAGAGAAATGAAAAGGTTTATGTGAGAGGGAGGGAAAATGGAAGGTTATGTGAGAAGGAGGGAGTGAAACGACACTTATGAACTTTTTGCTTTTACCGTAAAAAAAATATTTGTTTTTTATTATTTCAAATTTTTAGTTTTTTTTAATAATAGGTGGCACTTAACAGTCTATGTCACTACTTAACGGTCCACGTCAGCAGAGTTAACATAGTCAGCAAACGGAAGTTAACGGATGGACTAATTTGAGAAACGTTTGGAAGAGTCAGGGACTAATTTGAGATATTGATAGAGTCAGGGACCAATTTGAGAGCGAGTTACAGAGTCAGGGACCAATTTGGTGGTTTACTCGGGTCTTATTTATAGACCTGGTGGTGTTAAGGGTAAATTAGTGAATTACCTTAATAGCCAAAATCAATTCCAATGTATCGGTTCCAATTCCAAACGTTTTCTATTCTCCTTTTACTATTCATTAAGTATATTTTTTATTTCTTGTTAGTTTTAAGTTTTATTTTCATCTTAAAAAACAAAATCATTTTATGATTACTATTGTTTTATCCATCATTTTATATTTCCTTTTATTTAAAAAAGTTATTTTCACACATTTTTAGTTTTCATTTAAGTTTTTTTACTATACTATTTTTTTTTTGGTATTGCTTTAATTTCGTCTTAGTGGGGAGTTTTTTTTGTCTTGAGGAGTATTGGTACGGTGTTTTGTTTTTTAATCTCGTAGTTGTACGGTTTATTTTGTTCATATTTATAGATTTGCTTCGATCCAAATTCATTATAAATTCAATGACTTTAACATCATACACTGTACACTAATTAAAGATACATAAGGTGAGTGTACACTTTCATATTAAAAAAAAGCTTAAATGGGCAAAGCTTTATCAAAGAGAACATATTGGGAATTGAGTACGTTATCCCAATTTGAAAATATGTGTAAACTTTGAAAAAGTTTAAAAATTGCTTGTAACCTATTATTATTAATGAAAGATGATGCACGTCTCATTGAACCTATTCTAATATGATGCCAATTACTTAATTTGGGTTTCATTTATTTCCTTATGCTTAGGATTTATAAGGGCACATGAATGACTAATGTCTAAAAGCATATATAATAAATAGAATTTAGAATATTTAGTTGTCATTTCCGTATTTTTCAATATTCTCATTGTTTGATTATTTCCTAATATCACAAAATAATCAAATCAGTGACATCATATGTGGTCAAATATAACCACGACAGTGGATTGTGGCGCCCGCATGACCAATAAAATGATCTCACAACTAAAAAGAATTTGTAATTTTTTTATCAAGTAGTTTAGTGATTAATATTTCACTTTTAAAACGAATAAGTGGCAATACCAGTGTCCAAACCTCGATCTTTACATAATATCCTTATAAATTGAGGCATGTTTGCGGGACAAACAAATTTTAAATTTAGTTCAAACAAAATAGAGTTTAAAGGGACTAATAATATCATATTAAAAGAAATCACATGCTATCGGTCTGTTCGGATTATTTTGAGTTTATACAACTAAATTATGTATAAATAAATTTTTATGTGCTATTATAAGTTTATCAGAGTAATTTATAAAGAAAAAATTATATTAATATAATTTTTGTTAGTAAAAAATTACTTCCTCCGTTCCTTTTTGTTTGTTGTTTGAGAAAAAATAGGCCAAATTAAGAAAGTGTATTTTCGTACTTTATTTTCCTATTATACCCTTTTTTTGGAATATATTATACTCTAATTTTAAGCCACATGTACCATAACTATTGATTGAAAGTGGATAAAAACAGGGACTATTTTGATAAAAATGAAAAAAGATAGGGACTAATTTGAGAGTAAATGCAAAATGTCAGGGACTATTTTGAGAAAAAGTAAATAGTGATAGGACTTAATTAACGGTATGTAAAAAATGTCAAGAACCTGTATTTTTTTGTTTTTCTATTGAAGCAACTATTTTAATCCAATCAAGGAGCATATTGTAATGAAAATTGGAGATATATAAAGGCATTAAGCCACATTCACAATAAGATGCATAAGACATTAAGCCATTCAAATCCAAAATAACAACTATAAGGCATTAATTAAGCCAATAACATCCAAAATAAGATTCAAAAACATTAAGCCATTAACATCCAAAATAAACAGGAGAAACTGTGCAACGACGAAATCCAAGCGATGAAGAATGGAAAGGTTCTGTGAGTGAGAGAGAAATGAAAAGGTTTATGTGAGAGGGAGGGAAAATGGAAGGTTATGTGAGAAGGAGGGAGTGAAACGACACTTATGAACTTTTTGCTTTTACCGTAAAAAAAATATTTGTTTTTTATTATTTCAAATTTTTATTTTTTTTTAATAATAGGTGGCACTTAACAGTCCATGTCACTACTTAACGGTCCACGTCAGCAGAGTTAACATAGTCAGCAAACAGAAGTTAACGGATGGACTAATTTGAGAAACGTTTGGAAGAGTCAGGGACTAATTTGAGATATTGATAGAGTCAGGGACCAATTTGAGAGCGAGTTACAGAGTCAGGGACCAATTTGGTGGTTTACTCGGGTCTTATTTATAGACCTGGTGGTGTTAAGGGTAAATTAGTGAATTACCTTAATAGCCAAAATCAATTCCAATGTATCGGTTCCAATTCCAAACGTTTTCTATTCTCCTTTTACTATTCATTAAGTATATTTTTTATTTCTTGTTAGTTTTAAGTTTTATTTTCATCTTAAAAAACAAAATCATTTTATGATTACTATTGTTTTATCCATCATTTTATATTTCCTTTTATTTAAAAAAGTTATTTTCACACATTTTTAGTTTTCATTTAAGTTTTTTTACTATACTATTTTTTTTTTGGTATTGCTTTAATTTCGTCTTAGTGGGGAGTTTTTTTTGTCTTGAGGAGTATTGGTACGGTGTTTTGTTTTTTAATCTCGTAGTTGTACGGTTTGTTTTGTTCATATTTATAGATTTGCTTCGATCCAAATTCATTATAAATTCAATGACTTTAGCATCATACACTGTACACTAATTAAAGATACATAAGGTGAGTGTACACTTTCATATTAAAAAAAAGCTTAAATGGGCAAAGCTTTATCAAAGAGAACATATTGGGAATTGAGTACGTTATCCCAATTTGAAAATATGTGTAAACTTGGAAAAAGTTTAAAAATTGCTTGTAACCTATTATTATTTATTATTAATGAAAGATGATGCACGTCTCATTGAACCTATTCTAATATGATGCCAATTACTTAGTTTGGGTTTCATTTATTTCCTTATGCTTAGGATTTATTAGGGCACATGAATGACTAATGTCTAAAAGCATATATAATAAATAGAATTTAGAATATTTAGTTGTCATTTCCGTATTTTTCAATATTCTCATTGTTTGATTATTTCCTAATATCACAAAATAATCAAATCAGTGACATCATATGTGGTCAAATATAACCACGACAGTGGATTGTGGCGCCCGCATGACCAATAAAATGATCTCACAACTAAAAAGAATTTGTAATTTTTTTATCAAGTAGTTTAGTGATTAATATTTCACTTTTAAAACGAATAAGTGGCAATACCAGTGTCCAAACCTCGATCTTTACATAATATCCTTATAAATTGAGGCATGTTTGCGGGACAAACAAATTTTAAATTTAGTTCAAACAAAATAGAGTTTAAAGGGACTAATAATATCATATTAAAAGAAATCACATGCTATCAGTCTGTTCGGATTATTTTGAGTTTATACAACTAAATTATATATAAATAAATTTTTATGTGCTATTATAAGTTTATCAGAGTAATTTATAAAGAAAAAATTATATTAATATAATTTTTGTTAGTAAAAAATTACTTCCTCCGTTCCTTTTTGTTTGTTGTTTGAGAAAAAATAGGCCAAATTAAGAAAGTGTATTTTCGTACTTTATTTTCCTATTATACCATTTTTTTGGAATATATTATACTCTAATTTTAATCCACCAAATAATTCCTATTTTTTTGCACACACTTTCTCTTTTCAAAAAATTAAAACACCAAAAATTAGGAAGGAGTTTATAAAAAAAATACAATAAAATGATTATATGAAGGAGTTTGGTAAAAAAAAAATATAAAATTTAGTCAATAAAAAAAATTAAGAAGGAGGGTATAATAGACAATATATAACCTCAAATTATCAAAACAACAAACAATTTGAAACAAATTTGTTTTTCTAAAACAACAAACAAAAAGGAAAGAGGGAGTAAAAATTTACATAAAAATTTATTTAATTATTTTTCATAAGCTAGAAGTAAATAAATCCAAACAGTATGTATAAGCTAAAACAACGTTTGAGGTTCATGTTTATTGGAAGGGCCTTTGCTGATATAAAAAACAACTCAATTGGCCAAAATATTTGTAACTGAGCTCAAAATCTGAGCTTGGTGAAGTTGTTGACCCTTTAGGAATGACAGAGAATTGGAACCACACAGCTCTTCTTGTAATCGACATGCAGGTAGTTGTAATTTGTTAATATGTTCTGCCTCTTTCCTTAGGATTTTTTTTTGGAGAAATTAAGGATTTTTGTATCTGGGTTTGTTTGCAGAAAGATTTTATAGAAGATGGTAGTCCTATGCTAGTAAAAGGAGGAAAAAATATTATCCCAAATGTTATTAAGGCTGTGGAAGTTGCTAGACAACGTGGAATTCTCATTGTTTGGGTAATCAATAACTAATTCAGTTTAGTAGTATATGTTAATTAACATCATTTAGGTTGAAAATTGTAGTTAATTATGTTGAATTAACCACAATTTTGCATGTGATTAACTAGGTGTCGCAGTGGACAGCGGTGTAGGAAAAAATGGGCGTCTTAATATCATTACTCATAAAATTAGTATTATTCTAATTTCTATGTGGCACCGACACATCAGATTGAAAGGCATGTCTGAGTGTCTGACATGTATCGGTGTCTTGTGGTTAGTTACGAGTGTCTGACATGTATCGGTGTCTTGTGGCTAGTTACAACTACTTCCATTTTATCAAATTATTTTTAAGTGTCTGCATGTGGCTTAATGGCTTTAGTGTCGTGTTCAGTGTCGGTGCTCATAGGTACTATCAATCATTGATCAATCAAGGTTTGATATTAGAGTCTAAAGTGATTAACAAACCATTAGTCATTTGAAATATTAACTTTGATTTCCTCACTTTAATCACTGCTCAATTCAGAGGAGCCAAATTCAATATTAATGGTATGATAGTTGTTGTGAGTATTCAAATTTTATGTAAATATTCTGCTAACAATGGTGTTTGGAAAATAGAGTAATGATATTATTTCTGTATATGATTTAAGCTTGATTTATCCACCTGTTTGTTTATTTTATTGTTCATAACATTTTTTCTATGCATGTATGTATCTCTAGATTCAAGCACTTATTTGTAAAAGTTTTAGTTTCAAGAAATTGAGTTCATTGTTTTATACTATTAAGAGGTGTCTTGTGTACATCTATAAATACATATGTATTAGTTCATCACAAAATAAGTCAACAAGTCATGAAATCGAAACAAGTGAGAGTTCTAAAGAAAGTTTAACTGTTCTCCCTTTTCTATCTAACTATTTTATTTCATCAAAAAGGCGCCAATTGTCGTTGACTGCATCAATTGACGACACAACCACATCAGGACATGATTGTAGAACTCATCAGTTGCAAAGATTCAACAAAATAGTTCTTTTTGCTGAATTATGTTTCTCTCAAATTGTTTCAGGTAGTACGCGAACACGATCCCTTAGGGAGAGACGTTGAACTCTTTCGTCGACATCTATATACATCGGAGAAAGTTGGTCCAACCTCTAAAGGAAGTGAAGGTGCAGAATTAGTTGACGGACTCGTCATTCGAGAAGGGGATTATAAACTTGTGAAGACAAGGTTTAGTGCATTTTTTTCTACACACCTTCATTCATTCCTTCAAGGAGCAGGAATCAATAGTCTAGTGGTCACTGGTGAGTAAAACAGTTCTAACGCATAATATGAGCTTACAATTTTATGTTTATGCATGTTTGAATTAAGTATTTAAGTTGTTTATCCAAAAAGTATATAACTTTATTTGTAGGTGTTCAAACTCCGAACTGTATCCGGCAAACTGTCTTTGATGCTGTAGCACTGGACTATCAATCTGTTACTGTTCTCGTTGATGCTACAGCAGCAGCCACACCTGATATTCATATTGGTATGTATTATCAATTTCATGAAATTCTCGTTGGAACTTTATTCGGATAATCATCTAAATAAGACTCTCTGCTGTAGTTGTTATAGTAACTTAGTAAGTAATGCTTATAAGCTCTACAAGTTCTTATATTTCTTTAACTTTTGTGTTGTCTCTTATGATCTTTGTAAAGTTGTGTTACCATTAGTTTGGCATATGATTGCTAGAGTTTGGCCATTATATAAGTCATACTAGTATTAGAAGTGTTGAGAATCCCGTATTGGATAATGCTACAACATGAATGGTGATCCTCGCTCTTATTAGCTGGTTTTGTATGGTTAAGTTAGGTATAAACTAAATTCTAAGCAAGTATCAAATTCTATTATAAATCCGGATCATCTGTTATTGGGCAACCTGACCTAGGTCATGCTCTAGATGTATAGTTTTGGGGTGTATCGAAAGTCCCACATTAGATCGACCACTCATGATTGAGTCACCTGTGTCATGCTCTAGATGTCTTAGTCCTAGGTGTGAGAAAGTGCATTGAGAGTTCCACATTAGATAGTATGATATGGCTTGTATATTGGTTATAAGTGGGAGGGAATCCTTATATTATAAGTCGGTTTTGTAGGATTTATTTATGTTCAACCCAAATCCTCATCTTGTCACACAAGTGTGTTGATATGTTTGAAGAGTTTATGACAATATTATTGTAAAGAGCAAAAACAAAATTTCTTGCTAAGTTTTCTCCTTACTCCTGAATTTACATGGTTGCAATGGCAACTTAAACGATGCTGTCGTACACTGCACTTCTTTAAATCCAATTCTTTTGTGTCTCTGTTCCGATACTCTAGATTCCCTCAAGGCAAGTAGATTTTGTTGCTTTTAGAAACTAATTTTATGATCAAAGTTTATTAGATTCTCATTCATGATGACTGATATTTGGGTGGTTTCAGCCAATGTGTTTGACATGAAAAATATTGGAGTTGCAACCCCAACATTACAAGAATGGAGCGAATCCAAAGCTTGATCTGTATAGACCATACATTATGCAACTTTGTGCACCATGCGGTGTTCAATTTCAAGACTCAGAGGCGTTGTTGGTATCTTTTAGATAGCTGTTGTATGATGAGTTACTTGTGTCCGTGCTCCATAGGCTGTCACGCCGTGAAATAATAATGTATTATTTGGAAGTTAAATTAGCCTTTTATTGGCAAAACTTTCTTTCACATGATATATCCTTTTAGATATATTAAGAGTAATGGGGACTATTCTGTTAAAAGTGCTTACCGTATTTGAATTAATGAGTTATGAGTTACTTGACACTTCCCACTTACCCTATTTGGCAGCATTCTCCTCTTTACTCTATGGTTACGGATGATAGAAGAAACCACTATTTCTTTTCAGAATTTCTGGGAAATGGGCTCACAAATAATTTGGTGGTCTGCGACTCTGCGTCCCGGTAAAAATAATTGAGTAAACAATTATTCCATCTAAGATTTAAATTCAATCACTTGATTATTAAAATTAAAATAGAATTTGTTACCACACAATTGAGCTCTTTAAGTACCAATGCATACAATAAGTACTAATGCTTATTTAAGAAGCGGTACTTATTAAGTACTCAATTGTATTTTGCTACAATGGAGTACCTATTACCATGGAAGATGGTCTAAGTTGGGTTCATAAAACCACAACACGTGAAAAATGGTAACAAATTATGGTAGGAAGAATGCTGCCTACTGTGATCTGTATTCGCTTACGTATGAGGCGTGCCAGTGTCTATTCTCATTGGCTTCTACTTGTCTTTTACTGGCTTATTCGGTATTTGTCTATTCTCATTGGCTTCTACTTGTCTTTTACCGGCTTATTCGGTATTTGTAACCAGCTTCATAATTGAACTCACCAACCTTTATGTGGTACCAACAAAAATTGGACCCTATCCTACTACATAATACACAGCCCAACTGGCCAAAATCTTTGTAACTTTGATCTTTTAAGAATGACAGAGAATTGGAATCAGACAGCTCTTTTAGTAATAGACATACAGGTAGTTGTTAGTTAATATGCTGTGTATCTTTCCTTAGGATGTTTTATTGTTTTGGAGAAACTAAGGATTCTGTATCTGGGTTTGTATGCAGAAAGATTTTATAGATGATGAGAGTCCTATACGACTAAAAGGAGGAAAAGATATTGTCCCAAATGTCATCATGGCTGTTGAACTTGCTAGACAACGTGGAATTCTCATTGTTTGGGTAATCAATATTAATAATAACAATAATAAACATATTTTTCATTTATATTAATATTAAATATATTTTCATTTCACCATATACTAATACTAAATATATTTTTCATTTATTTCAGGTAGTACGCGAACACAATTCCTTAGGAAGAGATATTGAACTCTTTCGTCGACATCTATATACATCAGGGAATGTCGGTCCAGCAACGAAAGGAAGCGAATGCGCAGAGTTAGTTGATGGTCTCGTCATTAAAGAAGGAGATTATAAACTTGTGAAGACAAGGTTTAGTGCATTCTTTTCTACACACCTTCATTCAGTCCTTCAAGGAGCAGGAATCAATAGTCTAGTGGTCACCGGTGAATAATTTGACTTTATTTTATCTTTTGTTATAGAAATAACTTATATATAAGCACGTTAATAAACGTTTATCCTACAAGTGTTTAATTAAGTTCTTTATCCAAACACTATATATAACTTTATTTTGTAGGTGTTCAAACTCCCTACTGTATCCGGCAAACTGTCTTTGATGCTGTATCATTGGACTATCAACATGTGACTGTTCTTGTTGATGCCACAGCAGCAGCAACACCTGATATTCATCTTGGTATGTATTATCAATTTCTTGAAAGTCTTGCAATTTGATGGAACTTTATTTGGATAATCATCTAAAAATGACTTTTTGTTATAGATGTTATAGTAAGTAATGGTTAAAGAGTGGTGTGTTAATGTCTTGGATGGTTATTAGATACTATTATTAAAAAAATTATTAATAAATGATGTGTACACGTGAGACCCACTTAAGTACGTAAAAATAGGTATTTTTGTCGTCGATGATTTAAATTCTACAAATTCTGCTGTTGGTTTAAATTTTGTGTTGTCTTTAATATAGAGTATGTATTAGTTCCTAAAAAGATATTCACTTATATATGTATGAAAAAAAGAAGAAAAGATATTCACTTATATGTCCAAAAAATTAATATCCACGATCTATGTGAAATTGCATTACAACTAATTTGACATATGATTATGCCACTTGGGGTCATGTTTCGGATTTTTAGTACTAGGCGAGAGTGTATTAAGATTTAAGAGTTCACATTAGATAGTGTTATCAGTTATGGCCAAGTTTTTATGGTTGCGCTGACAACTTATATTTGGACTTTTTAAAATCAAATTCTTTTGTGTCTAGGCTCTCTTTGGTAAATCAAATAAATTAGCTTTTAGCTTATAAGCTAAAAGCTCTGTTTGGTAACAGTTTTTAGAAAAAAGTTTATAACTTATTTTACTAGCTTATAGCTTATTTTTCAAATGCTATTTCAAGTAGCTTATGAGCTTCTAGCTTATTATTTTTTCTTCCAATTTTACCCCTGTCATCTTACTTGAAAAAATTAAATATTAATTAAACATATCTTTTTTATGTCATTTCATACTTATAAGCTAGTTCAACCGCTAATTTTACCAAACACTACAAATTCAATCAGCTAACTTATAAGCTATCTGCTATAAGCTAGCTTATCAGCTATCCGCTATTTTTTTTACCAAACATGTTGCGATACTCTAGATTAGATTTTGTTGCTTTTGAATATAATCTTATAATATAATCAAAGTTTGTTTGACTCTAACGATGAGCAATAATTGGGTGGTTTCAGCCAATGTGTTTGACATGACAACTATTGGAGTTGCAACCCCAACATTACAAGAATGGAGCGAATCCAAAGTTTGATCTTTATGGACCATGCATTATGCAACTTTGTGTACCATGTTGTGTTCAATTTCAGGATCATAGGCGTTGATATATTTTGGATGTCTGTAAAACTGTAATGTGAAATAAAATTATGTATCCTATTATATATATGCTACTTGGTTGCCACCGTAAAATAAAGTGTTATTTGCACATCAACATACATTAACTGTATTATTATCTTCATATCTCTAAAATAGGATACATTAAGATGTTCAAGGAATTTTAAACATGATACAAGCAGTTAAAGAAACAACACTTAACTAATCGCAGTAATTTTCTCCTTTATTTTTCATTTGACTCCCAGGCCAGTTAAAAAAATACAACCTTACTAGTTTCAATTAATTATTTCATAACGCACAAAATATTATTATTTGACAGAATCAAAATGGTTCATGCAAATGAGCATCCTATTTTAAAATAATCACAGAAACATTTTATGTCAGAAATTGCAACACCATAGGAAGTAACATAAAAAACAAACATCGGCCTCATGATTTAGAAAGGCCAGAATGTATGCTAAACAAAACAGTGTCCTCATCTTTCCAGAATTTATTCTAGAAATACAATTGAAGGATGCAATTAGTGATGATGATCATCGCCGTGTCCATAAGGTGGTCCACCAGGTCCTACCACTTCGAGCTGTTCCACAAATAAAGAGATTCATAGTTAGCATCATATTGTAAATAGCCATTTGATTATCCAAAAATGCTCCAAATAGTTGACCAGAACTTAATTAAAGTTTGTTCTGACCGTCATAAATCATTCATGAAAAATTGAACACATACAACAGTTTAAACAAAACTATGAACTCTCACTATTTAGATTCTCTATCAATTCCTTTGCAGCCACTTCAATAGTACTGGCTACAAAGTACCTCCAATGCAGGCATACACTCACTGTATGGTGTTTCCAAACCAGCCACCAGTTATAGTAGATGCATTCAAGCATTGATGACAATAGCAAAAATAAGTGCATATATCTTGCCATAAGGCATTCAACTTCACACCTATCTAAACTTACACTAAATGATTATAAACTAAACTCACCAAAAAATACTGCAATAACAGTAAAAAAATTACTAAACCCCATTATCAACTTACCACAAAATACTGTGCACACACGGGACATTCGTGAGGTTTGTCTTTCTCCAGCCAAAACCAGACAACATCATGTTCATCCTCTGCAATCAAAACAAGTTGTTCAACTCCTCAATGCCATAACCAAAATTCTAGCATTTCATTTCCTCCAGAAGAAGTTTGCACTCAACAATACATTAAGAGAAACAAAGAATACTCTGAAACTCACCGCCTTCACCACCTGGGCATCCAACTATCCTTTTATCATAGTAGGATTTGACAACAGCAGGTGCTTCCTATGAAATGAACCAAAACAAACATTTAAAGTAAATCGATGAAACATTCAAAACCATTATCTGCTAATATTACGACAATGAAAATCTGAACGAACCATTTGTTGGAGAGAGAAAGAAACATAATTACTAAGATAAACATATATAATAGCTCTTTTGGTCAAGAAAAAAAAATGGAAATGTTAGGAAGCTTAGGTATTCCATTTTGGTAGGATAAAGGATAATAAAAGGATAATAAAAAGGTTTAGACAAGCTCAAAACCAATGACATGGCATAAATGCATTGGATCCTTGTTACGAGAGGTGAGGCACCTTGATTGGTTTTCCAGCCTAGCACTTATTCTTTATATTCACAATCATACATGGTGAGATAATCAAACATGAAACATGGCAGTTTGAAGCATAGGGATAATTTTTAAAATTGTAAAGTTTTATTACATTTTATAGGGATAACGTTATGTCTGGCAAGCTTCTAAAGAGAATCATAATGTTATTATTAAATTCAAAACTTTTGTGTGTCTGTGTGTATTTCCATTTTGTTGGATACTTAGATTCCATCAATTCGATCAAACAAATTAGTAATTGGGTTAGTGACATAACAGTTATCAGTTGTTCAAAAGTAGCTAACTGAATTTAGGAAAAATCATTATACTCAAAACATAAATGATGAAATATGTGTATCAAGCTTTCAAGCTATAAAACATAAATAGATATATTGATCTTATAAATATGTTAACGTTTTGAAATTTCAATTAAGGGTGGATCAAAATAGAAATGTATACTGGGACCACAGTCCAAATAAGTGAAAAATGTAGAAACCAATAATTTAATGTGAAGAACTAAGAACCAAAACCCAAAAGAGTGATACTATAGGGGACAAATATTTCAAAATAAATAATGGAGACTGTGATTTGATGAAAACCAAGGAATAGGATTATGATTATCATTTAGTGAACCTAATGGTTAGTAGTATCAACAGCTTTTGAATGCTCTGGCCTCCAATATGTAATTTGCACTTTAAGCAGCAGAAATACTTGGTGCTTTTAACAATCAAGACTTCCATATATTGGGTTCACACTAAAAATCTTGGACATAGAAACATATAATCATTTTTGGATAAGTAACTTTCAAACATTAACCAGGAATTATAAAAGGAAACAACACATTACAAGTTTTCCTTTCAAAAGAAAAAATATATCAACTATTGCACATTGATAAAACCAGAAGAGATGAAATATATTTAAACCAATAGAAGAACAAACAAGTGTTGAAAAGGAAGTGGCAAAGAGAGTGTTTGTCGTACTTCTCTTTGTTCTCGACATGAACATCATTCATTAAAAAAAATACATTTAAAGAAAAAGAGTTCTGATTCTAACACTCAATGCTATGTGATTCTTTTAATTCCCTCTCACATAACATAAATTATCTATGTAGCACTAACACTTCATATTGAAGGCTTGTCTACCAACACATGTAGTTACTTTCAACCACTTCCATTATCTCAGATTATTACTAGTGTGTCCTGCCAGTGTCGTGTCATGTCTGTTGAATGAGCTTTATAGGAAATTACACATGTAACATGACCATAAATACAACTATAAAAGATAAACAAAAAAACACTAACCTTGGTGCCGAAAGGACCTTCAGGATGGTCGATTTCAAGAATATTCCTACCCTAGCAAAAACAATCATACATGTTAAAACAAAAACATTATCGGCATTCAACTGCAAAAAGCACTAACTGTCCAGCAAAATTCTCAGCCTTTATACAAAAGATAAAACTCTTCAATCAAGAGTTCTTTCTTCAGTATTTTATTATAAGCTTTCTAATGAACACAAATAAAACTGATTATAAAAGAAAACGAGGGAACGCCCATTTTTTGCCATAAGAAAACATGAAGTGCTTGTTTGGATTCATTTTTGGAGAGCCAAAAGTAATTCTAAAAACTTAAATTGATTCCAGTGTGTTTTGAGATTCTTTATTAGAATTGATTTTGCCTCTAAAATTAATTCTAACTTGAAGCTAAGCCAATGTTCGGAATTGTAACACACATACATGATGAAGCAAGACTACATTACATCCTAAAAGTCGAGTTAAAGTGCCACTGTGATGTGATTGTTCAATTGCAAATGCCAAACCAAACAAGTACTAAAATTTGTAGCTTTTGACTCCAAACGTAATTTTTATACTCAAGTTTACTTTTCAACTCACTTTCACATGAACATATCAAACTTAACTCACTTTTAACTTAAATCAATTTTACAAAATTAAATGTGTTTGGTTTTGTGGTGTCTGTCAATATTGATTTTAAATGAATTGATTCTTGCTAAAGTGAGTTGAAGGTAAAGTAATTTATGTTTGAATTCATTCATGTAAAAGTGAGTAAACAAATAAATTTAAGTCTAAAAATCAATTCTAGAATAAAAAACTCCAAATTCTAGCTTCAAGTTATAATCAATTGCGTAGACAAAATCAATTCTACTCAAGTGCAATCAAACATGTCAAAATTAATTCTAAACCTCTAGAATCAATTTTGACTCCTCCAAAAGTGGAACCAAAATTCAATCATAATTCATTTTACCTTGTAGCTATAATCAATTTTACAAAATTAATCAATCAAAATCAAATTTCACCACAATAGAACCAAACACACACACAAGAGAGAGAGAGAGAGAGAGAGAGAGAGAGACCTCAAGGTCAGCCTGAATTTCCTCACGCTCATGACCAGTAGCAATTGGCACTACATCCTCAACCTTCTTTTTGATTGCACTACCGCCATCTGAATAAAGAAAGTTCGCGCAGTGTGAAATAATGATAAAAAAAATGACAAAAACAACGACGAAATGTAGAAAGGTAGCACAGTGTGGAATGTAGAGAGAGAGTACCGGATTGAGAAGTGAATTGGCGGGAGAATAGAGAAACAGCGACGGCGGGGGAACGAGATCGGAGTGAAGAAGAAGAAGAAGTTAGGGTTTTGAGTTGTGAAGAGATGAGTCTTCGCAACATGATTGATTGATGTGTTTTGTTATGATCTCAGGTCACGCCCCGTTCTCTTTCGTTCTCTGAATTTCGATGATTTAAGAGAAAAGTGGAAAACAGAGAGAAGAGTGAAAGAGAGAGGTAGAAATGAAAGAATCACAGTGATATGGTGAGAAGAATAAGAAAGAAGACGGAAATGGTGGTAGTGACAAACAAGGGAATTCACTTTCACACGTGAGAGAGACTACCACGTGCCACTCAACTATGCCAATAATATGCCAAATTTTAAATATAAAATAAATTTGAATTAAATATATTTTTCGTTGCTAGCAAATAGTATTACACAACTTACTAAAGTAGTTAATTTTATTGATGATGTTCTAAAATTTAGAGGTTGTTTGTTATAGTTTATTTTAGAAAGAATTACTTTTTTTATAAAAATAATTTTTTTAAAAAAATATTGTATCTGTTTGTTACAGATTTTTTAAATAATCATAATCTAAAAATGAGAAGCTGTTAAGAGTAGCTTTTCAAATAATAGATTTTTTTTCAGAGGAGAGAGAAAACAAGTGTGGTTATTTATTACTAAGAAAATCACTTTTGCATATTGTATCCAAACAAGCAAAAAATTATTTTATTAAAAAAAGTGATTTTTATTACAATAAATAAACACATAAAAAATTCTATTTTTCTATAAAATCTCTAAAAAGTAATCTCTAAATTATTTAACATCAAAATCACTAATTTTTTAATCTGTAACAAACAAACCCTTATAATTCATTGATGGTTTGAAAAAGTAAATTACAGTAATTAGAAGAAATTATTAATATAATAGTTATTTTTTACAAGAATAATAGGAAAATATTTAGAAGTGTAATAAAAAACACTTATTGCAATTTTAATTGTATATACGTTTGATTCACAAAGAGAATAGAAGTATGTTGAAATTAAATTATTATTTTATCCTTACTATCTTACAAAAATATCATAATTTTCGATCTTGACGATCCATCTAACCTAATAAAATATTTCTAAAATTAAACTCTACATAAACATTAAAAATTATATATATACAATAAATGTATGCTGGTTTTAGGATATAGATCCCTTAAGGTCGTATTATCTTACATTTCATATATTTAGACAAAATTTAAGGATATTTTTGTCTTTACATGACACATGTTGTATTTAGATATGCAATATTTTCTCTTAGTTAATCTTTACTTGAATATTTAGGAAGATCACCCGTAGAGAATTCAAATCCCTGATTTTCAAAAGGGAGAGAGAAAAAGTTGATGGTTTTCAAAATTCAACTAGTGGTTTTTTAGTGAAATCAATTGATTAGTACTATTTTCAATAAAAGAAAGAAGCTAAAGTTGTAGTAAATAGTACTAGTGAAATTTTCTACTAGCCTTCTGCGTCGTTCCACTCATGGGTCGGTTTGGGTATCCGTGGATGGGAAAATATAAACCGAACCCGCCCACTAGTGTCCGCAAAAACCTGTTTTTTAAAAAACTTTTGGGTCCCGTTTTACCAATTGAACCCAACCCGTTCCGGGTTTTACACTTCAGGTTACTCAGATTGGGCCGGTTTCGGGTTTTCGTCCACCCTAAGTGGACCCTGCCAAGAAGACTGGTAGGTTATTTTTGTGTTTTAAATCACCGTTTTCTTGGTCTTTTTCTCACACATGGTGTCACAACAATAGTTTATAAAAGAGAAATATATTAAACTCCCTAAATCACAATATGATTAACCTTATATGACAGCAGCAGCTAGAAGCTAGTAAAGGTCTCAAGTTACCTCCTTCAAGTCTATGATACTAATATGCTCGTCTGATATACAACATGTCATCATGAAAATGTAAATCAATATTCCAAACTATAAACTAGAACTCACACCATGACAGTTGAAAAAACCAGTTAAGTTTTCTCTCAGCCAATTAACAGTTGCCTAGATCTTTTAGCTTTAGTTCCTTGCTCTTCACCCGCATCCAATTTCCTCCTCAAGTTTCTCAGATCATCTTCACTAACCAAACCATTCAGTTCTTTATTCAATGCATATGCCTCACCCATTTTCCTTTTGCACTCTTTACTTGCCGAGTCGTGAGAAACAACTGAAAACACAGCTTGTACAGCATAAGCAGCGATAATATATACTGAACCCCATGTAAACAAAAACATGTCAATTTGATCGGGAAAATTAGTTTTAGAATTATAAGATTATGTAATTTATGTGTGTCTGTAACGAGATCACACAACTTGTATTTATAATGATGTTACAACAAATACATTGAATCTCAATAAATAAGCACTATCCTAAGGAAGTTAGTTATATAATACTAGGAATACTAATAATCAATCTAGGAAATCTAAGATTCTTAATTCTAACAAAAATAAAATCAGATAAGTAAACACACAAAAGAACACAAATGATTGATCAGGTAGTTTGTTGGGGAAAACTAGACTTAATAGTCTCTTTAAATTGCGGAATTAATTCTCCCAATCACCTGTGCAATTAAATCGACAACCAGAAAATCCAACCAAGCAGAATAATGATAACAATAAAATAAATATGAGACACCGGAATTTAACGTGGAAAATCCCCTCAATATGAGAGAATAAAAAACCACGGGACCAAGCCAGATAAATCTTCCACTATGAATAAATAATGGGTACAATCAGTCATCTAGTGAACACTAGGAACAACAATAATCATCACCTATGGTGGAATCAACAACAACTATCAACTTCCATATAAAATGGGTAAACTAACACAACCTAGAGAGAGATTTAAACCACTAGAAAAAAACTAGCTAAGTGATAGAAAATACATACTCAAGTTGTAGCTCAAAACAAGCAACTTTGCTACACACTCATTATCACCTAGGACTCGTAATCTCCTCTTTGAAGCTTGCTGCAGTCGCGCTGTTTCTTCTTCTCGCGTGCTGCTACTATTGTTGTGTTACAAATGGCTACAGTGTTGTTGTTTTTGTCTCAGACTTCACACTTGTGAACTAGGGATTTCAAATCCCTTTCCTCCCTCACGTGGACAAGTCACAAGGAATCATGGGCTACAACAAGACAAAGCCCATTACTAAATACACCCCCTTTTATTTTCTTTTGTTTAATTTGGCTCACTCCAAATAGGAGGAATTGCCCAACAAACTCCCCCGACCGACTAGTTGGAGGGCAACATCAATCCGGCTTCCATACGGCAAAATTCAAACTTTCCCCTAGGCAACACCTTCGTCAACATATCGGAACCGTTGTCATCGGTGTGAATTTTCTCAAGCTCCATCAACTTTGAATCTAACGCATCACGAATCCAATGATAACGAACATCAATATGCTTCGATCTCGAGTGAAAGGAAGAATTCTTCGACAAGTGAATAGCACTTTGATTATCACAAAACAAGACATATTTTTCTTGTTTCACACCAAGCTCCATTGCAAATTTCCTCAACCATAACAACTCTTTTGACGCTTCTACAATGGCTATAAACTCGGCTTCGGTAGTAGAGAGTGCAACACACTTTTGCAACTTTGATTGCCAAGCCACGGCTCCCCCGGCAAAAGTCACCATATACCCCGAAGTAGATTTTCGATCATCAATGCTTCCGGCTAGATCTGAATCCGTATAACCAACCAACATAGGCTTCTTGCATCCCAAAGTTAGCTTCAAATTCGACGAGCCACGCAAATATCTCATCACCCACTTCACGGCCTCCCAATGAACTTTTCCCGGATTTGAGAGATAACGACTCACCACTCCCACGGCATGAGCAATATCGGGTCTTGTACAAACCATAGCATACATCAAACTACCAACCGCCGACGAGTATGGAATGCTCTTCATACTCAACTTTTCTTCATCCGTAGATGGACATAGTTTATGACTAAGCTTGAAATGAGAAGCAAGTGGAATGCTCACCGCTTTAGCCTTATCCATACTAAAACGCCGAAGGACTTTCTCCACATATTTTTCTTGTGACAAGTACAACTTCTTCTCATTTCGATCTCGAACAATTTCAATACCAAGAATTTTCCGAGCCTCTCCTAAATCCTTCATAGCAAAAGATTCACTCAAAGTATTCTTCAACTCTTTAATTCTTGAAATATTCTTTCCAACAATTAGCATATCATCCACATAAAGTAAGAGAATAATAAAATCACCTTCGGAGAAATTCCGGAAAAATACACAATGATCGGCCTTGGTCATCTTGTATCCATGTTCAATCATCACCGAGTTGAACTTTTGATACCATTGGCGAGGTGCTTGTTTCAAACCATAAAGACTTTTCACCAATTTGCAAACATAGTCTTCTTTGCCTTTCTCTACAAATCCATCCGGTTGCTCCATGTAAATCTCTTCATGTAGATCACCGTGAAGGAAAGCCGTCTTCACATCCATTTGCTCTACTTCCAAGTCAAGACTAGCGGCTAGCCCAAGAACAAATCGAATAGATTGCATCTTCACAACCGGAGCAAAAATCTCGCCAAAGTCAATACATTCCCGTTGTTTAAAACCTTTAACAACTAAACGAGCCTTGTATCTTCTTTGAGAAGTACATTCATCTTGCTTAATCCGATAAACCCATCTATTCTTCAATGCTCTCTTACCCTTTGGCAACTTCACTAACTCAAAGGTATTATTCTCACGAAGTGATTGCATTTCATCCTCCATGGCATCCATCCACTCCTTTTTGTTCTCATCCTCCAAAACTTCTTTAAAGCTTTCGGGTTCTCCACCATCGGTAAGATTAATATACTCGTTCGAGGGATATCGAACGGAAGACTTTTTAATACGAATAGACCGCCTCAACTCATTAGAAGCAACCGGTTGCTCAACACCTTCAATCTCTTGATCAACCTCATTTTCAACAATGTCTTCCGTAACACCTACATCAACAACATCATTAGGATTTAAAACATTATCAACATTTAAATCCATACATTGATTTTCAATTGGAGCATCTTCGAAAGTGATAGGGGTAGGAGTAGTTGAGTCCGTATCAACAATTTCTTCATTTTCAAAAATTGGATCTTTATTCTCAACTTTGTCGATGTCCTCAATGGTATAATCCTCCATGAATACAACATCACGACTACGAATAAGCTTCCGTTTAACCGGATCAAAGAATCGATACCCAAACCCATCAAGTCCATACCTAACAAACACACATTTCTTCGACTTCTCATCCAATTTCGATCTCTCATCCTTCGGAATATGCACATAAGCCATGCACCCAAACACCCGAAGATGGTCGTAGGAAACTTCTTTACCATTCCAAACATGATTTGGAACATCAAACTTCAACGGAACACATGGAGTGAGGTTCAAAAGATGTACAACCGTGTTCAATGCTTCTCCCCAAAAGTATTTCGGCAACTTTGATTGAGAAAGTAAACATCTCATCCTTTCAACCAAAGTTCTATTCATTCTTTCGGCTAACCCATTCAATTGTGGTGTCTTTGGAGGAGACTTCTGATGACGTATACCTTGCTCTTGACAATACTTGTCAAAAGGACCAACATACTCTCCCCCGTTATCGGTTCGGATACACTTGAGCTTTTTCCCCGTTTCTCTTTCAACCATTGCTTGAAACGACTTGAAGGTATCTAACACTTGATCTTTCGTCTTCAAAGTATAAGCCCATGTTTTCCGAGAACAATCATCAATGAAAGTCACAAAGTAATACGCACCACCAAGTGAACGTGTCTTCATCGGACCACACACATCGGAATGCACCAAATCCAACACTTCCGATTTCCTCTTTGGTTCGGATGACATAAAGGAAACTCGCCTTTGCTTACCCGCCAAACAATGCGAACACTTTTTCAACCTTGCATCGGAAACACCATTCAACACATTCTTCTTTGCCAAAATGCTCAAACTTTTTTCACTCATATGACCCAAACGCTTGTGCCATAATTCGGATGAGCTATCATTGTCACAAGTGTTGATGTAGCACTTCGAAACTCCAAGTTGGACGACATACAAGTTTGAATTCCTTTTGCCTCTAGCAACCACCATTGAGCCTTTCTTTAACTTCCATTCATTGCCCGAAAAAGAATTATCATATCCTTCATTATCCAACTTTCCAACGGATAAAAGATTGAATCGAAGTTCTGGAATGTGTTTCACACCTTTGAGAACTAGAGTAGTCCCATTGCTAGTTTCGACACAAACATCTCCAATTCCAATGACATTAGCTTGCCCATTATTTCCCATACGAACAACCCCAAAGTCACCGGTTTCGTAAGTTGAAAAAAGATCACGTCTCGAGGTTGCATGAGTAGAAGCACCACTATCAACCACCCAATCCATATCATCACATGATAGATTGACATTCTCTACAACACCATCACAAACAATAAAGAAATCATCAACAATAGCAACATCTTCATTATTGTTACCTTCTTTGTTGTCGTTGTTGTAGCCCTTCTTCTTGTTTTCTCTTTTCAACTTCCGGCAAAATCTTTTTATGTGTCCCTTTTCCTTGCAATAATGACACTCAACATTAGAGAATCTATTAGAGCCTCCTTGTGATTTACCACGTGATGTCCCCCGGTTACTTGGACCTCTACTTTGTTGTCTCCCCCTTGATTCGGTAACCAACACCTCGGAATGTGAAGAAGAACCTTGTGACTTACGCCTCAACTCCTCATTCAACACACTACTTTTAGCCAAGTCCATCGAGATGATACCATTCGGAGCGGAGTTAGACAATGATGTCCTAAAAGTCTCCCAAGAATTAGGCAAAGTACCAAGAAGCCACAAACCTTGAATTTCATCATCAAAAGTAAGCTTCATCTCCGACAATTGATTTAGGATCCCTTGGAAAGTGTTCAAGTGATCGGTCATTGGTGAACCATCACTATACTTCAATGACATCAATTGTTTGAACAAGAACAACTTATTGTTCCCCGTCTTTCTTGCATACAACTCCTCAAGTTTGATCCAAAGAGAGCGAGCATGAGTCACCGAGCTCACATGATTCAAAACATTATCATCCACCCATTGTCGAATGTAACCACAAACTTGTCTATGCAACAAAGTCCATTCTTCATCACTTTTTCCTTCGGGTTTTTCATTAGAGAAAACCGGCAAGTGGAAGCCTTTAACATAGAGCAAATCTTCCATCTTTCCTTTCCATACATTATAGTTGGATCCATTCAAACTAATCATTCTAGTTGTGTTCGTCTTCATTATTGCACAAATCAAACCACGGCTCTAGATACCACTTGTTGGGAAAAACTAGACTTAATAGTCTCTTTAAATTGCGGAATTAATTATCCCAATCACCTGTGCAATTAAATCGACAACCAGAAAATCCAACCAAGCAGAATAATGATAACAATAAAATAAATATGAGACACCGGAATTTAACGTGGAAAATCCCCTCAATATGAGAGAATAAAAAACCACGGGACCAAGCCAGATAAATCTTCCACTATGAATAAATAATGGGTACAATCAGTCATCTAGTAAACACTAGGAACAACAATAATCATCACCTATGGTGGAATCAACAACTATCAACTTCCATATAAAATGGGTAAACTAACACAACCTAGAGAGAGATTTAAACCACTAGAAAAAAACTAGCTAAGTGATAGAAAATACATACTCAAGTTGTAGCTCAAAACAAGCAACTTTGCTACACACTCATTATCACCTAGGACTCGTAATCTCCTCTTTGAAGCTTGCTGCAGTCGCGCTGTTTCTTCTTCTCGCGTGCTGCTACTATTGTTGTGTTACAAATGGCTACAGTGTTGTTGTTTTTGTCTCAGACTTCACACTTGTGAACTAGGGATTTCAAATCCCTTTCCTCCCTCACGTGGACAAGTCACAAGGAATCATGGGCTACAACAAGACAAAGCCCATTACTAAATACACCCCCTTTTATTTTCTTTTGTTTAATTTGGCTCACTCCAAATAGGAGGAATTGCCCAACATAGTTCAATACTTAAGGTTACAGGGCATAATGCACCACTACGCTCAAGCGTCATCGGACTTACGAGTAAATATGAGCCATACTCAAACAATATGTTCTAAAGGTTATTAAAGCTACCTATTTTTGGCTATTAACATGCATATACTTAAAAATATATGCAATTTTGAAGATTATAATAACCCTCAAACATCAGGGTCATAAGAAACTACAAAGAAGAAAGAATTATTAGCAATAAATATATCAAAGAAATAGAACTTTCTCACACCGTACGGTTCAAAGGTAAACTTGTAAAGTTTGTACTATGTAACTCCTCTAATTCATCGCGTAATTGAAAATTACAACAGTCACTCTGCTGTTGGAGACATAGATATAATTGGCCGAACTTTGTCACCAATCGTGATTATCTTCTTACTTTAGAACTAGATTTGCTATTCTAACACTAGATGACAGAACTGACCTGGCATTGGGTAGTCTTTTCCAATTATGCAATTTGCTTTGGCCTGGATGCTTGGAGGAGCAGTCCATGGTTCGTAGATGAACGCCTTGGGCATATCTGCTCACACACATTAAATTCTAAGTACTAACACCGTATCAATGATAACTTACTAGATAATAGAAGATGGTGAAAATGAGGGAACTTAAAATTACCTTTTAAGACTGGGAGAAAATGCCTAATATAGTCACCATTAGGGTCATACTTCTTACCAAATGTGGTTGGGGAATAAATACGATTATACTGATCATCATAGACAAAAACATGCGATAAATGTCATTGAAAATTCAGGATTCAACCACTACAGAAAATCTAATCACTGTACTGAAAATTTAGAACTAGTTCAACCTGATAAAAGAAAGATGAACATGACAGCCACATCCAGTTTCCATTATTAATTGCCCAATCTGAATCAATTAGAAGCCTATCAAATACATCACGTCCTTTTTCCCAATGAACAAACTGTTACAAACAGAAAAACAACATTGGTATAGAATAACGAAGTACCAAAAAAGATGGCATGCTTGAGAGTATCAATGCCATATACCAGATCACCTCGAGTTAGAAAACACGCAACAGAATGTCGTGCCAAATGATGCATCCAACCCCATTGGCGTAGCTACAATAGAAAAAAAAAAAAAGTTTTCAAATGCATTTTCTGAATGAGAAGGCCTTGATTTGAGGCATGGAATTTCAAAGTAATACGCCCATTTATAATTGCTTTATTTGAAAAAGGATGTCAAAACCCAAACCTGAACCATGATGGCATCAATCCAAGGAAATCCTGTCTTAGCATCTCTCCAAGCCTCCAGAAGTTTATCATCGTCCTTCCAAGGAATCTACAAATTGTAATAAGAAATTTCAAAACAACATTTATAATGATTAATAAGTATTTTGCTTTTAACAAAGGAGTATCAATAATTAAACAACCACAAAGTAATTGACAAATGCTCAACACATCGATATTAATTACAGTCTAAATAAGTACTTGTGGAGCATAAACATAATAATCTAGCTATAGTGATATTTTATGTTTGGATGCAGAAGTATTTCAATATGCTAATGTACACTAGTAAGAATTCCAGTCAATAAATGAGGTAAGCTGAAGGCACCTAAAGATAACATATATTTATTTCTTAAACTGTATGATCCCTTCTTTCAACTAAAACATAAAATAGGTTAATAATATATACTAGTGACCATTGATTGTTGTCTCACCTGCTTGCATATCCTATTGCCTTTCATCTTATCGAAATTTGGAGTCCCGAAAGCTGCTGTGTAGAAGAAGTCTCTCCACAACAACTGCATGTGTCAACATGACAACAGCTTTAGTTTCTTAAAAGTTGAGCTCGGAAAAAACAATACTGTACTGATTTCTGGAGAAAATTGTGACCTGTCCTAGAAGAGACACAGGTGGTGAAGTATGTTTTGGCAAACTTTTATATACATCTTGAATGCGTTGATAGAAATATCTGGAAGAGAGACAACCAAACTGCCAAGAAGATCAAGCAAGAAAAAATAGAAAAGAACCCGAGGCTCAATTAGGATTAGTAGTTCAATCATGCAAAAGAGACAAGTTAAGAAATACAGCTTTTACAGTTTTTGACTTACTTTCAAGTAAGGTGATAAAATAGTTGTTGCTGGCTTAAGAAATGCAGATGGATTACCCTTGGGTTTTTCAAAGTTTGCTACCCACTTCTGAAATCATAAAACAAGACATTGAGGCATGTTACAAAAATATACTGAAGAAAAAAGCCTAAAACAGTATGTTATATTACAAGCAGTTGATCTTTCAGCAAGAAACATCAATTTTTATATGTAAACACTAATGAGTTGGCATCGCGAGTCGTGAAATGAAGCATTTTACAGCCTTTTATTTATAATACTAGAACTAGAATGTTAAAAGTACCTTGTCTTTCATGCATTCTTCCAATCTTTTCAATGCTTCTGATTCACCACCTTTGAAAGGAGAGAACTCCTCCTGAAATTAACTTCTGTCATTAGGTCCTCCTGAAGGATTATTACAATTAGGGATGAGTATAGGTCAGGCCGACCGACAGAGGCCTATGGCCTAGCCTACGTCAGGCTCAAGACAGACTATTTTTTAAATACACACAGCCTATTAACTTCTCTCATTAGGTACTCCTGAAGGGTTATAATATTAAAATATAATATTCGCACCAGTTTAGCATCTTCATATCCAAGGTCTTCGATGGTTGGAACTTCAGAAATATCACAACTTCCAAGATGGCCAACCAGAGGAAGTGAAGAATACGTGGTTGAGAGTGGAGATGGTGGTTCCCCGGCAAGCTTGACAAACGATTGATAACTAAGCGGCGGCTTCCCTCCATTCTGTTTTTGCATTTGCACAACAACGATAGAAGACTTATGAAATCAGTGGTACATAATTCATTGGTAGAGACAAATAAAAATTATATCAATTAACCAATACAATAGTTAAATTGGAGATTAATCGCTTCAAGCTTCAAACTCACCTTCTGTATAATATCTGTTGGATTGAAAAGTGTGTGGCTTACAGGAGAGAAAACCTCAATTCCTGCTCCAAGAGCAAAGTCCTGTGATCACAAAGCAAACAAAAAATATGCATTCAACTCATTATAAAATCAAAATGTTACATTTAGAATAACTTCTAATTCTAACCATAGCTGTGTACAACATATAAAGCAAAAATAACAATACTCATTAGTCATTACCTTGATTTTAATATCCAGAGCCTGATAATATGGATCGGTGTCATACTCAAAACATAACTTTCCAATGTTCCACTGCATCAACCAAAATAACCAACAGAATTAACAAACATTACTTTTGTCTATATTCCAAAAGAAGTAACAGACTTAATATCTGTTTTTGAAAGTAAGTTTCCCAAACACGGGCTTAAGCCCTCTTTCCTACCAAAAAAAAAAGTAAGTTTCCCAAACTTAGTCAAATTTTCTTAATAATAGATACTTCCAAACACAAATTACTTAAACAGCACTCATCATTATAAAAAATTTCATCCAAAATCACGTTTGAGAAAGTGAATTTCCAAATAAGTTTTAACATGGGGTAAAAGTCAGTTTTTTGAAAATGTTTGTTTGCAACATGTCAAAATTGATTTTACCTCCAAAAAGTAGTTTAACCAGCAAGTTGAAAAATTTATACTAATATGTCAAATTTGATTTCAAAGAGTCTATATACAATCAATTATCAAACACATGACATAACTTCACGATGAACCCAATTTTAGTTAATAAATTTAGTTATGGGTGAATTGATCAAAAGCATCAAGTTCGATCCATGACTAAAACATTCATTGGCCAACTTTTATTTACATCCTCACCGAACTTATGACTATTAGAGCTCATTTCCCCTACTAAAAAACACATTTTTAATCTTCTCTATAATCTACCACACTCATTAAAATCTTTATTTTCTCCCTATAAGTTATTAAAAACCACATCTCATCTTGATGAAAAAAAACAATATTTTAGGTTGTGATTAATTTCAAAAGCATAAACAAACACAATTAAAACAACTAAAATAAGTTCTCTTGAACATAGTTCAATTGGTGCGACATTGCAATATGCGGATTCAAGTTCAAACCCCACTTGATGAAATTTTGGCCATTAGTCTACCTACAAAACAAAAACATTACTAAAATCGATTTTTTCTCTTAATACCTAACAAAGGGGTTAGTTTCATTTTTTAAAAAAAGAAGTTAAATTAGCCCCCCAAATTGACATAAGAGATAATCGAACTTGAGACCTTAAGGAGAAGCACACTCCCAACTCCCAAGTCAATACCATCGGACCAACCCAAGTGGGTTAGGGGTTAGTTTCATTTCAAAATCATTTTTTTTATAAAACCACACCCAAACACAGACTAAAAGTAAAAAACTTCCACAATGCAATGCAACATTAGCAACAACAGTGACAATAACAACAAAATTCAATTTTTTTTTTATATACCTCTTTCAAGCAACGAATGAGAACTTCATAAGGATCACCCTTAACAATCAACAATCTCGAACCAATCTTCTTAAGATTAACATCAAGGTCACCGAGACTCTGAAGCAAGAAATTGATTCGGTTTAGACCCGCACGAGAAGAACCGGGTGAGAAAGCATTTGGGTCGGGTTTCATATAATGCGGGTCGATTACAAAAAGAGGGTAAAGATGAGAGCAACCTCGTGAAGCATATTCGAGAGCCGGGTTATCGTGGATCCGAATACCCTTACGAAACCACATTAGAGAACCCGATCCGAATCCCATTGTAGCAGTTAACTGCATAAGGTTTGGTTTGCGCTTACGGCGTAAGATAGAGAAATAGTTGGAATGGAGGGAAACGTAACGTACTAATGTTGCCACGTAGTTGTGTATTCCAACAATGTACATGATTCTTGTGATGAATTCAATTCAATTTAATTAAATTAAATGAGATTAAATTCACAAGCAACTTTAATTAAATGAGATTAGTTTCTCCTAATATTTATCAGACACGGGTGTGTGTTTGGTAACACAAATAAGCTAGTTTATAGCTTATAATATTAGATTATAAGCTAATTTCATAAAATTAGAGATGTTCGGTAATATTTTTTTTATTAATTTATAGCTTTTTTAGATGCTATTTTAAGTGGGATTTGAGCTTATAGTTTTTTACAATTTTTATTTTATTTTTAACCTTTAATTTAATTTTATTATTTTTTATAAAATAAAAACTACCCACTAAAGAATAACTATCTACTAAACATACATGTCCTTTTATGTCATTTTATATTTATCAACTACTTTAAAAACTAATTTTACCAAACACTTTAATTTCAATCATTTAGTTTTTCAACTATATATAAGTTAGTTTTTCAACTATCAGCTATAAGTAGGGATGTCAATGGATATCCATGGACGCGAATAGTGTGATATTCGTGTCCACTCCATTGGATAAATATAATATATGTGTCTGCTCTATATGAAAAGAAAACATAAAATATAAAAATACTATTTTTTTTTTTACCGAAAAAGAAATTCATTCATTCAAATTGGAAAATTCATAGATCATCACAAATTCAAGATTGCTAAAAACTGAAAAAGGTGAATCTGCAAAGAATCCTACAACACCTATGTTAATAGCATACAACGACAACATGAAAGTGCCTACATATATGACAAAATAAAAGTCATCGGAATATTCATACGTCGGATCTACAACATCGACGTCCAAGTCTTCATCAGATCTGTAATGAGTTGAAGTAAATATGTCAATTTGAACCAACGAGCCCCGTACTAAGACGAAAAACCAACAAACGCTGCACAAAACGACGAACAAATACAAAAACGCACAAGACTTTGAACAAACACAACGCCGCACTAAGATGGCGAAAACTTAAAAAAATGAAGAAGCAAACTTATGTGAATAACCACTTATTTAAATAAAAAGAGGAAAAACGGTCTTGAGGGGTGATTTCAGGTCAAAAATGGCCAAAAACCACCCCTTATAATGGAAAAATGAATAGAGAGAAAGTTGAGAGAAAGATGATGGCTAACCCTAATAGAGAGAAAAGAAAGAGAGTTTTTTTGATTCGTCCTTACTATTTTTTTTTTATACAAGGAAAATACTAGAATTTATATTTAAGTATAGATATTTAAATAATTTTACTAATTATTTAGCGGGTATGGATATCCGCGGTTGCGGATATGGATAATGTTAAACCCGCATCCGTATTCATTAAATACGGACAATTGAAATATCCATTTATTTTATTCGCGGATATCCATTAAATTATCCGCTCCGTGTCTATGGTAGATTTTATTCGCAGATATTTGCGGGTATGAATTTTTTTTTGTCATCCCTAGCTATTATAAGCTAACTTATAGCTTAATTTTAGCAAACATACCCTTACTATATTCTTATGATGAATGTCTATGTAAACCTCCTAGTATTTGTCAAAACATTAGCGCAATTATTAGTTTCTCTATATAAATGAGTGATCTTAACCTTCCAATTCATGTCCTACATCTTTATGATCTTCTTCACCAAAGAACAACCCACAAAACTATAAGACTTATTAGTTACAACGTCTTGTATCACCGCCATCGAATCAACATTTAATTTCACTTCTCGATTATTCAATCTTCTCGCTAATGATAAAGCACTTTCAAATACACCTCATAAATCCGCCACATACACAATACATAAATAAGTTTTATATATTATTCATAAACTAAACTTATTAGGATAGTTTATGACAAAACAACTTATATATTAAGATATAATATTTTTAGTGAAAACTTATGAATTTACATAATTTTTTTGCATAAGTCAATTCGAACCGGATAATTAAATAAATATTGAGATTAAGAGACACACACAAGCAATGTAAGAAAATTAGTTTAGCTTAATCGTACTTTTGGATTTCCTAATTTTTTTAGTAAAATTTGAAATTTCTTTGATTTTTTTTCTATTCATGCAAAGTGATTTTAAGTTTGCAAAACCACACGGTCCATGAATCATGTACATTGTTGCTGTAGAATGCATACATGAATATAAATTAATTAAAAAATTATAGGAATACATGAATAAAAAAAAAATAGTTTATAATTTCAAAAATTCTATAATATAGAAATAAATAAGTTTCTATATATATACATTGAATTAAATAGTAAAGTCAAGTCAAATAATTATAAAAATATTCTAGTAATGATATTTATTAAAATAAAATTTTACCTTTAATACATTTTTTATGTTTATATAATGGAATGGATAGTCTTACTCTTACAAGAAATAAAATATATATTTTTTTTTTGTCTAAGATGAAGTGGTAATCCACTGAAATTAAGTTGAGCTAGGACTTCTAGACAGAAATAAAATATTCTAGTAGTCAAAATGGCCTTTCACACCAATAAATATTATCTTTTGAGTGTTTTGTGTGTTGTTTTTATCATGAGTAGTTCAGGTAAGCATTGTTTTACTAATAACTTTTTCCTTGAGAGTCATACTGTGGTTATAGTCTTCATGGTTTGAAGGGAAGAAATATATTCATTAAGAGTATGACTCAACACAACTCTTGTATTTCAAAAACATCATACATAATATTACTTTTAATTTTGAATATTTTTCAGGATTGATTATTCCTAGTTTGGCGGTTCCTCCAGAAGAAAAATGTACATATCCTTGCCCTGCAACTTGCAATGAAGATTGTCGCAATAAGGGATATCAACTAGGAGTATGCAAAGGTGATATACGTCGTCGGGAGGATATTTGTTGTTGTAGATTTGGATAAAGAGTTATAGTGTAGGGTTAATAGGTCTTTATCCCCCTGCTAAGTGAGCGTGTTTTGCGTTACCCCCTGCTAAAAATTTCTTGAAGATTGCCCCCTTGCAAAGTTTTTTTTTTTTGGTTTTCCCCCTTGAGTGCACTTTTTACATCGGTTATTTTGTTAAACCGATTTAAAAAATTATGTTTTTTAAATCGGTTATTTTGTTCAACCGATTTAAAAAGTTAAAATTTCTTGCATCCAAGAGAGGAAAAGGGGGGAAACCAAAAAAAAAACTTTGCAAGGGGGCAATCTTCAAGAAATTTTTAGCAGGGGGTAACGCAAAACACGCCCACTTAGCAGGGGGTAAAGACCTATTAACTCTATATTGTATCAATGCAATCAAAATAAAAAATAAAATACGCATAATTAAGTTGAGCTTACCTTTGGAACTTACAATTTGTAAGAATGCAATTCAAAATAAAATATAACTTATTGCCAAAAGATGTTTTTAATTTGACACTAAATTTCAACCATTTATTTTATTTAAGGTTTAAAATAGCCGCTGATAATTAATTTGTCCAAATATTTCATAATTTTCGGTCAATATAGAAATTAATATTCAGCATGACTTTTATTTTGCTACTCCGAAGAAGATCATGAGTGTTAAAATCTAATTCCACTGATCTCCATGACAAGCTTTTTTTTGGTGTTAACCCTTCAATTTTTAGGGGAAGATACTTGACCTTGGTTGATATCTTTCTCCAAGTTCTTAAAACTTTCATTAGGATAGAACACCTGCAGGCTGCATGCAATGCAAATAATTGAGATTTAACAAATAAAACTAACATTTTTTTTAAAGAATAAAAGCATTAGCCATTAAAATTCAGTTTGAATAAACAACTTAGTTAAACTCTTATAATAAAATTGTCTATCATATAAAATTATGTTCACATTATAATTTGATGTAACGAAAAGACTAGATTATAATGAATGTAAGATATATTTTATATAGCGATACTATTAACTAATCAAGACCAATTTCCAACTAATCATAAGTTATAACTATCTTAAATAATATTTAACGCATTCTAATGGTTTATAGTTTATGTATAAGTTATTTCTATAATAAAAGATAAATTAAACATGTCATTTTTCTCTAATGGTTTGTATCAGTGTAATTACTTGGCGAGTTGTAGGAGATGATTGAACAGTTAAGACATGGACATGTTATTTTTCTCGCGAGATTTAGCATTATTCATCCAGAATATTTAATTTAATTAGCAGGGGATCATCACGTCGAGCAGTGGCGGATCCAGAAATTTTCTTTAGTGGGTGCTAGAAAATATTATTGTACAACCACTGAAAATATTTTTTTGGATGAAGTTTAGTTTTCCTTTTGTTACCATGCTATTGAAAATTTTACTATTGTTTAGCAACGATTAATCATCATCAGAGAACTTATTGGGTACACAAGATGGTTTCTCTTCTTCCATCCAAATTTTCTCCATAGACAATAGTTAAAAATCGAACATCAAACAAGTTACTTAAAAGGCTCAAATCTCTTACCGCTTGTGCCAAAACACACATAAAAAATAATTTTTACAAATTTACAATTGCTGAAGAGAAATAGAAGACAAAAATAAAAAATTTAACCTTTCAATATTTGGTGAGAGAGTGCACCAATAGCCAAAAATTAGTTGACGTTGAAAGAGAAAGTAAAAGGTTTGTGTACTACTCTCTAACCTTAGGAGAGACTACAAAAAGAATTAAGGAGAGACTACTCTCTTTATTTGGAGCAAATGTGTTATTGTGATTTAACTTAATGTCTGCACCACTAAAATGTGCAGTAATGATAGGAAATATGTTTGATTGTTCCCTTGTAGTAGTAGTAGTAGTATTGTAGCAAAGACTAAATCCAGAACTAGGAACCACAACACGAGGTAATTTAACCACTTTTGTCACATTTGATTCTAACATAGCGTAGAAATCATTCAATTTCGGATCCTCCATATTCTATTCCTTCAATTTCGGATCCTCCATATTCTATTCTTTTGTTTCCTATACTAAATGCTTCCAATGTTAGAATATAATCGCTTCTTCCTTTGAGTGTGATTAAGGGTGTTGAAACAACTCTTTCACCCGAAACAACAGCAGCATCTCCAAAGTTGAGTTTGTTAGAGAAGTTCGAAATATCAGAATCCATATTGTAAACCGGAATCAAACAGTAAGAAAATTTACCTTCAATTGAAGAGTCCAATTGTTTTATAAGCGACGTTGGTCCATTCCCAAGACCAACTATACCGGAGTAATTTTGATCGCTAAACAAAAACTTATTGTTGTGTCCACATCCTATTATAGTGTTAGGAAATGAGACACTAGAGCCGGAGGTAGAATATAATGTTAGAGTCTCTTTACTAAGATCTCCTTGTGACCTAAAATTATTGTCATATATAGCGGTATATTCACAAACATCTCTTCCGTAGGAACACGAAATATTATACAGACCTCCCATGAGTGGACATGTCCTAGTAGAAGAGCAAGGAATATTTTTGTAACTCGAAGATTTTGAAGGATTAAATATAGGAGAGGTTTGATTAAAACATGTATTACAAGGCTGACATTGAAGCCAAACTAAGCTACTACCTGTATCGACAATTCCATAAGCCTTAATGGGTGGGGAACCAACTGAGTAACTAATGAAATACTCAACTGAATATTGGGTTACAGTTATTGATACAGGTTTGTCTGTATTGAGTGAAAATTGTTTGGCACGATTGATCGAACGATGCACGGCATTATATACTCTTTGAAATTTAGTTTCAATGGGATGATAGATTGGTGATTTTGAAGAGTCGCGGTGAATGAGTTCGACACTGAAACCATTCAAAGAATGAGAAAGATGAATGAAACAAGAAAGGTAAAAGAAAATATGCGTTAAAATTGTAAAAGGAGACATTGTTGCTAGAGATTTAAGAGAGAACTAATTGGTGCCACAAGTAATGTTCTTTAATAGATTGATTGTTGGTGAATATTTTTTATATTAAATTAAAATGATTCAAAATATATATATAATTGGATATTCACAATGATAGGAATTCATTATCAATCAATCACATATATTGTTTATTCAGATTCTGATATCATTATAATTTTTATATTATTTCCATTTATTGGTAATTCAAAGTGAAGGAAGGAAGAAATTAAAGAAGACATAATTTATACGCATATTATTGAAAATAAATTATGGAGATCCTCTCGATATGATTTTATCCAAATCTCTCTCAATATTTATTCATAATATTATTTCCATTTATTGGTAATTCAAAGTGAAGGAAGGATGAAATTAAAAAAGACATAATTTATACGCATATTATTGAAGACAAATTATGGATCCTCGGTGGTGTTTTGTTTCTTTGGTGTCTCTGTTGCTTCGCTTGATGAAGCTGGTTCTGGATTCTAATGGGCCGAGCGCTTTTGATTCGAGTTCGGGAGTTAGTGTCTAGTTGTGGCAACTTTCTGGGCTGGATTGGTGACTGCTCTAGTAGTCTGGAATCCGTGGGGTGCCTTTCTGATTTGGAATTAGGAGATGAATCTTGATTATGTGGTGTTTGTTTAGGGGTTTTTTTTCTCTTGGTGTTCCGCTTATATACGGCACCTATGTTATGTAGTTCTCTTACTGGTCTCTGTTCGTCTTGTGCAGAGACCTGGTTTATAATAAATTTTGTCATTTCAAAAAAACAAAAAAAAAATTGAAGACAAATTATAGAGATCCTCTTGATATGATTTTACCCAAATCTCTCTCAATATTTATTCGTAATATTATTTCCATTTATTGGTAATTCAAAGTGAAGGAAGGATGAAATTAAAGAAGACATAATTTATACGCATATTATTGAAGACAAATTATGGAGATCCTCTCGATATGATTTTACCCAAATCTCTCTCAATATTTATTCATAATATTATTTCCATTTATTGGTAATTCAAAGTGAAGGAAGGATGAAATTAAAAAAGACATAATTTATACGCATATTATTGAAGACAAATTATGGAGATCCTCTCGATATGATTTTACCCAAATCTCTCTCAATATTTATTCATAATATTATTTCCATTTATTGGTAATTCAAAGTGAAGGAAGGATGAAATTAAAAAAGACATAATTTATACGCATATTATTGAAGACAAATTATGGAGATCCTCTTGATATGATTTTACCCAAATCTCTCTCAATATTTATTCATAATTATTAGATTAATGTAACGGTGAAAATATCAAATATTTTTATTTTTTTGTTTATTGAGTTTTTGGGTTTGTTGTTGTTAGAAGATGAAGATGAATGATGAAAGAGATGGCAGGGGGGGTTGTTGTTAAAAGATGAAGAATATAAATGAAGGATAAAGAACAAATTTAGATTCACTGCGGTCAAAAGTCATGTGGTTTAATTTTTTTTGTTTTTGATAAATTACATGTGGCTTAAAAAAATAAATAAAAATATCACGTAAGCTTGTCACATATAGATGCATGATAGAGCTATCAAAGAATCCTATAATGCATGATAGATGCAAGTATATAGATGTTAGGTTTCATTTCCTTAGAGATCTCACTAAGGATGAAATCATTGCATTGGTGCATTGCAAATCACAAGAACAGTTATGACTAAGCCATTGAAGCTTGGATCATTCTGCAGCATTAGGAGAGATTTGGGAATTATCAACTTAGCTGGTGTAAATTGAATATGCGTTTGTTTGTTTGTTTGTTGTATTTTTAGTTTAAGGGAGGGATTGTTAGTGTATCGGGTGCTGTTAGTATTTCGTATGTGCTTTAGGCCCATGTTCTTGTATTGTGTTGTGCCTATATATATGGCACTTGTAGTGTGTTAATAGTAATAATGATAAGTCCCTTCTCATAACATTTTATTCTATTTATTTTCTTAACAAGTGTTTGTTAGCATTTTATTTATAAATAAACGACTATTGGATCAATTTTGTAGAAGAGAAAAAAAATAAATTCTAAGATTGTTCTCTACCAAACCTCAACGCCTAATTAATTATTCCCAATTCATTGAACACGTACATCTTATGTATGTATGGAAATATTTTCCATTAAGTGTTGTATTCTTAATTTTTTTTATATTCAGAAATGGATTTGATGTTGTTGACTGCATGGAGTTAAAGAATACAGATCATTTGATTTTGATCGGACGGTTAAAATATTTTAAGTTTAGATTTTTGTTTATTTTTAAATATAAAATCGAATTTTAAATTTAACCATTTGATTTTATATTGAACTACAATCAATTATATTAGAATAAAGTTTATAAAAAAAAAAATATTAGTAGTATAAAATTAATGTCTTTTTAATATTTAAATTTGGGTCTTGCTAACGAGTGTCGACAGTCTTTAAGTTAAAAAAAAAAATTCTATTCAAAAAGTTAAACAACACAATTTCTAATGCGCCGACTTTACATACTTTCAAAAAAAATTATATAAAACTTACTATTTAAAGTGCTTAAAGAATGTCTCTTTAGCATTTTCCTTAATTTTTCTTACCATTTACACTAATTTTTATTTTGTTTTTGTCAAATAACTTAGTGGATAAAATTTCACTTTTTAAAGTGAAAAATTGGCATACCAAAATTTGAATCTGATTACTTGTAATGTTGCAAACCACATTATTATTAATTGTTAATATATTTTATTTTATTTTTTAAATATGATTTCATTTCGAGATATAATATGAATTATGCTAATATTCTATATGAATGGATAAACACTAGTGGTGCCGGTGGCACATTCAATAATTAAATAAACTGGTTATAACTTCCTATTATAGGTCAAATTAAATGTTATCTTCCCATAATGGGAAAATTAAATTTGATAATGCTCCCATGTTCATATATATAACCGGCACCGTATATCAACTGGTAAATCACATTGCAAAAGTCAAAAGATGGATTAAATTCTAACTTAATTACAAACAATTTTAGAAAAGAAATATTCCTTACGCAAACTTAATTACAACCCGAATCTCTATAAATTCCTCCAATTCCGAGTAAACACAACACAACACAATAATTCATTTTAGTCGAATACAATAATTCTAATGGCGAAATTGATGAAGATACTGCTTGTGATCGTGTTTTTGGTTGGGGCATTGGAGGCACGAAAAGGTATAGTACTACTACTATTATTTAATGGGAAATTAAAGATTAATAGTAATAGTTGTTGTTAATTGCTAGTTATCATCATTAAATTAATTACTATTCTTACATGCATGCAGCAGGTCCGGTTCCTATTGGCCAGATATGTATACGTGATGTATGTACCGTCATACCGCAATTTCCTCCTCCACCAACTCGTGATGCTCATGTTGTCTCTCCACCTAATTAAGTAGGATGCATGGGATGCATGCAACTCGATCTAAATAAATGAGTTGTGTGTTTATGTGTGTGTTTACATATATTGTAAAATACAAATAATAATAGTAATAATTATTATCATAAATAAATGAGATTGAAATACTATGTGTACCTGTTTCTATTTAATACTATATGAGTACTACTCGACTCGTGACCCAACACTTTTTAAACAAATCTCAGGATAATTAAGGATTGTTTATTTTACTTGGGGAATTAATATTCATTTTGCATTGTTATCTAACCTAACCACATGCTATATGTTCACGGAGATTATTTACTCAATGTAATGCTATTAGTGGTGGGTTAAAATGTAAACTCTTTATTTTAAGGAAATTATGGGGAGGTTTGTTGTGAAAGTCTATAGCATAATTTATTCTTCTCTTACTTGCTTTGTTTTGTCCGTAAAAAATAGCATTTTCCATAATATAATCACTTACAGTATTATAAACAAATTAGTTTCTTATATCAAACTTGATTGATTCAACCATACATACATTTTACTATTATCAAATGTAGTACCTAATATAGTAACTTTTTTGCAATTTTAATTCTGTAAAAAAATCTCAAAAGATTCTCCAATCCAATCACAAGAAAAAAATAAATGAAAATTGGATGTGCATAAATAAATACTATAGATGAGTGAGTAAGTACTTAGTACACCTACTATCCTTTGTAGTGTGCAAAAATATTTAACTCTTAATTAAAATGGCCATTGTGGACATGACTTTTTCTTCGCCAAATTTACTGACTACGTAACATTAGTTTATAAGAATTCAAAAAATGTACACACATAGAGGTAAAAATGTACACACATAGAGGTACACACATAAATTTTTAGCGTGAAAAAATGTACACACATAGAGGTAAAAATGTTTTTTTATCAATTTTTTTTAATAAATACATCGATTTATTTTTGGTTTTACAGCATTTTCAATGATTTATATTTTATAAGAATTTTGGCTACCTTGAGAAGTTTGTACATTAATTAAACCAAATAAAAATAAAAAAATAAAAAAATTATAGGAATACATAAATAAATAAAAATTAGTTTATAACTTGAAAAATTCTATATAATATAGAAATAAATAAGTCTATATATATACATTGAATTAAATAGTAAAGTCAAGTCAAATAATTATAAAAATATTCTAGTAGTCAAATAGGTTTAATGATATTTAATAAAATAAAATTTTACCTTTAATACATTGTTTATGTTTATATAATGGAATAGATAGAATTGCACTGAACTGAACTATATTAATACTGTGTTTATAGACTCTACATGGTTTGAAGGGAAGAAATAAATTTATTAAATTAATATGACTCAGCACAACTCTTGTATTTCAAAAACATGATACCAAAATCAATAACATTATCAATTTTGAAAATTTTCAGGATTGATTATTCCTAGTTTGGCGGTTCCTCCAGAAGAAAAATGTACATATCCTTGCCCTGCAACTTGCAATGAAGATTGTCGCAATAAGGGATATCAACTAGGAGTATGCAGAGGTGATTATCGTCTTCGGTCGGATATTTGTTGTTGTATTAGATTTGGATAAAGCATATCAATGCAATCAAAATAAATAAATTACACATTAATTTGAGCTTACCTTTGGAACTTACAATTTGTAAGAATTTTGGGTAGAACTATAAAAAGCCATGAATATTAGTATTAATTATGAACAAATGGAATTCAAAATAAAATATAAGTTACTGCAAAAATGTTTTAATAATTTCAATTTTAAAGTTTTATCGAATTCACTGCTAGCATTTTCTTTTTATAATAAAAATAAGTTACCACATACAAACAAAACTTTCAAATATATTTACTTGCATAAAAAGTTATGTATTGTAGCAAAAAAAGGGTAAATAATGGAGTTCGAATCCATAACACCTCGTACCCTCTCGGTTCATTTTGTGTATATTTTAGCCACTAGCTCAATAAAAAATATTTAAATAAAAAAAGTTGTACTTAAAAGTCATGTAGTTGTATTTGTAAAAAATATGACATGTAATTGTAGAAGAAAAAATTGTGTCTCAATCATTTTTATGATGTGCAATGTAACACCTAAATTCTTTACTTAGAATTTCTACCTTTTATAGAAATATTGTTCAAAATACGCAATGAAAATTAAAATTTGAATTATAACAATTGGTTCGAGTACATTCTTCATCAAAACAATTCTAATAGTTGGAGGACCACATTAGAGAACCTGGCCCTAATCCCATGGAAGCAGTTAACCGCATAAGGTTTGGTTTGCGCTTATGGCGTAAGATAGAGAAATAGTTGGAATGGAAGGAAATGTAATGGTACTAATGTTGCCACGGTGTATTTTACGCCACCTAGTATTTACTACTCCATTCCAACAATGTACATGATTCTTGCTTATCAAAAAAAAATGTACATGATTCTTGTGATGAATTCAACTCAATTTAATTAAATGAGATTAAATTCACAAGCAACTTTAATTAGGATTTAAAAGATATACACCCTTAGTTAAGAGATATTTAATAAAAATTTATTAATTTGTCACATCAACTTATTTTTGAATGATTATTTTAAAACTACTTATAAGACATAGAGAATGATGGTTTTTTATTGATGTTAATGTAAAATTATTTTACACTTATAATGTATGTTCATTAAACTTCTTTGATTATCTTTTAAGTTCGTTAATTGACTTAGTTTTTAGTATAGATAAATAATAAAGTTTTATATATTTTATTTTATAATAATGACGGCAAAGACCCAAAAAAAAAAATTATACCGAAATCAACTTAGGGGTATTAAATCACCAATACATCAGCTAAAAATAAGTCCTTAATTTGCATTGATTTGGACAATTATCATAAAAAAAAATTGTATGATCAAAATCACAGCCAATATTTATTAAAGCATCTGCATACTTATTAGTTTCTTTATATAAATGAGTGATCTTAACCTCTCAATTCATCTCTAACATCTTTCTCATCTTCTTCACTAAAGAACAATCCACAAAACTATGTGACTTATTAGTTGCAACGTCTTGTATTAGTGTCATTGAATCAACATTTAATTCCACTTCTCGGTAATCCAATCTTCTGGCATATGATAAACTTTCAAATACACCACATAAGTATTCCGCCACATACGCACTACATAAATAAGTTATTATGTATTATTCATAAACTAAACTTATTAAGATAGTTTATGACAAAATAACTTGTTGTTAGTGAAAATTTATGAATTTAGTGTATGTTTGGTTTCACTTCTGGAGTAGTCGGAATTTGATTCTGGACGTGTAGAATTGATTCTGACTTGTTTGGTTTCTCAAAAGTAGAATTGATTCTACTTGAAGCTAGAAATCGTAGCTTCTAGAATTGATATTTATACTCAAAAATTTTGTTCAACTCACTTTTACATGAATATATCCAAACATAAACCGCTTTAACTTAAAATCAATTTTGGCGAGAATCAATTTTGCAGAATCAATTCTATCAAAATCAATTCTCATCACCGCAGAACCAAACATACACTTAGATTTTTTTATATATAAGTCAATGAATAAACTTGGACTAAAGCTAGCCTAGTCCAAATTCATTCATTGATTTATGTAATTTTCTTTCTTTCCATTTTCTTTTCATCAAACTAAACTGACCAAAATTTTAGTAACTTGTATACTTACTTGAACACCTACTAGATCAAATCAAAATAAATAAGTTAAAAATTATATGAATACATAAATAAATGAAATGAGTTTATAAATTCAAAAACTATATAAATATAGAAATAAATAATTATATAGTGTATTTAACTACTTTTTAGTTATAACTTGCTAATCCACACACCTTTTAAAAAATAAGTGGATGTAGGTTAGCAAAACTCTTGTTAATACACACCTTTTAAAAATAAGTGGATGTACGTTAGCAAAATTCTATATATATTGAAGATGAAAAGTCAACTCAAATATATATATTCTAGCAGTCAAATGAGATTTAATGATATTTTCTAAAATAAAATTTTACCTTTAATACATTGTTTATATAATGGAATTGATTTAGTCTTACTCTTTACAAAAAAAATAAAATATAAGTTGAAATCCTACAAAATGGCCTTTCACACCAATCAATCTTATCTTTTGGGTGTTTTGTGCATTGTTCTGATCATCATATCAGGTAAGAACAATAGTTGTTTTACCTTTTGAATTGCATTTTTTATATACAATTTACTAACTCTCCAATTGAATTTTTTTATTGAGAGTTATATTGTGTTTATAGTTTACATGTTCTAAAGGGAAGAAATTGATTTATATTAAATAAGTATGACTCATCACCTCTTGTATGAATTGTAATTTTTTTTTTATGATATTTCAAAAACAAGGATACCAAGATCAATAACATCAATCATGCATAACATTTTCAATTTTGGACTGGTTCAGGATTCATTCCTAATTTGGCGTATCCTCCAGATGTAAAATGTACATATCCTTGCACTGCAACTTGTGATAGAGATTGCCGCGCCAAGGGATTTATGCTAGGATTATGCGACGGTGATATTCGTCGTCGGTCCGAGATTTGTTGTTGTTATAAATAATAAAGAGTTATATTGTATCAATGCAATCAAAATAAATAAAATACGTATTTGAACTTACCTCTGGAACTTAACATTTGTCAGAATTTTGGATAGAAGCCACCAGTTTAATCTGGTTCGGGAATCAGTTCTGGCATCAAGTGATTCCAGCCCCCTCCGATCATAGTTGCGGGGAACTTAATTTATATTTTATTTTGTTAAAATTAACGCAAAGCTTGTTGAGTCATTTATTACTGGTGATTATACCTTAATATTTTTTTTCATGCACATTGTTTGTAGAATGTGACATTCAATAACATTCATTTAATCTTTACACTAAATTTCAATCACAAACTACACACTGAACTACGTACAATATTACTTGACCTTGGTTGATATCTTTCTCCAAGTCCTGAACTATCATATACAATTTCATTAGGATAGATCACCTGCAGGCTGCATGCAATGCAAATAATTGAGATTCAACAAACTAACATTTTTTTTAAAGAATAAAAGCATCAGCCATTAAACCTGTTTAAATAAACAACTTAATTAAACTCTTATAGCAAAAGTGTTTATCATATAAATATTCTTATTATAATTAGATATAATTAACAAAAAGACTTTTTTTTGGTTACAAAAAGAGGGCATAGCCCAAAAGAAAAGACTTTATTATAATGAATGTAAGATATATTTTATACGGTGAACATAACTATGCTAACTAATCAAGACCACCGATTTTCAACTAATCATAAATAACTTGCAATTATCTTAAGTAGTATTACTCATTCTAAACGTTTATAGTTTATGTATAAGTAATTTCTATAACAAAAGATAAAATCAAATTAAACTGTATTTTTATAAACAATAAGTCGTTTTTCATAGGCTATTCTAAAGAGTTTATGCAAATAAGCATAAACCAATTAATGGATATGTCTTAAATTGTTTGCATAAGTTATCTCGATCAAATAATCTCATAAGTATTTATCTCGGTAGATAAGTTCAAATAATAAGTCAATTTAAATTAACCCTAAACTCCAAATCAAGAAAGAAAGAAAAAAGCAAATTAATTGTAGTCACCACTTACTTGACCATGTCTTTCCTCTCTAAAGCTTAGAGTTCTGACCTTCAACTCTCCTCTGCTTGTAGTTAATTCATCTAATATTTCACTATCAGACACTTCCATTGATCCAAAACTAGGAGAATCTATCTGCTGAAAAAAATAAAATAAAGGACCACTTTTACATTCCACATTATTATCGGTATCTATGTATCAGTGTCATGTTCAATATCTTTATTTCACAGACATTAATGCGTAAAAATTAAATAGAATTGAGATTAAAGATATAGGAAATTAAGCGTTGCATACACTTAATGAGAGTCTTGGAGCACCAACAATTTCTTCATATTCAGCTGCATCAAGTTCTCTTAGATGATGAGGACTAAACAGCTTGGGGAGAATATACTGCCTCACCAAGATCAATAGAAAGAAAGGCAAAGGGAACAAGATTCCAGCTATTGGAATCCATGTTACTCCAAAACAAACCAAGAAATACACACATTGGAAGATTGTGAAGAAGACTATGTATCTAACTAGTTTTGAGACTCGTGCGATTTATTTATAAAATATTGTTAACATATAAGATTGTGTTCTTTTTTTGTAAAATTTATTAAATTAATAATTGTTTTGATTAAAGTAATTGTCCCGTGTATAATTTTTGTGTAATAAATTATAATTAATAATAACAAATATTTATTATTCAATTCCTTTTTTATTAAAGTAACTATCCCGTGTATGATTAAATTTTTTTTATTAAAGTAATTGTCTTGTGTATAAATTTTTGATTCAACTCCTTTTATGTATTAGTGATAAATATTTTGTCTTGTGTTTTTTGTTATATTTATTATTGATGAGAATTCATTCTTCTGTTGTTTTAAAAAAAAACTATTTGTGAAAGCTCGTGTCCATTGACTTTTTTTTTATATTTAAGATCGATATTATACTAACGTAAAAACTTAATTTAGAATAAAATATTTAGAAAAATGTTTAAAATATTATTAAAGTATAAGTGACGTCATTGTGCTCTTTCTTGTAAAATTTATTAAATTAATATTTCTTGATTAAAGCAATTGTCCCGTGTATGATTTTTGTGTAATAAATTAAAATTAATAAATATTTATTATTTAATTCTTTTTTTTTTTTATAAATTCCATCTACTTACAATATATCTACTTACAATATATTAAAAGAAACTACTACTAAAAAACCATATTTGTCCATATCAAGTTTATAATATTTCAGAATTTATGCCCTTAAATGTAATTTTAACTCTAAACTAAAAAAAATTAAAAAAAAAAGGAAAAAAAGAAGATAAGCATAAAAGAAACATTCCCATATAAATAGCATCATAAACCACATCTTTAACAAACAAAAAAAACACAAAACAAAAGAAGATAAGTATCAAATAAATCTTCCCATAAAAGTTTAATTAAAATAAATCTACACATAAAAATATGAACAAAAATCACTATAAAAGATACGCTTCAAAAATAGTAATTTTTTTTTAATGAAAAAATAGTAACTCGATCTAACATATAAAAACTTATATATATAAAATAAAAATAGAATAATCTAATAAAAGAATATACTTAATTATGAGCTTAAAAATAAAAGAACAGAAAAATAGAAACAAAAACACATTTGACCCGTTTGGATTGACTTATTTATGAGTTTATGGGAAATAACTTATGCAAATAAATAAGTTTTTATGTATTATTATAAGTTTTTTAAGGTAGTTCATGAAAACAATTTATAACGATATAATTTTTATTAATGAAAACTTATGAATTAACATGCGTAAAAAAAACTTATGAATCAACATAAAAGTTTATTTATAAATTATAACCATAAACTATTTTCATAAGCTTAAAAATAAGCCAAATTCAAACAAGCCCAATATATTAAAAGGTATTACTACTAAAAATTCTAATTTGTCCTCATCAATTCTTAAAAATATTTCAAATCTTCTATTTTGTAAAATTTTTTTTTTTAAATTTAATATATTATTATATAATAATTAAATTCTACTCTATTTTTATTATAAAAAAATCTACTCTATTTTTGTTTACTCTTATATAAAAAAATACAGAAGAAGTGCATTATTGATGAATATATATTATAATAATTACGGGGTGAATATTTGTCATTATACTTAAAACATCACAGGACAAATGTCGATCAATAATTTTGTGAAAAAAAACGAAAGTGTTGATCACTAATATATAAAAAATCAAACACGGGAAAATTGTCCTAATAAAACAAATTTAATCATATAGGGGACAATTGCTTTAATAAAAAAAATTTAATCATATACGGGACAATTGCTTTACTAAAAAAAATTTAATCATACACGGGACAATTGCTTTAATAAAAAAAATTAATCATACACGGGACAATTGCTTTAATAAAAAAAATTTAATCATACACGGGACAACTGCTTTAATAAAAAAAATTAATCATACACGGGATAATTACTTTAATAAAAAAAATTTAATCATACACGGGACAATTGTTTTAATAAAAAAAATTAATCATACACGGAACAATTGCTTTAATAAAAAAAATTGAATAGTAAATATTTTTTATTATTAATTATAATTTATTACACAAAAATCATACACGGGGCAATTAATTTAATAAAAAAATGACTTAATTTAATATATTTTACAAAAAATAACAGAATGATGTCATTTATAATTTAACAATAATTTATAAATAAAAGTCAATAGACCCGTGCGAATGCACGGGTCTCAAAACTAGTTTTTTTATTAAAGTAATTATCCCGTGTATGATTAAATTTTTTTTTATTAAAGTAATTGTCCCGTGTAAATTCGTAAGTTTTTTTTACTCATGTTAATTCAAAAGTTTTCACTAACAAAAATTATATCTATACTAATATATAAAGGGGATACAATTTTTTGGGATGGCTTTTTTGTAATTCCTATTTTACCCTTAAAAAATAACTTCCACATAAAAATAGATTTTCAGTTTTTTTTAGTAAATAATATATTTTTTTTCTTAACAACTAAGCACAACTTCCACATAAAAATAGATTTTCAGTTTTTTTATAGTAACAAAAATATAATTTTTTATTCTCAATAACTAACAAAAAAAAAGAGGTTACATAGTTATCAATTAAGTCCAATAAAAAAGAAGATTAAATAGTTATTTATATTTGCACAGTAGAGAGTATCGATCACAAAAAAAAAAGAATATTCCGTGCCCGTTTGGCGGCTAGTCTTTATAAACCTTTTATGTTTATGCCTTTTTTTGTTCAATTTTATTTATTTCATGCTTATTTTTTTACATTTTTTTTATGTTTATGCCTTTTTTTGTTCAATTTTATTTATTTCATGCTTATCTATTTTTCTTTTTTTTTGTACGTATTTTAGTTTTATGTTTATGCCTTTTTTTGTTCAATTTGATTTATTTCATACTTATCTATTTTTTTTCCTATTTTTATTGTAGTTTTCAATGCTATTTTTATGGTAGATTGAATTTATACTTATCTTATTAAAGTTAAAATTACATTGAAAGACATAAAACTTGGAACACCGTTAAAAGTGCAAAGGACAAAATTGGTTTTTTAACGTAAATTTCTTTTAATATATTGTAAGTAGATTGGCACTGATTCCACAAAAGAAGCATGGGAACTTTCCAATAACCTGCCATAATATAGTTTGACTTAAAATATTAGCATAATTTTAAATTGTGCGGTTTGGACTATTCATTGTTTGGTTTTCGAAAAAAAAAAAAAAAAGAACTAAACCAATATAACAGTTTAGTAGAACTGATCCTAACAGTTTAGTAGCCCGTGAACTTAACGGAACTAGTTCAGTTCGTGAACTACCCGTCGCAGTTCAGTTTTTCTTTTCGGTGCAGTTCAGTTTAATGGTTTTATTTGGTATTTGGATTTATTTAACAGCCCTAGTTTAACGGTTTTAGAGTAAGTTACACACTTACTTGAACCACCTACTAGGAGTTACAAAGAGAAGTAGTATCCTTTCCCAGAATTGGTTACCAGGAAGACTATGAATAGCCATGTATGCAAAATATCCCCACAAAACACTGCTTGCATCTTTCCATAGATTTCAGAGTTGCTAGCTTTCTTTTTTATGCTTTCCTTCATACTTTCAACCATCTTTCTTCTAATCATCTACAGTTCATAAATTACCAAATCAAAAGTATCCCATTTAGAATAGCAAACCCCAAACTATAATAGTCATTCACCTACCAGACTTAGGGGTGTGCAAATAAATTGGATACTACAAACTGAATTAGTATCCAAATTGAACCAGTTTAAAAAGTCCAATCCAAATATGAAAAAAATAAACCAAAAACCAATTTGTAACTTAAAAAAAAACTAAAGCCCAAACTTAAAATATGGATCAATTATGGGTATCTATACTTTCACCACCTCCCTAAATCAATTTACCAACCTTAATAATTATAATAATAAATAAATTTATTTATTAAATATTAAAAAAAGTGGTGGTGCCGGCCGGTCAACGGCGGCGGTCAACGCCGGACCTCCGGCACCGGCGCGTCGGCGGACGGTGGTTTCCGGCGGTCGGTACAGCGGCCGGCGGCTGAGCTCCGGTGACCGGTACGGCGGCCGGCGGTGGAGCTCCGGCAACCACCTCCACTCTTTATTAATTAATTTAATAATAAATATAATATTTAAACTATTATTAATTTAAAAAATTTGTTTTTTTATTTAATAAAATAAAATCTGTTTTGGTTAAAATCTGTTTTTTTTTTTAAAATCTGTTTTTAAAATCTGTTTTTTTTTTTTTTTGAAAATCTGTTTTATTTCATTTTAAAAAATAGTTTTGTTAATTTAAAATCTGTTTTTTTTTATTTCAAATAAGAAAACTTAATTTTAAAACTAACTAAATTTTTAAATAATAAAAAATGGTTTTAAAATAATTCAAAATAATAATAAGTAGTAGTATTTTTATGTAAAGAAAATGATTTTCATTATTACAAAAATAAAGAAATTAATTTTTATTTATTAATATGGTTAAAAGAATCATATTTTGTTATCAATTCAACGAGCGAATAAAAAAATCAGTTTTTTATTATAAACTGATTTTGAACCGGTTTTAAACTGAATTGAACCAATTTTATAAAATAAATTGGTTTTGAATGCAAATGGTTTTGGTTTGGTTCATAAACCATTTATTTCAATTCAATTTGGTTCGGTTTTGAACCATGCACACCCCTAACCAGACCCTTAAGAACTGCAAGGCTCTTAGTGTGCATAGGTGATTGAGGAAGAACACCATTTGAAGGAGGCAACCCAAGTAGTCCACAAATCAAAGTCTGAAATATACAAAGGAATGAGATTCATGATTAAAAAACTCTCTTCTAATGTTTACAAAGGGATGTATATATACACATACCATGAATCCTAGTAAGAATATGTCATAATGGTATGCAGAAGGTTTCTTGAGATTGAATTCCTTTTGTTGTGCCATCCCAGAAGCAACACTATGATCAAAGAAGTAAAGCCCTGCTACCATCAATGCAGGTATAAAAGCAGCAAATATATATGTTGGTGAAACCTTCCCCATGTCCTGCACATATATTAAAATCAAAGTCTATTCATCCGAACCACTGACCAGATTATCCACACATCAAGACCAATAATGTTGGGCGTAAGGTGCATTGAGAAGAACCATAAGCTTATTTTAATTGAAAAATTCTCTTAAGTTAAAAGATAATCTAACTAGGCTTTAGTTCAACATTAATTACTTTAATAACTGTCCAATGGTGTAAAGATGTAGATTCCCAAGCCAGAGGAGCAATTAGTCTTCTTGGAATTTCAGAAGGTATTTTGCTTGGCACTGCGAATGACACAGCTGTCCATACCACCGCCATGAAAGGTACACCATAGTCAGCAATGAAGCTTCTCAACCAACCTATTCAATAAACCACATATATCAGTGTCATGTCGGCGTCTAGTACGTAAAACATGCCTTCCATATAAAGTGTCGGTACTACATAGCTTAGGAAGCATAGAAAATTACTCAAATCTATAGAAACTAAAGTAGTTTTTATGAATTATGCCTCAACTCAAATCTATCATAATAACAAATCTATCATAATAAGCCATTCACATAGAGCCAATGAAATTGGTTGTGCTCTAATATTGAGTTTTCATTTTTAGGAGCACTAAACTCTTTTATCATTCCCTGCATTATTTTCAATAAACTTGTATTAGACTCCTTTTCATGCCAAAACATTTTTATTTATCTTGAGTTGAGATTTAAGTCACAAAATAACTGACCTTAATAGCCTGTTGAATGAACAAGACTGAAATCAGCATGCCAAAAAGCTCTTCTGCAACCCTTGTAAATCTGTTGATGATATTTGCCAGCATTGAATATTGCTAGGAGAAAAAGCAAGAGAGATGTCCATACACAAACCCTGAGAATATATTGATAATTAATAATATCAATTACAACTTAGGCTATGGTTTAATTTGAATTGTTTGTGCTAATCAGCTTAAGTGCTTATAGCATACCATAAGCTTTCAAAGATAACTTGTGAAACAATTTATAACATATGAAAGCAACTTGTCTTTATTTTATCTTTTGATATAGAAATAATTTATACATAAACACTTATTTAAATAAGAGCGAATAAGTGCGTAATTAAGTTGTTTATCGCAAACAGTTTCGCAAAAACTCATTTAAAATAAAAGTCTCACAAATATATAACTATTATATCAATAGGTTAGTTCAAATAAGTCAATCCAAATATTAATTATAACACGAAGTCACGAACTAGTAGAGCTATATATATATAACAATAATCCTAAAAATTAAATAAATAATTTTTTTTTTTGTATTTATTTTGTTACCATCCAGCCCAAGCCAAAAAAAGTTCTTGTCCAAGGCCATCCTGATTTTTGGCAAAGTTGTACAAGTAGGTATACATGATGATTGTGGGTTCTGCAACTCCTACAATAAGAAGTGGTTGGCCTCCAATAATTGAATGTATGATTCCACAAATGGCTGTAGAAGCTAGTGTTTCAACTGTGCTCAATCTTCCATCTATCAACAAAATAAACAACAAATAGCTTCATTCTAAGAGCCAATAATTAGAGTATGTTTGTATGTATAATTATTTTTTTATAAATAAATTAAGTACTGTTAGAAGTTTTAATTATTATAAGTAAAAAAAGTTTTGATTTGTTTATTAATTTTCTTTTTTAAGAAAATGAGAAGCTAATGAAGAAAAAATCTAAAAACTACTTCAAAGGGGAAAATGTTTTTGAGCAGAACCTCTAAAAAACTATTTTGTTAATTCTTTTTAAATGATTTTTATTATGATAAATAAACACATATATAGGATAATTACATTTTAATGGAAGGCAAACGGACAACAAGCTGCACCGCTACTCCTTTTTGGCTGGCAAAATCAATCATTTTAAACACTACATCAAGAGACCTAAGAGATACTACATTGCTATGCATGACTGAACCTCTATTGAGCCCAACTTAATTTGGACTAATGAGACCCCCCTTTATTTTGGCTATATCCAAAAAGATATAACCTTCTGGTAATTGTGTTCGTTTAATAATATTTTTGTTAACGGATTTTTTAAAAATGATTTTTATTATGATAAATAAACACAACAATGTTTATTTTTTTTTATAAAATCTCAAATGAAGCAAAGGACCCTTAATTAATTAGAAAACAAACTAAAGCTATATGTACTTTGACTCAAGTTTGATAAACTTCCAAAAAGCATTTATTAATTCTTCTTTTAGAATAGTTATAAATAAATGATAAACAATAGTTTTGGCTATAAATCACTGTCAACAAAAAAAAAAAAAACTTTGGCTATAAATCATATAAACACCTTCTCCATTCCCATTTTTTTAAGAAGAAGCTCTCTCATTATAATATTTATAAGGTTATGAAAAAAAATTCAAAATTAAAATCTTTCAATTTTGAAAATTTAGTGTTAGAACTTAGTTTGGATGTAACTCAACTCCAAAATCTAGTTTTTGGAGTGACTTTTGCTCACTTATGACCACTATCTAAGTCATATATCAATTTGATAGTATTTTACATACTACCTAGGATTTATGCCATATTATTTATGCATACTATCTTTGAGTAATTTGGAAACATGCAACAGCAGCAGAAACAAAAGAAGAATAAGAAGAAGAACCTGTGTCTCGATTCAGCTGTTCGCCGAAAGCAATAACCGGTAAAGCAGAAGCAAAGAAAATATAGGTAGTTGGAGCCAATATCCTATCATTATTGAAACGAAGAGTGCAAGTCCAATCATCTTTATAGCATTGTGGTCTTCCTCTTATATCACTAACAATTCCTTTAAAAGGTGATTTTAAGCACTCCATTTCAGGCACAAATTAACAACCTGAAACTGAAACTATATATCTTGGTGAGATTAAACAACTTAATTTGCTCTTAAGAACATGTTACAGTCATACAATTTTAATGTAGTAGTACCTGAGGAGTGGTGTTTGAGTGAGGAACCATGAGAGTACAAGAGAAAATATATAGTATAAGCAATTCCTTTTGCTTGTTTGATAAGAAATACTCCTATTTTTCGTCTTGTTTATTTTTAGATGAATCTAATTTTTTTAAGGTTGTTTAATGGAGAAGTTGACTATATATATTTTATATGCATATAATATATTACATATTTCTCCACTAATATAGTTTAATTGGTAGGTCATTGCAATATGCAGGTTTTAGAGATTTTTTCACTTATTTACGGGGTCAAAAAAAAGAAGAAATGAAGAACATATTAATGGTCATTAAAGCTTCTCACAAAATCCATTTCGTATACAAAATGTGTATATACGGACACACATAATAATAATTTGTGTGTACTCCGTATTCGTGCAAATATCCAGTATATGAATATTTAACAGTTTTTGAGATATTTGCATATCCACGAGTATATTCTTTTTTTTTTTTACGGTAAAGAGTTTATCTCATTTCATTCATAATAATATCGTAAGTTGCCACGTCATCAAATTTGAAGATTCTATATCTATGTGGCCACTTAGGGGGGTAATCAAAGGAATCTAGACATTACAAGAGGGTAATCACAAAAAAAAAAAATATAGGGGGTAATGCAAAACTCGCCTAATTTGCAAGAGAGTAAAAACCTATTAACCCAAAAAAATATCAATATTTTTCACACTATTGCTTTTTACAATTTTTAAAAAGAGTTAATATACATCATCAGTGTATTCAATAAAAAATTATCATTCTTTCATGTCATACAAATAGTTTCATTAGATATTTATGTAAAATTGTTTTACATTAACCGTGTATATCTTTAAAAAATTTAAGAAATGCATTCTAACTTGTTTCAAATGATAACCAAAGGTTATTTGTGTGTGGTTGTGTCTATTTTTAAGCCGTGGGATAAGGGTCGTTCAAATTCATTATAAGCCAAGAATTAACAGATAAAGGTCTTTATATTTTCATCCAATGAAATTGTTGGTGAAGCAAAAAGCTTTTCGTTAATATACATTCCTAAATATCATATTGCATTTTGTTTTTAGCTTTTAAATAGTTTAAATATTTTTAACAAACTTAAAGATCACTCACATGCACCACAAATTATGACATCAATATCATAGCAACAAAATAGGAAATCTCTCTAATGGGAAAGCTACAAGTCAGATTGAATCTAAATTGTTAGTTGTAATTCATGTGCAACTTTTTATAAATGATAAATGTTAGTTGTAATTCATGTGTAATTTACTCTTGCTTTATAATTTTGTAAACAAAAGCCCAATTTTGAATGCCTACAACACAAATTGAAATTAGTTAAGGTTGAGTGTATTTCATATATAATTGGGGTTTGGTATAGTCTATCAACTATATATTTAAAATAATAACATACAAGTCAATTGTCAAACTAATCTAACTTTTTATATTAATCATCCGATTCATAGAAAAAGGAGTTTCGATAATCTAGAGTTCGGTCGACACATCTACAAAATATTTTGTCAAAAATAATTAAACTAGAGATGAACTACTTTAATCAACGAAGATTGATATATATGGTACATGAAATGAGCAATATACAAAGACAAGCACTATGTTTTCATCAACAACACAAAAAAGACAGGCACTATGAAGTTTTTCAGTTTATTTTACAATATAAAGCCACCATAGTGTAAAACATGACCTTGGTTCATGTCTTTCTCTTTTCTTCAAGAGATACAAAACAGTGATCACTAACCATATTTTCTCCATGTCATTAATTATCTCATGATTCATCTTCACATATTATTTCATTAGGATATATCACCTGCATGCAATGCAAATCATTGGCATTTAACAATTAAGACTAAAACTTTTTTATTTAAAAATAAAATACGCTCGCCATTAAACTTTTTTATTTAAATCAATTTTTTTTCATATAAGCTATAAACTGTTTTTATAAGCTATCATGTAGAGCTTATGGAAACAAGCAGAAAGTGGCTTAAGGACATGTCATAAACTGTTTCTATAAGCTCTGTCTCAAACACTATCGCAAATGCATATGGAAGCAAATACTTTCAAATAAGTCAATCCAAACAGGCTTAAACTCCAAATCAAGAAAGAAAGAAAAACTAATTTATTTGTAGTAACCACTTACTTGACCATGTCTTTCCTCTCTAAAGCTTAGAGTTCTGACCTTCAACTCTCCTCTGTTGGTAGTTAATTCATCTAATATTTCACTATCAGACACTTCCATTGAACCAAAACTAGGCGAATCCCTCTGCTGAAAAAAAGTAAACGAGCACTTTTACATTCCACATTATTATCGATATCTACATGTCAGTGTCTATGCTTCATAGACATTAATTTGTAAGAATAGAATTGATATAGGGAATTAAGCTTTGCATGCACTTACAGAGAGTCTTGGAGCACCAGCAATTTCTTCATATTCAGCTGCATCAAGTTCTCTTAGATGATGAGGACTAAACAGCTTAGGAAGGATATATTGCCTCACCAAGATCAGTAAAAAGAAAGGCAATGGAAACAAGATTCCTGCTATTGGAATCCATGTTACTCCAAAACAAACCAAGAAATACACACATTGGAAGATTGTGAAGAAGACTATGTATCTGATTGGTACTGATTCCACAAAAGAAGCATGGTGACCTTCCAATAACCTGCCATAATAGGTTGACTTGAAATATTAGCATGATTTCAAAGTGTGGTTGCAGTTAGGACTATTCATGGTTCGGTTTTGTGTTTCCGAACCAGAACTACCTTTACAAAAACTTAACCTATATATTGTAGTAAAACAGCGAAAAATGCAGCCGCAATTGCAATGGCAGATTGCAATTTAAAACTATAAAATAAAAATTGATGAGGATATGGAACTTTAGAGTAAATTGTATACTTACTTGAACCACCTACTAGGTGCTACAAAGAGAAGCAGTATCCTTTCCCAGAATTGGTTACCAGGAAGACTATCAATGGCCATGTATGCAAAATATCCCCACAAAACAGAAGTTGGAATCTTTTTTATGATAGGCATAGCAAAAACTGATGCTCCAACAAACAGTGATTGTAAAAGATTGCTCATTCTTTGCTCATTTACTCTAACAGGCAAACATGCATCAATATGTTTCTCAGGGTCAAATGTATCCTTTTTGTTGTCTCCTTTATCTTCACCTTTTAGGACTACCTCTTTTAAGTTCTCCAATTCTCTTTCCACAGAAGTCTGCAAGGTTTGGGACCAATAAGTTATGTAGCAACAACACTTTAGATTGAAGGAACATCTGGTCTCCAACACAGATATGACACTGACACATATGGTTGCATTTGATTACTTCTAGTTTTCAAACTAGTACCGCTAATGTGTCAGTGTTGTGTCAGTTTGGCCTTTGCGTATGTGCCGATGTTTCATAGCCAAAGTAACTCTAGACTGAAGGTGTATTTGGTGTCTAACATCGACACATGTTGCTTTATTCAATTACTTCAATTTTCAAATTATTACTTATAATGTGTTAGTACCTAGTGTCAGTGTAGTATCTGACGTCTGTGTCAGTGCTTCAAAGCCGATAAGTAACTTAACTATTTGTTAATTGTTTTTATTTGGAAGAGCAAAAACAAAGGCTAGTTTTCATACTATTAGAAAACTTACAACCGGGCTGCTGTCCATTTCTACAGACACTGCTTGCAACTTTCCATAGATTTCAGAGTTGCTAGCTTTCTTTTTTATGCTTTCCTTCGCACTTTCAACCATCTTTCTTCTAATCATCTACAATTCATAAATTACCATATCAAAATTCAAAAGTATCCCATTTAGTTATTGGATACCAATATTAGAATTAGAATAGCAAACCAAACTATAATAGTCATTCACCTACCAGACCCTTAAGAACTGCAAGGCTCTTAGTGTGCATAGGTGATTGAGGCAGAACACCATTTGAAGGTGGTAAGCCAAGTAGTCCACAAATCAAAGTCTGAAATATTTTAGCAAGAAAAAGTCATTAATGAAATTTATAATGAAAAAACTCTCTTCTAATCTTTACAAAGGGATGTATGTATACACATACCATGAATCCAAGTAAGAATATGTCATAATGGTATGCAGAAGGTTTCTTGAGATTGAATTCCTTTTGTTGTGCCATCCCAGAAGCAACACTATGATCAAAGAAGTAAAGCCCTGCCACCATCAATGCTGGAATAAAAGCAGCAAATATATATGTTGGAGAAACCCTTCCCATGTCCTGCACATATATTAAAGTCAATATTTTCCACAACTACAAAAGTACTATAACTTATGATCCGTCTAATTTGCAAAAAATTAAGTACTGCACAGAACAATACATGACAAACATTTAAATCAAATATGGAACACATATTTTAGCCATGCTTAATACCTTTTCTTTTTATGCAAATCAAACATACTCTTAAAGTCTCTTTGGACAAACTTCTACACAAGTATTCATTGAAATATAAAAAGAAAATAAATCTTATAATTTATAATAGGCCAAATACATCCTGCAATCCTTTAAGTTAGATGTTTATACTATAAGCATTTATAATTCCAAACAAGGCCGTTCAACATGAATTACTTTGATAACTGTCCAATGGTGTAAAGATGTAGATTCCCAAGCCAGAGGAGCAACTAGTCTTCTTGGAATTTCGGAAGGTATTTTTCTTGGCACTGAGAATGACACAACTGTCCATACTACCACCAAGAAAGGCACACCATAGTCTGCAATAAAGCTTCTCAACCAACCTATCCAATAAACAAGACCATATATCATATAAATATTCTTTATATATACTTTACAACTATGAAGCGCAAACACGATCACGATATTGACACTGACACAATAGTAATAATTAAAGAAAGTAGAAGTGATTGAATTTAAGTAACCATGTATGTCAGTGTCGTATCAGTGTCTGACACATAGTACATGTCTTCAAATTGAAGTGTCTGTACTACATAGCTTGCTGAACAAGCATAAGAAATTAGTTTTTATGAATTATGCCTCGGCTCAAATCTATTATAATGACAAACCTGTCCCATATAACCATGATCTTGCTCTTCTGCTCTTCAATGCTGTATAGAGAAGGCCAAATGTGAATATAATACCTAATAAGCCATTCACATAAAGCCAGTGAAATTGGTTGTGCTCTAATATTGAGTTTTCATTTTTAGGAGCACTGAACTCTTTTATCATTCCCTGCATTATTTTCAATAAACTTGTATTAGACTCCTTTTCATGCCAAATAATCTTTTTTAATCTTGAGTTGAGATTTGAGTCACAAAATAACTGACCTTAATAGCCTCTTGAATGAACAAGACTGAAATCAGCATGCCAAAAAGCTCTTCTGCAACCCTTGTGAATCTGTTGATGATATTGCCAGCATTGAATATTGCTAGGAGAAAAAGCAAGAGAGAAGTCCATACACAAACCCTGAGATATTAATAATAAATATCAATTTAAGTAAGCGCTTATATAGTATAAACACTTATCATAAGCACTTGTGGACTGTTTGAGAAAGACTAAAGAAATAGTTTATGACATTTCATAAGTTGTTTTCAGCTTATTACCATAATCTCTCAAAGATACCTTACAAAAACAACTTATAACATGTGAAAACAACTTGAGTTTATTTTTTCTTTTGTTATAGAAATATAGAAATAGCCTGTACATAACCACTTATTGGATAAGTGTTTATGTTATAAGCACTTAATTTTTATCCAACAATACTATACAAGTTAAAAATAATTTATTGACAAGGCATAAGTTATTTTTAAAAGTTTTTTCAAACATTCTCACAAATATTTATCTCTGTAGATTAATTCAAATATGCAAATCTAAATAGTCATAAGTGTTACAGAACTAATAATAATAATAATAATAATAATAATGTCTCCGTGAATATAGTTCAGTTCATATGAATATTATAATATATAATTAGAGTTGATATTCTAGACGGTAAGTTATTTGACCAATAAATAACTAATAAAAAAATTTGTGTCTTTTGTCTTCATTTTATTACCATCCAGCCCAAGCCAAAAAGAGTTCCTGTCCCAAGTCATCCTTATTTTTGGCAAAGTTGTACAAGTAGGTATACATGATGATGGTGGGTTCTGCAACTCCTACAATAAGGAGTGGTTGCCCTCCAATTATTGAATGTATCATTCCACAAATAGTTGTAGAAGCTAGTGTTTCTACTGTGCTCAATCTTCCATCTATTAACAAAATAAACAACAAATAGCTTCATTTTAAGAGGCAATAATTAGCAAAAAAACTAAAAAAAATTAAAAACAAATACTTTAAAAAAAAATTATCCATTTATTACAATTTTTTTTTTAAAAAGTAGAATATAGAAAATGAAACACAATTTTTTTTAATCTTTAATCTCTAAATTATTAAATATTAAAATAACTTTTTTTTTAATTATCTGAAAGGGCCTTTGATAGCAAAAGAAACAAAAGCTATTATGTACTTTGAGTCAATTTTGGTAAACTATACTTCTGACTAGTACACATTTAAAGAAATTTTAACTTCTTTTTGTAATATTAATAATAAATATTAAACGGTAAAAATAATCAAATTTGTCTCAAATTTTTAAGAAGCTCTCTCTTTATATTTTTAATAAGCTTATAAAATATTTTTTAAATTAAAAATATTTCAATTGGTGAAAATTTAGTGTTAGAAGTTAGTTTGGAATTAGAGTTTTTTTTTATGCACACTATTTAAGTCAATACTCAATGAGATGTGATATTCAACATATCACATAAGGCATAATTAGGATTATACATCTGGAGCGTGAAGTGTATTTGGTCAAACCATACATGGTAACCCAAAAATTGGTATGGTCAAACATCAAATCTATAAGTAAGATGAAAAATAGTTCAAATTGAGTCTTTGTCACATTATTTTTAATTTAGTGAATAATATTCTTGAGTAACAAGTATAAAGAAGAAGAAGAAAAAGAAGAAGAACCTGTGTCTCGATTCAGCTGCTCCCCGAAGGCAATAACAGGTAAAGCAGAAGCGAAAAAAATATAAGTAGTTGGAGCCAATATCCTATCATCAAATTAAAACAAATAGCTTACAATTTCATTAGAAATATATAGATTTAAATTGCGATATGCAACCACAAATTTAACGGTTACATAAAGATTTATAGAAACTTCTGTCAAAAAAAAAAAAGATTTATAGAAACTTACCCAATACCAGAACGGAAAGCACAAGTCCAATCATCTTTATAACATTGTGCTCTTCCTCTTATGTCACTGATTATTCCCTTAAAAGGTGATTTTAAGGACTCCATTTCAGACACAAATTAACCACCTGAAACTATAGTATATTAGTATATACCTTGGTGAAGATTAAACAACTTAACGTTAAAATTAAGAACATGTACCAATCATACAAATTTAATGTAATAGTGTACCTAAGACTGAGAGTATCTTCCAGCAAGGATTTAGCGGAGATTTGACCTACACGTTGGTGTAGCGTGTGGGGTGGTGTGTAAGTACAATGAGAGTACAGGAGAAAATATATATAGAGTTTGGCATAAGATAAAATGATAAATAAAATGTGACAAAAAATTATTTTGTCTAATAATTAAATTTGAATCTCAATTTTTTATTGTATATTGACTTGTGAATTTTTAATGATTTATCATTTTGTCTATATATTAAAATAAAAATTCCAATTACTTATTTGATACTCCGTATAAAATATTATTTTGTCTTCACATCTTACAGTATTTATTATATACAAAACAAATGTATACCAAACACATTTAAATACTAGTATTTCCTTTGATGAATCTAAATTTTTTAAGGAAAAGTTGACTATTTTACACATTTATTACATCTCTCTCCTCTATGCATTTTTTTTATGAAGCCAGGAAAAATATATATTAAAAAGGGTCTTTCTAACGAGTGCCCCCGGATACTCTTTAAGCATTCCATTTAGAGAAACTTTTTATTCTAAAAATTAAATATTACAATTTCTAATGCGTTGACTTTACGCATTCCCATAAAAGTTCTATAAAAAATTTTCTATTTAAGGTCTTAAAGAGTGCCCTGGAACACTCGCTGGCATTTGTCTATTAGAAAACCTCTACTCTATGAATGAATGAATGAATTATCTCCATTAAAATTCTCTTATTTTTTTAATTCGTCATCTTAACTTAACTATTGAAAGAGTTTAATTTTTATACACTAATGTTAATACAATTATTTTACACTTGTGTTTGATAATATGTCGTAATATCATTTAATAAATATGACGCATCATATGTGTCGTGAATATATTATCTGACGAATGTGTAAAATAATTGTATACCGGATATAAATTAAAATCTTTAAACTCAATTTCGTACTTAATCTCACCATTTATCATTTTTTTTTCTTTTTAAAATCTCAGTATTCAGTATTCAGTATTCAATAGACTAATATAACCATTTATTGGTGGGGCCTGATTAAATTTAGCGCATTAATGACATTAATATCATTCATGCAAGCAGTGGACTTCTCGAGATGCTTTAATGACATTAATATGTTCAATAAATCATGCATATATCATCCTCCTTTCCCAGGTGAGAGGAAAAATCATCCTTGAGTTCATAATGTTTTCTCGAGCTACCTAAGCTGAAGAGAGTCACGGTCTATTTCAAAATTTTCAATTTTAACAGATAGTTTCCGGTATTATATATAAGCAAAAGTTATTTTTTTAGATTCATTAAAAAAGTGATATATGTAATCTATAATATGGACTAAATACATAATTTTTTTAATGAATCTAAAAAAAACAACTTTTACTTATATATGAGACCGGAGAGAATACATATTTTTGTTACATATTATATATAGAAAATTATTATTATTTTTTAAAAAAATTGTCATGTGATTGAATGGTAATGCAATGTTGACCAACCCTCTGGATTTAGAGTTGAACTACTTAAACATCTATAGGATAAATCAAATTACACCAATGATATTTTAATGAATATAAATTTTATAAATATTAAAAATCCAATTATGTAGTATGCATGAAGTTTTAGTTTCAAACCTCATCGGCTTAATGTAACCCAAAAAAAAAAATATATGTTATTAAAACTATTAACCTTAATGGATCATAATAACATATAAAATTATTAAAATTTCTTTAAAATTTTACATGAATTATTTATGAATTTAGACGCAACATTATTCAAATGTTAATGATCTATAAACTTTCTAATTGAATCTATATCTTTTTCTATAAAAATTTCTTCAAATCAAGATTAACAAAACTCAAAAATCTAGTATTTATAGATAACAAAAATGTCCTATAAAGATAACTCTGTTGGTAGCTATCGAGAAACACCGTTGGATATAATGGAATTTGAACCTCAATTTCTCTACTTTTTCATACTTAGTGTATGAATTTAGCCACTTGGCTACTTGACCACAAAAAATATAGAGGCTAAATATGTTTATAGTCTTTATAAAATTACGATTTTCTCTTGTTTTTTGCAAGAAAAATTCAAAATAAGGGTTATTCTTATAAATTACAATATTATGAAGGACAAAAATTACTATTATAATTTAATAAGAACAAAACTTAAAAAAACACATTTTATAAGTACTAAAAATATATTTAAACCTAAATATAATGTTTTTTAAAAGCAACCCTAAATATTAGTCCATGCAAATACAACACATCTTGATTTTGCTTCATATATATGTTTTATTGTTCAAATTCAATCTTTGTAATTAAAAATGTTTATTTTTAATTCCTAAAATCGTCTTATTGGCTCACGGGAGCCACATGGCATAATTAATTGGTCACACATATGATGTAAAAAACTAAAATTAATAATTGTTAAATTTGTAAAACTAAACCCAAACAAACAAAAAAACTTAAAAGAAGCTAAAATTTAAAAATGGATTATCATTTTAAACCAAACAATAAATATGATAGAATTGGTTATTCTATGCTTCAAAAAAAAAAAATGAATTGGTTATTCTAATGGTTTTTGTAAAAGAAAAGGTTATTCTAGTGGTTCGGGTTAGGAGTAAGTGACATCATTGATGACAATATGTTCTATTAATCAATCTAAAAACTCCAAAATACAAAAACTGCTTCCTAGTCGGTCTTTGACATCGTTGATGACACCAAATCATCTGTTTGATATAGATTTTGTTTAAAAAATTGATATCGGAAATATTTTATTAATCAACTATATTAATTGATGAGATAACCTAACAGAGTGTTTTCAAGTGTCCATTTAGATTAACTTATTTTTGAGCTTATATAACAGTTTATACAAATAAATAAATTTTTATGTATTATTATAAGTTTGTCAAGATAATTTATGAAATAATAGTTTATAAAAATACAATTTTAGTTAATTCAACTTTATAAAAATGTAAGATGATATCAAAATTGATCCAATTTTGAGCATAAGGCCGTGTTGAAAGTCCTACAATAGATGATATATGCTTTATAGTATGTGGGAGTGTCTCTAACTCATCTTGTTCACCTTAAGTCAATTTTGTACTTAAAATTTAATTAGGCTCTACCCAAATTCAAAGAGATACTTTGGCAAAGTTTGGCTCGAACTTGGTTTCTGGTATTATTTTGTTTTCAAAATGGTTCCATAGTTGTTTTTTTTTCCAGACCCTGATACAAAAGTGCAGTAGTAGTAGTTCTTCTGGTGGGGCTTTTACCTTTCAATCTACCACTACCAAAAAATAAAAGGAACAGAAGCAGCCAGAAACAAACCCTGCTAAATTATATTTGTTCTCAATCTGATGATGAATTTACAAATGTAAGCTGTCTTCCTTTCCATGCAGAATATTGACAACTAAGGAAGGCAGAATAGATGGAGAAAATACACAGATCAAAACCCCTAAAACTAACGCATCAAAAACACTCCCAGAGAAAAGATGACAATTTAATATCTTTCTCTTGAAGTTAGAAAAAAAAAAGGAAGGAAAAGGATCACTTAAAAACCCTATGCAAAATCATTCAAAGAAGTAAACTTATCAGCTTTGTGAGTCAGATGCAGACAGGAGTCTACTAATGAAAGGTGATATAGCTGCAAGCAATGCCTTTGGACACTCTTCATGGGGTAAATGGCCACATCCAGATATTGCAACCAGTCTCTGCATTTGAATGGTTGAGAGAGAAACATTAGAAAATGAAGAGTATTGAAACTGAATAAATGTATTTGGGGAAGCATTACTTATATGAGAAAGGATCCTCTCGGGGGAAGCATTATTTAGATGAGAAAGGATCCTCTCTCGAGAAGAAAAAGATGAGAGCAAGAGGAATAGATGTAGGAAAGATAAAGGAGAACATGAGAGTGAGAGGGGATATAGATAGAGAGGAGCTGGAGAGGGAGTAGTTGGAGAGCATCTGGATCCGTATTTAGACATGGTACAAGTCTAGCAACACCCTCATTTTATCCATTTTCATGCAGAATTTACAAATTTTGTGAAGAATGTATGAAAATATGGTGAAAAGAAGGGTACTTACGGAATTTTCAAGTTTTGAGGCCATAGCTTGACAAGATTTTAAGGAGACAAGGGAATCTTCAGCACCTGCAATAACTAACACTGGGATGTCTTCTACAGCTTGTAGCAACGATTCTGCATTTTTTGCTGAAAGTATGGTTTCAGATGACAATTTACCAATCTCGTGAACAGCTTCATCCCATCCTTGAACAGATAGTGGAGCCTTAACACATAAAAGAATAGTCGCATATAACACAAGTCAATAAATTTGTGATTCCAAGTGATGTAAAATGTTGCAGGCTAAATTGCAGGGTTTGAACAGAAAAATTGATTCGAAAACTAAAGTCATGCTAACTATCAAAGACATATGCATAAAAACTAATAAAAAACTGTATTTGTTCACCATGGCTAACTATCAAAGAAAAGCAGCAACAAATTCATGAGCATTGTGAGGCACTAGGAATTTGTGATGCCTCATTATTCGGCATCTATATCTCTAGGTTAGGAAATCATCTAATGTGATGTGACTACCAATTATTAACATTATCTGCTGAGTTCATTACATACAATTTATTATCTTCCATTCACAGATTGAAACTTGGAAAGGACAGAGCAGTTCCTAATTAAATCATGTACCTTATAGAGATCCAAAACCTCTGTAGTCAATTTGGTGGCATCATACCAAGCACGCCGATTCACCACTTGAGTGATTTCCATCCTTAGTAGAGGTCGAACCATATGCTTCTTTCCAAGTGAGGTATGCAGGAGGATTCTTGCAAAGGAAGGAACAACTTCCCTTGATAAGCTAACATTTAGCAATACAACCCCTTTTATAGTAACCTAAATTGACAATAAAAAAATGTTTCAGAAAAAATTTAAATCAGTTATGTATGTGATCCACTCACCTACATCCTGATAGGAATAAAAACAGTAGAGCTAAGAAACCACACCGATAGTAATAAAACAAAAATAAAAATAGAACTGCAAAACTACACTATGCTGTGACTGAATTTGCAAGCCTATACATTTTCATAAAATAGTCCGCGGCACCATAATTAGGTTTATCAAATACACAAGTTGCCTATTTACCAAATAACAAACAATAAAAAATACTCACATTATGAAAACTCATTGATGTTTGAACTCTTTGTGCAGCCATAAGAGCAAGCAATCCTCCATCATCATGACCGATTAACACCACTGACGAAAATCCAATCTCAGAACAGAATGATAAAAGCAGGTCAATCTGAAGAAAAGAGAGAACAAAATCTATCAGATATTTGATTTCAGATCAAATTTTGGTTGAACATGAAAATAAGTTAGATAAAACATTGCTTGAAAGTTAGAAGAGTGATAGCAATACACTCTTCCCATTAGACTCTATAATTAGATAAAGATCATGTTGATTTTCAAAAAAGTGTGTCAAATAGTGTGTTCTGTCATTTTTCTAATAAGATGTGGGCATTGAATAAGAACACCAAAATGAACAGGAAAAACAAAAAAACAAGGGCTACTGGGCTGAAATTTGAAAGCCAGAAGTTGACTCTAGTAAAAACAACAACATTTTGATCATAACCCAGATAGATAACTGAACTTGACCATTGCCTTCAAGACTTGTTAAATCAAGAGTTCAAAACTTTGAAGAAGAAAATAACAAAATTTCTTTTAATACATCTTACACAACGATAATTTATAATTACCTGACTATCAAGCTTATAAGGATTTGGCAATTCCTTTGCTTCCCAGTCCTCCCGACGCGGCCTTGAACTTAGTCCCCAACCAGGCCGATCAAAGGCAGCAACTGCGCAATTAATTTCCCGAGCTAGAGACCCCATAACATGCCTCCAGGAGAAAACTCCTCCACCAAACCCATGTATGAATACAACACCTAATTGGCCAATACTTTGCTCCAGGGGTAAAGAATCCAATTTGCTAGTTCCATTTTCTTCAGAAATACCATCTAGATGAAAAATAGGGATATCTTCAGAAAAAACAGAACTTGCATTACTATCTAATAGAGGGGCATATAGAGATGATCCACCGATATGATTGCTATAGCTCCTGTATAGATGCGGCTCTATCTTCGGAGATATATCTAACCGATGTCCATCCAACTTCTCCAACCCTCCAGCCACTGATGAAATGCTGTAACCTGAATTTGATTCAACACAAGATGTTGATGACAAAGTATGTGGAGGTGGTGAACCAGGTAAGCTGAGCTTGTAATGAAGAGAAAGTCCTTGGCATGTAATGAAAAAGCTGTCTGAATCTGCAAGTAATCTGGCCTGCAATTCTTCATCACGAGCTGTCCCAAAAGGTCTCCGCCTCATTTCACTGTCGCTTTTTGGGGTTCTTCCCCCAGAAGGAGTAGGAGAACGGGGGACCTTTGGATAGCCAGAGAAAACACTTTTGCATGATAGGACCTGTTTAAGTAAGCATTAATAAACTTAGAAGTTTTTAACTCGTATGGGCCACCAACAAAAGTCTTGGCAATTTCAGAAATTTTCTTTTAAGCTAGGTTGTAGATTACAACCGCTTATATCAAAAACAAGTTAAACCAAAGAAGCAACATATAAACCAGCCTGAGAAATTACAGAGAGGCTTTATAACCATTCCAAACTTACAGATTCAGGGTCAACCCGATGAAACAAGAGCTTTCTCCGTGCTCTGCAGCTGGTTCTATAAGCAACAACAGTATGGCCAAGAGCAAACACAACCGACGAAAGAAACAACACAGGCATTCCCCATGACTTCTTCAAATGGAGTCTCTGCCTTTTTAGAGAAGCTACTGAAGCTTCAGCTTCAATCTGTGAATTTACAGTGAAAAAACAAGCTTTGACTGAAAGAAGAACAATTGAGGAAAAGGAACACAGAGTCACAGTTCCAAGGTAAGGACCGTGTGAAAGAGCAGGACCATCACAAATTGAATAAACACCTGCAATTAACAGAGAAAAACAACCCAACATCAAAATTTATACTAATAACTAATAACCATAGAATCCAATTATTATTTCTTTCTACATATTCTACCCATGGAATTCATTCAACCCAAAAATTATATACATAAACTTTTTTCAATTATTACTAAAAATATAAACAAAAATCTAAAACATAAACAATTAAGAAACTAAACATATGAACAGATATTTCAACTTAGCGCATGTTTAGATTACAAAACCAAAATGGCTCCATGATTTTTGCTGAAAGGTTCAAACTCCAAAGTATAGCTTTTGCTAAAATCACTCCAAAACTCACTTTGGTTCACCGTGATTCTGCTAAACTCACCGTCAATTCAAACATGCAATCAGTGAAGTTGAAACAAAATCTAATTGTAGAAAGTAAAAACTACATGCATATGATTGACTTAAAAATGAACAAGAACAAAACAAAGATTATAAACACATTAAGAAGAATTAGAAAAACTAACTAATTTATTATTAGGACTTAGAAACACAAACTTTAAAATTCCTTCAAACACCAAACAAAAAGCACAAAAAAATGTGTGTGTGTGTGTGTGAGAGAGAGAGAGAGAGAGAGTATACAGATAATGACGAAGGATCTTAAGACTGAAACAAGAGGAATATCCATCAAAGAACTCTTGAAAGAGTAACGGTGAAAATGCTCTTTGAAACTATAGCATTTAACACAAGTAAAATTTGAGATCAAAACAAACGGAACAAGAATATCCACCACCGCAACAACCACCGGAAGCGACGTAACAATAAGCGAAACAACCAATGCAACAACAAAGAAAACCGTCCGAATACACCTCCGAACCTTCTCGAACAAGCATTGTCCTCCCTTCGCCATAACCGCCCTAACAACCTCTCCGGGACTGACGGACGGTTAGTTACGATCGCCTCAAAAGAATACTTAATTAGTTATTATTATTATCCGATAACCAACTGAAACTGTTTCCGATACCGGCTTAAGGTTCTCGGACGGTGGTTCGTTAGCCATTTCCGGTGACCGGAAGAAAGAGAAAGGGAAGTTCAGAGTTGCTGGAGCGATTGTATAACTGTGGCGGAGAAGAACGCCATAGACAGCGGTGGTTGACGGAGATCGGTTAGGGTTCCGGTGGGAACAAAAGCCTTCTCCGCACAAAAATTCTTCAAACGAGTTCGTTTTGAAATTGAATGCTTCCTTCTCTTTCTCTTCTTTTCCTCTCTGTTTTTCTTCGTCGCACTCTCTTTTATTTTATTTTTTAATTAATCAAATTTTATTTTAAAAAATTTTGTGCGAAATCTTCTATTCTTCTAGGAACTCCGATAATTTAGAGTTCACAAAATCCTCGTAATTTAAAGTTTGTTTGCAAATAAATAAAATTGTTTTTTAACTTTAACTCTCCAGTTCTCATAAAATGGTTTCGGTAATCTAGAGTTCGATTACGAGATAAGTAAAACAGATCAATAATTATTTGCACTGGATATCGAATTTGTGTTCTCCAGAATAATTCGTCTAAATAAATCTCGTTAATTATTTGAGTTCAATGTCTTAGTTAAATTGGTCAAAAGTTATTCTTTTTATAATTAAATTTGGATTATCGTGAATAATTTATATTATAAAAAACGGTTTGCTAATTTAGATCCACTTAAAAATATGAAGGTCTAAATTAGTAAGGTGCATTTTTTCACTTGGGACAAAAAACCTTTGACATTTAGTTATTTTACACTCATTTTCTAATTTACATTCACTTTTATAAAACAATTTTAAATTTTTTTTATTAGAAAAATATTGTTTGAGAATTTTAAAGAAAGATAAAACATGTTTTGCTGTTTATTTTATAAAACTCCAAAATTGCATTTTACTTTAAACTTATTTGAAATAGTAGAAGAAATGATGATTTTAGTCATAATAGAAAATGTGCACCTTACTATTTAGACCTTCACATTTTTAGGTGAGTTTAAATTAGCAAACCCCTATAAAAAAATATTAATTATTTGAGTTAATCACTTGATTTTATTTTAAAAATTTGGCTTTTCATGGCTGCTTTATCTAAATTTAAATTTTAAATTTTGAAGTATTTGTAGGGTATATTGTCTGTTGTATAAAAGAGCTAAAATTAAAAAATGTGGGTAAGGATGTTGCAGGAGGAAAATACTTATATAGGCACAAATATAAATAATAGATGTTAGGCACACTCACAAGAAGTGAAAAAAATTAAAGAAAAATGAGTTGAAGTGATATAAATTGACGTGACAATTTTACTTTTTTTTTAATTTTATTAATTTATGTGAGTGTGCCTAAATTTTGTGCCTAAATAGTTGTGCATATGTAAGACTTTGTCAATGTAGGATTGTTGGGGTTTGGTGGTTGATGAAGGGTCATGGCAGGAATTGGAAATGTTGGCAGACAGAAAATCCACTATTATACTTTAATTGGAATTAATTAAATTAAACTAATCATTGGATACTCTTTTACACATCTGGCTTCCTTTTTATTTATGAAAATACAGCCAAATAAGCCTTTCATGTTTATGTATTGGTTTCTTCTTATTTATAAAAGGAAGGTCATTTCTTGTATAAAAAAAAATGATGCCTTTAGGATAAATTACAACGGGACTCGACAGTTAAAATAATTTAGATTAACTCATATGATCGGTCTGTTAGGTTAATTTAGATTTAACTCAAATTATAGTAAACTTTATGAGGAAATTAAAGTAATGCATACTTTATTTAACTCATATCTTTGTGAGTAATTAATTTTCTTTTATTTGAATGTTATTTTGATCTTAATCTTCATTTTTGTCCATTTTTGTGTTTGAGCGTTCTCTAACAACTAACATGCACAAGTATGAGATAAGTCTTTTAACACATACAAATTTATTTTTATCATTAAATTAATATGTCATATTACATTTCATTACTATCCAATTTTTTGCTGTCACAATAACTTCTCTATATACACTAATGTCTCTTATTTATTCTCCTTTTTTCTTTAATTTTTATAATGAAACATAAAGCATGAATGGCACGATGTTCTTGAGCCAAACAACGGTCTAAATTTTGATTTGATTTTAAACTAACAAAAACCTACCCACGCATGCCAATTGGCCTTTTTTAAGACAATTAAAAGTCTAATACTTAGTTATCAATTTCATAATGTCTTGTGTACATTTTTCAGAATGTCCTGTGAAGTTATATATTATATATGAGATTCCAAAAACTTCGTTTTCTCTCTTTGTTTCTCAGCTGTTTAAATTGACTTAAGTAGATAGAGATTGTTGTTTTGGTGAATATGTATGTGAATTGTGATCTATTACATCATATGGTTTGAATTTCAAAAATATTACACAAGAATTGGAAAATTAATTTTCAATAAAATAGTAGAGCATTGTAATACTTGTCAAGAGTCCAATACTAAATGCGATATGGACCCAAAATTAGTTTACAAGTGGACAAGTATTTCTTTCTCCATCCCCAATATTATGATATGAATTAATCTCAATATAAAAATTTAAGAATATTAGATATTCCTCTATTTATTTATTTATTGTTACAACAATTGTCTTTTTTTGTTCACTGCATATTCAATGTCCATTCAAGTTCAACTATCAACTGTACTTATATGGGACAAATAATTGTCATTTATCTTTTTTTTTGGGTACATTATAGGGATTCATATGTATAAATAATTTTTATTTAGTTTAATTTAATGATTAACTTGAGTTTTGAATGATCCCATAAATTTAACTCAATTGGTATGAACATTGCATTATATGCGTAGGAAACAGGGTTTGAATTTCATCATCACACTTATCCACCGTGAGTTTCTAGCCACTAAATTGCTTAGCAACAAAAAAAACTTGAGTTTTAAATGAGACAATTGGTTTTATTTTTGTGACACTGATCAAAGTTTCGATATGGTACGCAAGTATATATTAAAATTATATTTTAAAGTGATAAATATTATACTCCGAGGGAGTAGTATATTTTTATCATATTCATTAATTTTCATAGAAAATATATATGTCAAAAGAAAAACAATTTTCATGTAAAAAATAAAATCATATTAAATAATCGGATTTTTCTATCACAATCAACTAATTAACAGCAGGGCTATTGTATAATAATTTAAATATAGTGTTTTCTTGACTAATTCACATAAAAATTTATATTGTTCTTTGGATTTTGTTGACTAAATCACATAAAATTACAATATAATGTTAAGTTCATTCATGTTAATTAGTGTAAAACAAATTAGATTATTCTTCCATTTTTCATTGCAAAAAGAAAAAATTAATTTACATTCACATCATTTTTTTTTGGTCAAGCATTCACATTATTTTTTTTATGTTACTACTATGTTATGGATGTAAGAAATTTTCATGTGGTTTTTTATACATGAGAGTCAAAAATTGAATTATTGACCATTTATTTAAGATGTTTAAATTTCTTATAACTAATTTATTGTTGGTAATATCATCTTATTTTAGTTGAGTAGTTTAGTGACTAAAAATTTTACTTTTAAGGTGGATAAATATTTCGGAATTCGAATCTCAATTTCTGCATATATGCAATGTCCCTACTAACGAAGTTGACAGTATAATATTATCTTTTAATATTTGTTTGTTTGACAAAATCCTTGTAGTATTTTTTTGGGGCTTTCACAACCAGTTGAATCTAGTTCGGGGATCAGTTCTGACATCAAATGGTTTCAGTCATCTCCTTATTGTAGTTGCGGGTATTGAATTGTGGTCCTCTTTACCAAGTTCAACATCGATCACTACTAAATCAACTAACGATTAATTTGTCAAAATCCTTGTAGTATATTGTTTCATACATACATACATATACGCCACCGTCAGTAAATACACATGATGGGCAGTTACCACGACTAACATTATCTTATATAAGCATCACTCTTATCTTATATAAGCATCACTCTCTCACGTTTGCGTCTAAGTTAACCACACACCCCACCAAATATAGCCACCTTTATGCATGTGCATGATATAATTCAACACATAAAAATATAAAGTTTCTATAGTCTTTTTTTTTTTTTGATGGAATCTATAGTGCCATTATGTTGATACTAAATTTCAATCAAAAATTTGTTGGATATATATATAAGATAGATTTCTCCAATGACTAAACTATCCGATAGAAAATTTGTAGGGCATACATTGATGAGCTCTTCCCTTTGAATAAAACCTTTTTCATATATAGGAAAAAAGAATTGAATCTCTAATCACATGTTGAATGAGTTCAAGACCCCAACCACTAGGGACATCAATAGGGAGGGAGTGAATACCGTTTAAAATATTTTTCATCCTTATTTCCTATCTCATGGAGTATTCTTTCTGCATCCCTACGGATACCCCTGGAGATCATCAACATTAAAAATAATGTTAAATTTTTATTATTTTTAATCAATTTAATAAATATATAATAATAATAATAAAATAAATAAAAAATTCAAGATATTATTGTGAATTTTATACTATAATAAACATCATATGTAAACAAATTTATGCATAATTCGTTATATGTTTGCATTTATTTGTTGACTCCGGACACAATTTTGCAAGTTAACGTCCTCTCCATTTTTTATCTTCTTTGTCAACTAATAAAGTTTTTGAAATATAAATATACATTTTGTGAGTAATACTATTTAATATTTAATATATATTATAAAATTCTTCAAAACTATAGTACTGAAGAAAATAAAAAAAAATATAAAATGGAGAGAATTTTAACTCGAGGTTTAAAAAGCGATCTATTTATTTATCAACTCTTTTAAAAATGAAAACCACCACTTCACCATAAAAACGTTAACCGTTGTGTGATGGAGAATGATTTGGTGCAGTTGGGACATAAAATTGAAAGAGGAGGCCCACTAATAAAACTTGAACAACTCTTGCTATTGGTTTAAGTTAAGTCACAATCACCAACAAGACACACTCTGTTCTGTTCTCTTCCTCTGTTTGGTAGTACTGTAGTAGTTGCTTCCCACCTCTCAACAATCAATTTTTCTTATTTACTCTTCTTTCTTTAATTTACTCCTTTGTTTCCTTAAAAAATGAAAGTGAAAAATGCTTTCATTGTGTTCATATTTTTTTTTCTATTATTTTATTATAAATAAAGTATTTAAATGTTACAAACAAAAATAGTTCTTAGGTTGATCGCAAAAGTTAAATTCACATCTTTATAGTGTATGAGTCAATCTATAATCTTGACAAATACTAAACACAATTTTTCTACTGTAGATTGTATTTAGAGTGCCACGTTGGCAATGTTGATGAGAATTTTTATGTTATTTTTTATTTACTTATCTACTTAGCCGTATTTAGAATTTATCTGGGGTGAGTTTAACTGGGGTAGGTGTTTACAGTTATATCAAATAAAATATAAAACATAACAAATATAGAACCTATATCGTTATGAAGCCCCGATACGCGACACGATACGGATACGATATGATACCGATATGCCGATACGTGAAAATTTTAAAAAAATTCATATCTGATAATGGCGCGATACGTTATTTAAAAATTAATTTTAAAATTAAATATATAAATGTACAATATATAAACACGACTAAAATCAATAATATTAATAATGATAATTTTTTTTAAAGACAAAAAATTATTAAAATTATTATTATTATAAACGCCAATAATTCATTGTACAAAGAGTACACACAAGCCAATTAGCTTGCACAAGAGCAAAACAGTTTGAGGCTCAACATACAAGGGTTCCTCAGTCATAACTAAAGACATATAATAGCTCAAAAAACATATAATAGTCATGACATCAAGCCTCTTCAACAAGTCCATCTTGTAGCAATATAGACAATTATATAGGTCATGTAGCTGACCAATTAAAAGCATAAAGCAACAATTCTTATACTAGAATTTTGGGACAAGCTCAAATACTTAACAACCTGTTATATAGTAGGACACCATAGTGACTTCAGAACAGTGACAAAGACAAAAAATACTAATTATAATAAATTAAAATCATTAATACTAAGTTAAGTATTTGTGTTTCATTAATATTGTCCTAAAAAATAATGATCACCAGTATATTTTAAGTTATACATCTTAAGTTAAGTATTATTGTATACAAAAAGAGCATCATTAGTACTATCCAAAAAAAGACATAGTTAGTTACCCGTGTAACAACATAATAGTTTGACATTCACTAGGAAACACAGATTGTATCGGGTATTATTTTTTTATTTAAAAATAAATATTTAACCGATACTTTTCCGATACGAGTATCGGGAAGTATCAGACGCGTATCAGATATTATTTTTTTATTTAAAAATAAAGATTTAACCGATACTTTTCCGATACGAGTATCGGAACGTATTGGAAGAGTATCGGTATCGGGTGCGTATCGGACACGGTACTTCACCAATTTTAGAGTATCGGGGCTTCATATTGTAGCTCGTCGCTGTGGAGGTTTCGTGGTCAGAATGTTCATTGAATCCGGTCGATTTTTCCGTTCCAGATAAACCTTTTAGAGATGGTGCTTTTGTGGTGGAGGCTTAACTGGTCCGATAATTATTTTCCCTCCCAGTTCAATTTACCCTAATTTGAATTTTGAAGTTTGGTTGAGGATCTATAAATTGGGGATGATGGTTGATTGTTATCGTCACTTATCCTCAACGATTACCCACACATGGTTCATTATTATCAATTATTATCAAATTTTGTTCCTCCCAATTTCTTCTCTTGCAGTTTCATCTATATTTGTCATCGCTTCAGGTAAATATTGAATTTAAAATGTAATCAATTAAAAAATATTGAATTAAATTTTGATACTACATGTCCTATCAGAGTATATATTTTATATGCGCCAAAAAAAAGAGAGTATATGTTTTATATAGTATTAATGTTAAATTAATAATATTAAGGAGAAAGAAAAAAAAAAGTGCACCGTGTGTACGCACGGGTTAAAAAACTAGTTTCTTATCAACTTGATTATTGTTTATTTACTTTTAGAAGTTTTGTTTGCCCAGAAATCTAATGGCTAGAATTATACCTTTAAGGTGAATAAATAGAGTGTCCAAAGTTCGAATATGAAACTACATATAAAATGTAATATCCTTACCAAATACAAACTGAATCATTTTGCATCAACTTTTTTAAAAGTTTTACATTTCCAACATATAGTATTTAATCTTGTCAAAACAAGTATTTAGTATTCTTTTGAAGTGTTGCTAAGGATTGGCATAATGCATAATTACTACTCCTTCCAATTCTAAATATAAGTAAAATTCAAATTTTATTTCATTCAAATTTTAGCAAAATAGGTTTAACTTTTGCTTATATTTAAATTAGAGAGATTTTCAAAATTTAGAGAAAATTGGTGGTATAGTTTCAACCCTTTATTTTTTTTTTAAAATCTTAGTTACACATGGATCTCATTCATTTTATCTATATGTCCCAAGTGAACACGAGACACAAATTTTTGTCATTCTCATTATTTCCAATTATTTTCATCGATTTTATTGAGTAGGCGTTCAAACATTAATTTGTCTTTTGTTTGGTTGAGGATATTCAACAACTTTAAAGATTCCGTAAGAAAACTCCATTTAAATTCCTTAAAATCTTCTAAAAAGCTAAACACTTGTTTGATTCTACGTTAATTTTGTTAATCTTGCATTCCAATGTCATTACAAATGCAACTCTACGCTCTCAAAGAGCTTCGTCTTCCTATATAAATACCTCTTGAACTAAAGAAAAAGTACACAAACTTTATTACATGTCTTTAACATTTGTTTTACTTACTTAATTGAGTATAAGAGTGTTAGCATATAGACGAAAATCACAACTTCTCTTATATCATTAAGACAACAAATAGACGAAAATAATCATAACATGGTTAATATACTTACGCAATAGATTGGTACAGTGTTCAATCATTTGATTTAGAACACTAGTTACCAATTGTTAGCTGCAAATCGTTGTTCAACTTCAACCATCTAACTTCGCAATCATCATTATTACTCCTATTTATAATTGTAAAATGATAGTACTACTAGCTAGACTCCAATGTCCAACTAAACTAGGCATGGTAACATTATTGCATGCATTGACATATGCATACCACAAAGACATCATTAATATGCAAGTACCAAGGTATCCAGTACAGCCATGACTAGCTAGACAATCAACCAATTCTTTTCCTTTCCTTTGGCCATAATGATTTTAAGGTTCATTCACTGAAATGGAAGAAAATAGGGTTGTTGTTTTGCTCATTTGGTTGCTCTAATCAATGTCACGGGTGATTCTTGTTATTCTATACACTTACTACATACATCTATCCCATGTGCTCCTTATTTAAAGACCACCAAAATCCAAAATAGTGTCACCCTTTTTTCTCCAAACACTCTTTTGAGACAGAAGGGATACTCAAACTAGTTTCAATATGGAAAAAAGACACAAGGGTAATTTAAAAGGTTTGTGATAGTGACATGCATGTGAGATTCTTATATGCCTTTTTTTGTTTATAAAATCTTGTATGTTTATAAAAACAATTGTGTAGATATTTTATTATTAGTAGGAATCGAACTCGGTATTTCAGAATTTACAACATTCACGCACATTGTGTGCTAACAATTTACGCTAGACCTCAATGGTTTAAATAATTGTAAAGTTTCAGATTATAACTCAAGTTAATTACATGAGCTGAAGGTCTATCCATATTTATGATTGCAATTTTTTTTTATTATTATAAAGTTACCATACAATTAATATATGGTAAAAATATTTTAACAATAACACATTTTGAAAAATAAAATAAAATTTGGAGGTACCTTTTGGCAATATATAAATCCAACCATGCTTTTTCTGAATTCTGATTTAGCACTGGTCCCTCTCTGTCTCTTTCTTTATACTGTTTGATGACAGGATCCTTTGTTTATTTATGCATGTCAATATATTTTTATGTAAAGAGTAGAGTAATGATATATACAGTTTTTCAGTTGGAACAAGCAACAACTGAAGAAGATCTTTTCTCCTTGATCCTCTGTGCACTAACAGAAGAGTGGCAAGTAGAGAATCTTAAGTCACCCTTTTTCTGCTATGTGTATATTGAAACCAAAAACAGAATGGTGAGGTAATTAATTACTAGCATTATAGTTATTAGATTAGATTCACTTATGGTTACTTGAATTTAGATCAATCGATAAAAATATCGCATTATATACGTAGAATTGAGGTTCAAATTCCGACACTTTATTTATTCATTTTAAAAATATGGAATTTTAGTCATTAAACTATTTAACAAAAAAAACAAATTAGATTCACGCATGTAAAAAGTAAGAGTGATTTTAAAAATATAACTAAGCCATTAATTCAAAGTCAAATTTGTATAACTAAACCATGCATTAGGCTAAATTGCTAAATTAACCTGCATAATTAATAGAAACAAAACCTGCAATAAATTTAAGGATAAATAGGTCTTTACCTCCTGCAAAGTAGGCGAATTTTGTTTTACTCCATGCAAAAAATTTCTTTAAGATTCCCTCTTGCAAAGTAAATTTTTTTTGGTCCCCCTTGGATGCACTTTTTAAATCGGTTATTTTGTTTTTTAAAAAGTTCTATTTTTTAATTAATCGGTTATTCTGTTCAACCGATTTAAAAAATGCAAATTTCTTGCTCCCGGGGGGAAACCAAAAAAATATATTTTGCAAGGGGAATCCCAAAGGAATTTTTTGCAAGGGTTAAAACAAAAATGACCTACTTTTCAGGGGGTAAAGACTTATTTACCCTAAATTTAATTTAAATTCAACCCAAATAATTATTAAAATTTCATTTTATTCTGTTAAAGAAAAAAATCAATTTTTTCTGCAAAAAAAATAATTTATTTTATAAGTTTGTTGAATTATGGAGTAGTAGTATTGAGTGGAGTCATGTTATAACAATTCGTGTGGAACCTAATGCATTTCAAAACAAGTTGCAGTTTTTAAGATAAGGAGGCCCCTAATTTTTTAGTGGTGTTATTAACTTTCTTTATTGTGATTATTGTCGCATATTGTCTGCTACTTTCATTATTGTAGATTGATTAGTAGTAAGCTCATAGATTCTCTTCATGGATTAAGTGTTTTATAGACTATAGACCATATTGTGCCGTTTCATTGTCATGATAAAAATTGAATGGTCTGTATATGGTGATGGGTGATTGGGTGTAATCACCTTTCTAAAGTTGATTCTAAACACTAGTGAACTAATGATTTTTCAATTTAACTTAAATAATTTTAGAGTGACTTATTTGAACCTACCTATTGATATGAATTTTGTGATGTTTAAAAAATTCAATCGGCTAGCTTATTCGCTATAAGTTAAAAGCTAGCTTATAAACTATCTGTTATAAACTAGCTTATCAGTTATCCGCTATTTTTTTACCAAACAGAACCTTAGTATTTTCTTTCTCCTTAATAAAAAAATATAAAATAGCTTGTAGCGCACCCTAATATCATCCATTTTCAACCAATACATAATTTTCCACATCAGTATTAAATATTAATGTATTAGACCTATCCTTGATATGGTCAATTCAACTTTTTCTTATTTATTTTTTCCCTTGTTCACTCAAATGTAACATGGGAAAGAAGTCATGCTTATTTTATTGAAAAGATAGGGTTGTTGATTCAAAAATAGGCTCAAAAATATTGAAACCTTTATAGCCACTAGCCAGTACACCATATAAACGACACTTTCAACTCTGGCGTATCTCTTTTCCACTTCCAATGCTCTCATATTGTCAAAACTTTTAACATATACAAATCAGAATGAGTTGTATTTAATACTCCCTCCGTCCCATTTTAAGTGACACATTTGACCATTTCACACATATTAAGAAAAGTGTATAATTAAATGAGAGATAATATTAATTTTACCAAATTACCCATGTATGCACTTTTTCTGCCCAATAATTATTAGTAAAGCATATTTTGTAAAAGCATTTATAAGGGGTAGAAATAGAAAAGTAACATAGAAAATTGAAATGGGTCAAGTATTATGGGACAATTTTTTTTTGCAAAAGTGTCATTTAAAATGGGACGGAGGGAGTAAGTAGATAAGAGTTTCAAACCATATTCAAATATTGGAGTTAGGAGAGGATCTTGATTCTGAATATTGTTCCAGCACAAATTACAAGAAATTATTACTCATTCCGTAACACTTTATAAGTAAATATGCATTTTTTAGATTCATTGTATATTTAATGTACTTGATCAATATTCAGAATGCGCGCACATATATGATACTCCTATATCATCTAAATCTAAATATTTTATATTTAGATGTGAAAATGAGAAGACTTTCCATGTAGGTATCCCAACTAACTAAAATAAAGGGTTAATAGGTTTTTACCCCCTGCAAAGTAGGCGAGTTTTGCGTTACCCCCTGTAATTTATTTTCTTGAGATTACCCCGCTGCAAAATTTATTTTTTTCATTTACCCCCTTTTTGTTGACGTGGCAGGCAAAAAGTCAAGTTTTTTGCTGACGTGGCAGTTGACTTTTGCCTGCCACGTCAGCAAAAAGGGGGTAAATCAAAAAATAAATTTTGCTGCAGGGTAATCTCAAGAAAAAAAATTACAGGGGGTAACGCAAAACTCGCCTACTTTGCAGGGGGTAAAAGCCTATTAACCCTAAAAAAAAATTATTGCAGCTGCTGTTTAGAGATTTCAAAAGTGAATTGTTTGATAAATTATTATTTGGAGTATGCATTATACAAATTTTAAGTAGATGATAACTTAATACACCTCCATTCCCCCTTGAAAAAGTGGAAGAAGCAATTTGAAATTGTGATGGTAACAAGAGGTCGGGACCTGATGGATATACCTTCAATTTTTTATTAAATATTAATGTTTGGTGATACTAAAATTTGAAATTGTTGATTTTGCTAAGGAGTACATTTATTTATATGTTAGTTAGTCCTAGACTTTGCCATCATAAATTTATAGTTTCTCTTTCCACCATAAATATTCAAAAGAACTACATGGGCCAAGGAAGCTTGTAGCCCCAATTGGGCCAAGTAACCCATTTTTGTTGATCCGAGGGTTACTAAGTGTCCCCCCCCCCCCCCCCCCCCCCCGCACCCATTGTTGCTTTGCTCAAAGTATTTTCTGTATTTGTCAATTCTAGTTCATAATTCAATATCTTCTGAAATTTTGTGTGAAAAAATAACTCTTCTGAAAATTTGTGGGATTAGGGTTTAAAATCTTTGAATTTGGTTGGATTAATCATATCATATATAAAGGTTATGTAAGTGAGTGTAACATAGGTATGTAGATTTTGAGGTGTCCATATGTATAAGGAGTGAGGACCCATATATTTTAATGTTGAAATAATATTGGAAAAAAATTTCAAACAGCACAACAAATAACATTGGACAAAATAATGTTCAAACAACACAACTTTTTCTATTGGCTTTGCGTAATGTGAAGCAGTAAATTAGCTTTGCATGCACCATGCATAAATTGAAACAAGATAAGGTGAGAATTATTGATGCGAAGCATATTGGTGCATATTATTGCTAATGTTGAGTTCTTTATATGTAGGAGTAGGAGTAGGAGTTAAAAATCGAAATTTTTTCGTCCCGTGTGCTTAACTTAATTGGTAGGACATTGTATTATATATACAGGAGATCGGAGTTCAAACTCCGATCATCCCACTTATCCACCTTAAGGGTAGAATTTATAGCCACTAAGCTACTTGACCAAAAAAAAATCGAAATTTCTTCTAACCAAATTTTCTTCGTACTTAAAAAATTAGAGATTGAATTCATCTAAACCGAAGCTTCTTCATACATGTAAAAGTCGGTGGTCGAACCCCTAACAATTTGTTTAAATGACTCAAGACTCTTACCACTTTAGAAAAATTTAACTTTTTTCGTTCAATAATTTGACTTCTTTTTTTTAGGTATCCTAGTTCAATGTCTAGACTTATACTCCCTCCGTTTCTTTTTAATTGTCTTTTATTATCATATTTGGCGTTTTTATTTAATTGTCCTTTTTGTATTTTATGGGTATGATTTGTCAATTATACCTTTTGTTAATTGCTCTTATCTTTTTCCATAAAACCAATTAATGCTATATTTTTGGAAAACTAAATCTTTTTTTTTAATTTTTTTTTGTTGGTACATAACATATTAATTTTTTTTTTTTTTACATAATATATTAAATCTATTGGAAATAAAAAATGTGGGCAAAAAAATAGGAATTTATTGGTGGATTAAAACGAGGGTATAATAGGAAGATAACGTATAAAAATACACTTCCTTAATTTGATGTTATCATTCTAAAAAGACAATTAAAAAGAAACGGAGAGAGTATTATTTATTTTTACGCAGTCTAGACTCACATTTTTAAATGTAGAAAAATATAAAATCTCATATTGAAATATGATTCACTTTATATGCCTTGTAGTTCAATGTCTGTACAATTATCAACTAGGTGTACTTATGGGACACTTTTTTTTGGCATTAGTCATGTGGTTTTCAAGGTAAGTGCTCATAACAAATCGAACTTGAATTCTCTCAAACAACTCGTTCTATCCTAGGGGATTTGACCCATCAATATATACAAGTACTATTTAGGTCCTTTTTATAAGAGACAATTTATTTTTTAGATTCATTCAATAAATAATGTATTTAATCTATATTATAACTTAGATACATCAATTATTGAATGAATCTAAAAAGTCAATCATCTATTATAAAAAGGACCGGAGTGAGTATTTTTTATTATTAAAAAAAAAGGTGGAACACTAAATATTAGAGCTGTAAAAATGGGCCGGACTATCGGGCCGGCCCAGTAGCCCTATAGTTTTATATGGGCCGGGCCGGGCTGAGCTTTCCAAAAAATATTATTGGGCCTTATTGGGCTGGGCTCCCAGGCCTATTTTTTTAATGGGCCATCATGGGCTGGCCCCGCGGGCTTTTGGACCGGCCCCTTAAAGAATTAAAAAAAAATATCTAAAAATAATTTTACCTAAAAATAAGGAATTTTAGTTAACATAAAATCTTTAGATAAAATAAGTAACAAAAGATGAGATTTGTTTTTTTTGAAGGAAAAAGATGAGATTTGTTAGTTAGGAGATAATTATTAAACCAAATTTGTTATGATTATCTTTATTTAAAAAAAAAAAAAATTAATCAATCATTATATGTAGTTTTATTGTCCATTGAATTTTTTTATAAAAAAAAATTGTCAAATTTTTATAAAAAATATGAAAAATTTGTCGGGTCGGCCCATCGGGCCATTGCTTATTGGGCCGGGCTGCGGGCCGGACCTTGGGCCTTAATGGACCGGCCCACTTCAGCCCAATAGATATCTTGGCCCTATGGGCCCGGCCCGGGCTGGGCCGGCCCATTTGACAGCTCTACTAAATATGCTTAAAAATATACTTTCTCCGTCCCAAAATGTAAACAAAAAAAATTCACACTTATTAAGAAAAGTAAAATGTGATAATTTGAAGTATGAAGGTTTGTGATATTCTTGAAATAAATTTCATGGGAAGATATAAAAAGAATTTTTATTGGCTATTGATTATAGGGAAACAAAGATAGAGTAAATTAAATGCAATTTATATTTAATTTTATGAGAATAAGTAAAAATAAGAGTTTAATTGTTATGCATTGACGGTGTAAAATATTTTACACCATCAGCATATCATAACCACTCATGCCCACTACTTTATAAGTAGTTATCAAACAAGTCAAACATTTGTAAAAATCAGATGGTTATGATTCACTGTCAGTGTAAAAACTCTTTACACTGACAGTGCATATAAATTAAATCCTAAAAATAAACCTTGAAAATAATTGAAATTGGTTTTTTTTTCTTACAATTTATGACAAGAAAAAATGATTTTTTTACTTACATTTTGAGATGGAGGGAGTACTCACTACATTAATAAAGAAAAAAAAAATGTCTTTTAAAGATTGCGTCAAAAATATCACCTACTCAAATATTATTCTCGATTTAGTTACTTCTGTTACCTTGGGGAATACGTTTTCTTGGGGAACACGTTTAAAAAAATTTCTACATAAATCTGATAGACACTCACTCTCCAATACTCTCCAACTGTTATCAACTTTTTTCAATTGCAATCATCACTTCGTTTTGTTTAGGGTTTTCGGGTTTTCAACAATGACCAACCTCACCGGTGGCGCGGAATCACACGTGCGCTCCAAACAGTATCATTACCAAACCAATTCCACCCTCGTCCTAACCTCCGACTCAATTCCCACCGCCGAACGAACCACCGGACAACCCGAATCACTTTCTGGCAAAATCAATCCCAAGAATTTCGGCGATCGCGCTTTCTGCCACCACCGTCCCACGAAGAACAAGAGAAACCTAATCGAAGAATCTGACTCCGTCCTCTATAAGCGGCGGCGTCTTCAGAGCGAGAGTGTACTCACTGACACCGATTACGGTGTTTATGAACCGAAGAGTAAGGAAACTCGTGCTGCTTATGAGGCATTGTTGAGTGTTATCCAGCAGCAGTTTGGTGGTCAGCCACTCGGTATTATTAGAGGTGCTGCTGATGAGATTCTTGCTGTTTTGAAAAACGATTCTGTTAGCAACAAGAGGAAGGATATTGAGAAGGTTGTTAAAGATATCCCTGATCATGTATTCGATCAGCTTGTTTCAATCGGTACACTTATAACCGATTTCCAGGAGGTTGGAGATGTTGATTGTGGTTTTGATTCTTTGGAAGATGATGTCGGTGTTGCCGTGGAATTTGAAGATAATGAGGAGGAGGAGGATGATCTGAGGAGTGATGTTGATGTGGTGGTGGAGGAGGAGGAAGAAGAAGAAGAGGATGACATTGGTGAAGATAGTGGCGCAATGCAAATAGGTGGTGGAATGGATGATGATGAAGAAATGGAGGAAGTAGATGAAGTGTTTGAGATGAATTTGAATGTGCATGATATTGATGCATATTGGCTTCAAAGAAAAATCTCTTTGGCTTTTGAACAACAAATTGATCCACATAAATGTCATAAGCTTTCTGAAGAGGTGTTGAAGATTTTGGCTGAGCCTGATGATAGAGAGGTAGAGAACAAGCTCTTGTTGCATCTTGAATTCGGCAAATTTAGTCTCGTTAAGTTTTTACTGCGGAATAAGTTGAAGATTGTGTGGTGTACTCGCTTGGCAAGGGCAACGGACCAAGAAGAGAGGGAGAAAATTGAGGAAGAGATGAAGGGATTGGACTTACAGCATATTTTGGATCAGTTGCATGCTATGAAGGCATCTCCTATGGACAGACAGAAGAACTTAGAGAATAGTATAAGGGAAGAGGCTCAAAGGTTGAAAGATGGGGACAAGGACATGGATATGGATAGAAGCATGAGGGGAGTTGGTAATAGAGACGGGGAATGTGAGGGTCAGCGTCGGATGCTTGATTTGAATAACCTTGCTTTTGAACAAGGTGGTTTTTTTATGGCAAAGAAAAAATGTGATCTCCCTGATGGGTCTTATAGGCATCTTAAAAAAGGTTATCAAGAAATTCATGTTCCTGCTTTGAAGGCTAAACCCATTGATCCTAATGAGAAGCTTGTGAATATTGCTTCTATGCCTGATTGGGCACAACCAGCCTTCAAAGGAATGACACAGTTGAATAGAGTGCAGAGTAAGGTATATGAGACTGCTCTTTTCAAGTCGGATAATCTTTTGCTCTGTGCTCCAACTGGTGCTGGAAAAACCAATGTTGCTGTTCTTACCATACTTCAAGAGATTGCGCGTCATAGAAATCACGGTGATGGTTCAATTGACCATAGTGCATATAAAATTGTTTATGTTGCGCCTATGAAAGCTCTTGTAACTGAGATTGTTGGCAATTTGTCCAATCGTTTGCAGGAATATGGTGTTAAGGTTAGGGAGCTCAGTGGAGACCTGTCACTAACACCACAACAAATGGAAGAGACTCAAATTATTGTGACAACTCCTGAGAAGTGGGACATTATTACACGAAAGTCGGGAGATCGAATTTATACGCAGCTTGTGAAGCTTCTTATCATTGATGAAATTCATCTTCTTCACGATAACAGAGGACCTGTTCTTGAAAGTATCATTGCTAGAACAGTTAGGCAGATTGAAACTACAAAAAACTATATTCGGTTGGTGGGATTGTCTGCTACACTCCCTAATTATGAAGATGTGGCATTGTTCTTGCGTGTTGATCTTAACAAGGGATTGTTTTACTTTGATAATAGTTATAGACCTGTTCCTCTTTCTCAGCAGTTTGTTGGAATCACTGTAAAGAAGCCGCTTCAGAGGTTCCAGTTGATGAATGATATCTGCTACGAGAAAGTTATGGCCGTTGCCGGAAAGCATCAAGTTCTTATTTTTGTACATTCAAGGAAAGAAACTTCCAAAACAGCTAGAGCCATCAGAGACGCTGCACTTGCAAATGATACTCTTGGTAGGTTTCTTAAAGAAGATTGTGTAAGCCGCGAGATTCTTCATACTCATACTGATCTAGTAAAGAGCAATGATCTTAAAGATCTTCTGCCATATGGTTTTGGTATTCATCATGCTGGTATGACGAGGACAGATCGCCAGCTCGTCGAAGATCTTTTTACTCATGGACATGTGCAAGTTTTGGTATCCACTGCTACCCTTGCTTGGGGTGTGAATCTACCAGCTCATACAGTTATAATTAAAGGGACAAAGATTTACAATCCTGAAATGGGTGCCTGGACTGAATTGAGTCCTCTTGATGTGACACAGATGTTGGGTCGTGCCGGAAGGCCACAATATGACTCATTTGGTGAGGGAATTATCATTACCGGCCATAGTGAGTTGCAGTATTACCTTTCTCTTATGAACCAACAACTTCCAATTGAGAGCCAATTTGTGTCCAAGCTGGCTGATCAACTGAATGCAGAAATTGTTCTTGGTACTGTTCAAAATGCTAAGGAAGCTTGTAATTGGCTTGGATACACTTACTTGTATGTCCGTATGTTAAGGAATCCTTCTCTATATGGTTTAGCATCAGACGTCCTTACAAGAGATATAACATTGGAGGAGAGGAGAGCTGATTTGGTAAGAATCTCAATACTCTAACTTCTTATTTTGTTAACTAAATTAAATAAATGTTTGTTATTATTTGATTTGTTTTTCGGGTTCCTTTATGGTAGTCATTGTTCTTGTCATTGCTTTGATTTATGTAAGAAATAGAATTGCATGAAAAGGAACCAGATCTTCATGGCTTGAAATTAAGTCGCTCTAGTTTTTGTCTTACAACAGTTTCTTTTATGGCAGTGTTTGTTTTTGTCTTTGCTATGATTTATGAGGAATTGCATGAGAAGGGAATCAAATCTTCAGGCCGTGAAAATTAGTCAATCTATTAAGAGACATAGCCTCTTAAACTTATTTTAATGTTCAATTTTTCTCCTTTGAATATTTTATTGGATGGATTTCAAACTGTGTAACACTGACACTTTAGATTGAAGGTGTGTTTGGTGTCTGACATTTGTCGGTGTTCGATGTTGACATGACATCGATACATGTGGTTACATTCAATTATTTATTTAAAATTAAATTGGCGTCGACATGTTAGTGTTAGTGTTGTGTCTTGTGTCCTATCTATGTTGGTGCTTCTTAGATTTCAAATGATATTGAATGCAGAAATTTGTGGATATATATTGCTTATTCATATACTGTTGTGTCCGTATTATCAATATAATGGCTAATATTGATCTATTTAAATCTTGTAGATTCATACGGCTGCGACAATCTTGGATAGAAATAATTTGGTGAAATATAATAGAAAGAGTGGATACTTTCAGGCCACTGACTTGGGTAGAATTGCAAGCTATTACTATATAACACATGGAACCATATCCACGTATAATGAGCATTTGAAGGCTTCAATGGGAGTGATAGATCTTTGTCGATTGTTCTCTCTTAGTGAAGAATTCAAATATGTAACAGTAAGGCAAGATGAGAAGATGGAGCTAGCAAAGCTTTTGGACCGTGTTCCCATTCCCATCAAGGAAAGTCTTGAGGAGCCAAGTGCCAAGATCAATGTTTTACTCCAGTCATACATTTCACAATTAAAACTTGAAGGACTCTCATTGACATCTGATATGGTTTTTATAACCCAGGTTTGACTTCAGTTCTTAACTTTGAGAATTTTTTGGAAATTGGATATTGTGTTTTGTCTTATTGTTCTTTTCATATATTCATGTATTTTGTTTCTTTCTTTCAGAGTGCTGGACGCCTATTGCGGGCTCTTTTTGAGATTGTCCTGAAACGTGGCTGGGCACAATTGGCTGAGAAGGCTTTGAACTTGTCCAAGATGGTGAACAAGAGGATGTGGAGTGCCCAAACACCTCTTCGCCAGTTCAATGGAATTCCAAATGATATATTAACAAAATTGGAGAAGAAGGATTTGGCATGGGAAAGGTATTATGACCTATCATCACAAGAGATTGCTGAGCTTGTTCGTGCACCAAAGATGGGAAGGACCCTTCACAAATGTATCCATCAATTTCCAAAGTTGAACCTTGCAGCACATGTGCAGCCAATTACTCGATCAGTTTTGGGAGTTATAACTCCAGATTTCTCATGGGATGACAAAATACATGGATATGTTGAGCCGTTTTGGGTGATTGTGGAGGATAACGATGGTGAATGTATCCTTCATCACGAGTATTTTAAGCTGAAAAAATATATTGATGAGGATCATACTTTGAATTTCACAGTGCCAATATATGAGCCTCTTCCTCCTCAGTACTTTATCCGTGTTGTTTCTGACAGGTGGCTTGAATCCCAAACTGTTTTACCTGTTTCTTTCAGGCATATAATTTTACCTGAAAAGTATCCTCCACCCACTGAACTATTGGATCTGCAACCATTGCCGGTGACAGCCTTACGAAATCCTTCATATGAAGCTCTTTATCAGGATTTTAAGCATTTTAATCCTATACAAACACAAGTCTTCACAACTTTGTATAATTCTGAAGATAGTGTCTTAGTTGCTGCTCCCAATGGGAGTGGTAAGACTATATGTGCAGAATTTGCGATTTTGAGGAATCATCAAAAAGAGCCTGATAGTGTCATGCGTGTTGTTTATATAGCACCCATTGAAGCTCTTTCAAAGGAACGGTATCGTGATTGGGAGAAGAAATTTGGGGGTGGTCTTAAATTGAGGGTAGTTGAATTAACCGGAGAAACAACAACAGATCTGAAACTGCTTGAGAAAGGTCAGATTATTATTAGTACTCCAGAGAAATGGGATGCTTTATCTCGGCGTTGGAAACAGAGAAAATATCTCCAACAAGTTAGCCTTTTCATCGTTGATGAGCTGCACCTAATTGGAAGTCAACAAGGCTCTATTTTAGAGGTCATTGTATCTAGGATGAAATATATTGCTAGTCATATTGGAAATAAGATTCGTTTTGTGGCTTTATCAACCTCACTTGCAAATGCAAAGGATCTGGGAGACTGGATTGGAGCTACCTCCAATGGCCTGTTCAATTTTCCACCCAGTGTACGTCCTGTTCCATTGGAAATACACATTCAGGGTGTAGATATTGCCAATTATGAGGCAAGAATGCTGGCAATGACCAAACCAACTTACACTGCAATTGCTCAACATGCCAAAAATGGGAAACCTGCCCTTGTATTTGTACCTACAAAAAAGCTTGTTCGATTGACGGCCATGGATCTGATGACATACTCAAGTGCTGAGAGTGGAGAAAAGTCGTTTTTATTGCAGCCCACAAAAGATCTTGAACCTTTTATTAACAAGATTAGTGATGAAATGTTAAAAGTCACATTACGTGAAGGGGTTGGCTATTTGCATGAGGGCTTGAACAATCTTGATCATGACATTGTCACAGAACTATTTAAAGCTGGCTGGATTCAGGTTTGTGTTTTAAGCAGCTCCATGTGCTACAAAGTGACATTGCTAGCTCATTTGGTGGTTGTGATGGGCACTCAATACTATGATGGGCGAGAGAATGCACAATCAGATTACCTTGTTACTGATCTTCAACAGATGATGGGTCATGCCAGTCGTCCTTTAGTGGACAATTCTGGAAAGTGCGTCATCTTATGCCATGCACCTCGTAAGGAGTACTACAAAAAGTTTTTGTATGAAGCATTCCCGGTTGAAAGTCATCTTCATCACTTCTTACATGATAATTTGAATGCTGAAATCGTTTCTAGAATTATTGAAAACAAGCAAGATGCTGTAGATTATCTTACATGGACATTCATGTATAGACGCCTCACCCAGAATCCCAACTATTACAATTTACAAGGAGTTAGTCACAGACATCTTTCTGATTACCTCTCTGAGATAGTGGAAAATACATCGAGTGATTTGGAAGCAAGCAAGTGTATTGCTATAGAGGATGATATACATTTGTCTCCTCTTAATCTTGGAAGGATATCATCATACTATTACATCAGTTACACAACAATTGAAAGGTTTTCATCATCTATTACTTCAAATACAAAAATGAAGGGCCTTTTGGAGGTTCTATCATCAGCATCTGAATATGCTTACCTTCCAATACGACCTGGGGAAGAAGAGGTAGTTTGCAGGTTAATAAATCACCAAAGGTTTTCCTTTGAAAACCCCAACGTTAAAGATCCACATGTCAAAGCCAATGCCTTGCTTCAGGCTCATTTTTCAAGGCAAGTTGTTGGTGGGAACCTTGCATTAGACCAAAGAGAGGTGTTGCTTTCTGCAAATAATTTGCTTCAGGCAATGGTAGATGTAATATCGAGCAATGGTTGGCTGAGTTTGGCTCTTCTTGCTATGGAAGTTAGTCAAATGTTGACTCAAGGATTGTGGGGATGTGACTCTATGCTACTACAACTTCCTCATTTCACAAAGGATTTGGCTAGGAAATGTGAGGAGAATCCAGGGAAGAGTATAGAAACTGTCTTTGATTTATTAGAGATGGAAGATGTTGAGAGGCGGGAATTGTTAAGCATGCCTGATTCACACTTGTTGGATATTGCTCGATTTTGCAATCGCTTTCCTAATATTGATTTGTCGTATGAAGTTCTGCACAATGACAGTATCCGGACTGGTGAGGATGTAACAATATGTGTCACTCTGGAGAGGGATATCGACGGTAAGACAGAAGTAGGACCTGTTGATGCTCCTAGGTATCCGAAAGCCAAGGAGGAAGGATGGTGGATTGTTGTTGGTGATGCCAAATGCAACCTGTTACTTGCAATTAAACGTGTTACCTTGCAGCAGAAGTTAAAAGCCAAACTGCAGTTTGCTGCTCCTGCTGATGCTGGAAAGAAATCATATATACTTTATTTAATGTGTGACTCATACATGGGTTGCGATCAAGAGTACGGTTTCACTGTTAATGTTAAGGAATGGGGTCAACAGCGATAGCGGCAGAGAATGAAGAGGTAATGTTCTGATATTTTTTAGGATAATTTGCTTTGGCTAGATCTATAACAATAGATTAAGGCCTATAAAGGTTAGAAACTTGGGTAATTTTCTTATATTTTTATTGATTTTTTTATATAGTATTCGCTGATGCGGAAAGAAATGGTCTGGTCCTGGAAGTTGAACTAGCTAGTGATTGTGAAATAACCAAGATGAACCAAACGAAAAGGAAAGTCTCAATCCCTCTAGAGGATGTTCTGGTTGTAGCCATATTTTATTTGTTTTCCATGTTGCTAATCAGCTGCTGTTACCGCAGAATTAGGAGTGCAGGGGCAACTGAAGAAATGTCCTTAGAATTAAACATTTTCTATGTTTCACTAAGGAAGATACATGTTACCCTTTGCCTCAAACTTTCACTTTTGTTGACATTTAATGAATAGTAATAGTTTGTATTGCTTACAACTTATTTATTTTTGTGCATGCAGATTTCCTACATATTTCAATAATGTCATGGTTATAAACAAGATTCAAAAGGTATATAAATGTATATATTTTTTCGTTAAATTATATTAGATCATCTGTTTAGGAGCAAATGAAGTTTATTATATTATGATCTTATTTGAAGGCGTGTCCGGTGTCTAACGTGTATCGATGTCAGACACCCACACCAACAAGACACCGACATGTGGTTATATGCAGTTAATTTTATTTTCTCAAATTATTACTGGTGTCTACGTGTCAGTTTTTGTATTGTGTCCGATGTTTCTGTCTGTACTTGTGCTCATAGTATGTTCTTATTATAGTTATTTGATTATAGAATTTACTCTTTACCAATGTCAGTAAGTTCATTGTCTCATTAGACTTCTAAAGGTCTTTCTAATCTTAGGTTGTGTTTTTGCATTACAGACTTTTAAGCAGACTGTGTTGTTTGAATATTAAGGACATTCAATCAGATGAACATTGATATTGGATACTAACTTTGGATATGTAAGTTTGATTATTTTTTTTCAACTTAAGAGTTATGAAGTGTTAGAGACCATTGATCTTTTTTACTCCCTCAAATTCCAAAATGAAGTTTTTATTTACTCATAATTTTCTTACCGTACTGCCCTGTACTTGCTGGTTCAAGACTTCATGAATATTTTGTCCTTAATTAGCTGCAAATAGGAAAGATAAATACTTGTATGCTGAATTTTTTGTTTTGTAATGGTGTACACTATAGCTAATCCTTATTTCAATATTTACCAGATTATTAAGTATTCCCTAATTACAACCACATGCTTGTCTTTATGCTGTGTCACAGACTCACAGGTAAAGGAAGTAATCGCAGCAAGTAGTAATTAAGAGGTAAGTAACACTGTAAGTTGCTTATGAAAAAACTGCAATCCACCCTCTAACTCTTACATTTGGATAAAATTAAGGAAACAACTTTCTCTGCACACATTTCTAAGAGATTAAGAGATACTGTACTCCCTTTGTCCCAATAAGTTTTTGTATTATTTCATAAGTTTTTCCTAACGAAAATTGTATTTTTATAAACTGTTTATTTATAAATCTAGGAGGTAATGTATAACACCCTGATTTTTATAATTTTTAATTAAATTCAATTGAATAAGAAATATTTAGGTGTTATTTAATCGAGGCGATGAGTTAATGAGAAAGTCATGAATAGAATTAAGATATAATTTTATTTGATTTTAATAATTTAATTAATAAATAAAATTGGAAGAAAAAAGCTTAAGTAGAAAATAGAGTTGTTAGTAGGATAAGGAGTGAAAATAGAATAATAATAGAATTAGTGTGGTGAGAAGTTAATTGTCAAAATGTAAGAGGATAAAATAGAAATAATATAAGAGATATGATGAATATAATTTGGTTAAGGATTGGTTTGAGAGATTATGTGAAAAAACATAGAGATATAGTTGAGAAAATAGAAAATTATAAAATAGAATCTTTAGTTAAAAATAAGGAGTTTTTAGTTAAAATAGATTTTCTTATTAAACTAAAATATGATTTTTTTTAATTGATTTTATAATTAATTAAAAAGGAAAATAGGTCTCCATGAGCTTAGTTCAATAGGTTGGGACATCGCACTATGTGCAGGAGCCGGGGTTCGAACCCCGGACACTCCACTTATCCATCTTTAAGGTGGAATTTCAAGTCACTAGGCTACTTAAAAAAAAAGGAAAATAGGAGAAAACGGGGCACATAAAGTAAAATAGGGGTATGAATAGCAAAAATATAGAGAATTTAATAAAAAGATAAGGAATTATTATAAATAGATGAGAAGTTCATAAAACTAGAATTAGTCACAAAAACATAAAAATAGAGAAAACTAGAAAAAGATTGAGAAAATAGAATTGAATAGGAAGAGCAAAATTAAATATTTTTAATGAGAAAATTTCAAAGATTTATGCAAAATTAAGGTAGGAATTTCCCCCTTACGCTCATGCTACATGGTTACTTTGTTATGAGACAAAAAGTCCATAACTTATAACACAATCCCTCTGTAGCATGAGTGTATGGGGAAAAACTCTTGTCTTAGTTTTGCATAAATTTGTTGAAAATCATTAGTTTTGCTCCTTCCGTCTAATCCTAGTTTCCCAAACTTTTTCTACGTATTTTCTGCTTTTATGTTCTTGTGACTAGTCGATTCTCTGAATTTCAAAGTTCAGAAAATAGACTAGCCACAAAAAAATAAAAGCAGAGAATACTAGAAAAAGATTGAGAAAATATGATTGGATAGAAAGAGCAAAACTAAATATTTTCAACGAGAAAATTTTAAAGATTCTACAAAACTAAGGTAGAGATTTCCTTCCCCTTACACTCATGCTGCATAGTTACTTTGTTATGAGACAAAGATCCATAACTCATAACACAGTCCATACATAGCATGAGTGTATGTGGAAAAACTCTTAACTTAGTTTTGCATAAATTTGTTAAAAATCAATAGTTTTGCTCTTTCCATCTAATCCTAGTTTCCCAAACTTTTTCTTACGCATTTTCTGTTTTTATGTTTTCGTGACGAGTTTATTTTCTGAACTTCAAAGTTCAGAAAATAGATTAGTCACAAAAACATAAAAGCAGATGATATTAGAAAAAGATTGAGAAAATAGGATTGGATAGGAAGAGCAAAACTAAATATTTTCAACGAGAAAATTTTAAAGATTTCTGCAAAACTAAGGTAGGGATTTTCCCTTACACTCATGCTACGAGACAAAGGTCCATAACTCATAACACAGTTCCTACGTAGCATGAGTGTATGATGAAAAACTCTTACCTTAGTTATGCATAAATTTGTTGAAAATCACTATGTTTTGCTCTTTCCGTCTAATCCTAGTTTCCCAAACTTTTTTCTACGTATTTTTTGTTTTTATGTTTTTGTGACTAGTCCATAGGTTTTTATTAAATTCTCTTATGTATTTGCTATTCATACCTCTGATTTACTTTACGCGCACTATTCCTTTATTTACTAAAATCTCTAGTTTCTTTTTCTTAAAGTTATTTTCTCTTATTTCCCTGCTTAATTAATTATAAAATCAATTAAAAAATCCTATTTTAACAAGGAAATCTATTTCAATTAAAAATTCTTTATTTTTAACTAAAATTATATTTTAACTCTATTTTATGATTTTCAATTTTCTATAAACTAAATCTTCCAAAAAGCAATTCATATCCCTATATTTTCTTGCATAATCTCTCAAACTAATTTCTAACCAAATCTTCCAAAAAGTAACCCATATCTCTATATTTTCTCACATAATCTCTCAAAATAATCCCTAACCAAATTATATTCATCATATCTCTATTATTTCTATTTTCTCCTCTTACTTTTTGACAATTAACTTTTTACCACACTAATTTTATTATTATTATTATTATTATTATTCTATTCTATTCTATTTTCACTCTCTATTTTACTGACGACTCTATTTTCTGCTTGAATTGTTTTCTTCCATTTATCTTTATTAATTAAATTACTAAAATAAAATAAAATTCTATCTTAATTTTATTCATGACTTTCTCTCACTAATTCACCACCTCTATTGTATAACACCTATAAATACTTTTTATTCAATTGAATTTAAGTAAAACTGATAATAATAGAAATCGGAATGTTACCTAATGTTGTAAAAGTAACACACTTTTCACAAATTTGTTGCTACAACCTATTTTCTTATTTTCAGAGAATTATGTAAGGGTGCACGTCACAACACCTCAATTTACCAAATCATATTTGAGTAGAGTGATGTTATTTGTACATCCAAAAGTTGACAACTTTTGGGACAACTATATTTTTTTTTTTTTGCAACAAAAAAAAAGTGAGAAGAGGAAAGAGAGAGCACGAATATAATATTGTACTTGGCGACATAATTTTATTTGGAGCTTTTTGTTCACTTTTTTAGGAAGAATTTTCATTGAATAATCAAAATCCCCGACCCCAATTTTTTGATTTGGGAAGCTGGAGAACTCTTCATATCTTCTCGTACATGCTTATTTGAATGTATGTTTGCATGGAAGGTTTTGGAAGGAATGAGATACTTATTTTACTTTTATATCTTGATTAATATTTGTTTTGAATATAGTTTTTTATTATTACCAAGAATAGTACGTAGTTTGTTTGTTTTTGACTCAAGAATATAATTTGTTGATACTGAATTAACGATACTAGTAATAATTAATTAATAGTCGACCAAACAAACAAGTAGCACATTTTTTTATTCCCCTTAATATTCGCCTTATAATATATCATCACGATTCACGTGTTTATTGATGAATATTATTTGGTCCCACTGTGACTGTACTTTAGAATTAGAACGATCATCAACCGCGAACGTGTTGTCAAGAACAAATAAATAGAAACACACACACACACATATATATATATATATATATATATATATATATATATATATATATATATATATATATATATACGAGTGAGCCAGTGAGACACAATCTTCTTATCATCATCATCATCATCATCATCATCAATTGGTACTACCACTAATAGATACTAGTACTACCCACTCACCCAAATTGTTTGTAAGATTATGTTATGTACTCTAGCTGTACTGACACATACTTACACATTAGTACAAAAAAAAATTATATACACTGTCGGTGTAATTTGTAAGATTATTTTTTGCACCTACAACCAATAATATGCGAAAAATATATTTACACCAGCAGATCATATAAATTAAACAAAACACGCAACATTCAATTTTTACTTTAATATACAAAGAGAGTTTATGAGATTGCTCCCTTTATATCCGTCCTTATAGGATACAAGGAACATGGAAGAAGAAATGGCTCAAATAAAGAACAAGGAGTTTAAAACAATTTAAATTCATATAAGCTTTAGTTATCTCAAAAAATAGTGAATACATTTTATAAAAATAAAGACACATGCATATCAAACACTAAAACTTGTTGAAGTTTAGGAGAACCAAAAATTTGCGGCAGAATCGATCAAATTTAGAGACATTATTCACCTGCTTTAAAAGTGAGGACTAAAATCGTCCAATCATAATGTTTAAAGAGACCAAAGTAAAATTAAGTATAAAAATATATTTTGTCTACTTTATTTGAACAAAACCAACTTGTTAACCACCGGATTGAAATGGTTTAGATTTAATAGAAAAATTATGAAATTTTAATATAAAACAAATTTATAAATTTTGATTAAGATGGTGAGATTGACCAAAAAAATCAAGTACGCAACCTAACTAGTAACTTGTGCATAGCCCTAAGCATAAGGTTTTTGAAATGATCACCACTTATTGACCGTAGAAAACTTCAATGTTCATGACTTGATAGAATTAGAAAAGGGGTACTCCTATATTCAAAACAAAATTAATTTAAGGAAAGGAGGTTGCATGGATACATATAATAATATTACATATATAGTGCTTAAATTGTTGGTTTGTTGTGAGTGACAAGTTGCAAACCAGTGGCAGTGTAAAAGCCAAGTCCCTTTTTTGGTTGGGCTAATTGTAATTTTTGATCAGTGGTTCACGTTCCAAGGTTTTTAATCGTTCATGTATCTATCAAAATCTGCATTGTGATGCGTGAGCGTAAAAACAAAGATAAATATCTCGAGGGCATATTGGTCATTGAAGGAAAAAGTGGAATATTTTGGCAAATCAACTTATTACTACAAATATTCATTCAATAAACCTTTAATTTATCAATCTTTTTCCAATCTAGTCCATAATCTATAAAAATACGGTAAATTGTCTTTAAACTATCATGTTTTACATTGATGTAATGTCCACAAATCGTAGCACAAGTATTAAAACTATCGAAATTATTAGTGTTGAATTTCATGAACGAGTTTAAATCCGATCTCTCTTCTTTGTGTGTCAATTTCCAATGATTTATTATTTCATTCATTTATTAAAAAGGAAAATTGATGTAATAATAATTTAAGACTACTTAATATATTTTAATAGTTTATAAACTAAATTGAAAATAAATTGATATTTAAAGATCAAATTAATGATTTATTCAATATTTATTAGATCCTCCTGCCTAGGTTCTTTTTCTGTGTACTTTTTCCAACCTACCCTACCCACATGACTCACGGCCACGCTTTCATTTGAGATGAGGATGCCAAATTCTTAATGAATTGAAGGATTTCCTAATATATGCATTGTCAATGTTGCACTATCCATAAATCACATTATATCACAAATTTAGTACAACTTTATTTTTGAATTTAATTTTTATGCATCATCATTAATGTAAAGTTGTTGTATGAGTCTTCGTGGTATGAGGCATGAATAACCAACAAATAATTAAATTGAATCGGAAGAGAGTCAAAGAAATAAATATTAAAAAACTTATAAAATTATTGTAATTATTTTTAAAGTCACATATATGATTGATTATGAAATGCGAACAATATAGTAAAACTTTCTATACTTTGATGAATGAAAATAATTTCTTTTTTAAAAATGATAAATTTTATTATTAAGTAAATAATTTGTCTTTTTCGAAAAATAAACTAATAAGAAGAAACCAAAAAAGAAAAATGCTAAATACATTGCTCAAACTATTTCCTATTGTTGAGTGCACGTTCACAATTCATTGTTCATTGTTTCTAAGGTGAAATGTTTGTTTGCATATTAAAAGAGCAAATAATTATGTTGTTTTTTTTTTCTTGCAATAATTATGTTGGTTATTTGAATGTGTTAGAAATTGTCACTTTAATATTTTTTTTGCACATTGTCACTTTAATATTTAATTATATTAAAATTACAAATACCTTGACCAAAAAAAAAATTACAAAAACATTTATAGTATATCTTTCACCAATAGTTTTATATATTAAACTGACAAAAAAAAATTTAAGAATTAAATTGACTAAATAAAACAAATGTAAGGATTGAAATAATTAATAAAGAATAAAATTATAAATTACAATGACAATTTCAAACACCTTGGAACAAAATAGTTAGTGTAATCCAAAAAGAAAAAAAATAGTTGTTTGCCTATATTATTTTAAGAGATTAATTGATATGCACCGATAGTGTAAAATATTTTTAGACATGCATCCAATTAAATCACATCATAGTGCCACTTTAATTGATTTGTTCATAAAATATCTCAACAAATATTTACATATCGTGATTTGATGCACGTGTAAAAAAATATTACACTGTTAATGCACACAAATTAAATTTTTATCTTAATGAGATAAGTATCTAATTTTAATGGAGTATAATAATAGAATACTTTATATATTTTTGTTAATAAATAAATTGAATATTAAATAATAAAAAAATGAAAGAATATAAATATATACATTATTTTTTGTGTTTCTTCAAATTTCATTGAACCCTTTGAGGCTTTGATAAATCTCTCCACCAAAATATAAAAGCAAAGAGATATTTGCAAAGTTTCATTCTTGAGCCCCCTTATCTTTCTATCTCAATTCTTTCTGTATCACTTCCTCTCTTTTATGTTCTCTTCTTGAAAAATTTCCATCAATTTTTTTGTGGTTTTTCTTGAAGGAATTCTAAGAGGGGAGAGATATGGAGGCAGTGCTTCAAACCAGAGGGCTTCTCTCTCTCCCTACAAACCCTAAAAACAGGGTTTTGCTTCAACCCAATTCCTTAAAGCATAGATTTTTATCACTTAAACCAAAAACCCTTATTGGGTCTTCTTTAAATTCAAATGGGTTTTCAAAAATCAATTCTTTTTCATCAAAAGTTAATGGGTTTGGTCAAAATGGGAAAAATTTGTTCATCTGTAAAGCAGAGGCTGCTGCTGCTGCTGCTTCTTCTGATGGACAACCAGTTTTTGGGGAAATTGAGGTTGAAAAAAAACCTAAAATTTTGGGTATTGAAATTGATACTATGAAAAAGATTTTACCTTTAGGGTTGATGTTCTTTTGCATCCTTTTCAATTACACAATTTTGAGGGACACTAAGGATGTTTTAGTTGTTACTGCAAAAGGAAGTAGTGCTGAGATTATACCATTTTTGAAAACATGGGTGAATCTTCCTATGGCTATTGGTTTTATGTTGTTGTATACAAAATTGTCTAATGTTTTGTCAAAACAAGCTCTTTTTTACACTGTGATTCTTCCTTTTATTGCTTTCTTTGGGGCTTTTGGTTTTGTTTTGTATCCTCTTAGCAACTATATTCATCCTGAGGCTTTTGCAGACAAGCTTCTTAATGTTCTTGGTCCTAGGTTTCTTGGTCCTCTTGCAATTATCAGAATTTGGAGTTTCTGTCTGTTCTATGTCATGGCTGAATTGTGGGGGAGTGTGGTTGTTTCTGTGCTGTTTTGGGGTTTTGCTAATCAGGTATATTTTTTGTTTCATTAATTTACTTTTGTTTATTGCTTTTTGTTTGATTGTGTGGTATTGGTTTATGGTATTTGTCTTAAATTGTGTATGTATTTGTATTTGTATTCATGTAATTGTTAATTGTTACTGTATTTTTTTTTAATCTTTTGTTTTGTTTGTTCATTGACATAATAATTTTATTCTGAGTATGACTGTTATTTTGTATTCTTTTTAATAAGATGTATATAATGTTTTATACTTATTGTTGTTTCATATGAAATAAATAGTGAATTATATAATTAGATATGCTAATAAATAGAATTATTGAGCTGTCTCGTATGTTGGCTTCTTAAGCAGAACAAGAAGCATTTACGGGATGATTTTGCCTGCAAATTTTTCTCAAGTTTGTTTTACTTGTATAATTTAGTTGTTCTTTCTTTACTTTTTTTGACAATACAACTTCGTAGCTATGTAGTACTCCCTCTGGTCTCATATATAAGCAAAGAATCCCTTTTTAGGTTTATTGAATAACTGATATATTTGCGTTCATATTATGGACTAGATTTTCATCACTTATTCAATGAACCTGAAAAAAGAATTTTTGCTTATATATGAAACCGGAGGGAGTAGTACCGATGCCTTCAGGCTGAAGGTGTATTAGAGTGTTTGACACTCATACCTTACGTCACTGACATGTAAAATATTCTTGATTCGTGACTAAAACTTCCAAAACTGAGCATTGTGAAGTCCTTGCGACTCTAGTGAAGTACTTCTGTTTATTAGATGCTTGTTATGTGTGCAATACTATGCATCAATCACCATGATATAGCCGAAAGATGGATATGATTTTACAAGTTTATTATCCTTCTTGGCAAATCTAATACCCTTGTTCTTTTGTTTGTGCAGATTACTACTGTTGATGAAGCAAAACGATTCTACCCACTGTTTGGACTTGGAGCCAATGTAGCCCTTATATTCTCTGGTCGGACTGTGAAATACTTTTCTAATATGAGGCAGAATTTAGGTCCTGGAGTTGACGGTTGGGCCATCTCTCTAAAAGGAATGATGAGCATTGTTGTGGTTATGGGGTTTGCAATCTGTTTCCTGTACTGGTGGACGAATAATTTTGTCCCTCTTCCTGAACGTAGCATTAAGAAGAAGGTACCGATCCCCTCTCTCTCTCTCTCTCTCTCTCACTCTGTGTGTGTGATTCTGTCGGTGTTGTCAAATAATGACTATAGTAACACTATAGCGTAGCAGAATTTGAATAAATTGTTAATGTTATTGGATACGCTATTTAGTACAAAGTGCTGTTAAATATTGACTATATCAACGCTTTAGCACTATAGCATAGCGGAATTTCAGCAAACAACTATTTTCTGCAATCTGCGAATTGACAACATTGGCATGAGTATAAGACATTGTCCTAGCTTTGCAGAAGAAATTCTGTTAGGATTTTTGACGTCATGTGTGGAAATTCTGAAACCTATTAACTGACATTCTGCATCGGTATTCAATTTTACAGAAGAAACCAAAAATGGGAACAATGGAGAGCTTGAAATTCTTGGTATCTTCAAGGTACATTAGAGATCTTGCCACTTTAGTGGTTGCTTATGGAATCAGCATTAATCTTGTTGAGGTTACATGGAAGTCTAAACTCAAAGCTCAGGTAATAATAAACAAAATGGTTGATCTTGTCTTTGTTTCGGTTTTATATCTTGCTATGTTACTCTACGCCTTTTCACTCTCTCACGAATCTTTGCAAACTGCAGTTTCCTAGCCCCAATGAGTATTCCTCTTTCATGGGAGATTTCTCGACCGCAACTGGAATTGCCACATTTATAATGATGCTTCTGAGTCAATATATATTTGACAAATATGGATGGGGAGTTGCTGCAAAGATTACACCTACGGTCCTGCTTCTTACCGGAGTTGGTTTCTTCTCTCTCCTATTGTTTGGAGGTCCAATTGCACCTGGTCTTGCAGCGATTGGAATGACTCCACTGCTAGCAGCTGTTTATGTCGGTGCTATGCAGAACATATTTAGCAAGAGTGCTAAGTACAGTTTATTCGATCCCTGCAAAGAAATGGCTTACATACCCTTGGATGAGGATACTAAGGTTTGAATTCTTTTTTGCTTCTCCATCATATTTTGTGCATGTTTCGTTTGAAGGTGAAATTGTCAGAATCACACAGTGCCACCATTATTTTAACAAAAGTTGCACTTTGGAATTTCAACAATATCACAGTGGCATTGTGATTATGTCAAATTCACCATCAATCTTGACATGCACATATACTAAGGTAGTGTTTGGTAGACAAATTAGAACATAACAAAACACAAGTTCTGGTCTTTGTTTGCTGTATATTAAAAGTATAAGATAACAACACATGGTAAGAAAAGGAGACATTTTAATGAAACCAAAATGAACTAGGCCCCTATTTGGATAAACAACTTACTTATGTGCTTACAGAGTAAACGTGTATCATGTAAGTGCTTATGTATAAGTTGTTTCTATAACAAAATATAAAATAAAGTCAAACTGTTTTCATATAATCTATCCTGGAGAGCATATGGAAATAAGCTGAAAACAATTTATGGATATGTCATAAGTTGTTTCCATAAGCTATTCCAAAGTCGTACAAATGCTTTTGCCAGTAGATAAACACAAATAAGTCAATCCAAATAGGCTCAAAGTTAAGCTCTAGTTAGCTAGCTGAATGGATATGGAATTTTCAGTGAAATTTAACTTTATAAACTTTCAAAGACCTAAAACGATGCAAAGTGGCTTTACAGTTCTTCTTTTAAACTTTTTTTTAGCTTCTAGCTAGAACTAGAAATCTTGGTCTCATATCATATATCCACTTTTATTGAACATGCTTTATATTCCTTGGTGCAGGTCAAAGGCAAAGCAGCCATTGATGTTGTTTGCAACCCACTGGGAAAATCTGGAGGTGCTCTTATCCAGCAATTCATGATCTTAACTTTCGGATCACTAGCTAATTCAACTCCATACCTTGGAGGTGTGCTTCTAGTGATTGTTCTCGCCTGGTTAGGAGCAGCCAGGTCGTTGGATACACAGTTTACCGCGTTGCGTAAGGAGGAAGAAATCGAGAAAGAGATGGAAAGAGCAGCCGCTGTCAAGATACCAGTGGTGTCTGAGAATGATGGTGGAAACGGTTCCCTTTCCAGTGACTCATCAATCAGTCCATCTGAAGCCTCGTCTCGCAACAATTAAAAACATTCTTTCAGTGGAGAAATTGATTTGCAGAAAGAATGAGTAGAAAGAAACTGTTTCAGAGCAGTGTTAGGTGAAAACTATTTGTTTTAGGTTTAATTTTATTTACTAAGCATATAGAATAAACTTGCTACTTGTGTTTTTTTCCTTCTCAAGTCTCATAATTTTTTGACTCTTAAAATGTAAGATGAGTTTTTATTATTTCATACTCTCACATTTGTTTTCCTATAAAAGATAGGAACTTGTTTTTTTCTTATCTGTATTTGAGGCCTTTGGAAGAATTTATTTGAGTTTATTTTATGATATAAGCACTTTGGTAACAGCGGCAAATCCTGGTGCAAAAAGACGAGGTGATTCGCCACATGGAAGTTGGGTGAATGGTGTTTGGCGGTGGGAATTACGGTGGCGTAGAAACTTTTTTGCTTAGGAGGAAACTCTTTTTCTTGAGTTGGTTAATGTCATTAATAATATGGTGATTACGGAAGTGGCCGATAGTTGGGCGTGGAGGCCAAATGTGGAGGATGGTTTTACGGTGAAATATTTGTATGTGTATCTTCAAAGATCACTGCTGCCCCAAAACGTTCTTTTGCAATCGGCACAAATTGCATTTAAGAATATACAGAAGAGTGCGGTTCCGTCAAAGGTGAGCGCGTTAACTTGGCAATTGTTGTTGGGTAGAATTCCGAATACTTCATAGTAATGAAACCTGTTGTCCTCTTTGTGATGGGGAGTTGGAAACGGCTCGACATTTTTTCTTACACTCTCCGTTCGCATCTGCTGTTTGGTAGGCTCTCAATTAGGGATGGCAAAAATATCCATATCCGCGGATATCTGTGGATAAAATCCGCCACGGGTATGGAGCGGATAGTTTAATGGATATCCGCGGATAAAATAAATGGATATTTCAATTACCCGCATTTAATGGATACGGAAGCGGATTTAGTAGTATTCATGTCTGCGTATATCCATACCCGTTATAACTTAGTAAAATAACTTAAAGATCCGTACTTAAATACTATAACCTATAGCATTTTAGTTTATATTTTAACAAAAATAGTTTTTTCATGGATGGATATTATGTTTTGATGTTATTATATTTGGATATTTTATTGTAATCAATATACTACTTGTATTTTGAATTTTTTATCATCATTTTTTAATATTACCTAAAAAAATAGTCATTCATGGATATCTGTAAATATCCGTGGATACCTCAATATCCATGGATTACCCGCTTAGCGGATACCCGCATAGATATGGAGTGGACACGGATATCATATTTATCCAACGGAGCGGACACAGATATTATACTATCCGCGCCCATGGATATTCATTTACATCCCTACTCTCAATAGGTGATTAGGAGTGGTGGTGGTGGTGCCTCCCGGTGATGTGATGCTGTCGTATGTGCAGTTTGTGGGTAGTGGACGGAATAGGAAGATTAGAAAAGGATTTTCAAGTGTTTGGCTGGTGTTCGTTTGGGTTATTTGGAAGGCTCGTAATGACCGGATCTTTAATAATGTTAATGGAGAAGTAGAGGTGGCGGTGGAGTGTATTCAATGTATCTCCTAGCAGTGGTTCTTGAATAAGGTAGCGGCAAATTCGTGTCTCTTATACAAGTGGATATGGGATCCGGGAGAGTGTATGCTTCGATGCAATGCTTGGTGCTGCCTTTTGTTTGCTTGTACTGATTGGTAATTATATTTGGTTGGGCAGTTGTATTGCTGCGTTTTAGTTTTGTAGCTTGTTGGCCTTGATTGTTGTTGAGGTCCCTTTTGACCCTTGTATCGCCTTCTTTGTTCTGTTTGGCCTCGATGTACGCCTTGTGCGTCGTAGTGCCTATAATAAAAAATTTCTCAGTTCAAAAAAAAAAAAACAGTGGCGCATCCCAGTTGGCATGTAAAAGTAATTTATCACATAAAAGCTAAATTTTATCGTGTAAGCGAAGACTCTTTCCGCGCCGGAAGAGGCCCCCCTACAGAGGCCAGTGACCCTCTTTCTTCTCTAAAGGAGTAGTAGGTCATGGAGGCTCAGGGCTACTTTTCCCGAAGGAGCTTGTAGCGACATTTGAGAGATGTTCAGAGCTCCCTCTTCTCTTGAACTTCCATAGGAGTCCGCTCGTTGGGGCGTCATTTCATTCTCGTAACGGGAGTGAGTGCACCGCAAGATCAGACAAGTGACTCCCTCGCAGAGGTGGCATCTGTCTTTTAAGTTCAGTCATTTCCTAAGACGGCTCCTCTTTCTTATTATACGATAATCCAAGCAGATCCGGGAGTCTCAATCTATGGGAGATATTAATAATTATTAACTGAGAAATCGAGACTACGTGACACATTTCTTCCACTGATGAGCTTTCTCGGTCTCGTGACGAGCTTTATCGCGCCCTGAGCATCTCCTCCTGTAAAGGGCTCTATCAAAAGCCCTGTATTTGAATTGGTTGGCTTTTTCGTATCTGTATTATAAAATCAGATATATTAACCCAAGCTAGTTTGAATTGAAAGATTCTCATTCCACCTCCCATGTTTCTTTTTCACACCCCTAGAAGGAAAAAAAAATTCGGTAAACACGATCCTATTTTTTTTAGTGCAAATTTCAGCGAAATTTACACTAAAAAAAGTTCGGGAAATGTTTCCCAAATTTTTTCGAGGTGAAAAAGAAATTTTGAAGGGTGGAATGAGAATTTTTCGCTTGAACTAACCATCATGAGTTGGGCTTGATCAAGCTTATTTTACAGTGAAAGTTTTAGTTTATACCCCCACACTTATACATTCACTACTACTACAACCCATAAAAATTTCCAATCTTGTTTTTTGAAAGTTTTTTTTATTTTTTGAATTTTGATTTCTTCATAACTCAATTACTATATGAGATTAATCACAAGAGAAAACTTGACGAAATATATGATGTAATTCTACAATGCTAAAGGGTGTAAATTATACAATTTGAGAATGTATGGTAAATGAAATAGGCTAACATTGTTTCAAAAAAATAAAAAGAAATGAATTTTACTTTTGTCACCTTATCGGTTACCCGCACGTTCTACGCCTTTCCCATTTTATCCTTTTACTATTTAAGTAGTCGATGTTATAAAAATGAGAAAATTTAAAAAATGTCGTCCATTACTTAAGTAGGTACTCTCATATAGAAGAATTACACAGTTTCTTTTTTTTTTGGATATAATTTACATAGAAAATTTATAAAATCATAAAATAATAATGAGTGGTAGGTACACGTACCCCTCATTTTCCTTACAAAAACTAATAAATGCAGGGCACAAATTATGCTCATGGTTCATTTGTCCGCTTCAAAAGTGACAAGTAAATCAATAAACAAAAAATTAAGTGACCACCAAGTGAAAATTGCTCACGAGCTTGAATACATACGGCTTTGTGATGTGGTAAACATATTAAAAGCACTTATTTCTTTTTGGATTTTTACCTAAGTTTGTCATTTTTTTTCCCTATTATTTTTTCATAATGACATTACATCAATCTTCTAAGGAACGAGAAATGTGACATAGAAATGCTTACATAGTCCCCCTAGATTTTGTTAAAACTTAAAAAGAGACAACAATTGGAACTTTATCCCCGGCTTAAATTTTGTGGCGATATATAAGTTCTTTTTGCATATTAAGTTGAAACATGGGATTGAAGGAGGCTATCTTTTTGGCTGCGAAATTTAAGATTTATCAATCAATGTTTTTATGGAACTAGATTGCAAGTTAGTGATTGATGGCATCATTGGCAATCTTAATACTCGTACCGAATTTAGAGCCCTTTTACATTTTTATAGAGCTTCTTTGTTTTGTTTTTTTCACCAAACTTTAGGATAAATTTTATTAAAAGACGAAGCAAACAATGTTGCTCATCTATTAGTGAGAACGTCATTGTCTTCGGCAAGTCGCTAAAATTTTGATTATATGTCATTATATACTTAATCTATTTTGATGAATGAAAGAAATTAATTTTGTTGCTGTAAAAAAAAATTGTTAAAAAAGAGCATTACTAATGAATAAATCGCGTGGAATTTAGGACAAAGTTTCAAAAAAGTTCTGCGCTCTTTCTTCTTTCTTCTTTTTTCTTTTTACACAATTCTACACTCTTTCTTTTTTTTTTTTGACAAAATTCTACATTCTTTCTTTTTTCTTTGACAAAATTCTACATTCTTTCTTAAACATTAAATAAATGGGTTTTTTAAGGAACAAAACTGAAAACTTGGGTGTTTTTCGTATGTTTCTTAACATAAAATTAACTTTTTTATAGATATAACGAATTTTGAGAAAATCATAGATTTGAAGAAATCATAAGTTGTTATGTTAAGAACACCTAAAAAATACACCTAAGTTTGTCCATTTTTAAATAAAAGTTTATGAATATTTATAGAGATGACAAATTTAAAATTCTATATAATCTTGTCATAAAAATCATAAAATATCCATACCCATATTTGAGATAAAATCTATACTGAGCTCTTTTTTTTTTACCATTACAAAAAATATTCTTTCATATCCACAATCAAGATATCGTTACATTATGGTGAGTGTGTTCAGCCAGTGGCCACATTCATATACGGAGAAGAATGTTGTTGTTGTCCTACTAGATTTTTTTGGTACAATCCTACTAGATTTTTCTAAACATATATCTAAAATTGTCGTATATATAAAACAAAGATTTTTTGGTACAAATATGATACAAATATTTTTTTCTCTAATGTTTCTACTATTTTATTGGCAAAATTCACAAACCAATTAAATACAAGTAAATGTAGATGGTAGGAATGTTGAAGTCCGAATTTAACACATCTATATACAAATAATATTTTAGAAACATGCATACACAATAGATACATTAAATATTCTACATATTTTTCTTAATAGACATTTGAAAATTGTAAAGAGAAACTTATAATTGGGACAAAGTTAGTAAAAAATAAGCAAACAACCCTTCCTTCCAAGGTAACATAGTGTTTGATCCGTCCATCTTGTGTCTAGCTGTATCTTCCATCATCATCACAAAAGTGACATACCCAATATTACAAGTATATGCAATGTAATACATAACATGGTCCTATAAAGACAACAAACAAATTTTCACTGTCCCTTTGCATATTATCTTTATTGGATTCTTATTATAGTAATTATGAAAATATAATAAAAATGGAACAAATTCTTTTTACTCAATACATGAGATAAGGAAACAACAAATGAGTCTGTTTCAAGTTCCTTTCAAGTTTGAGGGTGCAATAATTAATTTTGTATATCTCCATATACTACATGACATGGGTAGATATGAAGATATATGCCATTTTTGTCTTTCATAGGGAATAAATAAACGGTATTTTTATGAGTGGTCATTTTCCTTTACTCAACAACATACCTTATCTAGCTATGATTTCCTCTTCATTCCTAGCTCCAATTCTTGCTTAATAATATCTCATTTCCACAATGACAAAAGAATAAATCTTATCAATATCATCATATAAATGGGAATTCCAAAGTTAACTATAATATTAAAATTGTAAAAAAAGGATAGAGTTGGTGTCCTTTGTTGCGCGATTTGTGGAAACAATTCTTGGTCAAACTTTACTTACCTTGCTGTTGAACTCTGGATTATCGGATTCCCCTTCCCCTGGAAACCAGAGTTAATAAAAAAAGAGTTTTATGACTATACACTTAGTGTGTAAAATGGTTCTATACAATCATCTAATTGTACTTCTTCATGATGTCACTTTGTTATATCATTTTCTAAAAGATATATGTCAGCAAATATCTGCATAGTGAAATATAATTGATTGAGTGTGAAAAACTTTTGTACTGCCAATGTATAGTTACTAACTCATATAAATATGTAACTTATTTTAACATATACTTTATAATGCAAACTTGCAAACATGTCTAAAACAGATACAACACAAACCAATTGTTCCACTACTTTGCTTGAGCTACTTTCAGAAATGAAGAACCTATCCTACACAGACCAATCCAATTTCCAACCAAAATCACCATCAAATCTCTCCTCCGAATGCTGGTTCGACGACGCATGTATCCTAGACATGGATTACTTTGTGAAAACACTTTCTGGAATCAAAGCAAAAGGTGTTCGAGCCGATTTAATCGGTTCCATTATCACACACTATGCATCCAAATGGCTACCTGACATAACTGATCAAAAGAGTCTAACACAATTTGAAGAATCATCACCTGAGAGTGTAACAGCTTCATGGATGAAGAAAAGGTTCTTTGTAGAAACCTTAGTTAATGTTCTACCACCAGAAAAAGATTCAATTCCATGTAACTTTCTTCTTAGGCTATTGAGAACTGCTAACATGGTTGGTGTTGATGGAAGTTATAGACAAGAGCTTGAGAAGAGAATTTCATGGCAATTAGATCAAGCTTGTTTGAAAGAACTTGTTATTCCATCTTTTAGTCATACTTGTGGGACACTTTTGGATTTTGAGCTTGTTATTAGGCTTGTTAAGAGGTTTGTTAGTTTGGATAATGAAGGTGCTAAAAGTGGTGCTGCTTTGGTTAAGGTTGCTAAGTTGGTTGATTCATATCTTGCTGAAGCTGCTGTTGATGCTAATTTGAGTTTGGATGAATTTGTTACTCTTGCTGGTGCTCTTCCAAGTCATGCTAGAGCTACTGATGATGGTTTGTATAGAGCCATTGATACTTACCTAAAAGTATGTTTTCTTTCATTTTTTTAAGTTACAAATTGTTTTTTCATATGCAAATGTTATGGTTAATTTGTTAGGTGGGAGAGGAAAATTGTTAGTAGTGGAGGTCGAACTTTGAACCTCCTTCTGGATACTCTTTCAGAGTCTCAACTCATACTTGCTAAGAAGTAACACATCGGTTGCGAGATGACCTGAATATATGTTTATAAAGTAGAGGCAACCCTCACCTTGCAAACCAGTTTTGTAGGGTTGAGTTGCCCTTACTTTATAAACACATATTCCGGCCATCTTTGCAACCGATGTGGGACTTCTTGGCAAGTATGAGTTGAGACTCTGAAAGAGTATCCGTATGCACGCTAGTATTAATAATAGAATTCAACTAACTGTTGCTTTTTTTGTAACAGGCACATCCAAGTGTATCAAAGCAAGAAAGAAAAGGTTTATGCAGACTAATAGATTGCAGGAAACTAACACAGGAGGCATCACTTCATGCAGCACAAAACGAACGATTTCCGGTAAGAGCAGTAATTCAAGTCCTTCTCTCAGAACAAACAAAGCTCAACAGACAAAACAATAATCACAACATGGATTGGAGTGGATCCATAATGAGCATAACAAGAAGTCCAACAAATGGATTTGGACTCGAAGCAGTTCCAACGGCAAGGTGTTTATCAAAGCGCGAAATGAATGCTCAACAGATTGAGATAAAGAAATTGAGGGAAGATGTTCATAGGCTGCAGAGTCAGTGTAATGCAATGCAAGTTCAGATGGAGAGAATGGTTGAGAAGAAGAAAGGGTTTTTTAAGTGGAGTAAGAGGTTTAGTGTGCATGGTTTTGGTAAAGGAGATTGTGCTGTTGAGAGAAGAGGAGAAGGTGTTGATGGTGATGCTCAGATTGAGTTTGGTAGACAGACACCTGCTGCTACTTCTGATATGAAAACTAGGTTGGTCAATGTTAAAGGTAGGACTCCTAATAGGTGGAGGAAATCCATGTCTTGAAAAATTAATTACGGTTTTGAATTGCGGTGGCATAATGCTTACGGATGAATCGCGATCCTTGATATTGCAGGAAATTGAGGACACATGCAAATGAAATTGCGCGGTTGCGATGTTGTTGTGGAGGCGTGTGAAATCTTTATATTGGCGTCGAAATTTAGGTTGCGGACCGCGGTTTAAAGTTGTGAAAACAACAAGGAAGTGAAGTGAAGTGAAGTCAAGGTTGCATAGCATGGTTCAGTTAGTTTATAGTTTGTGTTTGTTATGTTAAGCAAATTAATTTGGTTAATAAGTTTGTTTTGTTGGTTTTAGTCTAGTCTTGTGAGGAATAAAATAATATGTAAAACTCTTATATTTTGGAATAAACTTTAATAAATTAAGATGTGATAATATATGAGTCGACTCTCCCGATTGTTGATGCCCTATGTTGGTGTTCTATAGTGTTGAATTTGAAATTTAGTTAATAATTAATTTAATAGTTATTTTCTTTCTAGCTATGCAAAAAGAGAAAAAACATATTACGTGGATCCGGATCGACTGTTGTAGCAGGTATATGTAGTAGTCGATATAGATCGTTGATTTATGATCAAACGTTCCAAATTTATGCAGCATAAATTTAATAATTTATTGTAGTATTTGATCTTAACCTTTAAAATTTGATCAGACGGCCAAAATCAGAAACTGCGTGCGTTAAATCCAACTCCTCCTACTTAACACTCCAAAAATGATCAAGTACGATGTTGAATTTTTTAGAACTAAATTACTAAATAAGAGGTACAAAACAAATGATAAATTACAAATAATTGTTTTTTCTATTGAATCTCTGGTTCCCATGAAAGAGAGTCCAATAATCCAGAGTTTGACCGCGAGGTAACTAAAGTCCAACCAAGAATTGTTTCCACTAGAAATTAAACTCGGGTTCTCCCAAACAATTCGTCATGGGAAAACTCATTAACCACTTGAGTTCAATGTCTTAATTAATAAAAATCGTACTATGACCCGTCATTTTTATAAGCGATAAATAGGTCAACATAAGCTGGTATCTTTGGTTTATAGTATGGTCCAAATATATGAATTTTTATTGACCAATTTGTCTCTTATAAGAATAACGGGAGGGGGTAATACTTGGCAAATCAATCAGGAGAAAAATTGTCTTCTCTCGAGGTATATTTAAAATGAAAAATCCAAGCATAATTCTTGTAATTTCTAATACAATTCACCACATGAACATAATGGCGAGTATGAAGAATTGTCTCAACAGTTGTGCCACACAACTTATTAAGCATGCATGAATGATGAATTTATTGTCCATGGCAAGTAGGCTAGCTTTCATGCATGACTAGCCACACAAAATGCCGAAGGCTCCTAGCTAGGTAGATGTAACTTCCAAATGCATGACCAACTCATGTAAGGATCCATCTTCTTCTATATATTTTTCCTATATCTTTTTATTTTGAATTTCAAGTTTATCTTTGCACATTTTTTTGAAATATTTTTAACTACTTTATTTTCTCCCTCTTCTCTATCCGCTCCATTGTTTTGTCTTCTTTTCCATTATAACCCCTTTTTTTCCTACCACCTCACTTTCTCTCTTACTATCCCCACTAGTAAAAAATATATATATCCACCCGGACTTATCTTTCTTCTCTCTATCCAATAACATCTACACAAAATTATTATCATTTCTAGAACGCTAAGTTAAATTAAGATTAAACAAGTATTTTGGTATTTGAAATATTAAGAGTTTGATTAGTTAATTTTTTTTTCATATGTTATCAGGGTACAAATCATAAACGAGACAAATGTAATTATCAGGGTACACAAAAGGGAAATACATATAAAATAGTGATTGCAACATACAATATCATAAATAATGTCTCATGAAAATGTAATGACAAAAATTTATATTTCAATAATGTTTCTTATATCTTAAAAATATTTTAATTTTTTAAATATTTTGAAACAATTATTTGTTTGTTTTAATATTATAGTTAAGTGAAAATTAATTTCAAAAATCTAACAAATAACTTTATCATTTTTATAATATCGATCTTATATAATGTCATTCTCATCTATAATAAATAAAGATGTGAAAATATATGATCCTAGTCCCAAAAAAATCAGATTTTAAGTTTGTTTTATAATTCCACAAACCAAATTTAAATTTAAACCGTTTAATCTTGATTGAACGACCATCGATGTTTCAAATATTTACATGAAATTCATGACTTTATGAATTCATACGTGTGCAAATGTTCATACATCATTGTCAATGTTGTTCCCAATTTTGCAACATAAACACCTTAAAGGAATCTTTCTCCAACCATTTTCAATAATAAATTCTTTATCAATTAACTTGTAAAGGGCTTTTCAATAATCAATTCTTTCTCCAATCACTCTTTTTGTCATTTGGTGAGAGAAAATGTACAGCAAGGTCTTCTCAGACTTCTACCAATAGGCACATAAGTCCAACTGGCAAACTTTCTTACAAAAGCTCTTCAATCTCCTAAGTTCAATAATTTTGTTTGTAAGTTGGAAATGATTGATCTATCTTTCAGCTTGAGAAAATGTGTTAAAATTACATTTTGCACTAATTCATTGAGCTAGTGTTTATATTGTATGTGATGCAGTGTATGATCTTTGATACACATTAGCTACGCTACAAGTAGCATTTCATTATAATTGTTAATTGTTGATTCATTAACTGATAATGCAATTATTTCACTTCTTCAATTTTCTCTATTCTCTTTAAATCTCTTACTTTAACACATCATTAAGATTCATCAAAGATTCTCATGCAATTCCAAGAATCAATGTGATGAATGTATTCATTGTAAGTGTTTCAAATTATTGTTGCTATTAAAAAAACTATGCAAAGTAAATAAGGGTAAGTTTGGAAAATAAATAATTAATATCATTGATAATTGTAAAAGGGTCTTATAAAAAGGGACAAATTTTTTGTCAAACTAACTCTTATAAATAGGGACGGAGGGAGTAGAAGAGAGTGAGCAAGTGCATTAATATGGTCACCACATTTGAGAAGAAATAAAAGTTTTCGAGTATTGCTTTCAAAATATATTTTTTGTAATTATATAGGTACTTTTTTAAAATTTATACGGGACTTAAGTTTATACTCATATATTAATATGAGAACCTATTTTTATTTAGTACTTAAGATGAAATTTAAGTTAAGGTACTATTTATGTAATTTTGCCAAGAAAAAATACTTCATTTTTAGATTCATTGAATAATTGATGTATTTAGTTATAGCTTAAATACATTCATTATGGAATGAATCTAAAAAATCAACTGTCTCTTATAAAAAGGACCGGAGGGAGTACAAGATAACATGCTATTTTTAAATTTTAATTTCTTTATAATTGGTCAAATAATTGTGTTAACGATTGCATGTAATCCATTTCCACAATTTTACCCTAACAAATAACTGAAATTGGAGTTAGGTGGGGTGTGTTGAACACCTACTCCTTCCATGCTTTTCAACAAAAAGGCAGAGGCAACAAATTGAGACTGGTTGACTATGATGTCACAACATTTATTTACAATACTAAAACTGTTTTCAAACATACAACAAGGTCAAGGAAGGAGGGAGTAGAAGAGAGTGAGCAAGTGCATTAATATGGTCACCACATTTGAGAAGAAATAAAAGTTTTCGAGTATTGCTTTCAAAATATATTTTTTGTAATTATATAGGTACTTTTTTAAAATTTATACGGGACTTAAGTTTATACTCATATATTAATATGAGAACCTATTTTTATTTAGTACTTAAGATGAAATTTAAGTTAAGGTACTATTTATGTAATTTTGCCAAGAAAAAATACTTCATTTTTAGATTCATTGAATAATTGATGTATTTAGTTATAGCTTAAATACATTCATTATGGAATGAATCTAAAAAATCAACTGTCTCTTATAAAAAGGACCGGAGGGAGTACAAGATAACATGCTATTTTTAAATTTTAATTTCTTTATAATTGGTCAAATAATTGTGTTAACGATTGCATGTAATCCATTTCCACAATTTTACCCTAACAAATAACTGAAATTGGAGTTAGGTGGGGTGTGTTGAACACCTACTCCTTCCATGCTTTTCAACAAAAAGGCAGAGGCAACAAATTGAGACTGGTTGACTATGATGTCACAACATTTATTTACAATACTAAAACTGTTTTCAAACATACAACAAGGTCAAGGAAGGAGTGATGAATTCTAAGGACTACATGAGGTATTTGACAAGTGATTTACATGTTGTCAAGAATGCTTGGCTATGAATACCAAGGCACAAACCTCGTGATTTAGCAGCTTTCACATGTTTCCCAAGACACACTTTGACAGCGTCTTTTCCGATCGCTCACCTGAAAAAGAACATATTGATCATTAACTAGGAAGCATAGACACAATCCCGTAGACACCAATGATAACTTATGAAAATAAAAATAGTTGAATGTAATGACATGTGTTGAAGTCAGACATTAACGCATGTCGGACATCAAACACACCATCAATCTGTGGTGTTGGTGCTACATAGGTCATTAAGCAACATACCAAGAATTTAGTTGATGAATTAGCATCAGATAATATATTTTAAGAAATTATTATATACAAGAAACAACTTGATTAAAATGCTTATCATATAGGTATTTATGTAAAGATATTTCTACAACAAAAGATAACATAAAGTTAAATTGTTTTCGTATAACTATCCTGAAGAGCTTATGGAAATAAGTTTAAAACAGCTTTTAGACATGTCATAAGCTCTCACAAACAGTCACACCAACGCTTATGTTATAAACTCAAATAAATCAATTCAAACATGCCCCTAATAGCATTGCGCTTAGACAAACATAAATTTAAAAGAGGTACAAACACAATATGCAATGTACATGTGCAAGGAAGCTAAGCTGTAAAGAAAATTGAAATCAGTAACTTTCTAGAAAGCTCTACTTTCAAGATAGGTTTTACATCAACTACAATTACAATCCACTATCTGTGATTTTGTCCACAAACGGAATTTGTATTTATGGATTTGTGTCATATTCAAACACATTTATTTTTGTTCTCACTTAACAAAAGCATTAAAACATATGATCACGACTAAGAATTGTTGCACATAACTAAATGGCGGAAGAAAACAAGTTGGAAGTTATACCTTAGGCCATGACGGTGGCAAGGATGCCCCACGTGAAGGGTTCCTTAAGTGTTTAATTTGTTCAAGACGGTTTGCTATCTCCTCCAAAAGCTTCAACTGTCCTTTTTCGTTTTCTCCTTTCTCTGCAAACAAAGTCAATTTTTCTTTTTCATGTTGCACCGTCCTCAGTCTTTCTCCAAGAATTTCAATCTCATTGTCAATCCTTACCTTTTCATTATGAACCGAAAACAAAGAATCACTTTCAGAATCAAAAGGCAGAGATTTGCATTTTGCGTCCTTGATATTGTTATCATTCTCAGTATTGCTCGTGCATGGACAACTTCCAAAATCAAGGAGTGTATTTGTCGGTTTATCTGAAAGAGTACTACACGAAGAGCTACTTAAATTTTCAATTTCCTTTTGTGTATGTTTTGTGTTGTCATCAATAACATGGACGTCAAGAACATCAGACTCAGTATCATAACACACTTGATCCTTGTGTTCGGTGTTTTTCTCCGGCTCTTTCTTAACATTCAATACGGTGCTTTCTGTTTGTGGTGGATCATCATATGTTTCAAATGAAAGTGGTGACTTTAATTTCCATTCATTTAGCCGCACCTCCGCCGACTTCGAATTTGACTCACAGCTTTCTGTCAGACCCATTTCCCTGTAACTTTCAAGTTCCTTTTCCAAAAAGAGGTTCTCTTTTTCCCTTCTTATAAGAATCTCTTGCATAATATTCATCTCTTCTTCATCATAAGCAACTCTTTCTTCAATTATCCTCTCATATTGTCTCATTTCCATTTCCATCAACGCTTTCTCCTCTTGCAGACGCGATATCATAGCCATGGCTTCATCAGCAGCAGAAGCAGCTGCAGCTCTCTCCTTCTCTAGCTCTAAATAAAGAGAAGCATAAGCAGCTTTCTCTTCTTCGAGCGCATTTTCCAACATCTTGATACGCTTGTCTTCATTGCCAACAATCTGAACATTGTCTTGTGAAGTACTTGTGTAGTGTTCCAGAAAGGATGAATATATTTCCTGTCGCGGACTATCAACCATCGATGCATTAAATTCATAACTGTGACAGGTTTTTTCGTCCATATCATGGCAAGTTCGGTCATCTTCATTGTCTAAATAATAAGATTGAAAAATAAGCAAGTGAAAACTAAAAGCTAATATCCAATATACATATTAAAAAAAATACATTGAAATATAAAACAGTTTTCATTAAGAAAATGAGATTCAACTTGTGCTTAGGTTATGCACACACGTAATTCATAGTTCTGTTCTACTGTTAATTTTTGTCATTAGTTTAATACTTAACTCTAAATAAATAATTAGAAACTGCATTTGTCAAGATTCCAAATTCATTTTCCCCTATCTCTCTCTATCAATTCTAAAAACTAGCAGCGCAGTGACCCTTCGAAACCTAGGTAAAAATCATATAACGATAAAATCACAAGATGCTAGGTCCTGGCAGCTTGTGCAACCTGTGATATACTGTTAAATATTGTTGCTGCGAAATAACTAAGCACAATAAATTGTAATCATAACTAACGAATATTCTTTCAACGATTTTCTCACTGTGCAACACAGGTTCTAAATACTAGTATAGTGACATATGGGAGCTAATATACTATGTAGCATATATACGAACACTAAAACTTCATATGATGAATAATATAAGATTTTAACAAAACCATTAAAAGATCGATTTCGAAGATTTCTCACTTACAGTGCACACTAACTTCTTTCGCTGAAGCAGGATTTAAGCTCTGACTCGATCTATCTTTAGTTATACTACTGCTTCCATCACAAAGCAAGCTTGAAGTGAATGCAGCATCAGATTGGAAATTATCACAACGAATAACCGAATCATTCTTTCCACAATCATAACTACCCCTCGTCCTACGCCGAAATCCAGACCTACGTTTCAAACTCACAATCCTCTTTCCCTTAGCATCACACATGCTTTCCCTATCTACTAATGAAACCAAACGCGGACCTGAACACGAACTCTCATCTTCCAATTCAACAATCCCATTATTATTATTATCACAAATTTTCTCATTAACATCAACAACATTTTTGTTGTCATTAGTATTGTCTAAAGAATGACCCTTCTTCACCCAAACCAAATCAAATGGAAACCTTTTCGCCGCCATTACTTGAATGGAACATATCTTTTTCAAAGGCCATTCAAACAACACCTTATGAAAACAAAATTTGCTATTCCTATAACCAAAAATCCCTTTACAAGGACAAGGCAAAAGAAGTCCAAAAAACCTAAACAAATTGGAAGCAAATAAAGCAAAAGTTGCTCCACATAGTAATACATAAGCTAGAAAAAGGTCAATAAAGGATCCAATAATTTCTCCTAAACTCCAACAATGAATTTCATCTAAAGCCATTTTCCTCTAAATAGCTCAAAATCCCAACATGCATACTCTCAAGTCTCAACAATGAATTACAAGACCCAACAAGCAAAAACTAATCTTTTTCAAGTTTCACAAAATCCCCAATCAAAAGTACTCAAAAAAACAAAAACATGAAGAACAAAAAACTATATAGAATAGAAAAAAGAGAAGAAACAAAAAAACTATATTGAGTAGAAAAAAGAGAAAGATGAAAGATTTAGATCAAAGTAGGTGATAGAAGAGCTTGAAGAAGAAGAGAAAAATACAGCAAAAACCCAATATCATGCTTTGAAGAAATTGATAAACCCAAAATTGAAGTTGAACTGAACCCTCTTTGAAGAAGGTTTGAGCATTGAAAAGGGTTGGTGAGTTGAGATTAAAAATTGGAACTTTATTGAAGAGAAAGGATTGAGATGAAAAACCCAGAAAGGAAGATATAAACAAAGAAGAAAAATGACGAAAGAAAAGGAAATGAAATGATTGTATTTGTGTATGAAGAAGAATATTCATTCAGATTGACATGTATGTACTGTTAAAGCTATTACACTCTAAAAACACATGTGACCTTCATTTATTATTCCTACTATTTTTCATATATCTTTTTATTTAAAAAAAAAATTTATTTTATAAATTGTGTAATTAATTTATTATAAATATTATTTCATCTGGTCCTTAATATAAAAACAAATTGACTTTTTTAGAAAACTAATTAAATTCTATTAAAAATTTATTTACTATTTAATTTAAAATAAAAGGAAACATCACGGATAATATTTTTAAAGAATTTTGAATTATTACACCTACAATTGTTTTTTGTAATTTAATGATTCTTGTCTTTATACTTCCACGCAATTTCTTCATTACTCTATGGGGACAGGGACCACGACAGTCCAGTACAAAATACAATTGTAGACAGGCAGCTTTTTTCAATAAAGATTACAATGTTTATTATGCAATTATACATAGTATAAATAAATTAATTACTTAGTTAAATAAGTAAAAAAAATAGTTTAAATGATAATTGCATCAAAACTATCCTTTTAAATATATGTAAAGCATTTTTTTTTTAAAAAAAATCAGTTATTTGATAGGACAATAAATGATAAAACTATAAATAAAATAGTTTATATTATATTATGGGTAAGATGGAATAAAAAATTGCTACAAGAACGCTTGGATGACATGTAATGGATTTTTTTTTAACTTAACCAATATGTTCGATCTTTGAAATTTTAACTTTTAAAGAGAGATTTATAAGAATTAAGAGATTAGTCTTCTTAGTTAAACATTGAACATACTTAATTTATACCCAAAGAAAGAAAACAAAAATATGAAAGAAATAAAAAAAAGGCTATAGCAAACTTGGTATCTCGACCTATGCATGTTTAAAAGGAATGAATCTTCTCAAAAAAATAAAATATAATTATGTGATTCTTTAAATCAAATAATTGAACTTTTTGGAACTATATAGTATATATGAATGGAGGAAAATTCTAACATGGATCATTTCTTCAAGTGGTCCATGGTGGACCATTCATAAAAAATCATATAACGGATACGAATTTTATAAAATCCACCGTTGGATTGAAAGTTTATATCATATAGATCATCTATAGAAAATTTTAGAAAAATTGAAAATCATTTGATATGTTATTGAGACCCATCAAGATTAACGGTTTATTAAACACTGTAAGTCTTGATAAATCCCAATAAAATATCAAATGATTTTCAATTTTTCTAAAATAATTTGTGGATGCTCTATATGATATAAACTTTCAATCTAACAATAAATTTTATAAAATTCGTATTCGGTAGATCATTTGTCTACGGTAGACCACTTGTGAAGATGGTCCACCGTTGCATTGGATACTAATTTTGGGTGTAATATATTTTCATTTCATGTTTATGTTTTGAGATTTGGGTTTGGGTCGGATGTTGATGGTGTTAATTCATTGATAACTATGTATGCCATTTTCGATATATACTAGTATATAATATTTTAGCCTCTTTTCCTCTTTTCAATATATAAATTAAGAAAATATACTCTATTTCCTCTTTTTAATATATATACATAATATTTTAGTCTCTTCAAAAAATTGGTATCGACATGTTAGTGTTCGTATTATATTCGGTGTCTATATTTGTGCTTTATAAGTGTTTCTTTAATTATAATTTCTTTATCTACAATTTTAATTAAAAAAAAGTCTTATTTTTTGGACTTACGGCTTAACCAAACTATGTTTATGTTTGTGTGATTGATTTACAAAGGATATTATAGATGTAGCAGTTCAAAATAGTGTTTAACTAAAAAATAAGTTAAGAAAAATAAAATCACCTCACATACAACCAAACCAACAACACCTTAATAAGAACTTTCAAAATGTTGTCTCTGCTACAATCCCAAAATCTAAAAGAAGGTAAAATTGAGATTTTTTTGTTCATTCCAAATTATTTATGGAATCATAATCAAATTGCAATATTCCTTTTTTAAAAGTTATTCTATTTTTAGAAAACCATTCTTCTTTTTTTCCTGATTTGATTTGAATGTGAAATTCACATTTTTGGAAATTAAAGGAAGATTCAACCTAAGAAGGTATGTGAAATGCAAGCTGAGAATCTCTCATCAGATTTATAGGCATGGAGAAAATATGGTCAAAAACCCATCAAAGGGTCACCATATCCAAGGTTAGTTTTCAAAAATTTCAAACTCTGTTTGTGTCTGTGCAATTGATTTATAGGGGATATTATAGATGTAGCAATTCAAAAGAGTGTTTAGCTAGAAAACAAGTTGAGAAGAACAAATCAGACCCAACAATGTTCATTGTAACATACACAGGTGAACATCAGGGCCGACCTAATGCCAAAGCCACTAAGGTTAGGGCCTTAGGGCTCACAAAAAAATAATTAATTTTACATATGTAAAAAAGCCATTGATTTTTTTTTTCTTCTTTATGTATTATAAGCCACAAAATAATAATAAAAATATTTAGGTACAACAAATAAAAGATCTCACAAGTATTAAAAGGGTGTTTAGCTAGAAAACAAGTTGAAAAAAACAAATCAGGCCTAACAATATTCACAGTAACATACACGGATGAACATAGTCACCCTTCTCCAACTCATAGAAATTATCTTGTTGGTTCAACAAGGCAGAAGTCATTGTCACCACGAATTGTCACTGCTGAAAACTCTTCTCAACCCTTTGCAAAACAAGTTTCTCCATCTACCTCAGGAGCTGAAGTGGAAAATGCTACATCCTTAAGTACAAAATCAAATAGCAAGGATTTGGAAGATTTGATGAATGATGTGGAAAATGAATTTGAGTTATCTGATATGGTTGTAACAGATGATTTCTTTGAAGGTTTAGATGAATTGACAGGTTTAAATGACATCTTTAAAGGTTTGGATGAATTGAGAGGTTTAGATGATTTCTAGTGGTGATCAGGGGCAGCCCTAAGGGGGATGTACCATTTTCCACTTCAGCTCCTGAGGTAGATGGAAAAACTTGTTGTGCAAAGGGTTGAGAAAAGTCTTCGGCGGTGACAATTCATGGTGACAATGGCTTCCGCCTTGTTGAACCAACAAGAGAATTTCTATGATTGGAGGAGGATAACTATGTTCGCCCGTGTATGTTACTATGAACATTGTTGGGTCTGATTTGTTTTTCTCAACCTGTTTTCTAGTTAAACACCTTTTTGATACTTGTGAGGCATTTACTCGTTGTACCTAAATCTTTTATTATTATTTTGTCGCTTGTTGTGCAAAGGGTTAATTTTACATATGTAAAATTAATTTTTTTGTGAGGCCTAAAGCCCTAACCTAGGCTTTGGCATTAAGTCGGGCCTGATATTCACCTGTGTAAGTTACTATCAATATTATTGGGTCTGATTTGTTATTCTCAACTTGTTTTCCAGCTAAATACTCTTTTAAATTGCAACATTTATAATATCACCTGTAAATCCATTGCACATACACAAAAAGAGTTTAAATTTTTTGAAAACTAACCTTGGATATGGTGACCTTTTGATGAGTTTTTGACCATATTTTTTCCATGCCCATAAATCTGATGAGATATTTTCTGCTTGCATTTTATATACCTTCTTAGGTTGAATCTTTCTTTAATTTTCCAAGAACATTTCACATTCAAATCAAATCATGAAAAAAAAAAGAATAACTTTTAAAGAAGAAATATTGCAATTGAATTATGATAGCACAAATAATTTAAAATGAAAAAAAAAACTCAATTTTATTTTATTTTAGATTTTTGGATTGTAGCAGAGACAACATTGTGAGAATTTTTATTAAAGTGTTGCTGGTTTTGTTGTATGTGAGGTAATTTTGGTGATAATAATGAATAAGAAAATGAATTTGAAAAGTGACAAAATTTGCTAAATGATAACCAATGCCGTTAATGCTATATTTTATTTTCTTAAGAAGATTTTTTAGAATTTTAACTAAAATAAAAAAAAAAAAAGATTGCTGGGTAATTGTATAACGGTTTGCCGCCACTAAGCATAATTGTATATTGCTGGGTGATTTTTTTTAGTATACTAATTAAATCTTGTTAGAAATTAATTTTTTTAACAAGCAAAAATGAATTATATTAAATTCTATTGCAAATTTATTGAGTACTATTTTTAAAATAAAAGGAAACATCACGAATAATATTTTTTAAATTTTTTGAATTATTACACTTGCAATTGTTTTTTTTTTTTTTAATATAATGATTCTTGTCTTTTATACTTCCAAGCAATTTCTTCATTACTCTATGGGGACAAGGAAATAAAAAGCAAATAAATCAATAAGTAAATAAATAAAAAGCAAATAAATCAATAAGTAAATAAATAAACAAATAAATGAATAAACAAACAAACAAAACAAAAAAAAAAAGCACTGTCAAAATAAAAACAAACAAAACAAAAATAGAAACAGAACATCAACAACGCAGGAAGAGGAAGAGAGAAACAGAGTGAACCGAGAGAGGGAGAGCGACCGTGAGAGACGGTGGAAGGCGATGGAAGAGGTCCGGCGGTAGCATTGCGGCGACGGCGTGCTTGCCGGAGATGTACGGTGGTCGTGCAGATCAATAACGGCGGCGACGAGAATTCCTATTTCTTCTCCACTCTGCTTCTGTCCGCCTCTGTTCCTTTTTTATTCTTTTTTTTTTGTTGATAGATTCTGTGTTGTTTCTTCCTGTTACTGTTCTTTGGGTTGTGTTTGGTTATGGGACATGGTGGTGGTGGTGGTAGTTTATGGTGGTGATGGTTTTGTTTCCTCAAATTTCTTGTTCTGTTTTTTGTTTCCTTTTTTCTACTCTGTGATTTTGATTTTTTTGATTATGCTTGGTTGATAAAATATGGTGATGATTATGGGATGGTGGTTTTGAAGGGTAATGGTGATTATGTATGGTTTGTAGTGGTGTTGTGATGGAGGTTGGAGATGAAGGTTCATTTGGATGCAGAGCTATGCTCTTGTGTTGTTTGTTTTTAGCTTTTTTCTGGTGTAGAATTTTGTGTCTGTCCTCTTTGCGTAGAAATTCCAAGTTTATATAAACTAGGATTAGGGTTGTTTTATTTTGAAATGAAATCAACTCATTTATGAGTGATTGATCTGATTCTGATTCTTGCAATATTTGTTTTGATTTTTTCTTAAACAAGTGTCCGAGCCCGTGCCAAGTGCGGGAAATAAAATAACTATAAAATTTAAATAATAAATTTAATTTGAATAAAATTAATATTAATCTGTAGAAATTAGTACTCCATCCGTCTCAATTTAATTGACACAGTTGACTGTTGTGCACTATTCACCTATGTTGTTTTGACCTTATTTTTCTACTAATAAACAAAAATAAATATTAGCATATTAAATGTCGTTTGATTCGTTTCGATGAGTATTTTTAAAATATCAAATTTTTATAATTTTTACAATTATACAATTAAAATTATTAAGGAGTTTTTTTTTATTTTTTTTAAGTGTAATTACACTAACATGAGAGATGATAATCACATAAATAAGCTATTTTTTAGGCAAAATATTTAAGATTAAAAAATTAGATATTGACTTTTTTTAGGCAAAATAATAATTGAACAATATGTTTGAATAGCTACATTTGAAATTGATTTTAGGGAAAATAGCAAACATAAATAGGCTATTTTGAGCTACATAAAATAAGACGAGAGATATTTTTTTTACGTGTGATTACACACTAACATGAGAGATAATAGTCATATAAATAGGCTATTTTTTAGGCAAAATATTTAAGATTAAAAAATTAAATATTGATTTTTTTTACGTGTGATTAAAGTTGTATTGATCAAAATAGAGATTTATTTTAAAAAAAAGTCAAATAAGAGGAGAGATTTGTGTGTGTGATTACGAGTAAGAGTAGAGATTTGTGTTTATGGGAATATCATAAGAACATTGATAATTATAGAAAATATAATGCTGATTGATCGTTGATTTTGTGCTTAATAACATATATATATACCATGAATACACATAAATTGTTATGCTACTTTCATGCAATATCCAATTAAGTATGGTGATTTGGATTGACTAATATATAGATCAAATACAGAAAGTACTAATGACATAAAAAATAATAAAAATGAGATTTGAACTCGTGACCTTACACTTATAAGTCCTAAAACTCTCTTTTTATATCCGAATGAGCTAATTCACATATTCAAAAGAAAATGCCACAAAAATCAATATGATAATAAAAAAATATGGGCAAAATTTATGGTACCACACTTAACCAAAGTTACGAATTTATTTGATCTTTAATTTGAGCATACAACAATTTTAACTTTTAAGGAGAGTTTCACAAGACTCGAGAGATTAATCTTCTCACTTAAACGTTGAAGATACTTAATTTACATCCGAAGAAAGAAAACAAAAATGGCTATACCAAACTTAGAAAGAATAAAATTTCTCAAAAATAAAATCTCTCAATTTTTACATCTTAATACTTAATCAACTTTTCTCCATTTCTTTTAAATTTAAATATTATTTTATATTTTGTGTCAAAAATATATATTTTATATTTATAATTTAACGGTCTAAAAAATATCTATATTGTCTCCTCAAATTTTTCTCCCATGAACTCAAACTTTGTATTCTATGTAGTTTATTAATTTTGTGATTCTTTAAATCAAATAATTGAATTTTTTGTAACTATATATGTATGGGATGCTAATTTTGGGTCTAATATATTTTTATTTAAAAAAATATTAACTAGTGCTACGACTTACGGGTATTCAGATCCTCTCATGTCAATCCTTTCCTACTGTATGTTCTGTATTAATTATAACCGTTAGATCTCTATTGTTGTTTCTCTCTCCATACCACTTCTCATTCAATCTTAGCTATTAGATTAAGGTAGAAAAGATGAGAGAACACATTAAAGGTGTGTTTGGTTTTATAGAAAAAAATGGAAGATTTTTTTTTTATGAAAACCAATAAATGAATTTGGACTAGAGTTCGGACCATAAGACAAATAGAGAATATAAATTCCTAACTTTGAAGACTAATTAAAGAAGGAAAATGCTAACTAGTGCCCCGGGGACACTAGTTAAGGAAGCAAATATAGTAAAGTTTTCTTGAAAATTGTATAGTTAACCTTTAAAAAATGAAAAAAGTATTGTTTTTTATGCAGATTTTTCTCTTTTTAGTACTAGTTAGTATGACCAATTAAAGAAACTCAATATAATAAAACTACATTAAAACTTGTGTAGCTAATATTCATAAAATATAAAAAGTGCAATTTTCCATATCATTAAGTTAACTATAATGTCTTGAAGGCATCAATTAGCATAACTCATTTAATAAGCATTACTTGATTGAAATTATATTAGTAAGATAAGATGATGAAGCGATTACTAGCTAGAATTAGCAAGGAGATAGATAGTAAATATATGAAGCATATGATTAAGACAACACATTCAAATTAAGACAACACAAGTTATGGATAAGAAACATAGACATAGAAGAAGATTTTTACACAGCAACACAATTCACCCTTAAACCCTCACATTCTCTAATGGCTTCTTTTGCTAAACCCTCTCAACTCCATCATCCTCAAAGACACAACCACCCCATTTTTCCAACCACTTTCATCAACACAAAGCTCAAAACTTTCACTTCCATCAAAACCCTTAAACACTTTCGCATCTCAAATTCAGCTACCACCACAATCACTTCCTCAATTAGTAGCAACAACAACCCAAATTCTCATATTTGTCAACTATGTCTTATTTGGGACTTAGATAGTGCTATGAGTTGCTTAGAAACTATGCATGAGCTTAAAGTTTCAGTTGAAGAAGATACATATATTGCTTTGGTACGTTTATGTGAGTGGAAAAGAGATAGAAAAGAAGGTTCTAAGGTTTATTCTTATATTAGGAAATCTTTTATGATGACCCATTTGAGTCTTAAGCTTGGAAATGCACTTTTGAGTATGTTTGTTAGGTTTGGGAATTTGGTTGATGCTTGGTATGTGTTTGCTAAAATGCCTGAGAGGAATTTGTTTTCTTGGAATGTTTTGGTTGGTGGTTATGCTAAAGGTGGATTTTTTGATGAGGCTTTGAATCTTTATGATAGGATGTTGTGGGTTGGTGTTAGGCCTGATATGTATACTTTTCCTTGTGTTTTGAGGACTTGTGGTGGTGTTCCTGATTTGGTTAAGGGGAAAGAGATACATGTTCATGTTTTGAGATTTGGGTTTGAGTCTGATATTGATGTTGTTAATTCATTGATAACTATGTATGCGAAATGTGGTGATATTCACACTGCTAGGTTGGTGTTTGATAAAATGCCTAAAAAAGATAGGATTTCCTGGAATGCGATGATTTCTGGGTGTTTTGAAAATGGAGAGTGTTTGGAGGGATTGAGATTGTTTTGTAGGATGATTGAACATCCAGTTGAGCCGAATTTGATTACTATGACGAGTGTGATTACTGCTTGTGAGCTTATAGGTGATGAGAGATTGGGGAGAGAGATTCACGGTTATGTCATCAGAACCGAGTTCTCAAGAGAACCTTCGGTTTATAATTCGTTGATTCAGATGTACTCATCTGTTGGACTTGTTGAGGAAGCTGAAAAAGTCTTTTCTCAAACAGAATGTAGAGATGTGGTATCGTGGACTGCAATGATATCTGGTTATGAGAATAATTTGATGCATCAGAAGGCTCTTGAGACGTATAAAATGATGGAAGCAGAAGGTATCATTCCAGATGAAATCACCATTGCGGTTGTACTTTCAGCTTGTTCTAGTTTGTGCGATTTAGATAAGGGGACGAACCTTCATGAGGTGGCCAAGAAGACAGGGCTCATTTTTTATGCTATAGTTGCAAACGCACTAATTGACATGTATGCCAAGTGTAAATGCATTGACAAAGCTTTAGAAGTTTTCCACTCAATTCGCTTCAAGGATATTATATCTTGGACATCTATCATCCTTGGCCTCAGGATCAACAACCGATGTTTTGATGCTTTGTTTTTCTTTAAGGAGATGATGCGCAGACAAAAGCCAAACTCGGTTAGTTTAGTTTGTGTCCTTTCCGCATGTGCTGGCACAGGAGCTTTGACATGTGGAAAAGAGATCCATGCTCATGCATTGAGAACTGGAGTAAGTTACGATGGTTTTATGCCTAATGCAATCTTGGACATGTATGTAAGGTGTGGAAGAATGGAATATGCATGGAAACAATTTTTCTCATGTGATCATGATGTTTCCACATGGAACATTTTGCTTACAGGATACGCTGAGCACGGGAACGGAACACTTGCTACTGAGCTTTTTCAAAGAATGGTAGGGTCAAATGTCATTCCTGATGAAATTACATTTATATCTATATTATGTGCTTGCAGCAGATCTGGTATGGTAGTAGAAGGCTTAGAATATTTCAACAGCATGAAATATAGGTACTCTATTAAACCTAATCTGAAACACTACGCTTGTGTGGTTGATTTATTGGGCCGCGCTGGAAATTTGGATGACGCTTATGAATTCATACAGAAAATGCCAATGAAACCAGACCCAGCAGTTTGGGGAGTCTTATTAAATGCATGCAGGATCCACCGTCGTGTTGAACTCGGAGAACTTGCTGCCAAAAATATCTTTCAAGATGATACAACAAGTGTTGGCTATTACATTCTTCTGTCGAATCTATACGCTGACAACAATATGTGGGACAAAGTTGCAGAAGTCAGAAAAATGATGCGACAGAACAGTATAATAGTAGATCCTGGATGCAGCTGGGTGGAAAACAAGGGCACAGTGCACGCTTTTCTCAGTGGTGATAACTTTCACCCTCAAATTAAGGAAATAAATGCACTTTTGGAGAGATTTTATGAGAAAATGAAGGAAGCTGGTATTCAAGGATCAGAAAGTGAGACTCCTATAGATATAATCAAAGCTTCTAAGGCCGATATATTTTGTGGACACAGTGAGAGATTGGCCATTGCATTTGGACTTATTAATTCAACTCCTGGAATGCCTGTTTCGGTAACTAAGAATCTGTATATGTGTCAAAGTTGTCATGATACTGTCAAATTTATCTCGAAGGAGGTACGTAGAAATATTTCTGTCAGAGATGCTGATCGGTTTCACCATTTCAAGGGAGGCATATGCTCTTGCATGGATGAAGGTTATTTTGCATCTTGATTAGAAGGAAAACTGTAGGATATGTAGCATTATATTGAAAAGTTAGGTGTGTAAGATATTACAAGTTTCAAATGTTGTATATCAGTGATTGATGGGCCTAGGAAATATTGATCAGCCCTATGTATAACACGATTTACAGATAAATGAAAACTAAAAAAGGTTATGTATGTTGCACATAGGTTATTTGTTGATGAAAGAATTTTTATCCCCACCAAAAAAAATTAAGAAAAATAAAAAAAGATCAGGATATGTCTGAAATCTAAATTTATGTTTGTCTTTCCTTTTCACACCTTCAAAACATGTGTTACCATTTCCTTCATCTATGCAGGCAACCTCTTCTGTGAAATTGTTATAACCTTTCCAAATAACACTTCTACCTTCATCTTATATTCTATCTTCTCTATTTGTCTAACCATTCTTATCTTGAACTAGTTGAAGCTGCTTCTCTTTTTTCTTTTTTTATAAATAAGCTAGCTTTAGATGCCTTATTTTCTTCCTCAAAAAGCACTTTGAGCTAAGATGTTATTGATCTCTTTCTTCCTTGCGCTCCCATTCATGTCTAGTCTCTTTCTCCAATTCATCTTTGTTTGCACATCTTGTGAAGCTTTCTCTCTGCATCGTCACAAATGGCTTTCTGCGCTTTGAGTCTAGCCATCAGTTGCAGTGTGGTTCAGTCTTATATATTCTTTATAAATGACCCTGCTACACAGAATAGAATTTATAAGCTAGTCGTTGAACTCCAAAGAAACCAAAAGACAATTCATTTCAGTTGTGTCCTGTTTGGATAAACAACTTAATTAAGCGCTTATAGAGTAAGTGCTTATCATTTAAATGCTTATGCACAAGATATTTCTATATGAGCTATAAACTATTTTCATAAACTATCATGGAGAGCTTATGAAATTAATTAGAAAACAACTTATGTACATGTCATAAGTTGTTTCCTTTCCATGAGCTCTCATAAATGTTTATGTCAGTAGATAAACTCAAGTAAGTCAATCTATGGTCACTGATCTTACTGGTGTGTACTGTCTCTAATCATCTTCTCTAGCATGGTTTTGTAAGAACATTAAGCCTCGGCTATTATCCACCTGCTCTTCTCTGCCTTTTTCTTCTTTTTGCTTTAAGGAATTTCTAGCCATGAAAACGGGCAGATATGATTTTTATCAAATTCGGGATCTTCATTTTCTTTCAAATGATTGCCATAGCTTTTTCTTGAAGCTACTGCAACACATAAAAATCTTGCAGCAAGAGAATTAAATTTCTGGTACAAACATTGTATTGATAATTTTATCATGCATTAACAAACCATTGCTGGAGACATTGTCTTTGGCTTCCTATATTGCAACAATCCATTTTTCTTAAAGCTAATGTATCATAAGATTCACTTCGAGAATCTACGATGGCGGCCAAAGCAAGGCCAACAACTAAATTTGTAAAGCATTCATTTCATGATCTTTTATGTGCCTGTCAATTGAAATGAAATATATCATTAGCATTTAGCACATATATCCACCTTGATGTCTCATGAACTATGTATTACCGACACTTCAGATTGAATGTCTGTGTAACACCAATACAACACTGATACACCGGTTACGCTCAAGTACTTAAATTTTTCAAACTTTTTTTTATGCTAAATTGAAATGTGTGCCTAAGATGGCTGACCTGATTCCATACGACACTGACAACAATCTTAGGATCGGTATTTGGCTCCACTTTTTCATTGATAATCGGGAAATAAGCATTGTCATTGTATAAGCATGACCCTTAAGTCCTTAACTAAATTTCCCATAAAGTTATAATCTTTGATACAAAACCAAATAAAGGATGAAGAAATAGACCCATTTAGTTATCTCATCTTTTTGCAAAGCATAGGGATGAAAGTGAAGGGAAGGACCATTGCTGTAGGGACCAAAATCCCGGTTGTGGCAGAGCTTTTTGGAAGCTTTTGGGTACTCAAATTTGTCAAATGACTTCCATAGCCATAATATTTTGTCATTGGTAATGGTGAATATGGCTTATCTTTATAATGATTAAATTATAGCAGATGCAGGGGAGGGAAAACAGAGGATACTCTGTTTCTATAATTTAGTTCTTAAAATATATGAAATTTGTTGATTTAGTTATTATTATTTAGACACACAACCCCAAATAATTATATTTAGACACACATAAATGAATTTTTTTTTGAAGTAAATAATTTATTCACGTTATCTAATATTAATATTAATCGTCTCTTTTATTTTTCAATTTATTTAAATTATAAATGTGTAGCCAAATATAATTGTGTCTATGTATATACGTATATTGCTCATGATCACAACCTAGACACTTGTTCAAATATATATTACAAACAAAAAAAAAACACTCATCCATGAAAACACATCACATACTAACATTTAATTGATCCTAGTGATGAGAAACTTAGACTTTTTAAATATGTGATTATATTTATAGGTGCGATCTTTATTTTTTATATATAAAAAATATTCAATTAGGATTTTAGGAGAGAAGAATCAACTTTATGTTCTATAGTAATTTCGATAAAAATTAGAAATCACTTAACAACAATGAAATTTTTTCTATCTATAATAATATACTAAAAAGACCAACTAAAGTCATCGATTATAATAGAATCAGCATAAAAATATTTAAATCCCAAACGGTACGCAAGAAAAAAAGAAAGATAAAAGAACAGTGAATAATAACCAGCATTAATCAACTACTCAAGTGACCAAATAAAAAATGGCATTGAAATGAAAGTATCTTAGAAGAATTACATCATGCTATGCTATGCTATGCTATGCATGTCTCATACGAAACAGAAGTTCCACACGGAAGAAAAATAAAAAAAATCTTGATTCTGTTAATAATATGCATAGCAAAGGAGCCACAAATGCTATCCAATTCTGATTCTGATTGCCAGTGTTATAACGACACAATAGGTTCTCAATAACTTCCACATCAAAATCACAATATTATTATTATTATTAATAGTACTATATAATATAATACTAGTATAATAATCTGAGTCACTTTCCTTTATTTATTGATTCGGGTCACATGCTAACCTTTACTTGTCACCTTGCTATTTATTTACTTCAAAGACTTTGGTGGTGCAAATTTAAATATTGGGAGTGATTCATGATGTAAGCTAGAATTTGATTCAGCACGCAATTACATATATCAACCATTTGATCTAGACAGTATACATTATTTTTGAATTTATCTCTTAATACTCCTCTAATTATTCTTTGTTATGTAATAGTACTCCTCTAATTATATTATAATTTTTTTTTTTACTTTTTAAATTTATTAAATAACCGATATTTTTGACTACTAAACTCCAAAGATTTAGTCTAGTGGTAAAAAGACATGTCTTAAATCTGAGAGGTCTCGGGTTTGAGCCCTGCTAATATCTTTTGAGGGAGGTAAATGTAATTATCTTTGTAAGCGCTCTTTTGCCCTAAGGGCTTCTCTGCCTTGAACTTGGACACCATCCCCTCACCTTAAATTTTTTGTAACCAAAAAAGATATATTTGACTATTAATTATTCAATGAATTTAAAACATATATATATATTTTTCTAATAATAATGATCACTAATTATTCAATAAAAATTGGTATTTTAGGAGTTAGTTTAGCGAAAAATTCAAATTTTTAAAGATTAATTTAGGTATAACTAAGATTTTTTAGTGTAAAATTGAAATTTTTAATTAAAATTGAGATTTTACCAAAAAATTATAAATATTCTGACTCCATCACTGTTTTTTCATTTGTGAGCATGACAAATAAATCCACATATAAATTAAACTCAAGTAATTAACAAAATTTCTCTAAAATAAATCATTCAATTCAATTTTTAATAATAATAATAATAATAATAATCATGGCGGAATTCTAAATTACAAAGTTTCATTTTATAGAAATCATACAATTAATATAAAAAGAAAATCTGAATATAGATAAGGACAAAAAGCATTGTCCTCTCTCCAATGCTTAGTATTATCACTAAAATTCCAACCAACAACATTTGATTAATTAGATCTCTAAAGTCTAGACACCATGGCACCCGACAACATATCCAACGACCAACCACCACCGCCGGAGACAACATCATCAACACCCCTCCTCCGCCGCACCTTCTGCCATCTCCCATCAACTCTCAAACTAAAAACCTCCCTCTTATCAGAACTCTCCGGCGCCGTCGGTGATTTAGGAACATACATCCCCATCGTCCTAGCTTTATCACTTGTCAACAACCTCGATCTCACAACAACACTCATCTTCACTTCTCTTTACAATATCTTAACTGGTTTTTTCTTTGGTCTTCCTATGCCAGTTCAGCCCATGAAATCCATTGCTGCAGTTGCCATCTCAGAATCACCACCTCTCACTATTCCTCAGATATCAGCAGCTGGTTTATCGGTTGCTGCTGTCCTCCTCTTCCTCGGTACCACCGGTTTAATGTCGTTTCTTTACCGTTATCTCCCTTTACCTGTTGTTCGGGGCGTTCAACTCTCTCAAGGACTTCAATTTGCTTTCTCAGCAATTAAATATATTCGTTACCAACAAGATTTAGCTTCTACTTCAGCTAAAGTTGGTCCGGTCCGTCCATGGTTTAGTCTGGACGGACTGGCACTGGCTCTTGTTGCTGTTCTTTTTCTTGTCCTCACCACTGGCGCTGGTGAGGACAATAATAATTCAGAACAGCAACAACAGCTTGAACAAGAAGGAAATGACTATGATGATGAGAGAGTTGTTGATAATCTTCGACGAAACAAGGTTCGTCGAAGATTGAAGATTTTGTCAATGATTCCGTCTGCTTTGATTGTGTTTTTGTTTGGATTAATATTGTGTTTTATTCGTGATCCTTCGATTTTTAATGATTTGAAATTCGGGCCTTCGAAGATTAAGGTTGTGAGAATTACATGGGATGATTTTAAGGTTGGATTTGTTAGAGCAGCTATTCCGCAAATTCCGTTATCAATTTTAAATTCTGTTATTGCAGTTTGTAAACTGTCCGGAGATTTATTTCCGGACAGAGAAGCTTCTGCTATGAGGGTTTCGGTGAGTGTTGGAGTGATGAATTTTGTTGGGTGTTGGTTTGGTGCTATGCCTTGTTGCCATGGAGCTGGTGGATTGGCTGGACAATATAGGTTTGGAGGAAGGAGTGGAGCTTCTGTTGTTTTTCTTGGAATTGGTAAATTGGTGCTTGCTTTGGTTTTTGGGAACTCTTTTGGGAGAATTTTGGGTCAGTTTCCTATTGGGATACTTGGTGTTTTACTTTTGTTTGCTGGGATTGAATTGGCTATGGCTTCTAAAGATATGAATAGTAAACAAGAATCTTTTGTTATGTTTGTTTGTGCTGCTGTTTCTTTGACTGGATCTAGTGCTGCTTTAGGGTTTTTTGTTGGGATTGTTCTTTATTTGTTGTTGAAATTAAGGGAGCTAGATTGTGGTGGTGGATTTGGATTTGGGTTGTCCAATTCTAACAAGGCCAAATCATCCAAGGACGAGGAATCTCCTTTAATTGCCTAAATATTTTTATTGGGTTTGAGTTGCGGTTCGTATTTAGTGTCGAACAGGTTCATCGGAATCAGGAATTTCCTGCATTCACATATCCGCATTCACACATTCATAGATTGTTAAGTTTAGATTTCAAGCAAGATTTATAAATTTGATTTCCTCCTGTCAAATAATGTTGGCTATATTTGTGTTGTTGTAATGTTCAATTTAGGGTGTACAACATATGTGTATATTTATTTATTTATAGATAAAGTTCTCAACATGTGTTGGTGTACTGGGGAACATGGTTTCGTAGGACCCTCCTATACTATGGACTCAAATCATGTGTTTGGATGTAGTACATATGCTTAATAAGGATTCATGTTATGATTCATAAACAAGCACTTATTAAGGAAATTCCATTTGATTGCAGTATAAATTATCATAACTCACAAAAGCATACTTAATTTAATCCAATTGGTGTGTGTTTAGCATAATCTTGATCAAGAATGCCTCAATCAAGACTTTGTGGTTCTCTATTGTCTATTGAACTACAGTAAACTTTTATGAACAAAATATTGCTGAAAAGTTTTTAATAAAAAATAAAAAATATGAAGATGCTTTTAATTTAAGATATGAATGTGTCATTGGCACCTAACAACATGGTTGAGAAGGTGAGATAATTATTGATTTAGTTGTGTTTTCCAATTCATCATAGCATATTATATCAATTGCATACCAATTCCAAAAGCTAAGCAAAGACAAAAGTGCAAAACTCCTCCCACCACGAAAGTGACCAATTTGATTTTTTTTTTCTTCCTTAATACGGAACTCCTTCCGTCCCAATTTAATTGACACAGTTGACTGTTGCGCACTATTCACATATGTTGCTTTGACCTTATTTTTCTACTAACAAACAAAAATAAATATTAGCATATAAGATGTTGTTTGATTCGTCTCGATGAGTATTTTCAAAATATCAAAATTTTATAATTTTTATTATTATACAATTAAAAATATTAATCATCAAAATTATGCATCGGCATGCGTGAAACAATCAACTGTGTCAATTAAATTGGGACAAAGGGAATAATAGCTTAATTTTATTTTTAAGATGAATAAATTGAGTATTTAAAACTCAAACTTTGACTTTTAAATAACAAATGCGATATTTTTATTAATTGAGTTAAAACTCATAGAAACAATGATCAATTTAAAGTAAAGGAAAATATTACTACTTTCTTCCTAATTATAAATCCCTTTAGAAAAAGAATAAGAATTTGCCTCTTAAATATAATAAGATTTCTTTTTCAAATTACTCCCTCCGTCCCATTTTAAATGACCTCTTTTTGACTTAGTATACTATTCATTTGACCTGCTTTGACCTTATTTTTCTACTAATATATACATGCAAATATTAGCATATGAGATGTTGTTTGATTTGTCTCGACGAGTACTTTCAAAATATACCATTTTTATAATTTTTAATAATATATAATTAGAGATATTAACGATTAAAGTTGTGCATTGACAAACGTGTCAGTGGTCAAACAGATCATTTATTTTGGGACAGAGGGAGTATTAAATTGGCATGTAAAGAGACTTACACAATACTTCATTTTTTTTGGAAAGTACTGTGCATAACCTAAAAGAACTTATGGTCAACTCACACTATATTTTTATTGAGAAATATGTAGTTGAGATAACATAATTTCTTTTAACTTAACCAAAGTCTTGATTTTGATCTAAGAACACTTGTATGAAAAGATAAGGGTTTCTTCTAGTGTAGCTAAATATTTTTTTCTTGTTTGAATTAAGTCCTAAGAATATATGAAGGAGAATTTTCTGGCCTATTGTGTTCCTACCCGATTTGAAAAATTAGTCTCTATAATTATGCACAAAATATACTGATTCACACGAAAAAAAATCTTAAGTTTGTGTCCAAACCTTAAAACACAAACATTGTAAAAAATCTTCTATTTTCATTCAATATCATATGATTCAAGTCTCGTAAAAAAAAATCATACAACTCAAGTGCTTAATCTCTCACATATATACTTGCACAAATATTTCACTATATTGGTTAGATTTTATTTACGTAATAGTCGAATTCTAAATTACAAATGTTTCATTTACCTAGAAACCGAAAGGTTAACACAAATAAATACCTGCAAAAAAATTATCAAAAGTAAACTTTCACTTAACAATAAGATCAAAACTGAGTGCACGATAACTTTTTTTTGTCAAAAGTGCATGATAATTTTACAGGACTGAAAATATAATAAAAATTAAATAAAAATTAAGCTTAAAAAATTATTTAACCATGAAATATATTTAATTCTATTATTACATTATATTAATTTTAATTTAAAGAAAAATTTAGAAGAGGCTAGTATTCTGGATCTGACCAACCAAGACAGAGAGACAACAGTTTCTTCAACTTCAAACATCAAGTCTTCACTCTTCACTTCCTGTCTTTCCCAAATTCCAATCCCAAATCATTCTCCATTTTTCAAAATCCCACAAATTTCTTCAACATCATCACTCACTCACTTCAAAAAATGCTACTTTGATCTGTGTCTCATTCAGGTTGGTTATGCTTTTGTTTCTTCATTATAGATCTTCTTTCAAAGTGTGATCTTTTATTGATTTCATGCAATGAAACTCAAATTTCTCATTGAAATTTGACTAAATAAGCAATTGGGTATCTTAGTTGAATCAATTTCTGAAGAAAAGTTTTTGACTTTTTTTGATTAGTTGGAATCATGAAATTACCATTTTCAGCTTCAGCTATTGTTTTTTGTTTTATTTGTGAATTGTTGATCATTGTTGTTTCTAATTCACAAGTTGCTGAGGAAATGTATAGATTTGGTAGAAACTCTCATGTAAGCTATAAGTATGATAGAATTGATGAAGTTCAGAAACAATGTGTGTCTGTTTTATCTGCTTCATCTGAACTGAGATTTAGATATAGTGATGTTATTGGTATGAAAGGAGAGCTTTCTTTTGTTAATGGGGATTGGATTCAGGAGGATGGTAAGTTTCCAATTATGCCATTTGATGATAGGAATGGGAGTTTCTCGGGGGGGTTCTCCGGAGATCGGCGTAGTAGTACATTGAAATTGGTTTCTTTTGCGGTAACTGATGTTGATCATGCTCATCGGTTGAAGAAATCGATCCCTATCAATGGTTTCATGGTGATGGGAATTACCAGAGATGGTAATTTTATGGACAGTGTGTATGGTGATGAGAATCTAGATTTTCGGTTATGGCCTGGACATTCTCAGATTTCGATTCCCTTTCAAGGGATTTACACTGAATCGAAGAAAAACGGTGGTGAAAGGGTGTTGTGTTTGTTAGGGAACACTATGCTTCCAACTCGAGAGACCAATCCTGCCAATCCATGGGAGTGGATGAAGAATCCTGGTGATGTACCTATGTCAGAAGACGATCAAATTCTGCTCATTCTTCGTTATCCATTGACATTCACTTTAACAAATAGGATGATCAGCGGAGAGTTAAGAAGTTTGAACCGTGATTCGAATCCTAAATACTTTAATGTGGTTCACATATCATCGCAGTTGGGTAGCTCAGCTAAGTACACATTCGACTCACAACATATTGTATCCAAAGCATGTGATCCATACCCGTATAAAGATAACATGACAGATAATGTCATTAGTGTCTACAAAGGGACAAGGTTTTGTGAAATCCTCGAAGAAGTTACTAGAGATAAACCTTTATCTGTTGTGCCGAACTGGAGATGCAACGGTACAGATGATTTCTGCAGTAAATTAGGTCCTTTTTTATCGGACGAGGCAATCAAATCAACACATGGAGGCTTTCAAGATGTTAAACTGTATATGCAGGATGTTATCTGTGAGCAAGAAGCTGGTCATAGTAATACTGGTTCCACTAAGGTATCTGCAGTTTTTAGAGCAGTTTCTCCATCCGAGAATCGATATAATGCAGCAAAGAGATCCGGTGTCAACAACATGTCGCTTGCTACCGAAGGGATCTGGAAATCTTCTAGTGGTCAGCTTTGCATGCTTGGTTGCCTTGGACTTGTCGATGCCAAAAGGAGTAACTGTAATACTCGGATTTGTTTGTATATACCTACCACTTTCTCCATAAAGCAACATAGCATTATTTTGGGAACTTTGTCTCCTATTAATAACAATGGTGCCTTTTTTCCTCTATCATTTGAACAGCTTGTGCTACCTACAGAACTCTGGAATTATTTCACGTTCACTCATCCGAATTACAGTTACTCAAAAATTAATCCTGCCGGCATTGTCCTTGAAAAGAATGAGCCCTTCAGTTTTTCAACTGTCGTTAAGAAATCATTTCTTACTTTCCCTAAACTTGAAGATGAGACATTTCAAGATAGTTTGTCCCTTCTTTCGGAAGATCTCACTTTCCATGTCTCGGGTTTTCCTGATCCTATGCCTCGTGTGCAGGCCCCAAGAGTTGATATTCAGATGGAGATTCTCTCCGTGGGTCCCATGTTCGGGCGTTATTGGTACGCTAAGAATGGTTCAACAGAGGAACAACAAGAAGCACCCTATCATGCAAATGCCGCTGAATATACAGAAAAACAGCTTCTTTTAAATGTATCTGCACAACTGAGTCTTAGTGGAAAAGGTTATAGTAATTTTTCCGCACTTTTTTTGGAGGGTCTTTATGATCCACATGTTGGAAAGATGTATCTTATTGGTTGCAGAGATGTGCGAGCATCGTGGAACGTCTTATATGAGAGCTATGATCTGGAGTCTGGAATGGACTGTTTAATTCAGGTGGTTGTTTCTTATCCTCCGACGACAACTCGGTGGTTAGTCAATCCCACTGCCACAATTTCAATAGAAAGTCAAAGGACTGACGATGATACCCTTCGGTTCGATCCAATAAAGCTCCAAACTTTTCCAATTATATACAGAAAGCAGCGTGAGGATGTCCTCTCACACCGAGGCGTCGAAGGGATTCTCCGGATCTTGACACTTACAATGGCAGTTGGTTGCATTTTAAGCCAACTTTTTTACATAAAGCACGATGTGGATTCTCTTCCTTATGTATCACTCGTTGTGCTAGGTGTTCAATCTCTTGGTTATAGCATTCCTCTAATCACAGGTGCAGAAGCTCTTTTCAAGAGAATGGTTTCCGAATCTTATGATGTGTCGTCATCTGGTACTTTGGAGAACAGTGAGTGGCTCCATATCATTGATTACACCGTGAAACTTTTATTGATTGTATCATTGCTGCTAACCCTGCGACTTTTCCAGAAAGTGTGGAAGTCTCGAATCAGATTGCAAACGCGAACCTCTTCTCAGCCGCTTTCTGTCCCTAGTGATAAAAAGGTACTTCTTTGTACCTTCACTATACATCTTATCGGTTACATAATTGTTATGATAATTCACGGCGCGAAAACCAGTCAAAAACATCTTAGTCCAAAGACATATATGGTTGATAAAGAAAATTCTCATTCATTGCCGGTTTGGGCGACAGAATTGGAAGAATATGCAGGTCTTGTTCAAGACTTTTTCTTGTTTCCTCAAATCATCGGAAACATAATCTGGCAAATCAATTGCAAACCTCTAAGGAAACTGTATTTCATCGGAATCACTCTAGTAAGACTTTTTCCTCATATATATGATTACATTCGAGCTCCAGTTCCGAATCCTTACTTTTCCGAGGACTCAGAATTCATCAATCCAAGTTTGGACTTTTACTCGAAATTTGGTGACATTGCTATCCCTGTGACTGCAATTCTTCTCGCAATTTTGGTCTATTTTCAACAAAGATTAGGCTATGACAAGCTGAGTCAGGTTTTGACATTTCGGCAGTATAAGCTTCTACCAAGTTTTAGATATGAGAGGTTGGATTCTAAGTCCTCTGAAACTGAACTTGTTTCAGGTATCAGTGGTGGTGATGCAAATGAGAAAGATCAAGTTGATGTAGAATGAATGTAGACACTAATTTGTGTTACTGACAAAAGATGTTGTATTGTATACTTACATCATTACATTATTACATTACATGCATGAAAATTAGGCATGATTTTTTTTGGGCGGATGTATTATTACATTATATAAACAAGTAAATTTTGATTTTAGTATACAACTTCTGATTCTTTTTTCTCTATTTTTTGCTGCTTTTAGTTTCTAACAAAATTTCTCTCTTTTGCCCTTTGAGTTGAGTTGAAGTTCCCATTACCTACCTCATAATAACTCATAACTCCATTCTCACCCAAATTTTCATAAAGTTCACCAACCTTATAAAAACAAAAGAATATTTTAATTTTTATTTTAGCTTCATTTATGAAATTTTCAGTTTGAAAGCAACATTACAAATATTTACATGATACTCCATCGACTTGTGCCAACATCATCGCCGGCAAAGTGAACCCATCTTTGTGCTGATTTCTGATTCTACTTCGATCTTATGAATTGTGGCCGACACCTTCAACAGAAAAGTGAACCCACAATCACTGTCGGACGCACTTCTTTAACTCTAATTTGCAGTTCTGTTTCCATATCACAGTGAGGCTGAATTTTGCTAGTGGAGGACACAATAATTATTGTTTCCGGCCGCTTGCAGAGAGGTTCCGGCGAGCAATTGTCAATAACAAGCTCTACAACAACAGGATAGAGCTTTTTTTAATGTTGATAATTAATTCAAGTGATCTTGAAACCTAGTACATGGTTTACAAAGACAATGACAAAGATCATAATTTCTATAAGAGAGTATTTGACTAGATCAATAACAGTAGAAACCCAATTAAGATCTGCACAGGAAAGTAGAAAGAAGATGGGGTGATGATGGATGAACTCACTCACAGTTTACATTTTGGATAATATTCTTTAGCAATTGTCACATTTGGAAAACATTCTTTTGAAATCTCTCATCATATAGTTTTCCATATGTTGATAATTCATTGGCAACCCATTAATTACAACCACCATCACTATAACAAACTGGGTGATGTATTTGCAATGTCTCGATTAGTTGATGGCTCTAAGAATCTAATCTCTAACCACTCTACATGAGGCAGAGAATTAACAATGACAGCAGCTTCAGAATCACCATTTTGTTAATAAGCCTTTAGATATTTATCGCCAACAATCCCACGGTATGGAACTAGCCAATCCATGATCTTTCACTTCAGAACCTTAAGGTTGGAGCAATTTCTTCCAATCAACACCAAAAGCAACCGGTTTCCATTCCCACCCTCACACCTCCACTGCCCTCAATTCTCCCTCTTTCCCAGACGCTTTCAAACTGTTCGATGAAATGCCTCAACCAACTATCACCGCCTTCAATGCTGCACTTTCTGGATTCTCGCGAAACGGGCCTCGCGGTGAAGCTATTGAGATTTTCCGAAAAATTGGGCTTTGGAATATTAGGCCCAATTCTGTCACCATTGCGTCTTTACTCGCTGCACGAGATATAAAAAATCAAAGTCATGTGCAGCAGGTTCATTGCTTGGCGCTTAAGTTAGGAGTTGAATCTGATGTTTATGTTTCCACTTCGCTTGTCACTGCTTATTCGAAATGTGGAGGTTTCATTTCGTCGAATAAGGTTTTTGAAAATTTGCAGGTGAAAAATGTGGTTACTTACAATGCTTTTATGTCGGGGTTGTTGCAAAATGGGCTTCCTCGTCTTGTTTTTGATGTTTTTAAGGATATGATGATGAGTTTGGAGCAAAAACCGAGTATGGTGACTTTGTTGTCTGTTCTTTCAGCATGTGCTACCCTTTTGAATATTAGTTTGGGGAAGCAGATTCATGGGCTTAGTATGAAAATGGAAGCTTGTGATAATGTTATGGTGGTAACTTCACTTGTGGACATGTATTCAAAGTGTGGTTGTTGGGGTTTTGCTTTAGATGTTCTTAATGAAAGTAAAACTAGGAACTTGATCACTTGGAACTCTATGATTGCTGGGATGATGATGAATTCAGAGAGTGAGAGGGCTGTTGAAGTGTTTGAGAGGATGATGGATGAAGGGATTTTGCCTGATTCAGCAACTTGGAACTCTTTGATTGGTGGGTTTGCACAAAAAGGGGTGTGTGTTGAAGCTTTTAAGTACTTTAGGAAAATGATGTTTACTGGTGTGGCTCCATGTTTGAAGATTGTGACTAGTCTTTTGTCTGCTTGTGCTGATTCATCTGTGTTGCTAAGTGGGAAAGAGATACATGGGTATGCTTTGAGAATTTGTGTTGATAAAGATAATTTTTTTGCAACTGCTTTGATTGATATGTATATGAAATGTGGGTGTGTTTCTTTGGCACGTTTTGTTTTTGATCAGTTTGATGCAAAACCAGATGATCCTGCATTTTGGAATGCAATGATAGGAGGGTATGGAAGGAATGGAGACTATGAGTCTGCTTTTGAAATCTTTGATGAAATGTTGGCTGAAATGGTTCAACCAAATGGTGCAACATTTGTTAGTGTTCTATCTGCTTGTAGCCACAGTGGTCAAGTTGAGAGAGGATTACATGTTTTCAAAATGATAAGAGAGTATGGTTTGGATCCAAAGCCTGAGCATTTTGGTTGTGTTGTTGATCTTTTGGGTCGATCTGGTCGGTTGGGTGAAGCTCGAGATTTGGTGCAAGAGTTAGCAGAACCTCCTGCATCTGTTTTTGATTCTTTGCTTGGTGCATGTAGGTGCTACCTAGATTCTAATCTTGGAGAAGAAATGGCCATGAAACTTCTTGGCATGGAACCGGAAAATCCAGCTCCGCTGGTGGTTTTGTCTAACATATATGCTGCATTGGGAAGATGGAGAGAAGTAGAAAGGATAAGAAGCTTGATCACAGATAAAGGATTGGACAAACTTTCTGCTGTTAGCATGATAGAAGTTGCATGAAAATTTCTTACATTACATAGAAAAACTTGAAATGAAATGTTCTTTTTTCTTTATGATAGCATAAAAGTTTGCTACATTTGGAGTATTCTTTGTGCCTATTTAAACTTCCTTGCAAATCAGTGATTCAACATCTCTTTAACCGCAAATCCATAGTAATCGTCGAAATGGTAATCAGGTTCGCTGATGAAACACGAGATTACATCTCTCAGTGTGATGACACCAACTACTTGATCTTGTCCATCTACTGTATAAATCCTGTGAAGCAAGAGTGTGAACCACGCTGTCTAGAGTTGAAATGTGAACTTCTGTAGTTCTTTCCAAAATTTGTAAACGCTTGTCATATATGAATTATTGATCGTACTATGCCTTTTTCTACCAAGTTAAAATATTAATGTGTCATGGTATTATATGTTTTAAATTTTTAATGTTTTCGTACTCTCCCATACCGCAGTACTGAAATGTTATATGTTTCTGCATCTACTGTTTGTCTAATAATGCTGAATCTGTTTTTATGTTTTGGTAAATTTATGTTTGAAGAATATTTGAATATATTTTTCATCACAATCCACATTTTATCGTAATGTTGTTTATCATAATCTCGGTTTAGTTTGTGATTTTTTCCCGTGAATGTTAATACTTATTGCTGAATATATTTTACCAGGTGCCAATTCGTCTCATATCTGATGCTGTATACAAGGCATCAGTTGATTGGATAAATGTTCGATCTCCTGAGGCACTCAGCTTCTTTCTGCTTCGGTCTTTGGATAGTATTCTTGACGAGTTGAGAAGCCAGCTTACTGTGGTCAAGTGTACACTGATTACTGAGGACTTGCGTTGAAAGAATTTTGAGGCCAAGCTTAGCAAGTTTACTGAGGCCGAGTTGAGAAGCCAGCTTACGGCCAAGGAGGCCAAAAAGTCTGTGCAATTAGCTTCAAAATCTTCGGTAACCTATGATAAACACCTCATTTTAGCGGTCCTGTTTTTGAGATGTAGATTGAAATTGATTTTCATGACCTGCAGGTTGCAATGTTTGTTGGTTTAGCGATGGTATTGCGCTGAAAGCCTGATGCTCTTATTTCTGCATTGCCCACATTGAGGGAGAATACAAAATATCAAGGACGATTTCAAGCTCTAGTGATTACATGGATGGTTGCTCAGGTAAGGAGTAGCTGCCAGATCAACTAAGTGGACGCATTAGAAATAGAAAAAAAGAGTTATTTGTTATCCTTTCAAAACGATAGCTATAGTATTTTACCCCTTCATCGTGCTGATGCTTAATATTAAAACATTTCTATGTAGGCTTCAGTAGGAGATCTCTCAGTAGGTTTGTATGCTTGGTCGCGGAATCTCCTACCTATAGTGGTTGGCAAAAGTGGCAACCCGCAATCGAGGGATTTTGTTTTGCAGCTTGTGGAAAAGTATGTAAATATTTGTGGCATCCTTTCCACCCCTTTCTTACTATTGCTGTTGCCATCTTCACCATTTATTTTTTTGTGTGATTTGCTTGCAGAATCTTGTCTACTCCTGAAGCACAGCCTGTTTTGGTTAATGGTGCTGTAAGAAAAGGGGAACAATTAATTCCTCCTCCAGCATTTGATACTTTGATCCGTGTTACTTTCCCATCTTCAAACAGAGTGAAGATATATGTTCAGGTGGTTCTGGTGATTTTTGCATTTGGATGTCTCATAGCTCTTAAGCTTTCAAACTGATGTCAATATGTTGCTTTTATACTGGCTACAAAAAGATTTGCGCTCATATGTTTTTTGTCTCCAGTTTTATAGGGAATTTTGATTTTGATCTCTATACTTTAAAATCACTCTTTTTCGTCCTCAATTAATTTTGTGTTTTAATTTTAGTCTCAGATGTTACGTCAACTGTTAGTTGACTAACAAATGTCCACATGGCAGTAACACATTGGACTTTTTTGATCCCTAGTAATTTTGTGTGTGAGTTTATAATAGGTTTGCCATTTCATCTATGCACAAAAAAGATAAATATAATTACTATTGAATATTTGAATTTATTTCTCAAATAATTAATCAAGCAAATAATGTCTATCAATGTTTGGTTTCACTTCTGGAGCAGCCAGAATTCCTTCACGTACATCACTATCACCACTTGAACTACAAATTCATCCCAATATGCAACATAGGAACTGAATTCTCTAGCTTCGAAAGATGAAGGTAAGAACATCACTTTTCCCTATTATTATTATTATTATTATTATTATTCAACTTTTTTCCTTATGCGATGCTTTCCTATTTTGGGTTGTAACTAAGATTGATTGAAGTAGTGGATGAAGGAGCTAAGGAGTTAATTTGGGAACAGACCTTCAATCAAAAGGTAATTTCGATTGGAATGATTCTTGTAACAAGTGGGCCTTGTTTATAAAAAACTTTGGGCTTAACTGAGAAGGAATTACTACATTCATTCATTCATTCATTCCATAAATAATAAATAATAATAATAATAATAATTCCATCTTCTTCCTCTCCTCTCTGAACCGAACCGCCGCAACAACCACCTGATGAATTCATCATCCATTCTTTCTTTCTTGTTGTCTGCTTTGTTTCTTTCTTTTTTCTTCTTCCCTTTCCAACGGATTTCTTTTTTGTTTGCCAAATTCAAACATTTAATAATAATAATAGTACGAAGACAACAACAACAACACAACACTCATCATTCCGATCCTAAAGTTGTTGATAAGAATGACAAGAAGAAGGATTTTGCCAAATTCAAAGAAGAAGAAGACAACACTGCTCATTCCAATTCTAAAGGTACATACATACATACATACATACATACCCTAAATCATATATTATTTTAATTAATTTCTTCTTTTCTGGCTGGTTGCACTTAACAATGCTTGTTTTTTTTTTGTAGCTACAATCCTCACAGAACAAGAAAAAGTTTTCGAATTTTGGTGCTATTGTTTTAATAAAATATACAGCAACCAAGCCGAAAAAAAACATGAGGTTCGGTATCTTCCAGAAAACTCTTGCATCGGCAAAACCTGTGGAGGGTCGTTTTCACAATAGTAACGCTCTTACTGTTGCTGATCGAACTCAAGATGAATTGGATGTTATGTACCCCCGACATAGATATGGATATAGTCCTGAGCCTGATTATATTTGTCCATCCGATATTGATCAGATGCCCACATATGCTGGAATACATAGACATGATTCTACATATACGTTCGATGAATCGGACGATGATGAATGTTGGGATGAACTCTATTGGGATGAAGAGTGTTCCGATTTAGAGTCTGATCAGGACGATCAACAGAGTTTCCATGGAACCTTGTAGGCTCTTGGGAGCCTAGTGGGATGGATGATAAGACTTTTGTGCTTGTTTTTAATATGCCTTATCTTCCAGAGAAGGAGCATCGTCTCAATTATGCCGGTCTGGCTGATCGAACCATAGAAGAATTGAACGGGTTGAAAGCTTATATTTTTAATGCTGACATTGAAATGATGGATAAACTTGATCAAATCTTCACACAAAGTGACAAGGATTTTGCGGAATTCAAAGATTCAATACGAAAAGAAGAAGACGACACTAAATTATTATTATTATTATGAATGAGCACCGCAACAAATTTTACATGTTGTTTAATTTTAATTTTACATGTTGTGAGACTATCTAGCAAGAGCACGTGACTTTATTTTTACTTGCCAAACTAAGAATTGTAATTTGGTAATGAACGACTATTTGATTCATTCATAATAATAGCTTACCAATTGTCATTTTGTTTTATCATATTTATTTTCGAGCCTGAAATGGTTGGTACTTGGTTGGGGGAGTGTGGTCGATGCTTTAGCCACAAGTAGACCCTTCTTGCATGTGGCATGCCATGGTCAGGAGCTTGGGGCTCACCTTTATGATATCTCAAAGACGGTTTATATACACATGATTAAGATTATGATTATGATGAGCTGGATGAATTGTTAAAAATTTTATTCTTAATTTGTTGTTGTTGTTGTTGTTGTTATTATTATGTCTAATGTTTTTTAGAGGAATTCTTACTTGAGCACAACATCAAATCAACACATGGAGGCTTTCAAGATGTTAAACTGTATATGCAGGATGTTATATCTGTGAGCAAGAAGCTGGTCATAGTAATACTGGTTCCACTAAGGTATCTGCAGTTTTTAGAGCTGTTTCTCCGTTTGAGAATCACTGTAAGACTTTTTCCTCATATGATTACATTTGAGCTCCGCTTCCAAATCCTTACTTTTCGTAGGACTCAGAATTTATCAATCCAAGTTTCGACTTTTACTCGAAATTTGGTGACATTGCTATTCCTGTGATTGTAATTATTCTTGCAATATTGGTCTATATTCAACAAAGATTAGGCTATGACATTTCTGTAGTATAAGCTTCTCCCAAGTTTTAGATATGAGAAGTTGGATTCTAAGTCCTCTGAAACTGAACTAGTTCCAGGTATCAATGGTGGTGGTGCAAATGACAAAGATCAAGTTGATGTAGAATGGTGTAGACATTAATTATTAATTTGTGTAATTGACAAAAGCTTGTATTGTATACTTACATTATTACTACATTACTTGCATGAAAAGTTAGGCATATGAGTTTTTTGGGTGGATGTATTATTGTGTATGAGAGGTTGACTTTTATATACAGAATAAACAAAGTAAATTGTGGTTTTAGTGTACAACTTCTGATTCTTTTTTAACTGTCGTTAATTTTTGACCGCTCTATACATGTCAATGCACAATTTTGATCACTAGTATATTTAATTATCTATTATAAAAAATTATGAAAAATTTATATTTTAAAAATATTCGTCGAGATAAATTGGCCAATATCATATATTCTAATATTTGTTTTTACATATTAATAAAAGAAAATATAGTCAAAATAGATTACGTGAATAGTGCAGACACATGGTGAATCTACATTTGAAAATAACATATACTTACTATAGCTAGTTTGCATCCAATTTTGACTTTCTTTTGTTCTTATATATAAACAAAAATTATTGAATAACCGTTGTACTTTAAATTTATTGAACAATTGACGGTTATTCAAAGAATTTTTAAAAGTAAATTTTTGCTTATATATGAGACCGGAAAGAATATATTTTATCTTATTTATATTGTATTTCTTTTACAACTATTTATATTGTATATTTTGTTGACAATACTATTTATTTATAATGCATTAAGTTTTGCATATAGAGTGGGCACAAATAAATTAACAATCTATTTTTATCATGTTTCCATTAACCCAGGCAACTGGGCACAAAGCAAAATTTGATGCAAGTTGTTTCAAACTATTATCTATATGAGATGAGATGAGATTGATAGAACTAAACCTCAACCAACAACATCCAATTTTCAATGTCAATGTTATGCATTAATATAAGGGGGTGTCTCTTATTTTTTGTTTGACAAAGTGGTACTGATTCATTTAAACCTCTATGACAGTGTAGTAAAATTAGCACATAACTAAAAGAACTTTTCTAAAACTGGATGTAACAGCATTGTGACTAACTAATAAACTCACAACAAGTAGTTATATAGTTGCTTGGGACACAAGTAATCTACATTGGCTAGAATGAATTATCTACGACAATGTGAAGCTCATAATGCAATAATCAAGACATAAATAGGCCATGTCTTCTCTACACTCTCATTTTAGTGTGCTTTTTCTCTTATTTTCATATACACAAAGCAAAACATTTTTACAAGTACAAATTTATGGATTTTTAAAGTTGTTGCTATTAGCACCACCATTACATTATTAGCTTTGAAAAACAAAAAAGACTATTGGTGGTAGCAATGGATAGAGGTGATATATACAAAGCAAGTAGTAGTTTGAGAGGGAATAGTTCTACATTTTTTTGGAGATCCTCGCGGCGTGAAGAAGACGATGAAGAAGCTTTGAAATGGGCTGCAATTGAAAGACTTCCTACTTACAATCGTTTAAAGAAAGGGTTGTTGGCCACATCACATGGAGTTGCCAATGAGATTATTGATGTAACTAAACTTGGATTTCAAGAAAGGAAGAAACTATTGAATAGGTTGATCAATGTTGCTGAAGAGGACAATGAGAAGTTTTTGTTGAAGCTCAAGGAAAGGATTGATAGGTAATGAAGTAGCAGTGATGCATTGCTTTAAATTTGCTTCTCTTCTTAATATGTTTTGATTAACTCTTATAAAGTTTTCAAAATTCTCATTGAATAGCCCAAATAACCGATGTGTAGATATTATAAGTTCATGGTTTAACAGATTGAATTGTCTGATTTGGTTCGATTTTTAAAATATTGATCATAATTTCTCACTTTCAATCTCTTTCTTTTCTACATCTCATGCATTCTAACTTGAGGTGTAAGGCATCATTTCCAATTATATCATCATATGACTTGATGAGTTTTTTTTTTCTTCTTCTTTGTCATGTTTGTTGATATGATTTGTTTTTCTTTCAGAGTTGGGATTGACATTCCAACAATTGAAGTTCGTTATGAGCACCTAACTGTTGAGGCAGAGGCTTATGTGGGAAGTAGAGCTTTACCTACTTTCACAAACTTCACTATTGGCGCGGTGGAGGTAAACTTAAGTTGCAAGATTCTACCTCATCAATTTGTATTTCACACTCTTACAATCTTTCTCTATTTGGTCTTGTAGGGTTTACTAACTTTGCTGCATATTCTATCACGCAAAAAGAAACAGTTGACTATCCTTAAGGATGTTAGTGGAATTGTCAAACCTCGCAGGATGGCGCTGCTTCTTGGTCCTCCAAGTTCTGGAAAGACCACACTTCTATTGGCCTTAACAGGAAAACTTGATAAAACTCTCAATGTGAAAACAAATTAAATTCACTAACTTCGATTGTAAAATTTAAAACTGCTAATTAATTTTCATTTAACATATTTGCTACATCCTCTAGGAATCTGGGAGAGTGACCTATAACGGACATGAAATGGATGAATTTGTACCTCAAAGAACTGCTGCATATATTGGTCAGCATGATGTTCATATTGGAGAAATGACTGTCAGAGAAACCTTAGCTTTCTCAGCAAGGTGCCAAGGTGTTGGATCAAGATATGGTATAATTTTGCATCATCTCATGCACTAGACCACCATTTTAAATTGGAGATTATTTTAACATAACTTGCTTAATTTCTTCTGTGATGCATAGATTTGTTATCTGAGTTGTGTAGAAGAGAAAAAGAAGCGAAGATTATACCCGACCCAGATATTGATGTCTACATGAAGGTGAGAAATATACTACATATTATCAATCTTTATTGAACTAAAAAAAATCTATACATATGTTCATGTCAATGAATTTCGCTATACTAGGCAGCTTCAGCGGAAGGCCAAGAGGCAAGTCTACTAACCGATTATACGCTTAAGGTAACTAACTATAATAAGATTATTTCATAATAGAATAATATGTATTTCATATTTTTCCGTTTCTAATTTTTCTATTGCAGATGTTGGGGTTGGATAAATGTGCTGATACTATGGTAGGAGATGAAATGCGGCGTGGCATCTCCGGTGGACAAAAAAAGAGGCTTACAACAGGAGAGATGTTGGTCGGACCATCAAAAGTTTTATTCATGGATGAAATATCAACTGGCTTGGATAGTTCCACTACATTTCAGATTGTGAAATCTCTTGGCCAATATGTTCATATTTTTAATGGAACTGCACTTATCTCATTGCTTCAGCCAGCACCCGAGACTTATGAACTTTTCGATGATATTATTCTTTTATCTGACGGTGAAATTGTCTACCAAGGACCTCGTGAACACGTTCTTGATTTTTTTGAATCTGTTGGTTTCAAATGTCCTGAGAGGAAAGGTGTAGCCGACTTCCTTCAAGAAGTAAGTCAAAATTTATTATCTTTCGATCTTGCATTTGAAAATTTTGATTATAATATATGTATGCAAGTAGATTTGGCTAAACTTCTTAAGAAGTTCTTATGAAAAATAAACATTGAAAGAATATTGTATTTGTTTTTGTATCTCAATTTTCAGAAACTCTTCTTTGACCTTTCTATAAGCATGTATAAGCTTATAAGAATTTTTGCTTATAAGGACCTATTTGGATTGATTTATGTAAGCTTATCTACTGACATAAGTATTTGTGAGACTATTTGGTAGAACTTATGGAAACAACTTGTTGTAGGTAACTTCAAGAAAGGATCAAGAGCAATATCGGATGCACAAAGATAGACCATATAGGTTTGTAACAGTTACTGAATTTGCAGAGGCATTTAAGTCATTCCATGTTGGGAAGAGAATTAAAGAAGAGCTTGAAATTCCATTCGACAAATGTAATAGTCACCCAGCTGCATTAACCACTACAAAGTATGGCGTTAGCAAAAAGGAACTGTTAAAAGCTAACTTCTCAAGAGAGTATTTGCTTATGAAAAGAAATTCATTCATTTACTTCTTCAAGATGGTTCAAGTAAGTTCTAACTACTTTTTAGGCCCCTAACTTTCACAAACTTGCAATTTTGACCCCCTAACTTGAATTTTTTTCACTATGATTTTTAGATTGCTATAATGGCAACAATTACTATGACACTCTTTATACGAACTGAGATGCACAAAGAAACATTGTTTGATGGAATAATTTATCTTGGTGCTTTATTTTTCGCATTAACAACACTCATGTTTAATGGAACTGCTGAGGTTACAATGACAATTGTGAAACTTCCAACATTTTTCAAGCAAAGAGACCACAAATTTTATCCTTCATGGGCATATGCTATTCCCTCATGGATCCTAGTAGCGCCCGTTACATTAATGGAAGCTTCTATTTGGGTTTTCCTCACCTATTATGTAATTGGATTTGATCAAAATATTTGGAGGTAAATAAGCTTCTATTATGCTTGATTGTAGTATAGTGTTATTTATTTATGAAGTGATTGATTTCTATTAATTTATGCAGATTTTTTAAGCTCTATTTTCTGCTAATACTGATAAACCAAGTAGCTTCTGGATTGTTTCGAGCTATTGCAGCACTTTGTAGGAATGTGATTATTGCTAACATAGTTTCCTTCTATTCAATACTCGTATTTTTCACATTGGGTGGATTTGTTCTGGCAAAAGGTGAGTGAGTTAACATTCAAGTAGAAATCAAACCTCATTCTCAATGGAAATCGTATATACTATATAGTTAAGTTATTAATGCATATTTCATTTCATTGGCAATGACTCAGATGATATTAAGAAATGGTGGATTTGGGGTTACTGGATATCACCTTTAATGTATGCACAAAATGCTTTACTGGTCAATGAATTCCTCGGAAACAGTTGGAACAAAGTAATTTCTTAAACTTTTATTACATCATAATTAAAGTTCAATTTTCATGCAACGTCAGTGCAAAAAGTTTTACTGTCAGCACATCACAATCCGTATGACGTTTCTAATGATCTGATGATGTAAAAATTCTTTACACCGAAAATGTATATAAATTAAACTTCATTTACTTTTCAATTACAGATAATCCCAAATTCAAATATGACATTGGGATTTCAAGTTTTGAAATCACGTGGATTCTTCACACATGCGTATTGGTATTGGATAGGAGTTGGTGCATTAATTGGATTTATTTTCCTTACAAACTTTTTATATACTTTGTTTCTCACTTACCTTGATTGTGAGTATCTTTACATATGGTTATTTATTAAGACACTAATTATGATGATGCAATATGTTACTAAAATATATTTATATATACATGTTTTTTATTAAGCATATGACAAGCCACAAGCAACAATAAAAGAAGAATCAGGAGGCAATAATACACCAAATGATAGAGATCAACAAATTGAATTACCACAATTAGGTGATATATCTTATTTATATCTCACACAAATATTTCAATGCATACATACTAGAAAAAGTTAAAGTAGCGATGGAAATTTAGAGACGGAAAAAGAAAAGTTTTTCTCTAATTCTGTCGCTAAATATTTTCCATCCTTATTACAGCTTTTTTCTAGTGACTTATGAGCTCAGTTACCTAATTGTTTCTTTAAGTGTTTTGGTTATGCAGGAAATTCTAGAAGATCTAATGCTGTTGCGGATTCTAGCCATGGGAATAAAAGGGGAATGGTTCTACCTTTTGAACCATATTCTATCGCGTTTGATGAAATTGTATACTCTGTTGACATGCCACAAGTAAGTCATTTTCAAAGTTATAAATTAGCATTTGGTTTATATGATCACGTCGCAATTGTTGATATCGTGGAAAATTTAATGGTCAAATATAGTTGATGCGACCAACATCATAGTTACGATACTGTTGCACAGGCATAAGAAACCTTGACATCAAGACTATAGTTGCGGCTGTTGTACACCTATTAAACAATGCACAGTAATTGTATATATGTGGTGCATGCAGTAATATATAGACTAAAAATACGTTCAAAATCTTATATTTTGTTCTTGGAATTTTGACTTACAGGAAATGAAGGATCAAGCTGTAATGGAGGATAGGTTAGTGCTTTTGAAGGGTGTTAGTGGTGCATTTAGGCCCGGTGTTCTGACAGCTTTGATGGGTGTTAGTGGAGCTGGTAAAACTACTTTGATGGATGTTTTGGCTGGTAGAAAAACTAGTGGTTATATTGAAGGGAGCATAAAAATTTCTGGTTACCCTAAAAAGCAAGAAACATTTGCTAGAATCTCCGGCTATTGTGAGCAGAATGATATCCACTCCCCTCAACTTACTGTCCATGAGTCCTTACTATATTCGGCATGGCTTCGTTTACCAGCAGAAGTTGATTCCAACACCAGAAAGGTTTGTACTTATTGCTCAAGACACCTTATGATTCTCCCTTTTACATATTTTATTAAGGTCCTTGTTAGAATAAATGAACTATCTTGTAATATCTTGAGTTATTGACTTACTCAAACTTTTGAATCTAACAAATGATTGTAGATGTTCATTGAGGAAGTCATGGAACTAGTGGAGTTAAATCCGTTGAGGAACGCAATAGTTGGTTTGCCTGGTATAAGCGGTCTTTCAACTGAACAACGCAAGAGGTTAACGATTGCAGTTGAATTAGTGGCCAATCCATCCATAATTTTCATGGATGAGCCTACATCTGGACTAGATGCTAGAGCTGCTGCAATTGTTATGCGAACAGTCAGAAACACGGTTGATACAGGAAGAACAGTTGTTTGTACCATCCATCAACCGAGTATTGATATATTTGAAGCTTTTGATGAGGTAAGAAATGATATAGTGAAATGGACACATGTTTGAAATTTTTTTTCCTCTTGTGGACTCAAATCTAATATATATTACATGTGATTCTAGTTATTCTTAATGAAGAGTGGAGGACAAGAAATATATGTTGGACCATTGGGCCGTTATTCTAGTCAATTGATCAAGTATTTTGAGGTTGGATTTTAATGCAACTTAAATTTAATTTTATTTCAACAAGTGAACATGCATAATTCTTGAATCACCATTTACTTATTTTCTTATATTTTATATTGTTTAGTGCATTGAAGGAGTTAGTAAAATAAAAGATGGACATAACCCTGCAACATGGATGCTAGAAGTGACTAGTCCAGCACAAGAACTTGCTTTAGGTGTTGATTTTCATGAGATATACAAAAATTCTGAGCTATATAGGTAAGACATAAAATTAAGCACATTAGGTACTTTCCTTAATATATGTGAAAATGCGAAAAGAAGCTTAAAATAAGGGTCAAAAGTAATCATATTCAAAAAAGCCTTTAGCTGTTATACACTATTATTGTTCAGGAGAAATAAGCAACTTATAGCAGAATTGGGCAAACCTGCTCCTGGTTCAAATGATCTTCGTTTTGCAACCCAATACTCGCAATCATTTTTGGTTCAATGCTTGGCTTGCTTTTGGAAACAACGTTGGTCATATTGGCGCAACCCGCCTTACACTGCTGTGAGGTTTTACTTTGCTACTTTCATAGCATTGATGTTTGGAACAATGTTTTGGGACCTCGGACGCAAATAGTAAGTGAAAACTTCCATAAAAATCTATAAATAAGACATTAGAGTTTCAAGTGTTTGAAAAAGTTTATGACAATAGCTTATGTGATTCCTTTTCCGGATTCTAGCTCAAAAGGACTAGACCTGGCTAATGCCATGGGATCAATGTACACTGCTGTTTTCTTCATTGGAGTCCAAAATTCTGCTTCTGTACAACCAGTAGTAGCTGTTGAAAGAACTGTTTTTTATAGAGAAAAAGCTGCCGGAATGTATTCCGCCTTACCCTATGCACTTGCACAGGTAATAATAAAATCATTATTTCACACAAAAATGCACTTTGTTTATTTACATACTCATAATGTTAACATAACTCACTATCTTTTGTCACAGGTTGTAATAGAACTACCTTATATTTTTGTACAAGCATTATCATATGGTGTAATAGTTTATGCCATGATTGGATTTGAATGGACTGTACCAAAATTCTTTTGGTATATGTTTTTCATGTACTTCACATTTTGCTACTTCACATTCTATGGTATGATGACAATGGCAGCTAGCCCAAATCACCACATTGCTGCAGTTTTGGCATCTGCATTTTATGGACTTTGGAATCTCTTTTCAGGATTTATCATGCCAAGAACTGTAAGTATTTTCAACCTTAAAATACATCAACTGCAGTTGTTGATGCCGGAGGTGACATGACACCTCCTGGTGCAATTCGGAACACTTTGATTTTTTCGACCCCCGCGCGCCATGGCACGGGGCTTAGCACGTCAAGATACCATTATATTAATTTATTTTTATAACAGAGAATGCCAGTGTGGTGGAGGTGGTTTTATTGGGTAAATCCTGTGGCTTGGAGCTTATATGGATTATTTGCATCACAGTTTGGAAATGTAACAGACATATTGGAAATGGAAAATGTGTCGGTGCAAGAATATATAAGAAAGTATTATGGTATCAAACATGAATTTGTAGGTGTTTGTGCAGCTGTGGTTTCTGGGATAGCAATACTCTTTGCTTTTACTTTTGCTGTATCAATTCAAATCTTTAACTTCCAACATAGATAGATAAATTATATTATTTTTAAAGAATCTTTTTACATATTCAAACAATTTTTCCAGCTTATTTGTATCCTAATAATATTTGTGTCCCTCATGTTCATGTAGTGTTTGTCTTGGAATTGTATTTTTATATTTAGAGTTAACTTGAAGAAGCTTCTTTTATAAATGTAAATGTCTATATGACTTTTTCAAGCATTAATTTATTTGGCAATCAATATAAAGAATGGTACATGTGGATTATATACACAAAAAATACCAAAGGGAGGGACCTCTTACAGTTAATCAAATATTACAGGATGACAAGAGATAAACGTCTTATAGTTAATCAAATATTATAATCCATTATCGTAGGTATAAGTCATATCTCTTATATATCTAATATTTTGTTCATTTATAATCAATGTGTTTTCATACTTGAAATTCAACAATCTCCCTCTAAGTTTGATTCTGCATCTTTTTTTTTTTCATTAATTTCTTATCTGATATACCTTGCAAGATACTTACTATATTTTTCGTGTACTTTCTTTTTTAATCCAATAGTATGCCAGCACTAAAACTCTTTAACAATGTCAAAATTTGAGTTTATATGTTTTAGCCTAAGTTTATAAGCTCATTTTGGAAAAAGGATCTATATGGTAAACTTTTTTTATTTAAAATTTACAGCCTATCATTTTTTGTTGAATTATACCGTCTTATTTGAATAAAATTAAATATTAATAAAACACTTTTTATAATAGTATTTTATTTTATTAATTTTTTTTATAAGCAAAATATATATTATAAGGGAGTATAAGGTGTACTCAATCCCTTACAATAGGAAACAAGTTATAGAGTGCTAATGATACAATCCAACGGGTCAAGACACCAATACAAGAATGTAGAATTAGAGTTACGCCCAAATCGGCTTGAAAACCAAAACCATGAAACCAATTTTATTTCATTCACGATAGCCATTGCATCCGGACCGGCTCCTTCGAAAATCACTTGGTTTCTGTGCTTCCATATAGGGATGGCAGGAAAATCCAAACCCGATAGACCCACCCGAACCCAAACCCAAGTCAACGGGCGAAACCCGAGTTGACTGGGTTTGAGTTTAGGTGACATCCGAATATATGGGTGTGAGTTTGGGTAGTATCAAACCCACACCCGAAACCCGAACACCCACCCGCTTATATATTAAATTACCTAATTGCCCTTAAGTATATATAAGTGTAAAAATAGAAACCCTATGTATGACATATTAGCTTAATGTAATAGGTCAAATTGGAATGCTTATGTTTTAATATTCTTGGAAGACCTTAATTTTAATTGTAGTTTAATTTCTTAAAAGTCTTGAAGACTATGTTATGATATTGTTGTTTGAAAGTTGTAATTTTAATTGTAATGTTACCATGTTTTAATGTTGTTGGAATACTTGTGTTTCAATTGTAGATCTTAATTTTAATTTAATTGAGAGATATTGATGGAATTTCAATGTTATTGTATGTTTTGCTTTTTTTTGCTATGGGTTCGGGTTTGGATGGAAAAACCCGAACCCAATGGATGTGGGTGTTAATTTACCACACAAATAGACTTTGGGTTTGGGTGACACCCGATAATTCGGGTGTAGATTTGGGTAGTGTAAAACCCGCATCCGTAGACACCCGTTGTCATCCCTACTTCCATAAACTCCACGTAGTTGCCAACCATATCAAGCGGTTAACTCGCCCGCCGCCTTTTTTCGAGCTAACTAAGTTGCCAAACATCATAAAATTGTTCCAACATGCAGCACCTATTGGAATGTGTTTTCCTATCCAATTTGAAATTTCAACCCAAACACCTTTACTAAAGTGGCAATTAAAGAAGAGATGGTCACTAATTTAACCATTAATTTTATTAAACACAACAAATTCAATTAACTTATATATTTACAAATTATAAATTAGTTTATCAACTATCTGTTATTCTTTTTTTGCCACACAAAACCTAAAGACCTGTTTGGATTGATTTATTTTTGAGTTTATGCGAATAAATAAACTTTTATGTATTATTATAAACTTTTCACTATAGTTTATAATAAAATAACTTATAAAAATATAATTTTTATCAGTAAAAACTTTTAAATCAACATAAAACTTTATTTATTTGCATAAATTATTTTCATAATAAAAAAAATTCAAATTCGCTCAAAATGTACAACCCAAAGACGTGACATGGAAATGAAACAAAGTTTAAGGTAGACAGCAATATACTAAACTGATGAAAATAGTGCGTGGTTCATGCTATGCTACCGAATATTATTAATGTAGCATTGCATGTGATTATCTACCCATAAGTCAAAACTCAAAAGTGTGGCAGCCCGCCACATTTATTTTGCTCACAATATTTTATGTAGGCTTAAGTGCACGTGTCAAGATTCTCAAATTGATCACGAGTATCAAAGATTGATTATTGATTTAAATAATTATTATTAGCTAGATCTTAGTTACACTGTTGAGTTATGAGGTGAACTTGAAGAACGTTTAGATTGAAACAAGAACAATCATATAAAGAGAATTTGACCATATATCTTTGCCCAAAATCTTAGCATTTTGTTTATGGGTTAGTCACTTATATATTATATATTGTTCAATCTTCAATTTTTTAAGCAATGCAAAACTTCTATTTTTCCGAACAATGTAAAAAATCCTATATTGTTTGAAAAAGTAAAATTTAAACAACATATGAGGGAGTTGATTTAGGTAAAATTGTGATGTCAAATTCTCTTTATATGGTCGCTCTTAATCCGATATAGATGATTCCTCAGACTCTCCTCATGATCCAATAGTCGATGGTTCGACGAAGGATTCAATTGTCTCTTTGTGTCAAAAGTCTTTCATACAAAAGTTGTCACGGCATGTCCTATTGATATGGTGGGTGTCAACGACAACATTGCATGAAAAAGTGAAAATCAAACAACATATAAATAAGATGATTTATAATTTAATATTCAACTCACTTGTATGATTGCTCTTAATGCGATGCAGATGACTCTAGACTCCACTCATGACCCAACTACTACTTCTCAACTAAAATCAAACTAGATTACCATGACCCTTTCAAATCAATCTAGATTACCATGACCCTTTCTATTAAATAGTGTTTTTCTAACATTTGTTTACCTCAAAATTATATTTCACTTTTAAATACTATATACTATATCAAAATAATATTACTAACTTCTTTTCAATACATTAAATACCCTAAATAGAGTATGTGTGCATAAAGTGAGGTAGTATTAACTACTACATTAAGAAAGAGACAAACTACTTTAATTATAACTATAACTAAGGAGATTTAGCCACGTTGTGTTATCCTACAAATCAGATGAAAGCAAATCCGATTTCAAAAGAGAGGGTAACTGTTACCACCAAAACAATATTTAATCAATGCTTTGTCAGCAACCTTTAATTTATAAGGCATGTATGCTACATTAATTAATGTTTCTCAAATTTCAATGTGTTTATAATAGTAATCAACTATTCTAGCATGTGATGCTATAAAGGTGCACAAAATCTTTTTGTACATCAATATTTATTTCCTTAGTTTATGTAAGTGCAAGCAAGTACAAATCATAGTCATAAGGTAACACCTGATATCAATGTTCATTGTTTCTGTTACATCTTTTAGCTTTTTAGATGCAAAGAAAAACACTGCTAAAAATTCCTGCATTTTCTTTTCTGGTGTCTGTCATATCAGTTTGTAACTGCAATGGAAGGAAGTGATATATACCGAGCAGGTAACAGTTTCCGAATGGGAAGTTCTTCTACTACAGTATGGAGAAACAGTACAATGGAGACTTTTTCGAAGTCCTCACGACGTGAAGAAGACGATGAAGAAGCTCTTAAATGGGCTGCACTTGAAAAACTTCCTACTTATAACCGTTTGAGGAAAGGGTTGTTGGCAACATCGCGTGGAGTTGCCAATGAGATTGATATAATAACTGATCTTGGATTTCAAGAGAGACAGAAATTGTTGGATAGGTTGATCAATGTTGCTGAAGAGGGCAATGAGAGGTTCTTGTTGAAGCTCAAGGAAAGAATTGATAGGTAACTCTTCTGATACTTCATCGTTTTTTGTTTAATCTCATATTGTAATGATGAATGATCTTTCTCATTCTTTTTTACTAGAGTTGGGATTGAGATTCCTACAATTGAAGTTAGATATGAGCACCTAAATATCGAGGCATATGCTTATGTGGGCGGAAGAGCTTTGCCTACTTTGCTGAACTCTATTACTAATCAAGTTGAGGTAAATTTGATTTAGACGGTCTACGGTCACAAATCTCATGCATTCACACAATCAGCATATCGATGATTGTTGGATCAAGATCGAAAAGTTTACATTTCAAGCTTGGTATTTTAGAGTTTGAAAAAAATTCAAAAAACATTTTCTTTCTATACCATCCAATCTTGTTCCAATGACCAGTGATGTGCTGACTGCGTGAATTCGTGAATTTATGACTGCAGAAAATACTTTCTTAGTTGTTGTTTCTTTTCTTTGCAATTAGTCTCATTAACCGGTCTTTCTTTGCGTCTTTCAGAGTATTTTGACTTCTCTCCATATTTTCACAAGCAAAAAGAAACATATGACTATCCTTAAAGATGTAAGTGGTATTGTCAAACCTTGTAGGATGACACTTCTTCTTGGCCCTCCAAGTTCTGGAAAGACCACACTTCTTTTGGCTTTGTCAGGAAAGCTTGATCCCAATCTCAAGGTGAAAACCAACTTCCCTTAATTTCATAAAAATATATATATTGTTCTCTTTCGTTGTCCATGACGTGTCAATTCAGTAGTAAAAATTTAGCATTGTAACTTTAAGGGACAAAGTTCAAATCTCAGTATTAAAATGACTATTTATGTCCTCCAGTTATCTGGGAGAGTGACCTATAATGGACATGAAATGGATGAGTTTGTACCTCAACGAACTGCTGCATATATTAGTCAGCATGATGTTCATATTGGAGAAATGACTGTCAGGGAAACCTTAGCATTCTCAGCAAGGTGCCAAGGTGTCGGATCACGTTATGGTTAGTCATTTTCTACATAAAGTCCTTGCATTTTTTTTTCTAACTTATCCCTCGTATATAATTTAGAGTTTCTTTTTCCACACCACGTTTCTTGAAAACCACAAATGTGTGTGAAATTGAAAGTATACTTCCGAACAGAATAAAACCGTGTTTTTGTCCTGAAGTATAACACAAAAACTGTTTTTTTTCTTTCTTCAAAAGTATACTTTTGAAGTGACTTTCGTTGCGGGAAAAGAAACTCTATCTAATTTGGCATGTCATCGAGTATAACAAGTACTTTTTTTTGTGATCCATAGACTTGTTGTCTGAGTTGTCTAGAAGAGAAAAGGAAGCAAAGATTAAGCCAGACCCAGATGTTGATGTCTTCATGAAGGTGAGAAGAAGCTGTTATCAATATTTATTGTAACAAAAAATATTTAATGAAATTAATTCTAAGGTAATAAATATTAACCAATGTACATTCAATTGACTTTGGATATACAGGCAGTTTCAACTGGAGGCCAACAGGAAAGTGTGGTAACAGATTATGTACTAAAGGTAATACCAAAATGAGGTTGTTTTGAAGAGCTTACGAAAAGAACTGTTTTTAGCTTATTTTCATACGCACTACATGATAACTTATGAAAATAGTTTATAACTCGTATTAAAACTTATACGTGAGCACTAGTAATATGATCTGCTCTTATGCTTTAAGCACTTAATTAAGCTATTTATCAAGGGTCTAATTTATTTGAAAATTATGTAGCTTTTGGGTTTGGATGTATGTGCTGATACTATGGTGGGGAATGAAATGTTGCGTGGTATCTCCGGAGGACAAAGAAAACGAGTTACCACAGGAGAGATGTTGGTTGGACCAGCAAATGCTCTATTCATGGATGAAATATCGACTGGTTTGGACAGTTCCACAACTTTCCAAATTGTGAGATCTCTCAGGCAATATGTTCACATTCTTAATGGAACTGCAGTTATCTCTTTGCTTCAACCAGCACCAGAAACTTATGAACTTTTTGACGACATTATTCTTATATCTGATGGTCAAATTGTCTACCAAGGACCTCGTGAACATGTTCTCGACTTTTTTGAATCTGTTGGATTCAAATGTCCTGAGAGGAAAGGTGTTGCTGACTTTCTCCAAGAAGTAAGTCAAAGTTTTATTTGTGTTCCTCATTTGAAGTTTTTGGTGAAGATCGTATGCTAATTAATATATGTACGGTTAAGATATTTATCGAAACAAAGCCTTAATCTATTTCTTCTTGTAGGTAACTTCCGAGAAGGATCAAGAGCAGTATTGGGTAGACAGAGAAAAACCATACAGGTTTGTAACTGTTACTCAATTTTCTGAGGCATTTCAATCATTCCATGTTGGGAGGAAAATTGGAGACGAGCTTGGAATTCCATACGACAAATCTAAGAGTCATCCAGCAGCATTAACCACTAAAAAATATGGTGTTAACAAGAAAGAACTGTTAAAGGCTAACTTCTCAAGAGAGTATTTGCTTATGAAAAGAAACTCATTTGTTTACATCTTCAAGATATGTCAGGTAAATTCTAGTTCTAGCTAGTTGCTTTACATGAATAGATATTTTTCGTTTTCAATACAATATTTGATTGTCTGAATATTTTTCATACATGCTTTAAGTTTTAACTACTTTTAAATATTCTTCCTATGTTTTTTAGCTTATCATCATGGCAACAATTACAATGACACTATTTATAAGAACCGAGATGCACCGGAATTCCTTGAGTGATGGAGGTATCTATGCTGGTGCTATATTCTTCACAGTAGTTATGCTTATGTTTAATGGAATGGCCGAACTTTCAATGACCATTGCAAAGCTTCCTAGTTTCTACAAGCAAAGAGACCTTCTATTTTATCCTTCATGGGCATATGCTATACCTACATGGATCCTCAAGATTCCTATTACATTCGTGGAAGTTGCTGTTTGGGTTTTTCTCACCTATTACGTAATAGGATTCGATCCGAACGTTGCGAGGTAAAGAACCTTTCCTTATCTATTTACAACATGTCAATACTACTAGTTCTAGATTTTAAAATTCAGTTGTGTCGCGATGGTTGATATTTAAGATAATTGTAGTAAAATATAACTTACCAGGCCCGAAGCTGAAACTTTTGAAGGGTGCAAATGCAAACTCTCGGTACTATGTTGAAGTCGTAAAGACATCAAAAATCATGATTTCATAGCCTAGATCATTTCGCGGACCTTGCTTATAGTGTTACTTATGGTGTGAGGCATTGTTATTTATGCAGATTACTAAAGCAGTATCTTCTGCTATTACTGATAAACCAAGTGGCTTCTGGACTATTTCGAGCTATTGCAGCACTTGGTAGAAACATGATCGTGGCCAACACGTTTGGGTCGTTTGCACTTGTAGTACTTCTTACATTAGGCGGATTCATTATGTCGAGAAGTGAGTTCAAATAACAGAAGTTGCAAGTTTGTTTCATTTTAGAGTTTAATTATGATACACTGACTGTGCATTACAAATTAAATTCTTCACTTTATTACATAATGGAATTATTAATGTTTTTTTTTTTTCAATATCATTGTCGATGATATTCTCATACAGAGGATATCAAAAGCTGGTGGGTTTGGGGTTACTGGATTTCACCTTTAATGTATGGACAAAATGCTATAATGGTGAATGAATTCCTTGGAGATAGTTGGAATCATGTAATTTCTTAAACTTGCAGCTTTAGAATTATTTACTTGAGTTCAATTGTCATGCTTCGTCAGTGTAAAACATTTTTACACTTCACACTGACATTCAATGAGAGACCACTATTTTTCCATGTTACACTACTAATTTCTAACATTCAGTGTGATGATGTGGCAAAATAGTGGATTTTCATTGGATGTCAGTGTAAAATTGTTTTATACTGATAGTATGTATCCTTTAAGTTCTATACTTTTAGTATAAACTTGCAGGCCTAATTCATTTGCTCTTTGATTGTAGTTTACACCTAATTCAAATAAAACACTAGGAATTCAAGTTTTGGAGGCTCGAGGATTCTTCACAGATGCATATTGGTATTGGATAGGGATTGGTGCATTAATAGGATATATGTTTCTTTTCAACATTTTATTCACTGTGGCTCTCACTCACCTTAATCGTGAGTACTTTCGTTTTTGGTTATTTAACTTTCTTATGGTTATGTAAAAATTTCACTAACTATCATGCATGACTTTTACAGCTTTTGACAAGCCACAAGCAACGATAAATGACGAATCAGAAGACAACACAACAAATGGCACACTCCAAGAAGTTGAATTACCGCGTATAGGTGATCTATCTTTCTATAACGATGCTTTTGCATTTCCCGTTTTTGCTCACAAAAAATAGTGATTCAGAATGTCTTTAGCATCTAAATAAGTTTGCAATTGTTATGCAGCTAGTTCAGGAGAATCTGATAAGATGGTGAACTCTAGCCAGAGAAAGAAAAGAGGAATGGTTCTTCCTTTTGAACCACATTCTATAACCTTTGACCAAGTTGTATATTCGGTTGACATGCCACAGGTAAGTCATTTTCAAAGTTAGTTCCAATTTAACATTTGAGTTTCAAACAATGTTTGCAGTTAACTTTGAACCTTAACTCTTGAGATTATAATCGGCAGGAAATGAAGGTTCAAGGAGTAACAGAGGATAGGTTAGTGCTTTTGAAGGGTGTAAGCGGTGCATTTAGGCCGGGTGTTCTTACAGCCTTGATGGGAGTTAGTGGAGCTGGAAAAACTACTTTGATGGATGTTTTGGCCGGTAGGAAAACCGGTGGTTATATCGACGGGAGCATAAACATTTCTGGTTACCCTAAAAGACAAGAAACGTTTGCACGAATATCTGGTTATTGTGAGCAGAATGATATCCATTCTCCTCATGTTACTATCTATGAGTCATTGATCTACTCAGCGTGGCTACGTGTACCGGCAGAAGTTGATTCCAATACCAGAAAGGTTAGTTAGTACTTAAAGCTCAAGAAACTTTTACGATTTTATTGTTACTACTGAATTTCTGAACTTGGACTATTTGTTTATACTTTTTGGATCTGATAAATGGTTGTAGATGTTCATCGAAGAAGTCATGGAACTAGTGGAGCTCAATCCATTGAGGAACTCATTGGTTGGTTTGCCTGGTGTGAATGGTCTTTCAACCGAACAACGCAAGAGGTTAACTATTGCAGTTGAATTAGTCGCCAATCCATCCATAATTTTCATGGATGAGCCTACCTCTGGATTAGATGCTAGAGCTGCTGCAATTGTAATGCGAACTGTTAGGAACACAGTTGACACAGGAAGAACAGTTGTTTGCACCATTCATCAACCAAGTATTGACATATTTGAAGCTTTTGATGAGGTAAGAAATGATTTTGATTAAAAAAAAAAAGTTTTCTGATTCTTCCTCTTTTGGACTTGAAATGACATATATTACATATGATTTCTTCTAGTTATTCCTCATGAAGCACGGAGGACAAGAAGTATACGTTGGTCCATTAGGTCGTCATTCTAGTCAATTGATAAAGTATTTTGAGGTTCGTTACAACTTATTTTTACACAAAAAATTGAAGTGGATAACGATAATTCTTGTCAGTAGCTCATCTTCTAATATTTTCTGTTGTTTAGAGCATTGAAGGGGTTAGTAAAATCAAAGATGGCTATAATCCAGCAACTTGGATGTTGGAAGTTACAAGTTCAGCACAAGAACTTACTTTAGGTGTTGATTTTCATGACATATACAAAAATTCGGAGTTATATAGGTAAATTAATTTATTTGGATATGAATTTAATAACTATAGTACCAACAATGAACATATTGTAAAATGACTTAAACTGTTATAAACTACTCTTCAGGAGAAATAAACAACTTATAGAAGAATTAGGCAAACCTGCTTATGGTTCAAAGGATCTACATTTCTCAACCCAATACTCACAGTCATTTTGGGTCCAATGCATGGCTTGCTTATGGAAACAACATTGGTCATATTGGCGCAACCCGCCATACACTGCTGTTAGATTTTTCTTCACTACTTTCATCGCCTTGATGTTTGGAACAATGTTTTGGGACCTTGGAAGGAAATAGTAAGTGAAACTTCGTTAAGAAGTATTATAGTTAGTCAGTTCATCGTCTGTACAACCAGTTGTAGCCGTTGAAAGATCTGTCTTCTATAGAGAAAGAGCTGCCGGAATGTATTCTGCCTTACCCTATGCTTTTGCACAGGTAATGAAATTCAAATCACAATTTTTATGAAGAAATCTCATTATAATCGATATCTCAACGGTACTATGGTTTACACAATTACTAATGTTAATATAACTCACTCTTTTGTCACAGGTTATAATAGAGTTACCTTATGTTTTTGTCCAAGCTACAACATATGGTATCATAGTTTATGCCATGATTGGATTTGAATGGACTCTAGCGAAATTCATTTGGTATATATTCTTCATGTATTTTACATTGTGCTACTTCACCTTCTATGGAATGATGGCTGTAGCAGTTACTCCAAATCACCATGTCGCTTCAATCGTAGCTTCTGCGTTTTACGCAATTTGGAATCTCTTTTCAGGATTTATCGTTCCACGACCTGTAAGTGTCACTAACCTCTAAACACATTAAGCAAAACCTATGTACAACAGATTCTATGGATGTATTTATATTGATGCATAATTTCAAACTATTTTTACAACAGAGAATTCCTGTGTGGTGGAGATGGTACTATTGGGTATGTCCTGTGGCTTGGACTATATATGGATTGGTTGCATCACAATTTGGAGATATAGAAAATATTATGGAATCAGAAAACAAGTCTGTTAAAGAGTTCATAAGAAGTTATTTTGATTTCAAGCATGACATGATAGGTGTTTGTGCAGTTGTAGTTGTTGGGACTGCAGTGCTCTTTGCATGTATTTTTGCTGTCTCAATCAAGCTCTTCAATTTCCAAAGACGATAAGCGCAATTTTGTAACACATTGGGAAATCTCATTAGTAAGCCAGTTTGTCCCGATTCGTCCAATTTTGATATTATTAAGCGATTTTTGCAAATATGCAGAAATCTTTCTCGTTATACAATGGATTCTCAAAAGGAATTTGTATGAAATATATATACTTCAGCTTTCTTGTATTAAAACTTTCGCTTGTAAACACAAAAGTATTGTATGCGCTTTTTTGAAAAATTGAGCATGCATGGGTGTGTGCGTGTGTGTTAAAAGTATTGTGGCGCATTATCTTTCGCTACATATTGAATCTCTGATCTTTTGCATTATCTGTCACCATTCACGCTAATCATAATTTTTCTGTTGGCATTATCTAAATCGGCTATAATAATGAATATATAAACTTGGGTTAGAACACTACTCTATTTCTATATGATTGTTCATCCAACTACATTTTCCTCATTCATGAACATGAAATAAGATCCAAACACTTATTAAAAAAAAAAACACTAATTTCACCACAAAAAGAAATTTGAGTTGGGGCAGATTAAGCGACAGCAGTTTCAACCACCACAGACATAGCCTTCTAGCCACTAGCGGTTCCTTGTCCGTCGTTGATCAAAGTGTCAGATGCTTATTTTACAGCGGTTGTGTAAAAATGTCGGTCAATCATAACCATCAAATCATTAAAATTGTATGAAATTAATCTCTAACTTTTACACATATGTTGGATTATAATTTGTCAGCATTGTAAAACTTTTTACATTCACAGTGTATGAAATTAATCTCTTACAAGAAATGCGAAAAGTAAATAAACAAATAACATAGCTAAATACTATTTAAAATTTTCACTGTAGAACCATTTCAATCCAATTTTTTTTGTAGGGACACGGGCATGGACAGTGACACAATGTGGTACCACAATTAATTTAGGGAAATGATTTTGGTGTCATGTCTTTTAGTTTGTGTTTTTTTTTTTTGTTAAAATGCATGTACATTGTAGAAGTTAAATAAAAAGTGAGACATATTAAATGGTGGATTATTTTTATCGAATTTAAAATTAACAGAACTCTCTTTTTTTAGAAATTGGAGGGTTAACACCAATCAAAAGACATGAAATATATAAAGATAAATGTCATACCCGTATTTATATTTTGATAAACTATTAATATATGCATAATAATTGTAATAAAAGGCAGTACTATGTTATCTAATACTACTAGTACCATTATTTATTGAAAATAATTGTACGGAACCTAATTAATTTAGGTGGTCCAAACAAACACAACTTGTGCATGAATGACATCAAAGATCCGACAAGAGTGTTCTATCGTTGCACTTTCTTTGGTTTATTTTTTATTTCATGGATCATCCTTTAATTGTCCAGTTCTAATACTTCCAAAGATTTCATCCATAATTTGGTATCATCAAATCAAGGGATCAATTAATCAAAGAGGGCTTTAATTAAATGGTTTAAACTTGTTTCTATTACAATGTAAAATAAACATTTTAATATTATCAATGTCACTATTACAATGTAGAACACACATGTTATATAACAATCACCAAAACTAATCAATACCACTCATAAACATAGCTTAAACTAAGCATTACCCTTAATCAAATTAGGAAAAGAAAAGTGAAAATATGGGCTCAGAAACCACACCAAATCTTCCACTAATTGACTTCACTAACCTCAACTTGGAAGCCAAAAGTCCTAATTGGGAATTGGTGAAGTCCCAAGTGTATGAGGCACTAGTAGAGTATGGTTGCTTTGAAGCAACTTTTGATAAAGTTCCTTTAGAACTTCGCAAAACCATATTTGCTTCATTAGAAGAGCTTTTTGATCTCCCTTTACAAACCAAACTACTCAATGTGTCTAAGAAACCTTATCATGGTTATGTTGGTCAATATCCTATGGTTCCACTTTATGAGAGCATGGGCATTGATGATGCAAACATATTAGAGAAAGTAAAAAGTATGACCAATATCTTGTGGAAAGATGGAAATCAAAATTTTAGGTATGTACACAGTAATTACACTATCGACTTTTTTAAATACATGTGAATATTGACAAAGGAAGTATTTCTTTAATCGGTCCCTTTATTACTTTGTTTTAATTTTGCAGCAAAACAATACATTCCTTCTCTGAGGAGCTAACAGAGTTGGATCAGATTATTAGGAAGATGATTTTAGAGAGTTTAGGTGTTGAAAAGTATTTGGAGGAGCACATGAACTCAACCAATTACCTTCTCCGAGTTATGAAATACAAAGGCCCTAAAACAAGTGACACAAAATTAGGACTCAGCACACATACTGACAAGAATGTTGTGACAATATTGTACCAAAATCAAGTGGAGGGTTTAGAAGTTATGACCAAAGATGGAAAATGGATCAGCTACAAACCTTCTTCAGGCAGTTTTGTAGTAATGATTGGTGATACTCTCCATGTAAATTCCATTCACCATTCCTCATTACTAACAAATTATCATTTTTTAAATCATTTCCGCGATAGCATCGTGATCCTTAATACTGCAATTAGTCATAGCTAAATACATCTGAGATCTGATATAGCCACATTTGAAGTAATGTTGTCGAAACCTCAAAATATTTGATGTCACGGCCTAGATCGCGGCCGCATGCATTTTTAAAACTATGTTGTTCAAATTGATTATTATGGTGTTAATTGTATTGGAATTTGTCATATAACATGAATTTTGCAGGCATGGTCAAACGGAAGATTACATTCGCCATCTCACCGGGTGATGATGAGTGGGAATGAGGCAAGATATTCAACAGGGTTGTTCTCTATCCCTAAAGGAGGTCACATTGTAAAAGCCCCGGAGGAGTTGGTGGATGAGGAACACCCTTTGCTCTTTAAGCCTTATGATCATGTTGAGTTCCTCAAGTATTATTACTCTGAAAAAGGCCAAAGGGATCAATTTTCTATGCGCACTTTTTGTGGTGTTTGAGCTAGCTTATGCTATTGAGAGAGGGTATGCTATATATATATAATATGTTCCAGTGTTTTCTAGACAATTTACCTTGGACTTGATCAAAGTCTGTAATTTTTCTAATTCAGTCATCACAAGTTAAAGTTATCTAGCAATGACACTTCGGTTTAAAGACGTGCGGGTGCTCGATATGTGTCAATGTCTACATCGACATGATACTGACACATGTGGATACATTCAATTATTCTATTTTCTCAAATTATTAGTATCAATGTGTAAGTGTATGTGCTTCAAAGATCACCAATCACAGTTTAGCACAAGTGGTTGGTGCGCAGTGTTTGTGCTTCAATATGTTGTGTGCAGTCATTGGCTTTGTAAGCATTATTGTGTTGTGTGTTCAAATGTTGCCTACAAAATTTAATCTTGGCTTTGTAAAACTACTCTGCTTTTTTTTTTTTATCTTGATTAATAAAACAAATATTTTTTGTGTGTAAGCATGTATTGCAAAGTTGAAGATAATATCAGATTAATTTGAACAAAAAATACAGTATATGATTGTCAAGAGTTGCTCAAAAATAATAAAAATTGGTTGTGTTCATTAGACACTCTTCATAAAAAATCCTATTCCATGTCATAAAAATAGACATCATAACTTAACATTTAATTAAATGTGCAATTTTATTGATGAATCTTGTTGGCAGGGAATGGACAAATGAATGAAGATAGTATTCTTGTTTTATCCTATCACCAAGTGATGTTTATTGAAAATGAGGATTCCTACTTTTCCTTTAAAAAAGTACAATTATTTTCTGATGCAATTAAGAAAACAGTATAAACTGAGAGGGCATTTAGAACTCACTAGTAGACAAGCACAAGATACATATTATGAGTGACACTAGTAGAATTCACTAAGTTTTAAGAACTTTCCTAGAAGACATTAGGCACCAGCAGTAGTTAATAAAATGGAATTTTAAGCATCTAGATGTATTCATACTCCTTTTATTCAATGATCGGTTCTTTATTCCGGTTCTTTATTTCGTATACTTTAAGCACCTAGATGTATTCATACTCCTTTGATTATATGATAGTTTCTTTATTTCGTATACTTATCCCCTATACTAGAAGAACACGGTGAAGTAACCATATAGGGAATAGACAAAGAGAATAAAAAATTAATCATATGATATGATCAAAGGGCCATCAATGCATAAACCAAATAATAAAGTCTTTAAAGAGGATAGCTTTTTAGACACGCTAAACTCCTTGTTTGAACTGGTCATATGTTTATCGATCAAGACTATCTCCTAAAGTAAACTCATGGAACCTATCAAGGACTACACATACAAATAAATTAAAATTCAAGCAACAACTTAAAAAACATAAAGATGTTGAATAAAGCAAAGAAGAACAATCTAAAATTCATCTTTCCTAAATGGATGCATATTTTGGAAGGCTGCCCTAACATATTTGATGTAGAATATCTACCAAATGCATGAAGGTTACTAAGCTATCAAAAGAGAGAAAGAAATTATCATGAAATGAACGAACCTCAGGAGAAGTAAAAATAGCCTAACCTTTCCATCACAAAGGTGACAACAGCAGGTCCTGTACTTGAAACCCCACCATCGCTGAAAATAATGTGTTGTTGTCTCTTTTGGCACTTTATTATGAAGCTAAGAAGCTAGCTTGCTATATTTCTGATGATGGTATTTGCCTTTTAACTTCTAGGCCCTGTACTTGATTATGGTATCTGAAATGTAGTTTTCTGTAAGTATTAGTGAAAGTCAAAGCACTCTTCAGATACTTTCTCTGTTGTTGCCAGTACTGAAGCTGAAAACTCACTTGGACTTGGACTCCAACAAGAATGGTTACGGATGAATAAGTACAACAGTAAACATCTTAGATAAGCACTGAATCTACGGAAAAAGGAAGTTTTGGAGCTATGATTGAACATCTGAGAAATCATCCACCTTAAATAAGGTAATGAAAATATTTGTGCATTTACAGTGTCCATGTAATAACCCATATATTTAACAAATATTAGTAGACAATTTAGTATATAAACATTAAGCATATCATAGATACACACACATCGCAAACTCTACGCCTCATCTTAAATTCATTTCTTATTTCCAAAATTATAAGCAGTGGTTTGCTTTTTAAAAATGAGAATACTAATTTCCTATGAACATGTTAATTTGTTCATCAAAAGAATAGTCTATGTTTACATCTTTCTAATTTATTTATTTTCTTCCATAGATGTGGATCATGCACACTCCCAACCATAACAACAAAATCATTGTTCTCTCTAACAAAGATGTAGCAAGCTGTTCTCACCATCTCTCTCTGGCTATCCCTGTCAAGCTATATGTTCACTGTAGTAAGTAATCTAACTCGGTACTGCCAAATGGACTGTCATTTGCCACCTCAACATTTTTGGATGGAGATATTATGTTATAGATCAGAACAATTGAAACTGACTTTACACTGTCAAAATGCAAAATTTGTAAATGTAGTAGTGAACATTTGGTTATAAGCTGGAGAAAGCCTTTCGGACTGTGCGTCAAAATGAAAAAAAAAATTGTAAAAAAACTTGATCCTAATTATTTTATGTGTGATGCGTCAAAATGAATTGTTAGTTTCATAATTATTTTACGTGTGATGCATCAAAATCTGAGTATTGTTGCTGGTGGAGAAAGGCATAGCACAAAAAATCTAGCCTCTCTCAGTTTGCAACAAGTAAGAGCTCTGATCGGTCACAAGTACATTGTTGATCGAAGAAACTATTGATATTATAATTTACACTCGCCATTTGAAGTGCCAATTCATCAAGGATCGCATAAATTTCACCCTGTTCCAAATGTACTACATTCCCTGCTATGAATGTGTATACCTTTTTCCTCACCTCAATCCAACTCTGACCAGGTATTTTTTTGAAACCTTTATTCTTTGCTGAGACCCTAACCCTTGCAGAATCCTCCCATCTTCCATTTGCAGAATAAATATTGGACAGGAGCATGAAGCTGCCAGTTATTTCTGATTTAAGGCCTAGAATTTGTGATGCTAATTCTTCTACAACATCTGTATTTCTGTACATTCTACATGAGTTCAAAAGAGCTCCCCAAACACACTCATTAGGTTCAATTGGCATGTTTCTGACAATATCACTTGCTTCTTGCAAAAGCCCAGCCCGACCAAGGAGATCAACCATGCATGCATAGTGCTCTACATTAGGCTCAATCTTAAACTCTGTGACCATCCGATCAAAAAGGTTGCGACCCGCAGCAACAAGTCCAGCATGACTACAAGCAGACAAAACAGCAACGAATGTGACGTTGTCCGGCTTCATTCCAGCTTTAATCATCTCATCAAAAGTCCTTAAAGCATTCTCACCAAGCCCATGCATTCCATAACCCCCAATTAATGAGTTCCATGAGATTAAATCTGTACCCTTAATATTATTAAATACTGAATGTCCTTCCCTGAAAACCCCACACTTCATATACATGTTAATCAGACCATTCCCCACCAAAATATTCTCATCCATGAGATTCCTAATGGCATAAGCATGCAGCTCCCTACCAGAGCTCAACGCTGCTAATTCTGAACAAACTGATAAAACACTGGAAATAGTAACACAATTGGCCATTACTTTCGCAAGCTGCATTTGCCTAAACAGTTCCAATGACTTCTCAAAACACCCTTTGGAAGCAAAACCACTAATCACAGCACTCCAACTTATGACATTGGGTCTCAGAGATGAACCACCAATCAATTTCTCCAGCTGCAAAAATACTCCGTAGGCCTCATCACATAATCCGGATTCAGCATATGACGATATCAAAGCATTCCAGCTTACTAAATTCTTGTTCTTTATGTCAGAAAACATTTTATGTGCATCACCCAGATGCTCACGCTTCTTCCCATAAGTCCCTATCAATGCATTTTTCACAAACAAATAGTCTTCATATCCACCTTTAATAACATACCCATGAATTTCTTTTCCCCACTGAACTCTATCCATATCAGCACACACAGACAGCACCACAGCAATAGCTTCAGCACTAATCTCAAACCCCTTTGTTCTCATCAACTTAAAAAACTCCATAGTTTCATCGTGAAGCCCACATCTAGCATGGCTCGACAAAAGTGACGTCCAAGTTACATAATTCGGCTTCAAATCTTCCAACTCCATCCGTTTAAAAATCCTAGAAGCACCAACATAATCAAAATTAAAAGCATAACTCGAAACCATAGTATTCCACGACAAAACACTTCTCACAGCCATTCCATCAAACACTTTACATGCATCCTCCATTCTCCTAACTTTACCATACATACCCACCAATTCATTCACCACATGAAGATGATTCCTAAAACCCAATTGCAAAACATGACAATGAACAATCTTGCAAAGACTAATAACCCCAATACACGAACACGACTTAATAATCAAAGGAAATGTAAACCCATCAGGTAAAAAACCAAACTTTCGCATTTTAACATACAGTTGAAATGCATATTGATAATACCCATGAGATACATTGGCTCTAATAATGGAATTCCATAAAAGGGTGTTTTGAAGAGACTCAGCTGGGGTGGCGTTGAACACTTTCCGGGCGGCGGAAATGGAACCGAAATGGGCGTATGTTGCTATGAGTCTGGAGGATAAGAAGGAAGAATGGTGGGCGGTTGTGAGGATTAATTGGGTGTGAATTTGATGGGTTTGTTGAAGAGTGAAGCATCGTTGAAGAAGAAGGTAATCGAAGAGATCGAGAAGATGATTGTTGAAGATTGAGGGTGTGAGTTTTGCATATGCATATGTGAGTGATAACAAGTTTTTCATATCAAATTTGAATGTATCTGATAATTCGAGGGAAATTTGATAATTTAGGGTTTTCAATTTTTGTTTAATAATTTTATTTAATTTTTTGGTCAAAATTATTTTTAGGGTTAATAAATTTTTACCCCTTGCAAAGTAAGCGAGTTTTAACCATGTACTTATTGTTTTTGAGATTACCTTGTAATGTTTTTTTGTTTCGTGTTGTATTTTACCCTTGCCAAATTTTTTTTTTTCAACACAGGGTAAAATACACTACAAAAAAGAAAAAACAAATATTATAAGAGTAATCTCAAAAAAATAAAAATTACAATGGATAAAATAAAATTTGCTTACTTTGCAAGATAAAAGCCTATTAACCCTTATTTTTATTACCAAAGCCTATTATTAGTAATTGTGTGTTTATAAACTAATAACTGTGTCGATTCTAAATTTTGTGTCAATCATAAGTAATTGTGTGTTTATAAACTAGTAATTGTGTGTTAATATATATATATATATATATTGTTTAAATTGATTAAAATTTTTTTTATTGCATAGGTTGAGTCTAGAGCATCTTGGATTGGATTGGATCTTCCAATCTTTTGAAATAACTTCAAGAGAGGATATTTTATGCTTGAACTTCATAACAAGTTGAAAGAATTAAAAAGTCATTCCCATGTACATAAACATTTGAATACCGTTAGAGATAAGACTATCTTAGACAACAAGGACTGGCGGAGAGAGGTCGATCTGATACTTTTCAAACAATATCAATCAAATCAAGCAAATCATGCAAATCAAGGAAATCAAGCAAATCAAACAAATCAAGAAAATCAAACAAATCAAGCAAATCAAACAAATCAAGGAAATCAATTTGTCTCTCTAACGGTCACGTCTTTGATAAGGTTCTTGCACAATATTTTCCAACACCTTGACAAATATAGAACTTTTGTTGGTGAGGCAAAAAACATTGGCAAAGCGTGTGATCACTTGCTTCAGTTTTGTCCATATCTGTTGATCGAATGTTTTGACTATGTGAAAATCAAATTATCTCACTTTTGTTGCTCTGGTGGCACCGGAACTCCTGGGTGGCAAGCACCTGAACAACTGGACAGAAAGCACGGAGACATGTATTCCGACAAATATGTGCTTGGACATATTTTGCATTTTTGTATAACTGGAGAGCACATGTTCGGAAAATTTAAAGACGATGGAGAGATATATAATCTTGATGAATGCAATAATCTTGTTAAACTTGGTGTGTTGTATTTGTCAAAAACTAAACTTCTTTCAGAAACTATTTATCTGATTACTGAGTTATCAAATCTTAAGCCGGCGGACAGGTATATAATTTTTTACAATTATCTTTTTTTTGTCTAAAATGTGAATTAATATATATATTGTTTAAATTGATTAATTTTTTTTTATTGCATAGGTTGAGTCTATAGCATCTTGGATTGGATCTTCCAATCTTTTGAAATAACTTTAAGAGAGGATATTTTATGCTTGAACTTCATAACAAGTTGAAAGAATTAAAAAGTCATTCTCATGCACATAAACATTTGAATACTGTTAGAGACAAGACTATCTTAGACAACAAGGACTGGCGGAGAGAGGTCGATCTGATACTTTTCAAACAATATCAATCAAATCATGCAAATCAAGGAAATCAAGCAAATCAAACAAATCAAGGAAATCAAACAAATCAAGCAAATCAAACAAATCAAACAAATCAAGGAAATCAATTTGTCTCTCTAACGGTCACATCTTTGATAAGGTTCTTGCGCAATATTTTCCAACACCTTGACAAATATAGAACTTTTGTTGGTGGGGCAAAAAACATTGGCGAAGCGTGTGATCACTTGCTTCAGTTTTGTCCATATTTGTTGATCGAATGTTTTGACTATGTGAAAATCAAATTATCTCACTTTTGTTGCTCTGGTGGCACCGGAACTCCTGGGTGGCAGGCACCTGAACAACTGGACAGAAAGCACGGAGACATGTATTCCGACAAATATGTGCTTGGACATATTTTGCATTTTTGTATAACTGGAGAGCACATGTTCGGAAAATTTAAAGACGATGGAGAGATATATAATCTTGATGAATGCAATAATCTTGTTAAACTTGGTGTGTTGTATTTGTCAAAAACTAAACTTCTTCCAGAAGCTATTTATCTGATCACTGAGTTATCAAATCTTAAGCCGGCGGACAGGTATATAATTTTTTACAATTATCTTTTTTTGTCTAAAATGTGAATTAATATATATATTGTTTAAATTGATTAATTTTTTTTTTATTGCATAGATTGAGTCTAGAGCATCTTGGATTGGATCTTCCAATCTTTTGAAATAACTTTAAGAGAGGATATTTTATGCTTGAACTTCATAACAAGTTGAAAGAATTAAAAAAGTCATTCCCATGCACATAAACATTTGAATACGGTTAGAGACAAGACTATCTTAGACAACAAGGACTGGCGGAGAGAGGTCGATCTGATACTTTTCAAACAATATCAATCAAATCAAGCAAATCATGCAAATCAAGCAAATCAAACAAATCAAGGAAATCAAACAAATCAAACAAATCAAACAAATCAAGGAAATCAAGCAAATCAAACAAATCAAGGAAATCAAGCAAATCAAGGAAATCAATTTGTCTCTCCAACGGTCACGTCTTTGATAAGGTTCTTGCGCAATATTTTCCAACACCTTGACAAATATAGAACTTTTGTTGGTGGGGCAAAAAACATTGGCAAAGCGTGTGATCACTTGCTTCAGTTTTGTCCATGTCTGTTGATCGAATGTTTTGACTATGTGAAAATCAATTTGTTGACAGATGAACAGTTCAAGCATTTTCTAATTAGTGATTGAGGGAGTTGCTGCCTTAGGCCTTTGAAAGATTTCTTTTGCTGGACTAATTATTATAGTTTAAGTTTTTGTGTTGTAACAAGGATCTTTGAACAGTATTCTAGCTGTAGTTTTCATTTCCCTCTATTAATGAATTGAATTATGTTACAACTAGGGCTGACTTGTATTACTTTTGACAATTAATTAATCAACATTTCTCTTTACCAAAATTAGTCATAAGATGAATGGTTGTTATACTTGTACAATGTGGATGAACTGCATATGGTAAATGTTGAAGCATCGGTAACAATAGTCATGTCTTGGTGGCTTTGATGATTTTTACTTTTATTTTTCTTTCTTTTTTCATGGTGAGTCAGTTTTCGTGGTTGATGAGTTTGCTGGAGTCAGCGACGATTCTGTTGTGGTTCAGTTGATCTAGAATTATTGATTGGTAGCGAGCTAGAGAGGTTCTTGTAGAAGTCGTGTATAATGATGAGTGTTGATTTTGGCAGTGCTCGTTGAGCTTTTTATTAGGATGAAGAGGTAAGTGTGGTAAGTGTTTTCAGGATTTTTCATTTCCAAATCCAATTCAACATTAATCATTGTTTTGTAGAGAGAAAAATAGATTAATTAAGATAATAAATAATTAAAAGTATTATATATAGAATATAGTTATATCAAAAGTAATAAAATTTATCGTCAATTTTATCGTCATTGTTTTTTTTTGTTTGTTAAAATGCATGTACATTGTATAAGTTAAATAAAAAGTGAGACGTATTAAATGGTGGATTATTTTTATCGAATTTAAAATTAACAGAACTCTCTTTTTTTAGAAATTGGAGGATTAACACCAATCAAAAGACATGAAATATATAAAGATAAATGTCATACCCGTATTTATATTTTGATAAACTATTAATATATGCATAATAATTGTAATAAAAGGCAGTACTATGTTATCTAATACTAGTACCATTATTTATTGAAAATAATTGTACGGAACCTAATTAATCAGGTAAAAAACCAAACTTTCGCATTTTAACATACAGTTGAAATGCATATTGATAATACCCATGAGATACATTGGCTCTAATAATGGAATTCCATAAAAGGATGTTTTGAAGAGACTCAGCCGGGGTGGCGTTGAACACTTTCCGAGCGGCGGAAATGGAACCGAAACGGGTATATGTTGCTATGAGTCTGGCGGATAGGAAGGAAGAATGGTGGGCGGTTGTGAGGATTAATTGGGTGTGAATTTGATGAGCTTGTTGAAGAGTGAAGCATCGTTGAAGAAGAAGGTAATCGAAGAAATTGAGAAGATGATTGTTGAAGATTGAAGCTGTGAGTTTTGCATATGCATATGTTAGTGGTAACAAGTTTTTCATATCAAGATTGAAATTTGAATGTGTCTGAAAATTTGGGGGAAATTTGATAATTTAGGGTTTCAATTTTTGTTTAATAATTTTTTGGTCAAAATTTAAATTTTTTAAGTAAAATGATTTTTTGATTAAAAAAAACAAAAATGATTTTTGTCGGATACTAGAAATTAAACTCACATAATTGTGAGATACAGGTTCGAACCCGGGTCACAACGTCCGACCTAACAATTTTGGTATATTTTGCCAGTAAACTAGAACTTATGGGACAAAAGAAAAATGATTTTTATCACCATAAAAAATTGTTAAATTATGTAAAAAATAAAAATAATTGCATTTTAATCATATATATTCATTCTCGTATTCCTTTATCTCTTTTATTAAAACCTTTTTTTCCAAGTCTTTTATGGAACTAAATAGTCATTTTCTCATTTTTCAACTTGAGATTTTGACTCTTTTGTGGATACTCTAATTTTCTTTCATGTTTTATTTTATTTATTTGTTTATAAACCTTGGTAAACAACATTAATTTGATTTTTACACACATTTTAGAGTATTTCTATCTTAATGGAAGTTGCTTTAGGAAGTTCAACCCTTTAATGATTATACATCCATTTTGGTTAATAAGTAAGATAATACTCTCTTCTAGTTGTTCAAATCCAAATCAATCCAAACAAAAATTGCAAGTCAATCCAAAAAAAAAAAATCGAGAAAAAAAATTAAATATTTTTGGATGTGTTTGGATATCATTTTTTTAAAACCGCCGGATCGGATTGAATTTTGGATTGATTTTTAACAATAAATAAGATGATATCCAAATTTCACGTTCTTCACATAGAAAAACAAAGTATCTATTTAATAATATAGACATAATACATTAATTTTTCAATCAAATTTTAATAACCGCTCATACGAGAATTTCTCTCTTTCAAATCCTAAACTTTATCACTTTTCTTTATTGATTACACTCTTATTTAAATTTATTGAAGATCAAAGTTATTTGATTGCTTTTATAATAAAAAAAAAGATTTATTCTACAATATCTGAAATAGGGTTAAAGGCTTGTTCCTCGCTATTATATATATATATATATATATATATATATATATATATATAGTACATGTATAACTTTCATCAAAAGAACATTTAACAAAATAAATATTTAATTTTTTATATTTGGTTTTATTCTGATTTGGAGTTATTAGTTGAACGGAATCATTGTCTCAATGAAGATGGAGATCCCCCGAAACGGCGATGATGCAAAAGGAACATTGATTCACCTTCAAAAAGGGCATAAATATTTAAGTTTGAGATTCAACGCCTGCCTGCCAACTGAACATCAAGTTACATCTTCGCCCGAGAGGACCGGTTAGTTAGTAGTTTATGATTTTTGTTTGTTTGCACTTAACATATGTTAATACTTTTCTGCCGTTATGCCATCATTAATTAGTTCCTCTACTTATATATTTAGTCACATTTAAATTGTTCAATCTATGTCGGATTAATTTAGATACTAATTTGATCAACTTTTGCACAATTAATTTAATTGATGGTTTAAGTTACGACACTCCATTGTTGAAGAAGAACTAATTCCTTTAGAAGCTTACCTGACCAAAAATGTTATTGGTGGAAGATGATGAATTTGAAGGACCGCTTTAAATATTATACGTCTTCTAGCGGATATTTTATCATGTGGCGGAAGAATAACACAATTTTGCTAATCAATCCATTCATAAGAATAAAAAAGGTAATCAATACCACAACCTTTGATGATATATATGATTGTCATGCCTTGCTTGCTTTTGGCAAATGCTCTGAGGAATTTGTCTTGGTGGTTTTATGTGGATGGCCTAGGAGTTTGCATGTCTATCAATCTCGAAATTGTGCTTGGATTACTTATCCGACAATGGAAGATGTTGGGGTGGTTGTTGACTTTATTGTTTTCCATAATATAATTTATGTTGTCACTAACAAGTCCAACATAGGGGTACTTAGTTTGAATTCTTCAGATATTAAATTTCTAAAACTGGAGAGTACTCCCAATGTATCTCCAAAGCCGGGCCACTACCCGCACATTGCGTTGGTTAATTGTGATGAGCAACTATTACTAGTTCATTTGAAGTACAAAGAAATAAAGGATGTATACAAGATAGACTTCTCAACAATGAGTTATGTCAAACTTAAAACTTTGGGAGACAATGCATTATTTTATTCTTGCGACAAGAGTTGTTATGCTCTGAGCAATCCGAACAAGTGGGGATATGAGAGCAACTCTGTTTATGTCTGTTATCCTTCATCTGTAGAAGTTGGTGTGTATTCAGAGGATAATAAAAAATGCACTACGCTTCTAACTTCTCAAGAAAGGCGTTCCTACATGCGCGATTGGTGTTTTAGACATGTACAATATGAGATAGATTATTCTCTAGTTGAGTAATGTTACATGTGGTCTTTATTATGTTTTCAATTATTTCCTTTTTGTTTGTCAATGATTTCAAAACTTGCAATGGTTTGGACTTTGTAGTTTCAATTTCAATATTAGACGAGTATTGAGGTAAAAGAAAGAATTGAATACATTGACTAGTATTGAGAATAATTCAGATGTGGGCATTAATAGTTTGTTTATGTTTTCATTTTCACTGATTCAATACGAATACAAAACATAAATCGACCTTTTACAGTGGGGCACTGTTACAAAACAAAGGTCTAAAAGGTAACAAGAGTACATTAAGGCAATGTAAAACTAATGATAATAATAAAAACAAATGTTGTGAATGTGGAATTCCATTCTTAATGTTGACTTGTCTGCTTTCATCATTTCTTCAGGCAACAATAATCAACTCATGAATTAGTCACAACATAACATATTGTTTAAAATTCATCAACAAGATCTGGGAACAAGTCAGATAAATCAAAAATAAATGTTGGATTCGCCAATTTCAGTGCAATGCTGTTGTGTACGAATTTTGTCGTGACCTTCAAAATCAAATCCACTCAACTTTGACTTTCTGATTCCACCTCTCAAATAGTTTCTATACTTCTGCAAAACAACATTGTAATATCGTGTTCATGATGATAATACTCGATAAAATTCAATTTCAAATCACACAAAACACTAACCTATTATTAACAAACATTGAAAAACAACAAAATTGTGAAAAACACAGCTCCATAGAGTATCATCAAATTTTGAAAAAACAATGAAATTAAAATTAAAACAAACCTGTAAATGGCTAGCTACATGCCCTGATGTCAAACCAGGAAAGTTCATCCGTTTCAGAATTTCTTTCGGCACTGCATCTGAAAAATAACGAAGAGAAACATGCACATAAGTCGATTATCATTATTAAATTTTTGAAAAACACAAACAAACAGCAAAGAAAGAAAAAGAATGTGGAAAGATTCGTACTATTAACCCCGAGTTGATTCACAGCCGATAAGAATTGTTCGTTCAATTCAGGTGTCCATGACAAACGGGTTTTCTTTGCAAGAGGTGGTTTTGGTACATCAATATCTTCTCTTCCTCGCTTTTTATGGCCTTTAACCTCCAAGGTTTGAGGACTTTCGCTCAAAGCCTTCCGTAAAACATGTAGCTGACTTTCGCTCAAAGTGTTTCGTACAACATGCTGCCACATGGTCTTGAATTGATTCTCATCCAATGGCTTGGACCAGTATGTGCAAGCCCCTTCGGCAATAGAATTCATAATGGAAGACGGCGTGTGATCAAGAGACATCACTACAAACAAAAAAATATTCTTTCTTAAGTACATGTATATGAATGAATTAATGTAAATAATAAGTTTTAGTGTAAAGTTAAAGAAAGAAATACTTACTGATGACAGGAAGTTTGAAAAGTGAAAATTTTAAAAATATTCGTAACTGACAGAAGAGAAGCACTGCGATGCCGTGCAAGGACAAAAGCGTACCTTAGGGGAGTATAAAAGAAACATGGGAGGTCGGAAGAGAAATTTTCATATTGCACTGATAGTGCCATTTGTCTATCAGTTATCATTACAATTCTACAAAATCAAAAAGATAGTAGCATGACCTTGAAAATGTGCTTATATTTAGGGACAAACTTTTTTTTAAAGGTGGTTATACTTAAGAACGGAGAGAGTATAACATATAATTTTTTTAAATATACACATAAATATTATTTTAATTAAATGATCTAGGACATTATATAATACGAAGGATAAAATTTCATTTCCAAATATTCTTCGAAATTTTTTTCCCTCATTCTCCACAAAATAAATTTCATCATCAAATCTCCAAACATAATAATTTCCACAGATATATCCGTTTATTGATTAATATCTCTATTCCTCACTAACTCTCATAAGGAGGAGTTGGGATTGTCTCCCGTGGAAATGTCACTGGAGGGTCTCCAGTGGTGTTATCCACCATCCAACTATTTATTGCAAGAGCTACAGTGTTTTCCAAAAATAAAATGGATGGCTATAATTGGACTGCAGGTAAATTTAATGGGAAAAGATCTTCTCTCCATAAGGAGAAAGAAATGAGGCTCTTGTAGAGAGAGAGAGAGCATACAAACTAAAGCAACATTTAAATTTATTTATTTTTGGTAAGAAAGAAACATTTAATTGATGAAATATTAAAGAAAAGGGAGGAGTGAATAAAGTATTTTGTCTTTTATGTGCCAAAAATAAGTATTTTGTCTTTTCTTATTGTTAATACCTGATGAAAGGAAAGTATAAAGTAAAATAAGAGAAGCAAAATTGGTCTTTTTGAAAGTAAGCTACGGGTAGTGGTTGGTTGGTTGAAGAGCAAAATGGGAAAACACAACTTGTCCTCTCTTTCAATTATTGCCATTGTACATTAACAAAATCAAATTGATGTGTTCTATGTAATTTCTTTTAGGCATATGCTAAATAGTATTTCCAGAATACTTTTTAACTTTTTAAATAGTAAAATTTTATAAAAAAATTATAAATATATATGAAATTAACATGTTGAGAATAAAATATTCAACTTTTTTAAATAATTTACAGTTTAACAAGACATTATATTTTTCTATACTGAAAAGAATATTCGAAATAAACTAAAATTAGTCTCTTTTAGGAAAACTTGCAACTGCCAAGAACAATTTATGGGAAAGAAAAGTCAAAACTGACACTGGTCCAAATGGTAGTAGGAGGATCTAATTTTCTGCATTCTACATTTATGTTGCTGGCGTGCTCAGAACCATTAAATTTTATCAACATGTTCAAATTCAGTAATTTTAAATATATAATATAAAAGTTAAATCTATCATTTTTTAGACAGTTAGATGAAGATCAAACAACTCTAAACATATTAACTGCGTAAGTGTGTCTTCATACTCAAAGCAAGAAATCCATTTTCGTCATAAAGTGGATTTGGTTTCTCAATTACAAGTTGTATGTTAGATAACAACTTTTACCCACTCCTTAAAAAAAATGGTACAACTCTCTAAATTTATTAAGTGGGCGAGGAAAAACAATTTTAAATTTTTCTCTTATAATAATAAGGATTCAATAGTGTTTAGAGTGAATATTTAACGAGGTTAATAAAAATATTATATATTTTGACAATATAATTTCATTTATTAATTGATATTTTTTTAGATTGATGAAATGACAAACCATTGAAAACTCACATAGATAAAGTGAAATGATTGAGGTTCGAACTCCGACCATGACATCTAACACTAATAATTTCGGTATTTTTAATAGCTGAGCTAGAATTTTTGGACATTAACATTTATTTTAAAATAGAGGAAAAATAAAAACATGTAATCCTTTAATTCAAATTCCAATTGATCTTGAAATTCTATTTTATTATTTATTTATAATTATAATTATAATTGTATTATAAAAATAAAACCTAGTGCAACAAGGCAATAAGAAAATAGTTTTTTTTGGTAACTATGATATTGATACGAAGTTTCCACCGCTGTTAGCAATGACTAATCTTTATCGGGGAATTTTTGGGACATACAAGGTGGGTTCTTCTCTCCCAACTAAATTTTCTCTATGCATATAGTTAGACATCTGACAACATGCTTTAGAGAACCAAATCCTTTATCACTTAGACTAATTAATTGTTGTTGACAATAAAATAGTTTTGTGGTGGTGCAAAGTGCAATTAATAATAATGATGCATGGGGACAAACAAAAAAGAACAATCCTTCAACGTATTCAATTGAAACATCTAATCAAATCTAAAAACAAATTCATCAATTAGGAAAAACCAAAACAACGTGATAATGAAAAAATAACACACAAAATCTCAAACGCAATCCTTGTTATCTGACAAGAAAACTTTGATACAGTAGAGTTGATATCCCACGTTTTTCCCACCTACTTCCACCTCAAAATCAAATTGCTGTTTTTTTTTGTTATTCGTCATCAATTTGTGTGCCAGACAGACCAGTCACCTAAATGAGTAACTCATTTAAGACATTCAACAAACAATTCCCTCTTTTTACTTTCCATCATCATCATAAACTCTCTCTTCACCATTCTTCTTCTTTCACACTTAATTACTCTTACACCCCCAAAATCTCTTCCTCTCTATTTCATTTATCATCACCACACTCATGTATGTCCCTAATATCTTTATCTCTTATTTGTTTTGTTGCTCATAATGGTAATTTTGTTTTTTGATGGGATTGAACAACATGTGTGTGTGTCTATGTTCTGTTCTGTCTTTTTTTATTTATAGAAAAAAATGAATAAAAATTGGATTTTTTTTCTTGGGTTAGTGAATTTTGTTCAATTGTTTTAATGGGGTTATGAAAAATTTAATCTTGGTGTTGAATTTGATTTAATATGTTTTTGGGTTAGCTGCTATGTTTTGGAGTATATAGTCCTAAAAATGGTGTGGACGTGGTGCATGAAATTCTAAGGCTTATAAGAATATAATAGATTTTGAAAAAAAGTCATGCAAATTGGGAATTGTAGGTCATTCTAGTCTCTAGTAAGTTAGTGAGTATTTCAAATTAGTCCATAAAAATTGAATACTTAACATCAAATTGGTTCATAAAATTTTTAGTTATGATTGTTTTGTATGGATTAAGATGACAGATAGTTTGCAATTTTTGGGATTTTTTTTTTGTGTGTGTGTGTGTGATTTCTCTTATTTTTGGGACTAGCTTAACAATTCTATGCAATTTCAGAAACTGAACTTGGATTTACTTAGAGGGTGTCTTTCTCCTAAGGGTAGATGAGAATTCTCATTTAGAATCTGCTTATCCTTAGCAGATTTAGGGTTCAAAACTTACTTGAACTCCCAATGCATTGCTTATCATGCAAATCTGAGTTGTTTGGAACAATTATTTGTATATGTAACATCAATAATTAGTGTTCGAGCTATTGTTTTGTGCACCTTAAGCTCAACTTTCGACATTTCACAGCCTAGGAAGATTACGAGGGTAAAAAGATCACTTGGTTAAATGGACTAAATAAATTTCCCTTAAAATGCTGTAGTAGTGTTAAACACTCAGTTATCACAACTTAATGAAATACACTCTTTGTTAGGGATGAGGTTTACTATATTGAGTTGTTATTCTGATGATTATGAAAGTTATTGTGCTGGAAAGTCTAGAAGGGCCATCTTGGTTTTGAGCAGTTATCAGTTTATTGCTCTTGAGAAAAATACCAAATAAATACCCTTCTTGTTCCGTCTGTATAGTATCAAATAATAAGTCTATTTGTAAGGTTATTTGATTGTTTCTTCCTTTTATACAGCATCTCAACCTACTACATTTATGGAGGTCTTCAAAGCAGTTTCTAAGCAAGAACTTGCAGCTCATGGCAGTGTTGCTATCAGAGCTGATCAGAAGAGTTATACTTACAAGCAGCTTATCTCGTCGGTGCATAAGATATCTAATCTCTTGTGTGGAAATGATGTGAAGGTAGTGAGTTACACTTTGGATTTCCTTTACTATTCTCTTTGCGAGATAAAATTATGCATTCTATTTGTCAGCATTTACCAATATGATATATAGAAAAAACTTATGACATGTCCATAAGTTGTTTTAAGCTTATTTTCACAAATCTCTCTAGGATAGCTTATAGCTTAAATGAAAATTTGACTTTATCTTTTATTCTAGAAATAGCTTATACATCATATATGATAAGCGCTTATGCTAAAAACATTTATGCTATTTTCCAGGGAAATCTTGGTGGAGCTCGAATAGGGATTGTAGCCAAACCGTCTGCTGAATTTGTTGCTGGAGTACTTGCGACTTGGTTTAGTGGAGGTGTTGCTGTTCCACTTGCACTCAGCTATCCAGAAGTAGAGCTCCTCTATGTGATGAATAATTCGGTATGCTTTGGAAACTCGTTAATATTAAAAATTCAGGACTCAATCAATTTTCCATTGACATGACCTTTAATTTTGCATTTTGGATTGAATCTTAATAGAAGTTTGATTATAATAATTTGGTTATAGGATGTGTCTGCCATACTGAGCACCGAAGATCATAGTGAATTAATGCAAAGCATTGCCAGTAAAACCTCTTCTCATTTTTTTCCTATTCCACCTGTTCCTTACAAGTCCTCAGAGAAGAGCAAAGATTCACAAAATGGTGAAAGTGATGCAGACAGAATTTTCCTTGAAAATATTGAACGATCAAGTAAGAATATTATCGCATTTTCAGCTTTTAAAAATGGATAAAGTAGAATATCTTAGTAGAAATTTTCTGAATGTTTTTTCTCATCTTTTGTTTTTCATATCCTTTGGCTTAGGTGAAGATCCGGCACTGATTTTATATACTAGCGGGACAACAGGTAAACCTAAGGGAGTTGTTCATACACACAGAAGCATCATTTCTCAGGTATACTCTATGTCTATGATTATCTAGTTAATTTCAATCATAATGCACTTTAATACTTGTTTGACTTATTCTCATAATCACACAGAAACAATTTGTCTTGATTTTAGGTCCAAACCTTGACGAAAGCATGGGGATACACATCTGCGGATCAGTTTTTGCATTGTCTACCACTACATCATATCCATGAAACTTTTCTTTTGTATGCATTAATCATTATTCGATACTTTCGTAATTAGAAAAAACATATCATATTTAGTATATTTTCTGAAGATGTGATTTGAGATATCTTTGTGATGTCAATCCTTAACATATATGAAGTACATGTCCATGGGCTTTTCAATGGTTTACTGGCCCCTCTCTACACAGGTTCCACGGTAATTTACCTTTTTCACTTCTTACAAAGAAAATACATTTAGAAAATAAAATGTTAATTATGTATAAGTGGTCTCAAGAATCCATTCTGATTATATAACTTTTTGTTGCTAAGACTCTAATTTTCTTGTTGAAGGTTGAGTTTTTGCCGAAATTCAGTGTCAGTGGAATTTGGAAGAGATGGCGCGAGTCATATCCATCTGAAGGATCTAAGTCTGAGGATGCTATAACCGTATTCACTGGAGTAAGTATGATTACTATCAAATTATCGGCATTGAAAAAATCTATGATGTGGTTCATTCTCACGACACCTTGGTTTGCGTATATAATCTAAGCCGAGCTGAATATGAATTATCTTTGCTGATATTAATCATACAAAGGCGGAATTTATCGGAAAACATGTGCATACTATTTACAATCAATTGTAGTTGCTATGATTGGAAAACATGTCTTGGGTGACAACATCATTTTGATTAAAATAATTTTGTAAATGAAGGTTCCAACTATGTACACCCGATTAATACAAGGTTATCATGCCATGGATTCTGAGCTGCAAGCCACATCAGCATCTGGCGCAAGGAACTTGCGTCTAATGGTAAGTGACTGTTACATGCACCTAACATTTTTATCTCTTGAAAGAAGATAAATGGATATCTTTTCAAATTTGAAAAGATGAAGATTATTGTTGCTTTCTTTCTTTTTTTTTATTTGACTTGATCAGTGTGTGGCATAGTGTCCGTTTGGATTGACTTGTTGAAACAACTTATGACATGTCTATAAGCTGTTTTCAGCTTATTACCATAAGCTCACTAGGATAGTTTATGAAAACAACTTATAGCTTGTATGAAAATAGTTTTAACTTATATGATACACGCTTATGAAAACAACTTATCTTTTGTTATAGAAATAATTTATACATAAGCACTTATATGATACACGTTTATGCCATAAATGCTTAATTAAGTTGTTTCTCCAAACAGGGCCTTAGTGGTATGGTGATTTACCATGGATGATTCACTGCAATTTATTTATGTTATGTGTGATGACTACCATTCTCAATCTAAAAAGTATGACATATTATCATTCTGTTATTCAGATGTGTGGATCCTCTGCACTTCCTCAACCTGTTATGCAAGAATGGGAATCCATCACTGGACATCGCTTATTGGAGCGATATGGCATGACTGAAGTAAGTAAACTTATACTAAGTTCTTCAACTTATTAGCAAATAATTTTATCTTAAGTTCTTTGACTTGTAGAGAATCATATACACAATTCTAATTAGTTTGTAATGATTTGTTAGATGAACCTTACATTATTGTATCAATGTTTCTAGTTTGTCATGGCAATATCAAATCCATTGAAAGGTGAACGTAAAGCAGGCACTGTTGGCAAACCATTTCCTGGTGTTCAGGTTAGTTGAGCTTGCACTTTTCAATTTGTTGCTAACCATAGAAAATGGATTTTTTGATCTCTTATTCCACTATTGTGCAATCTGGATTTTTTGCTAACCATTGAAAATACATGTGAAATATGGATTTTTTTTTATGCATGGCAGGTCAAGATTCTTGCAGATGAGGAGCATGAGAGTGAAGGATCTGGAACTGGTGAGCTTTGCGTTAAAAGCCCTTCACTGTTTAAAGAATATTGGAAACTTCCCGAGGTACTTTCAGAATGTTAATGTCTTGCATTTATTGATTCTCAAATCATCATTTAGTTATAATTATTACCTGTTCTTTTGATTATTTTTTTTAGTACTGTAAGCAATTCCTCTTACTGATGCTATGGTGCATGTGTGTTACAATCATAATATTGCACATCTTGTTAGTTACTTGAGGAACAAAATTGTTCTAAGGATAGAAATACTATATCAATTTCAGTTACCTCTCTAAGAAATTTTGCATTTTTTCCACTTAGGTAACGAAGGAATCATTTACAGATGATGGATTCTTTAAGACCGGAGATGCAGTCACTACAGATAAAGATGGATATTTCATCATTCTAGGACGTAAGGAAATTTACATTTCTCTAAGAATATGATGGATCTTTCCATTTTTTCAAAATAAATTTTCCAACAAAAGTGAAAACCATGCTCGAGGTGTTATCAGAAACTTGTCAAAGAAACAACCTAAATTGCTAATAACTAGGACATGTAGTTTTGCCTAAATCTTTTTACAATCTTATCGGCAACAGAGTAGTAGAAGTTAGATTGTGATGGAAGTAAGACCTATTGTGTACATTTTTCTACTTTTTATCAGGTAATAACGCAGATATAATCAAGAACGGTGGCTACAAGCTGTCTGCATTAGAAATTGAATCAGTAATAGTAGAGGTAAATGGCTATCATTTTATCATCCTATGGTTGTTAGTTGTTAACAATTCCTTACATAGTTGTATGGTTTATGATTATGATATGATATTCACAATCAAAACCTTTTTGCAGCATCCAACTGTCTCAGAATGTTGTGTTTTGGGTTTACCGGACAAAGACTACGGAGAAATTGTTTGTGCAATTGTCGTGCCAGCGACAAAGCAGGATAAAGAGTCAAAGTCTGCTCTAAGCCTTGAAGAAGTATCCACTTGGGCAAAAAGTAAACTTGCACCTTACAAGGTATGATGGCATGACCATTGTTTGTACGTTTTATATATATGTAGAGCGTATCGAGTGAGAGCATGAGGAGCAATAAGATCGTACGTTCAATATAAAATCTTATCATGCTCTCTCCTGATACGCTCCATAGTTATAAGAGTTTTAAAAGTAAATTTCTTCTAATAATTTGTTTATATCTTTGTCAGATACCATCTCGACTAATCGTGTGGGAGTCACTCCCTCGCAATGCAATGGGAAAGGTAAGTTACTTTGCTTGCATGACAACTTAAACACTTATCGTTTTCCTTTTTCATTTCATCGCAAAATATTCTTTAAAATTTAATTTAATTCTTCACCGTTTGAAATTTCAGCTAAATAAAAAAGAGCTTAAGAAGCTGGTGGTTCCAGAACAGTAAAAAGACCATTTTATCATTATTTACTGGCCAAAAGTCAATTTTTTGAAACCAGTTTTAAGATGGTGAAAATCTTTAATATCATTGTAGTAATTATTATTATTATTTATATAAAAGAGAAGCCTTTATTCTGGCTTTTCTCAAATACAATAAGTTTAACCTTACCTTTAGGAGGGAATTTTTTTTCTTACAAAATGTAGCATTTTAAAATTCATGAGGATGATTTAATGTAACTTTGTCTATCTAGACATAATATTAGTAAATCTATATAGTATTGTTGTCATCTATTCACTTTTTTTTTTTTGTAACATCTGTTGCTTGGAAAAATTTCATTACCTGCTTAATGCAAAATTCTTTGGTACTATGTAACTTTGTTAAAGATTTTTTTAATTACACTACTTGCCATCATGAATAAAACAATTTAAATGTGAACTTTTGCATCATTAATATATAGTATTTCTTTGGAGGGTCAAGTTTAATGAGTGAATAAGAATACATAGATAATACTCGATACTAAAAATTATTTAATCCTCACATATCAGATGAATATTATGTGTTGCTTTGAAATATTCTATGACACTTCACACATAAATGTTCGTTTTCAAATAATCCAGTTTTGAAATGCTATTGCTAATATCATCATAGTCAGGATATAAAGTTTCTTTGTGCAGTTCAGCATTTCACCTGATCCTGTCATATACACAAATTTAGTTGATTCAATGACACATAATAATATATAAAGTGACATTTTCATAATTTAAATTCGATTCAATGACACTAATATAAATTGATTCAATAAGAGTAAATGTTTAGACAAAATTAAATTTCTTTGATTGATACTAATCAAAAGTTTTTTTGAATGTGTAATTACTGAAATGTTTATAAGTTTTATAATGTGGTATAACAGGCATAGTTTGAGTTTTAAGATCAAAGGGTAGAATTTAAGACCCTTCATATTTTATGAAAAAATTAGGGAGTCGAGCAAATTTATCTGAGATTTTGAATGAAGTACTTACCAGTTCCAGAGGAGCCAGGCCCTGAATTTGGAGTTACAGGTGGAGATGCAGCTGTGGTGTGAAGAACCCAATATGAAAAATTTGAAAAAATTAATTACACTACTTTGTCATCATGAATAAAATAATTTAAATGTAAACTTTTGCATCATTAATCATTATCATTAATGTATAGTATTTCTTTAGAGGGTAAAGTTTCATTAACAACAGTTTGAAAGGATGTCTATTGTCCAACATGTGTATGTTACGATACATGTAGTTACATTTAATTATACTATTATATTAAATTATTATCGGTGTTAACGTGTCAGGATCAGTTTTGTTTATGGTGTCTATGTTTTTATCAATGATTCATAGCACATGAGTGAAAAAGAATACATAGATAAAAAGTCACAACCACATAAAGTCATAAACAATGACATTGTTTTATAAAACTTGTCATCTCATATACTTTATGATAATATATTATTAGCATATATATAAATATCACAATTCTCAGCTGAGCAGAAAACTATATATTAAAATGAAAGAGGATACTTATTTGGAAAAGTGAAAAATAAAAATTGAAATTAACTGTAATAAAATTCCAACTGATATATATTGATAAATATTAATTATGTGTTCCTTTGAAATAATGAACTACACTTGACACATCAATGTTCCCTTTCAAATCCAGTTTTGAAATGTTATTGCTAATATCATCATAGTCAGCATATAAAGTTTCTTTGTGCAGTTCAGCATTTCACCTGACCCTGTCATATACACAAATTTATTTGATTCAACGATAAGCAGAAGCACATAAATTAAATGACATCGGCATAATTCTCAAACTCTTACCACTGAGCTCACACTATACACAAATTTTTTTCAAAAGTATGTTTAGACAAAATATGTGGTATAATAGATATAGTTTGAGATTTAAGAACCAAGGGTAGAATTTAAGACATTTCATGAAGAGATCAGTACTTACCATTTCCAGAATTTGGAGTTGCAGGTGGTGGAGGAGATGCAGCTGCTTCTGGTGTGAACCCAAAATCTAAACCATTACAGTCTCCTCCTATGCCACCTACTCAAAAGTTCAACATTACTATAATCATAATGTGAATATATACCAAAGTTTTAGGCTTAATATAATAAGACAATGTTAGTGCATGTTAGGATCGATTCAAGACGAGGTTGGTGACATTACAGTGACACCGTGATTTTGTTGAAATTGTGATGTGTTTTTTCTGGTCAAAATTGTATAGTCATTTATCGTGATTCTGTCAATCTTACCGACAATCCATACATACAGTAAACATCCGAGTGAACAAGTGATAAAAAGGGTAATGAATTAAGAATAAACAACTTACATTTTTTCAAGCAAAACATCTTAGGATCATTACCAACATTGGCTGCACCTTCATTGCATTGACATTTAAAGTCAATGCCATTTTTTACACATGTTCCATCTCCACACAAATTGAACAAACAAGCTGCATGTGTATATATATAAAACAATGAAATTAGCTAATTACTTAATTTCTTCAACATTTTATTTTGCATAACATTAATTATACAATACAAAGCTATTTGATGCTACCAAGTTTGATTTCTTGTAGTGTCAAAAAAATTTGGCCGCCAAGGACTGTCATGCACTGCAATAGTGATTAGTCCTTGGTTACAAATTTTGTACATTCAATTTTCCATTTTTTTTTTTATAATTAAAAAACTATAGGGAACATTTTATAATGTGATGTGTGCATTTATTTGTTGTAAAATTAAGGAAAATTATTATGGTGATGAGCTTACGGTCTGGCTGATTTGGAGGTTGGGTTGGTAGGGTTGGCAGTATTCCATTACCACACTCCAAATTAAGAGTACCTGCACATCTCAATATATATTCATAATTCATCTGTCAAAAGATTAAACATATATATTATCCAAAATTCTAATAATTTAGATATATACAACTTTTTTTTTTCCTTTCTAATTTACCATCAAAATAAAAATAATATTATGTACATGATTCTCAACTATTATAAATTCTAATAATTAATAAAGATAATTTTATAAAAAAAAAATATTTGTAAAGAATTTAGCGGCGGAATTTACATACTCTACTATTTGAGATTAATTGCTATGCAATGATGGTGTAAAATATTTTTACACATGCATTCAATCAAACACATCACGGTGCCACTTTAATAGGTTTATTCCTAAAATATCTCAACAAATGATTACATGTCATGATTTTATTGGATGCATATGCAAAAAGGTGCACACAAATTAAATCTTTACTTACTATTTAAGCTATCCTACTGGACTAATTTTATGAATATTTTAAACTCATACTTTAAGCTATCCATATTCTGCCGAATGCAAGTTAGATCCTATATTTGCATGATGGTGCAAAACAAACAGGAATATTCAAAAACAAAAAGCATGGTGAAAAACACAACATTTTATAACTTTATTAAAAATGAAACTATAGGCCGGCAAAAACTATTGAAATATGTTTGATTTCCTTTCCTTTTGTTTTATTTTGCAATTATAACATCTTTTTATTTTTTTTTGCTTCAAAAAAAAAACATCTTTTTATTTTAGTCCCGATAATTTTTTTGTTTAGACTCGGTCCTATAAATTCAAAACCTGTTGTTTTTAGTCTCTAACGTTAGCTTATTGAACTATGTGGCACCACACAACATGATTATATTGAATCACGTATGATATTAAGATTAAAAATAATATAATGTTTGATGGAGATTGAACTTTAAATATCAAAATTTAAAATGACTAAAAATAAAAAACACTATAATTATTAAGACTAAAATCATATTAAACCTATGTTAAATTAGAAATCTATGTATATTTGAAGCTACTTACACAATATGTTAAATCACTATTAACTTTTTTATAGAGTATTTAGTCAAATAAGAAATTACAGAAAACTAGTGAGCATATAATTGGTAACAATGTAAAAAATGTTTAGATTGTTACTCTCAAAACAAATTTCATCAATAGAGAAAATGGATATGAAAAATTACTCACAATTAGGAAGAACACAAGTGGGGAATTCAAAGGAACCAACTTTTAATTTCTTCCAACCAGAGTCACAATCACATGAAAAATTGAATAATCCTGGTTGTTGGTGGCATGTTCCTTTTCCACAGTATACTATACTGCATATGTTAATAAGATCATCAACAATATCATCTGCAAAAATACACCACCATGATATAACACATGAGAAATTATGTTAGGAAATTCAAAATTTGTTGTCAATATACTATTACTAACATGTCATTTTTTTGTGTATTTTTGAAACGTTTAAAGATATAGTAAAATTTAGAAAAGAGATAGAGATAAGCACACCTCTATAAATATTATGTATCAACTACAAAAATTACTAATAGAAAAGTTAAATGATTGATGAAAATTTATAGAAAAAAAAATTAAAATTTAATTTTGGCATTGATCTGTTTGTTATTTTCTATCGTTAAAAAATAAGACTTTTAAAAGTTTTCGTACATACAACTATTAAAATATGAGAATCTAAAAAGAAAAAGAAAATTCCAAGTTATATTTTTTAAATTTTTTAAAAAATAATCTCTAAATTATTGAATGTCAACTTTTTATTTATATTCCGTAATAGAGAAGCCCATAATTGCGACAAAGTTTTATCAACAATTCAAATTTTTATGTAAAAGTGAATATGAATCAAAACCAATAAAATTCCAAGTTATATTCTTCATATATTAATATTGATACCCGATTATGTGCGTCGCATAGAACTTAATGGTAGAAAATTAGGCATACCAAAGATTAATCATACCTTGCTTTGTATTGGACATTATTTGTGTAGAAGTAGCTGAAACATTGTAGCAAGTGATGAGATAGAGGAAATAAAATGATACAAGAATGAAACTTCTCCATTTGAACATTCCCATTTGAATGGAAGAATTAGAGAGAAATAATTATAGCTTGAAGGAGTAATTTAATTTATAAGCTAATACTTCATATTTATAGCCTACCTTATATGTTGAGATTCTTGAGTTTACAAATTCCATTACCGTTTCCATTTTTTTTTTATTTTTTCTTAAAATAGTTAACTATAAGAAGTGTGATGAGTCCTATGCAATATTAAGAGTTTATTAAGATTAAGAAATAGGAAGTTGAGAGGGATAGGTTCAAATGTCCTATACTAATTACAAGACTAATTTTGTACTCAAATGAGATTGTACGTGGTTAATTATGCAAAATCACAACCATATAATTTGGCACTGCACAAATACACAATAATATTTTTCTATACAAAAGAAAGCCAAAATGCCTTTACCAAAAACAAAAAAAAACCCAAAATGATCAATATTTAATACTATTCAAACAGTTATCGAGTTTTCTTTTTTTAAGAAAACAAGGTTAGTGAGTTTGATAAAATTACAATGACACTATTATTTTGTTATGTTAAAGATTCAAAATGTAGTTTTTGCTAATAATATTATAACACACCGTGATTCCAACAAATTCGCTGTGATTACTAACATACACTTGGGGGTCTAGTGAAAGAAAAGACAAACCTTGATTTGTTGAAGTGACAAAAAATGATATAATTATGGCAATATTATATTGAAATTTCTCATTAAAACTAGACTACTCACATCACATTCTAAGCACAAAATCAAAATTTGAAGGGTTTAATATTTGTGTAATAACTCTGATTTACTGACTGCAGTGACTCTCTTTTTTTTTAATACACTTAGTCCATGTTCATTTTTTGGTTATTCAATCAAATTTTTATGATTTGTCCCTAAGATATATACCAAAGCTAGTGTTTATTATGTTTAGAGAGAAGTATCTCTCATTGCATGTTATGAGAGGATACAAACTTACCCTACTGTTGTGCCCTTACATTGGCAAGAAACCTTGTCATCTTTTTGAGATTTAACCTCTTAAGAATGTTTTCATGTCAAAGTAAGATTAGTAGGATTTGGATCCTTTCACCCCTACCATGTCAGCAATAGAATAAAGTTGCAAAAAACAACAGAAGTTGCATGGAGCCATCAACATTTACATGAGAACAAAGATTAGCCAAAGAGATAACTAATTTGGAAGTTCAAATATTAAGGTTTAGTGCATTAAGAGAGAATAACAGCTTTAAAATCATATTAAATTACATTACATTAATATTCAATGGCCACTGATACAAACTAACAACAGAAAATCCTCCAACACCGTAAAACACAACAATGAAACCCGTCGAAAAAACAAGTCAAATATCAACAAACAATACAAACAAACAACCCAACTGAGAATACAAAACCTAAGTGGTAGTATAAGAAAAAAGATACTACCATTGGTATTTCTTTTTTATGCTGATCCAAATTCATGAAACCATTTCTCATGGCGTTCAATATCGGACGGAGAAACACTTCGTTGGACCTTTACTAAAGCTTCTTCAAAATCACACATGGCAACAGGATCTTTTGAAATTTCATCCTTAGACATATTCTTGATTTCATCTCGAGTCTTTCCTGCTATCTTCCTCCTCATTCCGTTTAAGGAAGCATCACGGCAGACATTTGTCAAATCGTCTCCACTATAGCCATCAGTTCTGCGAGCCACTTCATCTATGTTGACATCAGCGGCCACCTGGTGCAAGACAAGTACCATCAGCTATAAATATAATAATAAAGTTTTATTGGTTTAGCATAAGTGAAATAATCAATAAACTGCACTTATGGTAAGTGACAAAGGGAGTATCTTGCTAAATGCTCAATGTCAATTTTTGTTTTGCTGGTAATGTAAATCCTCAAATCCTAATAAATAAAGCTTTAAACTTAGGGTAAGCTCAAAATCCTATATAAGCCAAGACAGTAATGAAAAACTACAACTTGCCTCAACGGTCTTCAAATTAATCCGGATCAATTCTTTACGACTCTCAAAATTTGGAAGAGGAATATATATTCTCTTTTCCAGCCTTCTCCTGCATTACATTAATTATGAAATTGGATCAGAAGGTGTAAATAAGTACTTTCAAAGGTATCTTAGACATTGATGACTAATCAAAAGTTTTTATCACTTGCAATATAAATAGTTTAGAAAAGAATACAGAAAACCAAATACAAACCTTAGTGCCTCATCTATGTCCCATGGGAAGTTAGTAGCTGCCAAGACCATTACTAGTTTTCGGCTACCATCTTCATTTGTTGCAGTGTTGCTTACACCATCGACCTGAACTAGAAGTTCAGACTTCACCCTTCGGGATGATTCGTGCTCTCCAGAAGCCCTTATGAAATTGAAGTGAATTTAATCAGATTGTGACATAAGTCCATAATCCATATACAGTACAAATGAAGAGTGATCCCAAGTCGCAACTAGTCAAGATAGATGAAAAATGATATATCTGTTACTTTTTGAGAGAAAACAACATACCCTCTAGCATTGCATAGCGAATCGATTTCATCAATGAAAATTGTACTTGGTGCATATGCTCTTGCAAGATCAAACAAACACCGCACCATTCGCTCACTCTCTCCACGCCATTTAGAAGCTAAAGTAGCAGAAGAAACATTAAAGAAAGTGGTCCCACATTCAGTAGCAACTGCCTTAGCAAGAAGTGTCTTTCCAGTTCCCGGAGGACCAAACATAAGGACACCTTTCCATGGTCTCCTAATTCCCTGAAAAAAATAAAAATAAATGAGCTCAACAGAGCAAATCTTAATATTTCCGTTGACATTTCATTCAGTACGATTCAAATGCATGTGCATGATAAGAGCTTGCTTAAAAGAACAGACTTATTGGCAATAATAATTTCATAAATGGCTCTTAGTTGCAAACTAAAAATATGCAAGATTTGTCCATCAAATAGCCAAACAAGGGTGAAGGTCTAAACTTTAAAATTAAAGATCATGAACTGATAACAATTACAGAGTCTCATAATTAAACCACAATTAACAGAACTCTAAACTTCAGCCACGCTTGGAGAAAATTCAGAGTGAGAAAAGTTACCTGGAAATATTCAGGCATCCATAAAGGAAGCACAACAGCTTCTTCTAAAAGCCTTTTTGCTTCAGTAAGTCCTGCAACATCATCCCATCTCACTCCGGGAGAGGTTTCTAACACATCCCTTTCAAGCATTTCGGCCAATTCAGGGTCAGGACCTTCATATTGTACCCTATTTGACTTCCCATCTTCAGCATCGCCATTCTACCAAAATAACATTAAAAATTATAAGCACATAAGTTTGATATTTTTCAAACTACCCAAACAGTAGTCTCAAAGATGCCATAAGCAAAGGATAAGCTTATATTCAAAGATGCTACAGTGTCAAAAATTCGGATACCAAAATTTCTCATAAGTCCCATAACTTTTATACAAAAAAAGTAAATTGAATAGAGTAAAAGAAAGAAAAATAAAAAAGAAATTTGCCTATTTGCCATGGATCTACCAATACAAAATGAACACTTGGAGAACTAGCTATGATGCTCATAAGACCATCTCCAATAAGAGTACCATAGAGAGTTTCATAGATTAATGATCCGTATCTTAATTTTTTTTATCATTGGAGTTCCATGACGTGACATAGAGGGTATCAAAGTTGATGATACCGGTACCTTATTTAAGGTACCGTATCATCAATTTAATATTACCTTTTTTGGTATATCGAATTAAATACAATTAATAAATTGTTAATAATGTATGATACCTAGAGTGGTATCACCATTGGAGCAAAACATGTATGAGTTGCATAAATACTATATGGTATTGTAGGAACCACTTTTTAGTGATGTATGATACCCAAAGTGGTATCACCATTGGAGATGCTCTAAGAACTTATCAAATTATGGTACTATAGGATCAAGCACATAATTAATATTTGGCCGAGTCCACAGAATAAATAATCCTTAGGAATAACTTTTTGGAACAACAAAATGTTATACAGAAAATGTAGTCCGACAGAATGCTTCATAGAAATTGAAACTTACAGTTGTGTCTGTCTTGCTAGACTTTCCAGAAACACCGCCTTTCTTTACGGGAGTTGATGTTCGGGCCCCTGAGTTAACCTTGCTTTTAACACCACCAGCCTTTGCACCACGGCCAGCTGCACTTGTCTTTGTTGTAGCACCTCGAGCCCATTTACTATCTTGTTGAGATATCCGATTGCCCACTTGACCACCCCTTGCGGGTCTTCTAGTATCTCTACTAGGCGGCCTCCACACATCGGGATCGTCAAAGGAAGAACCAGATGAAGTAGGATACTCATCTGATGGCTGAAAAACAAATGAAGATTTAGTAGAAATTGGAGGTGACGGAGGACGTCTTCCAATAGGGTTATCTTTAAATGCCCTTTTATCTGCATCTAGTTGTTTAACAACTTCAGTTTCCTCAGAAAGAGCTTTCTTAACATTCATCCATTTCGCACGAATTAAAGGGTCATCAACACTGTTTAGATGCCTGAAATCACACAAGATTCAAACTTCTTTAATTAACTATAACACAAATCTAGGGTAAAATTAACCAAACCAACTAACTACAACAACAACACAACACTTAAAAATTTAAAACTTAGGTGCATTTCCTTAAGTACTTTTAGTATGATTCTTAACTTAACCACCACAATATCTTCAAATCTATAATTTCCTCAAAATTCACTATAACCAAAAAAGTGTATTTTAAGTTAAGACAAAAGCATCTAAAAAATGCACCTAAGTTTTTTTGTCCTACTTAAAACTCCAATTAATCCATATCAAGAAATGTTATGTTACCAATTATAATCAACGAGCCAAAGATCCATCACATCCAAATCCACTTAAAACTTCAACTATTGTCATAATTCAACACAAAAAGAACTCTTAACATCTAATTCATGAATCACACCAACTTTGAATCATTTCCCTTCTTTCAAGTTTCAATGTATATTTAGCATAACAAATAAACAACATCAAAAAAAGAATAAAAAGGGTAATGTCAAAATTCAAAAACAATTTAGACCCATGAACAATAACGAAATAAAAAGATGAACTTTACAATGAAAATGGGAAACACATATCAAAATAATAAATGGGTAGTGTCAAAATTCAAAACAAATTGAAACCCATGAAAGATAATGAAATAAAAGAATAAACTTTACTATAAAATTGTAGAAAGAGAAAGAGAGAGTAGTAACCTGTTGATTTGTGCAACAGCACCATCAAAGAAGATGATAGAAGTATCATAGAGACCTTCAAGAGCATAATCTCTAGCTAACTTCACATGATCTTGCAACCCTGACAGTGAACTACCACCACCACCACCGGCCATTCTCTTCTCTCTCTGTTTCTCTCCGTTCACCGAACTGGGTTGTTGTTCTGAGTGAGATGTGTTTGGTTGGTTGGTTTGGTTTTGATGGGCTTTTTCTGGTTTTGAAATTGAAGAATCCAGTGGGCCCATGGGCTTTTTTCTGATTTTGAATTTCAAAACTACCAAACTCACCCGTTTTTGCTTTTGCCCCTAACTAACGTTTCATTTTTTCTTTTGCTTTTTTAAAATTGACTTGACTAAAGTTTTGATCCTTTATTTTGCTTCATTTACTATTGGATTTAACTATAGTACTCAATAACGGTTAGATAAAAAATAAGATATGTTTTTTTACTTGACTAAAATTATGGAGTTTCTCGTATTTAAACATGCGGACAGCAACATTAAAACTCTTACGAATAATTTATAGTTCGTTAAAGTCCCACAAAATTTAAGAGATTGGGCTTTACAATTATGCATAAAAGATAACCAATTTAAACCAAAGAAGACATAATTGTAGTGATTTGTGATTGATTGTATAAAAAGTTTTACACTATTATTCATCGAAATTATTTTCTTCACAATTTTGTTTGTAATTTTTAAAATGTCTTTCATTTTATTTATCTCTGCATGTGAAGATTACTTGTTATGATGTAACAAGCAATACTTAAAAATTGAAATAAATCGATTGATTCAGTCGGTTGAATTAAAATCTAGCCAGTTCACCCATTAATTTGATTATGGTTCTACCGGTGTCTGGTCAACTCGGTAATTCAATCAATTGAACTAAAAATTGTCCAATTCACTGATTAATTTTGATTATCGTTATATTGTTGTTTGGCTACTGCAGTTGATTTAAACTGTTTTTCTTTTTTTATTTAGCATCCTTCAAACATAGTTGAATGGATTGAACCAATTAAATCACGAATCATATGTATGTTTCGCTGGTTTAATCTCTGATTTGGTTTTTAAGATACTGGTAAAAAATGAAATGTTATGCCACAACTGGGTTGAAGAATAACGAGTTGTTGAGTGAAAATCAATCTAAACAACGTGTGCATCAAATTTAGCTATTTGTGTGATGTTCGATTATTAAGTGTAAATCTACTTAGACATTGTCATACACTCACACCATCAATTGAGTTGACACATAACAACTTATAATATCAAAATCCAGAGAAAATATCCCCTCAATTGGATATTTCACTCTGCAATGTTGATATCTATTTTTAAAACTCTATTTTTCAAATATTTTTTTTTAAAAAAAAATTGAACTTAATGGATAACAATTCACTGGGTGATAATGTTAATGGAGAGAATTCACTCTCCAAAATTCAGCTTTCAACTATATTTGTAGAGAAAAAAGTCAGACATTTCACAAATCAAATAATCTAAATCATAAATGAGTTCTAACTATGATGCATTCTTACAGGGAAAGCTAATCAGTGTGTAAATGTTTTAACCAATATAGGCCATTTTTTGGATCATAATATTGTGTATTTTGATTTGTATCCTAGCTAGAATAGACATATTTTTTTTGTTTAGTGATTAAACATATTCTGATAATTGATGTTATGAGAATTGCTGCTCCTAAATTAAAATCCAGTGTAATATATTCTTTATTATAATATTATGAAAATATATATAACCTCCTCCTTTTGATTTGAACTCAATGAGTGGGTGAATTTGGCTAATCATGCTATTTATTTGTGATCATTGTTGTTTCAACTACAATTGAGCATGCCATGTGCATATAATAATTGATGCAACATATAACGATGAGTTGACCCCTTCTTGATTAATCTAATCTACCAACATTTCTTTTTAAAATTAAAGAATTAGAGGTAAAATTTACTTACATTTTACGCGCAAGTATAAAGATTAATTTTTCCACTAATCAGAGGTCAAACTAAATAGTTATAAAAGACTCATATATCTACCATTTATGCTGCGTTGTTGGTAATCTACCAGCACTTTAACAGATGTCATGTGTACTACTGTAGCTTTGTTCTTGTGTTACATTGAAGAAATTGGTGAATTATTTTCATTAATAATACATAAAAGTCCGAAATTATTAAAGAACCCATTATTATTTTGGCTTAATGAGGTAGCACATGTAGGATTTTTCAGAATTTCAAATAGAGTATTGTCTTTCACAAAGTTACTTTCATCAATCTATTTGAGAAAATAATAAAGTGGGAACAAAAGTAAGCCTAAAAAACTTAGATATTTTGAATTCAAACAATTACAAACTCAAGCAGTAATATTTTGTCTAAATTATTTTTAAAGAAAACATTTTCACTGCTTTATAAAACTAACCAGACCAAAAATAAAGGGAAATCAATATAGTAACATTTTTCTAAAATCAATCAATTGTACACATAAATTTGAAGTAAAAAAACAACCAAAAAGGTTGAGATAGTGAGACATGATTGATAAAAGCACGACGACACATGAAGATGCTAAGAGTTTGCAAACGCCGCATTCAGCACGTATTCAACGCACATATAAACATAATGTAAATCGTGATAAGTCATTTTGATGGATTACTAGAAAAAGAGTCTAAGAACTCAGTTGAGAAGTTGTTACCATTGTGAAGGACTACTCTTGTTTGTTCATACTCCAATACCCTATTCATTGTGTCTCTGCGCTCGTGCGGACATACACCTTTTCTCTTTCTAAACCCTTAGGGCCCGTTTGGTGCGCAGGATAAGAGACATGATAGGATAACTGTATCATATTCTGTCTTAATTCAGTGTTTGGTGAACCAACATGATATGATAAGTTAATCCTGCAACTTATTCTATCCTGTCTCTCTAGTTAAAATTCTTATCCTGAGTTTAAGCTGGGTTACGGGCAGGATAGGATAAGAAAATAATTTACCCATTTATTTGATAAAATATATTTTAAAATAAAAAATGAAAATTAATAAAATATTAATAATAAAATAATTTGATAGTAAATTTTAAAACAAAATTAATTTTTAAATATATACACGATTTTCTCAGAAGGGTAATTTTGTAATTTACATAATTTTAAAAATCAAAATTATACTGTAATTACAATATTTTAAAGTAAAATAATTATTAAAAATTGCAAAATAGGGATATTAATTTAAATTTTATAACAAATTAAATATAATTCTCTTGCAATGGTAGTTTTATTATTTACATATAAAATATATGATATATTTATTTATCTTATCTAACATATATAATTAAGTTATTTATTTGATCATATTCATATAAAATTTAACATGTTTATTTGCTCATTATTTAATTTAAATTTATATGAAAATATATATTTGATTGCTTATTTAAATTTTTTATTTATAAAAATCAAAGTATTACAAAATAATTTTTTTAAATAATTATTTTACAATGTTAATTTTGTAATTAGAATATGATATATATATATATATATATATATATATATATATATATATATATATATATCTTATTATATTATTATGAGCGAGATATATATTAAAAACATTATACGATTGTTATCATGTTTGTTATCCTGTCTGCACCAAACATATAATAGGATAACTGTGGATAACTATTATATATCCTGCTTATATCATATTCTATCATTATCCTGTTTTATATCATATCCTGACACTATCATATCCTGCGCACCAAACGAGTCCTTAAGTTATGCGGAGTTCAGATGAGAGTTCAGATGAGAGGTAAGTAAAGTTCAGATGAGCCATAAACTAATAGAAATGAATTGATATGAAAAAAAGTTTATGATGCATTTATTATTATCTACTTTTTCATAATGAAAATTATTAAACCTTGCTAGTACCATCCAGCTTAACAAGGCTGAAAATAAATACTAACATTTATTCAAATGCATCACCAGCTGCAAATTTTCTCCACTGGCAAATGGATTTTTCTTTCTATAAATCTCTTTTGAGATGAACTATTTTGTTACTAGTCTTGTACCAAACCATGTGCAACCAATTCTTCCAAACCTTTCTTAAGCCTTTCTGCTGCTGCCCTACAATCATTTTCCGTCAAACCTCCAAACGAAATTCTAAGATTTCCGGAAGCACCACATGCACTTCCGGGGATAACAGCAATCCCATGCCTATTAGCCAGCCAGTGAACAACATCAAGATCATTGTAACCTTGTCCACTTGGAATCTTCACCCAAAGGTATATAGCTCCTTCACCTCCTTTAATTGAACCTTCTCCGAGATTGGAAAGGGCCTCCATGACAATTTGTCTGTTCTTCTCGAGAGTTTTTACTCGTTCGGTAACCCATTCAGGTCCAAGTTCTAAGGAGTAGAGTGCAAGGTGTTGTGAAAATATTGAAGCACAGATTGGAATGTTGTCTTGGACTTTGAGAAGTTGGGAAGCAAGACCTTCTACTTCAGAAGGGTATGCTATCTGCAATAATCAAATACTTAGTTCAGATTCGCGGTGCAAATGTTAGTATATTAAAGGACCATAGTGCAATTTTTCCTATCAATAATACCACAAATCTAACAGTGCATCACTACATGTTGAAGATTTCTATAGTTGTATAGCAATGGTTGATGAATTCAATGTTTCGTAAAAAAAAAATCAAGTGGATTTATAAAGTTCAGGGCATTGCTATAAGCCTATAATACTGATGAAAATCAAGATATGATAAGTATGAGTGTTTACTTACGTATCCAACACGCCATCCCATCATTCCATAAGCTTTTGAGAAAGAGAAAATATTCACAATATGATTTCCTTCCACACAAGTGTGTTTCAGATCATCGAACATAAAGTACCTGCATACATATAGGACAATAAGAGATCCTCAAATAGATGATCTACAAATGACGATGTGTGCTAAAAAAGCAAAGAATACAGTAAAGGTTGTTGCATATCCAACAACCTTGCAGAAGCAACAAACAAAAGATAACTAGAGAAGCCAATAATGTAAATATTCTAAGCCAAGTGAAGGAATTTCCATTAGGATGGTGAACACTTACTCATATGTATTGTCCACAACAAGCCAAGAGCCAGCTTTCTCGCAGAGATTTGCAATCCTCTGGCCAATTAAGAAAAAACACTTGGTTAGGAATTTCAAAAAAGATTCTTCAGAAAATTGATTTGTTTAGATCAATCAATATATTCATTCATTCGCAATACTATCTTACAAGGTCAAATACCGACGTGTTTTCACCACATAGGCGGATTCAAACAAAACCATAGAAAGAAAACTTGAATGGAAAATTCTTAGAAGAGATTGAGAGAGTGACCTTCAGAAGAGGCTCGGGAATGTAGGTTCCAGTTGGGTTGCCAGGATTTACAACAGTTACTAGCTTCGGCACAGGTTTACTTTCTGATAACACTTTTTCCAACCAGTCTGAAAATCAAGAAAATTCAGATAAATATTTAGACAAAGAAATCAGCAGATACACCATAGAAAAATCTCCTGCACACTTGAATGACTAATGTCTATCAGACATTAAATAGTCTTCTAAGGTGTCTTCTAATGGTAGAAAAGAAGTGCTAGTGATAGGATCATACAGTGTCTTACCTGCATCCGGATAAAGTGTTTCCGGGTTACCGGGACCAACTAGTATATTGGTAATGCCGGTCATCTGGAAGGACATGTATGCATTGAAGTAGTAAGGTGCAAACATAACCACAGAATCCCCCGCATCACACAAAGTAAGAACAAGATTCACGAACGCCTGTACTGCAGATGCTTAGAAATGAGTCGAATGAATGCTGAAATGTCTATATGCGTCACTTTTTTCAGAACTATGTTTTCTCCTTTTCAATTTATGATAAAAAATATTGAACAATAATAGTAGCAAGTTATATAATGGGGGATTGATCACCTGATTGGCACCTGCTGTAACCATTACCGAGGATTTGTGCAAATTATTTTCATTACGCAACTGCGTGATAAAAGCAAATGAGTTAATTGACGAATCACAAAGGTCAAGGACCACACTTCACTATAGGTTAAAGCGTTAGCAATTACCTTTTTCACTAACGCCTCTCTGAGTTCAGGAATACCTTCATCACTACCATAACGACTAATAGAAGGCTCATACACAAGTTCTTTCACCTTATCCAACGCTTGCTTTGGAGGTTGCCAATAAACCACCCCCTAAAGAAGAAAAAATTTCAACAAATCAATCAATCAAAATTGCATTTCAAACTGAACTAAGAAGGAGCAAATAACGCACAAAAAGTTAGTTAATTGATAACCATAGCATTATACAATGCAAGCCATACTAGACAATTACGAAAATAGTTCTCATTTTCGGACTTTATACATCTGTTTCTATTTTCTTATATGCCTTTTCAATTTGGGATATTTGATGGCAATCATTTCAATTAAGAAAACAACTTTTGATTTTTCTAAAATTTTCAAGTTTTTTGGATCTTTTTCGACATTTCTAAGGTCGACACCCCAAATACATCAATCCCATTTCTAGATATATCATTATACCCACTTGCACATAGATTCCATTCATAAAATGGATCCGAACGGGTCCTACATATTTTTGAAGTGTATGTCTGAATGAGCGGTGAGTTTGGCAAAATCACAGTGGAAGCTCCAATACAGTTTTTGCCAAAATCGCACTATTCACCGTGATTTAGTCCATCACACCGTAAATCCAAACATGCAAAAAATCCAAACAGCTAACCAAGCTTCTCTCAAAACTCAACACACACACACACAACAAGCAAGCTAGACTAATTTATAATACAAACATTGGAAAGCAGAAAACAAACACACATAACAAAATCAACAACAAATCTAAGTTAATTTATAAATTAAAACATTGGAAACCAGAAAACACACAAACACAACACAACCAAGAAGCTAGACTAATTTATAATTCAAACATTGGTAACACAAACACACACTCACAGCATAAACATGCAAGACTAATTTATTCAACATTGAAAACAAACAAACAAACACAAATTTATTATTACTATATATTAACAAAACAAGCATTGGAAAAAGAACAAAATTGAAAAACAAACCTGTGCCAAAGACACAGCATTCTTAGCTCCTCGTAGCAATTCCTGCATCTGGAAACACAAAAACACATCCTCAAATTCCAGATCATCAATCCAAATACTAATTGAAAAACATATAAAAATATTTTCTTGATTACCTTAACCATAATAGGCATCTCAGTTTCCACAGCCCTTCTAGCTAGATTTCCATAAGAACCCATCTCTCTCTTTTTCAAACAAAACACAAGAAACAAGTTCCAAATTTGTGATTTGAAGTGAAAAACCAAAATAAAAAATCACAATGAAGTAGTCTTGTTGAAGAAGAAAACGTCAACCTAACAAAAAGTATTCAACTTTGCAACAACACGCTTCACCAACCCATCCACCATTAAACTAAAGACAGTAGTACCAAATCCAATCCAAAAGGGAAAAAGACGAAACCCTTTTTAATGTTATTAATTTAGTAAAAACAGAAAATAAAATAAAATAAAATAAATTAAACTTTTTGGTAGTACTTTGGTTTCTCTTTCCTCTTTGCGTTTGTTTAACGCCAATAAATAATAAATTTTGTGTCTTTGAAAAATGGGTATTGAGTATTTTCCTTGTTTATGAAAAAAAAGTGTGAAAATGAGAAGAAGAAAAAAAAGTGATTGGGTTTTCACTGAAATCGGAGCTCCTAAGAAAGTGGGTTTATGTGAAATTTGTGTTTGTCATTGTCTTGGTTTTCAGTGTGTGAGTCTTTCTTTCTTGAGACAAAACGACACAGAGGACCACCACAAAACGATGATTCACTGCTCTTGTCTGTCTATCTGTCATGTCTTGAGTCAGTCACTCACTTTCTTATCCATGGCTTGGCTAGAGAAGACTCGTACATTTGGTTGTGAAAAGTGACAAGAGATAAATAGATCTGAGAAATAGAATAGATTATTGTATTGTTTTGTTTGGTATAAGAGAATAGAAATAGAGAAGAAAGAAATGTTGATTATTTTTCAAAATACAAGTATATCTCTAAATTAAAAAGGGGTTTAGGCACTAGTTGATGTAACAAAAGAGGTAATTTCATATATAGGAAACAACACTTTATATGTTTTTAATATTTTGACTACACAAATTTCAATGCACTTTTTGCTATATTTGTGTGCATTTTCCATTAAATAAATACTCATCAACTCTCTATTTTTAGAATAAACCTTCAATTTAGTTCCTGAATTATCAATCTTTCTCCAATTTGGTCCATAAACTATAAAAATATACTAAATAGTCCCGAAACTATCACTAGTACATCAATTTAGTCCCTCAACTTTTTTAAAAACATGAAAGAAAATGATAGTTCAAGGACCAAATTGATGGATTATTAATAGTTCAGGGACCGTTTAGTATATTTCTATAGTTTATGGACCAAATTGAAGAGAGGTTGTTAGTTCATGGACTAAATTGAAGGTTTATTCCTATTTTTATAAAATATTTATTTTTCGAAAATCAATGCACAAAATTGATATAAAGCAATAACACCATAAACAAAGGGCATAATTGAAATTAAAAAAAAAAAACACTCTCTCTTATCTTATAAAACTCTAGTTGGTACTGGCAAATGTCCATACTAGTGCTCCTTTGTGAGGATTTATTGGGGTTTGAGGTTTCCTCTATTTTTAGGTTTTATTTGTATTCTTTGTTTTCTTTTTCTTTTTTATTTCTTTTGTTTTTCTTTTTGTCCTTATTTTCCTTTTCTTTTATAGGGTATGGTCTAGCTCTCAAAATTTTGTCAAAACATGGAGGAAATTTAGTGGCTGAGGAAATGCAATTTACATAAAGTCGATCCAAACAATGAAATTTTCAAGTTATTCTTTCAAGGGTAGGAGAAAGAAGGTAGAATCATATTATTCGACAAGAGAAGAATGTCTCTATTAATTAATTTTCATAATTGTATCCAATGTCCTCTAAATTGTTACTTTTTTGGGTTATTATGGGGTTTTGACTTGTTTTATTGTTAGTTTATCTTATTTTTTAGGTTGAGTGATTGCTTTGTCCTCTAATTTTTCTAATTATAATTATTATTATTAAGGTGGTGAGATACTCATGATTGTTTGAGCTTGTGTATTATGAGGATTTTATAGTTCTTACAATTAGATTTAATTTTTCCACATATGTTTATCTTAAAAGGCTAAATTGCATTTGTGGCCCCCTAAATTTCAGAAAGTTGCAATTTTGGCCCCCTATATTTCAAAATAGTACTTTCAGCCCCCTATCTTTGCCCCCTTTTGCAAAAGGTCAATTTTGACTAAGTCAACGCTGATATGGCAAGTCACTTAAGTGGGTCAGCTGCCACATCAGTTTCTTTTTTTTTATCTTAAAATTTTAAAAAAAAATTATAAAAGAAAAGGATTGGAAGCTGCAACATAACATGAGAGTATATTTCAGTATTTTAAGCCTTATATGGTGATAAGTCTCATTTTAAAGCACAAACTGATAAGAAAATACCATGTTAAAGCACCTATGAGATTGATGAAAGAAATGTGTATATGGCCCTGGCTTATTTTCGTGCTTCAAACTTTTAGACCATATGTTTCATTGAGAGTTGAGAAGAATTAAAGCTCACATGAAGAAGATCAACAAAATATAACAATAACAGGACATTGATATAGAACAAATAAAACAAAACATAACAATAACAAGACATTGAAATTGAAGCATGATTTGAGAGAAGCACAAAACAACAACAACAACACAACACAATTTGAGAGAAGTACAAAATTGAAGATAAGCACGAAATTAAGATGATAAGCTTGAATTTAAGAGAATGAAATTGGGAGAACAACGATCCAGAGAAGGAGAAATTTAGAGATGAACCGAGGAGATGAAATTTGTAGATGAATCGAGGATATGAAATTGGGTGAATCGATTGAGAGAACAACTCAATTGAGAGATGATGAAATTTAGAGTTGTTGTTGCCACATCAGCGTTGACTTGGCCAAAATTGACCTTTTGCAAAAATGGGTAAAGATAGGGGGCCGAAAATGCTATTTTGAAATATAGGGGGCCAAAATTGCAATTTTCTGAAATTTAAGAGGCCAAAAGTGCAATTTAGTCATCTTAAAAAGACTGTCATGAAAGAGTCAAGTGTTCTTCTTGTCAATTGGTAAGGGGCCAAAAGCTTGAAAATAATTTAAATCAATCTAGACACAATATTATGTTCTACAACCACAACATTTTAGTACAATTAACATATTAGTAAGTTTTGTTTGAATGTGAAAATTTGTATTTGCAAAAATACAAATTTTAAGTTGTGAATTTGGAGCTACTTTAAAATTTAAATATTTTGCAAACAAATTGCAAAAAAAAAAAAAAAAACATAAATAAACTATAGGAGTATTTCATTTTGAATTGCACTTGTTATTAATCATGTTCATAGCTTTTACACATTTACATGAAATTGTTGCAATTGTAAATTTCAAAGCTAAATTAAAGTGCTTTTATTTATTTTGGTTGGAATGATACATAATAACTCATTAATGAAAACAACAACAACTCGTCTTCAAAAGTCGAGCATAACATTGTCCACCTTTCTGAAATCCCTTGGCACGACAATCTTTATCGCAAGTTGGGGTACATGGCACTGATATACATACTCCTCCGGAAGGAACTTGCAAACTAGTAACACATCCTAAAACAAAGCAAAGATAAAATAAAAAAAAAAAAATTATGCATGTGATGTTGCATCCATTTAAAAAAATAATTATAATATTTTATTTGAACTTTCGCATTGCTAAATTGCTATAAACAAATTATTATAGATGTTGGTATATTTTATAATAAAAAAATTCATAAAAATACAATTTTATGATGGATTTATTAAGTCATAACAATTTTACAAACAAATTATTTTTCTTTTCATTTGAATATTTAGACTTTGAATGCAATATAACTTTAAAAAAAAATTGTAATAGGGAGTTTTAAAATTCTACATAAAAACTACTACAATTTAAAAGATAAAAACTATTGTTTGTTATTACCTGAACCTATGATCAAAATAATGCATAAAACACCAAAAATGAAAGATTGGTTGTTGTGAAAGGCCATTTTGTAAAATTTCGATTTTTTTTTACCAAGAATTTCAAATTAGATTTCACTTCTTGAGAGTGAGCCTAACATTATTTCCATTATATAGAGATAAAAAGTACTAGCTAGTGTATATTGATGTTATAAAATCTTTTATTTTATAGAATATCATCAATTCTCATTTGACTATTGAAATTATATATCAATATGAAGCATTAATAAGAAACAAATTCATAAAAACTAAAGTAGTCAATAGAATAACTTTTTAAAAAATGATTTTCTTCTTAAAAAAAATGGGAAAGGGATACAAAGTAATATTCTATATCATTATATGCTGATAATTTATATTTTAGTTTCACAAACTAATTTTAATAATAAGTTCATATTTGATTATGTATTTATATTTTATATAAATTAAATACAAAACATACTTATATATTTATTTAATTAAAGTATTAAATATGTATTAATAATATAGATATTTTTAATTTCCAATCATTTATATTATTTTCAAACTGGACCAAGGCGCATTTGCGAATTAGACTGAGTCACCCAAACCACACTAAATTGAACGGATCATACGGTGGACATACCCTAAAATACACAAGATCACCACTCACTAGGACACGTGAACGTCCTTTAGAACATATTGTATCGACCAGCTGCTTACACCTGTCACACAAGACATATGTCTAAGAGAAACTTTTATATTCTCCTAAACTCTAATTCTCCACTTATTTAAACCAACCTTATAGGTTAGGTCATGTATATGTAGAAAAAGTCCCAAAATCCTTTCATATGTTTTAATGAAACAAACTAAAATGACGTAATAATCATTCATGATTTTGATGTGTTTTGTTATCTAACAAGTTTTTTTTTAAGTGTAGTTAAGCACAATAATGAATATCTTAAGACTAAAGAAATTTGGTTTATAGAGGACATTTCATTTTGATTTTGAGTATATTGTAATTTTTAATACGTAAAGGACTACTAATTACTTCTGTTGCCGTTAATTATAAGCAAATTTAAATACATCAGTTATTTAATAAATTTAAAAAATTAACTTTTGCTTATAATTAAAGTTTGAGTAGTATAAAGTAATTTGATTCCTAATCGATTGAATGAACAACCAAATGGTCACCAATATGGATCTTGACAAAAAATATTAATAATCTACGATTAACATGAATTTCATTTGTTCATTTATGTTTTGATCCAGCATCCATTTGCATTTTTTTTCTGATATTTCATTTGTTCAACTCATGGTGTTGAATGCAGAGAACAATATAGATAAAATCATAAAAATGTAACAAATTAGTATATTGATAATGAAAAAAAAAAGGGTATAAGCGGGGATAGCTCAGTTGGGAGAGTGTCAAACTGAAGATCTGAAGGTCGCGTGTTCGATCCACGCTCACCGCAATATATCATTTTTCCATTAAAAAAATGGGAATTCAGTTTAGTGTTCTTTTTAAAATTGGTTTTGTAATATTGTTTTTTCTTTACAAAAGAGTTGCTTTTTTTTTCTTTATTGTCCATGGACCAACCTATTTAACATGTGCATCAACCGTGGGCCGAATTCATACTACCGTATCATAACTCATTATAATATGAAGATTTCTCTTCCGGCCCTAGGTTTCTTTTTCACCCCTTGAATTTCCTGTTTTGTCCTTCAATAAAAAACTCGGTTTCTATAAACCGAATATTTTTTTGCCTTGAAAAACAACTTTGGTTTCTAGAAACCGAATTTTTCCTGAAATTTGAACTAGAAAAATTTCAGTTTCTGCGAACCGAATTGTTTATCATGGACAAAATCGGAATTTTGAGGAATAAAAAAGAATCATGGGAGGCCTAAAGAAAAACCTTCTTATATTATTGGAATGGGTTAACCCAGTCTTTTAATGTGTGGGTTTATGAAAAATAAGTTAAACAGAGAGGGTCAACCCACATTCCTACTACTCTACTAATACACATAAAATATTTATTTTTCCAACATCGATGCACAAGATTGATATAAAGCAATGACACCGTAAACAAAGGTATAATTGGAATTAAAAAAACACTCTCTCTTATCTTATAAAACTCTAGTTGGTACTGGCAAATGTCCATACTAGTGCTCCTTTGTTAGGATTTATTCGGGTTTGAGGTTTCCTCTATTTTTAGGTTTTATTTGTATTCTTTGTTTTCTTTTTCTTTTTTATTTCTTTTGTTGTTTTTTTTTTGTCCTTATTTTCCTTTTCTTTTATAGGGTATGGTCTAGCCCTCAAAATTTTGTCAAAACATGGAGGAAATTTAGTGGCTGAGGAAATGCAATTTACATAAAGTCGATCCAAACAACGAAATTTTCAAGTTATTCTTTCAAGGGTAGGAGAAAGAAGGTAGAATCATATTATTCAACACAAGAGAAGAATGTCTCTATTAATTAATTTTCATAATAGTATCCAATGTCCTCCAAATTGTTTCTTTTTTTGGGTTATTATGAGGTTTTGACTTGTTTTGTTGTTAGTTTATCTTATTTTTTAGGTTGATCAGTGTTTGCTTTGTCCTTCTAATTTTTCTAATTATAATAATAATTATTATTAAGGTGGTGAGATACTCATGATTGTTTGAGCTTATGTATTATGAGGATTTTATAGTTCTTACAATTATAGATTTAATTTTTCCACATATGTTTATCTTAAAAAAAACTGTCATGAAAGAGTCAAGTGTTCTTCTTGTCAATTGGTACACTAAAAAAGTTAATTAAAACCTTGAAAATAATTTAAATCAATCTAGACACAATATTATGTTCTACAACCACAACGTTTTAGTACAATTAACATATTAGTAAGTTTTGTTTGAATGTGAAAATTTGTATTTGCAAAAATACAAATTTTAAGTTGTGAATTTGGAGCTACTTTAAAATTTAAATATTTTGCAAACAAATTGCAAAAAAAAAAAACACAATAAACTATATTTCATTTTGAATTGCACTTGTTATTAATCATGTTCATAGCTTTTACAGATTTACATGAAATTGTTGCAATTGTAAATTTCAAAGCTAAATTAAAGTGCTTTTATTTATTTTGATTGCAATACATAATAACCCATTAATGAAAACAACAACAACTCGTCTGCAAAAGTCGAGCATAACACTGTCCACCTTTCTGAAATCCCTTGGCACGACAATCTTTATCACAAGTTGGGGTACATGGCACTGATATACATACTCCTCCGGGAGGAACCTGCAAACCAGTAACACATCCTGAAACAAAGCAAAGATAAAAAAAAAATATTATGCATGTGATGTTGCATCCATTTTAAAAAAAAAATTATAATGATATTTTATTTGAACTTTGGTATTGACTAAATTGCTATAAACAGTCACGTGAGCTTAGTTCAATTGGTAGAACAATTGTATTATATATGCAGGGGGCTGGGGTTCGAACCCCGGTCATCCCACTTATCCACCTTAAGGGTGGTATATTTTATAATTAAAAAAATTCATAAAAAAACAACTTTATGATGGATTTATTAAGTGATAACAATTTTACAAACAAATTATTTTTCTTTTCATTTGAATATTTAGACTTTGAATGCAATATAACATTTTAAAAAAATTGTAATAGGGAGTTTGTAAATTCTACATAAAAACTACTGCAATTTAAAAGATAAAAACTATTGTTTGTTATTACCTGAACCAATGATCAAAATAATGCATAAAACACCAAAAATGAAAGATTGGTTGTTGTGAAAGGCCATTTTGTAGAATTTCAATATTATTTTTTTTACCAAGAATTTCAAATTAGATTTCACTTCTTGTGAAGAGTGAGCCTAACATTATTTCCATTCTATAGAGATAAAAAGTACTAGCTAGTGTATGTTGATGTTATAAAATCTTTTATTTTATAGAATATCATCAATTCTCATTTGACTATTGAAATTATGTATCAATATGAAGCATTAATAAGAAACAAATTCATAAAAACTAAAGTAGTCAATAGAATAACTTTTTAAAAAATGATTTTCTTCTTAAAAAAATGGGAAAGGGATACAAAGTAATATTCTATATCATTATATGCTGATAATTTATTTTAGTTTCACAAACTAATTTTAATAATAAGTTCATATTTGATTATGTATTTATATTTTATATAAATTAAATACAAAACATACTTATATATTTATTTAATTAAAGTATTAAATATGTATTAATAAATATAGATATTTTTAATTTACAATCATTTAAATTATTTTCAGACAGGACCAAGGCGCATTCACGAATTAGACTGAATTATCCAAACCACATTAAACTGAATGGATCATACGGTAGACATGTCCTAAAATACATAAGATCACCACTCACTGGGACATGTGAACCTTTAGAACATGTTATATCGACCACCAGCTTACACCTGTCACAAGACACATGTCTAAGAGAAACTTTTATATTATCCTAAACTCTAATTCTCCACTTATTTAAACCTACCTTATGGGTTAGGTTATGTATATGTAGGAAAAGTCCCAAAATCCTTTCATATGTTTAAATCAAACAAACTAAAATGACTTAATAATCGTTCATGATTTTGATGTGTTTTGTTATATATCTAACAAGTTTTTTTTTAAGTGTGGTTAAGCAAAATAATGAATATCTTAAGACTAAAGAAATTTGGTTTATAGAGGACATTTCATTTTGATTTTGAGTATATTGTGAATTTTTATATAAATGACTACTAATTACTCCCTTTGCCGTTAATTATAAGAAAATTGAAATACATAAATTATTTAATAAATTTAAAAAGTTGACTTTTGCTTATAATTAAAGTTGGAGTAGTATAGAGTAATTTGATTCCTAATCGATTGAATGAACAACCAAATGGTCACCAATATGGATTGAAGTTTGCGGACCAACTCGTTTAATATACAATCAACATCTTGACAAAAAAAAATTCTACAGTGAACATGAATTTGTTTTGTTCATTTATATCGTGATCTCCATTTTCATTTTTTTCCTGATATTTTATTTGTTCAACTCATGGTGTTGATTGCATAGACAATATAGATAAAATCATAAAAATGTAACAAATTAATATATTAATTATGAAAAAAATAAATTAATATAATTGCGGGGATAGCTCAGTTGGGAGAGCGTCAGACTGAAGATCTGAAGGTCGCGTGTTCGATCCACGCTCACCGCAATATATCATTTTTCCATTAAAAAAATGGGAATTTAGTATGGTTTTTTTTTAAAAAAAAATGGATGTCTTGTAATATCATTTTTTTTCTTTACAAAAGAGTGGTTTTTTTATTTCTTTATTGTCCATGGACCAACCCATTTAACATGTGTATCAACATGGGCAGAACTCGTACTACCGTATCACAACTTATTTTAATATGTGAACGAATTAGTCCAATTTGTTTAATGTGTGGGTTTATGCGAAATAAGTTAAATGGAGAGGGTCAACCCACATTCCTACTCTACTAACAGGCACTACAAGAAATATAATTTTTTGCAACGAAAAAAGTTGTTACAAGTCGTTGACACAACTATTAAATATAGTTTTGCCAGCGACTTGTAACAACTTTTAACGAAAAAAGTCGTTGCCAAAAATCATATTTCTTGTAGTGAGGTAAGAGGAATGATATTGTTTGGTATAAATTATGTATCCTTTGCTACGGGTGTCCGCGGATTGAGTTTTACTTCTAATTATTTTTTAAAATAATATATAATTAAATGACATTCTGTTTCATGAGAATTTTAAAATTTAAATTTACATTTTATTATATAAAATTTAAACATTTGAAATTATTTGAAACATGTTAAGTACGTGTAATACAAAAAATTGAAGATTTTAACACATACAAAACTTAAACTACATTATAAAAAATATAACATTTTTTCAAACGGGTTAGATTTCACAAGTTCATGAGTACGGTTCAGATAGGACGAGCACTTGAACGAATTGAGTTGGTTTACTGGATTGAAGAGTCACCCGTACCCGTGAACACCATTACGACCTCCGGACATAATTGAAAGGTAAATAATTGTGGTCCACTTTGGACCAATCTTTTTATGAGTCCATTTTATACGGACCAGTGATTTAATAAAGATAAAATTGAAAGAAAAAAGTGACACCAAAATCTTGTGCGTCCTTCATGTATAGATATACTAGAGAGATGAATGTGACAACTACAAACTAAGTTGCAAGTGAGTTATTTGAAAAGCTGCTCAAGTTTTTTTCAAGAGGAGAGGGTCAAGGACACTATGAATGGAATGCAATAGAAGAATCATGTAAATAATGACTCCAATGAAACTAGCAATTAAAGCTCCTGTAATATGATTGCAAAATTTGGGGACTGAACCACATATTGGTAGCCAAGCTGCCTCATTGTTTCCTTTCTTTGCCACTTGAGCTATAGCCAAAGCTGCAGAGAGGCTTGAGATGAGTAACATGGTCAAAACCTGCTCATAAAATTAATAAAACCACTAATTAATGGAGTTTTTGTTGATAACATAAGTTAAAACAAGTTATAAATTTTCTTAAACGAAGATATTAGGCTCAAGTGGTTAATGAGTTTCCCTCAGAATGAATTGTTCGGGAGAACCCAAGTTTAATTTTTGGTAGGAACAATTTTTTGCTAGACTTTAACTCGCAGCCGAACCTCAGATACCAGAGCTCTATTCCTCTGAGAACCAATGAGTTCATAAATAAATAAAAAATTACAATTTTTTGATCATTTGTGAAACAACACTTGTACAAAAGTTGTAGCATTGCATGATATATAGAGAGGTTAACTTTAGGACATTACCATATCCATGGCTACCACAAGTCGCCATAGCAAGCTTTCTGCTGGTAGAAAGAGGACCAAAAATCCATAGACGGTAACAACAGAGTTTGCAATCACAAAGTACCTAGGAATTAGGAATTGTTTGGTCAGTTTAGAGATTAATTAAGGAAACAATTTTGTTTAACAAAAAAAAAGTTATATCTAGTATTGAACAATCTCAACGTACACCGACATTTCTGATCAAGGACATATGTCTGGTGTGAGACACGTATCTGTGTCTGAGACTGACACAACACCAACACATATGATTACATTCAATGATTACTAGTGTTGACATGTTCATGTTACTGTTGTGTCTGATATCCGTGTCTATATATGCTTCATTCATAATAATATTTAAATAAAATATGGAATTCATGACTTACTTTAAGGCAGGGGAGTTTGTGTATTTTGCTTCAATGGAAACAGTGAAAAAGCTAGCTCTTTCATGGCTAGAAACCATGACAATTACTGCTGACAAGGTGGCTGAGAATGCCAAGAACCTTAACAAAAGATGGCATATTCTACTAGTCTTGGCCATGGATTTCACAAAATTAATTGGTGCAAACAATGAATCTTTGGTTCAAGGAAAGGTTAAATAGTATATAAAAGATGAAATAATTGGAAAATTTTCAAAATGCTGAGGTAGACAAATATGTCTATTGGGACCAGGGTTAGGATGTTAGGAAAGAAAATAATGGATTGTGCACTTAAATTAGTACATCTTTGTGTTATGTTAGGTGAAATTATGATCTCTATGCCACCGTCCAGTAGTTTTCTTTTTTTTCTACTTTTGCTGCTGTATCAAAGCATGTCATCTCATAATGTAGAGTTACATACATGGATCATTTAACTATTTGTTTCAAGTTTCAAATTCGGTACATATGAAAAAATATTTGTTACTACTAGATATTGATTTTTTAAATGAATCAAAATTATTTTGAAGAATTAGGATTTATATTAGCGTGTGGAATACACTTTTATTTAGAAAAAACTCCTTAGTATTCATTGTAGAAATTTGTTATGATATTGGTAAAAAGTGCAAATATTGCAACCTAAATACTACCTAAACACAATCTACCTTATTAGTCATGATCATGAGTATCATTAGTTAGGTTAAATTATATATATTTTTTACTCTGCTTACTCTGTGGTATAGGCATGATTAACCCCCTCTTAATTTATATTTTATTTTTGCTATATTCTGTGTTTTTTGGGCTGAGCCCTTCTTTTGATGTTTGTTGGCCATGTACAATATGCTTAAAATTACTTCTCTCTCTCTCTCTCTGTTTTTTTTTTTTTTTTTTTTGTCTCTTGTTAGCCAAATAGGGCTAAAAGTAAATGATTTAAAATTGTAATGAGTCAATAGTGGATTAGTTGAACTACATGTAAAAAACATCCATAAATGTGATGAGGTGGCAAATCCAGTATCATTTAGTTATTGTCTTAAAGTTGTTTCCATTTTTCAAGGATCAAATTTTTTTCCTCTTATTATAAGAATGTGATGTTTAATTTAGTCTGGTTAGACATAAAGAAGTTAAAATTAAGTAATATATTAAGGTAATGCCTACACCATAATAAACATGAAAACACAAGAATAGTCTTTTGATTCTTTTTTTGTTAATTTACATATATATATATATATATATGGGGAGGAATCAAATTACACCGGTGTAACATTTGAGTAATGTTACACCGCTCAATAACGCTTTAACGAATTCAAATTTTTCAAAACCCACCGTTGGATTGAAAGTTTATATCGTATAGATCATCTATGTTGAGTTTTACAAAAATCTAAAACCGTTTGACATGTTTTTGAGACATATGAAGATTAACGGTATTCAATAAAAATGCATAGACGGTCTCAATAACATATCAAATGATTTTAGATTTTTGTAAAACTCAACATAGATGATCTATATGATATAAACTTTCAATCAAACGGTGGATTTTATAAAATTTGAATTCGTTAAACGTTATTGAGCGGTGTAACATTACTCAAATGTTACACCGATGTAATTTGATCCCTCCCCTATATATATATATATATATATATATATATATATATATATATATATGGGGAGAGATCAAATTACACCAGTGTAATTTTAAAAAAGTTACACTCATTAATATCCCTTGATGTCATTTTGATCTAATGGCTATTAAAAAGTCACTTATAGGCTCACATAAGTTCATTACTAAATAAAAAATTTCCTTTTTTATTTTCTTACCTTCCTTTTCCGCCAAAACTTTTTTCTTGCAACTTTCTCCATTGTTCACTCCATATATCACAACTGTTTTGGTATAATATGGAACACAAATTTTTTCTCTAAAATATTGTTATTAAAAAAGTTACAATATGGAACACAATTTTTTAAAAAAAATCACAGCTTCGTTAATATGTGGTTCTCCAGCACCTTTGTTCCCCCATTAACCCAAGAGCCAACAAATTTCCATTTCCCACTCCAATGGAAAAACTGGGCAGCAAAATTAATTTAGAAATAAGCTTGAAGCATAAAAATAATTCTACACAAAACGGATGGAATGACATAAGCACTATCCAATATAATTAAGTTGACCAAGTCGTTGAATATAGCAACTGTGGTTAGAAACTTAGGGAAGAGGAGATAATTATAGACTTTTTCTATGTTAGACATCATTTGTGAATTTTTCAAGAATATAGCTTTCATGAGATTAATCATTATGGTGGTAGTAACTCCAATAATATGATTTTGTCAAAAAATAAAATAAACTCCAATAATATGGCGGTAGAAATTAAGGAAGGTAAGAAAATAAAAAAGGAAATATTTTATTTAGTAATGAAATTATGTGAGCCTATATATATTCTAAGACAATTTAGTACTGCATGACAAAAAATAAATCTCAAACTAATACTAATATGTCAATACATCATAGCCATGGGCTATTTGGGCTCAACCCACATGTTAAGAAACTTAAAAAAACTCTAGGATATCTACATTTGTCATCTTAACAGTTTCCCACGCGCCATATATCTTTTCTGTTTAATTTTTCTACTACATAAGTAGTGGATGTTGTAAGAATGAGAAATTGTAAATGTCTTAAGTAACGAAAATTATAAAAACAAAATCTGGTAATATGTCTTCAGAGTGTATCCGCAACTTGAATAGCAGACAGAAGTATTTTGATAAATTCATAGGGCATGCGGGAAAATAGATTGGATAGAAAAAGAAAATATCAAACTCTAAAACTAAAGAACTCTCTTTCACATACGTTCTAAAGGTTAAAAACACCCCAAATCTAAAATTAACCCCATGAATTCAACTGTTTCTTTTATTTTAGTTTTAAAATAATATCTTCCAAAAAGTCATTAAAATATTTTTCCAAAAAAAATCCCAATAAGAACATCTTTTGCAAAAAAAAAAAAAAAACCTAGAAAAAAAGGGTATGAAGTTCCCCTATATAGACCACAAAAGATAATGACATATGGGCCAGGGCAAAAACAAAATTTTCAAATGAGGAAAATTTCTCTTCCAGCCCCCTACGATTCTTTTTTATCCCCCAAAAATCCGATTGTGCCCTTGATAAAAAATTTGATTCGCAGAAACCGAAATTTTTCTAGTTCAAATTTCAGGAAAATTTCGGTTTCTAGAAACCAAAGTTGTATTTCAAGGCAAAAAAAATTCAATTTATAGAAACTGAATTTTTTAGTTAAGGGCAAAACACAAAATCCAAGGGGTGAAAAAGAAACGCGGGGGGCTGGAAGAGAAATCATCTCAAATGAGATTGCTCTTAAGGCCCTTTAAATTACTCCTAGGCTTTTCAAGTTAGCGAAAATGTCATTTGAACGTGGTTGGAAAATAGAATGCAAAATATATAAAAAGCCTTGATGGAATTCTACAATACAAAATAGATCTATTTTGGAAGGACTATATGTTCAACAAATATATTCAAAACCAAGGCAAAATCCAACATAAACCAAAAATGAAAAAACACAAAATGTCGATTAAAGTCGAAGAAAGGATTTGGATAATGAAGTTGAGAGTGTAATGAAGTTTAAACTCGGTTTTGGCGATAAAAAAAAAATGTAAAAACGTAACTGAAGGAAGGTTCTTGGATTTTCTGTTATAAAACAACATTTTGGATCCTAGGTTTTATTTGTATTCTTTGTTTCTTTTGTTTTTATTTTTTTTCCTTATTTTCCTTTTCTTTTATAGGGTATGGTCAAAACATTGAAGAAATTTAGTGGCTGAGGAAATGCAAAATTGATTTACATAAAGGGATCCAAATAAGGAAATTTTCAAGTTGTTCTTTCAAGGATCCAATTCCAATGCCCTCCAAAAAAAAAATCGAAGTTATTATGAGATTTTTGGTTGTTTTCTTGTTTTAGTTTATCTTATTTTTTAGGTTGAGTGTTGCTTTTTGTCCTATCGTTTTACTAATTAAAATTATTAAGGTGGTGAGATACTCATGATTGTTTCAGCTTGTGTTTTATGGGGATTTTATACTTCTTACGATTAGATATAATTTTTTCAAATATGTTTATCTTAAAAAATGACTATGTTGATTAAAACATTGAAAATAATTTAAATCAATCTAGACACAATATTTTGTTCTACAACCACGTAACATTTTACTACAATCAACATATATTTGTAAGTTTTGTTTGAATGGGGAAATTTGTATTTGCAAAAATACAAATTTTGAGTTGTGAGTTTGAAACTACTTTAAAATTGAAATATTTTGCAAACAAATTACAAAAAAAAAAAAACTACAAACAAACTATATTTCATTTTGAATAGCACTTGTTATTAATCATCTTCATAGCTTTTACAGATTTACATGAAATTGTTGCAAATTGTAATTTTTAAAGCTAAATTAAAGTGTGTTTATTTATTTATTTATTTGGTTGCAATGATACATAATATTACTCATTAATGAAAACAACAACAACTCGTCTTCAAAATCATAGCATAACATTGTCCACCTTTCTGATATCCTTTGGCAAGACAATCTTTATCACAAGTTGGGGAACATGGCATTGATATACATACTCCTCCGGGAGGAACCCGCAAACTAGTAACGCATCCTGAAACAAGTCAAAAATAAAAAATATTATACATGTAATGTTGCACCCATTTAGAAAAATAATTATAACGAAATTTTATTCGAATTCGTGCATTGACTAAATTGCTATAAACAAATTATTATAGATCTCTGTATATTCTATAAAAAAAGTCATAAAAATATAACTTTATGATGGATTTATTGAGTCATAACAATTTTATAAACAAAGTTTTTTTTTTCATTTGAATATTTAGACTATGAATGCAGTATAACTTTCAAAAAATTTTGTAATAGGGAGTTTGTAAATTCTACATAAAAACTACAATTTAAACGATAAAAACTATGGTTTGTTATTACCTGAACCAATGATCAAAATAATGCATAAAACACCAAAAATGAAAGATTGATTGCTGTGAAAAGCCATTTTGTAGAATTTCAAATTATATTTCACTTCTTGTTAAGAGTAAGACTAACATTATTTCCATTATATAGAGATAAAAAGTAGTGTATTAATGTTATAAAATCATTTTTTATTAATAGAATATCATCAATTGTCATTTGACTATTGAAATTATATATCAATATGAAGCATTAATAAGAAACAAATTCATAAAAACTAAAGTAGTCAATAGAATAACTTTTTAAAAAATGATTTTCTTCTTAAAAAAATGGGAAAGGGATTCAAAGTAATATTCTATATCATTATATGCTGATAATTTATATTTTAGTTTCACAAACTAATTTTAATAATAGGTTCATATTTTATTTTTTATTTATTTAATTAAGGTATTAAATATGTATTAATAAATATAGATATTTTTAATTTACAATCATTTAAATTATTTTCGGACTGGACTAAGGCGCATTCGCGAATTGGACTGAGTCACCCAAACCACACTAAGCTAAATGAATCATACTGTGGACACGCCCTAAAATATACAAGATCACCACATGCTCTATGTAACACCCCGTTTTTCGAAAGCCAAAAAGGGCATTATTTTTTTTTTTCTTTTTCAACTAACACTCAGAGTGCGCATAAAATGTTTAAAATGAACCGGCATTCAAATATACAAAAGAACTCATTACAAAAGGTGCTTCGACGAGCAAAGTGTATTTCCTGAATAATTACAATCCAAGTCTAAGTACCAAAACAAGTTAGAAATCCTATGCTAACCAAAAAGCACGGTGCACAAAACACACCGGCGCATAGTCTAACTATTCTAGGCTACAGCTCCAACCGCTCACTGGGGCCTGGAACAGCCACCGTCGTCACCACGACCTAACCCATCATCTGGGTGGGATGAGCCCGCAAATGAAAGAAAGGGTCACCACAAAATACAAGTATAGATATATATAACCGGTGCGAAAGATTGTACACATAACAATAATTCCACATACACAAGAGAAAGCTCTTTAACACAAAAGCAATTCCCACCAACGGGGTTATATACATAATGCACACCAAGCCTAATGCAGACTTCTACAATGAGTGTGGTAGATTCCCCATTACCACATGCATATGAATTCCGGAAGAGTAATCATAATCAATAAAACCACAAAGGGTTAGGATGGATCCATTCCCGGTAATCGCACCCCGTAGTCCATTCCCGATAACCGCTTATTGAACTCAATAATTCCCGTAGGAGTAAGGTGGATCCATTCCCGATAATCGCACCCCGTGATCCATTCCCGATAACCACGTACTATGAATGCATGAGCATACGATTCCCCTTATATGCTAATGCAACACATACATATCGTACACGCATATGTAATCACACCACATCAACACATACATATACATCTAGTCATATGTAATTAATCACATGTTCATACATACATCTCCAATCATATGTAAAACAACGAATCATGTATTTACCACGATCTCATATCGAGAATACATCACAAAAACATGCCAAACACACCACCAATTGCAACACAGCAAAATCTAAAGCATGTTTAACAAACCGTTTGAAAAGACGGAAATAAAGTGGAGCCCTTACCTCGGCAAGCTTCCGTCAACAAAACGTTCACACAACACTACGTGCTCCCTAAAACAAGCAACGGACAATCAATACATCGTTTCCAAACCCAATGTATTGAAACTACACCATAACCCCAAAAACTCTAAAGGTTTCCAAGGGAAATTCACTCTTTTGGATACCATACCAAAATCTATCGTATTGATCAACCCCCATGAGTTATTTGTACTATTTTTAGGACCCAAAACAATAGGCCAAAGTCTTAAATAATTTGAAATGCAAAATGGCCGTTTTCTTGCGTTATAAGTTACGTACCTTCCGGGTACCCAAAAACCCCGTTTCCAATCCCAACCACTTCCATAAATTAATAGAAAGGGATTAGAAAGTTAAAAACCCAGTTAGGACATCAGAATACAAAATTTTGGGTCCCAGGGGTCGCTAGAGGTCGCTGGGCGACCACCTGGCGATGGCAAGTCAGAACTTCCACGCCCAGGGCGAAGGCTGGCGACCAACTGGTCGCTAAGCTACCATCTGGTCGCTGGGCGACCACACCAGGACAGAACTGGTTTTCTTCATGACAGCAACAGCAAAACTTGGTTTACTCAATTTTCACCCAAAACAACTTTTCACGCAACACACCACATACGCATAGTATTGGTTCCCAACAACCGTTTTCACAACAAAGCATTACATTTCCGAAATTATGTTGGTTGCTTCGAGTGCAAGTTATTTGGTTTTCATTTCCAAAATCAAAACCAAATCCAAGCACAAGTTTTATTACGGTTCTCAACCGTCCGGTAATCATTTTCAAACATGTTTTCAAAATGAAAAGCAACACCACATGTCACAAGAGTTTTTAAACCTCTTGGACCTCAAAACACCACACAAAAACACTTAGTAAATATTTTCATAAACCCCAAAATATTTTTCATCGTATTTTCTAAAACAAAACCATACAACGCATTTCCCTTTTGCCCAAAGGTTCAAAGACAACTTTTCTTTTCAAAACCTTACAACCTAACCACATGTTATTGATCAATACATAAACCAACCAAAACCCTAACTTTTCTCATGAGATTTTTCACCAACTCATGGAAAACAAAAACAACAAAGCCTAGCATGCTCCCTAAGCTCTCATGAACAACTTTCATGAAACAAGAACTAGCAAGAACAACCTTTCTCACCAAACCCTCTTAAGAACATAAACCCAAAAACCTCACAACTCTAAAAATCTACCAACCTAGGAGATGAGAAGAGAGGGTTACCTTTAGAAAGTGATTCTCTACACTTTTCCTCAAAGCTTCCAAGCTTGAAATGGAGTGAAATGGTGAAGAATGGAAAATTTAGTGAAGGTTAGAAAAGTAATGGAGTCACACGTGAAAGAGAGAAAGAATGGAGTGGATTTTATGATTTTCTTAAGTCCACAAGTGCCACTAAACCTCCTTACTATGCCAAGGCTCTTGATAGCCAATCCACCATTGGATCAAAGTCAAAAGTCCAAGCTTAAACCCTAGCCATTGGATCAATTTGCTTTATGAGAAATCACAAGATTTAATCAAATCTTCCAAAACGAGTCACGTACTCAGCTCTCGCGCGACGCGACGAACGTAAATCACAAAAACGTAAAACTTACGGAAAGAACGTCTAACGTTTAACATTTCCTATACTTATCGCCGAATCTTTTTCCGCGACTGTAATTTTCTTTCATACCTCAGAAAATTAATCTCAGGACATATCCTAACTCGCGCAGATATATAAAACTTCCATCCGAAACCTCACTCAAAACAGACGCAATAAGATTTTACAACGACGGGTAAAATCCTACTCGTTTTTTCAAAAACAAGAATAATCCAAAACTTATTATTCTGAAACCACAAGTAACTTCTTATTCAAGCAACAGGATCACAGAACCAAAGTCTGTACAATTACAGTGCACGAGCACGAAACAGACTCGATTACAGCAAAAGCTAATAATTACACGATGTTTCGTCACACGAACACATCGAACCCTAATATTCCTTAAACCAACTATACAAGAAATCTTGGGTCTTACAATACTACCCCCCTAAAAGAAGTTTCGTCCTCGAAACTTAGACGTCGTCAAACAAACTGGGGTATAACTCTTTCATCTTACTCTCGAGCTCCCAGGTGGTATCTCCTGTAGCTTCGTTCCATATTACCTTCACCAAAGGTATCTCTTTCGTTCTCAGACGCTTCATCTTCCTATCCGCAATCTTGATCGGCGGAACTTCAAATGACAAGTTATCCCTCAACTGGATGTCATCTGGTGTAATCACATGTGATGGATCCGGTGTATATTTCCGCAATTGCGACACATGGAACACGTCATGAATCAAAGATAGTACCGGTGGCAACGCGATCCGGTATGCTACCTTCCCAATCCGCTCCGTAATCTGATAAGGCCCTATAAACTTAGGAGTCAACTTCCCTGCTTTCAAAGCCCTTCCAACACCAGTCGTTGGAGTAACACGGAGAAATACGTGATCTCCCTCTTCAAACTCTAAAGGCCTCCGACGCCTATCCGCATAACTCTTTTGTCGATCTTGAGCAACTTTCATCATTGCCCTTATCTTTCGGACCTTGTCCGTCGTCTGTTGTACCATTTCCGGTCCTACTATCATACTCTCCCCATCTTGATACCAACACAAAGGAGTCTGACATCTCCTCCCATACAAAGCCTCGTATGGTGCCATTCCAATACTCGCGTGGAAACTGTTGTTGTATGTGAATTCTATCAAAGGTAATACATCATCCCAACTCCCACGATCATCCAATACACAAGCTCTCAACAAATCTTCTAAAGATTGATTTGTTCTCTCGGTCTGTCCATCTGTCTGAGGATGGCAGGCGGAACTCAATCTCAATTTCGTCCCCAACGCCTCATGCAAAGTCCTCCAAAAGTGTGAAGTAAACTTTGGGTCTCGATCTGACACTATACTTGACGGAATCCCATGTAACCTCACAATCTCAGCAATGTAAATATCGGTCAACTTCGCCGCTGTATCCGTAGTCCTTACCGGTAGAAAATGAGCGGACTTAGTCAAACGATCCACTATCACCCAAATGGAATCATGCTTCCTCCTGGTCTTAGGTAAACCAGTGATGAAATCCATAGAAATACTATCCCACTTCCACTCGGGGATATCTAACGACTGCAGCATCCCTGCTGGTCTCTGATGCTCAACCTTCGCCTTCTGACAAGTCAGACACGACGCCACATACTCAGCCACATCCTTTTTCATACCCGGCCACCAGAAATCATGCCTCAGGTCTTGATACATCTTTGTCGCTCCGGGATGTATACTAAGTTTACTCTTGTGTGCCTCCCCTAGAATGATGTTTTTCAAGTTCATAGCATCGGGTACACACACTCTACCTTGACACCTCAAGATGTTGTCCGATCCCACCTTGAAATCTCGGTTGGTTCCTCGAACAATCAAAGCTCTTTTCTCCATGAGAAACTTGTCATCTTGACAATTAGCAATATCCTCCAACAAACCGTTTGAGATGGTAATCATACCCAGTCTCATATTCCCTAAAGCAAACTCTACCTCTAGGTGCAAGTCACGAAACTCTCTCAACAACTCCTGTTGACTAGCCATTTGTGCCGAACAAACCGACACACTCTTCCTACTCAAAGCATCGGCTACCACATTAGCCTTTCCCGGATGGTATTCCAACGTAAAGTCGAAGTCTTTCAAAGTTTCCATCCACCTCCGTTGCCTCATATTAAGCTCTTTCTGATCGAACAGATACTTAAGACTTTTATGGTCACTAAACACGACAAAAGTGCAACCATAAAGATGATGTCTCCAAATCTTCAATGCGAAAACAACAGCCGCAAGCTCTAGATCGTGCGTAGGATAATTCTTTTCATGCACTTTCAGTTGCCTTGACGCATAAGCCACTGCCCTCTTGTGTTGCATCAACACATAACCCAACCTTTGATGAGAAGCATCACAATAAACCTCATACGGTTCCTCCGACTGTGGTAACATCAAGACTGGTGAAGTCGTTAAACGCTCCTTCAACAACTGAAAACTCAACTCACACTTCTCTGTCCACGCAAACGGTTGATCTTTCCGCGTAAGTTGTGTCATCGGTGCCACAATCTTAGCAAAACCTTCAATGAACCTTCGGTAATAACCGGCCAAACCCACAAAACTCCTCACATCAGTCACGGTTTGAGGCTGCTTCCATGAAAGTACCGTATCAATCTTGGCTGGATCCACGGCTATTCCCTCTTTTGATATAACATGGCCAAGGAAATTCACCTCTTCCAACCAAAAGTCACACTTTGACGGGTTTGCATACAACTTACTTTCCCGCAAAACTTGCAATACCAAGCGAAGATGCTCTCCATGTTCCTCTTCACTCTTCGAATACACCAAAATGTCATCAATGAACACCACCACAAACTTGTCCAAAAATGAGTTGAATATCCGATTCATGTACGCCATAAAGATAGCAGGTGCATTCGTCACTCCGAACGGCATCACTAGAAACTCATAATGCCCATAACGCGTCCTAAACGCCGTTTTCTGAATATCCTCATCTCGAACCCTTATCTGGTGATAACCAGATTTCAAGTCGATCTTTGAAAACACTGAGGCTCCCCTCAACTGATCCATCAAATCATCGATTCGTGGCAATGGATATCGGTTCTTGATAGTCACCTTATTAAGCTTCCGATAATCCACACACAAACGAGATTTACCATCCTTCTTCTTAACCAATAAGACCGGTGCTCCCCAAGGCGACACACTAGGCCTTATGAAACCCTTCTCTAACAAGTCCTCAATCTGACCTTTCAACTCTACCAACTCGGCTGGAGCCATCCGATAAGCTGATTCCGAAATCGGACCCGTACCCGGTTGTAAATCAATAAAGAATTCCACCTCTCTACACGGAGGAAAAGCTGGAATCTCCGATGGAAACATATCTTGGAAATCCTGAACTACACGAATTTCCTCAATTCGGATCTCCGACGTCACTCCTAAGCTAGCAAGTGAAACTATCTCCGGTTCTCCATTACACATAACCACAGAAAGCCGATTTGCAGACAAGTACCTTCGCACACCTGGCTCGGGAAAGAAAACCAATTTCCGAGCACAGTCTAGAATCACATAATGATAAGACAACCAATCCATCCCGAGGATGATCTCGAGAGATAAAAGCGGTAGACAAACCAAATTGACCAGAAAATCCCTATTCTGGATTACTACCAAACAATGCAAACATGCAGTATTCACTACCAAATCCTTAGCAGGAGTCAAAACATTCAAATCAAACGGAAGCACAGAAACATTCAAACTCAAACGATTTGCACATGCCAAAGATATGAATGAGTGGGTTGCCCCCGTGTCAATCAAAGCAGTTAAAGAATTACCTGCGATGTGACAGCTCTCGTGGATGGCATTGCTAGCCTGCCCACTCAGTTCAGTGCCCATACAGTAAGCACGTGCCTTTGCCGCAGGTCTGGCACCCTGTGAACCTTGTGCCACATTTGCCGACGGCCCAGTCTTCGGGGCTCTGCAATCTCTAGCAAAGTGTCCCGGCTTCTTGCAATTGTAGCAGGTGTTTCCCACCTTCGGTTGCGTGCACTCATTAGAAAAATGTCCCGCTTCTCCACAGTTGTAGCAAGTCCCCTTACTACCCTCTGATTTTCCCCGGGTTCCCTGATTCACCGATCGGCCCGGTCCTTTACTGTGTTGAGGACGGTTATAAGGCTTACTGATAAGTGCCAAAAAGTAGCTAAAATTACATATATATTTTAAGCACTTATTAACTATTTTGTAAAATATTCTTTAGTTTTTCCTCACTTAAATGTATATATTTGTTTAAGTCATTTCTTTCAAATAAGTTTCCCTAAATCTCAACATTTGTGCAGAAATTTGAAGAAAAATTGCAAGTTAACTCGCCAGGGCGAGTTCAGAGCGAGTTCAGAGCGAGTGCAGGGCGAGTAGAGGCAGAGAGCATCAAATTTGATATCTGATACACTCGCCAGAGCGAGCAGCAACTCGCCAGGGCGAGTAACAACTCGCCAGGGCGAGTGAAGGCGGTTCAAACTCACTCATGACGTGGCAGTAACCCTCTGGTGAAGAAAGGTCAACTCGCCAGAGCGAGTTGGAGCTCGCTCAGCGAGTTCTAATTTTCAGAAACTCTATAAATAGAGCTTGCTGTCATTTTTCTGATATATCACTTGTAATATAACTTGGAAAAGACTCAGAAACAGAGAGGGAAACCCTAGGAGACAGATTCAAGGGGATAAGAAGGTGGATTCACTACAATAGTTGGGAAATCATCATTGATAAGTTTGTTCATCTCTTTTCTTCTTTATCTTTTGTATAGCTATCATGACAATGAATAGCTAATCTCTCTTTTGTTGGGATTGGATGTAATTAACTCTATTAGTATGTATTTATTTTGATCATGGTATTATATATGGTTTTAGATTATTCATCAATTTTGATGTTGTTCTTGAATTGTATGTTTTAATTCTAGGTTTTGAAATGGTATAGACGTATGCTTTTTGAATCCGAGACCTAGAACAATCATCTATTAAACTCTAAATTCTAGACATAGATTTAGATTTAATATTCACTCTAAATATCAAGTTTTAAAACTATTGTGTTGATTAAATTGTCCGAGACATCGGAGTTTGAGCAATATGATATAGCCGGTATATTGATCGATCACTCGAGACATCGAGGGTTAATGAATATAGCGGGATTCTCATCGTGCTCTGGAAACGGACACGTACGTGAGTGATATGTGATAGAATTGATTGATAGCTAGAACTTGTGTAACTGATTAGAATGATACATGCGATTGGGTCGGTGAAATCTAATCCCAGCAATTCAATCTCTCTGTGAAACTTTATCATTTTTTACTTGCAATTACAATTTCATAATTTCACACTTAAACAATCTTATAATCACTATACTTAAAATTGTATCAATTGTTGAACGGCATCGATATCGCATCAGTCCCTGTGGAGACGATAAATCTATACTTACTTTTGTACTGTAACAAAATGGCGCCGTTGCCGGGGACTGGCGTTTAGAAATTGAAACATTGCAACAATTTGTATTCTTTTAAGTATTTGTATAATTTTGCTTGCACTAATCCTTCTTTGCTAGACAAAGAAGCTTTTTTCTTGTTAGGTTAACCCTTTTTCAGATTCACCATCACAAAAAAAAAACCATGACTGATCGTGGTTATAACAACTTCTGTACTCCGGATGAGTATGAATCGTATCAACAGTTTCATAGAACTCCAACACATGAAGAGATTTTTTTGACTCAACAATTGGAAGAACTTTCAAAACAAATTTCTGAACTGATTAGTCTGCAGGAAGAGTCAATTAAAGCTAAACAAGTTGCATACTGTGAGCTTTGCAATGGAGACCATCCCACTGGCCATTGTCCTCCGATGACTGATGTGCAGTTTGACCAGATGATCAAGCAAATGGCTAATAAGCAAAGCATGGAAGTTCAAACCAACCCTCAAACCACTCATGAGAATGATAATATTCTAAAAAAGAATGAGGAATGTGGAGAGAGTGTGGAAGAAGTTGTTGAAAAAGGTGAGGAAGAAAGAAAAGTTGAAAGAGGTGGTGTAGTGAAAATAGTGAAAGAAATAGAGACACCACAAGAAGTAGAACTTCCTCAAGAATGGCCATGTACGAACGAGGCCAACACTGTTGATAATGAAGAAGTGATGATGGATGCAGAGGTAATTGAAGGATTACTTCACAAGGAAATATCATGTGAGCAAAAGAAGGAGATGGAGAACAAGGCGGAAATTGATCGAGTCATAGATGAGATATGTGCCTTGTTCAACAAGAAAGAATTGGGGAGGATATGGACTCCGCAACATCTATATCTCAAGTTCATGGAATTCCTCCCAAATCAAAGGAAAAAGACGGATGATGTGCTTTCCGTCTCATTTTGGCCACCCTAACCAAAAAGGCGTCCAGCTAGTGACGTAAAAGAAGCGCTTGTTGGGAGGCAACCCAATTTTCTTTCCTTTTCTTTTATTTAGTGCACTTTTAATTACTTATATGTTATAATAGTTTTTGAACATGTTTAGCCTCTTATGCAAACAAAGTCCTTGAACTGGTAATGTGCATATGAAATGAAATGTCTAGGGTTGTGATCAATCAAAAGCAAATGCATGATTAGAATGATTTTCCTTCAATTGCTATAGTTTGAGATCAATCCTTTATGATTATCTTTGAATGATAAGATGAATTTGAACTAAGTAGCTTGATTCAATTTGATTTCATTTATTCCTTCTTGACATGATTGATTAATTATGAATCACATAGACCTAGCCGGGTGAGATTGTGTGAACTTTCCACTGTTTATATATTTGAGAGCCGGCAATTGTGTTTAACTCTGTTGATTTTAACTGAATCTTGCTATTACTTGATGTGTTTGAAGTCATGGAAATGATCAAAGCCATGTTTCTATTTGAGTGCAACTACTTAAGCCTAAAATAACCTACCTTGTGAGAGTGTGATCCTTTGTTACCCTCCTTGAGCCAAAATTTTGAAAATTTGTTTGTTTGAACCCTTGAACCACAATAAAGAAAAACAATGACTTGACCCTTGTCTTAGGATGATTGAGCATTGAGTTTATGTAGGGTTGAAAACAAGTTGGGGAGAAAGAGGTTATTTGATCAAATTGAGAAAAGTAACAAGTAGTTGAAAAATGGTGATTGAAAAAGAAAAATATCGAAAGTCATTTGACACACAATTGAAAATCAATGAAAATGTGTTACAAAAGAAATTGTGTCAAAACAAAAGAATCACCAAAATTAAAGAATGGGGAAAGTATTGAAGATACTCAAAGCTTATGCTCTCTTATCCTTTAGGCTCTTTGAATCCAAAAGAAAAACAATGATTTCTTGTAGCCTAGCCCCATTACAAACTTAAGAAAGTCCTTAGTGATCCATGATTGATAATATGTTTTGTGATTATGTTGAGATGTATGTTTGAATTGATTTGTTGTGAACACATTGTTTGCATTGAGAGAAACACTTCACCCTTGAGTTGAAACACTTGTGAGAATTGTGATTCTAGTTGATTATTTTATTGGTTTGGAAAGTTGAAATCTTACTTGAGTTTTGAAACTATTTCAAATTCATGCTTTGATTCTTTGATGTTTATGAATGATTGATTTTGAACTTGCAACATATTGAATCATGCAAACTTGAAACAATTTACATCCTAAGTGTTGATTGATTGCAAAGCTTGAATGAATTATGCATTACTGATGATTGAGCCATGTTTTCAAAGTTTATTTTGGACTTTTGTTTGAGGACAAACAAAGTTTTAAGTTGGGGAGAGTTGATAAGTGCCAAAAAGTAGCTAAAATTACATATATATTTTAAGCACTTATTAACTATTTTGTAAAATATTCTTTAGTTTTTCCTCACTTAAATGTATATATTTGTTTAAGTCATTTCTTTCAAATAAGTTTCCCTAAATCTCAACATTTGTGCAGAAATTTGAAGAAAAATTGCAAGTTAACTCGCCAGGGCGAGTTCAGAGCGAGTTCAGAGCGAGTGCAGGGCGAGTAGAGGCAGAGAGCATCAAATTTGATATCTGATACACTCGCCAGAGCGAGCAGCAACTCGCCAGGGCGAGTAACAACTCGCCAGGGCGAGTGAAGGCGGTTCAAACTCACTCATGACGTGGCAGTAACCCTCTGGTGAAGAAAGGTCAACTCGCCAGAGCGAGTTGGAGCTCGCTCAGCGAGTTCTAATTTTCAGAAACTCTATAAATAGAGCTTGCTGTCATTTTTCTGATATATCACTTGTAATATAACTTGGAAAAGACTCAGAAACAGAGAGGGAAACCCTAGGAGACAGATTCAAGGGGATAAGAAGGTGGATTCACTACAATAGTTGGGAAATCATCATTGATAAGTTTGTTCATCTCTTTTCTTCTTTATCTTTTGTATAGCTATCATGACAATGAATAGCTAATCTCTCTTTTGTTGGGATTGGATGTAATTAACTCTATTAGTATGTATTTATTTTGATCATGGTATTATATATGGTTTTAGATTATTCATCAATTTTGATGTTGTTCTTGAATTGTATGTTTTAATTCTAGGTTTTGAAATGGTATAGACGTATGCTTTTTGAATCCGAGACCTAGAACAATCATCTATTAAACTCTAAATTCTAGACATAGATTTAGATTTAATATTCACTCTAAATATCAAGTTTTAAAACTATTGTGTTGATTAAATTGTCCGAGACATCGGAGTTTGAGCAATATGATATAGCCGGTATATTGATCGATCACTCGAGACATCGAGGGTTAATGAATATAGCGGGATTCTCATCGTGCTCTGGAAACGGACACGTACGTGAGTGATATGTGATAGAATTGATTGATAGCTAGAACTTGTGTAACTGATTAGAATGATACATGCGATTGGGTCGGTGAAATCTAATCCCAGCAATTCAATCTCTCTGTGAAACTTTATCATTTTTTACTTGCAATTACAATTTCATAATTTCACACTTAAACAATCTTATAATCACTATACTTAAAATTGTATCAATTGTTGAACGGCATCGATATCGCATCAGTCCCTGTGGAGACGATAAATCTATACTTACTTTTGTACTTCAACACTTACTCCCTTGCCTCCCACTATTCTGAGTCGAACCACGATCATTGGTGCGACTTGGTCCTCCGGCATTAGAATTCCCTTGGCGGTTCACCCGCTTATTCTTCATGTCTTCGACCTCTTGGCACTTTTCAACCAAGACCTGGAATTGTCGAATACCCAATGGCACAACCGCATCCTGCAGCTCGTACCTCAATCCATCTTGGAATCTACGGCACATATAATCCTCATCTATCCCATCCCTAAAGAAGCGGAAGAAACGGGATAGTGATTCGAACTTCTTGGCATATGCTTCAACATTCATGCCCGCTTGCCTCAGCCGCAGAAACTCTTCCCCATACCTTTCCCTAGCTGTCTCAGGGAAGTATTTGGCCAAGAACCTCCTTTTGAAGTTCTCCCAACTTAACTCTTCATGAACATTCTCCATGATCAGTCGGGTGTTCCTCCACCAATACTCAGAACCCCCGAGTAATTGATAGGTAGCTAAGACCACCTTCTCTCCTTCTGGACAATGAATTGCCCCGAATATCCTCTCCACAGATTGGAGCCATAGGTCAGCAGTTTCCGGACCTCCATCTCCGTTAAACTTTGGAGGAGTTTGATGGTTGAAATTTGAAAGAAGTCTAGAACCAGCAGCAAGTATTTCCCTTTCGCGCTTTTCCAGATCCCTCTGCGCCTTAGCGTGGCTCTGAGCAGTCACAGCCGCTGCCATCGTATGCATGGCATAAGCCATCTGGTTTATATCAACATTATCCGCCATAGGTGCTGTAGGTGCCCTTCTTGGAGGCATTCTATTCTGCACAATACCAATTCTGATTAGATTCCTTATCCAAACATTTCTGAGTCTCAACAGAAATCTCATACAACGGTTACTAGCACATAACCCGACACCGAACAACCACTAGAACTGACACTACTCTAGCTATGTTCTAACCGACTCTGGACTAACGACTCAAGTATACACTTTCCCTTTGAAGATTTAAAGCCGTGCTCTGATACCAAAATGTAACACCCCGTTTTTCGAAAGCCAAAAAGGGCATTATTTTTTTTTTCTTTTTCAACTAACACTCACAGTGCGCATAAAATGTTTAAAATGAACCGGCATTCAAATATACAAAAGAACTCATTACAAAAGGTGCTTCGACGAGCAAAGTGTATTTCCTGAATAATTACAATCCAAGTCTAAGTACCAAAACAAGTTAGAAATCCTATGCTAACCAAAAAGCACGGTGCACAAAACACACCGGCGCATAGTCTAACTATTCTAGGCTACAGCTCCAACCGCTCACTGGGGCCTGGAACAGCCACCGTCGTCACCACGACCTAACCCATCATCTGGGTGGGATGAGCCCGCAAATGAAAGAAAGGGTCACCACAAAATACAAGTATAGATATATATAACCGGTGCGAAAGATTGTACACATAACAATAATTCCACATACACAAGAGAAAGCTCTTTAACACAAAAGCAATTCCCACCAACGGGGTTATATACATAATGCACACCAAGCCTAATGCAGACTTCTACAATGAGTGTGGTAGATTCCCCATTACCACATGCATATGAATTCCGGAAGAGTAATCATAATCAATAAAACCACAAAGGGTTAGGATGGATCCATTCCCGGTAATCGCACCCCGCAGTCCATTCCCGATAACCGCTTATTGAACTCAATAATTCCCGTAGGAGTAAGGTGGATCCATTCCCGATAATCGCACCCCGTGATCCATTCCCGATAACCACGTACTATGAATGCATGAGCATACGATTCCCCTTATATGCTAATGCAACACATACATATCGTACACGCATATGTAATCACACCACATCAACACATACATATACATCTAGTCATATGTAATTAATCACATGTTCATACATACATCTCCAATCATATGTAAAACAACGAATCATGTATTTACCACGATCTCATATCGAGAATACATCACAAAAACATGCCAAACACACCACCAATTGCAACACAGCAAAATCTAAAGCATGTTTAACAAACCGTTTGAAAAGACGGAAATAAAGTGGAGCCCTTACCTCGGCAAGCTTCCGTCAACAAAACGTTCACACAACACTACGTGCTCCCTAAAACAAGCAACGGACAATCAATACATCGTTTCCAAACCCAATGTATTGAAACTACACCATAACCCCAAAAACTCTAAAGGTTTCCAAGGGAAATTCACTCTTTTGGATACCATACCAAAATCTATCGTATTGATCAACCCCCATGAGTTATTTGTACTATTTTTAGGACCCAAAACAATAGGCCAAAGTCTTAAATAATTTGAAATGCAAAATGGCCGTTTTCTTGCGTTATAAGTTACGTACCTTCCGGGTACCCAAAAACCCCGTTTCCAATCCCAACCACTTCCATAAATTAATAGAAAGGGATTAGAAAGTTAAAAACCCAGTTAGGACATCAGAATACAAAATTTTGGGTCCCAGGGGTCGCTAGAGGTCGCTGGGCGACCACCTGGCGATGGCAAGTCAGAACTTCCACGCCCAGGGCGAAGGCTGGCGACCAACTGGTCGCTAAGCTACCATCTGGTCGCTGGGCGACCACACCAGGACAGAACTGGTTTTCTTCATGACAGCAACAGCAAAACTTGGTTTACTCAATTTTCACCCAAAACAACTTTTCACGCAACACACCACATACGCATAGTATTGGTTCCCAACAACCGTTTTCACAACAAAGCATTACATTTCCGAAATTATGTTGGTTGCTTCGAGTGCAAGTTATTTGGTTTTCATTTCCAAAATCAAAACCAAATCCAAGCACAAGTTTTATTACGGTTCTCAACCGTCCGGTAATCATTTTCAAACATGTTTTCAAAATGAAAAGCAACACCACATGTCACAAGAGTTTTTAAACCTCTTGGACCTCAAAACACCACACAAAAACACTTAGTAAATATTTTCATAAACCCCAAAATATTTTTCATCGTATTTTCTAAAACAAAACCATACAACGCATTTCCCTTTTGCCCAAAGGTTCAAAGACAACTTTTCTTTTCAAAACCTTACAACCTAACCACATGTTATTGATCAATACATAAACCAACCAAAACCCTAACTTTTCTCATGAGATTTTTCACCAACTCATGGAAAACAAAAACAACAAAGCCTAGCATGCTCCCTAAGCTCTCATGAACAACTTTCATGAAACAAGAACTAGCAAGAACAACCTTTCTCACCAAACCCTCTTAAGAACATAAACCCAAAAACCTCACAACTCTAAAAATCTACCAACCTAGGAGATGAGAAGAGAGGGTTACCTTTAGAAAGTGATTCTCTACACTTTTCCTCAAAGCTTCCAAGCTTGAAATGGAGTGAAATGGTGAAGAATGGAAAATTTAGTGAAGGTTAGAAAAGTAATGGAGTCACACGTGAAAGAGAGAAAGAATGGAGTGGATTTTATGATTTTCTTAAGTCCACAAGTGCCACTAAACCTCCTTACTATGCCAAGGCTCTTGATAGCCAATCCACCATTGGATCAAAGTCAAAAGTCCAAGCTTAAACCCTAGCCATTGGATCAATTTGCTTTATGAGAAATCACAAGATTTAATCAAATCTTCCAAAACGAGTCACGTACTCAGCTCTCGCGCGACGCGACGAACGTAAATCACAAAAACGTAAAACTTACGGAAAGAACGTCTAACGTTTAACATTTCCTATACTTATCGCCGAATCTTTTTCCGCGACTGTAATTTTCTTCCATACCTCAGAAAATTAATCTCAGGACATATCCTAACTCGCGCAGATATATAAAACTTCCATCCGAAACCTCACTCAAAACAGACGCAATAAGATTTTACAACGACGGGTAAAATCCTACTCGTTTTTCCAAAAACAAGAATAATCCAAAACTTATTATTCTGAAACCACAAGTAACTTCTTATTCAAGCAACAAGATCACAGAACCAAAGTCTGTACAATTACAGTGCACGAGCACGAAACAGACTCGATTACAGCAAAAGCTAATAATTACACGATGTTTCGTCACACGAACACATCGAACCCTAATATTCCTTAAACCAACTATACAAGAAATCTTGGGTCTTACACTCTAAGTAGCGGACGTTATAAAAACAAAATCTGGTAAGTTGTCTTTGAAGTCTATCCGCTACTTGAATAGCGGACAGAGATATTTTGATAAATTCGTAGAACGCGCAAGAAAATAAATAGAGTAGAAAAGAAAATCTCAAACTCTAAAACTAAAGAACTCTCTTTCACATATATTATAAAGGTTAAAAACACCCAAAATCTAAAATTAACCCCAAGAACTCAACTGTTTCTTTTATTTTAGTTTTAACATAATATCTTCCAAAAAAGTCATTACAAATATTTCTCAAAAAAAATCCCAATAAGAACATCTTTTGCAACCAAAAAAAATATAGACCACAAAAGATAAGACGCTTGCTATTTAGGCCCCCTAGTATTACTCGCAGGCCCCCCGTCGTGACTAAAATGCCCTTATAAGCATTCGTATCCTAGGAAACGAAGGCAACAAATTTCGTCACCTAGAAGACGAAATTATGTTAAAACATAGTAAGTTTGCATTGTCGAGCACATATGGGCACAAAACACGCAATTTCGTCTTGTAGTTACCGAAACGCCAATTTTTTGAGATTTTGTCATCTAGAAGACGAAATTGTGTGTTTTGTCACCTAGAAGACAAAATTTTGGTTAAACGTAGTAGGCCTGCCTTGTCGTTTACATCTGGGCACAAAACACACAATTTTGTCACCTAGAAGACGAAATTGTGTGTTTTGTCACCTAGAAGACGAAATTGTGTGTTTTGTCACCTAGAAGACGAAATTTTGGTTTTTTGCAATTTCGTTCCCTACGTGACGATAATTTTTCAACTGTAATTTAGGGGTATTTTGGGATTTTAGGGGGGCCTAATAGCAACCCAAAGGGCGTAAATAGCAATTTTCAAAAGATAATGACATAATTGGCCAGGGCCCAAAGAAATTTTTCAAATAAAATCGTTCCTAAGGCCCCTTAAATTACTCCTAGGCTTCTCAAATTAACAAAAATGTTCTTTGAACATGGTTGGAAGATAGAATCCAAAATAAAAGGCCTTGATGGAATTCTACATTCCGAAATAGATCTGTTTTGGAAGGCTTATATGTTCAAAAAATATATTCAAAATCAAGATAAAATCCAACATAAACAAAAAACAAAAAAACAAAAAACGTCAATTAAAGTAGAAGAAAGGATTTAGATTGATGAAGTTGGGAGTGTAACGAAGTTTGAACTCGGTTTTGACAACTAAAATAATAATGTAAAAACGTAACTAATGGAAGGTTTTTGGATTTTCTATTATAAAATAATATTTTCGATCCGAGAAAATCTTAGGTGAAAGCGCACCTAACACATCATTCTTAAGAATATCCAATAGAATGATTGCAAATATATTAAATTAACAATAAAATAAAATAAAATAATTAAAGTCACGTTTACTAAACTACCTATTTTTTCCTCTTGATATCCATCTTTTACTCAACCATTATTTTTTACAAACATATAATAATCAAACTCCCACCATTTTTTGGTATATAGTATTTTTTGTTTTATTATTATTTTTATTTTATTTTAATAACTAAATTTTTTAAAATTTATAATTGGTTGTTTCTAAGGATGATGTGTGTTAGGTGCGCTTTCACCTAAGATTTTCTCTTCTCATCTATAATGAAAGTTTTGAAAGATATCTTTCTAGGGATGTAAATTTCATTTGTAAATAGGGGATGGAGATGAAGGAGGAAGTCCCCCGAAAGAAGTTTGGGGATGAGGACTGAATTTTATTCTCCACGTCTCCAGAGACTTCATCCCTAAAAACTTTATTAAAATAACATTTATAAATAGATATTTCAGTACTTTATAAATTATTTTTTATTATATTTTCAAACAATGTATACCTAATGCCTTACCTTGTAATAGTTTCCATTAGCACCCAATGGAAAGGTAGCTTCCGAGATGAAAGACCCTCTCAGATAGTAGAATCTCATCCACACTAAACTCAAAATGGAGGATATTTTTGAATTTTTGGAGGACATATGATCAATATGAAAGGTCTTAAAGAACATTTTTTTTAATAGAGGAGTCATAATTAGGGGGCTAATTAGATAGGTTCTTTTTTTTTTTTTTTTTTTTTTTCAAAAAAAGAGTGGTGCAGAAAGCAAGCTGCAACCACCAAACTGCATTAAAAAGGAAACAAAGATACAACTAAGAGGGGGGACAAAAAACCAAGACCCTATTAACAAGAGAACCTATAACAAGGCAAACCTAGCTTGTTCCTAAACAAACTAGCCACAATTTCTACAGGTGCCTCGTTCCAAAAAGTATAGTTAACTAGAGTAAGACCTATATTAGCAAGGGTGTCTGCACATTCATTACCTTCCCTATAAATATGAGTGATCAAAAAATTCATGTTCCTAAGGATAAGTTGACAATTAAACCACCTGTTTCTAAGAGACCAAGGGATATTGACATCAGACTTGAAGGCTTTCACCACCAATAATGAATCTGTTTCAATCCAAAGGTTATACCAATGATGAAGATCAGCTAACTCTATTGCTCTAAAAACACCAGCCAGTTCAGCAAAAAAAGCATTTTGGAGGCCAACATTTTCAGCAAATCCACCAATGAAATCAGAATCGGAGTTCCTGAAAATACCTGCACATGCTGAAGCAGAAGAAGTTGAAGATCCATCTGTGTTACACTTGATCCAATTAGATAAAGGAGGGGCCCAAAGTACTTCTTTGATGGAGGGGGCCTTGTGAGGGTGGATGTTGACTCTAAAAGTCTTCAATATAACAAAGTCAGTCATTGAAGAGTAATATGTAAGGTTTGTCATGTTACCAGATAAGGAGACAGAAGCTTTCACAATGGAAATGGCCTTGGACCAATGAATGATTTTATCATGAAATCTAGCTTGGTTCCTTACAAACCAAATGGTGCTAATGATGTTAACCAGAGAAGCCCTGATCACTAGCTTGCATTGAGGAGTCCAATTTCTATCACAGATCTTCCAAATATCTTCAATTGATTGGAACTGCAGTTGCATACCAATAATCTGAGAGAGCCAGGTCCAAATATTAACCGCAAAAGGACAGTCAAAAAAGAGGTGAAATGAAGATTCTTCCTGATTTAAACATAAGTTGCAGATTGAGGGTAAGTTACAACCTCTTAGCCTAAGATTATCATCTGAAGGAAGCTTATCATGCATGAGTCTCCATGCTAATAAGGATTTTGAAGGAGGAATGTCCTTACACCAGATAAGCTTGGCCCAATGTAGCTGAGCAGAGTGATGACATTTGAAAGAATATGCTTCCTTCAGGGACAAATTACCCGAGTCAGTCAAATTCCAATACCTGCAGTCTTGCTTGTGATCAAGAGGAAGAGTGACATTGGCAATTAAGAGACTTAAAGCAGGAAACATCTGAAGTAATTCCGGAGGAATATTCCAATGGAAGTTGAAGATAAAATCACTAACAAATGAATTAAGACAAAGAGAAATAGCATCAGGTATGTGCAGGAATTGAGCTACAGATTGAGAGTTACACCATTTATCATTCCAGAAGCTAATTGTCTTACCATCACCAATCAAAAATCTTGAATTCTCTAAAATCACCGAGAATTCAGATTTAATGCTACTCCAAATGGAAGAGAAAACATGGTGGTTGATGCAATTATTGCCTCTTAGCACTCTATCCTTAAGATAGGTTCTTATTTCAACACATCTTTATAAAAAAAAATTGCAAACATATATATCAATCAATCTTGATTGCTCCATTTGTTATTAGTAAATCAATATCTAAGACAATAAAGAAGGAAAATTGGATGAACATAAGAAATTTATACAAGTTCATTTTCAACAAAAATACTACTTCCTTTCAACGAAGGAATTCACTCAGTTACACTGACAATACATATCTTTTAAATCCTTAATAAAAATGGTTTCTATATATTTTTTATAAATAAAAAATTAAAATAAACATAATGATTGAAGCCCAGTTCATTCATAACAAACTATAGTATAAAGGAATACTTCTCAAATATAATAAAAAAACAACATAATTTGAAATTGATGATCTTCATTGATTAGAAGCCTAACATATCTTTCAATTTGCCATGCCTTCTTCTATATGAATCTCTTTAAAGATCCTTTTGGTTGCAGACCAAACCCCTTTGCATCTGACCTCTTCATAATCCTCAGCCTCTTGCATGACTCAATAAACATCCTGTTTTTTTACATGTCAAGAGTAAAATTTAATCAATATATATGAAAATCTTAAACCTTGAGAAAAAATAAAAATAAAAATATTAAACCACCAAAATTTTAGAATGAATGTAGACTTTCATATTATTTTATTTATTTATTTTGTCAATCATTTTTTTCTTAAGAAAAAGTTCATATATTTCATGGACATTTTGATCATTATTGGAATTGCAAGCTTATTCCTCCCTCATTATTTTGATGCTTCCATATAACACAATAATGGCTTTGAATTTTCCATGGTAGGCCATCATGACATTGATTGTTTCTCCTTCCAATTGATGTGCTCAACATATTATAATCACGCATGTCGGCTCTATATGAGTCCAATTAATATATATCTCACAAAATATGTTGATTTTCATTTATCCTAAATAAAATTTCGTCGAAGTAAGAAATCATTCGAAAAAAATTTGAGTTTGATTTTTATGAGGAATAATTTTTTGTAAAATTTATTTATATTTTAGCCGAATTTCAAATCATCAGATTTATTTTTCTTAAAAATCAGAAAATTAATACTAAAATATTGAAGTAACTTTCATTTATGGTTACATTTTATAGAAGTCATTAGTCAGTCAAGTAAACGAAAGTTTTGTAGCATATGTTTTTACTCAAACTTATGCATGGAATCAAGGTTGGTAGTGGTGAATGCACTATAAACTAATTGGCTCACAAACATGAGAAGCTGATTCTACAGACAAAAGTGTTTATTGTTTACTTGACTCGTATCTTAAGCGATTATGTTTGTCTAAAAGAAAGGGTCCAAAAAGTATGTACTCCTATATTAATATTATTTTTTATTAATTAGGAGTATTACTTCTTTTTTTTTTTAAAAAAACTCTATTAATGAGCTAATTTAACTAATGATTAAACATAACCTAGTTTTGGTTATATTCAACTAGCCGCCAAACGGGCACGTTCCGTGATCGATATTTTTTTTTTTTTTTTATTTGCTGTGATCGAAATTCTCTATTGTGCAAATATAAATAACTACTTAATCTCATTTTTTATTGGACTTAGTTAATTGATAACTACTTAACATCTTTTTATGTTGTGGCTAGTTATTAAGAAGAAAAAAAAAATATTTTTTTTCTTACTATAAAAAACTGAAAACATACTTTTATGTGGAAGTTGTGCTTAGTTATTAAGAGAAAAAAAAAATTATTTACTAAAAAAAAACTGAAAAACTATTTTTATGTGGAAGTTATTTTTCAACATATACAAATATTTAGTTTTTTTTTGGTAGTTTTTTTTAAGGGTAAAATAGGTATAATGAAAAAGTCATCCCAAAAATTTGTATCCTTTTTATATATAGTAATAGATATTCCATTGTGTGATCGATATTCTTTTTTTTTATTTGCTGTGATCGAAATTCTCTATTGTGCAAATATAAATAACTACTTAATCTCCTTTTTTATTGGACTTAGTTAATTGATAACTACTTAACATCTTTTTATGTTGTGGCTAGTTATTAAGAAGAAAAAAAAATTTACTATAAAAAAACTGAAAATATACTTTTATGTGGAAGTTGTGCTTAGTTATTAAGAGAAAAAAAAATTATTTACTAAAAAAAAACTGAAAATCTATTTTTATGTGGAAGTTATTTTTCAACATATACAAATATTTAGTTTTTTTTTTGTAGTTTTTTTTATGGGTAAAATAGGTATAATGAAAAAGCCATCCCAAAAATTTGTATCTTTTTATATATAGTAATAGATATTCCATGATTAAATATATTTAATTTTTAAGAATGGATCTTATCATGGCCCATCAGATTATTCAATAAATTTTAATTATACGATCACAACATACAATACTCAAATAAAAATAAAAATTATATAATCTATATTTATAACATCACTTAAAGATGGAATTAGAAATAAGTGGAGTTAGAAATCAATTTCAAGCGATTAGGCTACCAGACAAAAAAAAAGAATTAGAAATCAATTTTATATTTTCTTTTCTCTAATTTTTTTTTTGTTTGTAATGATAGATGAGGCTATTTTCCTAGTATAAAAAACAACAATATATATGTTAAATTAAAGGCTAAATTATATTTTTGATCCCTGAAGTTTATTTTAGGTTAACTTTGGTACTATGAGTTTTTTTAATTTTCTTTTTGGTCCCTTAAATTATGAATGTTGAATATTTAATCCCCTAAATTATAAACATTAAGATATTTTAGGCTCTAATAATTAAGGAGGATTACTTAATTGTCTAACCTAAAGGATCAAAGTTTTAATATTCATAACTTAAAGAGACTAAAATGAATGAAAAAACCTTAGAGTTATAACTTAATGGAATAAAATAAAATAAAAAACTTAAGAAATAAGAAACCAATATAAAATTGAAAATTAACTTAAAAGACTAAAATTGCAATTTAGTCTAAATTAAATAATGGTAAAGTGGAATGAGCTAGGAAATGGGCAGAAAGACTTACTCCCAAGGGACATCTCCAACCAGCATCCAGTCACCATCTTTGTCCTCATAAATGGGAACGTGTTCACAATTGTCTGCATCCTTCAATGCTTCTTCTGCCAACAAATTTTAGTGAACAAATATTAATTTTCAATACTCCTATTATTTGGTCAAAAATAAAATAAAATATACTCCTATTATTATTATTTTTTACTTTTTTTGTGGGGTTTGGTTTCCTTCTTTTCATTCAACCGAATAATCAAGTGTTATGATTAATTAAATCTTATGTAGCATAATCTTGTGCTTAATTATTTGTCATTAAGAGTCATTGATCAACTTTATACGTACACTTGCAGCACGCCACCATCACATAATAAGGAGAATGTCTAATTATAATTATAGTACATTCTACTTGGTCTCCCACTTTATCCTTTTTCAAGGACCTTTATAAAAATTAAAGATTCTTCTTGATCTTTATGTCGCACTATAATATCTACCTGGGATCATATACCTTAACTTACATAAAGCATATAATATTCCTTAAGATTTGTCATGGTTACGTGAAAAAAGAAAATGCTAACGAGTGTCTTAAGAGTATTGCTTAATTAATTTAAATAAGAAAATTTTACTTTAAAAACACAAGTTAAATAGTAAATACAAATTTCTATATACAAAAATTAACTCTTTTTAGTCTTTAGGACACTTGTTAGTATTTTTTTATAAAGAATTATCTCATATCTCCCATATTAAGTAACATATTTAAAATGTTTACTAATCTTATTTTATTTGTCGGTTTAGAATATCAATTAATTACGGTGACCCTCCGATTTTAAATATAAGAAAAAATTAGGTTTTTTTGATAAAAGAGAAAATTAGGTTAAAGAAAGTTGATATATTTAATAATTGGACTATATATACATCAACTTTTGTTAAAACATTTAATTTCTTATAGATTTAGTATTGGATCAAGGAAGTTATATTGATTATATCTTTTTGTCACCTTTTTAATGTTAAATCTATTGAAATCATTTTCACTTTTCAGATGGAATGGAGGTTAGGATATGGGGAGGATTTTGAATTAATCTTCTCATAAGACAAACATACGCAAATACAAATATTATACAAACAGCCAAGTTTTAAAAAACAAAATGCGATCATATAAATGTGCAAAAGTTTTTATGTATTGATCACAATAGAATTGAAAATTTAATTATGTTTGTACTTTGTATCAACTATATATATTTCTTTAAAAAATAAATGATAGGCAAATGTAGTAGGTTATGTTAGTTTTGAGAATCCGAATCTTAAACCACTTAATTTAGTCATTTCAACTTAATATTATACAAGCTTGCATAAAAGAGAAATACAACAAGTATTTCAACCCATTAAGACAAGAAGCATTTATATAGGAATGGTTAAAAATTCATTTAATTAATTGTAATTTTTCGCAATATCAAGAAATGCAATATAACTTGACTTTGATTTAGAACCTTGCATATATACTAGAAATTAGATGACTTGAAGAACAAGCACCATATCAATACAACTTAAAACGAATTTCAACTTAGATCGTGTTTGATCTCATATAATTAACCACTAATTTACTATTAATATTAAATTTGTCTATAAAAAAAATGCAATTTGATGTTATATATATGTTAGGCCCTATATTTTGCATGTGTCATTCTCTACTATATAGCTACCATCAAAAGATCGTGCAACAAATTAAATAATAAGAAAGATTTGAAGATGAAATACAAGAAAAAAGAATGAAAAATATGTAACATACCAATTCCACAACAACCAAAGAGCTTCTCCAAAGCCAAAGCCAACTCCAAGTATCCCTTATGCAAACCAAGATCAATCTTACGCAAGTAAGGAGCACCATCCATGCTAACCTTCATGTACATTTTAGAACCTTCATTCATGTTCTTCTTCCGATACGAACACACCGGAGGCCACCCGACAACTTGATTCTTCTTCTCGGTAATTTTCCGATCATCCGAACCACCATTTTCCTCTCCGACACCGTCAATCTCGGAGAACATCCTCTTCTTCTCATTCTTTTGTGGTTCACCACATGGTAAACCCAACCTTAGCTCAGTTATTTCAAGTCCAAGACCTTCTCTTGCCATTTTAGTTTTTTTTTTAGGCAATAGCTTTTCTCTCAAGGGTTGAAATATATATTTGATGAAGGATCAATATATATATAAACACTTAAACACACACAAAGTGAATGGAAAAGGACTTAGTGGGAGCAAAGACAGGTCAAGTAAGAGGAAATGGTCGGTCACATGAGAAACAAATGTGGGGACAAAAGTTGTCTCCTCAAAAAACATCCAACAGAAGCCAGCACCATAATAAGTTGGATATGGGACATATCGAACGATTTATGCTTCCTTTGTGGATATTTTAGATTTGATCATGGCCGTTTGATTAGATGACTTGGGAACATGCCATGTGATTTGCTTGATTAAGGGGTCTCTTTGCAATAAATTATACCAAGGGAAGAGGGTTAGATGAAGAAAGTGCTTATTGTGTAAATCAATATACAAATCCCATGTATTTGTTTAATTAATGTTACTAAGGTTTCTCTTATATTTTATAAATAACTCTTGATCTATTTTACATATGAGTGATATTTTTGTAGACACACAATATTGGAGTAACGTACATAACAAAAATGTCAAAAGGAAACATATTGAAGAATAATAATCTTTTTATGTCCAAACAAATACTTTTTTTTATCTATACTATAATAACAAGTTATTATAATATGATTTTTTTCAATTAAAAAAATATTCACGGACACCTAATTAATATTCTCTCGATGTGGACAACTGCTTAATCATAATTCAATTGAGTAAATGATTAATTTATATCACGTACATTCAAAATTGTGAAAACATATATGGTTAATTATGTAGTTGAACCAACCATAATTTTAATTCTAATTAAAATTGAATTAATCATATATTCAACCGAATTAATCATATTTTTTAATATGATTAATCATGTGTTACAGATCACTACACTTACACGTATATAGAGATGAAATTTGATATGTACTATATATATGTCTGTATATGGACTGTATGGATACTATATATCAATTAGACCATGAGATGAAATTAATGCCATATGCCATATACAATGTGATATATGAATATATGATCATATGGGCATGCATGCATGTATTGTGTTCATGGTGCTGCAAGGAACTGAAATGAAATGGGCAAGTGTATAGGTGGGTAGCTAGGTAGGTAGGACCCAAAGGAAATTCCTTGTGAGCTGTGAATGATCGCATTTGAGTCAAACAAAATAGCTAGACAATCCTTAGAACCAGGAAACACTTGGGATTGATCAGATAGCACTACAAAAGAAACGCTACTTAGCCACGGTTAATTAGTCACGGCAATGTGAATGTGGCTATATTATATGATTTGCCACGGTTATACCGTGGCTAAATGAATTCCCATTCCAGATTTCCCTCTCTCGCGAAAATAGTTTCCGCGCCTTCTTTTTTTTCCTTCTTTTTTATTTTCCCTCCTTTATTATTATTATCATTTACTTTTATTAATTTCTATTTCAAATTTTCTCTCTCTCTGCGAAACGGAAACGAAAACTCTCTGCGAAATGGAAACGGAACCCTAAATCCACCGCGTCACCACCTCCACAGTGCCACCACCTACTCCTTCTTCAGCCGTGCTACTCTCTGTGATATGCGTTATCCTCAATCCTCATCAATCATCACAATTTTGTTTGGTAAAAACTTTAAACTTCTCCTTAGTTTGGTTTTGATTTATTTTCAAAGTATTGAATCGGATTTGCACTTCTGAAAACTGATTTACACATTTGAAAACTGATTTTGGTAGATACTATGGTGTACTCCATTAGATTGATTGTTCTCTATTAGATTTGTTTATATATATATGAAACCCTTGCTATTTCTCTTTGAGATTTGATTGTTCTTCAATTTATATGAAGATTTATTCAATATATTTCCCTTTGATATGATTCTTTCTATTTTATAACTAATTAGATATATTGTTAATTGAAATTAGGTTCACATTGAAAGTGACCCTAATTAGATATATTGTTAATTGCTATGGTGTTAATTATGTGGTAATGGTTGTGCATGGGATGTTCAATAGAAATGGTGAGATTTTGGAGGAACAAAATAAGGAACTAGATTTGCTTCTGCAACAGCTTATGGCAGTGGAAGATGTGGGAAACATGCATGATGCATCAGATCATAAGTAATTTAGTTTGCTAGCATAATATGTCATTTGATTATCTTTATTTATGACTCAGCAACTATTTCATTTTTAAGTCAACAGTATAGCTTTTGACTTAAAAATAAGTTATAAAAATAGCTTTTGATTATTTTGAAAACATACCATCTCCAGATCCTAGTCTATTTGATGTTGATACGAGCGAGCTTTCATCTCTATGGTGGTGAATAAGTTATAAAGGTAACAAACAAAGTGCAGTCTTCAATAGGAGTGCTCAGATCTGCCTATAGTGGAATGATGCCAATACAATGGTCACTTATTTTTTAGCCAGTCTTTGTGACCGAGTCATTTGCGTGGCAAATTTCGACTTTTAGTTCTCATCAACTCGTGCTAAGAGCTGATTTGTGTTATATGTTGACTAATCCCCGTAGGTTATAATAGCTAAGTTAGATATAATAGTTGCTGCTAGCATAGCCTAAATTAGTTTTGCTTTGCTTAGTTGGATGTAGTGAAGTCTTTGCCTCTAGGCTAATGGATGTGAAGGTTAGAAGGAACAGGAGTAAAACCAACACCAACACAAACTGAAAGTGCTGTGTTATATCTCATATGTACTTTCATTTTCATTTATGCATTAATTGAGGTTTCTATTTATCTAAACTTTTGTGTATAAAGTCAGTTTCAAGGGTAATTGTCATTTAAATGGAATTTCTTACTGACTTGATTTACAATGAAATTTAACATGCATAACTGCAGTGCACCAATTTGACAATGCATTTCATCAAGCCTGTTTGTCTTTCAGGCTAGTAGTTCTGGGTTGTGTATCTTCTGGAATCAGAGTTTTGATTTCATGGAGGTCGAAATCCAGTTTCTTATCTGGGCAGTTTCTGAAGTTAATATACAAACTTGATGCACTTACTTGCCTTTTAGTGCATATTTGGATTGACAGTTGCTCAGCGAAATACTGTATGACAATAATTTTGGCAAAAGCTATACTGTTGACTTAAAAGTTGATTATCTTTAAGAACCTATTTCATTTGATTATCTTTAATTAGAAAATGTTTTGTCTCAGCAACTCTAGACTAGAGCCTGTTTTTATTTTGAGCAAAGAAAGGAATCTTATGTTTTGCTGTTTGTAATCTGATTACAAAGCTTCAAATTTTAGACAAATTAAATTGGTTGTAGTATGATTTTGTTAGCCATCTTACAATTACTAAAGAAAAGGTAGCAGGGGATAAGTTGGTCATATATGATATAGATAATCAGATATTGGTAAATATGCAATCCATCGGTAGAAATATCAATATGCTTATAATTGGTAACTGCTGTATAGCTCTATAGTTAACCCTTCTATTTACATGTTCATCTCACTGTTTTAGAAAAAAAGAAGGGAGTTAACAGGGATGGGACATATAGTTAGCTAATTAGTGTAATTAGCTTGATTCAATTGTTTTAGAACTTGTCTTTTACTTGTAATGATATAGATGACATTGGATACTGTTAGAGTAGTTTATTGGTTTGAGTTATGACATTTGTAATTTAGTCATGCTTCTTTCATATAGGTATTGCTTTGATATGAGGAAAAGACGTAAGATTTCAGGACAAGAATTGTTAGAAAGGTTACAAGGACAAGAAAATCAGAATGATGGGGAGACTTTCGAAGACCATCCCCAACAAAATATCAACAATCAGCTGGATGACCAATTTGCAAATGTCAACATGACAGATAACTCAATCGAGAACGACACATTTGACTCTTCTTCATGCCCAAATGAAACAGGGTCTCAACAAAAAGAGGAGCCCTTACTTATCAAAATCAGAGGTTAGAGTAACATTATTAAGTTTATTATCTAATTTGATGGTTTTACAAATTAGACATATATTAACTGTGCTTCATGTACATAATGTTAGATACTTGTACCGGAGAAATTACAATTCGAAGAATGGTGGAAAAACAAGTTTGGCATTTGGAAAAGACAAAGAAAGTTCTTGTGGAAATTGGTGGTAATGGACAAGGCATTGATAATGGTTCAAACTTACTTGTGAGATTTCTTGGTGCTCTCGCTCAAAAGTCTGCATTTTGTCCTATATCTATTGAAAGATGGGATTCGATGCCAGTGGAGAATGGCAAAGCACAATGGAAGTGTATCGAGGTTATTATCTAAAATGACCAGTACTCTTATTGTTTTAGAGTATTTCTTGTCATTAAATATTGATTTTTGAATATAATCTATGAAGGATCATTTTGAGTTTGATTATGTTGCTGGAATCAAATGGACATGGAGTATACTAGGAGAAAGATGGAAGGCCTATAAATATAAGTTAAGGTGTCAACACTTTTACCCCAACAAAAGTAAGAAAGAGATACTTGCTAATCGTCCTTCTAGTGTGCCGCCAACTGAATGGAGTAATTTTGTGACTCACTATAAAGATGACAAAATGAAGGTATAAATATTCATTGTATTGCTATTGTTGTCTGCTATTTCAGACTACTTTTGTTTGGTCTCATGTGGTAACTTGTCTTTTTTTGTACTTTTAATCTAAAATCAACTTCAATTCAATTAATCTTATCTCAGGCTACTTTTGTTTGGTCTCATTGTATTACAAACATATTTTTCCTTCGAGATAACATTGTGTACTGTTAGAGTAGTTCAATGGTTTGAGTTATGGCATTTGTAATTCTCTCATCCACTTATTTATTGTAGAAACAGATTATGCATAAGCACAAGCACTCGTATGCTAAATGTAGTTAAGTAATATCAACTGCATGGTTTTACATGGTTTTGTTGGCTTCAGGTGGCAAAGTGTGCAACTTTCCTCTTGTTTTTTATTTTAACTTTTGAGGATTTGCTCTTTAGTTTGTTTCACCTACTAGTGTAGTGTTTTGTAACCATGTCAGCCCTCTTTGGTAAACTTTGAAGCTATATAATGACTAACATTTAATAACTATAGAAAATAAGTGAGCAAAATACAAGAAATCGCCAGAAGTTGAAAGTCTCGCATGCTGGAGGTACCAAGAGCAATGCAAGAAGGGGTCATCAAATGGTAAGTTGTTTTAGATCATTTCTATAATTCTTTATTATAGTAAAGTTTAAGTAAGTTATATATGATAAGTACTTGTTAATTTTTATTGTATTAATGTTAGGAGCTACAATTAAATAGACCTGTATGTCGTGGTGAGGTTCTTTTGTCAACTTTGATAAAGAAGAATGGGAACTATGTGAATGACAAAGGAAAAGCCATTGCGGTAAGTAAAATGATTGCATTGCCTTTTCATTTTTCTAGAAATTTGTTTATATTTACTTGTGCTTTATTGTAAAATTGTGGGTTTGTTTTGTTCTTGATTTCTCCCTAGTGCCAACATCTTAAATTTGGGAAATAAAACAAGCCCTGTTTGAAGCAGGACCTGAATTGGTGTGATCCATTTATACTCTTACATATCAACAAAACAAGCCCTGTTAATATGTGCTATGTGCTATTAACTTTAAATGCATTAGGAGAAGATATTCAAATTATTGTATTCAGCTTATGGTAAGTAATTGCATGCATCTTAAATATTGTTGATTACCTGTCTTTTAATAGGATAAGATATCAGAGAATTTGCTTCAAGATCAAGAGCGATCTGCTACTTTAGGTGTTCCCTTAAAGATTAATGCTTATCCAGATGATGCTGTTGGAAAAGTGTATGGAGCTGAGCATTCAGGTCGAGTGCGTGTATTAGGTGTTAGTGTTTGCCCCACTAAGGTTTTTGGTACGCGCAAGCATTTCTCTGAATTTGTAAATGCTGGTAGTTCTAGTCAAAATGTTGAGGATTTGAAGAAGCAAGTGCACTCTTTGGAAGAAAAGTTAACTGGATATGAGGAGACTAAGGATCAACTTACACAAACTCAAAACCAATTGGCATTTCTCACTAGCTTTTTGCAAGGCAAATTTGGTGATGAACTACCTATCTTCAACCAAGGTATTTCTTCAATATAGTCTTATGACGTATGTATGTTTTACATTATACCATTGTTGATATTTAATTAAAAAATGTTTGCGTACATTTTCCTTTAATTGACAGGTTCTAGTAATTAAACCAACTAGGAACATGCTGCTTTTTGGGCCAGTGAGGTGTCTTCATCTATAGCTTCCTATTGAAATTCTTGTTTTTATGTTCTTTGCTTTTAGTAATGCAAGCTTTAGGTTATTAGATTTTGAGCTTGTTGGCTTTAATATCCATCTATCCCAAACATTAGTCTTGGTGGAATACATTATAGATGTAATGTAATTTTGTTTCTACTACATTTTGTATGGATGTATCATGATGTATGGATGTCATGCAATTTGATCACTGGTATTAACTTTTGGCGGTTTGTTGTCTTTCATTTTAGTTGTCCTATATTTTGACCACAAAACTGAAGTAAAAAAGTGCTTTTTTTTAAAAAAAAAAAAAACTGCATCTTAGCCACGGTCAAAACCGTAGCAAATTGAAATCAAACTGGGTCCTCCGTTAACCTTAACCACGAATGTAACCGTGGCTAAAAATTAAAGACTGTGGCTAACAAAATGTTACAACGGCTACCTCAACCGCGGCAAAATCATAAAATAGCCGTGGCAAAAATTTAGCGACGCCCTTCCTAGCCACAACACAACCTAGCGTGGCAAGACCTGTTAGCCACGGCTATGATCATTATTTGCTACGGTTTCGACCGTGGCTAATCATTGATTTTCTTGTAGTGTAGTACTCATCAAAGTTACAAACGCGTATCCAAAATTGCATATATACAACTACAACTTGATGCAAGCAAGACCATAGAAGATCCTAAATATCCCTCCTCGTTGAAATATAGAATCTCGTTAACAATACAATAAAATAAATTAATATGCAAGCTATATATATATATATATATATATATATATATATATATATATATATAGTCAAGATCCGTTGACACCAATTAGTTTGACATCAAATGTTACATCTCTCAATAACGTTTTAATCGATATAAATTTTATAAAATTCACCGTTGGATTGAAAGATTATATCATATAGATAATTTGTGTATAACAAATCCAAAATCATTTGATAAACTATTGAGACACATAAAAATTAACAGCATTTAAAAAAAGACGAAAACCGTTAATTTTGATGTATCTCAATAACATATCAAATGATTTTAAATTTGTCTGAACTTTTACATAAATGATTTATATGATATAAACTTTCAATCCAACGGTAGATTTTATAAAATTTATGTCAGTGAAAACGTTATTGAGAGGTGTAACATTTGATGTCAAACTAGTTTGTGTCATTTAATCCAGACCCATAGATAACACGGATTTGAATCTTCTCAAGTTTGTTATCTCATGTTTTCTATTATATGTGCAATCTCAATCTTTCAATTGATCTATGATTATGCCAAACTATTTTTTGTCGGCCAGTCATTGGATTTCTAAGAATTGCACGGGATACAAAATCGAAGAAAAAGAAAATGAGAGAATCCTAATCCAAATAACACTTCATTTTAATCTTTATTTTCCAAAGTATCTAACTCTCATTAATTAGAAATTAATGTTATTTATGATCGGAGTAACCCCTAAGAAAATGAAACATTTAAATATGTATTTCTTTTTTCTTTTTTTTTGAACGGCTTTAAATATGTATTTCTAATAAGGTTAACCCTAACAAATTATTAGACGTGAATAAAAAAAATGAAATTTAATTTCTGAGGAGTTAGCCCCTAACAAATTTGAACGTAATTTAAAGAATTCAAATTTCGAGAGAATAAGAATAAAAACGCACTAAAAACAAGAACACGAAAACATTTAATTTTGAAAGGTATATAGAGTTAGATAATCCCCTCTCGAATATGGGAATATTTTCACAAATTTTTAGGATTTTTTTAATTTTATAAAGCTTCTCATCATATCACTCCCTTCCTTAGAGATCAAGAACTAGAGAGGTTTAACACATTGTATTACAACACTTAACTAAAATAAAATTAAAACTAATACACTAACATGAAACACAAATAAAAATATTTCTAATTACATACTAGTATTTACTTAAAAAATATTCTTGCTTTCTTCTTTATCATACATATATTTTCTTTAGGTCCTCATCATATATAATTCCTCCATAATTAGTTTAATGCAAATGCTATTCAAATGATCATGTCTTGGTATAGTTTGTAATATTTATGTCAACCATTTAGTAGCACACTATACGTCAGTTGAGATACCATGTAGTAGAAGGAGTAGACAGAAATGTATAAAAGAGGAAACCTTAGTATATATTTGGAAACTTTGATTCCCCAAACGGCAAACATATGTATTTTATTGTAAGTTCGGTTATGGATCAGTTATACTAGTAAATAAATTACGATTAATTAAGATCCGTATCAACTTACACTAATTGAGATATTATGTCATGTGGGCGTATTGAAAATTCGTATTCGATTGATTTATTAAATGTTAGTGACTTGGTGCTAATAAGTGAGAAATCAATCATGCAACAACCGCTTATAATTATGTCCGGAGAGAATATATTATAATAGAAATAAATCATGAGAATTAATACCGTAAGAATAGCTCGGTTGTTCAAACTCGGACTTCTTTGCTTTTTTATACTTGTAGATTTATAGTGTGTGAACTTGGCTATTAAACCAAAAAAAATTATGAGATTCGGTATATATTATCTTAGTTAAGTTCCTTTCGGAATACTTATTAGCAATAGGGGTGGATGGAGTATTGGTGATCATAGGTGGCAGGGTGGTGGCAGGGCCGGCCCAGAGCTCGTGCAAGAAGGTCTACAGCTCTGGGCCTCCAAAATTTGAAGATCTCAATATTTTTTTTTCAAGCCTAAATTATAAATTATTAGTTAAATAATTTTGCTAAGACATCATGATATTAGAATCCACTTGGTATAGTGGTTTCCGTGTCTTCCCAGGTTCCAAAGGGTGAGAATTCACCTATAGCAGTTTTTTTCTTTCTAATTTCATTTTATAAGATATATTTTATAACCTTAATAATATATATACAAAAAGCAACAAAATAATAAGTAAAGTTGCAATTTTTATTAAAAACATTCAGTATTTAATGATATCAGTTTGGAAGTGTATTTTGCTATTATTAATTATAATATGACTATTTTTTATATTACTGATCTTATAGTATTTTAAATAAAAGATTACACTCTTTTAAAATTCCATTTTTTAAGTAAAAAATATATTTTACTTTAAAGGGCCTCTTTATCTAATTTATTTGGGGCCTCTAGATGTATAGGGACGGCCCTGGGTGGTGGTCACTAGTCGGATTGGTGGTCATAGTGGTACTTGATGGTGTTAGGATTATGGGTAAAGTGATGATCGGTGGTGTGACATTTGCAACTGACGAGGGTAGAGAGTGACAGCTGGTGTCCAAGACCATATAGACAATGAGCAGCTCCTGGCAGCTTCCGGTTAAAAAAGAGGGCACATGAATTATAGGTATTGTGATTTGATGTCCTTGGTTTTGATTTTTTTTTTTTTTTTAAAGTTTATCTTGTGCTTAGAAGTTGTTTAGTAATATCTTTTTTTTTCTGGCTTTTTTAAAAATAAAATTTACCAATTTTTTTAGTCAGTCTTTACCTTATTACTATGCAAGTATTATGGCCTTTTTGGATTGGCTTATTTTTGAGCTTATGCAAATAAATAAGCTTTTATGTATTATTATAAACTTTTCAAGGTAGTTTATGAAAAAACACCTTATAAAAATACAATTTTTTTTAGTGAAAATTTATAAATGAACATAAAATTTTATTTATTTGTATAAGCTATTTTCATAAGCTCTAAAATAAGTTGAATCCAAACAGGCCCTTAGTATAACTCAACTTCCTTCTAAATATTCTTTTTTCTTACCTTAGAAATTGTCTTTGTAAAAGACTGTCAAACATGTAACCAAAAAAAAAAAAAACTACTCCCTCCGTTTCTTTTTAAGTGTCCAAAAACGTCGAATTTAGCGTTCTTATTTAACTGTTGATAAGTGCCAAAAAGTAGCTAAAATTCATATATGTTTTAAGCACTTATTAACTTGTTTTGTAAGATGTTCATTAGGTTTATCCCACTTTATTGTATATATTTGTTTTAAGCTATATTTTGTCAAGCTTTTCTTAATCCCAACTATTGATGCAGAAAATGAAAATTTGAAGAAAAATTGAAGCTAACTCGCCAGGGCGAGCTCAGAGCGAGTGCAGGGCGAGTAGAGGCAGAGAGCATCAAAGTGGAAAACTGATACACACGCCATAGCAAGCAACAACTCGCCAGAGCGAGCAGCAACTCGCCAGGGCGAGTAACAACGCGCCAGGGCGAGTGAAGGCGGTTCAAAACTCACTTATGACGTGGCAGAAACCTTCTGATGAAGAAAGGTCAACTCGCCATGGCGAGCTGGAGCTCGCTCAGCGAGTTCTAATTTTCAGAAACACTGTAAATAGAGCTTGCTGTCATTTTTCTTAAGATATAACTTGTAATAGAGAATCAGAAGCAGAGGGAAACCCTAGGAGACAGATTCAAGGGGATTTGAAGGTGGATTCACTACAATAGTTGAGAAATCATCATTGATAAGTTTGTTCATCTCTTTTATCCTTAATCTTTGTAAAGCTACCATGAAAATGAGTAGCTAATCTCTCTTTGTTGGGATTAGGTGTAATCAACCTATGAGTATGTATCTAATTTGATCATGGTATTATATATGGTTTTAGATTATTCATCAATCTTGATGTTGTTCTTGAATTTCATGTTTTAATTCTAGGTTTTGAAATGGTATAGACATATGCTTTTTGAATCCAAGATCTAGAACAATCATCTATTAAACTCTAAACTCTAGACATAGATTTAGATTTAATATTCACTCTAAATATCAAGTTTTAAAACTATTGTGTTGATTAAATTGTCCGAGACATCGGAGTTTGAGCAATACGATATAGCCGGTATATTGATCGATCACTCGAGACATCGAGGGTTAATGAATATAGCGGGATTCTCGGCGTGCTCTGGACATGGACACGTATGTGGGTGATATGTGATAAGAATTGATTAATAGCTAGAACCTGTGTAACTGATTAGAATGATACATGCGATTGGGTCGGTGAAATCTAATCCCAGCAAACTCATCTCTCTGATATTTTATTATCTTTTACCGCACTTTTGTTATATTATTTTCACAAGTTTTCATAACAAATATCTTCAAAACACTTTACTTAAAATTATATTAATTGTTGAACGGCATCGATATCGCATTAGTCCCTGTGGAGACGATAAAAATATACTTACTTTTGTACTGTAACAAAATGGCGCCGTTGCCGGGGACTGGCGTTTAGATATTGAAACATTGCAACAATTTGTATTTTTTTTAAGTATTTGTATATATTTGTTTATATTATATAGTTGTGGTTTGCACTAATCATTCTTTGCTAGTCAAAGAAATATTTTCTTGTTTGTTTAAATCCTTTTTCAGATTCCTCGTCACAAACAAAATCATAACTGATCGTGATTATAGCAACTTCTATACTCCGGATGAGTATGAATCATATCAACAGTTTCATAGGACTCCATCACATGAAGAGATTTTTTTGACTCAAAAATTGGAAGAACTTTCAAAACAAATTTCTAAACTGATTAGTCTACAGTGAAGGTGGAAAAACACAAGAAGGGGGGGGGTTGAATTGTGTTTTAAAAATTAAAACTTTTTACCTAATAGCGACTAAGTATGCAGCGGATAAAAACACAAATTAAAGAGAGGGTGCTGAGAGAGAGAAAGAAAGACACAGAATTTATCCTGGTTCCCCTCACAAATTGAGAGTACTCCAGTCCCCTTGTTACTAACAAGAGATTTTCACTATAATCTACTAAAGATTACAAATTGCTCAAGCACACTTGCAAGAGACTTCTCAGGTGCTCAAGTTTGACTAAACAAGAGACTTCTCAAATGCTCAAGTTAAACTTAACAAGAGACTTCTCAAACAAACTTAAGAATAAGAATGAATGTTAAGGAACACTTGATATACTATCAGAGGTGTTTACAAAATACAACTCAATTTGTTCTAAGACTTAGAATGACAGATTTAAAATATGATGTCAGAATGCTTCTTAGTCTTTGAACGCAGTAATAGAACAGTAGTAGAAACGGTGGTCATTTCTTCCATTTGAGTCTTCTATTTATACTTAGAGGAAGATGATGACCGTTGCAGAGAGAGAGGTGCCAGCTGGAATTTACTCGTACAATTGATAGCTGTATATTGCCTTCTTTGGTAAGGAATTCCAATTCCACTACCTAGCTATTCAATTTATCACTCATCCATTTTGAGTAATAATAGTACGATAGTACAATCCTCAAATGCGCTCCACTTATGGATAAGGTTAATGTTGTACCAACGAATATTCCTTCCTGTGGATGTGACAGAGCCTTGAAGTGGATTGTTCTTCAATCATTGGTTCTATAAAGATCAGCTCTTGAGTGACGTAAATTCCTTTTGCTTCTGATGCTGTTGCCATAGCTTCTTGAGGTCTTTTAGCTTCTGAGTCCTTCAGAGCCTTGTTTTATCCTCAGAGTCACTTTCTTCAGCATTCAAAATTCAAGCTTCTGACGAACAGTGTCGTGCTTTCAGAGCTTGTTTTGACTGGCTTCTCTGCTACTATTCATAGTGCTTCTGAATGAATTTTGACTTATAATTCTGCACACTAGAATAATCATTAGTAATACCAATTGCAATTTTAATACTTTGTTATCATCAAAACTACTTAAAAACATTAGAGGTTCATGTCAGACCCACTTTGTTCCAACAATCTCCCCCTTTTTGATGATGACAAACCAAAGCATTAAAATTCAATTGTCGTTGATTTAATTTAATTATGATGACTTCAGGTTTCAAAGGTTTGCAATCTCCCCCTGAGTTTGATAATCCATAAGGGTAGGTTTGTAAGATCCCCCTAAGTTTTATCCATAATTAATTAAAACAGTTTAAGGGTTGATTTATTAACTTAAAATAAATTTTCATATTTAACTCTCAGAAGCATAGTTTTGCAAGCTTTGCTTTTTAGAGTTTGATAATGCTCAGAAGCGGTTTGCAAGCTCTTCTGACATTGTCTATGAATTTTATTTTAGGTTCTTAAATTTTCTCCCCTTTCAATAATCATACAGAATGAGAAAGAATCATAAGAGATAAATATTGATTCATAATGTATTTAACATAACAGTTTCAGATTGAGCAGTATATGAATGAATCAACATTAATTTTAACGCTACTCTTACTCCCCCTTTTGGCATCAGTCAAAAAGACACAGAAAACCAAGCAGTCAAAATGCGTCATAACAAGGCAGTCAAGTCAAAAAGTGATGACAACTAAATTCATTTAATGAATTGTGTTGAAAATCGTCCTGACAAGAGAGCTTGATGACACTATAAAAAGGGATGATTCCTCTCATTTTACTCATCCAGAGTAATCAAGTAATATCAAAAGAAAAACATACAATGGAAAGGCAGGTTACCAAGGATGCTTCAGGCTCAAAAGAAGAGAGCAAGAAGGGAGCAGAGCCCTGGCGCTGCGAAGAAAACAGGCTACGATATGAGAGAAACAAGGAAGAACTTATTTTAACAGAGTCAGAGGAGGAAGAATTGGGCTCTGATCTGGAAGAGTTCTTATGGACATATGAAGATAATCTAGCAGATTATCCAGCTGAGGTTCAGAAGCTTGCTGATGAAGCACTATCTCTTCTCAAGGAGAAACTGAAGAGTATAGAATCAGAGGCTTCTAAATCTAAGCCTTAGGCTAGATGCAATCATATGTAATAAAGAATCTTTCTATTAATAATAAAAGTTGTTCCTCTACCTATCTCTCTCTCTTTTAAGCTTGCTTTCTTTTTATATACCACATAAGTATTGTCAGAACACCAGTTACCAGACACGCCTCATTCGGTATTGGTGCCCCGTTGTTAAACAGGCTTTAATACTAAGAAGCTATTTCATGAGTAAACAGGAGTACTGATGAGAGGGACTCTTAGGTTTTGAAAATCCTAGGCTTATTAGTTTAAATACTAAGATGCTCTTCAGCATCTTTCACTAGAGTCAGAATTCTCAAGAGTACCAGACAATATTATGGTATATAGAAAAGTTAACTTTTGAAAAACAAAGATAAAACAATCATATAAGCAAATAACAAACACACACATATGGATAATATAGATATGAATTAAAAGAAAATTATCCAAAAAAAAATTACACAAGAACTTAACAATACAACAAGTGCTCAAACATAAGGGTTAAGGTTTGGGTTGCTGTTGAGTAAGCTTCAGAAGAAGTTCCATCATTGCATCTATCTTCTTGTTTGTAGCTTCACCAGATCTGTTCATGTCTTCTCTTATATCGGCCCTGAATTCATCCATTTCATTTCTTAGTTCCTCTCTTATGTCATGCTTGATTACATCCAGAGCTTCTTGCATAACAGAGGGTATAGCAGATGAAGAAGAGCCTTGAACAAGTACTGGTGGAGATCTTGGAGTAGATGAAGCAACAATGGGAGCTTTTCCTTTATCAGAATCTGGTTTACTAAGGTTCTGATCATTCATAACAGTATCTTCTGCAGCTCTTTGGTTCTCAAAAATCTTATTAGTCTCAATGGTAGCAATGTGAACAGCTCTATCAATCAATAAGTTTAAGGCTTCTTGTTCAGCAAGCCTCTGACGTTCCATTTCAGCAGCTATCCTAGCCTGCTCTTCATCAAAAGATCTTATCATACTTTCATCAACAGCAGCTAAAAAGGCTAACCTCTGACATTCTTCTTCATGGTTGAAGAATGTGAGCCTTGGAGCACATGTCTTCTCAGCAATCTCAAATAGTTCACGTACAGTGTTTGCTCCTCTACCCTTAATCTTTTCCTTCAGATGAGTACTGAGAATTCTTAAGGATTTACCAAACAAGTACTCTAATTCCTTGACCTCAGCATCCATATCAGAGGGGAAGATAAGAGCTTCTTCCTCTCTTTGTTTGAACCTCTTAAGTCTAATACCTATAGCATTATTTAGCAGCTCAAGGTTTGGTTCAGAGTCAGAGTTGAAAAAGGGTAAGGATGGGTCAAAGGGAATGGTTGGTTCAGGTTCCTTTCTTTTGAGTTCAATGATTTTGATTTTGCTGAGATTTGGAGGTATGATATCATCATCAAGATTGATGGAATCCTTGAATATTTGATGTTCAGCTTTAGTTAGGTGTTGGTAAAGCTCAAGAACCTCTTCTAAAACTAGAGGTCTGTTGAGTGGGTCAGGGACAGGTTGTGGTGATTGATGTTGTTGTTCAGTCATGACATTGATTGGTGATGAGTGAGGTGATTTTTGTTGTTCTTCAGAATGAGCAAATGGCTCATTCTGAACAGGGGTGAATGTAGGTGGGTTTACTCGAGAGATGTGATCAAGTGAGGGAGGGGGTGTGTGAATGACCTGTGTGTTTTGTGTTTTATGGACGGGTGAATCATTTGTGAGATTCATGGATGGAAATTGATGTGGTGAATTTGGATTTGAGTTGGTAAATGCAACACCACACATGTGTTGTTCAAGATGTTCTAAGACAGAACCTTGATTTATGGATTGATTGAGAATGGTGGTGTCTACATTAATTGTAGGTTCTTCATCAGAAGAAAGATGAATGGGCTTTATGATGGTTTTCTTTGTGGTTTTCTTGAAAGAGGTTCTCTTTGGTGTAAGAGTTTTCTTTTGTTTTGGGTTGGATTCTCTGATGAGTGTAGCAATTAACTCATCAGAGGCAGTGCTGGTATCTGATGAAGATGATGGTGATACAGCTTTATGATCAGGTAAGACTACACTAATAGGTACAGTGAAGTCTATGGGTTGAGGTTGATTGGTAGATAATGGAGGTTGAGAAATAGATGGTTTAGCAATAGAGGGTTGAGGTTCAGAACCAATAACCTGAGCTACAGGAATGCTAGAAGTATTAGATTCAGAGATCTTACCTTTTGGTTTAGAAGCTCTGGACTTTAATCTCTTTGCAGATTTAGCAGGGTTCTGATCTTCCTCAGAAGCTGAAGGCCTATCATGCCTTTTCTTTGTCCGTTTTTCCTTCTGAACAGCTTCAGTCATCATACCTTCAGCACCTTCTTCAGTCTCATCATCACTAGCATGTCCTTGATCATCAGAGCCTTCACCAATCATTTCTTGCTCAGTAGTTCTTGGCTTTCTTCTATTCCTTGTAATATCTCTTGGTCCCTTGAAGATATCCCAATTAGGAACACTTACAACCATTTTCCTGGGCACACTAACCCCAGTGTCCCTTCTTACTGATTCAAGAAAGTTCTTGATGACCTCTTCATTATCATGTTCTGATATGGTGGGAAACCCATCACACCAGAAGTACTTTTCGTACACTTGCTGCAGAGGTGTTTTTACTTGAATGATTTCTTCCTTGGTTTTTCTCTTCATGTTGACCAGAACTGATGCATCATACTTAGCAGTTTGAAAAACTCTAAGTTTTTCTTTGGCACTTACAATGTCTGTGAGTTTGGTTTGCCTTATCAGTTCTGAGATTAACCTAGGGTGATGAATGACTGATGGTATTTTGGTTCTGCCCTCATTGATGGTAAGACACATGTGATCAAAAAGAATCTTAGCCAAATTAACTTTTACCCTCTTGTATAAGAACCAGATGAGATGTTTGTGTGGAATGGAGATGGTATCCAATCCACCTTTTCTGGTGAAGATAGTAGATAAACACATTCTGAAAGCAAATTCAAATGAATTCTTCATGTGCATTACTTTTCCAAAATCTTTTTGTGTGCATCCAGATTTAAAGAGATCCTGATGAATTGAATCCAAATGCTTGCTTTTCTTATCATACACTTCTATATCTTCTCCTTTGTTGTCTAACCCCAGAATCTTAGCAATGTGTGCTTGAGTTATCACAACATTGATTCCCAAAATATTTGACCTAATTTCCCTTTCTCTATAAGGTTTAAGACCAAGTTCCTTTCTTGTTTTCCCTCGTAATTCCTGGTTCTTCTCAACCAAATCTTTGTATTCTTTATCAGCACTTGCTCTATCGTACACTTTAGCCTTCTGCCAGAAATACTTCACTATGTCGTAGTATACGAAACCATTAAGCATCTCAAAATAATTTTGCCATTGTTGGTTGTAGAACAAGTATTGAATGTCGATTCCATTCGCTTTCAAACTTTCAAAATCCACGAACTTCTCAGTGAAGAAATCATAAGCATCTGGTCCAGCGTCAGTTTGATGATGTTCGTAGACTAGGTTATCTTTTGAATTGAGATCAATGATGGGTGGTAACGTAGGGTTAAAGGGTTCTTGAACGATTACGTTTGATGAACGAGCAGCCATGATTTCAACGCAGAGCAATTTGGGAATTTCTGAGTTTTTAGGTTTGTGTGGGAAGTGATTATGTGTAAAAGTTGTGCAAAGTGAGTGAAGTGACTTATAAATAGTAACTAGCACACATACACAGAGAAAGTAAACATTGGGAGGGAGCGCGAGCAGTTTTAAAAATTAAATAATATACTTAACTGCCATAATCATCATTAACTGTTCTCTGCCCGTCAGGATCTAGACACGTGTTGAAAAAGTTTAATCATAGCTGACGCGTGTATAGACAACTGTTGTACACTTACACGTACTGAACGTTTCATTTCTAAAAGGTTCAGAGCCTCACTCATTTGTCACCTCATCAGAACCTGTTACTCTTCAGAGCCTAAATTATTCAGAGCTTCCCAAGGGATACTCTAAATTATAAGAGGTTCTGATAGAGCTTCAGATGCTAATTCTATTTTACTTCTCAGAGCTAATTTTCTTCAGAGATATAGTGCATGTTCAAATTCTTTTTGATAAAATCAAATCTTTCAATAGCTAAAGGTTTAGTAAATATATCAGCCCATTGATGTTCAGTATCAATGAATTGAATATCTATTGTTCCTTTCTGAACATGATCCCTTATAAAATGATGTTTTATTTCAATATGTTTAGCTCTTGAGTGTAGAATAGGATTCTTAGACAAATGAATAGCAGCAGTATTGTCACAATATAGTGGAATATTTCTTTCAGCTATGTTATAATCTTCCAACTGATATTTCATCCAGAGAAGCTGTGTGCAGCATTTAGCAGCTGAGATGTATTCTGCTTCTGCTGTAGACAAAGCAATAGTTGTTTGTCTCTTGCTGGCCCAAGATATGAGATTTTCACCAATGAATTGGCAATTTCCACTAGTGGATTTCCTCTCAATCTTATCACCAGCATAGTCAGCATCACAGAATCCAACTAGCTTACTATCTAGGGATTTTTTATAAAGAAGTCCTAGATTAGTAGTTCCTTTCAGATATCTAAAGATCCTCTTAACAGCAGTTAAGTGAGGTTCTCTAGGATCTGACTGGAATCTTGCACACAAGCATACACTATATAAAATATCAGGTCTAGATGCTGTCAGGTAGAGTAAAGAACCAATCATACCTCGATATAGCTTCTGATCTACTTTGCTTCCTATTTCTTCTTTGCTTAAGCTGCTGGTAGGATGCATGGGTGTAGACATTATCTTGCAGTCATCAAGGTTGAACTTCTTCAGAAGCTCTTTTGTATACTTGCTTTGATGAATGTAAGTGCCATCTTTTCCTTGATTAATTTGGATTCCAAGGAAGAACTTCAATTCACCCATCATACTCATTTCAAATTCATCCTGCATAAGCTTAGAGAAATTCTTGCAAAGAGAAGCATTAGTTGAACCAAAAATTATATCATCTACATAAATTTGAATGATTAAGATATCCTTCTTAGATGTCTTTCTGAATAATGTATTGTCAATTTGACCTTTTTGAAAACCATTTTCTAAAAGGAAATTACTCAGTCTTTCATACCAAGCTCTTGGAGCTTGTTTGAGACCATAGAGTGATTTCTTAAGTTTATAAACATAATTAGGATTTTTCAAATCCTCAAAACCTGGGGGTTGTTTGACATATACTTCTTCAGAAATAACACCATTAAGAAAGGCACTCTTAACATCCATTTGGTACAATGTGATTCCATTGTTAACAGCATATGAAAGAAGTAACCTGATTGCTTCCAGTCTTGCTACTGGAGCAAATGTTTCAGTGAAGTCTATACCTTCTTGCTGACTGTAGCCTTGTGCTACCAGTCTAGCTTTATTTCTTACCACTTCACCTTGTTCATTCATTTTGTTTCTAAATACCCACTTGGTTCCAATGATGTTCTTATGTGCTGGTCTTGGCACTAAGTCCCATACATCATTTCTTTGAAACTGATTGAGCTCATCTTGCATAGCTACAATCCATCCATCGTCAGTGAGTGCTTCATCAACATTCTTTGGTTCTATCATTGAGATTAGCCCCAGAAGTGAATCAAGTTGTTGATAGTCTGATCTTGTTTTTCTTGGACTTTCTTTGTTTCCAAGAATTAAATCTTCTGGATGTGATGATCTATATTTGAACTTCCTTCTTGGAGCTTCATCAACATCAGCACTTGGTTGAGTGTCTTCTTCTGAAGTGTCATCATGTTCTTGTGATGCTTCTAATTGAGATGCTTCTTCAGCATCTTCTTCCAATACAGCTTCTGAAGCTTCAACAGCTTCTGATGCTTTTTCAGGTTCTGTATTGGTGTATTGGTATGGAATACCTGCATAACTATTATCTTGCTCTGACATTTTACTGTCAGGCTCTTTATCATCAAATCTAACATGTATAGATTCTTCCACTGTGTTAGTTTCAGAATTATACACTCTGTATGCCTTTGAGCGTTCAGAGTAACCTATAAAGATTCCCTTACAAGCTTTGGCATCAAATTTTCTTTTGTAGGCCTTGTTGTTTAGAATGTAACATGTACATCCAAACTGATGAAAGTAAGAGATGTTGGGCTTTCTTCCTTTGAAGAGTTCATATGTTGTTAGATTCAATAGAGGTCTTATATAGATCCTATTTTGAATATAACAAGCTGTGTTTACAGCTTCTGCCCAGAAGTGCTTAGCAAGTTTTGTCTCATGCATCATGGTTCTTGCCATTTCTTGTAAAGACCTGTTCTTTCTCTCTACAACACCATTTTGTTGTGGTGTTCTAGGAGCAGAGAACTCATGAACAATGCCATGATCTTCACAAAAAGTTGCAAATGATTCATTTTCAAATTCACCACCATGATCACTTCTAACTTTTAAGATTTTGAGACTTTTCTCATTTTGCACTTGAGTGCAGAAGATGCTGAACACATCATATGCATCATCTTTCACTCTTAAAAACTTTACCCAAGTCCATCTACTGTAATCATCAACAATAACTAATCCATATTTCTTCCCATTGATTGAGGCAGTACTTACTGGACCAAACAAATCAATGTGAAGTAGTTCTAAGGGTCTTGAGGTAGAGACAATGTTTTTAGGTTTAAAAGAAGTTTTTGAAATTTTGCCAATCTGACAAGGACCACACAGAGCATCTGAATGATATTTAAGATTTGGCAGGCCTTTAACCAACTTTAGTTTGCTAAGCTTAGAGATTAATCTCCAGTTAGCATGACCTAAGCGTTGGTGCCAGACCCACTTTTCATCATTCAGAGATAGAAGACAAACTATCTTCTGCTCAGTGAGTTCTGACAGATTCACCTTATAAACATTACCTCTTCTTAATCCTTTAAACAATATGGACTTGTCAGAATCATTGATTACTGTACATGCCTCTTTATCAAATTTAACAATAAATCCGCTATCACAAAATTGACTAATGCTAAGCAGATTATGTTTGAGGCCATCAACTAACCAAACATTTTTAATTGAAAGAGAAGAGTTACCAACTATACCTGTACCAATGATCTTCCCTTTTTGGTTTCCTCCAAACCCCACAGAACCTCCCTCTTTCAGAGTCAGGGTTTGGAACATATGCCTTTCTCCCGTCATATGTCGTGAGCAGCCACTGTCCAGGTACCAGCATTGCTGCTTTGGCCTTCTTGGTGTGCAAACCTGAAGCAAATATTATTTGAGATTTTGGTACCCATATCTTTATGGGTCCTTTTGTGTTAGTCTTTACAGGTCTAGGTGGTCTTTGTTTGAAGGACCTATCAGAGCTTCTAGAGTTAACCACCCTTGTTGAAAAGTTTTTGGGTTTGGTATAGCTCTTGAGCTTTGTTTTTGAATGTGTCAGAGCTTCTTTAGATTTAACATTAGCTTGAGGCTTAACAATCTTAGGTTCTGAGGTTTTATCCTTCAGAGTCTTTGACTTTTGAGCCTCTGGCTTTGATGTTCTATCAGAAGCTGACTCATTAAGAACTTCTGATTGACTCTTTACAAAGACAACCTTAGGTTTTGATTTATCTATATTAGAGAACTTTGAAGATAATGGATTATCTTTAAAACGTGAGAATCCAAGACCTTCTCCTCTATTTCTACTTACATGATAAATCAAAGAGGCTATTTTACTTCTTTTCATTCCATTTATAAGGAATTCCTGAAGAGCAAATTCATGTTCTGGAGGAACCTTATCATCAAGAACATAATGAGTTTCCATAAATTCATTTCTTGATTTTAGAGACTCATTTTGTTCAATTATTTCATTTGCCTTTTCGGTCAGGTTGTTATAGGCCTTTTTAAGGACCTTACACTCACCTGCCTTTTTGGTTAAAAGTTTTAAGGCATCTTTTAAGGAATCTATTAATTCAGAACGAGAAAGTTTAGCAAGTACCTCTTCTTCATCTTCTGAATCTGAGTCATCTTCGTGCTCAGAGTTCTCTTGGTCAGAAGCGGTTGCCATCAAGGCTAGGTTTGCTTCTTCTTCCCCATCAGAATCTGATTCCTGATCCAAATCATCCCAAGTGGCAAGGAACCCCTTTTTGAGCTTACTTTTGTATCTTTCTTTGTTAGAGGTTCTCTTGGATGATTTACTCAGGTTTTCTGGGCAGTCAGCAATGAAGTGTCCTGGTTTGTTGCACTTAAAGCATTTGTTTTGTTCTTCCTTTTTATCCTTAGATGCACTAACCTTCTTGGAAGAACCTCCAAACTTACCAGCATACTTCTTGCTTCTTTTAGCCCATTGCGATACTCTTGCAGCCATCAGAACCATTTCTTCTTCTTCATCAGAGTCCATTTCGTGACCTTCTTCAGAAGCTTCTTCATCAGATACTATAACCTTCGCCTTCAGAGCCTTAGAGGAACTCTTGGTGCTCAGGGCTATCCCTTTTAGCTTCTTAGTCGATTCGTCAGTCATAAGTTCCATCTCATGACTCTTTAGAGAACTAACCAAGCTTTCAAGGGACACAGTATCTAAATCCTTAGATTCCTGAAACGCTGTCACTTTTGGTCTCCACTTTGGCGGCAAGCTTCTGAGTACTTTTCTTACATGATCAGCCTCAGTATAGCTCTTATCTAAAACTTGAAGTCCAGAAACAAGAATTTGAAACCTAGAGAACATTGTCTCAATGTCCTCTCCGTCCTTCATTTTAAATAATTCATACTGATGTACTAACAAGTTGGCCTTAGCCTCCTTAACTTGTTTATTTCCTTCATACTTGGATTTAAGAGAATCCCAGATAGACTTAGCCGTTCTCTTATCTCCAATTTTCAAGTACTCATCATGAGAGATGGCATTTGTCATCATCCCTTTTACACTGTGGTGCTTCTTATATTCAAGCTTTTGAGTGGGTGTAAAAGCCTTCCTGTCTTTAGAGCTAACAACGCCTTCTAGGTCCATATTTTCAAAGTTCACTCCATCTTCTACCAAATCCCACAGATCACAATCAATCGCCATGATGTGACTGTACATCTTGGTTTTCCAGAATGGATAACCAGTCTCAGTTCCATTGAAAAAGGGAATTTTGTCAGAAGACCTTCTGTCTTTAGAATTAGAATCATAGTCAAATGGAACTTCATTGAGATTCTTCTCAGCAGACATGTTTTTCCTCCCTGAATCTTAACTGTTTCACTGATAGGTGAGAGTTAGGCAACAGCCCAGCTCCTGATACCAATTGAAGGTGGAAAAACACAAGAAGGGGGGGGGTTGAATTGTGTTTTAAAAATTAAAACTTTTTACCTAATAGCGACTAAGTATGCAGCGGATAAAAACACAAATTAAAGAGAGGGTGCTGAGAGAGAGAAAGAAAGACACAGAATTTATCCTGGTTCCCCTCACAAATTGAGAGTACTCCAGTCCCCTTGTTACTAACAAGAGATTTTCACTATAATCTACTAAAGATTACAAATTGCTCAAGCACACTTGCAAGAGACTTCTCAGGTGCTCAAGTTTGACTAAACAAGAGACTTCTCAAATGCTCAAGTTAAACTTAACAAGAGACTTCTCAAACAAACTTAAGAATAAGAATGAATGTTAAGGAACACTTGATATACTATCAGAGGTGTTTACAAAATACAACTCAATTTGTTCTAAGACTTAGAATGACAGATTTAAAATATGATGTCAGAATGCTTCTTAGTCTTTGAACGCAGTAATAGAACAGTAGTAGAAACGGTGGTCATTTCTTCCATTTGAGTCTTCTATTTATACTTAGAGGAAGATGATGACCGTTGCAGAGAGAGAGGTGCCAGCTGGAATTTACTCGTACAATTGATAGCTGTATATTGCCTTCTTTGGTAAGGAATTCCAATTCCACTACCTAGCTATTCAATTTATCACTCATCCATTTTGAGTAATAATAGTACGATAGTACAATCCTCAAATGCGCTCCACTTATGGATAAGGTTAATGTTGTACCAACGAATATTCCTTCCTGTGGATGTGACAGAGCCTTGAAGTGGATTGTTCTTCAATCATTGGTTCTATAAAGATCAGCTCTTGAGTGACGTAAATTCCTTTTGCTTCTGATGCTGTTGCCATAGCTTCTTGAGGTCTTTTAGCTTCTGAGTCCTTCAGAGCCTTGTTTTATCCTCAGAGTCACTTTCTTCAGCATTCAAAATTCAAGCTTCTGACGAACAGTGTCGTGCTTTCAGAGCTTGTTTTGACTGGCTTCTCTGCTACTATTCATAGTGCTTCTGAATGAATTTTGACTTATAATTCTGCACACTAGAATAATCATTAGTAATACCAATTGCAATTTTAATACTTTGTTATCATCAAAACTACTTAAAAACATTAGAGGTTCATGTCAGACCCACTTTGTTCCAACATACAGGAAGAGTCAATTAAAGCTAAACAAGTTGCATACTGTGAGCTTTGCAATGGAGACCATCCCACTGGTCATTGTCCTCCGTTGAATGAAGTGCAGCTTTCCCATATAATCAAGGTTTCTAATTGTGAGCTTTGCGATGGAGATCATCCCACTGACCATTGTCCTCCGATGACTGATGTGCAGTTTGCCCATATGATCAAGCAAATGGCTAATAAGCAAAGCATAGAAGTTCAAACCAACACTCAAACCACTCATGAGAAAGATAATATTCTAAAAAAGAATGAGGAATGTGGAGAGAGTGTAGAAGAAGTTGCTGAAAAAGGTGAGGAAGAAAGAATGTTTGATGGATGTGGTGTAGTGAAAATAGTTGAAAAAATAGAGACACTACATGAAGTTGAACTTCCTCAAGAATTGCCATCTAATGAGAAGGACAACACTGTTGACAGTGAAGAAGTGACGATGGTTGTAGAGGAAAATGAAGGATTACTTGACAAGGAAAAATCATGTGAGCAAAAGAGGGAAATGGAGAATAAGGCGGAGATTGATCGTATCATAGATGAAATTTGTGCCTTGTTCAACAAAAACGAATTGGGGAGGATATGGACTCCACAACATTTATTTCTCAAGTTCATGGAATTCCTCCCAAACAGAAGGAAAAAGACGGATGATGTGGTTTCCGTCTCATTTTGGCCACCCTAACCAAAAAGGCGTCAAGCTAGTGACGTAAAAGAAGCGCTTGTTGGGAGGCAACCCAATTTTCTTTTCTTTTATTTAGCGCACTTTTAATTTCGCATATGTTATAATAATTTTTGAACATGCCCAGCCTCTTATGCAAACAAAGTCATTGAACTGGTGTGAATTTCACTTGAATTTCTGTTTTCTGCTATCATCGCTAAGCGAGATTTTGCCCGCTAAGCGAGTTGTATCAGATCTTTTGAAAATTCTGACAAAAGCCTAGGGCTGTATGTTTTACATTGTGTAAATGCAGGCATAACTTCATTTATTGGCCTGAGGACAGTCCACACTTATTGAAGAGGACCAGTAGCAGAAGTAGAGTACTAAAGCACGCCATATACAGTGACATTTTATTGTTTCAGTCATTTAAACTCATGTTTTATGTTTCATTGCAATTTTGACTGAACAAACATGGTTTAAATCTTTGTGATTGCTAAATGTGCATATGAATTGAAATTTCTAGGTTTGTGATTAATCAAAAACAAATGCATGATTAGAATGAATTTTCTTTGAATTGCTATAGTTGAGGTCAATTTTTTGTGATTATCTTTGAATGACAGGATGAATTTGAACTAAGTTGCTTGATTCAATCTGATTTCATTCTTTCCTTCTTAACATGATTGATTGATTGTGAATCACGTAGACCAGCCGGGTGAGATTGTGTGAACCTTCCACTGTTTATATATTTGAGAGCCGGCAATTGTGTTTAACTCTGTTGATTTTAACTGAATCTTGCTATATATTACTTGATGTGTTTGAAGTCATGGAAATGATCAAGGCCATGTTTCTATTTGAGTACAACTACTTAAGCCTAAAATAACCTACCTTGTGAGATGGTGTGATCCTTTGTTACCCCATTTGAGCTAAAATTTTGAAAATTTGTTTGTTTGAACCCTTGAACCACAAATAAGAAAAACAATGACTTGACCCTTGTCTTAGGATGATTGAGCATTGAGTTTATGTAGGGTTGAAAACAAGTTGGGGAGAAAGAGGTTATTTGATCAAATTGAGAAAAGTAACAAGTAGTTGAAAATGGTGATTGAGAAAGAAAAATGAAAAATATTGAAAGTCATTTGACACACAAGTGAAAATCAAAGAAAATATATTACAAAAGAAAAAAAAAAAAAAAGAATGTAAATTGTGTCAAAACAAAAGAATCACCAAGAGTAAAAAATGGGGAAAGTGAAAGAGGTGAATAGCTTATGTAATGAAGATACTCAAAGTTTATGCTCTCTTATCCTTAAGGCTCTTTGAATCCAAAGAAAAACAATTATTTCTTGTAGCCTAGCCCCATTACAAGCTTAAGAAAGTCCTTAGTGATCCATGATTGATAACATGTTTTGTGATTATGTTGAGATGTATGTTTGAATTGATTTGTTGTGAACACATTGTTTGGATTGGGAGATACACTACACCCTTGAGTTGAAACACTTGTGAGGATTGTGATTCTAGTTGATTATGTTGTTAATTTGGAAAGTTTGAAATCTTACTTGAGTTTTGAAATTATTTCAAATTCATGTTTTGATTCTTTGATGATTATGAATGATTGATTTTGAACTTGCAACACATTGAATCATGCAAACTTGAAATGATTTACATATAAAGTTTTTGATTGATTGCAAAGCTTGAATGAATTATGCACTATTGATGTTTGAGTCATGTTTTTCAAAGTTTATTTTGGACTTTTGTTTGAGGACAAACAAAGTTTTAAGTTGGGGAGAGTTGATAAGTGCCAAAAAGTAGCTAAAATTCATATATGTTTTAAGCACTTATTAACTTGTTTTGTAAGATGTTCATTAGGTTTATCCCATTTTATTGTATATATTTGTTTTAAGCTATATTTTGTCAAGCTTTTCTTAATCCCAACTATTGATGCAGAAAATGAAAATTTGAAGAAAAATTGAAGCTAACTCGCCAGGGCGAGCTCAGAGCGAGTGCAGGGCGAGTAGAGGCAAAGAGCATCAAAGTGGAAAACTGATACACACGCCATAGCAAGCAACAACTCGCCAGAGCGAGCAGCAACTCGCCAGGGCGAGTAACAACGCGTCAGGGCGAGTGAAGACGGTTCAAAACTCACTTATGACGTGGCAGAAACCTTCTAATGAAGAAAGGTCAACTCGCCATGGCGAGCTGGAGCTCGCTCAGCGAGTTCTAATTTTCAGAAACACTATAAATAGAGTTTGCTGTCATTTTTCTTAAGATATAACTTGTAATAGAGAATCAGAAGCAGAGGGAAACCCTAGGAGACAGATTCAAGGGGATTTGAAGGTGGATTCACTACAATAGTTGAGAAATCATCATTGATAAGTTTGTTCATCTCTTTTATCCTTAATCTTTGTAAAGCTACCATGAAAATGAGTAGCTAATCTCTCTTTGTTGGGATTAGGTGTAATCAACCTATGAGTATGTATCTAATTTGATCATGGTATTATATATGGTTTTAGATTATTCATCAATCTTGATGTTGTTCTTGAATTTCATGTTTTAATTCTAGGTTTTGAAATGGTATAGACATATGCTTTTTGAATCCAAGATCTAGAACAATCATCTATTAAACTCTAAACTCTAGACATAGATTTAGATTTAATATTCACTCTAAATATCAAGTTTTAAAACTATTGTGTTGATTAAATTGTCCGAGACATCGGAGTTTGAGCAATACGATATAGCCGGTATATTGATCGATCACTCGAGACATCGAGGGTTAATGAATATAGCGGGATTCTCGGCGTGCTCTGGACATGGACACGTATGTGGGTGATATGTGATAAGAATTGATTAATAGCTAGAACCTGTGTAACTGATTAGAATGATACATGCGATTGGGTCGGTGAAATCTAATCCCAGCAAACTCATCTCTCTGATATTTTATTATCTTTTACCGCACTTTTGTTATATTATTTTCACAAGTTTTCATAACAAATATCTTCAAAACACTTTACTTAAAATTATATTAATTGTTGAACGGCATCGATATCGCATCAGTCTCTGTGGAGACGATAAAAACATACTTACTTTTGTACTGTAACAACTGTCCATTTAGTATTTTAAGGGTACGATTTGTCAATTACTCATATCTTTTTCAATAAAATTGATTAATGCTATATATTTGGAAAATTAAATCTTTTTTTTTAAATTTTTTTTGGTTTAAATTTTGTTTCTTTTTTTTATTGGAAAGAGAAAGTGTGTGCAAAAAAATAGGATTTTATTGGTGAATTAAAATTATGGTATAATACGAAGATAAGGTTCAAAAATATACTTTCTTAATTTGGTGTTACTATTCAAAACGGACAGTTAAAAAGAAATCGAGAGAGTATAAACAATTCACTTTTTTTGTTGTCAAATATACTTTAGTAATTTTGTCAACAGCACTTTAATTTCATTACCTTTGTTTTACTTGATAGCTTAGCTGTGTTGACTGTTGAGAGGATCCACTACTACTCAATTAAAAGAAAATTTCATCCCAAAAAACAACATAATATGGTCACTAGTGAGCCTTAATTAGCGTGTATTTTAAAGCAAATGATTCTTACCGGCTTTAATATATTCATTGATTATTCATAGTAGTTACTTTTTATATATAATTAAATATTTGTATTGATTTTTGTTGTTGTTGCTAATTCACTATGAATAGGTTTTTTTACCTTATGTAAGCACCTCATAATATTTTTCACTAAGTGATTTCAATCCTCTATGAGATTAATTATCGAGTCAACATTAAAATATGATTAATTGAATTGCCTTTGAACAACTCTAAGTTTTCTCATCTACTAAAAGTATATTTGAAAGAAGAAAAAAAATTATACATTGGATTTTTAAAAATCAAGTTTTGAAACAAAATCAAGTTTTGAAACATATAGTTACTATGAAGCTATGCTTCCATTTTGGGCAAGTTCACATGATTGTTTTTTCATTTGTAGCCAAAAGAGTTCACATGATAATTGTTTGAGTATATCCTCTTTTTCATTCATATTATTATTAGGAAGCAGAAGCATGCATTCACCAACTTTAGAATTCCTCATGGTTTAATTTCTACGGTCTGATATCAAGGAAGCATGCATTCACAAAGTCCATGAATCTAAACCCTTTGTGGTTCATTCATATATAGTCCAAGATTTATTTTTTGTAACACCCTAGCTAAACTCTTTATAGAAAATATTCTAACTTTTATAAATTCATTTTCTTAAAGCTTACACCACTTATTCACTCTACTCTCTCTCCGCCTAGTTTTTTTGTGGTTTATTTTAATTTTTTTAACTTCGACTCAAAAATAAAAGATGTCCTCGTGGTTTTGTTGTAAAAATTATGTGAATCAGAATATAGTTGCAATGAATTGCATATAAAGTGGAGAGCATATATAATCAAACTTGAATTAGATTTGAAGCACTTTAACATCATAGATTAATAAAGCAATTTCATATATAAAATATTTTAGTGATTTTTATATATATAATTTTATTTCATGCATATTTCACAAAATAAAATCAAATACTTCAAAAAAAAAAACTACTAGATAGTGCGAATGTTTTGTTATACAAGAAAGACAAGAATATGCAGATAGAATGATTTAATTATAATAAAAATTGTTATGCCCCCTTTTAACGGAAATCATGGGGCGGTGGGTGATGCTTTAATTCTGCGGACAAAAACAATTCTTGTGTTTTTATTTTTTATGCTTCCATAACAATGAGGATTTCTCCAAAATAAAAATAAATAACGTATAATGAGAAGTTTTCTTTTTTTTGCCTTGGGTGATGCCTAATAAAAATTGTAAGTAACAAGATTTCAAAGTCAATTTTGAGCATCCACACATTCAAATTTTAATTGAGACGGATTTCTAATCTGATAACTGAAAAGAAAACTATAACCTATACATATTCTACAAGCATTAAATAAGAAAAGTCATGTTTAAGCATGTATATAGGGGACACATGGTTGATGTTGAAATATTGCTACTATATATACAAGATATATAACCAGGATCAGATGTGTATGGAACTTGCTAGGTGAACATTATAACATATGTATATAAATGTTACAAACCAAAATGTTGGAAGCTAACTTATATTGATCTAACCCTTGTTGATTTCAACAATTATGTTCCTTTCCAACCGAGCAGATTATTTTCCACCACGATTTTGCCCTAAGCATGAACTTCACTACATTGGTGGGACCACATAGAGTCGCACTTGATGGTAGTTGTCCCCTATTTTTATAGACCTTCTCAAAGAGGGGCTTTGTTCTATAATACACCAATTTTAAGTGGTCTCTTTTTTTTTAAAGTTGTATGTTACTATATTCGTACACTTTAAGTGTGGAAAATTCTGAATTCAAATTCGAACTCATGTATACCAACATTTCTATAGTTATCAAATGATTACCTTTACAAGATATGTCTTAGCAGGATTTTATTAATTCGATTTGAATTTTACGATAATTTTTATGAATGTTATTAAATTAACAACTAATAGATGGACAAATTGAAACATAGATCAAATTAACAACTAATAGATGGACAACTAATTCCACACCACCAATGTTTTGAAATATTTTAAAACATAGATCAAATTAAAAAGAGATGTATTATATGGACAGGCCAAGGCTAGTATGGGTAAGTGGTTTAAGTCTCCCATGGTGGGTAAGTTCATTTAATGGGGCTTGGTGGGAGAGCGGGAGGGGATTCTAGTATTGGATCAACTATAGCATGTGGGGAACTCACACTTGGGGGAGAATGTTGGGTTTCAAGTGTTGAGTAATTAAGTCCCACATCGACTATGTATGGGAAGAATGTTGGATTTATAAGAGAGGTGACCCATTAACCTAACACCTTAAGGTTTTGGGTTAAAGTGTGGTGTCCAACTCACTTGTGAAGTTGTTCTTGAACCCAATGTGGATGATCCCTGTTGCTGATCCCTGTTGTGAGTGAATAAGTCTCACATTGCTTAGAATGGTGGAGGTTGAACACTTTATAAGTGAAAGGACCCATAAACCTAACACCTTAAGGTTTTGGGTGGTATGTGGTGTCAAAGTCTCTTGTGGTCCTGGAGCTTCCCTGGACTCCCCAACACATGAATGTTATGATGTACTACACACACCCAAACATTTTTCTCTTCCCTCTCAATGCATCTCTGCCCAACCAGCCAAAATCTATTCAGATTCATGTTCACCTAGTTTCAAGTTTTTCTTTTTATGCATTTTTTCAATGAATCTATTTTATTTTGTAAGTTAAACCAAGACTTTTCATGTTTTTGTTCAATAGTGGTTCAAATTTTTCCTATTTTCCAAAATTTGAAAATGTTTCAACATTTGAGTTGAGACACCCAGATTTCAATTTCTCTTTTCCTCTTTTTCAATTTTTTTTGTCCTAATGGAAACTCAAGCTTCATAATCCATAAAAAAATGGGGAACAAAAAAAAGTTTCAAAGTAATTTTTGTAAAAAACAAAAAGTCAGTTTATTCTTTGACAAATTTTGCCAAGATAAACATCAATAAATTATAATAGATAGAAAGAAACTATTTTTTTTTCTTCTTTCTCTTTGTGGAATTATTATAATATAAATATCAATAAGTTTTCTGGGGTGTTCTTCTCCATCTTTCTTTTTTCTACAATCATAGTAACTGCTACAACTTTCTCTCTCTACAAACAACCCACAATAAAAAAAAAAAAAAAGAAATTCCAAACAACCCATAAAGAAAAAGAAGAAGAAACGTGATGAAAAATTCAATCTGGGCATAAGTAAATGGTAGTAAGTTATGACAGTGGAGAGAGAAACAAAGAGAGATAAAAATAATCCAATGTAAGAATTCCATAATGGTCTATAATAATCCAATGGATAATATTGTTTTTTTATGATGGGAGACCTATTGGCCTTTCCCACTCTAGAAGGTGCCATATGGACAATTAGGTCAACGATAGATCTTTGAATTGTATTGTAAGCAAGTCAAAGATATAACCCACATTAATATTGACAATCATGTTGGTATTATTTATTTATTATTGTTTTAAAAAAGTCTAATGACAAAACTCACGTTTTTAGTGGAGAGAAGAAAAAAAAAATGTGGATTCAAATTTCAGCCCCAATATACTCCTCTACAACATTTTACTATATGAACTTACGAGGCAGTTTAAGATGAAGCAGCCAACTACCAAAACTATAAGATGAAGCTATTAAACAGCAAGCAATTATAATTTGTAATTGCTCACTTCCCTACTAGAGCTTTCATATAGCTTGTCCTTATAAGTAGTAGTATTTTTCTATTACTATCTTGTAAAGCTTAGTATTTGTTAGTATTAATGATAAGAATTAACTTTATCTCTGTAAAAAAGAAATTCCATTATTACTTTCTATTCCCGGAGTGAGGTCCTTATCAATCATTACAAAGCTATTAGGTTTATAATCTCTCTTACCTTACAAGAGCTTTCATATGACTAGGCCTTATAGGAGTATTTTCAATGATTATAATTATCTTGTAAAGCATCTTTGTTAAATTATTAATGATATGAATTAACTTTATCTCTAAAAATAAAATAAAAAATCCATTAGTACTTTCTATTTCCAGAATGGGTCCTTATCAATCATTATTACAAGGCTATAGATAGGCATAGAAGCACTATAGAACATATAAGTTGTACTTGTGTCAATTGTAATATGTGGTATTGTTTATTAAAAATTTAAAAATAAAACCAAACTATATCTTCAAAACAAACCAAACAGAAGTTGAAATAAATAGTACATTCCAATTTCATTCACCAAAACAGAACCAAATCAATTCATTCCGTTCTGCATGGAGGAGACTAAAACACTATCTATAATACAACATCACTAAACTAAATCCTTTTTTTTGTCAACTGAATTCATCCAAAATTAAAGCTGTCATTCCAGCATCTTGTAGCATAATTTAACATGATTTAATGTTTATACATGATAATTAAGCTAATAAAATAGGAAAGGTACAACAAGCTCTCCCTAATTTATGTTGGTTGGATGCAGAACCAGAAGCCTAAAAATTCTGAAGCCTCTCCCAGAGGCGAAAATTATAACCTCAGACAATGGTGCAAACCCATGGAGCCCCTCTACCACCTCCCCATGAATGAAGGGGAGCAAATAAAAGAGCCAGCTGGAAAACATTATTTGAAGTAAAATTATACACATTTGCAAATGGAATAGATTTCACAGATGGGAGGTAAAACGTGTAGGATTCGCCATAACAGGCACCAAAACTGTGACAAATGCTGCAAACAGCGACACTGTCGTTTCTGGGAGTGTAAAATGCAGTTTGGTTTATCAAGTCATTTTGACTGTATCTGTTAGCCTGGTGAATGTATTTATCAGATAGTGAGATTTTCAAATGCTTTCCCGTTTGATGTGTTTGTGGAGACCGCATTTTGATTACCAACTGAATGATTAGAACTATCTTTTTCAGAGTTCTTGCGTAATTGGTTGAAGGATGAGTTGGGAGAGGCAGAGCTGTGCCTTCCCTCAAAGTACGTTGAATAAGGGAAGTACTCTGCACAACGCACTTTCCACCCTGCAAAAATCGAGAACAGAAGAAATTAAGTACCAAAATTTCCTTATTTGTAATAAAATAATACGAAACTCAATTCCACATCTAGGAAGAGAGCCTTGAAAACTTTATAAATTTTGAGAGCCTGTAAAATTTCCTTATTAACTATATGTTTATCAAACAATTTTTGTTAACTTTATCCTCTTTTCCATAAAATAAATATAATCTTGTTCACTTCAGAGCAAGAGTACATTTTTAATCCCCCGTATACAGAAACTTTTGGTACATGGTAAGGACCATCTGTGGAAAATATCATGTTACTAAAATTACAATCTGCACTCGTCCTTAAGGCAAACCTATAGAATATAATTCAGGCAACATAAAATTATTGCAGTTATACTTACTAAATGCCGCATCTTGGTCAACAAGTACTGTTCCAAGAAGCTGGTGAACTGCAATACAGTCTTTAAGTTTCCATTCTCCGATTGGCCCAATTGCTCCATTTCTAGCAGAAAAAATTAATGAAAGATTTAATGTCTCCATTGCTCAGTTCCAAAAGCAAAATATGAAACTAAAAGGAAAACAAGGAGCTTAAGCTTGGGAAGCACTTGCTGTCACACAAACATGAACCCTGACAACACACTAAAAAAATTTATAGGACACCAAATTACCAATGCACATGACCCCCCTCCCCTTGAACATCACATTATTTTATTATAAGGCATCATTTTTAGGATTATTTTTTTTATATAATTTGTCAGCAAGTGGTATGTTATGCATTACTTCACCCACTCACAGTCTCACAATCTCAACTCTATCTATCTGACCAGAAGGGTAGGTTAAAGTCAAATGTATTTTCTCAATCTCTCCAAATTTTAAGACAAGAATACCAAGTCCCCTCTCTTTTAATTTGGGACCCGCAGCATAAGTCAATCCCCACAAAACCAGCATAAGCATTACCTAGGCCACATCTCTAGCCAAAATACAATAGTTCTGAGAATTTGAACTTGGGGTCTAACTCAACAACACAAACTGGCTTGTAATTTAATGATTAACCAAATCTTATAACACTGCCAAAGTCATATTTCTAATAAATGTGGGATTTTCAACTCCCGTCGCACTAAAAATTAGGTTAACAGGTAAGCCACCCCTCCAGTGGAATGAAATGATGAATTACGGCAAGCTTTCTCAAGTCGCCGTTAGTCAAGCAGTACCAAAAATATATATTATTTTGACAATCCAATACCTAACTGACACAAGAAAAGAAATGTGTTGAGTTGGTTACATCAAATGGCAAGATGTTGTAAAACATTACCTTGGCACAATATTATTTGCTGACTCTTCAATCAACTTGACAGCCTCAGACTTTCGGTTAGAATCCAAAATGTATATGATTTCCGTAAACGCTGCTCTATGCATCAAAGAATCTGCAAACAATAGAGAAACAATATAAATTCTTCATGAAGAAACTAGAAATGTATGCAATGCCACAAAGATGATAATGTTCACTGGGACAACCTTTATGATTGTCAAGGAATGCATTGTTTGCGTCAAAAAGAGATTTCCCGTGCAGCTGACTACAAGAAAGGAATAAACATATAAAGTAAAAATTAAATCGTAGTCCAAAAATGAAAGTAAATATTGCAAAAAGAAAACGAAAGGAAGACGAAGGTAAAAAACTGAGGCATCAAGAACCTAATAGTTGGGCGCTCAGCTTCTAAGACACTCCATATCAGTTTCTCGCTTTCAGTCACAGGAGTACTCATGGATCCCAATTGATGGAAAAATTTAATCTGCAACATATGGACAAATAAATGTGAGCAGAAAGAGTTTTTTTACTTGTTTGTGTGTGATGAAGAAATTGAATAAAGACGACAAATTGTATCCATACATGAGAATAAAGAAATTGAATAACAGACCAGGAATAGCTTGTGCAAATCCAAAAGTACATTTTCTTTCAGATTGCCTAATCTACCACAATGCTTAAAAATATATCATGATATGTACAAACAATTTTGAATTGAAGAATAATAAATTTACAAAGACGACTATTATGCAAAGATGGAATAATCTGTATTATAGCTTTGCTATAAAAAATATCATTAAAAATACTTTCTCCCAATAAAATGGAACTAATTTGCTCTTTCAAAGGAGATATCATACCAAGCAACGGTGAGAATCAGGGTGGTCAGCATCCAACCTCAGTAACTGCTTTACAGCCTACAACTCCAAGGATAGCAAAGAAAACAAATTGCATTAACATCATAGTCGAAAATAATAAAGAAGAAAGAAGTGTATGAAATGAATTATTTAAATAACCAGAGCTACCGTGACATCAACTGTTTATTCAAAAATAGAGCTCTCGTTGAACCATGAAGTACATGTATGAAAGAAAGGAAAGAGATGGCAAGAATGTGAAGGGTGTGTTGGGCCAAGAGGACAAGGCCTATCAGGTGAGGAAAGAAGAATAGGATGGATAGCTGAATATGATGAAAGGAACTAAGTGGAGAGGGAAGGCCTAACTGAAATATTTCTACCCATAAAAAAAAAAGGCCTAACTGAAATATGGACATGTGGCAGGTTAGAAGTGGAGGAAGGAAATGCAGTAATCATTGGGAGAGAGGAGGGAAATTTGCATTTAGGGGGAAGCAATGGAATGAAGGAGGCATGATGTGTGAAAAGTGGAATTAGAGGGACCGAGTCCTGGCTTGTTTGCCAATCTCAGAAGGGGTTTTAAGTTTTAACCATTGAGAATTTGAGAGTATCATTGGGAGAGACGAAGGAAGTTTGCATTTAGTTAACAATGATACTAATTATGGTTATTTTTGTAAAATAATTAATGCATCTAGTACTTTAGAAAGGAGCTTATACTTGAGGATAAAGGTTTTTTAAAATAAGGCTTATATTGGGGACAGAGGTAGTACTAGGCTACTAGCCAGACAAATTTACAATGTAACAAAAAAAAGATGCCCAATTAAATAAGTCACAGACTCCTCATACCTGAAAGGCAAGCAAAACTTTCCGTTTCCTTGTATATAATTCAAAAGAGAGCAAATGTGTTTCCAATGAATCGGGTGAATTCTTCTGCAGCAACTTCAAGTATTTAACAGCTTCGGACAGTGGATCCTCAACCTAAGCATGGAAAAACACACAAGAGACAGGTCTATATCAGTACTGACAATTATAGTGACTATTGACTAAAGTAAAAAACGTTCTACTTCTAACATTAAAACTAGTGTGATGAAACTGACACTTTTATGCATTATGCAGATTTCAACAGTTCGATAAATATGTCAAGCTTTGCTGTTTTTCAGAAGCCTAATACTAGACTAAAAACCCCCTTTAACTAAGGAAACAAATACGGAAACTAATGTTAACGGGGATAATATAAGTTACCCTAATGTACTTTATAATATACAAATTAGATTAGATATTAAGATATTTTTTATATATTATATCATATATAATGAATCTAAACCCTCTATAATCTCTACCCATCTACACTAGCAAAATGCCAATATGCAAGGTGACAACCACAACAATGGTCACCTACAGTTACTTATCTTCTACATGAAACCTAGGAGAAAACTTTTGTGCACAAAAGAAATTAAAAGAGAGCTGAATAGGAATCTCAATGGTAATTAAAGACAATAAAATTTACCTGCAATAACTTCTCCCCATGTGGATCAGAATCAACAGGTTTTACATTCCGTTTCCCAGACTTTGATACCGCACTAGAATTTAACTCTTCATTCTTTTCTTCTGCCTCCTAAAAACAAAATAGAACAAAAGGGTGAGCAACATTAAAGGCTTTACTGAATTTAAGTTACTAGAAGCAGTGGGCATGACTACAATACTTTTTTAGCTCTTGCTTCTGCCTTTCTTTGCTTTTGTCGCATTTTCTTTTTCTGAGAAGGGAGCAAATTTGACATATGCTCATCTTCCTCTGCTGTAGACTTTGGGGGAAAATCGTGCAACTTAATATAAGATCTGCAATTCCAAGTGATACAAACACAATATCATAAATACAAATCAGAAGAAAAATGCTTCACTTATATTATTAATTTATACTATACGTGGAACAGTCATTGCAATCCTTAAGAAAAACCCTTAGCATATGTCAGAAAACCCTTAGTCTCAAGAGAACTGCGAAGCAGAGAATGTTAGAAACAACAAAGGAAAAGAAAGTTCTAATAACAATCACAAGTTCACTTTCTCTATACACATTGCTTCTCGTGTGTATTTGTGCAGGGATTTCAGCTCCCATGCATGTACAGGCCCATTTATCCAAGGAATTGCAAACACTACCAAGCATAACAACTCATGCATTAAAAGAGCACACCAACAAAAGACATGATATTCACCTGATAGCTCCTGCTGCGGCTTTATGAAAATATGCATGTGAGTGCAATTGGTCTTGAAATTTAAGCATTTCAACATAAGTACGCAAAGTCATTTTCCTTAAGCAATATGAATGAAAATCAAATTGGTCCTCTGTAATATCAGCATGATGCTTCTCCACTGCTAAAAATTTCTTGAGAGCCCGCCCAAGATTGCCCTGGCGGAAAAAGCTTTCACCCGAGGCAAGCTCGTACCTTGAAAGTATAGATATTATATTACAACATGCATTAAGAAATTAAGCCACAAATTGAATGTGCATTGCATAATATTAAAACATGATTGTATACTAACCACATGCATTGCATATCATGAAGGTTATTATGTTGATCGCCATCTTTTGTGAACAACACAGCTATTTTTTCTGCCAAAGCCACCTTGATAGCAACGGAACATATAAATACACCAGAGTCAGAAAAGCTAAAAAAGAGAATCATTTGAATCAATAAGCCTGTTAGCTGATATATAAATATAGAACAATTAAAACCAGAAACCTGATCAGCCTGCAGCATGCGCTTAACACATTCACTATTAACATAACGATCAGCAAGATCCATACGCCTTGCTTCATCTGCAAATGCAGCAGCAGCATTCAAATCACCAGCATGCTTCAATATCCGACTCTGTTATACAAAATACAATTAAAAATCTTTCAATTTTGTTATTAACTGTTGACAAGGGCACCGTGAATTCAGATCTCAGTTTCAATTCATTTTATCCATCTGTACTCTCACATACAAGTCCCACAAGTGACTGTCATCTTATTTACTCCGAGTTATAAACTTACAATGATAATGTGCTTGATTAAAAGTTCAATATTCAAAAACTAAGCTTTACTCTGCAGAAAGTCTTTTTCTAGTAACATAAAAATGATAAATTATCTGGCATTTAAGCATTCTGAAATGAGTTAAGCAGCATGATAGAAACTGCAAGGAAAATCTGCAAAATTAATCAAAAAGGGCTTTTGAGCACAAAGGCATCACAAAGAAACCCACAATGCACATGGCAATAGCTTATGTGACAATGCTGACCAAATGTCTAATACTCACGATGAACGATGGTTTACATTCTACACAAATTATGTGTCACATAAATTCTAGAAGCTAATCAGCCAAACCATAGTTAAGAGTCATTTAATCTATAATAATATTCGGATAACTACAACAATACCCACCTTTATAACATGAAGTTCGACAACAACAAAAATTAAATAATTCAATAACAAGAACAATGGTGTTCATAACTCCGAACAAACCTTGGCAGAATATAGATCAATGACAGTAGGTGTGTGTTCTATAGCCTTGTCGATTTTAGAAAGAGAAATCTCATATTGGCCGCGCCTGTCATAATGCTGAACCAATATAAATTTATTAGCGAAAGGATGCGGGAAAAGAATCTAAATATCAAACTGTAGATACAAACCTGAGCCAAGAAAAACAAAGTCCACAAATGAGTTGAAGGGGATTCTTTCTCCGTGCTGTATAAAAGAGAGACAGTGGTTATTTATATAATACAAAAGTAACAACTAGAACGATCATTGCTATCCATTTGACATGGGATACAGTTGTGTCGTGGTTTCTCTTGGGTGTTCTGCTCAAGTTTTTTCCATTGGAATTTTAATTACTGATTGACAAAAATATTGGACATGTATGCTTCCCTTGCAGATTTCTTCATAACAAGAGTTTACCAATAGATATCCAAGATGACCTTTGTATCATATGAACATTATACTCAATTCACGTGTTACCAGGAAAAAAGAGTAACAAGTATTATACCTCCCAGGATATTGGCTTGATGTCCTAATTGAATGCTCTAACTCAAGAATAATTTGTTCCAAAATGTCTGCCTGGACAAATTATAATAAAATGGAGAAAAATAAATCAGAACCCGCAGAATCAGTAGTTTGAGCAATCATATCATAATCTATAATGCAGAAAAAGTAAATCATGAAATCCAAAACAATTTTAATATTAGAAATGTAAGTGATAAAACTGACCTTCCCAGGATGATTGTACAAAGAAGAAAGATCAGAAAACAGAGATGGAACTCCCTAGATACAACACAGAAAGAAACTTCAATTAATCTTGAAATAACTAAACCGTAAAACATGTAAAGGAACTCTGTATACCTTAGTTAAGAGAGGCCTAATATAACTTTCTGCTGCTTCTCGAAATTTGTCACCTTGTAAAAAATCCAGGGGTATTCTCTGGCAAACAAAAAGATCAACTGAAGAATGAATTTCATTGAAAAAATTGTGAACTTCAATAGTACTACCTGACTTGATAGGAAATACATCAGTAGAACACCATACATTGATTTCCGCATACTATAATAAATTCTAGAAGATGCACACGCATTGATTTGTGGGTGTGACGATGTCAACAAAAATAGGATTATTTCTTTAGCAGCTGCGTATAGAATACACTAGTTTAAAACAGTGGATAAGTACATTACCACCGTCGAATTTAAATTTTCTCAAATATTTTATTTACAGATCTCTCTCCCATCATCATGCTCTCTCTGCTTCCGCCTTCCCTTCCCCTCCAACCCGCCACCGCATCTTCGAGGTGGTCCCTCTCCCATCCACGCATACTGCGACCCTCCTCTTGGACCATCCAGTGGCCCTACGCCACCCGTCTTTCTCACACCCCCCTCTTCTAACCCCTTTACTTTCTCTCCATGAAACTACTGTGACTCAAAAGTTTGGTGCTGTACTGCAAAACAGGCCTTGAAAGTTGTGCCTGGTGGGCAAACAGAACATGCACTCCGCTGACACTGTCTCCCTCAAATACATTACCAGATTTGTAACAACTGAGATTCGCTGCTTCCCCTCATTCTCAGATCTGTTGAAGACTGGGATTCCAATGGTATCACCTCTTCCCCACTCCACAACCGCCAACATCTAGAAGGTCTCCCCAACTGCACCTCCTATGTCTGAGATAAATAGCAGGATTTCACAGTTTGCATATCTACTTCCCTTACTCAGATAAATTGCATTTCTCTCTGCTGAGATTTCATATCTCCCAAGCTCCTTACATTTTCCCCGCCCTCCCGACAAAATCGCACCTCTCTTGACATTATATATCAATTTTTCACCTCAAACATTATCTCCTTGACAAAAGGTGATGTCGCACGGTCTGAGTAGGAATCATGGGTAAACATGCAGGAATTAAATGTCGGTCGACTTGCAGACTTAGCACATGTTTGGCTAACTGTTTCCTAGCACTGAGACTGCATTTTGACCATTCAAAAGCAGTTAGGGCGCCATAAAACAGCTGCCTAAACGTAAACTTATACATTCAATTACGGACGTTCATATTGAGATTCATGCGGTGATGAGGACCAGGACAAAATTGAATTCATGATAGTTAGCTACTTCCAGTTATTCAATATCATGGGTAAAAATCCAAACAAAGTATTTTGCAAATGAAAGTAATTAAACCATTGTAATTCAATACCCCTGTAATTTAAATTTCCTAAGTTATTGAACTTCTCAATTCAAAAACAAAATTTAAGACATTATGAACACACTTATTAGGCTTATAGGTATTGATTCAAGTTTTGGAGACATTTAAAATCAAGCATGAAACAATGAAATCCCTGCCTCCAAAAACACATCAGCAACACAGTAATACACTAATACTTATATATTAGAAAAACAATTCCACTGAAAAAGCAAGTACTTAAAATGGCTTGCATAGATAATACAGTAAAATATTACTGTTGATTGTAAACCTTTTACGGAAAGATATTAAGTAAACAAAAAGGTATAAATGACTAAAATAACAACAATGAATTGTGTTACCTTAACTGCAGAAGACCACTTATATTGCTGCCCAAGTGTTTCATACAACGAAACTAACTGATCTATTTGATCAGCAGAGTACTTCCTATCTTCTAAATATAATCCAACACACTTTTGGAGACCCTCGTAGTAACTGATTGGTAACATGAAACAAGAACTAATGTTTAGCTTCCACAAGTATAGTAAATAAAAATAAGCACGTCATAGACAATTCAAATACAAAATAAATAGTTTATCAAATCAATGAGACCCAAAAAAAAAGGCAACGGCAGCAAAATCATCGTTCCATCAATTTAATCATGGTAGCTAATGAAAAATAAATAAACCAATTTCTCTCAAAATATAGTTGTGTGCTATGTGCAGTAATCAGAAAAATGGTGGGGGAAGCAAAAGAAACAGTCGTGATAGAAGTATAAATAAGAGCTACCTTGAACAATATGTATTCATCTCACCATTCGAAACACAATGCGTAATTGAAACAAAACTTTTGGTGTATAGAATAATTTTATTTATAAGCTAGAAGTGTGTGAAATAAACCATTCCGGCTTAAAAAAACAAACAAGAAATTCAGGGAAAAACATCTAAAAAAGACTTATCAATTGATACACTCTGACCTAAAATATAAATGTTCTATGTTACCTGTAATTATCAGGATTCATGGAAAGTAATATTCTGTATAACGTTTCAGCTTCTTCTAAATGACCAAGCTTTACTAGAACAGAAACCTCTTGTTCTTTAATTGCAAGTTTATCAACCTAAAAAGACATTATCACAAACAAGTTATTGTATCTTGGATAATAAGTTAAATTATCAAATTACCCAAGTAACTATAGCATACATACAATTTTTGTTTCTTTTTGGCGCAACTCTTCAAGAGCTCTATCAAGAAATCCGCATTCCTCTAACAAAGAGATCTGAGCAATAAAATTTGGCACAAAAAAAAAATTATAAGAAAAAATTAGATCAAATAATATCAGCATCCAAACCGTACAAATTTTCATATAATCAAATATAACCAAGTAGAACTGAAAGCAATAAAAAAAAGAGGATTCACATTCCACAAATGAAATTTAACTCATGTCATACTTTATCATATAATTTTTTATTCAAGAATCAGCCTATCAAATACAAGGTAAGACTGCCTACATGGATCCGAAGCTCCTCTACACCCCACCATGACTGGAGCTGTAAAGCACCGGGTGCCTTTTTCAGTTTTACAATCAAAAAATTTTGAACCAATGATTTAACCAGTCAGTCAGATCACTAAATTGCTGATTCAGCCATCTGGTAAACAATCAACCCAAAATTCCCAAATCATCCATATCACTTAGTTTGATAGAAAATTGGTTGTTGAAGTTATGGAGTTCAGAAAAAAGGAGGAGAAGAATAAAACGATATATAATTATAGTGTTCTACGTATGATGCTAATTTGATACAAAAAACTAAATGTTAATCCCTGTAAATAGGGATACAAGAATCCTAATCTGTAATATAGAAACTAATCTAGGAGATAATCTAAGATGCTCTACAATTAAAAATTGATCTTACGCAATAAACTAAGATAATATAAAGATATTGCAATATATTGTCTAATGCTATAACAATAAAAATGGTCAACATTTCTTAATAGATCAGCAAGGGAACTGGGTCACCAAATTTCAAGTCCAGGTTTTACATTATCAGCTTCAACCATAGACTACAAGGTCAAAGACAAGTTACCGCAGATCCTTTTGTACTGTTTTAGAAGTTATAAATAATATGAAGAAAAAAAAAATCTGATATGTAATGTGTACACATAAAGTTAATTAAGCTGAAAGTTATATCAGACACCAAATATGTAAATAAGATGTAACTAAGCGTTCAATAAGAAACAGATGCAACATTCTGTCAAAGTATAACCTTATATAAAATCATTTCCCCATGCTCGCACCGTTCATTATCTGGAGGATGATCATTTTCTAAAGTCCCTTCATATGCTTCCAAAATTTCCACAGCCTTGGACGGACTGTTACACATTCAGAAGGTCTGTATTAAATTTCAACAACTACTTATAATCAAAAAATTTAAAAACTAGACTGATGAAATGACCCACATGTTCATGGTAGACTTTGGTAAATAAAAGAAAGGCTAAACTACATCTTTGGTCCCTTACGTTTATTTTAGGTTTCAATTTGGTCCCTTACGTTTAAAAAGTTTCGATTTGGTCCCTTACGTTATCAACGTTTGCATTAGTTGGTCCCTTCCGTCAGATTCCAATGTTCCACTGTTTCAATTGGACACGTGTCAACGTGTCCAGGCGTCCACGTGTCAATCCACGTGTGCAAACCGTCTGCCACATAAGCAAACCATCTGCCACATGTGCAAAAACTGACATAAGGGACCAAATTGAAACCTAAAATAAACGTAAGGGACCAAATTGAAACTTTTTAAACGTAAGGGACCAAATTGAAACCTAAAATAAACGTAAGGGACCAAATGTGTAGTTTAGCCTAAAAGAAATGAAGGAGAATTTGGTTCCAAAATAATTATTCTCTAAAAAGCTCCTCAAATTGTTCTCTGATAACTACGTTCCAATACTAGATGAAAAAAACAAAATGCACAAATAACACAGTAAATATAGACTAACCAAAATGTCATAATTATTATTTGTGGAAATGAAAGCTTTTATATTTATGTATTAACTTAGCCAAGTTAAAACCTCAAAGTCATATCTTTGTTAAGATATAAAGGAAAAATATAGTACCAACTAGCTAATATCTCATGTGGTAACTCTCCTAGTCACACAAGATCGGGATGATCTTGATATTTGGGTTCAATTCATCCCTCCTTTTACCACCCGCCTAGCTCTAATCCTTAGGGCATCCAATATTAACTTAAAATAAGGGAACTCTTGCAGATTACTAGACAACCGCTACTTACATTTTTCATTAAAAGGAAAAAAAGGACAGGAAAAATATACGGGGAAAACTGTTCCAAGACCATCATGCTACAACAAATTTCAGTTTAAGCTGTCAACAACTGGGGGGGGGGGGGGGGGGGGGGGGGGGAATCAACATAAATGCATATCATACTTAGAGTTTAAATGATGGGAAACGGAAAAGCCAATCCAGTTCATGCGATGATTTGGCTTAAGAGTCAAAAGTTGTTGTCTAGTCTCAACAAAGCCAGATAAATCTCTCATTTGAGCCTGTCAGTGAAGAGTAGAAAGAACTATCACATAAGTAGACCAAATTACATTATAAAAAAAGAATCACCGGTTATATACTCGTGCATATTTATTTCATAAGTGATTGGATACACAGTACAATAGAGCAGCAGTTCATTTATTTGCTCCACAGTGCATGGAAAGCTGTATGAAAATTACCTACACAAATCTTATAATAATGTAGGATATTCCTATGAGAAGCTCCCAACTTGGTGTCATTGAAGAGTTGGATATTTGTCATAGCCTGCTTAGGATAATGGACACCATTCAACTCTTTTGAAGACTAAAATGACATCAAACTCATCTCTTTTGGTACAAAAGAAGGAAGTATAATTGACGCAGGAAAGGTTCCAGATCTAATAAGCAACAACGTCAATTATCTATGTGCATCTTCAGTTCAAAGTCATTCCCCCACAATTATCTATGTTCATCTTCAGTTCTAGCAGATAATCAAGATTCAAAATGACTAGATGAGAATCATGTGTGAACTATGACCTCTAACGATCCTAACCCAGCAAACGTCATTATTATTTTGCATTTTCTCGTTCATCAACAGGTAGCTCACATTGTAAATCAGATTTATTTGTTCAAATCTTAAGCCATATGTCTATAGAAATTAGAAACTTCTTCACCTAACCCATCACTTAGTCACTTTTTGCTCGGTCATATGTTTTATATGACTTCTGACCAAAACCTAATCTACTTAAGAAATAAGGCAAAGAGAAAACAAAGATGTATCCATAAATCAAACAAACTCTTGGCAGTATGATATCTGACTCATGAACATACTTTCTGTGTGTGTGTGTGTGTGTTCAAATACTTTCTGAGTTCATATCTACTATAAAGAAGCAATTAAAGGTAAAATGCATTTAAGATGGTACCTGTAAGAGTGATAAGTCACGCAGAATTTCAATATTGTCAGGATCTATTCTCAATGCATTTCGGTAGCACTTGATTGCCTCCCTGTATTCTCTGTCTGACCGATAAAGGAGACCAAAAACATGCCAGCAAACATGACTTTTAAGGTCATTCTGTAACAGAACAATATTAAAGCCAAGTCACTTGACAAACAATGATTAAAAGATCAATAAAACAAGTAAACTCAAAGACAACAAACAGACCTTCAATCCTTGACGAACAAGTTCATATGCTTCAGACTTACGATCCAGGCAATTTAATGTTAAACCCTTCATTGATAAAGTTTCTATCATCCAGAAAAAGGAACAGGCACAAATAAATATTAAAAATATATATGATGATCAAAGAAGCCAAATATGCTGCAACTGAGAGCAACGAGATAGAATTCGATTGGGGCAGTTACATTTGAAAAGGTGACATTTCTTGCATGATTCAAACAACTAGGGAAGGAAGCATAAAACATTTTCTATTTCCAGCACTTATTTTCACTGTTTATTACAAAAAACTAACGCCTTGTTTTACTTTGTTTCTGGTTTTCAAAGTTTTGAATGGGAAACAAAGAAAGCCTTTCTTTTTCACTGTTTCGTATACCAAACTTCAAAAATTGGAAACGAATAATGTATAAGAAAAAATGAAAACTTTTTTTTTGTCTATAATGTTTCTAATACAATACTTTAAAAATAGAAAACAAAATAAAATAAATGTGTCATTTTTTGTAATTAAAAGAGAAGACAATGAGTTATGCCACCAGTTTCTCATACAAAACTTTATCAACAAGAAACGAAGTTCAAACAAAGTGTCATTTATGTAAAGAACAAGAACAAAAGTTTAAACAAAGAGACAACTTTGTAATTAAAAATAGAAAACAATTCGCAACTTAACAAACCTTAATGTCCACTGAATCTATGGAAAAGCATAAAAAGGAATTGCCAAAAAAAATGTATACCTCCATGGTCTGGAAATTTTTTCAAAATTGCATCAGCTGCCTTGAGCCCCTTTTTATACTGCTTAGTTTCATATGATTTCTGCAGCAATGAGAACAAGGACAAATGACCTCATCATACAATTAATCCATCACCTCAAAAAGAAAATATCATTTCACTAACATAAACTAATCAAATTCTATTTGCATAAGCTTTTGAGCAACAAATGGACATTTTTACATATACATAAAAAATTTCAAAACCACTGCAACAAATCACCTAGTCCCTTAAGAAGATAAAAATGCCAAACTATTTTCATCTTTTCAGTTTTAATCCCTTATAGAGGCAATAACCGTTCCCAAACTTTATTCTCACTACTCACAACCTACCAAGTGATTCAGTCAGCTAGTAGTCCACACACACATTGGTAAAAAAACAAACATCCACGGTCATTCTGAAACAGCGCTGTCAAACGGCTACCATGGCCGATTGCATTGGCATATTTTTAACTGACATATAAGCATAATTCTGAAGTACCAAATCGGCAACCAAAACATTGGGCTCAAGTGGGTTAATGAGCTCCCCCTAGGACGGATCATTCGGAAGAACCCGAGTTCGATTTCTGATGGTAACAATTCTTGGTCAGTCTTTACTTACCTCGCGTCGAGCTCTGGATTACCGGGGGCACCTTTCCCCGGGGACCAGAGGGTTAATACCCAAAAAAAATGTACCAAATTGGCAAATTCTCTCCCATACCTATAACTCAAATTTTAAATCATCAAATTAACTCAATTTATTACATATTCTTATATCATTTCAAACTTCCAATAACTCAAATGTTAAAGTATCAAATAAACTCAATTTATAACAGATTCTTATACCAGTTCAAACTTCCAATAACTCAAATTCTAAAGCACTGAATTTCCCTCCATCGAATAACTGAATTACAACTACCAAAAAAACAAAACATCCTTCCTTTGAAATCCTCCAAAAGAAGTAGTACCAAAGTATCAATTATCAATCCCCAAAGACTTTAAACTCCATACTCGCAAACATGAGAAATTACAAGAAGTAAATTGAAGCTAGAATCCTAAACTGTACTTAATTCATATTTCCTTAGATTCTAAGCTATAAACAATAGCGTGAGAAGAATTGAAGAAAGCAGAATCTAGGGTTTAAAGAAGTGAAAGCTTACAACAATAAGCTTGAAGAGGTTGGCCTCTTTAGGTGGCAGCGAAGCACCCATTGATGTTGTTGCAGAGAGAGAGATGATAGGGTTTAAGAGAGAGAGAGATTGAACCAACCCTACTAGTGAGGGCTGAGAATGGGAACAAAGAAGCAAAAGAGAAGGAAAGCGTGATTGAATAGTAAGGTTCTTCTTTTACTTCAAACAAACCAGTAAGAAAATTCCCATCTGCAATTGAAGGAGTTTGACCCCCAAACTAGATTAAACAAAGTTGAGATGTTTCTAAGTACTTTGATGTCGTTATGCTCTTAGTTCACCTAAAAGATAGTCGGTAACATAATAAACATTGTCTTATTTAAAACCAAGATATATATTATTTAAAGTCGAGATATTAATAATAATCGATGGAAAAAATAAATTGATACAAATAATTAAATATTAAAATTTGTAAAAAATGTGTTGAATTAAATAATAGGACAACATGTTTAATTAATTAACAATATCTAATAAGTTAAATTTACCCTAATAGACTGAGTCCGAATATATAATTTGTCATTGTTTGTCTTACGTTTATATTAAATAGATATGTTAGGGGTTAAAATCACAGGTTTGCATCAGTTAGGAGGCCAGCGGTCCAATTTACCTTTTATTTATTTTAATATACACAAACACACGCATGCATGCGCACACACACACTACGGAAAAAAAATTTGGTACCCCTAAAATTTCGGTGCCCCTTGCAGCCACTTCTCTCAAACACGCCTCATAACCCTAAACAACATGTAAGGGCTACATATTTTTTCCTTCCATGATGGCATATTCATCTTCCATATTCATGATTAACCGGGTACTATCAAATAATAATAATAATAATAAATTGGATACTGGCCCAAAGAGATAATAACTGAGTCTATCACATTGTAATATTACATATTCAATTAGTTAACTAAAAAAAATGTTTAAAAAATTCTAATAATTTTTTATTACTTGATATTTATAATTATCATTCAATCAAGAGCAAGTCGCTATACCTCTTTGGAACATGCCTCTATTTTTAATTCAACAAAAAGAGCTTCAACTTTTTTAAAGAACTTTTTTTGAATATGACTTTTTTTAAGAAACTTAACTATATTTGGAGAATCATTTTCATTTTTTCCCATGCACAGCGTCATGGCTGATTTGCCAAATTGGCTGGACCTCCCAAAAGAGATCGTACAAACTATATTTCAAATGCTCGATTCGGTAGATATTTTAAGTGCAACTCGGATGTCTCCTAAATGGGTAGAAATAGGTAGGATTGTTTTAATAGAAGAACATAAGGTATAGTTTTTACATTTTTTTCATAACTATTTAATTAATTCAATTCAGTTTTTTTCATTCACTTAGACTTTTTTTGGTTTGAATGTTGCAGAAAGAAATGGAGAAATGTAACAAAATAATTGAAAGCTTGAAGAAAAAAAATTGAAGAAAAAGATCAAGATATAAAATTAAAAATTCAAGAACTGCGAGACGAGTTTAATCTCTAGCGGAAAGATAAAATCAAAAATTAGTAAGGCACGTGAGAAAATGGTAGGGTTAGAGAAGAAAATCTCATTTATTTTTTGTCATAACTTCTTTTATTTATTTTTTTATAATAAATAAGAGTTGTAACTTTTTAAAATTTATTTTTTTGGTCATACTTGAATTGACCTAAATAAAAAAATATATATAACATTTAAAATGTAACATACTAACTCATATTTATTTTTATTTTTTTATTATAGTTTATTCAGCTTCGGGCTACCCATGACCCATTTGGGCTAGCCCGCATTTTAAATGGGCTTAAATGAGCCTGGTGAAAAACCCATAAAAAAATTAGGAAAATTGTTATTTACGCCCCTTGGGTTGCTATCATACCCCTCTAAAATCTCAAAATACCCCTAAATTACAGTTGAAAAATTATCGTCACGTAGGGAACGAAATTGCAAAAAACCAAAATTTCATCTTCTAGGTGACAAAACACATAATTTCGTCTTCTATGCGACAAAACACACAATTTCGTCTTCTATGTGACAAAATTGTGTTTTTGTGCCTAGATGTGCACGACAAGGCAGACCTACTACGTTTAACCAAAATTTCGTCTTCTAGGTGATAAAACACACAATTTCGTCTTCTAGATGACAAAATTTCAAAAAATTGGCGTTTCGGTAACTACAAGACAAAATTGCGTGTTTTGTGCCCAGATGTGCATGACAATGCAAGCTTACTATATTTTAACATAATTTCGTTTTCTAGGTGACGAAATTTGTTGCCTTCGTTTCCTAGAATACGAATACTTATAAGGACATTTTGGTCACGACGGGGGGCCTGCGAGTAATACTAAAGGGCCTAAATAGCAAGCTTCAAAAATTAGACTCAAATTTTAAAGCCCATATAAAAAAAAAAAAAAGGCCATTTGGAGCGGCCAATTTGAGATAGCTCATTTTAACACCTCTATTCTTACCAAGTGAGATAAGCCTATGAAGGCCATTAATGATTTATTTTAGTAATTTTTTTCTTTTTTCCCTTTTCTATTCTAGTTTAACAAAATATCGGATTTGAATTGAACCCGAACTTAAGCGTATATTCAAAACATTTAAAAGAAGCTTCTTACTCATTTGAATCCTACCATTGATTAATATATAGTCAAAAAAATTATTATAAAAGTTATAACATGACCCCACAAATTTGTTATGTACGTGAGCATGAATAATTTTTTTTTTTTTAATAATAAGACGTGAGCATAAATATTAAATATACATGATGTGTACCCAGTTGATTCTTCTAGTTCTAGTTTATAACAGCAAGCAACATATCATCGTTTAATAATGCATGTTAAGCATCAAAGAATTAATGTTGAGTCAAAAATATGCATCGATCAAAGAACGTTGAAAAAAGAAAGCTCTCTAGCTTCAGTCATCCTATTGAAGATTCTAATTAATTTTGGGGTCTAGTCATCCTTGTGCAATTAGGACCTTGAAATTTAATTAGTTTTCCTAACTTGGACTTTAAAATATTGACGATTCTTTAGAAGTTCAAGCTTTTTGAATATGAAAAAAATTTCAATTTCATTTATCAATAGAAGAATGAATTATGATAACATGGAGTTTGACTAAGAATTAAGTATGATATCGTCAAAATTTATTTCACCATAAATTTTACCCGAATTCTTCCGAATGATTTGTAATCAATTAGAAAAATTCACTAATCACTCAAGTTCAATTACTTGATTGCTTATTCATTCATCATGGTATGATGTGAATTGTGAATATTTATTTACTCAGTTTAATTATAAATAATAAAAGTTTTTTTTTATATTAGTAGATTGGGCAACACACATGAAAAATCAACAATTTCTACCGTGTGAAATTGAAGGATTTCTAAGGTGACATCAATATAGTTTTGACCAAATGGAAGGATTGTTCTTTTGTCTACAGATTATATTGAAGGACTGTCAAACAAAATATTTGTCAATAATATTTATTTTGGTACATAAATATTTGTCAATAATATGATATCAGTGTTGCATAGTTTCTTTTTTTTTTGTCCGCATTTTTAATATAAATTTTGTCAATAATATGATATCATCAGTGTTGCATAGGGTTCCACTATATTTTTCCTTTTCAAAATTTGTTTTTGCTTAACTGTCTGCTTTACCCAAAAAGTTAAATCAAAAAAATGCTCATTTCATAATTGTTTCTGAAGCATCACGCCAAATTCCATTATTGTCCTAAAAAATATAATCTAATATTATTTTATTTCATAAAAAACTATTTTTCTTTGAAATGAGTAGTCCATAAATATATATAATTATATATATATATATATAGGAGCTAAGGTACGCAGTTTGATTTTTTTTTTTTTTAATAAAAGATGCCGGTCATATTTTTTAAACATATAATATATTTTTTTGTCAATATTTCAAACATATTATAGGAACAGAAAACGTACTTTTTATAACATGTTATACTTTTTTCTGTCAATATTTTAAACATATTATACCTTTTTGTCATTATTTTTTTATTTTTTATTTATAATAAATAACTTTATTTTACTACAAATGTGCCATTGTTAATTAAGTGGAACAATAATAACTACCCTTGTATCATTCTTAATGTGGATGAAAGTTGTCTCAATTCTTCCGTGTGATCTGGATTTGGCGGCATTATTAGAAATACATTTCGCCACTATTTTGCAGGTTTCTCAGGCTTTATTCAAGAGTCATATGAAATCTTGCTCGTTGAACTGTATGTTATCTACAAGGGTCTCTTCCTGGACAAATACATAAATATTAATGGTATTGTTCGCTACTCCGATTCTTTATACTGTGTCAACCTCATCGAAGGTCCTCAAGTTAAGTGTCATATTTATCCAGTGTTGATCTAAGATATAAACGAGCTGCTCTCTCAAATCAACATTTCTCTTTATCACAGACTTAAAGAGATGGATCAATGTGCATATTTCTTCCCTAAACTTGGAGCCTCTTCGGATGTCGACTTCTTAACTCGTGTTTCTCCTCTATAAGGCGTTCATGATCTTATTAAGAACGACACAATGAGAACCTTCTTTCTTTTTGATTAGTTTTTCCTTTTATTTTATTTTTTTCTTTTCTTCTCAACTTCCTTATACACACAAAAAAAAGTTTTACTATTTTTAATAAAATTTAATACAACATTAAATTTGTTCATTTTTTATCGTAGCACATTTTAATATAACTTTAGTTTACTACAAATGAGTTTTACTATTATAAAAAATTTGTTTTTACACACATTTTTTTTAACAGTAGAGAGGGTATAAGTCCAAAGAAAAAGATTATATTGAAATCAATTTCGGGGTAGTAATCCCCATTATATCATATGGTAAAGATCTCTAATATGCGGAGGATAATCAACACAGAGAATAGTCTTTCTATCTAAAGTGCATCAAATATTGACGACCGTATACACATATTTAATTTAAGAGAAATGTTATTGAAATATAATTTTTGAGACAAAAATACAACATCAAAAATAATGTTGTCATTTTAATCAACCATATTTTCATTAATGAGAAATATAATCTCAAAAAATTGTGTTGAATAAACTGTTCTCTTGGATTAATATGGAAAGTAAACTCTTTCATGTGACCCTTGTACTTTTAATGTTAATAAAAAATTCAGTAAAAAAGTTAACGTGGTTCTAACGGCAAAGTTTCCATTTCCATTGTACGGTATCATATTGTATTTTATATTAGGCGGCAAATTACCAATTATATTATCATACTGTATTATATTAGGAGACAAATCACCGATTAGATTGGAGGAACCTCCCAATTAATGTAGAATTGAAAACGGATTATACACAAACAAAAAGTGGCAATGAAAAATTAATGTATCAAAGATATACTATAATATAATATGCTCATTGAGCTGTGCTACATATTTACACATCAACTTGCTAGTTGCTGTCACCCTACGGAAGAACATGGTGGTCCAATTTTTATTTCTCAATTTCCACAAATGTTGAGCTTCTAGAAGAGACTGCTTTTTTCTTCAAAAGAGAGAGTGCTATTATTAATGGCACCACACCGCTAGTACATTTTAGGTGGCATTTAACATGGGAAAGTGATAAACTTTCCCATCATGGGTAAGTTACTTTTTGACCAGTTGATCAATCAGGGAACATACTTTTATTATGGTCACTCAACACCATATTTTTTAAACCATCTTCCACCATCATTCTCTCTCCTCCATACCCTCCTCACCCCTCTCATCTGCATGAGAGCAGCAACATTAAACCCACAGTCTTGTCTGCTTCTTCCTTTTGTAGGTGCTTTTTATTGTTAATTTAATTTTCTCAAACTAAAATAAAAAATGTGAAAGTTTCACTACCGCAAATGAAATTCACCAAAAAAAAATTGCAAAATAAAAATTAGGAACAGACTCTTATAAACATGAGAAGAACAATTTTTATTTTTTAATGGTTGAGAAGAACTACTGCTATTGGTGATGCTTTCTCTGCAACATTGCAAGGCTTTAATGGTTTGAATTTCCCTTTTGCTTTTTCCCAATTCATCATTCCCAAATTCAGTTCATAGGTTTTTGTTGATTGTAATCCTGCAAAAATTTGCTACATAATGCCTCAATTAAATTAAAGACCTCATTGCTTAGGAAATTTGTAATTGAATGATTTTGGAGGGATGTTGTTGTCTGGGTCACTGGGTGTAGTAGGGGGTGATAGTAGAATAAATCGGAATAGGAGTGTACATTATTTTTTTTTTGCAGAAGTAGAGTGGTATGGAGGAGAGAGAATGATGGTGGAAGATGATAAAAATAATCTGGTGTTGAGTGACTATAATAAAAGAGTGTTTCTTAGTTGATCAAATGGTTAAAAATAACTTGTGCATGGTGGGAAAATTTACAACTTTCCCATGCTAAACTCCACCTACATTTTAAGCAAGAGGATTTTGCAATGCAAACCATATATTGGTGATTCATCATGATTATGTGCATGCATGCCCCTATCAAAGGTCTGACATTTGTCAGTTTTCATGAATCATTTGTCAGTTTTCATGAATCTCTTGACGGAAAACAATTCTCTAACTTTCACTTTCCTAATTTTGTATGATTTTAGGCAAAAATATAAAAAGAAAGTGTTAAAATATAGATAAATTAATTTTATGATAGCTTTGATTATAACATCCGTCAAGATTTAGTGGCGGTTATAACTGCCGCCGTATACTCAATTTAATTGTCGTTGCTTTTTTAGTTTTTTTGTAGTGTATTTTGATTGGAGAGTTTTATGTTAAAATGATATTTAAAAAAACTGGAGGGAGCATATTAGATTGCAGTGAATCAGTGACGATCACTCAATATAGTTAGGAACAATTTTTCCATTTTGAAAAATGTTTTTATAATTAATATAGAATAAAGTTTCTAAGATCAGTACTTCACAATTTTGTTACTATGTCCTAAGCAAAAAATACATGCACCCAATTGATTGATTCTTACAAGCAAGCAAAAAGAAATCTCTCTTCCAATAGAATCTTCTGAATAATTTTAGGTCTAGTCATCTTTGTGCAACTATACCTAATTAAGAATTCAATAGTTTTTTTCATGACGTACGTGTAATTTTTCTTTCTTTATTTTCCTTATATAGTTTAATTTGGAGGAATCATGCATGACTTTATAATAAGACATTTAATTCTGTTGAATTGAAGCACAAACTAGCTTTTTGAATATTCTAACTTTATAAAAAAAAACTGTTTGCTAATTAATATTTAACTATCCACAACAAGTTTTTATAATAAGTAAATTAATTGACAAATTACACATATTCTTATTTTTATGAGAACATTTTTCTCAACCTTTTCTTTGGAATTTTTTTTTTCTTGACTTAAAATATAAATCAATAAACTTATAACAAATATGAAAATATAATGCATATTTTCTATTTCTTTATTCGAAGATTTCTACAAAAATAACTTAAAATGAAACACATCATAGATGTTTAGTTCAAATCACTTGTTGGGAAAATAAAAAGTTTGATTCAAAGCGTTATGTTGATAATGGGGGGCAGATGGGGGGGCTTGGATGTGGCGGAGGCAGTTGAGAGGGTGGGAGGAGGAGGAGTTGAGGGAGTGTCAGTCCTTACTTCTGACCCGTTTATTGCAGGATCAGTCTTCTGATAGGTGGCAGTGGAGGCCGGACCCTGATATAGGCTACACTGTCCGAGGAGCATATCATCTCTTGACTTCCCAGGATCCGACGTCTACGGATGCTGCAGCGATGCTCGTTTGGCATCCTCATGTTCCGCTGAAGGTCTCCATCTTTGCCTGGCGTCTATTGCGTGACAGGTTGCCCACAAAAGCAAACCTGGTCACTCGTGGCATCTTACCTATAGCAGCTCATATGTGTGTATCTGGGTGTGACGAGGTGGAGTCGGCTCATCACTTATTCATCTCTTGCAGAACGTTTGGTTCGCTTTGGACTCTTGTGCATTCGTGGATTGGCACTCCGGAGGTGGCGTCCACTTCTCTCAGAGATCATCTTGTTCAGTTTACATCTTCAGCAGGTGGTTCCCGGTCGCGTCGCTCCTTCATGCAGCTCATTTGGCTTGCGTGCGCGTGGGTGGTGTGGACAGAGAGGAATCACAGGTTGTTCCGTGGCTTAGCGAGCTCTCCTATTCAGTTGTTGGACAAGATCAAACTTTTCTCTTTTAGGTGGTTGAAGGCGACCAATGTTAATTTAGCCTCCAACTGCCATAGCTGGTGGTCTAGTCCTTTGCTTTGTTTAGGCCTTGTATGATCTTATTGACTTTCAGTGACTTTGTGTAAACTCTGGTAGCTCACTTGTGCACTCCTTGTGCTCGGGTGACTGTTTAATTTATATATCTCATTTTGGCTTCTTCAAAAAAAAAAAAATGATCCGAATTTTGACTATTCAATTAATTCAAATCAAAACAATGAATACTAAGACTTATTATAATGATTTTTTTAGCATATAGATATATATTGAATTTTTTTGAGGTGGATCATGAAAAACTAATAGATTAAGCAAGAAACTTGTATAAGATCTGAAAAAATAATTACCATCTCAAACGTCATTTACAATAAGATTTATGTTAAATATCTACAAATAGAATAAATTAATTTAATTTAAATTCAAATTAATAAGAAATTCCAATAAAAGACTCTCTCTTGCGCGGGCACACACACTACTTTGTCTCAAAATATAAACATATACTACTATTAGTTAATGAAATTTTGAATGGAATATATCAATTTTTTTAATTAATTTTTGTTTATATTTTGAGACATAAAAAATATATATGTATCATTAATTGCGTTAATACATATGTTGTAAAAGAGTAAAATATAACCGTGTTGCTTCAAAAAAATATATATATAACCGTGTTTATAAGTTTTATCCCTCTACTCTTTAGAAAGAAAATTAAAATTTAAAATAAACATGGTTTATAGGCAAAATATGAGTAGTGTGAATATTACGGGATAGAATTGTCTCCCACGAACATTTCATTAGAGAGAATCGAGTGTTGATTTTTTTTTTGAAGACATAATCATGTGTTGATATATGCTACTCGTCATTTTTTTTTATGATTGAACCACCTATCAAAAACAAATTGAATGGTTTAAATTTAGCGAGAGAAAAATGTGACGGAAGAGTAGTAACTAGTAATACAATACCAAATGACAATAAAATTGTTTGACCAAAATGAATGACTTTTTGTTTAATTTTTTAGTAAAAAGTATAAATTTGAAAGGAATGTTAAACTAAAAGTTTGGTCAATTAGATATAATATGAGTGGTTGCTAGTTTCCACTAACTAGAGACTAACTAGTGGGTCATAATTCATTTACCTTCTAAATTTGGTTATACTTAACTGTAGTACCTGTTTGCCCAACAAGTTAAATCTAAAATATGTTCACATTTCATAAGTTTTTTATTTTCTAGCTTTTTTAAAAATTGATGAATATAATCTTGTAAATTTTGAAGCATCAATATTATTCGTATAAATATGAATAGATTGTTATTGATAAATATTACAATTATAACTATCATATATGAAACAACAATTTTGCATTGACAAGTAATTTTGTTATGAAAATTTACTTTATTAAATTTTCTAGCATTATCATAAAAAAGTATAAATTAAAATTAAATTACGTCATATAATATTAATCATTATTTCTACCTTAATCAATTAAATGTGACAACTCCGCGACCCGTGTATACATACGGGTATTATACGGATGTATATGTATAAAAGAGGTTTACCTAATCAATTAAATGTAAAGAATTGATGTCTACAATAAATTAATTAACGGATAATTAATTTGCTTATGGAGTGCCACGTATCTTATAGACCAAAATAGATCATGGTGGTCCATTTATATTTTTCAATACATATATATCACAAAATGCTGAGCTTAGCTTCTATAAGAGAGTGATTTAATAGTGCATCATAAACCAACTATTGGTGGTGATTGATGATTAATTTGGAATGAACATGTACTAGCTTCATCCATGACCATCAAAATACTGACACTTGTCGATTCTAATGTATCTTGACCGTTTTCTAGTTTTGTGATATTGTAGTACTTCCTCCGTCCCAATTTAATTGACACAATTGACTATTTCACGCATGTTGATGCATAACTTTGATGATTAATATTTTTAATTGTATAATAGTAAAAATTATAAAAATTTGATATTTTGAAAATACTCATTGAGACGAATCAAACAACATATTATATGTTAATATTTATTTTTGTTTATTAGTAGAAAAATAAGGTCAAAGCAACATGTGTGAATAGTGCACAATAGTTAACTGTGTCAATTAAATTTGGATGGAGGGAGTACTAAATTGGAGTGTGATATTAGGATTTGAATTCCAATTTTTTGGTATTAGACCTATTAGTAGGTTAGACAATAAATCATAGCTCGAATATCGAAACTCATGTGCCACAAAATAAACTATTGCGGTTTTGACGCATAACTATTTGACAATTTTTGGTTAGACAATCTTATTTTCAAACTTTTGTTTTATATTTAAAAACAAATTAAAACCGAGCCACCAAATAACATAAGCACATACTATTTAATTTAGATGGATAAGCTACCCATAATTGGGGGGAGTCTAAAGATGGTCGGAAAAAATAATAAGTCAAATGTTTTAGAATTACAAGATAATAAGACGTCACATTTTTATCATAAATTTTAAGATGTTAAATTAATTAGTTTTTTTTTATTTTTATAAATTCAACATTTTCTCATTCATAGTCAGAATTCAACCAATATTCTTATAAATTTAACATTTTTCATAAGTGACATCAAAGAAATGAGTTATAATTTCTTTTTAACGTCAAAATGATGAAGAGACTTAAAAGCAATTTTTTTACAAAATACAAACGATCTTCAATTCAAACCTAACAAAAAGACTTATAAGAACCAATTTCCAAAGTATTATGTAATATTGCAGGACTAAAATCACCTTTTAAAATTTATAATTCACATAAGATGGTCCATTATTACTATTACAAGAAAATACGAGAGACGTTTTTTTGTCATAACATGTATGCAATGTGTCGATGTATTATTTATAGTATTGGTAGGCATACACTAGGTATAGTCTAAATAAATACTATTAACTGCTTTTAGGCTTTTAGAACCTTTAATTTATAGGACTTTTTATAGTGTCTTCTAAAACACGGCGAATGATATCGTATACGTGCAAATTGTGTTCATAAAACGACCATTGGCACTCTTGATGCAATATAAAACAAAATATTTCTTCTACAATAAGGAAAAATTGGTCAAATTATATTATGAATTTGGTCCAAAATTTAGATTAAATCTTGGAATTTATTTTTACCCATTTTACTGTCCGATAACAAACTTAAATACTTAACTAATTGTATACATTTTTTTTTTTGGTGAACAATTGTATACATCCTTTAATAATATTTTATTAATCAATTTATTGATGTAGTGGATTCATCTTCTTGTCAAATTAAAAAATAAAATATTGATTCATCTTATAAAAGGTTGATTATTACTAACTTTGTCATAATTAATAAAACAAATTGACATAAAATCACTCCGGGACCTTTACTTTATTCAAGTTGGAATTATCTGGTATGGGTCCTAATAGGACCAAAAACTTTGCTATGCAATTCCTTGTTAACAAATTAGTTTGGGAGTCATACCATCACATCACTCTCAATTCAATTAGATGGTGTCAAAGGCCATTTGTATTCTTAGATTTGTTCTGTCGTAATCTTAAGTAATTTTTTTTTAAAAAAAATCCCAACAATATATATAATAAATCTTAAATGCAATTTTAGCCTTGTTATTTATATTGATTTATGATTTTTTAGACTCTATTTTTAAATATAAATAATATAGTCTTTTGTTTCATGGAATTTTAGAAGTATTTCCACCACTAAATTTGAGTTTATTTTTTTTCTAATATATGTGTCAAATTGAATAATATGTGGATAAGGTGGATGAACTTTTCAAATTTTAAAAAATGAGGACTTATTTTTCAAAATTTAAAAAGACATCGATATAATTTTGACATTTAATAACATTATTTTTTTTTGATCAAGTAGCATAGTGGCTAGAAATTCCACCATTAAGATGGATAAGTGGATGATCGAGGTTCGTACCCCAACCCCTAGCATATATAATGCAATGTCCAACCAATTGAGTTAAGCTCACGGGAAAATAACGTTGTTGAACTGTTACTTACAACACAAGTAATCTGCTGAAAGATGTAATGTCACTACATGGAATTAGGCAAGCGGCGGCAGTTCAAAAAGGCATTTAGCGGCGGTTCAAACCGCCGCTAAATGCTAAGTGTGGCGGTTCAGAACCGTCGCTAAATGCGGCGTCGCTAGGTCAATCAGCGGCAGTTCTAGGAAACCGTCGGAATAACCGCCACTAGGTCATTAGCGTCAGTTTTGCTAATAATTGCGGCGGTTCACAACCGCCGCTAAATGCAATTACCTCTTATGTTTTAGCCGCTATTTGTTTTTTTTTTATAAAAAAAACGCTTTTTTTTGTTCCCACAAACTTTTAATTTTTTTTTTTTTTACTTTTTTGCAAATAATATTGACCAAAATATAGAAAAATAACAAGCATTCAAAATAAAATAACAACAATTCAAATTTAAATGGAAGTGCATACATTAATTCCAAATACAAATGAGCTCCAATAGCTTTACCAAGTAAAAATTCAGCATAACAATATATAAGTAATGGAATCCTTATTGTGCATGACTACTTAAGTATCAAATACTAAGTCTGCTAGTATGCTACTGTTTCCTAAACTCATGAAATCAAAAGAAAAATGGTTCAAACTTAATAACAAACATAAGCAAAATTGTAATAACTAAGTATCCATTCTTCTTTGATAAACACTAAAAATAAAAAATTTGCATCTCCATGACCAGCTTCATTGCTCATTACCAACTCCATGACGACTAGATTCGTGACAATATGATGACGAACACCTCATTTGTTGGTGAAGTTGAATACCAGTAGTGGAAACCTCAACCTATAATTCCATAATAATGTTATGATGTCATATGATATATTGTGCTTTTAAAATCATTTGAATTTGATGATACAAAGCACACAAATTTAAGAGTTTCTTCTGGCTTAATATCAATATTTGAGAAGAAATATTCATCTTAATCATTATAACTTTCCAATAGAGATTTTTATGGAAGCTTACCTGCCAAAAGAGAATTCGTTGCATAGCTGTACTTGAAGGAACACCTTCAAGCCACATAGGAATGACAATATACACACAATCTCTCTTTCTGTTTGATTTTGTCGGCTATTTTTAGCGCAATTTCCATTGGAATTAAGTTGTTTGCACCTGTGAATAAAACGAAAGGAATGAATATAACAATGATGAATGTTGCAACTTGTATAATATCTTTAAATACATCAATACTTGACACAAGATAATTTAGTAAAAGTATTACTCTCTAATCTCTCTTTCATTTATACATTTTTCTTAATCTATGTGAAATTGTCAAATAGGTCGGCTATTGTGGGACGGAGAGAGTATCATTTTTCTTAAAACACAATACTCACTGAGGTCTTTGTACGAATCCCAATTATATGATGAGCCGAGAAAATATTGATTCTCAATATAAATGAACTTCTGTGCTATTCTGATTGCTTTGACATATGCAGAATGTATGCTCATGTCTATCATTACATTCTTTCCACAAACAAAGTTATGTTCAATGAAGTAAACATGGTCAAATCTTTGTTCCACACTTCACAGTAAAAAAAAAGAAGCTAAATTTGAGAAGAGAATAAAGTCACTTCACCCTTTGTATAGCATCTTTCGGTTCTTTCGGAAATCCTTTCACAGAGTTGGAATCAATCGAGCGGAAGACCTTCATTTAATAGCACAAGCTTCACTTTTCATCACTAGATGAGGAGTAAACCAGTCACATATTTCAAGTATAAATTTTCAAAAGAAAATCTTAATTAATGTAGAGAGTAAGAGAGTAAATACAATACCTTCCCAACAAAATCATTAGCTTCTCCTACAAGGTGGATATTCATTCCTGGTGTCAAAAAGCACCCAAATGACTGCCCAACACTTCCTGTAAATCTGGAAGCATGGAGAAAAAAATATGCAGGTTTCAGTTAAATACATCCAACATTAAGATATTAGAGTTCAAACAGGCTATTAAGACATCTTACGTTATATCAATTGTCTAGCAAAACCAGTGTCCCCATATTTCTTTGCAATAACACCAGCAATACGCCCACAAGCAGAACAATCAATATTGTATATCTTTATGGTCTTAAACTTTTTCATTTTCAATGGCATCTGCAATCTGGACAAAAGTATTTATATGAATGACATTTTTCTATAAGGTATAGAAAACTATTTTCGTCATGCAATTACTTTCTCTATTGAAAACATTACTGAGTTAGTAGACCTTCTGAATTTTTAGAGATACTGGGAATCCAACTTTAAGAAATTTGTTGTAATGGGGAAGCCAATAGTTTTTTTTTATTGCCAACACCTACTGTTATTTATAAGGTTACCTCTGGGTCTGCTAGCAAAACATCATCTAGAACAGGACCATTTGTATGTGGCTCCTGATTCCTGATTTATGTACTGCTCAATTTAGGTAACCCAACATTCTGAAAATGATAATTATAGAATATGCAAGTCAGAGAAGCAGGCACTTCTAAACTCAAAGGCAAAAAAGGAAAGACAAAAAACATATGATTATAGGCTACACATACAGAGATGATATAACTCAGATCTAGATGCTGAATTATAGAATATGCATGTACAAGACTTTTTGTATCTTTATGAGAGCTTATGGAAGCAACTATTTGAGAAGTGGAAGCTCATATCTTTGGTTTCATACTCTAGTGTGCCATCTTTGGTACCATCTGCAAAATAAATTAAATAGAGAATCAATGGAAATCAAAGTTGATTACATACAATTATAAGTTTCAATTAAATTCCCAAAATTGATCCAATGAGATACATGAAACAAAGGACCCCAAGGCCTGCACCATCTTCTTAAGTTAACTATCCAAATTAGCTACACTACAACTAGCTAACATAAACCAGACCCAAAAATTTCAACAAAACCATACACAATTGAAAGCTCAACACCTTGTACTAACACCAAAACAACACAGACCTGCAGACACGAAAACACACAGAAACACACCAGCTAAACATTGAAATCTCGATTCCATATTGCAGACGAAAAACCACAGATGCTACAGTAGCACAACAATCAGAATTAGTCCACTTATGCATAGTTAGAACAACCCCTAACATAAGTTCGCAATTTCAGAATCAACAAAGATAATTGGATGCAAAATCACACAATAAAATTTTTAATTCAAGATAGCAGCCCTTGATTAATTTTTTAAAATGGTGGTTTCTAAAGAAGGTGATCACCAAGTCCACAAAGTCCAAATCACAAAAATTTGATCATCAAGTCCAAATCACAAAGATAATTTGATGCAAAATCACACAATAAAAATTTTAATTCAAGATAGCAGCCCTTGATTAATTTTTTTAAAATGGTGGTTTCTAAAGAAGGTGATCACCAAGTCCACAAAGTCCAAATCACAAAACCAATCAAGTTAACATTTCAAACTTGTCATTGCCAATGTTTCCTCCATACTCAACTTTAAACTCACAAGGTTCTAACCATAGATCAACATGTAAAAATCAAGCACCATCCTAACTGCTCAAAGTTGACAAATTAAGAGTTAAAACTTATGTGACTAGTGAGATTCATGTCATGAAAATTCAATAAGCAAGTGGTAAAGAAACAAGTGCTTAACTTAATCAATTGGTGTCTTTTTGAAATAATAACAAGCACATAGTTCAAAAGAGGCAAAGAAAGACACAAAACAGTCACATGAGTTCCATTGATTAAGAATAAAGACTATGTAAATACACCCTTAAGGAAACACATAAATTACCAGAGAACAATTACAAAATTGAAACAACATAGGAAACCTTTGCCTAAGCGATTGATCTCTTATATCATTTGTCATAAACATATATAAATATACTAGCCAAAATTTCACAAAATATCAAATAGATACAATGCAGTCAATTGCATTACACAATGATCTACTAACAATAATAGTTAACCAAAGATATAATTACCTGAGTTGGAGGCTTGAGTACAATAGAATTTTCAGCAATCAGTGCAGGAGCAAATTTTGAGACAGCAAGATTGACAGGATAGTTAAAAGGTGAAATGGTTAAAATCACTCCCAATGGGATCTGAAAATCAATTGCAACTTTCTTAGGCCACATTATCAACCAAGAAAAACAAAATAATGAGATAACACATGTCAATTCACCATGATCATTTAATTTACTTATCACTAAATATTACTATTACAACTGAATGTGCCAATTTATTGACTTTATAAAGTATAATGTCCTATTGATTTTCTAGTTCTAATTAAAATGATTAAAGTATATAGTAATAATTGAATTGAAAATTAAAAAGTAGCATATACATATGTAGTGAAAATAGACCTTGGATGTGAGACAATATTTGGCCCTTCATCACTCCTTCTTCAGCACAGTAAGAAACCAAATCACCAGATTTTACAACCTTCATGGAAAAATTACAAATATTTCTAATTACCACCATTGGAACATTTGTGTACGCTAATACTTGTTATTGCCATTATTATATTTAATATAGTTATAAAATAATGATGTTTCAAACAGATTCTAAGAGAAAACTTATGTGTTTTTAAAAATGCCGAAGGCCCCTAAACATATAAAACTAGTGTTGTTACCTAGGTTGACAGCAACAAAGACATAATTCTCTACAAGGTTGGGCCAAATCATTGCGAACTCTTCGATCATACACAAGTAAGGAAGCATCCAGAAAGGCCAAGCAAGGCAAAAAAACGATAGAGCTCCTGCATTTGAAAATGCCAAAATGAAATTCAGTATAATTCACAAGTCACAACAAAACTAGTAACATTTTATATGTGGAAGGAGGAAAATCTGAACTCAAGGAAAAAGGGAGAAAAAAAAAAGCAAATTCATGGAAACGAATATTGTGTAACAATCTTAATAATCACAGCTCTAATTGTCGCTTAACACATATATAGTAGAAGCTCATAACACTATCAAAACCCCAGAGAATACAAGGCCAACTCAATAAAAATAGCTAAGAGTATAAGACCTGAATTTTGGAATCATACAAAATATTAATTTCTCAACTTCCCAATTTCAAACTCAATAATTTCTAAGATCCCTTGTAACAAGTAAATATAAAAACTATCACTTATGAACCATGTTCCTAAAAATCAGATTCAGAATCATAACTACCAACCCTAATTTTTAATCAAATCCCAAATTTCGAAACAAGCATATTGAAAGAGAAAGAGATGGCACGAATCTGACCTGTAAAAGATATCCAGAGACCTATGAACCTAGTGCAACAACGAATTCGGTCTATCACATCACTTCATGACATCCCATTTTGTCTTCAAGGTGGGTGGTGCTCGACGGTGGGTGGCAGCGGTGGGTGGTCTTCACAAGGGTTTCGTGAGAGAGAATGAGGGATTTCACGCCGGAGCAGTTACGAAAAGAGAAAATAGATTGAGTCACTGGGAGAAGGAATAGAGGCATCCTGAGTGTGAGGGATTGACTCGCTTCAATCGTTTTATTAAAAATTGACAAAGTAACAAAACAAAAAACAAAAACGCAAACAGAGGCAGATTGAAATGCCGGCATAACCGCCGTTAAATGTGGAAGCGGCGGCGGTTCTGACCAACTGCCCCTAATTGACCGCCCCTATTTTCTTTTTTTCTTGTAGTGTGTGTTAGTGCAGCAGTTTAGCATAGCTTGAATAAGAGTTAGTTAGTTTGTTATTGATTAGCTGTTAGTTAGTTATGCTAGGCTGTCAAGTTAGTTATGGCAGTTACATGCAGGTTGTATATATAGCTTCTCATTGTAATAGAATTCATTATATTCAATATCAATAATAATCAAAGCTATAGTTTTCTCTCATTTTCTCTCAACATGACTTTCACTTTCTCTTCTTCAACCATCATAATTGATAACTCTATGATGGTATCAGAGCGCTTCTAAGTGCTCTGCTGCGCATCGTCTTCCTCTTTTGCCATGGCTCGCGGTGGTCGTTCTAGTACTTCAACTGTGATCTACACCGATCCTTCCAACAATCCCGGTGATACCTATTATGTACATGCTTCTGATGGTCATAACACCATATCTATCAAACCAGTTCTTAATCACTCCAATTATCAAGTTTAGGCGCAATCAATGCGACGTGCACTTGGAAGTAAGAACAAATTCGAATTTGCGATAGCTCCATTGAAGTTCCTTCTGAATTTGATCCGAATTTCAAAGCATGGAACCAGTGCAATATGTTAGTTCATAGTTGGATTCTCAATTCTGTGGATGAATCGATTTCTCAAAGTCTCATCTTCCTTGAAAATATTGTTGATGTCCTGAAAGAACTCAAAAAATGATTCTCACAAGGTGATTACATTCGAATCTATGAATTACAGTGCGAAATCTTTGCTCTTAAGCAAGATTCTAGATCTGTTTCTGAATTTTTCACTTCGCTCAAGATTCTTTGGGTAGAACTTGAAGCTTATCTTCCTGCTCCTGTTTGTTCATGTCTGATGCGTTGTGTTTGCAATTCTGGTGTTGCTAATGCGAAGCATCAACATGAAATTACACGCTCAATTCGTTTTTTGACTGGCTTGAATGAGCATTTTGATCCTGTTCGCGCACAAATCTTGCTTATGAATCTGTTACCTTTTCCCAATAATTTTTTTTATGGTGCTTCAATATTAAAAACAATACAACTCAACTCACATTGATGATTCCAAGGTGTTGATTAATGCTAGTGATTCACGCAAAGGTCAAGGTCGAGGCTGTGGTAATAGTGGCTATTCTTCTAATCAAAGAGGCAATAGATCGAATAGTTTTAGTGCAAAAGGCAAAAAATGCTCTTATTGTGGTAAAACTACTAATCATGTGGTTGAAAATTGTTATACACTACAAGAAAATTCAGATTTATTGAGGGCCAAAAGTCGTCTATAAGTGGCCAAAACCGCCACTTTCTATATATTAACTGACGGCCAAAGAACGTCAATAAATTGAGCGTCGGTAAATTTACTGGCGGCTAAAACCGTCAAAACCAAAAAAGACGGATTTATTGGCGGACTGAGCCGCCACAAACCAAGAACCTGCTTTTAAACTTACTGGCGGAAAGTAATGGGTGTGTCAGCTTTTTTTTGCTTTTCTTTTTACTTTTACATTTTCTCTCTCTACGCTTTCCTGTTCTTCCATTTTGTTTTTTGTTTTTTTTTTAAATGTGATTAATTTCATTTTCTCTCTCTACAGTGAAGGTGATTCTCTCTTTGCTTTCTCTATTTTCATTTTCTTCATACATACCTCCGCCTCTCACCACCACCATAATCAGTCACTCATTCCTTCCCCCCACGGTCTCTTCTTCCTGCGCGTCGGAGATCTAAGAAGCCTGCAAATCCTCTCACAAATCTCACAACAAATGTCACCACACTACAAATTCAAACCTTTTCACTTCATAGAAAAAACAACAACAATCACCAACTTCAAGTTCAAACCTTTTTTTATTCGTTTTTATGTTTCTTTATTCGTTTTTTTAAACTGGATATGCTCAACAAAACCGAGTTTACATGGGTTTTCAAAAGGGTTGTTCTTGTTGTTGAGAAGAGAAGAAATGGTGTTATAGTGTTAATGGGTTTGAGATTTGGAGGAAGAAAATACCGAAGATTGGTGAAGTCATGTCTCTGATGTACCATTTGTCATCTTCATCATTGATTTGAAGCATGAGTTTGATGAAAGAAGAGAAATATTGTGTGTTATTATGGATGAATGGAGAAGAAGCAAATGAGGGAGTGTTTGTGTTTCAATTTCTCTATTCTTATCCAAAGACAGAGAGAGTGAGTTGTGTAGTTTTAAAGACTGAACCGTACAACTTTTTTTTTTTAAAAAAATTCTTCAAAGTTTTGTGACGGCACGGCTTAGGCCGTCTGTAACTTCGATGCTATTTTCTGACGAATAGAGCCGTCAATAATTATAAAATTACCGACGGTTTAGGCCGTCAGTAAGTTTGTGACGATTTTGCTTTCAAAATATATTATTTGTTTAATTTTTTGACGATTTTTAATGACTTATTGACGGCTTTGGCCGCCACTAATTTATTGAGGGCTTAAGCCGTCAGTAGTTGTAATTTAATTTCGCCTGTAAAATTAAGTTTTCTTGTAGTGATAGGAAACATGGATTTCCACCTAACTATGGAAAGAATTTTGCTGCAAACAATGCTTCTATTGAATCTTGTGAGGAGAGGAAAGATGTTGATGACACTAAGAGTGTAAGAGGAAGAACAATAATTCCTTCAGCAGATTACTTATGCTGTAAATAGCAGTTCAACAAACGTTAATTTAATTGCACCATTTAATAAAAGCGCTGTTAAAAAATTTAGATTAACATTGGAGGTTAAAATTGTAAATCAATGTAAGTAGGGAGAAAAATTTATTTACTAGCTCAACGCGAAATTTATCTTCCTCTTTTTTTTTTTTTTTCTTTTAGAGGCAAAATTATTTTATCCGTATAATGAAATTTATCAGATATGTGAAATTTGTAGGGTTATTGGCTTAGAATTATATTTTAAGCAACTGCTCAAAAATATTTATTCTAGCTATACTGATTATTGGATTGGATTCTCGTTGTTGACACTGGTAGAAACCACAACCTGATTGAAAGACCAAACAAAAACATCAAGATCAAAACCACAATTTTATTTGTTTTGGTTGAAATGTGATAAAAATAAAAAACAATATAATTATATTGTTTTTAACTTCTTCTTTTTTCCCTATATTAGTAGTTTCTCTTAATTAATAGTTTGGTTTTATTCAAACATACACTCATTGATAGAGAAGCGTGGATGATTATATGCCAATATTGTGACTAAAGTTTCTAAATGAAAATCATGTTTTGCAACATATATATATCGTGCACCTAATTTCAATTAGAAAACAAAACATCATATTTCTGTTATTTTGTCTCTGCCTCCTAGTTTGTGGATATTGGGTCTCTATATAATCAAGAAGTGTGGTTCAAAACAAAAAGTACAAGCTATACTCAAATGTATTGATGACCATATAAAAAGTTTTCATGTAGTACACCAAAATAAATAATATCAGTAATCTCTTTATTCTTTTCTTGAGTGTCGGTTTTGGAAAAATATATATTTTTATCTACACGATATTTAAATGTTAAAATAACAATAATATAATCGTCGATATAAAAATGATATACATTGTTAGTTTTTTGTTTAAGGAGTTTAGCGCGAAACTCAGACAAGACACATGTTATAATATAATGAGGAAAATGTAAAAATATATTTTTAGAAATTTTGTGCATTCAACTTTTATTTTTATTTTGTACGTATTATTTAATGCATAATTTTTATATTTGAACATCTTAACATGTGTCTTTAAGATACATATTAGCATGATCCAATTTTATTTTATATAAAATAAATGATAATTGATAAACTAACTTACAATAAATGATCAACTTATAGATGATGACAACGGATAAGTTAACAAAATATATAGAAAAAAATTAATTAGTTTATCTAAAATTTCACCCAATGAGCGAAAAATATCATATTATAAATGTTTTTACAAATATTATATCAATGATAAGTGATAAAATAATGACACGATTATCACTATGTAAAAAAAAATTAGAGATTACAAAATCTCTACTCTTTTTTTTTTTTTTTGGATCAAGTAGTATAGGGGTAATAGTTAGTGGAAGAGGTCAATGTTCAAGTGCCATGAAATCTCAGAATATATATTTTGCTGATTTTGTGGAAAAATTAGTTTTTAAAGTGGAACGGAGAGCTGTTCTTTACCCCAGAGTAGAACAGGGTAAACAAATTATCATGTGTTCTCTCTTTATCGTTTTTACGCTTTGATTATTATTACTTATCCGCTTGATTATTGGTTGTCGTTCCTTTTGCTCCACACATCAAGTATTTATTAGTGTGGTTTTTAGACGAATTCACAACAATCTTAAATATATTGCATCATAGTATTGATTTGCAATTATTTTAAGAAAAATGTTAAAATACCCCGGACACTAGTTAAACATACTAATAAAAAAGTTTTATCTTGAAACTTGTGTATTCAATACATTAAAAATATAAAAAATGATCTTTCTAGCATCAACTTTATCCTTATTTTTCTTTTTAAGTATGTTTAATAAGTGTATCGAGTGCATTATTTAACATAATCCTTATTGTCTTGCTAAGTTGCTAACTATTGCCCTAGCATTCCATTTAAAAAAAATTATTCAGAAAATTAAATATTACAATTTGTAATAATTAATGTATCTATGTTATAATATAGACCAAATATATTAATTTAAATGAATCTAAAAAATGAATTCTATATTGCATCATAGTATTCATTTGCAATTATTTTAAATATCTATAATATAAAATCTTTGAACAATTTGTTTTTGATGAAATAGATGAAATTGTTCATAAACAAATGAAATTGAGATGAACACTAAATTGCTGTCAAATGCATAGTAAAAGTCGTTGCTGCCTTTTCAATAATTTAATTCAAATTGTCGCTTTCAACATGTCCAGCTTCTCAATCCTCAAAAACCCTTCTAGAATGCTTCTCAATCAAAAACCCTTCTAGAAGCACTTATTATAGTTATCTCTTTATCACTCACAACTTGTCCTTAATGCAATCACCATACCCATGTGCACCCCTCTTATCTTCTATAAATCTCATTCCTCAAACTCTTCACCCCACAACACAATATCCAAAACCCACTTCACATAAATCCTTTCCTCAAAAATCTCAATCAAAAACATAGTAAAATACCACAAATACCCTTCTTTTTTCTTTCAATCAAGTTTCAATCTTCTTTTAAAAAATCTCATCTTTCTTCATTTCTAATTAATGGGTGTTTGTTAATTCATCATTTCATCTTCGTTTTCACTCTCAAATTTCAATTTCAATTTTAAATTCTAAAGTTTTTGTATGATGGAGCTTATTTCGGGTCTACCCGAAGATGTGGCCCGAGATTGTTTAATTCGGGTTTCATACCAACAGTTTCCTACGGTGGCGGCGGTTTGTAAAGGGTGGAAGACGGAGATACATACGCCGGAGTATCACCGTCAACGGCGGAGGACAGGACAAGCTCAGAAAGTTCTGGTGATGGTTCAAGCACGGGTTGAACAGGAGAAAACAGAAACCGGTTCGACAAAAAGATTAACAAACCCGGTTTATCGGCTCAGTGTGTTTGAACCAGAAAAGGGTTTTTGGAGTGAATTACCGGCTCCACCCGGTTATGATTCTGGTTTACCGGTTATGTGTCAGTTAGCATGTGTTGGTTATGATCTTGTAGTATTGGGTGGGTTAGATCCGTATACATGGAAAGCATCAAATTCAGTGTTTGTTTATAACTTCTTGTCGGCGAAATGGCGCCGTGGGACCCACATGCCAGGTGGACCTCGCACATTTTTCGCTTGTTCATCAGATAATCGCCGGACAATTTTTGTTGCCGGCGGTCATGATGATGAAAAAAATGCGCTAAGGTCTGCCTTGGCGTATGATGTGGTGGATGATAAATGGGTTGAGTTGCCCGATATGTCGTCGGAGCGTGACGAGTGTAAGGCGGTGTTCCGCCGTGGGAAGTTCATTGTAGTCGGTGGTTATACGACGGAGAATCAAGGAAGGTTTGAGAGAAATGCGGAAGCGTTTGATTTTATGACGTGGAAGTGGGGTCAAGTTGAGGAAGAGTTTTTGGATTGTGCCACGTGTCCAATGACTTTGGTGGACGGTGGTGATGATGATGAAAGTGTTTATATGTGTTACGGCGGTGATTTGGTTGCGATGCGGGGTCACACGTGGCAGAGGATGGGTAAGATTCCTGATGAGATACGCAACGTGGCATATGTTGGAGCGTATGATGGAGTTGTGGTTGTGATTGGATCAAGTGGCTATGGTGAAGTGCACATGGGTTATGTTTTTGATGTGAAAAAGAGTAATAATAATTGGAGAAAATTGGATTGTCCAGATGGATTTAAGGGACATGTCCAAACCGGTTGTGTTTTAGAAATTTAGGGATATGGTTATTTTTAAATTTTGTATTATACTATCAATCAAATATGATATTTTGGATTTTGTAATAGTGGAAGTTCAAGTGGAAATATTCCAAAGGCCAAAATTCTATGGGTAATGATTCTATGAATAGCTTGATCCAAGCAAACATAAACATAAAAAACTTTTGAGCAATGTCTTTTAAAATCGAATATGACGATTCGATCTGATCCGACCAGTTAAACTGTGAATTAGCATTAGTATAATTAATTGCAACACTATCTATGTTTGAGCTATTTAAAACAAATGAGTTGCGCAATGAATTATAATTGTAAAGTTTTACTACCAGTTTAATGTTTGATTTTGTTTACTTTGTAAAACATTGCTTTCAAGTTTGTTATTTTAACTTCATCTTTTTGCTTATTTTTGGAATGTTCTATCTAATAACGGCTTTTACACTGTGTTTGGTTCAAGGGAAAGGGGAAGGATTGATTGTGGAAGGAGAGAAAGCACGGAAATCAAGATCTTTCCACCGTTTGGAATCCTTGTCAGAGAGGAAAGAAAGACAAATTTTCATGGGTCCCACGGTTAAAAACCTTTCCGCTCAAGTTTGGAAAGAAAGCAAAAATTGGTGATATAATCATGTACGAAGACAAAACTGCCCTTGCTTTTGAAAATCGAAATACTATGCTTTTATTTATATACGACGTCGCAAAACTATTGCATTCATTCTTTTCAATGTATTACCTATTAAATTAAGGCTTCTTCAAGCATCAGATTTTCAATTTTTATTTTACGCATTTCTCTTTGGCTATACCAACATGACTTTCTTTGTTTTTTTACGTTAGTGCAATTATTTGTTTTGTTTGAGTTTGTCAAATACTTGCCAAAAAACTTTATTAAGAACAAAAATCAATTAATAAATAAATATTTAAATCATAATTTAGCAATATTTATTTTGAATTCAACAATATTATATAAATATATATACATATATTAATATTTATTTATACATCAATATATTAAGATTGTCTAAGGATATTTATGTCATTTACTACATAATATATCTTTCTTTCCTCTCATTTTTTATTCACTTTCACTCAAACCAAACAACTAAACAATCATCTCACTTTCCATTCACTTTCTACTCATATTCTTTCCTTCAATATTCTTTTCTTTTACTTTCTTTCCTTCAACTTTCCATTCTCATCCAAACATAGTGTTAGTATTGAGCTTTGACCTTTCACTTCAAGAAATTAAAAGGGTTACTTGCTATAGAAGATTACTACTAGTACATATAGGTGAAATGTGTACGTTTCCTTGTTGTAAATTAAAATAACAAGTTTTGTTGTGCCTTTTTGGCATGAAATTGTAAAGTATATATTAAATTACGGACGCAATCCTTTGTTTACGTGTTGAGGCATGCTCTTACTATGCTAATGCTAATTGCCTAATTCCGTTAGATTACTCCTATGTTGTTTGACAGATAACTTCTTTTAATTATCTTAATTGGAGTAATATAAAACAATTTAGATAAGAACAGAACAGACACATTCTATGTAAAAGTCAATCCGTAAAAGTTTAATAATTTGTGTCGATTCAATGGGTTTGATTTATTACTCCGTAGTATTATTCAATTAATTGTATATATCGTAGTTTGATCATAAACAAGATATACTCGTACCACAATATTTTTTACACATCTTAAGAAATATAAATAATGGTGTATAGAAAAGATAAATTATGAGTTGATTTATAAAATTGTCCTCCATTTATGTTTAGGAAAAAATAAATTGGAGTATTAAAAAAGGAGAGAGTAATAAATTGTTAAGGATTTTGTCAAAAAAAAAATGAGTTAAGGATATAATAGAAAAAATAGCATTAAATGCTTAATTGATGTAAAACGACTTATAATTTGGTACAATTTTTTTTCTTTTCAAAGTGACTTATATTTTGTTACGGATGGAGTAGTATGTAACATGATAAAAATAAGAATTCTTGTCATTGAATCACTTTATAATTTTTTATCCATAATATAACTATACAAGTTGTTAAGGTTTTTAATTGTTGGCTTCATTTTGGTAAAATAAGCCTTTGTCCAAGATGTTGAATCAAATGTTACAACATTGGAACCTGCTGTGTGCGCGCGAGCTAGTGCGAGCTGGCGTATTTTTTGTGCACATTTTATTTTAAGAGAAGATCTTTTCTCTTTCTTCAGTCCTTGCGTGTGCATTAAGAAATGATTTATTTTCTAAACAAATCTTTTATTTAAAGATTGTTTTAGGAATTATTGTGAAGATTTATTTCCAAAACATATCAATCTTTTAAGATATGATTTATTTTTAATGTGTAAGCTGGATATATTCTTGGATTAAATCTTCTGAAGCCCATGTTACCGGCTATTTAAAGGAAGGAGCTAAACCTAGTTTCTACACCGAAACCAATATATCAAAATGTAGACTTTTAGGGTTTCGTATCTTTGTAAGCCTTGTGCTTTAGATTTGTGTGCCTTTCTTGTATGTTTGATGCAAGCTTAAGACATAGGTTATTGTAATCTGCTTCCAAACCTTTAGGTAAGAAGCTATAGTAGTTTGCACTCCAAAACCTTTAGTTACGGAGTATAGAAGCTTTTGGTATACTCGCATGAGTATAGTTTTCTTGAAGAGTGTCTTCACACATGTTTTATATACCCCAACCTTTGGATTAAGGTTGGTCAGAACCTTTGTTGGGATTACAAGGAAGAGGAAGTGAGATGGTGCATCTCAGATCTAGGCTAAGACCCTAGGTTGTAAACAATAGGGGAGTTGCTAGATGGGAATGACATAAACTTGGAGGGTTTTGTCATTAGTCTAGGGCTATTGCTTATTGGTTACATTCCTGGATTGGTATCCCCCAGAGTAGGTTGCGGTTGGCGCTGAACTGAGTTAACAAATCACTGTGTGTTATTTACCTTCTGCTATTTATTGTTTATATTGTCCATTGTGTTTTTACGTTGGCACGATGTTGGAACATCATATACCACATCTGTGACCAGCACGCCGGAATTTCACAAGTAAATGAAAATATTTATTTTACTTTAAATAAATTGTTTTTCTATTTCTTTTCGATACAATTTTGATTTGTTATATATCATTTTATTTTATTAAATATCATTCTATTCAATATTCACTATTTTGTGAATCAAATGCGTGCTCATAAGAATAATTAAAAAGTATATAATGAACTATGTCATAACACAACTAATAACCATTTGATCTAATAGTAAAATTCAGACACATTGTGAATAAGGAGATTATTAGTTCAGAATTTGATAATATTTTTTAAGACAAAAAAAATGTAAATACATTAATTTTTCATAAATAAAAAATGAATTATTTAGACTTGGTTGCCACATCAGCAAATTTGTTATCAGAAGTTTAGTTGATTATTCTTTAAGCTATGTATATGTAGGAGTACTAGTTTTTTAGCCCGTGCAACGCACGACTGATTATTTATTTTTTGTTCCACTGGATTAGAAATTTGAGAATCAACAGTATATTAGTTATTAATTGTATAAATTAGTATGTAGTTCCAAAATACTAACAAACACACGATTATGTGTTTAACATATATTAGATTCCATAGCAATGACCACACACAATAACTTTCACATGATATCTATACATGAGAACAGATTACATACAACCCACTGAGAACTTCGAAAACAACATTTTGCATTCTAACACCATATTTCACAGTTGACATTTTGCAATATAAGGAGAAAAAAATACAACACAACACTGTTGAGACTGCATCACCAATTGAGACCCTACAAATTGCAGAAAAAACCATTAGAATCCAAAACATATAGCAAACCAAAATAAGATTTAAAAAAAGCTGAAAAATATTATTAAACCAAATGTATGGGAAATATACCTTCAAATCAAGTAAAAGCATTCCAATATTGAAATGGAATAGGATCATCCAAGAAGCCACTACATATTACCACAATTAAACACGATAATGAAATAGTGGTGGATTGTTTGAATTAAAATCAAACAAACTAACAAACTGGAAGATTAAAAATTAACTACCAGGAAAAAGATTAGGGATGTAAGTAAAAAAAAGTTGTTTCAAATACTTTTCATAGTCTAAAAAATAACAAAAGATTAGTTAGATAAACTTAAAAACCAATTTTTCTTATCTTTTGAGACTAAGAAAGCACTTGGAAAACAAATTGATGAATGGAGGTTCCATAATCTTCAACATAAGTTTATGTAAGGAATGGATATAACGGTGACAATTTATATAAAATGGATCAAGATAAAACCTCCACCAGTTCGCTAAAAAATAAAGAATGATATTCAGTAGGATAACGCCTCCACCAGGTGAATAAATAAACAATAAAAAATAATAAAAAATAAATAAATAAATCCTATACATTGGAATTCACTATGATACCACGTTCACCATATTCACACCAACACTCCACCTACAAACGAACCAATAAACACGAAGAAATGAAAAGACGCAGGGAATACGTGAACGATTCAAACCTTTGCTGTCGACCAAACTCCACAGCCTACCACGCCGCTCTGCATCAGCGTCGCCGTCTACTTCGTACCACTGACAATCTACAGTCTATTGCTTTCTTTTTTCTTCTGTTGAACTATCCTTGTTCCAAAGAATAATGGAGTTGGGAACAATCAAAAGATTGATCGGACATATGACATTAGGCTAAAGTCACCCTGAATTTATATATTAGGAAACGACAAAATTGAATACAATAAAAAAATAAAAAAATGGAACGGATCATGACAATGAGATGACATGGCACAGTTGTGAGCAATCTACAGTAACCATTTTCCGTTTCTTTTTTGTCAAGTATATAGATTTCACTTTTTTGTAAAGGATTTTTTATTTATTTTCATTTTCATTTTATTTACAAATGATATATTAATTTTATAACCATAAATTTTTTGAACTTCAATATGCCACGAAGATGTTCTTTTTTTCAAATGTGCCACAAAAACATTTATTTTTTTGCGTTAACCCCTAATTTCTAAGAGAAAAGGCCTTATTAATCCAAAATTTTACTCTTTTAGTAAATTGAATTAGTTTTCTCTTATAAACAAATGTCATTCGTATTAACGAATCTATTATATGTAATACGCGAGGACGATTTCATTTTCCTCTCTTGCCACGTGGTACCCTCACAGCAACCCTGCTCTCACAGCAATTTAGCATTAAATGTCATAATGTATTTTTGATTATAATATATTTTTGTCAAGTATTTAATTATATTTATTCTTATTAGTTATTACTACTACTTTGCTCTCACACCGTTTTCTTATTCTTATTATCATCATTATTATTATTAAGAATGTATTTTTATTAAATGCCATAATGATCACCTTTGATTATGTGCTTCAACATATTTCTCTCTACATTATTATTATTATTTATCACAGTTAAAGAAATATTCAATTTGTTTAATTTGTTTTGTGTATTTTCCAGTTCTACTGAACCATCAATGGCATTAGACGTGATTTTAGTCGAAGAACTCAAACAAATGGTTGACGCACATAGCAAATATGCAAAAAGGTTTCGCCAAATTAGGGACCATGTTGAACGTGGAGGTAGTGAATACTTTTGCATTAGAATGTATTTTTATTAAATGCCATAATGATCACCTTTGATTATGCATTTTGACTTTGACATTGAAAGTGGAAATAAAATTATACAAAATTAAAGTCACGATTTTTTTGTTAATGGTGATGATATATTTGACTTTTACACATTAAATAAAAAGTTTATTTTTTTGAACGAAAATGAATAACAAAATCAATGGATCATGAAAAGAAAAATTTGTAAATTATAATATATTTAAATGATACTGAAATTTTTGTTATTTTTTTGACATGCTACAAATATTTTTTATATTAGATCTAATATATAATTTTTTTTTATTTTTTGTTATTTATTTTATATCAGTGTAAATGTATTTCTTTTTTTTTTATAAAATAAATGTATTTCTATTCACTAATTGATATTGTTCCCAAATTTCATTAATTGCTAATTATTTCCATACAATTGCTAATTATTCACTAATTGCTAATTATAAAATATCTATCTTCTTTTGTTTCTTTTTTAAACGAATATATCTTCTATATTATATTTATATATTTTATATGTATAATATGTAAACATTGCAACCAATTAAATAATACAACTTTATTGTCTCAAAAAAAAAATGAATCAAGAAATGATAAACAAAAGAATTAAACATAACATTCCGTATTTGTGGCTAATATATTTGCTAAAATTATGGCTAAACAAAAGAATGGTAGTATCTGAATAAATATTATAGATACAAAGGCATAGTTTGACTTTTTGCTTAAATTATGGCTAGAGAATCTCACAAGTTTCATTGTAACCCGATTTATACCATTGCAGAATCATATCAACATTATGAGGCAGACATAGATCCTAAATAATAGACAAATCACAATTAAGTTGGAGCCTTCAAATCTAATTCAAAACTCTATATAAAGGTGAAGACTTAACAAACATTCTACACCAGCTTGAAATACTCATAAACGTATTGGTCAAAGTATTGGTCAAAGTTGTTCATGTAGACACAACTTTGAAATAATTATGGAATGTATTGGTCAAAGTTGTTCATGTAGAGTCATGGAATTTCATAAACGTTTGTTAAGTGAATGAGATGCAATTTGTGTTATTTGTTGTATTTTATGTATATATTTTTCATTAGATCGAAAGTGCATATGAATAAGGAACAAAGAGTAAATTTATTTATATATATATATATATATATATATATATATTGTATTTATGGACTAAAGTTTTTTAGTATTTTGGGTTCTTACTCCGTATGCTTGGAGTGAGTTTGGAGTGAGTTTTTATACGTATGCTTCATCTGGTCATTCTCTTTTTCATTGGTAAGTCCACCGCATTTGTTCATGAATTCTTTCCTTCATTCTTTTTTTTTATTTGGTTAGTTAATTTTTGTTGTTAATTTCTTTCAAAACTTGAATGTGATTTTTCTAATCCAAGTTTTTTCCTTTTTTTCAGATGATTCAACTTTCTCTTTGATACTTTCAAAATTATATCGGCAATTTCAATATCATAAACTAGATTTTATAGTAATTAAATTTGAATTAATTAGAGTTTTTAAATATTTACGTGCACGGAAGATGTTTTTTCTGGTCAAAATAAATATGCATTAGAGTCGATTGAAATTTTAATATCATTTAATTAGTTTTATTTGTTTGACTCTTTTAGTTGATCTTATAGCCTCGAAATTTGGCTATTTTGTCCAAAAACTATAATTATTTCAATAAAAAAATAATGAAAGTAATCATTTCAATAAAATTAAAGTTTATATAAGGAAAACATGAAGAAGAAATAAAAGGAAAAAAGAATTATATATGTTGATATGTGTATATTTTGTGTGTGTATTTTTTTTTTTGGTATGTGTAATTTTATTTAGAAATTGCATTGGCACTCAATTTCTTAAGCTAGATATAGAAATAATATATGTTGTATTAATTTTACTACAACACAAAATTGGTAAAAAAAAAAAAAACACATATTTTTTTAACAAAAAAAATAACGAGTCCAAAAAAATGTGCTCAGCTTTTAAAAGTTGTGCTTCCAAATCCTCATTCTTTATACTAATACAGTAATGGTAATAATATTAGTAATACTAATTAGTTATTAGTCTTCAATAATTAATAATTGATATTTAAATATGCATTGTAACCCAAAAAAATAAATTAATATGCATTAATTATGACAACAAAGAAATTGGGATACTATTATGCTTATAAATAAAGTCTTATCCCATTTCTATTCTTAAAAATATTATGTATACATTTTTCTATTCATTAAAATATTACATATACACTTCAATTCTTCTAAAAATTTAGTTTTTCATGTGTCTTTACCTCTCTTTTTATTCTCGATTCTTCTTTTTCCTCCTATAGACTAAATTTTATTGATTTGTTCTACCTTTTACTTTATGTATATTTATTCAAAGATAGAAATATGAAATGTCCTCCACACAAAAAAGATATATCAAATATCAATTTTTTTTTGCTTTGGAGCCTTTATTTTAAAACATTTATACATAACTGATATATTAATACATGAGCGTTTTTTTTGTTACATTTTTACGGAAACTATATTATTTTTTATGTAACTTTTACGGGACTTACTTTTAAAATTTATACGGGATTATATTTATATTTATATGTAACTTATATGGGGCTTACTTTTTTATGTTACATTTCATTTTATTTGCAAATGTGTAGCAAGGCTATGAAAGGAACAAATTAATACCAAGATGGTTGCAACTGAACTTGACGGGTCAATAATATTCTCTTCTTATTTCTTATATTCTCATTCAATTGGTGGTTTCTTGAAGAGCATAGAAGCATTTGTATGTATTGTTGCCGACTATGTTATAGTTTTTCAATAAGTATAGTTGATTCTCCATTTCAAACTCTTTGTCACTAAAATTGTTACCAAATTTAAGTATTTCACAATGATTGATTTTATTTTCGAGGGAGAAATATTTGTTCATCTATTTGAGATGGGAGATGAAGATTATCATATTTCTTATTTTGGTATGTGGGTTTTAATTTGAAATTTCATAATCAATGATCATGATTGTAGATTCATTTAAATATTTGGTACTTATTTAGAAAATTTATGTTGTACTCTATCATGTGAAAAAAAATAGAAATAACACAAAAAATGTGTAGTGTGCTTTTGATCAATAATTCAGTTATAGACATCATCATATTACATATTGAATATCATTGATCATTATAAACCATCTGACATTCACATAAAATAATTGTTTGTTAAGTTTGGTCACTCTATTAATTCAGATAACTATTTTTAAAAATATTATGCAGGAATCTATATTAATATGAAACTATTTTTTTGGTTTTTTTAGGTGACTTATATTTATATATTAATATGGATGCCTATTTATTATTGCAATTTATGTGGGGACGTATTTTGTACCCATATATTAATACGGAGGCTATCCTTTTATTTATTTTTTGTCGTTTTTTTGGAATCTATATATTTTACTCATAGGATGATTATTTTTTATTTAAATGAGGACCTATATTTCTATTCTTACATTAATAAGGGATCTATTTTAGTTTTGTAATTTATATTGTGGTTTATATTTCTACTCATGTTAGTAGGAAGACCTATTTTACGAGGACTATTTTTTTTAATGACTACATAAATTTATATTTCTTTTCATATATTAATAATACGGGATCTATTTTATTTATGTAATTTCTACTGTAGTTTATATTTCTACTCATATATTAATACGAAAGCCTATTATTTTTTAATTTCTACGTGCCCTATATTTCAACTCATACATCAATACTCGAGCCTATTTTTTATTGTAATTTTACGGGAACATATATTTCTACTTATGCATTAATAAGGCTAGGAAGATTCTTTTATTTATAATTTATACTTATATCTATATTTTTACTCATATATTAATACGAAGACCTATTAATTTTATAATTTTTATATAATCTATATTATTATTCATATATTAATACGGAGACTTTTTTTTTATTTCAACGGGAAGCTATATTTATGCTTAAATGTTAATAGGGGAATCGATTTTTTTTTTTGTTATTTATATTGTAGTCTATATTTCTATTGATAGATTGATACAATGACTTTTTCTTTTGTAATTCATAACCACCTCAAAGTCTCTTCCATATATCCCATAGAGAAATTATTTTCCATCAACTTTATAATTATTTCAGTGGAGAATAATAGAAACAACAACTATGATACGTTTTCAATTTGATAAAAACAAATACGAACAATAGAAATATTCCCAAAGAAAATCTATGATACTACATAAATTTTACAATTAGTTTTTGTCAAAGATTGTTATTTTTATTTTTATCACAGAATGTTATTAATTTTCTTCTATTAGCAATTAAAATTTTCAATTTTCAATTTAAAGTAAAATATATTAAAATATATTATTTATAAGTCAATGAATCTACAAACGTATTTCTACCCGTGCTTGGCACGGGTCTGGATGCAAACATTACTATAATTGTTGGGCAGCACGGGTCTTGTCCATATTTCTACAAACGTATCTCTATAAATCTTATATGAACTTAACAAAAAAAGTTGGGCAGCAAACATTACTATAATTGTTGATTGCTTCTAACAAATGCGGCAAATTAGTTAAATAAATTAGATTACTCATAAGACTATAAATTTGACAAGTCGTTTGGTTATTCTTCCTCTTAATTTTTTTTTTGTCAAATAATTTAATGAATAAATTCACATATTTAGAAATATGGGTGTCAAAATGGATGGATTGGATGGATTTGGATTGGATTGTTAATGGATGGATCAAAATAATCCATTTATCCATTAACAATCCATCAAAATTTTATCAAAAGAATCCAATCCAATCCATCCATTAGAGATAAAATTCAATCTAATCCATCCATTATGAGTTTTAAATGGATGGATATCCATCCAATCCATCAACTAAATTAAATTAATTTTTTTATTTTCTAAAAACATATTAAATAATTAATAAAATAGTTTTTTTTTTTGGTATAAATAATTTTATTTTTTCAAATAAGTGTAAAAACAAGCCAAATCAATTGTTTTATTATGGCCAAAAATATTTTAGTGAGCCCAATCAAAATTAATTTCCAGTTTTTTTTCTTTCCTTTTTTAATTATGTTATTAATTTTAAAAAATAGTTTTTATTTATTGGTTTGTTCTCAAATTTGTTATACTTTTTGACAATAAATTAGTTATGTTTTATTTTTATATAATTTTATTGTACTATAAAAAAAATTCAAAAAATATATAAACAAATAAATAAATAAATACTATGTAACGATGAATTTGATTAAAGAAAATTGTTAATGATCCATCTCTAAAAATGATTAACAAGTTTAATTTTTATTTATTAATATATATTTTTTTGGAATTGTTTGTTTCGTTTATTTTATTTTAAAAAAAATGGTTATCCATTGGATTTAAAGTTGATAATAGTCAACGATCCATTGGATTTAAAAATTATTGCGGATGGATTGAATCCATCCATTTATTTAAATGGACGTATCCAATCCAATCCATTAACTAATTATTTTTCTTATGGATGGATTGGATGGATAAATTAATGAATGGATTGGATGGATAACGGATAATATTGACACCCCTATTTAGAATAATGTTCAAACTCAAACATGAACAAATCAATATTGCTCGCAACTATCAAAAGTATCAACTACGTATGAGACTACATTTCTCTCAATATTTAGCACCCTTCAAATGAATTTAAGGGCCACACATTTTTGTCACTTATTCCATTTTGGGTAGTGACCAAACTTTTTATGCAATTAGCACATTTATTTATTCCTCTTTGTTCAGTTAGTTGATTTTGTTTGTTCTCCACTTAAACTCATTCACTCAAATCCGTCTCTCTCCACCCAATTGGTGACTATCCAAAACAAGCAATGAAATAAGTTTCATGTTTTCTTTTAAACACTATTGACTAGATACTTTTTGAATCATACTACTGTCCATAGTGCCCTACCATAGTTTTTAGCTTTAAGATTAATCTGCACCTTACATTATACGGTCCATGATTCATGATAATAAAAAAACTAAAAGTGACATTGATGATAATTCTATAATGTTCTCCGAGAAATATAGTGTTTGTTTGGTTTGATTTATTTTTGAATTTATGAGAATTAATTTATGCAAATAAATAAATTTTTATGTTAATTCATAAGTTCTTACCAATGAAAATTGTATCTTCATAAGTTATTTTAAAATAAACTACCTTAACAAATTTTTAAATAATACATAAAATATTATTTATTTTTATAAACTATCTTACATAAAATTAAAATGTAATTCAAACCAAATAGGCCCTTAAACTATTTTTGAGTTCAGGAGAAATATCAAAGTCAAATGTTCAGGGCCACAATATAGGGAGACATACATCTGATCAAATGTTCTAGAAAGACAAGAGGAAGATACGCCACATCTTCACACAAAACCTTAAGATATTAGGTTAATTGAGTCACATCTCTTATAAATTAACGATCTTCTCATGCAAAATCAATGTAAAATATAACAACTCACACTTAGAACTCAATAACTATGTACCTTGATTTGATAATTTAAGACTAAACTAATGATTTATTTATAAAAAATCATGATATTTAATTAGATTGACTATACTATGACTTGAAGCCATATTGATATCCCGAAGAGTGGGGAAGCCTAAACTAATAACATTTAAGCCTAGCTTGTAAGACCCAAGATTTCATTGTATAGTTGGTTTAAGGAATATTAGGGTTTCGATGTGTTCGTGTGATGAAACATCGTGTAACTTGTTAAGTTTTGCTGTAATTGAATCTGTTTTGTGCTCGTGCACTGTAATTGTACAGACTTTTGTCTTGTGATCCTGTTTCTTGTATAAGAAGTGATTTGTGGTTTCAGAATAACGAGTTTTGGATTATTCTTGTTTTTGGAAAAACGAGTAGGATTTTACCCGCGGATGGAAAATCTTACTGCGTCTGTTTTGAGTGAGGTTTCGGATGGGAGTTTTATATATCTGCACGAGTTAAGATATATTCTGAGAATAATTTTCTAAGGTATGGAAGAAAATTACAGTCGCGGAAAAAGATTCGGCGATAAGTTTTGGAAATGTTAAACGTTAGACGTTCTTTCCGTAGGTTTTATGTTTTTGTGGTTTACGTTCGTCGCGTCGCGCGAGAGCTGAGTACGAGACTTGTTATGGATGAGTTGATTAAATCTTGTGACTTTCTCATAAAGTAAAGTGATCCAATGGCTAGAGTTTAAGCTTGGACTTTTGACTTTGATCCAATGGTGGTTTGGCTATCAAGAGCTTTGTAATAGTAAGGAGGTTTATGACTATTGTGGACTTAGAAAACATCACAAAACATCTCCATTCTTTCTCTCTTTCACGTGGAACTTCATTGCTCATTTCCAACCTTCACAAATTTTCATTTCCTCACCATTTCACTCCATTTCAAGCTTGGAAGCTTAGTGGAAAGTTGTAGAGAATCACTTGCTTAAGGTAACCCTCTCTTCTCATCTCCTAGGTTGGTAGATTTTTAGAGTTGTGAGGTTTTTGGGTTTATGTTCTTAAGAGGGTTTGGTGAGAAAGGTTGTTCTTGCTAGTTCTTGTTTCATGAAAGTTGTTCATGAGAGTTTAGTAAGCATGCTAGGCTTTGTTGTTTTTGTTTTCCATGAGTTGGTGAAAAATCTCATGAGAAAAGTTAGGTTTTTGAGTTGGTTATGTGTTGATCAATTACATGAGGTTATGTTGTAAGGTTTTGAAAAGAAAAGTTGTCTTTGAACCTTTGGGCAAAAGGGAAATGCGTTGTATGGTTTTGTTTTAGAAAATCCGATGAAAAATATTTTGGAGTTTATGAAAATATTTACTAAGTGTTTTGTGTGGTATTTTGGGGTTCAAGTGGTTTAAAACTCTTGTGACATGTGGTGTTGTTTTTCGCCTAGAAAACATGTTTGAAAATGATTTCAAGACGGTTAAGGCCCGTAATAAAACTTGTGCTTGGATTTGGTTTTGATTTTGGAAATGAAAATCAAATAACTTGCACTCGAAGCAACCAACAAGCTTTCGGAAACGAATTGCTTGCTTATGAAAATGGTTTGCTTTTGTGCCTTGAAAAAGTGTTGGGAACTAATAGAATCAAACTAGGCTTGGGTGGAAAAAGGTGGTGTGAGTTGCTGTCTTTTGCTGTCATGACAGGTGCAACTCGCTGAGCGAGTGATTACTCGCCAGGGCGAGTGTCACAGGTCATGACAACACGCCAGGGCGAGCTCCAGGGCGAGTAAGACCAGTCCTCCCTGCCTTCACTCGCCACCAACTCGCCAGGGCGAGCTCTGGGACCTAAAATTTTGGATTCTGATTTCTAAACTGGGTTTTTAGCTTTCTAATCCCTTTTTATTAATTTATGGAAGTGGTTGGGATTGGAAACGAGTTTTTCGGGTACTCGGAAAGTACGTAACTTATAACGCAAGAAAACGGCCATTTTGCATTTCAAATTATTTAAGACTTTTGACAATTGTTTTGGGTCCTAAAAATAGTATAAATAACTCATGGTGGTTGATCAATACGATAGTTTTTGGTATGGTATCCGAAAGAGTGAATTTTCCTTAGAAACCTTTAGAGTTTTTGGGGTTTTGATGTAGTTTCATTACATTGGGTTTGGAAACGATGTATTGATTGTCCGTTGCTTGTTTTAGGGAGCACGTAGTGTTGTGTGAACGTTGCTTGTTGTGAGTGCTTGCCGAGGTAAGGGCTCCACTTTATTTCCGTCTTTTCAAACGGTTTTGTTAAACATGCTTTAGATTTGTTGTGTTGCAATTGGTGGTGTGCTTGGCATGTTTTTGTGATGTATTCTCGATATGAGATCGTGGTAAATACATGATTCGTTGTCTTACATATGTTTGGTGAAATATGTGTATGAACAGGTGATTAAATACATATGATTTGACGTATATGTATGTGTTGTTGTGGTGTGATTACATATGCGTGTACGATATGTATGTGTTGCATTAGCATATAAGGGGAATCGTATGCTCATGCATTCATAGTACGTGATTATCGGGAATGGATCACGGGGTGCGATTATCGGGAATGGATCCACCTTACTCCTACGGGAATTATTGAGTCCAATAAGCGGTTATCGGGAATGGACTGCGGGGTGCGATTATCGGGAATGGATCCATCCTAACCCTTTGTGGTTTTATTGATTATGATTACTGACTTCCGGAATTCATATGCATGTGGTAATGGGGAATCTACCACACTCATTGTAGAAGTCTGCATTAGGCTTGGTGTGCATTATATTTTAAGCCCGTTGGTGGGAATTGATGTTGTGTTAAAGAGCTTTCTCTTGTGTATGTGGAAACTTGTTATGTGTACATCTTTCGCACTGGTTATGTATATATATACTTTTATTTTGTGGTGACCCTTTCTTTCATTTGCGGGCTCATCCCACCCAGATGATGGGTTAGGTCGTGGTGACGACGGTGGCTGTTCCAGGCCCCAGTGAGTGGTTGGAGCTTTAGCTTAGTTAGACTATGCGCCGGCGTGGGTTGTGCACCGTGCTTTTTGGTTTTAGGCATAGGTTTCTAACTTGTTGGTTGTAAGTTTTTGAATACTTAGACTTGGATTGTAATTATTCAGGAATACACTTTGCTTGTCGAAGCACCTTATGGTAATGAGTTCTTTTGTATATTTGAATGCCGGCTCATTTAAAATCTTTTATGCGTAACTCTGATTGTGTACAAAAAAAAAAAAAATATAGTGCCTTTTCTGGCCTTTGAAAAACGGGTTGTTACAATTGGTATCAGAGCCCGGCTTTAAATCTTCAAAGGGAAAGTGTATACTTGAGTCGTTAGTTCAGAGTCGGTTAGAACGTAACTAGTGTTGAGTTAGTTCTAGTGTTTGTTCTGTGTCGGGTTATGGGTTAATAATCCGTGGAGTGAGATTTTCTGTTGAGATTCAGAAATGTTGGATAAGGAATCTAATCAGAATTGGTATTGTGCAGAGATAGAATGCCTCCAAGAAGGGCACCTACAGCACCTGTGGCGGGCAATGCTGATATATATGAAATGGCTTATGCCATGAACACAATGGCAGCGGCTGTGACTGCTCAGAGCCATGCTAAGGCGCAGAGGGATCTGGAGAAGCGCGAAAGGGAAATACTTGCGGCTGGATCTAGACTTCTTTCGAATTTCAACCACCAGACTCCTCCAAAGTTTAATGGGGAGGGAGGTCCGGAAACTGCTGATTTGTGGCTCCAATCTGTGGAGAGGATATTCGGAGCAATTCATTGTCCAGAGGGAGAGAAGGTGGTCTTAGCTACCTATCAGTTACTCGGGGGTTCTGAGTATTGGTGGAGGAACACCCGACTATTCATGGAGAATGTTCATGAAGAGTTAAGTTGGGAGAACTTCAAAAGGAGGTTCTTGGCCAAATACTTCCCTGAGACAGCTAGGGAAAGGTATGGGGAAGAGTTTCTGAGGCTAAGGCAAGCGGGCATGAATGTTGAATCATATGCCAAGAAGTTTGAATCATTATCCCGTTTCTTCCGCTTCTTTAGGGATGGGATAGATGAGGTTTATATGTGTCGTCGTTTTCAAGATGGGCTGAGGTACGAACTGCAGGATGCGGTTGTGCCATTGGGTATCCGACAGTTTCGAGTGTTGGTGGAGAAGTGCCAAGAGGTCGAAGACATGAGAAATAAGCGGGTGAACCGCCAAGGGAATTCTAGTGCTGGAGGACCAAGTCGTACCAATGATCGTGGTTCGACTCAGAATCGTGGGAAACAAGGTGGTAAGCCGTATGATCGTCCACAAAACAGTAAGGGACAAGGAAGGTCGGTGAATCAAGGGAACCAATATAGGGTGAAACAAGGTTGTTTCAAGTGTGGCGAGGTGGGCCACTATGCCAATGAATGCCCGACCGCGGCGAATGTTTGTTATAATTGTAAGAAGCCGGGGCATGTGGCTAGAGAGTGCAGGGCCCCAAAGGCCGGGCCGTCGGCTAATGTGGCACAAGGCTCACAAGGTACCAGACCTGCGGCAAAGGCACGTGCTTACTGTATGGGCACAGAAGTGAGTGGGCAGGCTAGCAATGTCATTCACGAGAGCTGTCACATTGCAGGTAATTCTTTAACTGCTTTGATTGACACGGGGGCAACCCACTCATTCATTTCTTTGGCTTGTGCAAATCGGTTGAGTTTGAATGTTTCTGTTCTTCCATTTGATTTGAATGTTTTGACTCCTGCTAAGGATTTGGTAGTGAATACTGCATGTTTGCATTGTTTGGTAGTAATCCAGAATAGGGATTTTCTGGTCAATTTGGTTTGTCTACCGCTTTTATCTCTTGAGATCATCCTCGGGATGGATTGGTTGTCTTATCATTATGTGATCCTAGACTGTGCTTGGAAATTGGTTTTCTTTCCCGAGCCAGGTGTGCGAAGGTACTTGTCCGCAAATCGACTTTCGGTGGTTATGTGTAATGGAGAGCCGGGGATAGTTTCACTTGCTAGCTTAGGAGTGAAGTCGGAGATCCGAATTGAGGAAATTCGTGTGGTTCAGGATTTCCAAGATGTGTTTCCATCGGAGATTCCAGCTTTTCCTCCGTATAGAGAGGTGGAATTCTTTATTGATTTACAACCGGGTACGGGTCCGATTTCGGAATCAGCTTATCGGATGGCTCCAGCCGAGTTGGTAGAGTTGAAAGGTCAGATTGAGGACTTGTTAGAGAAGAGTTTCATAAGGCCTAGTGTGTCGCCTTGGGGAGCACCAGTCTTATTGGTTAAGAAGAAGGATGGGAAATCTCGTTTATGTGTGGATTATCGGAAGCTTAATAAGGTGACTATCAAGAACCGATATCCATTGCCACGGATTGATGATTTGATGGATCAGTTGAGGGGAGCCTCAGTGTTTTCAAAGATTGACTTGAAATCTGGTTATCACCAGATAAGAGTACGAGATGAGGATATTCAGAAGACGGCGTTTAGGACGCGGTATGGGCACTATGAGTACTTGGTAATGCCGTTTGGAGTGACGAATGCACCTGCGATCTTCATGGCCTACATGAATCGGATATTCCATTCGTTTTTGGACAAGTTCGTAGTAGTGTTTATTGATGACATTTTGGTGTACTCGAAGAGTGAAGAGGAGCATGAAGAGCATCTTCGCTTGGTTTTGCAAATTTTGAGGGAGAAAAAGTTGTATGCTAATCCGTCAAAGTGTGACTTTTGGTTGGAAGAGGTTAATTTCCTTGGCCATGTTATATCAAAAGAGGGAATAGCCGTGGATCCAGCCAAGATTGATACGGTACTTTCATGGAAACAACCTCAAACAGTGACTGATGTGAGAAGTTTTGTTGGTTTGGCCGGTTATTACCGAAGGTTTATAGAAGGATTTGCTAAGATTGTGGCACCGATGACACAACTTACGCGAAAAGATCAACCTTTTGCTTGGACAGAGAAGTGTGAGTTGAGTTTTCAGTTGTTGAAAGAACGGTTGACGACTTCACCAGTTTTGATGTTACCACAGTCGGAGGAGCCGTATGAGGTTTATTGTGATGCGTCTCATCAAGGGTTGGGTTGTGTGTTGATGCAACACAAGAGAGCAGTGGCTTATGCGTCAAGGCAACTGAAAGTGCATGAAAAGAATTATCCTACGCACGATTTGGAGCTTGCGGCCGTTGTTTTCGCATTGAAGATTTGGAGACATCATCTTTATGGTTGCACTTTTGTCGTGTTTAGTGACCATAAAAGTCTCAAGTACTTGTTTGATCAGAAAGAACTTAATATGAGGCAGAGGAGATGGATGGAAACATTGAAAGATTTTGATTTCACGTTAGAATACCATCCTGGAAAGGCTAATGTGGTAGCCGATGCTTTGAGTAGGAAGAGTGTGTCGGTTTGTTCGGCACAAATGGCTAGTCAACAAGAGTTGTTGAGAGAGTTTCGTGATTTGCACCTAGAGGTAGAGTTTGCTTTAGGGAATATGAGACTGGGTATGATTACCATCTCAAGCGGTTTGTTGGAGGATATTGCGAATTGTCAAGATGACAAGTTTCTCATGGAGAAAAGAGCTTTGATTGTTCGGGAAACCAACCGAGATTTCAAGTTGGGATCGGACAACATTTGGAGGTGTCAAGGTAGGGTGTGTGTGCCCGATGCTGTGAACTTGAGAAACATCATTCTAGAGGAGGCACACAAGAGTAAACTTAGTATACATCCCGGAGCAACAAAGATGTATCAAGACCTGAGGCATGATTTCTGGTGGCCGGGTATGAAGAAGGATGTGGCTGAGTATGTGGCGTCGTGTCTGACTTGTCAGAAGGCGAAGATTGAGCATCAGAGACCAGCAGGGATGCTGCAGTCATTAGATATCCCCGAGTGGAAGTGGGATAGCATTTCTATGGATTTCATCACTGGTTTACCTAGGACCAGGAGGAAGCATGATTCCATTTGGGTTATAGTGGATCGTTTGACTAAGTCCGCTCATTTTCTACCGGTAAGGACTACGGATACAGCGGCAAAGTTGACCGATATTTACATTGCTGAGATTGTGAGGTTACATGGGATTCCGTCGAGTATAGTGTCGGATCGAGACCCAAAGTTTACTTCACACTTTTGGAAGACTTTGCATGAGGCGTTGGGGACGAAACTGAGATTGAGTTCCGCCTACCATCCTCAGACCGATGGGCAGACCGAGAGAACAAATCAATCTTTGGAAGATTTGTTGAGAGCTTGTGTATTGGATGATCGTGGAAGTTGGGATGACGTTTTACCGTTGATAGAATTCACATACAACAACAGTTTCCACGCGAGTATTGGGATGGCACCATACGAGGCTTTGTATGGGAGAAGATGTCAGACTCCTTTATGTTGGTACCAAGATGGGGAAAGTTTGATAGTAGGACCGGAAATGGTACAACAGACGACGGACAAGGTCCGAAAGATAAGGGCAATGATGAAGGTTGCTCAAGATCGACAAAAGAGTTATGCGGATAGGCGTCGGAGGCCTTTAGAGTTTGAGGAGGGAGACCATGTATTTCTCCGTGTTACCCCAACAACTGGTGTTGGAAGGGCTTTGAAAGCAAAGAAGTTGACTCCGAAGTTTATAGGGCCTTATCAGATTTTGGAACGAGTTGGGAAGGTAGCATATCGGATCGCGTTGCCACCGGTACTATCTTTGATTCATGATGTGTTCCATGTGTCGCAATTGCGGAAATATACACCGGATCCATCACATGTGATCACACCAGATGACATCCAGCTGAGGGATAACTTGTCATTTGAGGTTCCGCCGATCAAGATTGCGGATAGGAAGATGAAGCGTTTGAGAACGAAAGAGATACCTTTGGTGAAGGTAATATGGAACGAAGCTACAGGAGATACCACCTGGGAGCTCGAGAGTAAGATGAAAGAATTATACCCCAGTTTGTTTGACGATGTCTAAGTTTCGAGGACGAAACTTCTTTTAGGGGGGTAGTATTGTAAGACCCAAGATTTCATTGTATAGTTGGTTTAAGGAATATTAGGGTTTCGATGTGTTCGTGTGATGAAACATCGTGTAACTTGTTAAGTTTTGCTGTAATTGAATCTGTTTTGTGCTCGTGCACTGTAATTGTACAGACTTTTGTCTTGTGATCCTGTTTCTTGTATAAGAAGTGATTTGTGGTTTCAGAATAACGAGTTTTGGATTATTCTTGTTTTTGGAAAAACGAGTAGGATTTTACCCGCGGATGGAAAATCTTACTGCGTCTGTTTTGAGTGAGGTTTCGGATGGGAGTTTTATATATCTGCACGAGTTAAGATATATTCTGAGAATAATTTTCTAAGGTATGGAAGAAAATTACAGTCGCGGAAAAAGATTCGGCGATAAGTTTTGGAAATGTTAAACGTTAGACGTTCTTTCCGTAGGTTTTATGTTTTTGTGGTTTACGTTCGTCGCGTCGCGCGAGAGCTGAGTACGAGACTTGTTATGGATGAGTTGATTAAATCTTGTGACTTTCTCATAAAGTAAAGTGATCCAATGGCTAGGGTTTAAGCTTGGACTTTTGACTTTGATCCAATGGTGGTTTGGCTATCAAGAGCTTTGTAATAGTAAGGAGGTTTATGACTATTGTGGACTTAGAAAACATCACAAAACATCTCCATTCTTTCTCTCTTTCACGTGGAACTTCATTGCTCATTTCCAACCTTCACAAATTTTCATTTCCTCACCATTTCACTCCATTTCAAGCTTGGAAGCTTAGTGGAAAGTTGTAGAGAATCACTTGCTTAAGGTAACCCTCTCTTCTCATCTCCTAGGTTGGTAGATTTTTAGAGTTGTGAGGTTTTTGGGTTTATGTTCTTAAGAGGGTTTGGTGAGAAAGGTTGTTCTTGCTAGTTCTTGTTTCATGAAAGTTGTTCATGAGAGTTTAGTAAGCATGCTAGGCTTTGTTGTTTTTGTTTTCCATGAGTTGGTGAAAAATCTCATGAGAAAAGTTAGGTTTTTGAGTTGGTTATGTGTTGATCAATTACATGAGGTTATGTTGTAAGGTTTTGAAAAGAAAAGTTGTCTTTGAACCTTTGGGCAAAAGGGAAATGCGTTGTATGGTTTTGTTTTAGAAAATCCGATGAAAAATATTTTGGAGTTTATGAAAATATTTACTAAGTGTTTTGTGTGGTATTTTGGGGTCCAAGTGGTTTAAAACTCTTGTGACATGTGGTGTTGTTTTTCGCCTAGAAAACATGTTTGAAAATGATTTCAAGACGGTTAAGGCCCGTAAACTTGTGCTTGGATTTGGTTTTGATTTTGGAAATGAAAATCAAATAACTTGCACTCGAAGCAACCAACAAGCTTTCGGAAACGAATTGCTTGCTTATGAAAATGGTTTGCTTTTGTGCCTTGAAAAAGTGTTGGGAACTAATAGAATCAAACTAGGCTTGGGTGGAAAAAGGTGGTGTGAGTTGCTGTCTTTTGCTGTCATGACAGGTGCAACTCGCTGAGCGAGTGATTACTCGCCAGGGCGAGTGTCACAGGTCATGACAACACGCCAGGGCGAGCTCCAGGGCGAGTAAGACCAGTCCTCCCTGCCTTCACTCGCCACCAACTCGCCAGGGCGAGCTCTGGGACCTAAAATTTTGGATTCTGATTTCTAAACTGGGTTTTTAGCTTTCTAATCCCTTTTTATTAATTTATGGAAGTGGTTGGGATTGGAAACGAGTTTTTCGGGTACTCGGAAAGTACGTAACTTATAACGCAAGAAAACGGCCATTTTGCATTTCAAATTATTTAAGACTTTTGACAATTGTTTTGGGTCCTAAAAATAGTATAAATAACTCATGGTGGTTGATCAATACGATAGTTTTTGGTATGGTATCCGAAAGAGTGAATTTTCCTTAGAAACCTTTAGAGTTTTTGGGGTTTTGATGTAGTTTCATTACATTGGGTTTGGAAACGATGTATTGATTGTCCGTTGCTTGTTTTAGGGAGCACGTAGTGTTGTGTGAACGTTGCTTGTTGTGAGTGCTTGCCGAGGTAAGGGCTCCACTTTATTTCCGTCTTTTCAAACGGTTTTGTTAAACATGCTTTAGATTTGTTGTGTTGCAATTGGTGGTGTGCTTGGCATGTTTTTGTGATGTATTCTCGATATGAGATCGTGGTAAATACATGATTCGTTGTCTTACATATGTTTGGTGAAATATGTGTATGAACAGGTGATTAAATACATATGATTTGACGTATATGTATGTGTTGTTGTGGTGTGATTACATATGCGTGTACGATATGTATGTGTTGCATTAGCATATAAGGGGAATCGTATGCTCATGCATTCATAGTACGTGATTATCGGGAATGGATCACGGGGTGCGATTATCGGGAATGGATCCACCTTACTCCTACGGGAATTATTGAGTCCAATAAGCGGTTATCGGGAATGGACTGCGGGGTGCGATTATCGGGAATGGATCCATCCTAACCCTTTGTGGTTTTATTGATTATGATTACTGACTTCCGGAATTCATATGCATGTGGTAATGGGGAATCTACCACACTCATTGTAGAAGTCTGCATTAGGCTTGGTGTGCATTATATTTTAAGCCCGTTGGTGGGAATTGCTGTTGTGTTAAAGAGCTTTCTCTTGTGTATGTGGAAACTTGTTATGTGTACATCTTTCGCACTGGTTATGTATATATATACTTTTATTTTGTGGTGACCCTTTCTTTCATTTGCGGGCTCATCCCACCCAGATGATGGGTTAGGTCGTGGTGACGACGGTGGCTGTTCCAGGCCCCAGTGAGTGGTTGGAGCTTTAGCTTAGTTAGACTATGCGCCGGTGTGGGTTGTGCACCGTGCTTTTTGGTTTTAGGCATAGGTTTCTAACTTGTTGGTTGTAAGTTTTTGAATACTTAGACTTGGATTGTAATTATTCAGGAATACACTTTGTTTGTCGAAGCACCTTATGGTAATGAGTTCTTTTGTATATTTGAATGCCGGCTCATTTAAAATCTTTTATGCGTAACTCTGATTGTGTACAAAAAAAAAAAAATATATAGTGTCTTTTCTGGCCTTTGAAAAACGGGTTGTTACATAGCTACTATACTATACTCAACAGATAAATAAAGGATGGGGAAGCCTAGCTACCATGACTTGAAGTCATATTGTTATCATAAAAATATTGGAAGCTTCTTTTGACGTCTCTGAATTTTCTTGTATTTCTGAAATTATAAAAATACTCTTTTATTTTTTGGTTAAAATAAAAATACTCATTTTATTAAATAAGTAGTAAATGATATAAAATCTTGAAAATTTTATATTAGATTTTTTAAATTTTTTTTATTATTTTTATAACGTTCACTATTTAAATAGCAGAAAAGTAAAATATAAAATTAAAAAGACACACAAGAAATAAAGGAGACACCAAAAAATGCTCTCAAAATATTGAACACCATATACTGACTTTTGTAACATTTGGTACTCTATAATTTTCAATATTCTCCCTCATTAAAGTCCTCACATTGCCAACAAGTAATTATCTAGAATGTCCAACGATAAATAAGTGCTATCAGAGCTTTTAAGATTATCTCTTGATTAGTTATCAGAATCTAAATCACTTAATTTTTTATTAAAAAAAAAAGTTTTTTCATAAATGAAAACAAATAATTATGAATTTGAAAAAATATTTTCATTTTCAACAAAAAGTGAATCAAATTCGATAACCCTACTGCTCTCAAATTCAATTTATAATCGCATAAAAAAACTATTTGGCTAAAAGCAACCACACACTACAACTACGGTAATTAGACCATAATTGAAAACTTTTAGATACACTAAATTTTGGATCAAAAAGAATATTACAAGTGAGAAGCAATTATTTGCTCCTCATACGTCTAACAAGAACCTCTACAAATTTACTATACATGTGTTGCTTCAAGTACATTCTTTCCACTTTCTTTCTTCCATTCATTCCCATTTTCTCTCTTGCAAATTGGTTTTCAAGTAAAAACCTAAGATTTTGTGCAAGGATATGATTCCCTTTACGTCCAATAGGATAGGATGATGAAAACCAGTCACATTATGCTCCACAATTTCCTTTGTTCCCCCAGCATCTGTTCCTAACACCTAATTATCCAAAAGTTTAAATAAATAGAATAAAAATGTTAATATTTGTTTTTACCATTCAATAAACTCTTCACACATTATTACATTAACACTAATTATTAATTAATCATAACATATTTTATGAACTAGTTCAATATTTGTCAATTTATATAAAGGGTCAATACATATCTATGAAAAAAAATCATGACAAAAATATATGTTTCTTCACACATAACAAAATTATTACATATTTATGAACTAGTTAAATGGGACATATAGCTCTTCAAGAAAGAAAATTACTAAATTGTTCTCTGAAATTGTAAAGTCGGTCAATTTAGTCTCTACAATTATAGGTAAAAATATATTACACAAATGACATACCGGAAGACCAAATGCCATTGCTTCTATTGTTACGCGTCCAAAGGTTTCTCCTAATCCCTGTTGATCATTTTGCAAATTAGCAATGAAGAAGCTTAAAAATTCAAGATAGTATAAAATAATTAATAATGTAAGGGTATAATTGACAAAAACATATTTAACATAAAAAAGTTTCATAAAAAATCGACTAGTAAAAAGGAACAAAATGCTAACTAATGCCCGAAGAATATTTTACCTGAGAGTTTATGACATAAACATCAGCAGCAGAGTAAAGTGAGGCAACATGTGTTGTAGCTGGAGTCCACAAAACTGACTTTGACAAGTTTGAATGTTGTGACAAGAAACTTATAATACTTTTAACATATTCCACTTTGTTACTCTTTGATCCAACAGAACCAATCAAAACTTTCAAAGATTATTTCATTTTTCCACTGTTACTGTCAACATAAAAAATATACACACATCAGATTGTTTCATTTTTCCACTATTTTAAAATATTCTAAAATGAAGAGCTATATGATGTTGCAACATTCTCAACAACATCCTAAGATATATCCTAGTCCAAAACCTCAACATCATCCTAAGACATTTCCTAATCCACATCATGTACCCAGAAACAAGGGAAGATCTCGTCGATGGATATGTCACCATTGTGGTAAGACGAGACATATAAGGCCTTTCTGTTTCAAGCTGTATGGGTATCCCGAGCGGTATCAGCAAGCAAAGCCTGCACCTGAAGTGATAAATGTCAAGAAGAAATGGAAACCCAAAGATGGCTCCTTTACTTTAATCACCAAGGCAACTCCCATTACTACTGTTCCAATAATTACCACAAACAAGAATAAAACTTCTACCGTGGAGAAAGGAACATTTATGCCTGTAAGTGAGTCTCCCTCTACGTCGATTTATGTCCCTTTTGGTACTGAAACCAGGCCACTAGTAAAGCCTAAATCTGATGAAACTCTAGGACAACCTAGTTTGAATGTTGCTATTGAATGTGCCAATATGTCACCTACCAAGGTGGAGGGAAAATCTAATTCTGGTGTTGAAACCCTAGAAACTCAAAAAGGGGTAACTCATGAAATTCCTACTGTGTCTGAGGTTGTTGCTGATAAAGTTGTTTCTGATTCACCTGTTACTGAAGAATCATTGAACAACAAAGGTGTGGAGGATGTACTGAACTCCTTGAAGGATACCATTCCTATCCAAAATGTTGTGTCGGATGTTGGAACATCCTTGGCACAAGACAAACCAACTTCTAGTGTAGTTGGTAGTGCTACTGATGTTGATACTGTTTTTGGTTCGCTCAAGGAAACTCTACATGAGTCGAATGTTGTGCCAGATGTCCCAGCATCTGTGGCCTTGCCTTGGCTGACATCCGATTTGTTGTTACTATTCTGATTCTTAGCCTTGCCCTGGATTTTGAGCACTCCTTAGTGCGTTTGGATGGAATAGTACTTGGTACTCTGTGATCTACTCTGCTGCTACACTGTTTTGGATCCATATTTGCATCTTTGTCAAATTTGTGGTAAAAAGGGGGAGTAGATGTTGCAACATGTTCTCTGGTATGGTATGAAATGATCTGCTATGATATGCTAGTGTGTTAGTCTGCTATGCATCATTTCAGGGGGAGTACTATGTATGTGATGCAGGGGGAGATGTGTGATGTTGGAACATTCTGTTTGTGTCATCCTTACTAATGTTTGTGATCACTTAAGGCGAAGTAGTTTTCTGTGTTTCCGATGTTGCATGCCTCTGATATGCTCTAAAGATACAACTAAATTCTGATCTAATGTTTTCCATGGAGGAGTTTGTTTGGAAACTGTTTTTGAAGATGTGCTACGCTGCTCTTCTTTTGTGTGTTTATGTTGATGTGAAGAAGTGTTAGTGATGAATGTATCTTTGTAGCTTGTCTGTGTGATCTCAAGTTGTTTTAGCCAAAAATTTGTCAAAGGGGGAGTTTGTTGACTATTTGGTGTTGGCTGCATTTTGGTAAAACAATTAGTTAAGCAGGATGTGGTATGTAATGTTACAACATCGTAACCTGACGTAAGCGCGCCAGCTGTAGCGTATCTTTTATGCGCGCGTTTTATTTTTAGAGAAGATCTTTTCTCTTTCATCAGTTCTTTGCGTGTGCATCAAGGAAGGTTTCATTTTCTAAACAGATCTTTCATCTAAAGATTGTTTTGGAAATTATTCTGAAGACTTATTTTATAAACATATCAAATCTTTCAAGATATGGTTTTATTTTATATTTGTGAGCTGGATGTTTCTTGTGGGCAGAACTACTGAAGCCCAAATAACCAGCTATATATTGAAGGACGAAAACCTAATGAAGGCAGGTGTTCAAGCTGTGTATTGAGTCTAGCCGTCTTAGGGTTTTGTGTGCTTGTGTTATTTTGTGAGCCTTTCTTGTATCGTATTGATGCAAGCTTAGGACTGTGTGTTCTATTGAGTTGTAATCATAATTGTCTCTGAAGCTTTTAAGCAAAGAGATAGTTATTGTGTGTGTGTCCTCTCCAAAGCTTTTAAGCAAGGAGTTTGGACCGTAGTGCTTGTGTATCGCTCGAAGCCTTTAGGTAAGAGTGATCTCGTGTTTAGGAGAGTGTCTCCACCACAGTGTTTGATTCAACAACAGTGTTGTCTGTACTGTTGAGCTTAAGGAGTGAGTTGGGAACTCATACCTAGGAGTTCCTAGGTAGAAGTGCATAAGGATAGTTGCTAGGTGATAAGTTGTAAACGATGAGTTTGCTGTAAGACTTTGAACTAGGACTATTAGTGGATTTCCTCCTGGATTGGTATCCCCCGGAGTAGGTTGCGGTTGGCGCTGAACTGGGTTAACAAATCACTGTGTGTTTGTTTATTTCTGCACTATTTACTGTTTTGTACTTTGTCTATCAAATCTGATAAAGTGTTGTAACATCGTATACAACATCTTATACTGGTGTGCCAGTTTTTCACCAAATATACACTTAGCCTTAGCCATTTTTTCCCCTTTTCTTTTAAGTGTACTATGAATCAGTGGACCATCACATGGTTTTTAATAGACATAGACATTGTAATAAACACTCCCCCTCCCACCCCCACCCCCACCCCCACCCCCACCCCATAGACCTGTCCCCATGGCCCATATACTGACTTTTGTAACATTTGGTACTCTATATACTGACTTTTGTAACATTTGGTACTCTATAATTTTCAATATTCTCCCTCATTAAAGTCCTCACATTGCCAACAAGTAATTATCTAGAATGTCTAACGATAGATAAGTGCTATTGGAGCTTTTAAGATTATCTTGATTAGTTATCAGAATCTAACTTACTTAAATTTTTATTAAAAATAAAGTTTTTTGATAAATTAAAACAAATAATTATGAATTTGAAAAAAAATATTTTCATTTTCAACAAAAAGCGAATCAAATTCGATAAACATACTACTCTCGAATTCGATTTCTAACCATATCAAAAAATTATTTGACTAAAAGCAACCACAATTGCGACCGTAATTAGACCATAATTGAAAACTTTGAGATACACTAAATCTTGGATCAAAAAAGAATATTACAAGTGAGAAGCAATTATTTGCTCCTCATACATCTAACAAGAACCTCTACAAATTTACTATACATGTGTTGCTTCAAGTACATTCTTTCCACTTTCTTTCTTCCATTCATTCCCATTTTCTCTCTTGCAAATTGGTTTTCAAGTAAAAACCTAAGATTTTGTGCAAGGATATGATTCCCTTTACGTCCAATAGGATGATGAAAACCAGTCACATTATGCTCCACAATTTCCTTTGTTCCCCCAGCATCTGTTCCTAACACCTAATTATCCAAAAGTTTAAATAAATAGAATAAAAATGTTAATATTTGTTTTTACCATTCAATAAACTCTTCACACATTAACACTAATTAATCATAACATATTTTATGAACTAGTTCAATATTTGTCAATTTACATAAAGGGTCATTACATATCTATGAAAAAAAAATCATGACAAAAATATATGGTTCTTCACACATAACAAAATTATTACATATTTATGAACTAGTTAAATGCGACATATAGCTCTTCAAGAAAGAAAATTACTAAATTGTTCTCTGAAATTGTAACGTCGGTCAATTTAGTCTCTACAATTACACATATAAATATATTACACAAATGACATACCGGAAGACCAAATGCCATTGCTTCTATTGTCACGCGTCCGAAGGTTTCTCCTAATCCCTGTTGATCATTTTGCAAATTAGCAATGAAGAAGCTTAAAAATTCAAGATAGTATAAATGAAGAGTCCAAATTAGAGAAAGCAATTTGCAAGGAAAAATTATATGGAACTACAATTGGAGGGCATTTGAAAAGTAAATAATCTAATTGTTTCTTCAAAAAGCACTTATAAAGTTATCATACAAGAGCTTATATATATATATATTAGTTACTCCCTTTGTTCTCATATACTATCATATATCATTACACAAATAAAAAAATAACTTTGATCAATAAGCAAATTCCAAAACTCATCTTTCATTGGTCAATTCACTAATTTATTCGACCTCTTTATTAACATTAGTATAAAATAATTAATAATGTAAGGGTATGACAAAAACATACTTAACATACAAAAGTTTCATAAAAAACCGACTAGTAAAAAGGAACAAAATGCTAACTAGTGCCCGAAGAATATTTTACCTGAGAGTTTATGACATAAACATCAGCAGCAGAGTAAAGTGAGGCAACATGTGTTGTAGCTGGAGTCCACAAAACTGACTTTGACAAGTTTGAATGTTGTGACAAGAAACTTATAATACTTTTTACATATTCCACTTTGTTACTCTTTGATCCAACAGAACCAATCAAAACTTTCAAAGATTGTTTCATTTTTCCACTGTTACTGTCAACATAAAAAATATACACACATCAGATTGTTTCATTTTTCCACTATTTTAAAATATTCCAAAATGATCACCGAAATTGCAAAATATTAATATCTCAGAAGGATAAATTTGGTCAAAATTTTGCAACATCGGGGATCATTTTGAAATATCGATAACATGAGGAACTAGATTGATATAATTCTACTATTTCAAAGACTAATTTGAGTATTTAGTGACCAAACAAACCTGCTTATAGAATTGCTATCCTTCAACATTGGCAACAATTTTCTAATATGATATCTTCTAGCCAAAGTAACTTGTGATGAATTTTGCTTTTTCTTATCATGTTCTTGAAATGATTCATTTTCTATTACTGAGTTTGCTGATTCAAGAAACAATAACTGACCCTTTCCAGGATTAATGCTACTTAGAGATATCACAAGCATATCATTGTCATTCAAGCCTAATTCTTTTCGGACTGTTTCGCGCATAAATTTCCTCTTCTCATCGATTTTATTGGAAACACTCGAGGAATGAATTCCAGCTGCATAAGCAAGTTCGTCATTAACAGACAATGGAACAATTGCAGGCTGGACTCTAAATCTTCTGTTTTCTTCTTCATACCATTTTTGCCATTTCTTAGATTGCGATTCGGAAAGAAAAACCAACATCTTCACTTTGTTCAAAACGTCTTTTGAACGATCAAAGTACTCTCTTCGAATTTCCATAATCCACCAAACAACTTTACTTGCACCAGAAGGAAAGTATTCAATGTATTGTTCTGTTAACACACAAGAAAATGTTCTAATAAGATATTTTTGTAGAAAAGTACTTATTTATATACTCATTGCTTTTCATACTCTTATATATTGAAGACCAAAGAAAAACATGTATAATCTTAATCACTTATTTTACCAACTCTCAATGGCAGGAATGGCTAAGAGTTTATGATTATATAAATGTCATTTTGTAATATTTTGACATTAAATACATTATATAACATGATTAGAAGTAAAAGTCATAAAAACTTAAGAATTAGCATGAGGATATCAAATTAAGGCTCTGTTTGGAAAACAACTTAAGTGCTTTTTATAACAAAAGATAAGGTCAAATTATTTTCATGTAAGCTAAAGCTGTTTTCATAAACTATCTTGTAGAGCTTGTGGAAATAAGTTCAACACAACTTATGAACATGTCATAAGTTGTTTCCATAAGCTTTCTAAAACAGTCTCACAAGTATTTATACTAGTGGATAAACTATAATAAGTCAATCCAAACATACCCTAAACCTTTGACATTGTTGCACAAAATTATACTATTTGAAGTTTTTAATCTTTCTGTTGAAGCTATAATTTTTATTAAAAAGTGACAACTAACTAACATATCCACTTGATCAAAAACTATAAATTAATGTAGTGGTTGTTGAGTTTAAAAATCATAATCCAGAAAATTAATTAAAAATAAATACACAACGTTCAAACACTAAAAAAATCACAAAACAACAAAAACAAAGAAACTTTAACATACCAATCCATGAAGAACAAACAGCTGATCCAGCAATGACAAGATCAGATTTCATTGCAGCCTTGAAGCTATGATCAAATTTATCATCAATCACCTTAATCTGTCTCCTAATAAGCTCTTGCATCAAACCGCCTTTTTTACTAAGAACAACAGCTGAAACATTTGCTCCACAACTCATCAATTCAGTTGCCAATTCCATCATTGAAAGTGGTGCTCCAGTCATAGAAAGTTCATGAAATATCAACACAAACCTCTTTGACAAAACAACTTTTGCAAAATCACTTTTCTTGTCACATTTTCCACAACACTTATCATTATTATTAGTACTACTCAGTTTCAAAATTTTGTTCTCTATTGAACCAAATGGACCAACAAGAGGAATTTTTTCTAACTCCTTTTCATCTATATCACCAATATTGCTCTCAACTTTCAATTTTCTCTTGTGTTTACTTCTCAAAGATCTTCTACTCTTCCTTTTCTTTGAACTATTTTTACCATTTTCTCCTTTCTTGGCCAATACAACATCCAAATGAGTATGATTATGATTATTCAAACCAACTTTTTCATTATGAACTAATAAAGAACTTTTTTTGATAACCAAATCTTGATGATTATTAAGATGAAAATCAAACCCTTTAAGTTCTTGCTCATTTTCATAATTTTCCCACTTAGATTGAACAAAAAAACCAAGATAAGCCCAAAGGGTAATCAAAATTAGCCACAAAACTAACCGGTTACTTCCAATCCAAGTAAACTGTGCATTACTATTACCTTTGCTTTCTCTTCTTCGAAACGAAGGTGAATGTTGTTGAATTGATCTTGATGATGATGAAGATTGATGTTGAAATTCTCCTCTATTGCTGTTGCATTCCTCCATTTAAAGTTTTCTTTAACTATGTGTCACATTCATAGAATGAATGATTGTAAAGAAAAGCTATGTTTGAATTCTTGATGCAATCTTTTTTTTGCATTTACAATGGACGTCCCTTTTGCAAGCTATGTAGAAATATGTGAATGTTTTCTATGATTGTTTTCAAAATGAATGATATATAGAAGAAGAGAAGAGTGCACGTGTTAGTTTGGTTGGTCAACTAAAATAATTTGTTATGATTTTAGGTATGATAAAGAAATATGAAAATATTCAAGAATTGGAAGGAATCACAACGACTTTGATATTTGTTGAAGTGTACAATCATTGATGATGATTGGTACATACATGGCATGACATTGATATATAGACTCTCTAGTTTTGGTCTATATCTTTTGGTAGAGTAAAAATATTTTGTTCTATTTTTATTTATATTTTGATGTAATGACTATGTTCTGTTATTGATTCATTATTTTTTGGATGATAAGTTTAATTTAGTAATTTTTTTGATAAATTTTAATTTAGTAATTGATTGTATAATTAGGAAACAATAAAATAAAACAAATAGTTTTGCTAGTAATAAAAGATTTTGTTAATATTAAAATGTTGATATTAATTAGAGTGGTTATATTATACCAAAAATATATATATTTGTACAAAAAATTCACTTCAAATCATCAATCTCGTGAAAATTCATGTTTGGTGGTGGATCAAGGCCAAATTTAATTCGTTATAAAAATATGAAATTTGAGTAAAAAATATCCCTCTAACATGAAAATTTCTCATTTTTATAATGTCCGCTACTTAAGTAGAAGATAGGTAAAAATCTTGAATTTTTACAAAAACACCTTACAAACATGCATTTTTTGAGATTTTAAATGTAAAACCCACTATTTAAATAGCAGACAAGCATACTTTGATAATTTTGTAAAGTGCGCGAGAAAACTCGTAGAGTGACAAAAGTAATTTTCTTTCCTAATTATCCAATCTTTGGTGGATTCTCTTGCTTGTTGTAAAAAAAAAAAAATCCTCTTGCTTGTTTATATTTTTGGGTTCTTAATGTAAATATTTCATTAACCACCCAGAAAAAGGGTACAAAACAAATGAAGGAACCCACATCCTTGTTGAACTTGCCATTGTTCTTACTTCTTAGCTTCATCAATTAACAATTTAGCACCAAAAACCAAATTAAAATTGCTATTTATATAATTTATTAGATAAAGATTATGAAGACTTTTCAAAGGTTTGGATAAATTCTATGAAACTAATTTACATTGTTATAATACTCTTAATATTGAAAATATATTAATTATAAACTTCTATTTATTATTCTTTAGGAAAACACTTTCAAACAATGTGAAAGATTTCTTTCTTTTTTTCCTCTACTTCCCACCACACAAACTCAAAGCCCTCCTCTCTTTTCCCTTCTCCTCCAAACTCCAAAACAGAGCCTTAGGGGGGTGGTGTACACAATGGCTGGTGATTAATGGTGATGGAGAACAATGAGAAAAAAGGACGTGTCCCAAAGTTTGGAAAAAGCTTCCAAATAGTATTGGTTATTAGCAAATTAAATAAAAGTTCAATTACTATATATTAGCAATGTTGGAAAAGCATACAAAAATACCTTCAACCATATCTCACCGTTTAAATATCTCACCCATTTTAATATTTATAGAGATGATATATAATTGAATACTATTTTATATTATCAAGCCATAATCAATTAACTTTTAATAATATCAATGGCCTAAGTTGCCACCAAACAATAGTCTTAGACATATACATCAAAAAAATTTCTCATATATAAGTAATAGTGAATCACAAAAAAAAATTAGATGGCACAATACCAAACTATATAATCCAAATATATGTGAAAATTTTGAAAACAAAACAATTCAGTTCAAAACAATGGAAATTGAAAAGCAAAAACTATGCGTCGATTAAAATGTCACCAAAGCTTTTAGTCATAGAGATAAGCTTATAAAGTCTTAATCAAAGCACAAAGGTCAGAAACCAAATGGAACAAAGGAAACCATTTACACGAGAGTTTTGTATCTCCATGATGCAATCAGCTGCTTCACAATCATTATGATTACTTTTTTCTATATATTCATAGTTCACGAGAAGCCTGACTAGTTTCTCACAAGCTTTCATTAGAAAATCAAACAAGCAAGTAAAACCTGAAAAGAAGCAAGAAATTGTCTGTTATTTCAAAAGATCGATCCATAAGGGTACCGAGTAACCGATCTCTATTCTAGAAATGATAGCAACACAACACACTTTATGACGCTCAATTGAATTTCTACGAGCATCAGAATGTAATGGAAAAAAATGTGTTCAATTAGGCGCTAACATATACAGGAACACTAGACACAGCACATAAGACACTTAATAATTATTAGAAAATGGAAGTGATTGTATGCAATCACAACTGTCGGTTTTGTGTCGGACACTAAACACACATCATATCTTAAGTGTCGGTGCTACGTAGTTAAGAGCGTATGCTACTGTTAGCCTCTATCATTATAATCATTCTTACCGCGTAATTAAACAAGCAACTCCCACCCGTCAAACTGCAGTTACTTCAGGAATAGGGAACAGCATGAGCAGGTGTTATGTAACTGCAAGGGCAAAATTAGGGAAGGGAAAGAAAGGGGGGAAAGAGTCAGATGTATGAAACCAAGCAAAATCATCATAATATTTTTGTTGAAAGGCGAAGTCTCCTCTCAATTAGACAATCACTACAAAACATTCTCAAGAATACAAGTGTTTCAGTAGCTACCTAAAATAGTCTTGAAATTTATTGCAGCCCAAAGTGCTCCAGATCAAAAGCTGGAGAACAAAGGGCCTAGAGTAAGGCCTGCATAACAAAATTACCAAAACTCAGAAAATTGCAACAATACTACAAACAAAAAACCATTACTTATTATGTTGGAAATAACAAACCTGTATCTGCTTATTTCAAACAAGCTGCATCCTATATTAAACTTCACTGACCAAAATTCATCTCCGAATATCTGCATAGAGAAATTAACCAACATTCATTGAAATGAGTTACCTAATACTTAACAGTAACTAAACTATTAAATGATGGTTTTGCAAGCCAACTTGCCTGCGAGGTTTATTCTGTCGTTGTCCATACTCGTCGTTTACCAGATCTACAGACAAATAAATCACAAATCACAATAATGTAACAAGAGGCAAATGGTTAAACTATCAAATGGAATGCAATATATTTACCAGATTTTTGTGGTGGCTTCAATTCATTATTATTAGCTTTATTCACATTATTTTCCTTACTGCAAAGGTTTGATAACCAAACGAAAGTTAGGAAAGAAATCAAGAATCTAGCAATAAGCTACTGCAATATTGAAAATGAAACGGAGATAAATCATATAATTATGCCATAAAAACCTGACCAACCTTGAAGAATCAATTGCAGAGGTCTGTCCTGGTTGTCGACCGTAAGCACCATCAACAGCAAGGTATGGTGAACAGTATTGAGCCCCTAAAGCCCCCGCAGCACCAGCCAAGACTGGTAGCCTAAACACAGATGAGACAATTACTAAGTTTAGAATTTAAGATTTTTCTATTTTAAATAAAAGAATAACTCATAAGACATATCTGTACCATGTCATTTCTGATTTTCCAGGAACATATCCAGGGAATGCCATGCCAACAGCAGGAACTCCCATACCAGCAGGATGCTGGCCCCCAAATTGCATGACTGCATCCAACCAAAACCAAATTAAAAATAGAAAAATCAATTGCAAGCACAAAGGAGTAAAATAACTTATTAGTCTTGTGTCAAGAACTACAAACACAAAGAACCCAATGAGATATTAATATTAAATCAGAGACTACGGGCTAAAAATGACAAAAGGTTGGATTTGAGTTTGTACTGCAGTATCCTATGTTCCTATCAACAAAGAACTAAATCTAGGACCCAGACCTAAATCAAAGTATATTAGAACTTCAATGTATATACTAACCCTTACACGTGGGGCGTTATATCCAAAAACAAACCTATTATCCATACTTTTATTAACTTCAATATAGTGTTCTGTAATACATTTGTTTGACAAACCAGTCCAACATAAATGCTATTATTATAATACTAACAGTATAAGTGAAAAAACAAAAACACATTAAAGGTACAACAAACTCAATTGAAAAATTGTTTAAAAAGCATCTAATTCTCAATTAAAATACCAGTACATACTTTTAGATATAAAATAAGGAAAATGCTAAACAGTGCCCCTAAGCATATCAATATGGAAATTCTATCTTGATATTTGAACATTCAATACCTTAAAAGTGTAAAAAGGTATCTTACCGACATTAATTTTATCTTTTATTTCCTTTTTTTTTGGATTAATCTTTTATTTCCTATTTTGGTAAGCTTAACAAGTGCCCCAGGGGCACTGTTTAGCATGACCCATAAAATAATTACAAGCAGAACCATTTAACTTAATCGAAAAAGAGAATCACAAGCTTCGCCTTGTTTTATTTAAAAAAAAAAAAGCAATTTAAGTATACATCTTAGAACAGCAAATAATATTACTTATCATAATCACTTCAAGAACAAACAAAGTATCCACATTAACAAGTTAACATCAAATAATATTACATCAGTAAATTAAATGATTTTCACAGGACAACAATGTTAAAACTTAGAATGACAATAGCAGAAGAAAATTGCAGTATATATATATATATACACACACACAAGTTTCCATAATTTTTGCAATATATATATACAAACCTGGCAAGAAGGCAGGGAAGTTCGGATCTCCTTGACTGATGGCCATATTTCCAGCAGACCCCATTACCTGTGCCCCACCATAAACAAAAGGCCCCCTTCCAGCACCCTGGGAAGCTCCTCTTCCCTTCCCAACCAATGCTCCTTTGGCTTTACCAGATTCCGAGGAGGCATCCATGTCTCCAGAATCCAGTGAATTAATTGACGCAGATCTTTTTGGAGGAGATGAAGACTGAGATCCACTACCAGGTCGATGTCCCGTCTGTTGAGCAGTAGCTTGCACAGACGCTGAAGTCCGCCCCGGTACAGAACTTCTCTGAATAGCTTGCATTTGCATTGGAGAAACTTTATTTGCTTGATTATGTGAGGGAGCATGTGGATAATTCATCTGTAATGGGATTGGTGCACCTCTCCCGGGCCCAGCAGGCCGGGGAAAAGGAGACTGAGAAGCATGCCCAGATGGTGCCAAATGAACATTGTTCAAAGGCTTTCCAACAGATGGACCTACAGACTCATCAATATACAGCTTATCCATGCTGATGGGATCAACAACATTCTTTCCCCGATGAATTGCATTGTTTTGTTGGACTGGAAAACCCTCATTCATACCAGGGCGAATATTCCTGCTGGTGCTGCCAATTTGTACATCCTGTTTTTGTGCCAGATTAATTTCTTTGTTGGAAGAGCCTGATGGATAAAATGGCGGGGATGCATAGTTCAAATTTGAAGAAATCGAGTTTTTCTTAGCAGGCACGGGGTCAGATTCTGCATTGGATGCTGGTTTGGAAACTCTCTCTGAACTAACATGTGAGGTTTTCTCCTGAGATTTTCCAGATCTTTGAAAACAAAACAAAACTTATAAGAAATCATCTACATAATAGGGATCATGTCACCAGAAATACTGCAAAATGCATCTTGTACTTACTGTTTATTTTGCACCTGAGGAGCTGGACCATTCCTTCTGTTAGTAGGTTCATACCTACGTGGCCCTCTTCCTTTCACAACAACCTTAGGCACCTGATTTTGATTGCTACCATTGTTATATTCTCTTTCATTAAATTCTCGCCTGTTTCCTCGAACATGTCCCCCACGATCAGTGCCACGAGCTCTACCTCGCCCTCGAAAATTACCCCTAGAAGGTCTCCTCCTCTAAATTCCATACACACGGCATTAAAAAGGAGTCTTAAAATAAATGGAATTTAACTAAGAGTGTGAGCACAAAGCACGTTAAGGATCATTACCTCGTCATAGCGCCTATCATGCACTGAAATTTCCTCAAATTTATCATGTCCCCATTTCTTGTCATCTTTGGACTCCCACAATCTCCTTCCACCATGCATTCGCCTTTCAAAGGACGGAGAGTTAAAAAGATTACAAAAACGAAAGAGGAAAAAACCCTATGAGGCTCAAAAACTAACATGACACAGTTAATAATTTGAAAAATAAAATAAAATAATTGAATGTAATCACATGTGTTGATGTCACGTCGAATATCATATCATATCACACACACGCCTTCATTCTAAAGTGTCTGTGCTACATAAAAAACAACACATTCTATGAACAAGTCTAAAACTAAGCTACAATATTCCTAAGGTATACTATTTGCTAAAAAGCATTACAATTATGATGAATAAAGATACCTTTGGCGGGCACCGGAATTGTCCCTGAAACGATCATCATGCATGTAAAAGGCACCAGCAGTGGGCACAGCAAATGGTTCATTCTCCTTTTTCTCCTCAGTATTGACCTCAGCAGAATCTTCACCCAAAGAGGGTATAACATCACCATCAGATTCCTTAACCACAATCACTGAACCCTCAACCCCACTTACACCTTTCTCCACATAAACTTCCTCATACTCTTCTTCTTCATCTTCAACTTCATCATATTCTTCTTCCTCTTCAACTTCCTCATTATCATCATCATCATAATCAGCAACACCACCTTCACCACCTGAATCATCAGAACGAACCCTAACACGAAGATCTTCACTCTTAACTGAATCATCATCATCTCTGTCACCTTCTCCTTCTCTTTCTTCTTCTTCATCATCACTAGCCTCACGTCTCCGCATTGTAAGAAGTGATCGATTGGCTTCTTCAGGATCACTCTCATAATCAACATCTTCTTCAACAGAATTAGCCATAATCAAACACCAAACAAAAACCCCACAAAAAACCTAGACTTCTCCGTAAAACAACAATTCAACAAATCAAAAACCCCAAAAACAAAATTAACCAAAACCCAAAACTGACAAAGGAAACAAAAAATAAAACTATATGATAAATCTAACAAATAATCAACGGAAAAACGATGAATCGAAAGTTGAAAATTGAAAATCAATATGCAAAGTTTGTTGATTGAATCGATTGAAAAAGGACGAAAAATAAGGTGAGAGATTGTGAAGGAAGGGAAAGGAAAGGGGAATTGGAACCCTAAATAGAGAAATTGAAGGGAGGGGATTGTGGGATCTGAAACCCTAGATTTGATTGTTTTGAGATTTTGGGGAGAAGTTGTTAAGTTAAAATAGAAGATTATTACGTGTGAAGTAATTATCTGAATAGTTAGGGGTAATTTGGGTAATTTGGGTAATTTGTATTTGATTTGGATTTGGGATCTCGTGATTCGTCAACTACTGTCACGTGACTGGCTTCCGTCACACGAAAAAGAGCACCGCATCAGTTCAATCACAAAATTTTGATACGTGCCCTGAACTCACCTGAAAAATACTACTATTGTTGAACTATTTAAGGTTTTTATTTTTATTTTTTATTGAGGATCGATTATTAGATATTTATTTTATTTAATAATCGATAGTATGAAAAGCTTTTATACCGTGGTAAAAATAATAATAAAAAATAAATTATCCCATAAACTTAATTCAGTTAGCACGATATTGCATAATATATGTAAGGGTTGTGTTCGAACTTCGATCAACCGATTTATCCACCTTAAAGGTGGAAAGTATAAATAATACTGAATCTAGATATAAAATAGACAAGGTGGTCTAGCCTTTTTTTCCCGAAAATCATTGTTAAACAATTATTTTGATGTAGTCAATTATTTTCACAATGGAGATAATACCTAAAAGTAGAAGGTTATTCCGCACCTTTCAAAATTGTCATATTACCATATGTCAAACCAACAACAACCTCTTTCTCAAGCAGAAGAGATAACTCTCCCTAAAGTGACATAATCAACCCAAACAAATTAATTTTTTTGTAGCATATAGAACTTGTCATTCAATACTTTACAAATAATAGGTGTTCCTCGTCCTCCAAAAATTCCAAACAAAGTGAACATACCGGAGCACCCCCAACAACACTCTTCGAGTACAAAGATTGACCCCAGTAGGTAGGCGATGACAAAGCAATTTCCAAGCAAATACAATAACATTTGAATGAGTATACTTATCTACAACTTCCCCAATAACAACCCCTTTGATCACCTAGAGACGAGTGATTGAAAAGGAGAGTTTAGAGCTTAATATATTGTATTAACCGTAAATCAACCAACCAAATACAAGAGTAAAAATTAGTGAATGTTGTAATGAAAATACTAGTCATCATTTATTTTTTGAATGTCATATTTCTTTAAGAATTAACAATTATTTTTTTAGTTGTTGATAGCAAAATTACCGGCAAGATTTGCAACAAGCATGAGTTATTAATTTTCTCTATCCATAATCTCAATAAACGAAATTGTAAATATCATATGAAACTCACACATCAATGACTAAGTTTGAATTCAAGATACAAATAATATTCAGTTAATGATTTCAACATTTATAAGTTGAATTAGAATTTACAGTGAATTGATTTTAAAAAAAAATTACAAAAAAAAAAAACTTAAAATGAATTGGTATTACTATTAAGTAAGTTTTTTTTGTAAAAAAAAAAAAGAAAGGATGTTTCTTGTTTTAAAAATAAGATACCAAATAGTAATATGTTTTCTTAGTTTCAACTTTCAAAGAGCCTAGTAGCATAATTCACCCACCAAGTGTGAAAAAAATTATGGTGAATCTGAATCCCCAGTGAATTAAGATCCTCTCCATTTAAGATCATTATCAATTATCCAAGAATCTTTTTGCCACAGTTTTCATCGATACACATATACTTATAATAAAAATTATGTGTATGCTCCAAGTTCATCTGCAACCATGTGAACAACTGGACCATATCTACATGTTCAGATTCCATAAACAACCTCATTCTCACCGCTAGCACCTACAATCACTCGACATTTATATAAAATAAAATTATAGATGTTTTCAAAAGTGTATTTTCGAATGACAAAATTTGGATTTTGATTTGCATTTTGTTGTTGAATCGTTTTAAATGTGGATAATAGATTTGAGTTATTTTACCAAAATACAGTATGTACTTAATATTTCAAAACCTTCAATACTATCATAGTACTGAAAAATAAAAAAAGAGCACTCATTATCATTTTTATTGAAATTAGAAATATGATTGATTGGCTTAGTGCATTTCAGCAAAACCCAGTCATAAGAAACATGCACTTCTTCTCATCAGTTTGGCAAACCATCTGAGGAGCTGGTTCATCATCCAAGAACTTACCTCATACTACTTAATATCAGAAATTTAAACAACACTATATAATTTTCTTGATCAAATATTCTGTATTATAGATCCAAGATTTATCCAGGACATTAAAACCCTCTACCACCTGCAAGTTTGACTCAAAATAAAGTACAAGTCTCAAAGATGATTAACTCCCGATACAAAGACACAATAACAACAAAACAACAGCTAAGGAGACCGACCGACTTTGTGAGAAAATTGGTATAAAATGTGGGTGTGGGACATATAGATCAAACATCAGAAGCCTTGGGAGAATTTTCTGGTGTCTTCACAGTTGGAGATGCCTCTCCCTTATGTGCTGTGATAGCAGCCTTAAAATCCTCAACTATGGATCCATCCTTGAACTTCAATGCAAATGTTGAAAGACCGGCTTTCCCTTCAGTTGCACAGGCAAAGGTAACACCCTTCTTCTCCATATTTGTGAGCTTCATTTCAGGGTAAAGACGTGCATTTAAAATCAATCTGTAATTACCCTTAGACCTCATAAGAACTCTGGCCTTCTTTTCTGTTCCACTAGTTACATTCACCTTCACCTCTCCCTTTCCACGTTCCTTCCAACCTCCATCTGCAAATTCAAACAACACTGAATCTGCATTAAAAACCACTTCCTCATTTTCTTCGCCAGTTTCAACGACGACTTCCTGCAGTGTTTCAATCTTGGAAACAGCAGATGCTCCTGTCGTCCCAAAACCAGAACTTCCAGTGTTGGATAAACCAAGACCCAAAGGCTGGTCAGTTTTCAATCCAAAAATAGAACCAGACCCACTGCCTAAAGCAGACCCATCGTTTGTTGAAGTCCCGAAGGAAAACAAGGAAGAAGAAAATCCAGTTCCAGCAAGACCTGTGAAGGCATTTTGACTACTCGAAAGCTGTTGAAATGATTTGAAAGGACCACCTTCAGCAGTAGGCTCGTCACTTACTTTATTATCTTCCTTATCCTTGCTTTCACTATTTCCGTGCTTATCATTGTTCTCGGTATTTTTTTCTTCCGTAGATTGTTCTTTGTTGACCTCACTGACACTCTCCTTATCAGTAGCTTCCTTCTTATCCTCATTTTCAATCTTACTTCCATCCTTAATCTGTTCATTATCTACCTTTGACTTGTCAATCTCCTTCTCCGCAAGCTCCTTACCTGCATTGTCTTTTTCTGCAGCGTCGTTATTTGAAGTAGATTTGTTTTCTACCTCAAGAGCTTTGCTTTCTGGCGGCTTAGTTTCTTCGTCTTTAGCTTTCTCTGGTTCTGTTTCAGCAGTAGCTTCAACAGGCTTGGCGCTGGATTCAGTAGGAGCAGCCAAGCGTATTCCAGCGAAAGGGTTTGAAGAAGGAGCAGAATTGGTCTGTTGACGACGTGCTACTTTGATTATTCTTCTGGTTGCCAGAACCTCATCACTGGCTTTCTTGAAAGTTCCAGCTTCAAGGTCGGCGTCATCTTCCTCATCGTCAATAGGAGTGTCTCGAGTGAGCTCCCGTCCAGCAGCCCTTTTCTTTGACGACTGTAAGGCATTCTCAGCATCTGCCATTACAGGAAGAATTTCTATTTCCCCAAGTTTCAATACAACAAGAATTGAAGTCAGAAACTGCAGTATGCATTAGACATAAGAGTAAACTAAGCTATATGGATGACTGTAATGGTGTGTGTGCCCAAAAGTTACACAAACATACTAGAAAGGCCTACCACATGTTAAAAATCAGCTCAGAAATCCCATTAATATGATATTGACAAGGAAACCATAAAATTAGACATTAGACTTTCTCAGTACGATGTAAAGATGAAATAACAATCACAACTAAAAACCCAACCCAATGGGATCACCAATCACTTAAATGTTCAACTACTATAACAAACTGATAAAAACCAATATAATAAATCACGGAACTTTGTAAATTCAAACATATGAATCCAGCATTCTCAGCATCCTCCTTTACAGAAAGGCTTCTATTTACCCAAATTGCAGTACAATAAGAATTGCATTCAGAAAGTATGGTATTGATTTCATTCAATGTAAGACTAAACTAAGCTATATGGATGATGGTATGTGTGTGTTCGCGCGGGTACAAACACATACTAAAATATCCCAGAACATGCAAAAAATCAACTCAGAAATACCATTAAGATGACATTGACAGTAAAACGGTTAAAACTAGAGGGATGCTATTTAAACAGAAAAAATTTACAACCATATTTAAAAAACTAAAATATATCTCAATTGCATCTATATACACACACATTGCGGGACAACAATTTGTTTCTCAAATAACATTTCTATTTCTATTAAATAAAATCACAAACAGGAACTGAGAAGCTTGTAGCAACTTAGCAAGCCTAGTAAAAACGAGAACATAATGGTATCCATCTACAACTTAAACCCCTATAAGCAGCCTACGTCAATTTGGTCCTACCTAATCTACCAAAATTTCAACAACTATCTTAACAATAGATAGAAATTTTGACAAATTTTTTTGAGCTAAAAATAAATCAGTCTCAGATTAACAAAATTTTGATTGCCATCATCTATTTAAAACTATGATACTGTTCCATAATTTTATTTGAGCATTCTACTATTTCTACCAGTTTTTTAGAATTTGAACAAATACTTACATAAGCTTTGTGAAACTGTTCGGGAGAACTTATGAAAACAGCTTATAACAATTTTCATAAGTTTGTTTCAGATTAGTTTCATAAGTTCTCCAATATAGGTTATGAAAACAGCTCGTAGCATATATAACCAATTCATTTTTATTTTATCTTTTGCTGTAAAAACAGCTTATGTAAGCTTATACATAAACAATTATCATGATAAGTGCTTGTGCTTCAAGCTGCAAATAAACAGTTAATCCAAACAGACCCTAAAAATCAGCTTAGAAATCCCATTAAGATGACATTGACAAGGAACCCTAGTAAAAACCAAAACAAAGTGAAATCTACAATTTAAAACCTATAAGAAGCTTCCAACAATTTGTTCCTACCTAAGCTACCAAAATTTCAGCAACAATCTTAACAGCAGGTAAAAATTTCAACATATTGTTTTGAGCTAAAACTAAATCAGTCTCAGATTAACAAAATCATGATTATTATCATCTATATAAAACTATGATATGATTGTATAAAACTCAAAAACAGAAAACCTAAATGAAATTTTTACAAGAAAATAGAACACTTTTACTAAAACCCAAATTAAGAAAAACAGAGATTGAGATTGAGAGAACTGAGTAGAAGAAGAAGAGAGGTTGAGAATGCTTACCGGTGGTGGGGGAGAGGAGAATGGCGCGAGGTGGTGGCAGGGAGGAGAACGGCGGCGCGAGGTGGAGGAGAAAGCTAGGGCACGCAGAGAGAAAAATCGTGTTCTCTTCTGTAACTTCTATTTCTTTGATGGAAAGCAAATAAAATACTGTCTTCTCCTTTTTTATAAGAGCTAATTTGATAAAAAATTAATCATTTTTTAATAAGACTATGTCGTAATTATCAATGACATTGATAATTTTATTCCAAAATTATCCTATTTATTTTTACATATTTTTTAAATAGCATTTAATTCATTTTTGTAAGTGAATACTCTATTAATTATAAAAAAAGTCACTATTAAAGGTAAAAATAGAAAATCAATATAATTTGTCAACCAATTTATTACTAAAAAAACTAACTTTTTTAAAACTCGTGTTTTGTCAAACTAACTTTCTTAAAACCCGGTTCGATTTTAACAATGTTGCTACCAGTTTCTCGCGCACCCTATGCATTCTCTGTTTTATCCTTCTGCTCCTAAGAAAAAAAAATTGTCCATTTTTTAGGATATCGGGAAAAGTGAAAACACATAAGAACTTTTAAATTAAAATGAGAAAATAGATGATGTAACCCTATTTATTTTCTCCACTCAGTGAAAGAAAATAGAAAAGTACACATCCATCTATTTTCTTTCACCGAGTAGAGAAAATAATTTCCAAATATTAAAGGATATCTGTTAATTTTTTTTATGACCAAAATAATTATATATATATATGTAGGATAATTACACTTGAATGGAAGGTAAACGGGCAACAAGCTGCACCGCTAATCCTTTTTGAATGGCAAAACCAATCCTCTTAAATACTACGTCTAGAGATCTAGGAGACACCACATTGCTATGCATAACTCTTTGAACCCTTTTCAAAATATTCACAGCATATTTTGTTGACTCAAATTTGAAAGTTGATTTTCATTATTTCCCTTTGATTGACTCAAAATTATTTGAAATCAAGTTAATACACTATACACCAATACAGTTTAACAAAAATGGTAGATGTTTGATGTTGTTGACCATTTGATTAAGAATTCAAAATTTGGCACACATATGAAAAATATATGTTGGGATGGGTCAACACCGTATATGAATAGTATTAATTATCTTAAGAGATTATTTTTTACAGTTGTGCCGAAATAGAGAATTAATCCATATTTAATACAGTATCGGTTATTATTGAGAGATTATGGATTAGTCTATACAGTAATATTTGAAAGATACCTTGGTTTACAAAAACAAAAATTGGGAACACCCCCTCAAGTAAAATAGCAAGCATTCAAGCATCTAGACAACATATATTAAAGATTAGATAAAATGTGACATCCTTGTTTAGATAAAATGAGATATCATTCTCAAACAATTTGACTAAAAATTGAAGAATACAAATCGTTTGAGATGCACTAATAATCTCCCTTTAAAGGAGAAAAAACAAGTTGGGAGTGATTCTTCTAACTCTTTTATATTTGATATTAGGCACAATTAGTCTTCAATACTTCACTGATTCTTTACATTTGAAATGTACTTTTAAGGATCAACTCTTTCGCTTGAGTGACAATCACGTGGGAGTAGCTGCATAGAGACATCATCATGGCTCCGAGCTGTGCTGCCATATGTAATCCACAAATGCAAACTTCAGACCCGGCTTGTTATTCAGAAGTTAGAAAAGGGAAACTGAGAGTGTTCAACCACAACTCATCACCATTCTCAAGGACGAACTACCCTTGATATTGTATGAACCATCTGCATGTATTGTGCCATTTTAATTCAGACAGCTCCACCAACCAAGAAATCATCAATTATGTTAAGTCGAAACAATGCAAATAGGCCATTATCAATTGAGTGTCTCTTAAAAGTTATAAATTATAGTAAATTATTAGTTTATTACTGTACCTGACCATGTGCCACAATCAGAGACATCGTCTTCAATAAATAACTATCAGTTTAGGTTTACTAATTTGCTTGAACAAAACTCAGTGATGCAAATCCACACACAGCAACATTTTTGGTCTTTAGGTAGAGTTGCAAAGTTTTAAATACTCCCCAGCCATCTTCTAACTGCAACAGATAATATAGAAGCAACAATCCACACAAATCCATTGCATGTTTTAAATACTCCCCAGCCATATTCTAACTGCAACAAATAATACAGTGAGCTCCAAAAGGGGAAAAAAAAATAAAAAATCAAGTGCCTCCAAAACCATTACTTACAATGACTATAATAAAAAAAAAATAATTTGAAGAAGCTAAATTAGCCCACCCAAATTGGCACCAGAGAGAATCGAATCTGAAACCTTAAGGAGGACAATAATAAATATTCAAAGCCTTAACCATGCATTATAGTCAGCATCTACAACTCAAGGAGATCTTTGGGAGTTTTGAAGGGGGTAGAGTGTTTGTGAATGGATTGATCTGGAATGGGATCGAGTAGAATACTGCTGTTAACAGAACCTCATCACTGTCTCTCTATAAGTTCCAGTAGCAAGGTAACGGTAATCTTTCTCATTGTGATGAGGAGTGTCTCGGCTGAGCTCCTGTTCAGCAGCCCTTTTCTTTGATGACGGAAAGGTGTTCTCAGCATCCTCCATTGAAGTAAAAACTTCTATTACCCAAAGTTTCAGTGCAACAAGAATTACGGTCAGAAGGTACAGTATACATTCAACACAAGAGTAAACTAAGCTATACGGATGATTGTAAGTGTGTGTGTGTGTGTGTGTGTGTGAGTGAGTGTGTGTGACTAATTCTAACAGGCACAACAGCACAAGTAACATAGGTGTTGCATCCTGCACAATATTCATTTACCATTGGATCAAGGAGGTGCATCATAGTCAATGGTACACTCTCCTTCCCCATCTCCCTTTCTAGGAAACCGGTATTTTGTTTCCTCATACTTTCATGTACATGTCTGCAAACTTATTTTCATTATTATTAAAATATAAAAATGCACAAACAATACCTTCTAATCTTCAACATCTTCTACAATAGAACCTAAATCCAGCCTAGCATCTCCTATACTCGTGCTTAGTAATTCCAAAATGATTGTTATATGTTCACTTAGCGGATGAGATTGATCCCCAGCAACAAATGTATTTAATTGCTCGTTGACATTAATCCAAGACCATCCTGGCTCCTTTATTACTCCCTTCGACTTCATTAGCTTCCTGAAATGTGCCGCTTCCTTCCATCTTCCACTGGCAGAATATATGTTAGCAATAGTGATGTAAGTTCCAGCAGAATTTGGATCCAAGCGAAGTATATGTTCTGCTGCCCAACTTCCCCGGTCAACATCGCCATGATCCTTACATGCTCTGAGTAAGGTAGACCATACAACATCATCACAAGGGAATGGCATGTTTCGTACCATATGCTCAGCCTCACTCAACCGCCCTGCTCTACATAGAAGATCAATCATGCAACCGTAGTGCTCTTTTGAAGGAGTGATTCGATACTCATTAGTCATTAACTTTAAGTAGTAGAAACCAAGATCAACCAATCCAGCATGGTTACAAGCAGTCAGAACCCCAATAAACGTCACACAGTCCGGCGTTAAACCAACACGGGAAATATTCTCAAACAAGCTAATAGCCTCTTGGCTGTAACCATGTTCCGCATACCCATTAATCATTGCAGTCCATGATATGATATCATTAATGTTTATACCATTAAAAACTTTTGAAGCCTCTTGTAGATTTCCACTTCTTGAATACATACTAATTAGAGCACTATGAACCATTGCTTCATGATCTAAGCCAATACATAGGGCATGAGCATGCACCTGCTTACCTTGCTCCAGAAGTGCCATGCTTCCACAAACACTCAGCACACTAGCAAGAGCAAATTCATTTGGTTTCAGTCCTTCCCTTCTCATCCATGATAGATAGTTGAAAGCCTCTTTTGCATGATTTCCTTGAGCATAAACTGAAATTATAGTGCTCCAAGAAATAATATCTTTCCTAGTCATACCATGAAATACCAATGAAGCTTCCGGTAACAGCCCACATTTTGAATAAAGAGTGATGATGGAATTTGCCACAGACAAGGCATCTACCAAACCTAGGCGCAATACATGGCCATGTATTTGCTCCCCCCATTCAGTAACAGCGAGATTGGCACACACAGAAATTATGTAAGCAAAAGTGTACTCATTGGGACTGACATTAGATTTCCTCATTCTTTTAAATGCATCTAATGCATGTTCTTCTTCACCCATCTGTACATAAGTTGTGATAAGGTTCGTCCATGAAACTACATCTGGCATCCTCGTTTTTCCAAATAATTGCATGACATAGTCTGGTTTCCCACATTTATTATACATGGTACCAAGAGTATTAACAACAAACGCAGTTTCATTGAACCCTTGTTTTATTGCTTGTGCGTGTATGGCTTTCCCATAATGCAACAAACCTGAATCAGCCGATGCCTTTAAAGCAATGGCAAATGTATGTGAATCATAGCCCACTTTTGATCTCCACATTTCAGAGAAGTACAATAGTCCCTCTAAATTGTAACCAGCATGTACAAGCCCCACAATAACCGCAGTCCATGATACTACATTTCTTGTTGTCATTTTTTCAAAGACACTGCAACCTTGTTCTGTTTTTCCTACTTTCATGTACATGTCTACAAGGGCACTGCTGACAAAAACTGAGTTTATCAAACCAGATTTCACTGAAAATCCATGCAATAATTCTCCAAAATATATATTCATGCCAAGTGCGCAAGCCTTGAGGGCAACACTTACCACAAATTGATCCTTTTGAAGTCCAGAGACAACCCACATATTTGAGAATAAGATCAATGCTTCATTCGAGTCTGCGGCATTGACATAACCCGCTATTAAATTTGTCCACGATATCATATCTCTGTGAGCCATTTTATTAAACATATCCCTGGCTTCACAAATTTTTCCCAGTTTCATTAGTTGCTTCAGTTGAGAGTTAAGTTCAGGCATATTAGGCATATAAAAGGCAGTTGGAGCTCGCTGTTCCGGTTTCCCCTGCCAGATCATATCTCTTCTTTCAGCAGCGGTTCCTGCATATATACTAATCTACATAAGGTTGAAACTTGGTATAGAAACACAAATACCTTAAAATTACCATGCAAAGCTAACATGAATACTTAATAACTATTATTAATTAATCTATAATTTGATCCATTGAAGCATTAAGAAAAGACTTTTTAAAGTCAGGTTGCTATTATATCCTTACAGATGGAAATATGCCATAATCTGAAATCAAAAAGAAAAATCTCTCAAACAAAACCATATTGTAATTTTGTTAAGTTAGGCACAGACAAAAAGCCATGCTTCAAAACAATAAAATAAGCCAAATACTAGACCTAATTAGAGTTCAAATGGCAGAAATCAATAATACTCAACAGAAGATGACACCAACTTGATCAAAACAAAGTGGGAGAGAAAAATTTAGCATATAACACTAGACAGCGATACAAAGTGTTAACTAATTCCTATTGTAACCATAAGTTAAAAAAAAAACTAAAATATATGCATAACAAATATATATCATAGATAAGACAATAAAAGTCTCGCACAAAACAATAGAGTAAATAGATATTTTGGTCTTTCGATGCGTAAGTCGTTGTCACTATAGTCGTTGAGTGTATCCAAATTATAACACAAACCTGAATGTGTCTTTTGCTACTTTCTTTTTTTAATTTTAATGCATTTAGAACTATATTGACACAGCCTCACATTTAGGACCAAAATAATTGTTTACTCAAACAATAAAAAACACACTAACATATATTTTTACATTATGCTAGGCAATTCATTCATTCAAAAAGTAAAATAAAGCACCTGGATAAACATAATTGAGAGGTGGGTCGAGGTTCCTTGAGCACAAAGGAATGTTTTCATTGAGATAAAATGAATCAGCAAGGGCAAGGCCAGAAGAAGAAGCATAACAGCGAAACACACAAACACACCGCGTACAGCCGTTGAAGAGTTTCTGGAAAATGTGCATCCTTTCTCTGGCTTTGGAAATGAAACATAGATTCCCAAAATCAATTTTTATGCATTATTTTTATTTTATAATAATAAAAATAAGGTTTCATATATATATATATATATATATATATATATATACATGACAGTAAGGAAAAAAAGCTGGTGTGACAGGAAGGGAGATGGGGAAACAGAGGACCAGAGGGTGCAAAATATTTAACTACAATTAATAATAATATTTATTATAGATATAAAATTAACAACACAAATCTTAAAATAATTTTCACCTACAATTTGAAATTGAACTGGCAGATGAGTTGCAGAATTAATTGGGAGCAAAACATACATGACCAAAGAGGAATTCTCAAACCAAATTTAGTCCAATGCAGCCTTTATAGAATTACGCCCCAAATTTGGTCACTACATTTACATAGACATCTAAATGCATACTAAGCATAAATGGGCATACTAGGATATTTTTTCTTTCTCTTTTTAGCTAACTCAAAACTAATTCTCACTTCTGAATTCTGTCCTTGACTGAAGTTTATATTATTAGTGGTTACTACTTAAATGGTGGGAATTTGTAAACGGTAAAGTTCATAATTTATTTGCTTTGATGGATAATAATAATATAATGGCAATAACTTTAAAGAACAAACAAACAATAGAGAAATCAAGGAATAAAGAGAAGCAAACACAATCAGATTTTTGGAAATCAATAGCAACAACACATAAGGCACATTCATTCAAATTTCAGTTTCAACAACACATTTGTCCATTTCAACAACAACAACACATTCATTCATTCATTCAAACTTTGGTTTAAAGTTTCAACAACAAAAACCACAACAAATGAGAAAGGAGAAAAGAGGGAGGAGAGACCTGCAACTGTGGGAGAGCAGAGAGCAGCGTCGCACCGTCGCGTTTCAGAGTGGGAGAGAACTGAGAACAAAGTGTTTGAGGAGATCCTCTCCGGAGAGTTTGTTGTCTCCCGCGTCAATCTCAGCCTTTCGATTAATCTAATGGCTAAGAGACAAAAAGGTAAAAAAAAATCATATACTGGTAAAATAATTTAAACTGCTTCCAAACTATGGCTCGATTGAGGTAACCAGCAAGAAGCAACTAGCAGGTGTTGATTTCTAGAAGTGAAAGGGTAAATTGTTGTTTGATAGAATGGTTCAAGAAATAGGGGTTTGTTGAAGTGGTGATTATGTGAAGATTAAAAAGCAATTGGTTGGATTTGAAAACACAACCAACAAAAAACGATCGTTCGCCTATGCCAATGGTTTATGGTGGAGCGGTGTATAAGACCATAATGGATCCTTGTAACCACTAATAATAATAATAAGAACGCTCATAATTTAGAAATTCAACCTAGGCATAAACAAATCCTAACACAATATCTTTAATTTCTAATTCTCAATTAACATCACCTAAATTTTAATATCAACCACATAGCAATAGCTTCATGGACTTCTAGTATGCCCATTTATCAAACACTTTGAAGTAAAGCTTATTAGTGTATGTTTGGTTTCAATTATGGATAGGGCGAAATTGATTCCAGAGGTGTATAATTAATTTTGACATGTTTGGATGTATTCAAGTATAATTTATTCTAACTTGAAGCCAAGATTTGTAAGCTTTAGACTCTAAACATGATTTTTTTACTTTCAAATTTATTGTTCAATCCACTTTATTGTTCAGTCAAAATCAAGTTTTTTTGGGCACAAAACCAAACACATACTAATGTGAATTCACAACAAACATGTTATCAAAATGAACATGAACAAACTCAGTGTGACATTTCAACAAATACCTTGTGTGTAAAAGTCACAGAAGCTTGTAACAAGAATGCATAGATAAGAAATGAATGAGGGAGGGGGGTAAGTGGGTTACCTCCTCCACACAGGAAGCTAAAGGAAGTAAGGGAGCTGGATGGCTGGCGGGTTGAGTTCTGGAACTTCCAAGTTTTGAACCTAAATATTTACGTACGACTGAAGGACAACCCAATTTTGATCCAGCGCTACTTTTTTTTTTTTTTTTTGACTACTTGATTAATCATACTAGTAACATTTTTATGATGTCACTATTTTAGTATTTTGTGCAAACAAAATAGTAAGGGTCGTATTTTATGCAAACAGTTTATAAATAAATAAGGTTTTTTTTATAATTTATAACTTCTTATTAATGAAAATTGTATTTTTATAAACTATTTTTTCATAAATTATCTTGATAAACTTATAATAATACATAAAAAATTATTTATTTGTATAAACAGTTTTATATAAGCTCAAAAATAAGCTAATAAGCTTATTTTTCAAAAATAAGCTACTTCTCAAAAATAAGCTAATATAAACAGGGCCTAAATATAATAATATTCTTTTATTAGAGTATATCATATTTTTTATATACGTCATAATGATGATATATATCATTCTTTATTACACAATGATATATATCATATTTAAAAAATAAAATTTTCTTTGTGAAAATTATATATATAAACACCCCCCATAAAATAATTTTTTCAAAAAAATCATTAAAACTTAAAAGTTGGCACTTTGATATTTCATTTAACAACTTCAATCCAATGTATAAAAATATTGTTTTGGATTGAAATTTTGCCCTAAAATGGATAAGTTGCTCAATAATTCAATCCTTCCTTTATAGCCAAGTTTATTAGAGCAGCTCCAGCGGGCTTAGAGTAATGGTTCATCCGCCAGCTGGAATGGAAAAAGAAGGGCTTTTTTTGTCATCTTGTGGAAAAGCACAAGTGTTGAGTGCCACCGGCTGGAGATACTTAGTTTCAGAAAGTAACGGTACTTCATGGTGATTTTGAATAAAATACTAATTTATGTTTTTGTTTTTATTTTTTTTAAGTTGCAATAAAGTTCAATATGAATAATTTATTAGTATATGAGATAAAGTTGTGGGACCTAGTATGAGTTTTTTAGAGTTGCACTATTGAAGTAAAAAATAAGGGAGTTGCTTCAAAATGATGTGGCTTTAATAGGACCCACAAAATACCTATGTGAAGGTTGCACCATTGGAGATGCTCTTAGACGGCAAGTCAATAGTTAGAGTGGGTATATCTTTTGCCAATTACCATTTTTTTTTATTGAAAGTGACTCCTATATTGATCATCAATTTATTGCTAATGAAATGAACAAAATTTATGCTAAGAAAGAAGAGAAATACTTCCATAGGCACAAGCACAAACTATTTAAATTTAGGCACACATATATAACCTAATAAAATTTAAAGATAAAATGATTAATTGATATTAATTGATGTGACTAAATTATTTATGATTTAATTTTTATCATTTATGTGTGTGTACTTATATATAATAGATTTGGGGTTGTGCTCATATTAGAATTGCTGAAAAAAGAAATAGATTGGAGGCTGGACAAATTTTTAGTGAGGAGTCGAAGGTGGTTAGAGCAAACCACTCCCGATCCACCCGATTGTCATACCTTCATACCTAGCTTCCCCATGTCTTGTGCCCACAACTATCAATAAAGTATTTTCAATATTATCCGCGAAACAATTTTCTTGTGCACGAGGCTATGTTTGGGTTGATGAAATATAACAGAATGGAGCGGAGCGGAATAGAGCGAGTGGAATGGAGCAAAATGGAACAAATCTTTCATTCCATTGTTTGAATATTTTAGAAAGGAGAATAACAAAATTGAAGGTAAGTGGTGGTATGAGATGGAATCTATTTCATCCTATTCGATTCCATTATTATTTGTCAAATCCAAACAATGAACATTATTCTATTCCATCCCTTTCCGTTCCATTTCATCTCATTCCATGAATCCAAACATGCAACCCAATTTATATAACTGCTAAAACTAAGCCTCTGTTTGGTTTGGCGTTGGACAGCACCAAACGCGCGTTTCTCGACTCCAAAAGCGATTCCGTCGATTTCCGAGTTGTTTGGCTAAAAGCAAACGTGAATTCTAGCGACGTGATTTTCTACTCAAACGTGAGTATTCCTGAAGCTACAAATTGAAGCTTCTGCGTTAACTCAACGTGATAATGCAATTTCACTTTTTATGACAGAAAAATTTCTCCAAATTACCCATGGCTTCTTTAAATTTTCCGTACAATTGTAAACCAATTTTCTCCATTTCCACGAAATGGCGACCGTGATGATGATTTACCTTTTCCTCAAATTTTCTTCTTCCTGTTTTAGCGTTTAATGTTCCAGATCTGTAAACTTGGAACATTCTCTCTCTTGCTATAGGTTAGAGAAGAAGTTTGAATTGGACTCTTAAAGCCCATATTTCATTTCATAAACAAGCCCATTAATAAAGATAAATAACAAAAGCTGAAGAAAAAAAATTTGATAGTTTTTTATTTTGATTTTTGACGGATTCTTTTTAAATACGGAGTAAATAAAAAGTGTGGCAATTTTTTTATTTTTTTTAATTTGTCAGTTTTGGTTTTTTTTTTTATATATCGGTCAAAAATTTTACAATTATTTTCTTCATAGATTATATTTTTCTAATTTATAAATAATAGTTTTTTCGAAGCCGTATAAATAAAAAAATTAATACTCCTTTATTTCACCAAAAATAATAAATTCATAAAGCAACATAAAATAAATATATAAAATATAAATGAAATTCGATGTTCTTGCTTTGTACGTTCTCTCCTTGATATTAATACCCATTTTGGTAATTATGCATTCAAAATCAATTTTGATCCAAACAATCCAAACATCATGAATTTATAAGAATCACTTTTCTGTTAATATATTCAAACATAAATCAATTCTGTTTAACTCACTTTTAACTAAAATCAATTCTATCAAATTCAATTCTACCAAAATCAATTCTGCCCACCGCAGAACCAAACACATACTAAAACTAAATACCACGATACATAGAAGATTTGTTTGCAAGTATCATATCAGAAAACATTTAGCATAGATTGTAACCTATAAAAACTAAGATGAAAGGAAATTAAGATATAACATGCTCATTATGATCTTGATATCTTATCAAGCAACAAATAGAGTTTCCAGGGAACATTTAGCATAATTGTACCCATATGATTGTTCAAAAAACAAATGTTACAAAATCTCAAAACCAATAGCCGCACAAAATTATGAAAAAAGAATAGGTCAAGAGAGTTCAGAAATTTGCTGTCACTGATGATGGACCTAATTTTACATTATCATCTAATTCCGAAATATACAGCCTAGTTATGGTAAAATATATGATACACAATTAAAAAAACTGATTGGTAGGACTCAGGGTAGTAATAGTTGTATTAAAAATAGCTATAATCAAAATGGGGAGTCAGCAAAGGCACATCAGAAGCAATCAATCACCAGAGACAAAATTTGGATTTTCACACTGTCCGAACCAAATGCTTTTACGCTGACGGGGCTCCTTCTTTATTTGTACTCAACTCTTCATCAGCTTCGTTACCATTAACGAGAACTGCACCATCAGTAGAATCTTCTTGGCTTCCTTCCTCTCCATTTTGTTCTACCTGCTCATCAGTATAATCTTCTCCATTTTGTTCTTCATGCTCCTCTGTATAATCCTCATCTCCATTTTGTTCAATCAACTGTACCAAGAGGACATAAAAACAACATAAAGTAACAGTCCAGTACAAACATTGACAATCAATAGCAATTGTAAATTTTTCTTTCCTTCGCAGACAAACATTTAGTTTATGAGAACTGCAGGAAACAGCATAGTGAGTATCGGAAACAGTAGAATGTTTAAAGTTTAAGGTTCAGACAGTGTGAGTCTCTCAAGCATTCATACTATCTTTGTTTTTCTTCACAAATTTTCAAGTTGAACATATAGATAACTTTTGTATTGTGTTAACCGTATAGTTAGTATACCTCGTGATTATAGTCCCCATTCTCAAGAGGCTGATCCCCTTCTTCGATCTGCATATTTCTGAAAGCATCAACAAGGGTGACATGTGATTTACCAGTGTGGTTAACGTACTCCTCTGCAGGATGGTAAACACCCCTATAATAAAAGAGTGGAATTAATTAATCAAAAACATATTGGAAATGCTTAGTACACAATTATATAAGTTGCAAGATAATGAAAGAAAGTATGCATTCCCCAACACACCTTGTTTCTGCAGCTTTAGATTCAACAGCAAGTGCAACTTGCCAATCTTCAAACAAATTAGGATACTCCTCAGGATCAGCCAAAGATTCAGCAGCTTTGGGATTAACCTGTGTATTACCAAATAAATAAAAGAATTGATTTATTTAACCCACGTGCTATCTGTTAATAAGAAGTTACCTTGCTGAGATCTTTTCTCCATATCGCCACTATCTCTGAGACCTTGCTTGGAAGGTATGATCGAGCCATCAAGGCAGCCTCTGGAATCCGATTGCTGTCAAAAGCATATGTCAGCTACGCATAATCACAGTCTAATCAACCCCCACCCCTCATTTAAGTAACACCATTAATGAAAAGAGTGCACAGTAGAATTTTACCTTTCTACTAACAATTGAAGGCAGTCTTCAAGTTTACCCAACATAAATAAACAAAGGAAAGCAACATTGTTCTTCCCTTGCTCTTTAGCAAGAGTTGCAAGTTTTGATATTCCTTCAGCATCTCCTAAAGAAGAATATAGAAGCAACAATCCACTCAAATCCATTGCATGTTTTAAACACTCCTCAGCCATGTCTAACTGCAAGAACACGTATTACAGTGAGCAGCAAAAAACAAACACCAAGTGCCTCCAAAACCATTACTTATATATTGAACGCCTTTGCCATGCACTAGAGTCAGCATCTACAACTCAAAAAGATCTTCGGGAATTTTGAAAGGGGGTGAAGTGTTTCCTAATGGATTGATTCGGTATCAGATTGAATAAAATACTACTGTACATTTTGGAAGTTTTATCAAGCAATGGAAGGAAGCCGCTCCAAAATTGTTTGAAAGTCACAGCGATGACTAAGAATTTGGTATCTCCAGACCTATCCTTCTAAATTAATGACATGGTCGCAACAAAAGAAGGGAACTGAGGGTACCACAAACAAACATTTTATATAAAAAGTAATTTTTCTAAAACCACTCATGTTCAATGGTAAAGAGTGGCTTAGGCTGCCTACTAGACCATTCCACGCTATCACTTAAAACAGCTCCTAAACAATATGTTTTGTTCCTTTTACCACTCCATCATCCAAATATACCTCATACCAAAGCATTTGAACACAATTCTAGACAACACAAATATATAATAACTAAACTATCTTAACTGGAACTAACTAAAACCTATGAATTACCTGATGTGATCATACTCTGCAGCACATCAACAAGATACTTAATAGGCCCACAATTATTAGGGGAAGGTACACTGGGATTCATTCTAGGAGAGAGGAAAGTCAATAAGAGAATGGACACTATATAAAGGGGGGCATGAGAGAATTACATATGGTTATTGAAGGAAAAACTGAGCAAGAGTGGGTCCTTTCTTAGTGCAGGGGTCTTTCTATTTTGCTTATCGCCATGCTTACCATTTTATTTCTATACTGCAACAGAAGCTTCCTTCCTCTGAATTTAGTGCCTATTTCATTATAAATAGTACTACAGTTTTTTTTGTTCAATTAAATTCCTATCAAGTGGTTTCAGAGATCCATTCCTAGAAGGTATCTATCATAATGGAAGCACGAGAAAGACTAAAAGCAGGGAGCAGTTCAACAATTCCAAAATTGGATGAGAGGCTTATAGGTGGATGATCCAGGTGAATATTTTGAAGGCAACAAAATACGTGGGTCTGAACATTTCCACTGGAGAGCATAAGCTTCTGAATGGTGGTCTACTTGGAAGCAAGTCAATCCAGATGAATCTTGTGAGCTTACGATAAGGATGTGTATAACCAATTCCAACCAGGAGCTATAAGGATTGTCTACTGGATTCAGAAAATGTAGAGCAAGAAAAGAGAGGCAGAGATGTAAAGGAAAAGAGCAAAGGAGAAAACAGCCCAGTGGTATATATGGATATGAATATTTAGATATGTAACTCAAATAGATTTGGACATGGATATTTAGGGGCATAGTTCGGCCAATTACTAAAAGAAAACACCAAAAACATAGATACGTTCAACAGGAAAAACACCTTTCCAGTAGACATAGCCAATTCTCCCAACTGCTTCCATTTGGACTCACTCTTCACTTCTATAGCAATAGCCTGAAAAAAGAGAGGATGAACATTACTCCCAATATACACTGACAAATCAAACTCGTTAAAACAAGAAATTTAGAAAATTAAATACCCAAGTTATGTGATTTCACAAATCAGGTAATATTGCCTTCCTGGGACAGAAGAGCTTACCTTTGCAACCTCTAAACGTCCGAGCTGTATGGCTAGATCAAATCTGTACTCAGGGTCAGTAGCTACTTCAAGAGCATCTTCTATCATGCCTCGTGATTCCAGGAAATGAGCCACGCTACCATAAAAACAAGTATTGCAATTAGGATGGATACAACATATGTGTTCCAAGATTCAAAACTGATGTACTAGTAATTAGTTTTCCATTTGTTTTTCAGCAAGTATATTTACATAATTTTATTAAATATAACCCATTCAAGGAAAAGCATTTCTTAAAAACATATCAAAACATAATTACAAAATAATGAAAGGAACCAAAAAAGAGAGTAACTACTACCTGTTATGATGCTCTTTTGGAATTGATGGCAGAATTTCATTAGCCCTTTCCAAATCACCACGCATCACAAGAGTCTTGTACTCAATTAAGCTTAAAAGCAGTGTGTAGCCCACAATACTGAAGAACAATCGAGAAGAAAAAAATAATCAAGATTATTGCACAAAATATTATGAATAATGCAAGCAGTTATCCGACTTACTTGAATTCTTTGTCAATCAAATAAACCCTACTTTGGCTGGCAAGATATCCCAACAAGTACATTGGACGGTCCAAGTGAAACATTGTTGTTACCTAAATTCATTTATGCACCAACAGATTTTAAACAATCCTTGTAAATTAAATAAATATTTCAAGTATTTGATAAAAGAAGAAATTCATTACGACAAAGAGAAGATAATTACAAAGAGTTCAATAAATAAATAAATATGGAGTTCCTTTAAAGCTAAAAGGAAAATGAGTTAATACCTCGCCACCAACACAGTAATTAAGCCTCCATGAAGAATTGGTGTAGATAAAACAATCTCCAACCCAGACCCCTGTCCTGACACGTTCACTCATTTCATGAAGGAGCTCGAAGGCATCTTCAACACCTTGCTCATCCACAGAGCTCCCACTATCTAAATATGATGAAACAACATCACGCTGCAACAGTCGAAACAAACTGTTTAGTGGGTTCACCACCAAAAATTCATTCAACCAAGAAAGGGAAAGCACAAAAAAACTACAAGAAAATTGAGTCAATCAGAATACTCACATTGTACTTTAGAATGTAAAATGATGTATCACTAGAAATCGCCACTAGATCGCCGCTATCAGCCCAGTAGAGGTTCTGACCCAACAAAAAATTACAAAATTTACAAGGTATCAGAATGGAAAAAAAAAAGCAAAAAGTTAGGAGTCAGTTTGGTTGTAGAAAATGTTTTGTTTTCGTATTGTTTCAATTTTAATTATAAAAATGTCCCATCATTTTCATGTTTAATGTTTTCAACATTTTCTAGTAAAAACAATGGAAACAACTTTTATTACTCTCTCCGGTCCTAAATATAAGAAGGGTCATGTTAACTAGTGCCAGGGGCACTAGTTAAGGATTCATAAATGGTAATTTTTACATTGGAAACAACACTTTATATTTTACTAACATTAACTACATTCCAATGTAATTTTACTATATTGGGTTAACTTAACTAGTGCCCCGGGGGCACTACTTAGCATTTTCCATATAAGAAAATGTTTACTTTTTAGATACATTGAAAGTTTGATGTTCTAGTCTAAATTATGAACTAGATACATTAAGTTTTCAATGTATCTAAAAAGTAAACATTTTCTTATATTTAGGACTAGAGGGAGTATTTTCACTGTTTAATTTAATGTACGAAATTTTGAAAAGATAGGATACAATGTGCCATTTTTGTAATTAAACCAGAAAGCACTTACTTTCACATTCACATCAATGCGCCTAATCAATCTGCATTCAGCCCAATCATAAAAGCAGATGAAATCATTTGAGCACATTGCCAATACAGTGCCACCAAATATTCGTTCTGCTGAAAAAGTCGGTCGGATACTTTTCTTTTCCTGAAATACAAAAAGAAATCTTGATTTCAATTAAAACTTCCTAGATAAGGACTTATTTTAGTAAGAAGAGCTATGCAATAAGAGAAATTTATTTTGAGAACAAATTCAGGCTTTGAATTTTTATTTATTGACAGCATAGACATTCCATCTGCTTGTTAGACAAAATTCAATTTAGGAAAATCAATTTCCCAGATAATTGTTTTTGTTTGGTCCTTTCCCTAAATAAAAAATCAATTGAAGGACCCATTTTGCTCGCACTTAAAAGAAATATTACGGATTGGTTGGCTGTTACTGTCACATTCATCTTCAATCATAAAATGGAAAAAAATGGAAGTATTTCAAAATGAAGTTCAAACCTGGAAAGTTTTGCTGAAAATTTTAATCTTTGAAGTACTTTCTCTTACAGCATACTCTCCATCCGAAGACCAAACAATTTCCAGTGCTGAGCCAAATGACCTATTTCTCCATGCCAAGGCAGTATATATAATATACTCACCATCCCCACAAACAACAACAAACCTCCCATTTGGATTGTGCCTTAAACTCTGAATATAATATAGCAAATCACAAGTCAGCCATCAGTGAAGATACATGCAGAAAAAAATTAACGACGGTAATTGAAGCCAAAGAACTGATTAACCTCACTTCTTCAAGTATGGATTAAAGACTACACAATGATAGTTTCATAATAAAATACATTATTTCTTATCATTAACTTTGGAACTCAAAACTAAAAAAATTACATAATTTATTTTTGTTAAGTAATCCGAGTTGAGCTGGATGGACCCATATAAGGCGGGAAAACTCTACCAACACCTATTTTTCCATCATCCCGGACCTTGATTAAGGAAATCCAAGCTCCTCGCCACTTGGAGCAATAAATGTTTTCACATTACATAATAAAACTTAACTTCATTTAAAAAATACTCATTTATACCCAGATTATATACTACGGAAGAATGGTGGCGACTGATTGAATCCTATAAAACAATAATAGGCTTTTTGCATACAGTATCAAAACGTTAAAAAATGGGCAGGTTTTATAAAAATGAAGAATATGAGATAAATATATCAAATTGCCTGAATTGCTTAATAATGTAAATATGCTTATTTCCTAAAACCTGTTAAGAGGGTTGTACAATGTAAGCATAAATGACAACAAAAGTAGATAGTAATACAAAATAAGGAAACAAAACAGTAAGAAAAAGGGTCTTCGCTCACTTGCGGATAGAGATCACAGGTGCCCAACTCCTTAACAGCCAATGGTAACCTTTCTCCATCAGCAATCTAAAAAGACAGCACTTGTCTGTGTCATTAATAAAAAATTGAGTTTTCATATCTTGCTTGCATATTTTACTGCCAAATAATGAGCCCATACCTCCGCATCTGCTCCTACACTCCTTATATTGACAGTTTGAATCTCGTTGTGCTTAGCCCAAATGATCTTCCCACTGCTGTCCATGCTAGCTACAGGTTCTTCTCGACCAAGTTTGACCATTATAGTTCCTTCATCATAGCCAATCACAACCCTACAAAGGTAGATGTTTTGGTAATGTAGGTCATGAAGGAGGATCAAAGAGAGATGCTAATTTTTTAAGAGAATAAAAAGAAAAGGAGATTCTGCATCTATGGACTGATCAAAGCAAACAAGATACCATGAAATATAAGAGAAAACGAAGTTTTTTATCAGATAAAAATAGTTCATTATAGAGGCAAGATTTGACACTGTAGTCCCAATCAAAATGATTCAAGGGCCTAAGTATGAGACTCGGGAATTACTTTCAAATACTTTCTTTAAGAAAAAAAAAACTCACCGGCGTGAACCCTTCAGGTATCCAATAGCCCAAACTCTTTCGAGACCATAATTCAATGTGTTCTCAAGCCTGCCAACATATTAAACCACCATAAAGTTTTAAAAACAATTGACTAGAATATATACATAATCTCTATAATTTTAGTAAAATCTTGGAAATTGTAAGACTGTCAATTCTCATGTGAATGTCAAATTTAGACATATTATGTCATCATAAGATAGCTGAAGCAACAAGTAACAGTATCATAGTTTTTTAACAACGAAAGACATACTAGGATAAGGTCTCTCTCTAAGAACAAAAACCAACCAAAGACAAACTATTCAAGTTCCTATAAGAGAGTGATGATGACGATGACACAAAAAAAAACATGAGGAATGCACCAAATAGAATAAGTTAAAACTCACAACTCATGTGAACAGCATCAATTTACCTATAAGTTGTTGAATGCCAAATGCGGACTGTACCATCCTCAGAACCAGTAATGATAATAGGAAGTTCAGGATGAAAGCATACAGCAGATACATTGTGAGTGTGACCATCTAAAGTCTGGACGCAACTTTTGGTCTGATAATCCCATACCTATTTCACAGGTTATGTACGACTATTAATTGCTGTGTATATATACTTATAGGAAAACAAATCATTGGGTAGATGATGAAGAGTAAAGAAAACAAAAAACATAAACTCCAACCTTGGCAGTGTGATCATCAGAACCGGTAATTAGATAAGGTTTGTCACCACCAGTAAAGTAATCAACGCAATTCACTCCTTTTTGATGGGCATCCAACGTAAAATTTGGGTCAGGAGAACCAAGATTCCAAATCTGCAAGGGAATATAATGGTGTTTATGCATAATATTATTGCATAGCGTGTGTAAATAAATAAATAAATAAATAAAATGCCTGAGACATCTGATGAAAAGAACACATCTAAACCTTTATGGTCCGATCAAGAGATGCACTGGCAAAGGTGTTTGTATCTTTAGGGTTGAATGTCACTTGCATGACATAATGAGAATGTCCCTCATATATCTGGGTACAGATCCAGCCTTTTTCCCAATCCCAAAGCTTTATGAGCATATCGTCAGACGACGATAGCACATAGGGAAGGGTGGGATGAACAGCCACACACCTAATGTAATCTGTGTGTGCCTCAAACACTTTAACTTTATCCATTGTGTTGTAATTATATACACGTATAAACATATCATCAGCTCCCGCAACAACCCACTGTTTGCGTGCAATAAACTTGGCGGACCTAACTGCAAAACGACGCTATATTTGAGACCAATGGAATAAAATATATAAAGAAAAAAAAAGGCTTCAAGCAAATGAATCAAGAGGCAGATTTACAAACAATAAAATAAACAGGCTGAAAGAAGCTCACGCACCAGGTAACTCAGTAACCTCAAAAGACTTAGCCATGGTCTGAAATAGCATAAAAAAATAAAAAAATTAAAGCTAATTGCACAAGCAAAATTACAGAAACTTAATACATTAAAGTTAATTGCACAAGCAAAATTATAGAAACTTATAACGAATATGTGTAAAAAGAAAGGCCTGTGAAAATTTTATATGTAGAACAGGAGAGTAGAGACTGTGCTTTAATACCAACCTATCTGTAAATATATATAATGCATCAGTTTATGGAATCATAAATTATCATGGAAAAACCCTGAGTTTTTTTATAGGAAAAGCAAGAAGTATATGCCTCACTGAACATTAGTGCAACCAGCAAATTACAGTATGCAGAATATACAATTGTACAAGAGCAAAATTCTTCCAAGCCAGTGATATATCTTGTTTGGATATATAAGAGGGGAAAGTATTCCGTAGCCAATACTGATAATAAATCTACAAAGGCACAAACCTCACCACACACACTAAGAAAATGCATTTCAAACAGGTCAACTAACAAAATGTACCTACAAATAAGTACATCTAACAAAATGCCAAAATAAATTACCCGGTATGGGGAGGGAAATGATAGGCTAAATAAAGTTGAGGTTAATCAGCCTATAGGTGCCAATTGTGCTAATGCTCTTGGGAATTTATTCCAATCAATTCATTTACAGGGATAGTTTTACAAAACATTACCCACTCTCAATCTGCTTATAAGTATGAAATGCTACAGTAATTTCCGACCAATCTTCAACAAAAAATATCAATGAAATCTGTTTTATTCATTAAAAGATCACAATATAAATTGCTACAGTTCAAAACTTGTTACATGTATTGAGCCGGAGTCTTCCTTCTAACTTTGTACAGAAGGAAAGTCATTCTACTACATATCATAATTTATGAGTTTATGAGGATCAGTTTTATATATGAAGAAATTTATTTATTTGTAGCTTAATATGCAAATGTAAATAAATCAAATACTACACCCGTCTCGAATATAAATAAAAACTCATTTGGTGGTCTAAAATATAAGCAAATCTTAACTAACTTTACCCTATTTAATGATGTCATTCCTAAAATACCTTTCCATTAATATAATTGTATTTTTAAAGGGCGGTTTGGAGAATACAATTACTTTGTTGATTAAATTAAGATAGTTGCAGTTAACTAAAGTCCTAATTATTGTGTGTATAGGTATTTTGCTTGTAATCGAGACTGGTGGGGGTAATATTTTAGACAACTCTGGCGTATTATGAGTTTCCACTAGTTTTTCTTAAAAAAGAAAGAATATGTGGCTGCTTTAAATTTGAACTAAGCCATAACAATAGTCTTCATCATTCATGAATCAGCCATTCATTACATGTAGGCACCATGCAAAAGGTAGCTTGTCTGGATATCAATCAACAAGCACCCATGTCTGACTCAAGTGCCAACATACAGCAATTACATTTCATAATTCAGTAACTTATACTGTATGTTATAAATGTTATGACAATATAAAACATCTGAATTGTAAAAATGGACACACCTGAGATTGGTAGTTCCAGATACAGACAGCCCCGGAGTATAAACTTGCTAGAATCCTGCATTAATGACGGTAAATTGATACAATTCAGCAAAACATTCAAATATCCACTATTCAGCCACACTTGAAAAAGACCAAATGATCGGAACAAATTCCACATTAAGGAGCAACAAAATATAAACATGATTTTAAATTTAGCTTCATTTCATGAAAACAAATTTCATAGAAGAAATCACCATACACATCCAAGGACAAGATTAACATTACCATGGTTCTGTTGGATGTAGATCCACAGACTTTACTCTTTCTGATCTTTGCGCAAGCTTTCGCTGATCAAATTACACAACAACACATCAGTATAATCAATCACAATTCTAACCACTTGAACTCTGTTTAGTTTCGGATAAATCTAATTAACAAAAAATCTCATTAACTAGCTAAAACACAAAATAAACCTCGAATCAAAAATCAAAAACAAAATTACCTTGATTTCGAGTCTGAGAGGCTGCAAAATCAATCAAAACAACAAACAAAACCATGTCAATACACAATTATGTATTTTCGATTAGATCGCAAATGAACTAAGATCAAACGAAGTAACGAACTAAGAAAAATTATGAAACGATTTGCGTTTCTGAGTTATAGAAACAAGAGGAAGTGAAATTCGAAACGTAATATGAAAAAAATGAAATCGAAGCGAGATAGTTTCAGATCTAAGGTTATTGAGAACGGTGAAAAGTTTTGTTATAGAGAAGAGATCGAAGAAGAAAATTACCATTTCTGAAGATTGGAGAAAGTAGTTAGAGATTTGATTGAGAAAAGTGGTTGAAGATTGAGAAGTGAATTTTGAAGAGCCCTAATAAGAGAGATTTGCAGAGTAGAGTGTAGATGTTAAATCGATGGGGAGGAAAGAGAGAGTGATGATGCTTTGCAGTTAAGGGATTGATTTACGATAATGCCACTGGGAAGGGACAGTGAGTGACCACCTGTGTAGTCGCGCTGTAATAAGGAAAAAGAAAAAAATAGAAAATCAACGACTGATATTTCACCTCCAACCCTCCTATTTTTTTTTTTTTTTTTTATCACCAGTTTAATCTGATTTCGAGATTAATTTTTGCATCAATCTCAAACCCTCGTGTTTAAATGACATATTTTGTGCTAGGTCAATCCTTAATTTCAACTATTCATTGGGTTTTTCTTTTATTTCTTTTTGGATACATTTTAAAAATTAATAAATTTGTAAATTAAGATCATCGGTGATTTAATTGGTGAACCAAGACACTTTTATTAAACGGTTGATATTAGTTTTGTTCGATTTTCAAATTATCAGGGAACCATACATTAATAAATTAAGATTAATGATGTCTAGTTCGATTTTAAAAACATGTTTGATGGAGCTAAGTTGGTTTGATAATGACATATTTGGTGTGGTGTGGTGTGCTTCCGAGCCGCATTCGACATTTTGATAAGTTTTAGATTGAAAATATCCATTTTAATATGTGGATTTAATTTTTTTCATTAAATTGTATAATTTTATAGTACAAATTTCATTAAGTTGTTATTTTGATATGATTATCTCGTTGCATTTGATTTGGCGAATCATAGAGTACTTGACATCAACCTTTGTGCTCCAATAATTGAAACAATTCACATATTTTGTGCCCCATAGATTCCCGACAAAGATTAGTCATCGCTAACGACGATGGAAACTCCATACCAATATCATGGTAACAAAAAAAAATGTAAAAAAAATAAAATAAATTGTTTTTCATTAACATATTTCATTCTCTTCTTTTATGCTTTTTGGATGCGGATGATCTTATTTGAGGTAAAATAAAAAGTGTTTGGGAAGACAATATATCGTCAACATTTGAAGCTAATAGACATGCAGAGGGTCAAGGGTCGAGATTTTTTATTCAAGGGTCAATATTTCACTCTTCTTGATAGAGAGATGAGAGAGGAAATGGTTAATCACTTGTTTATTAATTAAATTGTTATTTTGATTTGATTCTTTGGTTGCACTTAATTTGGTGAATTAGGGAGTTCCTCAAATCAACCATTGTACTACGATTTACGCCAAAAAAATAAAATATAAAATAAATCTGCCCTTGTGCACCAACTATTAAAACTATTCACATTCTTTGTGTTTTTCAATAGCATGTCTCAATCTCATTCCTTTGCATTTTGTGGATGATCTAGTGGAGGCAAAACAAAAATGTAATGTGAAAGCAACGGATGTGGATTCCATACATTCATTATTTGTATGCAGTCAAATGAATATGGACCGTTCACATCATCTAATGATCCTTATACTGCCACGCCACCTAATTTATCCATAAAAATAAAATAAAAAAATGGAAAACGAAAAACCCATCCGCCATTGAACTTAGCTTTATCATCTAGCTACCTTCTTCAACCTCAGGTGCTACAAGTTACAACCATCTAAGCTACCTTCTTCAACCTCAAGTGCTCAACAATGGTTTAATGTTACCTCTAAAGTGAAACAACATAGTTTGAAGTTGAATTTTCATATTAGCATATCACTGTTATAGAGTCCAATAGCTTTAGGTGTTACTTTAATGGGTTAATTTTTTGTTTAAGATGAGGACCAATACATCATCGATGATGTTAAAAAATCAGTTCTCATGGCATTTTCACCATCTGAGATGCTTAATTGCAAAGATTATCTACAAAAACACCAATTTTGCAAATATAGTAACATTTGAAGCCAATAAATCAAGGTATCTTCTCTGTAAATTACAAAATTTTTTTCTATTTTGAAATGCCCGAAAAAGAATTTGTATGTCAAACATGGAAGAACTTCATTGTTGTTCAATGGCGTTTCCCTTTTTCAGATGAGTTTTTCCTTTTCCATTTTTTTGTTTTAATTTTATGGGAGTGGCAGTATATAGAGCATTGGATAATGGGAACGGTCCAGATTCATTTGACTGCACTGACTGCATACAAATAATGAATGCATGGAATCCACATCCGAAAGCAACTTGTCTCAAATATTTAAAACTATTAGACATGCAAATGAAGTTTTGTGTGACTAGATTTAGTGTAGGAATAAACTTTGTCTCAAAATGCTGCACAACACTCAAATAGAAGCGTTTGACACATCATGTTAAATACAACATTGACACATCATGTTACTTTAAGGACAACTTTTTTTGTGTAGAAGCGTTTGTTCTTGAAGAAGAAGATAACTTTATAGCAGTGTTTACAAAGATAAATGTAGCAAACAAAAGGCTTGGGAATAGAGGAACATGCTTATTTAGCAACTTTAAAATGGCTACAAGAAGTGCATCATCCACAAATGCAAATTGAGATGAATTACCAACAAGTCGTCCAAAGCTTGCGTTCAAATGAAATATAACATGATAAAATATGGCAGTTTAATTAAGCTGTGTTTGTTTCTACAAATTAAAGGGTTAATTATACTATGAGATAAGCTAATTAAATTATCTATGAATCAGCTTGAGCATTTCACTTATGTGTTAGCTAGTCATCAAATTTTTGAATATTTTCCTTTTTGAAACTTTTATTACAAATGAATCAACTCAAACATCTCACTTATTTGTTTTTGTAAAAAGTGTAAAAATATCATTGCTTAAAAAATGCAACAATATTATTGTTCATAAGGAAAATGTAAAATATATTGACATTTGTTTGTAGATGACCTTAAAAACTTATGTCATGTGTGTCCCTCATGTGATCATATACTAATCTAAGTTGAAAATGAATTTTATTCAATTATTCCTCTAAGTTCCATCACTTAATTGAAATCTCACCCTTTCCCTCTTCCATTTTTATATTAAAAACTCATCTAAGCTATTTTTATTCAAGGTGAAAGGGTCAAAATTTCACTTTTTTTGACACGACAGAAAGAATGAAATTGTTAATTACTTGTTTTTTAAATGCGGTTTTCTTGAAAATATTTGATATGAGGGTTCTAAATTGGCTTGATATCTTTTGTGTTTTTCCACTTGCATATTTAGATCATGCTCTTCAATTTGACGATCCTCTTATGCGATATAAATTTTCATATTTGTATCTGTTGAGGTTTTATGGGAGTGGCAGTATATAGAGCATTGGATAATGGGAACGGTCCAGATTCATTTGACTGCACTGACTGCATACAAATAATGAATGCATGGAATCCACATCCGAAAGCAACTTGTCTCAGATATTTAAAACTATTAGACATGCAAATGAAGTTTTGTGTGACTAGATTTGGTGTAGGAATAAACTTTGTCTCAAAATGCTGCACAACACTCAAATAGAAGCGTTTGACACATCATGTTAAATACAACATTGACACATCATGTTACTTTAAGGACAACTTTTTTTGTGTAGAAGCGTTTGTTCTTGAAGAAGAAGATAACTTTATAGCAGTGTTTACAAAGATAAATGTAGCAAACAAAAGGCCTGGGAATAGAGGAACATGCTTATTTAGCAACTTTAAAATGGCTACAAGAAGTGCATCATCCACAAATGCAAATTGAGATGAATTACCAACAAGTCGTCCAAAATTTGCGTTCAAAGGAAATATAACATGATAAAATATGGCAGTTTAATTAAGCTGTGTTTGTTTCTACAAATTAAAGGGTTAATTATACTATGAGACAAGCTAATTAAATTATCTATGAATCAGCTTGAGCATTTCACTTACGTGCTAGCTAGTCATCAAATTTTTGAATATTTTCCTTTTTGAAACTTTTATTACAAATGAATCAACTCAAACATCTCACTTATTTGTTTTTGTAAAAAGTGTAAAAATATCATTGCTTAAAAAATGCAACGATATTATTGTTCATAAGGAAAATGTAAAATATATTGACATTTGTTTGTAGATGACCTTAAAAACTTATGTCATGTGTGTCTCTCATGTGATCGTATACTAATCTAAGTTGAAAATGAATTTTATTCAATTATTCCTCTAAGTTCCATCACTTAATTGAAATCTCACCCTTTCCCTCTTCCATTTTTATATTAAAAACTCATCTAAGCTATTTTTATTCAAGGTGCAAAGGTCAAAATTTCACTTTATTTGACACGACAGAAAGAATGAAATTGTTAATCACTTGTTTTTTAAATGCGGTTTTCTTGAAAATATTTGATATGAGGGTTCTAAATTGGCTTGATATCTTTTGTGTTTTTCCACTTGCATATTTAGATCACGCTCTTCAATTTGACGATCCTCTTATGCGATATAAATTTTCATATTTGTATCTGTTGAGGTTTTTGGTGTTGGCTAAATTTTGCAAAAACAATGTTTAGTCAGATGTTGGATCAAATGTGCTAACATGTGAGAACAACATCATGTGAGCCCTATTCCGCGCCATGTTTATTCGCCATATCTCTTGAATCTTCTTTATGGAAACTTCTGATGTATTCTTGTGCGCCAAGAAGCGATTTCTCTCTGTTCACTGAAGATTATGTGTATTGTTTATTTCCTTAAAGATGTGCCAACATTTAAGGAAAGATATGATTTGATTCAAGAATGTGTTTGTACTGTATCATTACTCTGTTCCATCTGTATGTGAAGCTCGAATTTATCAAGCAAGCCCATGTTTATTCAGGCTATATAAAGTCCGAAACCTAATTAAAGATGCGTGGAAGCCGTCATATTGTGTCTTAGAGTTTTTAGGGTTTTCATTGTTATTTGTGAGCTTTTCTTGTGTCACTTTGATACAAGTTTAGGATTGTGTTTTCAGTTGTATTGCTGGTTTTCTCCTAAGCTTTTAAGCATGGAGATATTTGTTGATTGTGATTCACTCCAAGCCTTTAGGTACGAGTGATATAGTTTCTAGGAGTGTGTCCCCATTATTGGTTATTTGTTAAGTGTAAACAATGTTGTATGTACTGTTGTGAGAGGAAGTCAGCGGAAGTTCTCATATCTATGAGTTCATAGGTAGAATTAGCACGATTAATGTTTAAGTGATAAGTTGTAAATGGAGGAGTTTAACTTTGAATTAAAACTATCACAGTGGATTCATTTCTGGATTGATATCCCCAGAGTAGACGAATTGCACCGAAATAGGTTAACAAATAACCCGTGTTATTTATATTCCTGCCATCTACTATTTTATTATTTATTTATTGTATTCAGGAATTGTCAAGTGTTGACACATTTGATAGAACATTTGTCCACAGTGTGCCTGAAATTTTAATGTCTACATGTGATTTAATTGTTTAGATTTAGACTAGCTACAAACAAATATAACTTATAAGATTTTTTTTGATTTTTTTGATTGTCTCTTTTTACAATATCTTCTTTGGACATACAAAAGAATTAAAATTAAAAAGAATTTATTCTTTTTTTGACTAATTAATTTGTTTTTTTGAGAATTAAAGATTAAATATTTAGAATAAGAGAAAAAACAATATGTACAAACAATAATTACAACAAAACTTATAGAATAGTTAAAGAGTTTAATGGATATGCAAAGTCTTTGTAAATTAATTTTATACGAACAACCAATGAAAATGATGTAATCTTTCATATCACATTAAAAAGGTGGGGTAAAATGGGGCGACGTGGCGAAAATCATAGTGGTGATTGATTGAGTAACTTGAGTGTGTAATGTTTTTCTACTTTGTCAGCTTATATCATTAAAAACATAATTAATCTTAAAAAAAGCAACAAAAAATTTAACCGTAATAGAGAGAAAGGGAGATATCCTATTTCGTCGACATGATCTCTCCCCCTCTCTCTGGTATCTAGCCGCTGTGCCTGATTCTCACTCTCCGATCTCTGATCCGATCGCAGCAACATTTGTTACACTGTACTATGCTTTCGATCTGAAGAGTGAAACTCTAAGAAGAAGAAGAAGAAAATGCAGCAAAGAAAATCAACGTTGGGAAGACCTTCTGGAACCGATGGTTCTGATTATTCCTACCGTATGGTAGTTGATTCAAGTCAGTTCCATTCTTCAAAACCCTTTCCTTATTCTTAATTGAATTCGGCTCAATTCACTATTCTTCCGTTGCTTTTAACCATGCATACCTCTTTTAATTTCTGTTTTGTTAATTAATTAGGGTATCAACTTGTTGCAAAGGGAAAGAAACGTCTCTCTGTGTTGTTTATCATTGAGGTATCGTAGATTTTATTTATTTATTTATTTTTCCTTTTATAATTATTGGCATTCTATGGAGTAGTAATAGGCAAGAGATGTTATGTGTTTCTGTTCTATTTTAGACATTTTATTGGTCTAAGGCTCTGTTTGCTAGAAAACAGTTATAGTTTATAGAAAACGAACTTATAGCAAATAACTTATAAGTTAGCTTATAGCTTATAGAGGATAAACTAATTGATTGAATCTGTAGTGTTTGGTAAAATTAGTGGTTGAACCAGCTTATAAATATAAAATGACATAAAAGATATTTGTTTAATTAGTATATTTTTTCAAGTAAGATGGCAGGGATATAAACTTTGGAGGAAAAATGATAAGCTATAAGCTAGTAAAAATAAGCTAGTGAGAAAATGTGTAACCAAACAAGTCTTTTATTTTATATTGTACGAGCTTATAAGTTATAAGCTCAAAATTTGGAATATACTTGACATATTTGCAAAGACAAGATAGTACTAATTGGATTAACTCTAATTCTTGATGTTTGTTATATTCAATGAAGAATGGTTATGAATTATTATAAAATATTCAATATGGTGAAACTATTTGGTGCTTCTCCTCAAGCTACATTTAACTGTAGTTAAGAAGTTATCGTGCTAAGGGAGTTTTAGTTGCCAGCCAGGACTGTGCTGTTACATTCTTAATTCTCTAAATGCTGCAATCTATTTGTTTGTTTGATGTTCATAGCTATGCAACGCAGTAATGTTATTTTTAGCTTTTCGAATTTATTACGACAAATACTGAATATGTATACTGTATCTATTTCCATAGTTATTTTTATCTGATATAGATTTGAAATTTTAAATTGTGCCCTGTAGGCTTTGCTTCTATTAATAGGAGGAATATTTGCATTTTTACCCAGAACAAAAGAGGACACCCAAAATACAGTTGCCATTTCTTCTGTTATTGCTAGTGTTGTTTTGTTGATCATTGCGGATATAGGTTGCTAAACCTGAAGTTCTTTACTCTTCTATATTATTTTATTGCGGATATTGTTGATCATTGCGGTACTAATTGGATTTACTCTGCCAATTTTTTGAAAAAGGTTGAAGACGAAGTCGGTCGGGTTTGTTGAGATTATATGCGGTTCTATCTTCCATAGCAATACTTCTCTTCACTGTTTCTCTTGCTAACCAGTATTCCCTGCTGAAGGTAAATATGTTAACATTTCACCGAAGTTTTATATGAAATATTTTATAAACTTTCATGCGAAACATGACTAAGAAAGCATCTGAAATGAATTTTTAGTGTGATATTTGAATTCTTCATTAGTTTTGGTCAATATTTTAATTTTCAGAATTTGTATATATAGTATGAATTATTTAATATGCATAGAAAAATTAGCGAATTTCCCGCTATGCACTATCCCACTTTAGTGGTTTTGAGGTCAGCAGCTATGCATCGCTATCTGAGACCGACTACTTTATATCTTCACCGTAGTTCAGCTGCAACATAGTATGCATTTGTTACATAAGTTTTATATTGTCCCAAGAAATGCCCTTATGATTTCATGGAAACTCTTCTGTAGGTTATCCATTATTTTAGTAATTGGGGAACAAGCAATGTTCATTTTCCTAGTCTTCAAACTGGTAAAGATTTCTTTTCAAAGTCTTTGTTCATGTATAAATTTGTGTCATTATTGGACCATTTGTGTAATAATTCAACTTTACACCTTACAGGTTTGCTTGTTTATATACTCGCTCTATCCTTGTTCAAGATTAGTACCATCAAAGCAGTCGTTTTCCTTCTTTTTAACATGACACCTCCCAAGAAAGCCTCTTAGCCTCATGGTTTTATTTCCCCATTGATTTGTATCAATGTATATTCTTTGAGTGATTGAGGGAATCTGACTTAAGGTCATGTCGAATTTTCCTTGCAAATTGTTTTAAAGACATTTGCTGTTTTTATGATTTTGTTTTATATTGTATTGAGTTATCATCCAAGTTTAGAGAGGTCCTATTGAATTGTTACAACATAAACTCAAACTAGTGTGGAAGACTTCTAGTGAACTAGTGATGGTATTTATATAGATTAAACCTATGATTTTTCACTTATAGGGGTTTCGTGAATTATTTTAATCTATATGTTGTAATCTAAACACAATTTTATCACATGACACATCATCTATTTGTCACTCTTAGTCATAACAATTAGGGGTGCCAAAATGCTTTGGATGCTTCGTGTCGATTACGATTAACTTGTCATTTTTGGCGGAGAGGGTTGAAATTTTGAAGTATGAGATTTCTAGTGATAAAATCAAGTGAAGTGTGGTGAAATAGTGTTTTTATTCTATTCTATACCACAAATTCAAAGATATATATAGAGTCTCGAAATTTGTCGGGAAAGAAAAGAAAGAAAAATGAAAAGGAGCAATGGATGTAGGTTTAGTTACCAAATATTTTCATCAACACTTTTAAAAGTGATTGTAAGGTTAATAGTTGTGAGGAGAGAAAAATTGAAAATGAGAGGGAAGAGAAATAAACATACACTAAACTGGATTATAGTATATGAAAAGTCAAATGTATTTTGGTGTCTTTTGTAACAAATTGGTTATTTTCGTTTTTTAAGTATCAAATTGATTCTTTTTAGTTTTTCTAAGTATCAAATTTGTCATTTAACTTTGTAACAAATTACACCGTTTTAAAAATGTTTATGCGGTTGTTATCCTTAAACAACTGTTATTGCTGCCTACTAACAACATTTGATAATCTGAATTGCAACTGTTAAGTACAGTTATCGTACCATCATAATACCCCTTATCAAGCTCAATAAATGATCCACATTTTAGGAAACTATCTATGTTCACAACTTTTAAAACACATATAGATTCTCCTAGAAAACGACCACGTAAGAATTTTTGGCAGCCACTAAAACATAAATTTGAAACTTAAAAAACTAAAAGATCAATATATTAAAAACGTTAAATTTAAAAGAACCTTTAAATACATTTGACCTATATAAAATGTAGACATACCGTTGAAGTAGAAGCCATAGACATGACTACACCTCTTTATCTTATTTTGTTTTTGTTTAACATATTAACCCGTATTAATTGACTTATTTTTGAGCTTATACAAAATAATTCATTTAAATAAATATGTTTTATATATTATTCATATTTTATAAAAAAACAGCTTATAAAGATATAATTTTTGCTAGTGAGAACTTATAAATTAACATTTGTGTAAAAAAAAACTTATAAATTAACATAAAAATTTATTTATTTATATTAATTATTTTTCATAAAGCTTAAAAATAAAGGTAAAAATGGAAATTTGAGGGGTCTGGGATACAGGCCCAATACCTTTCTTACCAGATTTTTTAGAGCCCAATACCAATTTCTTCTTCTCTGCGAGCCCGCCGTATCTTATCTTTCTGCCTTTGACCGATCTCTCTCTCTCTCTCTCTCTCTCTCTGAATCGTATCTCGCCGCCGTGCCTCACTCTCTGATGATCTGATCGGAGTAACATTTCAGAACAGGTCAGTACCAATTTTTCCTGCCAACCCTATTTTTCATATTCTCACACACCATCTCATCTCATCTCATCTCTTGAATTTAATTTTCTGTTAATTTAACTTTTCAATGGTGCTTATTATTATTATTATTATTATTATTATTATTATTATTATTATTATTATTATTATTATTATTATTATTATTATTATTGTTAATGTTGCTGTTTTTGTTCAACTAGTTAGTTATTAATCATGATTGGAAATGGCGGCACCTTATCCCAAGGTTCTATCTTATGTTACGCTTGTCAAATGCCTGCTAAGGTTGCTGTCTCAAGTATCCGAAGTTTTTGGGGACAAAGTTTAGAAAATAAACCAAGAGGTATATTTTTTCATTCAATTATTTCTTATCTCATTCACTTTTTCATCAATTAAGCATGTAATTATGTAGCATCCACTCGACACTTCAGATTGAAGGCGTGTCTGAGTACCATGACATGGCACATTTAGTTAATTCAATTCAATTACTTCGATTTTCTCAAATTATTGTCTGTGTTAGATGTGTGAGTGTCGTGTAGGTTCGTATTTGATTAATATCTCTATGATAGTATGAATTATTTAGCCAATCGGACTAGATTGACCATGTGAGTAAATCTCAAGTATCACTCATTCTCTTACTAGTGCATCACATGAGAAATGAATATTTGAGAATACTAGTAGTTTTAAACTAGCATCTGGGTGACTATGATTGTTTACTTGTTAGTCAAGTTGCACTTAAATGGGAATGAATTTAAGGTTAATTTGAGATATTAAACATGACACTGCTAATAATTCGAGGAAATAAGATTGAATGAAACTACATGTGTTTTTGTCCAACACTTCATTGAAGCGTTGATGTTGCATAGATCGGTACAGACTTCGAGATTCCTAATATATGATTTGTCAAAGTGACAGTGATCGGTACATAGATCGAATGTAACTACATGATGTTACATAGATCGGTACCGTACATCGAGAAAATAAGATTGAATGTAACTACATGATGTTACAGAGATCGGTACCGTACAGTCAATGATCTCAGTCTTGATGTAGATCAGACATCGAGATTCCTAATATATGATTTGTCAAAGTCACAATGTGATACATCTGATCTCCATTCAATGACTTTGATTGGGAGACTGTAGTGACTACAGGAAATTGTTGACTGCTGTGCTTAAATCTGTTGCATCTCGGCAATAGCCGTTGTTGGAAATTTTGTTTTCATTTTCTTAAATTGTTTATCAATTATTCTGTGATAGGAATGGCATTCACAGACATGTCTGCTGCGTCGAGCCTTCTGTTAAGTGGGGGTCAAAATCTTCTGTTTCGTACTATCCCTGTGTTACCTAGTCTGCGCAAATCTTGTAAGTCCCCTCGAGCAATGAAGGATGGCTCTGCTAACTATCGATACCCTCCGATGACCAAAAAACCAAGATGGTGGTGGAGAACATTATCATGCATCCCTTACCTCTTGCCTTTCCATCAAGTATGGATGTATGCTCAGACAGCATACAATCTTCACCCGTTTCTCGAGAAGTTCGAATTCTATACGTACCCTTTTCTTATGTCAATTGGGACCCTACCTAGATGGTCTCTCATAGCATACTTCGTGATTGCATATCTTACAATTGTGAGGAGAAAAGAATGGCCTCATTTCTTCAGATATCATGTTGCATTAGGAATGTTAATCGAGATAGCCTTGCAGGTTACAGGCATCGTGAGCCGTTGGATGCCGAAATCATTCTATTGGGGTAAACTTGGAATGCATTTCTGGACTACTGCATTTTTCATTTTTCTCTTTACTACCATAGAGTGTATTAGATGCGCCCTTGTTGGTATGTATGCCGATATCCCTTTTGTCTGTGATGCAGCATATATCCAAATACCATATGAATAAGGTGGAATATGTAAGGAAGAAAACACCTTTACATTTATGTAATCTTGTTTTTATTGTACCTTTTGTTAAGCAGAACCAAAGAATGACTACTCAGTCTGTCGTTGTTTATATCAAAATAGTATCTGTTTGATCCCTTGAGTACATTGATGTAGTTATATGTGGATCAAATTTATCTGTATTCTCACAATCTCACAATTTAATCACTCCCTTTCTACATGTGTATATGTGGCATTTGTCGATACCTTTTAACATTTTTTAATTTGAGATGACAATTTGAAACATGTCCATGAATTTGTTTAAACCACACTAGTACTGTGAAATTTGGGATTGATTTGATACCATCAGTTAATGGTTTATAAAATAATTTGGCATTAGGTTATGAAGTCCGGATACTCTACTCGAAATTGATATGCATGGAACATGTCTAGATGCATATTGAAGGAGTATCCTCCATTTTTTATTATTGCGAAAGTTTGAAATACGACTGCAATGTGTGTGAAACAACTCCAGAAACATGCTTTAAACTTTTTGTTTAACCACTTATTTTCTTCATGTTTTGAGAGACATTGGAGTAGACACTCCTTTTTCTTTCATTGAAGGGAAAAGCATGCTTAATGGATCTGAGATGGATTGGCAATTTTTCTCTCTTCATGCATGTAAGAAATGTACAAAATGTTTTGAGAGACATTGGAGTAGACACTCTTTTTTCTCAAAGGAATATCATTGCCAATCCATCCAAGTTCCATTAAGCATGTTTTTAAAATCGAACTTAACATCAAATCAAAGAAACTTTGAAATTATGATATGTATTATTTTTTTGGGTTCATTCAATTGCTTTAAACCATTCAAACTAAAGCATATCCAATAGTCATTTTGTAAGGGACTTACTTTGAGTTTCATGTCCTACCTGACCTATTTGTTTAGTTTTCTTTGATTTTTCTTGCTTGATCTTATTGCACAACATGTGAATAATATTTTATCAACATGAGTTGGTCTGACTCATGACTCTTGAATGAGCAAGCTTCTTCAACATTTTTCACCATGTGGTTTACAGTTTACCATTGCATGATCCATTTGGCTACCTGCAGAGGTGTGGGAAATTTTATTGTTTGCCTTAGTAGTGTGAAAATGTTACAATTCAACTTAGTTAATGTGAATGCCATCTACTATATTTTATGCAGCTGTTTAGCTTTTGTTGTCATAGAAACTATTCTAGCAAATTTTGAGCACAAAGTTCACACAAAAGTAGATGTGTTTTTAGTCAGGTTTCCATTTCAATATATATATTAATGTAACATTTTATTATTTCAAAATAGATAATCTAATCTTCCTTTAGACCTCAACTTATTTTTTTATATATAAGAATTTAGACCTAAACCTTGATTGGTGTGTAAGAAAGGCCAATAGGGCATAAAAGGTTCAGAATAATGCATGCTTTGAAGCCTAATCAATACTCAGGACCACACAATATTTACATGAATTATAAATCCTCAATCCTGTCACATAGCAAGGGACAACGAATGCACGACTAGAACTTACTCCTAGTATTACCTAGGAAAGTGGTTATTGTAATTAAGTGCTTCTCAGGTTTCATTCTTTATTTTAAGCCATTAATGAGTTAACATGAAGTGACACAGGAATCTTTCAGAAAATTGGAAAGTGGGGAGTTTATTCTTGGCATATTCCATCCCAGATGTTTATAAACTACAAGTACTCCTTTTTTTGGTACAAACTACCAGTATTCTCATTGTTTGTACTTTCCTCTCATAATGTATTGGGTATATAGCAGTTCTTCACAATTTTCTGTTGTATATAGTTTTCTAACAGCTTAATTCAATGACAAAAAAATAAAACTCAAATTAGTTCTAACATTTTTATACCGAAGACAAACTAATCATTGGTTTGTTATAATAAAGAGATTAATTTATGTTTAGTATAAAAATGTCAGAGATATTAATTTGAGTTTTCTTTTTATGAGGAACTAAATTAGATTGTCAAAATATTGTGAGAGATCAAAATGGATTTTCACACAAATTAAAAAGGAAGTATTGGGCAATTTTATTTTTTTTGGTAAAATAGGTATGAACCCGTAAAAGTATAGTTTTTTTTTATATATAATGTACTAGCGTGACGACGGCTAATCTGGTGTCAGTCTGTCTGCTTTTCTATTACTCTTAATCGGCCAAATTTTTAGTGCACAAATGATAAAAGTCTTTCACTATGCACAACTTTGTTTTCACTATTAGATCAAATGATATGTGGAGTGACATTTTCTTAAGTAGTGCTTCGAAGGCACTATAGTTAGCATGACTCAAGTTAAAAATATACGCGTCAAGTTTCCTTTTTCTTTTTGTCAATCTTCATAAATTTCCTTTAACTGTGCACTATTTGAAATCTTGTTGGATTAATAAATATGGACATTAATAGAACTAATAGCTAGTAATATGCTATTTGAAGTCTTCATAAGATTCAAAACCTCTTTGAAGTCATCAATAGCAAATAATTTTTTGTATTAGTAGAACTAAAACAAAAACTTTAATTGTCTCATTCTGTGTTTGGAAAAAAATTGTCTCACTCTTGAACATATTTTTTTCTCTATAAGTTTCCTCCAATAAAGATAATCATATTCTAAACATGTTAGAACTAAATATAAATATTTCTCACAATTACAATTTAAATTTAAATTTGCCATACTGTGAGAGTTTAGCTCATTCTACTTCTAATTGGTGAGCAAATATGCTATAGTCCACAAGAAAGGGACTTGAAGGAAATAATGTTGGATCATTTATTTGGTAAGGAAGAACCAAATTCCTTTCATCTGAATAAAATCTAAGGTCTATGTGTAAGAATTAAGACCTCAACAATAAACTACAAAAACAAAGGCTATCTTAAATTAAGCTATCATTGGTGGCAAGCTATGTGTTCCCATCAAACCTTTTTTCTCCATCATAGTAAGAGGAGAACCTTTCAAAATGGGTCTAATATGAGAGGCAATATTGCATATGACCCACCATTTTGTTCTTTTTGAATTGCCAACTTATCTAATCCATCAATTGTGGATACCTTATTATAAAATCTTGCACAACAAAATCTTTGCTTATTTTATGCAATCAAACACCTCTAGCTCGCCGCGTAATGTCTCTTTCCCTTTTGATTTTACATGGACCATTTGATAATTTTTAACATTAGTCTACGATGAATCACTTATTTAGGTGGTTCATGTTAGCATCTGCCTTAATTTTATATATATATATTTTTAAAATGTGTATTAATCATAGAATATAAAACAATAAAAAATAAACATATGTGGTTAGGGGTGGACAACGGGCCGGGTCGGACGGGTTCGAGTCCCAAATGTCCACCCGGCCCAAGATGTTGTGTTCATATATTAACACACTTCTTTACATAATATTGAAGATTTTGTCTAATATAAACAAGTGAAATAAGTTTTTTACGGTGCATAAATTTGTTTTCACCATTAAATCAATAAGTTGCACAATTGAATTAATATGTTACATCACATCTTATTTGATCTAATAATAATTTATTAAATTCAATGATAAAAACATATTTTAATATAATGAAAGACTTATCTTACTTGTCTATTATACTACTATAGTAGAGATAATCAACAATGAGTAAATAGAAGAAAAAGAATATAGTTATCATTCTATTTTCTAGCTAGTGTTCCACTGAAGTCAACGTATATATCTATCTATCTTGCCTAACAGATGTATACTAGTGGTTCTTGACATAATAATGTGAGGTTGGGATTTTGAGCTTGGAGAACCCTTTTGACTCTATTATCCTTTGCACTAAGGAACTAATTAAGACAGGTACTACTCAACATTCTTCTGTATGTTTGATATGGAGTAAATTTTCAAATTGGTGCATCATATCGTATGAAATTTTTAATTAGATTCCTGACTTTATAAATATTTTAAAAAAGAATCTTTGATCTTGTTAAATTTTATTTATATTGATGTTGAAAGCAGCTAAAAATTAAATTGATAGTAAGTGGATAATATAGAGATCAAATCGATAGTAAATTTAAAAATATATATACTTAATTGATAATAAGAGACCAAGGACCTGTTTGGCCTAGCTTATTTTTGAGCTTATGCAAACAACTTATGCAATTTTTATGTATTATTATAAGTATTTTAAGGTAGTTTATGATAAAATAGCTTATAAAAATTCAATTTTCACTAGTTTGAACTATAAAATAGCATAAAACCTAATTTATATTGCATAAGCCATTTGCATAAGCTCAAAAATAAGCTAGGCCAAAGGGGCCCTAAATACAAGGACTTATTTAGTTAACTGATTAATGTATAAGGATTAATTTATCGGAATAATAAAGTCAAAGACTTTTTTAAAATATTAATAAAGTTATAAATCTATTTGAAGGTCTTTTACAAAGTTATGAACCAATTTATAACTTAAAGTGACTTATATACTCTTATGTAAAATAATCTTTGTTGTCCCTACAATTTATTTTCCCGTCACCATAATATAATCTAAACAGCTGATACACATCACTGTACAGTAGTAGTGGGGATCATATGGTACCAATCTTATGACTAATTATCGTGATCATGAGACACTTAAAATTGCAACCAAAATGCGTGGGATTCACTATAATAATTTTTGTTGTTGACTTTAATAGTTGCAATCCAAGTGTAAAGTTCTTAATGGTTAACCTTCGAAGTGGGAATATCAATACTATTGGTTCCCACATTAATGAATACAGAAATGTTATTGGAAATTTCTGGAATGAATATCACTACCATATTGCTTCTCAATATTATTATACATATTCTATCCAAACTTGTATCCTAAGAATATTTTTTTTATAAACATATAGATGCAAAGTTTCTATTGCTGTTAATGATAACTAATCTCTATTGAGGAACCTGTAGGGCCTACAAAATGAATTCTCTCATTTCGACTATATTCTCTCTATACATATAGTCTATAATTGAACTCATGCCCACCTATTCAAGAGATTCAAGACTTTTATTACTTGAAGTAATTTATCTTAGTAATTTTAAATATAACACAATTATTTGGATTTTATTTCATAACTTTGGAGTTGTGCATATAGTTATTACTATCGGATTTTTTTTTTGGTACAAGGAGGTAAAGGAAACGAATAAACAAACAACAAAAAACTATATAGAAAATAAAGTTCCACTAGCATCCGTTAGTAGGAGGAGACTCATTCTATTAGGTGGAATAGCTATAGGAGAATAAGCTTCTGGGTTGCGTGCTCCAAACTTGGTTAAATAGTCTGTACAGACATTGCCCTCTCGAAAGGTATGAACAATTTTAACTCTCCGGTCTTTAGCTAGGAGATCCTTGATATTATGAATAATAGCTGCATAGTCGTACCAAGTATTGATATGATCAGATAACAACTAGATAACGATCTTAGAATTATTACTATCGAATTTGCATCTAAGTATGTTGTCATTTTTTTTTTGGGTTTAATAAGTTGATATTACTATATTTGTAGAGATTGATTATTTTTTGGTGGGTTATATACGTAGAGATTGAGAATAAGATATCTTTGCTAACGGTAGGCGTAAATTTGTTTGACCCCAATGTAGTCAAAAGATGGGGGCTGGCAAGAGTTTTACTCTGACACTTGCCATGCACTTGCTGCCATTTGCATTTAGACCCCAACTTTTAAGATTTGGAAAATTTGACATCCTAAAAGTGAGTATTTCATGTGATAAAATAAATTTGAAACAACTGAAGTGATAAAATTTCTTTGTTGGTTTTAAAATGAATAAAGTTTATGATTTTTTACATAAATTAAGAAAATATGTGTTTTACTTCACTTGTCCTTTTTGAGAGGAGAATATGGATGAAAATGACTATGAATTTATGTTTTTGACCGGTATCATCCTAAAACCGGTGTTCTTATTTTTTGTTTACTTTTGAATATAAGTTATCATCTATTTTGAATGAACCTACTCGCTAGTTTTAGTCCCGAGTCTACTTCCGATCGTAATCCCGAGTCTGCTCATAGTCTTAGTCTTGAGATTTTTTCTATTCCTAAGTCTACTTTTAGTGCTATTTTGGTTCCTCCACTGTTTTCAGTTTTGGAGGAATCAACGTCTCTGACACCAACTCTAGTGTATAATTAAGAGAAAAAGCTAATTCCACCTACAACTTCAATTGCCCCAGCCTTCACAGGTAAGTACCGAAAATGATTCCACTATTAGTGGCAATTATATTTTTTAGGTTTAAAGGACCTTTTGGTCCCTGTATGTTCCAATTTTTTTTGTTTTAGTCCCTGTATCTTTTTTTCTTGCAAATTAGTCTCTGCATGTGCAAAATTTTTGGTTTTCGTCCTTGCCGTCAGATTCCGTTTAAAAAAAGCTTATGTGGCAGACGGAATCACACGTGACACTATGAGTAGGCAAGTGAAGCTGGTACAGTCACAAAGGAAGGACCAAAACCAAAAAATTTGGAACATACAGGGACAAAAATCAATTGTTTCATTGAAGTTCTTGATTTTTTCCGGAAAAAATTTTCCGATCTTTTTCGGGAAAAATTTTCGATGTTTTTTCGGAAAAAGTTTCGATTTCAGATAAATACAATTTCGGAGTTTTTCCGAAACAAGGTTTTCGATCTTTTTTCGCGAAAAAAGTTCTGATATTTTATTCGGAAAAAAAGTTCATGATTTTATAACACCCCACGTTAAATATCTAAAATATAACATAAAATTATTATAAAGGTACTGAGTTCATTATTATTACAAAACGGGAGTTCAAATTGCACACACAGGTGCTGGAATACATCGATTAGAACTTAGAAGGATACATCATTAAACAGGATACAACAAGGTAGTGAAAAATATCAAGGTACAACAAAAAGAAACAAGATATGACAAACATCAATAAGAAACATCGTGGAAAAGGGGAGAACAATTCCAATGCAGCCGGAACTACTCCATGGCCTGCTTTTTCCCGAAAAAAGATCGGAAACTTTTTTCCGAATAAAATATCAGAACTTTTTTCGCGAAAAAGATCGAAAACTTTTTTTCGGAAAAAACTTAGAAATTGTATTTATCTGAAATCGAAATTTTTTTCCCGAAAAAGATCGGAAAGTTTTTTCCATAAAAAATCAGGAACTTTCGCGAAAAAAGATCACAAACTTTTTTTACGAAAAAAATTCGGAATTTTTTCCGCAAAAAAATTGGGAACTTTTTTTCGAAAAAAATTGAAAATTTTTCCCGAAAAAAAGAAAAAAGATCGGAAACTTTTTTTTCCGGTAAAAATCATGAAATTTTTTCCGAATAAATATCGGAACTTTTTTCGCGAAAAAAAATAGAAAACCTTGTTTCGGAAAAAACTCCAAAATTATATTTATCTGAAATCGAAATTTTTTCCCGAAAAAATCAGGAACTTCATTGAAACAATTGATTTTCGTCCCTGTATGTTCCAAATTTTTTGGTTTTGGTCCTTCCTTTGTGACTGTACCAGCTTCACTTGCCTACTCATAGTGCCACGTGTGATTCCGTCTGCCACATAAGCTTTTTTTAAACGGAATCTGACGGCAAGGACGAAAACCAAAAAATTTTGCATATGCAGGGACTAATTTGCAAGAAAAAAAGATACAAGGACTAAAACCAAAAAATTTGGAACATACAGGGACCAAAAGGTCCTTTAAGCCTATTTTTTATGCTTAATAGTGATCCCGATGTTTTACTCATTGCTTTGAAATTAGCTAAAAGATTTTGTCCCTCTATATAGAGGCATCATATTTCACAAAATAGATTTGACGGTTCTAATTTATATAATTAATTTGATATAAAATTTAATCTCTATCAATCATTTCTAATCGGATGGTTAGAAACAATTATTACGTTGACGCAATAATTGTATCAAATTCATTTCCAATTGGATGCAGATGGATCTATACCGTAAAATACAAATTAAATGACACCCTTGATCGAAACAAGGCAATACTAGTAGCAAAATGTTAAACTCAGCACATATGGTATTGAAATGAGGAGACATTTGCACCAATGACTAAAATAAATATTGTTCAAATTTCAATAATTACTCTCTTGTAGTCCTAAAACATTGACTCTTTTAATTGACAACGCTCCTTCAGATATCCCAACACCGTCCTTGTTGTGTTTTTGCTTGCAGACTCCACAAGCCTTTTGGCTTTGCTTCTTTTGTTTTATTTTCACTTTTCTTTCATATGTATCAACAACAACAAAATATATGAATAAATTGTAGCCGTCTAAAATTGATTATTATTAAATAGCATCCGTAGAATTTGGAGAATTTGTTCTTGGTGGTGAACAAATTCACTGAATTGGATCCTTCTTCAAATTTGCTGCTAGCTAGTACTATTAGAAGGGATCTCCACATATATATACTACCACAATATTATGTACATGCGCCACTTCTCATGCATTTACCTTATTAGGGACTAGGGAGCCAAAAGGAAAAGACTTTTAAGGTTGATTCTTCATAGCATGGAAGAGTTTGTGTGATTAATTAGTAGTTTTCTTTACTTGATAGTCAGATTAATTATACCAACGTTTTTAAAACTAATCAATCATTGAATTCGTTAAGCACTAGTTTCAAGATTCACTGATTTAGCATTAATTTATTCTTGAATATCCTTGAATTGATGAAAAATGGCTTCATTCATTGATGAACAAATGAAGATATTATTATATTATGATAAAATAAGAGTTAATTGCATTTAAGTGGTAATGTGAATATTGTCAATATTTATACAGTCATTCACCTCACCATTTATATACATGTATGTATAATTATTTTTGAGTGGTTTAGTTGTATGATTCCTCATTATTCTCAAAAAGCAAGTTATATTTTTCATCTTTTTGTTTTTTTACAAAATTTTTCATCTTAAATTCTAATCCCCCAAGATATATTATTTTGAACCTTCATATAATGTTTATTTTAAAAAACAAAATATTCATGTAATATTTGTGAAATCATCAAATCAAAATTTGTAATTAACTTATAGAGTTTGGACAACTATTTCTTTACATTTTAAAAATCTCTTTCACTTTACTTAGCCTATCACTCACACTAATCAACAAACTAATTAGTAACTATACCATACTTTTATGATAGTACTGCTAATGGCACTTATGTCTTTCTTATTGTAATTAAATTGATTATTTTCACCATAATTAAATTTAAAGAATCTCTTTTAAACCATAGCAGTGCTTTTATTTAAAATGATGCTAACTTTAACACATCTTAATGACATATCAATTGATTTTATAATTTTATAAAAATTTACATAAGTGATTTATGTAAATGGATGGATCCAGAAAATTATTAGATCGGCAGGCAAGAATTTCCCATTTATAATAAACTAGAAATTGTATAAAAATAGGTTGATACCCCCTGTAATGTGGGCGAGTTTTGTTTTTCCCCCCTGTAATTTTTTTTCTTTTGACTCGTCCCTTGCAATGTTGAATTTTTTGGACTCGCCCCTTGGGTGCACTTTTTAAATCGGTTATTTTGTTCAAACCAATTTAAAAAGTTATGTTTTTTAAATCGGTTAATTTGTTCAACCGATTTAAAAAGTGCAAATTCCTTGCAGCCAAGGGGGGAAACCAAAAAAATTTACTTTACAAGGGACGAATCAAAAGAAAAAAAATTATAGGGGGGAAAAACAAAACTCGTCCACATTACAAGGGGGTATCAACCTATTTACCCTAGAAATTATAATAGAGTCATGTTAGTTTTTGACAGAAAATAGAACAACAAACTTATCAAATTAACTTTATCAATTATTAGATAATCTTAAATAATAATTTAGAGAATCTTAAATTTTAAGGTAGTCATAAGTAAATTTGCATGTGATATTCATAAACTAATTTTTACTTTACATTAAAATTAATGTGGTAATCTATATATCACTTAAGACATTTGTAACGATCTGTAATGTTTGATAAAATTAACAGTTGAACTAGCTGATAAATGTGAATTGACAAGAAAATATATGTTTAGTTAATACAATACTTTTTATTCCGTCCCTTTTTATAAGACTTAGTTTGAGCAAACACGAGTATTAAGAAAATGAGTTTCAGTATTAAATTGATTGACAAATTATATTGATTTTACATGTTTACCCTTATCATTAATTGTAGTGTTTTGTATCAAACAAAAGAGAATTTAATGCTATTAAAAAAACTATGCAAAGTAAATAAGGGTAAGTTTAAAAAAATAATAATTAATGTCATTGATAATTGTAAAAGGGTCTTTTAAAAAGAGACAAATTTTTTGTCAAACTATCTCTTATAAAAAGGGACGAAGGGAGTAATTGTCACTAGAAACTTATTCGCAATAAGCTAACTTATCACTATTTTTTATAGATTGCAAATTCAATCAATTAATTTATTTATAAAATATAAACTAGCTTATAAGTTATTTACCGTAAGTTCATTTATAGAATATGAATTTTTTATTTATCTAAAAAGATAAATAGAGCCTAAAAAGAGTGATGTGACCGAACAGCCCCTTCAAGATTCCAATAATTACAACTTTAGAACAATAAACCTCCACGGGACAATGACAAACACTTGCCACTCTTTTCATTGCTTGATTCCATTTCAATGGTTAGCTATACTTCCTCCATTCAATACCTTAGTCTCTCTCTATAAATTCATACCACATTCTCTCTTCTCTCTTCAGACACAAAATTAAAGTCATAGTTTATAGTGTGGCTTGTGCTGTGCACACAACATAGCATTTAGCAAAAAATATGGGTGTGAATTCCAATAGAGTTGATAACTTTGAAACCATTAAAATTCAATCAGAGATACCAATGTTTCAATCACCATTGGAAATTCATAAGGTTAGGTTGCCACCACAAAGAACCACTCTTCAAAAACTTAGACATAGACTCTCTGAAATCTTTTTTCCTGATGATCCTTTTCATGGATTCAAAAACCAAACTTGGGTTATGAAGTTACTTCTTGCTCTTCAATATTTGTTTCCCATTTTTCAATGGGGTCCTGAGTATAGTTTTCGTCTTTTTCGCTCCGATATCGTCTCTGGTCTCACCATTGCTAGCCTCGCCATTCCTCAGGTATGTCAGATATCAAGGTTTTAAATTGCAGTCGCAGTAACCACTACTAAAAATTTACAAATAAATATTACTGACGTGACCAAAATTATAATTTCACGAATTTAAACATTGCATCATTAATACTACTGGACATGGTCATAGTTTTCATGTCTTGTGCAATTGTCTCACGGTCCGGCCCTTAAGTGCGGCCGTAACATGATTACGATTTATCACAAAAAATTACGGACAAATATTGTTCGTGCAAGTCTTGTGTGGTTTTTTATAATAAAATTGGGAAAATGAGAACATTTTTTATTAAAAGAAATGCTACTAATGACCATTTTATAATTATATTTCGGGGAATTTGAATTTTATCCCTTGCGATTACAAAGTCAAATTCTTAATTGCGAGAAAGTAATTTGAGACATTACATAATAGTTTTAGTCATAACCATAGTTTAATCTTGCATGCATGAGTTTGGTTTTGCTAATGTATATCATTATAAGTGAAAACTAAATTCTTTTAAGGATATAAGTTAACATTTAATCTAATGAAATTTCCCCAAGAAAATATTTGATTTTTTTTCTTTCTCTTTTTGTATTTTCTTGCAGGGAATAAGTTATGCCAAGCTTGCAAACTTGCCACCTATTATTGGATTGTGTTAGTATTCATTCTGTTTTTTGTTCTGCTTTAACTTGTGGATGTTTATATTGGTTGATTTTTAACGAAACCCATATATATATCATGCAGATTCAAGTTTTGTGCCTGCTTTGATATATTCAGTACTTGGAAGTTCTAAACATCTTGGTGTTGGTCCTGTTTCAATTGCATCATTAGTTATGGGATCAATGTTAAGTGAAAGTGTTTCTTATAGTCAAGATCCAATTCTATATCTTAAATTGGCTTTCACTGCCACTTTTTTTGCTGGATTATTCCAATCCTCTCTTGGTGTATTAAGGTACTAATCAATCATGCACCCAATTGATATATTTTTTTAAAAAAAAGAGAAATTATTATAGAAAATCAATTTAATTAAATTTTTAAATAATATATTATTAAATATTTGAAGCTTTTAGATATACAAATAAATAGCATAATAATTTTGTATATTCAATAAATTAATATAGAGAAATTAAGTTCCTGGTAAAAATATATTTTGAAAATCTTATAAAAATAAACTAAAAATTATTTCATAATATTTTAATATAACTATAATGAGATAATTTCAAATTATTTTTAATAAATTTTACTAAATGTTAACATGAAAAGGGAAGAGGAAAAAAAGAAAAAGAAACTTGCAATAAAATTTTCCACCAAATGGGCATATTTAAAATTAAAAAAAAAAAAAAACAAATGAAACTTTGGAATGTAAGGAAATTTTAATTGGTAAAATAATATTTTATGATTAAAAAAATAACCTTTAAAGTTGTATACAGGTTAGGCTTTGTGATTGATTTTCTATCAAAGGCAACATTGGTAGGTTTCATGGCTGGTGCAGCAATAATTGTGTCACTACAACAACTCAAAGGGTTGCTAGGAATAGTTCATTTCACCAACAAGATGCAAATTCTACCTGTTTTGGTCTCTGTTTTCAAGCAAAGAGACGAGGTATATTTTGATTTTGATGTTTTTTTTTTAATATAAAATAGATACATTAAATAATTAAGTTGAGAATAATTTTTAAAAGGGACGGCCACTATATTTTCTTATATAGTTTATAAATTTTTTTGCATGTTTTTAATTAAAATATTAATACTAATAGTAGCTTGAAGAGAGTAAAGCTGCATTTGAAAAAAATAAAATAGATTAATCCCAACCACAAAACTCTTCAAATCATTCTTATAGCACTAATTCTGTTTTAAGAAATAATTAAGAATTAACATTATGATTAAGATTACTTACTAGAATCCAGCTACTTTAATAGATGTTTTTTACTTTGACTTTGTATATCAATATCAAGGGATCATATTCTAATTTTTTTTGACAAACATATTCCAATTATTTATCAACTAAAAAAATATTCTTGTTTTTGTTTCTATCATGAATGGACATATTGAATATCTAGCCATTAAGAAAAAAATATTAAATAGCTAGCCAATAAAGAGTCACTTTTAAATAAAAATTGATATTTGTCATATTGATAAAAATGTAAGTGTAACATAATTACTATATGTCCATTAAAAAATTTAGTGACAATATTCCAACTATTTTTCAAATTTTTTTCTTTCTTATTTTTGCCATGAATGGACATTTTGAATAGTTAGTCAACTAAGAATCATTTTTTTGCTTAAATAAAGACTAAGAATCACTTTTTAATGAAAACACATACTTGTCCTATTGATAAAAATGTAAGTGGTATGCAAATTACATATATGTCCATTAAATGATTTTAAGGATCATATTCCAACATTTTTCCAAAAAAAAAAAAGATTTTTTTCTTTTCCTGATTCTATCATGAGTGGACATATTGAATAGTTAGCCAATTAATGATCACTTTTAAATAAAAAATACATATTTGTCCCATTAATGCAAATGTAATTTTGTTCTAGAAGTCCTAGCTCAACTGGCAAATGCCAAAATTGCTAGGCCGGACGTCATGACCCGGGTTCGAACCCGAGACCTCACAGTTGTGTGTGAGTTTAATTTCAGTGGATTACCACTTCATCTAAGACCAAAAAAAAAAAATGCAAATGTAATTTTTTTATTTTTTTTGCAGTGGTCATGGCAAACTATTTTACTAGGATTCAGTTTCCTAGTCTTTCTGCTGATAACAAGACACATTGTAAGTTTCCTCAATTTACAATTTACAATTTACATACACAAATGTACTATAGTATGTATTAGTGTTTTTGCTTTGACAAGTGACATTTCTTATATATATGTTTGTAAATTGTGACAGAGCTTGAAGAAGCCAAAATTATTCTGGATTTCAGCAGCTGCACCATTGACTTCAGTTATTCTATCAACCATTTTAGTCTTTTCTATGAGAAATAAGATACATGAAATAGCAATTGTAAGAAAAATCACTCTACCTTTCTTATTTTTAGTGCATGTTTCGAATAATACTTAGTATTGACGAAATCAGGATGACACTGATTTTGTTCAAATTTCAAAGCGTAACTTTTACCAAAATCATATTGGCACGCTATGATTCTGCCAAACTCCGAGCTAATCCAAACATAAATTTTCAAATATAAATTTTCTTCTTAGTAATGACTCTCTTTTTGCTGTGTTTTGTTTGGAAGATTGGTGAATTGCCAAAAGGACTTAATCCACCATCATCAAACATGTTATACTTCAATGGTCCTTATTTGGCTCTTGCTATCAAAACAGGACTTGTCACTGGCATCTTGTCACTCACTGTAAGCTTTCTTAAACTTAGAAACATAATTGTGTCCTTCTTAGGGCTGTCAACTTAATTAAGTGCTATGTATAAATGAACTCAAACTATTTTCATATAAGCTATAAGTTGTTTGCATCTTGAAGAGCTTATGAAAATAACTTAACTTCAACTTACTTCTATTTTAGGAAGGAATTGCAGTTGGAAGAACATTTGCATCACTTAGGAACTACCAAGTAGATGGAAACAAAGAAATGATGGCTATTGGTCTTATGAACATAGCTGGTTCTTGTTCTTCATGTTATGTCACCACAGGTAATGAATTGCGCGACTGCGACACTTTGTTATATTAATTCATTAACCATCTACTGATATGCGTAAACTACATATTTGGATTGCGCTAACCATATAATTTGTTGTCGAATTTGATGTCAAAATATCATTTCTCTTAAAAAAAAATATAAGTTTTTGGAAGAAAATAATATATTCATTCTTGTGTCAAAAAAAATAAATAATATATTCATTCTAATTTTGAAACAAACTTGTAGGATCCTTTTCTCGATCGGCCGTTAACTACAATGCCGGAGCACAAACAGCAGTCTCAAATATAATTATGGCTTCAGCAGTTCTTGTCACACTTCTGTTTCTCATGCCGCTGTTCTATTACACGCCGAATGTTGTCTTAGCAGCCATTATCATCACTGCTGTTATCGGTCTGATTGATTACCGAGCCGCGTACAAGTTGTGGAAGGTTGACAAGCTTGATTTCACGGCGTGTCTGTGCTCCTTTTTTGGTGTTCTCTTCATTTCAGTTCCATTAGGCCTTGCAATCGCGGTAAGCTTCAAAATTCATATATACCGTCAATGTAAAAAATTTACACCGTCAATCAATCATAACCATCAGATCATTAAAAAAAGCCGAAATTAAACTATTGACAGTGTATGGAAGTTAAACTCTACTAAAAAAGCCGAAAATATATTCATTGCTATTTCGACTGAATTTTTCCAAATCTTTTTAGGTGGCAATATCAATTTTCAAAATCCTGCTTCATGTCTCTAGGCCAAACACAATGGTTTTGGGAAACATTCCAGGGACACCAATTTTCCATAACTTATATCAATATAAAGAAGCTTTAAGGATTCCTTCATTTATCATTTTGGCTGTTGAATCTCCCATCTACTTTGCCAATGCAACTTACCTGCAAGAAAGGTTAGATAATACTCCCTCTCGACTTAAATATAAGTAAAAAAGTACATGTATCGTGCAATTTTCTGAGTGATATTCTAAGGTTCTAACTATTTTGAGTGCTTCTTTTGCTTTAGAGTACTGAGATGGGTTCGAGAAGAGGAAGAGTGTGTAATAGCAAACAATGGAAGTACATTGAAATGCATGATTTTAGACATGACAGGCATGTATTTCGCCTCGCATGTAAAGTTTGTTATCTAAGTTTTGCGATAGTTTTTTATTTAAAAGTTTTGTGTTTTTCTTCTTTTTTTTCAGCCGTGACAGGGATCGACACAAGTGGGATTGATACATTATGCGAACTTAGAAGGAGATTAGAACAAAAATCACTTCAGGTATTTAAATATCGTCTATATATCACGAGTTACTATACTAGTATATACAAATTGTCACACATTTTAAAATATTTAACTATTTAGATAATCATATAAGTGTTTTTGTTTAAGCTATTTATATAACAAAAGATAAAATAAAGTCGAACTGTTTCATATGAGCTTTATAAGTTGAAAACAGTACATGTAAAGGTGATAAACGGTTTCCATAAGCTTTCTTAAATAATTGATGTCGGTAAATAAACTCAAATAAATCAATTCAAATAGTTTCTAAATTGAATACTTCTCTCTCTGTTTTCTTTCTAATCTTTACATGTATGATTGATTGGTGCAGCTTGTATTGGCAAATCCTATTGGAAATGTGATGGAAAAGTTGCATGAATCAAATATTTTGGAGTCCTTTGGAATGAAAGGAGTGTACCTCTCAGTAGGAGAAGCAGTGGCTGACATTTCATCATCGTGGAAAGCTCAGCCTTGATTAATAATCTTCATAGATGAATAATTTCTAGGACAAAGAGAAAAAGAAAATATGAGGCTTCTAACTTTCAGCAGTTAGACAAAAACAAACATTGAAAGTTTTTTGCCTCATGAGACAATCAATTTGGTTTAAATTAAAGCCTTGAAAATTAAGGCATTTTAGTAGTGTTTCTATATTTTAGGATGCTACTTTTAAATCTATGTATGTATTATGTTACTCTTGTCCATTTTTGGCTTTAGTTGTTGGAGGAAAAGAGCATCCAAGCAAACACTTTTGTGATGACTTTATTCTGTGGACATTGAGTAATTGATAAATATCAAATAGATATATTTTAATCAACAAAAAAGAAAGTATTCTATTCATATTTAGATTCCTTGTATACAAGCAATTACACAGTCGCGATCTGCATCGTCTAAGTCAATATCAAACGATTCATATCCCAACTTTGTATTTATTTTGAACCTAACTTTGATCTGATTTGATAATTCCAGAACGTAAATCATTCGATTTAAGCCAATGTCCAAATTGCATGATCATACTAAATCATGGCTACCTAACCGCAGGATTAAGATGTGAATGATGGAGAATATTTGTAATTCATATCATAATATTACATAGATCAACCAAAAAATTGTGGTACAAATTCATCAATCAAAGAAAAGTTAAAATCAGAATTTTATTGAGAGATTCATTGTCCAATCTGATACAACAACCCTTTTAACAGTAAACCAGAAATGGCGCAGAACTAATATATATTTCCAAGAAATCAAATAGATCCAATAACTCACAAAAAGAGTAAAAAGAATAGAAGCTCAATCAACTAAACGCATACTGTTACACGGAAAGAAAGAAAAAAACAAAATAGAATGAGAATAACCTACATAACACTTTCAGAACTTCCTGGAAAATTATGTACCTAATCTCTGTCTGGTTTTCTATGTTTAAAATCTATTGCAACTAAAGAATAGAAAAGTAAATGCAGGTCTTTCAATGGCATAATAGAACTATGCAGTACATATGCTTTATCTTCGAGATAATCCGATGTATAGAAGCAAAAGTTGTTATCATCCTGCAGTATAACTCCTTTCTTGAATTCAAGACTCAAGTTACTTCTTTCTGCCAATCAAACATCTGAAAGAACTTTGACTGTATTAAATCACAGGAATAGCCAACCAATATTTAGCAGTATATAAAAAGCCTACTATCCATCACATCATTTTATCCACAAATTGAAAATTCTTCGTTATTGACTGGTGTTTAAGAAGAAAGGCAGGATGTCACCGTTTGCAGTAAAACAAGCAAATAATATGACAATATAAAACACACATAAATTGATGTTCTAGCCCTCCAAGAATTAATATTCCTAATCCTAATCAAAGGATAAATATGATAGGGACTCCAGTCAAAAAATAAATGATATGGACTGACTTTAGAAATAATATGAAAAATGTATAGAACTATCACTGATTAATGTAAAGTCCAGGGAAAAAAATAGAAAAGCATTTTTAAGGTGAGGGATGCTACCACTTAGACTCGTTTTTCAGGTCATACATCATCCAATGTGAGACTCTTATCACACACAACCTCATGCCCATAGACTGAACATCTGGAGCATGACCCTAGTGGCCCGATAATGAGTGGCCAAATGGTTATTGGATAGACAGACACAAATACCATCCAATATGAGACTTGTAGGTGAGAACAACTAAAAAATAGGCTTGTAGGTGAGAACAACCCAAGATTTATATGCATGACTAAGGTCATATCTCTATTTTTTAGGCAATGTGGAATTAAACCCCTTCTTAGAATTTGGGTTGTGCCTAATTTAATTCTACAAAAATGGTTTGTAAGGTGGGGGATGCCTACCTACCACTTATAAACTCATTTTCAGGTCATATCCCATCCAATATGAGACTCTATACTTCTCCTATCACCACTCTCCCACTGCCACCTGGCCAGGCTGTTATCCCCCTCCCTCCAAACCAACTTCCCCAAGCACAGTTATGTTCTTGCCCCTTCCTTCCTCTCTCTCCTTCTCTGGTAAACATACAAACATAAAGGCCATGAGTTAGAGGCCCATCAATTACCGCAGCTATGAGTTTAACCTTGTCATCAATGTGAACGTTGGGAAAATAGTCAGCAGGAGATTGTCCCCGTAGACCTCATTATTTGAAAAAGGACAACCAACTTATAAATAAGGTGTGAAAATGTCCACCGGGGTCTCATTTCTTGATGGATCAAGGAACCAATCCTAAGAACCTACCACTCATGACACAAATATAAGCAAAAAAGTGGTCATAATTGGAGGGCCAACATATAAGCAAATGCTAACCAACTTCACCTCTTCACCCCATTTAATTAATACTATTATTAGCAAAGTATCATTCAATGAAATAAATTCACATACAAACTTAAATGGAAAGAAATAGTAGATTAGAGAATGCAATTATTTATTTTTTACTACGTAAAGAAAATTCTTCAAAAAACATCAACAAAATTAAATGATGTTAACCACTTTTTCTTAATATGTATAATTAGTTATTTTAATATGTATAATTAGTTATTTTTGCTTATAATTGAGTCAAAATGGAGTATTTTGATACTTCCTTTCTCCCTATTTATAAAACCTTTTTCCACTTTTTCTTTGCCTTTTTAATGTAAGACCCTTTTCAAAACTCCACATGCATTAATGATTTCTTACAAAAATGTCCATGTCTAATTTACCATTTTTTGCTTATAATCGAGTCCAATGATTGGGTCATCACGCGTATAGAAACTAAGTGTTCTATCACAAACATTAAAAATAAAAAAGGAGTAAGTTCTTACTTGAACGATATCGTGGTATTGGTATCTCCTGGAGTTCCCGTCTGATACACAGATATTCGCCTAGCAGAGCCATCAATGCAATTCCAGTACCATTCACAATCCACCAAGCTATAGAAGAGGGCCAACCCCCATACACAATGCATATGAAAAGATGGATGATATAGAGAGTGACTGAAAAATCCAAACACTTCTTTGCTCTTTCAATCAAATAAAGCATATATACAGCCCTGTATAACAACAACAGTGATGTTAGTACAACATAGAGTTACTCCATAATTTCACTTAACAAGCTATATATGTATAACAGCTAAGAATGCCCCCCACCAATTCCTTCCTCTAGTCTATACTACAAGGTAATCACGTAACAACAAACACCATATTTGAAAGAATTCTAAATCCAAGTCTAAACCATTAAAATTCAGTGGATTTTAAAAATAAACAATTTCCTTTCCTAACCTACCAAACATAAGAATTAAGTTCCAAATCAAATAAAATCCCATATTTTTACATTCCATGCACATATGCATTAATTTTCCTAAACAAAGGAAGTCTATCAAAAAGGTTCAAAGCTTAACTTATGTTCCATTCCCCGTACTGGAAAAAAGTGCAACTAATACAACAAAATGAGAACAAATGGATATAAAAGTGAACACCCAGTTACAAGCTTGGGTGGGGCTTTAGTCCCTTGCCAATCAACAAAAAACCTTGTGGGGCATAATACTACTCAAATCCTAAAGCATAAAATGAAAATTACAGGAAGAGGTTACGATTATAAAAACCCATGCAAGTAAAAAACTGCGATAAATTACAATAAATGAATTGACTCCTATAAAGTGACAAGTTCAATTTAAAGGGAAAAGAACAGGTAACAATTGATTAAAAGATTGACGGTTTGCACTGTGGTACAATAGAATACATGCAAATGTACACAGCACATAACCCAACACCAACTTTACATTTTACTTTCGTAAGTATACCCCGCATTTTAGGGGAGCCATATTTGCACTTATTGAATAAGTCTATCACACAAACACTTATGTATATGCTATTTATATAATAAAAAAGGGAATGCGGTTAATCTAATAAGCTCTTTACATAATCTATTCCAAAGAACTTATTAAAATAAAGTGAAAATAGCATATAGACATTGCATAAGATATTTCATAAATTCTCTCAAACAATTACACAAATGATTATGACATAAGATAATCTCAAATAAACTCTTCCAAACACACCATCAGAAAGTCACAACACAAGACTATTACAATTTAATATAACAATTACCAATTACGAATTAATGCAATAGGACAACATTAAGAAAGCTATTAGTAGGATGAGTAAGGTAGATGAGAACAATTACCCTGCAGCTGAGCTGAGAAGAAATGAAGCACAAACACACCAACCAGTAACGGTGGAGGTAGTAACGGTTACATAGTCAAAGAAATACACAAGGCTCAACCGTGAAACGCGAGTGCCAACAAGAATGCTTAAGAACAATCCAAGTGTGATATAGTACATACATTGAAGACAAACAATTTGAGCAACAATAAGCCAAGGGTCCCATACCACTGCACCATAGAACATGACTCCTACCCAAAACAAAACCAAACCTAATCTTGAAATTCCCAAATCCAAATCAAAATCAAAAACCCAATTCTAAAAACTTAAACTTTTTCCTCTATAACATCCACTCCCATCGACCCAGTTACTCAAATCTCAAAAATTGAATCCAAAACACTGTTCATTACATAAAATTAATCAAATTTAGTGACCCCAATTGGCTTAAAACAGTTTATGAAAACCCAAATCAAGGTTGTTGTTGACGTTGTCTCAGATCTGGATTCTGGAGAAAAGGCACTCACTGTAAAAAGAAAATCAGTGTGATTTAAACGGAATTATGAAATTCATAATGAATGAATCTTGCGAGAAATTGAAGATTCTTCGAAATTGAAAAAAGAAACAGAGATTGGTGAAACTTACATGAAATTGAGAAGGAATTGGGTCTTCCAGCGATGGGAATTGGCGAGAAATGAAAATTCTGGGTGGGAGGAGAATTGCAGGAAAGTGCACTATGCGTCCTCAACTTTTAGTAATTTTACAACAAAGTTGGGTCGGGTACCCACAAAAATAAGAGTACCTGAATGAATCAGAGTCTTAAATGTTAGCTGAATATTTTTTTTGGGGAATAAATGTTAGTTGAACTTGAATTTAAAAGAAGTATTTTTGGAATAAAGATATAAAATAGAGTAGGAATTTATTGATTTTTGTATATATTTAAGTAGGGCATAACAATATAAAATCATATTAAATCCGTGCTGCTTATATCAAAATGAAATTACATTTTACCTCTCTTAAATTAAAAAGTTTTAAACAAATTCTTAAATTACATTCATATGGATATTTTTATTTTTAAGTTGAGTATTAAATAAGTTGTTTTCTCTATTTATTTTTTTTGTTTAAAAATATCATATCGTTGAAACAAAATAGTTTTCGACTTTTAACTTTTTTTTAATAAAAATAAAAATAATACTAAAATGCAATTCAAGTTCATATGGAGGTGGGATAGGATGGGAATTATCCAAACTTTTGTTGGATATCGGTTTGAGGTGAGCATTGGAACTGTACAAGGATACTGAACTTTATGGGTTTGAGGTGAGCAAAATTCGTCCCCACTCCGCCCTGTTATCATGTTAAGGCCAAAAAAACTATGCTGTCTTTTGCTTATAAATAAATAAAATCAGATGGAGTTCAATTAATATTGTGTTTGATGTTATTTTAGTCCATACAACTCAATTTTCTCATACAATTAAGACTTCTTAATATGTGTGAAAAATAATAGAATTACTTATAAATGAGACAAAAGATTCTCCTAGTCGTTTAGTTTAGTTCAAGCCAGTTGAACTAGTTATTCTCGTTCTTTATGCAAATTAATTGTGTTTTAAAAAATAAAATTTAAATTGTGATTATGGCATGTGTTCTTGTGTACCATTTGTTTGTTAAAGAATCAGTGAATCACACATGAGAGGATACATTCTTCTTTCAGAGAATTGAAATTATTACTTGAAATGAAAGTTGCATTCGATGGTTGAAATTACAGACCACAACAGCTCATAGGTGATTGAAAATGACTCGAGAGAATACAAATATTGTATTATTCATCAAATTTGACAAAAAATATTAAATAAATTTGTGCTAGTACAACAAATATGACAATTTTATTCAGATGCTCATTTAAAAAACTAGGAAATATGATGTGAACCTGCTCTCTTACATACACATTAAATGAAAGATGTCATGCAACTTAGTAAGTAACTTGGAAGGATGATGGCGGCGAGTAACAACGGGAAGATCTTCTTTCTTCTTTCTCCTTCTCATTTGAAAGAATTGCTGCATTACATCCGCGCACTCTGTCGCCAATACGCCTCTTCTTATTCTTATTTTCGGATGAAATGGGTGAACTGGTGGAGGAGGTATATCGCTAGCTTCTGAGACATTTTCTCCTCCATCGGGAAAAAGCCTGCAAAGCAAGTTTGGTTATTTATCATAAATATATAGTTATGAACAATACAAAGAAGTGTATTGACTGCATACCTAATCCAGCTACCATCAGCTCCAAGAAGTTTATTAGGAGCTCCCCACACAACAGTATCTATTCTTGCCTGAAGAATGGCACCAGCACACATTGCACAGGGTTCAAGCGTAACATAAAGTGTAGTTTCCTGACAAGGGTGAATATGTGTTCAAATAAGCCATCAAATACCAGAACTAATAGACATTAACCAATTATGAAGATGGATCATATTACTACCAAATATTGCTTTTCTGTCACCAAAAAATAAAAAATACTACCAAATTTGGGTTCATGTTTGATTTTGCAATTGAAAAACTGCAAATCGAAGTTTGGACTCAAAGTAACTCTAGAGTTCCTTTGGGGAAAAGGTGCATCATTAGTAACTATATACCAAACATGCCTTTAGAGGCACTCTCATTTACTTATCCTTCAAATCTACCTAGCATTTGGTTGCTTTCATCACCTTGAGGTGAAAATTAATCAGTATTTTATAAATAATAATTCTGCTGCTATGTTGTCTATAACACAAAAGTTGTGGAATAATATCATTAGTTAGTAAGTTAATGAGTTAAAAAATAATATAAGAGAAACATATCAAATGAATATTAAACTTTGGTTATAACATCAAACTACACTTTGAATTTAAAACCAGGAAAACTTACTGATAGTCTCCATGAGTTGAGAAGTTTTGAAGCTTCTCGTATACAGATCATCTCTGCATGGGCTGTGGAGTCTCGTAACTCTTCTACTCTGAAACAGATATTTTGATATAAATTAAAATAGATAAAAAAGGTAACTGGAAAGAATGAACTAATGCAAAAAAAAAAAAAAGACTTACAAGTTGCTTCCCCTTGCAATAATTTTTCCATTCTGCACAAGAACTGCACCAACAGGGACCTCCCAAGTATCACCAGCCTTCCTGGCTTCCAAAAGTGCTTCCTTCATGAATAATTCATCAATTCTTCGCTGCTCAAATTCAACTTTATAGGCTTCTTCCCAGTCATCGAATCTATCTCTTAAAACCTGCCCTTTCCGCTGAAGCTTCCTTTGTTTCAACTCTCCATCCGCTCTCTTTGAGCCAGATGATTCAATCTTCTCTGGAGCAACGGGTTCTTTTATTGGCACGACTGATTCAGTTCTGGAAATGTCAGATCCACCGATTTGTCCTCTAACAGATAATGATGGAATTGGCGACTCTATTTTTTTAAAGCCAGAAGTTGTGGCTTGCAAATCTTTTTCAATTGCAGTTGGAGTAAAAAACTCCTCTCCGGCAGCATATGAGGTGCCTATTGATGTCGATCCACTTTCCAATTTATTTGGAGAAGATGATCCAACTTTAATATGTTTTCCTTTGTCCTTCAATATTTCAGTGCCAGACATGTCTCCCTCACTTTCCAACTTATTTGGAGAAGATGATCCAACTTCAATATGTTTTCCTTTGTGCTTCAATATTTCAGTGTCAGACACATCTCCCTCACTTCGGGTATAACGAGTACCTGGTTTTGATTTATCAAAAGTCATGGCTTGTGGTAACACACTTTTACCAGTTTCCTCATGCTCTTGCCCAGAAAACCATGCCTCACAGTCAGATATTTTTGGTGAGTTTCTCTCAGCTGATCTCCCAGCAGAAGTGGAGGAACTAGCACGTGAATTCCAACGTAATCGAACAATATCAGAAATCACACCCCATAGGGACCTTCCTGTTCTATTGACAATTGGTTTTGCAGTTTCATTGTTGATCTCTGGTTCTCCAGCTAATCGACCATGCCCAACAGATGGTTCTTTTACATCCCACATTTCGTCAGAAATTCCTTTGGCACCCAGAAACCCAGTGGAACGGCTAGAACCATGACTCTTTGACTGAGAGTCATTTTGAGTGCCTTGTTGACTTGAACTTTGCATCTGATTATCCTCAATATCAATGGCCAACTGTCTTCTATCAACTTCCATCTCCTGTCTTTCTGAAGTTGTGACTTCATGCCGGACCCTCTCCACGAACTCATCAACAAACTGTTTTGATGATTCCTCTAAACGATTAGCTGAACCAAGCACATCTTCTGGGGTCGTGACAATAGAAGGCTCGCTATATGACTTTTCACTTCCATATTGGGAATGTGGTCCCGAAAACATAGCAGGACTTCTTCCTGAATTGCCATACAGAGCAGAAGAGCCACTTTCTGAAGTTTCAAGGTAGATATCAGGGCTTGCAAACCCAGCTGTGTGTTCAACGTGAGCTGAAACTCTACCCATTTGAGAAGAAGGGATCGGCGTTATTTCAGAACTCCTTTCATAACCTTCTGCTAATATAACCTGTTTTCCAGCCTCGGAAACTGAATTTAATGATCCCTGGAAGCTGGATTTCTCACTTGAGACAGTTTCATCAGTTATATGTCTTTCTTCAGTTTGGGAAGAACTTTCTCTAGTTTTAACAGCTGATTCCGATTTACTTTTTGGAATCAATCTATTCTTCTCAGAAGTTATTTGAGCGCTTGAAACTTGCTTTTCGTCACTGGCACAGCCTTCTGATAAAGTGCTGACATGTTCATATCCTTTGCTATGTTGAACACTCTGAGTTCTCCTTCTATCAGTTTGGAGCCGTGTATCCCTTGCATGTGAGCTTAAGTATGATCTTTCTTCCTGGTTCTTCACACTAGTTTTAGACTTCAGAATAGATGTATCTTCAACATGACTTCCATGAGCTTGTGATACTTCAGAAAACTGTTGGGATTTTCTTCTTCTGTCTTTATCGTGTGCAATGATCTTCTCTTCTTTATGGTGTTGCAGCTCCACTCCAGCAGAACTCAAAACTGAATACTTTTTCTCCCCCGTGTTCTTCATCCTAGTATCAGAGGTCCTTTCAGTGTCTTCAATTTTTAAATTTCCTATATATTTCTGGGAACTTCTCTCTATTACATCATTTGTTGTGGTAGAATTAGAACCAATAAATTTTTTATGTTTATCGCTTGTTTCCTGCAAACGTGTTTCTGACATCTCAAGTTTCACTTCTTTGCCATCAAATGTCTTCTTTGATTTCAAACTTTCCATTCCGGTGGTAGAAGTAGAACCAACAAACTTTTCATGTTTGTCACTTGTTTCCTTAAACAGTGTGTTGGATATTTCAAGGTTCTCTTCGCTACCACTGAATTTCTTTCTTGATAATGAAGTTGTCTCAATTTCATCACGACCAGACTCTTGTGCATATGCAGACTGATGCTTTCTTCTGTTTCCTGTTTGAATGTATGCCTTGTTTGTTTTCTTATCCAATTGTTCTACAAAAGATGAATTATCTTCCTCACTATGGACTTGCTTCCGTGAAATAGAAGCCCTTCCATAACCGGAGTCATGTATTGTAGATATTTTTGAATGCATATCTTGGTGTTCTCTTGTGGTTTGAGTTTCCTGAACGGTTCCCTCAGTCAGCTTTTTTTCAGATTTCTTTCTTATATTCCAATCAACATCTGCACCAGATACAATTCTTTCTTTATTTGAAACATCATGCACCTTCTTTGGTTCAACTCTTTGCCTGTTGAATTCTTCCTTTACTTTTCCCTCCACACGGTTTGCTTCGTCCTTCTCATATCCCAGTGAGAATTCCTCCAAACCCATATTCTGCTGCACTTCCAAGTCACTCTCAAAATCTCCTGACGAAAGCGTGTAATAAGATGAACAACTAGACATATCTCTCTGTTTCCTACTGTTTTCACCTCTTGTAAAGGCTTCCCTTCCAGTGTCAGATTTTTTGCACTCTCTTCTCAAGTCCATGGAGGATACTTCATGCTTCTTCAAATTTCCTTTTTTCTTTGTTTTTATTTTCTCACTCAAATTGACATGTCTCTCTCTACTCACATTGTTTCTCTTCTTCTCGGCTTCCATTCTGTTGGATGAAGACACATTATTCGATTTGACACATGTAGCATCTTTATCTGCTTCCTCAATCAAAAAACTGAGAACTAATTCAGAATCATCAGAAGAAAATGAAGGGGAATTTTCTCTCCCTTTCTGTGAAGCTGAGCAAATACATCTTTCCTTTATTCTGCTTCTTCTACTTGTATTGCAAACATTTCTCTCATTGGTAGAACACTTAAGCTCATAAGAGCCTCTGACCAGACCATAAGGAACACGAGAAACGTAAAGGTCTTCACTTCTGAAAACTAACCTTCGAGATGCTGACAATTGAAGGAGAGTAGACTGCCTCAACCCATTTAGAATACAAGGCTTTACAGGTACTCTATAGGTGGAAAGAGCACAACAGTCACAACAACCGCGGCATGACGAACATTGTGACGAGGTTCTGTCATATCTTTCATACCATTGGTTTGAGTAACCATTGAAAGATAAAGGGAATGATTCTTTGCAGCTAACACCATATATGGTTGAAGAAAAATATGCACTGTACATAGTCGCATATGCTTTCCCACCCCACCAAGTGATAAGATTCCTTCAATTACAACTGAGCTAGGATCCCAGACAGTGTTATATGATGCACCAGATTAACAACATTAAACAAAACAGAATTTGAGAAGCACGCTACGCTTTCACCTTTCACACCTGTCCCAATAGCAAAACCAGAACAACTAAATGAGCTCAGCAATGCATCATAAAATAATTAAACTTGAGAACAATTAGTAACCGAAAACAATTCCTGATTGTCACACACTCATTTCATATTCATATAGTGGTTTATCCAGGGCCCTAAGTCAGGGGGTGTAAACAATTTAACATTAATAAAAAGTTAATAAAATATTAATCATATGTATAAAAATAAAAACATAAAATTTTAATATATCGTAATCAAGTCATACACCGAAAACGTTATTGTAGTGTACTTAATTATCACAATAAATATTGTAAAACATTATAAAACTATTTTGTATATCTAAATAGCTAGTACTTCACAGTATAAGGCCATGTAATTGTTGATGGCACATTCGACACTAATTGGCGATTTTCTCTCTCAGATATATGAGGTCCATCAAACCACACATATTCAATAGGGTTAATGCATACCTCAAAAGTTTCTCCTCTAGTAAATCCTCCTCCAAACCCAAAAACTCTAAATGCTCCACTTCCAAATCATGCTATCCTATCCTTCCTTATCTCAGTAATCTCACTGAGGTCGGCTGCATAGATCAAACGACACCATAATGTTCTACATATCTCTATCCAACTCATTCATCTATAGATCTTTCTGAATAGTTTCTATTATTTGTTTTCTACGCCTTCCTCTACTTTTAGCGATTTGACTACTCTGCAACTGATCTACTCTCCTTACTACAAAATCGACATTTCTTCTCTCTACATCCTCAAACCAACTAAGTCTATTTTCCACCATCTTTTCTACAATAAGTGTTAATTTCTAATTCCATCATGTCTAGTCTTATCACATATCCAACGCAATTCTCGTGTTAGTTCTTTATTCATTAAACTAAAAATTAAATACAATGTGTGGACAAGACAAGAATATAAAAAAGTATTAAATTAAAGGTAAATATTAGACATGGCCTACCATATTTGTCTTAAAGGTAGTTGAACATTGAATACTTGATGATGGAGCTCTGTTGTGTTATCTAGACATTAGTAGATGATAGTATTTCATCATAGCCACCACCCATTTCAGCAATTTTTGTGCCTCCTGGATTGTAAAAACATCAAATCCAAGTTAATTAATCCCTCAGCAAGAACAGCAATTAGGGAGAGAGAGAGAGAGAGAGAGAGAGAATGAATGCACGGACCTTGATTTGATTTGGACGGAGAAGAAGATGGGATTTGGATTTAGCTTGTTCTACATAAATGGTGTGCCGTATTTTTGTTCCAAATCTGTGTCCTAATAACATTATTGCTTTTTCTTTTTAATGTTTTTTTTTTCTTTCATAAAAATCGGTTATCTTTTATGTGCAATTATGAAAATTTAGAAATTAAAAAATTAATTTTTCGAATATTACGAAATTTAAATAGATGATAAATAAATTTTACTAAGAAATAGTTTATATTATAGATTGAATTCGGAAATGTAATTAAGTTATAAGATCAAAACATTCTTAAAATTTTAATGTATTTTGCGTATCTTTTGACTTTCATTTTTAGTCATTAAAGATTTTTTGAACTTTCTATTATAAATTTTAATTCTTTCATTTTTATAAAAATTAATGTTGCAAGTTTTAAGTAGTTTATTTTATGATGTGTCATTGTTACAATTTTAATCATTAATTTAATAAATTAAATATTTAGTCTTTGATTTAAAAAATTAATTTTTAAATTAAAATTATAGATAAATTAATATTATCAAAAATCAAAGAGGTAAAATATTAAACTAGTAATATTTTAACTTACCAAAAAACTAGTAATATTTATGTTTTGTTCAAGTAATAAGAGTTTTATCTCTTTTAAACAAATTGTTAGGGTTCAATCTTTGACTTTTTACTTATAGAAAACAATTGATTGTAAAAAAAAAAAAAACTCATATTATGTGTCTAACAATTCTCTGAAAAATTAATAATTGTTAAATTACGGTGAAAACTTTGTCCTAATAATATACCCAAAAAAATGATGATCATATATGTTACTTTTTTGCTCTATCATATATGTTACTTATTAAAAAAGTAGTTTGAAAATGCTTTTAAGCCTCTTATATATGTATCCGAATTTCGAAAGATTGTCAACAAATGACCGCATAGCGCAGTGGATTAGCGCGTTTGACTTCGGATCAAAAGGTCGTGGGTTCGACTCCCACTGTGGTCGATTCTTTTTATTTTTTCCATGCTTTACTTTCCTTTTGAAAATCATAGACTCTAACCAAATTAGTAGAAAATTACTCAATCGCAAATGTTTATCATAAATAATCGTATTCATGCTTTTTGGATGGTACTATATCATAATTTTGTGTCATTCGATGTTCCTAAACATGTACTTAATTATAAGGATTGAAACTACTACTCATCATTTAAATCTAATTCTAACAAAAAAATTGTTAGCTTTTATCCCTTGGTTCTTTTTAACTACTTACTAACTGATCTGGGTTAATTATACTACAACATAAACTCATTCCACCTTCTAAGAAATCATCTCAATATCTTAGCTTTATTTTATTACTAAGTGAATTGAGTTAATATACAAGTTTACAAGATAATCTTTTTGAATGATATAGAGTCTACAGCAGCTTTGTACAAAAAAAAAAGTCTATAGCAACAAAATTACTTTGGTTTCTGGTTAATGAATTTTTTTTTGTTAAAAAAATCATAAAATTTAATTTTTAACAATGGATAAGTGTAAAATATGAAATAACCTTGGTATATAAAATAAACAATATATAAGTTATAGATGAACCATAAAGAGTTAATATTATACACATCATCATAACAGATAAAAAAATGTGCTCAAAATATCAACCACAAGGTGCTGATATTTTTTTCACCCTATTATTAAAATAAAATTGCAAAGGATAATAACAATGATAATATTAGTGGTAGCTAAATTTACTTCATAAAAAACATATAATTATAATATAACACTCCCCAATCCACTTTCCCTCCTATCCTCTGACTTTGTTTGGGAATTTATAGAAGGGAAGGAAAATGTTTTGAAGATAATGAAGTGGGAAATGAGAAGAAAAAAAAGAACAGTCTCACACCTTGCATAAAAGCTTTATTTTTCTTTGTTAAACAAAAACTTTATCTTACGGAGAAGCTCAAAAATATGCATTAGAAGAAAACTTTGAGAAAAAAAATTAGGAGTTTTTAAGTTATTTATCTACATGATATAATAACAACACTGTAAAAACAAACAAAAGTTTACTTCCAAAATCCAGTGTAATGAAAGAGTGCATAAGCTACATCATCACCTAGATATTAATCTGCACAATACCTTTTTTTGTGTCAATCATAGTGAATTTACTTCCAAACTCCATGTGAGGGAGATATTAAAGAAAGTTCACAGAAACCGCGAAAAAATGTCATTGAAACACAAAATGAGAAACATCCATTATAATTCAACTTCAAGAAATCGTACACAAATGTATTCTATAAACCTAAAGAGCGTAAATTTAGCCTCTTCCCACCATAAATTTAGGAAGGCAGACCACACAATCGTTTTCTCTTCAAAACCCTTCTGTAAAAAATCCGGATTCCAAAGGCAAAATATATTAATTGAAACTGACGTAAATAACTAACCAACAGACAGGCTCCACATCAAACATACCAGCGGCCACTCACTGTTTACCCACCCAAGCCTCTTTTTCCAGCCCCAATTATGGCAATTCACAATCATATATGCTCATACAAAATGTAGTAGACACTACTAGTCTCGGAACGAACATAAGACTAAATCAAGAACAAAATTATGCAGAACCGGCATTCTCTGACTTATCAGTCTCCATTGGTTCAGTGGATGCTGATGAAGCTTGATTAGCATCATCTCCGGTATTCTCATTGGTGCTGGCATTCTCATCTGCCTGAGGTTGCTGCTGCTCAGAACCCGGAGAAGCTGGGCTTGGTGGTGCTTGTGGAGCAGCTGGCTTGGCCGGCTTTGGTTTTGTCATAATCGGCTTGCAGAACCTATTCAAAAGCAGATGAACGATTAACAAAAAAAGAATTAATAATGATAAGAATACAAGTTACAGTTAATCTAACCACAACAAGAGTTAAAACAAATACCTATCAACAGCCTCAGCTTTCTTTCTTATCTCAGCTACCAAGAGAACAGGGTTGGCATATTTTGGAAGTGAGTCCTGCTGCAGCTTCTTCTCCCTAAGCCAGTTTTCAGCTTCAACGCATTCATTTAAGACCTACGAACACATTAAAATAAATACACACAACTTCAGAATAAATCACAATCATTTTATGGAAAAGGGAAAAAGTTAACAAATGATTACCTTCTGTTTCTCGTTAATGTCAATGTGATCAAATTTGGGATCAGTTGACATTGCAGCTTCTCTGTAACTAGCTATACAATAGTTGAACTGATCAATTATTGCACCCCTCTCCTCGTATTCTTTGTAACGCTCTTCGATTGGGTCACCTTGCTGCAATTGCATAAATAATGCTCAATTAAGGTTGCCAATGGTTAAAACTAACATGAAAATGTCTCCAGACCCTGATATTTGTGCATACAAGCACACAGGGTGAAAGTAACAGGGATTCTCTGATCCCTTTTTCTTTCTAAAGCTTTGCGGTTTGACATAGGACAAGAGCAGTGACTGTCTTATATACAAAACTTCTTACCTTTTTGAGCTCTTCAAGTTTTGCAATATATACCCCTTTAGTTTCATCTTCACCGTCCTCATATAGCCAATCTTCCACCTCCTGAAGTTTAGCGGTAAGACCTTCCCTCTCCGAAGCAATGACAAACTCATGGTATTTGTCATTAAGCTGAAATAATAGCAGAAGAAAACAATAGTTTCAGCAATTAAGAATGATAGGCAATTGAATGTGATGTTAGACTTTGATTAAGAGAAGAAGAAAAGGTAACACGGACCTTGTTTCTCATGTCATAAACATAAGCCTCTACTGCATTTTTCTTGTCCTTTGTTTCTTCCATTACACGATCTTGCAAAGCCATTTCATACTCCTTCTCTACAGCTTTCTGGACATCCACAGGTGCCATTGCTCCATAAACTAACTCAGCAACAGGAACATTTGTTTTCTTAACCTTTTTCTTCGAAGCCTGACTCAACAACAAAGTTTGTTTTTTGTGAGAACTTGCCAAATTGATATTGGATTATGGTAAAGTGTGCTACTGACAATTTTTTAAAAAAACTTACTGAATACAACCAAAGGAGAATTGCAGTTAATCCAATGAAGAAAAATGAGGCAATCAATTTCAAGTTAAATCAATAACAGTGTGATGCACACACACGTGGAAATACCACAGCAATCCTCAACAACAAGGTCATACTTGATTATTCTTAAAATTGTTATCTCAGTTCATTTAGGCAAAACATAAACTGTGGAAGAACTAATTACTGCCTTGTCAAAAATAGTAAATAGTTCCCTTTTTCATGTGAATATCAATAAAATAAGCAGGCTGGATTTACATTGTCAAAAGCTCCAATACAGACAGAAAGGCACATAAAAACCATGACAAGCTAAGAACTTACAGGAAAATATCCAACAATTGAATAAAAAAGGGAATTTTGATATTGAGAATACACTTAAATATTCTTTTCAATTTCAATAGTACTCACCTTTGTATCATCCACGTCCATTTGTGCAGGCTTATCTCCATTCTCAGGGACGCCATTTTCAACCCCAGGGGTATCAGCATTAGCCTTTGCATCTTGCATATTAACATCAGCATCATTACCATTGGGAGGTGCAGCAGCATCAGCAGGAGCTTCATCAGCATCCATCTTAGTAGGTTCGCTTGCTGATTCTTTGGAAACTGAAGCCTCAACTTCTTCCTCTTCGAGGAGCTGAACAAAACACGTAAAGTTGTTAAGCAGTCACTAGAAGAGTTACAGTTGCTCATTGGTTTAAAATTCATAAATGCACTAGTAGGCAAGAAATTAAGCAGCCACTAGAAGACTTACAGTTGCCAAGTCAACAGATGCAATTCCATGCACATTGAGACGAACTTTCACTTTAACTTTTGCCTTTTCGCTTTGTTTAGCTTCGAAAGGACCAATCTGCATACAATCAAAAGTGTAAAAGGACTTCCAAAGGGTAAAAAATACTTGGTAAAGAAATTAAGAGACTTGTCAGTTGGCTTACGGTATATGTGCTGATCCTTGCAGGTGTTTGTTGCCCAGGCACATCACTATATTGGGCATCAATGGAAAATGTTCCTGACCTGTAGAATGTCAGTGCCTTGATACTTGGTATGGGATTACCCTTGGGAAAAACAAGGGAACTCTGCTGATTATCAGGTCCACTATCCTGTGCATCTGGAGCAGAACCTTTCCATGCAAGAGAAATTGCGAAAGGAAAGCTTTCGTTGACCTTCATATCATGAAATAAAATATCAACAACATGCAAAAGTTATCATATGAACCAAGTCACAGCAAGCAAGGGCATAAAAACACACAAATAAAAGAAACTCCTGTGCAAATTCATAAAGGCCTAAATAGAGGTATATACAAAAGATATGTAATTAAAACAGTATAGAAAATGCTAAAAAGTATTATTCCTAAAGGCACGCGCAGTTTTATAATGAGTAACTTTACCTGAAATTCTCGCACTTTAAATGTTGGGCTAAGAATAGCACATTGCAATGCAGCCCCTTTAGCAACACATTCACTGGCGTTCATTGTCCGCCTAGGCTCCTTCTTGAAAAACTCAGTCAATATTTTGTTTATAGCTGGTACACGAGAGCCCGAACCAACGACCTCAACCATATGTATATCATCAACTGAGAGTCCTGCTTCGGCAAGAGCCCTCTCCAAAGGTCCCTTGACACGCTCCAAAATCGGGAGACTCAGTTCCTCAAACTCGTCACGCTTCATTATACCCTTCACATCCTTCTCATCCATCAAGCACTCAATGTTCAAGGGCACCACAGGATTTGCACTGAGCATCTTCTTCATCTTCTCACAAGCAGCCCTAAGCCTCAAACATGCCCTAGCATTCTGAAGCACGTCAATTTTGTACTCCTCTTTAAACTTCCCAGCAAAATGATGGAACAAAACCTCATCAAAATCCCTACCACCAAGAGACCTATCGAACGAATGAGCCAACACTTTCAGCTGCCCCTTTTTGAATCCAGCAATGCACACCTGCATACTAGCATGTCCAATATCCACAAAGGCCACATTCAGCGGATCAGTTTCAGACAGATCTGTCTTATAAATCCCATACGCCAATGCAGTCGCAGTAGTTTCATGGAGCAACCTAAGCGGGTGCAAACCAGCAATAGTTGCAGCATCCAAAACAGCCCTTCTCTGAAGATCAGTAAAATAAACCGGAATCGCAATGCAACAATCATGAACCGCAGCATTAAGATTTTTCGTAGCGATCTCTTTCATATTCGACAACATCATCGCGAACACTTGCGTAGGAGTAAACGTCTTAACTTCCCCTAAATACCTAGCATGAATCAAAGGATACCCATCTGGTCCTTCGCTAACACTATAAGGCAAAGACTTAAGATCACTCTGCAAATCCGGATCAGAAAATTTCTTCCCAATAAGTCTCTTAATCTGTGAAACTGAATTCTTAGGATTCATCATAGTTGAAGCAGCACCAGCAGTACCAATAAAACGCTGCTTATCACCGAAACACACAATAGCAGGGGTTTCGCGTTTCGATTCATCGTTTAACACAACATCAATACCTCTCTGTCTAGCAACAGCAACAATGCAACTCTCGTTACCAAAATCAAAACCCACCACACTCATCTTCTCAAATCAAATTTCACTTCACAAAAAAATAATCTGAAAAAATTGAAAAAATAAACACTTGCAATTATACCAACAATAATAGTAATAATAATGAACTAATTGAATATTATACACAAATAATCAAATCAAACAGTACTAAATTAATACTAGTATTAGTTTCATAACAACAACGACATGATTAACAATAAATCAATAATACAAAGATTTTGAATCGGTAATCATGATTGAATCTAAGAAAAGAAAAAAGAACAGATCTGAATTAGGGTTTTACCTGACGTTGGAGACACGAGAGGAAGAGAAAAAGGGTTTGTGTTATTTGTGTGGTTACGTTCAGATTTACGAATCGCAACAATATAATAACTCAAACGTTAAAAAGAGAAAAAGGTTTTGGAATTTATTTAGGTTTTAATAACAAATACATAGATGTTTTTTTTAAGAATCTGGTAGACTGGTCCCACTTAACTCTTTCTTTACCTCAGCTTAATACGCTTCTAGAACCATCTTTTTATTGTCGTGTTTTTCTTTGTTTTAGTTAGACTAGTACTAGTATAGGTGTTTTTTTTTTTTTTCTTATCTTAGTTTTGGGCTTTATATATGTTTTTTAAGACAAATGTTATTCTCACCTTCTGAGTTTAATTCCACCACCTATCATTTTAAAACCAATATTTGATGTAATAATAACACATGTAGTTTTTTATTAAAAAAATAAATAAATAACACATGCAGTTTCACACATTTTTCATCTCGACCGATTAGACAGTTTTTTTTTTTTTAATCGGCTAAATTTTATTAAATAACAACTCCTCTACAAGAAGTGAAAGGAATTGTTGAGAAACATACAACGAAAGGTAACGTGATATAACACAATTACCAAATAACACAAACGCCTAATCAACACCCCAATCCACCCGTACACCAATAGTGATTCGCCAAACCCACCAGAGAAAACCCCTACCCGACCCCTAGGAGACACCACTAGACACTAACTTCCGAACTCGAATTAAAATTACTCGGCCCATCAGGATCCAGAAAGCAGCCCCAATGGTCGAAGGTTGAGGGGGCACCGGTAGGCAGAGAACCGACAGTCAACACCTAATGCAGTAGAGTTCGACCAGATACCAGAGACCTGCAAATCTCAACAGATTTGAACACCCCTCAGCGACTCAAAAGAGTCCTGCAAATCTCACCAGATTAGACAGTTTAATTTTATAAATGTGTCTATTCCTCATAAAAATCTAAATTACATATAATTATTGTATCTGGCTTAAAATTAGTTTTGAGTTTTTTCTGATATAGCAATGTGAGTGACACCATCAACAAAACCTTGTGGGTGACACCATCAGCAAGGTCAGGTGTCTAATGTCATCAATCAGACGGATGTTCACGTGTAAAAATAGTTTTGTACATTTTGAGACCAGACTAAATGTTGATTGCTTTATGAATGATATTTTAGGATTGAGAAACACATTCTAAAATTCATTGATAGTGGATACAGTTGAGAAATAGGGGAACAAAAGTATCGAAGATTCATTGGAGAAAGGATTTGAACTTTCTCTATTAAGGTAAGGGTATACAGTAGGGTTTGCTCTTCTTCTTTTTTACGGTAAAAAAAAATAGGGCTTGCTCTTGTTAAGCTCCTAAAGCTGGTTTATTGCAACTTTTTGTATCTATTACTATATATAAAAATGATACAAATTTTTGGGATGACTTTTTCATTATACCTATTTTACCCTTAAAAAAAACTACCAAAAAAAATACTAAATATTTGTATATGTTGAAAAATAACTTCCACATAAAAATAGATTTTCAGTTTTTTTTAAGTAAATAATTTTGTTTTTCTCTTAATAACTAAGCCCAGCTTCCACATAAAAGTATGTTTTCAGTTTTTTATAGTAAAAAAATATATATTTTTTTTTTCTTCTTATTAACTAGCCACAACAAAAAAGGATGTTAAGTAGTTATCAATTAACTAAGTCCAATAAAAAATGAATAGTTATTTATATTTGCACAATAAAGAATTTCGATCACAACGAATAAAAAAAATATAATATCGATCACACAAACGGCTAGTCTCTTATAAAAATTCATTGATACTGGATTATATATTTGTTCACAATCTTGGTGTGTTTGTTATCTTACTCTCTTTATATTGTGTTTTGGTTTACTTGTATGCATTTGCTTTACACATAGGATCTAAATTTGTTCTTGTTTGGTTTTATTTTTACTTATGTTGTTTAGTATGTTGTCATTGTTATTTGTTCCACTTTGTGATGTTTGAGTTCACCGCAAGTGGTGTCAGATGTGGGATCAAAATACTCCGTAATTCTATCAAGTGAGCATCATGCATACCAAAATATATATTGAGAAATTTTTCTAAAGATAGAGTTTTGAGTTGTGCAAAGTGAATATGCAATCAATCTTATTTACACCTATTGTGACACTTACTAAAAAAAACAACCAAACTAAAAATAAAAAATAAATTATTAAGAAAAAAATGCAAAAATCAAATAGTTCATGCCACGCAATGGGTTATTCAACAACTTAAAAGATGTGGGTCCGTTTAAATGTTTGTTCTTCATGGTTCAACTCGAGTGCAAGAGTTTCGTTGTTTTAAACATTGTCATTATGTTACTTTGTCGGAATGCATTTTTTTATAGAATTTCTTCCATAAATTAATGAATATGTAATCACATCATTTTGTTGATGGTATCAATCGGATGGTTGTGTAAAAAAAACTCAATTAATTTTAAGCCAAAAACAACAATTATGTGTAATTTATACTTTTACAATAAATTGAATTTATTATTGTTACAAGAGGACGTTGTAATCAATCACAACCCTCAAACCATAAAGTGAAATCGAGATAGAAAATAATGTAAAATTGCATTTAATTATTACTGCAACAAATCTTAGTTCGCCACTTTTACAATTAAAAGGAGAGGTGGTGGAATTAAATTCAAAATGTGGGACTAATATTTGTTTCATAAATGTACGTGTGATATTTGTTTTGGAATTAGGGTTTTAAATACGTATATTATAACACACTTGTGCACTTAAAAATCTCACAAAGGACATACCCGACAAAGTCATGTATATATTTAAAGCCTGAAAGAAGCTCCCTACAATTAATTGCATGCTCCCTAAATGCATCCATTCACATTTTACGGCAAAAGGACAAACTTCATCAACATAAAATAATGGAATCATGAGGCGGTGTCTGAAAACAGTGTGGTACTCTACCAATGATATATGTTGTTCTAATTGGAATAACTAGAAGAGAATCTCAAGTATGAGATGATTGCAAAATAATTATTGTTCCTTAATATTTTATTGTGTGTTGTTTCATTTTATACAGGTAAAAATTATTATTATAGTTTTATTTTGGCTATTTCTTAAGTTTAATATATTATTTTATAAAAAACTATTTTATTTTTTCTTAATTTTTATCTTCGCCATTGATACTAGCCAACTGGTGATACTTAAAAATTGACTGTAGGGCCTAGTAATGCAAAATTAAAACAATAAAATAAAATAAAAAGACATTCTTAATTTATAATACTTTTTTTATCAAATTAATATTTAAGATACTTTGTATTCCAAACATTTGAAACATTTTTTTTCTAGATAAAATGTGATGTTCTGTATCTTAAAACATTAAAAGCATAATTATTTAAAATTAAAATAAGTCATAATAGGTAGTAGTAGGTTTTGGTTAAAATGATAAGATTAAAATTGGAATAAAAAATATAAGTTATAATTCAAAACTATTTTAAATAGCGTCCGAAAAATAAGCTACGACTCTATTTGGTAAAGTCATATTTTGAGCTTATACATTATAAGCTCATATGACAAAAAAAAAATCGTTCGATAAATGTTTTTCAAAAATAGTCAATATCTTATTTTACTAACTTATAACTTATTTTTCAAATGCTATTTCAAGTAGCTTATAAACTTACAACTTATTATATTTCTTCCAGTTTTACTCCTGCCATCTAACTTAAAAAAATAAATATTAATTAAACATATCTTTATTTTTTATGTCATTTCGTATTTGTAAGTTAGATCAACCGTATATTTATCAAATATTACAAATTCAATTAGCTAGTATATTTGCTACAAGCTAGGATGCTTGTAAGTTATTCGCTATAAGTTACTCCCTCCGTATCAAATTATAAGTCACTTTGAGAAATTTTTTTGTATCAAATTACAAGTCACTTTACATTATCAGTGAAACATAATTTTATTTTTTCTATTATACCCTTAACTATTTATTATCATATATTTTTTCAATTTTTCAATTTATATTTCTTATACCAATAATGAAGGGCAATTTTGTAACTTAACTTATAATTTTTATTTTCCAAACAACATTAATTAAATTTATTAATTTGTATAATGTGGTCAAAACGACTTATATTATGGTACGAATAAAGTATCTTATCACTCATCTGCTAGTTTTTACTCCAACAAGCCTATAAGGTAATAAAATAAGATATAGGGTCACAATTAAAAAAGGTCATCAAATAGATCTGATAGTTTATAACCTATAAGACATACTATAAACTAACTGATTGACCTTGTCAAACAAACATTATGGGTCTGTTTGGCAAGACCACATAACTAACTTATATTTATAAGCTAATTTTTTTTTTATAACAGTTTTTTTATCACGAGCTTATAACTTAATTTTCAATACTCTATTTCAAGAATTTATGAGCTTATAGCTTAAAAAAGATTACGTTAAAGTAAAATAAAAATAAATTTAATAATAATATATAAAAAATATATTAGATTAATAATTTTAAATTATTATTTTAAACATAAATTTGATATAAAATTTATTATTAACTAAGGAACATTGGCCAAACAAATTTTCAATAAGTTTTTGATAGAAAAATTTGTTTAACTTTCATGAGTAAAATATATAGATAAAATTTTTTTGAAGCTAAAGAAAAAACAACAATAACCAACAACTTAGTAAAAAAAAAACAAAAAACTTTACTAGTAATTATTTTTATTAAAAGCTCTTATTTTCACTTTTTCAAATAACTTTTAAGATCAAAAAAATTCAGTCCAAACAATATTTAATTTTTTTTTTATGTCATTTTATATTTATCAACGGTTGAACCGTTGAACAACTAATTTTCCTAAAAACACTTTTTAAGTTGATTTTATATTTACTCACCTTAACAAATGATATATGCCTAGTCTCTGCTAGGGTTTGCTTTCTTCTCTTATTGAGAAGCTTGTTCATTATTTGTCACTATTGCCGAACAGTATTTGAGTTTACACACAATTAATTCAAGCATCCATGTCTAACATTAATCTAGAAGACTTGTCCTTGCATGAGGAGGATGAGGATGAAGGTTTCGTTTTTGATATGGAGGGAGAAGGAGAGGAACAAGTTGATTTTCGTTGGTGCCTTGTAGGAAGATTCCTTTGCGATCGAACAATCCATGTTAACTCCATGAAAGCGACAATGGCAGATGTATGGAGGCCAGTGAAGGGAGTAAAGATTAAAGAAGCGAAGAAGGGTATCTTCTTATTCCAATTTTCTCATGAATTGGACATGGAAGGTGTTCTTCAAGGTGGACCATGGAACTTTGATAATCACATGCTTATCATGGAGAGAGTCCAGGTAGGCGTGCAAATTGAAAATATCCCGTTGCATCATGTGGATTTCTGGGTACAAGTACACAACCTTCCGGTGGGTCTCATGGCGGAGAAAGTTGGAATAAAATTGGCCAATTACATAGGATCATTTGTGGAGTATGATAAGAATAACAAAAGCAGTTTCTGGAGACAATATATGAGACTACGTGTCCGTATTGATGTTCGTAGGCCACTCAAGAAGGAGAGAAAAATCAAAAATTTGGGAGGAGAGTGGTGCATCGTCAATTTCAAATATGAGAAGTTAGGAGTCTTCTGTTTTGTCTGTGGAATCTTGGGACATTCGGAGAACAAATGTGAAGTCCGGTTTGCCATGGAGAATGATGATGGAAGCAGGGAGTGGTCAAGTGATCTAAGAGCTGAGCCAAGAAGACGCGGTGGCCGTCCAACATCACGGTGGCTGAATGAGGAAGGAGGTAGCAGTGGTACGGTCGGAGGAGGGAGGAGTTCCAGTTCAGAATTCAGTGTAGGCAGACCTACGGTGGACCCTACACGCTCCAATAGCCCATCAACACAGCCAAGTGGTAACCCCCAATCAGCATTAATTATTCCTACCGTTTCTGTTAACCATTCTGCACCAATTCAAGAAATTCAAGAAATTCATTCCCAACTTTCAAACTTGCCCAACGTAACTGATCCATACCAATCAATTGTGCCTACTACTCAATCATTACCCATTAACAACATGTCCCCCATACTTTTATTCCCAAATAATGACCAGCCACATCACATAACTTCATTCCCTAATAACACAATTAATGGGCAATCATTACCCATGAACAACTCAACCGTCCCATCATTTAGCCTTTCTCAAAACATAACCGATGCCATCAGTCAACCTTTTTCCTTCACATCACCAGCCGTGGCCCACATCAAACACATTAACATGCAATTAAACCGACCCGTACAACTAAAACCGAACCAAAAAATAAACCGCCCCTCAACCTCACTAAACCGAACCGGAACCACAAAAAATTCAACCGAACCGAAACCAAGCCTGGACCGTAACAGTACTGAAACTATGGAGGTACAGTTGGAGAAAAAACGAAGGCGAGAGGAAGAGAAGAAGGATTCAGACTCAACTCAGCATTTTTTAACGGCAGGTCCTGGCAGCCAGGCCTGCCGGGACCAATGATCATTCTCAGTTGGAATTGCCGGGGATTGAGCGTCCCGAGTGCAATTCCTAACCTCCGGAACATTGCTCAGGGTCACAAACCAGACATTCTTTTCTTATCTGAAACTTTGTCCAAGGCTCAAAAAATGGAGAATATTCGTGTTATGCTTAAGTATGATTCTTGTTTGTCGATTGATGTAGAAGGGAGAAGTGGAAGACTAGCTATTATGTGGAAGGACAGTGTGAGGTGTAGAGTTATGAATTACTCTAGGAACTTTATTAATATTATTGTGGAAGATGAGGAGAAGGGAGATTGGCGTTTGACTTGCTACTACGGTTACCCCGAGCGTAGTAGAAGGCGTATGTCGTGGGATTTACTCAGGGAATTACGTGATATGTCTACTTTACCTTGGTGTGTCATTGGTGATTTCAACGACCTCCTATCTCAAGAAGACAAAAAAGGCTTACTACCTCATCCTAACTGGTTATGCTCCGGATTCCGTAGTGCAGTGAATGACTGTGACCTTACTAACATACATCTTGAAGGTTATCCGTTCACGTGGTTTAAATGTAGAGGTCAAGATCGAGAGATTGAAGAAAGATTGGATAGAGCCTTAGTAACAACAACATGGTTAACAAAGTTCCCTAATGCAAAGCTCATCAACTTGTTGTCATCACATTCCGATCATAGTCCCATCTTGCTTCAATGTAATCCTGTACTCAGACATCATTACAAGTATGAATTCCGATTTGAAAATAGTTGGTTAAAGGAGGAAGACATCGGAGAGGTGGTGTATGAAGGGTGGAATCAAAGTGATGGTACCGGAATTTTGAATAGGCTTACAAACTGTGCTGATAAACTTCAAAGGTGGGGTAGACGGAAAAGGAAAAGATTTAAAGAAGAGATCAAGGAGTATGAAGCGGTGATGGAACAGACGCGGGGAAAAAATGATGCATCCAATATGGCCAGATTCAAAGAAGCCCATCAACAACACGCAAATGTCCTCATTCAAGAAGAAGCATATTGGCGGCAGAGGGCTAAAATGCATTGGTTAAAGGAGGGGGATCTCAACACTAAATTTTTCCATATGTCCGCAAGTGCTAGAGCAAAGGTGAAGAAAATTGAAAAGTTAAGGAACGATGATAACGAGGTTGTTATTGGTCAGCAAAATATCGCGGAGGTAGTTAAAACTTATTTTAATGAGCTATTCAAACCGAACGGTGGATCACAGGAACCAATTTTATCACTTATTTCCCCTAGAGTGTCCGATGAAGAAAATTCTTTGTTGGTAGCGCCTATAACCAAAGAGGAGGTACGTGCTGCCCTTTTCCAAATGCATCCAGATAAATCTCCAGGTCCTGATGGTTTCAATCCAGCCTTTTTCCAAAAATTTTGGCACTTATGTGGGGATGAAGTTTTCACGGCTACAAAGGATTGGTTGGCAAGAGGCTATTTTCCTTCATCGTTGAATGAGACTAATATTTGTCTTATCCCTAAATGTGTTAATCCAAATTCAATGAAGGATTTTCGCCCTATTTCTTTGTGCAATGTTCTCTATAAAATGGTCTCTAAATTACTTGCAAATCGATTGAAGTTATTCCTTGATAAGTACATATCGGAGGAGCAGTCGGCTTTTGTGGAGGGAAGGTCGATCATTGATAATGCTCTAATAGCAATTGAAATTATCCACATGTTGAAGAGGAAGAGTAGAGGTGCTAAAGGGGATCTTGCTCTAAAAATTGACATTAGTAAAGCATATGACAAAGTTGAGTGGAGTTTCTTGAAAGGTGTGCTTGTAAGGATGGGTTTTTCCGATACTTAGGTGCAATGGATGATGTTGTGTGTAAGCTCGGTAAACTATTCGGCTTTGGTGAATTATGAAAAAGTAGGCCATATTCATCCAGAAAGAGGTCTTAGGCAAGGGGATCCCTTATCCCCATATCTGTTTATTATAGTGGCTGAAGGTCTTACATCACTTATTAAAACGGCGGTGGCTAGTGGAGAAATTCATGGTGTTCAAATTTGTAGAGGGGCACCGATGGTGTCCCATTTGCTTTTTGCCGACGATTGCTTTCTTTTTTGCAGGTCTAACCTTCCTGAAGTTAGGAAACTAATGGAGATTTTGAAAGTCTACAAGGAAGCATCAGGTCAGGAAGTAAATCTTTCAAAGTCGGAAGTGTTTTTCAGTCGTAACATTAGTAGAGCTGCACAAGAAGATTTGTCTCGCATGATGGGAGTCAAACATGTGTTGGGTACCGGTACCTATCTTGGTTTGCCGTCGATGGTAGGGAGGAGTAAAAAAGAGACATTTGCTTACATCAAGGACCGCATATGGAACAAGATAAATTCATGGAGGAGCCGCCCATTATCTAGAGCCGGTAAGGAAATCATGATCAAATCTATTTTACAAGCCATTCTGGCTTATGTTATGAGTATTTACCTCTTACCGGACTCTTTGATAAATGATATAGAAAAGATGATTAATGCTTTTTGGTGGGGTGGAGGTAACAATAATAAAGGCATTAGGTGGATTGCTTGGGATAAGATGGCGTGTCCCAAGGAGGATGGAGGGTTGGGTTTCCGTGATTTCCAAATGTTCAATATGGCGATGGTAGCAAAACAAGGTTGAAACTTGATTAATAAACCAAATTCTTTGGTGGCAAAAATTCTCAAAGCTAGGTATTTTCCTCGGTCCTCTTTACTTGATTCTAATCTTGGCAATAATCCGAGTTTTGCTTGGCGAAGTATATGGAGGTCTAAGCAAGTATTGCTTTATGGGTGTAGGTGGAGTATAGGTGACGGTAGTAATATCAAAGTTATGGGTGAACCATGGTTGAGGCGAGAGGATGGAAGATGGGTTACATCTCCTCAAAATCAAGGTGTGTATGATCTTTCCCTCCAACATCTTATGCTTCCTAATGCTAAACAATGGGATGGTGAGAAAATTAAGTATTTATTTTCAGATCATGAGGCAAAAAGAATACTTGCTGTCCCTTTGTTGAATGTGGTGACGGAGGATAAATTAGTTTGGTGTGAGGAGCGTGATGGAATATACTCGGTTAGATCGGGGTACCGGAAACTTATGGAAGAGAAGAAATTAGTAAATAGGCCGAGGAGGGAAGAAGGATGGGGTTGCTTGTGGAAAATTCAAGCTCCACCAAAGGCCAAACATTTGTTATGGAGGATTTGTAAAGAGTGTTTACCGTCGCGGACGAGGCTTCGAAATCGTCATGTTCAATGCCCCTTGGAATGTCCTTTATGTGTAGGAGAGCCTAAAGAGGAGTGGCATATTTTCATAGGTTGTGAAGCTATCAAGGAAGCTTGGCATAGTATGGGGCTGCATAATATTATACAATCACATGTAAACAATTGCCATGATTTTTGTGATCTTATGTTTAATATATGCAGGAATGAAGCTAAACAAATTGCTGGAAAAGTTGCAGTAATGTTATGGTGCATATGGCAGAACCGTAATAACTTTGTGTGGAATAATAACAAGATGAGTGCTCAGCAGATCGGGATGCAAGCGGATCGCATGTGGCACGATTGGGCAATGGCTCAAGGCCTCTTAGATGACCAACAACAACACGTTCAGCTGCTGCATGGAGATAATTTAGCGCTGCATCAGTGGCAGGCTCCATCCTTGGGCTATGTTAAGTGCAATGTAGATGCAAGTTTTTTCGATAACGACGGAGCAACAGGTTGGGGCTGGTGTGTTCGTGATCATAGAGGGCGTTTCTTGCTCGCAGGCACAAATCTCATACACGCACAACTTAATACTTTGGAGGGAGAAGCAATGGCTATAAAAGAAGCAATGCATGAATTGATGCTTAGAGGTTATTCAAATGTAATATTTGAAAGTGACTCCAAAATTGCGGTTGATGCTATTTCTTCTAGACATGTAGGAATATCTGATTTTAGTGTATTAATTTCAGACATTAAGTCGCTTTTAGTTGCGAATTCCAACTTTGAGGTGAAGTTTGTAAAGCGGCAAACGAATACGGTTGCTCACTCCTTAGCTAGAGCGGCCTATTCCATGACTAGTCGCAGTATTTTTGAAACTATTCCTCGTTGTATTGTTAACTATTTGATGAATGAAATGAATTAAGGTTGCTCTTGTCAAAAAAAAAAAGTTGATTTTTATTTATTTTATTTTATCAAAAAAAAAAAAAACAAACGAAGAGTAAAAGATGGTTCTGGAAACATCATAGTACTTAGGTAAAGAAAGAGTGAAGATGGTTCTAGAGAAAACACGCCAACACTATTTTTAATTAATGTGCTAGTTCTATACTTTGAGATTCTTCAAAGAATCATAACGTAACCAAACACCCTTTTTCTCTCCCTCTTTCGCTCTCCAACGTCGTCAGGTACTGTAAAACCCTAATTCAGATCTGTTAGATTCAATCATCATTGCCGATAGATATTATTGTTGTTTTTCTTATTCTTATTCTTATTCGTTTTAATTTATTCTTATTCTTATGTTTTCTAATTTTTCAGATTTTTTATTTATTAAAGCTTTTGTTCAAGTGAAATTTGATTTGAGAAGATGAGTGTGGTAGGTTTTGATTTTGGTAATGAGAGTTGCATTGTTGCTGTTGCTAGACAGAGAGGTATTGATGTTGTTTTAAACGATGAATCGAAACGCGAAACCCCTGCTATTGTGTGTTTTGGTGAAAAGCAGCGTTTTATTGGTACTGCCGGTGCTGCTTCAACTATGATGAATCCTAAGAATTCAGTTTCACAGATTAAGAGACTTATTGGGAAGAAATTTTCTGATCCGGATTTGCAGAGTGATCTTAAGTCTTTACCTTTTACTGTCAGTGAAGGACCTGATGGGTATCCTTTGATTCATGCTAGGTATTTAGGGGAAGTTAAGACGTTTACTCCTACGCAAGTGTTTGCGATGATGTTGTCGAATATGAAAGAGATAGCTGCGAAAAATCTTAATGCTGCTGTCCATGATTGTTGCATTGCGATTCCGGTTTATTTTACTGATCTTCAGAGAAGGGCTGTTTTAGATGCTGCAACTATTGCTGGTTTGCATCCACTTCGGTTGCTTCATGAAACTACTGCGACTGCATTGGCGTATGGGATTTATAAGACGGATCTTCCTGAAACTGATCCGCTGAATGTGGCCTTTGTGGATATTGGACATGCTAGTATGCAGGTTTGCATTGCTGGATTCAAAAAGGGGCAGCTGAAAGTGTTGGCTCATTCGTTCGATAGGTCTCTTGGTGGTAGGGATTTTGATGAGGTCCTGTTCCATCATTTTGCTGGGAAGTTTAAGGAGGAGTACAAAATTGATGTGCTTCAGAATGCTAGGGCATGTTTGAGGCTTAGGGCTGCTTGTGAGAAGATGAAGAAGATGCTCAGTGCAAATCCTGTGGTGCCCCTGAACATTGAGTGCTTGATGGATGAGAAGGATGTGAAGGGTATCATGAAGCGTGAGGAGTTTGAGGAACTGAGTCTCCCGATTTTGGAGCGTGTCAAGGGACCTTTGGAGAAGGCACTTGCTGACGCAGGACTCTCAGTCGATGATATACATATGGTTGAGGTAGTTGGTTCGGGATCTCGTGTACCGGCTATAAACAAAATATTAACTGAGTTTTTCAAGAAGGAGCCTAGGCGGACAATGAACGCGAGTGAATGTGTTGCTAAAGGAGCTGCATTGCAATGTGCTATTCTTAGCCCAACGTTTAAAGTCCGAGAATTTCAGGTAAAGTTTCTTCTGCATTTTGTTTCAAGACTTTGTTTGGTTATTGTCTTATGTTTCTATTTACTACTCAAATCTCAATATAAAACTATGCCATTCCTTTATTAGGAATAGTAATTTTAGCATTTTCTATGCTGTTTTAATTGCTTATCGCTGGTATATACCTCTATTTAGGTCTTTATGAATTTGCACGGTAGTTTCTTTTGGGTGTGTGTGTGTGTGTGTCTGTGTTATTTTATGTTGTTGTTTACCATGACATTATTCATACTAAGTTGATATTTTATTTCCTGATATGAAGGTCAATGAAAGCTTTCCTTTCGCAATTTCTCTTGCATGGAAAGGTTCTGGTCCAGATGCACAGGATAGTGTAACCGATAATCAGCAGAATTCACTTGTTTTTCCCAAGGGTAATCCTATACCAAGTATCAAGGCACTGACATTCTACAGGTCAGGAACATTTTCCATTGATGTACAATACAGCGATGTGAGTGGGCAACAAACCCTTTCAAAGATCAGCACATATACGGTAAGCCAATTGACAAGCTTCTTAATTTCTTTTCTAAGTATTTTTTACCTGTTGTGATAGTCCCTTTACCCCTTTGATTGTATGCAGATCGGTCCTTTTGAAGTTAAGCAAAGCGAAAAGGCAAAAGTTAAAGTGAAAGTTCGTTTGAATGTGCATGGAATTGTTTCTGTTGACCTGGCAACTGTAAGTCTTCTAGTGACTGCTTAATTTTCTTGCCTACTAGTGCATTTATGATTTTAAATCATTGAGCATATGTTCCTGTGAAATAACAACTTTTACTTGTTTTGTTCAGCTCCTGGAAGAGGAAGAAGTTGAGGCTTCAGTTTCCAAAGAATCAGCAAGTGAACCTACTAAGATGGAAGCTGATGAAGCTCCTGCTGGTGCTGCTGCACCTCCCAATGGGAATGATGCTGATGTTAATATGCAAGATGCAAAGGCTAATGCTGATACCCCTGGGGTTGAAAATGGCGTCCCTGAAAATGGAGATAAGCCTGCACAAATGGATGTCGATGATGCCAAGGTGAGTACTATTGAAAGGAATATTTAAGTGTATTCTCATTGCTCAGTATCAAAATTCCCCCTTTTGTGCAATTGTTGGATATTTTCCCTAAACGTAGCTTGTCATGGTTTTGATGTGCTTTCTATCTGCAATTTTATTGATATACAATTGAAAAGGGATCTGTTTTGGCAGTAATTAGTTCTTCAGAAGATGATGGTGCCATAGTTTGTGTTTTGATAATTTTACGAATAATTTCACAAGTATGACCTTGTTGTTGATGATTGCTGTGGTATTTCTCCACGTGTGTGCATCATACTGTTATTGATTTAACTAGAAATTGATTTCCTCATTTTTCTGCTTTGGATTAAATGCAATTCTCCTTTTGCTGCATTTAGTCAGTTTTTGATAAGATGACAGTGGCACTCTTTACCATAATCTTACTATTAATTTGGAATGTACTCGCCAAAAACAATTTATGTTTTTGATTTAGGCTCCAAAGAAAAAGGTTAAGAAAACAAATGTTCCTGTGGCTGAGTTAGTTTATGGAGCAATGGCACCTGTGGATGTCCAGAAAGCTTTAGAGAAGGAGTATGAAATGGCTTTGCAAGATCGTGTAATGGAAGAAACAAAGGACAAGAAAAATGCAGTAGAGGCTTATGTTTATGACATGAGAAACAAGGTTAGTGTTACCTTTTCTTCTCTTATGCAAACTCTAACATCAAATACAAATGCCCGTCATTCATAATTGCTGAAACTTTTTCTTTCTTCTGCTATCATTTCAGCTTAATGACAAATACCATGAGTTTGTCATTGCTTCAGAGAGAGAAGCTCTTACCGCTAAACTTCAGGAGGTGGAAGATTGGCTATATGAGGACGGTGAAGATGAAACTAAAGGTGTATATGTTGCAAAACTTGAAGAGCTCAAAAAGGTAAGAAGTTTTGCATATAAGACAGTCACTGTTCTTGACCTATGTCAATCCGTAAAGCTTTAGAAAGAAAAAGGGGCCAAAAAATCCCTATTGCTTTTACCCTTTGTTCTTTTATGCACAAATATTTAGTGTCTGGAAACATTTTCATGTTAGTGTTAACCCATTGGCAACCTTAATTGAGCATTATTTATGCAATTACAGCAAGGTGACCCGATTGAAGAGCGTTACAAAGAATACACGGAGAGGGGTGCAATAATTGATCAGTTCAACTATTGTATAGCTAGTTACAGAGAAGCTGCAATGTCAGCTGATCCCAAATTTGATCACATTGACATCAACGAAAAACAGAAGGTAATTGTTCGTCAAATTTTTTCCCTTTTCCGTAGAATGTTGCAATTTATTCTGAAGTTGTGTGTATTTATTTTGACGTGTTTGTAGGTCTTAAATGAATGCGTTGAAGCTGAGAATTGGCTTAGGGAGAAGAAGCAGCAGCAGGACGCACTTCCAAAATACGCCAACCCTGTACTATTGGTAGCTGAAATACGAAAGAAAGCTGAGGCTCTTGATAGGTATTTGTTTTAAGTCTTGCTGTATTTAGTTTTTTTAAGCAGTCCCTTGCCATGGCCTTGATGTATTCTTACGAACAAACCAGTTGAGTTGAGTTGGGGAGAGATTAACTGTAACTTGTGATTATTAAAAAAACCTTCTTGAATTTTCTTATCATTATTAATTATTTTTCTGTTAATCATTCATCTCTTTTTCCTGATCAAAATATATATTTTTTGAATAGGTTCTGCAAGCCGATTATGACAAAACCAAAGCCGGCAAAGCCAGCTGCCCCACAAGCACCACCAAGTCCAGCTTCGTCAGGTTCTGAGCAGCAGCAACCTCAGGCAGATGAGAATGCCAACACCAATGAGAATACCGGGGATGATGCTAATCAAGCTTCATCAACATCCACTGAACCAATGGAGACTGATAAGCCTGATAATGCCGGTTCTGCATAATTTTTATTTTTGATTTGGTCTATGATCTTTCCAAGACTATTAAGTGTCTACCACATGATTGTGGTTTGCCTTCTAAATGTGTGGTGGGAAGCGGCCAAATTCATGCTATTTAGGTTTATAGAATATATTTGTGTACCATTTCTAGAAGTTGATTTATAATGGATGTTTCCCATTTTGCGTTTCAATGGCATTTTTTGATCTGTTTGGTTTCATGTGACCATCCATCCATCCATCCATCCATCCATCCATCCATCCATCCATCCATCCATCCATCCATCCATCCATCCATCCATGTGTTTCTATGAATTTTCTTGCCGTATGATTTTTGATACTATATTATTTCTCCAAAAGTTTTTTGAAATATTTCATTACTCAGTTAATACAAGATTTTAAGTGTTACATTTTAACAAGATTTTATGTGCTTAGTCAATTTGCATCCAATTTGTTGCAGTCAATAAAATTATATACACATCTTCTAACTCTTATTCTTTACTTTCAGTCACTCAATATTTATCTTGTTCCAACAATCTATAATTTATATTCTTTATTATATGTGTCAAGATTATTTCACATTTTACACTGAATAAACATGTTATTTTAACTTCTCTATTAGATGATCTTTTATCTCCAAACCAAACCACAAACACATGTACTATACAATCTTCCTCCAACACACACTCACTTGTGTATAACACTGCATAGTGATGAAATAAGAAGCTATAAATTACATCTTTTATAACTAAAAAATACATTTGTACATGAATTGGAATATAAAAATTCACCTGAGTTAGAGCATGCTCAAGACTTTGGAATTGATAATATCGTTAGTAAATAAATTTTAAATTTTGTTGTAGGATAATATTGTACTCCACCTCTGGTGAACCTCTCATTTTAATTCAGTGTTCTCCGAATTTTTTTGATACTTATCGTAATAGCAGATTTCTGTTATTGTGGACAAGATTCAATAGCGAAAGAAATACCTCAACTCCAAGAGCTGCACACTCATCGTTTACGACATGGACTACTCGACATACTCAGACTAAGATGTTCAGCATATCCGAATTCTCTATTGTCCACTTCTAATAAACGTGATTGACCCAATTCTAGATCATCTTCTGGAATCGTATAACTGTCAAAAGTAAACCCTTCCAATGGGACTCATTCATCTTCTTGGATGCTCGCAAAATCCAACCACTTCACCTACTCGAGTCAAATATTCTTACCAATAGAGCGAAATTACAAATTCCATCGTATATAATATCAACACATACCTCAAATTAAAATTAGTCTTATGTGAATTTTTTTTTGGTACAAAGTCTTATTTGAAATTTACTCACCCTCAAACTATCAATAATGTGATTTATTTTGAACTCAGTTCTTACAAGACATGCAATGTATATTATTTGTTAACATTTATTTATTTTCTCCAACATTAAAAAAAAGATCATACATCATAGGGGTACATGTTATTTTCTAGACACAAGACTTAGGGTAAAAAAAAATCCAAAAGAAAGGCATAATAACATAACTCAAACAAATCCTTTAAATTTTATCCATCATCTTGAACCTGCAAATTCTAATGTTAATTCTTTAGTCTTCTTCCTTACCTCCCCCTCAATCCTAACAGTCCGAACGCTCCGCGGCTTCATTGGTTCGGCCTCGGAACTTTGCCTCATGAGACTGATCAAGTCACAAAAAGCACTAAGTATAAACTTATATGATTTCTTTTCATTCAAGTTCATATAACAAAACAAAAGCTCTTCCATAAAATCCCAATCCACACATTGATTGTTCCTCAATCTTTCTTCCACTGTTTCTTCCATAGATCTTCGAAAATCATCATAAGGATTTGGCGAACTAGCCAACACAACAACACAATTATGAGGAATATTCACTTGATCCTCCTTTGGAGATGAATTATTATTGAAGTTTTTTGGGGTTGATGAGTTTGAGCATGATCCCATTTCTTCAAATGTGTTTGTTGTCGTTGTTGATGTTGTATTCGACATGGAGCCCGAGAAGCCACGTGTCAACAAGAATCTATTAGATCCACGAAGATCCAATGGTCTTTCCTCGGATGAATCGAAAAATATGGGACCCAATTTTGGACATATTTCTTTTGGAGTTTCTTCTTTTTCATCTTCCTCTTCTTCTTCGTCTTCTTCCTCTTCTGATGAGACGACCCTTTTAGTGTTGTTACAATCATTTTTTTCGTCATCATCGAGGTATAAAGACTTGAAATTCTCGAAGAGAAAACGGTCGATGTCTGCTAATGTAGCTTCATCGTCATTCTTCTTGTTGTTGTCGTTGTTGTTTTTGCCGTCCAACGAGAAAGAAGGAGTTCTAGGATGTTTGCAATCATTGAGAGCAATCCATTTCTTAGAGGTTATACGAAATTTTTGTGACCTAGGGTGAGTTTTCATTTTGTAGAGATACTTTTGTAGGGATTTTTGAATGTTCTTTGGCATGTTGGAATTTTTTTTTGGGCTAATGAGGTTAATTTGATGAATGAATGAAAAATTATTTCATGTATGAGTATTGAGGAGTAAGGAGTGTGAGTTTATATGCATAATAATAATAAAATTGTTTGGTGAAAAATATTTCATGTATGACACACATTCCTTAAATGCATATAGGATAGGATTGGAGAAAAAAATGAACTTGGATGAAAATCATGCTTCTTGCAAAATCTCACAAAATCTCAGTCAACTGTAGATCTCGATTCTTTCTTATTCTTTGTCAAAATGAAAAAGGTATAATTTGATTAGATTGATATTGGCTATTTTTGTTTTTATTTAGTCCTTAATCTTTTACCAATTGAAACGATTGTAAAGAATAAATGAGATATTTTGTCTCCATGAGTTCAATGCTTAGCAAATAAAGGGTAGAAAGAAATAGTAATATATGTTTTTTAATCAATAAAAGAATATCTTGGTCAAAAAAATAATTAATGCAAGAATATTGGTAATATAATAAGACCTTATAAACCAATGCCAATATTTGTTTATTATTTTATGGAGTAAATAACATGATGAGTTTCAGATGCCATTTAAATGTTGTTTCTCTATAACTCATCGGAAACGTTTATTGAAGAAAAAAAACTTATGGGTAAACATTGACTGTTGGTAAATTTATTGCTAGCTAGTAGTAACATTGATATGAATTTTTGTGTTTTGACAAATGTTACTAACGTTTCGGACGTCAACTCTCATTTGGCTTTAATTATAAGTAAAATCTACTTTTTAGAATGATTTGATTACTAATATATCTGGTCTTAATTAAGTCTAAATATATTGATAATCAAATGAATCTAAAAGTGAAATTTGCTTATAATTAAGGCCGGATGAAACATATAAAAGAAAGTGCTACTAACGTAATTATTTTCCAAGTAATTATTATCCTATATAGGTTTGACTTACTGTTACACATTATAACTCGTATATATTCCTTTCACTGGTGGAAATAGAGACATCACATGATTTTCTAATAATATTATATGAAAAATGACAACACATGATTTCCTAAGAGGTACTCCATTCGTTACAATATATAAGCAAAAATCAACTTTCTAGGTTTATTGTATAATTAATGTATCTGGATACATTAATTATATAATAAACTTAGAAAGTGCATTTTTGCTTATATATTGTAACAGAGGGAGTATTGTTTAAGGAAGCAAATATAGTAATACTCCATCCGTCCCTTTTTATAAGAGCTAGTTTGACAAAAAATATGTCTCTTTTTATAAGACTCTTTACAATTATCAATGACATTAATTATTCTTTTTCCAAACCTACCCTTATTTACTTTGCATAGTTTTTTTAATAGCATTAAATTCTCTTTTGTTTGATACAAAATACTACAATTAATGGTAAAGGTAAACATGTAAAATCAATATAATTTGTCAACCAATTTAATACTAAAACTCACTTTCTTAATACCCGTGTTTTGTCAAACTAGCTCTTATAAATAGGCATAGATGTAGTATGACATTAGAACTTGTACAGTCAACTCCTCAAAAGTTTAAAAGGTATTAATTTCAATTTGATTTTTTTTGTTTCCTTAACCAGTGCTCCGGACATTGGTTACCATGACCCATATTATATTACTCCCTCCGTCCCAATTTATTTGACACAGTTGACTGTTTCACGCATGCCGATGCATAACTTTGTTGATTAATATTTTTAATTGTATAATAGTAAAAATTATAAAAATTTGATATTTTAAAAATATTCATCGAGACGAATCAAACAACATCTTATATGCTAATATTTATTTTTGTTTATTAATAGAAAAATAGGGTCAAAGCAACATATGTAAATAGTGCACAACAATCAACTGTGTCAATTAAATTGGGACGGAGGGAGTATTATTCACCCTTAAGTTTCCTTTATGGTATTAGAGGCAGTGGCGAAGCCAAAGCCCGGCCAGTTCGGGCACTTGCCCGATTTTTTTTGATATTTTAGGGGTTAATTTAGGATAAAATTAAAATTTTTAGGAATTAACTCAGGACAAAACTGAGATATTTTATTTAAAACATAATTACAAACATGATTATACTTAAATGAAAGAATATTCTATTATATTAGTTTTTGTCAAAAAAAGAAACCAAAAATGCTTTATTTTGTTTATTTTATTTTACTTTGTTGTTGATAGGAGTCACTTTGGCTTCAAAGGAGTAGGATTGCACGCAGTCATAAATTGCATGCAATTGTGCAGTCAGATGTTGGTGACCGTCCGATCAAAATGAACGATTCTGATTTCAGTACAATAGTTTTAGAATTGTTAAATACAAATAATATATGCATTTTTAGACCGTCTGATCTTGGTCGAACGGTAAAAAACAATGTGATTATTCAACTGCACATAAAAGTGAATGCATCTAATCTATTTTCCAAAACTTGGGATCAAATTCTTTACCATCACTTTCTTAAATCCAAATATGCGTAAAATTTAACTCAATTGTCAATGCCAATATTCGACCATACATCTTTATTTGGATTTGAACTTTTATATGTGAATTACTGAATTATACGTGGTGTTTCTCCTTTCGTCTATGGACAAATTATTATTTTTTCTATACAATAAGATGTGGGCCATTAAAATGAGAAAGGAACATGTCAAAGGGCGATGTTTGCGGGTCTAATACTAAAACATTCTTGTAACTGAAATACCAGAAAACAAACAAACAAACACAATTTCATTTCTGAAAAAAAAAGAGAGAACAATGGCGAGCAACAGCATTGGAGAAGAAAGAAGAAGAAGGATAACAGAGAGAGGTTCTGATCGAATGGCATTAATAACTGGTCGTATCAATGCACTTCCACCTACAGCTCCTTCTTCATCTCCAACATATACTCGTCATGCACAATCCATGTCTGTTTCTGCATTTGATTCTCATTTTGATAAAGAAATTCCTCGCCATACACGACCTCATTCTCTAGCTTCCTCTGCTTTTGTCTCTGATTTTGATCAAGACAATGCTGGTTTGTATCTTGGTCCCTTATATATATATATATAGAATGGTTGGTGATAAGATATATATAAGTCCTAGTTCAACCGATAAATAACGAAATTGTTAGATCGGATATCTGTAGTATGCTTAGTTTGAAGTCGGTATCTCTCATATGTATGTGAGTTTCATGTATTATTTACCCTTTTATTTGCCGACCAAAACACGAAGAAAAGAATTTAAGTTAATTTATAGGTGAGAATCAATGTAACAATAACAAGCTGTCTCTCATATGTATGATGCTCTGCAAGTTTCGGTGTTGGACAGCGGTCAACAATATAATTACATTCGATCAATTCCATTTTCTCAAATTATTATTTGATATCAAGTTGTTTGTGTTTGTGTTGTGTCTCGTGTTTAGTTGTCTGTCTTTGTACGTTCGGTGTTTGTGTATGTGTCAATACTTCATGAGTAAGGGTTGAACAAAGTTTTAAATCGGGATTGATGTGGCCGTGTCTCAATCCTTGATATTGTAAAGAATTTTGGTTGAATAATAATTGCATCACAATTCTTAATATTTTGCAAAATTATATTCAAATGAGACTTATGCAACTCAAATAGTAAGCAAATGGTTGCATACCAAAAATCTGAATGTTGCGATCTAGATCACATTCGCGGACCTTGTTAAGAAACATCTAGAGCGTGATTTGAAGAACTAGGATGTGAAGACAAACTCTTCTAGTTTAATCGGAGTACTCAATTTTGAATTCACGAAATGCAATAACGTTAAAACTCTTGCAGAATAATTTTGTGATCTTACTAGGCTTGAGAGTTGCGATACTTAATTTATGCCAAAAATAATATATATATTTTTACCAGAATAATATATTTACTTGTCCTTTGTTGTGTTTTTAGGTAATGCTGAAGCCATCAAACATGAGGCCTCCTCTACTGCTTCAAGACTTAGACATCAAGGAGGTTTTAAGTATTCAAATTTTGAAGCCAAAAGTGAAGATGAACCTATACTACAAGATTCTAAGACCAAAAAAACAAATTCATCATCAGAAGCTAAACAAACAGAATCACTTAACACAAACCAAGCAAAGAAACCTCATAATCGACGCCGGCATACATTTTTCTCATCAAGAGAACTAAATTTTTGCATTTTAGCTTCTGAGAACACGCGCGCACTAAGTTCATTGATAATTGCATTGGTGGTTGTTTTCTCTTACGCAATCTTCTCAAAGTGTATTTTTGCTTCAAGGCCTCTCTATATTGTCTTGGTAACCGATGTCACGATTGTGGTTGCTCGCATATACCGTGAAAAAGCTCGAGTTTTGGAAGAAAGTCAAGGAGCCATGGTTGAGGCTGGTGAAGATGGACGCAGTTGGGGTGATGCAGTTAAACTTTTGGAGAGAGGTTTGGTTTTGTACCAAGCTATTAGAGGTGTTTTTATTGATTGTAGTATTTATTTAGTTGTTGTTGTATGCTGCATTTCCTTAATGTAGCTTTAGTTGTTTGGTGCAAACTGAATATCCTTTGCGAGCAGCTGTAAAAATTAATCCATCAAGTCGTGTAAGATTGCAATAGGCGGCAAAACTCGTACTCAAGAGTATTAACGTTGATGCATTCTCTGAACTAAATTCGAACTCAAGATTTTTGGTTAATTAAAAGTGACCCAACCGATCTCATCCAAATACTCTTAGGTGTAGCTTTAATTGTTTGAGTATTTACCATGTCTTTTATTTCCCTATTTTAGCAAGGTTATGCTACCAAAAAATTTTTTGTTGTAAATTTTTATTTTATGTTTTTATATTCTCGAGGACTATTGTCAATTTATTTTAAATTCAGAATATGTTCCTATATAATATAAGTCTATGCCTTATGTATATGGTAGGTTTGGGTATAGGTATAACTACACCTAAAATCTTATAATTCTAATGGAAAACCTGTAAACGACATTTTTATCTTTACAACCTTATTGATGAATAACATGATATTGATCCGAGGTGGACTAAGAGCGGTGGCCGAAAGTGATCAATTGCATTAGAGCTTCTCGACAGAGATATTGTACTTATAAATACTCCGATATTCAAGTCAATTTTTGAATGAAGTGGATAATAAACTTAACAGAATGGAATATTCAAACACCTTTTTAACGCGCACAAACATGAGATAGAGGAACTATAACATTTGCTCAAAGATGCAAAAACACATCCAAACATAGGCTTACTTTCACTAGATGCAAAAATCAAGATTTTAATCGCAAAAAAAGTTATGAGGTGCAACCATTTGAAACCTCTAAAAAACTTAATCCACAAAAAAAAAATTAGTCCCCACCATTTTCTATCTAAACTACGTGTACATGAGGTTACACCACGTGTACATGAGGTTGCAAGATCCATATGAAACACGACTAATCTTAAGTTTTGCATTGCACAAGCTACAATTGAGCCATGATGTGATGTTTAGTTGAAGTTGATGTTGGAAAAAATGTTACTCCCTCCGATCATATTTATAAACAAATTTAGTTTTTTTTGGAGTGAGTGAGCCAGGTAGGATAAACAAAAAAGTTGAATCTCTCAAAATAAATGGCGATAAAGTGGAGAATCAATCCACATAACAAATAAAGGATAAAAAGAGTAAATTAATTTATACATATTGTTGAATTTTGAAGTGTTGCATTGACATAAAATGACTATAATAAAGAATACAATAGTGGAAACCTCGTGTAATATGAGGAGTTTTCTTCTTTTGTTTTGTTTTTTTATTTTTTATTTTTTCCTTTTTCTTAATTGAATCACTAATTTATTTACTTAACTGAATCACTAATTTCCCCAACTCTTTTGTTTATTTTTTTTAATTGAATCACTAATTTATATATATAAAAAATATCTAAAGTCGAAATACATTATTGTATAAATTAAATTTAAAACTTCTAGTCCCAGCATTATATATGCAGAGGATTGATGTTATCTTAAGGGTGTAATTTTCAGCCATTGGGCTACTTAACAAAATAAATTTTAAAATTATAATTTTTTATCAAATAATTTAATGACTAGTATTTTAAAATGAATAAGTGAGAATTTTTAATTTAAATCTTAATTTATTACAATGTCTCATACCATCCGATACAATATGTTCATAGGACTCCAGTCCTTATTTTATTACGATATATTTTTTATTTTAGACAATAATTTAATGGGATTTTATCATGTGGGTTTCTTTTAAAAGAATTTTATTATGTGATTTAAAACATGTTTTAGCATATAATTATTTTTTTGACACAATCTTTCAAAATTTGATTTGAATCCATAATTACTTTATAAATAAACCCTCCAACCCTTATTTTGAAACCCCACCGCTATACTCTCATTCCTAAGGCAGCTTTCTCCTTCTTCAACAAGGTAACCCCTCTTTTTCGTTTCTTATCACTGATTCATTCATTCATTCATTGCTTTATTCTTCTTTTTTACTTTCCATTATCAACGCATTCATCTTTTAACCAAGGCTTTTGTATTTTCATATATGATAATATGATCATAATTCATAACATAACAGACATGTACATGCAATTATATGATTAACTTGTTCTTTTTAGTAATATACTTTCTTCATGTTTCAATTCACTTATTTGAACTTATATACCGACTTAATACGACTTAAGAAGTTTTGTGAGACTGTTTAGGATAACTTACGAACTAAGTTTGTGAAACCGTTTGGGAGAACTTAATTATGAAAATATCTTATGACAATTTTCATCAGATTTTTTCAACTTAGTTCTCTAATATAGCTTATGAAAATAGCTTGTAGCATATATAAAAACAATTTTCATGATAAGTGTTTGTGCTATAAGCTGCAAATAAGCTGTTTATCCAAACCGGCCCTTTGTGTTTGTTTTCATATCATATTATGTTTGCTTGATCTGCTGAGTGTCTTTCCCTCTTGATATTGAATTATTGACTTGGGTTGTGTATATTTTTGTTTGTGTTTTGTTGATAGTGTAGTTTGTTTTTAAGTGATTTTGGGGATGGAACTTATGTATTGTTTTCTTTTGTTGAACTGGCAGATCTTTTTGTGGTTTTAAGCTTTTAAGGACAAATGGGTAAGGAAAAGGTTCACATTAACATTGTTGTCATTGGCCATGTCGACTCTGGGAAGTCAACTACCACCGGTCACTTGATCTACAAGCTTGGAGGTATTGACAAGCGTGTGATTGAGAGGTTTGAGAAAGAAGCTGCTGAGATGAACAAGCGTTCATTCAAGTATGCCTGGGTGCTTGACAAGCTCAAGGCTGAACGCGAAAGAGGTATCACAATTGACATTGCTCTGTGGAAGTTTGAGACAACTAAGTACTACTGCACTGTCATTGATGCCCCCGGACACAGGGATTTCATTAAGAACATGATTACCGGGACTTCCCAAGCTGATTGCGCTGTTCTCATCATTGATTCCACTACTGGTGGTTTTGATTCTAGAGTAGAAAGTTATCTATAAAAGCAAGTATGTGATGGACATGATTAATTGAATTTGAGGACACGCAGCAGCTTACTATAGTGCAATGTCTTCATCCGGTGTTTACAGCTGTAAATCACCGTTTATCTTTTATAGTTTTAAATTTTGATTAAAGTTAAATGCTGGTTCAGCAGTTGGTATGCTCTGGTACGTGGTACCCCAGTTCTTACGAATTCTATGCGAATTTGTACGTACCAAATACGCCAAAGTACCCGACTTCGGTACCTAGGAATTGGTTCGCGGTTCGCTGGTTGTGCAGCGAATTATGTGACTATGGTTTTGAAGCCGGTATTTCTAAGGATGGTCAGACCCGTGAACATGCTCTCCTTGCTTTCACTCTTGGTGTCAAGCAAATGATCTGCTGCTGCAACAAGGTATTTGCAATTTTCAGCTACCTTTAAAGGTGCATTTGATTATAATTTTTTAATTAATTTCTACACGTACTAATTTTTGCTATCTTGAACAGATGGATGCCACTACACCCAAGTACTCCAAGGGTAGGTATGATGAAATTGTGAAGGAAGTTTCATCCTATTTGAAGAAGGTTGGCTATAACCCAGATAAAATTCCATTTGTTCCCATCTCTGGTTTTGAGGGAGATAACATGATCGAGCGCTCCACAAATCTTGACTGGTACAAGGGTCCAACCCTTCTTGAGGCCCTTGACCAAATCAATGAGCCTAAGAGGCCATCAGACAAGCCCCTCCGTTTGCCACTTCAGGATGTCTACAAGATTGGAGGAATTGGAACTGTGCCTGTGGGACGTGTTGAGACCGGTGTCTTGAAACCTGCAACGGTAGTGACGTTTGCCCCTAGTGGACTGACAACTGAAGTTAAGTCTGTGGAGATGCATCATGAAGCTCTCACTGAGGCCCTTCCCGGTGACAATGTGGGATTTAATGTTAAGAATGTTGCTGTTAAGGATCTCAAGCGTGGTTATGTTGCCTCAAACTCCAAGGATGATCCAGCCAAGGAGGCCGCTAACTTCACATCTCAAGTGATCATCATGAATCACCCTGGCCAGATTGGAAATGGCTATGCTCCTGTTCTTGACTGCCACACCTCCCACATTGCTGTCAAGTTTGCTGAGCTTGTTACCAAGATCGACAGGCGTTCTGGTAAGGAGATTGAGAAACTGCCCAAATTCTTGAAGAATGGTGATGCTGGTATTATTAAGATGATTCCCACCAAGCCCATGGTGGCCGAGACTTTCTCTGAATATCCTCCACTCGGCCGTTTTGCTGTCAGAGACATGCGTCAAACTGTGGCTGTTGGAGTCATCAAGGCTGTGGAAAAGAAGGAACCCAGCGGAATACCTAAGAAGAAGAAATGAACCGTGCAAGATAGGGAAGTCTGTCATCGTTATTACTATAAATGTTTCATGGTTTCTAGTATTTCTATTTCTTGTCTAGTTAACTTGTTTTTCAGATTAAGTGTGAAGTCTGCCCCGTCATCTCAGAGCTTTTGTTCCCAGAACTGGGTTCTAGATCGACGGTGGCATGGCTATTTCTTTTTTGCGCATTAATTATTGTGTCTCGTGTGAACACCTGCTGATTTTGTTTATGAATATCAACTCTATATTTGTGTGTTTATTCCTTGGTGTGAATGTGTCTGAATGTTTTAGGCAATATCAGGATCATTTTTTAATCTCATTATTTTAGATCTTAAAAGTACGTTTACTGTGCTATTCGTGTAGCACCTGCATAATGCTTCTATCACTTGTTATTCTTGTTCTCTAGATTTTACATTTGCTAAGCAGGAACCCCAAATTTACATCACTTATGTTTTCCAAATGCCAATGTTATATTACAGGACAGGATATATTGAAAAGGGTCCGGTTTTCCGATGTCTGTCGGATTTCATGTTACTAGTATATTAAGAAATAGTAATAACCAAAAAATAAATTTATAATTTCAATTAAAAATTAAAGTCCACTATGAATTTAACAAGCACATGGAACCAGCAGGGAAAAACTCTAACATTGGCGCGCGCACACACTAACATTTAAATCAATCCTGTTGCCAAAAGCCTGAATAGGCCGGAGCCAATATTTGTAGTGCCAGCCAACACCTGATACACAGAAGCAGCAGCAGCTCCTCAAACAAGCAAAACAGCAGCACATCAAGAACCATGATACAGACACGCGCAGCCGAGCAAAACCTGATATAATTACAAACCCATTGGAAACAAAAATTCATACCACAGATAACACTGCAGGCAAAACACCAACAGACGACCAGAACAAAACAAGGACAGAGGCAAAAATCACCATACCAAAGACATACTAAGTGCTAACTCCTCCAAAAACAAGCTAGCTTTCTCCACCGATACAGACTAATGGATTCACTAGCCATTGGTTTACGCTCGAGTATGGTGGTGGTGCAACATTAATTCTGACATGCACCCTCACAATATAGTCCATTATGATTTGAACCTGGGCCCAATCCTAAACACATATATTAACATTATGGACTGATATATCTGTTGGAAACGTTAAAATGACCGATCAAGAACCTTGAATAGTGGGTCTTTAACATTAATAAAATAATTTGTTTTTGAATCTCTCACATTACGAATTAAAAAGTACTAGTAGGGAGGGAGGGACTATTATTACCATAGCTTAATATTTAGCTTGAAGCTTCTAAGATATCTGCATAAGTTTATGTTTCCATAGCAAAGGGCACAAATGTACCACATAAGTTTATTTTTGCCACTCTACCAATTACTCGCGCTCCCTACATCTTTCCCAATTTACCCTTCCGCTACTTAGTGGACGGTGTAAGAGTGAGTAATATTTTGAAAAAACACCCTACATTGAAAACACCCTACATGAAATTTCTGTCTACTACTTAAGTAGCGGGTGTTATAAAATACGAAATTTGAAAAAAAAAACACCCTACATGAAATTTTTTCATTTTTTAACATCCGCTACTTAAGTAATGGATGTTATAAAAATGAGAATTTTGAAAAGAAACACCCTCCTAACATGAAATTTTTTAGATTTTAAACATAGAACCTGCTACTTAAGTAGCGAACAAAAGTATTTTAGCAATTTTGTAGGGTGTGTGAGAAATGGAGTAGGGTTGCAAAAATAATAGTCATCCAAAATTTGTACATATGAAGCAATAAGGACATTGGCAGAGGATGGGGCCTTAGTCCTTAGAGTATCTTTCCATAAGGTCATTAATAATTTGTTTATTATTTCTGGTAGACATGTTCCTATCTATGAGCCTATGCTATAACTTTTCTGTTGCTTTTGTTTGTGCAGCATTTATTTGAGCAACTATATTCAGTTGTGTAAATTTTTCTTTTGCAACTTTTGAAGTTAATAATTTATGAGTATCAGTGTGTCACTTACAGGTACAGTTAACATATAGGACAGACAACTTAGTTTTGATTTTTATGAATGCCTGACTTGATTCTTTGTTGCATAGTATTGAATTAATGATAGAGTGTGGACACAAGTTATGTATGTCTCTAATTTGGAAACCCTTATTTACCTAATTGACAGGTGAACTGTCTATATTTATAGTTAGGGAACAACTTAATCCACGGTTTTGGATTTCATACTGTAACATTAAAGATCACGACGGTACAATCTCAAATCAAGGGTTGACATATTTTACCATATTTACTATCTGTTTAATCTAAACCGTTTGATCTTAAATGCAAATGCGTATAACTGCGTGATAATTTTACCATAGGAAATTTGGGTCATTAATCCACCAAGAGTGTTTTCGGTCTTACATGACTCGAGAGATTAGTCTTTACAATTGCATGCGATAATATAAAAAATGAAGGCTTGATCCAAAAAATATAAGAATATTGTTATGTGGTCATGTCCGGCTCGGGATATTGGTCTCTACAATGATACATGTTTTATACATATTTGGATTGCATGCAGTCAAATATATCACACATTCATGTAGTCAGAACATCGGCAACTATTAGATCAAGATCAGACGGTCCAAATCCATCTCTGATCTCAATCTAACGACCACAGAGAAACTGATTATGTGATGAGTGATAGTGCTGAGTGCAGACTATCCAAATCCATTTTATGCCAAAAGAGACAACTTGATCCAAAAGATACAAGAAGGTTTTGTAGCACAAGGACAAGCATTAAATTTCATGAGCCCCACAGAAGCACTGGTCATGAAACTAGTCACTGTTTGGCTAACGAATTAGGAAGCAAGAAGATAGCTCCTATAGCTTTTTACTATTTGAAATTTTTGCCATCTCTCTCTATGTATCACTTTCTCACATTAAATAGCAGACTCAGATAGGTGAAAAAAAGAAAAGAGGAAATAAATTAAGTGGAAGAGGGGTTGGATACCACTATAGCCTCTATAGAACATCATTTTCATTCACATCATAGCACATGGTCTTTTGCAGTTACTGCATTTTTTTCTTCTTTTTTCTGTTATATTGGACCACATTAGAAGTTCTTTAATAAGTTTGTTGGTTTATCAACAATAGAAGAATTTTGTTTAAGAAAAATTATGATATCATATTAAAGGTATGATTGGATTGACTTTTAGATTGCCTTTTAGTATAAACTTATTATATGTTCATAAGCTCATTTCAGCTTATTTTTATAAGCTCTCCGAGATGGCGTTTATGAAACTAGGTTATAACTTATTTGCAAACTCTAATTTACTTCATCTTTTGTTATAAAGATAACTTATACATAAGCGGTTATGTGATAAGCGTTTATAACATAAAAGATTATTTACGATTGATGTTTATATATACAAACAAGACCTAAAAAGCATTATAGTAATAAAGACAATGGTGTTAAATCTAAATCAAATCCAATCCTTTAAGGTAGAGATAAAACACTTTATTCTAAGGTTTACAGTTAATCTACAACTAATATGGAAATGACATCAACAGAAAATTGAAAGTTAGATGTGTTTTTGGATTTCAAACATTGACAATGTATAGCAATGTCTTAATCTTCAACAAACTTGAACAACTAGGAAAAAATGTTACTTTACTTTTACTTAAGTTGGATTGTCTTTTTTTGATGTTATTGGTAAATGTGATGTGATTTTATATTTTTGGATTGGCATAATCCTGACTCAAAAGTTGAGAACATGAGTCAAAGGGTCCCCATTTTACCAATTGAAAGTGCACATAGGAAAATTAAAGATGTAAAAGAAGAAAAGTAAAAGAAGAATTTTGAAAAGATCACATAGATATATAGAATATCAATTTTATAAAATTCAATAATCCTAATAGAGTTACAAGATGATTAAAACCTTTGTACAACTACATCACAATCACATGAAAAGGAAAAGAAAAAAAAGAAAAAGAAATTTGAGTCCAAATTAAGGAACTCAAAATTACATCATGTTCATGTCCCTAGCTAGCACTCATCAATTATATCCAAAATTTCTTCATCATCCATCACATCAATGTTCTTCTCAAAAATCTTGGACGGTGCTGCAAATCGAGCTGAAAATGATCTTGAAACATTATCGGGGTCAGTAGAATAGCCATCATCGAAATTTTGTAAGTAAGAGCTAGGATCATAAACAAACACACGCGAAGATGATCGAAAACTTCTCCTCTTTTTCTCTCTCTTGATTTTCTTCCACAAAGTTTTCAAGCTTGTGATCTTCATTCTTGTCATAAGTTCATTGACACATACAATAGGGTCATAGCCAATTCTCTCATAACTTGAGAAAATGTTGTTGTTTCTTGTGCTTAGACAGTTGATATTTTCTAGGTTCATGGTGTATGGAGTAGAGAGAATAGGAAGAGGAAGATGGTTTAAGGAACCAATGTGTTTGGAGTGCATGTACTATAAGACTAAGAGACTAAAGGCTATTTATATAGTGATGACATGAACCACTTGCCTTTATCACACTCCTCAGCACCACCTCAGCTAAGCACATATACTTTGAACTAGTAGATATAATGACCAAAAAAGAAAAGAAAATTGCTTTTGATGTCGGTATTTTAAATTAAAATAAATAAATTTTGTATTAAAAATAGTGTTTTTAAAATTTTTTAAGATCATTTTACAATTTTTGGTTCCTTAACTAGTGCACCAAAAAAATAGTGTTTTTTAAATTTTTTAAGATCATTTTACAATCTTTAATTTTAAACAATTTTGACAATTAGTTTTAGTTCAAATAGTTGACATGAAAAATTGCATGATACATACACTAAATTCAAATTCAAATCCAAAACTGTATATAATGTGCTATACAAAAAAGTTTAACGGCGCAGCTTATTATTCGTCTATATTTTATTCATGTGTAAAAAATTTATATTTAGTGCTTAAATTGTCTTTCCATTCCTAGATGGAGTATGAAATCATTTGATTGCAGAGACTTCTTACAATGAAAAAAAAAAGTGTGCTTCAATGTTACTTTTTTAATTATGTGATTTAATATCGCAACTAATTTTTTGTGATGTATTCAAAAGAAGACTTGTATTTAGGGATACAAGTATAAAATGTACTGTATATAAATTCCTATATATCTTCCTTATTTTGGGGGCACAGTTATTTTGGTACAAAGTCTAAGGCCAACATTGGTCGGTGCTTTAGTTTGCGATTTAAGGAAGTAGATTTAATTTTTTAAAACATTTTCGTCCTTTGATCCACTCATATCATATATTCGTGTGCAAATAAACATGCTTGTGAATTACTTACTAGTTACTACAAAGAAGAAATGTTTATACTTCATAAATTTTCTTTAACTTATACTCTTAAATTGCATAACATATATTCTACATATTATATATTACACTTCAACCACATTCTAGTTTATCAGTGGCGTGGCTCATTGTTTTCTTTACAATTTTATTTGTCTATTTGTTTTATTGTCTTAAGATAGATATTATTAAGTTATGGTAAAGTGCATTTCTAGTATCTCTTTGTTTTCTTGAACTTTCTCTTGTACATTTTACGTTTTTATATTTATATATAATATATTTTTATCATTCTAAAAAAAATGACGATAAAGACAATAAAGCAATCAAACAAACATTTTGAATAATTTGCATCCTTTTTTTTCATTATCATCTACATCTTTTTTCTAATTTTCAATCTCTCTCTTAATCGAGTTTATGCAAATAAAAGTATTTATAAAAAAACTTAATGTATTATAAGATTTTTAAGATAGTTTATAAAAAAAAAATCTTATATAATTTATAAAATAATATCTTATAATTATCAAAAAATAAAAAAAATATTATAAGAATATAATTTTAATTAGTAAAAAATTACGAATTAACATTTACCTTGAAAAATCGACAGATGCTTAGATGATTTCATCTATCATTTCTATTTATATCTTTGTCGATTTTTTTTACCAATGGAAAGAAATCCCATCATCTTAAACATCTATCTTAAAAATAAGAAAAGCATATCTATGAAATATGAAGGTTAAAGGATAGATGAAATTATTGAACTTAATATCACCTCTACAAAACTTTTAATTTGTAAAAGTCGACATAGATTTACAAGATAACAAAACTAAAACCTTTGTACAACTATATAATTCACAAAGGAATTTTTTTTCAAGTCTAAGTGAAGGAAGTCAAGATTACAATTACAAATTTAGACTCAAAATTACATATTCACGTTGTTAGCTATCTTTCATCATTTATCTCCAATATTTCTTCATCATCAATGATCACTTCAATATTCTTCACAAAAATCTTGGAGGGTGGCGCAGCAAATCGAGCTGAGAATGACCTTGAAAAATCATCAGGGTCATTGGAATAACCATCATCAAAATTTTGTAAGTAAGAACTAGGATCATACAGAAACACCGGCGAAGATGATCTAAAAATTCTCATCTTCTTTTCTCTCTTGATCTTCTTCCACAAATTTTTCAACCTTTTGATCTTCAATTTGCTCATAAATTCATTGACACAAACAATAGGGTCATAGCCAATTCTTTCATAACTTGACCAAATGCAGTTGTTTCTTGAGCATAGACAATTACAACTTTCAAGGTCCATGGTTTATGAAGTAGAGAACAAAGGAAAGATATAATGGTTTAAGGAACCAATGAATGTGTTTGAAGTGTATGCACAAAAACTATATAAGATATATTATATAGTGATGGCATGAGCATGAACCACTTTAATTACTTTCCATTTTAATTCAATTTCATCAGCACCACCTCAGCAAAGCATATACTTTAAACTAGATAAGACAAACAAAAAGAAAAGTAAAAAAAGTTTGTATCATCCTTGTATTAAAACTTCCTTTTGATGTCACCAATATTTTTCAAGTTGGTATGATATGTTTTTTTAAGATTCCTAGTGACTGTAATATACTACGTAGTCACATGGGGCATTGTTTGATTGTCAAGTTACTTTGGAAAAAGATAAACAATGAATTGAATATTGAATATATATTTGATCAAACACCCAAGATATCACCTACCCTAGCTATATATGCATAATTCCTCATTTTTTTCTCTCTCGCATTTCCTCCACAATTAATGTTTTCAATTTTGTAATCTTCATATTCCATGACAAAATTCATTAACAAATATTTACAATAGGGTCGTTGTCAATTCTCTCAAAAGTTGACCAAATATTGTTGGCTTAAATACCTAGTATTTGGTTGTATAACTTATTTAAAAATTCAGTTTCCTCTCTTAACTTATTTTAAAAGTTTAGTTCAGTCTCTAAACTTAAAATAGGTCAATTTGATCCCTTAATTAATAATATAAATATAATTAACATAATTTGGGCTTTCATTTATGAATATATTTTCCATTCAAAAAGAAAAAAAAATTATGAAAATATATGAAACATTATAATAATCTTTGTAATTGAATATGTGAGACGCTGTTAATATAATTCTTAATGAACTAAATTATATTCCGTAAAAAAAAAAGAACTAAATTATTGACTAACAAAAAATAAATTTGTTGACCAAATTTACTATCTAAAAGACGCTGAAATTTTAAAATAAGTTGAAGTTACAAAGAAGTATATTTAAGCCAATATTGTTTCTAGTTCCTAGATAGTGGCAATTTTCAAGGTTCATTGTATATATGAAGTAGAGAACACAGGAAGCATACAATGGTTTAAGGAACCAATGTGTTTGGAGAGTGCATGCATTCATTAACACTGAGACTAATGCTATAGTAAGTACGTAGTATTCGTATAGTGATGGCATGGACCTACTTTGCTTTCCATTTTTCTAAATTCCTCGTCACCACCTCAGCAAAGCACATACTTTAAATTTAATTATCTAGTAAGAGAAAAGGACAAAAGTTTGGATAATCAAGAAATGCTTTAAAATTTCTTTTGAAGTTAAGTCAGCACTTCAAATTGGTACTTTTTCTGATCATAATTATAAATAAAAATTTATTTTATAAATTTATTGAAAAATTAATGTATTTGATTTACATAATAAATTATTTATTTAATAAATCTATAAAATAAATTTTTGTTTACAATTATGACCAAAGAGAGTACTCCATCCGTCTCAAAATATAAGTAAAAATGGGTCAATAAAAGTTAATGTATTTGAAATAATTTTGCATCAAATACATTAACTTTTGTTGATTATTTTTTGCTTATATTTTGGGATGGAGGAAGTATTTAATTTTCACATGTTTTTAGAGCAATAATATTAAAATTCCTTGATGTCATTAATTTGATCAAATTGGTATGATACATTATTTTTTAGGCAAGTTCTATGGTACATTAGACAATTTCTAATGTACCGGTACATGGTTATCAAATTAATAAATAAAATGAATATTTTTTTAAGAGAAATTATTTTTCTATCATTAAAAACATTATAATAATCAAATATCATTAACCAAAGTTGTCAAACATATAAATTTTGATATTTTTTAAATTTTTATTCTTCATAATAGTCAATATTCAAATTTTTATTGAAAAAATGTTAAAATATTAGTGTAATCATTATAAACAATAAAATTGTATTTTTCCTTGTGCTATTATTATATCTAAAATACAATAATTAACTAATAGTATTTTTAATCCATAAAAATAATCGTTAATTTATTAATTTGCGATGTCATGTACCGGTACACCAAGTATACCGTAGAAGCTCCTATTTTTTAAAGTTTCCTGGTGACTGTAATACTACGTAGGATCACATGGGCCGCGGTTTACATGTCACATGTCAAGTTACTTTTGATGCATGAATGAATTAAATTGGTAAGATATGTTTCTTAAAGATATTATTTTTGAATTTATTTGGTCTGATATTTTTAGGTATTAAAAAAATATCTTCAAGTTAAAAATGAAAATAAGAGTTTTTAGAAAAAAGTTAAAACATTTTGATAATTGTTACTTTTTAGCTTTAAAATTCTTTTATTCATATATTTTACTTATAAAAGTTAAACAAATTTTTTCTATTATAAACTTCTTAAAAATCTTTTTCATCTATTAAGTAGAAAAATTTAAAATAAATTAGGCCACTAAGTAACTTTTATTTGTATCACCCAACGTCACTATTTTCCTCATTATCCAATTTTCCCCAAGTTTCTAGTATTGTTTTTGAAGTCATGTAGATTTACTTAGCTAACATACTAGTAGTGCAAACTATTAATCCGACCGGTTATATATAATTTATATTTCATTATTATATTGATGATTTATGTAATTTCTTCTCTTAATTTTTTTTATATTAAACTCTAAAATTGATATTTAGATTTAGAAAATGTTAGATACATAATTTTTTTATTAGATGGTCTCCGAAATATACTCATGTACAAAATTTCTTCTCTTAATATCAACTTAATTTAATAATTTTTTTTTTGTTGATATTATTATTATTATTGCCAAAAAATTAAATTTTCATGTTAATTTAGCAATTATAAATGGTGTATTTTTATTTGTAATCAATCTACAAGTTAAATGCTTACCAAAAAAAAATCTACAAGTTAAATTCTTACCAAAAAAAAAATAATTTACAAGTTAAATTGTATCGAATAAAAATCTACAAGTTAAATTATACATTATAGTATTACTATTGCCAAAAAAAAAAATTCATCTTTTCTTATTTAGTAATCTACAAGTTAATATGTGGTGTATTTTTATATGCAATCTACAAGTTGAAATGTTATAAAAAAAAAACTACAAGTTAAAATTCTTTAAATTTAATGTAAAAGAAATTTCATTATCAAAACATCTACATGAAAAAGATGAAAAAAGAAATCATATATGACGACAAATGAGAATAAAATCATTATATAAACATCACTTTTACAAAATCTAATAGTTGATATAGATTTACAAGATAATTCACGAGAAAAAAGAAAAAAAGATATTGAGTCCAAATTAAGTAACTCAATATTACACCATGTTGTTATAGCTAGCTCTCATTTATCTCCAATATTTCATCTTCATCCACCACTTCAATAATGTTCTTCTCAAATATCTTGGATGATGGTGGTGCTGAAAATCGAGCTGAGAATGACCTTGAAAAATCATCGGGATCATTGGAATAACCATCATCAAAATTTTGTAAATAAGAGCTAGGATCATATAGAAACACAGGCGAAGATGATCTAAAAACTCTACCCTTATTTTCTCTTTTAATTTTTCTCTACCATTTTTTCAATTTTCTAATCTTCATTCTAATGACAAATTCATTGACACATACAATACCCTCGTTGCCAATTCTCTCATAATTTGACCACATGTTGTTTATTGTGCCTAAACAATTGCAATTAGTTTCAAGCTCCATGATGGTGAAAAAGTGTATAGAGTTGAGTATATAGGAAGCAAAAAATGGTTTAAGGAATATCAATGTGTTTGGAGTGCATGCATTAATACTAAGACTAAAATGCTATTTATATAGTGATAGCATGAACCTAACTTTAATTTCCCTTTATTCAACTTCCTCATCACCACCTCAGCAAAGCACCTTTTAGCTAGTATCAAGATTGGATAATCCAACATATTAGAAATTCCTTTTGATTATGTTGGCAATTCAAATTAAATTTGTAGTATTATGTTTCTCAAAACTATATTATAATTACTTTTGATGTCAGCATTTCAAGTTGGTATATATGATATAGTTTTTAAAGATTCTTTGTGACTGTAATACTACGTAGTCACATGGGGGCATGACTTAATTAAGTTACTTTGGAGAAACATAAAAAAAATGTTACAATGGAGAAAATTAAACAATTGAATTTTTCAAACACCTAAAACCTAGCTAGCTACACCTAAAAATGATATGAATCTTTCTTAAAATTGAAAATATTCTAACTCAATCCTACATAATCAAATTGTAAAGTGATAATTGATTTTACTTATAATCATATATTTAGATCAGACCATCACACATCTAATATGAGACTTCTTAATAAAAATGTTGTCCATCTCAACTAGTATTGGTGTGCCAGTAATAGTTTTATACAAATCATGAACTAAGCAACAATTGAGGATTATTAAGTATTTGTTTTTAGATGTAAACTTATTTAGGTTCAGTGTAATGTCACCATAGATAAAGATTGGTCGGTCTTTAATTAAGCATGCAATTTAATGACATAATTTAATTTTTTTTTCTTTCAATTTTCATCTGTTTAACCGTTTTCCCATTGTAGACATGCCTTGTGAAGTCATTGCATTAAAATAACTTTATCATGTCACCCAACACTCTTTTGAGTCTTTTCTCTCATCATCCATTTCCCCCCATGTTTCTAGTTTTGATAGGAACAATGGAGAAAATAAAAATGAAAATTATAGTAAAAGTGAAATGATCCTTTCATCCCTACTCTCCTAATCCTATAGCTCACAAAGTTTTGATGGGCCATTAAATTGATATTTGAGTCGATAAAGGAAATAAAAAGGAAAAAGAAAAAAAGATCATGGCGAGGATAATTTTGTCACCTTTTATGAGAAATATTGTGCAAGTAACAAAGCTTAAAGTAAACAAAACAAGTGGCTGAGTCAAAAAAAAAAAAGAAGTAACAAGTGGCTGTCTTTTTTGAAATAATAAGTGGAAGTCATTTTAAAAGATTAAAGATAACATTTTGGTTTTCTTTTGAAAAAAAAAATCCCGTTTGCATTTTATCTTTTTAAAAAATTCAAATATCCAAATAATAATTAAGATGGAAGAAAATTATTTTCTATGCTTCAAAAAAAGAAAATTATTTTCCACATTCTCAATTTCATTCATATTGTTTCCCGTTTTCACGGCCAGTCCAATTTAGAGGTCTAAAGCAAAATTTAAATATAATAAATTTAGGAGAGAAATATCTACAATGTTAATTTTTTAAGTGAAATTAAAATAAAATTAATCTTTTAAGTGAAATTAAAATAAAATAATTAATGTCACATTAAAAGATATAAAATGATGTTTAAAAAAAATAAATATAAAATGATGCATATTTTAGGAAATTTTTCTTTTGCTAACATGACTCTCAAAGGAGAGTATCATCTTTAGAATATGTAGCACATACATTGATCTATTCTAAACTTGCATTATATATTTGTATGTATAGATGTATACATATTATGAACCATTACTAGCATCTTTTTGAGCCTTCACACCATGGTTGCATTACAGAGCATTTGTGGAATTAGTCCTTCATTTTGTAATTGAAATTATAAACAGAGTCAGTACAAGAGAAGCAAATTAATTGACAAATGTAATATCAAGTTATCCAAAGAGAGTGTACCTTAATCTTTTCAACACAATGTTGATGTGCAATTGTATGGTTTTTCGTATTCACCAAAACTTCACATGATACTTTTATCTGTTAGAGCATGACAAACAAAGTCAAAGTGAATAGATAAGTCATAAAGGAGAAAAGGAGGAACATAGAATTTTCCATACAAAGGATGTCAGTTTTAATTTTTGAATTCATCAATGTGAAAGTTCTAAATGCGTTTAATTTTCCTCGTTTTCAACACACAAGGACATAAGTTTTTAGTCATTTCACTTCGGAGAATTTTAGATTACCAAAATCTCTTTCAAATTTGTAGGATTAAAATATAAAAATTGTTGAATACTATATAAATGAGTAGTGCTATATATCACGAGAATTGCATCTCGCAAAAATCACAAACGCACACAAAATATGTGAGTATATTAACATACACAATGACCATATACATGTATAATAGTATAACATGCAGCCGATTTGTTATATTTCACAAAAATTGCATTCGCTTGATTTAGCATTTTCCTATATAAATTTAGGTATATTTTCTAGTAGTTTATATCATCAGAAGATATCTTTCGGTGAACTGGAAGAATTTAGAACAATGCAGAGAGGATGAGAGCAATTACCCAAAAGTTTCATGATTGCCCAACCACATTTATGTAAGGAAGGCAAATAAACAAGGCACACAATGGGCTTGTTCAACCCACAAGAGGCTGGTCCTATAAGTCTCATTGGATTGAGCCGACTCAATTAATTTTTAGTGTGAACACTGAACATATATTCTCTACGCACAATTGTATATACTACGTCATTTTACACAATCACGTTGTATACATGAGAAAATGAACAAAATAAAGAGATCAAAAGTCAAAACTACAATTAATTAACCTTAAAATACAAAGTTGCACCTAGTAATTAAGGAGAACAAAGGTTATCATTGTCTATAAAAAAAAGTTATCATTTGAATTATTTTTGAGGAATGATGATTAAAATGTAGTATAATTTAGTCAAAAATAAAGCTAAATATTTTTTTTATCTCTCTGGATATACCAACTTTCATTTTCAGTCCTTTTATTTTTATTTTTTGTTCAAATTTTTCTCCTTTAAATTTTAAAGGTCTATAAATATATTTAACCCAAAAAAAAAATACTAATAATAATACCTTGAAAATGTTAGGGAAGTGAAAGAAAAAAAGTCCAAAATTTGCAGTAACTCTAACAGAAGTATGAAAGTGCACCCTATCCTTAGCAAGATCTTTCATCAAATGCGCCACGTCAGGAGAAGAAAGTTCACCAAACTCAATCTCACCATACACGTGTTCCAAACCCCACCTATTCACCACGTGCCGACCCTCCGATTCCACGTGACCAAGCTTATTCCCACGATACTTAACACCGATATCAACCTCCGCTAAATTCAACCACAATAAACCTTTGTTGTGAATTTTCGCCGTTAGTGATAACGACACGTCGGCACTTAACGGCGGTAGAGGGTGTACCTTCGCTTGTCTCACATTTAACTCCTCCATTTCAATCTCTGGATAAACCGGCCATAGGAGAAACATTGCCGTTACACACACTGTTAGAATTACGGTCCATAGAAGGCATACGAGACACGGTGGTGGTAAAACGACGTAGTTTTGGTTGTCTTGTTTTGAGTATGTCATTGGTATTTGAGTGAGTGAGTAAGTGGTTTTGAGTTCATGCCAACATTGTAAGTACTGAGTTGGAAATGAGTGTAGTGATTAATAATATTGCCTGAGTGAAGAGTTTTCAGGGTTGCTTCTGTGTGGGAAATTGTGGGGTGGTTTCCTATTTTGTATACTTCTGTTTCGAATTGCATCTGTGCAATCATGCCATAAAAAAAGATTTTTTTGGTTGTTGTCCTATTAAGGTAGATAGGACAATTTAAAGTTAAAAAATTTAAATAAATGAGAAAAATTATTTTAAATTTGAAATGTCATATCCTATTCGGATGGCCAAATTGTCTTTGAAGATTGCATTGTATGCAATAATTTGTCTTAATGTTGTCCTTTTTATGTCATTATTTTTAGGTTATTTGGGTTTTGTTTGCCATGTTAATTTTCGTATTTATAGTTGTTTATAGTGAATGGTTTATATATATCGTATAAGTTCATTTTTTAGTACATTAAAAAAATCTCACAATACTTAAAAGTAGAGATCAACGATAATATATAAATAACACTTACATTTTTCAGTTCAATGTGTCTTTTTTTTCTTTCTAAAACATAAACATATAAATTGTTCAATTCTGAAATATTGAAGTTAGGGATGTCAATGGATATCCATGGACGTGGATAGTGTGATATCCGTGTCCGCTCCGTCAGACAAATATGATATCCGTGTCCGCTCCATATCCGTGCGGATATCCGCTAAGCGGGTAATCCACGGATATTGAAGTATCCGCGGATATTAACAGATATCCATGGATGATAATTTTTTATTAAAAAAAAGAACTAATTATTGAAAAAAAAATTAGTTTTTCTTAAAGACAAAACATTAAAACATAATATTCATAAATTTTGCTCATTTTTTTTTGTCAATTGTAAGAAGTTGAAAAGTTTTTTCTCTCAAAAATTAAAATAGAAAGATAAATTATAAAAGTACAATTATTTTTATATATAAAAATACTTGAATTTATATGTAAGTAGATATATTTAAGTAATTTTACTAATTATTTAGCGGGTATGGATATCCGCGGGCGCGGATAGTATTAAACCCGCATCTTTATCCATTAACTGCGGATAATTAAAATATCCATTTATTTTATCCGTGAATATCCATTAAATTATCCGCTCCATATCCATGGCGAATTTTATCCGCAGATATCCGCGGGTATGGATATTTTTGCCATCCCTAATTGAAGTCCAAAGAATCGGGCTAGTGGGAGTAATTTTTCATTTTTTTGTGATATGTCAAATTTGAGTTAGAGTTTCAAATTGAGTAAAAGAGTTGAAGTTGAACAACAAGTAAGAGGAACATGAACTCAATGTCTTATGTGGTTGTTCTTAATCCATTGGAAATTTGGAATGATCCAACTCAGGTCAGTGAGGACCACCTAAAAGGCCTACTAGTGATACTAGAGATCCGTTCAACTTAATGGAGAGAATGCAAGAGATTCACAGTGTTGGATCACGAACATGAAGAATCTCACACTTGAAAAATAGATATTGTGATAAGTCAAGTGTGAGTTAAAGTCTCATACTTAAAGAAAAGTTTCACAGTTAAAATAAGACCCGTGATTAAATTTTATTCAGAAAAAGTTGTAAAACTAAACCAAGAAATACATTTTTACAAACTAATTATTCCATCTTTTCAAATATATTTGAAAATTCTTTAACAAAACTCAATTCTGTGATTGCTCTCATCCAGTGACGGAGCCAGGATTTTCTTATGGTGGGGGCACTAAATATGTAAATTTGTAACATAAATATATAAATGATACCCCCTCCATCCCTAAACTTTAGTCATTTTAGAGTGTTGCATGTGGATTAAGAAATATCAAAGATTAATAATTTAAGTCATTTTACTCTTACTTTATTAAAAAAGAGAAAATTCATTTAATGAATTATTTAGTTTTTGTAAAGGTATAAATGGTAATGGGCTTCGGCCCTCATTATCATAAAAAAAAAAGATATAAATGGTAAAATATAATTAATTATGCCTTGATTTCTTATAAAGACTTGGGACAAAACTGAAAAGCTAAAATGACCAAAGATTTGGGACGGAGTGAGTTAAAGTTATAAGCTTAAATGCTATTTGAAATATATAAGAAAAAGATATAAGTTCAAAAGAAAAACTTTTGCCAAACAAATTTTATTTTATCAAACAAGTTTATAAGCTAGTTTATTTGTGAGACACTAATTATCTTTTATATGTGATATGTGTGATGTGTTGAATTGAACTTGATTAGTTTCAATTGATGATAAATGAATGTGGGAATTAGTTAAAATATCAACACTCAACATATACTAATAGTAGTATATAAATAAAATTCTCAAAAAGTTTGTGCAGGCAGGTGCCCACACAGCTCCCTGCCTGCCTCCGTCCCTGCTCTCATCTCAATGTAATATTTTAAATAATATGTTATGCAACTTGATAATAGGTTATGCGACTTGTGTGATTGCCCTGATCTCAATATAAAATTGCTCTAAATTAATTTTTAAGAAGGCTTAATCATCATTTTCGTCCTTGTAAGTTTGAGATTTTTGGGTTTTAGTCCCTGTATCTTTTTTTGTTGCAAATTAGTCCCTGTATGTTCAAATCTTTTGGTTTTAGTTCCTTAAAACTAAAATTCGCAGGAAAATCCGCAGGAAACCAGCGAATTTTCCTGCAGATTTTCCTGCGAATTTTAGCTTTAGGGACTAAAATAAAAAAGATTTGCACACGCAGGGACTAATTTGCAACAAAAAAATATACAGGGACTAAAACAAAAAATTTATGAACTTACAGGGACGAAAATGATGTTTAAGGCTTTGTTTGGGAGTTTTGAGAGGAAGGAAAGGAAAGGTTAAGGAGGGGAGGGGAAGGAAAGGGAGGGAAGGGATAAAGGAGGGAAATCCTTCCCCTTGTTTGGGAGTTGAAAAACCAACAAGGAAGGACATAGGGGGCTTACGTGATGATTTTACTATTTTACCCTTTTTTCCCTTAAAATTAATACATTGTGTTATATTATTTTGCCCTTTTTGAGAATAAGTTTCGATTTCAGATAAAAAATAATTTCGGAACAAAAGTTTACGATATTTTTTCGGGAAAAAAGATCTAATATTTTATTCGAAAAAAAAGTTCCCGATTTTTTCCAGAAAAAAGTTTCTGATTTTTTGTTGGGAAAAATGTTCCCGATTTTACCGGAAAAAAAGTTCTCGATTTTTCCCAAAAAAAGTTTCTGATTTTTTGCCGGGAAAAAAAGTTCCTAATTTTTCCGAAAAAAAGTTTCCGATTGTACCGGAAAAAAATATTCCGATTTTTTCCGGAAAAAAAGTTCTTTTTTTTTTCCGGAAAAAAAGTTCCCGATTTTTTCCGGAAAAAAGTTTCCGATTCTTTGCCGGGAAAAAGAGTTCCCGGTTTTTCCAGAAAAAAAGTTTCCGATTTTTTTCCCGAAAAAAAGTTCTCGATTTTTCCGGAAAAAAGTTCCCGATTTTTCCGGAAAAAAGTTTCCGATTTTTCCGGAAAAAAATTTTCCGATTTTTTCCGGAAAAAAAGTTCTCGATTTTTCCGGAAAAAAGTTCCTGATTTTCTCCCAAAAAAAGTTTCCGATTTTTTCCGGAAAAAAAATTCTCGATTTTTCCGAAAAAGTTCCCGATTTTTTCCAGAAAAAAGTTTCCGAATTTTTGTCGGGAAATAAAGTTCCCAATTTTTCCGGAAAGAAGTTTTCGATTTTTTGCCGGGAAAAAAAGTTCATGATTTTTTTCGGAAAAAAAGTACTCGATTTTTCCGGAAAAAAGTTCCCGATTTTTTCCAGAAAAAAGTTTCCGAATTTTTGCCGGGAAATAAAGTTCCCGATTTTTCCGGAAAAAAGTTTCCGATTTTTTCGGGAAAAAAAAATTTCGGATTTTTTCCGGAAAAAAGTTTCCGATTTTTTCGGAAAAAAAAAATTTCGGATTTTTTCCGGAAAAAAGTTTTTTATCTTTTGGAATGAAATTAGGCTAGGGCTAAAATTGGAATTTTGAATTATTGTAAGGGGTAAAATAGACTATTTATATAGTTAACCCTCCAAAACCCCCCAATTTGGGGGAACTTTAAAATTGGATAAAATAAGCCCCCAAAACCCCCCAAAACCTTTCCTTATTTTTTTAAAACTCCCAAACAAGGGTTGACCTCTTCCCAAGCCTCTCCTTCCCCTCCCTTCCCCTCCAAAACCCAACTCCCAAACAAAGCCTAAGGCTTTTAAGAATGATGATAAAAATATTAGTCAAAAAAAGAAAAATACTATTAGTAATACCTTGAAAATGTTAGGGAAGGTGAAGAAAAGAATTCCACGACTCTTTCCAGCAACTCCAACAGAAGTATGAAAACGGACCCTACCCTTAGCAAGATCCTGGATCAAATGCGCCACGTCAGTTGAAGGAAGTCCACCAAACTCAATCTCACCGTACACGTGTTCCGAACCCCACCCTTTCACGTGCCAACCTTCCGATTGCACGTGACCAAGTTTAAACCCACGATACTTAACGCTGATATCAATCCCCGCTAAATCCATCCATAACAAACCTCTGTTATAAATTTTCGCCGTTACTGATAATATCACGTCGGCACTTAACGGCGGTAGAGGGTGAACTTTTGCTTTCCGTACCGTTAACACCTCCATTTCAATTTGCGGATTAACCGGTTTTAGTAACCAAACTGCCGTTATGAATACCGTTAGAGCCACTGTCCATAAAAGACAGACGAGACATGGTGGTAAAACGACGTTGTTTTTGGTGTCTTGTTTTGAGTATGTCATTGGTTGTTGTTGTTGATGTGTTTTTGCTTTAGAAAAAGAACAATGTGAAACGGTTATTGATTATGATGATTACTTGTTAAAGGGTGTGCAGAGTGGTTTTGAGTTTGAGGAGTGAGCAACATTGTACCGGTAAGTGTTGAGTTGGAAATGAGTAGTGATTTTAACATTCATTGCGTGAATGAAAGGTTTTTGAGGGGGTCTGGGAAATTTAGGGAGTGTTTCCTATTTTGTATATACTTACTTGTGTATGTATTTATTTAGTGTCTTTTTGCGGGCAAAATGTTGTTGCATGATACTACTAAGTTTTTCCCTCTTTTAAACCCACTGTAATTTGTAATTAAGATATGCTTAGTTAGTCTTTTGATCTCTTAATTAATTTTTATGTTTCGTTTTGATCCTTTAATTAATAAATGTTACATTTGATTCTTTAACTTTTTCTTTGTTAGTTGAAATTAAAAAGGTTTTTACTGTCAATTTTTAACCTCAAATGTCCAAGATAGATCAACATTATAGGTGGTTTACCATCTCATTAATTCTTTTAATTTTAACCATTTGATTGTTTTGTCAGAAAATTAATGAGGATTAATGAGATCTACGGTGGTAAATTACCTATAATATTGGTCTACCTTAGACATTTTGGTTTAAAAATTGACGAAAAGAACTATTTTGGCTGATGAAGATAAAGTTAAGGATCAAATTACAACGTTTATTAATCAAGGGACCAAAACGAAAGAAAATTAGTTAAGGGACCAAAAGTTTATTAAGCCATTAAGATACTATTTGATATTAGGAGGGGCTTCAAGGTATGCATGCTCGTGGTGTAGTGTAGTTCTTTTGGATCTTGTTAGTTATGAGACGAATATTTGTGTCGTCGATGGGATATATGTTCTATTGCCTCACAAATCGACAACTCCAATAATCGAACTTAAGTTTTTTTTAGAAGAGTCGTGTTATCAACTCTTTCAAATTCTAATATTATGTTGGCGACAATTATATATTAAATGTGGCGAAATATAGAATGAAGAGAGTTTGAATTCGCGTCCCAACACGTCAAAAGAAAGAATGTACACAGATTTTTTCTATTAGATTACTGTTAACCTAGTAGCTATGTCTAGTCCTTCAACTTGAAGGATTTCCACTAAAACAACCACCATAATATACTACTGTCAAAAACTGACTATATTCTAGTCTTCTACAAAATTTAGGCCAAACCCTTATCAGTAATCTTGAAAAAGGTGTTTTCCTCTCAATGAGAGGATACAAATTGAAATATGAAACACAGTGAAAACAACTTTCAATAAGAAAGAATAACAAAGTTAAAATCTTGTTTTCTTTGGCTAGAGTATCATAAGATGTGCATTTTGAATCAGAAGATAACTTCTCAGAAAAGTGTAGTACTATTTTACTCTCATGATGAGCTTTGTGCTGATCTTAATTTATGTGCTACACACCTTAATTCACTATACATTTTAGAACATTCAAAAGAAAAATTTGTCATAGCTCTAAACAGTTCTAGCAAGTTATTTTTAAGACATCCCAAAGATTTTTGCCTCACATGTAAGCACTGTCTTTCAAAAGCACTTTTTTCTTCATCCAATCTCTTTTCTAGTTCAATCAAAACTCTCTTCTCCCTAACAACTTCATCAGGATCATTACTATCACCTTCTACCCTATTCTGATCGAACTCATCGAGTGTTTTCTTTTTCTTATATTTGCACTCCCACTGATCAAATCGTCTGCTTTTGCGCGTAAGCTCCTTTTGCACCTCCTCGCATTTTCTCTTTAAAACTAACTCTTGTTCTTGTTGTTGATAAAGAGAATCCACTACAGCAACAAAATGTGATATGGCTTTCAAAGTAAGTTCATCAGAAAGTTTCTCTAGATGATCATTCCAAGCATGAAGAAGGATTTGTATGGATGGTGAAGAAATCTTTGCCTTTATATCATTCTCAGTAACGATAAGATTTAGTTTTAACCAACTATATAAGGCTTTTATGAAACCCTTTTGATTGTTTGTCGACTTTTCAAACTGTGATTCGAACTCTTGCATAACATTCAATAATTGGTATGTTCTATCATGATGATGTTCACTTGTTTCATTAGGAAACTGAGAATCCAATGATCTTAATAACTTCATAATAATAAACTGCTTCTTATGGTGGTAATGCATAGTTCCCCACATTGTCGCCATCCTGTAGTGCATAAAAAACACCTTTAGTCTTACATTCTATCGACGACTTTGCATAACACTTGTTAGGACTGTTCATTTCTAATCAAATTACCGATTCCTTGCGAACCAAACCGCACAAAAAAGAACCGAACTGGGATGGATAGTTCACGAACTGAACTTATTCAGTTTAGTTAGTGAACTGTCCGTCATAGTTTGTTTCGATTTTTTATTTATTTTTAAACAGTTCTAACAATTGTGCATAGTCGCAAACTTAGAAAATTAACAATATGCAATTATAGTTTATAATTACTGATTGTAAACTTATAACTTACCCATCAACAAGCTGAACAAGTTTCTGGTACAACTGCTGATCGCGTAAATCATTTATCTCTGAGATTGTTGACTCCAATAATTGCATATCTACAATATAAATTGAATCTAAATGACTGATTTCTGCTTTTGCTTTCTCCAATGTTTCTGTGCTTGTACCTCTTTTCTCTAGCTTGTTGACAGTGGCAACCTTTTTTTGGTATTCAGATTTTGTTAACTCGGCAGCCTATGAAACAATATTCAGCTGCAAAATTCAGAACAGAACACAAAATATTTGGACCTACTTAATTGCAGCAACAAAATTGAATGAGTTGAAAAAGTAATTAAGAAGTTAAAGAAAGTATGGTAAGTTTATTAAACTTCTAGCTAGTTCTATATGACATAAGTTTCTACTCAACTTACCTTAACTTCTTTATAAAGTTTCTTTTCCCATGCTAGCAACTTGTCTAATACAGTAGCAAGTGTTTCATGTTTCTCTGAATCGAAATCATCTTTCACTTCATCAGTATTTGGCGTTTCTCTGAATGATCGATCCCATGTTACAACTCGCATCACCCTCGCAGAGTAATCCAAGTGTCCTGAAAAAGAACAAATGCAAAAGTTATAATTCAAAACTAGAGATAGTAATACACTCTTTCCTTGACAATACTAGCAACCTATGAAGCAATGACATAGACATGCCACAAACACGTCGACACCACGAGTGTCAGGATAGTGCTAGTGTCTAGTGTCGGACACCAAACACACATTCAATTTGAAGTGTCGGTATTGCGTAGCTAAAAACCATTAGTACTTAACCTATGAATTAAGTAATCACCACCATAAATCCATAACTACTTAATAAACATAAATCTCAACATATAAACCAGTACACAAAAAATGAATTCAACTCTCTACTTTATCTCTTTTTCTGTATCCCTTTCCCTCTTTCATTATATTATCCACAATAACATATTTCATTTGTTTTTTCCCATTATATTATATTATCCCTTTCCCTCCTTCTCATGTAGTCCATTGATTATGAAAAAGTGTATATATACATAAAACAGCCAGAATTCATAAGAGAAGGATCGATATCAAACACTACTTTGATCATACCAATTTATACACTAATCTATCAGCTATAAGCTATAAGCTATCACTGAAAAAGAAGGAATGAGAGTATGAAATTTTGTGGTTAATTACCTCTAGTAGAATCAGAAAAATTGGAACGAAAGTGAAGACGAGTAGCCTGAAGAATTATGGAAACATCACGAGCAGCTTCAAAAGTCAATAGAAAATGATTATCAACTTCACTCAACACCTGAATCACATTCAAACTCACACTCTCTTTTTTCACACAATCCTTCCTCTCACCACTCAAACCAACTTCTCCTTCATCATCATCATCATCCTCCTCTTCCTCTTCCAGAACAGTTTCCACCACATCGGATTCAAAATCCGGCATGGTGATAGCACGCCGAAGAGCGGCAGGTAAATCTGGAAGAGGAGGAGGAGGTAAAGGAACATCATAAGAAGGAGATAATACAAAAGTTTGATGTTCGCCTTGAGCGAAATCAATTAAAGCGGCGCCTGCGTTTTTCAGCGAGGCGCCGTAGGAAGAGTGCGCGGTAGCAAAGTAGTTACGGGCAGAAACCGCCTGTTTCATGAAGTAATGACGGTCTTTACAGCGCGATATGGCTTCGTCATTCTCTATTTTCGATTGGTAGCAACCCATAATTGTTGAATATTGAAAAGGTTAGTGCTATTTAGATTATAAGGAGAGATTCGATTTGAGTGTGACAGTGTGGAAGAGATGAAAGCTTCAGCGTCAAGGTAACTAAACGATGCCGTTTTAGTGGAGAATGAATGTTATGTTATTGCTTGGAAAGGGAGAGAGAGAATCTGAACTTTGTAGAAGCATCAAAGGAGAAAAGCAGAGTTGTAAAGCATTGGTTCCAATTACGTTGTCGTTAAGGTAACTAAACGATGCCGTTTTGGAATATTAGATTATACAAATTGGATTTTGTTAGGAATCATCAAATCCCTCACATATTTAAAAGACACTAGTATCTCTGCCTTTCATTTTATATAATTCGAGAATAATGTCTAAATATTTTTTAAAGATATGATTAGAATTTATGATTTATATTCATTTTTAGAATATTTAAGATTAATTTGTTATTTAAAAATATGATTTAGAAATATATTTTATATTACAATATTGCTCTCTATACAGAGTCATTAATTATGAATGAGAAAGAAATCAAAAAAAAAAAAAGAGAAAAATAAATTAAGAATATCTTTCATATAACATTATATCTCATGAGATTTTCACCGTATGAAAATATATCTTATAATTCTTATTAAATTTCGCAATTAAAAAACACAAAAATATTTCGCAATATTTTGTTGTGTTAATCATATTATAAGTACAAAATATTTATTAGTTTACCAATAATTAATCTCTATTAAAAAATCTAACTTAATTAGAACTAAGTCTAGCTTTACTCAAACCAATGTAATATTAGTAGGTAATTTGAATAAACTTCTTAGATTCTGAAGTAAAAGTTACAGACATGCCTCATACTAATAACTTGTAACTAAAAATTATATTCTTATGGAAAATGCATAGCTAAACTATTGTCATTGTAATAAAACTTAGGATGAGAGGATGATGCTCCAATTCAAGGCAGAAAAGACATTATGACTCAAAGAGCACTTACAAAGATATTTACATTTACCTCCCTCCAAAGACACTAGTGGGGCTCGAATCCGGGTCCTCTCAGATTCAAGAATCAAGACATGTATTTTTACCGTAGATGGCTTTAAAACATGAAATACATTAAGTATATATATTCTTCTTAATTTTTTGCATTAATCTTCTAGTCCTGAAATCCATATGTTCAATACATGGAGCAGAGTAACTAATTAAGTCCACCATGAGGGTTAACCTACAGTCTTACATCATTACATTTTACAATATACAACTATTAATGAGAGTAATGTTATGATGAAATTGTGAATATGTTTCTATGATCTTCCTGTGAAAGCTTTAAAACGAGCAATGAAATCATCATAATCAGGTAAAGTAGAAGGCATATGCCATCCACCACCCCACATTTGTGCATTCCCTTTTGTTGTTGATGATGATAATGTTTCCAATGAAATTGTTGGTTTCATTCCACTTGAATCAATGTTTTTCTGTATTGCTTCAGAATCTGTTGTTTTGTTTAGATTATTATTACTTTCACCATCTTTGTTATTAGTCTTATGTTGTTTGATGTAAGGAGGTGGAATGTGCCAAAAGGAATTTGGTTTCTTGATTTCTTTTACTTGTTCATGATCATCTTCAGATATGCTTCCAAATGAACTTGAACTAGCTTTTCTTCCATGATAACGTGACGATGTGTCCGTGTCTGTGTCTGTGCTTGTTGCATCATCATCACTACTGTTTTGGTGCCTTGCCTCATTTTCTTTGGATGTAATGAAGTCACTTTGATCTTTGTGTTCTCCTCCACTTCCACCAGACTTAGGCCTCTCCTGAAATTGGATTCAATGGGTCAACTTGATCATACATTTATGCATGTTGGGGCATCGGTGACTGTTCGATCTTATTCAGATTGGTTCAAGTAAAAACAAATAACAAATTTTGCTTTTTATTTTATAATTTAAAATACCAAGCTTGAATTTGTACCGTTTGATCTTGATCGAACGATCACTGATATCTACAATCGTAAAAGATTGACTGCATAGAAACTTGATCCGTATTATTAATACTCTATAAGTTGTGCCGTAAATAAATCATCTCTCAAATTTTGGTGTCACTATTTTGCCTCATTCACTATTTTGGTCATTCATTTCTAAAAACATGAATTTGCACTCCCAATGTTTGAGGCTGAATTAGCATAATGCTGTAATTGACATGCTTATCTGGCTATTCAATTAATGATGTGACATTGTCTAGTTGGATTTTCGCTAAACAGTTAATTTATATCGTAATTATTCATAATTTGTTATGCATGTGCATATGATAACGATTCATATTACTTATTTTATTCTCTATGTGAATATCTCATTTTGGAGGGCGAAATCCCACAAAATCAAGGACCAAAGTTGGTGAATCAATCAATTATGTATTCTAACTCATATTTCTCATGAAACAAAATGCACTTGGTTGGATAAAAATTGGTCACAATATGAAAATTTACTTACTTCATATAGTGATGGATGTGTATAAAGTCTTAACTTCAATGCTTTTGCATCCCAATCTATAGAGAACTCTTGTGCAATATCATATAATAACTTAATCTTCATTTCTCTTGTAGGAGGATCTCTTCTCAATCTCTCAACAAACTGAAGACCAACAGTTATATTATTATTATTATTATTATTTAAGCAAGCCTTAAAAACAATAATAAGTATGTCCATAACAAATATTACTAATAATTAACAAGATATTATATTTAGATTCTTTTACCTCTTTATTTATGTATGGTTCAAGAGAATTTCCATATTTTTCTGTAAACAATGTTCTGAGGTCACGCAATTCCGGTAGATCAGAAATTCTTGCTGCAGCATACATCAATGATGGTATTGCTTCCTTGCATTCCTCAGGGCAATCACTATATAAGAAATTTTACAATAGTCGACATAAACTTTGATAATTACTTGTATAAGTTCGTGAGATCTCAATTCAGTAGTGGGCGAAGTTCAAATCATCTCAGATACAATTATAAAATGATCATTAATGTCACTTTAATAAATAATAAATTATGTAAATGTCCATTTTAGTCCCTCGCTTTGCTAGGGTATATCAAATCGATCGGCTCACTATCATAAAATGTTAAATTTTTGCTATATATCATACTATTTTTTTCATGTTTGAAAATTGAGACATAATTTAGTGCATGCATATAATGCATATATAGAAAAAGCACACACCTCTGTTTAATTATGTCTTCAAGATGATCTGATATGCATCCAATAAACTTTTCAATGAATTCATACCATGATAATTTTTTTTCCTCCAACAGAAGCCCTTCAGTCTGCTTCAAATGCAAAGAGCAATTATGTCTTCAAACTTAAATATAAATATAGTTTCCACACTTCAAATTAAAGATGTATCTGATATCCGATATGTTTCGGTGTCCTTAAAGGAACAAAGAAAATGTTACCCTTTTATATGCATCATAATCAAATCCTCTCCTAAGAAGTTCAGCGATGTCACTCTTCGTAAACTTCTGAATAGCCCTTCTCTTCTTCTCTATCGTCTCTAACCGAGTCTTTATGCACTTCGCATAATATATACTATTTTTTCAAAGTGAAATCCAGAATATAAATTAGAAAAACATGCAACATGTAAAGATTTATTTTTTCAAAAAATAAAAAGGCACAAAACCAAAATATAAAAATTTGTACCATTTTGAATAGAATTTAGGCTTCAATAGCCACCGAAACATTTGTATCATAGAATATATGAGGAGACCCAATTGGATAAAAAGTGAAATGACTTTTTTCTTGTATATTTTAGAGGCTATGTTGTGGTAAAGTTAAATTAAATATAGATGTATGTGTATTTAGAATGATTGAGCATGAAGTTAAGGTAAGAATCAACAATGAGGAGACCTCAAAGAAAAGAAATGAAGCTCTCATGAAGAGAAAAACTCAAAACTCCATAGAGAGGAAAAAATGATGGATATAAAGTGCTAGTTAGTCAATGTAAGTTTCTATGTTGGTCTATTAATTAATAAAGAACTACTTCATCTCGTAATGCTTCCTTTTCACTTGAATTATTTCCTTTTATTATAAATGTTTTATTTAATTATAAAATATATAGGCAAATGTCTTTTCTATCAATTTAGTTAAAAAAAATTATATATATTTTTTGGTCAAGTAGCCTAGCTAGTGGCTAGAATTTCACCTTTTTAAGTGAATAAATGAAAGTATCGGAATTCGAACTCCGGTCCCTGCATATTATATATGCAATGTCTCTACCAACTAAACTATGCTCACGGGAAGGTTAAAAAAAATTATACTATCAATGAATAGAAATTAATCTCAACGAATTAATATAGCAATTGTTGTGCACGTTTAAAACTTTTATGTGACGCCCAAGATATGACAACTTAGTGATGTCGATGTTTTGATTTGTCATGCGATGTTTTTGCACTCTTTTTGAGTTAAAAATGATAATAATTGTTTGGCTTTTGAACTTGATTAATGGCTGTCTCCATGTAAGGAATCAGAAAAGGATGTATAATAAAAATTGTGTCACAAGCTAGCTATATATGTCAAGAAGAGTATGGGAAATTTTGCGTAAACTTGAGGAAGAAAATGTTGGCAGATGCATGCAAGTAGTGCATATCTATTCATTGAATCAAATATTCTTCATTTCTTCGTTAATACAATACAATAAAATACAATGATTAGAAAGAAAATTAGAAATTGTGTGGTAGAGAGATCAAAAGCAGAGTGAAATTGCATGGTGACTTGTTGAGAAAAATACTTGTTTTTGTCTGTCTATAACACAAACACAGCTGTGAACTAGCCTCCAAGGTTCATGACCCTTGACTTGCTCTTGATTATTCATAAACTAAGCTATATATTCTTTTTTTAATGTTCATTTGATGCCTTTGCTTATTTGCTAAGTATACTCTGGCTGCTGCATAGTCTCATGGCTCATAACCAATGCAAAACATGTGAACTTTTGGGCATGATTATGTAATTTATATTACCTTATCCTAAGGTAAAGGTTCTGTTTAGGTGGACATAATATTGTCTTATCAAATGTGAATTAGTCATGAATACATGAATAACATAGAAGATATATTTTGTCAAAAAAATGCCCTCACTTTACACAAAAAAACTTGCAATGCCAAGAAATTTTGGCCCAACTGAACAATTCTTGTTGTTGTATATGGGAGAAAACTCAAGTCCCACATAAAACACAATATTTATAAAGAATATCTACTTTTGCCGCGCCACCTTATCAGTATCTTGCACGTCTTACGCTTTTTCTGTTTTACTCTTCTGGTACTTAAGTAATAGACGTTGTAAGAATAAGAAATTTCGTAAATATCGTCCGCTACTTAAGTATATTATTGAAAATATCTTTTAAAAGATATTTTCAATATTATTTATAATTGTGTAATTTTGTAATTATATATAATTGTGTTGTATACCTTAATTTATCCAAAAGATTTCACATCTAAACCTCCTAAACTTCAAAGTATGCTCCTCTTAATATTTCATATTTCATAAGTATGGTGTATGGTAGTTTTAAATTCGTTTAATATGAATTTTTATTTCGTCTCCTCATATTTATTTTCCCTTTTCGGTTTTTATATTTTATAATGGGTGGATCTTGTTGCTTATTTAAAAAAACCTACTTAATCGTTTAGATGACATCTTATCAATAAAATATAAAATATAATGAAATATATTGACTACCGTAAACCAAAAAAATAAAAATGGATCTAGTGATTCGGTGATTTTTACAAATTATCATCAACTTATTTAGTGGACAGTATATAGAATTTCCTTAATTACTTACCAAAGAAAAAATCCTTAATTTACTTTATTTCCAACTAAATTTTAAATATTAAATATTGTCGTCATCTCCATCGTAATTTTGAAAAAACCATTGGCTACATCAAAATTTGGACAAGCGATTTTTTTTCTCCATCAATTAGTGAAACAGATTTCCTGTAATAGCAGGACGGTGTAACAATATCAACCGTTCGATCTAATATTAATCGTTGAGATTGTTTTAAGTTAAAAAAAAACTCAATTTTCAATCTTACCCATCTAATCTTATATTAACAGTTCAGATGAAAAATTGCATATAACTTTGTTGATTGTTTACGGCGGGCAATCCACATCCGTCAATGAGTCCATCTTATGAAGCTCCGGAGATGTCAGCAAAGAGGAAACTCTAAATATCTATAGGAGGAGTCTCCAAAGTATTACAATAAAAAAATTCTTACCTAAAACCATATAATTAGTTATCCAATTTGCACTTATATTGCCTTCTCCCACATGTGCTAAAACTGAATTTGCCAATCCATGTTAATAAACTCCTGAATTCGCCTAATCAAAACGGAGGTGGCCCAATTTAATCTGCATCTCCTTATAACCATGTCAATTAGTAGTTTGGAGCTAGGTTGCCTAGGTGCGGGTACGGTACCGGTACGGGACGAGATACCTATGAAGCACAGACACCGGATACGACACGGATACTGACACGTCGACATGTCACATCGATAATAATTTGAAAAAATGACATAATTCAAGACACCGACACATGTTCATACGGACACGCCTAATTCGAGGAGTGTCCGTGCTTCATAGCGAGATACAACATTTTTAGTAAATTTAAGGTACGTACGGGTACGTTAATATAAAATATTACAAAAATTATTTTTAAGTGAACTATTATCATCATGTTTTGAAGTTTTTTTTCCCACCATCTCAACTATTTTCGTCAAAAGTGAGAGATATAAATGAAATATAATGAAAAATTAAAATATTTTAAGAGATATTTCAACCACCAATATATTTTTCCGTATTCAACATCCAAATAAAAATTGATACCGATCGGTGCATACCATACGAATACCATAGAATACTCGGTACCTGTACGTACTCAATATGAATACTTCACAATTTTAAGAGTACTCATATATGGATGACAATTGACTCATACCCAGTGGGTACCCGCAAAAAATACCCACAACGGGTAGGGTAAAAACCCACATTTTGGACACGGGCATGGGTATGAGTAATTACCCATAAAATTGAGCGGGTATGAGTGTGGGTATGGGTACCTTAGTACCCACCCCGCCATACCCGCATAGTATATTTTTATTTATTTTAATTATATTATTATATAATAATTATATAATAATATGTGTAAATCAATTTTTAAAAAATACAATATAATTATATTATTACACATTTTTAATAAAACTATTTATTTATAACATAATGCAAATATCTCAACGGATAAATGAACTTTAACATGATATTACAAATAATTTTATTTATAATTTTCATGAGTTGACATTAAAATCTTTGAAATTTTTTTAATTATATTAAAATGATATAATATTTTATAATTGATCAATTTACTTTTAGTAAAAATGCGGGTAATGGGTACGGGAATTGGTACTTAGGTACCCATAAGGTATGTGCACGGGAACAAAAATTGTCACCCATGCGAGTATGAGGATGGGTACAAGTATTTTTTCAAACTACGAATATGGGGAAAGACTATAATACCCTACCCATACCTTACTCATTATCATCCCTAGTTTGGAGTCACTTTCCACAATAATATGAATAACTCATTTTCTTCTAATCAACGGCATTCCTGCCCCACATTATCTTTGATTAATCTCTTTCAGAAAAATTGACCGCGGTCACTTTAATAGAACTCTCATCTTATCTCATTTAAAACATTTTAATTTTATTTTCTTTTTTTGCTTTCACTATTAGTTTAATCTGATTTAGAGGTCAGTTTTATGGTTCAAACCCCTCCCGATTGCAATTGTGGGAGATTAAACTGTTGTTCTCATACCAAGTTCAACGTTAATCACCACTAAACCAACTAACGATCGGTCATTTAATTTGAATTTGATTTACATAAAATTATATTTCACATTAACTATTTTTTCTAAACCTCATCCACGTGTTATGCAGTGCTAAATATATAGTGTAACACCCCTCCAAAGTCCAAACCACACCCATATAGTATATTTTTTCTAATTTCTTGATATGCATTTTTTTTTTTTTGAAGGAATAATTTCTTGATATGCATGTTATGTACAACTTAATTATACTTTTCTTGGTATTTAAATTTTAAAAACTTCAAATTTTAGAAGCTAAACTCAGTTCATAGCTAAGATAAACTACTATCTATACTAGTTGTAAACAAATTTATTGAAAACATCAACCCCAAATACGTTACAACTTACAAACATGTAGTTCCAATTCCAACATTCTAAAATTTTCGCAAAAAAAGAAAAAGTAATATCCATCCGTTTGATGATATCCACAATGTATGTGGATTAACAATTAGTAACATTATTACTTAATATAAAAGAAACAATTAGTAACATTAATTAAAGAAAAAATATATAAAATGAAAAATCATGATGGAGTGGTAACAAACAAAAAATGTCTCTGGTAACATGAAACATCTACAATACATACATTCCATTTTTCAACAAAACTATCACTATGCTACCACATGGTGTGCCTCAAAAAGTACATACATTAATTTGTTCCCATCAATTATCACATAATTTGATACATCATGTCCTACTAATTACCAAACACACCTCAACATTGTAATGAGAAAATGGAAAAGATAATTTTCTTGGTGAAGAAATTCACTTCTCACTAATCTCTCCAAGTTAAGATTTCTAGGAAGATGATTGCCATAATAGAGAATTGTTGTGAGAGTGGTAGTTGGTTCACACACCAATGCCTTTGTCAGCTTCACAAGAGAACCAAGCATTAGGGGCATCAGGATCTGCAAATGCAAAAGCCAATTACATCAAATTCTACTTAAATGATCATAACTCTTACACCCTAGCTAGATCAAGTCAATCAATAGTTTAATTTTCGTGTCCTAATGTATTAATTATTATCATGCGCGATTTAGGTTAAGCTATAAATGTAGCTTAAAGAAGAACATGACTTCGTGACTTTAAAATGAAAGTGATCGAAAATCTCAAGGCTAAATTATTTTTGCAAAAATGATTAAGACTGCATTAATATGTCCAACCCGGGCACAATTTTATGCAATATCATGGATTGCAATCGTGATTTAAAACCATGACGACCAAGAATCTCATAGTACTATATATTAGTCAGGTATTCTTAATTATTCATTCATGTATTATAACAAAGTTTGAGGAATAATGCATGACAATATCTATGCTATTATAAAAGTAATTAAACATAACTAGTTGAACATTAATTGATAAAATATAGAAATAAACATGCAAATGCAAAAACTAATTAATATTAGCCATAGTCCAAACTATACTTCTTTTAATTACAAACCAAATATAAAAGAGAGGGAGGTATATATACATACCATGGTTATAAGTGTCTTATTGGAGAGTGAAATTCCTACTATGGAATGGATTCATAGTTGATGAACAAGTGAGTTTTTTGGTTCTCACCAAATTAAGGTATTGAAGAAGAGAAAGACAAGAAAAGGTAGAGAGAAAAAGATTGAAATCAAGTGAAGTAAGTACAATTACAAATGAGTTTGTGTGCTAGCTGTCTCTAGCAATGGATACTGCAAAAATGCTTAATGTTGCTCAGATGAAAATAACACCTAAACATATATATACAAACAAATGGCCTTTCACTATGAAATGAGTGCTACCACCCATTGGGCCTTGTTATAGTTGCCAACATCGGGCTTATCGACATCAAACTTAAACAAAGAAATATTTGCCAAAACAAGAATGAAAATCTAGTACAAAATATATTTTACATTCTAATTTTTTTTCCATTCCTAACCTCTTTCTATATTAAATATATACTACCTTCGCTTTCATATATAAACAAAATTTAACTTTCTAGATTCATTGAAGAAGTAATTGTATCCAGTATATATTATTGACTAGATACAATACTTTTTTAATGAATTTAAAAAGTTAAATTTTGCTTATATATGAAATTGGAGTAGTATAAAATTATTACATATAAATAAAAGGTAGACAGACAACAAGTTGAGTCATTAAACGTTTATGTATAGCAAAACATTCCAATATATTTTGAAAATGTATTTACTTACTTAGATATACTTCTTCTAACCTTAATTATAAGCAAACTTCCACTTTTTAAATTTATTGAATAATTAATATATCTGACCTTAATTATAGACCAAATACATTAATTATCCATTGAATCTAAAATATTTATTTATTATCAATTACCTGGGTCCCTAAATATAGACAAAAATTGAGGAAAGAAAAATGATGTATATTTTAGTCTAGATTTTGCTCCAAATTACATAAACTTCTTTTACCCATTTTTACTTATATTTAAAATTAAGTTGCCCTTTAGTAAAAAAATAAATAAATTGAAGTTGCCCTTGAAAACTCCGATAGAGTTGAAGAGAGTGCCAAAACATGAAAGTGAAACTGTTGTCCATCCTCCGCCCTTGTTTTTCTGTTATATGCTTTGTTTGTTGGCTAACAGCCACTATATATAGTTCGTACTTTGCCTGTACTTATATTAAAAGGAAAGGAAATATAGTCCTCAGTTAAGGGTCTTAATAATTAATTTGGAGTAACTTTTAAGTGCTTTACTATATTTTTTTGTACAGTTTTAAACTCCAAAGTAGGACTACTACCTGCGTAAACTGTGGGTGTATTCACATGAAGTCAAGAGGCAAAAAGCTGAAAATATTTTCAATGATAAAACCATTTGCTACATTTTCAATGACAAAATTAACCTTCTGCTTAAGATTAAAACATTTTCAATGCTGGTGAAGTAATTGATTGTACTTAATATATACTTATGATGTTTCTGATTAAGATTATTTTAAGATGTTTCTGATTAAGATTATTTTAAGGTGGTTTTACTACAAGAATATTTTAATTTATTGGCAAATTTCAAACTATTAAATGGTATTTTTTGGCCCTTAATAACTTATTGACGATTTAAACCTCACGTAAGTGAGAAAAACTCTCACAATATTAAAAATATTATTTAGCGGTTTAAACCGCCAATAATTTCATCTACTTAAAAAGTGAAATATAAGTTGTATTCATTGACGGCTTAAGCCGCGGGTAAAATTCAAAAAAGGCACAACATTTAGTGGTAGCCTAAACCACCAATTAACTTTTGCAAGAATTTTTTTTTAAAAAAAAAAGAGTAAGATTTTGTGGTGGCCAAAGCCACGTGTAAATTTCAAAATATGTTATTATAGTTAGAAGCGGTTTTGACAGCCGGTAAATGATTCAAATTTAGAAAGGAATAAAACACGCACTTTTTGCGTGCGTGAGGGCACCAATTTTTATTTTATTTAGTGTGCGAGTATGTGCGTGCGTGCACTCGCGTGTGCGTGTTGGAGTAAGCCCTAAGAGCCAATCTATTTTCATAATATTTGCTTTAGGAGTTTGAATATAAATATGGCATTTCTTTATTATGTTTGTAAGGCTGCAAAATAATGAAGTCCCTAGAATAGAAAGTCCGTTTAATAATTAAGTGTGACTTAATCATGAGATAATATTAAACATAAGGACACTATTCTTAAAGTATCCGTAGTCGAGCTTTAAGGTAAAGGGGATAACCTTAAAAGCATAAAGACTATTATGAAGATAGACTGATGATCACATCTCATGGATCATGGGATAAGGAGTTATCAAGTCTTGACGTAGGTATAAATATTAGGAGTAATATTTATACTGGATTGACCCGCTATGAGAGTACTACATGCAAAGTTATGCAAAGTGTCATAAGTTACTCTCATGGTGATAATGGTGTAGACCACCCTTAGACCTGAAACCACTTTGTACCCTAGATGGGGAGTGAAGTACTTTGTTGCTGATCTAACGTTATCCGTAACAGGATAATTATAAAGGCAGTTGATGGGTACTTTACGAAGCATGCTGAGGGACAGTAGTGACCTAGATGGAATTTGCCAATCCTGCATAACAGGATAAATGTCACGGGCCCAATATTGAACTGGACAAGGATGACACTGTGTATGCCTTGTGTTCAATATAGACATAAGGACAAAGGGGTAATTATACACACTGATATTATCACAAGAGGTTATGTTTAGATCACATGTTAATTTCTCGTAACTTGAGTAGCAGTGATGTGTTGCTAGATACCGCTCACTGTTTATTATAATAAATAGTGATTTATTATAATTGTCAACGTTACGGAAACCTACAGGGTCACACACATAAGAACAATCTAGTGCGATTGGAACACCGTAAGGTACGGTGCACCTTGGAGAAATAAGGAAATATGATAAGGGTATTATGGTAATTAAAATGAGCATTACATCATATGGTATGATGTAGCAAGAAGGGGGTGCAAATATGTACTAGACATATTTACATGAGAATGGCGCCCACTATAGCCCATTTAGTTAAAAGGGTTTTAGTGTAATTTTGTCATGGCAAGTGGTTCTATAAATAGAACCCTTGTGGTAAGGAGAAATAGTGACACACTTTTGTTACTCATTCTCATGAGCCTTTGTTCTCTCTCCTCTCTTGAGAAACCCTAATCACCTTTCTAGAGTTTTTGTGAAAAACCCTAATCCTTATTTTGTGCCTCCTTTCTCCTAACCCTTCAAACCATTGGAGCTAGCACTCCATTGAAGGTTGTTGTTCGTGTGGACTGACTGGAGGCGTTATACCTTTAACGCTTGTGATCAAATTTGAGGTTCTTGTTCGTGACCTTGTTCGTGATTCAAAGTGTTCGATAGCCGTTCGTGATTTAAAGGGAGTTTTCGAATCAAAAGGTAAAACTCTAAACACAATTCATGACCATTCGTGAGGATCACAAAAGGAAAATTTTAAAATTCCGCTGCTTTTATCGTATCAATTTTCCTACAGTGGTATCAGAGCCACTTACGAAACCATGAATTGATGTTTGTTTAAATTCATGAATTCAGTTTTAATATGATTAAAACGGTTAATAAAAGATTAAAATCGAGTAATTAAAATTTGACGGTTGTTTGTGTATAAATTGGATGATTAACATTGAAACGGCTCCGGAATCCGACACTTGTATGGTGGAGCATGCGATATGTTGATTGTCCTAAGGTTACACGAACAAGAACGGTCAATACTTACATGTGATGTAAGTTTTGTGTATGAATTGGGTAATTAACATTGAAACGGCTTCGGAATCCGACACTTGTATGGTGAAGCATGCGATATGTTAATTTTCCTAAGGTTACACAATCAAGAACGGCCATAAACTTATATATGATATAAGTAACCGTAATGCAAAATGGTGTGTGTGATATACCGTTAGTAATTTCGTTAAAATTATTATGAAAGCTATTCAATTAAAGCGAGCCGTGTTCATTTGTTTTGGAATCCGACATTTGTATGGTGAAACAATGACATGTTGATCAATTGGATTGAATTTCGGTCATAAGGAATTTTGACGGCATGAAAGGGTTGCACAAATGTTGTGTCATTAAAATTAGGATTTGCAAAACGTATCAAGTGTTGATGCGAAAAGTAGATGATAAATATATTTAATTTTGAAATCGTTTCAAAATTCTAGAAATATCTTTTAAAATTGTTTTAAAAGATAATATCATCAATTTTGGAAATATTTTATTCAAAAGGGTTTTGATTAAATAATTTTCCATATTTGACAAATATATTTAATTATGAAATCATTTCAAATCTCTAGAAATATCTTTTAAAATTGTTTTAAAAGATAATATTACCAATTTTGGAAATATTTTATTCAAAAAGGTTTTGATTAAATAATTTTCCATATTTGGAGAATTGTCAAAAGATTTAATTCTACTTTAAAATAATGTTATTTATTTTAGCAAATTTTGATTCGAAATATTTAATTGTGAATTAAATATTTGAATCAAACTTACCTGATTTGATCAATCGCCGGATTTAATTAATTATGAGACTTTAATAATAATAAAGTTTGTTTGTTATTATTATATTTGATGATCGGTTATGGCCTTAGTTTATTTATTTTATTGCATTTGATTTTTAAATACGGCCTGCGTGTCGTGCCTTATCTCTATTCTCTATATTCTCTTCTCATCCACTCCCTCGTATGTAAAACGAGTATTCTTTTATATTATTATGTAATATTATGAAGAAGATGAACAATGGAGGTCAACCTTGGAGATCATGCTTGGAGAAGTATAGATCGTTTTAGGTTAGATTAGGTTCTCTCATTGGCTTGGGAGAACAAATGCGCTAGGGGCCATAACTGTTTCATTTTATTTATTTATGTATGTTGATGCATGTGAGTGTCGATTTATATGATAAATAAGCCGGTGAGATCAAACTAATTAAAATCTCTCAAGAGACACATAAGAGATTAATAAAGAAGATATGAGTTCGCCCACCGCGAAGTATATTTTTCTTTAATAATAAAATATGTGGATATTAAGTTTATGCTTTCCAAATTTTAGAACTCATCAAGACCAGTATCGAACAATGTAGGTTCGCCCACCGCGAAGTGCTTGTTTTACATTGGTAAGGTGCGATGGGATAATTGTAATATCCAACTTCTAAAATTAGGGTCAAACTTAACTAAACTAAATATAATAAGATTATATGAGTTTAGAAGCAAGAGTTGGGAACGATTCATAAGATGAATTAGAATAATGAGTTATTCACCCAACTGAGATATTCGAGAATTGTATGAGATACAATTGGAAGGAGTTCCTACCTAAATAACTGAGTTTTGTGTAATCCGCCCACCGCGAACTTAGAACAAAGTGAAATATGGATCTCGACCCACTAGAAAATCTTCCAACGGGATTTTCCGAATCAAATGATGAGGGTCATTTGTTTTGAATAAAATAGTGGAAGCGTATTTAATTAAAGACCAAATTAAATATGATTTAGTCATAATATCTTACATATCTTTGTAATTAGAATTTCGAATTACAATACATATTAAGTTGTCCTTATGAAGGACAAGATTTTCAGAAAGGAGTTTCTGTATTGGTACAAATTGAGAATTGTTCTCAAATGCGAGAAAACTATAAGTTCTTGAACTATAAACTGTGGACAACCTGCTATAACTAGATAAGAAAGGGATACTTGTTAGAAGTATCAAGTTGACATCTAGACATAGAATATATCATACTAATAAATGATATAATCATTTAATCTCAAGTAAAATCTTTTGAAAGAACTTTAAGAGTATGATAAATTTCTCAATGGATCAAAGAGTTGATCATAGGTTCAATCCAACAAATTATAATGGAATAGATATAGACAAAATTGTTTTGAATATCTGCCGGAATTTGTTGAGTTGAATGAGAATTAATTTGCACTATCAAGGATTTGAGATATAATATAAATAAGATTTATATTCCTCTTATTTGAATAGTACAAAATGGTTGCCAAAGTAGAACGTCTATGGTTAGACCATTAATTGAAATAAGAATGACATAAATAGTTCTTGGAAGAGTCAAACTGAAAGAATGAAGTGAGACTTCAATATTGTACATATTGTTATAGAAAGTCAAAATTTCTATTTCTACATCATAAGGTATATGATACAAGATGTTGAATCTCAATTTTTCGAAAATAGAGATGCTTAAAGAATTAGAACATTGACTATAATTTTAAGTCAACCCATATCTAGAATGAAAATTGTTTCATTGACAATAAGGGTTTATGCAATGACTTAAAATCGAATTTGAAATGGAACACAATAATTGTTATTGAATTCCATCTAGATATAGAAGTAGTAATTGTATAGCTTGTATTGACAAGATATGAATTGTAGCTTCGAATGATAAGACAACTAATGGTCCTATCATTTAAGCAAAATCTTCTATACTATTACTCCAAGTCAAGTAATGGACTAGGGTTCCATGGTCATGATGGGGTTATCTATAACAATCGTGATAAGAGCCAAATATGATTTGGACCTTAAATATATCAAGAGCGTTGTTGTTTAGTACAAATACTCGATGTATCAATAAAATGATGCATGACCTGTTTGAACAATATACATGAGATGTATGTCGACCACTAAACATATTTGGTATATTGAGTTTATTTTACTTCATTAACATTGATGATTAAAATCATTAGATGATGGTAGGTGTATGACACCAATTAGAAATCTTTGAATTTGTCAAAGAAATTCAACAATGAAGAAAATAGAACTCGACAAAAGTATTTAAGTTATATGAATGAGTCATATCAGTAAATACTTAATTAAAGGACTATAATAACTATTTTATCACATCATGTTTGACATGATTTAAGGATAGTTTAATTATATATTGACTCTTTCTATAAATCTCTTTACTTATAATTAATCGTTACCCACAGTTAGTTCCCTTTTAAAATGATCATAAAGACACCATATGCGATATGGAGGTAAGAGTACCAAGTTTGTCTTTATGAGAATTTTGGATTAAAATTTATTAGATAAATCTAATTCCAAATGAATGAATGAATAAGTGGAAATATCCTAAAGAAAGGGATATTGGTCCTATATCACTCTTAAGGACAAAAGGTTGTTTTGTTGCTAGGTTTGAAACATTCCTCTAGTGAGAGTGTGTCTCTAAAAGAGACAGTGGGAGTGATATAGAACTTGAATAAATTCAAGTACCACAAAACGTATTTATTTAAAAGGGAATGCAAACCGGTTCCTCAAGGTTGTTGAAGAACCATTGTTTTAAAGTTGCACAAATCCAAGATAAGTCTAACATATCACATATGGCTACAAGGTATGGTTTTATCATGACTCAGCAATGTGATATGATTCTCATGGAAGATGAGTCTTTGACTTTCTAAAAGGTCGTAAGATGATCTAGATTATGAAAAGTGGCTAAATGCCATGAAATCTCATACAGAATCCATATACACTAACCTTATGTAAATAATGGTTATGTCTTCAAGATGAGTAAGACTCATACGATGAAAGTGAGTATTCTTTTTGAACACTGATATGGATGGTATTAAGAATACCTTATAATATTTGATTGCTTCTGCTAAATGTTGTACTACATGTTTTGGTAGATGGATAACAAAGGTGCATTCCTTAATTGGAATGACCTCATATATATGTGTTGGACATATACGTAAGGGTTTTGTTGATCCAAATGATGCTAGAAAGGTATATAACTTGTAGCTATCTAATTTTGATTAGATAGAGTTCTCAGAAAATTAAATTATTGTTTGTTCCTTTTATGAAGTTTTATGAAAACAAATTAACAAGGACAAACCTATCTAATTTTGATTAGATCGAATAAATTTGAATATTTGTTCCTTTTGAAAGTTTTGTGGAAAACAAATGAAGGACAAATATAAATCTTGTGCATACAAAGTTTTAGTGGGAGTGATAATATCTGATATCATATTAATCATCAAGACATTTTTCTTATACATGTGAGACATGACTAGGAAAATAACTCTTGATGAAACACTTAGGCAAGAATTCCTAAAGAGTTAGGAATAACCTATGTACCAAAATTGAAATTAGTGTTTGACACTAACTTACCTTCAAGAATATCCCTAAGGACCTTAAAGGAACTAAGGCCTATTTCTTGAAATAGATAGGTATGGGAATGATCATTATAAGGAAGTTATAATGAAGGAAGTTTCCATACCAATGTATTGTATATCATGGCTGAATACAAGCATTGAAAGCTATAAGATAAGCTTCGTAATATGTTTGTTTCAGTTAAATAAGTTGAGTATTTAAGATTGGATCGTTTGGCTCATGATTGAGCTAAAGCTATGTTTCCGGTGTTACAAGTCACATTAATCACATTAGTGATGGTAATAGTTTAATCTTGCAAGAACACTTGAGAATAGATCTCACTGACGATTCATGAATATACTTAGACACTTATATATTTCGATAGAGATCGAAATAGAACGTTGGAAGATACGTAAGATACCAACATAGGAAATAGTTCCTTATCCACTAACAAAGCCTCTTGCGCAGTTGAAGCGTGATGGGCATACTAAGTCTATAGGTATTAAGAGTAACCTAGATTGGCTTTAGTGCTAGTGGGAGATTGTTGGAGTAAGCCCTAAGAGCCAATCTATTTTCATAATATTTGCTTTAGGAGTTTGAATATAAATATGGCATTTCTTTATTATGTTTGTAAGGCTGCAAAATAATGAAGTCCCTAGAATAGAAAGTCCGTTTAATAATTAAGTGTGACTTAATCATGAGATAATATTAAACATAAGGACACTATTCTTAAAGTATCCGTAGTCGAGCTTTAAGGTAAAGGGGATAACCTTAAAAGCATAAAGACTATTATGAAGATAGACTGATGATCACATCTCATGGATCATGGGATAAGGAGTTATCAAGTCTTGACGTAGGTATAAATATTAGGAGTAATATTTATACTGGATTGACCCGCTGTGAGAGTACTACATGCAAAGTTATGCAAAGTGTCATAAGTTACTCTCATGGTGATAATGGTGTAGACCACCCTTAGACCTGAAACCACTTTGTACCCTAGATGGGGAGTGAAGTACTTTGTTGCTGATCTAACGTTATCCGTAACAGGATAATTATAAAGGCAGTTGATGGGTACTTTACGAAGCATGCTGAGGGACAGTAGTGACCTAGATGGAATTTGCCAATCCTGCATAACAGGATAAATGTCACGGGCCCAATATTGAACTGGACAAGGATGACACTGTGTATGCCTTGTGTTCAATATAGACATAAGGACAAAGGGGTAATTATACACACTGATATTATCACAAGAGGTTATGTTTAGATCACATGTTAATTTCTCGTAACTTGAGTAGCAGTGATGTGTTGCTAGATACCGCTCACTGTTTATTATAATAAATAGTGATTTATTATAATTGTCAACGTTACGGAAACCTACAGGGTCACACACATAAGAACAATCTAGTGCGATTGGAACACCGTAAGGTACGGTGCACCTTGGAGAAATAAGGAAATATGATAAGGGTATTATGGTAATTAAAATGAGCATTACATCATATGGTATGATGTAGCAAGAAGGGGGTGCAAATATGTACTAGACATATTTACATGAGAATGGCGCCCACTATAGCCCATTTAGTTAAAAGGGCTTTAGTGTAATTTTGTCATGGCAAGTGGTTCTATAAATAGAACCCTTGTGGTAAGGAGAAATAGTGACACACTTTTGTTACTCATTCTCATGAGCCTTTGTTACTCATTCTCATGAGCCTTTGTTCTCTCTCCTCTCTTGAGAAACCCTAATCACCTTTCTAGAGTTTTTGTGAAAAACCCTAATCCTTATTTTGTGCCTCATTTCTCCTAACCCTTCAAACCATTGGAGCTAGCACTCCATTGAAGGTTGTTGTTCGTGTGGACTGGCTGAAGGCGTTATACCTTTAACGTTTGTGATCAAATTTGAGGTTCTTGTTCGTGACCTTGTTCGTGATTCAAAGTGTTCGATAGCCGTTCGTGATTTAAAGGGAGTTTTTGAATCAAAAGGTAAAACTCTAAACACAATTCATGACCATTCGTGAGGATCACAAAAGGAAAATTTTAAAATTCCGCTGCTTTTCTATTACTATTTTCCTTCAGTGCGTGTGTCCGAGTGATAAAATAAATAAATTAAGTAAATATGAAAACTAAATTTTAAAATAGACTTATACTGTTATGATTTTGATAGTAAAATCTATTTGAAAAATTGAAAGTTATTAGAGGAATTATAACAATTGAAAATATAATTTTTAACTTTTTTTCACATTATATAATTTTATATGACTTATAATAAAAATGAGACACCAAAATTAACTTGCATATAGGGCATCAAAAATCTCAGGGACGACCCTAATCTTTTTCATGTTGGTGAAGTTGTAATAGTACTGCTGCCACTAACGTACAGAGATATCAACCTTGGTGAATTTAGTTATAATATATGTATACGAGAATTTTCGCAGCTTGGAAGCAACTTTAAGCTCCTCTTCAACATTCAAGTAGATGGGTTGTTTTCAGCATTACTGATAGTAATGATTGTCGAAGAGACTACTGGAACCGATGGTTGATTTCTCATTGTATCAATAATTGACTTGCTTTCAAATTTGAGTCTAGAAGAAATGCAGCTTCCAATTAACCTAAAGCTATGCCAACACCCAGTTTTATTTGGTGTGAAAATTGTTATCACCTTCTAACCTATCTATAATCAAGTACTTATACTAGGACGTTCATAATGGTGATCTTGGATTTAATTATTAATTAGTTGACCTATTTTCAACATTGCCTGGTGTGAAAGTTGATCTTTAACCTAGTTATAAACAAGGGCATTACTTGTAGTTGTAGAGTTTATTTCATCAAGAGATCATAAGTTTTAACATTCACTTCTTATTCTTACAAATGATTTCATTTGTATTTATTGTGAAAATTGGTTTGAACGTAAGCAACTTCGGCAATTCAACCATGCATCATTCAAATTCACAGTAATTTCAACACAATTACAATGAATAAATTATATTTTTTTTGGTATGAACCATCTAGTTCTTAGGGGAAGGTGCCCAATAATCAAGAATTCAGCTGCAATGTAAGTAAAATCTGACAAAAAATTGTTCCTATTAGAAATCGAACTCTGGTTCTTCCGAATGATTCATTTAATGGGGAGCTCATTAGCCATTGATTCCAATATTTTGGTTATTGTGAACAAAAATTGAAAAGGTCTTTTTATAAGAAATTTTTACAAAAATATATAGAGTGTAGCATTTGTAAAATTGTAATAGCTTACCATAAACTCGACAAACTCATCACAATGTTATAAATGTCCTTACTCATTTGAATGTCTGCACTAATATTTTATAAAACTGTCAAAATTTATATGCAAACTGATACAACTTAAATTGGTTAAAACAACGCGTTTAGATTGAATTACATGAAGAATAGTTTGAACTGTGCCTAAGGCACTGTAGCTAAGTATTCTCCTATAATAAAATATTACTCCTTCCAAGTAAAAAAAAAATCACTTTTCTGATTTATTGATTATTCATTCATTGAATAATTTATTTTCTTTTGTGAACTATTTAAAATATATTTTAGGAAAATGCTAAATAGTATACCTGATACACTAGTTAAGCATATAAATAAGGAAACTCTGTGTTAAAATTCGTGCATTCAATAGATTAAAAGTGTAAAAAATTATTTTTGTCAATATTAATTTTATATTTAATTTCTATTTTTTGTATGCTTAACAAGTGCACTCCTATATTCTATTATGCCATTTTATTTTGATTGGTTAAACCCTTGACCTAATTTATTCTTTTTTTTTCTTTCTAAAAAAATAAATCCCTTAAAATATGTAGCTTATAGAAAACGGTGGTTGAGGTTCGTCGTTTAGCTATATAAATAGAAGCGAATACGCGAGAAATTAATTTAGTGAGGGTAAGGTCTTTCTTTGTCGTGTGCTGTTATTTTCTCTGTCGTTTTTGTATTCAGACCGAAACCCTAACTCTTCATCGCAACCATGTCGACCAAGCAAGGTAACCTTCAATCTTCTATTGATTCGTCAAATTCTATTCATTCTTTTATACATCAAGTTATTTAATTATTATATTTTTGAAGATTTTGTAAAATCGATTTATTATGTGAAGAACCCTAAATTATAGATCTGTTTATGATGGTTAATTATTTTAATTTGATTTTTTTGATTTGTGTAATTGATTCTTTTGTTATTTTTATTGTGATTTTAGGTGGAAAAGCTAAGCCTTTGAAGAAACCAAAGTCTGATAAAAAGGATTATGATGAGGTATTTCAATTTTGTTAGAATTTTTTCTTCATATTATACTGTTTATTTATTTGTTTATTGTATCTGAATTGCGTTGGTGAAAGAATGAAATTTTAATAGGTGGTGTAGTTTGGTTTGAGCTTTTGTTGTTTTATTGGGTGTTTTTGTCATAGAACTCAAATTCCTTTATGTTAATTCAATGATCATAGATAGAATTCAATGATGATAGTGTCACCAGTTTACTTTTTGTTCCTTGCTATCAGGGTTGGCTAATTTTCCATATGGGTTTTCTTTATAGCTCATAATTCATTTTTATTGATGTTTCTATGTTGATTATGTTGGAACAAATGGAATTCAACAAACCGGTTACAATAGTATTTATCGCCACTTTGTAGGATTAGGAAAAAGAGGGTAGATATAACTTGTGTTGTTTGAAGTAATGGAATTCAACTATTTTGTTTCATGGTCTTTTTTATAATAGTCACCTAAATTCAATATGTTTGATTAGAAAGGATAAGGGGAGCATTTGAGGATAAATACCATGTTCTGTTATTGACTGACAATATCATATTTAGGTTTGTATAACAAAATTAAGAGGAAATAATGAGTTTTACATAGGAGATGAGTATATATGAATGAAGTTTCTTTCTTTTTTCATCACTTTCCCCAATACTTTAAGGCAACTGCCATACCTTGAATAGGAGAGGCAGCAGGGTAAGAGTGGTTTTGCAGTGTAGCTATGTGCCGACGAGTCAGGTATTCCCCTTGGAGTGAGGAGAGGTAGACACTCATTATTTGGTAAAGTTTGAGACCATTTATCTAAGTGTTGTTATTAAGATCTTTGCTTTGTTTGTTGTAAAACTTAAGTTTCAACCATAATTGGTAGGAGTACATGATTTCTTTTTTGTTGCCTTTTACACGCTTAGTACAACCATATGGTTCCTTGTGAATCTTGTAATGATCTCGGAATATGTTTGTATTGGTATTTTGTAGGTTGACATGGCTAACATCCAAAAGAAAAAGGATGAGGAGAAGGTGAGATATACAGTGTTTTATATACTACATTCAATTTTTCTGTTAAAATGATAATCATAATTTTACCTGATTATGTTGCTTGCATTAAACAGGCCCTAAAGGAGTTGAAAGCTAAGGCACAACAGAAGGGATCTTTTGGAGGATCTGGACTCAAGAAAAGTGGAAAGAAATAGAAGGGCTATTTGTCATGATTTGATACTTCCATTACTGAGCTCTGTAATTACAATTATGACCATGAGAACATCTCTTATTGTGTGGCCTTTTTAATTGCTGATATTAGTACTGAACTAAGGCATATCATGATGATGTAAAAGAAATAAGTAACTTGTTTGCTGCTTCATTGTGTCTCCTTTTGGGGTTATGATAATTACATCTGTTTAGTGTTGTGCCTTTTGTGTAGACTTTTCGTAGTACTGATGGCTTGGTATATGAAATTTCAATTATCAAATTCTATTACGCTCTCAAGTCTAACAGTAACAGCTTAAAGTTGAGAGATATGAGATCCGAGTTGAAAAAATTGCAATGACAGTGATTTTGTTGATGTTTCAATGTGTAGGTTTTTAGCGAAATCATAGTGACATCTGTAATTTTGTTAAACACGCTGCAAAATGCATATAATTTTGTTAAACACTTAAACTTGCTGCTAAATGTAACAAGGACCAATGTGATATGCAACAAATCTACGAAATTATCTGTTTTTTTTCTACTCTACTATTAGTATTATTGACACATCCTTCCTCTAAGTCTAGGTATAAAAAATTATCTGTTTTTTTGTTTGATATTGAAAGGTTGTATGTTGCCGTTCAAAAAAAAAAAAATCAAATTGATACATTTAATGATCAACTAAAAATTACGCATTCTCTATATTTTTGTGAAACAAATAAATACATTTTAATTATTATTGTGGAATATTTTTAGAAAAATATTTTGCCATAGAATGAAAAGGCCCGCAAAGTGTAATGAAATACAGTTGTGTCACGAGTTAATCATTCCACCTGCTATTTGCATCATGCTTTGTTCAAATTTGTGAAGAAGCACAAATGTCCTATAGAAAGAGAGAACTCATTTATGTATGCTCACGGTTTGTTTAATGATTAAAAATGGAACTGAACTAAATTCCATAAGCAATTCTTTAAAACTAAACTAAACCTGTTATTAAGTGAATTGTACTTGAATGTTTTGTTTGGGTGTATTTGATTTGGCGGTGACGAGAATTAATTTTGAAACCACGGCTTAACAAATTATTCTCATAAAGTAACATACCATTAACAGGGGCTGGTTATCCTGCATAAGCCCAAAGCTTATGCACCATGCATAAGTTGCTATGCGCGCCCCCAGTTTGCTACGCGCGCCCCCCAACTGCTCACCCCCCCAATTGCTACGCGAGCCCCCCACCCCGCCCCCCCCCCCCAAAATTGCTACGCGCCCCCCAAAATTGCTACGCGCGCCCCCCATTTTCTAGCACACCCCCCAGTTTACTTTTTTTTTTTTTTTTTTTAGATTTTTAGCACACCCCCCATTTTCAATTAAATAATTACTTTTGTTCCTTTGAAGTACATACTATAAGAGCCCATTTTTCAATTAATTGTGTTGGATGATTATAATATATAGCCATATTTTAATTTAAAATTACATACTAAAACATGTACTATAATTATGGAAACCATAAGAGATCTACTTTGGTTTCACATAAAACACTACTGAAACTATTAAGTCACACTTATGGTTTCAGTTAAAATATTTATTTTAAATTAAATATGGATATTTTATTAGAAACCATAAGAAGGCTATTTTGGTTTCAGATACAAAACTAGTGAAACCATTAAGTCACACTTATGGTTTCAGTTATAATATCAATTTTAAATTAAATATAAATATTTTATTTGAAACCATAAGAGAGCTACTTTGGTTTTCAGATACAACACTAGTGAAACCATTAAGTTATACTTATGGTTTAGGTTAAAATCATTTTAAATTAAAATGAATTTTGACATAATTAAGTACATTAAATAGTTTTGAGTACAGGTCTCTGAAACCATTCCACAGCACAAATGGTTTTGGAGTACACATATTTGAAACCATTCTACAGCAGAAATGGTTTTGGCGCATGTAGTAATGGGGGGGCGTAGCAATGAGGGGCGCGCGGAGTAAATGGGGGGCTGGGGGGGTACTTATAGTATGTACTTCAAAGGAACAAAAGTAATTATTTAATTGAAAATGGGGGGTGTGCTAGAAATCTAAAAAAAATAAAAAATTAAACTGGGGGGTGTGCTAGAAATCTAAAAAAAAAAAAAATTAAACTGGGGGGTGTGCTAGAAAATGGGGGGCGCGCGTAGCAATTTGGGGGGTCTGGGGGGCGCGCGTAGCAATTTGGGGGGGCTGGGGGGCGCGCGTAGTAATTGGGGGGGGAGCAGTTGGGGGGCGCGCGTAGCAAACTGGGGGGCGCGCGAAGTAAACAGCATCCAATGGCTGGAAATGCCTTATGCACCATGCATAAGGATGGGCTTATGCATAATAACTTTGCCCCCATTAACAAACTGACGATCTCTCACATTAATAGTGTCAATTATTTGTATATGTTGGAGGGTCTGAAACATAGGGTATGGGAAGATGGCGTGCCGAACTGGCATGACATGGTAGAGGGCTCCCCACAACGATGATCATCGCTTGCTATCGTGGTAGCACATAGCAGATGTTTTTATGCATCCATTGTCACCGTGTTAGGGTCGGCCAAACAAATTTAAAGGCTTTTACAAATTTTGAAATGTGGGTCCTACATTTATATGCCGGCCGAGGAGATTGTCCGAGAATTCTTGTGTGTCCTACATTTATGTTGTGACAAAAAGCTTGTCCATAAGAGGGACCATGGGTAGATCATAATAACGTGAGTTTAGTCCTCGTATTATTATGATATAAAAGAAAAAATGCAATGAATTGGTCTGAACATTGTGTTAGATAAGAGAAAGAAGCCACTAAGCAATTATCCAGAGACCTAACACATTGTTCTTTCTTTGAAGAAACCTAACATTGTTCTGTTATCCCAGTTCTTACATATGTTCTGTAAGAAAGAAGACAGATTTTCTTTTAGGAAAATGAAATGCATTTTATTTTAAATAATTCAAAAAAGAAACTTAATCTTGTCTTATTCCATTTCAAAATTATTTCTTTCATATCTCTGTCAATTCAATGATTTCAATCTAAGTCTTGAATACAGGTTGACACAGTAATTACAATAACTACATTCTCAAGTAATTAACAAGGAACTAATTTAATCAATTAAGCAACTGATTTAACCACTTACATGAATTGATATAATTTACCATTACACTGCCCTCTGTGGCAACTGGCAAGATTAAATCTCCCTAAAAAGATGAAGGTTCATCTCTCTGTAAATTGAGCAGGAATACTTAAAGACTCAATCAACATAAAAGTTGCATCTTGAAACTATAAACCAAGGACCATCAAACTGATGGTATAATTGTGAAAAAGATTGATCAAGTAAAGAAATATACTATGGTAGCCGTATAATACCCCAACCAAACATCAGTAATAGGTGAACAAATTGCTTTTTTGGGGGACAAATTCAACTCATGGTATACAGTGCAAGTGGCATACGGGTGGAAAAATTGAAGAAAGTTTAAACTTCACTTCGGATTCATATAATGCCCTTACATTACGTTACATTAAATTCAGCAAGCAGAACTACTCTAGTGACATATCAAGATAACTGCAAAATTCAAGACAAGTCTTTTACTACACTATTGCTGCTGAGCAGGATCTTCCTCTTCCTCTCCCTCTCCCTCTTTCTCTCTCTGTTCTTCCTCTTCTTCATCTTCTTCAGGAGGATCTGAAGGCATTGGAGGCGGCAAAGGTGTCTTCATCGGACTAAATTGAGGGAATATATCTGCTCTTCGCCCTGGCTTAGGTCTTTCCCACTCCTGTCAGTATACATATTCAAAAATCTATGAGCTAGTGTATTTGAATAAAAAGAACTAAACAAAACGTAACATCGCCCGAACCCAATATAAATATTACAATCAGAGCCACTAGATTGTGGACAAAGTTCCACAAAGTGGTAGTATGGTTGATTGTACTGACCATAAGGCCATAATCAATAATCAAAGATGGAGAGGAATGGATCAATATTTTGCTTTGAAATATGCCAAGGCCTATGTGCCTCTCTTTCCCATTCCATCCCTTGCCCAAACCTTTCCATTTTCCTGCCAACTCAGGAAAGCATTTAGGAAGGAAAGGGACAAAAAGGAACGAGTTGGCATAAACCCTCGCTTGTTAAGGAAAATGACTCGAAGAAATGTTAAAAACCCTACAAAACTCTCATTTACTCTATCATTGAAGTTACCCCAAATTGAGGAACTTTTTACATTTGAACACCGTGGAAGCCTATATACTTATACTCCCCCTTCCTCCTCCTTATCCCTTCGCTCCCCAAAACCCTCCCCTTCTATTTTCGCCTAACTCCTACACAAAACCTAAAGTAGTACTGTTGCTAACTTCCCTATCAAAAACAAAATTCTCATATATACAAATCACACTCGAATCACTCAGCACACTTTCTTGATGTGAAAACATATTATTCATCATCATCAGCTACTTCAACTATGCATAAGGAAAACAAAAGTACTCTTCAAAGAAAATATTTCCTGAACTCACAAAAAAATCATAAAAAACTAAAATAAAAAAATATAACCTCCACATCTCTTAACTACAAACACACAAAACTCATCATTTCATACAGAGCTACTTTAAATGGGCCCTGTTAATGGACGGTGGGATTGATGTCCCTCGGATTAGTCAGGGTCCTTGGACCGGATACCGAGTCTTCAAAAAATTTCATTCTTCAACATAATAAAGTTCATCATCATCATCTTATTGTGTTTTGTAGGATAAAAGTGCTTAAGAAACAATAATTGAGTCTAAATTTCAATTAAAAGCGTGGAGAACAAATTAATTAAACTAAAATTACTAATTAACAATTCAAATTTGTAACATAAACAATAAAAATAAAAAACTTCACCGACTTCATTTATCCCTATTATGATAAACCACCAAACACTAGAATTGAATTAAATTGAAATTGTAAAAGAAGAAAATAAGAAAAGCTTACGATTGGGAAATCGAGAGGGGAACGGCGAGTTAACTTCTCTTCCTCGGGAGCCATACGAACAACATGCCTCGAAAAACGACGAAGCGGAGAAAAAGAGATTATAAAGGGTGGTAATTGACAGTTACAAGAAAAATTGGAAGAAGAAGAAGAAGAAGGAAAATTAGGTTTAAGAGAAGAAGAAGAAGAAAGAGGAGTGAGAGTGGGGTTTAGGGTGAAGAAGGAAGCCATAACCATTTTCTTGCTTGCCGCGACCCAATCTTAATACCTACCTTTCGTTCTTCTCCTCTTTCTTATGTAATTGCCCTCTAAATAAAGGGATAATAAAATACATTTTTTACTTTTTTATTTTTAATATTTACTTTTTATTTATCATGTTAATACTTGTTTGTTTTACAATTTTTTGTTGTCTAGATTTATTTATCTCATAGTAATTTTTATTTTCTTTCAAATAAAATAAATAAATAATATAGTTATGTTTAATGAATGAAAAATGTAATAACAAATTTTTTTTGGGTGCAGAGCAATAACAAAATTTTACATTGAGAAAATGTAACATGTATTATGAGGTAAGACTAATTTTACTCTTTTTTATGTTTTAGATATATGAATATCCATAGATACTAAACGCAAATGTTAGTTTTCTTCCGACATTTTCATTTTGGCAAATATAAATTTATATTATTTCATTAATAAATAAAGAACAAATACAAACATGTAATGTTTCAAAAGTACAGCGACCAGACTAAAAATGGCTGCCCTAGCAGATGTATGAGCAACCATATTTATTTACCGTTTAATAAACTTTACTGAAAAGTTCAGATTAAACAATAACAAATAATTAATATGAGAAACGAGTAAACTAAATTTAGAATATCCACCACGAAGATGATGCAAAGCATCAACCGAGCTTTTAGAATCCATTTCGAAGATAACCTGTGATATGCCTCGAAGTTGCATGGCTTTCAAAGCTTCAAGTAATGCTAATGATTCACCTTCAAGAATAGAACATGTTCCGTCCAAGTGGTTTCAGCCATTACGAACCGGCCTAAATAATCCCACACATCTTCCAACATTTAGAACTAGTTCTTCTCCATCACAAGCTCATCTTTTAATTTAGATATTGATTAGTTGATTAGTATTTTTATTAAACTCTTACGTATTTTTTCAACGCCTATAGTTTTTTGTCAAAATAAAGTTATCTCATCTATTTTCAAATATATTCATTTCATCACAAAATAATTGTAACTAATGATTATGTCACAAATATCGATATATAATTTTGACAATTAATATTAACACAAATGAAATTTATCCTTTTAACATGGATGAAATTTATCCTTTTAATTTTTAATGACTTTAAATTTGTATTGTATCGATGTATTCTATCAATTTGAATGAATAAATATTTTTATTTTCAGTAAAAAGAAGAAAAAGTGCAGTTAGCTCCTGTGGAAACATACAAAAGGTCGGTATTAGTTCCATCACCTCCTTGGTAAAATGAATTTCAGATAGTTCAAGTGTTCAACCATAGACCATCTCCAATGGTAGTACCTATTCTTATAAGAATCGGTACTTATTAAGTACTACCATTAGAGCAAAGCATATTTTATTTAAGCATTGATACCTATATGTGTAGTTGTAAGCACAAAAATACATCAATATACTACTTATTTAATACATCAATCACAATTCACAACTCACAAGTAGTTGTAAGCACAAAAATTACCCCGATAAAAACAGAAAGAAACTGATTTTCCAAAACAGACCTTAATTCCTCAATATAAACCATAAACCTCGACATCATTAGCACCCTATACAGGATAATATTATTTGATAAGTCTGGTGAGGAGGATTAATCTTACCTCCCCGAGTTACGTTTAAACATTGCATTTTCACAAATTTTAATAGATACCGACGACCTGTTAATGTTTGTGTCATTGCTTTATAGGTTTCTAGTATTTTTCAAGGAAAGGGAAACTGATTAAGGTGTTGAATGAAGTTGATGACTCTAAACTCTATTTTTTCATAGAATTGTATATAGTTCATTTCCATAGGGTTCTATTCTAACAAACAAAGTAAAAAAGGTATAGTCTCAACATGTAAAAAGGTGAGCCCCAAGCTCCTAACCATGGCATGCCGCATGCAAGATAGATAGTCTCATCGACCACAGTACACTCTCCCCCAACCAAACCAACCATTTCAGCCTCGAAAATAAATATGATGAAACAAAATAACAATTGGTAAGTTATTATTATGAATCAATCAAAATATCAGTCTCACAACACAACATGCAAAATAATTAAAATGAAACACAAACAATAACTTGTTTGTTCCTGAAAATTAAGGCTATAAGATGACAGACAGACAGACAGACAACCTCCCAAGAGCCTATAATGGATGATGTATAAGAAAGAAAGAATGGATGATGAATCGTGGTCTTTGTGGAGGAGGGCAATGAATAATGGATGATGTGTTGCTTTTTTAGATAAACTCATCAGGTGGTTGTTGCAGCGGTTCGGTTCAGAGAAGAAGAATATGGAATGAATGAATGATCAACATTAACATACCCTTATACTCCCTCCGTCCCTAAATATAGTCCCTAAATATAAGCAAAAGTGAGTCAAAGAAAATTGATTTATTAGTTTAAAGTTTGGACCAGATACATTTACTTTTGTTAATCAATTTTTGCTTATATTTTGGGATGGAGAGAGTATATTCTTTCGCCCAAAGTTTTTTTAAGTGGGAGGAAGAGTATTTAATAATCCACTTTTTTACAAAAGACAATCCACTTTTTAGATTCATTCAATAATTGATGTATTTAATATATATTATAATTTAAATACATTCATTATTGAATGAATATAAAAAATAAACTGTCAAAAGGACCGGAGAAAGTATAATAATAATTCATGGATGTATTTGCAACAAAAAAATATACAGGGACTAAAACTAAATATTCGCGAACATAGGAACGAAAATGATATTTAAACTTTTATTTATTTATTTATTCAAATAAGTGGAACTTACAACTAAGTGCACATTGTGGTAATTTTTCATTAAACCTTAAGTGTGATCTTTATTTTTTTTCTCAAATATAGTAACCGCCCATTAAGAGATAGTGGGGCAGTCATATTAATTGCATGTAAAACCAAAAGTTATATAAATAGTATAGTACTTTTGTTTTTGTTCTCTAAGCCTAACAATTTTCTTTTGACAAACTTACACCATTAAAGTGAGACTGTAGAGGGTTTAGAAAAGCCTCAACTCAAGCAAGCAAGAATAATCCTAGGAAAAAAATAATCCTTAAAACAAGAAATGGCCAGAGGTATTTCACCTATTTAAATTCAATTTTGTTTGCGCATATAATTTCTTTTATAAAATTGTAGAAATTTTTACACTCTCTTTATTTCTTCCAAACACAAATCATTCCGCAACACTACTAGTGCATCCTTCCAATCAATCACTACATTATTAATTCTCTAATCATTATATTTGCTTTCATTGTTTCACCAATCATTTCTCTTCTCTAATCATTGTATTATTATTTAACTAATTATCTAACCTTAACCATTGGAGAACAAGAAACGATTGGGGGAAAGGACACGAGCCAGCCAATGTAAATTGTGCAAGAGCTATAAAAATAAAAATAAAAATAAAAAACAACTTGTGTGTATCATCAAAATTCCTTTGATTCAACTAACTTAACTTCATAATTACAGGTGTAGTTGCCTCATTGACATTTTGCCAGCATGATGATGTAAAAGACTCAACAGAAGCAAGAACATCAAATAAATTATAAAATGGTCAAACTAAAGTAAACCTCAAAGTAGCAGTGACCTAAACTATTGTGTCATCTGAACTGGGAGTTGATAAGTTCAGAGATATTCTTAAAATCTAGAGATTCCAAATTGGGGTACAGAACAACAGCACCAACAGCCGCAGCAAGAACACCAAAGGTCAAACATGCCTTGCACCCAAGGCCTTGCGAAACTCTTCCTGCGATTATCTTACAATATTTATCTGCATCCTTAAAGTGTGCATGATGAGCAGCACCAGTCTCAGTTGCCAATGCCTTCTTATTCTGCAGCCAAAACAGTTAAGTCATCCTATACCAAGTTCAAACATCTGCTACTTTAATAAAAATAATTCAATCAATCCATGTCAAAATGATTTGTAGGTGATCCCAGATGCAATAAACAGGTAGTATATATTACGCAGACAGATGGCTGAAAACTACCTTTTGCCTAAAAAGCTTTAGGATCTTCCTAAGTGGCTCATAAGGAGACAATTTTGTAGCTTGCACCTCCAAATCATCAGAAAGCTTCTTTAAAATTGCAACACTTGCTACAATGTTGTGCTGATAAACTTTTTCCTGCCCATATAAAATATAAAGAATAAGAACAAATAAGTATAGAGTGTCATGATTGCTGTGTATAAATAAAATTTTGAAAAGAAAAAAAAAACTCTTGCAATGAATTTTCTTGCTCTCCGTAAAAGAGGTAAGAAAAACCTTGCAAGATCTTAATATGCTTCTAGATCAAAAGAGGTTACTCACCCATTGCTTGTAGCATTTAGTGCTTCGGCTAAGACAGCAAATCACAATACCTACTGCTTCTTTTGATAATTCAGGATTGTCTGAAAAATAGAAATGTTTCATAATGAGAATACCTTCTAAAACACTGGGTTCATCTAAGCAAGAAAAGAGAGTGGAAATCAAATAATAAAATTGGGCTTCCATACCTTCTCCTGCTGCTTCGATAGCAAAACTGAATAAACGCTGTATTGCTTTACTTCCAGGAAAACCACCAAGAGCCACCTCTCTCAGAATGGGATATATGAGCGCAAATCTTTCTGTAGCCTGTATAAAAGCAACATATTGACATCAGTTTGAAAGCTTAAGAGCTATGACACATCCAAATGCAAAAATTACCAGAACCACCTGAACATCAATCTTCAATCTGTTTGAGGATGGGAAAGTAACACGGATCAAAGTTTCAAATGCTCGAGGAGGAATTAACTGTTCCCCTTTTCTTACAGCACCATTAACCAAAACAGGCCGTGCTTCAGGAGTAGACAAGATTCTGCAAGCAAATCACAAAAAAAAATGGTGAAGATGGCAACAGCAATAGTGAGAAAGGGGTGAAAAGGATGCCACAAATATTTACATACTTTTCCACAAGCTGCAAAACAAAATCCCTCGATTGCGGGTTGCCACTTTTGCCAACCACTATAGGTAGGAGATTCCGCGACCAAGCATACAAACCTACTGAGAGATCTCCTACTGAAGCCTACATAGAAATGTTTTAATATTAAGCATTAGCACGATCAAGGGGTAAAATACTATAGCTATCCTTTTTTCTATTTCTAATGCGTCCACTTAGTTGATCTGGCAGCTACTCCTTACCTGAGCAACCATCCATGTAATCACTAGAACTTGAAATCGTCCTTGATATTTTGTATTCTCCCTCAATGTGGGCAATACAGAAATAAGAGCCTCAGGCTTTCGGCGTAATACCATCGCTAAACCAACAAACATTGCAACCTGCAGGTCATGTAAAATCAATTTCAATCTACATCACAAAAACAGGGAAAATAAAAACATACTTCCATTTTAAAAGGGTAGAAATAATCATATAAAAGAACATACTTTCATCTGTTCTGTTGGTGGGTTGCGTTATAATTAGATTTTATTTAGGAGAAATAGAATTTAAAATAAAAGAACACCACCACAATTTCATGACAAAGACTGATATAGGTTACCGAAGATTTTGAAGTTAATTGCACAGCCTTTTTGGCATCCCTGTTGGCCTTATACTTGTCCGGCTTATAAAGCTTATTATGCTTGGCCTTAGTAAGCTGGCTTCTCAACTCATCAAGAATGCTATCCAAAGACCAAAGCAGAAAGAAGCTGAGTGCCTCAGGAGATCGAAGATTTATCCAATCAACAGATGTCTTGTATACAGCATCAGATATGTGACGAATTGGCGCCTGATAAAATATATTCAGCAATAAGTTAATTAACATTCACAGGGAAAAATCAGAAACTAAACCGAGATGCGGAAATGTGGATTGTGAAGAAAAATATATTCAAATATTCTTCAAACATAAATTTACCAAAACATAAAAACAGATTCAGCATTATTAGACAAACAGTAGATGCAGAAAATTATAACATTTCAGTATTGTGGTATGGAAGAGTATGAAAACATTAAAAATTTAAAACATATAATACCATGACACATTAATATTTTAACTTGGTAGAAAAAGGTATAGTACGATCAATAATTCATATATGAGAAGCGCTTACAAATTTTGGAAAGAACTACAGAAAGTTCACATTCTAAAGGATTCAAACATTGAAAAGAAATACAGAAGTTTATCTAACAATTCCATTTGAAGCTGCAGTTTTTTCCTTTTTGAGGATCAAGGGTTTTTGCTATTCAAATTTGCTGAAAGCGCGCTCCACTTAAAAAAACAGTTACATGGTTTTTACTAAGTTTTACGCCTTTTTGGATTATGCTTCACGAAACAACTAAATTAAAAGCTCCGAACATATCATTTGAGCACAACTTAATCACAATCTCGTAGCAGAAATTGAGCAGCTTACACACTCAAAGCATTGAATATAACCCAGATAATAATAATCAATAATTCATCCAAAAACACGAAAAAACATATCACAGTTAAACACATACAGTTAACAGCACCAATCACATAACAACAGTTAATATTTCAATTTCATGATTTGTCATCACAATGTAAAGATCAACAGGAAATAACAACAAACAATGAATTTCAAACTCACATCAACAGTCTTAGACAATGGTTTCTTCCTGAACAATTTCACCCAAGGAAATCGATAAGCAGTCACATCAGTAAAAGCATGTTCAAAATAATCAGCAAACCGCTTCATCTGAATAATCTCGTTCTGCTCAAACGCGGCCTATCATAAAAAAACAAACAAACATGCAAAAAATTAAAACCGAATCAAACACAATGCATGATATTCCAACAAATCAAATCACAAACCCTAAACACACGTAATTAAATCTCAAAACCCTACCGATATATCACCGAGAAAAGCCTCCAGATCAGACGCATCAATCTGCGCAGCAGCTTCCGCCACAGTCACCTTCTTAACCTCCTCCGATTTCCCGCTATTCGCATCCTCATCATACTCATCATTCTCATCGTCATCATGCTCATCGTGCTCATCGTGCTCATCATTCTCATCGTCATCATGCTCATCATTCTCATCGTCATCATGCTCATCATGCTCATCATGCTCATCGTGCTCATCATTCTCATCGTAATCATCGCCGTCAGCTTCATTCTTCTTATGCTTCTTAGCGTATGTAACCTTCTGCCAGCCGTGATCGGCGTTGTTAGATACGCCGTTGGATTCGGAATCGAAGGGCGCGTAGTTATTATCCGCCATGGTTAAGAAAAGGGTAAATAATTAATTACCCAAGCTAGTTTTAATTTACCCCTACCTAATTTTTTTTTAATCCAACTTTGCGATATAAATAGAGCAGTCAAAATGGGTCTAGACTGACTTATTAGTCCTGAAATTTCTTAGGCCGAGGAGTTATCTAATTTATAATTTACATTGTAAAAAACAAAAATAAGAAGAAAATTTTCGTAAAATACCAACATTCCAACAAAAAATAAGTAGATGATGAATCACATAGTGCACCATCAAAGCTAACTTCTCCGCCAAGCTAACTTCAGGGCCAGTGAGCCAGTCTAAGCCCATTTTAATAGCTCTAAATGTAAATATTCTCTCATTTAGCTCTAAGTGGTCATTTGGACATAAAATCTTCATTTTTATATAATGTGGCAATTATACATGACTTTTCTTTAATTTTTTATTTATTTTATTTAGTGACATCTTACCATGTCTTTTTTTTTTAAGGAGCATTGCCATGTCATATCTATTTCTAATATAATGATTACCATCAACTTTATTAATTTGTTCATATTAGGTTTAATAATATTCAAAAATTTATATCTTCATTGTAATTTTATCTATAAAACTATGAATCTATGCATAAAAATAAAAACAAAACAAAAACAATAAAAAAGATTATAGAAAATTTAGTAAAAAACAATATAGCAAAAAAACAGAAACAATAAAAAGATTATAGAATATGAGTTAGCTCAAGCGACTCGTTTTATCGCTAGTCCCCAAATTTATAATTATTGTCAACCATGTATTAAAATAATTATTATGAAAAATGAATTGAATTTGCTTTTGTAAAAAAAAAAAGATTATAGAATAAACGTGAAACTGAAAGATCCTAGATGCATTTAACCTTCATGACAATTAGACTTTGTTTAATCTATTACTATATATAAAAAGGATATAAATTTTTGGGATGGTTTTTTCATTATACCTATTTTACCCTTAAAAAAACTACAAAAAAACTAAATATTTGTATATGTTGACTTCCACATAAAAATAGATTTTCAGTTTTTTTTAATAAATAATTTTTTTTCTCTTAATAATTAAGCACAACTTCCACATAAAAGTATGTTTTCAGTTTTTTTATAGTAAAAAAAAATATAATTTTTTCTTCTTAATAACTAGACACAACAAAAAAGGAGATTAAGTAGTTATTTAATTTATATTTGCACAATAGAGAATTTCGATCACAACAAATAAACAAAAAGAGAATATCGATCACACAAACGGCTAGCATGAATAAATAAAATAGTTTTGTATGATAGGCATGTATTTTTTACTATTAATTAGATCAATATGTCTCGTCATATATCTCATTTAATTAATTCAATGATACAATTTGTTAATCCAATAATAAAATTAACTTATATATAAGGGGTTTTTAAATTTAGACCTACTTAAAAATATGAAGGTCTAAATTAGCAAGGTGCACTTTTTCTATTATGACTAAAAATACTATTTTTTCACTATTTCAAATAAGTTCAAAGTAAATAGCAGTTCTGGAGTTTTATAAAAAAAAACAGCAAAACATATTTTATCCTTCCTTAAAATTCTCAAACAACATTTTTCTAATAAAAAAACATAAAATTGTTTTATAAAAGTGGGTGTAAATTAACAAATGGATGCACAACATTTAATAAAATTTCCCTAACTAACCCACAATTTTCTAATGTAAAATAACCAAATGTCAAGAATTTTTTGTCCAAAATAAAAATGTACATCTTGCTAATATAGGCATTCATATTTTTAAGTGGATCTAAATTACTAAACCCCTATATATAATGCCACTTAGAATTGACCTGATTGTTATATCAAGATTTAACTTCTCTCCTGTCTTTGCATGGGATCCAAGTCCTTAGACTATGTACAATGGGAGAGTTGAAAGGGTGTTGAAATTCAATTCAACACAGCAAGATCATGCAATGAAGGTGTTGAAACTCAGCTGGAGGAGAGAAGTGTTGAAAGCTTTCAACATGGTTGAACACTGACGGGAGTGACACGCGGAAGCTTGCTGATGGCTGAAATCCGGCGCGTGCGTTACACGCGCAGACAAGGCGCGTTGCCTCAAAGAAGAGACGGAGAGAGAGTCTGTTTTTGGATAAAGGCGACAAGTGGCACAATACGATTGGCCAGCGGGATTTTCAATCTCATTTTATCTTTAAACTCAATTATTTCATTGCAAATTAATTTTTTATTTTTATACCAAAATTCGTGATTTTTTTTTCTCTATAAATAGAGACTTGGTTCATTTGATTTGGACACAAAAAAAAAAATCACATTTTTCACTCTCTTAATCTTATCATTATCTTTCAATTAGTCTTTATTTTTAAGTTTTAGTCTCTGTTTAGTGAACTCGTTGGCCCAAGAACTGTTTCCTTAATTTCAATCAAGTATTTGCATGTAGTGTTTCCATTAATTATTGTGATTGAATAAATCAGTGTAGTCTTTACTACATGTTTGTTTGAATAATTGTGTTCAATTCTTATCTGATAATTAACTCTATACAATACTTATGTTACTTGTGTGTTGTATTGCATTTTAAGTTAATTTGTATCGTATTAATTACGTTATTTGTGTGATGTATTTTTTTTTTGAACACGCGAAAATGTATTTGTATGATGTATTACATTTTAAATTAATAATATAATAAAAAAAATTATTTAAATTTTTTTTTGTTAAGTGTTTATTATTTTAATTTATTTTTAATCGATAATTATAATTTTATTTAATCATAAAAAATAAAAATAAAAATTTAAATAAGAATATGAAATAAAAAGTTGTGGGGTAGAGAATGTGGTGGGGTAGAGTGTTGAATGAAAAAACTATTGGAGAGGTAAAAGTTGAATGAAGTGTTGAATGATTAGGTGGAAGAGAGAGAAGATGATGTGAAGTGTAAAAAGTGGGTGTTGAGGGTGTTGAGAGATGATGACCATTTTACATGGTCTTACTTGCACAAGTTTGCAGTTCTAATTGGCATGGGGGTGATGTCACACTGCCAAACAACAGGAATGATATTATGACACTGCTTTTTTTTTTTTTGGAATAAAAAAAAAAAAAAAAAAAAAAAAGAAACTTTTTTTTACACTGCTTTTTATACACCATACATACATAAGGCTACTTTTGTAATTTTCCACAATCATTTTTCCCTTCTGACAGAAACTTTTGTTAACTTTAATTAATTTTTAATATTGTTTACTATGAAAAAGAGAAGCACTGTAGCTATCCTCTTCCCAATCTTCAACAACCAACAACATCAACATATCCTCCACGGCTGATCTCCACACCAGTCCTCACCACCACCACTGCGCAGAGAGAGAGAGATCCGGTAGAGAGAGGGATTACGGCCGGAGAAGAGAGAGTGAAGGGAAGAGAGGGCTTCCGGAGAAGAGAGGGTGGTCGGAGAAAGAAGATCCGATAGAGAGAGACGGCGGCGGCGGTAGAACGGTCAGTAAGAGATGGAGGAGATGGCCGGAGCCCGGAGATGAGAGAGCGGAAGAGGTGGTGAGAGACTGAGAGTGAAAGAGAACATGAGAGAGAAGAAATTGAATAAAAAATAAATAAATTAAAGGGTTAATAGGTCTTTACCCCCTGCTAAGTGGGCGTGTTTTGCGTTACCCCTGCTAAAAATTTCTTGAAGATTGCCCCCTTGCAAAGTTTTTTTTTTTTGTTTCCCCCCTTTTCCTCTCTTGGATGCAAGAAATTTTAACTTTTTAAATCGGTTGAACAAAATAACCGATTTAAAAAACATAATTTTTTAAATCGGTTTAACAAAATAACCGATGTAAAAAGTGCACTCAAGGGGAGAAACAAAAAAAAAACTTTGCAAGGGGGCAATCTTCAAGAAATTTTTAGCAGGGGGGTAACGCAAAACACGCTCACTTAGCAGGGGGGTAAAGACCTATTAACCCTAAATTAAATGTATAAATAAATAGTAAAAGTATGTGGGTGTAAGTATGTGTAAAAGATAAGTGTAAGAATAACATTTTTCGCCAAACAAAACATGTAACTTGCAACATCTTTCCTTAAAAAAATAAAAAAAATCTACCCAACATGACACAAACAAACAAAGGTTCCTCCAACCCTCAAACTTTCTTTATTTTTTCCCTTTCTATAATTCCATCACAAACCGCACTGAGTTGCCTCATTCACAGTTACACGTCTCTTGTTAACGTAGGACAATGAAATGGTTAAACCAAATTTATTTGGAAGCACCCCAAGAATTTCAAAATATTGGTGAACACTAGGCTGGAACCAAACTCCATTGGGACAACCATGATTGAGAGCCCATTCCACATGTTCACCATGTATTGGTAACATGATTCAATTGATTGGTTTTTGTCCTTTTCAATAAAAGGATACTCTGTATTGATTATGTCACTGAGTTATAATTCCGACCGTCCAATTTAAATCATCAACAAAGATTATTTAAAAGAGCAACACTTTCATGGTCGCAAACTCGCAATTGCAAATAAATAGAATTTAGGTACACATCAAAATACTTACTCCCTCCAGTCTCATATATATATATATATATAAGCAAATGAGTTTAATTGATATGCACTGACGGTGTAAAATAATTTTACACGGTCATCCAATAAGAAACCACTAATCTTCCATGTCATATGAAGAAAGTGGGGTAAAGTGAGGTGACGTGGCGGAATACATAGTTGTCATTGGTTGACAGTGTAAAATTATTTTACACTGTCAGTGCATACAAATTAAATTTACAAAAGAGTTTAATTGATATGCACTGACGGTGTAAAATAATTTTACACGGTCATCCAATAAGAAACCACTAATCTTCCATGTCATATGAAGAAAGTGGGGTAAAGTGAGGTGACGTGGCGGAATACATAGTTGTCATTGGTTGACAGTGTAAAATTATTTTACACTGTCAGTGCATACAAATTAAATTTACAAAAAAGTTTTTCCTTTAAGAAAATTGTTTAAATGCATTTAAGTTATACACTTTTCTAATTTTACCTCTATCTTTTGACTTGGAAACCGTTAAAAGCATAGGAATGTGAAAAAAGTTGGGATATATTTAGAAAAGTGACATTTATTATAATGATTATAGATTACTTTTGCTTATATTTGACACTTTCAATTTTTTTGTTTTATTGCTTATATATAAGACGGTAGAGAGTACTATATTAACAACAGACTATGTTTTTTAATTCATTCTTCTTTTTATTTTTCCTCCCTTATATTTAATTTGTGATAAGGGAGTACTTTTATTTTTCCGCTCAAATTATATTTATTTGTGATTGTAACTAAGGCTTTGTTGGAAAAATTAAGTTATAAATTAGCTGATAATTGAAAATACAAAAAACTTTAATTTATAATCTCAAATGCTATTTAAAATAACATCTCAATAAAAACTATAAGCCTGCAAGAAAAGATTTTAACAAACATATTTTTTTTATCAAAAAAGCTTTTATAAATTAATATGATAAACTATAAATTAGCCTATTTGTGTTACTAAATAGACACTAAGTAGGTCTTGCTCCATTTGAAACTAATTTTATTATTATTGTGTAATATTCTTTGTTCGGTCACGAGGAGATCCGAGAGATCTTTATAGTAAACTTTGAGCAATCACATAAGTTAACTTAAAATCTAAAAGCATTAGGTACATAGTTCTCTTACATAATGTTCAACATTCACTTTTCTATTTAATGTGAGTTCTTACTCACATTTGAAATATCAACAATCCCGAAAGTTATAAGGATGATTTGTTGACCAAGATATGTGAGATAAAAAGTGAAGTGATAAGAAGTTTAGGGGGTCGATTTTCATCCTCAGCAAAAAACTAACAGTACTAATTACTATCTACTAACATTGATTCTTTCAAAAGAAAACCAACAATCTCTCCATCAAGTGTGAATATGTTCCCCCTTAAACGAAATAATACTAATTACTACTCTCTCCGTACTACAATATAAGTCATTTTGGCACTTTTACGTATATTAAGAAATGTAATTAATATTGTATGGAAAAGAGAAATTATGAGTTGATTTACAAATTTGTCCTTCATTTATGATAAGGTGAAAATAAATTGAAGTTTTGGAAAAAGATAGAGTAATAAATAGTTGAAGGTATAATAGTAAAAATAGCATTAAATGCTTTATTGGTAATATAAATAACTTATATTTTGGTACAAATTTTTTTTCCAAAATAACTTATATTGTGGTACGGAAGGAGTAACTACTAACATTATATTTGATTGCTCTCAACGACATGCGGCCAAAACACCTTGATCATGAGAATTTTTGATACAAGATGTCAATCAAACCCGAGCCGACTCAAAAACCATTGTTGAATCGTTAAAAGCCTAAGGATCACCACATTAGATTTTGACCAATCACATAAGTAGATTGGACACTAAATCTAACCAAAAACTTTAAACATTCCTCTCAATAGTTCTCAACATTCAATTTTTCATGGGTTTGGATTGCCTATTTTAAAGAAATTACGCAGTTTTACACTATTTCAAATCTTGACCATCAATTAATGATCGAACACTTTAAATTAAGTATTAAAAAATGGGACAATTTAGATGTATTACTGCATCGGGCAATAACTGCGCCAAATCTTTTTTCATCTATGTGACACTCTTCCTCCCACTTAAAATAACCGTCTATATCAAAATCAAAATAAAGACTGAGATTGTTTAAATGTGTGCTTTCTTTTGTACAATAAAAATAGCAAAAAGAAATAGCCACCCGTGCCTTTTGTTTTTTTGCCTTTATATAATCACAAAGGTTAGGATTGAAACTTTTTCATCTTTCCTTTTTTTCTCTTCAAATCATATATGGTAAGATTAAAAATGGTCAAATTTTGATACGAAGAATTCATGTTATATAGGAACGTAAAGGAATTGTTTTCTGTTTTTGGGTTGGTCAAATTAAGCAAAAAGTTTCAATCTTTAGATAGAAATTTATTCTATTTGGAAGATTTGTAAAATCTCCATAAAGATACAATTTTTATGCAACTTTTGTAAAGATTTTTTGTGATAACATTGTTTGGAAATCACAAAATCAAAAGGGTGATTTGTTTTCGAGGAATGAGAGCAAGGAAAGAATGGATTTTTGGCCAGATTTTCTTGCAAGTAGTTCAGGTAGAGAATTTGTGGCAGGTGGATTTGGAGGCACTGCTGGTGTAATTTCTGGATACCCTTTGGATACCCTTAGAATCAGACAACAGAGTGGTCACAATGGTTCTGCTTTTAGCATCCTTAGAAATATGGTCTCTAAAGAGGGATTTGCTTCTTTGTACCGTGGGATGGGTGCACCATTGGCATCAGTTACTTTTCAGGTATATTTTGTTGTTCTTTGTTCTTGAGAATTTAGATGATAAGATCTTTCGTTCTAACAGTACCTTAGGATCAGATGGCAACCTCAATTGAGTTTATGTCATTTTGCTCTTTCTTGTTGTCTCTTGAGTTTAGATGCATCATCATTCATACACATCACACAAATTGAAGTGGGAATCATGTGAATCAGATACTATTAATTTTTAGATATGGTTTTTATTTTGTGTCTTATTAACATGATGTTGCATGTGTGGATTATTTTACAGAACATCCTTAATCTTCTTGCCATCTTTTTCTTGATTTTGATCTGAATAATAATGATTTTAAAATGTTTCTTTGAATATCTGGTAGATGGAAATTGAAAAAGAAAACAAAATCAGGGTAATAGAGAGGATTTGGTTGTGATTATGGGGAATAGATTATAATTCCTTTTTTATTTGGAATATATTTAATGATGGGAGTGTTTAATTCCTTTTTGAATATGATTACTTTTTAATAGTGATAAATTTTATAATATTGAAAACGCATTTTGAATTGTTTAGATAAAGGATTAGGATTAGATTAAGATTAGGATTACTGACTCGTTGACACCTTTTTCCAACTCAAGCAATATTAAATATTTTCAAATGGGCCAGGGGAGATGCATCTGAATCCCATTTACTGCTAAACTGTGGAAACAGTTAGATTCCATAAAGTTTTTATCACACTGTTTCATGGGCCTATCTCATGTCATGTGATTCAATGTCTCATGATGAGGTCACTATGCAGAATTATAATTATAATTGCACTCTTAATTGAGGTCATTCAAAGATTTCATAAAGTTTTGATCACTTTGTTGTGAATGTAACACCAAAATTTGTGACTCTAGCCAGCAGAGAATTTTTATAATTTTTCATGATGTCAAATCAATGAGATCATTAGATGCATCAAAACATTTTTTGTTCACCCACCTACCAATACAATGACATGAACAGTATATATATTCTTGCTATGGTGGTTGTCATTGGGCCATGTATAGCCAGCCATAGGGCATTCAAGGCTATTGAAACATGAAAGAAATTGAAGTTTTTTACTGTACCATTGTTTTATTTTGTTCTTACTCCATATTATCCATTCCTTCATATCAGATGTTAAAGTTAAACTGAAGTTCACTGTCTTTTAATTAATTTTTCGCTTTTCGGTGGCAGAATGCTGTGGTTTTTCAAACATATGCAGTTCTTTCAAGGGCATGTGATTCATCCGATTCTGCTAAAGACCCTCCATCCTACAAGAGTGTTGCATTAGGTGGAATGGGCACAGGTGCTCTTCAAAGTTTATTGCTTTCCCCTGTGGAGCTGATTAAAATTCGACTTCAGCTGCAAAACACAAACCAGTCAAAAGAATCAGGAACAAGTCCTTCAAAAGTAGCTAAAAATATATGGAGAAAAGAGGGTTTGCGCGGCATATATCGAGGACTTGGCATCACTGTAATGAGGGATGTACCTTCTCATGGTTTTTACTTCTGGACATATGAATACATGAGGGAACAATTGCATCCAGGTTGTAGAAAAAGTGGTCAAGAAAGTTTGAATACTATGTTGGTGTCTGGAGGATTAGCAGGGGTAGCGAGTTGGGTTTGTTGCTACCCTTTTGATGTTGTAAAGACAAGACTACAAGCTCAAACACCGTCTTCGCTAAAATACAATGGTGTTTTTGACTGTATCGTAAAAAGCGTCAAAGAAGAAGGATACCTTGTGTTGTGGCGTGGTTTAGGAACTGCAGTCTCCAGAGCATTTGTTGTGAATGGTGCTGTATTTGCTGCTTATGAATTTACACTGAGGTTTCTGTTTAACAATGAAAACGTTCAAATTCAGGAAACAATTTAGGATAACAGCTGAACTCAAAACAATCAAAATTCAGCTCCTATATTCAATATAAAACATTTTATATTCATACACAATATAATTGCCAAATATTTATCCTACTTCTTCTAGTTGACTGTGATGCTTTAGGAAAAAATTCCAATGAATCCATGTTAACTCTAAACTCACCATTGCTACATGTCTGACAAACATCTTATATCTGACATTTGTTACTCAATGCCAAATATTTGTGCACCTTATATGCAGTGAGTACGATGCCTATAAGTAAGAAAAGGAATCAATAGAACGAAAATTTATGATCCACAACTTAAATTAAACAAAACTCACAACAAAAAACCATTTTATTTCAACTCTGCCAATTCATAGCCACCCAAATGCAAGACAAAGGAAAATATGTCATTGGTTTGAGTAATAAGAGACTCAAACATCTTAAATAAGTAGTTACAAATTCGCTCTCAGATTCTTGTATAAGAAAGAAACCAACCAACCAACCTTGTGGTCAACAAATTTCTTAACAAAAATTAGTCACGACTCAACGACGTGGTACTTTATATCCATAATATGGTTGCATCAATATGTATAAAAGACTCATCATATCAAACACTAATTACATACAAAGCCTTCGGTGATACAAATTCATCCAGTATAATAACAGAGACCACTAACTGAAAGCAAGGTAACCAAATGGTTATACCGAATCCTTTTCATCTTGACTCAGAAGCCTCTATAGAGTATTAGCAAAGGACCTTATAAAACAATTTGGCAATCATGCCCTTAAATTTAACAAAACTCACCAAAAGGAACCTTCAATTTTTAATTTCACAAACAAAAAACCAATTTAACTAGAAAATTTTGAGCAAACCATATAACAAAACTCACAAAAAGAAAAACCATTTCACTCTTAATTTCCACACACAAAAGACCAAATTAACTAAGCAATTCAAAGCAACCAAATGCAAGACAATGCCAATATTCAGAAGAAAAAAAGACTCATATATTATATCATTGGCTTAATTACATACAAAATCCTCATTGATACAAAATCATTAATGCTATTATTCTTATTGTATAGTGATATTAATAACACAACAGAGTAACAATAGAATACAACAATGTTACCAAAAAAGCTTAAACTTTTTCAGCAACAAATGACTCATTCATTCTCAATCCTATCACCATCATCACCATCAAGATTAAGACCCATCATAGTTTCAATCAAAACATGAGGATCATTGTAATTCCTAACAGCTTGAACTATACCCTTAACACGCTTAAAACAATCATCATAACCAAAAATCTCTGATCCCACAAACACACCATGACAACCCAATTGCATCATCAAAGCCGCGTCGGCGGGTGTCACAATCCCGCCGGCAGCAAAATGCACAACAGGAAGTCTACCCATTTGTTTCGTTTGCGCAACAAGATCATAAGGCGCTTCAATTTTCTTCACAAAAGTGAATACTTCATCATCATCCATGTTACTAAGAATCCTCAATTCTTTCATCAAACACCTTACGTGCTTCACGGTTTCTGAAACGTTACCTGAATTTGTTAACTCTCCTTGAATCCTTATCATTGCTGCACCTTCTCTGATTCTACGAAGAGCTTCGCCGAGGTTGCGGGCCCCACTAATGAACGGTGTTCGGAAATTGTGTTTGTTGATGAAATTCTGATCGTCGGCGGGAGAAAGAGATTCGTTTTCGTCGATGTAATCGACGCCGACGGCTTCAAGAATTTGTGCTTCGACGAAATGGCCGATTCTGGCGGGTGAGATGACGGGAATTGAAACGGCGTGTTTGATGGATTTGATTAAGGAAGGATCGGTCATGCGTGATTGATCGGAGACAGTGACGGCGCAGGCACCGGCTTGTTCGGCGATTTTGGCTTGACGGAGATTAGTGACATGGAGAATTGCACCGCCACGGAGGGTTTGTGCGAGGGTTAATTTGAACGAGTATGGATTTTGGATTTGATCGGTGATTACGGTGGTGTTGTAGACAGTGACGGCAGTGTCTTGTGCCATTGAGATGAAGGTGTTTGTGAAAATGCGGAGCTGAAAATTTCAAGTGTTTGTTGAAGTGCGCGTAGGTGAAGAGAGAATTGAGGTGAGTAAGTAGAATGGAGAGAGAGGGATCTAGAAGTTTGAGAGTGGGTTCTGGAAAATTCGAACAATAACAAGTCTTTGGATGAATTGGTTGATGTCAGATGAGTCAAATGTAAATGTTCGATTTTGTTGCTCATGGAATATTCTGCAAATTGCATCATCTCATTTACAGTACATTTTTTTTCCCCATTTTTCCTATCAGGATTATTATGGGTGCCTTTGAGATTTTTTTAAGAAAAAATCTATTTTTTTTTTTATAAAAATCAATTTTGTAATGTTGATATTTGTTATAAATTTTTTTTAAAATTATTTTCTTAAAAAAATTATTTTTAACTCCAAAATGAAAATAGCTTTTCAAGAATCTATTTTTTTTAAACTAAGGAATCTAAGTGTATGAACTTCTTTTTTAAAAAAAATAGATTTTTATAATCGTAAACAAACACAAAGTAGCTTTAGATTTTCTTCAAAATCTCTAATTTTTTTTTAAAAAAAACCATTTTTTTAAAGCTTAAACAAACGCACCTTATATTGTTTGACTTGGTTTTTTTAAGTAAAATATTACTTATGTGAAATTTAAATTTTATGGGTTTTGCAAAAATTATGACACTAGTCCCCTCTATTTATGACTAAAGAGTAATTTTAGTTTCTAAATTATTACACTACTCTACTCTATATATGGACGTGTCCGGTGAAGGGATGGGTATGCCTCAATACTGATGGTGCTGGAAGAGTGATACAACAGTGGCTGGTTGTGGAGGAATCCTGAGAAATAATAATTGTATTTGGATAACCGGTTTTTCTAAATTCCTAGGCAATACTTCAGCCTATATGGCAGAAGTTTGGGAAATGTAGGAAGGATTATCCATGACAAAGAACTTGGGCATAAAGAGACTAGAAACTCAAGTTGATTTAGAGACTCTAGTTAAGGCTACTAGGAAAGATGAAACGGATTGTACATTGAGTTAGAACATTATGCAGAAGATTAGAGATTTATTGAAGCTTAACTGGAAGGTCCATATCAGACATATCTTTCGGGAAGGGAATAGGTGTGCAGATGCTTTGGCTAATATGGGATGCAAACAAGATGTTGGGTGGATGACTTACCAAGAAGCTCCTTCACATTATTTTGGAACTCGGGTCCTCTCCCGTCACATTATTTTGAAGTGAAATCATGACCATTCATTACTAATGTGAACATTAACTTTTTTGGTTTTCACCACCATTCAATCAAGGGTGGAAAGTAGCACTGCACTCCCTGCAGTTAATTTTAACCGGGAGGGAACCCTCTCTCAATAATTTGATATGAAAAAGTAAATCTTTTTTTGATAAAATACTACATTGATAAAAATGAAACTCACACATTGCGAAATTTCGAATTCAAATAGGATAAAACTATAAAAGCATTAAGTCTAAAAATATTAGCATTGTTAGTTCAATTAGGAGTTATGAGATGATATGATCTTTTTATTCTTATTCAAAATTGATGTTTTAAAATTTAGAAAACTAACTTGATAGGAAGGAAAAAAAAGAAAAAAAACTCTAATCACTAAAGATAGAATTTTTCATTTAAATTGAGTTAAACCAACATACATAATTTTACCTAAATTTAACCATATTACATCATTATAGATTCATAATTGAAATCTCTATTAGCCTTTTTTCATCTACACCAAAAAAAAAACTAATTTTCCCGCCATCTTTGCTTGCAATTGATTGAACAATCATAGAACTCCAACTGCAAAAATGGTGCCACCATTGATACTACCAAAATTGAGTCTTGTGATTCTTGTATTCTGCATTTTAATCTCTTTCGATCAACACAAACACAACAACAACAACACCATTAACACAAACAACAACACATTCAATTTCATCAACACCATTCCATTTCCATTACATTCTTTTTCTAGTGGTCCAGTTTCTTTATCTGCCACCACCAACAACCATTATTCAGATTCTAATTCTCAATCTCTTCTTGAATATCATTTTTACCGTAATTCTTGTCCGAATGCTGAACGCATTGTCCGTTCTATGGTTCATCGGCTTTACAAAACTAATCATACTTTGATTCCTGCTCTTATTCGTCTTGCTTTTCATGATTGCTTCATTCAGGTCAAATCCCTTTCTTTTTATTTATAATTATTATGCATTTTCTTGTGTATTATATATTAGTTAAAAACAAGAAAATAAAGATGATTTTTTTATTATTATTATTTGGTTATTTCTGGTTCTGGGTCTATTATCTTAGAGAAATTTGTGTTTCGATGTGTGGTGTTTTGAATGAAATTTTAATTATAATCAGTTTTATAAAATTAAGATGATTTCATAATCATAATCAGTTTAATTTTAATCTCAGTTTGACTGAAGTCATAGAAATTAGAAACTGACTTATTGCGTTATGTTGAAATTAAGTGTGTATAGTATAAATTACTTAGTTAAGTGACTTAGGCCGTGTTTGGACAAACAACTTAATTAATAATGTATAAAATATTTCTATAACAAAAGATTAAACAAAATCAAACTTTGTTTTGGAAAAAAAAACGAGTCATACTTTGTTTTCATATAAGCTATAATTTACTTTCATAAGCTATATTGGAAAGCTTATGGACATGTCATAAGTTGTTTCTATTAGTTCCTTTATATAGCCTTAGAAGTGCTTATTGCAAGTAGTTAAAATCGAATAATCCAATCCAAACAGACCCTCGGTATTTGGTGTGTATTTATGATGTTTACATTTTTATGTGAAAGTTGAGTCGCGTAATTAGGCCTTATTTATTTTATGAAATTGAACTGTGTTGATTTTAATTGGGTTTGTATCAGGGATGTGATGCTTCTATTTTGTTAGAAGATGATGATTACATTGATTCAGAGAAAGAGTCACCTCCCAATGGAAGTCTCAAAGGATTTGATGTAATAGAGACCATTAAATCCAAGCTTGAAAAAGCATGTCCTGGAGTTGTTTCTTGTGCTGATATTCTTGTGCTGGCTGCAAGGGACTCTGTTGCTCTGGTAACATTAATTTCGTTTTCCTATAATCATTGTATTGTATATATCGACGAGTGTAAAACTTTTAACACGTGCATCTGTTGGATATGGCTCGTAGTTTATTGATAAGTGGATATGGTTCTGGGATAATGTTGTAAACTGGATTGTAGTATTTAAACACAGGTTGTATTATGTAAATCCTAAGCTTAAAAAATAGAAAGGTGCTGCAGTCAGAGACATCAACACAATTGGCCGAATATTGTGATCAATCAAATATTGTGTGTTCTCTGTCTGCATTTACCGTATCTTTTTACTTTTAATAGACTTTTGAATATAATTGATCATTGTGTTTTTTATAGGTTGGTGGTCCATTCTATCCATTATATACAGGCAGGAGGGATGGTTCTAACTCTTTTGCTGACATTGCAACGGATGAGCTTCCTTCACCCTATGCTGATTTATCTCAAATGCTTTCATCTTTCAAATTAAGGGGATTTGATGAAAGAGAAATGGTCACTCTCTTAGGTTAATTTCTAATTTATTCCTTCCTTTTTTCATTGTATTAATGTTTTAAAAACAAAGACCTATATGATGTTTGGGTCCTTTTAACCATTTGGCCCAAGGATCGATCCTTTTAAGAGCGAGATCCAAACTTATTTAACACAGATAACATTTAGTATTCAGGACTCATGGACATATAACTCTTGTTTCTTTGATCCATTTTAGTGTCATTGTTTTGCACATGAATTTGGTTTTCTCCTTGTGCTGATATTTGATTCTTGTGCAGTTTTTTCCATTATCAATTGATGATTTAGTTTGTCCATTTTTGCATTCCAGGTGCTCACAACATTGGTGTAATCCATTGCAAATTCTTCGAAAACCGTCTTTATAACCTCAGCGGAACTAATAAACCTGACCCTTCTATAAATACTGAATTTCTAAATGTACTAAGATCAAGATGCAATGAAACTGATGCATTGTCAATTTCAGCATCAGGATATACATCACAGGCCTTATCTTCTTCCTTAGTTGAAGAGCAGCAAGAAATTACTATGGACTCTAAGAAATCTCTATCAGATTTCGGGATGTTATACTACCGCAACCTATTGCAAGGTAAAGGAATCCTCTATGCTGATCAGCAGCTAATGAAAGGTGAAAAAACAAAGTATTGGGTTCAAGAATATGCATATAATTCTACTTTGTTTCGTCAAGATTTTGCACTGGCAATGATGAAACTCTCGGATCTTCGGGTTTTGACAATGCCTATGGGACAGATTCGACGCACTTGTTCAAAAGTTGCATGAAAGTGCCTAAAAGTTGACAATGCCTAAGAACTACCTCACATTTTTGTATGCGTTACATTCTACTTAATAGCTGTAAATTTGTATCAGTTAGTTAGAAACTTGAAAATACTGTTATTTTCTAACACTCTTATGAAATAACTAAACAAAATCTGAGAAAATATATTATGATCCAAGTATCTGAGAAAATAAAAATAAATATTAAGACCTCTTTGGATTGACTTATTTGAGCTTACCTACTTGCATAAGAACTTGAGATATTGTTTTCAGCTTAGTTCTATAAGTTCTCTAGGATAGCTTATTGAAAAGAGCTTATATGAAAAAAAATCGACTTTATTTTATATTTTGTTATAGAAATAGTTTATACATAAACACAAATATAATAAACGTTGCAAACACGTAATTAAGTTGTTTATACAAGCAAAATTTATAAAATGGGAAAATAGGTAACAAGAAAGTTAAAGATTCATATATTGTAGGAAAACATAAAGCTCTAAACAATGAAAAAAAAACATATAAAGAAGAAAGCTTTAAACAAAACCAAATAAAGTAAATAGTACAGAAAACTGGAGTGAAGGAAAACAAGACTAGAGACACAATATAGTGATGTAGAGCTGAATTTTCCTATACACTAAAACATGATTTGCATTGTTATTAAATGGTTTATCTTTTATATAACTGAATCGGACCGAGTCTTTCCTTCGAGTTTTTGAAGCTGACAGAAGGCTGTGGAGCAATAAACTCTGAGTTTATGTCCTTGAAAAACTTGTCCACAATGTCTACATAAACCGGACTTTTAAGACGAGAATAGTAGTGAAGTACTTCTTCTATGTCTAATACATGTTCAAGATCACCTGAATCCATCATATCTAATTCCTTCATCTTCTGTGCCAATACATGAGCTCCTTTATTCGCGATATCCTCCTTTTTCATCAGTTGTGATTGCGACGAGCTACTGTAGTTCATCATCTTTGCTTTTTCTGTGACATCATAAGTGCTTTTTTGTGGACTTTGCTTTGCAAAACACATGAAGTTTCCATTTCTTGCAGCATCTTCCATTGCAGGCTCTTTTGACTTGGATATGTTGATGTTATTGTTACCAACCATCTTCATTTTGCTGAGATCAGACTGTAAGAGATCATAGAACTCATTGTAGAATTGGTCACTTGTGTAAGCTTTTGCATTGTCCATATTACAAAGGTGTGGACCAAAGGAAATTGATCTTGGAAGTTTTTGGTACCCTCCAGAGAAAAGAGACCTGAAATTTTTTAGACTTTTGTGAAAGAAACGTTTGGTCTTGTGAATGGTTTTTCTTAGATGAACCATTGTGGTTATACTGTGAAAGGGTGTGTGTGGCTTTCTCTAAGTGGCTCTATCTTCTAGAGCTATCAATAGTTTTAATCTGGTTTAGCTCTTGTTGTAATCTGGTTTAGAGCAAAATGTTTCATTATGTCCCTATCAAACTCCCTCTCTCAGCTCATGACTATATGATAATATAAAAATTGAAGGGTATGTTTGATTTTTGTTTTTAATCATAAAAATGTCTTTTTGTTTTCTATTTTCGATGTTTTATAACTATTTATAATTAAAGGTAAAAATAAACAATAGTTCTAGATTTTGTCCATGTCATGGTGGTGGTTAATCTGTTGAAGATACTTAAAGAAAAGTTTACAAGTTTGAGGATTTTGATATTTAGAGTTCTAGATTATAAAAGCATTGATTTCCTGTTTAAGCAAAGTGCTGTTAAAAATAAACTCTAATATCAGATCATTAGCAGAGTTGGTTCTAAAGTAAGACAGTAATCATATAAGATCATTAGCAGATCGTTACGCTTTCAGCTCAACTCGCTTTGCTATGCTACGATCGAGTGTCTGCCTACTTATCAGCGAATATGTATAGATATACTTTTTACTATAACATCTCTAATTAGATCAGTCAATCTCGAACAAGATTAACTCTGGTACTAGGGATGTCAATGGATATCCATGGACGCGGATAGTGTAATATCCATGTCCGCTCCATCAGACAGATATGATATCCGTGTCCGCTCCATATCCGTGCGGATATCCGCTAAGCGGGTAATCCACGGATATTGAAGTATCCGCGGATATTAACAGATATCCATGAATGATATTTTTTTATTAAAAATAAGAACTAATTATTGAAAAAAAATAAAAAATTTAAAGACAAAACATTAACACATAATATTCATAAATTTTGCTCCCTATTTTTAATGAAAACACCCAATCTACAAACAAAAATCACCTCACAGAACTTCAAAAGAGCCAAACAAAACTAGAATTTATATAAAATAGCCAAACTGCAAAAGATAAAATATAAAAATACAATTTTTTTATATAAAATTACTAGAATTTATATGTAAGTAGAGATATTTATGTAATTTTACTAATTATTTAGCGGGTATGGATATCCGCGGGCGTGGATAGTATTAAATCCGCATCTATATCCATTAAATGCGGATAATTGAAATATCCATTTATTTTATCCGTGGATATCCATTAAGCTATCCGCTCCGTATCCATGGCGGATTTTATCCGCAGATATCCGCGGGTATGGATATTCTTGCCATCCCTATCTGGTACGAGAACACATGTAGATTATAATCCAAAATTAATGCACCTCCAAAGTAGATTCATACTCACTTTTTTTTTTAAACAGAAAATTCAGTATGTATGTATCACTGGAAATAATTAATGACACATATTCTATAGTCAGAAAAATTTGTTTATATTTTGTAAAAATAAAGATGCATGGTCCACATTCTATAAGAGAGCATTCCATTTACTGCAATGAATGTTGTCACTATTGAACACTTGCCATTGTTTCAATTACTTCCACCCACCTCTTTCCTATATTATGAAGTTTTAAAAGCGACTACTCTTTCAACATATTGGCATTATCTGTTGCTTTCTTGAAAATTTGTGTCCACTGGAAAGCTACTGTACTCTGTCCACTGACATTAACTTTGGAAGCACAAACATAGGTTATAAAGACCAAACATGAGGATATCCATGATTTTGGCAAACTGATAATAAAGATGAATTGTGTGCAATTATATTCATGAATTATTTCAAGATAACCCTTGTATAGTTGTAATAAAACTTCATGCTAATACCAGGAGGAAAAAAATATTTTACTAAGTTTTTATCTTTAACAAAAAAAAAATTGGTTTCTTTAATCTACCAATCTTGAAGATAGACTAGTTACCTTGAAGATCTGAAATACACTTAAGGATTGTCTCTTCCAAATAGTGATTTTCGCACACGAATGACAACACACATTAAACTAAGTTATCTAAACTGTTTATCAGTTGGACCACAACAGTTTGATAAAAATAAAAATAAATATACTTCTATCCATGTAATATACACTTTTTATACTTTTTCTACCTAATTAATCTCATCTAAAATTTATATATTTTATTATTCAATATTGAACAATGAAATATCACATAATATAGACTTACAACCTGCTAGCCTAAGTGGTAAGGAGGTACAATTCCTTAGTAAACTAGTTTTCGCACGGGTCTATTGACTTTTATTTATAAAATATTGTTAAAATATAAATGACGTCATTGTGTTATTTTTTGTAAAATTTATTAAATTAATAATTTTTTTGATTAAAGGTAATTGTCCCGTGTATGATTAAATTTTTTTTATTAAATCAATTGTCCCGTGTATGAATTTTGTATTCAATTTCTTTTATGTATTAGTGATAAATATTTTGTCTTGTGTTTTTTTTATATTTATTATTGATGAGAATTTATTCTTCTATTGTTTAAAAAAAACTTATTTGTAAAAGCTCATGCCCATTGGTTTTTATTTTTTATTTTTATATTTAGGATTGATATTAATATATTATACTAAAGTATCAAATTTATTTAGAATAAAATATTTAGAAATATGTTAGAAAATATTTTTTAAATTTTTTTTTGACAAAAAAATTATTTTTTAAATATAAGTGACGTCATTGTGTTCTTTCTTGTAAAATTTATTGAATTAATATTTTTTTTATTAAATTAATTGTCCCGTGCAAGATTTTTGTGTAATAAATTACAATTAATATTAATAAATATTTGTTATTCAATTCCTTTTTTGTTAAGGCAATTGTCCCGTGTATGATTACAATCTTTTTATTAAAACAATTGTCTCATGTTAATTCGTAAGTTTTTTCTTTATGCATGTTAATTCATAAGTTTTTACTTACAAAAATTATATCTTTATAACCTGTTTTCATAAACTACTTTATAAAACTTAAAATAAGTCAATCCAAACAGACTCACTATGTTTTTGTTTCTATTCTAATGTTCTTTTATTTTTAAGTTACTATTTTTTCATTCAAAAAAAGGTTAGTATTATTTTTTATGCGTATCTATTATATTTATTTTTGTTCCTATTTTTATGCGTCAATATTTGTTATTCAATTTTTTTTTTGTTAAACATATTTGATTAATATATTTTTTTAGAGGTAGTTTGAGATGCTATTTTTAAGGGAAAATTTTTCTTTTATGCTTATCTTTTTTTATTCTTCCTATTTTTGTTTTGTATCTTTTTTTAGTTTAGTGTTAAAATTACATTTAAGGGCATAAACTCCGAAATATTATTAAACTTGATTGGACAAATTTGGTATTTTAGTAGTAGTTTCTTTTAATATATTGTAAGTAGATAAGGTCTCGTGTCAAATGTTATATTTACAACCATTATCGTACCATTGAATGGCAAATACATCGTTTGTTTATGATAACATCTAGGAGGCTATGAACACGACGATAAAAGTTACTTGAAACTATGTTGTAGAATTTCTTTGTTCTTCCTTTTTGTGAAGTGTAAAAAGTATAAAACCAAATGAGGATTGTGTTCTAAATGAATGTTTATCTCCGCCCCCTTTGTATAAGGGCCCTTTTGCACTCTAAAAAGGGACTTATAATTAGAGACAGGCGTAACATAATTATAACATAATGGAGATCATAATGGATTTACAAGATTCTGTAGCAGTGACTATTGGCAACATGTCTTTTTGAGTTTGAAAAACTGATGCAGCAATTTATGCACTTCACCGTAGTTTTTGGTAGAAGTGACAAGGCGATCTTTTATCCAATTGGGGAGCTTGGTGGTTGGGTGGGTAAAACTCCGTTTTGAGGAATCAGATGCATACCTTGTGTCAACCAATAAAATAGCTGCATAGTCATTGATGTGACGAATTGCTCTACCTAAAACAATAAACAAAAGCATTTATCAGTGAAAAAAGGTTAGTGGAAAACTACTATATTAAGATTTAGATGGGTACACGTGGTAGATAGGTATACTACTAGGTACACAATGCACATCACACAGGAAATGCAGAATGATTCTAAGAAATCACTAGTAGTAAATCGTTGAGTTTTAGAGATGGGCATAAAAGAGGCTGAACTCTCACTGTATATAGTATCTTACTCTTGGATCCGTATTTAAAAAATGCACGAAGTTACATGCATTAATTGATCTCGACCAACAATTTGAGATTGATTGGTCCATATTATACACCTCCACCAAATCATCTTTAAATAATTTTTACAGTTGATTTGAGTCCGGACAGTCAAGATCAATAAATGTGTCACATTTACTGTGCAAAATCAAATCATAGTCCTGAGATTACAATGTTATTTGATAGAACTACCAATTTAGTCTTTAAAATTGTAGGCATCAAGCAATTTTGTCCCTGTGACGAAATTACACAATGACCTTAAGATAAAAATCTTTTATTGCATTAGTTTTTTGGAGTATGTCAATTTTGTCTATGCCATTGTCTCTGAAGGGCTAATGTGATAAAATCCATTCATCTTATTTTTTAACCAACAATTTAAACTAGTGCGATCATATGGAGATGTTAATTCCACCAATCAGTGCATAATCTCTTGAGAGATCTACACTCCATAAATTTACCTATAATTACCTATTTAAGGTTATTGTAAGCACGTACCTATTGATTGATTTACAGCTTTCATGCAGAGATTCTCGTAATACTCCTTTCCCCTGTGACTGCAATTTCTTAGAATGCCAAAACCACCTTGTATATCTCCTCCGTATACATCATAACTAGCAGAAAATCCAGGATTTTCAAGGGACTTTGAATTTCTAAAACCATCAATGTGTTTTATCCTCTCCAATAACTCGATGTCTGAAGGACTAGCATACGGTAGACCAACCATGATTACGCATCGACCCATCCCATCACTCAAGTTGATCCCTTCAGATAACTTTGCACCAACAACAGCAAGGAGTACTGCACCAGTATGAGATGCTTGGTTTACTTCTGAAGTCACACTTGATGAAGAATAAATGGTATCTTTATATTCCTTGAGAACAGATTCAACGTCCATATTGTTTCTAGGCTCTCTAAAGACACGCTTCCTCTTTGTAATCCTTTCAAGGATGTCAGAAGACTCCCAGTTTTCATAGACTCTACTTTCATAATCAAAAGAAGGGAAGAAGACTACAATTCCTTGGGGAACTACAGACACCAAGTTGCATAACAAAAGACCTAATTCTCGCATCTGTAAAGCACAATATGCACCATAATAAGTCATTTTCCACATTTATTGGTTCATGCATTGATTTGAGATCATATGGTACTCAGAAGACTCAAAGGGTACTCAAAGGACGTAGTTCTCATTTTTTATATATATAAAAAGTTTCATGCACTGTGGCATTTCTTTTCTGCCATGCAAACGATTAATTCAAATTTTGTGTTAACTATTAAAATAATTTTGGTTTCTGTTGTTATATAAAAGAACGATTTATGTTCTGTTTTTAATGATAGATGATAGCAATGACATGCTCACCATGTCTGCTGAGCTCCTGGAGCTGTAGCTAAAATCGAAGGAGCGGCCACTAGGCCCACGGGAAACTGCAATTGGCATAATGCTCTCTGGCGGGACAATATGACCACAAGAAAAGAAATGGAGCTGATTTGATGGTAACCATGGAAAGAGTCTCTCCCTTGTCTCTTCTATTGGCTGAAGTGTTCCGCCTACTAACACAACAGCATGTGCTTCATCTACAATCTATTGAAAGTTTCAAACTTGTCATTTTTTGCTCATTATTTGTAAAGAAAAACACATGCACTATAAAGTTCTTTCTAATTAAGGCAAACCTCGGAGAAAATCTTCTCTGCACTGAGCATAACATATTTAATATATCTTCCTTGACCTTGTTTCCTGAAGCTTGTTGAACTGGACCTGGAAATTATTATCCTTCCATCACTGTCCTTGTTTACCAGTGAAAGCAACATGTCAGCTAATGCCTGGAAAGCAGACTGACAGCTTCCATCTTCACCATGTTCCCCTGTTATATTAAGTGCTGATACCTTCTCCAAGGTAGCCATCTTTTCTCCATAGCCACTAACCTGGAAAGTCAATTAAATGTTTACAACAAAATGACAACATAAATATTGAATAGCATCACGCAGCATTCTGTTATGTCAAAAGAAAATGTAAATATTTAGTAGTGAGATTCACCTTGTGCATAATATTACTTTCCTTTATGTACTTTAGCAATTTGACCAAGTTGATATTGTCTATATTTAGTTCAAATAAAAAATCGTTGATGGCCATAGTAAAATCAGAGGCCCTCCTTTCTTCAGAAGCCTGCTCTATATCACGACATGAATCTATGAGATTTCCATCTTTCTCATTGAGTAGTACCCGGAGAAATGCTTGTATGAGGACCATCAGAGTTTGAATATATCTCCTATTAGCAGCCCCCAAAAGGTTCCGGAATCTCACAAAATACCGCTCCACATGGCGATGCACATTCTCTAGCTGTACAAACAGAAAATTATCATCTTAACAATGAACAGGAAAATCAAAACTAAACATAAAAAAAAATAAAAAAAATCTACAGTCTAAATGAAATAACTCCTGTAATGTCTAACACTGAAGATACATTAATTGACCACTAAATGTATCAAGATACAATTGAAAATAATTAATATCCCTTTGTTTTATAGGCTATTCAAATCAATCACCCCAAATGTATCCTTGTCTTAGCTCATATGATTGGGAAGGCTAGCATATGACAAGTTTCTACAGGCTTTTAAAAGAAATTAGTAAAACTTCAACAAAGGTAGAGATGGAAATGACAAGCATACCTGTGATAAAGTAATTTTGGAGTCATACATGTTGATGAGTGAATCAGCCAAATTATGAGCCTCGTCTATTATAACAATGTTTGATTTCAAATTCAGACCAAGTGCTTCACGAGATGATTTTGAAAGAAGAGATTGATATGGAAGGACCACAAGATCAACTTTCCGAACCATGCTTCTAGAGCCATAGTATGGACAAGTTCCCATAGTTCTTCCAAGGTTAGCAAGATCTTCAATATCCAAAGGCCCTTGTTGAGATAACTCATTCCTAAATTCTTTTTGTAGTCTATGTTTTTTAAGCATCGGGCAACCAGAGGAGGCCTTTGTTCTGCGTGCTCCTGTACCTACTCTTATGTTCTGCAAGTAAGAAACAGCATTATTCAAGAGACATTGGTGCCAAATTCTATTAACTTGATTTTTCAATTGTAAATTTTTTTGGTAACACTAAGTAGTGAGAGCTAAGTAGGATACTAAGCAGATTTAGCAGAGGTTAGAAATACCTATGGTTTGATCTTCAATTTTATATTTCTAAGTACAACCTTTTGTTTTTAGGTTATTCAGCTACGCACACAGACCAATATTTCAATGATGAGCAAGTAAAAGCACCAATACTAAAGGTTCATTAACATATATCCTCTTGTAATATTTATGTTTTCATGAATGTCTAACAAGTTTATCCAAACTACCTCATAGTCTGTCCATATTCTAAAATCCAAACCTCACACACCTTAACTTTTGTAGCATCATTTTTCTTTTTCTTTTGGAGTTCCAAGCATCTCTCATTTATGCGAGTCGAATTTCCAAGTGCAAGTACATCTGTAAAACACACAACACACAAACATTTTTCACAAAATCAACATAACCAAGTAACCAAAAGGAGAAAAAAAAAAACCTTCCAACCAAAGGCAAAATTTCAAACCTTGATTAATACAAAGATTTTTCCTGGAACCTAAACTCACAACATCAATCTCATCAGCAAACACCGTCTTCCTCAACTCCTTTACGAACTGCGAAAGCTGCGAATGTGTCCTACTACAAAAATAAACCTTAAACTTCTTCTCCTCTTCCTTCTCCTCATCATCCTCACCAGACTCATCTTCACTCGAAGAACTAAAACTACTTTTGCTCGCTTTCCTCTTCGACACTACACTACTACCCTCAACTTTCTCATCTTCACTCTCATATTCTTCAAGTAAAAACTCATCTTCATCGTCACCCACTTCATCAATTTTCTTCTTGAAATCACCATTATTCTTTTTTCTACAATCATTATCAGATTTTCCTAACACGGCCCTAAATTTCTCCTTCTTAATCTTTCTTTTTACCTCTTTCTTCTGATCATTATTGTTAGCAACAAAATCTCTCATCCAATCAGGTTCATCATCCAAACCTTCATTCTTCCCATTCATAAACCCTACAGCATTTTCTTCTACTTGTTGCCGCCGCCAATCAAGTACCCATTGCAATGCACTACAAATTACACTCATGGTTTTTCCAGTACCTTTAAGATTACAACAAGACAATCAAAATCTAAGTTCTAATTTTTTTGAACTGAAACGAAAATTATATTAAAAAAAATGAAAAACAGAAATTGAATTGAAAAAAGAGTATAATGTTACCAGTAGGGCTTTCTAACATGGAGATGCCACCTTGATTGAGAGATTGATAAAGTGCGTTCATGAAATCGATTTGAATAGAATAGGGTTTGAAAGGGAACGCTGAGAAATTGGGGTTTTCTTGTTGTTTTTTGTTGTGATTAGTGTCCATTTTGGATTATGGTTCTAATTCGAAATTTGGGTTTACTTCTTCTTTCTTAGTAGTTGCGAATAAGGAAGTAGTATCTAATGATGTTTGTGTTTTTTAAGTTTTTCATTCCAATTTCATTCCAGTCTTCGCGCCACTCCCATGGCGGCAACTTTTGTCAGTATACCTTTGCTTATCGGTGAAAAGTCATTTTAGTCCTCACAATTTGTTGGTGCCTAATTTACTTCCTAATAAAATAAAGAAGGCGGCACTGGTTAATGATACAATTTATAGTATAATTATCTAGAAATTTGTGTAGTCAATATATGTGTAATATAAACAATTTTGTTTTTAAGGCAACATTTACTATTTTTAGTTCTTTAACTAGTGCCTCTGAGACACTAGTTAGCATGACTCATAAAATAAAAGTAAACGATAAACAACATCTTCGGTATTGATTAAGAATATTAATAGAAAAGTTCTATTATGAAATTTGTGTATTTAATACTTATAAAAATTTATCTTTTTTATGTTAATTTTATCATTAATTTCCTTTTTTAGTATGCTTAACAAATAATCCAAAAATAGTGTTTAGCATGATTCTATAATAAAATGCAAATTAAGAACCCGTTTGTTATAGCTTTTTTTCTAAAAAAATCACTTATTTTAAAAAAATAATCACTTTTAAGAATATTGCGTCCGTTTGTTATAGCTTTTAAAAATAATCAGAATCTAAAAATAATCTAAAAACTGCTAAAAATGAGAAGCTAAAAATAGTAGCTTCTTAAAAAATAGATTTTTTTTAGAGGAAAGAGAAAACAATGGTCAAAAGGTGGAGATATTTTTTATCCAAAAATATCCTTACATAAATTTTAATATTCCAAAAATATCCTATAAAAAGTAATTTTTATCAAGGTAAACAAACACAAAATAGCTTCTAATTTTTTATAAAATCTCTAAAAAAAATCTCTAAATTATTTAAGGTCAAAATCACTTATTTTTTAATCTATAACAAACGGGCTCTAATACTCTATATGGACTAATTTGTCCTTTATATGAAAATATTAGAGATAAATTTAAAATTTATTTTTATTTATAAATTAAATTGGATGCGAGAAAATTGTAAAGGACCAACACAAATTTCCACACTTAATTAGGTTTAGCTTTCATTTTCGTCCTTTAATTTTTTTTCGTTTAATTTTTGTCTCTTAAGACTTATAGTAAAAGTTAAGTCATGAATGTTGACCATTACTAATCATGAATCAAATTTGTACCGACCAATAAATAATAAAAAAAAAATCACCTTTTAAAAATATATTGAAAAATTGATACATGGCATACCACTATTTTGATCCTCAGGTATGTAACTTACTGTTATATTGGTTTTTGATAATATCAAAATTACAAGTAGATCCATTAATGTTTCTTTTATTATTTATTTTGGTCTTTAAGTAGTTTTTAGATAGTAAATTTAATTACCAAAAATGTGTTTTTTCTACAAAATAGTTCAAAAAATGACTATCAAATGAAATATTAATGATGTATAACAATTTCAATATATTGAAAGAACAAAATCATAATGAGATTAAACTGTAATTGAGAGGGGACTGAAACCACTTGATGTCACAACTGATTTCGAACCAGATTAACTTGGTGGTGAATGAAAATAAAAAAATATCACAACGAGTTACATTTTCAAGCGGTGATTTGCAGATTAAACTGGTGGTGGTGAATGTATGATTTATATCATAGGCAAATTCTAAAATGGATCATTTCATCAAGTGGCCTACCGTGGACAAGTAATCAATACTGCTATAATGAATACGAATTTTATAAAATTCACCGTTGGATTAAATGTTTGCATTATATAGATTATCCATAAAAAAAATTAGAAAAATTGAAAATCATTTGATATGTTATTGAAACCTATAAAGATTAAAGGTATTTAATAAAATTCGTATTCATTATAGCAGTATTGATTACTTGTCCACGGTGGACCACTACCGTAGCATCGACCTTATATCATATATTATTAGATAAATCAATTTTTCAATCTATCTAAAAAAATCATTTTTATTTTATTTTTCAACAAGGAGCAAAGGGTACTTTGATTTTCATACTCCCAAGTCACTGACTCGTTCACTGAAAGAAACCATTGCACAAATGATGCTTCGTCCTTACGACAAGCAGCTCCTCGCAAAACAAGCTCTGGTAATAGTCATCAAAGACATTCCATTCCAATCACTCCCTTCTTCTTCTTCTTCTTCTTCTTCTTCTTCTTCTTCTTCTTCTTCTTCTTCCAATCTCACATGGTCACCCGACTCCGTCATCCAACTTCTCCGTTCCATCTCCCGTTTCTGCTTCCCCTCCCACCGTTCCATTGGCTCCCAAACCACCAACATCTTCCGCCACCGCTCCTTCCCTCTTTCCAACCACACTTACAACCCATATCTAACCAACCTCGCTCTCCGTAAATCCCATCAATTCCTCCATTGGATTCATTCCCACTTCAACTTCATCCACACTCAATCCACTTCTCTTGAAATGGCCATTCTCATTATCAAATCCAAACACACCAATGCCCTCTGGACTTTTCTCGAACAAATATCATCATCAAATACAAACAATGTTAGTAATAATAATCTTGTTACAGTTGCGACCGTTACCTGTTTGATAAAACTCCTAGGAGAACAAGGCTTGGGAAAAGAGGCATTACTTATGTTTTACCGAATGAGACAATTCGGTTGTAAACCGGACGTGCAAGCTTATAACGCGTTGATTAATGCTATGTGTTGTGTTGGGAATTTTACTAAAGCAAGACATTTGCTTCAACAGATGGAACTTCCTGGGTTTCATTCTCCTCCTGATGTTTTCACTTATACTATTTTGATAAGTTTTTATTGTAGGTATGGTGTGAAGATTAGTGGATGTAGGAAGGCTGTGCGAAGGAGATTATATGAAGCTAATCGTTTATTTCGTGTTATGGTGTTTAAAGGTATTGTTCCTGATGTTGTTACTTATAATGCGTTGATTGATGGTTGTTGTAAGACTTACCGTGTTGGAAGAGCTTTGGAGTTGTTTGAGGATATGAAGAAAAGAGGTTGTGTTCCTAACCGTGTTACTTATGATTCTTTTATAAGATATTATAGTGCTGTGAATGAGATTGATAAGGCTGTTGAGTTTTTGAGGGATATGCAGAGATTGAATCGTGATGGTGGGAATGAGATGGTGGGTGGTTGTAGTTCTTATACGCCGATTATTCACGCACTTTGTGAGGTTGGGAGAGTTGTTGATGCTTGGAATTTTCTTGTTGAGCTGGTTGATAGAAGATCGGTGCCTCGAGAGTATACTTATAAATTGGTTTGTGATGGGCTTCGTTTGAAAGGAGAGGATGGGTTGCTTAGTGGTGAAGTGCACCGAAGGATAAAATATGGCATATTGGACAGGTACAAGCGAACCATGACAGCTAAACCAGTTATGACTCGCAAAGGGTATCCTGAGTTGGAAGACCTGTTTGACCAAAAGGAGTAAAACATGGGGCAACAAAGATGGATGAATTTCATAAATGATTATGCACTACAAAATCATTTGGGAATGGCAAATGTAGTTGCAAATGCTTTGAGGCGAAAAACTTTACATATGGCAACAATGTTAACCAAGGAGCAGGAACTCTAGATGTGAAGTTTACAAGGGGAAAAATTGTTTTGGAGAGTACAACTGTAGAGGGAAATAAGAGAAAGAGTGATTGACGAAAGAGAGAAAGACTTTGAGATCAGGCCTGAAGGATGAAGGGATTAAGAAAATGATATTAAAGGAAGGACATAAGAGTAGGACAAGTTATCATCCCGGAGCCACGGAGATGTATGAAGACTTAAAGAAAATTTTTGGAGGTCGGGCATGAAAAAGGAAATTGAAGAGTATGCACCATATTGCAGAGGAAATAGCATCTGTAAAGCACAATATACACCATAATAAGTCATTTTCCACATTTATTGGTCCATTGCATTGATTTGAGATCATATGGTACTCAAAAGACATAGTTCTCATTTTTTATACATATCAAAAGTTTCATGCATTGTGGCATTTCTTTTCTGCAATGCAAAACAATTAATCCAAATTTAGTGTTAACTTTTAAAATAGTTTCTGTTGTAATAGCAAAAATAAATGTATGTTCTGTTTTTCTTTTGAAAAGCCTTTTAGCTATAATAATGATAGTTGAGAGCTATGACATGCTCACCATGTCTGCAGAGCTCCTGTAGCTGTAACTAAAATCAAAGTAGCGGCCACTAGGCGCACCTTGTTGAGGTTGAGATGCCTCATTCCTGAATTTTTTTTGCAGTCTATGTTTTTTAAGCATTGGACAACCAGAGGAGGCCTTTGTTCTGCGTGCTCGTGTACATACCTACTACTTTTAAGTTCTGCAAATAAGAACAAGCATTGTTTAAGAAACATTGGTGCCAAACTCTATTCGCTTGATCTTTCAATTGTAAAGTTTTTGGTAACACTAGTGAGTGCTGAGTAGGATACTAAGCAGCTCAGTTAGTAGAGGTTAGAGATGCCTAGGTTTGATCTTCAATTGGGGATATTGACTTAGAAATGACAAAAATGGAAGACAACTGATTGCACCCCTGATGCTGTTACTTACGAAACTCTTGTATGTGCTTTGTTAAAAACTGGCAAGAATGATAAGGCGGTGAAACTTCTTCATGAAATGATTGCTAGAGGTCATTTTTTTCTCCTAGAGGTGTACTTTAATTGATGTAAATCTAGGTGAATTGCTAAACAGATGTGTAAAGAAAGAAAATGGCAAAAGCAAATTAACCAAACTATTTCACCAATACATAAGTATGATATGTATAACAAATAGATCCTTTAAAATAAATTGGAATAAATTGATCATTTAAGTTAAACGAAACATGTTAGCGCCTTTTAGCAAAGTTTGATGAAAAAAGGGAAATTGTGCAAATATTTTATGACTTAAAAGGACCTATTTTTTGTGTGTCTAATGACCAAGAATTTCACCTTTAAACTAAGTGTGTGAAGTGTCTGAGGCTTGAATCTCGGCCTCACCCATGAAAACTTAAAGGACCAAATTATTACGAACAAACAAAAAACTTAATAGATTAACTTGTTACAAACATCTAACTTAAAGAAGTATTTTACCTACTTTAAACCAGTATAATAATATAAGGATATTTTTGTCAATAATTTTTTTTATCGAGTAGTCCGGTGACGAAAAATTGTGTAAATGATCAAGAGAGAATAATAACTATTATAAAATAGTGGAACCAAAAATGAATCGGTCTAAATAATAAGAAATTTGAGCCCCTTCAATATTCAACCTCTAATTCTTATATATAGAAAAAAAATTCATTAGAAGGAAGAGAATTAATCTTGTATGTCCCATATAGAGATTGTTCACTACTAAAAATGATAAAAACTATTTTTTTACAATACAACTTAAAAAATTTGTACATATAATACAATAAACTAAAACAAAAAACTAAAAAAGAGTGGGCTAAAATATTAAATTTATAAACAAATAAAAAGGAATTAAATTTAGTCAAAAAAGAAAAAAATTAATTGGGTGCAGAAAGCAAACTTTTTTATATTGAAAAGAAACTGGGCCGAAATCACAGCCCAAACGTAGAAAAATGAAACCCAAAACCCATTCAGTTTTCATATAAATTCTCTTTCGTCTCAACGCAGCCACTCTCATTAGGGTTTGCGACGTAACCTTCTTCTACAATGGTATATTCAAAAAAATTTATCTCTTTTCGATCCAAAACCTAATTTCATTGCAATGTTTGTTTTCTAAAGTTGAATTATTGAATGATAATTGCAGGGTAAGGGAACAGGTAGTTTCGGTAAGAGAAGGAACAAGACTCACACACTCTGTGTTAGGTGTGGCCGTCGCAGTTTCCATCTCCAGAAGAGTCGCTGCTCAGCATGTGCTTATCCAGCTGCCCGTGTCAGGAAATGTAAGTTTTTGAGAATTGGGTTTGTGTCAAAATTTGATTTTTTTGTTTTTAGATATGGGTTTTGAAATTTGAATTTTTGTGGTTAATGAATGGTTTTAGATAACTGGAGTGAGAAGGCCATCAGGAGAAAGACTACCGGGACTGGTAGGATGAGGTACTTGCGTAATGTTCCTCGCAGATTCAAGAGTGGATTCAGAGAAGGTACTGTTGTTTAACCTTGTGCTTTGTAGTATTTGGAGTAACTTGAATGATCCAGTGTAGAATGTAAATTAATTGATTAACTGGTAAATTGATTATTTGATTAATAGTTAATCAGTAGAAGAATGACTGTTTAGCTAAACAAGTCAAATGCACTTTTTTTTGGCTTTTGGCTTTTCTAGTATCATAAACTTTAGAATGTGATGTAAAATGCTAATATCATTGGTCTGTTGTTTTTGGGTAGCTTAATCAACAAATAAACAAATTAGTGAAATGTTAGATTTTGTTTGTGCTGTTTTAGACCTGTTAATTCAGAGGAGCTAAATTGTTTGTTCGATAAGTGTTGTCTACATTGTGGATTTTCCCCCCTTTCTATATGATGTTTTTAGGTAGTTAATTCATTGTTATAGATGTATTATTTTATGTGATTTTCTTATAATTTTAGAAGAGATTAATCTATTTTGTTGTTTTTGTGTTGTTATTAATATGATGAATATTTTGACTTCAGGTACTGAAGCTGCACCCAGGAAGAAGGGAGCAGCTGCCTCTGCTTAAGCCTTTGAAAGATTGTTTTTTTGCTGGGCTAATTATTTATAGTTTAAGTTTTGTGTTGGGACAAGGATCCTTGGAACATTATTCTGTCTGTAGTTTTGATTTCCCTTTTTAAATGAATTGGATTATGTTACAACACCAGGATTGTAAGACATTTTTGTTGTTCAATGAGTATTTTTGAGTTGGATATTGTTATTCATTGTGTTAGTCCTTTCATTGAGTTTTTGCTATTATAACACCATGAAGGGTAGTCTAATGTCTAATGTTTTGCTGTTTTGGTAAACTTATTCTGTGCATGGCATGATCGTGTATATTTAGGTTTCTTGCAATGCACTATGCATAAATTTTTCATTTCTCTGTTCTGCTAATTAACAGTGTGGCATGTGTTGGAAGTTAGAACAAAATAAGGTAGTTTTATGCTAGTCCCCTTGTTTGTCACTGTTGAGATTCATGGTGTGTATTCTTGTTTGGTTATAAAATACTTGTACTTGGCAAGTCATTAGTCAGGCACTTCTGATGTAAATTTTGATGTTTTACCTCTTTAGGATAATCCTATTAATTTACATTTTCTACTATATGGCTTGCTGTGATGTGTGTGAAATCGTTTAAAATGAGCTGCATATGATAGATGTTCAAGCATCAGTAACAAAAATGTCATCGTTGGCTTTGTTGATTATTACTTTTATTATGAGTCCTCCCATCGGCGATGATTTTGTTGTGGAGGGGCGCTCACCCGGAAGTTTAACACATTCATCTATTTTTCATCACAAATCTAGAAAGAAAGAAAAAAGAACAAAAAACAAGTTTTAAATTGTCTACGGATCAACTTGGCCTGCTCTCATTTTTAAGTGAATTAAGTGGGACGGACCAACTTAAGATAACGAGCTTAAATTTTTTGCCCAACCTGCAAAAATTGGCAGGTTAAACATGCCCGTCCAACCCATTCTAGATTTATTGATTGGTAGTGAGCTAGAGAGGTTCTTGTAGAAGTGATGCATAATCGGTGGTTTTGATTTTGATGAGAAAGTTGGTATTTGGTTGCATACATTTGGTGTCGGTAGCAATGGAGCACTAGAGCTTGGCGATATTTTTCTTGCAATGCAAGAGTGAGGCAGAGAAAAGTGTTTTTAGGATTTTTAATTTTTAAAGTCTAATTCAACGTTAATTATTGTTTTATCAATATTATTCTTAATATTTATTTAGAGAAAAATTAATTAAATGAGATAATAAATTATCAAAACTATTACATGTAAAAATAAATAGTTATATTAAAAGTAATAAAATTTAATGTAATGTAGTTTTATTTAATTTAAAGATTCTCTGGGGTGCAAAACCCTATCATATCTTTCACGGTGCAACATTTGTTTTAGCTGTAGAATTAAGATGTTCCATAAAATCCTATTGTATCTTTCAATGTTAGCAAAATGTAGATAGAGGTTGCTTATAGAGGAGGAATCACAATGGAAATTAGTCTTGGCTGGAAAATATAGGTTGCACTATAATTCCTCATATCGAAGTATTTCAATTGTTCTATAAAATATCACTTCAGTTGGAATTAACAATCAAAGAGATGGAAGTACGATACTTGTCAATGGTCTTGACAATTCAAGTGGAGAAGACCGTTCTTTTTATGGGAGGAGAAAATTTTCGAGAGGCTAAAAAGTACTACAGAATCTTGCAAATCATCAATGAGGTGTCTTCTTGGATCAACTAGTTGGATAGAGGAGGAACGTACTCGGTTAAGATTAACAACTTTTCCCTTTCTTTGAAATTTTCCCTTTCTACATCAAGACAAGGTGATTTTTTGTCCAAAGTTTGGAGTAGTTGGGCACAATCAAAAGTTATAATGTTCTCTTAGCAAGCCTTGCGCTAGAATCCCGACAAGGGTGAACTTGAATTCTCAATGTATGATCTTTTACAAAAGATTTCCTTCTTGTCCTCATTGGGTGAGGGAAATAAGATGACAGATAATATGAGAATGGATCCTCTAAAAAAAAAATTCCTCAATTTTCACTTCTCAACCATCAATCAACTTTAAAAAAAAAAAAAAACCATTAGTCAACTTTTCTCCATTTCTTTTATATTTAAATATTGCTTTACATTTATAATTCAATTGTCCATTTCCCACATTATTTCCTCAATTTGTTTTCCCACTTGAGATAATCCATTCTCCAGATAATATGTTAAATGAGAGATAGAGAGAAAGGTAGAGGGAATTTCTCTACTTAAAGATAGAGGATCCCTACCCGCTCCATTATTGCAAGCTTAGTTCATCCTTTTTCAAAAGCTCTCAACTCACATGAATCAATCATTCTCGCAGCTGTTTCCTTAAATTTTTGTCCATCCACAATGTTCATTTTCTTTAATTAATTAAATTTACCCCGATGATTTGCTAAAAGGGAACCCAAAATATGTTTAAGTTTTTCTTTTAAAAAAGGATGAAAAGAGCATTTGATTTCAAAGGTGATGGTGGAGCAGTTCTTGCTCCTCAATGTTCTCCGATTTTTTTTTAATTTCTCAGTTTCTTAAAAGCAATGGCGTATATGTGCTTTTATGGTATCAATTAATGATGGAATTGAATGAGCAAAATTTGTACCTCTGCTGATTAAAATTTCTTTTTTAGCATAAATCTGAATTTAATCTCTTGTTTTACTGGCTTTGATAGATATGCAACGGGTTGATATCCATAGGAGACTATTTGTAAAATGGAGCGTTTATTTAGAGAAGCTTGGATGAAAAACTTACACTTATAAATTGTTTGTCCTAATTTATATCTAAATTATTTCTTCCAATCATGGCATTTAAGAGTATAACCAAATGATGATTTGTCTACCTAAGTAAATTTATGGCACTCAGTGATTTCCCTACCGAAAAGAAACATTCAATGATTAATACCAAAAAGAAAAAACGAAACATTCAATGGTAACATGATTTGTTTAACCAAGTCATGTATAATCCAACCGGTTTGATTGAATACTTGTATAATTTTGCAGACAAAATTTCTGTTTAAAGACTAAAATGTATGCAGTACCAGCACGACTGTGGCATCTGGGCACATTTGTTTCTAGAATATACTGGATAAAAATTCATCAAATGATTCCATTTATCTCAAAATTTACAAATGGTAGCCTCAAGATGCCATAGATCATAGAAGGAGACTGGTTGCAAAGACAAATGCAGCAACCAGGAACAATTACCAAAACAAAAATGTAACTTTGAAGACAGCATTCACACCTTTGTTTCTCTGTAATTCGGCCAAAAATGATTATATTTACTTGACGAGCTCACCAAATCTATGCTTTTCTTCATGCACCTGCTTGAATACATCATCAAGTTCTGGAAATGCTGACAAAAGCAGCATCTCCAGGAGATCAAAAGCCAGCAGCTTCAAGCAAACAGATGACTGCAAAAAGGAAATCAAGAAAGGTCTTTATAACTACGCTAAATTAAGGCCCAAAGATCATTTATTTACTCAAACAACATAGTGTTGTAAAGATTTCAAATGATAATATCATCCAGTAGACTAAGGAACGGCTCAATATTGTGATCATAGTAGTGAGGTTTTCACTTTTCAATAACAAAGGCATTTTTATGAAATTAACAAAAACAAATTTCTTGCTGAGAATTATAGTGATACAAAGTTAACCTGAAACATTTTTTAAATGATGAAATTAACCATTAGATTTAGAAGCACGAGCAGAGTGGAAGTGAAGCCAAATAAATTTCAAATTGCATTATAAAAGAAATTACCTGAAGAAAGAAATAAAGATCCCTTGCACATTGTTCATACTCCTTCTTTCCAACAAGACCTACAATTGCTGGTGGTGCATGATCTACACAGAGGGGGTCGTTGTTTTAAGTATAATAATATATTTTATTTCAATCAAATTGAGTATGTCATATCGCAGTCACAATTACAAAGATTAACGAGGACAGTATAAGGTATTACCAATCATTAGCTCATATACAAACTTTGCGCGCCGATCTGCCTCTTGTTGCTGCTCATCATCCATCCTTGGAGAAGATATTGGTGTAGGTTGATGGCCATTAGGTGAACTCTGAGATGGACTGCTAGGTGGTCGTCGATTTGGATGCTTGGTTAAGAAAATTCCATCAGGCCAGAGTATCTATTAAAATTGCAGCCACAACATCTCATCAGTACACTACGTTTATATCCATCATATATAAGCAATGTATATGTACCAATGTTCTAATAAAAACTGCATTTTTGCTTTGAAAGATCATCAGGAATGTGTAATCCCCTTCAAAACCAAAGATACCCTCTCTAATCTCTCATTTCTATTATTATAGCCTTTCGTCTCTAACTATTGTAGGAAAGCACTATTGTAGTTCAGGTATTTGGGAGACCTAGTTCTCTCCCACTCTAAATCCCACATCAAAACCACCCTCTCTAATCTCCTTTCTGTCATTTATAGTCTCTCATCTCACGCCCTAACTAACTCATTAGAGGATTACCTATCAGCATCACAATTTTTAGAAAGAAAAAAAAAAAAAAAAACAGAGAGAGAGAGAGATTATAAGATTACTTGCTCAACTCGTGTGACCCCTGAAGCAATCACCGATCCCTTTCGGAGAAGCAGAATTTTCTCTAACAGCCAATCATCCAAGGCATCGCCCATACCTAGTTGTAAGACTTGTTTAGCAACCCAGAAAGCCTGCCTCCTGTACGTACACAATGCAAGCATTTTAAGATCCAGATCTTACTGGTGAAACTTAAATCCAACATTTAAGGTGAAAAAATACAATTTTTTAAATTACCTAATCCATCCACCATCTTGCAGCTGGAAGATAACATCAACCAGATCCAATATGGGTACACTTAAATTTGGTGGCACCCACTGCATAGAATTATATTAATCAGAACCAAGAAACCATCGTGCACATGATTATATAAGAACTATATTGAAACAAAATATCACCATTTCTCTGTTAGATAGCAGCAATGAACAAAAAAATAAATCACCATTCATCTATGACAAACTATAAAGCATTTACGTCAAATAGTAATAATTTGAGAAAATGACACGATTGAATGTAATCATGTGTGTCAATGTCGTGTCGGTGTCGGACACTAGACACACCTTCGCTAAGAAATGTCGGTGCTACATTAACAAAATTATAATAATCGAGAATAGATTTAGTGCTTTCATAACCTCTGTTGGAAGAGTTTCAGCAGTATCATGCTGCACATCAGAGACCTCGCCTGAATTATCTCTTCCTTTCACCGACTTTTGCGAGTTATTGGGAGAAGGTGCACTCTTCCGTGGTGGAATATCTGCATTGCTTCCAGAATTGTCAAATGACTGTCTTGATTCCTGTGTATTCTTTTTTGTTGGTAGAGGAAGAGGTGTGCTATTTACTGTTGACCTCGATCCATTAGCCACGGCATTATTTCTTGTTCGCAAAAAAGGGTCACTTCCGGGTGCAGAAACATTGGAAGTCATTTTAGTCTTCTCAGACGACTTAGCATCCAAGCCAACTAGAATAATTATTAATAAAACAGAATTTATTACATTTCAAAAGATGGGAAAAGGAGGTAATAGAACTATGTATTTTCAATATTCCTCATCAACAATGAGTCACCTGGTAATGTTTCCATGATAGAAAAAGAATTTGAGAATATGTACGTCTGCAATAAATAAAATATAATAATAAGAGGTAAGTCAGATAATTTTTATAAGGAAAAACTTTTGAGAACAGAAGAGAGGAAACTGCTGCACAATAAATCAGACCTGAGAGTCAACACTCAGAAAGTCCCACAATTCAATTGATTCTGAAACTGTAGGTAGCTGCATAAGTTTCTGAAAGCCAATAAGCAATGTGTCAACAAAATATTTTCAAAACCACTGAAAATTGCAAGCAAAGACAGAAAAACAATGCTGTACTATATATAGATGCAAAAGGAGTATCAACTCAATAGAAGTGTACTTGTATCCAACATCTATCCTGCTGTTAACAAAGTGTTGGTCATTCTCAATTCTTTTACAGTACAAAAATTAGAGAATTTATTCCTCCAAAAAAAAAATTAACAATGATAGTTGACCAATCAACTAAAGGAATCAGTTCATTAATAATGCAAACCTACCAATTAGCCAAAGAAGCAATTATGTACCAGAAAGTGACTCTTAAGCAATAATGTAGACACAGAAACAACAAATCCAAAAGTGTGTTCTATTGCCACCGTATTAGTTAGTGGTACGAACCAAAGAAATGTGAGCTTTTAACCTAAAAAAGTTTGAGTTAAGTTGACCTTCAAATATTTATCAAGCAATTCACACCGCTCTTGAATGGTTGCTACATCTAAACCAGTTGACAGAAAATGTTTAGGTGGCAAATGAAGGTTATACTCAGAGAACTCTTTCAGGCGCCGATGCAGCTCCTCAAAATGACGAAACCTTAAAATAAATAAAAAAACAGTATTGTAAGCTAAATAAGAAAGAAAAAGGAAACACGAAACACTAGAAGATATTATTGGATCAAAATTTGTTATTAGAAATATGAGCAAAAGCTTTAGTACCTTCTTTTAATTGACCAACTGTTATTATTTACATCTGTAACAGATATGGAGTAAACGGCAAACGTTCTTGAACCACTCTTGACAATATTTGCACCCAAGACCTGCAGCAGTGAATTATCTTACACTTTTTTATATACAAACATATTGGTATATGAACTTATTCATCATTGATTAAAGAAGCTATTTATCACCATCACAAGTACCTCGCATCTCAACTTGTAAAAGGAATCTACGGCAGAAGAACTTCTCAGGGGATTAACAGCCAAACTAGAAGATTCTGATTTAGAAATTGAGGACGAAGAGGCAGCTGCTCCGCTATAAATTCTACCCAAACTTCCAAAATCAGTATCATCAGAGGATCCGTCAGAATTCACATGTGATTTTGAAGAGCCAAGTATGTCTTGACCATCACCAGATAAAAAGCTTGACCTCTCAACTTCCTGCCACATATTTGTCTTTAAATCGCTTGAGCGAGACCTTTTACTGCCAGATTGTGTTCTGAATGATCTCGGATAACGGGAACGGTTCTTATTCCTTTTCTTTGTACTGTGGCTATCAACATTTTCAAGTGGGTGATGAACATAAGAAACAGCCTGGTTTCTGATACTTTTTCCATCCCAAACCTTAGTTACAGGGGAATCAAGACCAGTAACAGTACTAGTTTCATCATCTTCAGAAGTATAAGAAGTATTGCTCTCTGATTCACTAACATTCCTATTAATGTGGCTTTCCTCATCATCTTTATACGAGGTGACTGAAGAACAAGTTGACCCATTCTTGTCTGCGTGAAAGGATGGATTTTCAACAGTGAATTGACTGCTGTATCCAGAATTAATGTGGCCTCCCTTTGAGGGATTAAGCTTCAATCTAGTATTGTTTTCTTTGGGTCCAGATGTTGCCTTCATATGATCTACCTTGAGTGATTTTCCTGTTGGGGGATGTTGTGGGGCTCGCTCGTTTGACTGGTTCTCTCCATCCTTTTTCTGGTAATTTTTGCCTTTTGCCCACACATTCTCAAAATGTTCTGGAGCAAGAGTTTGGGTCTTTCTTCGAGAGACAACATCTAAAATATCTCCCCACTCTCCTCCTGAGCGATATCGTTGAATACCTTGGTCACCATTACTTTGTGAGTTTCCAGGCAAAGAGTTCCATGAGCGGGAAGATCGAGTATCCATTGAAAGCAACGGGTCTCTAGAAAGGTTATCAGAAACCTTTCTTTCTGCAGATGGCTCTGAATTCCTGGACTGACCATTTTTTAGCTGTGTAAGCTCAACACCAGTAGCGGAAGGATCTAAACACTTGGAAAAATGATCAGATGAAGTTTGTGACTCATCTTCTTTAGTGTGGGATAGCCCTTGAGCTGCATCAACCCCCTTGTTAGCCTTGGTCTTATTAATTACCACAGACTCAATTCTTTCATTAATAAATCTGCAAAAAGAAAAAGAAAAATGAGAACAAACATATGTCAAGAATGAAGCAAAATGGAAGAAGACAGATACCTGGGATTGGCTAAATTTAGGACAGGTCGCATTACAGCACATGCAAGAAGCTCCCTGACAATATATCGAAAGAAAGAACAACCCAGATCCTCAGACTTGAAAGTGACAGACATAAGACCATTCATCAGATGCTGCAAAACCTGAAAAATAAAGATACACACAGCATTATAATCCCAAATTAGGAAATATGAGAAATGGAAGCTTGACCCATGGGTGAAAACAAGATTCCCCAACCTTGTGCTCAGCTTCAGAAGAGAATAAAGCAGGATGCAATTTGTCTTCTGCTGCCAACACAATTTTTAGCTCTGTATCCCGTCTTTCAATTGTTAATGAATCTGTGTGTTGTTTTTCAATCTTTGAGATAGCAGCACGAAACAGCTCCAAGTGAGTGCAAATGAGATTAACAAGATCCCTGAACCAAAGAGGGTTAATTCCGCAATCAAACAAACTACAATTAAAGATAAAGAAAAACCATGGACAAAAAGTGAAACTAAGAACCTTATCAAAAAATCAATCAGATTTATATTTCTCATGCGTCCTGAAATTTCACCAAGAACACCATTAATTATTTGCACCAACTCCTCGGGACCCTCTTTATCTGGTGTTAAACGAGAGTACCAAAGGTCTGTTACCCACTCAGAAATAAGATGTCTGGTGAAGTGATCAATTGCATCCTCAACAACAGGAGAATTCACTTTTGCTCGCCACTCAAACTTTGCAACTGCTTTAGTATTTTCGATAGGCTTCTTTAAAGACTGAATACTGGTGGAGCCTGATTTATTGTTGTATGCTGCAGCTTTTCTCTTCATTTCATAATCCAGTGATAAATAGCGGAAAACGATAAGTAGGGAGGCTGCAGCAGGCAAGTTGACCCAAACTGAAGAGCTTGTCACTGAAATAAATGCAAAAGAAATTAAATCAAATATCAGGATAAAAATAATCATGAAGCTATAAATTAGCAAGTGAAGTGACAACCTCTAAATATGCATAATTTCGTAAGTGTTGGAACAAGGCCTTATCTTGGTTAGTAACAAAATTTGTAGTTACTCAATGAATACAAAAGTAGGGCTGTTCAAGGAGCAAGTCTAAGTTGATAAAAGTGGTGAAAATGAACCAGACTGTAGTGCGGCTTTGGTTTCATTGAAAAAATCTAGTTTGATAGACAAATCATCTGAGTGATTGTTTGATTATTTTACAACACAACACAACTATATATGCAGGGGAGACATAATTGAAATCTCTCAATATTAAGAGCAAAAATGGTAACGACTAAAGTATGCATGAAAACTATGTCAAATAGTAAAGGAAACAGTCCAATTCACCTCAAGCTGAAGCATATATATCATATGCATCTAACTTGTATATAAATTATAATCGATCTAGTGAAGCATAAGGGATATCAGCTAAGGGATTCTTGGAGCTCAAAGAAGTCTTGATTATTCTTGCGAGAATGTTTTTATGATGAAATTATAGTAAAATTATATGTATTTAGTCCTCTAGTGAAAACTAAGGTGTGAAAAAAGACAGTGTCGATTGATTATCACAAACAAGCTCATAGAACCTATGTCATAAAACTTCAATATATGGAGTAAGTTTTTAACCACAAAGGCTCGTAAGTAGTATGCGTCATAGCGCAATTATACAGGCTCAGTGACTCAGTAACTGATAGAAGAACCACCTCAGAATATTGCTTTTTCTTTTGTGGGAATCTTGTAGCTTGAAGGCGTAAGAACCAAAGTGTAGTGGTTTGATCAAGTGCTGAGGCGGAATTCATAGCTATGGCACAAAAATGTGTGAGCGGTTTTGGATAAAATTTGTGCTTAATGACTTGGAGATAAAGTATGAAAGCCCTATTAAGTTATTTTATGATAACAAGTTAGCTACTAGTATTGCTCATAATCTCGTTCACCATGATAGGAAAAAAATATTGAGATAGATCAACACTTCAGCAAGGAAAAATTGGACAGCAAATTGGTAGCAACTGCCTACATCTGGCCAACAGTTGGCACATGTGTTAACAAAAGACTTGTCAACCGAACAAATCAGCCAACTAACTTACAAGTTGCAAATGATAGATATCTATTCACCAGCTTGAGGGGGAGTGCTGAAAATACGTAATTATCGGAATTTTTATATTAGACCCATCAATCAGGTCCATCGGTTAGAGCTTGTCAATATATTCAAATTGATGTATATACTCCGCATACTATTGAATGATACATGAATTTTTTTCTTCTGCAAGGCACAGCATACACTTTCAGGTCTGAATATTATGACAGGCAGTTCCATTGTGCTGACCTGAATGTTTCAGTTTCTAGTGCATGTCAGTTTCTATGCTAGTAGTACCATCAGTATTCCATTTTGGGTCATTGTCAGTTAGAATCATACCAATAACATGAACAAAGAAGTAAGTTGGAAAGCAAAAAATAAAAGAAAACTGCAAACTACATTTTTATCATGAAAACTGTAGCAACACAAAAACATCAATCTGTCTGATGATAAAGCACACAAAATTACAGGTTGAACATCCAATGGTTCTAATTTGACGGCGGTCACTACAACCAAAGACTTCTGTCACTATATAACAACTGCATGAATCAAACAATATCACAATATTCTTTTGTGGCAATATCTAAGGATGAACCATTCAGATTCCAGATTACTGCCTATAATTTTCTTTGGTCTCTTTTTGCCTTTAATTACTAAAAAATATTCTTCATCTGATCTACCCTCCTTTTGGTCTTCTTCACATATGTCCAAATAATCAAAAACAAAACTCTATCATACTTTTTGCATTGGGAGAAACCACGAATTTCTCCCTAATGATCTTATCTTATTCGACCACTTATTTATTCGTGCATTCTCACTCCGTGTTGTCAGACAGCTATAGCGGCACGATAGCATTGCGGAATGCTGTTCTTCTGCGATAAGCTATTTAGTACAAAGTGTTGCCAAATAGTGGCGTCATAATAGAGGAGTAAAGAAAAATTGGGGAGAGAGAGAGTCGATGAATAGAAAAGGGGAAAAAAGTAACGGTCGACATTTAATCAAGTAAGCATTGGAGCGAGTTAAAGAAAAACCGTCGACATTAAACAAGCGAAGTCGATAGGCTAGATTTGACAACCATACGAAATAAATAAATAAATAACTCCTAGGTCGATGGAAATAACGTAGGCAGTACGCCTTTCAGCCTAAATTTTACCATTTAGCAACGTAACTACTACGAACGTGGCATGTCACTTAGTAGGCTATTGCTTCCTTTATTTTCTATATATATAGCAGATTGTACGACGTAGAACACGACAAATACTTATGTTCTAACCGATACTTTTGGCGATTGACAACACTGTTCTCGTTTCTACATCATTGAACTTACTTTTTCCTATAAATATCTCTTAATTTCAACAGCTTTAGTAAACTAATTACCCCAAATTAAGATACATTAGATGCTAAACACCATATCACTTCAATCCTACCATTCTTTACACAGCTAACAATGTAATTGCAACTATGAAATTATGAATTCAAAAAACTTAAGCAAGTGATTACCAAAACAAAAACAAAAAGCAATTGAAACTAAAATAAAAAACACAGAATTGAAATTGAACAAAAAGAGAATAACAATTGGAGTTTCGTTTCACTCACATGACATTAGATAGGAGAGTCCAACAACGCAAACGATGAGAATAACAATTCGTTTCTTAGCTTCCTCAACAAGGTCTCTGACTGCTACTTGATTAGGTTTCGGCATACTCATCTTGAAATTCTCGGAATCAAAGCACCGATTGGGAACAACGAATCGCAATTGGAATCAATCGGAACCAAAAGAACGACTACTCCATTGATGAGGGAAGAATAGAAAGGGGGAAATTGAATTGAATGAACGAAGGTTGAGAATGTTAGGTATTTTGATTTTGATTGCGTTTTGGTGATGATGATGGCGTTTCTGAGACTTTGATTTTGCTGAGTTTTTGTGTGTATCAGTTTTCGTTTGCACTCTCTCGCTCACATGATATTGACGTGGAAATGAATAATATATAATATATATAGATTATTTTGAGTTCCGACTTCAACTTCTGTATATTGTAGTAAAAGATTTTTATCGATTGAGTTATGTTTATGAAATTCGTGTTTTTCAATTTCATTCTTTGAATGTATCGTTTATCGCCATTGTTATGGTTACCCTTATAGTCTCCGTGCAAATGTTAGCAAACTCTTTCAAAACTAATGTTCTTTTCGTCCTAACCTCATTCAATTTTTTTTATTATACTCTGTTTATAAGGAACCTAACTTAAATGAGGTTATAAATTTTTCTGAAAGAAACATTTAAATGAGGTTATCAAACCACTTTCGTCCCAATCTAATGTTAGCAAACTTTTTTAAATCCAATGTTCCTTATGAGTATAGTAAAAAAAATTGAATGGGGTTAGGACAAAAGGGGCAAAAAGAAATATAAATGAGCAAAAATATCGTATAATGTCATCTTAAGATTTCTCTTGTTGATTTTTGGCACCTCCTGTTCAATAGATTTAGGTTTATTTTTTGTAGCAATCCTAAATGAATCACTTTTATTATTAGATAGACATTTCAATTTCAAAATTGTTTTGATTGTCAACAAAATATCATTTTCTCTCTCTCTCTTGTCCAATTTCATCATCATCTTCAGAATTACTAACAATTCTTTTTCTCTTTCCACCACGCTTTTTAGCACTGATAACTTAATTGAAACAGAGTCTCTGGATGTCATGTCATCGCATTTATCAATTTATTCGTTGATAAATGCGACGGCGTGCCATCCGGAGACTCTGTTTCTATGGAAATTACCGGCACTAAAAAAATGCTGTAGAAAGAGAGAAAAAAAAATTGTTAATAGTTCCGAAGATGATGATGAAGTTGGACAAAGAGGTAGAAAATTGTGGTTTTGTTGAGAATCAAAACATTTCTAAAATTTAAGTGACTTTATCCGATAATAATAAAGGTTATTCATTTAAGACTGCTACAAAAAATAAACCTAAATCTATCAAATAGAATGTGTCAAAATTCAACAAGCGAAATTCCAAAATTACATTATATATGATAATTTTGCCCATTTATGTTGCACCTACGATAAAAGTTCTCTCTATATTACGTTCAGAAGTCCCAACCCAATTGGTAAAAAATAATTTAAATAACAAAAGTAGTGTGTACTGTGTGGGGGTAGTTTGGTAAACAAAAGAGTGATTGGAGGAACATCATGGTTGTCATTTTGTTGTGTCGTATGTAAGTACTAAATCACCTGTGTTTCTCCATCTGTCTTTCAAAATCTCACTTTTATTTTTTGTTGCACAAAAATCTCAACCACATCACAATTCTCTCAACTCCAATCAAATTTTATTTCTTTCTTTTTTCATCAAGATTTTGATTTTGATTTTCGATGGCTTCTCGCCGCCGCATGTTGTTAAAAGTCATAATCCTCGGTGATAGTGGGTATGCTTCTTCTTCTTCTATTTTTTTTTTTTTCTTTCAATTTTTTGGTTTGAATTTGATCATCAGAAGGGTTTATATGATTTCATAGCTTGAAAAAAAATTAAAGGGTTGTTGCATTTAATCTCGAAGTTTACTTCTTTAATTCAAATTTCCAATATTTTATTCAAAATTTAATGGATTTGAGCTTGCAGGGAAGTTATTAATGACCATGTTTGGATTTTTGAAAATATGAATCTTTCTTGTCAAAATAATCCTTTTTTATATAATGGAAAATTAGTTTTAGATTCAACAGATTTGCAATTTCTAACATGGGTTTTCTTCACATCAATTTTGATTTGATGCAGTTTTTTTGTTAAGAGTTATTCATCAAGCTATATTTGTTAATTGAATTTATTTTTTGATTTTTTTTTGGCAGGGTTGGTAAAACATCACTGATGAATCAGTAAGTTCAAATCTTGGATTTTAATTTTAATACTTTATTGAAATGTTTGAGTTTTTTTTTAATGATTTGCATTATATGATTCATGATTATTGTTTCCTTCACTCTCATTTAGGTATGTGAATCGGAAGTTTAGTAATCAGTACAAGGCTACCATTGGTGCTGATTTTCTCACCAAGGAAGTTCAATTTGAAGACAGGTTGTTCACTTTGCAGGTGAGAGACACAAGAACATACTTTTATTCTTTTTGGATAAAATATGAGTAGCTTTTTTTTTATGATATAAAATAACTTTGTACTCAGCTGTTATGTTGATCGGTTTCACCGCCACTTTGTATATAATCTAAGATGAATTTTAACATAGACAAACCAAAAAGGCCTGTTTAGTTGATTACTAGTACTACTACTCGTGTTTTTTTCCCCCTGTCAGTGTCCGTGTCTATGTCCATGCTCCATAGATTCTAACAAGACAATTGATCCCAAACCCCTATCTCGTAAACCCCGTACTTTGAGTTTCCAGTAACTCCTAGTCGCATTTTGTTAATCACGCCATCTAAACTCTACAATGTTCACTTTTGCTGCCTTAAGCGCTGCTGTGAAAGGATAGATTTGGTCCGCAATGTTCACTTTTGATTTGTAATCAATACTAGCAGACTATTGTCAAAGTTAGTTGTAGCTTATATTCATTTCCCTTTCAAGCATTATGCGCTCTTTTGACCATAGTTTTGTTTTGGAAATCTGTCATGTTTTGGTATAATTAACGTTGCCACCTCAATTTTTTAATTCTACAAATACATTGTTTTATAATTTAATAATTTTGTAGACCCCTATCAGAAATTACTTTTACATTATCTAACATAGCTATACATCAAGTTGCATGTCGAAGCTCTGCGGTTGGATTATTTAAATGGTCCGCATTGATTGCTCCATCCTCATAAATTTGTCCATTGTGCATGATATTCTATGATGGTTGGTGCTAGTATGAAAAATCAATGTTTGGCTACATAATTTGTTTATGATATTCACTGAATGCTATTTAAATCTTGTCCTGGTTTGAATTTTTTGAAGTATATGGAAAGGATAAATTAATAATCATCTAACATTGAGATGTTCTCACTGTATACTCAGATTTGGGATACTGCTGGTCAAGAGCGGTTTCAGAGTCTTGGCGTGGCTTTCTACCGGGGTGCTGATTGCTGTGTCCTTGTTTATGATGTAAATGTCATGAAATCTTTTGAAAACCTTAACCATTGGAGAGAAGAATTTCTCATTCAGGTAATATTGTTAAATCATTAATAACAGGCTTTGTCGTAATAAATTAAAGAACATTTTTAAACTCTTATGCATGTATTTGATTTTTCAGGCTAGTCCATCTGACCCTGAAAACTTCCCATTTGTTGTCTTGGGAAACAAAATCGATGTTGATGGTGGAAACAGCAGAGTTGTAAGTTACTTCCCAATTGCATGATTGGATTATTACACACTGCGAATAAGGTTTTGTTTGATTCATTACTATCTTTCTTCTTTTGCAGGTTTCTGAGAAGAAAGCAAAGGCATGGTGTGCTTCAAAAGGAAACATACCATACTTTGAGACTTCTGCGAAAGAAGGATTTAATGTTGAAGCTGCTTTCCAGTGTATAGCCAAAAATGCACTCAAGAATGAACCTGAAGAAGAAATGTGAGTTTTCCTGAATCATATTTTTCTTCATGCATGTCGTTATTCATTGGATTTGATTGACACCTCTAAAATAAGTGATTTACTTCAGAGTGTAAAGCAAGCAATCCCAACGGTTGATGAGAAACCAAGGTTAATGTTACCAATCATTGATTTTCTCATCAACGGTTGGGATAGAGCAACTAATTTTATTTTTTTGATGGAGAGGTACTAAATCCCTTGTTCATTAGATTATGACTTTATAGGACAATGTACTGTCAGTGTAAACCAATGACTGACTGAAAGTGTACACGCTTTTAAATCTTATATTATTTACAATTTCATACTTGTAAAGGTTAAGATGTACTCATAAAAAATTGTGGCGTTTGTTGATTATGCCAGGTATCTTCCCGACACAATCGATGTTGGCAATGGTGGACGACAACAGAGATCCACCGGCTGTGAATGTTAAGTAGAGAGTTCTTTGGACCAGGTTTACCTGCTTGTTTGATGCCAACATAGAAATGCCCCTCAATGCATTACCAATGTAAAACCAATGACAAATTGCAAATTCCATTTTGTATCTTACTAGTGGGTTAGATTAGATGTCCATCTTGTTTTTTTTTATTTAATGTTTGTCAAAGGAAAATCCTATGAATGTGGAAATGTATACTGGTGAAATATTGTGTGCTTTTGGGAGTTATTGCATTGATGTTCCTAGTTTAGTACTATGGCTTTGCATTAAATATTTGTCCCCTCCACTTTTTCAAAGGTTGTCCATTTTAGTTTTTTTAATAAAAGATGCCACACACCATGCAGGATATTCCTAAGCATCCTCTCTTCCTTGTGATTTTCAAAATAAAGATGCCAAACCATGAAGGATATTATACTTGAAAAATTCTCATCCCACCCCCCACATCTCTTTTTCCCTCCATTGGATTTCCTTTTTTGCCTTTGATTTTAAAATTCAGAACGCGTTTTCTGAAGTTTTTTTTGCTTTGAATACGAACTTCGGAATGTATTTTCCGAAGTTTTCAACGAATTTGAACTAGAAAAACACGTTCCGAAGTTTTTGTATAGGGGTAAAATTGGAATATTGGGGGGGTTAAAAAGAGTCATGGGGGGTGAGAAGAGAATCTTTGGATATACTTAACCTTCAAGGTCCAACACTTTCTTTTTGGGCTGGCATAGATGGTTAAGGATATAAAGCATATTTTGTCATGGATGTGGTTTCAAGTATGTCGACATTGTATGAAATAAATCACTTATAATTATAGATGTTTTTGAAAAAGAGAAAGAAAAAAAAACCAATCCAATTTTTTTTTTTTTGGTGTTCTGCCCCACAGTGATGAAACGTTCCCACAAAACAAAATTTGTTTAAGAAATAATTTTTTTTGCGAATCCTCAAATCCAATTACCATTTGCACCACAAATAAGAAATAATTATAGGTGCTTAAAATCTTATAAAAATGATTATTATAGATTTTGTTTAAAGTAAATAATCATTATAGTAGGAGAGAAATAATTTAACTTAATTAATAAAATATATTTGAAAAAAACACTAAAAGGATAAACAATTTATTAGAAAATCAAGCAATAAATTCTTCTGATTTAAAAAATAATATATTTTTTTTATTTAGTATATTAGCAATTGCTGTGTTTTCACTTTGAATGATTTGGTCAAAGAAAAAATTTATTGATTGATTTAGATAAAAGAAATATAAAATTGAGTTCTTCTTTTTGCACCCTCTAAATTTTCTTGCAGCCCTTTAAAAAAATCAAAATACTCCTTTCGCTACTTAATTGGCGAGCACAATTGACTAGTTAACTAGTGGACATGTGAAAATTCGATGGTTTTGTCTTACTTTCATTCCTTCAACGTTGACAAAGACGACATTGATAGTGCAAAAATTGAAGAATAAGATAATATTGTGCCCGAAATAGTTGATCTAGCACAAAATTAGTTTGATCGTTATGACTAATCACTTTTTGTTATTTTAATATAAATTGGTTCCGGTTCAAAATGTAAATGACATATCATAATATTATATATAAAATGATATATTAATATAATTTACTCATTTATATCTTTATTCTATTTTAATTTATCACTAATTTTATGAAAAATTAACAAATTGTCTGCTACTTAACTAGAGAATTACTATGAAAGATATTTTTTTTTACGAGTATTTTGTTCTGGTCTTTTATGGGGTGTTATGGTACCGTTTGCTAGTTAAGTATCGAAACATTTACAAGGTGTTCGCTACGGCGCTACTTAACTAGTGAATCAGTCTGTTACAAAAACGCATGAAATTAATAAGAATGGCCGATACAAATTGATACATAATATTAAAAAAAAAATTTATTACAACTGAAAACATAAGTACATTGAGATATATTTATTACAATGTAAAGCAAAGTAATTTAAAATATTGGACAGAAAAATGACATCTCCTTCTAGGACAAGAAGATTAGGCAGACTCGAACTCAACTTTGGGTACACAATTTTTCACTATCTGGACCCATAGAAATCTCCTACCATGACAAAAAGATGAGGTTGAACCATTTTTTGCTTTGAATGGTCGGGACAGTTTGGTTATCATAACATTTCCAATTTGGTCACTGAATTTGACCATTGACTAATTTGCTAATTAGGTAGCGAATTCAGCTAGACAAATAGTAAATTGTGATTTTTATAATGCTTGATATTTCACTATTTTCTCATTTTTATAATGTTTGATATTTAAGCAATGGAAAGATAAAAATAAAAATGAACATGTTACATATGTTACATGTCGAGTGGTGTGTTGTTGGATCGATAAATACACTAATGAAAGCTATTGCAAAAGGAGCATGCGATTACTGGATTATGCCACTAGATGAAAATCAAATCAAGAACATGTAGCAACATGTTGCAAGAAATTTTTTGAATAAATAAAAATATAAAAAACAAAAACCTAATGGAAAAAATTTGGAGGTTGACAAGAAAAAATAAAAGGAAAAGAGATGATTTAAAATCACCGTTAATTGATGCAACACCGAAAGAGAGTGGTTCAAAAGAAATAGAACAAGAGATGGATGTGTTGTTGAAAAAAAGTTATATAGATAAACATGAACATGCAAAAAGAAGTCACGTATAACATAATAAAAAAAGTTGTATCAAAATTCAGTTAGTATTGTTACAAAACATTAACAAAATTTTGATGCAACTCTTTTGACTATACTACACTTGACTTTTTTTTTTGTGGTTTATGTTAACCCTTTCAATAATACTTCTATCTCTCGTTCTCATTTCTTTTGAACCATTTTTCCATAATTGCATTGCATCAGTTAACAATGATTTTAAATCATTTCTTTTCCTTTTTTTTCCTTATCTTCAACCTCCAAATATGTTTCCATTAATTTATTTGTTTTTCATTTTCATTCAAAAGTTTCCTTACAACACTTGATTTGATTTGCATCTAATGACTTAATTCAATAATCACATACCCCATTTGCAAGAGCTTTCATCATTGTATTTGTCGATACATTAACTCACATCACTGCACATGTCACATAAAAATAATAATGTTCACATACATACACATATGAATCGTATGATATAATTAATGTAATATAATTTCACCAAAAAAAATTAATTATATAATATTTTCTTTTTCTTACCAATATATAACAGGAAATTGTTGTGCAATATGCTGGAGAAAATTGTTGGAGTCCATGTCTTGCATTTGAGCTTCAATTAATATCACATCAAATTAAAGAATCCATTTTTTGGTAGATCAAAAGAATCCTTTTTTCCTTCAAAAAATTCAAGGCATCTGAAACCTTAGGATACGTGGTAACAAGAACAAACATACATAAAAAAAACACACATGAAAGTAACAATTTTTACAAAATGTTTAGAGAATTTCATAATTTTTTTTTTTAGTTTAGTGGTCTAAGGACTAGAAATTTACCTCTTGAGATAAATAAGTGAGAAATCTCGGATTCGAACCCCCACCTTATATATAAAATGCAATATCCCTATATTGAATTGTGCTCACGAGGACAAGACTTTCATGATCATTCACAAAGATCCCTAAGATTGATCGCAAATTGTTGAGAAAAATACCTTTGCGAAAGAATCCAAACACCCGCTTGTGGTATTTTGGTATCGCTAATCGTTGAGTCGAGTAATGTTATATAGGGTTGTGAAAATGTTGTAGCTGGGTCAATAAATAATGATTATAGAAGGTAAGAAAGAATTTAATAATTTTTATAAAAAAAAAAAAGAAAGAATTTAATTGATAGAAAAATATTTGGAAAAAAATCGACACAGTCAATAAATAATGATTATAGTAATTTAATAAGAAAGAATTTAATAATTTTTATCCATAAAAAGAAGAAAGAATTTAATTAATAAAAATTATTTGGAAAAAAATCAACACAGTAATGGTAAAAAAAGATATTAGGAAATCAAGCAATATACTCTTTTAATTAAGAATATTTTATTTTTGATTCAATGAATTAACAAATATTGAGTTTTAACTTTGACTAATTCTTTATTAATTTTTTTATCTGATTCTTTGGTCAAAAGAAAAACTTTGACTAATTTTTATTAAAAAAACAATTTAACCGATTGATTTAAAATAAATATAAAACTTGTTCAAAAATTATCTTTAGAATTTGGTGGGAAAAAGTTAAATCAAGTTTTAAATAAATTAAGACAAAAAAGAATATGCAGTGATTGTGTAAAATAATTTTATATTATCAACTAATCATAATTATGTTAATTTTTCGCCACGTCGCCCCACTTCACTCCACCTTTTTGATATGATATGAAAGATTGAACTATTTCTATTAGTTTTTTTGAAGGAAACTATTTCTATTAGTTATTAGTGTAAAGTTAATTTACACCGACCGTGTGTATCCATTTAACTCATAAATTAAGGTAAAAATGTTATATGACATTGAATGGTCGAAAAACTCTGTATAAGAGTGTTCACCTTATATAATTTCATTTTTACAACACACAAACCTTAGATTGTGAACGGAGCATTATTGAAAATTCAGTAGACGCGCGAGAAGATAAGAGGGCGTGGAAAGAAACATTCTAATTATTGCACACACACGAGTTTTTCTTTTCTCACCACCCACTATTTCTCACGTGCCCTGCTAAATGACCAAACCTTCCCTCGCTACTTGGGTAGCGAACGACAATTTTATTAACCAAACTCCAACGTTTGCACTTGTCATGCCCCTAAATGAAATAGCACTCTAGTATGAAAAAAATCATTGTTTGCTACATAGTAGAGCACCACCCCCAATTCATTGTTTAAGTAGCAAACCATAACAGTACACAAATATGTATTCAAGCTTGATCTGTATGAGGACCTTTGACGAAATCGCAACGTGTATTGTTGAACACGAGGACATTGGAGATGAAGAAGTTAATTTATTCGATCCATAGTCTCGTTTGTGTTATATTTTTTGTTTCTTATTTTAATTTCAATGTACTATGTTGTTATTGTTATTCAAAAGTCTATGTTTAATCTTTAGATTTCTAATTTGAGAGTTGTTTGCTGGTTAAATAGCAAACCACAGATGGTTTGTTGGGTAACTAATGAATTGTGTAGGGTTTCATAAATTAACCAGTGGACCCTATTATTACAGGTTTTGCAAAAACAAAAATAGAAATGTAAATTGAATATAGCGATTTTTATTAGGGATGACAATTTACCCATATCCAGTGGGTACCCACAAAAAATACCCACAACGGATAGGGTAAAAACCCGCATTTTGGGTATGGGTATGGGTAATTACCCACAAAATTGAACGGGTATGGGTGCGGGTACGGGTACCTTAGTACCCACCCCATATACCCACATAGTATATATTTATTTATTTTAATTATATTATTATATAATAATATATGTAAATAAATTTTAAAATATACAACATTATTATACTATTACACATTTGTAATGAAAATGTTTATTTATAACATAATCCAAATATGTCAATATATAGATAAATGAACTTTAGCATGATATTACTAATAATTTTGTTCATAATTTTCATGAGTCAACATTAAAATCTTTAAATTTTTTTAATTATATTAAACTGATATGATATTTTATAATTGATGAATTTATTTTTAGCAAAAATGCGGGTAACGGGTACGGGTATGGGTATTTAGGTACCCATAGGGTATGGGGACGGGGACAAAGAGTGTCACCCACGCGAGTATGGGGATGAGTACGGATATTTTTTTAAATCGCGGATATGGGGATGGAGACTGTAGTACCCTACCCATACCCTACCCATTGCCATCCCTAATTTTTATTAAAAAAAATTACATTAAATTCGCTGGTTCGGTGATTAAAATACAAGCTTAGTTTAAAGTGTAGCAGATTTTTTTTTCTTTCAGTTTTTATAATTTTACACACTAATTACTTAACTAGCGAGGAAGATAAAATTGAAAATTCAGAGGGCGCTTGAGAAGCTTTGGGGGCAGGAAAAGAAATAGTCTGCACATATAGTATATAGGTTTGGATATAGATCTGGGCCTAAAACTTAGAAACCCAATAGAAAAGCCCACAAACACCGTCACCGCCTTATTCTGTATATATCAAATAGCGTGGTTCAGTTGTGACAAAAAAAGGAATCATATAATCATATAATCATAATAAGAAGAAGAAAAAAAATCAAATGGAGTCCACCGAGAAACAATCAGGGTTGCTGCATCAGATCCTACCTCCGCGTCTAGAAGACGCGGGTCTCGAAGATCCCGCACTTCCACCGGAATCCATTCACGAAGCGTTTCTAAAAGCAGCAGCCGCCGTGAAATCGAGCGCGGCCTCAATATTCTCCGATGAAGATGATTGCGTCGAGGATCCGACGCCTACAGGGGAGAAAGTCTCCGATGCGGTTGACGTGATTGAGCCAGAAAATGAAGCACCTGGAGCTTGTGTGGATGGATTGCAAGGATTGGAAATCGAAGAGAAAAAGGATGTTAAGGAAAGTGAAGAAAAAGAGAAGAAACCTATTTTGGTTGGAGGCTATGTTTGAAAGGAATTTGTGTGTTAGATAAAGATTAGTTTAGTTATCTTGTTTTGTTTCTAATAATGAATGGTGTTATGAATAGGTAAAACCATTCTAATCTGGTTCGGGGATCGGTTTTATCATCGAGTGGTTTCAGCCCCTTCCGATCGCAGTTTAATCATTATGCTTTGTATTGTAATGTATCTTATTGTATTGTATAAAGTTGTTTTGTAGTTGTTTATGTATAATTATATACAATGATTTAGATGATTACAAAAGAGTCTTAGTTATTATTTCTTAACGATGGATAGACAGAACTTGGAGATATGTTATTGTATCTATTTGAGTATGTTTTGTTAGAAAATTTTTTATTTAAGGTTTACTGTATTATGATGAAGTTTAGCAGTATACCTTGTGAGTTGTAGTTTTTTGTTTGATGGTGATTTTTTTTATGATAGTAATATAACTGGCACATCACACGTAGGTTACTGGTTTTGTTGTGTAATGAGGAAGTGGGAATAAGCAGAGTTTGGTAAAATTACACATGACACAAGATCTTGTTGAAGCTACAATGTGTAGCTTTTAATAAGAGGCATATAAATTAAACCAAGGGAGTTAACAGTGGCTTTCCAAGGAAATGAGCCTCCAGGTTTCCAAGAACAAGATCAGCCATGACAGTTCGAGTTTCTACCGTGCCGCTTCCTACATGAGGCAACAAGACAACATTTTCTAGCCCAAATAGCTCTTCAGGAACATGAGGTTCGTTTTCAAACACATCTAGTCCAGCTCCACCCAAACGACCTTCGAGCAATGCAGAGACCAGCTCTGGCTCATCAACATGCTTACCTCGGCCGATATTAATTAGGAAACCCTTTGGACCAAGTGCATTAATGACCTCCCGGTTGATGATGTGATGGGTTTCCTCTGTAAGAGGGCAAGCAACAACTAGTATATCACAGTTGGATGCTAATTCAACAACACTTGGATAGTATTTGTATTTTGACTCCTGCTTTTGAGTTCTAGAATAGTAGCATATTGAACAATTAAAAGCTTCAGCTCTCTTGGCAATTGCTGTGCCAATCCTTCCCAGCCCAACAATGCCAACGGTTTTTCCAGAGAACTGCAAGGAAAATACCATATGGAAAAAATTATCAATTTCATGTTGGAAAATGGAGAGGGGTATACTTCATATGAGAATATATATATATTTGATTTTAATGAGCAGTATGAGTATGACAATTATATGATTGGGAGCTTACAAATTGTAAATATTGAAAAAATAGGTGTTTGTCAAACTTGAGAGTCTGTGCAAACTAATAGAGCTTCTGAAAACTCGATAAAAATACAACATTTTTAAGTAAAAACAAATGTTTTATGCAAAAACATTTAGAAACCAAGTCGAACAACTCGGCCTGTTTCTGGGATGTACCCATAATCATATGATTGAATTCATATCATGCAATTCAACGAGATTCTCAACTCCCAACTCCAAGAGATTCATCAATTTGAATTGGGATTTATACTGAGGTCAAAAAGTGGTTCACACTCTGATATGTATTCATTGTGTTCGATTTCGTATCAGATCAAGATGCTAATCACATGGATCATAAGATACCGAGGACACTAGTGGGAACAATGGCAAAGACAGCTTCATTTCGCAGAGAAGCATTGAGCGGGAACAAAAAATGTAGAAACCTACTGTGAAATGCATGATATTGATTTTGGTGTTTCCTTTATATCAAACTCACACACTTGAGTATAAACTCACAAATTTGAGCAAAAGTATGAGCAAGTTCAAACAAGTACAACCAAGTTTTCTCATGAGTTTCTATCTAGAAACGTTAACTCATCAGCCTGTGAGTTAGATAACCATGATATAACGTGGATATAAAGGAATTCTAATAGAGCACAACTATGCTCCAAACCCCGATACTGTGTCAAAATACCGATAAATGCAGATGATGCAATCATTCATAATTGCAATTGTGATGCTGTTACATAGACCTCCTAAAACTTTATATTATGGATACAGTTGAGAACTGCAACTTAAAACAATGTTCCTACCTAAAACATGTTTGATTCAACGATGATATTAGTGGAATCAAAGTGAGCTGCTGCTTCACTTCGGAGCTTCAACAAAATCATAGTGCGACGATTATTTTGCCAAACTCAATGTCAATTCAAACATAAACACGACGAGACTTAAAACTAAAAGTCTAAAACCATGATTATTCATATAATAATAAATATAATTAGAACACAATTTTTTCACAATATCAAGTTTATGAAAAACAATATCAATTTAGAATCTTGATTACTAGGGTTTTACCTTAGTAGTCAACTTATAATCACCACACTTCCAATTTCCACTTCTAACATATCGATCAGATTCACAAATTCTCCTAAGAAGCGTAAGAATCAAACCAATAGCCAAATCAGCAACCTCATCGGTCAAAACATCAGGCGTATTGGTAACGCGAATTCCTTTTTCCTTACATTTGTTAATGTCGATCAAATCAACTCCAACACTGGAGCTGGAAACGATTTCCAGATTGGGTAGTGCATCAATGAGGTCGGAATCGGCGCCGGCGTTGGAACGTCCGACCACCGCACGAATGGAGGCGGCGTGTTGAGGTAAAAGTTGGGAGATTTGTGGATAATCCCATATGCGGAAAAGATTGTAGCGTTTGTTGAGTTCTTGTTCTAAGTATGGAATTACTTTAGCTACCAGGAGAACGCCTATGGATTCCATTGGGGGGTGTGATTACCGTAGAATCCATGGTTAATAAGGTTCCCGTTTGGATTATTTTATAAGTTTAAACCAGTAGAAATTAAATTTTTATAAGCTATTTTATGATAAAGTACTTTCACAAACTTATAATAATACATGAAAATTGTATAAGCTGTTTGCATAAGTTAAAAAATAAGTTAATCCAAACGGAGAAATTCTTTTTGGATAGCTTATTTATTGATATAAAATGGACCGTTTAGATTAGCTTTATGCAAAATAACTTATGCAAATAAATATATTTTTTGTGTACTATTATATGTTTGCCAAGAAATTTTATGATAAAATAACTTATAAAAATATAATTTTCGTTAGCAAAAACTTATAAATTAATATAAAATTTTGTTTATTTGTATAAGGTGTTTTGCATAAACTTAAAAAACAGCTAATCCAAACAGAACCAAATTTTGTGAGAATGCTTGAAAGAATTTAGTAAGGTTTTTTTAGCTTATTGTTTTTTTAAGATAGCTTATGAAAAAATAGCTTAATCAGTTTGAATTGACTTATCTAATGATATAAATTTTACAATTTGTGGAAACAACTTATCACAATTATTTGTGCGATATACAGACAATATAAACTAATATATTTTACATCAATTATGATCCAATAAACAAATATTATGATCCAAATGTGTTTTCAGTAGTAGTCTATATTCGTCTTGCGCAAATTTGCAATTAACATTTAATACACAAATTATTTTTAAATACTCTACTCTAACAATCATAAGAAATTGATCGGTAGTTTGGTAACCTTGTCGATTGTTAGCATAGACTGGACACCATTTCATTCTTTAAATCTGTTCCATAAACACCATTTTATTAGTTGAGTGATAAAACTTGAAGCCAACATGATAACAAAAGCAATTACAACCAAATTCTTGCCTAGACATCGCACGATTAAGATGAACTGACTTATTCTTTACAACAACTGTTGAAGCACCGATATAAATATCCGAAGCTCTCGCAATCATCAATTCCATATCACAAGAATCATTAATTGATGTAACTAAATGGAGGCCATTCCATCAAATTTTCTAGGTCAATGGCCAAACAATCAAATTTCCATTGTTCAACAGGGGCATGTAGATTAAACCAAAGGTGTTAACAGAGGCTTTCCAAGAAAATGAGCCTCCAAGTTTCCAATAACAAGGTCAGCCATGGCAGTTCGAGTTTCTACCGTGCCGCTTCCAACATGAGGCAACAAGACAACATTTTCTAGCCCAAATAGCTCTTCGGGAACATGAGGCTCGTTTTCAAACACATCGAGTCCAGCTCCACCCAAACGACCTTCAAGCAATGCAGAGACTAGCTCGGGCTCATCAACATGCTTACCACGACCAATGTTAATTAGGTAACCCTTCGGACCGAGCGCATTAATGACCTCCCGGTTGATGATGTGATGGGTCTCCTCATTAAGAGGGCAGGCAACAACTAGTATATCACAGTTGGATGCTAATTCAACAACACTTGGATAGTACTTGTATTTTGACTCCTGCTTTTGAGTTCTAGAAAAGTAACTTATTGGACAATTAAAACCTTCAGCTCTCTTGGCAATTGCTGTACCAATCCTTCCCAGCCCAATAATGCCAACAGTTTTCCCAGAGAACTGCAAGGAAAATGCAAGATGAGAAAGAAAAAAAAATCTTGTTGGAAAATGGAGGGGGGAATACTACATGAGAATACAAATAACCGATTTTAATGAGCAGTATGACACAATTCTATGATTGAAGATCTGCAATCCTTACAACATGATGATAGATCATTGTGTCCAATTTTAAATGTTTTCTGAAAGTTTACAAATTGTAAGTATTGAAAAATAGGAGGTTTGTCAAACTCAAGAGTCTGCGCATACTAGTAGAGCTTTTATAAATTTAACAAAGTGTTTGCCAAATATAAAAATAATATTAATAGAACCTATAAATGGCAAACAGCAGTATCACAGGGACAAGTTTGTGCAGTGTAGTGTTGCTTCATGAGCGAATGGATTACTAGACAGTATGTGTCTGCAGGAGGTAATCCAACAATCACCAAAAAGGACTGAACAGTTGACCAGTTCAGGTCTTCGGTGGTAGGGTGGGAAGTGGGAACTAAGGTTATCAAATCAATATTCAAATTGTGGATCGGAAGACCTATTTTTCGAATCTTTAATTGAATCTTATTGTAAATTGCAAAGATATATGATCAATAAAAATAAGACATTTTTAAGTAAAAACAATTGACATAAGCAAAAACATTTTGAAACCAAGTCACACAACTCGGCTTGTTACTGGGACGTACCCATGATTGAATTCATATCATACGATTCAACAAGATTCATAATTCCTAACTAACTCCATGAGATTCGGCAAATTGAATTGGGATTCATGCTGACAGGTCCAAAATAAATTCACACTGATGTATATCAATTGTGTTTGATATCATATCATATCGAATCAAGATGCAAATTGACATGATTCATTTTGCAGGGAAGCATTGAGAGGTAACAAAAATGTAGAAACCCTACAGTGAAACACATGATATTGGTCCTGACGTTGTCTTTTTATCAACCTCACCAACTTGAGTATAAACTCACGATTCTGAGCAAGTATGAGGTATCCATATGAGTTCAACTAAGTTTTGCTAAAACATGAGTTTGTATGCTATTGAACTCAATTTTCCTGTCAAGAAACATTAACGCATCCATGTCAACTAGTGGGTTAGACAACCATAATGGAAAGTGGAGATAACAAGATCCTAATAGAGCACTACTATGCTCCAAACCTCGCCATTACGGCAAAATACAGACAATTGCAGCCCCAATAGTGCTTGTGTCGTGATGCCGATGCAGAGACCTCTAAAAAAATTATATTACAACTGCAGTTGTGAACCGCAATTTAAAAGTTAAAACTATAATCCTACCTAAAACATGTGTATATATGGATTATCAGTGAGATTGGTGAAATCAATTTAGATAAAAGCTACACTTCATAGCTTCAACAAAATCACAATGCCAACATAATTTTGCCAAAATCACCAATGATCCAAACATACAACTAGTGTCTTTCTACACTTGTTTCACCACTACTAGTTTTTTTACAATACTAAGAATCCTACTACGACCATAAACGCGACAAGACATAACATAAGACTAAAACAACGCAGTTATTCATATCATCGATAGAATTAAGTGTTGTTAAATATCAGCTAAAACATACTAAAATAGCAGCATTTGAACAAAACGCGATAGCCAACACCGATTGAATTAGACTGCAATTTTCCGCAATATATCAACATAGCTAAAATTAAAATCAACTTCAATTTCAAAAATTAAAAAAATTGATTATTAGGGTTTACCTTAGTGGTCAACTTATAGTCACCACTCTTCCAATTTCCATTTCTAACATATCGATCAGATTCACAAATTCTCCTAAGAAGCGCAAGAATGAAACCAATAGCCAAATCAGCAACATCATCAGTCAAAACATCAGGAGTATTCGAAACGCGAATCCCTTTCTCCTTACATTTGTTAAGATCAATCTTATCAACACCAACACTGAAGCTCGAAACAATTTCCAGCTTCGGTAGCGCATCAATTAGTTCGGAATCGGCGCCGGCGCTAGCGTTTCCGACCACCGCACGGATCGACGCGCCATGTTGAGTTAAGAGTTGGGATTTTTGTGGGAAATCCCATATGCGTAAAAGATTGTAGCGTTTGTTGAGTTCTTGTTCTAAGTATGGGAATACTTTAGCTACAAGGAGAACGGATATGGATCCCATTAGGGTTAGGGTTTTGAGAAATGAAATTGCAGATGAAGAGAAGAGAGTTGGATTGGGCGTGTGTGTGTGTGTGGTTACTGTGGAGTGGATGGATGGAGCTTACGAAGATGAAAACTATTCATATTTACTAACACTAATTTTTTTTAATTATTTTTTATTTTCAAAAATTGCAGAAAGACAATAATAAAATGGTTTATTTTTTCCCTGCTAAATTGCTTATTTTTTTTAAAAAATTCAATTGAGTCATTTACGTTTAAATTTTTTTAAGTTGATCTCTTTTTTAAAAACTGACAAATGAAGAGGGAAATATGTGATACGTCCTTTACATTGTGTTTGATTTGACAGAGAGAAAAATTATGAATGAGAGAAAATATCCTTGTTGATTTTTTTTTTATTCTATTTTATGAAAACATCTTGTGGATAAAAAATAATAATTGTATCGCTAAAAAATTAATATGTCCACTACAAAATAAATTAATCATATTTCATCATAACAAAATAACACAACATTTATTATTTCATCATCAAAATAAATTAATCATATTTCATCATAGAAAAAAAAAGAAAATATTATTAAGTGTACATACGACATTGTTTAAAGAACTTAAAGAAGAATGATCTATCAATTGTTTTGATTCAAAATAGCTTCTCATTCGAAACAATTTTTAGATTTTTTTTTCCTTCAAATTTGAATTTATATAGAAATCTATAATAAATAGATGAAAAATTTTAAAATTAAATTTTTATTTTTTTGGTACAATTATTATTATTATTATTATATTTTTAAAAAATTAAAGTGATTTTTTCACAACTATTTTTTATAAACGGGCGCACAATAAATTTAATGGTATATAAATAATTTTAACATGTTAAAAGTAAAATTAATTTCTGCCGTGCATTATATATGTAATGAGTGGAATTTTTAGCCATTAAACTATTTGAAAAAAACAAAAAAATAGAATTAATTTCGATGTTGAATCCAAAAATAGTAAAGATTTGACGTTTTTGCTCTACAATTAATTTTAAGTGTAATCCATCTTAACATAAAAGGTAGATCATATCTACTCCTAACTGAATTTTATAAATGGAAAATTTAGTGGATCTCTACCAAACACATGAATGAGAGAAAGAATAGAATTAAGAGAGAATGACGGATAGAGGTTGAAGATGACCACGGGAGATCTATGGTTCATTGATTTTATTTTATGATGTGATTAAAATAAAATAAAAACCAATAAAGTTAAGTTCTAGAACGATGACAGGGTGGAGAATTTATGACACCCTAAAATGGCCATAAAATAAAATCTAATAAAAGACTAATGTATTTGCTGGCGGCATCTTAACAAAAGAAGAAAGCCTAGTAGAACTTAAAAACTATGGACATTTTGGACTTCACAAGTACTACTAGGTCTACTCTCCTATATATAAATGTGTCAAACTCTTAAACTCTTACGTTTCATCTTTAAAGGCAAATTAAGACTCTATTTGGCCCTGTTTGGCCTGACTTATTTTCTCCTTTTTTTTTTCTCCTTAAAAATAGTAAAGAAGGAAAAAATTGTGTTTGACTTCACTTTTCTTTATTTTTTACTTCTTTACTTTATTTCTCTAATACTTTTAAGGAGAAATAGTGTCAAATATAATTTTATACTTCTCTATTTCATTTAAGCTAAAATAAAAAGTAAAAAATAAGCCGGACCAAACGGATAAGTAAAAAATAAAATGTATTTGAACTAAATACATTTGATATTATATTATATTTTAGATTAGAGAGAATACTTAATAATTGATATACATAAATGTTTTAATTTGGGTCAAAGTCCGCTCAACTAGCATATTGAGACACGTTAAGGGATGCATCGTCAACATATCCTAATGAACTCATCAATCCTCTCATAATCGCGTGAATGAGATTAAACCTTGTTCAGAAAATTACATTGAATTTCACTCAACTGACTCAATTGATTTGCACTTCTAATTAGAAAATCTCTCGCTCGCTTAACAACCGACCAACTTTACCATAGAGTGTTTACAAATATACCATTTCCAACCGAAAAACCGACCGTTATTGTCCGTCGCAATTCATCAAGGATTTAATTTATATGCACTGACAGTGTAAAATAATTTTACACTGTCAACCAATAACAACCATGTATTCCGCCACATCACCCCATTTTACCCCACTATCTTTATATGACATGGAAGTTTAAATCATTCTTATTGGTTGCATGTGTAAAATAACTTTACACTGACAGTGCATAACAATTAAACTCATTCATCAACTCCAACCAACTATCTAGGTCCACCTCATATAGTAAAATTAATAATAATAAATGTATAACTTATAATTCGAAATGTAGTTTATATTTAGAGAATTTTCCTTTTTAAATGAAGCTTATATATTTCATAAGAGTTATTAGTAAGATAGTTGTTGTACCTATACATTGAGATGCCAATCTCTTAAAAGTCTTTAAAGTGTGGCATGTGATGAGAGAAAAGAAAGTAAAAGCATATTATTGTAATTGTGTATGCATGCATGTCTGTCTTCCCTAGTCTTTAGCAACATTTGACCCTCAAATTAGAACCTTAACTCAACCACCCAATTTAACACATCATTGTCAAAACAGATTCTTCCAAACATAATTTTTTTTAAAAAAAAAAATTTCCAAATTAATTTATTGTTTGTTTATTTTTCCAAATCTTAAACCCATTAATCTCTTACAACATGCACCCCACGTTCAATGAACCCAACTCAAAAAAGAAAGAGAAAAAAACTAACACACAAACCCCTCCATCAAATAATCACATCCAACCTTTTCAACAAATTCTCTTTCTCCTAAAAAAAACCAAAAATAAAAAATAAAATAAACTAACTCCTATTAGTTTCATTTGGCTTAATCTCCCCTTGGTGTTTTCCTTCTCTCCCTTGCATTGCAAGTAACAAAAATTTTCAACAGGGAGTTGAAAATGGAAACCCCATGTGTTGTTCTTGCTTGTTCATCATCCCTTTAATATTTTCCTTACAAAGTATATAATCAAAAAGGGGAATAATTAATTTATTTTATTTTTTTATTTAAAATAAATTAAAAAGGAAAATGGTTAGAGCACTAGAACAAGAACAGGAAAATTATAAGTCCAAATTATTCCATTTCAAAGGAATGTTTGATAATACAGGGAGGCATTCAAAAAGTTTAAGCATTGAAAGTGCTAGCTCATTAGATCCTACACCAGAAGATGATATAGTTTCATCAAGAAGTCAAGGATCAAAACCTCTACATCATGATCCTGAAAGGGCTCTACCTAACAAGTCAAGAACAATAAAGGAGGAGATTGTGGCCAAAGAAGCCAAAGAGAAACATATGCAAGGTAAATATATATATTAATGTTAATGTTAATTATTAGATCTCATTATTGCTTTTAGATGATTATGCAAATTATAACTTATAACATTTTTTTTCTTTCTAATCATACATAAGAATCATTTTCGACATGAGATTGGATGATTAACGCAGTTCAAATAGGTGGTTAACTATGTTCGGTGGATGATTAATGCATATAAGTACTATATAACAATGTGTCACATCTTATTTGAACTGCGTTAACCGTTTAATTTGATGACAATCAATAATGTTTTTCATTTCATGGATTAGTTTGCTAAGTTTTTAATATTTATGATTTGATTCAGAAATCGAACAAATGAAGGAGAGATTTGCTAAACTACTATTAGGAGAGGATATGTCTGGTGGAGGGAAAGGTGTTTCTTCAGCTTTGGCATTGTCAAATGCATTAACAAATCTTGCTGGTATGATGCTATCTTTTTTTCTTTGAGCTAAGATAAAAACATTTTCTCTATACTTCTTGAACTTTGATGGAGAAACATTATGTTTTTTCCTTCCATTTTCAGGAAATGTTTCAAATTATTGTTGTCAGTTTCTTATGCTGACTTAAAGATGTTTTCTTACTGAGAATTAATGCAGCTTCTGTTTTCGGTGAACAAAGGCGGCTAGAGCCAATGCCAGCAGAAAGGAAAGCCAGATGGAGAAAAGAAATCGATTGGCTTCTTTCGGTTACCGATTACGTTGTTGAAATGGTTCCTACACAACAGAAAGGCAAGGATGGTTCAAGCATGGAGGTAAACAAACTCCTCTCTAGGTTATCTGATTGAAAAGCTTCTCATATTGTTCATCATTTTTCTTCCTTTATCTGATTGAACATTATCTTTGATGGAATAGATTATGACAACACGGCAACGAACCGATCTTCACATGAATATCCCTGCCTTGAGAAAGCTTGATACAATGCTTATTGTAAGATCACAAATCCTTAGTTAATATGATCATTATTTGTTGGTTTAAACATGTTTTTAGTCCCTATAATTATCTCGAATTTTAGTTTTGGTCTCTGCAAATTACAAACTGCACAAAAACCGTAAAATTTTAGTTTTAGTTTTTTGGGACTAAAAACAAAAATTGTAAATTATATACGAACTAAAAGTATATTTAACCCTTTGTTGTTATAAAGGATTCACTAGGTTTTAATTTATTGATAAATTTACGACAACGAACAGGATTGTCTAGATAACTTCAGAGACCAAAACGAATTCTATTATGTATCGAAAGATGCTGATGATAAAGACTCATCAAAAGGAAAAAATGATGACAAGTGGTGGTTACCTACACCTAAAGTACCTGTAGATGGTTTATCTGATGCAGCAAGAAGATTTCTACAGTATCAGAAAGATTGTGTGAATCAAGTACTTAAAGCAGCAATGGCTATAAATGCTCAAACTCTATCAGAAATGGCGATCCCTGAAAGCTATATTGAAGCCCTACCTAAGGTATGTCAAAATGAATTAGGCCATGTTTGCATAAACAACTTAATTAAGCACTTTTATCATAAATGCTTATGACATTAGTGCTTGTGTATAAGCTATTTCTATAACAAAAAGATAAAATAAAGTCATAATGTTTTCATAAGTTATTCTCAAGAACTTATTTAAATAAGTTGAAAACAGCTTATGAACAAATGATTACGCTAGTAGATAAGTTCAAATAAGTCAATTCAAACAAAACTTTAATATTTGCTTAGAAGCTATGATGATTAATAGTCTCATGTGACATCTATTTACACAACATAAATTTTGGTTTTGTTTCTTCATTCACAGAATGGAAGAGCAAGTCTAGGGGACTTGATCTACCGGAGCATTACCGATGATTTTTTTGATCCCGATCAGTTCCTAGCAACAGTTGACATGTCAACAGAACATAAGATTCTTGATCTTAAGAACAGAATTGAGGCATCAATAGTGATTTGGAAGAGGAAGATGAACCAAAAAGATTCCAAATCAGCATGGGGTTCTGCTGTGAGTATTGAGAAAAGAGAACTCTTTGAAGAGAGAGCAGAAACCATCTTACTTCTCTTGAAGCATAGATTTCCAGGGCTTCCCCAATCTTCATTAGATATTAGCAAAATCCAATTCAACCGGGTAAGAACATGTTCTGTTTACACCTTCATCCTGCATGATTTTCAGTCACAAGGTTATTAAGTTCTCACAAAATTTCTCGCACTCGTGATGAGCACAAAGTCCCATATACTAGTAAAAGACAAATATGAGTTTACATTATTAGAATTACTAAGCATTTTAGTATGACTCATAGTCACCGATAAGTGAGTAGACACCCGAGCTAAGTAGAGTGAGGGGGCGAACGGTAAACTTTGTAACACTTAAGTATTTTATAATAGAAAACTATAGCAATCACTCTGCTGTCGGAAACGTAGGCCCAATTGGCCGACCTTCGTGTGTGTTCTGGTTTGCGCTTATTCATCTATTTTATTTATGGCAGGATGTAGGACAAGCTGTTCTTGAAAGTTATTCAAGAATATTGGAAAGTTTGGCCTTTACAGTGCTATCAAGAATAGAAGATGTACTACATGCAGATTGCCAAACACAAAATCCATCACAAGGAAGAAGAAGCGGTGTGAGAAATTCAGTTCCAAAGCCAGACAAGTGTCCGACTCCTCCAAGAGAAGAAGTAGACAAGATCGGTGCAGAAACTCCTTGTTCGATGACACTATCAGATTTCATGGGTTGGAGCGGTGATCAAGGTGAATCAGACCCTAATAAGAAGGATCCTCTTGCAGTTTCAGATGATTCGGACAAAGATATTGATAGCGGAAAGCTACAAAAACTTCCACTCATATCGACTGATAAGAAATTGTCCTACGTTGAAAACATAGGAGGTATGAGAAGTCCAACATCACGCCATTGATTAAGCTTTAAGAAAATCAAAGAAATTCTAAAAGCTTCAAAAGAGGGAGAGGAGAGAAAGAAGATTTGATTATTTATTCTTGATCATATATTCTTTCTTTTTTTTTTTGTACATAAAAAGAAGAATACACAAAATCAAAAGGGTTTGAAGCATTTTGTCATTTTGCCTATGATGGCAAGAGGATTAGTCCTTTGTACCAACATGTAATCAAACACAGAGCAATTGATCTTGCTAATGGATTTTCCTTTGAGCTTCTATCCTATGTAATATCTCCAATATCTTATTGTTTTACTGCTCCATGAATGAAGCATCTGAAATTATGACAATTTTTTCCACCAGAAACCTAGGAAGCAAATAAAATAGCCAAAAAATATGAGAGAAATTAAAAATATAGACGGATTAAAAAACAAATCGTACGGTACTCTTCCACATAAAGGTTAGTGAAACATGTGCAAGTAAAAAAATATCAACTTGCTTGGTGTACAAGTTACAAGTACAAAATGGGGTAAACAATTTTGAATTTCTAAGACAATTTTAAAAGATAACTTCAACTATATTCTTCCTAAGTTCCTTCATATATCATTACCCTAGTAATTCTCTTCCTTTCCTAATCATATGTCCTCCTTGTTAGAGGGATTTGTTGTATTTGGCAGCTACAAAATGTGATTCTCCTTAATGAATTCAAATTATTTCATTGTAACTTAAAAAAACAAGATAAATATGATATATTCGGCCTATGATGGAAGGAGGATACATGTAATCAAACACAAAACAATTGATTGATCGTGCTTTCGGATTTTCCTTTCATCTTTTATCTTGTGTAATATCTTCAAGATCTTATTGTTTTGGACAATTTCTTCCACCTGCAAACTAAGAAGAAAATAAAAAGTGAAAATGAAACTCAGTCATATGATCCTAAAGCAGTTGGAAAACAATAAGATAAAGGTTAGTGTAACACATGCAAGTAGAAAATTATCAAACAATGCTGCAAACCAAAATCAGCATAAATATTAAACAAAACCAGACCAAGAACAATATCCAATATCTAATGTATATAATTTTTGTTAAAGTGTTTTTATGCTTCAAATACACAGATAATTAAGTTTAAACATAAAAATAAACCCACTTAGTTTAATCAACATATTGAGTTTGTTTGAAACCAGTTACTCTCTCCGTTATAAAATATAAGCAAAAGTTGGTCAACAAAAGTGAATGTATTTGGTCTAAATTTTGAACCAAATACATCAAGTTTTTTTACTCACTTTTGCTTATATTTTGATTCAGAGGGAGTACTTGAAACTCATTCCAAAGCTTCATCACCCAAATCCAAAAGTATCAAAAGAGACAAATGCACTTATTATCTTTAATAAAGCTTTGAGGTAAATGAAACCAACGTGTTTGAAATAATAAACTAATGCTGGTTTTTCTTTTCTCATATGTTTATAACTCTACGGATATAACAAATCCGTCGAAGTCTATAGGCATGTCACGTGTATCTTCTAAACTATTATCTGTTATACCCACCCACTATGCACAAAGCTATTTGCTGTTATAACACAAACTGGCTAATCAAATCTCTACTCTCATATATTTCAAACAAATACATATTAGTCGTCCATCAAATTGAGATAATTATGCACTGATGAAAACTCCTGGCAGGATATCCGAACCAAAATGGTGCATTACCTTTGACTGTACAGACAAGTTTTTCACTCCCCCACAACATATATACCAGTTCCGAACGCACAGCAACATTGGCATATAGTTTGCCATGAAACATTCATCATTCCTTCATCAGTATCATATAGACTCCTCTTCTCCTATTTAATATATTAATATAATTCAAATAACGTATTATCCTCCCAAATCAAGGACTATTTCATACTTAAGTTTTGTTTAAAAAAATTCTGAAAACAAACTAAATAAAGAATGTCTAAAGTAGAATGAATGTCCTCTAAGGAGAGAATCATCTTCTACATCATATAATCAAGGCCAGCAATTAGGGATGTCGACGGGGTGGGGATTAAACCAGAAGTATTTTACCACTCCTTTTCCCACCATCTAAACTTCTCCTCATTCCCATTTCCCGCTTCAGGGAGTCTTATTCCCTATCTTCTCCGCGGCAGTTTGTGTGGGGACCCATTAACATGAAAAATGTATCAAATTTCTACTATTTTTAATCAAACTAGTTGTAAAATAAATTAAAATTTAATTATAAAATAAATACAAAATTAAAACATTATTGTGAGTCTTGTGACGATAATAAACATCACATATAAACAAAGTTATACACATAAAACCAATCATAAAAACAAATATTCACAAAACTATTAATATGAAAACAACATATATGAATATACAAAAATTCAAACAAGCAAACCATGCAAGATGAACTTACTTTCAACAAATCGAAATTAAGCTTTCTACAAAACCATTGGCAAGATGCCAATATAAATTATTGTAAGTTCCATCATCAATAACAGTTTTATGCACGCTAACTCCTAATTTCTTCACCCTACGATCACTCCAATTATAGAGAATTGTTTGGCCTTCTCTAATACTCTCCAATACTAGTGTATCACCATACTTAGAAAGAAACAATGGCCTGATATAAAAATGATACTTCCGCATCTCATTACTAAAGTCACAGTCTAACTGAAGATCGTGAAAACTAATCTTAAGAAATTGATTCCAAGACTCTTCATCCCCAAATTTCTTCATCTGCCATATAATAAGATCGGCTTGATTGTAAGAATAATAAGAAAAACAAAGACAGTCCCCCAACACACGAACAGTTGGCTCTTCAGGAGGCAACTCAGCAAAACCCCGAGGCAACGTGTAAATATTGTATGCCTCAGTCTCCAGATCAAGCGAAACAATAATAAGCTGCTCAACAGTAAGATACTTCAGCCGAGAAAACCATGTGCCCGAGATGTCATTGCGAATAGCCAACCAGTTAAGAGTGCCATTTAAAAACACAGCATCATTCTCAAATGCTTCGTAATTCAAATGGAGAGGAAGAACCGGGAAAATTTCAATATTTCTCCAAACACTATCACCAAAACTTAAAACTCTGACGTCGCTTGTGCTCTTATCACGAATGTGACGTGAGACAACCACTTTAAAAGTACCGGTGGAATTATCACAACCAAAATTGAAGTTGAAACCACGATAATCAGTAAAACAGCCAAATTTTTCAGAAATTTCCCTAGTAGCTGGGTTCCATAAACGGAGCCAGTACTCGTACTGCTGATCATAAATCGTAAACATAGGCGAGTAATCAAAACCAGGCATAAACTGTGAGTCAAAGAAATACTTTCTAGCTGTGAAACACATAAACTGTGAGTCAAAGAAATTGAAAGAGGTGACACGTGGCATAATATGGAGTGTGCGGTTGATCGGACGGATATATATTGGGACAAAGGCAGGCTGGCTTCCCGCTAAAAAGTTATAATCCTTGTCCTAATCCTAATTATAAGGGCAAAGGTGTAATCAGACATATTTATAGAGTACTAATATAGGTTCAAATATGGAGAGAGAGAGAGAGAGGAGATCCTCCTGTCAATTTTTCCTTTAGTACAATCATGGCCATCAATTTGAATTGTGAATAGCAGTTTATATAATAAAATAATTAAATGAATGGCAGATACTAGCATTATATCCCCTACATTTATTTTTCCACCGAGGACAACCCGTCTCATGTAGAGAAATGTTAGGAGAAGAAGCTAGAATCACTTTGTTATATTTTTTTCTAAGTAAATTATAATTATCACATTTGAAAGAAGCTTGAATTACACTCTCCTCTCCTCTTGTGTTAAAATATATATTTTAATAAAAAAAAAAAAAATTCATGCAAAGGAAAACTAAATAAGGCAAAAAAGAAAAGGAGACAAACTATACCTAAGAAAGATAATTCTTATGGAATCTGCAAGAAGAGAAGCTGAAAGTGGAATTGGACACTGGTTGCAAACGATCGAGTTTCCATCCAAACTTGCTCCGTATTTTGCTAATCAATCTGCAGAACTTTTACATTCGCTCAATAAATGATGAAATGACAAAAGTCAAGGATAATCAATAAACCCCTTGATAAGATTAATAATAGGTGCATACAGGTGGGTTGTAGGAACTCCTTCCTTAATCAATTTTAAAAATAAATAAATATTTTTGTGATAACAATTAACTTTAAATCACTATTTTATGTCCAAAAAAAATCGAGTCATCATTTAAGAAATTAATTTTCCTTTTTTTGAAAATTTTATATTAATTATATGATTTTAAAATATAAAATTCTATTTAAAAATTGGCTTTAGTAATTTATTTTTTATTTTGCATTTTTTTAATGGCATATATATTATTATTAAAAAACAGGTCTTTGCACGAACAAAGACTAGTAAGAAATGAGCTACAAAATAAATGTGTCGTATATAAGCATAACATCAATGAAAATAATATCAAAACATACACCATCTAATAGCGGTTCACTTCTAATCTCATATTTAGAAAGATATTCCTCAACTTTCAGACCACCAGAGAATACATCAACTTGTCCCATAAAGATGTTATTAGATACTAACTCCCGATCTCGAATAAAAAGTGATCGGCCCATCAAAATGCAAAAAACAGCTCCTTGAGTCAAAAGTTGATGGTACCACGGTAGAATGAAAATTTAGGCAGATAAGTCTCAGCTTGCAGACCGCCTCCAAACAGGCAACACCGATGTGGTAGATGTCAACCAGATACAAAGAAACATGCAAATATCAACAGATTTAGAAACCATTGACTTTGTAACGGACTCTTAATTAAATAGGTCCTGACTTTATTCATAATTTGAAAAGATCTTTGTCTTTACAATTCATCAAGTTAGTCCTTGTATTTAGCCTTTACTATAAATCAAGTTTTTATATTTTATGGGTTTGTTGGATAGTCAGGATAAGACGATAGGATATGATAAAATAATCATATTCTATTAATATCTTTCATTTGATGTACCAATTATATATGATATATTAATTATATTTTTAATCCTATTCTAATTGGCCTTTGTATTTTTATCCTAAAAATTAGGTGGGTTAAAAATATATTTGGCGACCATTTTGCTTATTTGTCTTCTAGATCTGCACCTCCCACCTCTTCGTTTCTCTATAATTTTTTTTACATCAAATTTCTTTCAATTCAATTATAATAATAATAATAATACAAATTCATAAACCCATATTCAGATTCAATAATAATAATAATAATACCTGGTGAATTAACAAACTCATATTTAGATTTAAATTTCTTTTTTGTTTCTACACACAACTTAAATTCAGATTGAAATGCTTGCATCTACACTTGTTTGAAGAAAAAAAATGCTTGGATCTTTACACTCCCGGTGAATTCACGTCTACTACTTATCTCTTGCTATTCAATTTCACTTTTGTTTCTTCCTATTTTCTTATTCTCAAAGCACACATTCTCTTTGCTTAAAAAAAAGTACACATACTCAGTTCAAGTACTTTCTCTCTGTATTGTATAAATGTCAATTGGATTCCAAGTTTGCATTTTTACGTTGATTATAACAATATTTAAAAATAATACAAGTTTATTTGAAAGATAAAAATAAATTGGATTCTAAGGGTAATTTCGTCATTTAATTATGATATGTATCATATCCTATTTGTTATCATCCGTGCATCAAACACATGATAGCATACATGATTATCCTGTCTATATCACATCATGTCGCTATCCGGCTCTATATCCTATCATATTTTTATCATATCATGTCCATCAAACGAGCCATAATAGTTTACTATTAACTTAAGAGGTTGGTATTATTAAGGGTATAAGCATATCAGAAAAATTCAATTGAACATACAAAAAATAATTTTTTTTATATTCTTTGTTTGGACACCAAGAGTTGGCAAAATCTCTAGTTGGAAAGTGGCCCTTAGTATATGTTTGGTATCATGGTGGATATACCAGAATCACGGTGATCAACCGTAATTTCCCAAAAATTACACTATATAGCTTTTGTAAAATTATGGTGAGTCACCGTGATTCTGACATATCAACCGTGATACCAAATATAAGTTTTTTCAACTTTAAAGTCTCTCATATTGTTCCGTGACAATTGAAAAATAGTGTACTTCGTTGTCCAAATATGACATTTCAACTCATCACTCATAAGCATTTATCAGAATTTTCATTGTGATCAAAACTAGTTTCAAACTTCATTGCATATATAGTATTTGTAAAACGAATGTTTTAAACACTTAACCAAACATCAAACCAACAAGACATTTGCATCATGGTTCAAAACAAAATCATCAATGCTTTAAAGTTTGGAATACTTCCCCTTAAAACCTGCGGAAGTATGAGAAAGAAGATTTGATAATCTATTTGGAAGGATCTTCTATTCCTTACTTTTTTTTTAAATAAAAAGATGAATATACAAAATTAAAAGGGTTTGAAGCATTTTGTCATTTATGATACCCTCCTTGTAAGAGGGATTTGTTGTAGTTTGGCAGCTACAAGATTCTTTCAATGAACTCAAAATTATTTCTTTGTAATTAACCAGATACATATATTCAGCCTATGATGGCAGGAGGATTAGTCCTCGTCTCCTCGATGCATACAGGTAATCAAACACAGAACAACTGATCTTGCTTTTGGGATTTCCTTTCACCTTTTATCTTGTGTAATATCTTCAACATCTTATTGTTTTCCTCCTCCGTGAATGAAGCATCTGAAGTGATTTGGGACAATTTCTTCCACCAGCAAACTACGAAGCAAATAAAATAGCCATAAAAGTATGTTAGGAATTAAAAAGTATAGACAGCTTAAAAAGTGATAATAGAAATTCAGTCATATAATGCAATAGTAGTTGCAAAACAATAAGATAACAATCAACAAATAAAGGTCAGTGAAGCAACAGTGGGATATGGTATCAAGCATTCATCATTCCTTCATTAGTATCATATACAATCCTCTTCTCCTAATTAATATAATTCAAATAATGTGCTCTCCTCCCAAATCAAGAACCATTGCATACTTGAGTTTCGTTTTAAAAAAAGTCTGAAGACAAACCAAATAAAATAAAAATGTCCAATGTAGATTGAATGTCCTTTGAGAAGAATCAAAAGAGGCAGGCTGATTGTCATTGTTTGAAAATCATCAAATCTTTTGGTTATAATAATATAGAAACAAAATCAAATTCATAAAATCCATGAGAATTGTCGACTTTTTAGTGATAGCTTATAGATAGTAATTACTAATTATACAATCAACCTAAAACCAATCATAAAAATGAAAAATCACACAATCTATTAATATGAAAATAATATATATGAATTTAAATAAATTCAAACAAGTAAACCATGAAAGATGAACTTACTTTCAACAAATTGAAATTAAGCTTTCAACAAAACCGTTGGCAAGATACCAAAATAACACATTGTCTGTTCCATCATCAATAACAGTTTTATGCACGCTAACTCCTGATTTCTTCACCCTACGATCTCTCCAATTATAGAGAATTGTTTGCCCTTCTCCAATACTCTCCAATATCAGTGTATCACCATCCTTCGAAAGAAACAATGGGCTGATAGAAAAATAATATGTCAGCGTCTTGTTATTAAAGCCACAGTCTAACTGAAGATCGTGAAAACTAATCTTAAGAAATTGAGTCCAAGACTCTTCATCCCCAAATTTCTTCATCTGCCATATAATAATATCTGCTTGATTGTAAGAATAATAAGAAAAACAAAGACAGTCCCCCAACACACGAACAGTTGGCTCTTCAGGAGGCAACTCAGCAAAACCCCGAGGCAACGTGTAAATATTGTATGTCTCAGTCCCCAGATCAAGCGAAACAATAATAAGCTGCTCAACAGTAACATACTTCAGCTGATCAAACCAAGTGCCCGAGATCGAGATGTCATTGCGACTAGCCAACCAGTTAAGAGTGCCATTTAAAAACACAGCATTATGCTCAAATGCTTCGTAACCCAAATGGAGAGGAAGAACCGGGAAAATTTCAATATTTCTCCAAACACTATCACCAAAACTTAAAATTCTCACGTCGCTTGTGCTCTTATCACGAATGTAATGTGAGGCAACCACTTTAAAAGTACCGGTGGAATTATCACAACCAAAATTGAAGTTGAAACCACGAGAATCAGTAAAACAGCCAAATTTTTCAGAAATTTCCCTAGTGGCTGGGTTCCATAAACGGAGCCAGTACTCTAACTGCTGATCATAAATTGTAAACATAGGCGAGTAATCAAAACCAGTCAAACAGATCAATCCATTACAGAAACCAGCTATACGAGAGCAATCTTTTTCATTCAAAAGATAGTGATGATCAGCGAAAAGGGTAAATGAAGGGTTATCGAGAAAAGAACTTATAGGGTATGGAATGATACTGTAATCAATCTCAAATTCATCGTCACTGCCGTATGGAGATTCTCCCTTGATCTCTTTGCTGTGATAAGTGACTAATGTGAAGTGTGGATTATGTGATTTTGATTTCTTGAGATGGAATTTCACAAAATTGGGATCGGAAATGAGAGTGTTCCAGGAATTACTTACACACTTGAATCGAAGAAGAGATTTCACAGGAAGTAACGACAGGAACTCGGCGAAGAGATCGTCAGGGACCGACGCCCACGACGGAGCCGTCGGCGGAGACATGGCTGATTGTGTATTATGAATTCGCAGGAGAAGTTCCGATCCGAATACGAGCGCAGCTCCGTTGTAGTATAATCTATCTTAGTACATCATACTATCAATTTATGCTTAATTAGTCTATTAGTCCCTTAAAAACTTTTTTGGTTTCACCTTGGTCCCTTAAAGAAAATAAGTTATACATATGGCAAAATAGGTTGTTACGTGGTACATGTATTGAAGTTAACAGTTTTTGAAAAAAAAAATAGACGGAAAAGACCATATTGACTGATGGAGATATCAGTAAGGACAAAAGTGAAACTTATTTTCTTTAAGGGACCAAAGTGAAACAAAAAAAGTCTTTGAGGGACACTAATTAAGCCATCAATTTAAGAAAATTAGATAAAAGTTTTTTCTTAAAGAAAATTTATAGAAAAGAATTGCAACTCTTATTTACATTCACCACTCTCTATAATTTCCCCAAAAAAGATATTAATGCGACATTATCTTTTAAGATATTAATGCATGCATGTTACATTGTAAAAAAAAAAATATACAAGAGTAATAACCAATTTGTTCATCGACGAATCTTAAAAAGAACTCTAACTTTATGTATATTTTGAAAAGATCTCTATCTTTATCAATCCATCAAATTAGTCTCTGTATATAGCCACTTACTATAAATCTAGTTTTTATACTTTAATAATTTACTACTATTAATTTGTCTATAACTTTATTCATTTACTATCAATTTAATATTTAGTATATTTTTTGAATAACTAATATGATAAAATTTAATAAAATAAAAAACTTTTCAAATATTTATAAAGTCGGATACTTATTTAAGCGTGCCTTGTATGACATCCATTGAAATTGCTTCTTTTAGAGGTTGATATTACCATTTACTCTCTTAAAAAGAACTCTAACTTTATGTATATTTTGAAAAGATCTCTATCTTTATCAATCCATCAAATTAGTCTCTGTATATAGGCACTTACTCTAAATCTAGTTTTTATACTTTAATAATTTACTACTATTAATTTGTCTATAACTTTATTCATTTACTATCAATTTAATATTTAGTATATTTTTTGAATAACTAATATGATAAAATTTAATAAAATAAAAAACTTTTTAAATATTTATAAAGTCGGATACTTATTTAAGCGTGCCTTGTATGACATCCATTGAAATTGCTTCTTTTAGAGGTTGATATTACCATTTACTCTATTATTCACTTTGTATTTACTCAACTTTTAGTTAGCTTAACCATAGTTAGTTCATTGTTACTCTATTGTTCATCTTGCCAACTTTGTATTACCATGCTGAACATATTTGCTATTTTTGCACCGTTGATATTCCATTTTAGGTTAATAGGCTTTTACCCCCTGCAAAGTATGCGAGTTTTGTGTTACCCCTCTATAATTATTTTTTTTGAGATTACCCCTCTGCAAAATTTATTTTTTTGATTTACTCCCCTTTTGCTGACGTGGCAGACAAAAAAAACAGAATAACCGATTTAAAATCAACACTTTTTAAATCGGTTGAACAAAATAAACCGATTTAAAAAGTGCATCCAAGGGAGTAAATCAAGAAAAGATATTTTGCAAGGAGGTAATCTCAAAAAAAATAATTACAGGGAGTAATGCAAAACTCGCATACTTTGCAGGGGGTAAAGATCTATTAACCCTTCCATTTTTGTACCATTTTTACTCTCAACATACAAGAAATGATTTCTTTATATTCTCTTGGTCTGGATACCAAGAGTTGGCAAAATCTCTAGTTGGAAAGTGACCCTTAGTAGGTTGTTTCAACTTTTCAAGTCTCTCATATTGTTCATTGACAATTGAAAAATAGAGTACTTCATTGTCCAAATATGACATTTCAACTCATCAATTATGTAACTCATAAGCATTTATCAGAATTTTCATTGTGATCAAAACTAGGTACAAGCTTCACTGCATACAATGTAAAACGAATGTTTTAAAAACTTAACCAAACATCAAACCAACAAGACTTTTGCATCATGGTTCAAAACAAAATCACCAATGCTTTAAAGTTTGGAATACTTCCCCTTAAAACCTGCAGAAGTATGAGAAAGAAGATTTGATTATCTATTTGGAAGGAACTTCTATTCCTTATTTTTTTTTTGTAAATCAAAAGATGAATATACAAAATTAAAAGGGTTTGAAGCATTTTTGTAATTTATGATATCCTCCTTGTAAGAGGGATTTGTTGCAGTTTGGCAGCTACAAGATTCTTTCAATGAACTCAAATTATTTCATTGTAACTTAAGAAAACCAGATATATACATATATTCAGCCTATGATGGCAGGAGGATTAGTCCTCGATGCATACAGGTAATCAAACACAGAACAACTGATCTTGCTTTTGGAATTTCCTTTCACCTTCTATCTTGTGTAATATCTTCAACATCTTATTGTTTTGCTCCTCCATGAATGAAGCATCTGAAGTGATTTTGGACAATTTCTTCCACCAGCAAACTACGAAGCAAATAAAATACAACTTTTTGCTTACATATGAACTCTTTTTTAGAGCTTATGATGTGACCTCTTATGTAATAAGTGTTTATCGCATAAGTGTTTTAAGATATTTGTACATATATCACATATTTATTCTCCACAATTTAATTTCTCTTCGATTATAATGTATCTTAGCCTTCATGTTTAAGTAAAATATTTGGTAAAAGTTAATCCAGTTCGTAAGAAGTTGAATAGTTCAAATCACGTTGATCTAGTAGGCAAGAAGTTGATTATATTTATCAAAATAAAAATTAAAGTCAAGTATCCATTATATTTATCAAAATAAAAATGTCGATTAACTTGTAATTATATGGATTACTATTGTTAAGAAACTGTGTGCAATTGAAGACATGATTAATTGGTATGAATAGAAGATTGGTTGGAGTAAAAGTGGCGAGTTGATTGATGCAATTAAGCTTGAGGATTTTTTTCCCTTTTTTGGAGGAAGAAGATTGGTGTGGGTTTAAAGAGGAAGAAGACGTATAATAATCTTACTTAGAAATATAAATAATTAATCAAGACCATTGATTATAATTAATATGAAGGGTTAAGATTTAAAAACTTACTCCTGGAGTCAACGGATCTATCCTCTTGTGAATCAACTAATAAAGTGATTATAATAACTCTTTATTCCTACAAACACTGATAGTAAGAGATTTCATTTAGTTTAATTACAGTTCTTGAGTTTGAATTTAATTCTGAGAACGTAGCAGTGTTAAATTTTTTTTAGAGGGAGCTTTGTCACTCTTTGCGGTCTTATCCGATTCGATAGATTAGTTTCCATAAGAGTCCATGCAGATCGGGTATTTACCTACCATATATATGATAATCTTCTTTGAGAGCAATTAAGTGGCCATTTTATAAGACGCTTAATGAATGGTGAGGAAAGAACATGGTTATGTTTTTTGTTTGAGGTAAGAATATGGTTATGTTAGTGGGCGCAAAACTTACACACTTCATATGATAATCTTCTTAATGACCAAGAAAAGAGAAACACAGAGATCAACACGCGTCAACCTTAAAAGTAATTAATGTGATTAATGTGACCATGAAAATAGATTGTTAGCAGATCTAATAGCTTATTAGGTGGACATTGCACATGCTAATATTTTTTTTTTTTGCATTGATTGCACATGCTAATTTTAGTGTCCGGGTATCAGTTAAAGAAGGAAAAAAAAAAAGGTAAATTTCACGTTAAAAAGTAAAAATAAAAATACATACTAATAAGTTCTGTTTAGTTTTTTAATTAGCGTTCAAGATACTACTAGTTAACATTTTTTAAGAATATTAAATGGTATTCGTATAAATTTATATATATATATTTTACATTATTATTTTATTTGTTGTCTTGTGATATAGTTTGATTTTACTATTTTAGTGCTGTGTTTGTTTGGATTAGTATATCAGTTTCAATTTATTATAGATTCAATTAACGATGATTTAGTTGTCAACATTATATTAGAGGCATGTATACTCCGATAATTTTAAATAATTGGTCAAAGATTTTGAATTCTTAAACAAGTGATTAAAGACTTTAACTTTTAATTAAAGAATTGATTTGAAGAGATAATTCATCTCATATGTCTTTTGAATTATTCGAAAGAAATTAAAGATTCTATTAAACAAATCTGAAATCGTATACCATCTTAAAATAACAATTATAATTTGGATTACACGATCTCCATAAAATTAACTCAATTGATAAAAACAACGCATTATATATATAAAAAATCATAATTCAAATTCAATCACTATTTATTTATCGTAAAAGTTAAATTCTAACATTACACTAATTAAAAAAAAGACTTAATCATCATTTTCGTCCCTGTAAGTTCGTGATTTTTTAGTTTTAGTCCCTGTATCTTTTTTCGTTACAAATTAGTCCCTGTATGTTCAAATCCTTTGGTTTTAGTCCCTTAAAACTAAAATTCGCAGGAAAATCCGCAGGAAACCAGCGAGTTTTTCTGCAGATTTTCCTATGGATTTTAGCTTTAGGGACTAAAATAAAAAAGATTTGCACATGCAAGGACTAATTTGCAACAAAAAAAGATACAGAGACTAAAACAAAAAATTTATGAACTTACAGGAACGAAAATGATACGTAAACCTAAAAAAAACTTGAACCACACATGCACTATGAGTCTATGATCACACAAAAATGATACAAAAATTGAATAAACACATACACTTTACTTGAAGTTTAATTAAGTTGTTGCTTAAATCCGAAATCAATGGTAACTTTAGTACAGTATTGACCAAGATTGTGTGACATACTACTGACACGTGCCTTCTTCTTCTTTCTTCATCAACTTCCATCATCAAAACACTTCTTTCTGATTCTATTGCATCATCATCACTTTCTTCCAACTTCTGCATTTCTAAATCTCCATCATCTTCATCTTCATCATTACAACAACAACAACAACATCAACAACAAGGTACTATTCGTTATTTCAAATCTATCTCTCTCATTTTCTCCTTTTCAGTTTATTTTCCTAGTAAATATAGGATTTTGATTTAGTTTTTAAGCTTTCTTTGAGATTTTTGTTATTTTCTTCATGTAACATTTGAACTCATCAAATAATTGAATAATGTTGATATTTATATCACCCTATTTTATGGGAACAACAATGTTGATATTTATATCACCCCATTTTGAATGAAGTTCCGGGTATATTAGATCTGAGAAAAAGTTTGCAACTTTATTGTTGTTCATATGGTGCAGTATCTTGTTGATAGTTACTTTGTTGTGAGGTTTGGAGAAAGATTTTATCGTTTCGCAATGCGAGGAAGACAGCGAGTAGCATCAAGGGAATTCATAACTGCTTATGATAGTAAAGATGAAAATCCAGGTACCTTTCTTTTTTTGTAAATATCTTCTTCAAGTTTATTTGTTTTATTTTAATTTTAGTTTTCCCTTTTTTGTTGTTTAAACCAAGTGGTAGATTTTATTATTAGAAAACTTTGGATTTTTTATTTTATTTTATATTTGAGTGATTTGATTAGTTAGGAATGTTATCCAATGTACTATAGGATTAGGAGTTGGTATAGTAGTGTGTGTGTGTCTCATACATTGTGCGTGTGCGTGTCTCAGTCTAAGACACGCACACTACTATACCAACTCAGTTATTCGGCTATAGTATCTTAATTTTATAATCATAATTGTATAATCATATGTTTCATGAATTTATTGGTGATGGTGGTGGCGGGTTGGGGATACATTGTGAGGCTAATTTTATGTTGCATAAGTTATATAAGTCTTGCACCAAGCACAAGACTTTTACACCAATATTTGATCATACATTCTCTACACCAAATACTCCTCCCCCCCTCCTCTCAGTCACACTTTCCTTGTCTCTCTCTCTCTCTCTCTCTCTCTCTCTCTCTCTTGATTGTTCTACTCCTTCTCCTGGTTATTCCTCAATGCTTCTTATCTCTTTCCTTTCTCAAATCCACTTGTTAATTTCTGTATAATATTTGATTTTTCCATAAACAAGTTGTGCGACATTGCTTGCTTGTTAATTTTTTATTTTTTTAAGAAGCAAAACTACAATCGACACAGATTGTTCACATTAGAAGTGGCCCACATTGTGGGAGTAATTTTTTTTTTTCAAATCGGAAAAGGTTAGTATATTAGTTGGAGTATGTTAGTATTTTGTCCTTTTCTAGGGTTGGAGTATGATAGTATTTGATTTATTTGGTATAAAGGCAACCTGATTTTATAAAGTTCTCGAGGTCTAGAGAAGAGTTAGACCCAATATTGTATGTAAATTGCTTTATCTTGTGTAGCAGCACCAATTATTAAACCAAGGCTCCCTTTCATTAATTTGTATAGTATATGTTTAAAAATTGAAGACAGTCAATACACATTTTGGTAATCTATTTCACTTACGAGCTTGTGAAATTTGGCTTCAGATTGAAAGAAAAATTGTGCATGCATGCTGCACAGACTAGTACCCCTTAGAAAACAACACATGATCAACCACACCTTGTATATTAAGAAAGTTTGCAAGTCAACCAACAATGAACTTCTGTCACATGTACTCTATGTATCTTGACATTTTAATTTCTTTTCCTGGTTAGACTTGAAATGATTAAGAAGTGTGTTTTTAATATTCTTTCAAGGAACATGCTAAACAGTGCACCCGGTGCACTAGTTAAGCAAATTATTATGGAAATTTTCTCTTGAAAATTGTGCATTCAATGTTTTAAAAGTGTAAAAAGTTATCTTATCACTATTACTTTTGTCTTTTATTTCCTTTTTTAGCATGCATAACAAGTGCACCGGGTGGACTGTTTAGCATAACCCTTCTTTCAAATTCCCGTTCAGATAATTGGTTTGTAATGATATTACTAACAGAACAATTTCCTTCTTCATAGCTTCAGTGCGTGTACCAGGTGCCAAACCTTGTTGGCGGCGCTCTTTGCGGCATGTAATAGTGGCTTCTCTTTCCTCATTCTTATATGGCTACCATATTGGGTATGATATGCTTTACATACCTTCATCTTCTTGTTCCTGTATGAAATTATCTAATTTTCTTATCACTATTGGCAATGCAGAGTAGTTAATGAAACCTTAGAGAGCATTTCTATAGATCTAGGCTTTAGCGGAAATACATTGGCTGAAGGTACTTCATCTTAATTTTGTGCCGAACATATCTCTTTATCATGTTTTACGTATAAATATTTATCTAATTTATTTTATGTTTATGTTGATGTAGGTCTTGTAGTAAGTATATGTTTAGGAGGTGCCTTTATTGGATCTCTATTCAGTGGGTGGATCGCAGATGGGGTTGGGCGTAGAAGAAGTTTCCAGTTGTGTGCTTTGCCTATGATCATTGGAGCAATAATGAGGTATGAGCCAGAGCTACAAACAATATAAAATAATTCCTATCTTTCATTATTTCTCTCACCTTGCATTTTTCTAAGAAGCTACTGTTGCAAAGCAAGTACAAAGCTATGCCATTTATTTATAAGATACTACTTTAAGTATAGTATCTTCCTTTTTTATAGGTTGTTAATTTTCTTTGGACTAATTTAACTAGGAAAGAAGGAAAAGAATCATCAAAATAAAACAATGCATAAAGCTATAAACTTATAGTCAAAGTTTTTTGCAGTGCAACATCAACATCCCTTTGGGGCATGCTTTTAGGAAGGTTATTTGTTGGTACTGGAATGGGACTTGGCCCACCTGTTGCAGCTCTTTATGTGGCTGAGGTATGGTAGATCATATCATCAATATTGTTTTCTTTATCTATGAAACACCAACACATACTGATACACGTGTCGGACACACCTTTAATATGAAGTGTTGGTGCTACATAATTCTTCATAGTAGGAGGCAACTTTGCTTTTGAATAGAAATATTTTCAGTTAATACTTGAAACCCTACTTGCATTAATAGGTCTCACCTCCAGCTGTGCGTGGTACTTTTGGGGGATTAACGCAAATTGCAACATGTCTTGGACTCATGGGGGCTCTCTTTATAGGAATCCCAGCCAAAGAAATAGCCGGTTGGTATGGAATATCAAATTGACTTGATGAAATTCATTATCATATCTTTACTGTATTTGTGTTATTATCTATTAGTTTCATTTTTCTTAGTTACTCCCGCCGTTCCTTTTTAACCACTAGTTTTTCTGAAAAACTGTGTTTCTATTTATTTGGCAATAGTACTATTTATGGAGAGATATAGGTACAATAATATAATAAACAGCCAACGATATAATAAAAAAAAGACAATTAATTTCATAAAAAACAACAAAGTTATTGGTTTCTTTGATTTGTGTAAAACGCCATAAACAATACTTAAAAGGGAACGGAGGTAGTACTTTTTACCTAACTGATGTTATTTGTAGAATGTAGTATCTAATGTGGAAATTATTTTCTCAGGTGGCGGATTTGTTTCTGGGTATCTGTCATCCCTTCTACCGCACTTGCTATTTTCATGGAGATCTGTGCAGAGAGTCCTTATTGGCTTTTCAAGGTCAAATCTCGATACAAATTATTAAGGCAAAATGCATTTATAAGCCCTTTAAGTTTTACGTTTGTAACAAATTGGTCCTTTAAGTTTTTTAAGTAACAAATAAGTCCTTTAAGTTTTTTAAGTAACAAATAGGTCCTTTAAGTTTGTAATTTGTAACATCTAGGTCCTATTTTTTTAAGTAATTAGGGGACCTAGATGTTACAAATTACAAACTTAAAGGACTTATTTGTTACTTAAAAAACTTAAAGGATTTATTTGTTACTTAAAAAACTTAAAGGACCAATCTGTTACAAACGTAAAACTTAAAGGACCTATGAATGTATTTAGCCAATTATTAAGTACCGACTTTTAGTATTTGCTTTTGACTATTTTGGACTCTTTATTGGAGGCTAATTTATTGTGTAGAATGAAGTTAGATAAAAATGCTATCCTTGTAGATATTTAAATATGAACTTGATCGATGTAATGATATATAAAATAATATAGGCTTTGATACCAACTTAAGACCGAGTAATATTGTATTTTTTGTATATATGGGCGAGGAGAATACACGCACCTCTTTTCTTTATTTCTTTTTTTTACAAGACTTTTCTGTATTGCTTAGTTTCCCTCTCGCAATGTTTCTTTTTGTTGTTTTTTATACTCTCACAATGATCAAACCCCTTAAAATTATTATGAAATAAATCCTTCCTAATATATCAATGTTTCTTATTTTTGACTTTGTTCAGAGAGGAAGAACCATTGAAGCTGAAGCTGAATTTGAGAAGCTGTTAGGAGGACTACATGTGAAACCTGCAATGAGTGAACTTACAAAATCTGACAGAGGTGATGAGTCTAGCGGAATAAAAATCTCAGAGTTATTGTTTGGCTGCCATGCCAGAGGTACATATCATAATTTTTTTCCTTCCGTTTTTTGAAATAATGTGTGTGGAACAGTATATGGCTGTATCTTCTAGATGATTGCTTAATCATGTCATATTTTTTAATTACTGATTGATAAATCACTAAATGCATTTTGCAGTGATGTTCATTGGATCTACGCTTTTTGCTTTGCAGCAACTCTCCGGCATAAATGCTGTTTTCTATTTCTCTTCAGCTGTTTTTGAAAGCTTTGGTGTACCATCTAAGTTGGGAAACACATGTGTAGGAATTTGCAATTTATTGGGTATCTTCCAACGGCTTAACTCTTTCGTGTTTTTTCTAGGTTGATCTGTAAATTGTTGTATATTCATCTCCATCTTGTTGTGTATGTCATTTCAGGTTCGATTATATCAATGATTCTGATGGATAAACTTGGAAGGAAAGTGCTTCTCCTTGGTAGCTTTTTAGGCATGGTAAGAAGTAAAAATTAAAAATAACAAATTTCCTGAATTAATCACTTCTAATAAACTTTTATTAGACATGTTATTAAATTCAAACTAGACTCTTCAAGATTTGTTTTCTTTCGAATTATGTCATCTGACTTTTACTCATTTTCCATATTAGGGAGTAACAATGGGTCTACAAGTCATAGCTGCAAGTCCTTATGCATCGATATTTGGAGGGATGTATCTATCTGTGGGCGGCATGTTGCTGTAAGTGGTTAGAAAGCTTCAACTTGCGTTTAGGAGGGTTTTTTTTTTTTTTTTGGTGAATAAAACATTGAAGAGGAGTGATGATCAATATCATCACATTGAATGCACAAGTAAATGTATGAATAAACAATTGGTCAATATAGATTTTGGACTCATTCAAGTTGTGGAATCACATGGCAATAGATATATTGGACACATTTGATTATTTATATGTGAATTGGGTTGCTGCATAGATTTTTGGACACTTTGTTTATGAATTTGAATGACCGTGGTTCCTTCTTTTGCACTACCGAATTACTGTAATGATCTCTACACACTAGATATTTTATGTTTAATAATGTGTTCTAAATGTAAAGTGGACTGTGCAATGCAGGTATGTGCTATCATTTGCTCTTGGTGCTGGTCCGGTTCCTTGTCTCCTCATGTCCGAAATATTACCTGGAAAGATCAGAGCCAAGGCAATGGCAATATGCTTGGCTGTGCATTGGGTAATTGTCTTTTGCATTCATTGATATTTGATGCTTTCTGTTGAGATCGTTGATTGTGTTTATATTTCATAAATATATCAAATAGTGGTCATCCCGCACCCCGCTATCCAAGTTTTGGGGTCAGTCACTCTGCTCCGCTATCCGGGACTGACAACATAGGACATGAGCGTTGCATTGAGATCTTGTATTGACCAAGATATAGGCCAAAGTAATAATTTATTTGGCCATAGCAATCCTTATAAAGGCCTGAGCAATCCGCAACCCTTGAGCTAGCTTTTGCGGTTATGTTAGGTCCAACCCAAATTCTAGAACTTACTAAAATTGATAGGTAGCTTGTAGAATTTATATATGATTTGGTCATTCATGTAGTTTGGTCATATCTAGTAATAATGAACTATGAGTGTACAGCATTATTATGGAGTTGAAATGTTGAGCTGATCTTTAGAATTGTGACATGATAGTTCATAGAAGATAGAACCAAGCTCTGATACCATGTTGAAATCTCTTCTCTTGACGTTTTATTCAGTACCAGGCTAGCATCAAATACAGTCTGCATGTTTGAAAAAAAAGTTTTGGCCATTCAGATTAATCAGTGTCCTTTCATTTGGCTCATTTTATTTTTAACAGGTGATAAACTTCTTCGTCGGTCTATTATTTTTGCGCATGCTGGAACAACTGGGGGCACAACTCTTGTACAGTATTTTTGGTTCATTTTGTTTGTTGGCTGTGCTTTTTGTGAAGAAATATGTTCTGGAAACAAAAGGGAAGTCGCTGCAAGAAATTGAGATTGCACTTCTTGCACAAGAAGCAACCTAAATGAACAAAAAAGGGGGGGTCATATGGATATGAGGTATAGGCATATTTCCATTTGTTGAATGAGTTGTAGAAACATTTTTGGTGAATGAAAAAGATAAAGAAAATACTTCTTTAACATTAAATTTGGCCATTGCATTTGCTTACATGTTAAGCTTTTGTATGACTTGTAAAACAAGTAAGAGACTGTATATCACGAGTAATTGTTCTATGTTTGACAAGGCAAATTAAGAGAACTAGTACAAAATTCTAAAACCTTGTTACTCATCAAATCAAGTGCTCTCTCTCTCTCTCTCTCTTAGATTTATTATGTGATAGTATTATCTTTTTGATCATTTATATCGATTTTTAAATATTTAACAATAAACATTTACTTATATTTTAAGTAACAAATTACTGGTCAGCTTGTCAACCTAAATCAATCTGAGATTGTGTTTAGTAAGTACACTACTGATCAGTTTAAAAGATGATGGAGTATCAAAATGTTAGTTATCAATATCATAACTTACTGAAATGTATTGCACAGTTTATGAGGGATGGGGTTTACATTGAGTTGTTATGATTATTTGATGATTATGAAATTGCCGTGCTCGAAAGCCTAGAAGGGTCATATTGGTTCTGAACAGTTGTCAATTTATTGATTACTGATTAGTCCCTTGAGAGAATATTGCCAAATTAATACCCTGATTTTGAGTGAAGATCTCTGGTGATTTCAAATAAACTTTCTATTGTGATCCAAGGACTCTCTTTGTGAGTATGTTTCTTTAATTATAATTTCTTCGCTCACAATTTTAATAAAAAAAGGAAAGTCTTGTTTTTTTAGAGACAAGGCTTAACTAAACACTCTTTGTGAGTATGATTAATTTATAGGGAATATTATAGATGTAACAGTTCAAAATGGTGTTTGGTTAGAAAACAAGTTTAGAAGAACAAAGCAGACCCAACAATATTCATAGTAACATACATGGATGAACATAGTTACCTTGTTGAACCGGCAAGAGAATTTCTAAGAATTGGATAAGGATCACTATGTTCACCCATGTATGTTATTATGAACATTGTTGGGTTTGGTTTGTTCTTTTCAACTTGAACACTCTTTTGAATGGTTACATCTATAATATCCCCGGTAAATCAATCACACATACCCAAACAGAGCTTGGTTAAATCTTATGTCTGAAAAACATTTTATTTATTTTATTAAAATTGTAGATGAAGAAATTATAACTAAAGAAACACCGAAATTATACAATGCGCATAAAGTTTCCCCATTTTTTTGTGTCCATTCAACACCGAAATTTACTTAGCCACAAAAATTTCACAATTTCTCGCCTTACATATTGTCGATATAAAGTTGTATTCCAAACAAGCAAGAGCAATTTCCCAACTGTTTTTTTTTGTTCTATTAAGTGTAGTCATTTGTTTACTGACATAATATTCAAGACATCATCCAATAAGCATATTGTTCTTAGATGTTACAAATTAAAATCTTAAAAAATCTATTTATTACTTAAAAAACTTAAAATACTTATTTGTTATTTAAAAAACTTAAAAAACCTATCTATTACAAACATAAAATTTAAAGGATTTTTGGATGCATTTTGCCAACCTATTAAAACTTTGTTTAGGTTACACACAATGACTTCATAAATATTGTGCAATGTGCACGTTAACCCTTTTTAGTATGACTCCCTAATGACGTGGTAGATATGCATAAACCACATATGCTAGTGGTTTAATTTGGAAGTTAATTATATTGGCAAACTGGCCAAATATTAAAAAATGGTTTTTTTTTAGTAAAAAAAAAAAGGGAAATGCTTATTAATTATGATATGATTTATCTTCTGCCATTTTTTATGGGAGAGTTGCGTGAATAATTTATACTAAAGCTCCGTCAAAAATGTGATTAGTCAAAATATGAAACGTAGGTTCTAATTTTCATTTTCTGGTTTAATGATAAAAAAGCGAAGTACTTACAAATTATTCAATATAAGTCTCAAGTCTCAACATTGATGGCATGAGTAAATTCATATGATCAATTTCTTATTAAGTGGATCAGCTATATTGACTGATCTAGTTTTATTATTTAATAAATAAATAAATAATAATGCATTAAAACAAAGCTTAAATTTTGATTCATGGTATCCGTGAGTTTAACTCAATTGATAAGACATTACATTATTCTATATTAAAGAATATGGGTTCCAGTTATCCACCTTAAAGATGAAATTTCTATCAATTAGATTACTTGACAAAAAAAATTGATTCAGAGTGAATCCGGTGATTGTTATAAATTTAGGCTGCAAATAAATTATAACCATTCATTATACAAAAAAAAAAATAGAAGCATTCATATTATAATATTTTTACTAAGTGTTTAGTGACTTAGAACCTAAGTATGTTTTGACAGAATTTATAACCTAAGTATATTTTTTTTTTTGCTTAAAAAATTATTCTTTCAATATAAATTTCAGCAAATGAAATTTGAGATATTTACAGTGAATTTTTTTTAAAAAAATTGAAATATTTACGAGGATGAAAACCGCCTTATCTAACCTAAATTTAAAAGTTGTTTATTTCAACATAATTTTTTGATTTTCAGGCTTCTTAACTTATACATTTAAGATGTGTGATCTTTTTAAAAAATAATTTAACAAGATAAATATAATTGTATTGTATTTTATTTTAAAATTATTTTTAAAATTGAAAAAATGGGTGGTAGGAACTCGATAAAATTTAAATTCTTATGCTTTATTAAACCACAAAACAACTTTTTATCTTAAATACAAGTCGTCTAAAATACTAAAATTAATATGTTGTTTGATATAATTGTTTTATTTTATTTATTTTAAATTTAAGAGGAGTTGTTTAAGTATTACTATATTGAACATGTTTGACTAAACTATTTATCCAACTTTTGAGCATATTTGGCAAAGAAAAATTCTTAGGGTCATGCTAACATGTGCCCTTAGAGAACCTTAAAGTAGAATTATTCCATTAAAAAATGCAATGATTTGACTTTTATAAAGTTAAATGCACAAGTTTTGAGGAGAATATTTCTTTATTTAGTTGTTTATCATGTGCCCTTAAGGGCACATGTTAGTTTTTGCCAAATTCTTAATGCCTCCTAAAATAATATAAAAACAGAAACGTGATTTTATAGGTTTTGGACTTTTGGCAATTTGCTAAACCCAAAACAGAAAAGATGAAATTTGTATGAATAATTGTAATTTACGCAACAATGAGCTTCCTCCTCAATATATATATGTTGAATTGAAAAAAAGATTAGGACAAACCCAGAAACAAACAAATACAATCATCATCACCATCTAGTAATGCCCATGTTTTTCATTGATTGAATAAAGATAGAAATCAGACAAAAAACATACACAGTTCCACCTATCTTATTATTACTACAAATAGTTTGAAATTACTAAAATGAGAAACTCATTTAGGACTTTTCACAAACACTTCACATTCATTTCCTTTCATAAAACTCCTCACTCTTATGGTTTCCTAACTTCTTCTTCTCCTACACACCCCACTTTCTCTCAATTTCGCTCATCATACTCCTGTAAGTTTCTCATTTTTATTAACCTCTTTTTGTTTCTATCATTGGTTCCTGACACTGGACATATTTTATATATGCCCTGTTTGGATAAACACGTTTAGTTAAGCGCTTATTATATAAATGGTTATGTTTTGTATAAACTATTTCTATAACAAAAGATAAAATAAAGTCAAATTGTTTCCGTATATAAGTTTACTCAGTTGGCCTGGTTGTGAAGGCTACTATGCTCGTTTTAAGGTCCCGGGTTCGAATCCTTCCGGTATCACTTTTTTTTGTTTGATCTGTCCATACAGAGCAAAACTCCAATTTCACAGCCCCCCCGCTAGTGGACGGTATGATTGGTGTCTCACGGATTAATTCTCGGCTCTTGGACCGGATACTGAGTTTTTAGATGGACTTTTGTTTTCATAAGCTATCATGGAGAGCTTATGAAAAGAAGTTCAAAACAACTTATGAATATATCATAGGATGTTTCAATAAATGTTTATATCAGTAGATAAACTCAATTAAATTGTTGAATTTTCTTAAAATTGAGTTGGGCCTAACTCAGTCACACAAAACTAACTTGTACGAAAGGATGATCACCACTTATACTTATTTAGGTTACATAAGTATCTAACGTGGGACTCTCAACACATCCCCTCACGTCACCTGGTTATTTGACCATGGACTGAATAAATGTATCTGCAACAATTTCTTTCTAAATATTGTAGTAGTATCAATTTCTCAATTATCATAACTTGCTGACATGCACTGCACAGTTTGTAGGGGATGGTGTTTACAATGAGTTGGTATGATTATTATAAAGTCTAGAAGGGCCATCTTGGTTCTGAACAGTTGTCAGTTTGTTGATTAGTCCCTTGAGAAAATTAACATATTAATACCCTGATTGCTCGCTATGCATAATGTAGACATTGTTTAATATCTACTAAATACATTTGTAAGGGGCTATTTGATTGTTTCTTCTTTTTATATAGCATCTCCATCTTCTACATTTATGGAGGTATTCAAAGCAATTGCTAAGCAAGACCTTGCATCACAAGGAAATGTTGCTATCAGAGCTGATCACAAGAGTTATAGTTACAAGCAACTTATGTCGTCGGCACAGAAGATATCTAATCTCTTGTGTGGAAGTGATGTCAAAGCAGTGAGTTATATCTAATTTTCTTGGTTTGTCTGAAAACTTCATACTGACAATAGAATTGAAGAGTAATGAAATGCTTATTCTGTCAAGTCAATTATATGATTAAGCACCAAAATGCAGGGAAATCTTGGTGGAGCACGGATAGGAATTGTAGCGAAACCCTCTGCTGAATTTGTTGCTGGAATACTTGGGACTTGGCTTAGTGGAGGTGTTGCTGTTCCACTTGCAGTCAGTTATCCAGAAGTAGAGCTCCTGTATGTGATGAATAATTCGGTATGCTTTAGAAATCCTCCCTTTCATATATAGCTCCATAGTACCCTTTTCTTTTATTTGTTTAACATATGACTTGTGAACATTATGAAGTTGGGACTTCCTTAATTTTCCTTCGACGTTGTCTTCATACCTTTCGTATTATAGGTTTCATAATGTACCAAGGAAGAAAGAATTGGTTATATGTACAGTAGTTGGGCTATTTATTTATTTATTTATTCTGCATGACCTTTTCTGCTTTACTTTTCTTGTGTGGATTAAATCTTAATAGAAACTTGATTTTAATTTGGCTATAGGACACATCTGCAATACTGAGTACTGAAGATCATAGTGAATTAATGCAAAACATTGCCAATAAAACCTCTTCTCAATTTTTTCATCTTCCGCCTGTTGCTAATAAGTCGTTGGAGAAGAATAGAGATGAACATTCCAATAATGGGGAATTTGATTCAAACGGAATTTTCCTGGAGAATATTCAAAGATCAAGTATGAATATCACAGTTTCAGCTTTTGAAAATTGGATAAAGTAGAATCCTTTGGTAGCAATTTGCTGGCATTTCTTTCTCATCATTTGTTTTTCATATCCTTTGGCTTAGGTGAAGATCCAGCACTCATTTTGTACACTAGCGGAACAACAGGTAAACCTAAGGGAGTTGTTCATACACATGGAAGCATCATTGCTCAGGTATGGTTTATGATTTATCCAATTGCTTTTAATGCTACCTCAAATAGACAATTTTATTATTACTTGTATAAATCCTCTTCTTTTTCCTTTTTTTTAATTTTAAAAAAAGACTATTAGAGAAATCCTCTTTTACAAATACTAGTTCCATTATTTCTCAAGTTATGTAGGGAGAATAATCTAATCATAAAATACTGCTATATGTAACTTAATTTTAGTCGCAACGTGACACACTTTAGAACTTGTTGACTTGAGCATGTCAATCCACTCCTATTTTGTTTTTTTTTCTTTCTTTCATTTTTATTTTCAGTTCGTCGTGATTTTAGGTCCAATCCTTGGCAAAAGCGTGGGAGTATACATCTGCTGATCAGTTTTTGCATTGTCTACCACTGCATCATATCCATGAAAGTTTTTTTGTTTCCATTACTCAATATTTTTGTGATTAGGTAACATATTTTTATATTGTATATTTTATGAATAAGTGATTTGGGATATCTTTACAATGTCAATCCTTGACATAGATGATATACATGTCCACGGGCTTTTCAACGGTTTACTGGCCCCTCTCTACGCTGGCTCCACGGTAAGTTACTCTCATAGCAAATAGCCAAATACAATTAGAAAAATGTTAGTTTCAGTTCAAGAGGCCTTAAAATATCGAGTATCCATTTTGAATATATAATTGTTTTGTGCTAAAAATCTAATTGTCTTGTTGAAGGTTGAGTTTTTGCCAAAATTTAGTGTCAGGGGTGTTTGGCAGAGATGGCGTGAGTCATATCCAACTGACGGATCTAAGGCTGATGATGCTGTAACTGTTTTCACTGGAGTAAGTATGATTCTTATCAATATTGGTGAGATCTACGATATGGTTCATTGTTACAGCACCTTGGTTTGTGTGTGTAGTCTAGGTCTGGCTGAAGAATGACGAAAAATTATATTTGCTGCCATAATCATAATAAAAGACAGCATTTATAGGCCATATGATATGATGGTGTTCTTTTTTATTATTGGAAATATAATAATTTTCACATTTCGTGCATTAAAAATCCATATGCATACTATTTGGGAAACTTGCATAGGTGACCTCATCATGGTTAAATAATTTTTCATTGAAGGTTCCAACTATATATGCCCGATTAATTCAAGGTTACCATGCAATGGATCCAGAGCTACAAGCTGCTTCAGCATCTGCTGCAAGGAACTTGCGTCTAATGGTAACTTACTGTTCCATGCATGAAGGATTTTTTTTATACAAATAAATGGTTTTTAAATCTTGAAAGAATATGTATAGATCTTTGTCCAAGTTTCAGAAAATGATTCTTTAATTTTGTAATTTGACTTGATACATTTGTAAAACTTATTCGTATGACATTTTACCATGCATGGGCTTGCTGCAATTAATGCTATGTGTGCCGACTCAACTCAATCGCTGAAATCTGATATGTTATCATGCTATTATTCAGATGTGTGGGTCCTCGGCACTTCCTCAACCTGTTATGCAAGAATGGGAAGCCATCACTGGGCATCGTTTATTGGAACGATATGGCATGACTGAAGTAAGTACACTTTTTGCGAAAATTGCATTTTACTACAGTAATCATTAATTTTGTATACATTTTTTTATATGAATCTTACATTATTGTATCAATGTTTGTAGTTTGTCATGGCATTGTCAAATCCATTGAAAGGTGAGCGTAAGGCGGGCACAGTTGGAAAACCATTGCCCGGTGTGCAGGTTAGTTGAACTCGCACTTTCCATTTGCAAGTTGATCTCTCAGCTCCTCTGTTGCATAATCTGCTTACATGATCAGACCCCATAAACAATAGTCTTGATGATTTTTATAATATGGTCTGGCACGAGTTTCTAACTACATTCAATAAATTGATGTCTGTATGCATAACAGGTCCAGATTCTTGCAGATGGGGAGAATTGGAGTGAAGGAACTGGAGCTAGCGGTGAGCTTTGCGTTAAAAGCCCTTCACTGTTTAAAGAATATTGGAAACTTCCAGAGGTGCTTTCAGAATGTTATGTTCTTACATCTAATGATTCTGAAATCATCAATTAGTAATAATTATTACTTGTTCTTCTGATTTTTTTAATACTACAAAAAGTTCCGCATTAATGCTTAATGCATGTGTATCTTCAGTCGTGCCTCTTGTTTTAGTATTTTGAGCAACAGAAGTTCCAAGGTGCCAAGGATGAATGAAACACAACAAAAGAAATAGGTTAGGCACTGAAACTAAGGTCTATGGTAAGAGAAATACCGGGCAGAGTAGGGATCTGAGTGAGGAAGTAATAAAAGAATATTCCCTCTGCGCCGAATTTGACTAGTAGTGGACCCTGAGTACAACAAATACACAGCTGGAAGTGTTTGAATGGAGAACAACCTGATAGGGAGAAAGAAAAGGAGTATGCAGAAGAGGAAAATTATGGGGTAATGTTGATGGCTTTGGCCTAGGTGAAGATTACCTACTGCAGTCTCTAGGTGATGTGGATGCCTTTGCGCAGCAATACCAGAGCAATCAAAGCACTCAGTCGATAATTCCACTGATTAGGATTACCCTACCTCTTTTTAAATTCGGAATCATTTCATTTATTTAGTTTCTCTATCCTAACGAGATTTCCACAGCAGTCTTTGATTTTGGATCATCAGCATTGTTGGTTTTGATTGTATCATTTTGGATAGTTGAAACAGAATATTAACTTTAATTACAGTAAGTCCATGTAGAAGAAATGTAACATTTTACTTATTTCCGTGTAGGTAATGAAGGAATCATTTACGGAAGAAGGATTCTTTAAGACCGGAGATGCCGTTACAACAGATAAAGATGGATATTACATCATTCTAGGACGTAAGGAAACCTTTATCTCTCTATGCATGCTGTATGGTTCTCATATGCATAATTATAAATTATGTATCTAAAATTAAATTTCAAGACATTAACTTGACGCATCTTTCCAATATAAATCTTCCAACCGGACTAGAAACAACATTCTTAAATTGCTAATATCTAGGAAATGTGGTTTGCCAAATTTTTCATACAAATTGCAGGTTTGCCTAATTTTTCTTACAAATTGACTGAATGTGAATGAGAATTGAGAAGTCAACTGTTATCTTGATTCACCAAATGAAAACAAAAAAATCCATACATCTAATTTTGTTATCATAGTACAAGTTAGATTGTGTACATTCTCTACTGTTTAACAGGTACTAATGCGGATATCATCAAGGCCGGTGGCTATAAGCTCTCTGCATTAGAAATTGAATCAGTTATAATAGAGGCAAGTTGCTATCATTTCTCATCCTACGGTTGTTGTTTGTTCTTGTTAACAAAACCTTATATAGCTGTATGATTTGAATGATATGATACTTCATAATCAGAACCTTTTTGCAGCATCCAGCTGTCTCAGAATGCTGTGTCCTGGGCTTACCACATAAAGAATATGGAGAAATTGTTGGTGCAATTATCGTGCCAGAGTCCGATGTTAAAAGAAATCGAGATGAAGAGTCAAAGCCTGCTCTTAGCCTTGAAGAATTATCCACCTGGGCCAAAGATAAACTTGCACCTTACAAGGTATGGTGGGATGGTCATTGACTACCTGTTTGCAATGGATTTTTTCTGGACCTTCCATTTTTATATATTCTTTAAAATCATATACAAGCTGAAGCTGCCATGGAAGATGCTTATAATACTGATTTAAGTTCCTCATACTCTACATATCTTTCTGAAAATTTTCATGCATATGATTCTGGTGATTTCAATCTGTTATTTTTATAATTTCATCAATTGTGTTTCCTTGATGTTCACCTGTGGAAAAAGTTCATGTCACATTTTGAATCTGATGCATTTATTTATCGTACACTCATCAAAGTTGTAGGAGTTATAAAAGTATATTTTGGATAATAATTTGTTTATATCTTTGTTAGATACCAACTCGACTTATCGTGTGGGATTCACTCCCCCGCAATGCAATGGGGAAGGTAAGTTACTTTCAGCTCTATGACATCCTAATTACATGTCATTTACCTTTTCACAGTGAAGTGTTTGGATCCTCTGTATTGGTGCAACCACTGCAGAGCAGTTAGATATAGGACTATAGGATTCAAATTAACTTTCTATGGGATCCAAGGACTCTACAGTGGTTGCACTGCTGCAGCCTTTTGGGTTAAGAGGGTAGCCTAAAACTAGGGAGTTCTCTGCATTGGGCACAGAGCAACCGCACAAGTGGTTTGGATACCACATCTTTACCGAAAATATATATGGGTCCTTTACATCCAATGAGAGACTTCTCAGTCACTCTTAACACTCCAACAATCTCTCCCTCAATTGAGTCTATCCATTCATTTGACATGCTCTCCTTCAAGCAGAAACTTTTTCATTCAAATGTCTCTCGCCTCCACATTGCTAGGTAGAGTCACTCGTAACACTCCAATAATTTCTCCATGTCATCTAGCCTCAACATTTCTAGGAAGACTTTCGATACAATGAACCTGTTACTTTAAAACAACTGGCTCATATACCACTAATTAGGATTAAGAACATTTGCATAAATGGTTTGGATACCACATCTTCACCCAAAATAATTAAGGCATTGGGTAGATAGATCCCCTTATATGTTGCTCAACACTTACATTTTTATCCAATGTAGAACTTTTTACTCCCATTTGACACTCCAACATAGCCGCTGCAGAGGATCCGATTCTACTTTTTTTTTATGAAGGAAAATTAATTCTTCTTTGTTTGAAATTTCAGGTAAGTAAAAAAGAGCTAAAGAAGATGCTAGCTTCAGAACAGTAAACAACCATTTGAACATTATTATCATTTACTGGGCAAAGTTAATTTTGTGAAACCAGTTGTATAGTGCCAATCTTAAATAAGAGAAGCCTTTATTCTGGCTTTTCAAAAGTACAATAAGTAATTATACCATTTTAAGTTTATGAGGATGATTGAATGTATTATGTCTGTGTATTTGGACAATATGTATATTAGTGATAAATCTTAAATAGTATTATTTTTAAGGATAAAAACATGTGATTTTTTAAATTTATTAAAATGAGGAGTCATTAGGGATGTAAAACAAAACATAAATTTTGAGGCATAAGTCTTAAATAAGTATAGCATTTTAAATTTATTAGGGGCTAAAAACAAAGCAACATTTTTTAAGGATGAAAACATGTGATTTCTTTTATAGGAACAAAAAAGTTTACTAATTTTTTAAGGACAAAAAATATATTTAACCCTATATCTTTATTGAGAAGTCTAATCCATGTCTATTTATGTCTTTTTCAAATTTCAAATTTATATTATAACAAACTAAAAAATCAGAATCAATTTGGAGAATATTGGATTCTATAACGGGAATTAGTGGAGACATTCTTGTGTTGGAGGATTTCTACCGTAAACACAACACCAAATCATTTTTTTATAGGCGCACACACATAAATGATAAAAAGTAAATCAAAAGTAATTTAGTCAAATCAATTGAGATAACTTTAATTAATTTTGATTTAATTTTTTTAATTTAATTTGAATGTGCCTAAAATTTAAGTGTCGTATCCGTGCCTCTAAAAAACTTTCTCTCTTGTGTTGTTGAATAAAATGGTTCTACCTTCTTTCTTCCGCCCATGAAATAACAACTTGAAATATTCTTTATTTTGGTTGGCTCTATATGAATTGCATTTTCTCAACCACTAAGACCATCTTCAATGGTGGTACCTATTTTTTAAGAATTGGTACCTAATAGGTACTCCATTGGAGCCCATCTATCCCTTTCCCCAGTTTTTAAAGAAAAAATCATTTTTATAATATAAATTTGTTCTATTGACATTAATGCTTTCATATTGATAATAATTTGTATTAATATATATATATAATTTGAATATGCAAATGTGATTTAATGACGTTCTCTAAACTTTCTATGTCTATATAATGGAAACGGTGTGTTAGGCTTACTCTTCATAAGAAGTGAAATATATGTAATTTAAAATTCTTGGTCAAAAGAAGTTGAAATTCTACAAAATGGCCTTTCACAACAATCAATCTTTCATTTTTGGTGCTTTATGCATTGTTTTGATTATCGGTTCAGGTAATATAACAAATAATAAATTTATCATTTAAATTGTAGTTTTTATATATGTAGAATTTACAAACTCATTTTAGAATTTTTTGTTGAAAGTTGTATTGCATTCATAATCTAAATATTAAAAAAAAAACTTTGTTTATAAATAAAAATTACGAAAATCAAGGGGCTCGCGTCTGATTAGCTAGTGAATGAACTTGAACTAACTTTATGTAATTTTCTTTCATTGGTTTCCATAATTTTCTTTCCTTTCACTTTTCATCAAACCAAATGGACCATAAAAACCTCTAAATGCATTTTGCCTAAATAAATATATATGTATGCTTTTCTGTTATATATATATATATATAGGGGAGGGATCAAATTACACCGGTGTAACATTTGAGTAATGTTACACCGCTTAATAACGCATTAACGAATTCAAATTTTATAAAATCCACCGTTGGATTGAAAGTTTATATCATGTAGATCATTCATGTTAAATTTTATGAAAATCTAAAATAATTTGATATGTTATTGACACTCGTCAAGATTAACAGTTTATGTGTTTTTATTGAATACCGTTAATCTTGATTGGTCTTAATAACATATATAAATTTGTTAAGGTATTTTATAAAAAATAATAGTTTATAAAGATATGATTTTTACTAACGAGAACTTATGACCTACCATATATAATTTCTTTTTTGCATAAAATAATAAACTAATCAAATTGGATCCATAGAATATTATTCTCTATCCCCCCAATTTTTTTTAAGAAGAAAACATTTTTTATGTTATAAAGTTATGGACAAAACTTACATGCATTGCTTTAGGTGTATTTTTTGTTGTTTCACTTATAAAGAGATAGTTTTTTTAATTAAAAAAATAGTTTTCTTTTATTTTTTAAAATTAAAAAACATAATAAACCACCTCTTTGTGAATGAAACAACAAAAAAATACACATAAAGTAATGGATATAAGTTTTGTCCTAAATTATTCTATTGACTACTTTAGTTTTATGAAGTTATTCTATTGATACTGTGAAAAAAAATGTTATTCTATTGCTACTTTAATTTTTATGAATTTGACTCTTATTAATGCTTTCATTTTCAAAAGAAATGTTATTCTATTGACTCTTATTAATTAATTTGACTTTAATTTTAAAAAATGTTATTCTAAATGAGATTTAATGACATTCTATAAAAAAAGATATTATAACATCAATACACTACTTTTTATGTCTCTATATAATGGAAATGATGTTAGGCTTACCCTTCACAAAGTGAAATATAATTTGAAATTCTTGGTCCAATTTTTTTTTATTCTACAAAATGGCCTTTCACAATAATCAATCTTTCGTTTTTGGTGTTTTATGTATTATTTTGATCATCGGTTCAGGTAATATATATAACAAATAATAAATTTATCATTTAAATTGTAGTTTTTATACATGTAGAATTTACAAACTCCGTTTAAAAAAATTTCTTGAAAGTTGTATTGCATTCATAATCTAAATATTCAAAAAAAAAAACTTTGTTTATAAAATTGTTATGACTCAATAAAACCATCATAAAGTTGTATTTTTATGACATTTTTTATATAATATTACCAAGATCTATAATAATTTGTTTATACTAGTAGTTTAGTCAATGCATGAAATTTCATTATAATTATTATTTTTTTAAATGGATGCAACATCACATGCATAACATTGTTTTTTTATCTTTGAGTTGTTTCAGGATGCGTTACTGGTTTGCAAGCTCCTCCCGGAGACAAATGTTTTGCGCCATGTGTCCCAACTTGCGTTCAAGATTGTATTAACAAGGGATTTAGAGGTGGATATTGTGGTGCTCGACTTTTGAAGACAGCTTGTTGTTGTTATCATTAATGAGTTACATTATGTACTATCATTGCAACCAAAATAAATACAAATAAATAAAAGCACTTTAATTTAGATTTGAAATTTACAATTGCAATAATTTCATGTAAATCCGTAAAAGCTATGAATATGATTAATAACAAGTGCAATTCAAAATAAAACGCTAGTATAGTTTTTTTATTTATTTAGGCTAAATTGCTTTTTTGGTTCTCTAAGTTTCACAAAATTGCAATTTTGGCCCCCTAAGTTTCAAAATAGCACTTATGACCCCTTATGTTTATCTTTTTTTGCAAAAGCTCAATTTTAACCTGGTCAATGCATACGTGGCGAGTCACTTAAGTGACTCAGATGCCACATCATCGCTACTTGCCACTTAATAATTAAAAAATTAGTTTTTTTCCCTATTAATTTGGGTGCATTCTAAGGTGAGGGAGGGAATAGGTCCCTCATAGATGAGGGACTAGAGAAAAATCATTTTCAGTCATCAGATATAATCAATGTTCAAGATTTACTAAAATTAAAAAGGAGAACATGTAAAATTGTCCATACAAGATGTATCTCTTCTTCTTCTTCTTCATGTCAGTAACTTAACATTTTCATTCGGCAGCGGAAACAAAGTCCGGTGAACGCTCAAACCACCGCCACAGACGGTGACCGCCACCAAAATGGTTGGATGTGTAAATTTAAATATGAATCTGAATAATAGACATTAGGGATTTTGAATTTTGTTTTGCAGCCATGAAAGCACATTCATGTCAACGTCCATAGCAATATCTTCATTGATTTTGTTTTACATTTGTGAATATGAATCTGAATTTTGTTTTAATAATTTACAAATCTAAAATCCATTTCACAGATCTTGACCCGCTGCCTCAAACCACAGTCGTTCTGCAAACCGCCGCCGTTCCCATCACGGCCATTGAAAAATGCACTGTAATAGATCTTTACAAATTAATAAAATTTTATGTTTACTGATCTATGAAAAAAAAACTCCCATAAAATTTTATGTTTACTGATGACTTTTTTGAAATTCAATAGAGTTGGTTACAGTGAAGAGGTATGTTGCAGTGAAGACTGAAGCAGTTGAAGATGGATTATAGAGATGGTTACGGTCAAGTGTTTTATTTATTTTTTCAATTTTTTTTAATTATTAAATGGCAAACAATGGTGACGTGGCAGCTGAGCCACTTAAGTGACTCGCCACATCTGCATTGACCAGGTCAAAATTGACCTTTTGCAAAAAAAGATAATCATAAGGGGCCATAAGTGCTATTTTTAAATTTAGGGGACCAAAATTGCAACTTTGTAAAATTTAGGGGGCCAAAAATGCAATTTAACCATTTATTTATTTATTTGCAATTTGTTTGCAACATAGTTAAATTTTAAAGTAGCTTCAAATTCACAACTCAAAATTTGTATCTTTGCAAATACAAATTTCCACATTCAAACAAAACTTACAAATATGTTAATTGTAATCAAAAGTTATGTGATTGCATAACATAATTTTGCATCTAGATTCTAGATTGATTTAAATTTGCAAATGTTTAATTAACTTTTTGAGTTTGACTCTGTTTGGAATGGTGAATAAGCTGTTTTATAAGTTAAAAACTTTGTTTAGTAACAGCTTTTAAAAAATAGCTTATAGCTTATTTTACTATCTTATAGCTTATTTTTCAAACGCTATTTTAAGTAGCTTATGCACTTAAAGCTTATAGCTTATTATCTTTTTTTCCAATTTTACATCTATCATTTTACTTGACAAAAATTAAATATTAATTAAAAATATTTTTTTATGTCATTTTATATTTATAAGCTAGTTCAACTGATAATTTTACTAAACACTACAAATTCAATCAGCTAGCTTATTCGCTATAAGCTAAAACTAATTTATAAATTATCCACTATAAATTTATCCGTTATAAACTAATTTATCAACTATTCATTAGTTTATTATGACGGTCTTTGTGCGATAAGTATATGTGGAAAAAAAATAAAAAATCTAATTGTAAGAAACTAAGAATTAAGAACTACTACTACTATACTTGAATCCGTGTCCCGCATCCGTCACTCTCTTCACGTCTGTCATAATGTGACTCTCGCTGACACCGACCACCGTATATTCATTAATTCCTTTTCATTTTAAAATAAAATAAAATAATAAAAAGCACTTTCTCTCTCTTCTCTGTACATTTATTATACATTTTGTTTCTCTCTCTTCCATGGTGGAACACGGTGGAGCCAAAGTCGCCGGAAGAAGAAGAAGAAAGAAGATCGGAAACCAGAGACTCAAATTCACAAAATTATCACAAAATCCAGGGTTTGTGATTTGCTGAATTCGTGTATCAGAAGAAGAAAAAATGCCACTCTCGAAGTACCTTATAAGGAACGAGTACAGTTTAGCGGATCCCGAACTTTACCGTGCTGCTGACAAAGATGATCCTGAAGCTCTTCTCGAAGCTGTTGCTATGGCTGGACTCGTCGGACTTCTACGTCAGCTCGGTGACCTTGCTGAGTCTGTTTTCTTTGTCTCTTGTTCTTTGATTTATTCATTCTGATTTTGAGTAATTTCGCTATCTGTTTGATTTCGTTTAGCTGAATTAGTGGTGAATTTAGAAAAGGATAGGAAAATCTTTGAGGTTTTTGCTGGATGAGTTTAATTTGGCTTTGTTTGTTTAATTGCTGGATTTAGTAACTGTTTGTTTGGTTGAATTCGGAATTGGAGGAATATATAGATGCTAAATTTGTGGGTGATTATTAATTTGTAACTTTGACTTGATTAATTGATTTTTGTTTCTAATTTTGTGCTTTTTATTGAGCAATTGAACTTTGTATGTGTATATTTTTGAAGGGAAAACCTAACTCAGTTGGTTCAGGGTTGATTCCCGTAAGGGTGAAATTCATGCCACTAGACTAGTTGAGACAAAAACGTGTTTTGAAGGGGAAACAACAGATTAAATGAAGAAAATGAGTGGTTGTATTGCACAAATTTGATTGGTCTGGATTTCCTTGACTGATCATTGACTTAAGTTTAAATCTTGAAATAACAAAGTTCCTGATAGGTGTAGGGTAGAGTTTATCAAAAGTGGATTGTTGGAAAAGTGTATTTTGTGTTTAATGTTATGAGTATTTGCGGAAATAGATAAAGAGATGATGTGATTCAGTGGACCATTTTGTAATTGGCTAATATTGCATTGCATGTTAATTAGATTTTTATATTGGAGTGTGTATTGAAGGCTTAATCTTAGGATTTTCAATGCACAACCTCCTCAACAATCAGTCGAGCTAACCCTTTGTGGCTTAATCTAGTGAATTCAGTTGAAGTAGTTCAAAGAGGAAGGAAAATGTATGTACCTTGCAGATGTTGTGAGTGTTGTGTTATTCTTTACGTTAGTTTGTTTCTAAGAAGTGTGTTAATTTGCTGTAGTTGTTTGCTTCCATTTTCAGTGCCAACAATTTTCACCCTGATCTTGAGGTTTGTCATTTTAAATTAGAATTTTTAAAAGTCACTAGGTGCTTAAGTTCTCTTAGGTACCAAGAAGTTTTGGTAGTTGAAGGTGTATTCTAGGAGATGTAGGGACCAATGAGGATGTAGAGGGGTAACCGGATACTTGGTATTCTGGGAAGTGAGGGGGATGGTTAGAAGAGTTACGTAACGAGGGCCACTATAGAACTACAGATCTGACTTTATGGATGGAAAAGCCATTCTTTGGACATTGTAATGACTGTTTTGCATTTGGAGAGGGGACTTCTCCCTCAGCAGAGATTAATAACAGTTTTTTCTCTGATTCTCTTCTCTTACACCTACCTTTATTTCTCTCAATTGTTTTCTTAATTCTATAGAGGATCTATCCAGTTCCCTTCATTTATCTTCTCATTCTGATAGGTTTGCTGCTGAGATCTTCCATGATTTACATGAAGAAGTAATGGCTACCGCTGCAAGAGGCCACAGTCTTACTGCTCGTGTTAAACAGCTTGAGTCTGAAGTTCCTTCACTTGAAAAGGCCTTTTTTTCTCAAACTCATCATTCATCATTCTTTACTAATGGAGGTTAGATTACTCATGCAGAGCTACACTGTATGCTATTGGTGTTTTCTATCATGATTTAAATACTGTTTATGTTGTGAAATGATGTAATTTTGGTTTAAGTTGTAACCTTTAGGTGTAATGATGACTTTCTAGTTTATTGCAATGCAGGGATTGATTGGCATCCCAATCTTCAGTCTGAACAAAATCTTGTTACTCGCGGAAACTTTCCTCGAATGGTAATGGATTCATACGAAGAATGCCGTGGTCCCCCAAGGCTGTTCCTTCTGGACAAGTATGTTGGTCTGATTCATCAGACATATATAGGATTACAACATAGATAGGAAATGATTATTCTGTGATAGATGTTTGAAAAGTTTTCTTTTTGGTTTTTGCCTTCTTTAAAGGTTTGATGTGGCTGGTGCTGGGGCATGTCTGAAACGTTATACTGATCCATCGTTCTTTAAGATGGAGTCAGCTTCATCTGCAAGAGCCACAGTACAAGTCCCCAAGGAAAAGAGGATTCGTAAAGTCAAGGTACACGATTTTCTATTCTAACTTTCATCGATATGGTTTTCTACTGGAGAACATGATCCTAATGACCTTTATGTTATGTGATATTGACTGGGATCTTTCTGAAAATTTGTAAACTATAATTGAAATCTAATTATGGCAATTATGAGGTCATGACTCATGACAGTGCCTTCGATACACACTTGTATATGACCATATGTTCTACGAGCAGACAAGTGTTTGGTGCTGCTTTTTCTTGTTCATTCTAAGGTTGCAAATTGCAATACCCCAGTATTCTCTTTCGAAAAACAATCCCACACAATTGGAATTTGGAAATTGAATATTTTTGCAACTTTGATTATATAATAATTATTTCTTTCATTTCCAGCAGAAGAAAGGAGCACGAGTAAGGGATAATGACGCTCCTAATGCTGTACCTACACATTCAAAGTAAGCTCAAATCATTTGGTTCTGGTGCACTGATATATTCAACTGGTTAGGTCTTTAAATTATTGATTGGTGGCTAAATTTAATTTCCACTGTTGTAGATTACATCAGCTGCTTCTTGAGGAACGTATTGAGAATGGTTATAGTAATCCAGCGCGCCTAGTGAAGTTGAAGAGAAGACAATTGAATGGACCTGCGGTTGAAGAAAAAGCTGAGAAAAGTTACATGGAAAAATTTCTAGAAACCCCTTCACCTGATCCTAAAATGATTTATGAAACTTCAATCTTTCCACTGCCTGTGAATCCGACATCAGATGATTCTTGTGAAGCAGGGATTAAAATTCTTGAAATCAGTAGCATCAGTCCATTGAAAAAATTGATTGGAGATGAAAACACCTGTTCATATTCATCCCCTAATGAGCAGGAATTTGAACTAAACCAATTTCCAGAAGAGGTTGGTGAGACAAATGGAGATCTTGTGATGGTGAAAGAACAAATCCCAGTTGGTGTAGGAGATGAAAAGCCTTTTAATGATGTCAAGGTGTCTGATGAAACAGAATTGGCAATCAATGAACAAAAGAAAATAGAAGGCAGCTTAGATAGGTACCATTCTGATGATGTGACTAGTGAGGTTGACAACTACATGGATGCTTTAACTACCATGGAGTCAGAATTGGAAACCGATGATGAGTATAAACCTAAGAAAAGCTTGAGTGTTCGAAGGGTAAGAGATACCAATAATAGAAAACGTCAACTACAAGCTCAGTTTTCAGATTCTCAGTCATTGGCAGACTCATTAACATCTGATGACAATAGCTCATTTAAACATCAGAGAAATGTGGAACATATTGAAGTGAAAGCTCGGTTATCAGATTCTCACTCAACTGGAATCTCCTCAACATCAGACAATAATAGCTCATTTAGGGGAGACGAAGATGAGCACGCGGAATTGCAAACTCACTTTTCAGATTCTCAATCTACTGGAAACTCCTCTACGTCAGATGTAAATAGTTCTTCCAAGAAAAGCAAATCTTATGTCACTCATTATGAACCAGAAATTGAAGGCACACTATGCAACCAGCTTCCCAAAGTTGTTGAATTTCAAAACACAGACAGTAGAAAGTTTGTCAGGCGTGATGATGCACATGTTCATGAAGAAGAGGTTTCTGACTCTGGGAAAACATATTCAGATTTGTTGACTTCAGGAAAGGTGCCGTGTTCTGATCTTGAACCTACCAAACCAGTGACACTACCTGCAGTGACCCAGTCAAATGAGACTGTTTCTGACAATGTTGAACTTAATATAAGATTGGGCAATGATGCAGACAGAGCAGATCTTGTTGAATCTGTTGCTTCCAAACCTTCATCTCCTTCCCTAATAAAAGATGATACTTTTCCAGTGGATTCTTCTGATAAAATTTCATTGGCCATCTTGGTTGATGATGATCCACATATTCGTTCTCGTGATATATTACAAGTTTCTAATGATTCACAAGAAGATTCCCTTTGCCCATCCATTGAAGAGTTAGACTTGAATTCAGGTCTTAATCTGGTGCTTGATCGTCAAGGCTCAAAAGATGAGGATTGCATTAATATTGCACCCCAACTTAATCCAACTGCTGTGAAGGTTCCTCCAGTGAGTTTCTTTACTGGCAAGCTAACTTCTGGTTTAACTCACAGTAATCCACAGGGTGAACAGGGCTCAACAGAAATTGAAGTTTCGTTCTCTGATCTTCAATCAAACTATGGAAGTATACCCAAAATGGTGCATGGTGATGAAATAACTGGATCCTGCAGCAGTGTTGATCCAGTTAAAGGGGATGATGGTCATTTTAAAAATCCATCTTCTCCTTATAATCATGTGATGGTAAATGATGATATCAGTGAAATTGTTGAGTCAAGAGACCAACATGTTCCTTCTGTTGATGGTGCTGAAAATCATGAGGGTATCGTTACTTGTCCAGCTTCAAGTGTGATTTGTTCTCCATCAAGGAGCCTTTCAAATTCGGAACAACTAGTCCCTGCTTCTTCAGATTCTTATCAGACGGAATGCATTGAAGTGGAACCGACTCATATTTCCATGGACACGAATACAGAGACGAGCGAGAATCAATTGGCACCATCGTTAGATACAACATCATCCGATATTATATATTCTCCAATGAGTAATCTTACAAAACTTCAAGAATCTCTTTCTACTTTTGCAAATTCAAATGAGAAAGAGACGGAAGTCCATGAGGCAGTTTCTACAGAATCTTTGACAGAGCTAGAGGGACAGAAGATTGCGGGTCATCCAGAAATTGTTTCTGCAGATGTACAAATGAACCTGAACAAATCGCTGCCCTGTGATCTTCAAGATTTGGAAAATAATATTGAAAAGTCATCTCCTACGGAGAAAATCCAACAGAGTGCTGTTTTGGATGATGTGAAAACGGGGCCTGACTTTTCTGGGTTTGACGCTCCGCAGTCAGAATCTATGAGTTATGACCAGAATGATCTTTTACAGAATGACAGAGATAGTTTTTCATCACCACCTTATAATAAGGTGGAGCCTCAAAATTATTTAGAGCCACACTTACAATCTCAAGTTGGTGAACGGGATGGAAAGTTTCCGCTCAAATATGAGGAAAACTTTGCCACTGAGAAATCTCAATCTCAGCAGATGCAGATATATCAATTGGAGCAAGAAGGCACTCATGCTTCTTCTAAATCTGTTTCAGAAAACCCTGCAGATGAATCATCATCATCATTTTATTCTTCACCACAGTCATCTGGCTTGGAGATTAACCCTACACAATATGTCACGGATCCATTGAACCCTCCTCTTCCTGACCTCTTTCCCAAGGCAACTGAAGACAAACTTGATGAGATGCCACCTATGCCTCCTCTACCTCCTATGCAATGGAGAATGGGCAAGGTTCAACATGCTTCCCTAGATTCACATGAGGAGTTAGAAGTGCCTTCTGTCCAATCAATGCAGCCAATTAGGCCTGATAAGAAGTCTCAATTTGGTTTTCCAGCTTCTGATGGAGAGACCTTATTACATCAGAATCCATTTTTGCCTGTCATGACTTTGGGAAGTGATAAGCTTCAACATTCTTCTGGGTTTTCCGTGGGTGTTTCAGGACATCCTGTTGCCGTACCTTTTCAGTTTCCTATCATGGTTGATGAAACAAATGGACAGTATAATTACGTAGTGCTGGACAGAAACCAAATTCAGAACCCCTTTTTAACACTGCCCATGGTACCTACAGTTGTGCATCCACCACGTGGTTACATTGTTCCTTCTGAGGGAGAAATGGGACAGAATTCAAACCCATATGCACCAACACTACCTGCTGCGTATACTGTATCTGGACATGATTCCACGTCTCCACAAGTGGAACCATTTCAATATCCAAGTCAATTAATGACAGAGACTAGTGCAGATGATAAAACACTTGAGCAGCCTATACATAATGTAGTATCTAGGGATGAGCCTCCAAACAGTCATGTTATTGCTTCTGAGGGAGAAATGGTACATAATTCAAAGCTGTTCCTTCCGATACCACCTGCCGAATGTGCTAATTCGGGACATGATTCCACCTCTCCTATAGAAAATGCGACTCAATCTCCTAGTCAGTTAACGGCAGAGACTAGTTCAGATTTGCAGCATATGAGTAATGTTGTATCTATGGACAGGTCTACACACAGTCACATTGTCACTTCTGAGGAAGAAATGGTACAAAGTTCTAATCCGTGCTCTCCTATACCATCTGCTGAATCTGCTGTTTCTGAACATGATTCCATCTCTCCACAAGAAAAACCAACTCAACCTCCAAGTCAGTTACCGGCGGAGACTAGTTCGGAAGTTAAAACACCTAATCATTCTGTAAGTAATGCAGAAGGGGGACAGGGAAAATTGGGTATTTCACTCATGTTGCCACCAAACATGGAGAGTGTGGATCCCAATCAGAGTTTCCAGCTCTTTGAGGGGGAAACATCGTCATTGGATCCATATGCTCAAACATCAGATTTTGAGAGTGAAAGGACAAATGTAAAACCAAAACACAAGATTCCCCGTCCTCGAAATCCTCTGATTGATGCTGTTGCTGCTCATGACAAAAGCAAGGTAAGTCGTGTCCTACTTCTATGTGATTTAGAATCACTTTTTGAGGTCTTAATCATAATACTTTGACTTTGAATCACTGCAGCTTAGAAGGGCTACTGAACGGGTTATGCCTCAAATAGAACCAAAGGTAGATGAAAGAGATTCATGGTTGGAGCAGATAAGAACAAAGGTTCAAACTTGCAACTTGAGATTTCACCCTTTTTATTTTCAAATAATTCTTGTATTTAAAATTACTTTGTGGTTCTCTCAGTCCTTCAACTTGAAGCCTGCTGTGGCTACACGACCTAGAATTCAAGGTCCAAAAACAAATATGAAGCTTGCTGCTATCTTGGAGAAAGCTAATTCAATTCGCCAGGTCTCTCCCTCTTTCTCTGTTTATTATTTTTGGTTACCACTCTTGATATATCCTTTTTCTTCAGGGTCAACTAACCTTGATTATTGAAATAGGCTTTGGCTGGAAGTGATGAAGATGATGATGCAGATAGTTGGAGTGATTCTTGAATTTACTCTTAATCGGCTGGTGGATATTTTGATATTCTGATTCGGTCTTTGAACCGGCAAAACTCCATGAAGTCATTCTAGTTCTTGTATGAAATCAATTAGATCCTCCTCTTGGTTCTCTTTCTTCACATATTTATGCATGAACATTGGTCCTAGCGTGCAAATTAGCATCAATGCAGGTCCATTTTGGGAGGTGAATTCACTTCACTTGAGATAGATAAGGTGCAGCATGCAAAGCACTGTACCAGTCCAAATTCAATCCATCAACAAATAACCACATGTATACCCCGTTCATATATTATAAGCAAATGTATATTTGTATTTGTCATGAATATCCATTTTTGAAATTCTGTAATTTAGTGTTTCGTCATAGTTGCCCCAGATGTTGTAGTTCATCCGCGTGCGTGTCCAGTGTAGCAAAATCATTATAGTGTACAGTTTCTAGTGCATGTTCATTTATAGTACACTCTTTAGTCTTTATAAGTACTATTCATTGCATAATCCGTCACATTTATACTGTATTTTATTTCGCAACATTGAAGTCGAACCGGTAAATAATTAACAATTTTACCACATGAATTATTTTGAGACCTCCTATTTTTAAAAGCCCTATATCATGACCTATATGACACTTGCATAGGGGCCGATAGTTAATTATAAATAATAATTTTTAGATTTGTTAATAATTTTATATATGGGTACAATCAAATAGCTGTATTTATGTGCATTCAATCAAACACTTGATACCTATTTAAAATATTCAACCTGTTAAGTAAAGCAACAAAATAATAAAAGCCAGCATTTGCACCTCTTCTCTGGTCCCTTTGTTTACCATGCCTTTTCTCAGATTGGGGAGACAGTTTAGGATTTCTTTGTTGGCATTATTCAATTCTTACGCTGTCCCTCCATGTTTGGCTGTCGTGGCTACAAATGCACAACACATAGACTCATTCTTTGTCTCATTAATTTTCTAGCATACAGACACCTCACATCTAAGATTCTTGTAATTAGTCACCGAAACTTATGTTTAATGTTGCGGAAGTTTTTTTTTTTCTTTTCTTAATTCTACCTTTTTTTGTTTATTTCACACTATCACTTTTTGGGAACAAATTTATTCCCTCTCTTTTTCAAATCCTAAACCAATCAAAAAACTCAACGCATTCCCTCTCTTTTCTAATCTAGAATCTCATCTCTTCTCTTTTCTAAACCCTAAATCAATGGCATCATAGAATAGAAGTGACATTTTTTGCACATCGTAGCAAAACCGAGTTCTCCATTATCTCTTGCAACATGATGAATGAGTTGGAACACTATGCATCTAACAGCTCAAATTTTTTTACAATGTTCAAACATAATGAGTTCTCCAATACAACTTCAATAGGATCTAAAATTGATACATGAGGGAAGTAGCCCCATAATGACAAGCTAATTTGTTTTATCAAACATAATGACAAGCTAAGTGAGTTGGTAATAGATTACTTATCAGCTTTCCAAAACATTGTACAACCGTCAGATGTATCTTCGATGCGTCTTTGAAGCTCCGTTCACAAAACTCTATATATAAGGGCAACTGAAACTCTCAATTCTCATTCTCATCTTCATCTTTCTCACAAAACTGAAAATTTTCAAATTATCCCAACCAAACTCAAGGGCAAACCAAAGGGGTTGACGACACTATTGCTTTTATCGATCAGGAGGAGTCTTGTCTAATTCTTGCATCGTGCTAACTACGAGTGTGCGCGCATACATGCATGCGTACGTAATTTACGGCCACACTCATTAATTATAGCGTAAAACAACAAAAAAAAATGTTATGCTATGAATTTATTCAAATTGATTTTGTTACTCAGAGTCAATGCCAGAAAGTTTTGAGACGGCTGAAAGGTTTTATTCGACTCTTCTTAGATTGAAATTTCGTACATATTGTTTACCATTTGATTCCTGTGAGGTATGTTCTTTATCTAATGGATGATAAAATAAATGAATAAAACTTATTTTCTACTCATCATCTTAAATAGCAAACAAATATTATTTCTTTGTTTAATCCTCCTCATATCACTACTCTTTATCGTAATGAACAATTGTCAGGTAAACAATTACAGTTCTGGCCAGTTTCCTCGGGCAGAGTTTCCTTTTAGCCTTTGTAGGAGAATCCATTGATTGGCCCTACATCCGACGCGTAAATCAATTAATACAATATTAATTCGAAAATAAATGCATCAATTAATATTAAAAAAAACCAATTACATATTATTCTAGTCTAAAATTTTTACCCTACAAATAGAGCATTCTTCATAATCTACTATGACTGTAGACATACATTTCTCACAAAAAATATGTCTTCTCACAGAAAATATGTCTACATGGTAAACTACAATATGGTTGTGCATTTGCAGATCTTACAAACATATCGTACATACTGTTTGATCGAATTAAGAAGGGTTAGATGTGTCATATGTTGACACTGTAACCCTCTTTAATCGAGCCGCACGATGTGCTTGACGATCTAAATACACTTCAAGGTACTGATCCATATTTTCAACACACCTCCTTAGATTAGTAGTTATTGACTCCAAGTTTCTCTTTCAAGTTTTGAAACCTTCTGTTTAAAAGAGCCTTTGTGAAGATGTCTACCGTATTTTTGTGTGTGTAAATAATGCATGCACGCTCGCACGCATGTATGCATGCACACATGTACTTAGAAATTGACTACTACATGGTAAGGGGTCTGTCAATCAATTTAGTAGGCCTGTAAGGCATGCAAAATTTAAAATGAAGTTTTTTCAATAGTTAGAAAAAATGATAACATAAATCTAATGTTAGAAATGATCGAACTAAATTACGACACTGCAATACTTTTGGTATAAATAGCATTCAAAGGTTTGAGAAGTGTTGCCAACATAGATTGCTTCAAGCAAAGGTTTGCGCTACAACAAACTTTGATGCTTATAATATGAATCAATATGCTAAAGTAGTCCAATGAGAGTTGAAGTCCGTCTTGAGGTAATCTCCCACTACCCATTCAAGGACTCAACGTAATAACTAAAAAAAAAAGCTTCACCGCCAAATCTAACTTTAAATGCTCTTGTGCTTAAGTGAATGAATATTTCTTTTGACCAATCTTTAAACTACACAATGGCAAAACACTCTCAAGACAACAAAATACAGGTGTCAAGCTCACAATTCACTAGAACAAAATCCTATGTGTACAACAAGACAAATATTATACTTCTTTTAGGCAATTTTTGGAATTGGCCAATGAGAAGCAATTGTTGGTGGGTTTATAGTCAAAAGGGCCAGCAATGTATGTTCAGCTCAGCCAAATTCATTCACGGTCAAACAAAAAATTTGTCAAGCTGCAGGAACGTCACTTTCACTTTCAGCATTGTTCTTCTTCTTTTGGCAAAATAGGGTTAATTTTCCACATCTCAAAAACTACACCTATCACTATTTTGTGAAACATCCCTCTATTGACAACTTTGAAACAAAACACATTACATTTGCCCCTCTTCCAAAACTCAATTCAAATTTTGAATCTTCAAACCCCTTATTTCTATCTCTCTTTTTTCGATCTCTCTCTCTCTCTTTTGTAGGAGAATCCATTGATTGGCCTACATCCGACGCGTAAATCAATTAATACAATATTAATTCGAAATAAATACATCAAATTAATATTTCAAAAAAAACCAATTACATACTATTCTAGTCTAAAATTTTTACCCTACAAATAGGGCATTCCTCATACTCTACTATGACCGTAGACCATACATTTCTCACAAAAAATATGTCTTTTCACAGAAAATATGTCTACATGGTAAACTACAATATGGTTGTGGGTTTGCAGATCTTGCAAACATATCGTACATACTGCTTGATCGAATTAAGGAGTGTTAGATGTGTCATATGTTGACACTGTAACCCTCTTTAATCGAGCCGCACGATGTGCTTGACGATCTAAATACACTTCAAGGTACTGATCCATATTTTCAACACACCTCCTTGGTTAGTAGCTATTGACTCCAAGTTTCTCTTTCAAGTTTTGAAACCTTCCGTTTAAAAGAGCCTTTGTGAAGATGTCTCCCATATTTTTGTGTGTGTAAATAATGCATGCACGCTCGCACGCATGTATCCATGCACATATGTACTTAGAAGTTGACTACTATATGGAAAGGGGTCTGTCAATCAATTTAGTAGGCCTGTAAGGCATGCAAAATTTAAAATGAAGTTTTTTCAATAGTTAGAAAAAATGATAACATAAATCTAATGTTAGAAATGATCGAACTAAATTACGACGTTGCAATACTTTTGGTATAAATAGCATTCAAAGGTTTGAGAAGTGTTGCCAACTTGATTGCTTCAAACAAAGGTTTGTGCTACAACAATTTTTGATGCTTATAATATGAATCAATATGCTAGAGTTGTCCTATGAGAGTTGAAGTCCGTCTTGAGGTAATCTTCCACTACCCATTCAGGGACTCAACGTAATAACTACAAAAAAAAGCTTCACCGCCAAATCTAACTTTAAATGCTCTTGTGCTTAAGTGAATGAATATTTCTTTTGGCCAATCTTTAAACTACACAATGGCAAAACACTCTCAAGGCAACAAAATACAGGTGTCAAGCTCACAATTCACTAGAAGAAAACCCTATGTGTACAACAAGACAAATATTATATTTCTTTTAGGCAATTTTTGGAATTGGCCAATGAGAAGCAATTGTTGGTGGGTTTATAGTTAAAGGGCCAAACAAAAAATTCATTCATGGTCCAACAAATTTTTTGTCAAGTTGCAGGAACGTCACTTTCAACACTATTCTTCTTCTTTTGGCAAAATAGTGTTAATTTTCCACATCTCATAAACAACACCTATCACTATTTTGTGAAACACCCCTCTCTTGACAACTTTGAAACAAAACACATTTCATTTGCCCCTCTTCCAAAATTCAATTCAAATTTTGAATCTTCAAACCTCTTATTTCTATCTTCAAAGATTGATGAAAAAGAGCACATGACTGCAGCGAAGGTAACACTTCAATTTCATTTTCGGATTCCAGATATATTATATTTTTGTTCCCTCAATCTATGGTGATATTGCTTCTTGCAATACTCACATATTTTTTTTCATGAGTTTTGTTTTTTCTTTTTTGGATTTAACGACTGATTACATGCAGGTTCAATTTGGGATTTCTTCCTTTCATTAAGGTATGTATTTCATACAAAATTTCCATTGTTTAGTGTTGTTTGTGTCTCCGTGAATGAACAAAAGATAGTAGGTCTACACAAAATTTGAAATGTCATTCCAAGGCCAAAATCATGTATCACAAAACTTGAATACAAGCCCCTATTTTGTGTATCTTAATTGTCATATTTGTTTACTCCTCCTAATTGTAGATAATCATTTGTTTATGTTTTGGATTTAATTTTTCTATTGTGAAATTGAGCAAAGTGTTTGATTCCATCATGTTTGTGAAAGTTATAGAGGTAGAAAGGGATGTCATTTTTAATGATCAAAATAACTATCCCTTTTCTTCCTAATGTGATGAGAATCTACTTCATCTTTTTTCAAGGTTCTGGTTTCATAAAGGAATGTTCAAAGGGCTTCTACAAAAGCAAGGTATGCCTTTTGATTTTGTCAATCTTTTGTTTCTTAATCCCTTCCTTATTTCATGATTTGATTTCATATTCTAATTTTGATTTTTTTTCTTTCTTTCTTGCAATGTTTTATTGTTTGTCCAGGTTCACAAATTAGGGTTTGATTGGATAAGTATTGTGAACTATGTTGAATTTTCTCCTTCTGAGTTCGGTTTGCATTATGATTTGATTGCATTATGTAAATTAGTATCTGTCTAAATTTATTATTAAACAAAACACAGGGACAAGAAGCATATCCTATGGTTTACAATATGTAAATCAACATTTGTCTAAATTTAAAGACGCATCTTTCAATATATCTTTCAATATATCACTATCACTATATAAAGTACATTATGATATGGTTGCATTATGTAAATTAACATTTGTCTAAATTTATTATTGAAGTACATTATGATATGATTGTATTATGTAAATTAGTATTTGTCTAAATTTATTATTAAAGTACATTATCTATAATTGAATCATATAAATGAATTCTTCCTGTTGCACCTGTGCGGTGCATGGGTATAAAAACTAGTATGCAACATATACTTCATTTTCATCCAGATAGATCCTACAATTATTTTATAAGCAAATAAAATATAGTTACTAAGAATTTATAAAAAAAAAAAACACATATTAACTCATACTGTGTTGTTAATATTTTAGCTCGTCTATTTATTTATAATTATTTTCAACTAATTTAATTATAACTTTTTAAAGTCTCTCGATAAAAATATTAAGAGTAATTACTTAATACATTTTTTTTATAACAGAAGTTATACATATCTTAAATATAATCACTTTTTTTGTTTACGGTGAACCTGAAGATCGAACCTACTCTAATATACTATTAAAACTCCTCACCACTAGATTAAACCTAGCCAATGACTCTACTTAACAAAGAATGAATTTATAAACACTATTATTTTTTATCAGATGTCTTATTTTTAGGTATTTTTATATGGTGTATGTATTTTGACATTCGTCATACACATTGAATTTTGAATTCAAGGAATAATTTATTTGATGCTCCAACCCGAGTAGCAGGAACTTTTGGACAGATCCAACAAATATTGTGTGTCTTAAGTGACTTGGATGAAACCAGCACAATATTATCCGAACATTCAGGACTATTGCTACCAAATGTCTGCATATTCATTAATTCATATCAATTTGAGCACAACCACAACATGTAATTATAAATAATTAGTTGAGATATTAAATTCCTATTCTTACTGTCTAAAATGTAATTAGTCGTAGTTGATAATCTCTATGTATTTCTTTTTTTTTACATAGCACTAGCTGAACTCTTTAATCCCTCAACCAAACATCACTCTAGTACGATGAAAGCTACTTGCATAATTTTTTAATTTTTTTAATAACACCAAGCATATTTAATCCAAAAACCCATTTTGTGTGTCAGTTAGTACGATGAAAGCTACTTGCATAATTGAGAATCAGCTGCAAATTCTTTTGCAACTAAATTGATATTAAATTGATGATCTATTGTAACAAAATTAATTGATCCATGATGGCTAAAAATAAGTGACACCGACACGCATTTAGAGTGTGTTTGGTTTGAGCGAAAGAATGAAGGAAGAAAAAAAAACACAAAATTGACAAATGATTTTAGATTAATTTTAGTCCAAATTCATTTATCGATTTCTGTGTTTTTCTTTTTTCACTCTTTCTTTCTCTCAAACCAAATACATCATATTATAGTTATCTGAAAAATGTTCTTTAAGACACCCAGTGATAATGTAGCAAATGCTTTTTTTCTTATTCTTCTCTTACTTATGAAGTATATGTTGGAAATAATATAAAACCATTCATATAGCTAATCCTAACAGCTTAAGCTTTTGGGATAATCGGTTATTTGACAGTATATATATATATGTTCAATAATATATAAAAGAACCATAACAATTATGAAAATACATTGAAAATATTAGGCATTTCAGTGACACGCCAAAAAGAAAATGGATCATATAGAAAAATAAAATGAATGAAATTAACAGTATGAAACGTACATTGTGACACATAAAATTTCAACTCTTAATCCCACTTTAATCAAAAAAGATATAACAATAGCAAATTAATCTTACTTTATTCAAACATAATTAAAAAGACTCTGGAAAAAACAAAGGGGGAAACACGCAAAGACTCTTTGGCTAGTCAATTAACAATTTTCAATGCTACTAGTACATCAACAGCATTGGTGACAGCATCAACAATATCGCCGTTGTCGTCACCATCATCATCATCATCATCATCATCATCATCATTGTCGTCATCATCATAAATCGAGTCATCATCCTCTTCGTTTCCTTCAACAAATTCATTTATTCCTCCCACCCTACGAAAATTTGGTTTTCTTAAAAGAAAACCTCGCACTAAAACAACACCGGCAGTCATAATCTTGCCTACTACAATTCCACCAAAATTTTGTCCATGATTGTCATGGAACAAAATGGAAAAAAAAGAAGATCTGCCATAAGTATCCATGAACTGAGGAGGAATGCAATCATCATTGACATTGATGTGAGTTCCACAGAGACGTATCATGTGAAATGACCCTTGGACAGGAGAAGCAGGGGTATGAGACGCTGAGGGGGAAAGGCCAACTTCGGAGATGGCACCAAAGCCACTCGACACAACGATTCCAGCCGCTTGATGAGATTGAGCCAAATTGACGAGAGTAGACACAATGTCTTCTCCAGCAGCAATCTCAACAAAAATTGGTTCCATCGATTAGTATTTTCTTTAATAACGATGGAACTAATTGAAAGTTGAGGTTATGTGTTTTTTGAGGAAGAGACTAATTGTGATAGAGTATTTATAATGGTGTGTCAATATGTGAAAGAGATTAAGGTGCATGCATGTACATTCTTTTACAATTTTTTAACTATACTATAATATTTTACTAAAACATTACTATGGAAACAAAATATATTTACATAAACTATACACTAATAAAATGAGTTTCCATTTTTACTAACTAAAAATTGAATGATGGTGCATGCATGCGCGCCTATTCTTTTACAATATTTTATTAAAAAATCACTAAGGAAACAATAAATATTTACCAAAACTATATACTAAAAAATGAGTTTTAATTTTTACTAACTAAAAATTGAATTTGTCTCTAAAATTTGTATTGGTACGTATTAAAGACACATAAAAAATGTACAACCAAATTTATTTTCTTATCATGATTTTTGTTTGTAAGTTAATTCTTTTGTACCATAAATATATATTTTCTTAGTATCTAACCGATTGTATTCTCGATCTAAAAATCAATTTTTTTTAACAAATCTGAAAATCGATTTTGAAATCTAGCGATGCAAATTTTACTTCTTTTTTCGGGTACAATGATGTATTTATTTTACTATTGAGGTCAACTAAATCCATAAGGTAAAATATGAAATTATTATTTTTATTAGTAATTAAACAAAATATGAAATTCTTATTGATAAAAATATTTCCCTATTAAAAAATTAACTAGCTTCCTTTAGTGGATATAAATAAAATCAAGTAAATATTTGATTTTGTTAAAATCCATAATTAGGGGTAAAATCAATGTATTCTATATTTTCATATATATGGGAAAAGAAAATGTGAAAACAACTGTAAATTACGGATGATAAAAAAATAGCTGGAAAACATTCATCTATTATAAATATTGTATATTTTTTTTCCAAAATTGGATATCGAATGTGATAAGTTTGCTGACTGGTGTAGTGTGTGTATATATTATAAAATAATTTTATAAAATAAACATAAATGAGATATTTCCATAAAAAATATTTAAAAATGAGACAATAAATAACATGCATCCGGCCATTTTGCCTATTCAATTCATTTGGTTCATTTTGTAAACTCTGGTAGCTCACTCGTGCACTCCTTGTGCTCGGGTGACTGTTTAATTTATATATCTCATTTTGGCTTCTTCAAAAAAATTCATTTGGTTCAATATGCAATTTATGTTATTTATTTTTTCTTGACAAAATGCAATTTATGTTATTGAATTCATATGCATTATACATTTTGTTATGGTCATAATAAAAGATGAGATTACTTCAAAAAATTAATAAAATATGAGATTGGATTCTCCGCACGTACTAAAAATTTTCATTTAAACGAGAAAGGCATATTACATATAATGTTAATTTAATTTTGTCAAAAATATGTTACCAAAATAAAAAATTGTCAAAATATATAAAAGAATAAAAATTTCAAAAATGATTAAGATACTCTTAATTTGGTCTCCTATTTAAAAAACAAATATTATTGCCTTTTATTTTGATTATTTTTACACTTTTGCCCATGATCTCATTTTGTCACCCAAAAACATATCCAAAAACGCTAATGTGTCCATTTTTTTATTAACCGGCACATACAACGCTAATGTGAAAATACATAAGCGATAAATAATTGTGACATGAGGGCAAATCTTCCTCATTTGAGATAAAATAACTTCTTTGAAATAATGTTCTTGAGTTTAATTAATAAACATGATTTGCTGACATGTTATGATTATTTATCGCGTGTGTATTGCCACATTAGCGCCTTATGCCAATTAATAAAAAATGGGACACATCAGCATTTTGTGGTGACAAATTGGATCAGAAAAAAATTGCAAAAAGAAAGGGAGAAAAATATTTGATTTTTAAATGGAGGAACAAAACCTATAGAACATGTAAAATGAGGGGCCAAATATGCAAACAAACTTAAATAATAAATCTGGACAATTGGATGCTTTATGGATGACTAAGAATGTGATCGCCTGCTGCATGAAGCAATTACTACAACAAGCGATATGTACCCATAAACTGCATGTTGTTTGTGTTACAGAAGTCCCACATCGGTTGCGACAAGGCCTGCGCGAGGGGGTGTGTTACAGAAATCCCACATCGGTTGCGACAAGGCCTGAACAAGTGTTTATAAGTAATAGGCAATCCTCACCTTATAAGCCAGTTTTGTGAGGATGAGTTAGGCCCAATACTAATTTCTAATAGTTTGGTTGTTATAAACTTATGATGATATGATGTACAAACAGTCCCTAGATTAAACGTGTCTCAATGTAGATACGCATAGGTATCTGACGCTTATAATAACATTAAACTATCTACCAAATGTCTAATTTGCTCCTTGACTTTCTCAAAATTGGTAGCTTAATCCCCCAAATTAATGAATTTTCACATTAATCCCTTAGTTTTCATAACGTCAATCAAGTCGGTCTCTTTGTTATCCCTAGCTAACAAACAGACTTAACTGTGCTGACATGACACTTTAAGGCACACATGGCCATTCTCATAGGCCAAATTTAAACGTTTTGTGTTGTTTACCCATATACACAAAACAACATCATGATAAAGTCATAAAACACACACATATGACAATATTTTAATTCTTTCTGTTCTAAAATTGTTGCATCAATCTTCTCTATAACCTTCAATACAAACTCTACTTGATGATTTTGTTGTAAAATTACATTATCCAATCTTCTTCATAAGCTTCACAAAATCCTCTATCAGTTGATTTTGATCTTCCATGACACCATCAATCTTGTCTATAAACTTTCCTGATACCTCATTTTATTCTTCCATAACCTTTTATTCTTGTTTAAATGCTACTATTATTTGATCAATATTCTTTACCAATAATTCACCAACAACCTTTAATGCTTGAATGCTTGAAGGCTATGTCTAGTATCATATGAACAATCCACTTGTTCTTTTGGCAAAAATATACACTACAAAAAATATGATTTTTTGCAACAACTTTTTTTGTTACAAGTCGCTGGCAATCATAGTTTTGCCAACAACTTGTAACAACTTTTAACAAAAAAAGTTGTTGCCAAAAATCATATTTTTTGTAGTGATACCAGGAAGTTCATCACACTAAAGAAAATAGTCACACCCAATAATAATATTATGTTGCACAAAATCATCCAAAGAGATAAAGAACTAAGAATTTGAAAAAGAACAAAAAAATCATAATCAACATTTCCTTCGAAGCTGGGCATGAAATGAATAAACGTTGGAAGTTGACCAAGTTTGAATTTACTCTCTAAAATTTATCATGCGTGTTTAACGTGTCATGTCAGCGGAGTTAACCTTTCTCATTATTCTCATACAAAGTTACCATTCTCATAAAATACTCCCTCGTCCCATATTATTAAGTATTTTTTTTCATATTGATTAATAAAAGTAATTTAAAGTATATTTTTTGAGTTTTTCTTGAAATAAATTTTTGGAAAGATGTAAAAAAAAATTATTGGTCATTGATTATAAGAAAAAGAAGAGAGAAAGTAAATTAAATGCAAGTTACATTAAATTTTATGAAAATAAATAAAAGTAATTTTGAAAATAATAAAAATGTTAGAAATAATAGAAAATCATTGATGTAGCTAATCCTAACAACTTTTAAACTTTTGGGATAATAGGTTATTTGACATGATATCAAAGCCTCTATGACTAAGTGGTCTAGAGTTCGATCCCCGCTCCCCTCACTTTCTAATTAAAAAGTGGAATTTAAGCATATGGTAGGTGGGTCTATGCATCATCCACACTTCAAGTCCAAGTGGGCTCTTGCGTTCTTGCGTGAGGGGGCGTGTTAAAAATAATATAAAACCATTGATGTAGCTAATCCTAATAGCTTAAGGTTTTATGATAATCGGTTATTTGACAAAAAGTTACTTGTTTTTATTTATAATTTAAAATAAGAAAAAAAAATATGAATTTTTTGTGAAGAAAAGCTTCTAAATTGAAGTTATTTTGATGAAGACAAATATGTGAAAAGAAGAAAAAGATTGATCATGATTCAAGTTCTCAAGATTGAAGAAATCCAAATTATCTCATGATCAAGTGCTCAAGACATGGGGAACAATATTAGATACAATATGCAATTCATTGTTTTAAAGTTTTAGGTGCTCATGAACTTTGATCTAACATATTGAAAGCTTTCTATAACAATGATGTATGTTTCACAATAAAAATATTTTAACTTAGAATGCTTAGAAATTATTTTAATAATTAATTACAAATAAATTTTTAAGTTAAAAATAAAAGTCTATATAAAGCAAGCATTTAAAATTATAAAAAAGTTGTTTTTCAAAAGTTGCTGTCAGAACCTTTTACCTCAGCTCCATCATTAACCGTCTGTTGATGAAATAGTGCAACGTTTGAAATTTTAAAAACAAGACATTTTACATCGCATATCTGAAGCAACCGATGTAAAAAGTTCTGGGCAGAATTTTTTTTAAAAAAGTCACGCCTTTTTCCCGAAACAATGTCTTGTTTCATTTGTTTCTTTTTGAAATTTTTTATTATAATAACAATTGCATTGCTTCATGAACAATTCTAAATAGTCTCTATATATTCATAATTTTTCTAAAATCAAATTATCTCTTTCACTCCAATTTTAATAACAATTCTATTGACAAAATTATCACAAACTCTTTGAAACTTTGTTGCATATTTTTCATATCAAAGTTAGAGTTTCACGAGCATTTAGAGTCTTATACTTCTGAATTGTTATATTGAAAGAGAAGACAAAGTCTAGAACTTTGTGTATCAAAAATCTATTGTACTCAAATTTCTATTCAAACTCTTGTATTAAATTCATTTATTGTGAATACTTTGCTGTCCAGGATTGTTGGAAGCAAGAGAGTGAAAAAGAGAGGATTGTTCTCTTGTTTCACTTTGTAAAGATCATAGTGAAATCCTTCAATGAGTGAAGGGACTGGAGTACTCTTAGATTGTGAGGGAAATCAGTATAAAAATCTCTTGTGTCTTTTTCCCTTTTCCTTCTCTCTTTTATTTTTCTCCATATTGTTCATATATTCATCATACACTTTCCATAAAAATAATAAGGCCAAATGCATATATAGGTCCTTTAAGTTTTGCGTTTGTATCAGATAGGTCCTTTAAGTTTTTTTTTTCTTTTAAGAAGGTCCTTTAAGTTTTTAAAATGTATCAAATAGGTCCTTCCGTCCAACTCTGTTTAAAAAAAAATGATGTGTCCGTTAATGGTGTCAAAAAATTTTGTTTTCCTCATATAAACACCATTTATTCCCAAATTGAAAACCCTAACTCCATTAATTTTCCAATCTGAATCATAAAGTGTTTTTCAAGTGGGTTGGTGAAACTGAATCACAGTCACATACTGTTGATACTATGGAGCTAACGTGGATTTCTCATTAAATGAATCACAGTGAATCTAGATTTGCTCCAATATCTAGGTGGATTTCTTATTAAATGTTTGTGAGCCTCACCGTTGATTATCCTAATTTCCCTCATTATTTTCTCCCATGCTTGTGGATAACTTGCCTTTGCAGCTTTCCACATCATCTGCTTCAAATGTTTGCCTGGAAACTTCTTTCTAAAGTTGCTATATAGATGTCTCACACAAAACCTCTGCTCAACTCCAGGTAACAACTCATCCATTGCAGGTAACAAGCCCTAAATTGTAACCATATCAGACATTAAAATTTCAGAATTAAAAGTTCAGACATTATTACAGTATCATTAATATTAACATAACATATATGCATATAAATTACCTTTTGTTGATCAGACATGAAAGTGATTTTGTTACACACTTGTTGTCCACCCAAGTCATTAATTAGTAGCTCTAGAAACCAAGTCCATGATTCTCTTGTTTCACCCTCAACAACTGCTAGTGCTATAGGAAGCATTTGGTCGTTTGGATCCCTACCAACTGCTGCTAGTATCATTCCACCATAATAACCCTTTAGAAAGCAACCATCAAGGCCAATGAATGGTCTACATCTAAGAAAACTTTGTTTACATCCTTCGAGACACACATATATTCTCTTAAAACTAGGCAACAAGGGTCTAATAACATATCCATTTTCAATTCCTTCTACATCTTGTTCAGTAGGTTGTACTTGTATCTTTAATGTGCTATTTGGATTCGATCGAATAATTTCATGTCTATAATCATACAACCTTTTATATTGCTCTTTAAATGACCCATCCACTAAGTCAATAGCTTTTTTTCTAGCCCTATATGCTTTAAGCCTACTAACTCCAGCTCTCCACTTTTCATGAGCTTTGCTACAAATATCTGTAACTTTGATGTTTGGATTCTCTCTAACACTAGTCACCAACTTTCTACCAAGCCAATCTGCATTCAAACGCTGCACTTTGTACTCATGCATACATTTGTGCTCATCATTTAATGTCCTCAATTGCCATGTATCCTCATCAGGAACTTTTGACAATAAAGCTACAAAAGGGCAACCACTTTTGCAGCCCACTCTCACTCTCTCTTTGTCATTTTTTATAAACCTTAAATCTACATTATTTGCCACAGAGAAATCTGATATAGCTTTTATGAACTCTTCTCTAGTTGAAAATGTAGTTCCTTTCACCCACTTATAGTCAGTCATGTTCTTTGGCATGACAAATGGAGGATAATGTTCCTTAGTGCCATCATCTGATTCATCATTTTCAGTATTAAGATCTGAACTGTCATGCTCCTCTGAGACAGTTAATGTTCTCTTCCTTTTTTTTTCCAATAAAGAGTGACATATCATCACTTAATTCATGATCACTTTCCTCTATCTCATTACTTGATCTGACAATCCCTTTTCCTTTTGGATTAGTAACATTCTTTTTCTTAGGCCTCCCACCCTTGTTTTTACTTTTCTTCTTCGGTTCAGAATCAACTACCTCATCTATTAATATCTCACCATCCAAAATGTGTTCATCATCAGAATCTTCTAAACTAACAACACTTGCATCTCCTTCATCACTACCAAGTTCTTCATCATTCATTTGGGCCTCAAATGCATTGGCTTCAGGTTCAATTAAAGCGACAAAATCTGGTTGTGATACAGAATGTATTAAATACAAGTGTACCTTACCTCTGGCTTTGGCCCAATCTTTCATCTAAATAGCTCATTTATCATCTATCATCCCCTTAAATGACCCATCAATATCGTACCACATTTCAGTAACTTCTGAATAGTTCATCTCTTTGACAAGCTTCAAAACTTCAAAATAACCCCACATTTCAGAAACACACTTCCATTCAGCTACGTCTCCTCCAACATATGTGCATGTGTTATCGAAATATCCACCATGGTGGAAGTCAACAAAAAAACAATTTTCCATACTACCTGCAAAATCAAAATACATTCCAAACAAATTCAAATAACATGGGACCACAAAATGAATAAACAAGACAAAAAGGGACCACAAACATATTCTATTCCATTGATAAAATTGTGGGCCAAAAACATTAAATAAATAATCAGCATGAATAGAAAGCATATGTATACATAGAGAATAAAACATATTCTATTTCAAAAGGGTTTCTTTCTCTTCCCCCAAACCCCAAAAACAAGTTCTTTCGAGTGAGGGAGAGATATTAATCAGTAATAAAACAATCTGAACAATTTCAAGAGAGGGATAGATTCTGAATGAATTGAACAAAAAGCATGTGTTTAACAACAAATATAATGAAGTTCAAGGTATCAATTCGCGTCAACATAATCAACATAAACTAACCTTTGAAGAAGATTCGTGTTCTTCAGAATCGATTCGCGTTCAAGGCATGAGTTTGTATCAGTTTCGTGTTTTCCACAATTTGATTTAAGGTTTCTTTTTTGATTTAGGGTTTTTCTCTTCCTATTTGAAGAACAAGATCTGAACAATGAAAAAAGAAGTTTGTTACGGTCCTTGCTATGACCATGGAAGCAATTAGCCATGTTCCACGTCAGCTTCATTAACGGACACAACATTTTTTTTAACAGAGTTGGACGGAATGACCTATTTGATACATTTTAAAAACTTAAAGGACCTATTTGAAAGAGAAAAAAAACTTAAAGGACATATTTGATACAAACGTAAAACTTAAAGGACCTATATATGCATTTGGCCAAATAATAATTACCATAACATCTCTAAAATAACCGAAAAAATTATAGAACCTAATTCACCCACCTCTTAGGTTGCACTCTTAAACTTACATTTTTAATATATTATTATGAGTTTAACGGATATGCTATGTAAATTAATTTTACACCGACATCCAATAGAAATCAAACATTTCTCTATGTCATATAATTATAGTGGGGTGTAGTGATATGATTTGACAGAATAAACCGTTGATATTGATTGACAGTGTAAGATTAGTTTACACTGTCTACGCATATTTCTTCTATTATTATTTGTGTTATTGAAGTCACCATTGTATATTGACACGTTAACTAATGACCTAAACTGCACGTTATTATAACCATTGTGCTATAAATGAACTGATACTACCAAATACTACAAGTCAAAACTAGTGAGGGGAAGAATCTTGAATTCCTGTTATGAAATGGATGAAAAAGAAATTTTGAGAGAGACTGTGCTATCTCAAGAACGACAATTACCTTCTTCTTCTTCGTCTTCTCTGATCACCAATTTATACATTGCGCACTTTTTAGCTAGATGGGGTTCCAGGTTCTCTCATTTCTCACCATTGCTCTATTAAATTTGATTCATCTTTTTCTTTGATTTCACTGCCACAATATTTTAATTTTTCTCCCTTTTTCTATTTTTTGTTACTACCCTGTATCGAACACATTCTCTATATTGTTTAATTTCTTAATCATAAATAAGGGGTCAATTCAAATGATTGATTTCGTTTGAAATCAGAAATTTCTCTGTGGAACAAACCTATAAATAGCAGACATCGGACACTGATATGTCTACACTGATGATAATTTGAAAGAAAAAATAAAATAGAAGACAATTTAATGTAATTATATTTGTAGCTGTCAGTGTCTAGCAGATGGTGGGGCACGCCAAATTCGAGAAGTGTATGTACTTCATCGGAACAACTATAAACTATTATATAATGTGTTTGTTACCTATTATTAAAATAATGGATCAATTTAATACATCACATTATAGAAATGCATGTTACTTTCACAGAAATTGGTTACATCACTGTTTGTTTTGGGTTGAGATTTTTATGATCATTGTTGTAAATTATTTTATTTTTGTGTGTGTGCGGAATGTGGGAATTCTCTGTTGGTTTATATATGATCAGTATTTGGCCAGACTCACTTCTGTATGCAGCAATATATGGTGCTGTTGAATCTGCTTCCATTGCACTGTTTGGTCCCATAATTGGAACTTGGGTTGATAAATTGACTTATCAAAAGGTGTGGTCCCAAATATATTTTTATCTTTTCTGTACTTGTTATGCAAATACTAGCACTATGATTTTATATCATTATTAATTAATTAATTAATTAATTGGGATCAACACAAAACAGTGAGATATGGACAGAGTTTAAAGATAAAAAATGTAGTTATATATGTGACTTTAGTTGTTTCAAAACCCTTCATTTTTTTATTGGCAGGTTCTGAAATTGTGGCTGGTGACACAAAATCTCTCTTTTATTACTGCCGGTGCCACTGTAGTTGCCTTACTTGTCTACTCATCTTTGAAGTTTGCAAATTTTCCAGTTTTCTTATTTCTTGTGGTGATAATCAATATCTGTGGTGGCATTGGAGTACTTTCAACTCTTGCCGGTACTATACTCATAGAAAGAGAATGGTAAAATGTTTTAAGCTTTAATGAAAATTGACTATGTAACAATACTGCATAATCTATCGCTTGAATAAGATATATTGATGCTAAAGATTTAGTCTTCATTTTTCACCATCATGGTTGTCTTTCTATCTATCGATGTACCAGCCATTATACTTTTAATGTGCAGGTTGTTAGTTATATCCGAAGGTCAATCACCGGAACTGTTGACAAAGATGAATTCGGTTACGAGACGCATCGATCTAACCTGCAAACTTCTTGCACCAGTTATAACTGGTTTCATAATAAGCTTTGTATCACTTAAAGCATCAGCTATAACTCTAGCACTTTGGAATGGTGTTTCTGTTTGGGTGGAATATTGGCTTTTTACATCTGTGTATAATGGAATTCCAGCTTTGTGTCAAAGTAGCCAAAGGAGAATGGAAAGGCTTTCATCAGAAAGTGATCTAGAAAGGAACAACTTAACTTCTGAGGGAGATAGTTTGCTTAATGATACAAGTGGTGATAGCTCAGAATTGTTAGATGGAAAAAGCAGGACAAAATTTTCTGAGTGGATTTCAAAAATATCTTATGTTGATGCTTGGAGAGTTTATTTGCAGCAAGAAGTTGTCCTTCCTGGACTAGCTTTGGCTTTGCTTTTTTTCACTGTACTCAGGTGAAAGCATACAAAAATTAATAGCAAGTAAATATACATAGATAATAGATAATAACGAAATAGGGTTTGTTTTGATTGACTTATTTGAGCCTATCTACTAACATAAGTACGTATGAGATTATTTGGGAAAGCTTATGAAAATAGCTTATAACATGTCTATAAAATGTTGCAGCTATTCCTTTGATTTAAGTTAGAAAACTTGAGAAACATTTCTTAAGTTTCTTTGATGTAAGTTAGAAATCAATCATAACTGATAAAATTCCAATTCCTTGCTTCAGCTTTGGAACTTTGATGACAGCCACCTTAGAATGGGAAGGTATACCTGCATATGTTATTGGAATAGCACGAGGAATAAGCGCTGTAATTGGAATAGCGGCAACAGTTTTATATCCTGTGCTACAGCATCATATATCAGCTATTAGAACTGGACTTTGGTCTATCTGGTCTCAGGTACAAACTCACAAAATGAATTTAAATTGCATAAGTGACATCTTATGCAAGATTCTAAAAAATGCCGCAATATCAAAGTTTTTGATGTTAATGCAACCGTAATTTAAAAATTTGGTTATGTGTTCTAGTCAATTAAGCTAAAATATTTACACGATTATGATTTGGATGCAGTGGACATGCCTACTCCCTTGTTTAGCTGCAATGTGGATCCAAAATGGCATTTTATCGTCATATATTTTGATGGGAAGTGTCTCAATATCTCGGCTCGGACTGTGGATGTTTGACTTATCTGTACTTCAGCAAATGCAGGCAAGAAATAACCCTTATAATGGCTTGCATCATTTCAATTGTTTACTGAATAATTTTTTGTAACAAATATGTCTATGATGAATCAAATTCGTAATCATATTAGCCTGATTATTTTTATTTCAATTTTGTTGAATAGAATCTTGTTCCTGAATCAGATCGGTTGATTGTTGGAGGTGTTCAGAGTTCACTTCAGTCATTTATGGATTTATTGGCCTATGTTATGGGAATAATAATATCTGATCCAGAGGTGAGTTTAAAAACTAAAACTATTCTTTTTCAACCCAAATACCTATATTTTATTTGTTCTTTCTGCTTACAAGCATAAAAATAGTAAATGAGTTGGAAAATTGGGGGTCATAACTTAATATATTTCATAATTTTCTTTTCTCATGGACTAAGATTCACTAGTGATAAGTCATCTTCTAGGTTATTGATTTTATCTTTGAGTTTTCAACTTTTGAAGGAGGATTCGTTACTCTCCCGTACATAAAATCAGATATAAAAAAGGCATCGTGGTGAAGTTCACTCTACCGATCAATAGACATTAATCGAATCTGCCATGCATTAAGTAAACAAATGATCTATTAAGAGATTAATTTTGATACACTGTCGATGTAAAACATTACACTGTCAACCAATCACAAATTGTCCTTGTATGAATTTTAAGTTAATTATAATTAATGATCCAATATCCTTACAACAATAATGTATATCAATTAAATCCTTTTTAATGGTTTGACCTATAGTTTTCATCTGATTCTCTTTACCTCTAGCTTTGTTCTAGTCTGCTGTCTGCATCTAGTAAACTCGATCTTCTTACCGATCTTTTCTACACATGTCCAAACCACCTAGCACAAGATCCTACCATATTTTCTAAATGAGGGCAACCTCAACTTTACTTGTATTTTCAATCTTATATCTTGTATAAGCCTCATCTTTATTTTTTTCAAACATTCCGTCACGTAGGAGTTTCAACTATGAAGACTTTCAACTACTATAAAAATATTGCTATAGCTTTGAATCTGATCATATTATCTTAATCTGTTCAGGAGTTTTGGAAGTTGAGTTTATTATCATTTCTGGCAGTCACATTAGCTGCATTCCTCTACTGCATCCATGTGTTCCGCGTACGGAAGCATATCTTTCACTTTGACAAACTATATGGTGTAATTTTTCTACATGAGCACCATAAGTTAGGGGCCGAACCAACGCAAGTTGACGCCTAAAACTAGACGAGGTCTCAGAGTGAATACAAACCATAAGAGAGGTTTCTGTGCCATTTTTGTTGGGCATCAGAGTGAAGGTGAAACCATAAAATCAGCGAGCATCGTATAGGAGACTGAGTAAGGTGGGCCGAGGGTCCTAAAGTAAGGGTTTGTCTCGCCTTATGCTAGCTAGAGTCGCCGCCCCTGCTGTGAAGCCGAATTCTTGTTTTCACTTTACATACCATTTGGATGAGTTAATATCTGCACAATGGTAAAGGAATGATAGTCTTTAGGATTAAATTTTGGATAGTCATCTTGCTTTTTAGACTTAATTTAGACCATTCTTTTCTGCAGAAGATCAAATGCCCCTTCTGAATCAGATTGCTTCTAGAAATGCATTTTTTTTATGTTGAGTTAAAGCATTTGAATAATTATGATTGGTAAATGGTAAGATCTATCATTTTGAGTATTGTTAAAATCAAATTAATCACAAATGATATATCATTTGAACTTTTTATTTTTTTTACCATGTTAATTATATATACAAAGTTTTCATTGATATTTAGTGGTGACTAATCTCCGCCGAAAAACTTGTAGGCAGGGTTGTCCCGAACAACTTCGAGGTCATATTGTAATCTTAAAAATTGAAAGTCAAATAATTATAGTTGATAAATTCTAATATGGACCATCTTCATAGGTGTGTTCATCATAGATTTGTTTAAAAAATATTTAAAACATCAACAATTTACATAGGTCCTTGTTTGGAAGTATAAGTTAATAATCATACTCATTTTCACAATCAATAGATATAAACTCGATTAATACAACGGAAAACAAATATTTAACTTATATTGAACTGATGTCAATCATGTTATTGTTTTAGCTGTAAAGACAAAGAGAGTTATGAATTTTTACTTCAAAATAATATTATTGAAAGTTAGAATTTTTTATTATTATTTTAAGCATCTGTCTATGGTGGACCACATGTGCAACACTCACCATTTTTAATTATCTAATCGTTCAAATAGTTTGTTTGATATAAAAAACTTTTTTAAAAAGTGAGTATCTTCGTCTGTAATTGTAGAAACTAATCTTTCGAGCTTTGTGAAACTCATATAAATGATAAATATTTTTTAAAAATTTTAACGTTATTACATGCTTAAATTTGAGATTAAATCTTAGTTAAATTAGAAGAGATATGCGTTATTTCATCTAAGCAGTTTTGAGTTGATATAAAAAAATCTTTACTCCATAGTAGCTGCATACTATTAATTAAATTTGTGATCATTCAATCAAAGGCAGAATTCAACTTTATCATCAAATCAAATAGTACTTATTAATTTTATAAACTTCGCCGTCATGTTGATGGCAAGCGGCAAAATTCATGGGTCATGACGTGCATGAAAAATGATAAAACCAATCTACCTTATCATGAATAAAAAAAGTGTCAAAAAATTGTGAAACATTTGTTGCAGACATTAATCAATTGTTATTTGTCTTTCCAAGTTTGGCTGACGTGGCTACAAATGCAGAAGACATAGACTCTTTCTTTGTCTCATTATCATAACTAAGATTCTAGCATTTAGTCAACCAAATTTTTGTATAATAGCTTTGAGTAAACTAGTATTATACTTTGTTTCCATGAAAAAAAGAAAGTGATAGGAAAGAAAAATGAAAGAAAAAGATTATTAAAGGAAAGAAAATAAAAAGAAAGTAAGAAGAAAGCAATAATTTTTTGTTGGTTGTTTGGTAGGTGTGAAATTATTTAATTGTAATAAAAAATAACTCCGAGATATTGGTTTAATAATAAAAAATAAAGATAAATAGTGGATTTAAAAGTTACGGATTTATGTTCCGCTAAATATAAACTTTTTGGAAATAGTATTCTTTAAACTTTATGGTCGAAAGTCTTTCATATTTAAATCAGTATCATTCTCTCACCTTAAATTTGTCCGGTAAAGAAATAAACATATTAATGTTGACACATTAATGAGACAAAATGCATGTTGCTTGGTTATTATGGACCTATATATGATAAACATGTGATACTAAATACTACTAGTGAGGGTGAAGACTCTTCTTCATATTGATAAATGGATGAAAGAGAAATTTTGAGGGAGACTTTGCTATCCCAAGAACCAGATTTTCCTTCTTCTCTCATCACTTATTTATACATTGGTCACTTTTTAGCTAGATGGGGTTCAAGGTTTTTCAATTTCATTTCATATCATTGCTTATTATATATTATTCATCATTCATATATAGTTTAATTATTAATCATTTTTTTTCTTCTTTTTTCCAGAATGTGGGAATTTTCTGTTGGTTTATATATGATCAGTATTTGGCCAGACTCACTGCTATATGCAGCAATATATGGTGCTGTTGAATCTGCTTCCATTGCATTATTTGGTCCAATAATTGGAACTTGGGTTGATAAGTTGACTTATGTGAAGGTGTGATCCCAAATTTTGCTATCTCTTCTTTTTAGGTATACCTTTGAAGTAATTGAGGTTTAAATCGCAGTTGCGCAGTTGCATCTTGATCCTTGATATTGTAGAGAATCGTAGTCAAATGTTCGTTAGGGTCGCATTGTGGGCGCAGAGACATGTAAAATCTTGATGTTGTGAGCAAAATCGCGGTCGTAGACATCTTTTAAAACCTTGGACCAATTATCTTTCACTTGTGTACCGGAAAGGAATAGAGAAAATGAATATTCTGATTCCATTGTATTGGATCGATACATCCATGAAGCTAAAAACAAACATGAAATTTTCCTTTGTACTTTTCTTCTCAAAAGTTATGTCTTAATTTTCGCCCTTTATGTTAATCATAACATATGCTTAAAATTCTTTTTCATTTACTATCTAAACAATGAGATATGGACAAAATTTGAAGATAAAAAATGCAGCTATATATGTTTCATTAGTTGTTCAAATTGCTTAAAATAATTCTTTGTTTCTTCATTTTTGTTATTGACAGATTTTGAAATTGTGGTTGGTGACACAAAATCTCTCTTTTATTATTGCCGGTGCCACTGTATTTTCCTTACTTTTGTACTCATCTTTGAAGTTTACAAATTTCCCAATTTTCTTACTCTTGGTGGTGATAATCAATATCTGTGGTGGAATTGGAGTACTTTCAACTCTTGCTGGTACTATCTTAATAGAAAGAGAATGGTAACATTTTTTAAGCTTTAATGAAATTGATTAATATCATTAGCTAGAAGAAAATAAATGAAATTTGATTATGTAACTTAATGAAATTTGATTGTGTAGGTTGTTAGTTATATCCGAAGGTCAACCGTCCGAATTGCTGACAGAGATGAATTCAGTTACAAGACGAATTGATCTAACCTGCAAGTTACTAGCACCTGTTATAACTGGTTTTATAATAAGCTTTGTATCACTTAAAGCATCAGCTATAACTCTAGCACTTTGGAATGGTGTTTCTGTTTGGGTGGAATATTGGCTTTTTAAATCTGTTTATAATGGAATTCCAGCTTTGTGTCAAAGTAGCCAAAGGAGAATGGAAAGGCTTTCGTTACAAAGTGATATTGAAAGGAACAACAAATCAACTTCTGAGGGAGATAGTTCGCTTAGTGTTACCGGTGGCGGTGATAGCTCGGAATTGGCAGATGGAAATGGAAGGAAAACAGTTTTTGAATGGATTTCTAAAATATCTTATGTTGATGCTTGGCGAGTTTATTTGCAGCAAGAAGTAGTCCTTCCCGGATTAGCTCTGGCTTTGCTATTTTTCACTGTACTCAGGTAAAAGCTTACGAAAAACAATAGGAAGTAAATCTAGCGTTTGTTTGGATTGACTTGTTTGAGCTTATCTACTAGCATAAGCGCATTTATAAGATTATTTGGGATAGCTTATGAAAACCGGTTACGACATGTCCATGAGCTCTCCGAGATAGCTTGCACAAACAACTTATAGCTTCTATGAAAACAATTTGACTTTATTTTTTCGTTTGTTATAAAAAGGACTTATAGATAAGCTCTTAAATGATAAGAGTTTATGCTATAAGCACTTAACTAAGCTGTTTTTCCAAGCATGACCCTTGTCTGAAATTAGCCTTTTCCACTAAAGCTTAAAGCATGACATGTTCATAAAGAATGTTCCTTGTGAAAATATTGATTTATGTATAAACAAAAAATAATATTCTGAGTTAGCAATGTCTATGGATGAAATTATAGTCATTAAGTAACTCTAATTCCAAACACTACTTCAGAAACTATTAAATTTTATTGATGTAAGTTAGGAATGAAGCATCACTGATAAAAATTCCAATTATTTGCTTCAGCTTTGGAACTTTGATGACAGCCACCTTAGAATGGGAAGGTATACCTGCATATGTTATTGGAATAGCACGAGGAATAAGCGCTGTAATTGGAATAGCGGCAACAGTTTTATATCCTGTGCTACAGCATCATATATCAGCTATTAGAACTGGACTTTGGTCTATCTGGTCTCAGGTACAAACTCGCAAATGATTTTTAAGTAATTTTAAAAAAATGGTCCGTGACAAAGATTTGGGCCGCAACATCAAAGGTTTTTTATTTTTACGTCTCTCACTGAAACGCGGCCATATATATGTTTATGTATGATTTGGATGCAGTGGACCTGCCTCCTACCTTGTTTAGCTGCAATATGGATCTATAATGGTACTTTATCCTCGTATATTTTGATGGGAAGCGTCGCAATATCTCGGCTTGGACTGTGGATGTTTGACTTATCTGTACTTCAACAAATGCAGGCAAGAAATAATGGCTCGCTCATATTATTCCGTATTGTTTCTTCATAATCATTTTGTCCTAATTATTTTTATTTCAATTTTGTTGAATAGAACCTTGTTCCTGAATCGGATCGCTTGATTGTTGGAGGTGTTCAGAATTCACTCCAGGCCTCTATGGATTTATTGGCCTATGTTATGGGAATCATAATATCTGATCCACGGGTGAGTTTATCGCACAAGTACTTTTATATAAGATATTTCTATAACAGAATAAGATAAAGTAAAACTGTTTTCAAAATTTTAAGTTATATTCATAAGCTATTAGACTGTCTTCACAAAATCACAAATGTGCCGATCCTTTTATCTATATGTGTTCAGGAGTTCTGGAAGTTGAGTTTATTATCATTTCTGGCAGTCACATTAGCTGCATTCCTCTACTGCATCCATGTGTTCCGCGTAAGGAAGCATCTCTTTCACTTTGACAAACTATTTTGTTGTAATTCTTCTTCATGAGCATCGTAAGTTGTGAGACGAACCACGGCCAGTTGAGGTCTAAAGCGGCAAGATGTGTACAAATTTTGTTTGACATCAGAGTGAAGGTGAAATCGTAAGGTGCGTATAGGAGGCTGAGTAAGGTGGTCTCGAGGTCCTATAGTAAGGGTTTGTCCCGCCTTATGCTAGAGTCGCCGTGTCTGTTGTGAAACCTAATTGTTGTATTCACTTTTGATACCATTTGGATAAATTAATATCTGCATAATGGTAAAGGAATGGTAGTCTTTAGTGTGCTTAGTTGTGGGATTTGATAACTTGGGTATGCTTTTGTTTAGGCACTTTGTGTTGATCATCATTGACAGTGTACTGTTTTGGCCTTTTGGGACAATAGTTTTATGCAGTATTGTTTTTTCCAGAATTTTTAAATCCGAACGAAAAATTTATATATGTAAAATTCTTGAAAAAAGTTCAAAAAAAATCATTTAGTCAAGGTTAAACTACAATTAAAGAAGTTGTAAATAATAATAAATATACAATATTATAAAATTAAAATGAATATGACAGTTGGTGATCAGTAAGAATTTGATTGATGAAAAAAGTTTAATTTTGAATCTTTTAAAATGGATAGTTCACGTTGTGTCATGTTGACTAGGACATTTCATTCATTTTTTAAACCAGTAAAATTTAATATATTTTATTTGTCGGTACATAAATGAAATGACAAATTATTGAAAACTCACACATCCAAAATGGAGAGACCGAGACAATTCATTCATTTAACATGTTGTAGTATTTGTTTGCAACAAGAGACCTAAGCAACTGCTACATTAAACAACTAGAATCTACTTCCCCCAAACATTAAACGTTAAAGTAATTAATTAAAGAAACCATTAGCTTTAACCAATAAGGCCAATAACATGAATCTATCCCTGTGGGAGATAAACTGTGATAGATTTCAACATTTGCGATCGGGAGGGGGCTGTAATTACTTGATGTCACTCAAAACTAATCCACAAACTAGATTAAATTGGTGATGAAAGCCAAAAAAATACATGAGAATTTAGAGCATTAGAGCATTCTTAGGTTGGGGTTTTCTCTTAGACTAGTTTGATAGTGCACACGTGAAGTATGTGTTGTATGATGCACATGTTTGTTTCTATTATTGGATCAATGATTAAACGAATAAAATGAGAGTCATTGATTATGATAAAAAAAAATTGTATACACCGTAGAATTCATTTTTTCTTGATCCTAGCAAATTATCCATGAAATATTATGGGTGATGTCATTGTAAATTTGTAACTCAAACAAGTAGATATTTAATTTAATCACCTTTCTATCTCTAACGATAGTTGAGTAAAAACTGATCCAAGCACAAGATGGTCCAAAGTTTTACTTTAGAACCTTTGGAAAAAATATTTTTTCTATAAAAAAAAAACAGATATCTGTTTAGTATAAGTCACTCATGTATATTAAAAATGAATTAATTCAAGTGAGAACAAATTTATACCATTTAAATAAGTGGTCAGAGATTTTAATCTCTCACTTATATATAAAGTAAACCTAATTAAGAGAAGAAGAGAATCTATTTTTCTTCTGGATAGATTTTCTAAAGAGATTAGTGTGTGGCTAGTTGGCTCAATGAAGCCTTATACTTTGAAGCCTTGAGACCTAACTAGGTATAAACCCCCAACATTGTTAGAATTACAGTTGTTTTTTTTTTTTTATTTATATTTTATCTTGTACTATTGACTTAACCCTTTCATCCTTACAATCCTCGTGCTTAAAGAGATGTGTATTGTCATAAATATATTTATCTCAGCCCACCATCTCGGTTCACTATCTCGACCACGATCTCGGCCATGTTTGAAATCAACTCAGCCATGTTCTTTGTTTTGGCAATGATCTCGACCATATTCTTTATTTCGAACACATATGAGATCAATTTGCCGATATTCTTTATCTCGGCCACGTATGAGATCAACTTGGCGATCTAATTAATTCATTAAGACATGATGCATTTTAACTCCTCTGCTACCTCTAGTAACCTCTTCTCCAACCTTAATATAATTAAAAAGATAACGGAGAACTCTCAATCTCAATTTTGACAGACTGTCGAACAACATACCCTCCCATAATTTAAGCAAAAATATAACATTGTCATTTTGTACGTTTATAAAAAATATTTTTCAAGTGTAATTTATTCCATAATTTTTTTTACATAATTTCTCAATTTTATATTCTCATATGTTAGAAAGTGAGAATATTTTATTCCCATTGACATAGAATAGGAATGCCAATAACGAAACATTTCCCTCAATTGATTTGTTCTGTTTTTAAGAAAGTTTTTAGGAATATAAAAAACTTATCAAACACATTTGCGAGAATATTTTTCATGATAATAGAATTCTTAGGTACATCATTCTTAAGGTATATAATTTTATAACTTCAAACAAACACTTCCTAACTTTAAATTGTACTAATAAAAAAGTTGGTCTAAGTTTTTGGTCAATATCCTCCTTTTTTAGGTGTATCAAAAATAAAGATATGTTGTCTAATAATATTGAGATCCTAAATTTTAAACTCAGGTAAAAATATTTAATTTAATTATATTGATATTATTTGAGTTAAACGTTAAAATGATGTCCTTTATATTTGTCAAAAGACTTCATTTATAAAAGAGGTAAAAGAGAGTGAAATTTATTTTGACAAATAAGCTTCATTTAACTTGTGTTCCTTATAAATAAAGGGTTATGATAAACACCGCACTCGATGCACTACCAAAGGATTATGACATAGAATAGGATTTATTTATAAGTAAAAGTTACTTTTTAAATTCATTGAACTATTGATGTATCTAACTAAGATATAGACTAGATACATCAATTGTTTAATGAATCTAAAATATAACTTTTGCTTATAAATAAGGCCGGATCGGAGGGAGTAAAACATTAATGTTGATAAAGACAACTTTTTACACTTTCAATATATTGAATGCACGAATTTTAAGATAAAATTTCCTTATTTATGTGTTTAACTAGTGCACCAGATGCACTATTTAGCATTTTCAATAAATAAATTATATATATCTCTATTTCTTTTGTGATATAATTATAAATGTTGTCTCTCAACCTCCACTTTCCTGCCTAGTTATACCGTCATATTTCAAGATTCTTCCCCGAGTGCCTACTACTAAAAACAAATTTTCAAAGAAAAAATCTTACAACCGTACTTTTTTTTCTACGTGTGTCTAACAAAAAAAGTTTACAAGATTAAATCAAAATTAAAGTATTCGACACATGAAATATTATCCGTCTCTAAATCCTAAACAAGTCAAATGATCAATTAGAGTACCACATATTCAACTCAAAATAGAAACAATTCTTACATATCTTCAACCACCACATATTCAACTCAAAACATTGTAAAAATTAAAAAAAAAAAACTCGAAACAAAAATCTTTCATATGCGTCTTCAACCCTCACTACTAAAGATAAAAAAGAATGTACTTTCTCAAACACACTTTATTCATTGTACTTTTTTATAAAAAAAATGTTATTTTTCTCTTTTCGAAGAGACCAACAACACGCTAATCATATCACATGAACACCGGAACAAGTCTTTTTATCAAACAAAATAAATATTACACTATAACAAATATTTTTATTTTTTGTTATTTTTTTTATAAAAAAAAAATTAGTGGTGCCTAATTCAAAACAGGAGGCCTTATAGTTCAAAGAACATTTACAAAAGTAGTTACATTTACTCACTCCAATCCTTATTATAAGAAGAAGTTGACTTTTTAGATACATTAAAAAATGAATGTATCTAGTCTATAATATAGTTTAGATACATCAACTTTTTAATGTATTTAAAATGTGAACTTCTTCTTATACTAAGGACCGGTCCTCCTTTCAAAAATAGTAACGAAGTTCGAATCCGGCACTTCTCGGATTCTACTAGTTCGGAGACACTAATATATTATGTAATATAATTTATGTATAGATGTATAAGAGCCACAAATTTTGTGACCTAATTAAATTCGTGATTCTAGTTCTGTTATCCATCATGTTGCGGAATTTTGACTCTATCCCCCTCATAATCATTTCATTTAAAAGCATATCACAAAGCATAGCATTTTCTCTCTCCAACCGTTCTTATCTGAGTCAGGCAGGTACTATAGAAAAGTCACCTAATAAGTACGGCAAAATTTAATTTATTAATTTCCAATAAAAACTTGATGATAATTTTCACGTTTCAACAACTTTTCAATTTCATAAACTTCTCAATATTAAGAAAATTATGTGTCGTTTTGTATTACATGGCCACATTCGTACTGCCCCGCACTTCAATTTGTCCTTCCTCATATACTCCTCCACCATATGTCATCTGCATCAGATAGATCAATAAGAAAAAAAATATCAACTTTTACTTTACCATAATACCCTTCTTTTTTCCTTTATTAAATTCCGTCCTTACCCGTCCTTCTCCGTACTGATCAGTTCGTTACTTCAACAAGACCATAATACCCCTGTAATAAGCAGTTAGACGATAATACCCCTGTAACCAACTGTTTTTGGTGACACATAGATAGACTTTTATATTTCAACTAGAATTCAATAATTAATTGTCTACTACTTATAAATTATTCATCCCTAAAAAATAATGTGCAACCAATATCTTAAATATTGAAGTTTGTAGTTTTCCTTCATCTTGTATGTTCCACTAATCCTATTTTGTTCATAAAAAATGTAGTACATCGTGATACTTTTATTCTCTAGTCTCGCTTAATTTACTTAGATTTTAAAATATTTATTGTTTGATTTTTTTTTTTTTTACTAAGAATAACATTATTTATCAATTCAAATTGATAGAATATTTAAATATAAACACAAATTCAACATTACCAAAAATGAAAAAGAAATATTGCAACCAAACACACTGAATAATTGTAGATTCAAATCGATAAAGTTACGATATTCATTCAAACATTATTATAAAATTTTATACTTCGGTATGGAATATAACACATGTTAAGGCATCAAAAGTGAAAATTTCATCTTATAAAATGTATATTCAATTTCTCAAAAGTATAAATATTAACTTTTGCAATAAATATTTACTATTATTTTGATGATTCTTAAAATGTGCTCTTATAAATAAAATATAACACTATATTAGCATGATGTGCCCTTATAAATATTAGTGAAAAAAATATTAAAATATAATATTTTTTTTATAAAAAAAAAGATGCAAAATAAAAAATAGAGAAAAAAATAATAATTTTTAAAATAAAAAAAAAACTCTAATTGAATGTCACCTAAATACTTAAAGCTCTAATTGAATATTACAAAAATAATTTTATTGAAAATACACGAAAGAGCTCCGTAAAAATATCATAATTTATATTATAAAGAAACAATTGTCAAATTTTATATTCAAATTAAAAAATAATTAATATAACAATATCAATATTTGTTAAGAAGAGACATATAGAATAATGAGCAGGCCCGGTTTTGGGCATGTGCAACAAGGGCTTCAGCACCGGGTCTCCAAATATTTGGGGCCTCAATTTTTTTTTGTTTAAGCCTATCACTAAAAATATTGGTTAAGTAGTTGTTTGAAGATTTTGTTTCATGAAATGTTTGTTGGTCTGATGGTGGGCGCGCGCATCCTAAGGTGTTTTGGGGGTTGTGGGTTCAAACCTCACCTAAGACAACTTTTGAATTTTATTTTAAGAGATTAATGCATAATAAATATAGTTAATATTAATATTTCTAAAAGGGTTTGGTGTTAACATAATATATTCCTTAGCATATTTCATTATTATTTCTTCATTATGATCACAATTTGTAAATGCTTTTTTAATTGATAATTTTATTTGTCGTTAAAATATTAGTTTTATTTGTTAATTATCTCTTAAAGTAGAATTGGTCAAGAATAATAAGAAATTTCAGATTTTTTATTTGTTTTTAATATTCATCTATGTCTCCTAAATTGTCTTATAAGATTAGATGTGTGAAGCATAAAAAAAACTTACTTGATGAGTTAACTCAATAAAAAAACCACAAATTCTTGTTGAAAATCAGAATGTTGATGATTTTTTTTTTATACAAAATGTTGATGACTTTTTTGTATGTTGTTAGTTATAAGGATGGATGATTATTTTTAATAATATTGATGTAATTTACAATTGAAATATATGAAGTTCTTTTTTAAATTTTTTATTTTTTTTTATTCGGGGTCTATTTTATTATTAGCTCGGGGCTTCCAAATAGTCGGAGACGGCCCTGATAATGAGTTCTGAATGCATATTTTCATACCCACAGGTTTTGAACAAGTAGCTTAGCTAGCTACCCATAGTTTTGTATTACGAACTTATGTAATTGCAAAATAAAAAGAGGGATAGTTTTGTCTTTCTATTAACGGACATGTTATAGTGCAGAACAATAACCTATAACAAATAACGACACCATTGTGGCATTTTGGTCTTTTATGGACCACCCTCTTCAACAAAACCCACACCTTCCCCACGTTAACTAACCAACCGTACCATACTCCAAAAACCAAAATCAACAAAGAAAGAAAGAAAGAAAAGAAAACACTACAACAATGAAGAAACAAAAGATCATAGTAGAACAACAACAAAACCCTAACAATCCATTTGAATCACTCTCAGAGGAACTCATTTTCACAATCCTAGACTTCCTCCAACCAAATAACCAATCAAAACTAACCAAAAAATCTTTCTCTCTATGTTGCAAATGGTTCCACGCGCTTGAATCTAAACACCGACGCGCTCTCCGTCCTTTACGCGCCGAACACATACCAACAATTCTCGCGCGTTATCCATCTATTGAAAACATCGATCTAACATTATGTCCGCGCGTGAATGACACGTCCTTGTCTATGATCGCCGGAGCTTGTAACAAAACACTCCGGCGTATCGATTTATCGCGGTCGATGTTTTTTACGGGGAATGGGATATTGAATATGGCAGTTAGTTGTGTGAATTTGGTTGAGCTTGATTTGTCGAATGCGACGGAGTTGAGAGATGCGGCTATGGTTGGTGTTGCACGCGCTGTGAATTTGGAGAAACTTTGGTTGAATAGGTGTAAGTTGGTTACAGATATGGGAATTGGATGTATTGCTGTTGGTTGTAGGAAATTGAAGTTGATTAGTTTGAAATGGTGTGTTGGTGTTGCTGATTTAGGTGTTGATTTAATTGCTATTAAGTGTAAACAACTTTCTTCTATGGATCTCTCTTATTTGCCTGTGAGTTTTTTCTATTTCTCTTTTTCATTCTCATCATTGTTAAATGTTATTGATTTTTAATTGGTTACGTCATTTGGAAGAATCCGAGTTCGAATTATGGTTGGAATAATAATTAATTAGATTTTATTTTACTTATTTTCGGGATGAACTCTAGATTATCAGGATCTTGTCCCGAGAATTAGTGGTGGATTGAAAAATTTTGTTATTAGTTAGTATTGATGTTATGTAATTTTTATTAGGCGAGACCTTGATGTTATGTAATAAGTCATTTTGGTTTTAATTTTCTAAATTTGGAGGTTTTATTGAGGGAATATATTTGGAGATTGATGTGGCAACAAAAGTGGGGTGTGATAGTTTACCAAAAAAAAGGGTGTGATATTATGTTATTTTTTGTAGATTTTATTTGGAAAAATGATTATTATTATTATTATTTGAAAAAATTATTATTTTTATTTGGATTTTTTTTTGGGGGGGATTATTGGTGGATTGAGATGTTTTGTTCTTAATTATTATTGATGTTATGTAATATAAGTCATTCTAGTTTTAATTTTCTAAATTTGGAGGGTTTTTTGAGGGAATGAATTTGGAGGTTGATGTGGGGAAAAAAGTGGGGTGTGATATTAATGAGCTACGTTTTTGTAGGTTTTATTACAAATTGAGGATTAGCTTTCTTTTTTGTTTTATTTTTATTTTTGGGGTGTTAATAATTGTTGTTGGTGAGGTGAGGAATGATTAGAAAAGGGGGAAAAATGGTTAAATTGAATATTATGAAGTGGTGGTTGGCTTAATTTGTTTTTAGTGAATCACTAATTTAGATCCTAAAATTGTAGGGTTAGGCTATTTTAGTCCATAATATTAATGAATGAAAATCTAAAATGATTTGTGAAATTGAAATTTTTTGTTCTATCAATAAAATAATTGAAAGTTCTTGTCAAAATTAATTATAATTTCAGGGAATAAATTTTGATCGACTCAAGAAATAATTTGTACCGAGTGAATCACCAATTTAGACCCTGAAATTCAAGGGGTCAATTAATTTGGTCCTAAAATTGGTGAAAAAATGAATCTAAAATGATCGCCAAAATTGAAAATTCTTATTCAAAATAGTCATAATTTCAGAATTCAAGGACTAAATTGATCGACATGAAAGGACTAGTATATGGATTATTTTGTAATTTCCTAAATTTTAGAATACATTCTCCAAATCCTACAATTTTAGTGGCTAAATTAGTGGTTTACTGTTTTTTTCCTTTGTGGTATCCTAAACAAGTTGTGTCTGTTTGAAAGTTAAGTAGATTTAGTGCTTAATTATGCCTTTTGCTCTTAAGGTATTGTTTTGAAATTATATGGTTAATACTATCATATAACATGTGTTATTGGTTTCTTGTGATGTACAGATCACTGAGAAATGTCTCTCCTCAATCTTCAAATTGCAACATCTCGAAGATTTGGTCCTTGAAGGATGCTTTGGCGTTGGGGACGACAGCCTCAACAATTTAGTATTAAACCAAGGATGCAAGACGTTAAAGGTAAATAGGGAGATTAACTGTTAACGACTAGTATTAACTTATACGAATAACATACGGGTATTTTCTTTTCTCTTAATTGTTATGTTGAGTGTGAACACGGGTAGAAATTATAATATTATTTTCCTATCTGATGAAAGAATCACTTCTTTCTGCAGAAACTTGATATCTCAGGCTGTCAAAACATAAGTCATATCGGTCTATCAAAGCTAACAAGCATTTCTGGATGTGTCGAACAACTTGTATTAGCAGATGGTTCTCCGGTAATTCTTCCGTTTTCATAATTATTAATTTTTGAACTTAAAGATGAGGAATTCGGTTATGACTAATTGTTGGTATTTTGATTTACCAGGTGACTCTTGCTTTTGCTGATAGTTTGAGTAAACTTTCGATGTTGCAATCAATCACATTAGATGGCTGCATTATTACCTCTGATGGATTGAAAGCCATTGGAAATTTGTGCATTTCACTGAAGGAACTAAGTTTAAGCAAATGTTCGGGAGTGACGGATGAAGCTCTTTCTTTCCTTGTGTCAAAACACAAAGATTTAAGGAAACTCGACATCACATGCTGCCGCAAAATAACCGACGTTTCGATTGCTAGCATTGCGAATTCATGCAGAAGTCTCACTTCTCTCAAAATGGAGTCGTGTACGCTAGTTTCATCAGAAGCGTATATATTGATTGGACAGAAATGCCATTTTCTTGAGGAGCTTGATCTCACAGATAATGAAATTGATGATGAAGGCCTTGAATCCATATCTCGTTGTTCGAGGCTCTCCTGCCTGAAACTAGGAATCTGCCTGAACATAACTGATAGAGGAGTTGCCTATGTTGGCATGTGTTGCTCAAAGTTAAAGGAGCTTGATCTATACAGGTTTGTGATTCAAATGCCGTCCATTGCTTTTCTTGTCATAAGATGAATATTCTATGCTTTGCTTTTTACGAAAATGAATTATTTGAATGTAATCACATGTGTCGGACACCAGACACGCTTGCTTTGATCAGAAGTTTCGGTGCCACCAAAGATGTACCCCATTTACAGTAGCTTTGATAAAGTCTGGCTTTGGCCTAAACATTTATTAGACGTTAACATAAATGTGATTCTCCAAAGTCACCTAACCGAGATTATTTTCTTTTTCAGGTGCACAGGAGTAACAGATTTGGGAATCTCAGCAATTGCTTCTGGTTGCCCTGACCTGGAGATGATAAATACCGCATATTGCACTAGCATTACTGATAGGGCATTATTCTGCTTATCAAAATGTGCAAATTTGCAGACACTCGAAATTCGTGGTTGTCTTCCTGTTACATCTATAGGTCTGGCGTCTATTTCAATGAATTGCAAACAACTGAACCGCCTAGACATAAAAAAGTGTTACAATATTGATGATAGTGGTATGATTCCACTAGCTCATTTCTCCCAAAATTTAAGACAGGTATTTATTTCGTCATCTCAATTTCGTGCAAAACATAAAAAATGCAAGAAAGCTTTGATAGGGATTCTGATGTTATGTGTTTTTTCTTGTTATGCAGATAAACTTGTCGTATAGCTCAGTTACAGATGTAGGGCTTCTTTCACTTGCCGGTATCAGTTGCCTTCAAAACTTTACCCTACTTCACCTGCAGGGCTTGTCCCCACAAGGACTAGCGGCTGCGTTATTGGCATGTGGAGGGCTAACAAAAGCAAAGCTTCATGTTAAACTACGAAATCTTTTACCTGAGCTGCTTATCAGACATATAGAAGCACGCGGGTGTGTGTTTGAGTGGAGAGATAAAGTGTTTCAGGTATGTGCTATTAACCAAACATTTATCTTAACTAAGTTGAGTTTAAAAGTCAATTGTTTCTTAACTATGATGTTGGTCAAGATAATACTTGGCAGAACTTAGTGAGCATGAATTAAGGTTTAAATAATGTCATAATATAGTAATCTATTGTATTTTATTTGGTTACTGAGATTCTTTTTGTTCCATGGACAGGCTGAATTGGACCCCAAGTGTTGGAAATTGCAGTTAGAAGATCTGATTCAATAGGATTGTCTGAAGTTTATAACTACGACTCGCGCATTATGTGCATACGATATTCAAGTTAGTGAAGAATCATACATCTCAGATGTAATAGGCATCTATGATTCATTCACTTCTCTCTGCTAGCCTTCGACTTATATGAATAAAGAAAAGAAAAATAAAAGAAAGCGACGTGAAAGATGTTAGAAGTTAATAGGTCCTACATTAACTAGAAACTTGTGTTTCGGATTTTCACATGAATGACTCACAAGTTTTTGTTGTCCTTGGTAGAATGTTGTATCCCTTTTTTTGTGTGAGAAGCTAGTTCAATCTTGTGTATAAAAACTTTGTAAACCGTTTTGATCAAGCTTCATCTTTTGTAAGGGTTCTGCTAAAAAGCAAGGGTATTCAAGTGTAGAAAATTTGTAAATGTAATTTTTAATTTCATGTTTTGTTTTATCCTAGATTTGTACTCTTCTGAGACATCAAGAATAGAAAATGTTTCAATTGTTGTTGCAATTATCATTGACATCTTTTTTTTACAATATTTACTTAATAATGAGACTGGCCTTCTTTTTTAGGTACTTGGTTCCTATGCATCCTAATTTTCACTCCACTATACTCTCTATCTCAATCATGCGTTTATCTTCTCTCTCTGATAATTAAATATAGGAAAATGCTAACGGGTGTCCCTGGGGCACTTTTTAAGACCCTTAAATAGTAAGTTTTTATAAAAGTTTGTGCATTTACCACATTGGAAATTGAACTATTTCACTTTTCTAAAGAATAATTTATTAATATATTATCCTTAAAAAGTGCCCCGGGGGCACTCGTTAGCAAGACCCTTAAATATATTAGACTATCTTTGATTTTAATTATAAGAAACAATTGAATCAATAAAAACTTGATATATATATATATATATATATATATGCTTATCTGATTTAAATTTGATATATATACGAAATACATCAATTTTTATTAATTATAAACTTTTTAATTATATTTAGTACTTGAGATAGTAGTAGTATCTTTACATCTAATTAAATAGTTTTCAAATTGAAAATGATTAGTTATTTGGACAGGTAAAATAAAAGATGCAAGAGCAAAAGATTAATATCTATCAAGTTAGCTTGAGAAATTATTTTTGACTAATTTGCAAGCAATTTTTCATGGTTCAATCAGCCAATTGCTTGTGGTTGGATAGGCATTAGGGGGAGAGGCAAGAGGTTTGAGGGTAGGGATACGGATAGGGATAGGGACAAAAGGAGGAAAAAGTTGATAACGGATGAGATGGCAATGCCACCAAGAAATATATATTCCTGGTTGGCAAGCATATATATATATATATATATATATATATATATATATATATATATATATTACTTCTTATATCTTAAAATATAAGAAAAAATTGATCAAAGAAAGTTGATGTATTTAGATTACCAAAAAAAATATATTGATGTATTTAGTTCAAATTTTTAACCAAATACACCTTTTTTTTTTATTGATTTTTTCTTATATTTTGATAACAGCTTTCTAAATGAATTTAGTTTAGCCTTTCTTAAAAAAAAAATCATTTTTTTAGATTCTGAAAACTTTCTAAATCTTCTGTGTTTTTCAAAGAATTTGATTCTGAAATAAACTAATAAAATAATTGTATATGCGTGTGAAAATAGTATTATTAACTTTAAATCACTATTTCTAAATTCTGAAAAATACTTTCTAAAGCTTCTGTATTTTTCAAAGAATTTGGTTCTGAAATATAATATTAAAATTGTATGTGTAAAAAATAGTATTATTAGCTTAAAACAATTTGTGTCTCTAAGGTTCTGTCAAAAAAAAAATCATGTCTCTTTAACTTTGCACAAAAGTAGCAAGAACAATACCTTTTAAATATTAATAGAAGCTTCTTATTTAGAAATAAATAGTGCAGAATATAAAAAGTGTAAGAGTCAAAGAGTATCGCGCTATAAAGTTTAGTACCGTAGTTTTTTGGGATTATTGCATCTCATTTAGTTATAAAAACGCTATACAAAACGCTGGGAGTGGTTATGGTGCATAAGTTTTTTCCTTATGCACCGTGCATAAATAATGAAAATTACTTAATGCACCCCCCAGATTGCTTAGTACACCCCTCAGATTACTTAGCGCACCCCCAGATTTTTAGCGCACCCCCTAAATTTCTAATGCACCCCCTAAAAATTTGGGGGGTGTGCTAAGTAATTTGGGGGGTGCACTGGAAATCTGAGGGGTGCGCTAAGCAATTTTGGGTATTTATGCACGATGCATAAACATGGCTTATGCACCATAACTTATGCCCAAAACGCTGTACAAAAGACCAAAAAAAACGCTGTACAAAAGAAGTGTGATAAAATGTACGACAACAAGGAAAAAAAATATGTGTACTCTTTTAGACCAAAAACAAAATGCAAACTAGAAGAAAGTAAAGAGTTTAACAACAACAATAATAGAAATTAAAACTAGTCATTTCATTTTAAAATTACTCAATTTTAATTCTTTTGTCAGATTTTTTGTACTAAAAAACTTGCGATGTTAAAATTGAAATTGTATTTTTAAATATATTTTTTGTAAATTCACTATTTTAATTGCTCCACACCATCTTACCGTGTAATATATCATTTAGAATATCTCAAATCATCTTTTTTAAATACAAAATTTTAATAATAGAAAGAATAAAATAATAACTTTAAAATGAATATACTAATTTAATGAGTGAGTGAATTCTCATAATATCAAACTTAAGAATTATACACGCATTCCAATATCTTTTATAAACTTATCACCATCTTGCTTAATATATGCTTAATTATACTATATAGGTGGAATTTAAAAAATTTAAAAATGAAATATGAATAGAATGGGCTTGGATCCAAGTCAGTACTAGAATAGTGCCACCACATGAGACACGTGGCAAAGCAGAGAAAGCCATGCAAAAAAAAAAAAAACTCATACAGTATTATTGTTGTTATGCAATGATACTATAATGATAGGCTATACCCAGTCAAAGTCAAACCCACAACACTTGACCCATTGCCTTTTCAACGGTCAATAATTCATAAGTAGCTTCCAAACACTTTGCTATGCATAACATAACATAACATATCAATCATATAAATACAAGATTATCAATTACATATTCAAACATACACTTTCACATAGAAACATAATTCACTTAACAACCTCAATTGTCTAAACTATGTCTTATAGTTTCAACAACAACCTTTTCAACACCAATGATAATAGTACCAACACCACCACCTTGGATGTTGCTAAATTTGTTGGATTTGATGAAGTAACTTACCCTTCTTATTCTGATTTTCCACCTGGTTTTAGCCCTGAGGAATTATTCAATTCACCTTCCTTTCTTTCTTCTCCTAAGGTATATATGTTACACTCTCACTTGTTATTCTAGTTTTTAACTTGCAATCGTGTGATTAATAAACTTTAGTTAAGGACAAATCTTTAGGAGAATTTAGGTTCGAATTCTGAATGAATTTTTTTTATCAAACTTTACTTATCTTTTAGTCAAACTCTGAATTACAAGCCGTAACTCTTTTCATCTGAAGGGTTAAAAGCAAAAAATATTTCATACTATAAAAAAATCATAGTCAAAGACTAATGCATGTGTTCTTAATTGTTGTCACATTGTTGGTTTTGGGTTATAACTTATAGCTAATAGTGGATTATTTTGTTTATATGATGGTGTTTTAGATTCCTTCATCTTATACAACTGAGCCTTCTTCTGACCAAAGCATGAACCAACAACATAACAAGGAATTAGAAGAGATAAACTTATCTGAGCTCTCTTTCCAAACTCAAAAACAGAACATACATGATCTCTTTCAATCTTCCACAAATATGTTTCAAGTGGTAAGTTGTATTTTCTTTGATCACAAGTTTTAGTTACTTTAATAATTTTTTTTTCGCATTTCTTGTTCTGTATGTTGATCTTGACTTTCTTGGACAAAAATTAATTAATTAGTAGCTTCGTCATTCACTTGCATTAAATGGCTTTGTTTATTGTGCTCTTCTTTTGGTTCTTTCTTATTTTTCAATTAGTCAAAATTTTCTGTAATTTTGTCTGTAGTTTACTACAAGCTAAAAACTATTTGCTTGACAATCAAAAACTTGACTAGAATATTCTCTGTTGACAAAGTCAAACATTATGTTGGTCTTAAAATTATTTGCTTGAAAAACATTTTTAAAGTTTATGAATATTTAAATCAGGCTTAGCACTTAAAATTTTCTGTATGTTTTTGCACTTTCATGAATTAAATTAGTCGAATTATACAACCTAAGCACAATTTATTTATTTAATATACTTAATTTTCAGTTTAAGTTTGACTAATTTAATTCAAAAAAAAGAGATATACTCCACTCCTCCGATCTTTTTATAAGAAATAATAGACTTTTTAAGTTTATTGAATAACTAATTTATCTGATTTATATTATAAACCGAATATATTTCTTATATTTAATAAACCTAAAAATTTGATTGTCTTGTAAAAAGGATGGAAGAGAGTGAACTAATTTCTAATATTCTAACATAATGTATGATTTGTTTATGCTTTGGAATATGCTAATTTTGTCATTTACTAAAACTTTGTTCAACTTTGAATAGGAGGAGCCACTAAAGAAAGAGGACACATTGATATTCAATGAAACTACAAAGCAAAACAATTTTTCATTTGAGAGAACAACAAAACATGAAACACAAACTAATTCTTCAGCTCCTAGTTCTACTTTTGTCAACAACAATAATGTTTCTATGTCTATTAAGGAACAAAGAAAATCAGAAGAAGATGGATACAAGTGGAGAAAATATGGAGAGAAACAAGTGAAAGGAAGTGAAAATCCAAGAAGTTATTATAAGTGCACTAATCCTATTTGCTTGATGAAGAAGAAAGTTGAAAGGTCTTTGGATGGATATATTACTGAAATTGTTTATAAGGGAAATCATAACCATCCTAAACCTTTGTCTACAAAAAGAAGAACAAGTTCTCAATCAATGATTTCTGATTTTTCTTTGGGAGAAGATGAGTTTGAGCAAACATCACAAACTAGTTTTTCTGGAGGAGATTATGATGAGTTTGGACCTGAGGCCAAAAGATGGTAAGATTAGAAAATTATACTATGATTATCGAATTTGAATTGTCTGCATTCACGCAATCAGCACATTTGTGGTGGTTGGATCAACATCGAAAAATTTAGATTTAAAACTTGGTTTTTAGATTTTAAAAGACATCAAAATCATCATCGAAATATAGACCATCCGATCTTGGTACAACGACGACCACAAATGTGTTAACTTGGTAAATGTGTGGGATTGGTGACCGCAAACAATACAAAATTCTATTTACATGATTTATAGGGCCAATCTGCGAATTTTTTCGTCTAATTTATTAATGACTAAATCACCAATTTAGTTCTTCAAATTGTAGGCCATTGTCAATTTAGTCTTTGAAATTATTGATGTTGCATAGTTTCTCAAAATATACTAACTATATGATTCTCATTATTGCAGGAAGGGAGATAATGAATCTTATTCCATAGAAGGGTGTAGAACTGTTAAGGAACCTAGAGTTGTGGTTCAAACTACAAGTGAAATTGATATACTTGATGATGGATATAGGTGGAGGAAATATGGACAGAAAGTAGTCAAAGGAAATCCAAACCCAAGGTATGTAAATTATTCAAATTATGGAAACAAACAAAACCTATTTAGTCAGTTATATGTTAAGTTAAATGGTTCTTAGTGTTATAATATAACTATAATTTTAATACAAAGATACTATTATTTTACTTTTAGTCAGTTTAAATATATTATTTTTTTATTTTGGTCCCACCAATATAGACTATATATATAAGGACAATTAATATTTTAAACATATTACAGGGACTAATTCAACCATGAACAAAATTTATAGACTAATAGTATGTTTGGTTGTGAAGAGAAAATGAGAAGAGAGAAATAGGTGAGAGAGAGTAAGAGGTGAGAATTAGAGTAGATTTGATGTGTTGATTGATATAAGAGAAAGATGAGAGAAATTGAGAAGAGAGAAATGTTGATTATTTTTGAAAGTACCAAAATGCCCTTGAATTAAAGCACCCACACCAATACTATTAATTTTTCTTTATTTCAATTAATCATCTAATTAATTAATTAGTTTTTATTAGTTTTATTATAAATTTCATCAACTAAATTGATTTTATTTAATACGTAAGATGATAAATTTAATTGTTTCTTTGACTAAAAATAATTAGAGTATTATTTAGTTGGTTAATATATTTTAATTTCATTCAAATAATTAGAGTATTTAAATTATTAATCTATTGAACCCTATTTAGTGAGTTATATCAATCTTATCTTTTATCCCTTCACCATTCAGCGAAGGTGGCGTAATCCATCACAGTTATTCCCATTTCTCCACCCACACTCTCAAATATGTGTTGATTGCTCAAAACGTAAATTGGGAAAAATAATTTGTTGAATTTGGCAAAATTGTTAGCTAATATTAATATGAAACTATGTCTTTTGGAGATGAGCCAACAAGAAACCGTTTTGGAGAGCTTCATTTTCAATTTGTATGCAATTTTGAGGGATAAACCACAAGGAAGATATGGGCAAAAACGTAAAATTGGAACAAATAACCATTTCACTGCTCTTTCTTCGCTCCTGCGCAGAGAAATGAAAAACATGTGGCTCCCACGTTTTAACTTTCTCTCTATCCTTTCTCTCTTCAAACCAAGCAGAAGAAGTTGAACCTTTCTCTTCAACTTCTCTCTTCCCAACTTCTCTCTCTCTTATTTCACTCAAACCAAACACAGGCTAAAAGAATAAGAAGCAAAACAAAAATTGATATATTTATAAGGATTAAAAACAAACAAAAAATTTCATAGGGACTAAATGCAAAATATTGTTCAAAAAAATCACATCTAAACCTAATATATATATTTGTTCAAAATATTGTTTGTGCAGGAGCTACTACAAATGTGTAATCCAAGGTTGTCCTGTGAGAAAACATGTTGAGAGAGCAGCACATGATATGAAAGCAGTAATAACAACATATGAAGGGAAACATAATCATGATGTACCTTTAGGAAGAGGAAGTTCAAGTTATAACATGAACAAAACTTCTCTTAACAACAACACATGTAATGTAACACCTATTAAGCCTTCAACAGTTACTAATTATTCTAGCTTATCAAATTTCACAAATTCACTTCATGATCAATCAAAGCTACCAAATTATGGAACTCAAGAAGATCAACATTTTCAGCATAAAAGCTTTTTGGATAAATCAATTGGTTCAAATACCAATTATGATCAATATTCGGCTAAGGATTACTCCTTCCTTCAGTCTTTTATGTCGAAGAACTTTTAATTTGAAATTAGAATCCTACTCATCATTTTGGATCCTCTGCAGTTGTTCAGTCGATACAGACAATTCGAACCATTGAGTTCAAGTTGCAACTCAATCCAACGGTTGAGATTTTTCCTTCACCGACGAGATAATTGCAGTGGATCTATGTTTAGCATATCATTGATATGTTTTTGTATATATTATAGGAATTTTGGTCTAAGAAGTAGTAGAACTAGTCAACTTAAAAGATTTAGGCCTAACTTCAAACTTCACTTTAGGAATAAAAGATTTAGAAAAAAGTGTTGGCTGATTAATTTCATCATTATTTTGTTGTATTTGTTTAGCATGAAATAAAATAATTCTTTTGCTGAGTCTTGCTTTATCATAGTAAATCACTCCATAAGATTATGTGTACTTGTTGAGTATTGGTTGACAAATTCAAACAGAGTCTTAAGATTGAAACTAGGAAGACAAAAATGATATTTTAACACATAAATTTGATAACAAATTTCAACAACTTTAGATGGTTAACATTTTTTTAAATATGTGGTTAATTACGTTCAATAGATGATTAATGAATATAAGAAGATGCCGCAACTCATTAACCATCTAACTGAACATAATTAACCACAATTTTAAATGTCATTAATCACAATTTTTAGAAGCGGAAATCGGAAATGAAATAGTACCTTATGCTTATGGTAAGAAAAAAAACTTGTACTATATATTGTATGAAATAAGTACAAGCTCACATCTCAATATCTCATTGTAGCATACAAAAATACTTAAAAAGTGACAGAGGAATCTTAACTCACTTCCTCACACAAATTTACATAGAAATTATTTTATTTGATCAGAAATAAATTATAAAAGGATGAAACATTTTAAGTATAGGATGATAATTTGTATCCTGATATGATGGCTGATAGTGCAAGAAATGTAAAGGAAAAAAAGGCCATAGTAATGGTTGCAGATGTAGAATCTGTAAATACAGTATCTCCATGTTCTCTCATTCTATCTGTTAAGGGAATTGATGTGGATGCTGATGATATTAAGAGATATGCCATAACCTGAAATATATTAAAATGCTTTTCATAATTAAGCTCATTTAATTTGCTAACATTTCATACAATAACAAATAATCTTTTTTTTTTCCTACAATGTAGTGATGATATTTTTTATATAAAATTGATCTAAACTATTATTGCTCATAAATTGATATATCATCTATACGATTATATAAAGACAACTCCAAAGTTAACTACGAGTAACTAATTTTTTATTAGATTTTTTTTTGACATATTTACCCTTACAACTTAATTCCTTTTCAAATTTAAATTTAGTATATCATAATAAAATTGAACATTTGGAGTTGAACATTTTTTCCATTAACAAGATAATCTTTTTCGAATTCAAAGTTGTTTTAAAATTGATATCAACATTTATACTATATATATATATATATATATATATATATATATATATATATATATATATATACACACACACAACAAAATACAAAACAAAACAAAAAACAGATAGCGGGACAAGATATCGCCTGTTACTTTTTGGACTGAATTATTATAGGATTGTTTATTCCTAAGTTGCATAAGGCTCTGTTTGGTAAAAAATAGCGGATAGCTGATAAGCTAGCTTATAGCGGATGAGTTTATAGCGGATAGCTTATAAGCTAGCTTTTAGCTTATAGTGAATAAGCTAGTTGATTGAATTTGTAGTGTTTGGTAAAATTAGCGGTTGGACTAGCTTATAAGTATGAAATGACATAAAAATGATATGTTTAATTAATATTTAATTCTTTTCAAGATGATAGGGGTAAAGCTATAAGCTATAAGCTACTTGAAATAGCATTTGGAAAATAAGCTATAAGCTAGTAAAATAAGCTATAAGTTCTTTTTTAAAACCTGTTACCAAACAGAGCTTTTAGCTTATAAGCTAAAAGCTATAAGCTATAAGCTAGCTTATTTAGTTTACCAAACAGAGTCTAAGTCATATTTCCTTAACAATCATTTACTCATCATATATTGCTTGAAAAATAAATTTGGATTTTCATATATTCCAAAGCAGGGATGGCATAAAATTAAGAGGAGCAAGAACTTTTCAATCTAGCTAGCTTTTCAAACATTATTTGCAAGTGTACTATAACTAGAGGTGGGAATAGGCCAGACCGGCCTACAAGGCCTAGCCTACATAGGCTCATATTAGGCTGGCCTATTTTTTAAAATAGAGCAGGCCAAAACTTTTTTATAATCTTATTTAATTAAATAGGCCAGGTCGCATGCCATTAAAAAAGCCTTTTAGGCTACTAGGCCGGCCTATTTAAGTTAATATGGATAATATTTTTAATACTATTATTATTTATATATTAAAATTTGTACTTTGACTAAATTATATAATTATTAACTTTTTCAGTAGTTTAAGTTTATTAATCTACATCAGTTTTTCATATATATAAATGTATTATTATAAACTAAAATTGAAATATGATGACATATATAGTCAAATTCTCTAAAATATCATGTTAAATATCAAAAGACGTTAGTTTATTAGTTCATAAGTATTTTTAAAAATAAATATAATTATTTATTTAAATATGTTCATGTGAAATTGGCTTTTAAACAGGCTAACAGGCCACATCAGACTTTCAAAAGGCCGGACTCATGCCTAAAAGATAAGCCTATGACAGGCCATAAGTCAGGCTCAGACCTTCAATTTTTTGATAGGCCAGACTCAGGCTTGGCAAAGCCTAGCTCGGCCTAACCTATTCCCTTATAACTCAAACATATGGTAAATTAACCTTTGTTTTCACAACTATACTAAGGTGAAAATCTAATCACTATTACAACTCAAATTATCATAAAGAATAAAATAAAAAATAAAAAAATTGCTAGCAATTTTTTTTGTATTAAAATAATCGCTAAGAAAATGTCGTTATTTTCAATTTAAATACTAAATTTAATTCCTTAATTGGGTTAAAAGAACATATAGTGCAAATGTGATAAGAAAATAAGAAATGTCATACCTGATCCCCAAGAAAATCAATCACAGCTGCCATTGTTGGTCGAAATACATCATTCCCAGTGGAAAGCTCATGAATTTGACGATACACTTGGCCTCCAGTGTATAAACTAGTAAATATTGATACCGCAATTAAATACCTACGAAAAAAACTTAGATTAAAGTTCTATACACAAACCAAAGAAAAATCAAATTTTGACAAAGCCCGTTACTCAAGCCGATATCATATTCACGATAAAAGTTTTAAATTGCAGTCGCAATTACACTATAATTTTTAATATTGCAACAGTTTTAAAAATAAATTCTAGAAAAATTATTATCTTATACGACATATGCAATCAATTGTGATTAAAAGATATAAGATCTGTTTGTTGGTTAGGGTTTGAAATTAAAAAATGAAATGATAAAGAAATTAATACTCGTTCGATTCTCACTCTCAACAAAATATTAACAATTATTAATAATATTGATAAAATTCAATATTCATTATTTATTGAGAGAAAAAAAATTCAAATTGTGGCCATAATTGCGGTCACAATTTTTTTCCTTCTCAAAGTTGTGTTTATGACCATATTTCTACCTATATTCTTGATAGTTGTCAAAATTTTGCCAATCGCCATGGTTGTTACTTGCCATGAGGAGGAAGGAAATCAAAGAGAAAAATAGAGCAACTCCTCTTAATCCTAAAGAGAATCTCTTTAGTGAGTCCTCCATCTTCCACCGTTGTAGGATCCCGATGCTGCTATTACTGGTTGCCACCTCCGAACTCATGTCTATATTTACCTCGGAAGGATCAGAATTCAACATCTGTCTTTGGTAATATACGACACTCTCTTGAATTCACGGGTTTGAAATTTTTAACGATAATGAATGAAAATTTGAGAAAGAAAGAAGTAGAAGGGGGAGGAGGCTCAAGATAAAGACATATATGATCAATGTTTATGTAATGTGTTTCATTTGTTTTATTTTGAAACCAATTTGAGGTTGTTGTCTATGAGGTGTTAATTTAGTAATAAGAGTTATATTTTGTAATTTCAAAGAAAAATTTTAAATCTTTTTTAAAACAGTTGTAAAATGACAATTATCATATATTTAATAAAAAGTTCTCCTATCACATTTCTTTTAAAAAAATATTGTTGTGTTGGTGAATTGTTAATATATAAAAATTCCCCTACCACATGAAGATCTGAAGAAGATTACTTAAAGAGATAAATACAAAACAATAAATTAACAAAATACATATTTCAAAAAGGAAAAAAAAAAAATACATATTTCGTATACGCATAAGGACGTACATTTTTAGCAAATTCACACGGTTATATTATAAATTAATTATAGTAATTTGTTTGCATTTTACCTTTTCCTTCTACTTAAGAGATTATACTTAAATTCATATAAATTTATTGTGACTATATTCTTCTACATTATCCCTATTATTTCTTGATATCAGAGAGTTAAAATAACTCTTCCAAATGTCTATTTTGAATATGTTTGTGCATATGTTTATGCATAGACGAAAAGGCGATTTTCAAATGCAAGATGACAATGTAAAAAAATGTAACAATAACAAAATATGTTTAAGCAGTAGTTTTCATAGTTCCCAGAAAACAAGATTATTAACAATAACAAAATATGTTTAAGCAATTTGTAGTGGATGATAAATATATGGATTTAAATATTTAATGTGTACGTTTAAAAATTATTAACTATAAATAAGATTTTTATTTATGAAATGTACTTACATTTCAATATGAGCAATTACTCTAATAAAACTATGGATATGAGTCCAAGGTGTATTTTCCATTTCATTTTCACCCTTATTATTTTCATTTTATCATTTCTTTATTTATTTTTTAAAAAAATATAATAACTACTCAATAACCATATACTTTTACGTCATTTTTTACTTACAACAACTAAAATTTCTCAAACACTTTAATTTCATTCTACTAGTTTTTCAACTATAAGTTGTCATCACTTATAAGCTAATTTTTCAGCTATCAGCTATCTTTTCAACTATAAACTAGCTTATAGTTTAATTTTACCAAACATAACGAATAAATCAATTTTATTATATAAAAAGAAAAGGAATATAAACTAAATTCTTTGTAAGAATATGCATTAAAAAGAAGATTGCTTCATTGGCAACCGTTAAACTTGTCCGACATAGACTAAATCATACTCCCTCTGTCCCATATTGTAAGCAAAAAAAAAAAATCACGCTTATTAAGAAAAAGTAAAATGTGATAATTTGAAGTATGACTTTTTGTGTTTTCCTTGAAATAAGTTACACGGAAAGATGTAAGAAGAATTTTTATTGATTATTGATTATGGGGAAAAGAAGAGAGAGTAAATTAAATGCAATTTGTATTAAATTTTATGAGAGTAAATAAAAGTAAACCTTGAAAATGATGAAAGTGAATTGCTTTTGCTTATAATTTGGGACAAAAAAATGGCTTTTTTTTACTTATAATATGGGACGGAGGGAGTATCAATCATTGGATTTTGTATATATATTAGTAAAACTTATCATTTATCTCACATTAAATCTAGCCACACACCCTCTACAATTCATCTCCTTCTTTGTCCAACTACTATCACCAACAAACTCAAGATCAACCGTAAAAGAATTAGAATTAATATAATTGCAAAATCCAATGATTGATTTGAGGTGTTTGGTGGATAAATTTTTTAGGTATATTTGGATCATTTCATTTTAGAGCAGAATAACCGTTTTTAAGTAGTATTTTCTGCGGTCCTATATTTAAGAAAAAATTCACTTTTTAGATTCATTGTAAAATTGATGTATCTAGATCAAACTTTTTTCTCATATATAAGACTAGAGGGAGTATTATTTTGTATTTATCCTTCTTCTTTGGCTAAATCTAACATGTTAAATATGTCACATGCTTTAATGGTGGAGAACTCCTTCAAATGGTTTACGGTGAACCATGATTATATAATACAGGAGTAACAATTAGGTTAGATGAGTCAAGTGAGTTTTTGAAACTACTACCCAAAAGCAAAGTTGTTGTGATCCCATGGCTCCACTCAAGGCCAACCATAGCAGTACACATGCAAATAAGACAAGTGGAGAGACTGAGATAAAAAGTTATATTTGGGTTAAGTCAAAACATCAAAGTGAGCTTAGTAAATTTAGTAAATCTATCACTTCTGACTTCATATTCATCAATTTATTATTAGATTTCAAAATTAAAAACTTAGAACTGAACCGATCCCGATCAATTTACTTTAGTTCGATTTGGTTTTTGAACTGAACCAAACATAAGTAAATAATTTTTTATTAAATTTTTTCGATTCATCAATTTTGTAGGACTTCTAGAGTTGATTGTGTTTTGGTGCAATGGAGCAAATATCAATACTTAAGGGAAATTACTTTGGTGCCATGCCCTTTTTGGGTGCGTCCTATAAAATTACAAAAATACTATCGTCTGTTACTTAAGTTTCGGACACCCCATAAAATATTTTATTGGGTTTTATTTTTATAACGTCCATTACTTAAATCACGGATGACATTTTTCAAAAAAATTCATTTTTCCTATATCCGTGAGTTAAATTACGAAAGAGTATTTTAGTCATTTCATATGGCACGAAAGTAATCTATGGAGTGGCAAAATTAGTTATCATATTTAAGGGGTCAAAATAAAAAGACCAATGGGCCAACTTTTTTTTTTGTTAAGTAGCCTAATGGCTTGAAATTCCACCCTTAAGGTGAATAAGTGGGATGACTGGATTTCGAACCCCGATCCCCTGCATAATAATGCAAATGTCCATCAATTGAGCTAAGCTCATGGGACACCAATGGGCCAACATTAATGCACACGATACAAACAAAAAGACCAATATGGAGGGCCAACATTATTATGCAGCCTAAATTAGTGCAAGTGTTATTTGATTTTTTACGATTGCTCTTCGGCCCCTTGTATTTCTCAAACTTGGAAGAAAAAAAAAATTGAACGGTAAACATATTATTATTAAAAATCAGTTTTTTTGCACGAGATAAAAAGAAACCAAACATGGAAAAATATATCGAAAGATGTATTTCAGACGTTACAATTTGAAATTAACTAATTTTGGATTATAGGATTCGAAATTAACTAATTTTGGAATGTACGTTTCGAAGTGGCCTTTTTACAAAAAAATTTACATTTCAAAAGTTACAATCTAAAATTATCTAATTTTGAAACGTACATTCCAAAGTGATTGTTTTTTTAAATAAAAACATACAACTAAGAGGACATATCTTCTAATACTTATTCAATTGACTTTGATGATATTGGACATGTTATATTAGGACATTAATTCCTCTTATGTTTTTAAATTGCAAAATGTGATATTTGTGTTAGATCTAAACAAACACTACAATATGGTAAAACAAGCAAATACTGTATAAAGACAAAAAAAAATCACATAAATACCACATGAATGAAAAATCAAACAACAATCACTGAGAAGACGAATTTTTTTTAAAAAAAAAAAAAAAAACTTACCAATGTTAGACGTTGCGGCTATGACTTAAGGGGGGGTAAATAAATCAAAACAAGAAATCTTATGCTATTTTTTTCATCATTCAAAACAAGTAAGAACGTATGTGCACTTACAACCAAGAGACACCAAAAAACCACAAGAAAAAAAGACCAACAACCCAAAAAAACACTAATAAGAAAACAATAATAATGACGATTATTACTTTTGCCACCCTATGATTTTTGGGGCGCGTCCTACGAAATGACTAAAATACTCTTGTCCGTGACTTGTGCTACAGACACCCCCAAAACACCCTACCAATTATAACATCCGTGACTTAAGTAGCGAACGTTATTTTTCAAAATTACTCATTTTTTCTACATTCGTGACTTAAGTCACGGAAGAGTATTTTGGTCATTTCTTAGGGTGCGCGAGTAACCCATAGGGTGGGAAAAGGAGATGTCATAATGATAGATATGGAGAATGGGCTTTGGTGAATTGAAGGGAAATGTAGGTTCTTTGTTCAATTTGGATTTTATAATGTTGTGGTTTTGGCTGCATTATAATGTTGGCCCATTAGTGTTCTTAATGAGATTTATTTTTGTCACCCAGTTTCTCGTGCGCCCTACGCCTTTTCTATTTTACCATTCCGCTACTTAAATAGTAGATGTTGTAAGAATGAGAAATGTTTGAGTAATCTTGACATTGTCGTCCACTACTTAAGTAACGGTTTTTTGCACCCCATAGTTCGCTACTTAAGTAGCGGATGGACGGTGGTCAACATTTTGGTGGTTTTTGTAAGAGTCAATGATCAAGGACGGTAGTTCAATTTGATCTGTTACTTTGTCTCAAATAGTTTTAGTTTATGTGTTAAAAAGCTCATAGTCTGTGGTCGATTAGACAAAGTTGCCAGTGTATTGGGGGTAAAATCTTGGGGGGCAAAAGCCTTTTAGTTACACCTCCAAGAGGACTGGTCACTATGACTAATCAATATGAATCTCTTGGCGGACAAAAGGTCGGGGGCTCAATGTAATATAATAATATGTTTGTTCCGTGTTATAATTTTCTTATATTCTGTCAAGTTTTGTTGTTGTTGAATGTAATGAATTGCAACGTAATTTAATAATATTTCTGTTATGTGTTATAATAATTTATGTTACAATATTATTGCTTGTTATAATATTCTCGTTTTGTTGTTTTTCTGTCAAATGGTCGTTCACTACTTAAGTAGTGGATGACAAAAATGTAAAATTTTACGCAGGGTTTATGGGAGAGCGTGTGATCTAAACCGGTTCAAAATTTAAGTTTTTTTTTTTTTTGGTAAAAAATTTAAGAATTTTTAATCCACCCATTATTTAAGTGTTGGATAAAATTCATTACCTAAATAGCGGATATAAATATTTTAGTAAATTCATATGGCGCAAGAGAAAAAGTGTAAGGTTTTTTTTTTTTTGAATCGGCAAAATTTTATTAATGAACAATTCCTCCACAAGAAGTGTAAGGAATTGTTGAGAAACATACAAACAAAGGTAAAGTGAAAAAACACATATACCAAATAACAATACACCAAATCATTACCCCAACCCTCCCTTATACCAAAATGATTCACTAAACCAACCAGAGAATTTGGAAGATAAAAATTAAAAGTGTAAGGTGATAAAAATTAAATTTCATTCTTAAATTTTAATAATTTCGGATAGCGCGAGAAAAAGTGTAAAGTGGTAAAATTATATCTCATTCTTCAATGTTCTTAATGGTGCCCCTTTTTAATAATGTTGGTTCAATTTGGAAGATTAATGGGCCATTAAGAATATTAATGGGATTTGAAAGTTAAGTTGAAGCTTTTTTTAGTTCCCATATATTTCTTTCACATGAAGTAATAATATCCGTTGTGTGTTTAAAATCAAATTAAAGTATAATTATACGGTTCTAGCCACTAAACTGCATGATAAAAATAAAGTATAACTATATTATGGAGTATCTTTTATATAAAATTCAAATTTTATTTGTCAAGAAAGTTCACTTTAAACTATTTCACTTTAATTATTTTGTCAAAAAAAAATGTTATATTTAAAAAGAAAAAATAATTTGAACCCTTTTGACATGTGTAAAGTAGTTAAGTGTACCACTTTTTATTTTTTTTAATGTTTAAGTGTATTTTCTTTTGTTTTGACTTATTTTCTTATTTTAGGATAAAGTGAGTATATGAATAATATTTTTGCAACCAATATTTCCCCACAAGTAAGCATAAGCATATGATATGATATGCTGCGGTATCGTACTTGTTTGTGAATCATACATAGTGCCAATCACCGTTTGTTGGGTCCATCTAACACAAACACGATTACGATGCCAAAAGCCCACAAAACAAACCAACCTGGAGCCACATCAAAACGACTGTCGTATGTCCCATGGAATATGGTTCTAGTTAGGGATGACAACGGGTGCCCACGGGTGCGGGTTTCACACTACCCAAACCCGCATCCGAAATCACTACCCGAACTCGAACTCAAACCCAAAGAATATTCGGGTGATAAAATTACACCCACACCCGTTGGGTTCGGGTTTTTTCACCCAAACCCGAACCCGTAGAAAGAACATATAAAAATACAATAGCAACATCGTTTGATAATAAGCATAGTTCAAATTTTCGAGAAAATACAACAATAAAATTTAGTAATGTTAAATTACAAGTAATTACATTAAAATACAACAATAACATAGTTTGGTAACATAATATTCAACATATAATTTTAATAAATTAAATTACAATTATATATACATAAGGATAATTAGGTAATTTAATATTTAAGCGGGTGTAATTTCGGGTTTCGGGTGCGGGTTTGAGTGATCCCAAACCCGCATCCAAAATATCGGGTGCCACCCGAACTCAAACCCAGTCAACTCGGGTTTCACCCGTTGACTCGGGTGCGGGTGCGGGTGAGCCCCACGTGTTTGGGTATACTTGCCATCCCTAGTTCTAGTTCTACTAATTTTTTTATATATCATTTTTGTTTTAGTATGTTCGTGAATTTTTGCTTTTAGTCCCAATATATTTTTTTGTTGTAAATAAGTCCCTGAATATACAACATTTGTTGGTTTTAGTCTTTGTCGTCTGCTACCATTACAAAAAACGTTGATTTGTGTTAAATGTTTGCACACGTGACCACTATAATGTGTCAAGTTAAGCTGATTCGGTCATAAATGAATTACCAAAATCAAATTTTGGTGAAAATTAAAACAAAATTATGGTGTAAGCATGTATTTTCTTTCTCTCTAAATGTGATTTTGGTCCTTCATTTATAACTGAATCAATTTAACTTGACACATCATAGTGGCCACATGTGCAAACGTTTGACAAATCAGCGTTTGTGTAACGGTAGCAGACATCATGGACTAAAACCAACAAATTTGTACATTCAAGAATTTATTTACAACAAAAAAATATATAGGGACTAAAATAAAAAATTTGCAAACATAGAAGACGGAAATGATATTTAGTTGTTATACTAATAACCATACTATTCCAATTTTAAATTAAAAAAAAAATCTGTCTAAATACATTGAAAAAGTAATATATTTAATTTATATTATTAACAAAATATACTACTTTTTTAATGAAAATAGTTACCTTTGTCCCAAAATTTAAGAAGTTATTGACTATTACACATATACCAATGCATAATTTTGATTACGAATATTTTTAATTGTCTATTAGTAAAAATTATAAAATTTTGATATTTTGAAAATATCTATCGAAACAAATTAAACAAGATATTATAGGGATGAGCATCGGTCGGGTTCGGTCGGATTCGGGCCGAAAATCTTCAAACCGATACAAACTGCGACCTCTTAATTTGGACCCAATTCCGACCATCTACATATTCGGTTTGTTCGGGTGTCGGATCATACGGGTGGCGGGTATAACGGGTAGATTTTAACGGGTTAGCTCAATAACTTCATTGATCAAAACAAGTTTTTTGTTACATCTAAAATTTTATCGATCAGAAAATTATTATTCTTCAAATAGTTCAATAAAAATGATGAGATGCAGTTAGTTTATTTCAAATTTGTAAATCCAACGACAATAATGGATAGTATATGAGAAGTAAAAATTAAGATAAATTTAGAATATTACATTTCACATATTCTTTATCAACGTATTAAAAGCATAAACTTGTAAAATATAACATTTTTCGCCTCTATCAAAGATAGATAAAATTAACAAAGCGAAGAGTATAATAGATTAAGAGAGAGAAGAGGTACTCGAAACTGAAAAAAAAAATTAATTTGTAATTTAGTAATTGTTCGGTCGGTTTCGGTTATGAAGAGATTGATTTTTAGAGACCCGCACCCGCCCGTATGCAACCATTCATGACCGTTTTTCAAAATTGTGTAACCCGAGACCCGGCCCTCACCCGACTGAGTGCTTTCATATGTTCACGGTTATATCGGTTTCGAGTCGGATTGCGGGTTCGTGCTCACCCCTACTTTCAACTCTCATTATCATCATTCCCACCTCTTTGACTTATATTTTTCTATTTTTTATTTTACTATAAAAGTCCGTTGATTTTTTTAAATCAATTTAATAATTGGTAAATTTAATTACCGGATTTTATTATTTATCTATACAATAAATTAAAAAATAATTTATCCTTGTATAAGAAGACAGAGAGTATTAGAATAATATTAACATATATTCAGAGGCAAATCTGAACTCAAATAATTGGTGGGACTAAAAATTTAGGAGTCACTGAAGAAAAAAAACTTCATCTTGATAATTCAGTTATGCAACAAATAATATATGAAATTACTACTAAACAATATATATATTAAAAAAAACAACAAACCAAAAAAATTTATTAAAAAAAAAAAAAAACCAACAAACTATATAAAAAAATCACAAAATTTCTATTCGAAAAAAAAGGACTATAACTATTAAATCATGCATATCACTATTATTTGATGCTTTATAATATCCTACTTTGAACCAAAATATATAGAACCCAAAATTATAATAGCTTATGACTTGTTAATTTTTATTCCAATTTGCCAATATTATCTTACTTCAAAAAATTAAATATTAATTAAACATATTTTTTATGTCATTTCATATTTATATGTTAGTTCAATTGGTAATTTTACCCAATACGACACACTCAATTAGTTTTCTACCTTTTTCGGGTATCCTTAACAAATGCCCCGGGGCACCGGTTAGCATGACCCTTTATGTATAGTGAAAGACTTTAAATTATTAATAATAGACTATGAACTAATATTTGCACTAATGTTTAAATTAATATGTGTATGAAAGATTTACAATCATCAATAATAAACTTTAAATTAATATTTACAATAATATTTATACGAATATGTATAAAAAATTACTTGAAATTATTTATAAAATATTTATTTATTTTTTTAAAAAAAATTGGGCTAGGCTTTAGTCACACCATGCCTTGAGCAGATCCGCCCGTGCATATACTTTAAGAGTATATATTAATGAGATGAATATAAAAATATTCTCTTAAAAATTATATATTTAACTTTTTAAAAATTAAATATTTTATATAATTAAATGTTAAATTTCTATATTAAGATACTTTAATATATTATTATATATTCCGATTAGAATTTTTTCCATTTCTTATCCATTTTCCCTCTCCATGCTTTTCAGATCAGTAAACAGTCATGTTAATGACATTGTGGTTGAATTACAAAAACTCAATGCGCCTAAAGGAAATTGGATCTTTTCAATTTTTTCTTTAATGTTATCTCTCATTTTCTTAATCCAATAGTTAATAAATCATAAAAAATAGTCTCCTTAAATTTAGCTTAGTTGGTAAGAATATCAGTATTTTATATACATGAGTTATGGTTCGAATCCTGGACACTCCACTTATCATCTTAAAAAGTGAAATTTCTAACCACGGGACAACTTAACAAAAAAAAAAAAGTCATGAAGATAAAGAATAAAAAAGTAATTAAAGAGAGAGAGAAAGAAAATAATCATGATTAAGTTTACCACCGCATGACAAATATAAGAGAAAAAGTTAGAGAGAATCTAAATCTCATCTAAAGGACTCAACACTCCATATCAAAAACATAGTTAGATCAATCCTCTTTGTGGTCGTCTCAAACTCAAATTGCAGTGGATTGATTCCTCGATTGTGTTTTAAATTATTTATTATTTATCAGAAGGACCTTCCCTAAAAAACAGAATTTAACATAAAAAATAAAATGGTATCATTAGAGAAACAATTAAAATCATGTTAAAAATTAGAAGTAACAATTGGGGACGAATTCAGGGGTGGCAATGGTGGGTTGTGGCCCTCCCTCCCATTGTATATATCTTTAAAGTTATTATTTTATACATAATTATTATTAATAAACTATAATTTGTATGTATAATCATAGTTAAATCAATTCTGGTAAATAATTGATCCATATTTATATAAATTACAATTAAAATTTACATAATATTTATTTTTAAAAAATATCAGCCCCCCGTTTGGTTAGTTTCTGAATCACAATTTGACAAATAGTATTTACAAATACGTCATAGGGTATATTGTTTACTGTGTAACTTCTGCAGACCGCAGATAATTCCATTAGCAAAGCTTTATAGCTAAGATATGAAGTTTTGACTTTCTCTAAATTAATGACTGAATCTAGATACTCTTGTTGTACGAAGAGATGGAATTCTATATTAGAAGAAGAAAATTCTAAAGAATAGAAATTTAGTACTAGTACAAGTTTTACTTATCTATGTCAAGTTGGTTTATTTTCAGACAAATAGCATGTGCTGTTCTGGTATGCAAGCATCGTGGCGATACTATAGCTGCAAATACAAATGCAGAGATATGTTGCAATTAAGGTTTGTATGTGATTGAGAATTGAGATCCCCGTTGAGTAAAATTGCTTCAGTTATAAGAAAACTCTCACAACTACACTCGTGGAGATTTGCAAAAACTCTTAAAAAAATACAGTCACCATCTCCATGTACTACTACATAAATAAATGTTCTTGTTTTGTGTGAATGGAGTATTTTAGTTACGAGCACAATGCAAAAACTAATTCTTTAAATTTGTAATATTTTTATGATTGTTTTTTAATATAGAATTGGTAATATTTGCACTTATTAAACATACTAAAAATAAAATATAAAATTAAAATGTTGATAAAGATAACTTTTTACACTTTTGATATATTGAATGCACGAATTTTAAAATAGAATTTCCTCATTTAAACGCTTAACTAATACACCAAATACACTATTCTTTATTTTTATTTAACATTTTAGACTATCAATTTTACAAAACCAACTCTTTCAAACTCTTTTTTTCACCATGAAACAATACATACACACCAAATTGAATATAACTATAATTGATGATTTATAAATGTTTTTGTTTTGTGTGAACTTTTTTTTTTCTCTTCGATGATTTACATATTCGGGAGCAATTATACATAGATGAAAATTAGACTATTGATAAGTTGCGCCATTAAAAATTAGCGGCGCAACTTATTATTTTTTGTTTTTTATTCACGTGTAATTATCTTATAAAATATTAATCAAAGATCTGTTATGAAAAAATTATTAATTAATTTTTTCCACCATAAAATTAAGAAAGTAATAAAAAGATTTTTTTTTTGTCTAGAGAATAAAAAGATTTTAACCATATCATTTTAAAATAGAATTAAAAAGAAAGAATAAAAAAAATTTAAACAATTCCCATCTCCATTAATCTTAGATCATAAACATATTGTCTTTCTTAAACTCTAATAAGCAATTTTATCCAATCAAACCATAGACTTGTGTTTACTATTTTGACGATAAGAATGAATAAGGTGACTTTTATTTTTTTGACAAAAACAAAGAATAACGTAACATGACCAACCAATATTTTTAATTTTAATTTATTCATTGGATTTGATTATTCGATAAAGACGTGGCTATCCATTTCACAAACTGACAAAACATTAAGCTTTCTAAAATCTGAAAATTCATACTCCTCATATACACATCACATTACAACTTGTTCTTATAATTATTTTTAACAATACGTAAACGGCATAATTTCATTTCTTTCCGCCGTCCGCGTATAATAATTTCAACCGGCTATTCCGGTAACCAGTCACCCCTTTACCGCGTTCCATTACATTCCTTAAACATCCCCCCACACTCACCACAACCGAGTCACTCTCCGATTCATGGACTCGTTCTTCTCCACTTCTCCATAAACAAACAAACATCATGATTTCCAATTTTACCCCTCACTTTTTCCCAATTTCCTCTACCACCACAAAACCTCTCATCGGTGCAAATCACACCTCTGCTAGATTCTGCTCTCGCTAGAATCACAACAACAATTTTATTTTCCCTTTTTTCATTTTTTTATTCAATTTTTAACAATTTTTCTGATTATTATTATTTTTTCTGTAAAAAAAAAAAACACAAAGAAGGTGCAGAATCTGTTTCTATGGAACCTACCGTAGCGAAGCCTGGCTTCCTTCGGAACGTTCTGGTACGGTTACTTCTCTTCGGCGTTTTCATCGTCATTTTTCGTTTTGCTTACGTCATCACTATCGCCGGTGAAACCTGCAACGTCGGAGATTTCTGTTTTTTCTCTTCGCCGGAGAAAATTAATGTCGCCGTTACCGGATCTAGTTCCGGTTCCACCGCCGGCGCACTCTCTGTTCGATCCTCATCCGAATTAGCTTTACCTGTGCATCATGCAAGCAAAGAATGGATCAATGGAGTTCGATTTTACTCATCCGTTTTCCAGAATATGATCGTCGCCGGTTATCTTTCACCGGAGGCGAAGTCTTTGTGCGTTGATACGCCGACTGGAAGGGATGTTTTTGCGTTGAAGGAGATCGGTGTTGTTGATTCGGTTGGAATCTCGAAGAAGACGTTGAAGCCGTTGGTGAAATCCGGTGAAGGTCATAGGATTCCGTTTGGTAATAACACGTTTGATTTTGTGTTTTCCGGTGACGGAGGATTGGAGAGAACGGTGAAACCGTTTGAATTTGCGATTGAGATCGCGAGGACGCTGAAACCCGAAGGGTTTGCAGTGTTCCATGTAAAGACTAAAGATTCTTACAGTTACAATTCATTTGTTGATTTGTTTAAATTTTGTTGCAAAGTAGTGAAATTCAATGATATTCAAGGTTTCGATGATTCGATGCCTGAGATAAGAGAAATCGTCGTGAAGAAAATCGGTTATAGTAATATTGATTCTGATATTAAATTGATTGAGAATAAGAAGTGTTCTGTTGCAGGGTATAAGAGAGAATTGGTTAAGAATGCTGAGGAATTGATTGAAGAGGAACCATTGAAACCATGGATAACCCTAAAGAAGAATGTGAAGAACATAAAGTATGCATCTTCATTGGTTGATATAAGCTTTAAGAGTAGATATGTGTATGTTGATGTTGGAGCTAGAAGCTATGGTTCAAGCATTGGAAGCTGGTTTAAGAAACAGTATCCAAAACAGAATAAAACTTTTCATGTTTATGCAATTGAAGCTGATAAAGCTTTTCATCAAGAGTATGTGATGAAAAAAGGGGTAACTTTGTTACCTTATGCTGCATGGGTTAAGAATGAGAGTTTGGTTTTCGAAATTAACAACGACCCGGGTGATAAAAAGAAAGAGAAAGTTGGGAGAGGAATGGGAAGGATTCAACCCTTGGATTCTCAAGGTGGTGGTGGTGGCGGTGTTCATAAGATACAAGGGTTTGATTTTGCTGAATGGTTGAAGAACACGGTTACGATGAACGATTTCGTTGTGATGAAAATGGACGTTGAAGGTACTGAATTTGATTTGATTCCTAGGTTGTTTGAAACCAGCGCGATTTGTTTGGTTGATGAGATTTTTCTTGAGTGTCATTATAATAGATGGCAGAGGTGTTGTCCTGGACAAAGAAGTCCTAAGTATGAGAAAACATATGATCAATGTTTGCAGCTTTTCAATTCTCTTAGACAAAGTGGTGTTCTTGTTCATCAATGGTTTTAGTGATAGAGTTATCTCATAGGTGAAATACTGAAAATCATTTACATTTTTTATGTAGTATTCTTATTTTACATTTACAATTCCAATAGAGAAGTTTCCTCCTTTTTTTATGAATTCGCTTACTTGTAATAATTGCAAATGAAAATGAAAATCATCCCTTTACAATTATTGTATTTGTTACACATGTTTCTTCTTTCATTAGCTATGGCTGTTATATGTTTCTTCAGAGTGTTGTTGAATTGGTTCTGGGGTATGAATAATGAATTATTGATGAAATCACTAGGAATCTTTAGTATGTGTTTGGTATCACGGTGGGTATGCCAGAATCATGGTGACTCACTGTGATTTTATAGAATGCTCTGTAACTTTTGTAAAATCACGGCGAGTCACCGTAATTCTGGTATATCCGCCGTGATACCAAACATATAAGGTTAGTTAAATGGTTCTGGAGGTGTGGTAGTGTTTTACATTATTGTGGTCAGGCAACCGCAATTGCAGCCGCTATAGGATTTTATAATCTCTGCATTTTGTTGTCTCTGCAACTGTGAAGTGTTCATTAGAGGTTGTATTAACCACATGTATACATGTATGTTTGAATTGGCGGCACCGTGATTTTGTGAGTCTTTATGTGTAGGTTTTGCCTGAATCATGGATTGCGCACCGTGATATTACAATTCTTACCGTCAATACAAACATGCACTCAGTTGTATGCAATATCGAGGAGTGAAAATGTCATAAATTTATAACTGTGGTTGCAGCTACAAATTAAAAACTTGATTTAGGTGACAGTTTGATCAATTGTTGTTTGTTGTTTGTAGCTATTTTTAGAACACTAGCTGTGAATATAGGTATTAGGTACTGGATAATTTTCAGACTTAAATAGTCCCAACTCCTAAAACTGGATGTGGTTTGTTAGTTATAACTTACTAGTATAAGCTGTTTGGTGAATGTGGCTTTTGGAAACTTGTTTGGTAATAATTAAGAGAAAGCAAGATTTCATTAATTAGGCAGCCATGTGATGTGAGTAAGTACAACTGTTTTAAGGGAGATGTATTCCATTTCCAGCTATATGACGGTTGTTGAAACGTGATTTTCTTCTCTTCTTTTTTTGACTAAAAAACGTGATTTTCTTAATTTGAATGTTTCTGCATTTATTGATTGCTAATAATAATGAGCAAATGAAGTGCCTAACCCACATGCAAAACAGTATAATTTGAGATTAACACTTGATTTTTAAGCTGTCACTTATTATGGCCAAAAATGACTTCTTTTTTTGTCTGTTTATTGATAAATATATGAAAAGACAATTATGTACCTCAACGAATCATAAAGCATCCAGTGTCGCTATCATCTTGTATGTACTCAACAAATTTGCAATTGGAATAAAATTAGTTATTTTCGGTTACAAGCCTTTTTTATTGTCTGTCAAATTGCACAGTACATTTTTAGGACTAGAGTTCTCTTTTATTGTTGCCTCAAGTAAATCTGTTATTTACCAATCTTATTGAAATTTTAAGATTGTTACCTGATGTGGGGATTAGTTGAAAGGACCAATCCAGTATCCACCAATTGATTGCTTGATAAGTTGAAAATCAGGTGTTGAAGTATTTGCAGGTACATTATCATAACTTCATAAAATATTGAGATTCATTTCTGTGGGATTTCAATGGTCGACGGAGTCTGGAGGAAATTCTCGCCATTTAATCTCCTTCTTAATGACTTTGACCACATATGATATAGATAAATAAATGAACTGTTGAGATTTCACTGAAAAACTTTTTATCGGAAGAGATTTGTTCTCCTCATTGTACGATAAAGCAGTAAAAAAAATCCAACCATCCACCGCCAACTCAAGGTTTCATCCATATTTAGATTTTAACCTCATAAGGTTAATCACAAACACAAAGTGAATGAGTGGTTCAACTGATTTAAATTAAAGGTTAAAAAAGTTAGAATTCTCGAGTTCAACTCCAGGTGAAAGAGAAAAAATATTAATCTAACAAACTAACTAACAACTATGATGAATGATGGAACAATTTAAGTATAAAGTGAGGGTACAATGTCTTGTATTGTAGTGGAAAGACATGAAGTGATACATAAACTAAACAGTAACAAATTGCCACTGTTTTTGGATCACTGTTCTTCATGGTAAGGATGAGGAAACATGTTCACAACAGGTTTTCCAACTATTGTATGTGGGGTTTATATTAAAGGTTCATGGTATTTGAAAAAGGACTAACTTCATGCAAGAGAAAAGGATCATTGATAGTGAAATTGTCGACCAAAATTCAAGATTATATTATGAGTTGCATCATCATTGGTTATACAAATCAAAGTGCATGGATTAGCACATATCAAGGAAAAGGAAAAAGAATATATTTAGCTTTAACCTAATTCTAATCATCTAATTGAAAATGATAAAGATACTAGGAGATATAATTCTCAATATATGTGGTAATTAGTTTTGTGGAATATATTCATAAGATGTCATAAGAATTTGACTATGTAATTTTTAAAGACGGCGTTCAAATTCTATACGGAACAATCATAAAATGGTCTTTAATAATATTTTCTCATTCTCTATTTATTTTTAAAATTATTTCCGCACAATATAAAGGATGGATGAAAGAATCTATATATTATTGAAATGGAGACATTGATGAGATGATTTAGCATGATCATGTTGGGCGTAAGATAGTTAGTTGTACAGGAGCAGTTGTGAAACGACGATTCACTCCTTTCAATTAAAGTACGGGGGGCCTCCTTCCCCACCTTTCCGGCCTATTATTGATAGGGATTTTACCGATGCTGAAGGTAGCTTGCTTACCAAGCGCCCATCCACTTGATAAGCTAGTTGCCGGAGAGAAGCCCCAAGGGCTTATCTTCTTATAGCATCTACCGTTGTGGAGAGGGGACCATTTACTTTGCTTCAAATCATTCCTATTATCAATAGGGGCCTAATTCCTGTCTTCGAGGTAGGCGAATCGGACTAAAAGGAATAGGTTTCTGGAAGTATTGGTTTTTACTTTTTTTATTCCTTAGTCTCGACTTTTAGGAATCATTTTTTTCACTATCATTTTTAGAGAATCTTTTATAGTGTCGGCAAAAAAGACAAAATAATTTTTAATTATCTCAATTGAAATAATGAGTCTCCAATATTACAGTATTAGTGTTCATTACTTCAACCAGTCCCCGTGATCTTCGAATGGATCTCTTAGTTGAGAGTGTTGCCTAAGGAATATCAGTTTTCAACTTTAATTAGTAGTATTGGAGAATGTCGCAAGAATAAAACATCTATCAAATGTATGGATGAAGTTATATCATATTCATATCATATACACGTAAAAGAAGGGCATAAATGTGGGGTAGATGAATGTTGTTAACCTTATCTTGTCTTGAAATAAAACCTTTTGGGTTGGGTCTGGTTTGTATGTGGGGTTAGGATTTGTGACATTGAAACCATCTCCATTTGAAGAAAAAAAAATAGGAGCAGAATATATTTGTTGCAGAGCTACTAACTAAAGCACTAAGTGATTTTTTTTTTAAAAAAAGTTAATACTACTAGTCTACTATAATCACGTTATACTTAAACAATGCATCTATAGCTTGCTTCAATAGTTATGTATTCCCTCTAGTCCTTATTATAAGAGAAGTTTTACTTTTTAGGTTCATTGAAAAACCAATGTATCTAGACTATAATATAGTCCAAAAATACATTAGTTGTTCAATGAACCTAAAAAGTAAAATTTCTCTTATAATAAGAACCGGAGGGAGTAATTCTTAAAAAATATATGTAAAAATAAAAAAGAAATTACAAAATAATAAGTAATAACCTTTGTAATTTTTATTTGCATATAACCTTTAAGTTACTGTATCAAGTGACCTTATTTTAACTAAGCCTATATCACTTTCAAGTTATATTATTTTCACTCTAAGCGTAAGTCAATATTAAATTATACAATTTTTTCTTTCACCACCAGTTAATTTGGTTTGAGGGTTAGTTCTGACATCAAATTTTAACTATATAAGAGTTTGTTCTATTGCTAAAATGATAACCTTTGAATTCGAAGATTTTGAGTTTAAAATTTGTTCGTATCTTTAGAGAGATTTAATGTGAATAAAAAACTTATAAGTATTTTTTGAGCCGAAAGTTTTCTTTATTTTGGACCGGACATCATCCCATTATTCTAAACGAATTTTTATTAAAAAAAGTGACCTCATTTGAACATTTGAATTTTTATAATTAATCAGGAGGTCGGAGTTCAAACTATGATCATCCACTTATCCACTTAAGGAGTATTAACTGTCTAACCAAGTCAATTGTTATCTCAAATTATTAGAATACCATTTACAATCATTACAATATCATTGTTATTATTTTGTAATTATTTGCAATTACTTAGTAGCCAAAAACAAATATGTAGGTTGGCACATGTTGTATATTTTCATTAAGAAAATATTATCGTCTCCTTTTATCTCCTCCCTTTAAATCTCTTCTTATCTAAACCCACATTTTTTTATTGGATCCAAACCAAGTTTAGTTAAAACAAATGTACAAATAGTTCTCTCAAAAAAACAAAATGTACAAATAGTTAAATTGAGTTTTCAATCCTATTTGTCCTACAAAAATAGATCACACTATGAAAACTCTTAATCCATATTAAAATTAAGCCAACTAATTTAATCCAAATTAGGATCATCAATACAACCTGTGCATGAGAACAATCTAACAAAGATAAAAAGGTTTTATCCAAGATTTCAATTTCATCATCCTTTTCTTAATACACAAAACACAATATTTTTTTCCTCCGAATATTTGAAAGTGTGGTTGTGTAATTGAGCATATGCAAAGATATGGGAAGTTGTTGTAGCATCCAAGTTGAATGTGATCAAAAGATTATTGAAGGTGGGACCCGGGTCATATTAAATGGATCCTCTAAATATGTCTCAATGTACATCCAAAAGGGTACAAAAGGTACTAATCAAGATGCAATGACAGTTTGGGAGGTAAGATTCTTCATGCATATCTTCACCAAACTTTTGTTTCATGTTTTTGCATAAAAGTTACATATTGTTTAGGGTTCAAGGTCATGTGCCCCATTTGTTTTCAATCAATTCTTGTACACTTTTATTTTTACAAAACTATTGAATTTTGATTGACATTGACATTGTTGGATTAAGATCTAGCAACATATATATCTGACTTCGTTAAATTAAATTTTAAACATAAAAAAGATATGAATTGTAGTAGTTGTAGGGTATTTCGACTTCATCAAATCCAATTTATGCCGCACTTTGTTTTCTTTCACTCGATGTAACTTTTTTGAACATAACATAATTTCTTCAAAACCGTGATTTTTTTAATATAAATGAGACCTAAATGAGAGAGAGAGAGAGAGAGAGAGAGAGAGAGATTATTGATATAAACGAAGGTTTAAGTTCGAAAGAGAGAAAAAATGCACAGAAATTCAACGAGGGGTAGCAATCCCCTAAACCATCATTTTTTTTTGTTACACTATTTTTACAATAATATTTAACTCTTAAGTAATTTCATGTTTAAAGCTCAATATTTCTACCATCTTTGACTTATTTTTAAATTTCTCTTAGGAGGTGACACTATATCTTATGTTTTTTCTTACATATCCAATTATTTTTTCATTATGATGCTTCTTATTTCATGAAATAAATGACCAAAATTAATGTTAGTTATATGCTTTATTAATAGAACTTTGCTGGAGAAGAAGACACAATATTTTGTGGTGTGTTTGATGGTCATGGTCCTCGAGGACACAAATTTGCACAATCTATACGTGACAATCTACCCTCCAAACTCTCTACAACAATCAAAATGTCACAACAAAATGTCTCCAATGAAGATGATGCTAATGCTACAAACAAAACCACTTCTAATGATTCATGGGAAGAACAATTTTGTAGCTCCTTCAATCAAATGGATGAATATCTTGCTAAGAACGTTGACACTGACGGACTTTGTGGAGGTTGCGTAGCGATAACTTTAATTAAACAGGTAAAATATGTTTATGTCCTCTAGATTTTTTGTTCATTTTTGTTCGTTTTATTAATATCTTTTCAGCATTAGAAAAACAAAATCACGATTTTGATTTAAAATCTTGCATTGTATTACCTTCTTACTAATGTCATATAGTTTTGTTAGAAATAGAATTCTAACCATATTTTAATTTCAAAAAAATTTCAGGGTGACCAATTGATAATTGGCAATTTAGGGGATTCTCGTGCAGTTCTTTGCACAAAAGAAGGTGACAATCAACTTATTCCTATTCAACTTTCTGTTGACATGGTTCCAGATGTTCCAAGTAAGTTTTATAATTGAATCTTGATATTTCATTTCCCAAATCTTAGTTTATATTATTTCATAATAGAGAGCTAAAAATGATTCTAGGCACGAAAAATTTATTTTGACATATTTAAATGTTTAATTGAAAATAATTTAGTCTCTGAATTGATTATATTTTCAATCAACGATTTCTAGTTTTTGTCTCAAAAACGTGAGTTTTACCCTCAAATTTATTGTTCAAATTAACTTTAACTAAAATAAATTTGTGTTACCGCATAACCAAACACACTAGTAAAGTTTATAACCAATTAATTAAGTTTTTCTGTTTGTTGTTATTAGGTGAAACTAATAGAGTGATTAAGTGTGGAGGTAGAGTTTTTGCAGCACAAGAAGATCCTGATGTAAAAAGAATTTGGATGCCTGAAGGTGATTGCCCTGGATTAGCTATGTCAAGAGCCTTTGGAGATTTTTGCCTAAAAGATCATGGCCTCTCCTCAGTTCCTGATTTATCTTATAGAAAACTTACAAAGCAAGATGAATTTGTTGTTTTAGCCTCTGATGGGGTAAGTATTCAATATTTACTCTTTTTACTCGAGTGCGCATTATGCGCATTTCTGCCGTGTGTAGTCACAATCTCATGCAGTCACACAGGTAGCTATATTGATGGTTGTTAGATCAAGATCTGACAATTCAAATTTCCAAGAAGATTTTGATTTTATTTATAACTAAAATAGCAAGTTTGAAATTTGAATTGTCTAATCTTAATCAAACGGATCATTGATACGATTGATTGCATGATTATACGAGATAATAAACGCACTCAATTCAAATCCCATTATATTGTAGCAAAATGTGTTTGATACGACCAAAATTACAGTTGTGATGTCGTTGTAGAGATTAATCTTTGATCGCAATTACGGTTGTGGTCCTCCACTATGAAGTGATTTCAAGCATGAATAATCTTTAATAGGCATTTAGATAAAGGTCTGATTTTTTTTTTATTTTTTTTTAGATATGGAATGTGCTATCAAACGATGAAGTAATTAACGAAGTTGCATCAGCACCAAAGAGATCATTAGCAGCCAAATTGTTAGTCAAACGTGCAGTTAAAGCTTGGAAAAACAAGTATCCATTTTACTATGTTGATGATTGTTCAGCCATATGTTTGTTCTTGAATGATGAGTAATTTAATATGTAAAAGACATAGCTAGCTAGAAGAGTTTACATTGTTCTTGATCTAGAAAATTAGCAATTGGAATTCTAATATAATAGTTTTTTTTCAATAAATAGAAATTTTATTAATAAAAGTCCAATTTCAACATTCTAGCGAACAAACACTATTCCACCATTTTGAATGACATGATAAGATTCATGTCTGACCACTTGATGTGTAGTTCAACAATTATTTTAGTATTCCACTATAATAAGATTACATGTCTAATATTTTTCTATTGCTAAAAATAAGAATTATAAGACAACATGAAGTATTGACCTAGACATGGACATTGAATATGATATTAATAAGGCTTAATAGGTCTTTACCCTTTGCAAAGTAGGCGAGTTTTGCGTTACCCCCTGTAATTTTTTTTCTTGAGATTACCCCCTTGTAAAATTTATTTTTTTGATTTACCCCCTTGGATGTACTTTTTAAATCGGTTATTTTGTTCAACCGATTTAAAAAGTGTTGTTTTTTAAATCGGTTATTCTGTTTTTTTTGCCTGCCACGTCAGCAAAAGGGGGGTAAATAAATAAAAAAAAATTGCAGGGGATAATCTCAAGAAAAAAAATTACAGGGGGTAACGCAAAACTCACATACTTTGCAGGGGGTAAAAGCCTATTAACCCTATTAATAATGACAAATAGAAATTGATAATAATTTTTATAAATTGATGTGGTTGAAGTTGAATATAAATTACATGTGTCACCATTGATACAAACATTATTAGACACACCGATATATACCTTTAAAATAAACTACCAAAACATCTTAATTGGTGGTAAAATTGTAGGAAACTTAACTATGAGGCAAGACCCTCAAAGTTTCTCACCATTGCAACAAGTCTAGGTGAAAAATAGGATTGAATAGAAGTTATAGAGGTACATTTAACAATTGCCTTACCAAAAATACTATGAGAAGACCAGGGATGTCAAACCCCTTTTGCATCCCAAAATAGGCCCAATTATGTGTTGGATAGCATAAAATACTCTTGTGAAAAAAAAGGAGTCATTCTGTAAGGGTGCGTTTGGAATAAGAGAAAAAGGAACGAGAGAGATAGGGACGAGAGAAACAACCATTTCTTCTGCTTGGAATAGGATAGAAACAGGGAAGAAAGATTAAATTTTGGTGGGCCCTACCACCATTTTCTTTCTCCCCATATCTGCGAAGAAAGTAACGAAAGCTGTCTCTTTTTTACTTATTTCCATTTGTACCCTTTATTTCACTGGAAATGTAACTGTAATATTGTGATGGTGAAGTTGGAATTGGGAACGGTTTGAATCAAAATATCCATGGTGCTTGAAGGTTATGTACTTATGTTTTCAGATGCTTGCGAAGTGAAGAACATAATTATTTGGGGTGAAAATGAAAATTGAGGAAATGCAGGATTATATTTTTATATTTGGGGTGGTTTTGAATGGGATTTTAGGAAAGGCAAGGGATTGAGTGTGGCAACAGAGAACGGTGGGAGAAGATAAGAGAAGACATCCCTTTAGTTTTTTTTGGTACATCACATCCCTTTAGTTGTTTTCAATAAAATAATTAATCTAATTAGCTAATTAAAATAAAACTTTAATTAATTAATTTAATAGTTACTTATTATTTTAAATTACATAAATTAGTAATTACCCAGATCAATTTGTTAGCTAATTAATTAATTTATTTTTTTAATAATTATTATTAAGTAATCAATATTTTAATAGAAATAAAATCAGGGGCATTTATGTATTTTCAAAATTATCTCATACTTCTCTCTTTTCTATTTCTCTTCTTTTTCTATTAAACCAAACAATACCTCAAATCTACTTTATTTCTCACATTTTTCTCTCTTCTCATACTCTCTCTCACATTTTTCTCTCTTCTCACTTTCTCTTCACAACCAAACAAAGCATAAATGAAAGACATGTATATCTATATTATCTATATCTATATTATAAACAAAGCAAACCCTACTCATGAGAACTTGACATGTGTCGTTTCTCAATTAAGTATTTATTGCATTAATTTTTATTTAATATTTTATGACGTTACATTTTCTAATTAAATTATAAAATGCAAAAAAATTATATTATTATTTATTACATTTTATTTTATTTAATAATGTATGACGTTACATTTTTTATAAAAATGAAAATTAATACATTAAACGTTTCTATATATTTTTTAATGATCATAAACATATTTCCGTTACGTAAAATAATTTACGACATTACATTTTGTTATTAAATATGAAAATTAATACATTAACCGTTTCTATATATTTTTTAATGATCATAAACATATTTCTGTTACGTATAATTTTTAATTATTATAATAAATCTATTTTTATTTTTATTTGAACGTTACATAGCAAAAGTTGTAACTGATATTATGTCATAAAATTGTATTTAATTTTTGTATTTCTAAAGCTAACTATAAATATATGTAGGTTTTGCCACAACCAACTCACGAATTCATTTGGCAAGTAACTCAAAAATGGCTCAAAAAATTAACTTGATATCCGAAATCAATCAAGCCAATGGTTGGTCCGTGATGTATCAAGCAACAATGGACCATTTTCTTTGGATATGATACTAATGGATTCAATCGTAAGAACTCTTCTATATGTTTAATTTTCATTTACACCAATTCTTGATTTCTTTGATGTAATACTTTAATCCACTGTCTTATTGTTCAGGGAAACAAAATACACGGTACAGTGTGTCGCACCCTAATTTATAAGTTTGAAAAAGACCTTAAGGAAGGTGATGTTTACTCGATTACAAATTTTGGAATTGTTGCAAACGATGGATCATACCGTACTACTAGGCATGAGTATAAATTAAACTTTCAGTTCCACACGAAGGTTAAACTTTGCAACTCGAAAAAAGTTCCTTCCAATATATATTTGATTGAAAGTCATGTTCCAACATTTGCTCCTGATTACGATACAAACTATCTTTATGGTAAGAAATATTAGTATGTTATGTGTTATTTGTTTTTTTTGTCGTTATAACATTGTAGGCATGTGGTATCAATAATCATATTTTGTAGACATTATGGGAATGTTAATCGGCGTTGGAATTCAAAAGGAGTATGAATTCAATGGTTTGAAGACCAAAATGGTTGCAATTCAGTTGAACTATGATGGGTTAGTATCACATATGTTTTTTATCTTACTCAATCTATGACAAAATATTTCAATGCTTTATTAAATTCTTGAATCATATTATTTACACAGATTCAATATTAAAGTTACTCTTTTTTGTCCATATGTTGATGAGTTGAATGCATTTGTTGCGGCTGAAAAAATTGAAAACACAATAGTCGTTGTGCTAATGGCTAAAATCAAGATGTGGTAAGGTATTCATGTTGTTGACTACAATTAAAATCAATTTATCTATTTTATTTTTCATTGCAAATATAAACTTATAAATTCTTACAAATGTGTTTCTTTTATAGGATTTACAACAATTCAAAATTCTTTTAATTTAACTAAGTTGTTGTTTAATCCCGAGTTCATAATTTAACAACTTTTGTGTATATTTTGTTTCTTTATGTATACGTTGTATTTTACAATTTATGTTGGAGCTATTACTATGGATTATAGGATGCTGAAAAAAAAAATTCTCCGTCCCCTGGTATTTGTTTGATCCATGATCTTAATGGATTGACCGAAGAAGAAGATTTTCTCAAAGTCCACCTATGATAACAATTGAGGGGTGTCGTGGGGTTAGTTTTTTTCGCTTAACGGATTGAATTTTTATATTCACTTATGACACTTTTTTTTTGGATATTGATATAAACGACTTACCCCTATGGAAATAATTAATTTAATTGATGTATTATATTAACATATTGTCTTATTGTTCGGAAAAACAAAATACACGGTACAATACATCGCACTTTAATTTAAGTTTGAAAAAGACCTTCTAATGTTTACTCGATTACAAATTTTGGAGTTGTTGCAAACGATGGATCATACCTTACTACTACACACGAGTATAATTAAACTTTCAGTTCCACACGAAAGTTAAAATTTGCAACTCCAAAAAAGTTTTTCCGATATATATTTGATTGAAAGTCCTGTTCCAGCATTTGCTCCTGATTACGATACAAACTATCTTTATGGTAATAAATATTAGTATGTTATGTATTATTTTTTGTTTTTATCATTATAACATTATAAACATGTAGTATCAATAATCGTGTATATAATCATAGTTTGTAGATATTATGGGAATGCTAACTGTCGTTGGAATTCAAAAGGAGTATGAACGCAATGGTTTGAAGACCAAAATGGTTGCAATTCAGTTGGACTATGTTGGATTAGTATCTCATATTAATTTATCGTACTCAATCTATGGCAAAATATTCCAATGCTTTAAAAAATTCTTTAATCATATATGTATTATTTACACATATACAAGTTTAAAGTTTAATATGTTTGTATTAAATAAAAATATTCTAAATTTAAGTTTTACATTATATTTTTGTCGGTTACAAAAAATATTAATTTATAATTTAACCGTTTTTATAATATTATTAAATGTGACATAACTGAGTTATGATTAAAAAAGGATGACATAAATAGCTAGATTACAAAAGGATAATGTAAAAGTTCACAATTGGCGAACTGATCCAATGACCACATTAATTTTAGTTTAGAGTTAAATATGTTTTATGTCCCATAAAATATATCAACTTTTATTTTTATATATGTAGTATATCAATTAAAAAATACAATACTACTAAACTGTTACACATTTACAATTAAAAAAGTTGTATTTATAACCTAATGCAAACACAATGTGAATATGCCAACAAAGATATATATGAACATTATCATGATTAATAATAATTTTTTCTATAATTTTCAAAAGTCAACATTAATTTTTTTAAAACTTTTTAATTATATTAAAATGATATCTTATTTTTAAATTGATCAATTTATTCTTAAAAAAATTGAGGGTAATGAGTGCGAGTATGAGTACTCTTATATCCAAATGGTACGAGTACAAATATTATTATACACGCGGATATGAGTCATAATCTATGAAGCACGGATACTCCTCATATTAATTGTGTCCCATGTCGGACACCAACACTTATGATTACACTCAATTATATTATTTTTTAAAATTATTATCGATGTCAACATGTTAGTGTTTAAAGAAAATAAAGACTTAGATGCAGGACTACTATACAAGCTTTTGCATTAACTAAAGTAAAATGTTTAAAATAAATTCAGAAAAAATATTATAGAATGCCATATATTATTTCAAATTTTTTATCAATTTTTTCATGAATTTGAAAAATTACTCTTTTGGTATTAATTAGTGATATAATTTTTTTTTATCATGTACATCAAAAATATCATTTGTGTGAATTTATTTTTTTTGTGTGAAATCTATTGATTTGTAAAAAAGAATAATTTCTTACGTATCAAAAAAGTCTGATCCCCTAATAATGTCTGTTATACCAACTAAGTTATATTATGGACTACGGGAATAAAAATTTTACATGTAATAATGAATGTTTATTATAAATGACATATTAACATAATTTTAATTTATTTTTAAAAAATATCATATAAGTATTTAAGTATTATATTTAAAATATTAAACACGGGAACAAACTTATTACAACTAAACACATTTGAAAAATAACCAAACCATTGAGCTTAAGTGGTTAATGATCTCCCTCTGTGACAGATCGTTTGGGTGAACTTGAGTTCTATTCATGAATTAGTATTTTAATAGAAGTTACATGTTAATATAAAATCTTATACATTTTTAAAAATAAAATAAAATCTTATACACATGAATGAACTTTTTACATATAAATGAATGAATGTTTAATATATTTATACACACGGGGATAAACATTTTACAATATTTATTAATATACGGGTATGAACATTTTACAAATAAAGAAATAAATGTTTAATATAAATCTTATATACGGGGATGAACATTTAAAATAAAAAATTAATACGGACTTGCATACCACATATCCTATAACATAAACACATCACATTTCTACCAAAAATAGAAAAAAGAATTACAAATTTTATTTTAAAACATTGACGTTTTATTTATAAAAAAACATTTACATACTTAAATAATTCTTAAATAGGTAAAAACTAACTCGTGCTTGACACGGGTGAACCAAAATTGCACATTTTATAAAATACGAGGATTAATACTACATTTAAACTAAAAAATAAATTTAATATTTAAATAATTTGAAACATGTGTTATATCCCGTGCCAAGCACGGTCCGAATACTATATATTATATATATGATGACAAATTCCTTTTCCAAGACCCATTTGTCAAACCATCAATGCTGGTTTGAATTAGAGGTCTACATACACCAATTGTTTGCACTATCTAATCACTGCAATATGCTCAGTAGAGAAGACAATATATGCACTATTCCAATAGACATAACTACAAATAGTTCATTCCAAAAGATAGACACAAACCACAAATAGTTTACACAGTATTTACTTTCATCTACTGTATTTTTTTTTGGCACAATTCTTCTATTTCATGCATAGTATTAGAATTTAGGCCAGGCCAATTCATCTCTACAAAATTACCCTAGTTTGTAAACTGATTATAGTCTTTTACTTATAAATTTAGGTTCAAATCATCTTATATTTAATATCTAATGTGAGACTCTTAACACATAAAATGTCAATATTGCGATAAACCAGAGACCTTCATCACAACTTGAATCTTTTAAATATAATATGAGACTAGTTCTAAAATTGACAATAAGATATCCAATTTTTTGCATGAAAATTGGAGTGCTTTCCAATTGAATGATTCCAACTATAAAAATTGAGTTCCTTTTTCAAGAGAAAGCTATAGTTTATAAACTCTCCTGTCTTTTGTTTGTTAAAGAAACCCTCCTTTTAATAATATTGATAATTTCATTAATTTTAAGTTTTACATTTAGCCAAATTGTGCTTTTAATCCTAGGTACTAAATCAATCAAACTCAAGTTATGTATATTTTCATGACCAAGTGTGTATTTGTTTTGGCGGTGAAATAAACACCAACATGTCTACCGAAAAGTTACAATTTACGACATTCAAAACATTATGGCGAAATCATTTTTTGAAATAGGATTTTAGATGCAGATCCAACCGTTTTTTAAAAAGAACTAAATTTTATAAAAATCTAAATTAAATTTTATCGATTTTTAAGAAAAAAATTAACTAAGTTTAATATATTATTGATTGTTAATAATATATACTCACAAGAAGTTAAAAGTAAATAGATCGATAATGATAAATTGATCGAAAATATCCAAATTCAAACCTAAACTATAATAATTCTTAATAATACAGTATTTTATTTATCTTACGACCGACTCCAAATTATCAAACCACTCTTCTTGAAGACCATAGGGTTAAGATCAACAAACATTAGGATCAATAAATGGATGAGTGCAAAAATGGTAAAAGGGGTAGAGAAGAGAATAGAATCACGCACAAGAGTTGAATTTGAAAAGAAAAGGTAAATGCCAAAATGGTTCACCAAACAAAGAACAAACATCAACATCACGGATTTGGATCCTCTCCTTTGGTTCTCTCCAATTCCCTCTCCAATTTTTTTGTTTTGTGAGTGTGAAGAGAGAGAAATAAAAAATAAAAAATAAATAAGTGATGATGAGAGAGAAGAAATGATGAGAGAGAAAGACACATAAAAAAATTGGAGAGGGAATTGGAGAGAAAAAAAAGGAGAGGATCCAAATCCCAACATCACAAGCATTAGGAAAGTAAGTAAGAAAAAAAATAAAAAATAAAAATTGAAGCTCCATCCATCCACTATCAAATTTGAACTCCTTCAACACGTTACCAGTCACAACCCGTGAACATCTTTTTTTGGAACTTTAAGTCACAATCATGTTCCATTTCATATATTCAAACAATACCAACTCTATACAAAAAAGTAATCAAAATCATCTTACAATACACATTGTCTAGTCAATATCAATCATAATTCAAATTTTTCCTTTCATTTTTTTGTTAAAACATCACATACACTTTCCCTCAATTAACCAAACCCAACATAAAAGTAACTACAAATAATAAATAAATACCTTGTTGATCCTAAAATTGTTAAACTATGTGTTTTTTGTTGACAAAAATTAATTTTGAATAAATTGATCTGTAAAAAATTGATTTGTTTTTAAAAAATTAAGTTAAAAAATATAAATTGAATTATATTTGAATATACATCTGTAAAAATGAATTAAATAATAAATTTGTGTTTAAAATTTACATTTGGAATTACAAATTTTAGTTTCAATTTAAAATCAAATCTATTGAAAAAGTTTAAACATATCCAAATGACCAAATCAATACTCTTATGTCTTTTTTGATACATCCGAAAGTAAAATAAAAAATACACTAAACATACTACAAACAAACACCAAGAAAAAAACAAATGTTACATGCTTAGTTCTACAATGGTCTACCAAAGACATACCTCATACTAGAACTTAAACATTTTTCAAATACTTTTGTGTTTGGTTCTGCGGTGATAAGAATTGATTTTGGCCAAAATTTATTTTAAGTTAAAGTGGTTTATGTTCGGATATATTCATGCAAAAGTGAGTTGAACAAAAAATTTGAGTGTAAAAATTAATTCTAGAACCAGAAGCTACGATTTCTAGCTTCAAGTAGAATCAATTCTGGAGGCAGAATCAATTCTACTTTTAAAAAACCAAACAAGTCAAAATTAATTCTACACGTCCAGAATCAATTCTAGCTGCTTCAGAATTGAAACCAAACATACACTTAGTCCATACTAGAACTTGCCTATATGATTAACATTAAGCACTTTAATAATTAATAATTATTTTGAAAATTGTTGATAATATAGAGATTGGATAGATAAGTCTTATAATTTCAATAAGCAATTAGGAGATTTGCTCAAAACTTAAATCATAAAATATAGATTGCACCTTCACAAAGTCACCCTTCTGTAGGTAAGCAACATACACAGTACTTTGTCCCAAAAACCCACCAAAATGGTCACAACAAACAGTAACATGGTATTCTATATAAGCAAACTTAATTGCTTTTCTTCTATACCAAGCAATATCACTAGTACTACTACTACCAACATACTGTTCTCTTCTTTACATTACACTACTAGTTAATTAATATTAATACCTCTAAAATTAAACATGCCATGACAAGTTAACAACCATAAATGAGACTCTTAAAACAAAAGTTAAAAGAAAAACATCATTAGCAAAAATTTAAATTCAAATAAAAAGTCATTAGAACTTAGTGTGTTTGAAAACATGTTAGAAATTCGACCACCATGCGCATGTTAAGGTTTCCAAACACACCTAATGGCCATATCTCTCAAGTGGTGGCGCATTTGCGGACGACGTAGCGATAAGCAGCGACTTTTTTCTTTCTGGAGGCAGTGTTGTCGACCGAGAGTATCATTTTGCCCGATTCTTTTGATGTGAATGAGTTGTGAATTGCTGGTTCTGAGGCTCCAATCTTTTTTGGCTTCTCAACTGCTATGGTGTAGCTTCCTTCAGCATTTGGGACAAACTCAGCACTGTATTCTAAGTCCCAACCTCCCACAACGATGTCCCAAGTGATAGTTGCACCTCCCTAGTTCACCCCCACAACAAGTAAACAACAAATTTAGCTTCCATTTATAAGAAAAAAATACACTACGCTATTCGAAAAATTCTACAAAAAACTTCCTCAATTTGAAAATGCTCATTTATACAAATCTTTTAAAAAAGGCTTCATGAACACATTGATGCATCGACACGAATAATAATTAAAAGTAACCACATGTGTGGTGTCTACAACTGATACGTGTCAAACACCCGACATGTCTTCAATATGAAAGTCTGTGCTACACAATCAGGGACTACATAAGCCGACCCAAAAAGGCTAATTTGATAGAAAATTTTAAATTTCAGGGGCCATTTCATAATAAAATTAGTTATAGGTACCAAATTGTAAACTCCTACAAGTTTTAAAATGAAAGAGAGAATCTTAAGAGAATATTTTATCTGAAAAGGAAACAACCCACTTGCATCATGAGAAAAGAACAAATCATAATCTGCATAGAGAAGAGTAATTGGATAGAATGGGGTGAATGATTACTACCTCAATTCCTTCTATTTGTATATTCACTTTCTCTCCTCCTTTGACAGTGAATTCAGAAGCAGGTTTTGGGGGACCATTTTGCAAATCACTTGGAACACTCAGCCCTCCATACTGAACAGGAATATCCTCAGGACTAATGAATCTGATCATAAGAAAAGAACTTTCAGAAAGCAAACCCTAAAATGGAAAATAGAAGGAAAGTTGAAATATTTTTTGCTCATAATAGTAAGTGTATCTTTTGATTGAAGTTTGAAAAGATCACAATTTTCTAGTACCACCGTGATTTTGACGATTTAAGATTGTCTGCCGTCAACAAAACCAAGAATTCACACAATCAGCACATCAGTGGTCATTGGATCGAAATAGGAAAGTCAAGACCATCTGATTTCGATCCAACAACGACCGATGTGTTGACCTCGTGAACATGTGGTATGGCCGGGAGCCAAGCAATTCAAATTTGATTGCGACAAAAGTTACTCTTAAGAGCTTCGGTAAAATAATGGTGTCACTATAAATCCGTCAAACTCAAGAAAGACAACTTGAATACTAAAAGTAGTTAATGGAAGAAAAACTAAAAACACAAACAATAGTAGAAATGGATCTTAATATAGATAAAACATTGAGAGAAACAAAACCAACAAAAACATTCTAGATCAGTGTATTTATGACTTGTATAAAATTCAAACAAAGGGACATAAAACAAAACCAAACCAAATGGAACAACAATTATATACTCACTTGTAGAGTGTCTCAGCAGCACTTCCTTCCTTTGAGATCACAAACTTGCTTTTAGTCCTTTGAGTCAAAAATGGACTAAACATTGAATACAACATGCTGAAGTACCATGGCACATTGATGAAAATCTAAACCACCAATATAAAAAAAATAAATCATTTTAATCCCTACAATTTTAAAAAAATTAAAAAAATATAGTCCATTAAATATATGAAATTAATCATTTTAGACTCTAAAATATACGAAATTTGTTGTGATTAGACCTTGTCATCTTAATGCCATGTACTAAATTGAGGAATCTTATGTACATTAAGAACTACTAATTATTTTTACAAACTTTAAATACTAAATTTGAGTGATAAATAAAAATTGTACCTTTCTAGCAACCATTTCAGGGTAGTTATCTTGAAAGAGTGACATGATATGGTTAGAAGCAACCCTTAACTCTCTTTTAGGCATATCTTTAAGATCAGTAACTTGAATAAGAGAATTAACACCACCAGGCTTAAAATGAAGAAGCCTAATACCTCTTTCAAGAACTTGAACTCTCCATCTAAAAAACATCTTAAGCTTTTCTTCATCACCAAAAATTTTCTCATACATTTCTTTATCTCTAAACAAACCATAAGCATTGTAACAAACAGGATGACCCTCTTTGTCATAGCCTTGCATATAAGCTATAACACCTTCAAGCTCTTTGAACTGACTTAAATCTTCTTCAACTATTGTGTCAGCATTAAACTCTTTTCTCCAAGCTAAACACTTTATAATCATGTTTAGTGCTTCATTAACTCTAAAATCTCTTGCTCTTAGAAATTTCAAGAGGATTACATCAGCTCTATCATCACCACCAAGAAGAGGAATACCCCACATGGAAACATTAACTTCAACTCCATTAGAAGTTGCTTCAAGGAGATTTTTTTTGAGGTCTTGAAGTGCTTTTTTCTCTGAGGATTTGAGAAGAGTAACAAAGTAGTTATCTTCTTCAAAAGAAGGGGTTCTAAGGGTTGAAGAAGTGTTGTTATTAGTACCCATTAGAGAAGAAAGTAAGGTTTTTTTGGTTTGTTGTTTATGTGAGGATTCTTCTTCAAGTGGGTCTTGAAAAGGTGATTTTTGGGTTTGAAGAGAAAGAGGAGATGAAGAAGAATCCATCATCAAGTTTTGATTTTGAGAGATAGAACTACCAAGATGGAATCTTTGCATGAAAATAGTGAATGAAAGTTGGTTTTGAGGATTTGAAGGAAATGGGTTTGGTGATAATATTATGAAAAAGAAAACAAGTTTTGAACTGAGAGTGTGAATGTGGTTTTGTGCAGAAGACAGAGGAAGGAGAGAGAGAGAGAGATAGAAAAAGAGAGTGTTGCTTGTTTTGTGGAGACTGGAGAGTGAGGGATTTGAATGTGGATTTGAGGGAAAACGTGGGAGAGAGTGAGAGCACGCGCTGGTTTTTTGGGGGAAAGTGTGTACTATTTTGCCGCATTATACAGATTAACAGAGTACAGATACTGTTCAAACTCTGAAGTTTGAAAAAGATACACACAGAACAGAGCCACTTCATACTTGGGGGAGGGAGGGACATTAATTCATTATTCATTATTGATAGTAAATTCTACTCCCTCCGGTCCTTCGAATAAAAGTAATTTCACTTTTTAGATTCATTGAGAATCTAATGTATTTAATCCTGACTAAATACATTAGATTTTCAATGAATCTAAAAAGTGAAATTTCTCTTATATTAAGGATCGGAGGGTGTAATATAACCAATTGTTTAAGTTATTAAAGATAGATTGGTATTTTAAAAATATTTAAAATATTATTGATATTATTTATTATTGTTTGAAAATATAATTTAATAATTTATTTATTTTTATGATTGAAATAATGATTTAATTGGCATCAGCTTAATTAAAACATTTTATAATAAAGATATAACTCGTATTGAATTGACGTTAATAATATAATTTTTTTTGCTGTAAAGATGAAGAAAATCATAATTTTTTTATGATTTTAAGTAATGGTTCATGGTGGACCATTTGTGAAATTGGTTCACATTGGTCCAACGTAGCTAGCTAGTTAATAACTATTGTCTTTGTAAAAATGATTTATTTAAAAGGACACGTGTTTTGACAATTAACATGACAATTATTTTTGTTTAACATTTTTTAACTTCCTAGTATAAGAAAGGCAAAATACATTCATTGGTCCTTTAAGTTTTATGTTTGTAATAGATTGGTTGTTTAAGTTTTTTAAGTAATAAATAAGTCCTTTAAGTTTTTTAAGTAACAAATAGGTCCTTTAAGTTTGTAATTTGTAATATTTAGGTCCCCCAATTACTTAAAAAAATAGGACTTAGATATTACAAATTACAAACTTAAAGGACCTATTTGTTACTTAAAAAACTTAAAGGGCTTATTTATTACTTAAAAAACTTAAAGGACCAATCTGTTATAAACGTAAAACTTAAAGAACTTATGAATGCATTTTGCCTATAAGAAACTATGAATCTTTTGCAAAGAGTTAAAAAAATGTATATCAATATTGTATATTATTTTAGAAATTTTTATTTATATATATATGGTAGAGAGTTTTGATTATATTATTTAACATTTTCTGAATATAAATAAAATGTGCCATACACGACGAATGTATCAATAATATGAATAGGATGATAGATAGAGTTGTAGATGAGAAAAGTGTGATGAAAATTAATAATCGAGGATTGGATATTGTAGCTGCAGCAACCTCACATTGATTCGTCCCCTACAAAGATTGCAGTGCACGGGTTTCTTAGCTCCACTCTTTGGACCACAACTTCTTTCCATTTCATGCCATTACCAACCTTTTCCTATCCTTCTAACTACACAAATGCAACCCAACTTTGGGGTATATTTTAACACGTGTCAACACCACAGCAAGCTAGAGCAAAATCCTATGTGTACTACATGACAAATTTTATACCTCTTTTAGGCAATTTTTTGAATCAATTTTCCCTCTCTTATTTGAATGCATAGTTGGGTCAAAATAGAGCAAGCCCAACACAATTTGGCCCAACAAAAATAGGTCCTTGAAGGAAGTAAATATTGACACCAAACAAAAAAACAAAGGAACGTTGCTTTCATTCTTCTGTCGCGTGTCCTTTTTCCATGTTTTGCACCAGGCTAAAATCCAAAGACCTCAGTTTGAATACATGTTGTTTAGAATCAATTTCAAATTTCAAATTCTTCTTCTCTTCTCTTCAATATCATAACTCTCTTTCTCTCATTCTCTCACCAAAACCCTAAACCTTTCTTCCTTCTATTCCTCCTTCTTCTTTTTTGGAATGAAGAAGCAGCACACACCATTAAGCAAAGGCGGCCTCAAGCTTCAAAGTAAGGATTTTCAGATCAATTCTATTTTGTTTTATTTACTTTAATTTGATGTTGCTTTGTTGCTCGAATCTGATTTGATTTTCTTTTTGGAATGTTTTATTGTTTGTTCAGGTTCACAAATAAGGGTTTGATGGGGTGAGTTTTCTTGGCTTTTAATTGATTCTGTCATATTCAGTTGAATCATTAACATTTAATTAATTGATTGTTTCCAGATCTATTATATGTTTTTTCCTTCAACTCATAGTGATGTTACTTCTTCATTCCTCACAATTTTTTTTTGTTTCTTATGTGCAGTTAGAGATTGCTCCTCATGAATCTGAGAAAAAAAGGTATTTCATTTAAAAATCCCTACTTTTTAGGAATTGTTAGTGGGATTTATATGGTTTAATTTTATCCATATTGATTTGATTGTTAATGATCTATTATATTTTTTTCCTTCAATTTACAGTGATGTTGCTTCTTCATTCCTCACAAATTTTTGACTTTTGTGTGTAAATTTGCAGCAACAACAAAAAAAGGTATTTCATTTAAAAATCCCTACTTTTTAGGAATTGTTAGTGGGATTTATATGGTTTAATTTTATCCATATTGATTTGTTTTTGTTAAATTTCAAATTTTTTGTTTTTAGATTTGTATCAATTTTAATTTGCTTTTCTCACTGTTCTGTTTAATGATTTCTATATTTTTTATGGTCAATTGTTATGCAGGTATCTTCATAAAGGAATGTTCAAAGGGCTTCTCAAAAAGCAAATAATCTGATTGTTTCCAAATCTATTCCATTTTTTTTCTCTTCAATTTACAGTGAAGTAATGTTGCTTCTTCATTCCTCACAATTTTTTTTTGTTTGTTATCTGCAGTTAGAGATTGCTCCTCATGAATCTGAGAAAAAAGGTATTTCATTTAAACATTAGGTTGTTTTAATTCTCTTTTCATTCTTTAGTTTGTTGGCTTTTAATTGATTCTGTCATATTCAGTTGAATCATTAACATTCAATTAATTGATTGTTAATGATCTATTATATTTTTTTCCTTCAATTTACAGTGATGTTGCTTCTTCATTCCTCACAAATTTTTGACTTTTGTGTGTAAATCTGCAGCAACAACAAAAATAGTAGGGAGGAGAATGATTATCTGAAAGTTTCAAACCATGGAATTTCATCGCAGGTCTTATTTGGATTTCATGATTTTTTTATTACGGAGTGAAGTGCTCATAACAATATAGCAGGAAGGTATGAGTGTGATTCTTCAAAGGGAGATAAAAGTGTGTTTTTTATTTTATTTTTTGTTTCAATCCCTTCAAAAACAAATGTTGGAGAAATTCCATATTGATAGCAAACTCTTTTTAATTTGATATCAAATTAACAACTAATATTGCAAGGAATAATTTCATATCATATTTATTAGGATTTGTTTCTATTTTTTAGTTAAAAATCCCTACTTTTTAGGAGTTGTTAGTGGGATTTAGATGATTTTCTCTACCACAATATAATTGATTTGTTTTTGTTAATTAATTTCAGATTTTTTGTTTTTAGATTTGTATCAATTTTATTTTGTTTTTCGCAATGTTATTTTTAATGAGTTCTATATTTTCTATGGTCAAAGGGCTTCTCAAAAAAGTAAATTATGTCTTTTTATTTTCTAAATCTATTGTTTCTTAATTCATTCCTTATGCTACTGTTCTGCGATGCACTATTAAGTCATAGTTAAGGTTATTGGGATTAAGATTACAATTTATTCAATTAGCTTCAATTTGAATCAAATGCATTCTTTATCCCAATAACCTTTGTAGTGACATAATATTAATGTTTCGGTCTTTTCTGGTCGGTTTCTACACTCCTAAATTTGTTGCCCCTTTTAATAATTTTGTAAAAGCTAATTGAAGTTTTTATGATGGTGCACTATTAGGTTATTGTCTTTTTAATATTATAGTTATACATGATATTTTCCTTTATGATCTATTCACATTTGACATTTTTATTACTACAAAGATTTGTTAGTGTGTCTTATTTGAAAGGTAACTTAGGATTTTATTCTATTTTGTTTTATTCATGTTACTACAAAGTATTCAATTTTGTTAGAGTAGCTTAGAATTTTATTCTCTTAGATTTTACCTATTGAATTATAAAAACTAAAATTTTTAGTATTATGTATTACATCCCTAACAACCAGCACATATTAATCTTCAGGAATATGTTTTGAGTATATATTGTAATAGGTCCTAAAGGAAATTCTTATGTGGACAAAATGATAAAAAAACATAACTTCTATAGGCAATATTTTGAATCAATTCACTATTTTTATATCTATATTGTTTGTGCAGAATGATACTTGAATAGTCGCTTTCTTGCTCATTAAGTGTAACAGGTTTGACTGTTAAACATCCAACCCAAATGCTTGAGGCCAAAGAAAATAAATAAACTGACAAAGCTTATGGATGAACAGTCGCTTTCTTTGTGGTTTGTAATAGCTTTGACTACTACTTTTGGCTAACAGTTTGGTTTTTATTATTTCTCGAACACATAACAATGTCTAATCTATGCAACATCCCTCTCTTCACAACTTTCTATACAAAACACTCCCACATTACCCTCTTCCAATACTCAATACAAAATTTTAATCCCTATTTCTATCTCTCTCTCATATTTTTAACGTACTCTCTTCTATTATATTCTTCATTCCCAAATTTTGGGTATATGCTTCTTCAGATTTGAGAAGTATAAAGGTTTTAACTTATTTCATAATACATTTGATATTTTGATTATGGACTTTTTGGAATGTTGTTGTTTCATATTTGATTATGTTCATTTCTATATTTTATTTGGTTTAATTTATATGGTTTAATTTTATCCATATTGATTTGATTGTTAATGATCTATTATATTTTTTTCCTTCAATTTACAGTGATGTTGCTTCTTCATTCCTCACAAATTTTTGACTTTTGTGTGTAAATTTGCAGCAACAACAAAAAAAGGTATTTCATTTAAAAATCCCTACTTTTTAGGAATTGTTAGTGGGATTTATATGGTTTAATTTTATCCATATTGATTTGTTTTTGTTAAATTTCAAATTTTTTGTTTTTAGATTTGTATCAATTTTAATTTGCTTTTCTCACTGTTCTGTTTAATGATTTCTATATTTTTTATGGTCAATTGTTATGCAGGTATCTTCATAAAGGAATGTTCAAAGGGCTTCTCAAAAAGCAAATAATCTGATTGTTTCCAAATCTATTCCATTTTTTTTCTCTTCAATTTACAGTGAAGTAATGTTGCTTCTTCATTCCTCACAATTTTTTTTTGTTTGTTATCTGCAGTTAGAGATTGCTCCTCATGAATCTGAGAAAAAAGGTATTTCATTTAAACATTAGGTTGTTTTAATTCTCTTTTCATTCTTTAGTTTGTTGGCTTTTAATTGATTCTGTCATATTCAGTTGAATCATTAACATTCAATTAATTGATTGTTAATGATCTATTATATTTTTTTCCTTCAATTTACAGTGATGTTGCTTCTTCATTCCTCACAAATTTTTGACTTTTGTGTGTAAATCTGCAGCAACAACAAAAATAGTAGGGAGGAGAATGATTATCTGAAAGTTTCAAACCATGGAATTTCATCGCAGGTCTTATTTGGATTTCATGATTTTTTTATTACGGAGTGAAGTGCTCATAACAATATAGCAGGAAGGTATGAGTGTGATTCTTCAAAGGGAGATAAAAGTGTGTTTTTTATTTTATTTTTTGTTTCAATCCCTTCAAAAACAAATGTTGGAGAAATTCCATATTGATAGCAAACTCTTTTTAATTTGATATCAAATTAACAACTAATATTGCAAGGAATAATTTCATATCATATTTATTAGGATTTGTTTCTATTTTTTAGTTAAAAATCCCTACTTTTTAGGAGTTGTTAGTGGGATTTAGATGATTTTCTCTACCACAATATAATTGATTTGTTTTTGTTAATTAATTTCAGATTTTTTGTTTTTAGATTTGTATCAATTTTATTTTGTTTTTCGCAATGTTATTTTTAATGAGTTCTATATTTTCTATGGTCAAAGGGCTTCTCAAAAAAGTAAATTATGTCTTTTTATTTTCTAAATCTATTGTTTCTTAATTCATTCCTTATGCTACTGTTCTGCGATGCACTATTAAGTCATAGTTAAGGTTATTGGGATTAAGATTACAATTTATTCAATTAGCTTCAATTTGAATCAAATGCATTCTTTATCCCAATAACCTTTGTAGTGACATAATATTAATGTTTCGGTCTTTTCTGGTCGGTTTCTACACTCCTAAATTTGTTGCCCCTTTTAATAATTTTGTAAAAGCTAATTGAAGTTTTTATGATGGTGCACTATTAGGTTATTGTCTTTTTAATATTATAGTTATACATGATATTTTCCTTTATGATCTATTCACATTTGACATTTTTATTACTACAAAGATTTGTTAGTGTGTCTTATTTGAAAGGTAACTTAGGATTTTATTCTATTTTGTTTTATTCATGTTACTACAAAGTATTCAATTTTGTTAGAGTAGCTTAGAATTTTATTCTCTTAGATTTTACCTATTGAATTATAAAAACTAAAATTTTTAGTATTATGTATTACATCCCTAACAACCAGCACATATTAATCTTCAGGAATATGTTTTGAGTATATATTGTAATAGGTCCTAAAGGAAATTCTTATGTGGACAAAATGATAAAAAAACATAACTTCTATAGGCAATATTTTGAATCAATTCACTATTTTTATATCTATATTGTTTGTGCAGAATGATACTTGAATAGTCGCTTTCTTGCTCATTAAGTGTAACAGGTTTGACTGTTAAACATCCAACCCAAATGCTTGAGGCCAAAGAAAATAAATAAACTGACAAAGCTTATGGATGAACAGTCGCTTTCTTTGTGGTTTGTAATAGCTTTGACTACTACTTTTGGCTAACAGTTTGGTTTTTATTATTTCTCGAACACATAACAATGTCTAATCTATGCAACATCCCTCTCTTCACAACTTTCTATACAAAACACTCCCACATTACCCTCTTCCAATACTCAATACAAAATTTTAATCCCTATTTCTATCTCTCTCTCATATTTTTAACGTACTCTCTTCTATTATATTCTTCATTCCCAAATTTTGGGTATATGCTTCTTCAGATTTGAGAAGTATAAAGGTTTTAACTTATTTCATAATACATTTGATATTTTGATTATGGACTTTTTGGAATGTTGTTGTTTCATATTTGATTATGTTCATTTCTATATTTTATTTTTCTCTTCAATTGTTTGTGTTGTTTTGTGGATCATATTTTGTGTGATGCTTCTATCATACTATAACTGCATATAGCAATCCTAAGTAATTTTAAGTGATTTTGCTTTAATGTTAGTAATTGATAGTTAAATAGTCCTAATTAAAGATGATTTTACTTTTTTCTTTTTGTTAAAGTTATTCTTTTAAATAAGTTGTACTTGGAACTGCTAAAAGATCATCACTTATTTGTGGAATTTTACCATTAAAACATGCTTCTGATTTAGTTACACAACAAGAGTTAAGTATGTGAGCTAAGTATGTTATGCATTCTTTTAAATATGTTGTTCACAATCAGTTTACACTAATTCAATGATTAATGCATGTGTTTTATGACTTTAAGTGATGTTTATTTTTTGCTATTAAAAACTTATAAGGAATATACACTAATTCAATGATTAATGCATTCTTTTAAATATGTTTGATATGTCATATGTAAAATACCTTATAAGACAAATACCAACAGCATCTTCATCTTCATTCAAATATGAGTTTTCCTCCTTGGATTTTATTTCCGGAAATTTTGGAACAAGTCAACAAGTAAGTATTTTTTCGTTGTTCTTTAAAATAAGATGTTGAATAACTTTTATTATACTTTTTAGATGTTCAATTTTTATTTTTTACAATAGAATATAACTATTGAGGATACAAAAACATTTGGTCATGTACTAACAAACAAGAGTTTAAGCTACTATCTACATAAATATTATTTTTTATCATACCAGAAAAAACCAAATTCAATTTTATGAACTATTTATAATTATTTCTAAATCTTATAAACAAAAATAGAAATGTTGTAGCTTTTAAAATAAGATGCTGATTAAATTATATTATACCTTTTAATTCTTCAATTTATATTTTTATATTAATATTATTAATTTCGTACAATAATGTATTAATCCTACAAATCAATTTTATTAGGCAAATTGATGTCGATCGTTCTGCTGACAGTATTGAAGACACATATATGCAAGATGAGGACCCGAAAGACATCAATAGCTGGGAGGTAGTAGTGTCCAGATCTACATATATTTGGTCAAACGCTTTGGTAATTACTAAATCTTTAATCAATAACTACTTTTTTTTTACCGATTCACTAAATTATATGTTATTAAATAGGAAGACATAAAATTTTATGTCTTTAAACCATATATATATGTATGTCAAACATAGGCACAACTAACTAATCTACTTCTATTTATTTATAGTATGTCCCAACTGAAATTGCAAAGAATTGTTTGAAGGATAATCAAAATGTAGTTACTTTGATCGACGTTAATTCAGATAAGTTATATCCTTGCCAAATCTGCTATTATAAGAGCCATGGAAGCAAGCTGACATATATTGAACAAGGATTTAAAGAATTCTTTAGGGAAGCAGAACTCAATGTAGGAGACAAGCTTCATTTAACTGTATCAGTTCCTCCTGATTTCATCGATGTTGCCATCATGAGGCATGATGTTGCACGTTTATAGTTTTGTACCTAAGCAGTATGACAATGCTTAATATCTATTTATAATTTCTGAAATTAATGTACTTAAGACCTTATTATGTGTCCACTTTTGAATTTGTTGTCGTTTTCCATGAATGTATGTTCTAGAATAGTGCTTGATTTAGTTATCAATTGGCTTTACTTGATGTATTAAGGCCTAAAAACATTTTGTTATGATCAATGATGCTGTTATTAGTAATTAATAATAATCTACATGTCTTTACTATCAAAGCAAAACTCAATTGTCTCTATAATGTTCTATTTATCAGTATTTTACATATATATAGATATATATATCATACTGCCTTAATTTGTGTTGTTTATATAACTTAATGCATTTTATATTCGGATTATAGACTGCTACACCACATATCAATAAAGTTGAACATGTTATCCATATTAATTTGGATTATATTTAACAGTGTTTTGTTTATTTTTTTAGTAAATTTGGATAATATATGCAAACGAAAAAGTGCACAGTGGGAGGATATAAATCAAATTATACACACTGCACATTTGTCAAGTGTTATAAACAAGTAAGTGTCTTCACTCTTTAACTTTTATTTTATGTTTTGTTACTTTTCTTTATCTTTTTAGTAACAATTTTTATGACTGTTTGTTGTTTTGGACAAACCACATTGAGTTTTGCTTTGTTGTCAAGTAGATATATGTATATATATATATATATACACACATATACAAGCTAAGATCAATGTCATGTTTTTAAGCCTGAGTTGTCCCTTTCTATGTCAGCTTTGTAACACTTTGACTACCTTCAACTATCTCTTTTAGTAAATATGTTTTGTTTTTACTTGAACCAAAATTTACTCATTGCTGATTCATGTAACATCTCCCTCTTCCCTAGGCAAAAATCTGATTTTAATTAATGTTATAGTCTTTCACCTATTCAATCCTTTCCACAATAAATACCTTATTTATGTTATAATTGTTTTGTTTTTACATGAACTCTTCCCAATGTACAAAAAGAGAATATTTTGATGATTCAACAATTCAATTATTAGCAGCTTTATCACAAATTTCAAAGAATAATATGCATGCTTCAAAGAGGGAGCCATCTTCAATACAACATATAAGAAATGCATTGAAGTATTGAACCATCTCACTGTGTTTGTTTGAAGTCATTTTAAATATTTTTAAAGCTTACTTCATTAGTTTTTATCCCTCTTCGTTTTCTGAAATGTGTATGACCATTGAAAATGAGTATCAGTTTTCATCATTTGCTGAAATTAATTCAACTAGATCGAGTTGGAATTGTAGGGCAAAGATCATACGACTTTGGCAAACTTCTAATTTCAATCGTAACACATTGCCTTTTTCTATTGAAATGGTTTTAATGGATTCTTATGGTGGTAGAATTCATGCTACAGTTAAAAGAACTCTTATTTATAAATTTAAGGATGAGCTAATAGAGGGAAAAGTGTATACTTTTGAAAAGATGGGAGTCTCACCTAATGTTGGAGCTTATCGTACTACTCATCACAATTTTAAGTTAAATTTCAAAGCCACTACATTGATTCAAAGACTTTTTAATCAAGACATTTTTAGATCTCCATATAACTTTGTTCCAATTAGGCAGATTGTAGGAGGCTCTTATGACACTGATTTCTTAGTTGGTAAGTTAATTATTCTATGTTTTTTGTAAATTATAATATGTAACATCTTTTCAGTTTTAGTAGATTTGTTTATATAATTGTTTTCAGATGTTATTGGAATATTGATTGATGTTGGTCGTGAGCGTGAAATTAATGATCAAGATGGAACACCCACAAAAGTGAATGTCATTGAAATAGAGCAAGATGGGTATGACACTATTACACTTGATCAAATTCTGTTTGAAACTGAACATAATTTATACTACACATTATGACTTATATGTTTTATGATATATAGGAGTAAAATTCAATGTTATTTGTATGGGGCATATGTTGATGTACTTAATGCTTTTCTTGGAGCTGGACATGTCCAAAATGTTGCTGTCGTTATGATGTTTGCCAAGGCCGTAGCTTTTCAAGGTTGTATAATCTTTAACTTTTAGTTTTCTATGCTTTTGCTTTAACTATCATACTAAACATTGAGTTATTTACATGGACTTTGTAGGCAAGATTCATATTCAAAACTGTCTCAACTCTACCTATTTGTTCTTTAACCCTTTCTAATATGAAAATGACTAAAAGATATTAAGGTGTGTTTTTCTTTTTACTTCATCCGTTTTGAAAGTCAATGATTTTTGTCAAGTAATAACACTTAAATTTGGTATATATTTCTTTATTAGTAGGTTATCAAGAGATATTGAAAGGGAAGAATATAGGTAAGATGGTAATAATCTTCGACCTACACATGAAGATGAAGATTATAATGCTTTTATTAAGCTATTTAACAGGACTATTTAGGATGGATAAACTTTGGTACTTTGGTATTCAATATGTATTTGGTATTTTGTTAAGCAAACATTGATGTGTTTTTTAAAATATATATGTAAGATGCTCTATTATCAAATCTATATGTAAAATATTATACTTTGGGATGATATGAATATATTAAGGATTCAATAAAATATGTATATATTGTTGTTGTAATTAATGATTGAGTAATCTTATCTCTTAAATTTATAAGATTATCTTCAGACATCTTATGCATGTTGAATAAAAAAAGATAAGATACACACACGGTAGCTAAAATACACACACGGTAGCTGGCCTTAATATGTTGTATATATTATTTTCACTATCATAATATGTTGTATTAATCAAATTTTTCGTTTTCTATAATATTTATTTTAGGTGACAATATTGATAATTGAAATCTCATAATATTTTATTAACCTAATAAAGTAATATTTGAGTATATAGTTTTTATAAGATTTATGTTGACAAATTTATGTTGACAAATATTGTTGTAATTCATACTTTGTAATTTTTTTTCTATGATTTATACAAATGTAGTCAAATGTCTTTTTTATAATATTTAACTTTATTAATGACAAATATAAATCGCCCCCCGTGCATTTGCCCCCCGTGCGTGCACGGGTCAAGAACTAGTAGGAAAACAAATACTCCAACTATTTTAGTTGATTAAAAATTGGCTCATATTTCATATGAGTGTGATGAGTTCAATTATTATTGTCGGCATAAAAAATTTGTTAGTAAATTATTCGTAAATATTATTATGATAAGTGTTTGTTGTTCTATGAACTTTGAGGTCTAATTCGATCTGAGTGAAAGTTAAAATATGATCCAAGTTTGAAGATATTTAAGTTTGTTTAATTATAAAACGAAGTGTTTCCAATATTATTTTCTTATGAAAGTTTCATAATTTTCTCCTCAAAATTGTAATAATTAAATTAAAAATGAAAACTAAAAATGGGAAACATTGCCTACTACTAATCATGTCCCTAAAATCGTATATAAAAGACACTAATATATATTTTTAAAATTTGAATTAAATCTAACAGAATATTACAAAACCAATAAACAAGATAAAAATATTTTTCGCTAGTTATTATAAACACATATAGAGATCATATCTTGTCCAAAACAATAAACACAGCTTTCTTCTTTTTTTTTACCAATATAAACTAAACAAGAAACTTTCAATTAGTTCTAATTAAGGCAACCATCATATATATACTTTTAAACCACATGCGAAATGAAGATTCTTAATGAATACTCCCAACATATAGTGTGACAGTCAAATACATCATAATGTTATGTGTAATCATATGCTTAATGTTGCTAAAATATAGTCCACCAAATGTGATCTAATTATAGTTTAATGTTGATAAAAATGTGATCTATAATGTCAATGGAGGGGTTCTTGCTCTAATTATAGTTTGGCAAATACAAGACATGTGTAATCAGTAATCTCAAGCATGCATTTGGATGGGTAATAAAATTTAAGATGCCATATATCGGTCTAATTTAAGGATGAACAAATTTAATTTTTGAGTATTTTGCATCAAAGGGTGTGAATATTTCGCATATAACATAATTAAAACAAATACATAATCTACTTTAAGAGTAAAATTTATAATCAGTAGACTACTTGACCAAAAAAAATAATACATAACTTGTAATAATTAATAATTCATTAGCAATTGATTTAAAGAACAAAAAAAACATACATGTATTATAGAAATTCTCGTGAGTTTAACTCAATTGGTAAAAAATATTGTATTTTATATATTAAATATTGAAGTTTAAACTTCAGATATTTCACTTATTCATCTTAAATATAAAAGTTTATAGAAAAATCTTTTTCATATACCAATTCATTTGATGAAGGAGATATCATTTTCAAATTGTTGGATCGGATATATCACTTTCAACAAAATGTCTTTTTCTTTTTTTTTGGGTACATAATGTCATTTTCTTAATGATCAATTAAATGTCTTTGTCCACCATTGATGTATTCACTCCACATATATTGATAGTGATTTAGCCATGCCAAGGCTTTGTTATTTGTGCTATCAAATATTTCTTTTATCTATAAAAGTAGTACATTAATATTTCAAATAGTATTCATGCATTCTGCTGCATATAATATATACTCAAATAAACAGCACGTTGCAAATTAGTAAATCATTCATGAACTATTTTAATCTTTTTAGGTTTACTTTATTATTGTAAATTAAAAAAATCAAGGGGTAAAAAATTATGCTCAATTAGTCCAAAGAATGGAAGATTTGAAGTTTTGTGTGGATTCGAAGAGATGTCAAAGACCCGAAGTTCATGAGTCATGACATTGCTTTGTTAAAATATTGATTTTTGTTGTTGTTGGATAAATCGGATATTCATTATGCGCAATTGTAGAGACTAATTTTTCGAGCCTGGTGGGGTCTAAATGAGTGGCAAACTCTTCCTAAGAGTTTTAACAATCGTTGTATGCTCAACCCAGGAATTTCAAATATTGATTTAAATACCTATTAATTAAATTATATTCGCTTTGGTTCCTATTTACAATTTTTTTTTGTTTAAGGAAAAAATACTTTAAATTTTGTGCTATTTTTGAAATTCACCATAAAGTTAAGGTAAATTTATACACTTTATCCTATTTTTTGAATAAATATTTGATTTGATTTATTTATTGATATAGTTATTATTTTGAAAAAAAAAAACTCAATATTCGAATAGAAGGAATAGTTGATTTGAGTGAGTGAAATTAATCTGCTCTCCACTAGCAAAATTAAAGTTTATTTAGAAGTCAAAGATTTACTTTATATGAAATGATCTAACACATAAAGTGATACTAGAAAAATTTAAACATGAAATATTAACGTGACTTTCTCTTAGGGTCTGTTTGGTTCGAGGGTTTTGGAGGGGAGGAGAGGGGAGGTGATATTTTAAATTTTTATGTTTGGTTCAACTTTTTAACGATGAGAGGGGAGTGAAGAGGAGAAGTAATTTTTTTTTTTATCCTTACATTTATAAACTCAAAATAAGGATTAAATTATAATGGATATATTACGTAAAAAAAAATCTAATGGATATATAAAAAAAAAATCTAATGAGTAGAAAACCTAAATTTTTGACCCCCGAACCAGATTCAACTGGTGGTGAAAGCAAAAAAAAGAAAACCTAAATTTTTTTGTTGTAAAAAAAAAATAAAACCTAGAATTTTAATATTCCAACAAGGATAATTTAGAATTTTAATAAAAAAAGTAAGGGTAATTTTGTCAACATAATAAATTATGTTTTACATCGCCTCCACTCCTTAAAAATCCCTCCCCTCCCCTCCCCTCCTCCACGGTTGAACCAAACAAGCCCTTAAAATTTTCTTTGAGATAAAAATTTTCTTCTTTTAAATATAAAACCTAAGATAAAAAATCTATATCTAATTTCAAAATGTGTCCTAAAACATTTGGAAGTATTCTTACCTAAGCACAAAACATTTAAATACAAATTTAGGTACACAAACATAAATTTATAAAATTAAAAGAAAAACAAAGCAGTCCTATTCAATATAGGCACAACATTTTTTTTATAATTTTCTTACATAGGCACAACAATATAGGCACAATATTTAGGCACACACACATCAATCTAAAAAATTAAAATGAAAATAAAATAATCACATCAATTAATATAATTTTAATCATTTTCTCTTTAACTTTTATTTGATTATGAGTGTGTGCCTAACACCTCAATTTTGTATTTGTACCTAAGTAAGGCTCTGTTTGGCAAAAATAGCTTATGGCTGATAAGCTAACTTATGGCTGATGGCTGATAGCTTATGACTGATGGCCGATGACTGATGGCTGATAAGCTGATTGAAGTGTTTGGTAAAATTAGCGGTTCAACTGACTGGTAAGTGTAAAATGACAAAAAAGGACATATAAAATCTCTTATAAAAAATTATTATTAAACCTATATCTAATTAATAATTAAGATACTTCAAATTTAGTTATTCAAATTTATTAATTTAATATATCTTTATATATTATTAATTTTTTTATATAGAATTAAATTTTATTCTTTGAATTTTATTTTAAATTTATTTTCTTTATTACACTTTATATAAAATATTAAAATTACATTTTTTAGGTTTTTATAACAAATACATAAAAGATAAATCAAATGTACTAAAAAAACGGTGACAATATACGTAAAACATCTTTTATAGTAATAAATACATGATGAATAAATCAAAAGTACTAAAATGAAGGGATGATAATATAGTTATTTACAAATGCGCCATAAAATATTGTTACGTAAAACAATTTTTTTCAGCCTTTATGTACAACAACATTTTAAACATTTATATATTTTAATTTTAATTTATTTCGGATTAAATCAACATTTATCTTCATTATTTTTATGTAGGATATTTATTTTCATTATATATAAATAAACTAATATAATAAAAAAAATTATATTTTTACTAGTGAATGTTATGTAATGCATTTTCTTCCATCTAGTCTAGTATATTAAAAACTGACGACGTCGTCGAACATAGCGTAAACTACAAATTGAAAAATAAAAAGAGTATTTGTTTTATTTCATAAGAATTGAAAGCAAAATGTCAAAAAAAAAAAACATTGAAAGCAAATGAATGACGTTTTTATTTTATATTATAATAAATTAAAAAGGGTAAAAATGGATTTTAGGTAAAATGATAAGGGTAAAAATGGAAGAAAAGATGATAAGCTATAAGCTATAAGCTCATAAGCTAATTGAAATAGCTTATGGAAAATAAGCTATAAGTCAGTAAAATAAGCTACAAGTCAGTGTTAAAAATGTTGTTACCAAACAGATCTTTTAGCTTATAAGCTATAAGACATAAGCTATAAGTCAGTTTGGTGGTGTTGCCAAACAGACCCTAAGTATTTTCCTTCCCATTGATACTACAAAAAGAAACAAGGTCTAGCTTCTAGGGACAAAACAAAAAGAAACTTTAGGACCCACATTTTGACGGAAAGTATTTGTGCATCGGATTCTTAAAACAAAAAGAAAATAAATTTCATTCAATCCTATGGATTAGAGAAATTTGTTGGAATATTTGGGGATCTTAATTTTTTTTACATATTTAAAGAAGCAAGATATAAGTTGTAAAAAATACAACTAATCCTACTTTTTTTTTTTAAACAGCAAACATACACCGGTACTTATTACTCCTTCTATAAAATATAAGCTGTTTTAAAAAAAATTATATTAAATTATAAATCGTTTTACATTATTAATGAAACATTTATTACTTTTTTTTTATTATAACTTTAATTATTTATTTCTCTTAATTCTTTCAATTTACAATTTTGTAAACTAACTCATAATTTCTCTTTTCCATATAACATTAATTATATTTCTTAATTTGTGTAATATGGTCAAAACGACTTATATTTTGGTACGGATGAAGTAAGATGAGTTAAAGTACAATTAGTAATATATCCACTCATACTTCTTTTTGTTAAATAGTCTGATGGCTAAAATTTCACTTTTAAGGTGAATAATTAGAATATCTAGGGTTTGAACCACAACTCATGCATAAATATTTTGGTATGAAGGGAGTAATTATTTCTATACCAACTGAACTAAGGCTCTGTTTGGCAAAAATAGCGGATGACTGATAAACTAGCTTATGGCTGATAGCTTATAGCTGATGACTTATAACTAATAAGCTAATTATAGTGTTTGGTAAAATTAGCGGTTCAATCATAGATAAATTTGAAATGACATAAAAGGGCATTCATAATTAATAATAATTTTTTTATTTAAGATATTTATAATTTAGTAATTTAATTTTTTAATTTAATATATCTTTTATATTTTAATATAGAATGAAATTTATTCACTAAAATTTTACTTTAAAATTATTTTCATTTCAATTTTTATATTTTATAAAAAATTTGATCAAAACAATAATAAATTGATTCAAGTGATAATTACTTAATATTTAAAATACTTAAAATTTAGTGATTTAAATTTATAATTTATCTTTTATATTATTATTATAATATTAGATTAATTTTTAATCTTTTTTTTATAGAGGTTAAATTTTATTCTTTGAAATTTGATTTTAAATATATCTTCATTTCAATTTTTATACTTTATTAAACAGATTAAACATAATGTACCAAAAAAAAAAGATTAAACATATTAAAGAGATGATAATAGGTACAAGCTATAGTAACATTGTACCAAAAATTAGGTACATCAATGTTTAAAAAAAAATTCAAAAACGTAAAAAAAAATTTGGTATACAACACAGTAAAAGAAAAATAGATGATAGGTGCAAGTGCAACAACGCAAAAAAAAAAAAGGCACAACATACCTATTTTGTTTTAAATTATACTATATAAAAAATTATAGTAAAGGATAAAAATGGATTTAAGATAAAATCATAAGGGTAAAATTGGAAGAAAAAATGATAAGCTATAAGCTCATAAGCTACTTGAATTAGCTTATGAAAAATAAGCTATAAGTCACTAAAATAAGCTATAAACTCTTTCTGAAAAGCTCTTACCAAACGGGTCTTTTAGCTTATAAGCTATAAGACATAAGCTATAAGTCAGTTTTTTGGGTTTGCCAAACACACCCTAAGTTTACGAAGATAGAGATATAAATATTTTCATAGATGTTGATAATAATAAAACGTTTCGAGAATATAAAATATCCTAGAAAACAATTTATGATGTATATTTATACTTAAAAAATGAAATATTATTTACATAATTAATGCTACAATTTTTTTAAAAAAAAAACCCTCTTCTTCTTCCACCTCTCTCTTTCTCTCATGAGAGAGGACGAAAGAGTTGAGAGAGAGAGAGACTGGTGGTTGCTTGTCTCCGGTGAGTGTTTGTAGAGGAGAGAAGAGTGGAGAGACAAGAGGAAGCGAGCGGGAGAGCTTGGAGAGACAAGAGGAAGAGAGATTACCTGAGTGGGAAAGAGGAAAGAAAAAAAGAAGGAAATGGACTATTAATGAAATGATGAATGTATAAAAGACTAAAAATGTTAGGACAAAATTTTATCAATTTCTTTTTCAAATATTCTAATGACCAATGATGCATGTTCCTTTCATCGTCATATAATCATACATCATTAATTCCTCAATGAAATTAGATATCAACCATCTTTCTTAAATATTACTTCGTCAAATGTTTAACAAAAAATATTGAATTAAATTCTTAAGCGATTTTTCTATCCAAGTAAGATCGTAGTAATTCTCAAATGATTTTGGTGGATAATGAAACTAACCCTATTTTTAAATATCACATTCAATAGATGATCATTTATCCTAAATCAAGATTCAAAGATTATTTTCCGATACAATTATTCAAATTCAATAATCAAATTATAGGTTATTAAGCTATAACAAGTATGGATAAAAAGAACAAAGAACAAACCATTGAAATTGGTAAGTAACAAAAATAAACACCAAAAGAACATTATGTTTTATGGTTGGTTTGGTTTAAAGAAAATATTGAAATCCAATTGATTTTCACAAAAAATGTCAAAAGATCCAATAGAGATTAGCTTATTTCAATTTTTAGATTAGAGTTTGATCGTTCCTCAAATATGAATACCTCATCTTTGAGTACCTCCAAAAAATAGTCACCAAATACTTTGAGAGAGGGACACTTTGATTAACACACAAAAGAGGAAAGTCTTGTTTATCATTTAACATAACACATGTTAATGATTTTACCCACCCAACTTTCATACTAAAATTTCCTAAAGCAAATTCTTTACATGGATCTATCCTCTAAGATAGAGATTAGATTACTATGATAACAAGAAGTAGTATAAGTTTTTTTTTTTTTTTTGAATCAGCAAAATTATTAGGCATCCTATAGTACAAGAAGTACCATTAGGAGCAACAAGAACAGAGAGCATACAAAAACCAAAACACAAGGCCACAAAACAACCAGAAGGACAAAACAAACTCTGCCCCACTAGCGCTAAAGGCACACGCCAACCAGCTAAAAACAGCAATCACCCAGCAAAACAAAAACAACTCCCACAGAGGCTAAAAACGCACGCAGCCAAGGCCTGCTACTACAACAGCAAAAAACTAGCAGCACTTAAACAACAAACTAACCAAGAAGACAAGCCCCCGGATCCCACAACCATTCATAGAATAAGTTAAAGTATATGCTTGGGGAAAGCAATCCTTAGATTCAAAAAAATTAGTATGAAAACTTTTTCTTTTTGTACCTTTCTTGATTAAATATACAAGAATCACTTTTGACTTACTCACTAGCATCATTCCATTAAATATCCTTTAATCATAATAAACCTTTCAAAAGGCCTTAGGTGTTCTAGTTCTCTTTAGCTATATTTTAAATTCCTTTAATTGCTCTATAGTGCTTTTTCTAGTTGAGATAGAAAACTCATCCATTACAGCTTGGGTTACAAATATAAAATCTCCCTTTTGCATTTAAAACAATAAAGTCACTGTAGATATATATATTCAGCATTCTTTCAGATTATGCCTTTTAGCATATAATAAAAGGGTAAAACATAAAATGAAAAATAATAGAAAATACAGTTGAACAAAATTATGCACATGGCACATGGAACTTTGCAGCAAATATATCCTTGCTTCCTATTTATTTATTTTATTTTTTTGTTGGCTTAAATAGAATTTTTTTTTTTTGACAGAGGCTTAAATAGATTTTTAGTTCTATATATTTGGTGATTCATACTAAAATCACAAACCAACATAAATTGTAGAGCAAAATTGTACTTAAACATACTTTTCTATAGACAAAAAATCGTGAAACTATAAATATAACACATTGTTGTTTTCAAGTTTATGAACTAGTTGATGTTTAACATAATTAATTGTTAACAAAGTTGGTTTTAATTAATTTCAAATGTTTAATATTTATTTTTTGATCGGTTGCTGGCATGGAGTTAGCCGAGGCTTCTTCCTCGAGTCCTGTCATGATCGCGCACTCGATGAAAGAGCTTTACAAGCAGCATTGCTCTTCTTCACTCACACGATATTGCTTGATCGGGCTTTCGCCCACTGTCCAAGATTCCCTATTGCTGCCCCGTGTAAGTCCGGGCCGTGTCTCAATCCAAGTTTTTGATTCAAGTAGTGTAATGGTTAGGCACACTCATCTTAAGTGTGAAGAAATGTTAAATTTCGGATTTAAACATATACTTATGCAAACTGAGTTGTATTTAAGAAATAAATATTTAATATTTATATACTTGTTCTTAACCACAAGACCACTCTATCCAACTTTCTTGTTTCTATTATTAAAAGAAGTGGCAATATTGCTTGTTTTCCAAATATTATTTAACATCAATTATCAAATAAAGCAAATAACTAATAAGAGAACAAGTAACAAGGAGTGGCAGAAAAGAAAAGTGATATAATAGAAGTAAAGAGTGTACAACCATATAATAGAACACTGTAACCTGAAAAAGAGTACCCCTTAATTTAAGCAAAATTGAGACATTCTTTTCAAGATTCTTCCACGACAAAATATTTTGTGATTTTGTCCCCACCATAACAACTATTGATCAGAATCACATGAGGAGTACAGCTTATGCAGGATCATAGATACATAGAAGTATTTGGACTTTTACAAAAGCAAACAAATATGAATTTATTTAGTTGCTATGCATTTTTGTTTTTGCTAGGAAGATGTGAAACATTAAAGTTAGAATTAATCTATAGATATTTATTTAGTTTTCTGAAGGAGGGATTAATCTATAGGCTTGTTTGTGTTACTTGTTAAAAAAAAGCGACTTTTCTTTATATTTTTAAAAATGATTTACTAAAAATTATTTTAAGTTCATCTTTTTATAAATTAAAAGTATGATTTTGATATTTAGTAACTTAAATGTTGATATTAGAGATTTTACCTTAATAAAAATCACAGTTTTTTTAAAAAAAAGATCTCTCAAAAATGATTTTAATAAAAAACTATTTAAAATAGCTTCTTATTTCATAGATATTTTGCTACTTTATCATCTAAATTGTTTTGTAATAAAATGATGAAATATTTAAAACAACATGTAGGGAGATCCGTTAAGAAAGAGACACATGTGAACATTTTGATTGGCCCATAAGAAGGGAGATTGACATTTCGGTCGGTGGATGTTTTGGTGCATCGATGGATAGGAGGCAAACATGTTGGTGTGAACTTGACTGAAGTTTCCTTACTTGTGGTACTAGAGACTGAAGATTTTACTGTTGGACATACAGCCCTAAAAACCGCTTCAAGCAAGGTGGCAAAACATGAGAAAATGTGCTCTGATAATCAACATATTTTTATCCCATTTACGTTCGACACTTTTGGCTTCCTAGCACCAGAGGTTGTGGATCTCCTTAAAAGAGTTCAAACAATTATGCATAATAATATTGTGTCTCATAGGTCTTTGAATGTGGTTTTTCGGAGGATTGATTTTGTCATCCAAAAAATGTGGTTTTCCGAAGTTTTTCTAGTTCAAATTCGTCGAAAACTTCGGAAAATACATTCCGAAGTTCATATTCAAGGCAAAAAAAACTTCGGAAAACGCGTTCCGAATTTTAAAAACAAGGGCAAAAATGGAAATCCAGGGGGGAAAAAGAGTCATGGGGGGTGGGAAGAGAAAATTTCGTCAAGATGGAGCAGTGTGAGGCCGGCCCAAGTCAAGATGAAGCCCAAATCAAAGTGAGGTTTTAGTGTGATGAAGAGTATTTAAGTACTAATATAAAAATAATAATAAGCTAGAAATATCTATATCGATTCTGTTTGACAAAAATTAATGGATAACTGATAAGTTAATTTCTAACAGATAAATTTATTGGAAATAGTTTAGAAACTTATAGCAAATAAATTAACTGATTAAATTTTTAGTATTTGATAAAATTATAGTGATTCAAATGATTTATATACTTGAAATGATATAAAAGAAATATGTTTAATTAATATTTAATTTTTTTAAGTTTTTTTTTTGAACGGCTTGAATTTTTTCAAGTAAAATGACAAAATTAAGATAAAAAGTGATAGATTATAAGCTAGCCAAAATAAGTATTACTCCCTCCGTTTCTTTTTAAGTGTCCGTTTTGAATAGTAACACCAAATTAAGAAAGTATATTTTTGAACCTTATCTTCCTATTATACCATAATTTTAATTCACCAATAAAATCTATTTTTTTGCACACACTTTCTCTTTCCAATAAAAAAAAAGAAACAAAATTTAATATATTATGTACCAAAAAAAAAAAAATTAAAAAAAGATTTAGTTTTCCAAATATATAGCATTAATCAGTTTTATTGAAAAAAAATATGAGTAATTGACAAAAGGTATAATTGACAAATCATACCCTTAAAATACTAAATGGACAGTTAAATAGGAACGCTAAATTCGACGTTTTTAGACACTTAAAAAGAAACGGAGGGAGTAAAACCATAATACAGGACTAGAAAAAAGCGTATCTCACGATCAAGCCCAAAAATTCAATCAACTTCAAATAGATGCTTTCTCTTTTCATTCCCAAATTTCTCTTTTCGCGCAGAAAAACAACGAAAAACATTTTCCGAAGTTTTTTTCATTGTAATTTCTCTTCCCCCCCCCCCCCTCCCGTAAAATTTTCCTTTATTTTTGGGTGGTGGGAAACTTTTTTTGTCTTAAAAAAAACTTCGAAAAACGTTTTTCGAAATTTTCTAAATGAAAAAAGAAATTTGGAGGGTGGGAAGATAAATTTTCCTTCAAATAATAGATGCAAGCCCACTAATTGAAATCACAATTACAAGTTCTTTTCTTGGTAAAAAATTATAATCAAAATCACAAGCAAACCACCAAATTATCCTAGACTTTGATCACACACATACATATGTTTGATAAACGTTGAAAGAAAAACATGTATAAAATAAAAATCTAAATAGACATGTATTTTTAAAGGTTTATAAGGTAAGAGCTCAATCATATAAATAGACATGTATTTTGATATGAATGAGTCTAAATAGTTTATGACCATCTAAATATATAAAATAAAAGTCTACAAAGTTATTGTGGACAGGTTCATTTAAACCTTTGTCCCGCCAAATTTTTTTTGTTACAAATTAAAAAATTAGTGATTTTGATATTAAATAATTTAAAGATTAATTTTTAGATATTTTATAGAAAAGTAGAATTTACTTAGTATTTGTTTATTGTAATAAAAATCACTTTTTTTTAATAAAATAATCTTTAACTTATTTGGATACAATCTGTAAAAGTGATTTTTTTAATTATAAAATAACCACACTTGTTTTCTCTCTCATCTAAAAAAAATCAATTATTTGAGAAGCTACTCTTAGCAGCTTCTCATTTTTAGTTGTTTTCTGATTGTTTTTAGATTCTGATTTTTTTTAAAAATCTGTAACAAACAGATGTAATATTTTTAAAAGTGATTATTTTTATAAAAAAGTAATTTTTTTTCTAAAATAAACTATAACAAACAAATAAAAATCTAACTCATATCATATTATATTAAGCAAAACTAAGCTTCACAAGAAGTTGCCACTACATGACCTCATGACACATGAAAGATAAGTAACACAGTGCTGATCGCGATTATGAACTTTCATTTCTTTATAAACATAATGACTAATGAGCAAAAATAATACAAAAGTAGAGCAAAATGAAATGTAATTAATATGCGTTTGAGGTAAGTTAGATAATAGATTATGACATGCATAAATTTATGAGTTATTATACCTTTAAAATTAGAGTAATTCGGGTAGTTACCTACTATTAAAAATAGGACAATATATTCCTTGTCAAAAAAAAGAAAAGGACAATTCAATTCAATTCATTTTTAAATTGAACTGTTCTACTTTTAAGTAAAAAAAGACTTAAAAGTAAAATAGAGCAATTTAATTAAATTCCGTGAGATATTTAATGAAAATCAAGAGGGTGGTAAATATATATATTTTTTTGGTAGTAAGAGGGTGGTAAATATTACTAGCTACTACCTCAATTATAACATCAACAACTAATTAATAGTACACCAAAATTAATGAAAATACAAAGATGGGTTCCTAAAAAAAATAAAATCAAACTCTACCAAACAAAGGTAAAATAAAAACCAAACTTCACAAACAATCAATAACTACACTAATCCTAAAAAACAAGAAAGAAATATTGAATTTGATGTGATCAATCGTCACAATAGTTGCCATTAAAAAAAATCGTCATTATAGTCAATAATCTCAACCAACAATCAATTGTCACGATAGTTTTTTATTTTCGCAGTACAACTAGAATCATCTGATCTCTATCTAACTTAAATCAAATGACTACAATTACCACAAATTATTAAGCTTAATAACCGCAATAAGTCCAAATCTTACACCAATAAACCCTAGACATATTGTAAAAGATAGCACAAACACAAATCCTAAAATAAACATAACATGGACAACAACAATATGTAATTTAATATAAAAATGAAAAACATAAATATTGTACTCAACAATTGTATCCTCAGATTTGATATGATCATATTGGTAAGTACTAGTTTGAGCATACCCTCTAGCAAATCTGAAAAGTCCACTACCACCAACAATAGGCATCTCTCTAACCTTATTAAGGGCAGAATTCCTCCCCATGATAGTAATAGTACTCTCATTATACTCTCCTTCAATGAAAGCAAAATTCATAGCCATGAACAAACTAAAATCATCTTTTGATGCAGATGCATAGAATCCTTGAGCTTTTCCAACAACCTTGGAACTCAATTCTGGTCCTAAAGTCAAAGGGTCATCAAATATGTTGACTAAACCAAAAGAAGTGGCTGTGTTTAGTTTCAATGGTGGTGGGACAACTGTAATTGATGTTGGGTTTTTCCCACTCATTATGTCATGCCAATAGAATCTAAAATGACTTAGTTTTTCTTTGTTGTGTAGGCCTAAAAATTTGGGATCTATTGGACGAACAAATTCAAAAGTGTCTTCTTTTTCTGATGATGTTGAAGTGAGTGTGTTGCAAGAGAGGAGAAGGAAGAAGAACAAAGTGAGGAAATTTTGGGTAGGCATTATGGTGGGGTTATTGAAATTGTGATGTTAACTCTAGAGAAAGTAATTATGTAGAGAAGAAGAGAAGAAAATAATGGAAGATGAATGAACTAATGAAGTAGTGTAGGTTAAGGCTTAGTTTATAGGACGGCAAATAAAGGAGAGTGAACCACAAAAAGGACAAAAGATATTAAATGAGTTTTGTAGACAATTTAAACAACATTTTATTTGGAATTCCAAATTCGATTTCGGATCACCATATAAGAAGAGAGAAGTGCGGTGATGAGGTGATCCGAAATCAAATTTGAAAATTATAATAAAAACATCACTTGTCATTTGAAAACATCGAATAGAGTATTTTAATTTTTCATATAGAAATGTAAATTAGTTATAAATAAAAGATGGGGTGTGGATAGAATGCCAATGTGGGCTGATTTTAGTCATGGTAGCCCAGTTAAAAAATGTTGGATAACTAGCGCAGTCTAAGAAGGATTCTCTTCCCCCCTCCTCCCTTAAGACTCTCGTTTTCTTCCGAATTTTCATTTTCGCACTTGCAAAAAAACTTTGGAACAAGTTTTTCTAGTTTTAATATTATTTTTAATAGTAAAAAAATTCGAAAATTACGTTTCAAAGTTTTTACAAAGAACAAAATATTTTTTTTTTTGAAAGGGGTGGGTGGGGTGGGGGAAGAGAGTCTTGGGGGACAGGGGGAAGATAATTTTTCCATGATTAATTGTTAGTCTTGACCCCCATTTCATCTAATAGTAAGATGTTTACCATAAAATTCTCACAGATTTCTATAGTCCCAGAGAAACTAAATTTATGTGTTTGACTACTAGTGTCCATGCTCGTGCACTGCACGGTGCACTGCACGGTGCTTTTAATATACCTGGTGGCTTTTTTTGAAATTAGAATTGATGGGCTAGAATATTAACCATTAAGAGTATTAACACTACTAAATTTAATGAGTTGATATAAGATTGTGTAATTAACAGAAATAGGAAAATTCAATATATCTAAACCAGGATAAAGAAAATCAAACACACTTCTGCATTAAGAAAATAAAACATACTTCTAATTTGTTGGCTATGTTTTTTATCAGCTTGTTCTCCGTGTATGTTATTAAGTTTAAAACATTGTCAAAATATAAAAAGATCCGAAGTTTAAATTTTTATTAGCAATAATTTGTTCCCCGTGTATGATATTATTTTCTTCTATTTCTTGATCTCAAATTTCCCTTCCTTCAACATTCTTTTCCCATTTTTATCCATGAATAAAAGTTTTAATTCATACTTCCTCTGCAACTTCGACTAAATTCAAAGAAAAAGGTAAAAAAAAAAGAGAAGCAAAACCCGTTCAAAAAAGCTCAATACAACTCATATTTCTATGATTTTTCTTTCTATCTCATCATCTCTTATTCTTTTTCTCAAAAAACGACAACCAACAATTTCTTTTTCTCTCTATTGTTTCTCTATCTGAACAAACCATGACCAACAACAAACTCAATAATAAGTCATGTAGGAAAAAAGGCAAAATTATTTTTTTAGTTTCTTAATTTTATTTCAGAGAATGATTTAGTCATTTTTATTCTTTTGGTCCTTCATTCAGATTTATATATAGGATTTTCAAGCTTCGAATATAAGATTTTCTTTTACAATACAAAAAATATTTATGATTAAAAATGAACATAGAAAGAAAATTATAAATTTAAGGTTTGAAATTCAAATTCAAACATGAAAAAGAACTAAAAAAAGATTAAAACGTGAACTAAAATTAAGTTTTTTTTAGTGTTAAAGAATAAAGGATTAAGTTAATAGCTAGAAAAAACTACATTAATATATATTACAGCATGCACTAAGTTAATGGCTAGAAAATAACTACTCCCTCCGTCCCATATTATAAGCAAAAAAAATTACCTTTTCTTGTCCCAAATTATAAACAAAAACAACTCACTTTTATCATTTTTAAGATTTACTTTTACTTATTCTCATAAAATTTAATACAAATTGCATTTAATTTTTTTTCTCTCTCTCTCTCTCTCTCTCTCTCTCTCTCTCTCTCTATCTCTCTCTCTCTCTCTCTTCTTTTCTCCATAATCAATAACCAATAAAAATTACCAATCGTTAGTTGGTTCAGTGGTGATTGGCGCTGAACTTGGTAGGGAGGACCGCGGTTCGATCCCCCGCAACTACGATCGGGAGGGGGTTGGAACCACTTGATGCCAGAACTGACCCTCGAACCAGATTAAACTGGTGGTGAAAACCATAAAAAAAAAATAACCAATAAAAATTCTTCTTACATCTTCCCATAAAATTTATTTCAAAGAAAACACAAAAAATCATACTTCAAATTATCACCTTTTACTTTTCTTAATAAGTGTGAAATATTTTTTTTGCTTACAATATGAGACGGTGGGAGTACATTCTACGCAACAACAAAAAAAACTACATTAATATTTATAAAAAAAAAACTATATTAACATTTACAAATTACAATGCATACATTAATGCCGTGACTTTTCCTTTTGCTCCAATCCAATTATTCAAAAGAAGGGTTTTACTTTTGTCAAAAAAAAGAAGAAGAAGGGTTTTACTTTGTGGCCCAGGCCCATATGATGACACACATTATCAAGGTTGTCAGAACCGGTGAGCTTACTGGTTCAAGGTTCAAGTGGTCGGATCGGGGTCGGACCGGGTCGAACCATTTTTAATTAAATATATATATATTTTAATTAATATATAGATAAAAATAAATAAATAATGACTCAATATTCCCAAATTTCACTTAAAAAAAATAAAAAATTGGTACGTTTTAGTCTTTGATATTTTCAATACTTATATTTGAATACTTATATAATAAAAATACTTGTGTCAAAAAAAAATATAATAAAAATACTACATATAACCAAATTACTAATAATGGTAAACATAGAAAAGCATTTAGTAGTTTTATTTGGACCCATAAAAAAGAAAATCCTTTTAACCCAAGCCCACTAATATGACTAACCCTAAAATTGTTATATGTTGCTATATGAAATGAAAGGAGCAGCAGCCGTCACTTGTTTCTTATCACACCGCCTCTACTTTCTTAACTCGGGAGTGGTTATGGTGCATAAGCTTTTTTCTTATGCACCGTGCATAAATAATGAAAATTACTTAATGCACCCCCCAGATTGCTTAGCGCACCCCCATATTTCTGGCGCACGCCCCAAATTTCTAATGCACCCCCTAAAAATCTGGGGGGTGCGCTAAGTAATTTGGGGGGTGCACTAGAAATCTGGGGGGTGTGCTAAGCAATTTTCGGTATTTATGCACGGTGCATAAACATGGCTTATGCACCATAACTTATGCCTCTTAACTCCATCTTTTATGTTCCTGTTTCTCAACTTCATCTCTCTTAGTCAATTCTCTTCCTTAGATTCCTTTGTTTCTTTTAATTCATCCCTTTGTCAGAGCAACAAACTCCAGCCACCAGCAAATGTTTCTCTTTCTTGTTCTCTCTCTCCACAACCAACAACAAACTCAGACATTGCTTTTTATTTTCCTCTACGCCGATGGTTGACGGTGGCGAGTTGGTGGCGTCGCCTTACTCTGCTCTGCTTTGGCTGGGTTTGTTTTTTTCGTTTATGTTTTCCACCCCTGGATCTGCACCCTGGATCTGCGTTTTTTGTTTTTCGTTTTCATTATTTCGTCGGATTCTGTTCTGTGAGCATGGTTTGAATCTGTTTGGATTTTGAATCTCAGTAAATAGTTTTTTATTTCTTCTCAAACTTTTTTATTTTTAATCTGATTTGTTTTATTTTGAATCTTAGTAATTTATTTTGGTTTGAAATCTTTGAATATTCATAAAAAAAAATTGAATCTGTTTTGAAAGAGTTGTAATATGTGATGATATGTTGCCGTTAGATTTTGAAGAGAGAAAGCATAACAGTGAAAACATAGCTCCTATTAAAGTAATAGGTTTTAAAGTGGGACACCCCTATAAAAAACTTTTTAAAAGCAATGTGAAAAAAAAACTGACGTGGCTCCCTCTAATGCAATCTCAGGGAAATTTTAGAGCAATGAGAGCCATCTACAGTGGTTTTTAGTGCTCTTTGCAAATCCTCTTATTTAAAGTGTTCGGATTATATATCCATGACGGAATATACTTTTGAATAAAAAAAACTCTTTTATGTGACCACAAATTGATAAGTGCCAAAAAGTAGCTCAAATTACATATATATTTTAAGCACTTATTAACTATTTTGTAAGATATTCTTTAGTTTTTCCTCACTTAAATGTACATATTTGTTTAAGTCATTTATTTCAATTAAGTCTCCCTAAATCTCAACATTTGTGCAGAAATTTGAAGAAAAATTGCAAGTTAACTCGCCAGGGCGAGCTCAGAGCGAATGCAGGGCGAGTAGAGGCAGAGAGCATCAAATTGGATATCTGATACACTCGCCAGAGCGAGCAGCAACTCGCCAGGGCGAGTAACAACTCGCCAGGGCGAGTGAAGGCGGTTCAAAACTCACTTATGACGTGGCAGTAACCCTCTGGTGAAGAAATGTCAACTCGCCATGGCGAGCTGGAACTCGCTCAGCGAGTTCTAATTTTCAGAAATAGTATAAATAGAGCTTGCTGTCATTTTTCTAGAGGGCAAACTTGAGAGATAACTTGTAATAGAGTAGCAGAAGCAGAGGGAAACCCTAGGAGCCAGATTCAAGGGGATTTGAAGGTGGATTCACTACAATAGTTGAGAAATCATCATTGATAAGTTTGTTCATCTCTTTTATCCTTAATCTTTGTAAAGCTACCATGAAAATGAGTAGCTAATCTCTCTTTGTTGGGATTAGGTGTAATTGACTCTATGTGTATGTATTTCTTTTGATCATGGTATTATATATGGTTTTAGTTTAGTTATCAATTTTGATGTTGTTCTTGAACTGTATGTTTTAATTATAGGTTTTGAAATGGTATAGACGTATGCTTTTTGAATCCGAGACCTAGAACAATCATCTATTAAACTCTAAACTCTAGACATAGATTTAGGTTTAATATTCACTCTAAATATCAAGTTTTAAAGCTATTGTGTTGATTAAATTGTCCGAGACATCGGAGTTTGAGCAATACGATATAGCCGGTATATTGATCGATCACTCGAGACATCGAGGGTTAATGAATATAGCGGGATTCTCATCGTGCTCTGGAAACGGACACGTACGTGAGTGATATGTGATAGAATTGACTGATAGCTAGAACCTGTGTAACTGATTCGAATGATACATGCGATTGGGTCGGTAAAATCTAATCCCACCAAACTTTTCTCTCTGATAACAATTCCTTTTATTGCACTTACTACTTTATTTTCACAAGTTTTTATAAACAAACATCTTTTTCAATACTTAAAACGATATTAATTGTTGAACGGCATCGATATCGCATCAGTCCCTGTGGAGACGATAAAAATTATACTTACTTTTGTGCAACAACAAAATGGCGCCGTTGCCGGGGACTGGCGTTTAGATATTGGAGCATTGCAACAATTTGTATTCTTTTAAGTATTTGCACTAATCCTTCTTTGCTAGTCAGAGAATTTTTCTTGTTTAGTTCAATCCTATTTCAGGTTACCCATCACAAACAAAACCATGACTGATCGTGGTTATAACAACTTCTATACTCCGGATGAGTATGAATCGTATCAACAGTTTCATAGAACTCCAACACATGAAGAGATTTCTTTGACTCAACAATTGGAAGAACTTTCAAAACAAATTTCTGAACTGATTAGTCTGCAGGAAGAGTCAATTAAAGCTAAACAAGTCGCATACTGCGAGCTTTGCAATGGAGACCATCCCACTGGCCATTGTCCTCCGATGACTGATGTGCAGTTTGACCAGATGATCAAGCAAATGGCTAATAAGCAGAGCATGAAAGTTCAAACCAACCCTCAAACCACTCATGAGAATGATAATATTCTAAAAAAGAATGAGGAATGTGGAGAGAGTGTGGAAGAAGTTGTTGAAAAAGGTGAGGAAGAAAGAAAAGTTGAAAGAAGTGGTGTAGTGAAAAAAGTGAAAGAAATGGACACACCACATGAAGTTGAACTTCCTCAAGAAATTCCATGTATTGAAAAGGTTAACACTGTTGATAGTGAAAAAGAGGTGATGGATACAAAGGAGAATGATGGATTATTTGACAAGGAAGAATCATATGAGCTAAAGAAGGAGATAGAGAACAAGGCGGAGATTGATCGGGTCATAGATGAAATATGTGCCTTGTTCCACAAGAATGAATTGGGGAGGATTTGGACTCCGCAACATCTATATCTAAAGTTCATGGAGTTCCTCCCAAATCAAAGGAAAAAGACGGATGATGTGCTTTCCGTCTCATTTTGGCCACCCTAACCAAAAAGGCGTCGAGCTACCGACGTTAACCAAGCGCTTGTTGGGAGGCAACCCAATTTTCTTTCCTTTTCTTTTATTTAAAGCATTTTTAATTTCGCATATGTTATAATAGTTTTTGAACATGTTTAGCCTCTTATGCAAACAAAGTCCTTGAACTGCTAAATGTGCATATGAAATGAAATGTCTAGGTTTGTGATCAATCAAAAGCAAATGCATGATTAGAATGATTTTCTTTCAATTGCTATAGTTTGAGATCAACCTTTTGTGATTATCTTTGAATGATAGGATGAATTTGAACTAAGTAGCTTGATTCAATTTGATTTCATTTATTCCTTCTTGACATGATTGATTAATTATGAATCACATAGACCTAGCCGGGTGAGATTGTGTGAACCTTCAATTGTTGATATATTTGAGAGCCGACAATTGTGTTTAACTCTGTTGATTTTAACTGAATCTTGCTATTACTTTATATGTTTGAAGTCATGGAAATGATCAAGGCCATGTTTCTATTTGAGTGCAACTACTTAAGCCTAAAATAACCTACCTTGTGAGAGTGTGATCCTTTGCTACCCCCCTTGAGCCAAAATTTTGAAAATTTGTTTGTTTGAACCCTTGAACCACAAATAAGAAAAACAATGACTTGACCCTTGTCTTAGGATGATTGAACATTGGATTTATGTAGGGTTGAAAACAAGTTGGGGAGAAAGAGGTTATTTGATCAAATTGAGAAATGTAACAAGTAGTTGAAAAATGGTGATTGAAAAAGAAAAATGTTGAAAGTCATTTGACACACAATTGAAAATCAAAGAAAAACCAAATGAAAAGAAATTGTGTCAAAACAAAAGAATCACCAAGAGTAAAGAATGGGGAAAGTGAAAGAGGATGAATAGCTTATGTAATGAAGATACTCAAAGTTTATGCTCTCTTGTCCTTAAGGCCATTGAATCCAAAGAAAAACAATGATTTCTTGTAGCCTAGCCCCATTGCAAGTCCTTAGTGATCCATGATTGATAACATGTTTTGTGATTATGTTGAGATGTATGTTTGAATTGATTTGTTGTGAACACATTGTTTGGATTGAGAGAAACACTTCACCCTTGAGTTGAAACACTTGTGAGAATTGTGATTCTAGTTGATTATTTTGTTGGTTTGGAAAGTTTGAAATCTTACTTGAGTTTTGAAACTATTTCAAATTCATACTTTGATTCTTTGATAATCATGATTGAGTGATTTTGAACTTGCAACATTTTGAATCATGCAAACTTGAAGTGATTTACATATAAAGTTTTTGATTGATTACAAAGCTTGAATGAATTATGCATTACTGATGTTTGAGCCATGTTTTCAAAGTTTATTTTGGACTTTTGTTTGAGGACAAACAAAGTTTTAAGTTGGGGAGAGTTGATAAGTGCCAAAAAGTAGCTCAAATTACATATATATTTTAAGCACTTATTAACTATTTTGTAAGATATTCTTTAGTTTTTCCTCACTTAAATGTACATATTTGTTTAAGTCATTTATTTCAATTAAGTCTCCCTAAATCTCAACATTTGTGCAGAAATTTGAAGAAAAATTGCAAGTTAACTCGCCAGGGCGAGCTCAGAGCGAATGCAGGGCGAGTAGAGGCAGAGAGCATCAAATTGGATATCTGATACACTCGCCAGAGCGAGCAGCAACTCGCCAGGGCGAGTAACAACTCGCCAGGGCGAGTGAAGGCGGTTCAAAACTCACTTATGACGTGGCAGTAACCCTCTGGTGAAGAAATGTCAACTCGCCATGGCGAGCTGGAACTCGCTCAGCGAGTTCTAATTTTCAGAAATAGTATAAATAGAGCTTGCTGTCATTTTTCTAGAGGGCAAACTTGAGAGATAACTTGTAATAGAGTAGCAGAAGCAGAGGGAAACCCTAGGAGCCAGATTCAAGGGGATTTGAAGGTGGATTCACTACAATAGTTGAGAAATCATCATTGATAAGTTTGTTCATCTCTTTTATCCTTAATCTTTGTAAAGCTACCATGAAAATGAGTAGCTAATCTCTCTTTGTTGGGATTAGGTGTAATTGACTCTATGTGTATGTATTTCTTTTGATCATGGTATTATATATGGTTTTAGTTTAGTTATCAATTTTGATGTTGTTCTTGAACTGTATGTTTTAATTATAGGTTTTGAAATGGTATAGACGTATGCTTTTTGAATCCGAGACCTAGAACAATCATCTATTAAACTCTAAACTCTAGACATAGATTTAGGTTTAATATTCACTCTAAATATCAAGTTTTAAAGCTATTGTGTTGATTAAATTGTCCGAGACATCGGAGTTTGAGCAATACGATATAGCCGGTATATTGATCGATCACTCGAGACATCGAGGGTTAATGAATATAGCGGGATTCTCATCGTGCTCTGGAAACGGACACGTACGTGAGTGATATGTGATAGAATTGACTGATAGCTAGAACCTGTGTAACTGATTCGAATGATACATGCGATTGGGTCGGTAAAATCTAATCCCACCAAACTTTTCTCTCTGATAACAATTCCTTTTATTGCACTTACTACTTTATTTTCACAAGTTTTTATAAACAAACATCTTTTTCAATACTTAAAACGATATTAATTGTTGAACGGCATCGATATCGCATCAGTCCCTGTGGAGACGATAAAAATTATACTTACTTTTGTGCAACAACACAAATACACAAAAATGGATTAATACATGAACAGACTAAGTTTCATATGGGTACTTGCGACAAAGGAAACATAGGAAGCAAGTTAATCAAAATGCTATGCTACTACTATTCTAAATTATAAGCAAGAAATTGGTCAATTTTTTTTTTCTCTCTTTTTTATGGATTTGATCCAAATTAAGAATCAATATATTAATTTTCGTCGATTTATTTTTACTTATAATTTAGAATGGAAGGAGTATCTACAAAAATGAAACATATAAGAATGAAATGATAATTTTTTCTCTCTTTGCCGTGGGATATAAAAGAAAAGCCAAAATTCACAAATTATAGGCACACACACAGCACACTAACTCAAAAACAAGAAATAAATAGATTTTAAGCAATTGGTCATCTTCACTATAGTCAATTATTTCAACTCACAGTAAATAAATAACAACAAATTACTATTTCAGTCATTTGTTCTCCACCCACTAAATCAAAATATAACACCAAAGTACCATATAGACATGGTAAAAACCAACAACACAACCAACATATATAAGTGGTAGATAGTTAGTCGACCTCTTAATCATTTAGTTGAGTTCCACTTCTGACCAATGCATACGAAAAACCAACAACGCAAACACAAATCTTAAAATAGAAACACCAATCGTTAGTTGGTTAAGTGATGATTGACACTGAATTTGGTAGGGAGGGCCGCGGTTCCATCCCCTACAACTGCAATCAGGAGGAGACTAGAATCACTTGATGTCAGATCCGACCATCGAACCAGGTTAAACCGGTGGTGAAAAGCCAAAATAAAAAAATAGAAACAACAACATTAATGTACAATCAATACTAATAGTGAAAAACATAAACATTATACTCAACAATAGCATCTCCAGATTTGGGATCATACTTGTAAGTATTAGCTTGAGCATACCCTCTAGCAAATCTAAAAAGACCACTGCCACCAACAACAGGCATCTCCCTAACCTTATTAAGACCAGAATTCCTCCCCAAAATAGTAATACTACTTCCATTATACTTCCCTTCAATGAAAGCCAAATTCATAGCCATAAGAAAACCAAAATCATCTTGTGAAGCAGAAGCATAGAAACCTTGAGCTTTTCCTACAAGTTTGGAACTCAATTGTGGTCCTAAAGTCAAAGGGTCATCAAACATGTTGACTGAACCAAAATAAGTGGTTGTATTTAGAATCAATGTTGGTGGAACAATTATAATTGAAGTTGGATTTTTGCCACTCAAGATATCATGCCAATAGAATCTGAAATGACTTAGCTTTTCTTTCTTGTTTAGGCCTAACAATTTCAGGTTTATTGGACGAACAAAATCAAAAGTGTCATCTTTTTCTGATGATGATGATGAGGTTGAAGTGAAAGTGTTGCAAGAGAGGAGAAGGAAGAAGAACAAAGTGAGGAAATTTTGGGAAAGCATTATTGTGATGCTAACTGTGGAGAAAGTAAAGTAGTGAAGGAGAAAAGAGAATATATAGTGGTAAGACAATAATGGTAGAAAGAGGAAAGTGAGCAAATAAATGAGTTTTGTACCATGTGATATTTCTGGTGTTGAAACTCATTAACAAGTTACCTTTGAATATTGCTTCAAGAAAAAGTTACCTTTTAGTAATTTTTTTTCTTTCTAAATATAAATCTCTTTTTATCTTCTTTGAGTTGTTTTTTGCAAAATTTTCAATGAGACATGTTGAGTTCTCTTGATTATCCTATCTTAAGTTTTGGTCTAGTACTGCCTCTAATGTTTTTGTACCCTTTTTATATTTTAAATAATTTTTGTAAGTGTTGTAAACGATAGGTGACAATCAAAGCGTGTCGTGTGTTAATTTAGTTGAAATGCTATGATTTGTCGTGTGATGTTTTTGCACTTTTTTTTAATTAAACCCTTTTATATGAAACTACTTACTTTTTAGGTTAATTGAATATTTGATGTATTTGGTCTATAATATAGACTATATATATTAATTATTTAACGAACCTAAAAAATTAACTATTTTTTATAAAAATGACCGGAGGTAGTATTAGGTTTTTCTTAAAACATACACTTATTAATAATACTACTAATTTATCTTAAAATATAAAAGTTAAAGTTACACGTATTAATATAAAGAGTATTCTAAACTCGTTGGTTGAGTTTTCTACCGGTAGCCCATAAACTAGCTAGTGTGGCTATATCTTAATAACATTAGTAATTCTTAACTTTTCACCTCTTGATAAAAATACTGCGAAAAATATTTGAATGGTCACAAGTGTTTGGTCACAAGATATGGTCACACTCACATAAAAATACATATTATTTAATTATTTAAAAAGTACAGATATTTTTTTTTGGGTTTTTCACCACCAGTTTAATCTGGTTTGGGGGTCAGTTCTGGCATCAAGTGGTTCCAGCCCCCTCCCGATCGCAGTTGCAAAAAGTACAGATATTTAATTCTTTTATTTTTCCACCTTTTTTCCAATTTTGTGAGAGTGACCAAATCAATAGACCAAACTCTTATGAACACAGAAGAGTTTCTTCCAATCTGCTTAACTCTGCAAAGTACTAATATATGTTTGAGGTGCTTGCTTCAAAGTAAAGAAACAATGATGGTTTTATTTGTATGGTCCTGCACATTGCAGATAAAGTTTGGAATTTTTTTTGAACATGTTAATTCTCTGCACACCATAATACACCAAAAGAAAGTATGAGATGAACATGCTGTGCTATGCACACCTCAAAATTTCATGAGTACAAGTTACTTCCCAATCTAAAGTCCATTCCAAAATATAAAAAAAATACATCAATTGAAGCTTATAGTGTACCTGCATAATTTTGCAGGTGTGATTATAGAAGAGCCAAACACATGTAATAAGAAAAAAGTCAAAATTATACTTAATAATCTCATCGGACGATGGTGAAACATCGAACAATTGAAATTCTCAGTTTCTGATATGTTAATCTACAATTTGAGTCATCTTATCTCTATCAAACGAGTTTCATATCACAGTTGGTTTGTTGAAACTACGATGATGCAGTGATTTTGTTAAAGCTCGAAAATGTAACTTTTACAAAATTACGGTGATTCTGCTAAATTCAATGCAAATTCAAAGATACATTTAAATCAATTGAGTACAACAACTACAAATTTATTAAATTAATAACCACAATAAACATAGTAAAAGGTAACACAAACAAAATACTAAAACAACAGCAGCAATAACAACTACTACTATTACTAACAATCAATAGTGAAAAACATAAACATTATACTCAACAACAGCAACACGAGATTTAATATCAAAGGAATAAGTAGTAGCTTGAGCATACCCTCTAGCAAATCTGAAAATTCCACTACCACCAACAACAGGCATCTCTCTAACCTTATGAAACACAGGATTTCTTCCTAAAATAGTAATACTACTTCCATTATACTTTCCTTCAATGAAAGCCAAATTCATAGCCACAAGCAAATCAAGTTCATCTATACAAGCAGATGCATAGAACCCTTGAGCTTTTCCAACAAGTTTAGAACTCAACTTTGGTCCTAAAGTTAAAGGGTTGTCAATCATGTTGACAAAACCAAAACTAGTTGTTGAGTTTAGTTTCAATGGTGGTGGAACAATCAAAACTGATGATTGGTTTTTTCCACTACCTATGTCATGCCAGTAGAATTTAAAATGACTTAGTTTTTCCTCCTTGTTTATGCCTAATAATTTTTTGTCCATAGGACGAACAAATTCAAAAGTATCATCTTTTTGTGATGATGATGTTGAAACTATGAAGGTGTTGCAAGAGAGGAGAAGGAAGAAGAAGAAGAAGAAGAAAGGGAGGAAATGTTGGGAAGACATTGTTATGTGGAGGAGAGAAGAGAAAAGTAAGACAACAATGGAAAGAGGAAAGTGGACAAGGACAATGAGAAATGAGTTTTGTGCTATCAAATTTATAAAAAATTTGCGACTACTTTTAACGTAGTTAACACAGTTCAAATATGTGATTAGTTACGTTCAATGGATGGTTAATAGATATCGTTAGATATAATATTAATACGTTATTGGACTAAGGTTTTTGATCTTTCATCCAAACTCATCTCCCATTTTCAATAAGAACACAATTACATAACTGTCAAGGTAGACTCTCATTATAGACTAAGTCACATATACATTAATACGGATAATAATATAGAAAAATGATATAATTAAATGTAATCATATCGGTGCCTATGTCAGACATTTAGTCCGATACTAGGACCCTTTTCATCCAAACTCATCTTCCATTTGAAATGGGGCAATTTCCAATAAGAAGACAATTACACTTGCAATATAACTACGGCAAAAGTTAGGTTGATTTCTTGAAGTGTTTTTTTTTATGATTCTTAATTTAACTACCTATGATTTTCTCTTTGTTATAATCACAAAAGTGTATTTTAAATTTTAAATCATATGTAACCCACTTAGATGGGTCTAGTAGTATTAGTTTGGAACTTGGGAGTGTGTTTTTTCTTAAGGTCTCAGGTTCGATTCTTTCTGGTGTCAATTTGAATGAGTTAATTTAGCTTTTCAAAAAAAATAATTAAAAATCATATGCAAAGTACTAAGAAAATGTACCTAAATTTTGTCTTATAAAATAATTCCTTACGAAACATTGACATTAACATGGACACCAACATACACATTAACACCAATAATAATTAAAAAAAATGGTATTATCGCATGTAATGACATGCATTGGTGTCGTGTCAGTGTTAAATATCGACATGTATGATACACTTGGTAGTTGGCACACTTTCGATCATAAGTTTTATTAGAAATTATTAGAAATAAGTATGAGTCTAACTCATCCTCACAAAACCAACTTGTAAGATGAGGACTACCACTTGCTTATAAACACGTGTCTCACTAAACAAGCTGGAACATGGACTCAACAATAATGGGTTGTCCAAATAACGGGTAGTCCAATGGATCGAGAGGCTCTGATACCAGGTTAGAAATTATTAGAAATAAGTATGGGCTCAACTCATCCTCACAAAACTGACTTGTAAGATGAGGACTACCACTTGCTTATAAACACGTGTCAAGAACATCTCATATCTGATGTGAGACTTTTTAACAAGTTTCAATGCTACAAAGCTAATTCCAACTCCTTTGATTGCTAAGGATATATTGAATAGGAAAAATTATATCAGAGTTCTTCATCTTATTTATTTGAAACAAATTCACTTTTTATCTTTTTATTTTTCTTTTACACGAGTCATTTATCTTCATAAACAAACACAAACTAATTTTATTTATTTATGACATACTCGTCCTTTATTTTATTTTTTTCACAAGTTCTTTATTTTTACAAACTTCTACGAGTTAATCATTTATGTTATTTTTTTGTCCGTTAAATATTTCATTGAAAATGTACACATTACTACAATACCTTATGAACTTTCATTTCTTTAAAGCCATAATGACTAAAGAGCAAAATGAACACAAACTGCTAAGGATGTATTGCAAAACTTACTAGACCAAAATTGAACGTACATTTGAAGTTAGATTATGACATAACACAATGAGTAATAAAACATTTTAAAGCAGATAAATTCAGGACATAAGTTAGGCACAGTGGAACTTTTAGGTTTCCCTTAAAGAGAACAATGAATATCTATCCCTTCAATCTTACATGTAAAAATGCAGCTCAAATCCTGAAAAATTTTAAGTTCCCACTAAATCAAATTCTTTTATTAGAAGAAAGGAGAGACATTATTAATTTATTTAGAAGAGGAATTACTAGGCCATAAGACCAACTAAATTAGAACATATACTAATTAAATAATTGCCTTAATTATTTTTCCATGTGAGTTCAGAAATCAAAATTAAGAGGACAGTATAAAAGTGTAGCACCAACCACTAATAGAGAAATAGTACATCATAATTAAAAAGGGGACAAATATGATTTTTCCTATAAAAAGAAAAGCCAGCTTTCACAAGCAAACCTCAAAAACAAGGAAAAATGGAAATGATCCAATCAGCCATCATCAGAGTCAATAATCTCGACGGTTGATAACGAGTATCCGAGTTTCTTATTTGTTGATCTACAACAATATCGGTCATACAATTTCTATTTAATGAGTGCATGTTTAATATCACAGTAAATTTATCGAATTAAAAGTCACAATAATTTCATTAAAATTAAAAAGTGTAGATTTTACAAAATCAAAAGTGATTCCGCTAAACTTACCACAAATCAAAATCAATAGGCCAATATAAATTAGCATCTCAATTATAATACCAACCACTATAATACACCATAATTTAGAAAGGGACAAATATAACCTAGTCATCAAATCTCTATCCAAGGAGTTCCAGTATCACAATTGATTTTCCAAACTACCTTCACATAATAATTTTGTTAAAGCTCCAAAGTGTAACGTTTGCAAATTTTTCTGATTCTGCTAAACTTACCGTGAATCAAAACATACATTTTTTTTTTTGAAGAAGCTAAATTAGCCCACCCAAATTGGCATCAGAGAGAATCAAAACATACATTTAAATCAATCGAATACGACAACTACAATTTTATTAAATTAATAACCACAATAAATCCAAATGTAACACCAAACAACCATAGACATAATAAAACCTTAAACAAACACAAATCCTAAAATAATCAACAACAAAACAAACAATAATTAACAATCAATAATGAAAAACATAAACATTATACTCAACAACAGCATCACCAGATTTAAGATCAAACCAATGAGTATTAGCTTGAGCATACCCTCTAGCAAATCTGAAAAGTCCACTACCACCAATAACAGGCATTTCTCTAACCTTATGAAAAACAGGATTCCTTCCCAAAATAGTAATACTACTTCCATTATACTTTCCTTCAATAAAAGCCAAATTCATAGCCATAAGCAAATCAAGTTCATCTTTACAAGCAGAAGCATAGAATCCTTGAGCTTTTCCAACAAGTTTAGAACTTAACTCTGGTCCTAAAGTTAAAGGGTTATCAATCATATTAACTATACCAAAACCAGTTGTTGAATTTAGTTTCAATGATGGTGGAATAATAGTAACTGATGATGGGTTTTTACCACTGACTGTGTCATGCCAATAGAATTTGAAATGACTTAGTTTTTCCTTTTTTAGGCCTAATAATTTTTTGTCCATAGGACGAACAAATTCAAAAGTGTCATCTTTTTGTGATGATGTTGAAGTGATTGTGTTGGAAGATATGAGAAGGAAGAAGAAAAAAGTGAGGAAATGTTGGGAAGACATTGTTATGTGGCGGGGTTTGTGAGATTTTTGTTGTGAAAGTAAAGTAATGGAGGAGAGAAGAGAAGAGAAGAGAGAATAATGATGAAGTGTGTGTGAGGTGAAGGGTTTGTTTATAAGGAGACAAATGGAGAAGGTAGAAAGTGTAGGACAAGAGTTAATGGAGTTGAAGGTATAGAGGAAAACAAATATTTTTCTATTTCATGCTTGAATTAAAATATGTAAATAATATAAATAAAAGGTTATGCTATGCACTTGTTAAACATACTAAAAATAGAAATAAGATATAAAATTAATATTGATAAAGACAACTTTTTAAACTTTTAAGTATGTTGAATGCACGAATTTTGAGATAGAATTTTTTTATTTATATAGTACTTAACTAATGCACTAGGTGCCCTATTTAGTATTTTCCTTAAATAAATAGTCATAGAATAGAATAAAATAGTATATAATCATCACATATTCACATCACGCTTGTAAAAAAAATAAAGTATACATCACGCAAGCATATATACGAATCATATACCAAACGTGGGGTTTAATTAATAAAGGAGTTTTATTTTATTTTATGTTTTTCATGAAATTACTTAAAATTGCATAATTTTTACTATGGGACAAAAATATATGCATGGGTTGCATAATTTTTTTCTAGATAAATTTTCATAATTTTATTCAAAGCATTTAACCTCACTACAAAAAATGTCATTCATTCCACCTCTTAAGAAGGGATCAAGAGACCACACTTAAACATATATAAATTGCATAAATATGATATTATGATGCGGAATAGAGATGATAATGGTTAGGGTATGAATATGGTACTAAGCTACTTATTTTTATATCCACAATCTAAAAAATTATTCATACTTAAATTCCTACTTGCATAGAGAACAACTTTAATGTCTATACTCACACTCTCAGATACCTAAATCTCCATACTCATATCCGTTATCCGAACTTTAATGGCAGAAAAAATTTGTATGTGGTTCTTTATTTAATTTCGGTAGTGATTTAGTTTTTTTTTTTTACTAAATAGAAGTTTATTTTCATTATTGACGATAAATTTCACCTTTAATTTTTTTTGTTTATAAATAGACGCAATGACAAGTCATTAGAAACTCACTTACACAAAGTATAGGGACTGAGATTCGAACCCCAACCATAGCATCCGACACTAATAATTTTAACATGATTAATGCTTATTATTACGAAACGAAACACACGAACTAATCCTGGCCATTCATTAAAACCAAAGCACCGCATGATTTCCGTAAATTATGCATGTAACTTACTTTTGCTTTATCCAGAGCGTGACACCTATGTATTCTTGCGCTTCTTCTCAATTTGCTATCGTAAGATATAGCAATACTCTTTTAACATTTATGTTAGTTAAGTTAGGATTTGTGGCCATTTCACTTTTAAATTAAATGTAATATAATATGAAAAATTTATTGATTTAAAAGAAAAATAAATTTTATGCATGTTATTTTTTTATCTCATTTGTTTGTACATATTTATCTTTACATAATTCAGTTCCATATAAGTGGGTGTGTGTGGTGGTGTATTTGTTGGTTGGTTGCATCATTTTTGGACTTGCAGGCAACACATGTAGTACTTTTCTTTCTTTGTTTTTTTCCTAGGCGGCAGAACTAGAAACCGACACAAAGGGAAAATGGCACTCAAGTCTTTGTGGTGGTCAATGTGTTCTGCCTGTATATATGCACTCCAAGTCTCCAACAAAACTTTTCAAAGAGGAATATTGGCCTATTCATATCATCAATATTTTGAAATAATACTCTAATTTTTATTCGTTAACACTAATACTAATTTATTTAAGAAAGTGCATGTCCTTTGCCTTGCGAATAAGTAGATTTATCAACGTAAATTTTTTTTGAAGCTAATTAACACGTTCGTTAAAATTGTCACTCTATTAACTTATGTGGTTCAAGGCCGTAACATGAATCATACATTAACAGGTGAACTTTCACATTGAAACCATATCAATGTCACGTTAGTAGAACTTATGTCACACGTTTCAATCTAACTTTTGAAGGTTGCCACTTCTTGATTCAACATATTAAATAGTTTTGTTTTTTGTTTGACAGTAACATATTAAATAGTTTTAAGAATGAATGAATTAATCAATTTTTAAAATTATTTTAACCACAAACAATTTCAAGTGGGTTTAATAATATACTTTGTTTAATGGACATGGTTTGCTTTATTATTGTCAGTGAGTTTGATTATATGAGTCCTAGTTGCGGACCCCTCCACTTCCATGCCACAAGCAAAACCAAGAAATTGGAAGAGAAATAAGAGTATTTATTTATATATGTTTGTGGTTATAAAAATAGACAATAAATCTCTACCAAAAAAAAATAGACAATAAATTTTATTTCTATAAATTTGTGTCACTATTTCAAATAGAAGAAGAAAAATCTCTGTCACCAAAAAGAAATTTCAAAGTATCCGGAGTCATTTGTTGACCAATTCACCAACCCAATTTGATTTAGGTAAAGTTTGTACCGTTCTTTTTGGTACATTTTGTTAATTCATCATGTGATACAGCATTCTTATTATTTATTATCAAATTGACTTTTGTAATAAAAATCATATTGACCTTTGTATATCGCATGTAAAAATAATTAATTCTCTAGAAAAAAAATATAGATGATTTTTGTAAAAAAAACAAAAAATACAGATGATATACTTCAATTTAAAAAATTTCTATCATAAGTTTTTTTTTTACAGAATTAGTTTCTAATAGAAGTTGATCGAAGATTTTAGGTTTTTTGGATTAACTAAAATTGTAAGTCACAACGGTCACATAAATTTCATCCATTAGAATGAGCCAATGTTCCATAAAAATTCATGTCATCTCTTCTACAAATTGATCTGCACCGTAAAACTCCATGTCATTTCTACTACAAATTGACTCACACCATAATTTTACTCGGTGAATTTAGAGTCAAAATTTAATGTTGTTGAACGTGGATACATAACTTTTCACACTACTAATTACCATATATCGAAGTCATTGTGTGTTTTTCAATAAGAAGTAGTTACATTTCAACAAGGTAGATGATATTAGTCTATTAGAATTGAAATCCATGGTGTTCATGAAGGGAGACTGACCATGGTAGCAAAATGAAGAAATAGTTATGTGGGAAGAAATAGTACGTATTAAAGAATAGTTGAAAATCACGTCAATGTTAATTAAGACCTAAATTTTAGGATAAATAGTACAGTATAATTTTTTGTTGAGTGGTGAAGAGCGACGTTAAATCATAGCGAAGAAGACCATGGAATATTAAAGGCAGAGAAAATTTCAAATATGTCCGGAAACAAAATGGATGTTAAAAGGTGAAAAAAATGTTGATGTTTACAATATTTTTGTTTTTGGTACCTCATGTATTTTTATCACTTATATTTTTGTTTATCTATTAATTAAGTTTAAGTTCGAATTAAAACTATCATCTTTGTATTGTTAGCCATTAACTAACATTGGGGTTAGATTCAAATAACATTCGACTTTACAAAAACTTAAATTATTTCTTATAGGAACATAAAAAATACAAAATACAAATTGCACATTTGTAGAGATGAATCAAATAATAAAGCATTATATCTTTGAATTTGACAATGTGGCAATACAAGGGTGTTATTGTAAATCAATAGCTATATCTTTTTTCAAATACATAATAGATAGATCAATGGGTACAATAAAAGGTAACACACATAAATCCTAAAATAAACAACAACAATAATAATTAATAGTGAAAAACATAAACATTGTACTCAACACAAGCATCACCAGTTTTGAGATCAATCCAATGAGTACTAAATTGAGCATACCCTCTAGCAAATCTGAAAAGACCACTACCACCAACAACAGGCATCTCTCTAACCTTATTAAGGACAGGATTCCTTCCCAAAATAGTAATACTACTTCCATTATACTTTCCTTCATTGAAAGCAAAATTCATAGCCATAAGAAAATCTAATCCAACTTGTGAAGCAGATGAATAGAATCCTTGAGCTCTTCCAACAAGTTTGGAACTCAATTGAGGTCCTAAAGTTAAAGGGTTGTCAATTATACGTGTTAAACCAAAAACAGTGGTTGAGTTTATTGTTGGAGGAATAATTGATATTGAAGTTGGGTTTTTTCCACTTAAGATGTCATGCCAATAAACTTTGAAATGACTTAGTTTTTCTTTTTTGTGTAGGCCTAACAATTTGCGGTCTATTGGACGAACAAAATCAAAAGTGTCATCTTTTTCTGATGATGATGATGATGATGATGTTGATGTGAGGGTGTAGCAAGAGAGGAGAATGAAGAAGAACAAAGTGAGGAAGTGTTGTTGGGTATGCATGTTGATGGGTTTGTGATGATAACTTAACTTTGGAGAAAGTAAAGTAGTGGGGAGGAGGAAAGAATAGAAGAGAAAGAGAATAATAATAATGGAGGATGAATGAAGTGAAGTGTTGGTGAAGGGGTTTGTCTTGTTTATAAAGAACAAATATGGAAAAGGGAAAGTTAATGAGAGAGGACATGGAGTAGAATGTAACATAGGGAAAAGTATTTTTTTTCTTTCACTATTTCATTCTTAAAATTTCAAGGTAGTAAAAATGATGTTTACTAGGAGTATTCACGGATTGGGTTAAGCCAGTTTGGCCGATATGGTGTATGTTTGATTCTGCGGTGAAAAAAAATAATTTTGTAAAATTAATTTAGGTTAAAATTGATTTGAAATTAAAGTAGTTTATGTTTGGATATATTCATGCAAAAGTGAGTTGAACAAAAAAGTTGAGTGTAAGAATCAATTCTATAATCATAGCTACGATTTCCAACTTCAAGTATAATAAATTTTGGATACATAATCAATTATACTTTTGAAAAATCAAATAAGTCAAAATCAATTCTACAAATCTAGAATCAATTCTAACTGCTCCAGAATTGAAACTAAACATTAATTGGTTTAGGTTTGGTAAAAATATTCATATTGTTTTTAATGTTAAATTTGAACCAATTCTACTTGACTAGCGAATTGAGTTTGGTCAATAAATAATTAGACATATTTTTCTAACAAATCTACAAGTAAATTATATTCTATTTCATGAAAATTTTAATATTTACACTATATTTTACTATTTAAAGTTTTAACACTTGAATTTATTTTTTATTTATTTTTGACAAAAATACTTGAATTTATTTGAAAACTTCAAGATTAACACATAAAAATCTTATACATTACTATAAAATAATAGAAAATTTAATAACTATTTTGAACAATTAACTAGGTTCGCCGATTCATAAATTTAAAATTATAAATCAGTTATGTGAACAAATTCGAATAAAATAGAAGTTTAATTAATTTGACTCACTGAATTAATTAAATGAGTAACATGAGTCACACGGACTTGTAAGTTTAAATTTTGTTATACTTAGTTGAGCAGTAAAAACTTAACTTGCATTGTAAATTTGTAATTTTAATGTACAAGAGTTGTTGTAAAATTGTCATTGACATCAATGACAATTTATTACACCCGCGTGCCATCCATAATAATAGTAGTTCATATTCGGATTTAGATCCTCTCCAATTTTTTCCCTCATGTTTTCTCTCCAATGGTAATCTTAGCCATTCATTCAATTTATTTCTCTCTCTTCTTAAATGTTTTTAGGTTTTTTGTGATTTATCAACCATTAGATCAACAAAAGGAGAGAAAACATGAGAGAAAGAATTGGAGAGGATCCATATCCTTCATATTCATAGTACTCTTTGTTTTGTTTTCATGTTTGAGATGATAATAAATATCTAAAATTAGCAACAACAAAAATATTGTCCATTTAAAAGAAAAAACCGTGAAGCTAAAATTGAAGTTTATTCAAATTAGAGAATAAAAAATACTTCCTTCGGTCCTTTTTATAAGAGACAATTCACTTTTTAGATTCATTCAATAATTAATGTATTTGATCTATATTATAGCTTAGATACATTAATTATTGAATGAGTCTAAAAAGTCAACTATCTTTTATAAAAAAGGACCGGAGGAAGTACAATTGAACACTATATATTTAATTTATATACAATTTTGTTTTTTTATTAGTATTTTCTCCTTCTCACCCACCCAAATATACAAGTGATATATTTTTATTCTGGTGTTAAATAGTGTCTTTTTTTTTTCTTGTTCATAATAGAACCAATAAAAATCGTACCTAAGACCTCATTTATATTACAATTTTTTTATTATTAGACCAAATTTAACGACTTAATAGTGTCAATTTTTAGATGTTAAATAACCCCGAGTCCACGATCATAAAAATATCATTTGTGCGGTTGTTATTGGAGTATTACCTTCTTAATTAGAATTTAGAACAATGAGGAAAAGTATATAGAATTTGGTTCCATTTGAGTGGGGTGTGTATGGTGTGGCGTAGTTGTTGGTTCACGGTTGCAAAATTACATTGACTGGCATGCATCACTTTTCTTACTTTCTTTCTTTCCCACACGGCTGGACCAGAAATAAACAGACATGGAAAAAGGCACTCAATTCTTTGTGGTGGCCAATATTTTCTGCGTACGTTTGTGGTCGGTTTTAGTATTCTAGAAGGGTAGCTAACAAATGCATTTGTAGGTACATTGTCCTATAATAATGTCATACTATTTGACAAAGAAAACACATCTCAAAAAACGAAGAAAGTGTCATTTTTTAGTTTTACTATAATTTTAATCGCATAAATATTAAGTGTATTTGTATTACTCTCAAATTATTGTTTTCTTACTTTGCTATACTACTATTACTAATGGTTAAAAAGAATTTTATGTTGTAAAATAACTAATTTTATGTGTGAATGATCGTATTCAATTATTGTGAGATGAGTGAAGTATTATTTAAATGGTCGCTCTACCAAATATTCTAAAATTATTGTTTAATAGAATTATAAAAAAATTGTTTTAAAAAATATATATAAAAAGATTGTTTTGAAAATAAAAAACAAACTATACAAATGAGTTAAACATCACACATTTATCTAAAACCTTAAGGTATTAGGTTTATAAGTATTATCATTTATAAAGTGTCCAATGTGAGACTTAAGTGTAAGTCATTCATTTATTAAGTGGGGGGAAATTAATCATTCACTAATTTATTATTTAGTTATAATAAAAGATTTATTTCTATGTCCACAAGTCCAAGAGCTCAACTTGTCGGACACTATGATCAGAGTTCGAATCCCGACTTCCTCACTTATTTATGTGAGTTTATATACTAACTTTGTCATTTTGTCTATATAAAAAAATAAAAATTATTTCTATAAGTCTTTGTCACTATTTTAGAAGAAATCCCTGTCACTAGAACGAGATTTTAAAGTGCACCGTAGTCCTTTGTTGATTAATGCACTGCACCCACTCAATTTGATTTAGGTAAAATATTACTTTTGTTAAGTCATCGTTTCATACAACATCCATATGACCTTTGTATAAGAACAAACAATTGATATATTTCAGTTTAACAAGTTTGGAGTTTCTATCATATGTTGAACTGCAATTTTTTTAATTAAGATCACAATTGCTATTTAAATTTTATCTATATGAAAATACCACATAGTCCGCTATATATGTTCATTTGGCTTAATTTGCAAACAAAAATTAGGACATACCGATGAAAATGCCACATAGTTTGCTTTAATGTGGTTTTATATATGTTCATATTTCAATTTAAGAGACCGTTTGTTATATATATATTTATTTATTTTTTAAATAAAAATAGTTATTTTTAATTAAAAATATTGTATTTATTGGTTATAATTTAAAAAAAAAACAGAATTTAAAAATAATTGCTTCTTCAAAAAAATTTAATAATTAGACAATAGTAAAAAATGAGTTGTTAAGAGTAACTTCTTAAATAATAGATTTTTTTAGAGGAGAAAGAAAACAAATATTAAAATGTGGAGATTATTTTGTAATTAAAAAAAAATCAATTTTATACATTGTATCCAAACAAACTAGAGATTATTTTATAAGGACAAGTGATTTTTAATACAATAATAGAATCAACATAATAGGAAAATTGTTGATGTCAATTTAGTGCCAGAACCATATCTGAAGCATCCAATTCCGCAATAAGATTCAAGAAAAACATATTTTTTGCAAATTTCAAACATTTCTGCAGAGCTAAAGAAACTTAAGAAAGACACCAAGCATCAGGGCAAAGAAATACTATGTATATTTATGTAGTAAATTAATATATGAGATTAATTGTTGTTTTTATAAGTTTGTTCATAAAATATAGTATCAGATGTCTAAATGTCATGATTGGATTGGATTCATATATAAAATATTTTACATTATCAGTGTATATATGACTTAAATCCTTAATATATTTGGTTTTTTTGTATAAAATATAGAATTTAATTTGTATACATCGACAATTTAATTATTTTTACACGTGCATCAAATCAAATCATACCATGTATATATTTGTGAACATATTTTAAAAACTTACTTAAAAAAGTGGCACTATAGTGCGATTTGATTGAATGCTTGTGTAAAACGGCTTTACATTTTCAATGCATATCAAAATATAAAGTTAAAATTATTTAAATTTCTTAAGGAAAATATTTATAACAATCACTTAAATTTGAAAATTTAAAAATAATAATAATATTATCATGTGTCATTTGACAAAAATGAGTAGACTATTTTTTAAATCATAATATAGAAAGGTGGGATAGCTTATACTTTACTTGGGCCAGCCCAAATAAAAATGTTTTCGTTATATGTAACGTGGTACACGAATGCTGATTACTCTCCTGCACCCCCATATGTGTTGCTCAAACAGATAAAACCAGTTTGTTTTGGCTTTTTTCAAAAATGAATTTTATAGTGTCATATAATTTTGTGTAAAAAAAATTATAAAGAAATTTTTTATATAAACTTCAAATGAAACTTCAAGTAAGATGGGATCCACCTTGTGAGGGCTGGGTTGTGCTCAACACAGACGGGGCGAAAGAAGCCGGTTCTTTTTGCGGTTGTGGAAGTATTATTAGAGATAGTAGAGGGGAGTGGATCAGTGGTTTTTTAAAGGCTTGGGAGAGTGTAGCGTGGAGATGGCAGAGTTGTGGGGAGCTTGGGTTGGTCTGAAGTTAGCTTGGGATTTGGGACACCGTCAAATTGATGTGCGTATGGATGCTCAAGGCGTGGTCAAACTCCTAAATAAAGAGGTTGACGCTCACTCAGTAGGCTGAAGTATTTGTAAAAGGATTTGGAAGTTATTGGAGCTAGATTGAAAGTAACTTGTGTGCGGGTTTACTTGCTCATGAAGGCTGCAATGGGTACCACTATGATTATATGAATCTTGTCCGACTGAAATTCATACGCTTGTTATAGCTGATGCTTCTGAAATTAGTATTCCATGAATAGTTCCTGTGTAATTTTTTTTTAGGCTTAGGCCCTCCATTTAATAAAAAAATAAAAGCAGTTACCTACATAAATTACTCTATCCATAGGATTGCTTATTTGTTGGACTTTGGCTACCTTTTCGGTTAATTGCCATGGAAAAGTTGCACTTAGCTGCTCAGCCAATTCAAAAATGCAGTGAGCAGCACAATAGTTAACATTTATAAACTTATTTTTGTTGAATCATTAATAGCATCTTAACAAAAATAATAAACTCTTTTTTTTTATTGAATCTTAAAATAAACATAACATAAACATTAGTTCCGTAGTTGGTACAAACTTTATTTTTTAGAGTAAAAGTTCAAATATAAGATTATTCACTTCTCTACATTTTAAAGTGGTTAGTTTAGTTAACCACTAAACTACTTACAAAAAAACAATAATTAACGGTCAAGTCTATAATGCATAAGTGAGACAAGTCTTTCACCTTCGTTTTCACCTTCATTTTCACCATTGAATTAATTAGTCCCACTATTGAATCAAATAAGATGTGACATATTGATCCACTACTAAAATTTATTGATTCAATGATGAAAGCAAACTTGTCGATAGTAAAAGATTGTTTCATTTGTGCATCTTAGAACAAAACCTAAGTAACTATCAATAGTGAAAAACATAAATATTGTACTCAACAATAGCATCATAAGATTTGGGATCAAACCAATGAGTAGTAGCTAGAGCATACCCTCTAGCAAATCTGAAAATTCCACTACCACCAATAACAGGCATCTCTCTAACCTTATCAAAAATATGATCCCTCCCCAAGATAGTAATACTACTCCCATTGTATTTTCCTTCAATGAAAGCAAAATTCATAGCCATTAGTAAACCAAAATCATCTTGTGATGCAGAAGCATAGAAACCTTGAGCTTTTCCAACAAGTTTGGAACTTAATTGTGGTCCTAAAGTCAAAGGGTCATCAAACATGATCACTGAACCAAAAGAAGTGGTTGTGTTTAACTTCATTGATGGTGGAATAATTGTGATTGAAGTGGGGTTTTTTCCACTTAAGGTGTCATGCCAATAGAATCTTAAATGACTTAGTTTTTCTTTCTTGTTTAGGCCCAACAATTTGGGGTTTACTGGACTAACAAAATCAAAAGTGTCTTCTTTTTCAGATGATGATATTGAAGTGAGGGTGTTGCATGAGAGGAGAATGAAGAAGAACAAAGTGAGGAAGTGTTGGGTAGGCATTATAATTTGGAGGGTGAATGAGTTGAAATAATGGTGAGGGGTTTGTTGTTTATATATAATGGAGTAGAATGTAAGGAATTTTTTTTTTTTTTGTTTTGTTTTCTATTTTATTCTTAAACATAAGGATGTTTAAATAGTATTTATAGGGTACACATTACTTTCTTAATATAGAGAAAAAAAAATTGTGACACCAAAAATAGTTTGTTGTTAACTAGTTTTAGTACTCCATTACATACACTCATTTCATCCTTAATTATAATTTATAAGCACCATTTGAAAAATAAAATGTATTTTTAAATATAAATTTATTTTCAAGTTTCGAGACACATTTATAATTTTATTTCAAACATAACTCTATTTAATGTTACTTTGTATTGAAATATGAAAATCCAACTACAAATACATTTTTTTACAAAGGACAATTTGGTAATTGTAATATATAAAAAGTAGTATTAATTACACCATCAACTTTTCTTAAAATACGTGAAAAATATCAATAGAAATTTATAAAAGGGAGAAGGACATAATTTTTTAACCACTTTAAGTTTTTCATTAACTAAGAAAATGCAAATCATTATAACCACTTATTTTATACTATGCATTGTCATTTTCTTAAACAATTTAAATATTTGATTAATAACTTATATTTTTTTTGGTTAATGAAGTAGTGATACATATAATTTCATGTGCAAAAAGTTTATTTATGTAGATAGTAGTGTAGTTGAAATAATATATTAGATTTATTTTCTAATGATTAAAATAGACCAACAACATAGGACACAGCAATTTGGTGCAAGATTCGTTTTCTAATGATTATCTGTGAAAAAATAAATTATTAGAAGTTTAACTCTTAAATAAATTTTAATTAGATTTATTTCTGCAGTTATGTGTAGATTATACCTTTATTTAGAAAAATGGGCTTTATAAAAAAAATAATGTATTAGGCAATTTTTTTTGATGATAAGTAACTTTGTTTTGATGAGTTAGAAAAAAGGTAACTAATTTGTTGACTTTAAATTTGAAAATTAATCCTACAGAAAAACAGTAAGAAATGCACCAAGTATCATGCATTATATTGTTTAGGACAAGAATCATGCATATTTTTTTCTAAGCATCATTGTCATGTGCAAGAAGTGTATTTAATATGGAGTAGATTTAATATTATATGCTAAAATATTTTTATCCATTTAAATATAAGTTATTTTGATTCTAGAGCAAAAATTTGCCCGAATTGCAAGGACAAAACACCTATTATTTGTTGGGTTTCGCCACCATTTCTGCTAGTCCCAATTAAAATCTTTAAGCCCTCACAAAATGGGCCCAAAAACATATCATGAGAATTTGAAAATAGTCTCACCCCCCATCTCCAACTCTTCACATCTATAGAAACTATCAAATATTTTTATTTTACTCTTTTTTTATCATTTGACTTTACCTCTATAAAATTTTTCGGTACCTAATTTTTTTTGGAAATCTTGATTAAATATTTCCGGTAGTCAAAGTTACATTGTGGCTAACTTTTTGAAACACATTTTTAGAGTTTTTCGGTTTATAGCTTTGGCTACCGAAAATATTAACAATTTTTTTTATGGATGAAGTCAAATAATAAAAGGACTAAAATGAAAATATTGAATAGTTGTTACTTTTAATGATGATGGGTTAAAATGTAGGGTGGGAGAAATATTTTCCGAGAATTTGTAGCTATTTCAAATTCAAATGAGTCATTTCTTTATGAAGCAAATTATCTTTTGTTGGAAGCCTATTATTTAATAACCTTCAAGCAAAAAGAGACACCTTTAGCGTAGCAATTTTGTTCCATATATATGACGTCATTATGGACCGTCTCCGCCAATGAAACGATGTGGGTTAACAAATGATAAGTTCCACTGACTGAGTAATTTGCATTAGGATCAGGCAATCACCTCCACAAATCTAGTGCAACACCATGCAAAAAAATAAGACCCAAAGCGGCACAACACTCCATATACATCTCCTCCTTCCACACAATGTAACGCCGCTGCCATCTCCATCCAGGGGCGGAGGCACAGGGGGGACAGGGGGTGGATGTGGTCCCCCCTACCTCTTTGAATTTTTTTATATAGTACTATTAATATGATACTTAGTTCTTTTTTATAAGTGACGATTGAGTCAATAAAAATTGATGTATTTGGTTTATAATATAATTTAGATAAATCAATTTTTTTTGACTCAATTTGTCTCTTATAAAAAGGACAAGAGGAAGTACTACTATATATTTATATATATTGGGTCTTTGTCTTTTACGGTAAAAAAAAGTGTGCAAGGCATGTGATGTGTTTAGAGTGAAATTTATTATAGACACTTTTTGGAAATGAGGCTCTTTGGTTAGTAATTGTGGTTGCTTGTCTTTGTTGGCTATTTTGGTGTGTGAAACTTATGTATTGTTTTGTTCATAGTGCTAAAAATGACTTTATATTGATTTTTAACTTGTAACATAAAACATGTTGTGTATTTTATCTTACCTTTTGAGTATTCTTTATTCTTAAAAAACTTACTTAAGTTATCATCAAACTACCGCCCAACATTTAAATCAATCCCTTTTTATTATTTTTTAGTGGAAATTAACCAATGAAGCCTTTCAAGCATCATGATCTTTTAGATTCCTATGCTGAAGCTGAAGCACATGTGCATTGAGGATGCATGAACCATCTTTAAAATTATACCATAAAGATTTCAAAGCAAGTGTAGAAGTCACTAATTAATCTTTCACCTTGTTTGATAGAAGGAATTTTTTGGAGAAGATCAGAAAAGAGAAAATAGTTTTATTTGGTGAATCTTTCTTTTAAATCATCCCAAAGGGTTTTGGCATTATCAATATAAACAACACTAGAAGCAATTTGAGGGGAATAAAGTGCGATTGATCAAATAAACTACCATACCATTGAATCGCTCCCAAGCATCAAATTCACATCATCTTCAGCAAATCACAACTAATCTAATAATTTTAAAAATATTTATAGATTTAAATTAAAATGTAATTATTTGACCGTATCAAATTGAATAGTAACATTTTTGTATAACACAATGATAAATACATAAATGATGTATTTGCATTTTATACAAAGTTAAAATATCATATAAATTATTGGACGATGTGGCAACATATATTATATAGTTGAATACCACTAAATACATAATGATGTATTTGCACTTTTAATTTTGTGCTGTAGAAAATTAAACCAGATGAATTATTGAAGTCTCACATATGAGCTTAAATAAATTTGATTTAAAATAATTTAAACCCGTGCAATTATAGTATTTTTTGTTTTAGTTTTTGTTTGAGTTTAGTCTAGCAAATTGAAAAGTTGTTTTTCTTGTTTTTAATATGCGGCGTTATATGTTTTCCAATATAATTATGTCATATAGTTTAATATGCGGTGTAATTTGAACGAATAAGTTTTTTATTTAATTTTTGTTTTGTAGAATTAGACCAATTATTTTTTTATTAAAATAGAAAACCAAATTTCCATTTGGTAACATTGACTTGTTCTGGTCGTATGGTTACAAATTTCAACAAGAGATAGTATAGTTTATATCTAATGTCACTCTGTAATGACTAATCTTTCCAAATGCTTTGAACAGTTCTTTATGACCAGGACGAGTACAAGGCCGTATACGTTACTTAAATATTCATTTCCTTATATATTGATTTATAAAATCCTCATACCTATATAATATAATAATAATAACACAAGAAAATATCTAAAGGGGAACAAGAAATCAAAAAGAAAAAACATGATAATGATCGTAATTAAGTTCTTGTGGTAAAAGACTGTAAAGATATTTTTTATAATGGAACGACGTTGTTTGTCCATTTGATATTACCCCTCTTCTCTATATTAAATGTGTATTGTGAGAAATTAATTTTCCAAAAAAAATGTAGAAATTAATTTACAAACATAAATTACGTGAATGAATATTAATTAGTTTAACTTGAAAAATAATAATCTTTATAATTGTGCATAGGACTGGAGATACATTATATTTTTTTAATTTGTTTTCTTCTTAAATTAATTACCTCATTCTTTAAATTAATTACCTTCATGATAATGATGGTTAGTTGATTTTTTCCTCATACCTTTATGAATATTATTAATTTCCATTTTTTTTTAATAAAGAAAAAAGAATGAGGTAATTAATTTAAGAAGAAAACAACTAACCATGAGAAAAACATCAAATAATCTATTCAGTTGACTCTCTTTATTTAATAAAAAAAAGGTGTAGAGAGAAATTGTTAGTATTAATTACTCCCTCCATTTTTTTTAAGTGTCCATTTTGAATAGTAACACCAAATTAAAAAAGTGTATTTTTATGTACTAAAATTATTTTTTTTAAAAAAAATTAGTTTTCTAAATATATAGCATTAGTTAATTAGTTTTATTAACAAAAGTTACAATTGACTAATAGTACTCTTAAAACATCAAATGGACATTAAAATAAAAACGCTAAATACGATATTTTGGACACTTAAAAAGAAACGGATGGAATACTATATTAAAACTAATTATCAATTTACAATTATTATCGAGAGAATTTAAACACCATTTTTTAAGGTTATACTGTCAAACTCTTATAACTAAGATAAAATTCTCATAAACATTGTATCTTAACTGGTAGCACTACGAATTAGAGATGTATTAACAATTTCACCTTGAATTTTTTTATCTCATTTTATAATTTTTTTAAAAAAATTCAACTACATTAATTATTTTTTTACTAATATATCTTTAGTTATTGTTAAGTAAACTATGATTATATAATATCGCATATATGAGGTAAATGAAATTTATACATGGAGTAATAAATAAGTTAATAAACAACAATTATCTTTTTTTACTTAAGTTAAATAAGCAACAATTATCAAATCACACACGATTATACACATTTATTTGAATATTCAATATTTATCTATGATTGTTCACTATTACAATTGTATCTTGTATTTTTCAATTGATTGCTATATAACATTGTATATTTTAGTCAAACAAAGCATCGATCTTCACTCCCTTCCCTTTCAACATTTGAGCCACACAAAAAAAAAAGGATAGAATTGAACTATTTTAGGTTCAAATAAAATATTTTTAAAATTATGATAGCAATCACAAATACACAAAAGTAAACAATGGTTGAGTTAATGATTTCAACCCCACAAGAAAAACCAAACAAAGTTCAACACAATCACAAGTGAGATTGATGCTTATTACATGATAGGAAACTAAGAAATACAGTATATATTAGCACACTCACTCAATAAAAGCAAAAAATGTGCATATCTCCCTATATATGCAAATATATAAATTAAATATAATGAGTAACATAAACATTGTACTCAGTTGTAGCATCTCCTGTTTTGGTATCCAAATAGTGAGTAGTAGCTTCAGCATATCCCTTAGCAAATCTAAAAAGTCCACTTCCACCAATAACTGGCAATTCTCTAACTTTACTATAAGCATCATTTCTTCCCAAGATAGTAATGGTGCTTCCATTATATTTTCCTTCAAACAAAGCAAAATTCATAATCATAAGAAAACTGAGCTCGGTTTGCGAGGTAGACGCGTAAATCCCTTCGGCCCTTCCGACCAATTTTGAGCTTAATTCAGGTCCCAAGGTTAAACGGTTGTCTATGACTTTCACTTCACCAAAGATAGTTGTGTTATATTTTGGGAGTGCCGGAAGGATCTCTATTGCGGTGGCGTTCTCTCCTGACACTACATCGTGCCAATAGAATCTAAAGTGGCTAGCGTTTTGTCTTCTTCTAAAAAAATTAGGGTCTACTGAGCCCACGAAACCTGTCTCGTCTTGTGCAATGACGGTTGTAAGGGTGTAACAAGAGAGGAGAAGGAAGAAGAAAATTTGCAAAGCTCCCATAGCTATATCAACTTCTTTAACTCCAAAAAAATTGGAAACAAGCTAGAGAAAGTTTATAAGAAGTTACAAAACTTGGGATGTATTTGAGTGAGTAGAGTTGTGGTGTGTTCATCTTTAATTTGTATGACATATATATAGAACCATGGGGCCTTGAATATAGTTTAATTATAGTCACTATGACCATATCAAACTTTGACTAATCTTATATTTGTTGTGTGTAATTGTTTTAATTTATTGTTCATTAACAAAGTTTGAACTTTTAATATTTAAGAAAATGAGTTTGAAAATTCAATCCTAATTAAGTTGTACTTTTGTAGCATAATACTACAAAAAAAAAAGTTGGTACCAAATAAAAATGAAATTAATAGTACCATAAAATAACAACCAATTAAATGAATGAATTAAAAATATTTACGATTAAAATTAAAAAAATTTGCAGCAATGAATCTAAATCCCTCTCACTCATGAGCTTAAATTTTAATAAATTAGATAACTAAATTTGCATTTGCAATATGCCAATATCCTCACGAGAGAGATTATGGATAAAAAAAACATTTTTATTTCCATATGAATTGTTCTGGTCGCATGGTTAGAAAATTTTGAACAATATAATAGGGAGTATAGTTTATATTCATTTAAACATTGTGATGACCTGTCGTTCCTTATGCTTTGAATATTCTTTATGATCAGGACGAAGTACAAACAAAGGCCGTACATCAATGTTGACTTTTTTTTTATATACTGTATGTATTGAAACTTGATAAGAAGGACATAGTCATTGGTGAAATATCGCATCTTTACATTTGTTTTAGATTGATGAAGGGTATTTTTAAAACACTACGATATTTAAGTAAGAATTAGCACAACATGAAATATTTAAACTTTTTGTGGAATTTTTCTTTTTAGAACATCACTCTTTGCGAAATTTTTCTTTTTAATACATCACTCTTTGCGGAGAATGAATAGACGCATAAATCCCTTGAGCTCTTTCCACAATTTTGAGCTTAATTGAGAACCCAAAGTTAAAGGGTTATCTATGATTTTCACCAAACTAAGACACTAGTTTTGTTATATATTTACTGAATCTAAAGTTGCTAGTATTTGTCTCCTTTTAAATGGCTTAGAATCTGATCAGATCAGAGTCGACCAAGTCCGGTGTATGCGGTTGCTCCGATCCCAAGTTCCGGTGAGTGGAGGGGGTTGTGTACTTGCAGGTGCTCCGACGCTCAAATTAGTATGAGAGTGAAGCAAATGTTTTCAGAGAGAATGAGATTGTACCTGACTCATTGCAATGAGGAGTGTATATATAGTCCCCAGCGCTAGGCTAAGACCACTGATGGCAATAAATGTTCATCAAGTGATTGCCGAAAAACGGCTGAAGTGTCGGCCGTTACGATACGCGTTGGCATCTTGACCGTTGGGCGATGACGGCGACAACGTGGGCTGTCTCCTATTGGGCCTTGCTCAACGGCTCAGAGGAAGAAATTCCTCAGCTATTGGACTTTAGGCCCAATCCATAACAGAATCTATTGAGCTCGTTAAATCGGTCTCATCTTAGTTTTGGAGTTTTAGTGATGTTAGGTTTATTGTTCCAGATCACAATTAACAAAGTTTTTTTTATAAAAAAAATAAAAATAAAGAAGGAGAACTGAACTATGTTCTCACATACAGTTTGATTTTCATTTTTATTTTTTTAATAAAAAATTTGGTTTGTTTTAAAATAGTTTCGTGGTTCAATTTACATGTTTGGTTTGTTTTATTTTTATTTTTATGCCCACTCCTAAGTTTTCTTCTAAACACTTAAAATCCATTGAGCTTGTGATACCTGACTCATCTTTGAGATGACGATTGTGAAGATATAAGAAGAGAAGTGAAGGAAGAAAATTTTGAAAGAACTCATAGCCATATTAAATGATTTTTCTAATTTACTCAAAAAAAAAAGTGGAAACAAGAGAATGTTTATATATATTAAGGAGTTGTAATTGAGAGTGAGTAGTTCATCTTTTGCATGACATATTTATTATTTACTATCAAAATTTTATTAGTAAAAATAAATATTCCCATGACTTGTTCTTATAATTAGAAATTTCTATGCAGGTTCCATGTCCATATAGTTTATATCTAATGTCACTCTTATGACCATTGTGTTTGAATATTTTTATCATCTGGATGAAGTACAATGCCGTACCTTAATTTTTATTTTATATATTCAACGAAATTTCTAACCTATAATACTATTACCATTTTTATAATAATATATAATATGGTGTGTAATTATAATTTTCCATCAAAATATGGAGAAATTAATTTTTATTTTTTGGATTACTATATTATATAGATACGAAAACTTCATCGTTGTTTACTAATAACCAATCTTCGTCGAAAAAATTGTGAGATATATAAAGTGAGTTCTCCTCTTTCAATCAAATTTTTTTAACAGTGAATTATAACTGTCGGAATCTATAAGAGATACAAGTCGAGTTCTCTCCTTTCAATCAATTTTTTTCATAAGCAGAATCTATAGATTGAACCTTTTACGACTTACCCATGTAGAAGATACAAGACTAGTTCTTTCATTTCAATCAAAAAAAATTTCATAAGCAAAATCTATAGATTGAATCTTTTACGATTTACCCAAAATCTTAATACTTGCACCAATTCATAGTTGACATACGGAGAAATTAATTTATAAACATAAATTACTTGAAAGATAGTATAAGTTTATTTTTTTTTTCATCAAAGGGGTATAAGTTAGAATGTTAGTCTAGGGTCACATGGATGAAAAATTCTCATCCCATCCCCCATGTTTCCTTTTCACCTTCCTAGAAGGTAAAAATATTTCGGTAAACACGACCCGAATTTTTCTTTTAGTACAAATTTTTCAGTAAAATTTACACTAAAAAAGTTTGGGAAACGTTTTTTTCAGGGGTGGATTGAGAACTTTTCCACGTGGATGGGAAATGTAATTGGCTGCTCACCAACTGGCTATGTTGGCAATTAGTAAGCCCAATTAAGTTTTGCACCCCAACTAGCTATATAGCCATTTTACAATTAAGTTTTGCACCCTAACTGGCTATGTTGGCAATTAGTAAGCCCGATTAAGTTTTGCACCCCAACTAGCTACATCATCATTTGATAAATATAATGTTAATTTTTCACAATTGAACTAACCCCCTCATGCACACACACTTTAGTTTAATTAGTAATAAGGTAATTTGAATAGAATATTTAAATTACTTTGCTGAAGGTTTAAAAACATTTAAATTAAAGACATAAGATATGTCAACATATATTAACTTTGGATTCTAACATGATATCTCTTTGTAGTGAGACCAATTTTAGAATTTAGTTTTAGGTCTAACTTATTCTTACAAAATCAATTGGCATGTAAGGTGAAGATTGCCCTCATTTATAAAAACATATTCAAACGATCTTACAATCGATGTGTGACTTCTTGACAAATCCCGTCGTGCCAAGTGGTATTGGGCTTGAGACGCGGATATAAATGGTGGATGACCTAATCAGAAATATGATAGCACGCCGCCCTGCCTGTGGAGAAGACTCTGATACCATCTAAAATTATTGAGTTTAACTCAATCCTATAAAACCGACTCTTAAGGTGAGGATTGCTCTCACTTATAAACACATATTTAGGTCATCTTGCAATCGATGTGAGACTTTTTACCAATAATTAATTGTAATTAGTTAATGGTGAAATTTTATACATAAAAATTAAATTTTAATTAGAATTTTAATTTAATTATCTAAATAAGCTCAAATTTGATAATAGTATTAGATTGTAAAACAAGCTGACAACAATGTAAAAATATATTTCTAAACAAATGCATGCAAGAGAAAGTCTAATATGGGCACAACACCAAATAAAATAAATATAGGCACACTCACATACAAGAGAAAAAAATAAAATTTAACTAATTAGTCACATCATTTGATATTAATTATTCATTTTATTTTTTAACTTTATGAGTTTACGTGTGTGTACTCAACAATTATTATTTAGGGTGCGTTTGGTTGAGAGGAAAGAAAGAGGGAGGAAGGAAAATTACGCATTTCAATGAATTTAGATTACATTAGTCTAAATTCATCCATTGAAATGCGTAATTTTCCTTCCTCCCTCTTTCTTTCCTCTCAATCAAACAAAACCTAAAGTGTTGTGTTTAGGAAAGAATTGCTCATGCATGCAATTGTTGTTTCTGGTCTAGTGATATTTCATATAGAATATGACAAATATATGATATGATCAACAGTCAAAGTTGTGGTTATCCAGAAAAAAAGACAGTCAAGGTTGTGAGTTTGACTTTCAAAATTATACCAACAAAACCAGTCGGAGTTGAAGAAGATTTTCGTTATTATTTAATTAACTAATATTTTCTTTGGTAACTCTCTTTTTTCTACAATTTTTTTTTGTAACTCTATAAACTAAACCTGACTTCTTCTTAGACTAGAATTCTGCTTATGTGGCAACTCTATATTTCTACCCTCTCTCTTAGAAATCTTGCCATTTGGAAGATCTACAATTGATAATTTGATAAATGAGCCTGCAATTCATCATGTACGAATAAAATAAGCTTCAACAAATTTTAAACTTTATTCTATTTGAGTGAAGGGTTCTTATCCTATCCTATGTGATAAAGATGACCCACCTATTCAGTGTTTTTATATAAGTTTAAATATAATATTAGTTCTTGTAATTATATTGTTTATTAGTTTTAATCTTTGTAATTTTTTTTATTTGGATTTGGTCCTTGTAAATAAAAAAATAAATTTGTTTTTGTCTTTAAAGTTGTCTTATTAGACTATATGGCCATAGCCACATATTTCATAAGACTAAAACCATTAATTTTTAAATTTGTAGGAACTAAAACCAACAAAAAATTTATAGGGACTATAATAAAAAAACACTATATTTGTAGGGACTAAAATCATATTTAAACTTTTTGAATTATTTGTATTGAAGATGGTGACAAATAAAAATTGAAAATACTAGATGATTGTACTTAATTGATTAATAAATTTTATTTAAGAACAAAATTGTTTGAAAAAAACGGAATAAAAGAACTCAATTTTCAGTTTTTAAGTGAGACAACTTTTGACTAAAATTTACAGTTAAATTCCGAATTTTCAGGATACAGGAGCTCATTCTGCTTCTTATCGAGAAGTTAACCAAAAAATATGATCCAACAAATTGAGCGTATAAATGAGTTCTTTTCTACTCTTTCATATAGACTATATATTTTCAATAAAAATGTAAATTTTACTCCTAAACTTTATTTCTCTAATAATACACAGATCATTGGTTTTTGACCAAGTCTTGTTATACTTGTTTATCTTTTAACATTTTTCTTAGAGAAAGCTTGAAAGTAGTCTAATTAAAATAGAAATTAATATTTGCACAACAAATGTTACATAAAATAGAAATTAATGGTAAATAGAATATCTATTATCCAATAATATAAATTATTATTCAAATCATTGTGGCATCCAAATTACACACTCTCAGCTCAAGAGCTCAACCCCCATATGAAAAGCATGCAAAGCTGAGGATTATCACAACTTATTCACGATACATAAGACATGTGAAATTGAAAACAAAAAACAGTTACACAAATTAATTTAAAAGCAAAAGAAAAAAAAGTATCTTGCACAATATATATCATCATTTTTGATGAGTAACATAGACATTGTATTCAACTACAGTATCCCCTGTTAAGAAATCAAAAGAGATTGTACTAGCTTGGGCATATCCCTTAGCGTACCGGAAAACACCAGTACCGCCGATCACAGGTAACTCTCTAACCTTATTGTTCGCGACGTTCCTTCCCAAGATGGTGATGACACTCCCGTTATACTTTCCTTGAAGCAAAGCAAAGTTTTGAATCATAAGGAAATCAAGTTCGGTTTGTGAGGTAGCGGCATAAATACCTTGAGCCCTTCCTAACAACTTTGAAGTCAAGTTTGGGGTCAAAGTCAAAGCGTTGTCGATTATTCTCACCAAACCAAAAGCACTAAACGAGTTGTTAAATTTGGGGAGTGATGGAAGGATTCCAATCGAGGTAGCGTTGTTTCCTCCCACTATATCTTGCCAGTAGAATCTGAAGTGGCTAGTAGTTACTTTCTTTTTAAGCAACTTGGGATCTACCGTGCCCACGAAACCGGACTCGTCTTGTGCCGCGACAAGTGTGAAGATGTAACAAGATATGAGGAGTAAGAAGAAAAGATTTTGGGAAGAACCCATAGTCTTATGAGTTAGGGAAAATTTCCTCTTTTACAAAAGTGGAATTAAGGAGTGAGATGAAGTTAGGAAACTTAAAATGTAAATGAGTAGGTGTGATGAGTGAATCTTTTGCTAGGGATATATATAGGACCATGAAGCCTTGGCCTAACTATATAGTTAATTGTAGACACTGAAAAATACATCAAAGTCTTATTTTATTGCATTTTTAAAAGGGTTTAGTCTTTGCAAGCGACTTGAAATTTTGACTAATATATATTTTGTTGAATGGTATTTTTGTACATAAATTTAAGTGAGTAGGTTTTGTTTCTTTGCATAATAATACAATGATAAGATTGAAAATTCAAAATTATAATCTCATAAACTATTTAAATACTAGGAAGTTCAATTTTAGCAAAAGACAAAACAAAATTAATTAGTATTCTTATTAAAATCCACATGAGGGAGGGATATATAGATATTTTTTATTTTCTTAATTCTTTGATGAAGTCTTCTGGTCGCATGGTTAGAAATTTGAACTAGAGAACATATTATATGATGTCATTTGTGAGGACTAGTTCTGCATTTATAAGTTTGAATATTCTTTTATATGATGAAGATGCGGTGCCGTAAATTTTCATTTCCTTCTATTAGATTAGTACCAATAGTTTTTTTGAAGAAATTAGTAATTTAGTACCAATAGTTGAACTATACTGTGACATTTTAGAAACAAAAATTAATAAGTACATTTTGTAGTTTCTATAGATTTTAGAAACAAAAATTAATAAGTACATTTTGTAGTTTCTATCCTCCTGACCATGTTTTTTCTTATTAAAAGTTCGAATTTAGAACGTCTCAAAATTTTAAATTAATTAATAAAAATGTTAAAATTGTTAGATCTATTTATTAAAAAAAAAAGTTAAAATTTGAAACACTACTTTTTTATAAGTAATTTTTTTTTAAAGAAATTAGATCAATAACTCAAATTCAATGTCACTCAAAACAACATAATATTGGTAAATTAAGAAATCACATTTTAAAAGGATAGAATTTTTAAAGAAAAACACACTTAGTACACATGAAGGTAAGGGAAACTCACTGGCATAAGATATATGATTCTAAGTAAACTAAAATTCACAGTAAAATAAGAGATATAAAAGGAATTTTCAGTTAAAAAATATTATATAGTATTTCGTAGATTTAAAGTAATAATCGAGAATAATAATAATAATATTGCACCAAAAAATAGTAATAGTAGAAGGACTAATTAATTAAAAATGTGGAGGTTATACTTAAATGATGTAGGTTCAATTATTAATGATATCGACCCAATGTAAACAAAATGAGGCAATTTAATAACGAAATAACTAAATCATCAATAGGTAAAACATCACATCCAACGAATTAAGTTTTAATTAGTTATTACTAGTTAAATTTACAATTTGGTTGACGAAAATTGTTATTTCATTATTTCTTTTGATAATTTATATATAGTATTTAGAGTGTATCAACCTAGCTGCCAATTTTGTAACAAAAAAAAAAACACTACTGCCAATGACTAAATAAAGTCACAAACAATTCAAAATTGCTGATGTTTGTTATGTAATACATTTTCTCATGAAAAAGACATGTAATTTCTAAAAATATAAAACAGAGCAGAGAAATTTGAAAAACAATGAAGGTCAAATTTGCCTGCATTAAGAAGAATGATATTTCATAATTTATTTTATTTTTTATTTTATAAAAATTTAGGTGAGTCGTGTTTTCGAAACTCACCGAAATCTAAACAATGTTCTATTAGTAGAAGTTCAACTCACGTTCATGGAAAGTAAGAGTTAACTCGTTGTCAATTGAATCAACTATAATTGAGTTTCATAATAGTATTTGATGCTAATTATTACTAATTAAGTAGTTATAGTTATAAAATAAAGTAGTTCTTTAATTTTATCAATAAATAAAGTAGTTTTAGTTGATTAAAAAAATCAATTACTAGTCATTTTAGAGATTAATGCTCACCATTATTTTTTCCAAGTTCCTTTCTTCTTCCCAAAGTTTACATGACCTAGTATATATTTGGTAACATAAATAAACTATCTTATGGTTTATTATATTAGCTTATAAGTTTGTTTTATAAAATTTTAGGTGTTTGGTAATGAGCTTTTTTCACTAGTTTATAGTTTTTTTTTTCGAGATGTTATTTCAAATATCTTTTGAGTTTATAGCATTTTACCTTTCATTCTAATTTTAACACCTTATCATTTTAATTTTTTTACTTATTTTTAATTAAAAAAACTAACCCTCACAAAATAATTACCTACTCATATAAAGCAATCATTTACTTTTATGTCATTTTGTATTTACAACGGTTAAATTTACCAAACACTTTAATTTTATTCTACTAACTTTTTAGCTATCAGCTAGCTTATAACATAATTATACCAAAAAAAGCTTAATACAAATATTATGAGTTTTAAATTAAATTTAAAAGTGAATTGTGTGCTTTTTAGTACACAATGTACTCCCATGTGAAACCTTTTACTCAGTGAATATAGAGAGTTTGTCGACTATTTGGATTCTGCAAAATTTAAAGGATTAATTTTTGGAGTTGCGCACAGACAGAGGATATCTAGTTTATGTTAAAAAAATGTTCCCCCTATTTTTCTTTGAGTATACTTTTTTTCTTCCTAACTCTCACATATATTTAAATCAAATTGACTTGAAAGAATATTCATTGATGTTCATTAAACACTTGAACTCAACCGTTTAATTATATATGTATATTTTTACTTATATTTAAATCTAAGTTATTCATATTTTTTTTATAAGGTTGCTATGACAATTTCCACTTAAGAGATCAAAATTTTTACTATTTGAATCAATTCATTATCGGTTAAACAAATGTATTTGGTAGTAGTTATGATAAAGACATTTTTCAACAATAAGTCATGATAAATGATCCTTTTTTTACTCATAAATAGTTTGTGTTATAACCATATGGAAATAACAAATCTATATCAAGCATAAAAAGCATGCAAAAGGGATAGTTTTTATTGCAAAAATGTTAATAATCATATCAAAGACCAAAAGTAATGTGCATATTGCGTGAATTCTATGTCCCCCGCCCCATCAAGAGGGGTATTCTGAAATTTTAGTTAAACTCACACAAAATTTGATCTCATAAACAAACGATGAGGTTGTGGAAAAAAAAAATGTACAAATTATTATGAGATACTTGATATTAATTAGTAGAAAATGTATGAGCAATTTATATAAATATTTGCCTACAATTAGCACTTTGTGTTGGGTTTTCTTTGCTAACATTTATTTTACAAAAAAAATTTCTACAAGTATACATTTTTCTTTTTGTCTCAATTATTATGCTTCTTTTTTTTTTTTTTTAACTATTTTATTTTGGTATGCTAGAAACCTTAGAGACTAGGATGCAGATACTCTTTTCACTCTGGTTTTTTTTGTTCTTTTGTTTCTTTTATGTTTTATATGATCATATATAGTTTGAATTAGTGCTTGATAATGTTGTATTATATTCTCTTGTGCTTTCTCAACAAGGTGTTAATTAATACGAATATAGGATTTTAATGTTCTTTTTTTGTAAGACTTATTTGTGCCAAGTTTCTTAATGTTCTGTTTTTTATTAATTGGTGTCAAGCATGCTAAACTTCAACGATTGCTATTATGTTAATGTTAATTGATATTGTATGTTTGATTTTACGGCAAGAAGAGCAAAAGTAATAAATTTGAGTGATGTCGGTTGAAATTGAATTTGTATTTAAAACTTCTAAGCTAAAGTTATGAATTTGTAGATTTTAACTATAAACGTAACTTTTTACACTTAAATACATTGTTCAAATTACTTTTATGTGAATATGTCAAAACTTAAATCACTTAGGAGAAAGTTTGACATCAAATTGATCTTGTACATTTTTTGTGTCATAAAATATGTAATGAAATAAGCTTTCTCCTCTTGTGATAGGATGAGGAGAGAAAGGAAAACTCAAACTTTTAATGCTAGAAAGTCTCTACCTATCTCTCAAAAACTAGTGAACAGTTCAACATGGGGTAGAAATTTGAGGAAGAACCATTTGGGTGGGGTCATATTTGGATGCACAAGGACCACAATGAAAGAATGTCTATCTAAGCAACTTTTTGGTTAGTTTTTAGCTCCTTTTTTTAACAAAGTTAAAATCACTTATTAGTAACTAATGAGAATTTTAATTTGTTTTAATAGGCTTACCAGCTCCACATTTTTCCTATGTGAAGAACATAGAACCTGGGTTGCCTTTGTTTCTATTCAATTATTCTGATAGGAAGCTTCATGGAATTTTTGAGGCATCTAGCAAGGGAAAAATGTATATAGACCCTTATGCATGGATTAATGATGACTATTCTGATGAAACACAATATCCAGCACAGGTATTATATGCTAATTGTTGTCTAGCTAGTAGCTACATACTAAACTATATATAATATATATGATGGTGATCATGTTTTGTGTAAAGTTTATTAAGATTGATTCTTTTGTGTTATTGATGTTTAAGGTAAAAGTTCGTGTCAAACTTCAATGTCGTCCGTTGTCCGAAGATAAATTTGGACAAGTTATTGTAGAGAACTACTACGACAATAACCATTTTTGGTTTGAACTAGATCGTATTCAAACAAATAGGCTAATGTATTTACTTACTTCTGCGGCAAAAGCTCCTGGTACACCTGTACCACGATGTAATACCAAGTGGAGAAATATATGTCCATCTTTTCCATCGCGTGAAACTCTGAAGAAAGGTGAAGCATTGAAAATCAATGAATTATAGCATTTTAATCATTTAAGCAGTGAAAATTTTATTAATATTACTTATTTTTTAGATCGGTACGTCCATCCAATGCATACTCACCCAATTAAGAAAAAGGTAAACGAGGGTGAGAAAATCCGAATATATAAAAAATTGATGGAATTGGATGTTGACAAGAAAAGTCAAGACCTTTCGTTGCTAGACAATGTAAAGGACACTCATAATGAGAACAAGATAAAGGGTTATATAGAGGCATCACCGAGTTTAGAGAAGAAGGGGGAGAATTTCAGTGTTTCGTTCGAGAATCTATACACTATAATACAGGTAGTTGATTTTATGAATAAAAGTGTTTTAAATAGTATTAATTAATCCTTTTATATTTAATTAACTTAACTTCTTTTTTTCAGTCAGTGGAAAGAGTCGAAGAATTGGAAGCTTTTCAGAAAACTAAGTCACAAGAGAATGGTCACCTAGAACAAAAGCTGGTACAATTTATTTGTTGTAGATACTTGCATAAATTTAATCACGTCCTTCATTGCATTGTAGATACTTGCATAAATTTAATCACGTTCTAGTACTTCAGACTCAGTTGTAACCAAATCAATTCTATTGAAAACTATAGTTTTCAAATACATAAACAAATGCACCACTATCCAAGAGATAACATCGTCGTAATCATAATTTGGGGGCACCCTTAACATTTGATATCTTCAATTGTACTTAGTTTATGTTTTATATCTATCATAAGTCATGTCCTCTACATTACTATGGGCAATTTTTTTCATTTATTTTATGCAAGATGACCAACTTTAGTTATGTGTTTTCAGTCTGGAAATTCAATCAAATATTTTCAACATTTGAACTCTGTTAGCTTATACACTTCACAAGTACAAATGAAAGGTAAGGTTTATGTTTTTATTGGAAGAAATGGTTATATTCACAATATTTTTTTTTTGAAATAACGATGAAAATTAGAGACATAAAAATAAATCTGGTGATCAGAATTGGTTTCTCGGTCACCAAATTTTAAAATTTTCCATTTTCTAAATTTTAGTTGCTATTTCAAATTTCTTTTAGTAGTGTTTGGTATCACATGTATGATCATTTTGTCTAAACTTTATGAACAATTTTGTGTGCGCAGTTGGTAGTATTACAAAAGAAAGGTGGATCTCTGTACAATCAAATTTCGAAAAGGTAAAGTATAAGTATATTACCATATTACTTTATTTAATCCAATTGTGAAAAAATTTAATGTAAATATCAAATGATTTATATTTTCAGAGATTTGATCTTGCTGAAATGGAACTTAATGGTTCGCTTCATGCAAATTGTGAATATAATGGATTTGACTATTTGAAGTAAGATTTTATGGTTAATTAGTTTTTGCTAGTCTCATTCATTTATACATTTTTTATGACTATTTGAATCTAAAGGATTTATTGTCTTTCTTGTTGTATTGGTTTTTATTTCACCATTCACTTTGTAGATATACTCTTGGTGGCTTTGATGATGAATGTAAAACGGTTCCATACATGGAAATCTTTGATCCATGTCTTGAGGCAAGGATGGAACTAATGAATTATCATGGAGATTTTTATGATGCTATTGATTTCAAGGAGTCTACGGGACCAAAGGAGTCAAAGTTTTTGAAAACATTTTAGATACAGTAAGTACATTTATTAACAATATAGTATATAATAAAGGCAAAATGCATCAAGAGGTCCTTTAAGTTTTACGTTTGTAACAGATAAGTCCTTTAAGTTTTTTATGTAACAAATAAGTCCTTTAAGTTTTTTAAATAACAAATAGGTCCTTTAAGTTTATAATTTGTAACATCTAGGTCCTATTTTTTAAGTAATTGGAGGACCTAAATGTTACAAATTACAAACTTAAAGGACCTATTTGTTATTTAAAAAATTTAAAGGACTTATTTGTTACTTAAAAAACTTAAAGGATCAATCTGTTACCAACGTAAAACTTAAAGGACATATGAATGCATTTTGCCTATAATAAAATATAAGTAATCTCTTTATAATTAATTTGTCTAATCAAACTCAGTTGTAAAATGTCATTACCAAGTATAAATTAACTTAGATAAATGATATTTTAATACACTTTTTCTTACACAATACATATATAGGGGTAGTTTTGTAATTTTTTTTCTCTTCTTTTTCCTTTGGTTTGTCTCTCCTATGTATGTATTGTGTAAAAAAAAGTGTCAAAATATCATTTTTCATTAACTTATTATGTCACTTACATGTGTATGCATAAGTTAGCTCAAAAAATGACATTGCATATAGTTTGATTATGCATTCAACTAAATCTAATATAATACCATTATATTTTGCAGTTTACTAAGGCAACTAAAAAGTGTTTATGGTAACAATGAAGGAAGATAAACATCGGAGTTGACCTTTGCAGAAATGTACAACTATTATGCTCTGGATCGTAATTGCAATAGAAACTATAAGCTAATAATTTTAAATTAAATATAATTATTTGCATATAATTAATAGGATATAAAATTATATGAACCTTATTTTTACTAAAGCATGTTGAACTTATGCTGTTTGTATTAATCTATACTCTATCTTTTAAGATTGTAATATTCTACTCTTGACCAATTGATACTACTACTCCTAAATCTTAAGGAATTTCAATAATAACAGCAAAATAAATAATTGTTGGATATTCTTGATTGTCCAACTATTCAGAGCCCATTGAAATTTAATAAAAATGGGCCAACCCAATCCGTATACTTGTGCACAATTTTTTTGTTTTTTTTTTATTTACAAAATTTAAATTTTGTTGTTCCTTGAGACAAGTATATGCATTATGGTTAGAACAATAAGTTACTTATAGTTATAAAGGGGAGTGGTTATGGTGCATAAGTTTTTTCCTTATGCACCGTGCATAAATAATGAAAATTACTTAATGCACCCCCTAGATTGCTTAGCATACCTCTCATATTACTTAGCGCACCCCCCAAATTTCTAGCGCACCCCCCAAATTTCTAATGCACCCCCTAAAAATCTAGGGGGTGCGCTAAGTAATTTGGGGGTGCACTAGAAATTTGAGGGGTGCGCTAAGCAATTTTGGGTATTTATGCACGGTGCATAAACATGGCTTATGCACCATAACTTATGCCGTTATAAAGCATGATTATAAGCTGTCTTAGAAAACTTATAAACTTAAGTTGAAAAAAACTTTTAAGAAATTTCATAAGCTGTTTTTATAAATTCTATCAAATAGTCTTACAAAAACTTATGTCAATAGATAATAAACTCAAATAAGTGAATCTAAATAAAAAATACGTCCCTCCAATTTAGAGTTTACTTATGTCTTCTATTTTCCATCAATTGAATATATCCATCCCCTTCCAAGCTCTCTTCCCTAAACTCTTCCAAAAATTGTCTATCCTCCTCTTCCATTCATGAACCAAAATAGTAAAAGTTACAATTATTGGGATAATCCCGCACTATTTAAATAAGAAAATAAGAGAATTATTTTACACCACCGTGGCAAAAAAAAGTATTTGCAAAATATTTCAAGTGATCTCAATTCTAAGTTCAATCAAATACACAATTGAAAATTTTAAATTCATTCAATAACAAATGTATATAGTCTATAATACTAGTTAGATTCGTCTATTATTGAATGAACCTAGAAAATGAAAAGTTGTTTATAGTTATATATAAAACCGAATAGAGTAAAGAGTTTGCACATTCATTCAATGATAGATATATTTGGTATAAAATATGAATTACATACATCAATTTTTCGATGAATTTGTGTTGAGACAAATCATTAATTATAAATTCAAAATTTAACATCTTAAGAAAAAAAGGACCACATAGAAAACGATGTCGTGTCATGATTCGTTGGTATTATTATAAAGTGTTTAGATTTTCAACTAGTGGTGAGTAGGAGTAGCTCTGTCACTGTGAATTGGAGAAAGAGATACCGAAACGATGCCGTGCCTCAACCTCTCCACCAACGTCAACCTCGAAGGTGTCGACACCTCTTCCATCTTATCTGAAGCCACTTCCACCGTCGCAACTCTCATCGGAAAACCTGAAGCGGTACTTTCTCTGTCTATGTTTCTATATCTGCAATTTTTAGTTTGTTTGAATGATTTTCTCTCTAGTTTGGAATTTTCTAGGGTTTGTATTGATTTTGTAATAGTGATAGATGATGAGCTTTTAGTTTCTGTTAGGGGTAAGGGTTTGCTATGATTTGTGACTTAATTTCTTAGAATGGTTTGAAGATAGAAAACTGTGTTTTTTGGAAGCTATAATCAAAATGGATTATTGGAAATGGAATTTCACTTATTTGGTTTTTCTACAATTAGCATCTTAGTAGTAGTTCAAGGTTCAAACAGGCTTATTGCATGTCTGAATTGCAGATGAATTTGACCGAAACACGGTGTGACACTGTAATTTTTTACACTTTAAAATTTCAACAGAAGATAGGATGTCACCGTGGCTTGGTCAAATTGACTGCTACTCAAAGCATGCGTCTTGTTTACGGTGTATCCCCATTGTTAAAATGAGGAGACCCTCCGGTCACTATTCATTGATTAACTGATGTATCTGATTTATATTATAGACCCGATACATCCGTTATTCAATGAATCTAAAGAAATGATTTTTTTTTTGTTATAATAGTGACCGGAGAGTGTATACCAGTGATCCCTTTCCTTTTATTGACGGTTGATAAATTATTTGAGGAAAATAAATGAACCGTGAAGATCTTGCTTATTTTTAATCATGCACGAGGGGAACACCGGTGTACCCCTATTTTAAAGGGAATACCCTAGAATCAGCCAGTTGAAATGTATTCAAGTTTGAAAGGGAGACTTGATATTGCGGTTGGAGTTGTTACCCTTTGATTATTTCAAAAGATTTAGGTTGTGGGGTTGTAGTTAAGTATTGATCTTTGATATACTGGAAAATTGTAGACAAATGCTTCTGATGTGAAGAAGCTACTAAAACTTTGACAATGTGTCTGCAATTGTTGTTTCCATGTTACCAATATTTAGTCAAAACCTTGATTATTAGATCATAAGTAGAAGATGGAGATTCAGTCTTGCAAATCCAGCTTACCCGCTGTAGAACACCAATGGTTCCAACTCTTATTATCTGGGTTATGTTCTGCTAATAGTGGGTGTTGGACATGATTTCCCTCAAGATACTCTTTCAGTCTTCCTCTATGGCCTGTCTGAAAATACAGTGTTTTGGCCTAAGTAGTTTTACATTTCACTGTACATCTAACCATTCCATGTTTCCAGTATGCATTTGTCGAACTGCCTGTTTGAACGAGTGTAGTCAAAGGCTTGTGAGGTTTCCCAAAAGGCACTTCCCTGTGTAGTATGTACTTAGTCGCTCCTTTCTGGTTCATACAAGGCACCCCTTTAGCACTTTGTCTAAAACTTTAACACACTCGACAAATTCAGGTGTCTAACATGCTAAGAGGGATGGTATAGGGAGCTAAAAATAACCAGAATATCAAAAACCACACCAACTCTCGGTCTTTGGTGCTGGGTTTTATAATGAATTACCAGATTATTTAATTTATTTGGAAAGTTAAAGTCAAATGTTTCTGTTTGATATTTTCTAGTTGCCTTTCCGAACCCTTTGGAACCTTATGGATGTCTTTCATGTTCCATACTTTAACTAAACAAACAATCTTCTTGAGTGAATTTTAAGGATGCTTTAGATTGATGCTGGATCCATGGTTATACACATACATTGTTTTTTGTGGTTGGTAGTTTTTTTCTCTTCTATTATATTCTCTGATTTGCCATAATATTTTCTAGTTTTGACTAATCCAGTGTGTTTTAAAGCATTAATATTCTGACCTTTGTTGGTTTGCAGTATGTGATGATTGTACTGAAAGGATCCGTACCCATATCTTTTGGTGGGACTGAGCAGCCAGCAGCTTATGGAGAATTGGTGTCCATTGGTGGTCTTGGGCCTGATGTGAACAAGAAGCTTAGTGCTGCAATCGCTGCAATTCTGGAGACCAAGTTGTCTGTGCCCAAGTCTCGATTCTTCTTGAAATTCTATGACACCAAGGCAAGTGTATAAATTTCTAAGTTGTCTGAAAAGAAGGGTTGTTGCCCTAGACTCTTTTCTTATTGCATTCTTCGTTTTTGTTTAGGCGCATCAGAGTCAAGAATATGCACAGTGTTTGCATGCTTTACATCAGCAATAGGGCATGTAAATTATTCCTTACTGTTCAAGACTGTTAGTTAGCTCCTTTTAAGATGTAATTAGTAATTCTATCCGTTTCTTCTTGGCATCAACTCACTTTTCCGGTGTCTACTTTTATGCATTGTAAATAGTTTCTTCTGTTTCTCATGCTGACCCTTCTGATATGATTGTTTTGCAGGGTTCCAACTTTGGATGGAACGGTTCTACATTCTGAATTCCATGTTAGGTTGGTTATGGTGCCTTGAATGTTCGATGGAGTGAGTCTTTGTAATGTTTCACTTCTGCTTTTGTGTCTATATTTGATGTCAAAACATAAGTACTTGGGCATTTCTGGTAACCTAAGCAAGTCATGCAAATCAACTTGATTGATTGTATGGACAAATGGGGATTGTGTGTGTTTATGGTTCTTTTGGACAAAAATTATTTATCAAGCACCATCTAAATTGGATATTTGTATCGATGATGCATTATGTGTTAAACATGATACCTAAGATGAAATCATTGTCTTGTTGCTTACTAATATGATGCCATAATAGCTATGGTAGATTAATGTCTGGTTTTTGTCATAGTTGTGAATAGTTCACAATAGCGTCGCGGTTGCAGTGTTGCGATTGGTGCTTTGACTTCTGACCTGGTGTTTGCGATTGGTGCTTTGACTTCTGACCTGGTGCTTTGACTTATTTTAACCTTCTGTACCCTTTTTTTAATCTTGTCCCTGCGTCTCTTATACAGTATGTGTTTTTTCTGTTATATGTCTCATAAAGATCCAAACACATGAGTTTTTAATTATGAATCTTGACTATTTTTAAAAAATTATTATAATGTATTTTTTCTATATAAACTAAAGTTTCAAAATAGTCATTTAACCTGACGCACCTTCACATTATTTTATTCCTCTTTACACAATCCTCATTCTTGTTGCCTTCTGCTTATCCAATATAACACTAAGTTACTATCTCTAAAATGTGAGTTGTCTCCCATGTACAGTAAATTTAATATAATATATAACTATGTAATTAACCCTTCCAACCTCTCCTTAGTCCTCTCTGGATCCAGCCTTCCCTATCTAACTCTCCTCGTGTTGCTCCCTCAAAATTGGTAAATATTGTCTTCTTTTTTTAGGCAGGCTAAATAGTCACTATGAATAGGCCAACACACACTAAACCATAATCAAAGAAACACTCTCAAAAAATCAAAGTTGAACAAGGAGAGTTGGAGAGGTAAGGGGATCAAGTGGTCCAAGCTATTAGCTCAGGTTCTAGGAATAACTCAGAATTTGGTGCTGTAAGTTATGTTCGGTCAATTGAGTAGTTTGTAACTTAATTTAGGCAACTCGTTTTTCATCCTATATTGCAACTATTATTATGAATTAAATGTATTGAGTTTGTCTGTGTCAAAAGAAAAACTTTTTTTTACTAGGTTTATTTTTTTGAGTACATTTTATAAAGGAAATTTAAAGTGAAGAAATGATGCATGGTAAAAAAGACTTTTTTTAATAAATAAAAGAAGAAAATATTCTAGAGGACTTTTTCTCTCTTGTAACCCAAAACAAATATTCTAGAGGAGTTAGAATTGATTACGGAGGTATAAAATTGATTCTAATTTGTTTGGTTTATTAAAAGTAGAATTGATTCTGCTTCCAAAATTGATTCTATTTAAAACTATAAATGGTAGCTTCTGATTTTATAATAGATTTTTACAATCTGTTCAATTTACTTTTACAAGAATATATTCAAATATAAATCACTTTATCTTCAAATCAATTTTTTATCATAATCAATTTTATATAATCAATTCTACCAAAATCAATTTTTTTTTCATCACAAAACCAAACATACAAATATTTCTTTTAAAAGAGATATAAAACTTTTGTTTTCACTCAAGAACGTTCAGAAAAAATAATGTGAATTTTTTCTAACTTAACTAAAGGTGTGAGTTTCATCCCGACTTAAGTTGATTTTTTTTTTTTGGCTACCTATTATAGGATTTCAATCTGAACCTAATAATTATCATTTCCCTAAAAAGCATTACGATTTGCATACCATAATAACCATTACAGATTGATTAAATTTTTAATTTTAGTAAAAATAAAGGAATTGTAATTTTTAATTGACTAAATTGACTAAACTTCCACGATACTTCCGCATACACGTTGGCGTGATATTAACGACGTGTGACGAATAACAACCAATCACATTCGTACCCGCAAACTTCATTACATATTTTTTCCTTAACCATTAAGATCACGCAATAAATTCAACTTTTTTTCTCTCTCATCTCACAATCAAAAACCAAAAACCCCTTTTATTTTCATTCAATTCACAAAATCACATCACAAACTTCCTCTCTCTATAAATCTCTCAACAAAAACCACTTTCTCTCTCTAAACCGTTGCAACAAACAATCTCAACAATGTCCTCCACCGCACCACCCGTCCTTCCCGTCGCCAACATCCCTCCACCACCTCCAACCACCGTCTCCTCCACCGGATCTGACGCTCCCGCAAACTCCCCTGCCGTTCGTGTCCTCATCAACAACCTCTCTGAATCTCTCCGTAATGGTCTCGCTCAGCGCCGCCCATGGACAGAGCTCGTCGATCGCTCCGCCTTCTCTAAGCCGGAATCGTTCTCCGAAGCCACGCTTCGTGTCCGCAAGAATTACTCCTATTTCCGTGTCAATTACTACGCCATCGTTGCCGGAATCCTTGCGGTGTCTCTCTTGACCAATCCGTTTTCTCTGATTCTTCTCGTCGGTCTTCTCGCTTCGTGGACTTTCCTCTACCTCTTCCGTCCTTCCGATCGTCCTCTTGTTATCTTCGGTCGCACATTCACCGATTTTGAAACCCTAGCTATTCTCTCAGGACTCACTATCTTTGTTGTTTTCCTCACCAGCGTCGGTTCGGTTCTTGTTTCCGCTTTGATGCTCGGTGTTGCTGCTGTTTGTCTCCACGGTGCATTCCGTGCACCTGAGGATCTCTTCCTTGATGAACAGGAAAATTCTCAGGCCACCGGTTTCCTCTCCTTCCTCCGCGCTCCTGCTGCCGCATCCGCTGTTCCTTCAGTCACCGGGCGCGTTTAAGATCTGCTAATGGTAACGGTTTCTTTCTTCTGATCGGTTGAATTTTGGTCCGAGATGTGAAACCACTGCTGAAATATATTTTTGCACTTTTTTGTTTTTTTCTTTAATTTCTTGATCTGTATTAGTCAATTGGATTATATACATATAGGTGAACATGAATCTTGATATTCTATCGATCGGATCTTTGTTATTTTGATTTTGTAATATACAGGATTTGGTTATGTTGATGGATCTATTAATTTTCTGTAATCGATTTATTCATTTTGTAATTTTTAGTAGCTATTGGTTTCTTATTTTGATTTATTATGAATCAATAGAGGAAATCAATAGGGAAATTCATCATTGTTCGGCATTGTTTATAATATAAATAATCATTATGATGTCCATTTGATGTTTGCTTAGATCTCATTATTTCTGGTGTGAAGGAGGAATATAAATAGGGTTTAATCTTTTCCCCGTTCTGTTAAGTTGCGCAAGCAATGTTGTTATGTACATTAGTTGATCTCCGACTATCGGATGAAGATCAGACTACTCATTTTCTGATCTTCATTCAACTCGATAGAGTTAAGTTTATTAAGTTAGAATATACATGGTTAGATCTTCATTGAACTGCCATGACATGATCCCTTGATCGCGTGAGTGCATGCTTCCCCGACTTTGGGGAGTCCAGGTATTCCTGATGTTTGCATGAAATGGTTTTAACTTGAAACATTTGTTGAAAGTGACTTGAGAGTTTGCATGTGTCATTATAGAGGAAGACGGTAAATTTGATCAGGGAAAAATGTCTCAAATTTTCTCTCATGCTGGTTTTCTCAATTAGAGTTGTGTATGATTAATGTTCTAACTTGATCTTTTCAATTCTGTCTGAATTGATGATTGGTCTATAACGATAAGAGGCAAAATGGGGGTAAAACTGAGGCATACTGATACATTAATGAGTTTAATTGGGATAATATGCTATATATCTGCCAGATTTTAAGGTAACAATTGTGAAATCTCATATCTGTCAAGTGATGAAATGACCTTTTTTAGTGGATGTTCAATTATGTTTAGTTTGTATCTTCAAGGAGTATTATTTTGATAATGATCTCAGGAAGATGGTGTGTTTGAGTTTGTTTTGGTTATACTGTCTGTTTGCTCTACTTCCAGAATCTCTTAATCATGGAATTTGGTTGCTGCAAAATTTTTTGTAAAAATTTTTGTGAAACATTTCAGTTTGTAATTTTTGCGGACCGAAAAGAGATGATTTGGCTTTGCCATTTCCATAAATCCCTGTGTGAGTGCGTATATGTCATTTCGTATAGATATATACTCAATATCAACCACCTTATAACAAGACCAACAAAACAATGATTGAAATTTGAAAACATTACCTTAGCCTATCTTATATTTCTACCTGAGGCTTAACAGCACCGGAGAGAAGATCGTTTTCTGAATGTAGGAATGCAGGGACATAAAAATGGCACAGACAATTGTATTTTGTTTATTATTTCTTTTATTTAGTTACTTCTACAAATTATATTCTCCTTTTCACTAATCAATAGTAATTCTAAGAACTTATATATAAGCTAATTAAAAAGCAATGTACATTTCTCAAGTTAGTGATATACATTATACACCAGATGAGTTATTGTAGTGGTGATTATACGGTACACTACTCGTATTGGTCCATCTGAGCAAAATGTGAAATTGAAAATAGAGAAACAAGTTCCTACCCCATTCTTCTGATGTTAAGTAGAGACCTGGTTTAAAGTTTCTTATGATGTAAAGTAGAAAACTGGTTTCAAGTACCAAGTACAGGTACTCCAGCAGAATGCAATTCATTGATGGATGGGTTGAGAAAGTAACAAAAAGAAGGAATAGAAGGTTCCTACATGACTACCACACCTTTAAATACATTCAGTAATCAAGAACTAGTGAGATGCTCCTCTTTGACCTAGAAGTAGGCTTGACCCATAGGCACATAAGAACATATGAAAAATGGGTGGCATTTAGCCTGGTCTAGTCAAGTATTTGTTCACCATGGTCAAGTTGATTTTTGACCTTTAGATTAAATAAAGAACACATAATTATGGTACTCTGTCAACACTAGATTTCTCTTTTCACTCTATCTTCTACATCATTCTCTCTCCTTCATGTTCCACTCATCCACCTTGCTCACCCCACCACTACCAGGACCAGCAAGCAACCCATTGACATTGCCATGAAAAACATTTCATATATCAAAGTCCAAGTTTTAATGGGTGTCTTTCATATTAAAGTAAGAATTTTTTTCACATTCTCATAAAATAAAGTAATTTCATCTGATCCAAAAAGACAAATAAAAAAAAAATCATATCTAAAATTCAATTGACAAAATCTAAGTTTGTCTAAAATTTCATATTTTCATAAAAAACTTATAATAATCTCATTTCACTCAAAGGTTCTAGATTTCTATGGGTATCAATTCCATATCTAACAAGTTGATGATTTTGACACAGTCAATGATTTTGTTTTTTCTGGATTTCTTTATTGTGTTTTGTTTATGTTAAAAATGGTTTCTTTCTTGTGTTTTCTAGCATTCAAACTAGAAAAACCGAATGAATGTATTGGTTAGGGAAAAGGAAATTTTAGTTTTTGTTAGATGGATCTATAATATGTGCAACAAGTTCATGTAGTTTTGAAGGTGATGATTAAATTTGGGGAAGATTAGTTTGAGTTTGAAAATGAACAGTGTTTGTTGGTGGTGGCTGGGCAAAGAAGGAGATCGATGGGTACAGACAATGGTAGCCCAGATCTGAGTGTGAAAGAAAAGAAAAATATAGTGGTGAGAGACTATAATAAAGTTGTGCTCTCTATGTAATCTAACGGTAAAAAAACAACTTGACCATGGTGAGAAAAAAGTAGACTTCTCCATACTAAATGCCACCTGAAAAATGTGTTTGTGGGGAACCCAAGTAGCACCCTCACAGATTAACCCTTACCATTGCACGAAAACCATAGAACTGAAGGGTTGTACGAGGTATCCAAGGGCTTCAAAAACAGACTATTATGAAACAGTTGCATAAGGGCAATGTTATAGTCGTGGGAGATTGAGGCGGTATGTGGTCGTACCACTGCATTCAAGGATCAATGAATTGTTTGAGTACCTCGACGATAGGGACATAAATGATGACATTAAATGATCATAAACCCATCAGCCAATATGGAATGTAACGTCACGACGTATAACGTCCTCCATAGCCTTCATATGGGCTGTACATTGGTTAAGTTGTGCTTCAAATTGGAGAGGATGTGGTCACAGGAAGACATGAGAAAACTGTCAACAACATCAATTACAAAAGTATTAGGCACATAATCCTACAAAGCATGCAGAGAGAGACCATAGATGAGATGATCTCAGAGATGGTGAGGCATCACACAGTAGGCTTAGCATGGAAGCGCATAATTTATTGCTGGGGAAATGCGATTAAGAACTGGAGGACTAAAATTTGTAATGTTTTTTTTTTTGACATGAAACTTCTCATTCATTGCAATAATAAAAGGTCATTACAAATGATAGAGGCAACAGGTTCAGGGACATTTCCCCACCACAACATAGATCCTACATTTCTAGCCATTCCTACAAGGCCATGAGCAGCCCTATTCTTACACCTCTTAACAGCAACTATTCTAACATTAGTCAATCTACCTAATAAGTCAAGACAATCAACAATTATCATATCAATATCAGTATTACATAAAGACCCAGAAGCACATTTTACTACAATTTCAGAGTCTAATTCCACAACCACATCCTGCAATTTTTGTTCAAGAATCCAATTGAGACACCATCTCAGTCCTAAAGCTTCAGCCACTAAAGGAGTAGATTTAATTGTTTCCCTTTTTGTCATCGCTGTTAAAACACTGCCTTCAGAGTTCCTAGAAATCAGTCCCCAACACGTATAATTATCTTCAAAACAGCCAGCATCAATATTAATTTTTGTGACCCCCACAGCAGGACAAACCCAGCCATCTACTACAGCAGTAGTGCTCAGACTAGAGCTACCTTCGCCTGTAAACAAGTTGCAGGCTTCATTAAACTCAGATGCAAAAACAGAAATATCAGAAGCAATTTTCACAGGACAAAAAGGAGAATTATTAAAAACAGCATCATTTCGTCCTTTCCAAATGCGCCAAAGGGTGAGACTAAATAATTGAGCTGCTTGAAGGTTGGAGTTGGTGAGCCATTTATTCATCCATTCAGACAAACTCATTGTAGAAGGGACATGTAGACCAAGTGGAGAAACAAACCAAAGCCTTTGAACCACCTGGCAATGCATGAACAAGTGGTCTTGAGATTCTTTCTCAGCATGACAAAGAGGACAAGTTGGATCCAAATTAATCCCTTTTGATTCCAATCTTTTCCTAGTTGGTAGAATATATCTAGCCATTCTCCAGAGGAAATTTTTGACACATTGAGGCACCTGAGCTTTCCAAAGAGCCTTCCAAAAACCTTGGTCCCCAGCAACAGAGGATTCTAGAGTATTTAAACTTGCACCTTCTTTCAAAATGTGGTAGGCTGACCTGACTGAATAATTACCATCTCTTTCCCAGTTCCAAATCCTTTTATCCTCATCCAACCTCCAAGAGATGGGAATACTAAGAATTTTATTGGCTTCATAATTGTTGAAACTGTTAGTCACCAATTCACGCTTCCATTGCTTTGTGTCAACATCGATTAGCTCTGAAACTAGAGCATTAGGCTCAAGGTTTTTTATTGGACTCCAAACTTTGAAATTTGAGTTGTTAGGGATCCAAGGGTCTGACCAAATTTTAACCTTCTGACCATTTCTAATAGACCATCTCATACCCAAAGCAATCACTTCTCTTGCGTGCATTAAACTCCTCCAAGCATAACTTGGTTGATGACCGGTGTTAGCCGCCATAAAGTTGGTTTTGGGAAAGTATCTACTTTTGAGAACTCTGGATAGCAAAGAAGTCTCATCATTCATGATTCTCCAGCATTGTTTTCCCAATAAGGCCTTGTTAAAGTCACTAAAACCTCTAAAACCCAATCCACCTTTGGATTTAGATTTTCCCATACGGTCCCAGCTTAGCCAATGAACTTTCCTCTGGTTTTCAGACGACCCCCACCAGAACTTAGAGAGCATAGATTCAATATTGTTGCAGCATCCTTCTGGAATCTTGTAACAACTCATAATGTAATTAGGAATGGCTTGTGCGACAGCTTTGATTAGAGTTTCTTTCCCTGCCCGAGATAAACATTTCTCCTTCCATCCTTTGAGTTTCTTCCAAATACGATCTTGAACAAAGGAAAAAACTTCCTTTTTAGACCTACCAAAAATAACTGGGAGACCAAGGTACCTTGTGTGAGATGTCACAGCCTTTACTCCAATCTTGTTACAGATTATATTTCCCTCAATGACAGGCACGTTTCGGCTAAAAGACACTTCAGACTTATCAAGGCTCACTAGTTGTCCTGAGGCTTCTTGGTATTTGGTTAGAACCTGAGTTAGAATCTCTGCTTCTTGGATGTTGGCTCTTGCAAAGAAAAGACTATCGTCCGCAAAAAGTAAGTGAGTTATTTTGGGAGCATGTCTTGCTACTTGGATACCATGGATATTGTTACTTTGAGATTCTTTATGCAACAAGCCAGATAAAACATTAGCACACAAAATAAAAATATAAGGAGAGATTGGGTCACCTTGGCGGAGCCCCCTCTCAGGGCTGAAACTTGCACTTGGCTGGCCGTTGATTAGGATCTGATATGAAACAGTGGAGATACAATTAATGATAAGTTGAATTATCCTCATAGGAAAACCTGAAGCTTGAAGGACCCCTCTGATAAAAGGCCACTCCATTCTATCATAAGCCTTTGCCATATCTAGTTTGAAAGCCATTGTTCCCCTCTTCCCCTTTGTTTTCTTTTTTAGCCAATGGAAGCATTCCATTGCTATAAGTGCGTTGTCTGTGATGAGTCTCCCTTTGACGAAAGCGCTTTGTTCTTCATCAATCACCTCCGGTAAAAAACTCTTGATACGGTTGGCTATTGTTTTTGTCACTATTTTCATAGTAACGTTACAAAGACTTATAGGCCGAAATTGTTTTGGGGATGATGGATTCTTACACTTAGGAATAAGAGCAATGAAAGTCTTATTTAAGCACTCAGGGGACCTTCCATCGTTGAGGATACTAAGAGCAAGGGAAGTGATGTCCCTTCCAACAATATGCCAGAACTTTTGGAAAAATAGTGCTGGAAGCCCGTCTGGACCCGGGGCTTTTAGCGGATGCATCTGGTCTACCGATTCTTTGACCTCCTCTGCAGTAAAAGGTAAATTACACCAGTCATGTTGTTCAGCAGTGAGTTTGTGTTGAATTACCTCACAAATTTGATCTACATTTGTCGGAGAGGACGTTGAGAACAAGTCTGAGAAGTAGTGAAGGAAAGCTTTTTCAACATTATCATGGCCGCTCCACCACATGCCTTCTTCATCTTTAATCTTCTTTATTTGATTAGATTTCTTCCTTTGATTTGCCTTCCCATGAAAAAACTTAGTATTTTTGTCTCCATTCTTCAGCCACATCGCTCTACTCCTTTGCCGCCACACAATCTCTTCTTTTTTGAGGAGGTCTGCATATTTTTTCTCCAATTCCCTGAATTTGAACAGATCAGCAGCTGCTCCAGACCAGAGAGATTCATCTTTCATGAGACTTTCTGTTTTTGCTATCTCCTTTCGGATCTCATTTGTTCTATATTCTGCAAATTCATTATCTAAGGATTGAATAGACTCTATCTTTGAGACACAGTTACCTCTGCTACCAGCCCACATTGATTGAACAAGACTATCACACCTTTCATCTTTAGCCCAACACTCCTCAAAACGGAATAAGTGAACTTTCCGCTTTGTGTTACCATAAGATACATCCTCCAGCGATATTGAAATAGCCGCGTGGTCAGAACCAAATCTAGAAAGGTGTACCACATGAATTGGAGCAAAAGCATTTAAAAAACTTTCTGTAGCCATCCCGCGATCAAGTCGACATTGGACATTCTCTGTACCTTCTCTCCCGTTTGTCCACGTAAAGGGGTAGCCTATGAAACCGATGTCAGTAAGACCACACTCAATCAATGTGTCTCTACCAACCTTAAGTTGAGAAAAACTTCTAGGATTTCCACCAATTTTATCATCCCCCGAAAGAGTATCATTAAGATCACCAAAGCATAACCATAAATCTAAGACTGAAGCTGACAAAGTTTTAATCAAATCCCAAGTGTTTTTTTTTCGACTCTCTTCCGGATAACCGTAAATTCCAGTAATAAACCAAGATGGCCTTCCATTGTCCCCTTCCACTTTACCATGGACATGGTTTAGTGAATAAGAGAGGATAGAGAGACTTAATTGATCATTCCACAACATAGCAATACCACCAGCCCTCTCTTTGCCTTCACCAGAACAGCCAACTACCATACCCGAGTTGAAGCCACACCGCACTCTGATTCTATCCATCTCTGCTTCGTAAAGTCTAGTCTCCATTAAGAACACCAGTTGAGGATTTTCAATACGGATGAGCCTTAACAAGGCTCGAACTGCTCGAGGGTTCCCCAACCCCCTGCAGTTCCAACTTAACATTTTCATTGGGGTAGGAGGTGTTGGTCATCCAACACCCCCTCTGGAGATTGTAAAATTGTTGCTTCACTGTTCAGTCTTCTCTTTTGTTCCACCTCACACAGATCCATTGGCTCACCTTCTGAAATTATTACATCAACCAATTGCCTCTTTCGTAAATCTGCCACCAGAATCTCTTTAGCCTTTCCCTGTTTGGATGGCTTCTTCCTGGTCCACTTCTTTGATGCTTTGGTATGTGCTTTCGGTTTTGTATGAGACCCCTTATCCATTTGGTTTTGAAGGGTAATTGAGATGGCAACATTGCTTAAGGACTCTGCAACACTCTCCACTTCACTAGGAGACTTTTCTATTTCACTATTGAGCACATGATCCACAGGGGTTTGTATAGTATTAGGTGACACTGCCTGCTCCACTTCCACTTCTTTATCTTTGTTATCATTTAAAGCTCCCTGGTTGCTATTTGTCTCAGCAAACAGACTCTTACTACAAGAACTAGAACTGGTTTCTTTTTTAATTTCTGATGTGAACTTTGGTAGAGGAGAGGCTCTCAACCATTGTCCAAAAGGTAGTTCTTTTGCTTCAATATCTTCAAATTCAGACTCATCTTTACCTTCCATATCTTCACAGTCTTTGATCTGATGTCCTATTTTCCCACACAAAAAACAGAAAGTGGGTAAGCGTTCGTACTTGAAGAAAACTCGTAAATCTTTTCCTTGGTATTTGATGACTGTACCCCTCTTCAGTGGTTTTCTCAAATCAACTAGAGTTTTAATCCTGAGGAATTTCCCCAATCGATTCCCATCTTTAGTGTCAACTTCAACAAACTGTCCAAGCATATCACCCAGTTTTTTGGCCATAGCAGTTGAACGTAGCTTGAGTGGGAGATCATAAACTCTAGCCCAAAACTCTCCAGTATACATTTCCATATCAGAAGGCTGCTCATCTCCAGAAATCCGCTTAAGGATAACAAGATTTCTATCAAAGCTCCAAGGTCCATTTTTCAGAACAAAATCTGCATCTTTCTTGGAAGTAAAACGAAACAGGAACAAGTTTCTGTTGAGATCCTGAACCTCAATGGGGTTTTTCAACCTCCAAGCTTGAGTTATAACCTGCTTGAAGATCCTAGAGTTGAAAGGATCATTAGACCACAACTTACCAACCAGAGATCTAGAAAAAATTTCATCTTCACAACCTTCAATATCATCAACAATAAACCCCTCTTCTTCTTCTTCCTTAGTGAGATCTACTTTTTTCCAACTATCCATGGAAAAATACAGTACAGTACCACTACCCAAAACAAAGAAAATGTCTTAAAAAAAAATAAAAAAAACACAAGGGAAAAAGCACAAACAAGCTAGAGCAACCTATGTGAGAAGACCCATTCGAGACAATAGAAACAGGAAGAACCTGGGAATTAAGCTTTGTACCTCCATAACAAGAAGCAAAGAAACCCAAAGAAGGGTGAGCTAGACACGTTAAGTTTTTAGAGAGAGATAGTTAGCCTTCTCTCTAGAAAACACGTGGATTTCTTGGAATGACTAAAATTTGTAATGTTGATTTCAAAATAGTGAGACAAAAATTATGAATGACACAAAATAGGGGATCAAAACTCAGTTTTAGCCTAAAAATTATTACTGTTCTTTTTTTTGTTGCATTTCAATTTTTGGTTTGTTGTTGAAAAAGTTGAATATATGGCTTCATTCATAATCCACCAATTTTCAATTTCTTTATGTTTACTTCTTCGCCATGCTGGTCCAAAATATGACCCCAAAATTATTAAAATACACCCCAGTTTCGTTGTGACCTTGACAACTGAATATTTCCGCCCCCAACGTAAACAACAATTCACAACCCTTCTCATGTGCTTGTCTTTGTTTTTCTACTCATTTCACTCCAATAATGTAATGAATTATGAAAGCTTCAGGTGGGCAATCCGTGTCACGTTAATACCCATCATCACTAAAAAGGTGCTGCTTTTGATAACCCAAAAGAAGAAACCTTAGTAACAAATTGCCATTTTTTCCTGAACTAGGTACATCACAAAATTTCGTAATTCAAGGCTAATCAAACTTTATCCTTTGTAACATTTTCTTAGTTGCTAATCTCATTCGCATATTAAGAATGTAATAATTTTACACAATTTTTATTAGTCATTCGATCTTAAGTTCTTAACCATTATCATCATAAAAATGTATAGTAAAGTAAAATAAACATGAGAGTGATGCACATATATGAAAAATACGTGATTTATCTCTTAAATGAAATTTCGTAACACGAGGATTAGTTTGTAGCTTCTGGTTATGGACACTCTTGACACATTTAAATTAAAAAAATTATTGGTGATAAATAAATAATCCCTTATTTTCATAGTATGTATCTCTAATCTCATATGTAATATTTCATAATATCATATTATTTGTTTTTATAAATTAACAATGAAATATATTTTTTTTCATTAATAAATTCTCATTTATTATATCTCAACATACCTAACTATTCTTCTAGATGCTATCAGTAAGAATGTTTTAGCAAATAAAAATCAAATTATCATTAAAATTAAGATAACTATTCATTTTCTTAGAATTGTGTATACCTCAATGACTTCTAATAAAAGTACTATAGCAACACATTTTCGAAAGCACAATATCTAACATTATTAAAAAATATGGACAAACTTTTATTAGTTATTTTTGTCATCAAATATGTTTTTTGTTGGTTAAAATAGTCCATAAAATTAATAACAAAAGAAATATTATAAATTAATTTACAATTTCAATATATTTAACAACTATTGTAACATTGAATTACACTTTTGGAATTAGACATCCTAATTATAATACCGAGTTTTATAAAAACATTGCTAAAATTCATATGTGACACTAATTAATTTATGTAAATCTCACCTAAATTTAGTTGGACTTTAACCAATTAACCAGTAAAAGAGATTATTAATACGTACGTACATATGAGTGAGAAAATTTGTTGCTGGTTTATGAAGAAATTTTTTTCATCATCATATAGTGACATTGAACAAAACGTGGCAGCGGGGCCCTTAAAAAACCCAAGACCAAATCCAGTGAAAAGTAGCCGTTGGGGACCAAAATTAACTTCATTATTCTTATCGGTGCTGCTCACGCATTGTCTCTTATGCCCCAAACCAACCCGTTACATTAATCAGATAGATATGCACAAATAATTGAATATTGCATAAGCTAAGAATAATAATCTAAACTATACTCACAAAAACTAGCCGTTGGTATTAACAAAAACTGCAACCTTTGACCCATTCTTGTACTGTCTTCTAAAAATTGCTCTTTTATCTCTCTCTTCCTTAAACCATAAACCTCACTTCAACTTTCTTCATTCATTCATTCACAATCTCACTTACCCTTCATCACAAATCATTTTCTTTCTCCAAAGTTTTCATCTTTCTTCACTCTCTTATTGAAAAAATTGTTTCTTTGCATAGCCATTGTTGTTCTCAGTTTAGCTTCTATGGAGAACAATACTTGGCATAATGCTAAAGATTTGATTTTTGGCTTAAACCCATTTCAGAAATGTAGAAAAAATCAAAAGGGTAGTTTTATTTTGTTGGTTTTTTTACTTTTTGTATGTTTTAGTGTTGAACCTGTTTTAGGTCATTTATGGGATGGTGTTGTTGTAACACAATCTGATTTTCAATCTTTAAGGGCTATTAAAAATGAACTTATTGATTCAAAAGGGGTTTTGAAAAGCTGGAATGATAGTGGTTTAGGTGCTTGTTCAGGTAATTGGGTTGGAATCAAATGTTTGAAAGGTGAAGTTGTTGCAATTCAGCTTCCTTGGAAAAGTTTAGGTGGAAAAATTTCTGAGAAAATTGGTCAACTTCAATCTCTTAGAAAATTAAGTCTTCATGATAATTTACTTGTTGGTTCAATTCCTTTTTCTCTTGGTTTTCTTCCTAATCTTAGAGGTGTTTATCTTTTCAATAATAAGCTTTCAGGTTCTATTCCTCCTTCTATTGCTAATTGTCCAATGCTTCAATCTTTTGATGTTAGTCATAATTCACTTATTGGTAAAATTCCTTCTGGTTTAGCAAATTCAACTAGAATTTTCAGGATTAATTTGAGTTATAATTCACTTTCTGGTTCAATTCCTAGCTCATTCACTATGTCACATTCTTTAACTATTCTTTCTCTTGAATTCAATAATTTAACTGGTCCTATTCCAAGTGAATTAGGTAAACTTTCAAGGCTTAGAATTCTTGATCTTTCAAACAATGCTATCAATGGTAGTTTTCCTTTAAGCTTCTCTAATTTGTCTTCTCTTGTTTCATTGAATGTTGAAAACAATTATCTTGAAAACCATGTGCCTAATACTTTTGACAATTTACATAACCTTTCTTTGATTAACTTGAAGAACAATAAGTTTGATGGTAACATTCCATCAACACTTGGAAATATTTCGAGCATTAGTCAAATTGATTTGTCTCAGAACAAATTTGTTGGTGAAATTCCTGATTCTTTTACTAAACTAGCAAATCTAAGTTCATTCAATGTTTCACATAACAATCTATCTGGTCATGTTCCATCTCTACTTTCCAAAAGATTCAATGCTAGTTCATTTGAAGGGAACTTTGGTCTATGTGGTTTCATAAGTTCAAAACCATGTCCTTCACCATCACCACCACCTCATAATCTTCCAGCTCAATCTCCAGAAGAGCCTCCTTCAAAGAAACATCACAGGAAATTAAGCACAAAGGACATAATCCTTATAGTAGCTGGTGTTCTTTTGTTGATTTTGCTATTACTTTGCTGCTTTTTGCTTTGTTGTTTGGTCAGGAAAAGAGCTTCTTCAAGCAGAAAGAGTAGCAAAGCTGCTAAAGCTGCTGCTTCTGCTAGGAGTGTAGAGAAAGGCGGTGGTCCGGCTGGTGGTGATGTTGTATCAGGAGGTGAATCTGGTGGAAAACTAGTTCACTTTGATGGACCATTTGTGTTCACTGCTGATGATCTTTTGTGTGCTAGTGCTGAGATAATGGGAAAAAGTGCTTATGGAACAGCTTACAAGGCAACATTGGAAGATGGCAATCAAGTTGCTGTGAAGAGGTTGAGGGAGAAGACTACTAAAGGACAGAAGGAGTTTGAAGCTGAGGTTGCTTCACTTGGCAAAATCAGACATCCAAATCTGTTGGCTCTTAGAGCTTACTATCTTGGACCTAAAGGAGAGAAGCTTCTTGTCTTTGATTACATGAGTAGAGGAAGCCTAGCATCATTCCTTCATGGTAAGCACTATAACTAAGTGGTTCTTATAATTTATTTGAGTTTTTGAATTAATGCAATCATTTTTAGTAGTTTATATGTACTGGTGGATCAAGATGTTCATGTTCCGACTTTGCATTATCATTCTGGACTTGATTTTTCAAAGTTGGAACATTTACTATCTAATCTTGATTCAATAGTTCAGATTACATAATTGCATTTAATGTGTGATTTTGTGGTAAGCATTAACTAAGTAGTTCGTAGAATGCATTTGTGTTTCTGTATTCACACAATCACACATTGTGTTGATACTAGTGGATCAACAGTAGAAATGGCTCATGTTCCGACTTTGTATTTTAATTTTGGACTTGATTTGCCATGGTTGAAACATGGACTGGTCTGGTTTCAATGGTCCAGATCACATAATTGTGTTTGATGTGTAATTTCATGACTTCATGGTAAGCACCAAGTAGTTCTTAGAAGTTAGAATGCATTTGAGTTCTAGTATTCACACGATTACACGATTACACGTAGTCGATGATATGTACTAGTGGATCAAGATTTGAAGGCTCACTCTCCGACTTAGTATTATATCATTATGGACTCCATCTCAGGCGACTGTGTTTAATGTGTTACTTCCCAACTGATGAGAATCCGAAACTTTCTTAAGAAGCATTGCTAATCTTATCTGTCAATAAGTATTTACCTCTTAATTACATGACAATACTTCTGATACTGATATTTCTAAACATATACTTGCAGCTCGCGGACCTGAAATCATCGTCGAGTGGCCAACAAGGATGAAAATAGCAATTGGAATAACCAATGGTCTATCTTGCCTTCACAATCAAGAGAATATAGTACATGGCAATTTGACCTCAAGCAACATACAATTAGATGAGCAAACAATTCCTCACATCACAGATTTTGGTCTTTCAAGACTAATGACAACTTCTGCCAACACAAACATCATTGCTACAGCAGGAAGTCTTGGATACAATGCACCAGAGCTTTCAAAGACAAAGAAACCGACCACAAAAACCGATGTTTACAGCCTCGGTGTTATCCTTTTGGAACTCTTAACTGGTAAACCACCCGGGGAACCAACCAATGGAATGGACTTGCCTCAATGGGTTGCATCTATAGTTAAAGAAGAATGGACAAATGAAGTGTTTGATTTGGAACTCATGAGGGATGCACCAACCATCGGAGACGAACTTCTTAATACATTAAAATTGGCTTTACACTGTGTTGATCCTTCACCTTCTGCAAGGCCAGAAGTTAAGCAAGTTTTGCAGCAATTAGAGGAGATTAAGCCAGAATTGGTTGAAGTTGAAGTTGATGATGATGGAGCTAAGGTTCAAACAAATGAATAAAGAGATGGAGATTTTTTAGTCACTTGAACTAGTGGAGAAAAGATTATATATACATATATATTTTATTCTTTATTTTATTTGTTCATTCATTTTATTATATATGTATATAGGAAGTGAGTGAGGATTTTGTTTTAGACATCAAGTATTCTTTTAAGTTAGATGAATAATGAATGTTTTTCAATTGCTATTTAAACTAAGATGATGCTTTTGTTTTCATTTGATTCAAATGATATTAATTGCATGTTGGCTTCTTCAATTGATTAATGGTTATGGTGCCTGCATTTGTAGTTGTGTTTTCCCCCCTTCAATTGATTAATGATAGGAATATACACGAGACATACGATTTTGCTCAAAGCTTCTGGCTCCACCCGAGCAGGCCCTGCCCAGGCTCTGTGCAGGCTGGGCTATAGCACATGGCCTCGAGATTTTGAGGGCCTCCAAATTGTTTAAGACGCCCCTGTACTAGTTCTGGAATTATTTGAACTTGGATGAATGTTCTTACATAAAAATATTTGGTTGAATGTGCAAATAAATTTGATGAAGTTTACATATCAACGTTTATGTACCTAACTAACATTGCGAAAAATCAGACAAGGTTTAAAATCAAGGTTACAGCAAGGACAGAAGAAACCAATGTACTTAGAGAAAGACCAGAGCTTAAGGGGATTGCATTGCAGAAGTACATGTTTGAAACTCAGCTCACTCAGTGTTGGCTTCAATTTGTTTTTTTAAACTGACTGAGATGAGATTATAAGTGCAATGCAGAGCAGATATATTTAGGAAAAGTCTGTTTTAAGACTAGCTATATTATTGTTACAACAGTTAGACTTTTACATTTAATATGAGATGCCTGATCTAACATGAATAAAAAAATATTATCAAGTCTAATGTGATTATCAATTAAACTCTTTTTAAAATGTCCTGGTATATATTAAAATTTGTCAAGTTGATATTTGTCTCATGGCTCATACAGATGATTCCAACCTGTATAGTTTATTTTGTTTGGTAGGTTTCCTCTGAATATACCCTTCTTTAATTATTTCATAATGTTTAAATAGAGTGGACCTCAATTATTGTTTATAAAATCTATCTAAAAGTCCAATATGCTGAACCAGAGTCTGAATGTGTGAGTTCAAAATTACCACAAGGTCAGTAATTTAAGTACAAACAAAAGAAGAATGAATGAACAAATATCAAGTTGAGAAATAGTTTGCTTAGTTACATGTTTAGTTGTTGATAAACAGTATATCTTGCTTATCAATCATGATTCATCAACAAGCTTAACCAAGATGAAGGCTTAATTCAAAACCTTTCTCCTTTCTTCTTTTGGAGCTTCTTAAATATAAATATTCTGTATTTTTCTGTCTTTTGGTTATTTGTAACATTGCAGGCTATAATATGATACATAGTTTTGTATTGCGGCAGTATGGAACCGCAACAGTTGGTTCAATTCTGAAGTTTAGAAGATTTTCATGTTGGAATTCTTCACTAAATAGTAAAACACTATTCAAGTAAATAACAATATCAACTCAAATGTGCACTTTATAAGTTTATTTCTTGGCTCATCTTGTTGATTAACATTTTTAATTGTTAAGTATCACATTATTAAGTATACTGTTGAATTAAACTAAACGAGTTAAAATTGCGACTAATTAATAATAATAATAATAAGTTTTCCATCAAAATAATAATAATAATAATAATAAGTTAAAAAATACAAATAGTCAATCATAAGTTAAAAAATAAAATTAAAATCAACGATAATATTTTTTTGTCACAAAATCAGAATTGAATTCTCTCACAGGTTCATATTTCTTTTTCTTAGTAGTCCTGTTGTGCACCTTCTTTCTTTCCCTTTTATTCTTACCACTTTGTGCCCTCTTTGAATACGGAAGGTGTGGCTCATCAAAAACTCCCTCGGACAATTCACTCGCAAACTTATAAACAGTTTTTGCACCACCGTGATCGGTTTTATCATGATCAAACCTCAAAATAATCCCCTTAAAGTGGTTCCTAATGTTCTCTTTTGTAACAGGATCATTCAAGTATGTAGCAAGGTGACGACGCTTTGTGACAACGTCACCAAACGCGTCCATTGCTTTCTTAAATCCCATCTCATGATGCTTAGGGATGGCGATTATTCCCTTAGACTTACAATCCTCCTCATAATGCTTATAAGCCTCTATCCTCAACTCATATATAGAAGGCTCTTTGTATTCATAAAGAGGACCTAACTTTCTCTTCAAGTCATCATCGATTCTTACATATTCCATCTCCATCTCCTTTTGTCGTCTCTTTAATTCCTCAATCTCATTGCGAATGTTCATGCGAGCTAGCCTACGAGAAGCAGCATAATCAACCATCACTTGTGCTAAGTCAACTTCGGCGTTTGTTGTTGGAACAAAGTGGGTCTGACATAAATTTCTAAAATTTTAAGTGGTTTTGATGATAACAAAGTATTAAAATTACAATTGGTATTGCTAATAATTATTCTAGTGTGCAGAATTATAAGTTAAAATTCATTCAGAAGCACCATGAATAAAAGCAGAGAAGCCAAGCTAAGAAGCTCTGAAAGCGTATCGCTGATCATCAGAAGCTTAAAATTCAAGGCCTGAAGTTAATGGCTCTGAGGACAAAAGCTAGACTCTGAGAGGTTCAGATGCTGAAGACCTTAAGAAGCTACGACAACAGACTCTGAAGCAAAAGGAATTTACGTCACTCAAGAACTGACAGAATCAGTGTCAATGATTGAAGAACAATCTACATAAAGACTCTGTCATGTCCACATGAAGGAATATTCGTTGCTATAACGTTAATCTTATCCATAAGTGGAGCGCATTTGAGGATAGTACAATCGTACTAATATTACTCAAAATAGTTGAGTGATATTTCAAATTGCAAGGTAGTGGAATTGAATTTCTTTGCTAAAGAAGGCAATCAACAGCTAGCAATTGTACGAGTAAATTCCAGCTGACACCTTATCTCTGCAACGATCATTCCCATATCTTCAAGTATAAATAGAAGACACAAATAGAAGAAATGACTACGGTTCTATTACTGCGTTTAAGGCTCTGAAACATTATGACATTAAGTTTTGATCTGTCATTCATTGTCTTAAAGCAAATCTGTGTTGTATTTTGTAAACACCTCTGATAGTATATCAAGTGTTCCCTAACATTCATTCTTATCTTTAAGTTTGTTTGAGAAGTCTCTTGTTAATTGTAACTTGAGCATTTGAGAAGTCTCTTGCAAGTGTGTTTGAGCAGTTTGTAATCTTGTGAAGATTATAGTGAAAAGCTTTTGTTAGTAACAAGGGGACTGGACGTACTCTCAATTTGTGGGAGGAACCAGGATAAATCTTGTGTCTTTCTTCTTTCCCTCAGATCCTATTTTATTTCTAGTTCTTATCCACTGCTATTTAGTTCTTGTTTTAGAAAAAGATTTAATTTTTCAAAACACAATTCAACCTCCCCTTCTTGTGTTTTTCCACCTTCATTTGTTAGTTCCTTCTTTTCTAGATTCTTCTTCTCTATCCTTAGGGATACATTAGGGATACATCAGCCAACGTATTCTGACCTTGTGAACCATTCAAACTCTCCATAAATTCGAGGAAATGAGAGAAATCATAAGGCGGTAAACATACCTATGATTGAGATTGACTAACTTTGAAGGGGAGATATGTGGAGATATGTTCTAATTCGTCCTGATCCGTCTCCAAATCTTCGATTGAAGTAAGTGGTTCGATAAACTCCAGAAAGTCTTTGTCAGTGAAGCCATGTTCATGGATATTCTCGATGGTAAATAGATTCGAATCGAAACCAAGTTGAAATAGTGAGGAACATGCAGCATTGATCTTCTCTTGCCGTTGAACGAGTGGTTCTCCCAAGTCACCACCATGATCAGCCATTGAGCCGCAATAGAACCGCTACAAGAAGAGGAGAGATAATTATTGTCTCTTAAAACTTTGCTTGTTAAATGTGTATATATATATCACACAAAAAAATAGGCTTAACTATTATTTTCGTCCCGTAAATTTGCAATTTTTTGGTATGTTCAAATCTTTTGTATTTCAGTCCCTAAAGCTAAAATGCGTAGGAAAATCTGCAGGAAAATCCGCATGAAAGTTTCCTTCAGATTTTAGTTTTAGGAACTAAAACCAAAAGATTTGAACATATAAGGATGAATTCATAAGAAAAAAGAGATACATGAACTAAAACCAAATAATCGCGAACTAGACAAAAATGATATTTAAGCCAAATAAATAAATAAATTCACAAACAGCAAGCAAGAGATAGAGCTTTAAAGTACAACTTTATTGATAACAAGCACAATAATACTGCTGAAGGCTGAAGCAGATAGAGCAAGCAATACACGGTAACAAACACAGATTTATAGTTAATACACCTCCAAACGAAATAAACAAATAGAGAATTGGTGTTTTCTCGTGGAAGTTGTGGAGTGTCTTCTAAGAATGAGATTAAAAGTGGACCTTTGTTAGTTTTGGTCATTGATATTCTGCTTATATACTTGGTTTTAATAATATATTTTCCGTTAAAAAAAATAGAGAATATTACCTGATTTATGAGGGTTTTGATTCTTGAAGAAACTCTAGCTTCAATTGTAGAGGGAAAGAAAATACTGGTAGTGTGTACGACCGTAAGAGGGTTTAAAGAGAGAAGAAACACCAACCCTTTACAGAGTATTGTGTGTGTGAGTGAGATAGATCAGGATTCAGGAATAACCAACCTATTATTTGGCCATCGATTAGCTATTCACGTTATTTTTCGTTTTTTTAATTTTTATAATCTTTTGTGAAATTACACGCAAATTAACCTTGGGGTAGAGATCTCCAACCTATCATGAGTAAAAGTCTCACTAATAACAGCAGGACAGTCCTCAAAGAAAACCAAGTCATAGTCAAGAGTGCATCCTAAATTCGCCAAAGCATCGGCACACTTGTTTGCCTCCCTGTAAGTATGAGAAATTTCCACAGTCCAATCAAGATCTAGCAACTTCCAAATTTTCCGAGCCAGAGCAATACCCAGTGTGCTATTAATACGCCTCTCCTTCACCACCTGCACCACTGCTATAGAATCAATGTTCAACTCAATGTCTTTTGGCACACATTATGCCTATGGGATCTTTTGGTTAATATATTATATATATATATATATATATATATATATATATTCAATTTTTGCATTTTAAAAAAAAATGTTGTTTAATTTAATTTTATCATAATTTATTTCAAGAAATTTGTATTACTTTTTAATATCTTTTGAATTTTCAATATATTTTATTTATTACTTTTTATATAGCATAAATAGCAAAACAAACTAAATAATTATATCATATTCCTTTTTTGATTTTTTGTTATATTTAAAACCAAACTTTTAAAATTGCTTAAATTATTTGTTAATTCTTTATCTTTTAACGTTATTTTTCAACAAAAAAAAAAAACAAGTATTTAAGATATCAAACCTTTTTTTTTACACAAGTTAGATGTCAAACTTGAATACTATTGATTGGGAATTTAATTTTGAACTTAACCTAAAAATAAGAATTTTACTTTTAATTTAGAAATTTAAATGTTGCATAATTTAATTATGAAGAAAAGAGAGATAATATGCCATATAATTTTATTTTTTATTGAATAATAGATAAATAACACTCAATTTGTTTTCTCTCATTTTCATCTATTAAATATGATTCTTGAAGTCATATATATTAATCACAAAAAACAATAACAACCAATTACATGAATGACACCACCAACCAATTATAAAGTTTAAATTCAAAAAAATAAAGTTTTAATATTAAAAAATCGTACACAATTCTCTCATTCTCATGTATAAAATATGACTCTTAGCGTCATGCATATCAATCACAAAAACCCTCACAACCATTTATTACATGCATAACACCATAAATTTGTTAGAATTCATTTTTCCCTTAATTTTTCATGTAATACTACGTGCATCATTATTTCTTTGGTCTCTTATTTATTTTCATATATTTTTCTTTTCTTTCATCTTTTTTGTATACATTAATAAATATAAAATATTATAAAAAAATAAAATAAAATAATTTTGCAAATTTACAAAGTACATTTCTACCTGAAAAACAAATATATATATATATATATATATATATATATATATATATATATATATATATATATATTATCCCCTAACTATTTCCAATACTATTAAAATAAATTTATGTTCATACAATATTTACATAAGTTGTTCATCTTGAAATGTGGTCAGGACCCACCATTATTTACCGGTATTTACTGTATAAGTTTATTATATCTTCATGTACCATTAAATTATTTGTCTTGTGCCTATGGTGGCTTTTATCCATAGCCATGGCTCCGTGTGTATGAATTTTATGTTTATATGTACTCGTCTTATTTATTCTAAACATTTACTCTTTTAACTTCGATAAACAAAACTTATTTATAAAAAAATGGTAAATTGTTTTTTTTATAAATCTAACCCGAACAATGCGGGAAATATTTATGACATTTAATTGATGTATTATATATTTATAACCAAATAAAAAAAGGCATTTTTTTTACCAAAGGTGGGATTCTCTCCGGCTGTTCGAATGATAAATGACGAGTTGGATCCTCTCTATTTTCTATTCTTTCCATTTCTTCCATTACCAAAATTTTTAAATGTTTTGGGGGTGTATAAAAGATATTTGAACCCACTTAATGCCACATTTTTGCATTTATATTTCCAAAATTATATAATGATCAAGGAAATGAAAATAATAGGAAAGACTATTTCTTAATACACACTATAATCGAGGCATCATGCATACCAATTTGGTATAAATTTGTATTGATCTTATACTTGAAGAAATAGGGATAATGGTCCGGCTTTTTGAGGTCATTATGGATCTTTTAGCCCTAATTCACCATTTCCTGCACTTGATTTTCAGCTGAGCTATTCTCCAATGATTCGCGATGAGGATGACGAGAAGTTGAGTAAGATGAAGCAGGCTGCTAAAGATCAGAGGGAGTTGGATATTTGTTCTTAATACAAACTATAATCGAGGCATCATGCATACCAATTTGGTATAAATTTGTATTGATCTTATACTTGAAGAAATAGGGATAATGGTGAGGCTTCTCAAGATCAAAGAGCGAGAATACATGATGATTCACACTCATGATTACCGTGCTTACCAGTTCTTAACTGGGACCCGATCTTTCAACCCGGTTTCGATCGATATCATCAACATTGGTCCGGCTTTTCGAGGTCATTATGGATCTTTTAGCCCTAATTCACCATTTCCTGCACTTGATTGTCAGCTGAGCTATTCTCCAATGATTTGCGATGAGGATGACGAGAAGTTGAGTAAGATGAAGCAGGCTGCTAAAGATCAGAGGGAGTTGGATATTTGTTCTTAATACACACTATAATCGAGGCATCATGCATACCAATTTGGTATAAATTTGTATTGATCTTATACTTGAAGAAATAGGGATAATGGTGAGGCTTCTCAAGATCAAAGAGCGAGAATACACGATGATTCTCAAGAGCGAACAAAATCTCAAGTTTTATCATGCAATTCCTTCTCACACAAGTTGTTGGTTACGAAAAGGATTTTTCTGGAAGACAAAACGCTTATAGATGCTCTAACTCGAGATAGGATGCAGTGAAGTGTTGTGTTGTGTTGTGATGCGAGCATCAAATAAGATATATAAGACCATTTAAATATGTATATACAAAAATAAAAATATGTAAAATGTTGATAATAAATATACAAAAATATAAAATTTTCATATGATCAAAGGTTAGACTTGAGCATCGATCGGTTTCAATCGGGTCCGGGTCAAAAATAACTAAATCGATGTAAACTGCAACCATTTAATTTTGGACCCGATTTCATCCATATACATCTTCAGTTTGTTTGGGCGTCAGCTTGTACGAGTGGTTGGTAGAACGAGTCGGTTATTGCGGGTTAGATTGGAACTGTTTACATCTAAACCTTCATTATCCAAAAATTTCTAATTTTCATATAGTTCAATATATCATATACAATGGAATAAAAGTTAAAGAACTAAATGGAATAACAAAGAGGGTGAGATGTTGTTACTTTGTTTCAAATCTCTAGATCAAAATTTAAAAGACAATAATAGATAAGTGAAGAGAAATATAAATTAAAATATATCTAGAATATTTATTGGAATATATTTCACACCCCCTTCATAAATATATTATAAACTTGTAAAATATAACATTTCTCTTCTATATCTATATTAATTACTCCCTCCGTTCCTTTTTATAAGAGACATTTGATTTTTTAAACTCATTCAATAATAAGTGTATTTAAGTTATAATATAGACCAAATACATCAATTATCGAATGAATCTAAAAAGTGAATTGTTTCTTATAAAAAGGAACGGAGGGAGTATTATATTAAAGATGGATAATAAAAACAATAAAGTGAAGATTGAGAGAGGGAGGAAGATAAGGAAAAACATTAATTTACATTTAAATGGTTGTTCGGTCGATTTCTATTACGAAGAAATAAAATTGGGTAAATAGGTCTTTATCCCCTGTGAAATAGGCGAGTTTTGCTTTACTCTTGCAAAAAATTCCTTTAAGATTCCGGTTGAACAGGAAAAAAACCGATTTAAAAAACAGCACCTTTTAAACCGGTTGAATAAAATAACCTATTTAAAAAGTTAAAACAAGGGGGTAAACCAAATCCCATGCTGTGTGAAACTTCCTCTCCCTCTAATTAGGAACCCAAGCTTTAGCCTGCTCCGGGCTATACTCCCATAGTTACATCCACTGTGCAACACCAAACCTTAGTATTTTAGGACCTTCTCCGGGTATAAAAAAAAGTCATAGCCTGCTCACCAAATTGAATTTTTCATTTCAGATGAATCAAGTTGAAATAAAACCATTGAATTGAAACAATAATTCAATCATATTGTTGAATGTTGAGACCAAAAACTTAGATTTTAATGGATTTTTTAATAGGATAGATTTTGCGAGACTTTTTAGTTAAAAAGACAAATAACACATTCAATCAATAATCTCACCAAAATTTATGAGATTTCATTTCATGAAACTCTCACTTTTTTTTTTTATTGTATTATGATCCTTATCAACTATTATCATCATCATCTTCATCATCTTCCACACAAAAACACACTCAAATCAAAAGGAAAACGCACTGCACATGCATATTATTGCCGTGCAATCAATTCTACCTTCAAAAGAATAAACTTGCATATTGTTATCTTTTGGTAATGTATACGTAAATGTGCGTTTGATTTGCTAAAAAAATAAGGTATTGGACAAGACAACTTTAACTTTACTATATTGTTGTTTGATTTTAAAACTATTGATTTATAATTTTGAACTATGATTTTCTTAATGACCCTTAAAATGAATTACGGTTCAAACATTATAATTTATTTATCATCTTTTTCATTCACTTTTGGAACTTCTGTTAATTTTTTGTTTAAAATGTATTGAATTTTTCAAAATCTTAAAAATCCACAAAGTATTTTGAAATCTATATTTACATTAGAAATTCATTAAATCATGTGTTAAGAATCCTAGTCATTAAAAAAACTCTTTTAAAATCCTACAAAATCAATACAATTTCACAAAATCTTTTAAATATTTATACTAGAGAATCAGAAGATTGTAAAATGTAATTTTTTTTACAATAAAAAAATATCGATTCGGTATGAGATTTTCAATCGGTTAAAAATCTCATCGGCTATGTCAGAGATATTGTTTTTTTTTTTGACAAGATGACAGAGATATTGTTAACCATCTTAGAAATCTCCACCAAAAATTGTTGATTCTTTTAATCTTGATAAATATCACATAAATTCACATACATTATTTCTCAAATTTAAAACTCATTAAAACAAATCTAACAATATCAATATTATCGGTTAAAATATTAAAAAATGGATTGAGAGGATCTTTTGATTTCCAAAAATGGTGAAAAAATAGAACAAAATTAGAAAACCCTCTCTCAAACGATTACACTGACTGATTCTAGGTACATTTTGTGATCATCAATCTCCACCGTCCTCCGTCATGGACGACCTACCACCGTTACAAAAAATCGCAATCTCCGGTCCAACGCTAGCTTCACTAATCCACCGCTTTTCAACCACCACCTCATCTTCCTCAATCGACGGCCTTCTCTTCGGCCACGTCACCTTCGTCACCCCTCTCAACCTCTCCGATGACTCCTCCGACACTTCCCAAACCCTCGTCGCCACCGTCACCGGTTTTCTCACCTCCTCTTCCTTCCATAACACCTCCGGCACAATCAACACCACCTCCCTCCGTCGTCTCATTCCTCATAACACTTCTCTCCTCGGTTGGTTCTCCGGTCGTCGCCGTACTCCTCTCCGTCCATCACTCCGCGAATTCACCATCACTTCATCTCTTTCATCTCTCTCTCAATTCTCTTCCGCCATTAAACCTAATTCCGATTCCAGTTCAAATTCTTCCTCTTCTTCATCATCTTCTTCCATCAATTTCAACCCTAGCTTGTTCTTTCTCCTTGCTTCACCAATTTCCGATCAAACCTCTCACATTCACACTCATGATTACCGTGCTTACCAGTTCTTAACTGGGACTCAATCTTTCAACCCGGTTTCGATCGATATTATCAACATTGGTCCGGCTTTTCGAGGTCATTATGGATCTTTTAGCCCTAATTCACCATTTCCTGCACTTGATTGTCAGCTGAGCTATTCTCCGATGATTCGCGATGAGGATGATGAGAAGTTGAGTAAGATGAAGCAGGCTGCTAAAGATCAGAGGGAGTTGGATATTTGTGCTGAGGGGTTTGAGGTTGGAAGGTTGAGTAAGTTGATGGGTTCTGATGCTAAGAATTATACACAGAGTTTGGAGGATTTGTACCTTAAAATGCTTGTCAAGATTGAAAATTTGACTGCATTGGTTGAGGAGAGTTCAGCTAAGGTTCTTGAGCAGGTTAGTTAGTTTACTTGGTTTGCTGTGTGTTTTTATATGTTTTTATTTTTCAATTCAATGCTGAAGTAATTTTTTTATATATGTATATCATGATTATGATTAGGTTTTAAATAGCGTCACCGATAATGATATGACAGAAAATTGAGTTGTCGTTTTTGAAGCATCCAAAACCGTTATGTTGCGGCCTAGAGCTCAGTTGCAAACCTCTATATGTATATCATTATGAATCATGATTAGGGTTTTAAATAGGTCCCGTGGTAGCAGTTGAGGGCCTGAGGCAGCGTTGCGATATGGCATAAAATCGCGTTGAGGTTTTGGAAACATCCAAAACCGCTATGATGTGACCTAGAGCGCAGTTGCAGAATTGAAGTGCTATTGATTTTATTTAGGAATATGGTGTAGTGTGATTTGGTTGGACTAGTGGAAGTATACTAGGTTCAGAAGTGGGGAGGATGTGGATAATCTTCAGTGAGAAGTCACTGGTTCGATCCCTTGTGAAAAATAAACTTTATGGGAGCGATTCTATCCCTGTTGCTATGTCAGACTCGAATGTTGTTGACTCTGATAGAAGGATGCACAGGGTACAACATGGTGACCTTGATCAGAATGTAGGGACACTTATTTAATAGTAGTAGATTGATCCACTATTGGTTTCGCTTAGGGATATGGTAAACCCAATGTGTCTTGCTTGGTGGAAGCATACTTTGCCCTTAAGTAGAGAGTATGTAGTGAGAGGTCCCTAGTTCAATGATTGAGTATCAGATTATAATTATTAACTATGATTGTCCCTTTAATTGTGTACTTTTCTATTTTTGAGTATTTATGTATCGTGTTGGAATTTATGTTTACTTTGTACATTTTTATTTGAAAACTGCTCACGTCATTCGCTCTGACACACGCCAACAAACACTCGCACATATACTGATGCCACGTAACCCTATTTTTAATCGGTGTAAAAGGCAACCAGCTGTCCAAAAACAATGTATTTTACCGTTCTTCAATCTCTCTCTCAAAACACATACCATTCCCTCACACTCACCCACCAAGTATCCCATACCACCAATCACAACCTCAGTCCAGCTGTGCCACTGTATCGATAACTACCACCTTATACGGAAGAACTGGTTGTGGTGTAGTGGTTTTGATTCTAACCCATCGATAAAAAATAAGGATTTGTCCAAAACAATAACTCCCTTAGATCTGACACTTATAACAAATTAGATCTCTGAGATAGCTAGTCTATCAAAGATTAACAACAACACAGTGAGCACAAGGAAAGGATTGAGCCATAACCTTCACAGCAGTATTAGAAGAGCAAGGATTCACGATTGGGGATTTAGGGTGTTTTTAGGAGAAAACATAAAAATTGCCTGGAACAGGTCTAATTTTAAGGGTAATTGATTTGGGTTTTCACTTCATCTTATTCTTTAGTGCCTGCATAGCGCCGCGACAAATTCCATATCCCTCCATGAAAGTGGCAGCAACAGCTGTTGCTCCCTTCTGCGACGCTACGTCACATGTGTTGGACACCTCCGTGCTGCTCTGTCTCGATAGTGGCTCTATTGGCTGCTTTTATGAACATAGCTCTAAACCCTAAAAAGACAATCCTGGTGTAATGAGAAACTAAATGGTCACTTAAAAGGAAGCCTAGGGAAATTGAATAGGCATCTTCAATCATATCTTAAAATTTTGTGGAATGAAATCGGTATATTCATACTAGCTTAGCACGGCCAGTACGGTTTGTTGTGAACAGTTGTTTTCCTCACTATATTGAGAATTGAGAAATATTGATTTGGATTTTTATAGGCCTGATATAAAATTATTGAACATAATAGTTATGCAGTAACTAACGCAAGTAATTTTTCTTTTATCAAACGTGAACAGGAAAATCATAATAAGAAGTTGAAACAAAAAATTTTGAGATCTGCTGCTGTAGAATAACTATCTTCAACTGTGGAAATTTCTTCTGTTCTTTCAGGTAACCTGCATTATTTTATCCTATGTCTAAGTTCTTCTGCTGTAGCTCGTAAGCAATCATAGATGTTAACAAACTTCCTTTTTTTGTGTGGCACAAAACAGATATGATGTGGCAATCGACAATATTTGGAGTTATGCGCCAGACCTGGATCATCAAGTTTATTTTAAAATCACTTGGAAGTTGGAACTTGTGTTTTCCTTTTTGAACTGTTGGGCAAGCGTGTAGTACATGTGGTGCAACTATTGTTGTTATTGTATGTTACTTTTTGGGCAACCTCCCGACCCATTTCTTGTATAATGTCATGCATAGATACAACATTATCTTCAGAAATAGTTACAAGAGCTTTATCTTTCAACCTTTCTAACCCAACAGCCACTGAACTATCACTCTCACAATGTTTCAATAAAAGTTTAATGTGATCCACTTTCAAATTCAAACCATTGAAGAAACATGCAATATCCAAAAAAATCTTTCGCTCTAAGCCATCAAGATCTTTATAACTGAGAATCATTGCATCATAAACTTCTTTAATTGGCTCTCTTTTAAGTTTGTCTAACTGACTTTCCCAAAATTCCTTATCTTTTCCAAGAAGATGACTACCCAAAATTTCAAGAACTAATGGAATGCATCCGGCATAATCGACAAATCGCTTTGATACCTCATAGTACTCTATTTCAAGTTGATTAATATGTTTGAAGGCATTTAAGTAGAAAAGCTTAAGTGCTTGATTAAAACTCAATACCCCAACCTCATATAGATCATGATCATCAACTCCATTAGCAATAAGTACTTGCTTATCTCTGGTTGTTATAACTACTAGTTTTTTAGCCCGTGCGTACGCACGGTTCATTGGATTTAATAGTGAAAGATATGATTTTATATATATAATTGTAACTAAAACATGTGAAATTTTTAAAATGCCGATGAACTTTGAATAATTAAAACAATATAAATATAATTTTATTCAGATTTTTTGAAACACTTTAGGATATACAACATTGACAGTAGATGTCATGGCTTTGTCCTTTTCATCCACAATAAGAATTTTCAATCCTGATCTAGTTCTAACTCTTGACACAGCAACATAGAGTTGGCCATGTGTAAAAACTGGTCTAGGAAGATAAAGTCCAACATGACCTAATGTTTGACCTTGACTTTTATTGATCGACATTGCAAAACAGACACACATAGGAAATTGACGACGTTGAAAACTAATAGAAACATTAGCATCCTATGGTAAGAGTCTTATACGCGAAATAAAGACAACCTCACCATCATTATTACCAGACACAATCCTACCACCTATAACATCTATTCCTAGATAAGTAACCGTAAGACGAGTGTCATTACACAAACCAGATGAAACATCAATATTCCTGAGCAACATGATAGGCACACCAACTTTAAGTATTAGCTTATAGACACACTGACTGTAGTGAGTTACTAAAGGAGTGGATGAGTTACTCCAAGTAACACAATAAGGGTATATATAAAAAAAAATTGGAGACCAATTAACTTTCAAATTCCTGCTTTGGGAGGGAAAGTAACATGATTGATAAGAAAATATAAATAAATATTTTTTAGTGATGATGCACAACACACCACTGGACACGGCAAAGGAAGTAGTAATCACCAAACCAACAATTAACAAATCAGATTACATAAAAACCAAGAAATATGTGACTAATATTGACACACGAGCCCAATGTATTGGATTGAGCAAAAATATAACCAAGCCCACCAAATTAGCAATTAACAAATCATCATATTACATAAAAAGCAAGAAATATGTGAATAATATTGGGAAGATTTCTTTCCCTACCCCCCGTGTCTCCTTGCCACCCCCCAAAAATCCAATTTTACCCCTAATTTTACCCCATAAATTTCGGTTTTCCTTTCCCAGACTTTTTCAAGGATATAGACACGTGTTTTTAACCGTTTAAAACTTTGGCATGTCATAAAAAATTAAGATTTCATGTCCAGTTCGACACCTAGGGGATAACCGATGGAATCTTCACATTATAGGCGGAATTGCAATTTTTATTGCAAGGAGTAAAGTAAAACCCGTCTACTTTGCAAAAAATAAAAACCTATTAACCATATAAAAGAATATTAAAACAATAAATTATCACTTTAAAGTCTAAAATTAATGGATTTAATTTGTATGTGTAAAATAATTTTACACTGTCAACCAATAACAACTATGTATTCCGCTACATCACCTCACTTCACCCCACTATCTTTATATGACATTAAAGTTTAAATCACTCTTATTAATTGCATGTATAAAATAACTTTACACTAACAGTGCATAACAATTAAACTCAAAATTAATTAGTATTTTTAGATCAAAATTGACGCATGCATCACTTTCATGGTCACACAAAGTCCACCAAAATCAAAGGATTCAAAGCCCTCTAGTGTCAAAAGCTTTGAAACAATTAACGCAAAAACCTTATCCAAACTCTCCAAAAAGGCCAATAATACTCCTAATTTTATGCAAGGCCATTTAGTAAACCAGTGTTTTGGAAATGGATGTCTGAGGGAATACAGGGTGGTTTTAAGTGTTATTGGACCCCTTGCCCATTGGTCATGAATGGAGTAACTATAAAATATAGATTGTAGACTATATTGCTATAAAATAGCATACGTGGATGTATTTTTTGCTGATTTTAGATCCTCAGGCCAATTTTTCACAAGATAGAGTTGTGTTGAAATCTGAGAAAGTGAAGACCATATTCACAAATTTTCGCATCCCCTATACACGGCCTGGAATTTTATGCAATATCACATTTTCCTTTGCTACATTAATATCATGTTTTCCTATATACATTCTATATTATATCATCTTTTCATCTACAAAAACATTTTAGTGTCCTTACTTTCTTTGGGTTACATTCATTAGGCTTTCCATAATTCAAGTCTTTCGAAATCTGCTTTATGGGTAATGTTCACACAAATAAGAGGAACTTGGTAAAAATTTGTCTCACAAAAGATACACGGCCTCAGGAGTGGAATTTTGTCTCGCCGAGATTCATTCCCAGATGCATTCGCATATACGGTAAGATTCAATACAGATATCCAAATAACTCACATCAGCTGCGTATCTTCAACCCACCAACTATCTAGACCATATCAGCTGTTCCACAAAGTGTTGCAAAGAAATAACAGGGACAATGAAAATGGAACACGATGGCAAAAATGTAGAATTTGAAATAAGCTCAACATAAATAAAAGGAAATGCACAAGAACAGCAGTAAAAACTCATAAATACACCTTTATATAAAAAGATCCAGTGGACCATATATGCATAGACCATACATCCATTGATTAAATACACATAGATAGTACAACACCACAAAGAAGTAAGAGCACTTCTATGGACATAGCCATAATATCACACACTGAACATCTTATTTAATACATATAAACTCTTACATTCCAACAGGATGACAAATGACACACAAAAGACTAATTTATGACAAAGCAACATATTATAACCTGACTAAACAACATCTTATTCTTAATATGGCTCCACACACCCATTCACTTAATACTAACATAGATAAAACACCAGGAATGACAAACAGACCTCCACGAAAATACCAACTAATCCTTCTCAATCTTGACCTTCCTGCGCACACTCGACCGGCCCTTGGACACACGATCAAAATCTTTAGACAAATTCCTTTTAAAGACAGCAGGAGCATCACTGTCTATCTCGTCATCAACACGAGACATTGGTGGAGTTATTATAAGATCATCAACAAACTGTGAAGACTGAAGATCATCATCACCAGCATCACTCCCACAAGTATCTGTACCAGAACCCAAGTCTATAGGATTGGACAATGTCTGTGACAGCACACATACAACAATGTAAGTACAAAAAAAAAAGCACCAAATACAGAACAAAAACGGTATACAGTATCCCAATAAATTGTTTAAAAACTATCTACCAGGTATGTGACAATTGAATCAATAAACATAAAAAACTACCAACAAATGTCAACTACCTTAGATTGCACAACAAAAAAGGAACATGACTTCTCCATGATATAACTCATGTCAGAATCAAACAAAACAAACACCAGAGTAGATTTCCCATCAGATACCTCAAGCCTCACCCTAAACCTGGGAATAACCTGAAAGACATGCTTATTACACGAACTGCAGAAATATGCACCTGAATCAGGACTAACACTTTTATGGCATCTGCACGCAGGATACCACCAATCTTGTCCAGGAACCACGCGGACAACCTCAGCACAAACAACATACACTCCACCATCAGTTGCGCATACCAATTCATCCAGTGTTTTTTTCGGATGCATTCTAAGGAACTCCTCATCGGGTGTAGGCTTAGCAGACTCCCCAATCAATGGAACAGCAGAATCCAACTCAATACCATGCACAGCAATGCTGATTCAAACACACAATCAAACAACTCAAACACATATATAAATTATAAAGTATATATAACAGATTCATTACAAAAACACAAACCTATTCTTGAAAGTTTCGACCTCAGGGATATCTGGGTTAACAAAAATCCTGGTAGTGTGAATCACATTCTGGATGGATACCTTGTCTGTCACAAACCATTGAACATTATGATTAGTATACCCTGCAGACACTGATTTAGATAAAAACACACAGCAAACACATTACCTCTAAAAATTTTAATCTTGGCATACTGAATGACAACAATTGGCAACCCAACAACAGATTTCCCAATCTTCTTATTAAACTCATCGACGTAATCACCAAACAAAGCACATTCACACTTATCGCTAATTGAAAGGACAATAAATCAGAATAAATCAGAATCAATAACATGAGACATATAAATAAGTCACAAATAAAAACAAACTAAAGCACAATAACAAAAAAATGAGGACCAATCCACCTATGATCAGTAAGCTCAACAATGATCATCTTAGTTATCTTGCCATCCCTAACATACTCTCTCTCAGCAGACATACCAGTCAAAACACCAATAACATCTGTAAAAAAACAAAAAATCCAATCATTTTTTGACAAATACACCTAAATACAACCACCTAATTAAACATAAAATCTATTACTCACCAACCAGGTACTCATAATCATGAGTATGAGCACATATTTCATCAATGTTAGTGAAGGTTAGACCAAAATCAGATATACCAGCACCCTCTGATGGGTTTAATTTAGTCCTCAGCAGAAAAATAATTTTATACGGATGCAGGGTTGTTCGATACAGACCACTCTGAGGAAAAATAGCAAAGTTGGAAATCTCATAAACCTGCCCCTCCTTGAGCTTGGATTCATACATATACATCAACTGCTTTCTAATAGAAGCATGAATCTTTCCACCCTATAACATATAAATCAAACTTAAAATACAACCTGTAATCAAAACAAAACACAAACAAAACATGCCACCAGATACATGCAAATTCACGAGACAGCAGAAAAAAAAAGGATCAAATCAATGACTAACCTTTTCATCAATTAGAACCATTTCAAGAGAGCCATACTCAGATGGATTTAGGAAAGCAGGAACCTTCCACAAACGCACAACCCTAACCCTGATACAAAAATTGTCCTTGCCAGATGTTATATCAGCAACATCATCAAATTTAGAATCAACAACAGCTTTCTAATTGAACACCATCCTGCAGATAATAAAATGATAGCTTCAAATCTCTCACTGTTTTACCAATAAATAATCACCCAGCTTACAAATTTATAGTCTCCAAATACACACACCCCACATAAAACCTCCACGAGATATCATCGTCCATTCTAATTCAAATCTAACAATAGACATTTTAGGGGGGAAATTTACCCAACAGATATCACCTGCACAACATAAGTTCGCACAAAAAAGCTGATCCGTTGCGTGATGGAGGGGAAATTAGATATCCAGATAATCTGACCAATCCGTAAAACCTGATTCACCGCCTAACTCGACCAACCGTGCAACGCCGTCTGACAATTAAATAGCAGAACAAACGACAAAGTATAAACCGCTCCGTTTTTTTTCTCGGGGGAACGGGCCAAATTTTTCGGAACAACACAAGCCAATTGGGGTATGACGTGGCACATTGGATATTAATCTACAGTAGATTTTTAACGCTCTCGTAGTGTCAAGAGTATAGATTCTACTATCTGATCGAAACCAATCAAGAGTTCCAAATAACATCTTTAGCTGATTTTTATTCTTGACGTCTTCAAGAACAATAAGAACCTTCATTCGGCCAATCCGTCTTACAATATCACTTGACAACCTTTTTAGTGGATCAATTTTCACATCTTCTAATAGTGTAGAAAAAAGTTTTTCTTTTAAAGATTGCATTCCATGTCTTGTTAACTCTTCACTTACCTTTGATAAAAAACAACCACCGTCATATTTAGACCGATTTCGGCAAAATATTTCTTCTGCAATAGTTGTCTTGCCAATACCACCCATACCAGAAATTCCAATGACACAGACCTTTTTTGACTCTTTCCGTAACAATGATTCCAAATGTGCAATTGATTTGTCAATTCCAATAAGTCCTTTTGAGTTAACTGGGTGATTACTCAAACTATTCAGCACAACATTGATGATTTCTTCAAGCAGCTCGGCTTCATTCCTATACATCAAATCAAAGAGAGAAACAAGAATGAAAATGAATGGCACATTATTTTTCGTTTCCCTTTCTGCTACATGTTTAAGTTATAGAAACTGCTAACAAACCATTATAACTAAAACCAAAATAATTACAATCAAGTCGTTTTTGTTTTGGTAACGATATTCAGAAATAATTCCCATTTCTAAAATATATAAATATATCACAAGTAAAAGCCACAAGAAAATGTAGAAAATTTAAGGTAGGGAACGAAATAACTAACTGAAAATCTGATAACTTAATTCCTGTCAGTTTAGTAGATTTTTTCAAAGCGTGTCTCCAGTTCTGCACCCGTGACGAACTATACTTTTCATTATGCTCAGAAAATGCATTTTCATAACTCTTCGTTTGACGCTTTACAACTGTAGTTTCTACGTTGTAGAAAACAGGTATTACAATCTGTACATATTTCTTTTTGCACTCAAATATTTTCAGAAGCTCATCTAAACACCAATGTGAAGATGCATAATTTTCTGAGAATATGATCAATAAATGAATGATCCTTCAATTGCTTCAACAAGTGAATGTGATAATTCTTCTCCCCTCTTAAGTTTGTTGTCTACAAAGAAGCTTATTTGCTTTCTAGGAAAAGCCTTAATCAAATGGCTAAGAAAGCCTTTGCGGATATCCTTGCCCCTAAAGTTTACAAAAACATCATACTTTGATCGGGGAGCATTGGTTGACAGTGGTTTTTCTACTTCACCCTTCAAGTTATTAATTAAAAAAAAAAAAGGTATAAGAATCTTCATAAAAACTTAGGTTTGATCTCTATAACATAAACAAAATATAGCATTAAGGCCAGGTAGTCAAATTGTATAAATAAAGCAACAATCACCTCTGCGACAATTTTATTGACCATTTCTTTCTTCTTAACTGCTGCAATAGTCCAAGATTTTAACTGGTGCTTTGAAATTCTCTGAAGAAATAGCAAAAACAACATCAAAAAGAATTGAACAAGAAAAGTGAAACACTTCATTTTCCAATTATCAGGTTTTTTAGTTATTTAATAATATAATATAATCATAATTATATTGTTACACAATACACATACCATTTCTTGTAGTATTAGGAATATAGGATATACAATAGAACTCAATACATAAAGTTTCGATACAAAATCAGATATCAGTTTCTTGGTATAAAAATAAACTCCATTTAAACAAAAAATTCAAGTAGAAACAAAAAAAGAATTGGAAGAGGATTGGATCATGAAGTAAACTAGCAACGCTTTATCAGAATCTTAAATGAAAAAATTATACTATAAATGGATGAGTAGCGGTACATATCTCACATACATGATTTATACCAGAGTACCATAATGGCCGCATTTCCGCGCTAGATCTTCTAGTAGCAACAATTCCATCTGACAATGCTTTACTTCCATAATGCCTGTATTGCCTCTGAGCAAATGCAAATTAACAGAAGCAGAATCAGAGGCAATTCTATGTTGTTAAAACTTAAAACTCATAATAGTTTATTAGTCATAATCACTCGGAGCTACACATGTGAGGATTTTTTATAGTCCCAATTCTTGTCTTCGAACTCGAAGGCAACAGATACTTCAACAATATCTATAAATTATACTTAAAAACATGTATATGGTTTAATCTTAAAGTTTTTCGGCGTTAATTTGTAATGCGATTCAAAATCAATAAGCAGAGAGTAATTACATCGTATATTAGTTGAGAAGCTCCGGAAGGCAAATATGCCATTGAATTGGAACAAATGCACTCTGAACAATCTTTCTTAGTCTATGTAACAATAAGGGAAACACAAGGTTATTAACAGAAAGAAAGAGAAAACAACTGAGAATATCACAAGACATTAAAATTAATGGTCATAACACTTGAATATGAATATTTCTCATTAACTTAAAACAAGGTTGAAAACAACTATTTATATACATAAGAGAAGGGGCATATCTAAATAGGAATGATATCCTATCATAACTCCAAAAGATACTAACAAATCATACTACAATAAATAACAATATCTCAACACTCCCCCTCAAGGTGGAGCATATATATCATATGCATCCATCTTGTCACATATGTAAGTTATCCGAGGACTTCGTAGAGATTTGGTAAAGATATCAGCAAGTTGATCCTTAGAATTGACAAAGGAAGTTCTGATGACTCCGGAGATAATCTTTTCCCTAATGAAATGACAATCGACTTCTATGTGCTTTGTCCTCTCATGAAAAACTGGGTTGGAGGAGAGGTGTAAGGCTGATTGATTATCACATACAAGTTCCATTTGACCAACCTCACAAAAATGCAATTCTTGCAATAAATGTTTCAACCACACAAGCTCACATGTAGCATGAGCCATAGCTCGATACTCGGCTTCTGTACTCGATCGGGAAACAACGGTCTGCTTTTTGCTCTTCCATGAGATAAGATTTCCACCTATAAAAATGCAATAACCAGAAGTAGACCGCCTATCATTCGGATCTCCTGCCCAATCAGCATCGGAATACCCAACAATATTAGTGTGACCGTTATCAGTGAAAACAAGTCCTTTTCCAGGTGCTCTTTTGATGTACTTAAGAATTCGAACAACTGCATTCCAATGACTGTCACAAGGTGAGTTAAGGAACTGACTTACGACGCTAACGGGAAAAGATATGTCTGGTCTAGTTAGGGTGAGATAATTCAATTTTCCCACTAGTCTTCGGTATCTACTAGGATCAGAATATGGCTCCCCCTGGTCAGGAAGCAACTTTACATTAGGATCCATAGGAGTGTCGACTGGTTTGCAATCCATAAGACCTGTCTCCTCCAAAATATCAAGGGCATATTTCCTCTGAGAGATAGCAATGCCTGACTTTGATTGAGCCACCTCAATCCCGAGAAAGTAACGTAGAGGACCTAAGTCCTTAGTCTGAAAGTTTTGAAATAGGTGTTGTTTTAATGCCTTGATACCGTCATTATCATCACCTGTAATCACAATGTCATCAACATAAACCACAAGATAAATATATTTATTCGATGATGAACATTTAACAAAGACCGAATGATCTGATTCGCAACGGATCATCCCAAATTGTTGTAGAACTTTGCTGAAACGACCAAACCATGCTCGAGGTGATTGTTTTAAGCCATATAAGGACTTTTGTAATTTGCATACCAAACTACGCCCCCTCTGAGCAACAAACCCAGGAGGTTGCTCCATATAAATTTCCTCTTCCAAGTCGCCGTGCAAGAAAGCATTCTTGATATCCAACTGGAATAAGGGCCAACGTTTCATGGCAGCCATGGCTAAAAAAAGACGAACAGATGTCATCTTTGCAACTGGTGAGAAAGTATCGCTGTAATCCTGACCATAGACCTGAGTATAGCCTTTTGCCACTAATCGAGCCTTTAATCTATCAATTTGTCCATCAGGCCCCACTTTGACATTAAACACCCACCTGCAACCAACAACAGATTTTCCAGGAGGCAGTGGAACAAGTTCCCAAGTCTGGTTAGATTCTAAAGCTATCATCTCATCAATCATGGCTTGTTTCCACCCAGGATGAGATAATGCTTCATGAACTGTTTTAGGAATTGAGACAGATGATAAAGCAGAAACAAAAGCAACGTATGAAGGAGACAATCGATGGTAACTCAAAAAGTTGTACACAGGGTATGGATTAGCTGTAGACCTTTTACCTTTATGAAGAGCAATAGGTAAGTCATCAGATGGTTCAACTGGGACCTCAACAGGAGAAGAGATTGGAACAGTATCTGAATCACTAGAATCAATAGCAATAGTTTGTGGAGCTGAATCACTAGAATCAATAGGAGTTATTTTTGGAGCTTCAACGTGTCGACGCTCATAAACAATACCATAGCGGTGAAACTCGGGTTTACCTTGTGACTCTGGAGGATTGTGAGTAGAGATAGATGGCTCAAATAGTGGAATAGGCATCACTTCGGAAGTTGTAACATCTGTAACATCCATTGTAGAATCAGATGTAGTGGGTGAAGCAAAGAATGGTGTTTCCTCGAAGAAAGTAACATCTGCTGAAACATAAAAACGATGTGTAGATGGAGAATAACACCGATACCCCTTTTGGGTTCTAGAATAGCCCAAGAACACACATTTGACAGCTCGTGCAGACAATTTATCGCGGCCAGGAGAGAGATCATGAACAAAACATGTTGAGCCGAATACACGAAGTGGGACAACGTACAGCGGGTCCTTAGGAAACAAAAGTGAGTATGGAATCTCATTATCCAATATTGAAGATGGCATACGATTTATCAAATGACAAGCAGTGAGAATAGCATCACCCCAAAATTTGAGTGGTGCATGTGCATTGATCAATAAGGTTCGAGCTGTATCCACTATATGACGATGTTTTCTCTCTGCAACACCATTTTGTTGTGGTGTGTGGGGGCAACTGGATTGATGTATGATACCATGAGAAGCCATGAAAGAGTTGAATGGTGTAGAAAAATATTCTTTTGCATTATCACTCCGCAAAATTCCAATTGTTTTTCCAAATTGGTTCCTTATCTCTGAACAAAATGTCTGAAAGGCACCAAATAATTGTGAACGATCCTTCAATAAAGTGATCCAGGTGCATCTAGAAAAATCATCAATGAAAGTGACATAATATCTGTATCCCAGATTAGATGGCACCCGACTAGGACCCCAAACATCAGAATGAACAATATCAAAGGGAGACATGGATCTTTTGTTGGCACTGCTTGGAAAAGATGCTCTAACATGTTTGCCAAGTTGACAAGACTCGCAATTCAATGACTTCAAATGTGAAAGATGAGGAATCAACACCTTCAACTTATCTAAACTTGGATGACCCAAACGACGGTGAATGATATCTGGAGATGCAGAAACACCACAAATTGTGGATGACTGATTATGAAGGTAATATAAACCTTGTGACTCAAATCTTGTTCCAATAGTCTTTCCCGTACCTCGCTCTTGTATAGAGAAAGAGTTAGAACAAAATGTTATGGAACAGTTGAGAGAACTGGTAAGTTTACTAATTGAAATCAAATTAAAAGGTGAGCCAGGTACAAATAACACATAATTCAACAATAGAGATGGCAAAGGTGAAGCTTGACCAACACCAGTAACTTGTGCTTTAGAACCATTAGCAAGAGTGAGGTTGTGAGGTATTTTAGGAGGTAACAAATTAGAGATAAGAGAGGGGTTACCAACGACATGATCTGAAGCACCAGAGTCTAGAATCCATGATCCCACGAAGTGAGATAGACAAGCTGTAGAATTATCAATATGAGCCAACGTGGCTGCAGCGGAAGTTTGTTGGACAACCATCAAATCAGACCATCAACCAAACAGAAAAAAAACGCATGCAAATAACCAAAGAGGATGCGTTCTAACGACTGCGAGAAATGTGCAGTAACAGATACACATGAAAAACAGTGTCCAAGGGTCTATAAAACTGAACTAGTAGGCCTTAGAGTGCAGTCAAAATGATGATAGACCAAAAAATATTGTAGTAATGGTCTTCTAGATGATAAAACGTCCCAATAGAACCAAGAAGCAAAATCGAGTCAGATGAGATTAACAACGGCAAAAACAGATGGCTGGAGAGTAGCACAGCTTCTGTAACGACGGCGTGGTGAACAGTGCTCGCGGAGTGAACAGTGTCCGCGTGTGAACAGTGATGCCGTATGAACAGTGTTTTGTGAAAAATTAGGGTTAGCCTTGACGGAGGCTGAACCCAGATCTAAACCTGCTTTGTATACCAACTTGAATATGAATATTTCTCATTAACTTAAAACAAGGTTGAAAACAACTATTTATATACATAAGAGAAGGGGCATATCTAAATAGGAATGATATTCTATCATAACTCCAAAAGATACTAACAAATCATACTACAATAAATAACAATATCTCAACAATAACCATAAAGAGAGGAATTAGGAGGATGATAGCATCATATAATAAGCAAGCAATTACTAACCTTTAATGCCTATGGCTAGAGCTGTCAATTTAGGGGGCCAAGCAAAATTGGGCCCAGTCCCAATACAAAGGGGGCCTAAATATGGTAAGCAAAAATAGGCCCCCTATTATATAGGCCCCATAAAAGCCAAGCCCCCCAAATAAAATATAGGCCCCCAAGGCCCCAAAGCCCCAATTTTTTAGTAAACGAGAGTTTTTTAATAAAAATTTCTATAATTCATACATAAGTTATTAAAAACAAAAGAAACAATCCGAGAATTCTCGGAATCGAGAATTCCAAAAAATTTCGAAAATGAGAGTTTTTTGATAAAAATTCCTAGAATTCACACATAAGTTATTAAAAACAAAAGAAACAATCCGAGATTTCTCGAAAATTTCTCGAGAAAAAATACTCGAAAAGTTTTCGACAAAAAATACTCGAAAAGTTTTCGAGAAAAAAGTTCCGGAAAAGTTTCTAAGAAAAAATTCTCAAAAAGTTCTCGAGAAAAAAATACTCGAAAAGTTTTCAAGAAAAAATACTCGAAAAGTTTACGAGAAAAAATACTCGAAAAGTTTTCGAGAAAAAAGTTCCGAAAAAGTTTCCGAGAAAAAATTCTCGAAAAGTTTCCGAGAAAAAAGTTCCGAAAAAGTTTCCGAGAAAAAATTCTCGAAAAGTTTTCGAGAAAAAATACTCGAAAAGTTTTCGAGAAAAAAGTTCCGGAAAAGTTTCTGAGAAAAAATTCTCAAAAAATTCTCAAGAAAAAAATACTCGAAAAGTTTTCAAGAAAAAATACTCGAAAAGTTTTCGAGAAAAAATACTCGAAATGTTTTCGAGAAAAAAGTTCCGAAAATGTTTCCGAGAAAAAAATTCTCGAGAAAAAAATACTCGAAAAGTTTTCGAGAAAAATACTGAAAAAGTTTACGAAAAAAAATTCTCGAAATTTATTTGATATTTTGTGGGCCAATATTAGACCCCATAGGGGGGCCAAGAGTAAAATTAAAAAATAGGGGGCTGGGCCTAAAAACAAACAAAAATAAATCTTCTCAAGTGGGGCTTAATATTTTGGGGCTTAACACGGGGCCCAAAAATAGGACCTTTCAATATGGGGCTTTTTTGACAGCTCTACCTATGGCTGCAAGATATTTGATTCAACTTTCTGTCATATATATATATAGAAGAAGCATTGCCATTGACCTCACTTGTTTAAAGTCACCAATATTTAAATATAAAATAGTTGAACTATTGCATGGCAGTGGGAAACGTTGACTTGCCAAACAATATACATGTTGGAATTATCTGTATGAACCATGTGACATGCACTTTCCTTCAAATTTAAATATATTATAATATTAGTAGCTTATTTTTTAATAATGGTCGTTGAATGAATTTGATTCCTCAATATTAAACTCTCTTAGTTTCTCTCAATCCTATCTATGTCGACCTAGTTTATCTTGGTTATTTTTACTGCATCGCAATGTCCCGATTTTCACTTTCTGTATTGTACCTCCCGTTCCACAAGATTAGACAATAAATTTTCTATGTTTTCGAAAGGTTGTGTGTCAAATGTTGTGGGAACTGCAAAAGAAACTGTTTCCCTAACGAGCAATTTTGTCGTCTTAGCTCTTTTTGGGGTTCCTATAAAGTAAGATTATCATATAGAAGAATACAATAACAATATAAATGAAGAATATATTGCTTAATTACTCCCAAGTACAAATGGACATGAGCATATGTACTGTGTACTTTGATATAATCTTTGTACTTTGGTATGAAACAAAATAGAAGCATAAAATTAGCTATAGATATACTCTTGTATATTTCTTATCGAATAATGATTTAAGATTGAAGGAAAAATGATTGATTAATACATAGGGTGAATTTTATAACAATTTAGCTATGTAACCTAAAGAAACCAAAGATTACACAGCTAACAACTACACTTGAGAAGGCAAAACCAGTTTCATGCCAATAAACTGTAATACCTTCTCTTCTAAATTACATAATGTTTCATGAACTTACATTTTCATGTGTTACAAAGAGAAATCGATTATAGAATTTCTCAATTAAACAATAAAACTAGAGATAATCTACAGCTTCCAATTACCTCTGGTGTACTTGTCCTATAGCTTCATTTTCAACCTAGAAGGTAAAATCAAGAAACATTTTTATTTATAACTAGATTAATTTCCATTAACTTGCAATCATTATCATCATACAAAGAACACTCAGTGAGCTGAGTATTATAACTGTACTTCTGCAATTTCCGTATGCTACGCTCCTATATACCTGCCTTAGATATTGGAAATGCCGCAACCGCTGGATCAAACAGCAGAACAAAAAACAAATATATTGTGTATGTATTATAGTTTTAATTATAAGAAGTAATGTTGAATAACTCGACGGTTAACCGTACCTACTTACATCAAACTATAGACTTGTGTCTAAATCAACTTCTTCATCTTCAGCTGCAGGAAGGATATACACAGGATGATACTAAGCATAGTCCTATTCCATTTGTTAATATAATCAAACAATTTCATTTGGTTAATGAGATTGTGATATGTTGAGTTGTATACGGGGCTGATGCCAAACCCTTTTAGCTCCACCTCTGGTTTTTCTCTATATGCATTGGTTTGTGTCCTTGCTGTGACCTTGATTTTAAACATTGTCTGATTTTTGGCTATGTTGGTTAGGTAGTGAGAACATGGTTGGTGGTATATCATGCAAACATGATCTGACTGAATATAGAAACGTGTCCTATACATGTTGATATTGACACCATCCTTTTCACCATCAATTGTAGTGATGTTCAATTCAAATTGCTCAGAATATTCGGAATCCTCAGCAAGGATGAAGCAAAAAACAAAGCCAAGCAAAGGGGATACATGAGGTGGAGAGAGATCAACAATCATGTCATCCTTTGTTGTCTTGTACTTGAACCACTCTGGAACACTACTTCCAGGATACACATACACGGCTTGATAATCAGCAAAGTTATATTTGTATTCAACATAACTTTGATAACTAGCAAAGTTATCTTTGTCATCAACATAACTTTCAACATAATTGTGTTCCAGTGTCGATAAATGTTGATATGTAAACTTCATCAAATTGATTTGAAAATTCAACCCAATATTTGTGAGAGAACGTTCATCCAGGTTCAAGCAATTCCAGAACTCGACCCTTTTCTTGTTTTCCTTGAATTGTTCAGCAGCTGTTGAAGGGAACAATACAGTCTTCAGTGATTTACATTCAACAAGTAGAGTTTCAAGTGATGAAGGAAGCTCGGGTAGAGACAGAATCTTTTTGCAAAGTTGTATGTCTAGTTTTTTTAGTCTTGTAAGATTCTCGATGCTTGAAGGTATGCTCTCAATTTCACTGAGTTTTAAAACCAGGGTTTCTAGTCTGCTTTGAAATCCAAAAGATGCTGGCAGTGCATTGATGGGAACGGCCGTTAGATCTAATTCGATTATATTCTCCAAAGTCACTGAGAATTTACGAAGATTTCTACATAATCCAAGGCTGAGATAATGGAGGGAGCTTGAATGGGAATTGCTTGTAAATGTTGTGAGAGAAGGGCAAATACTTAGGTCCAATCGCACAAGATTGTCAAGAGAGAAAACAGATGGATGGACACTTTTCAAGCGACCACAAAGTGCGGCATTCAATACCTTGAGATTTGTAGCTTTTGAAAAGTCTGGTAACTCCTTCAGGAAAGGTGAACTAGTGAGTGTAACTTGTTTCAAATTAACTAGACCCTGCTACCAAAAAAAAAGAAAGCAAATGGTGACACAAATATAAGCTTAAGTAATTAAGAGAAATTTACAAATTTATCTGGAAGACAAATATTCAATTACCTGCACTCCGCACCAAAGCTTTTCGACTTGGCCCCCTGACAAGTCCAATATAACAAGATTCTCTGCAGAAAATTTCTCAGGTAACGACTTTAGAGGATAATATACCCAGCGAAGATATCTTAGATCAGTTGGAAAAGATTGAAGCCCTTGGGGAAGAAGATCCAAATTTTTCGGATAGGATCTACCACAAAAATACAAAAATTTCAATTTGCTCATCTTAGCAAATACATGAGGGCTTAACTTCAGCTTCTTAATATCTGGCAAGTCTGCAAATATGCTTCTAATAGCCTCTGTACCCTGACATGAATGTAAAAGAAAAATTTTATATCATTGAAAGCTATGTTTTTAACAAAAATTAAATGACAATTGTTATGTAAAAAGTGTTTAATAGAGATGCCCTCATCCAATAAGAATCCATTATATTGCCATGTAAGCCTATAGTATAACCGCATTTCAAAAATAACTTTCAAATACTCGGTTTTTATTGGACGTCAGTGTCCCCTTTTCTCATCTAAAATGCCATATATCAATATATGTTTTACCTTGTCATTTGTCAATACATCGCAGATTTCATCAGGATCCCATAATCGACTGCGTATTCTAGGGTCTTCACTAGATTCTTGGCGAACAACCTCCCGACCCATTTCTTGTATAATGTCATGCATAGATATAACATTATCATCAGAAATAGTTATAAGAGCTTTATCTTTCAACCTTTCTAACCCAACAGCCACTGAATTATCGCTTTCACAATCTTTCAATAAAAGTTTCATGTAATCCACTTTCAAACTCAACCCATTGAAAAAACATGCAATATCTAAAAAATACTTTTGCTCTAAACGATCAAGATCATCATAACTGAGTCTCATTACATCATGAACTTTTTTATTTGGCATTCTTTTAAGTTTATCTAGCTGACTTTCCCATACTTCCTTATCTTTTCCACGAAGTAGATGAGCCAAAACTTTAAGAACTAATGGAATTCCTTTGGCATAATTGACCACCCTCTTTGATATATCTAAATAATCCATTTCAAGATGACTTTGTTTAAAGGCATTCAAATTGAAAAGCTCGAGTGCCTCATTAGAACTCAATACCCCAACCTCATATATATCATCAACATCATTAGCAATAAGTACTTGCTTATCTCTAGTTGTTACAATTATTCTACTATCAGACCGAAACCAATCAAGAGTTCCAAATATCATCTCTAGCTGATCTGTATCCTTGACATCATCGAGAACAATAAGAGCCTTCATGCGGCCAATCCGTCTCTCAATATCACTGGACAACCTATTTGGTGTATCCATTTTCACATCTTCTGCCAATAGTGTAGAAAAAATGTTTTCTTTTAATGATTTCATTCCGTTTCTTCTTAACTCTTCACTAACCTTTGGCATAAAACAACCACCATCATATTTAGATCGATTTTGACTAAATATTTCTTCTGCAATAGTTGTCTTGCCAATACCTCCCATACCACAAATTCCAATGACACAGACCTTTTTTGACTCTTTTTGTAACAATGATTCCAAATGTGCAATTGATTTGTCAATTCCAATAAGCCCTTTTGAGTTAACTGGGTTCTTACTCAATCTCATCAGCACAACATTGGTGATTTCTTCAAGCAGATCAGCATCATTCCTATACGTCAGAGAGAAAAATGCATGAAATGTAATCGCGCTGCCATGATGAATGGAGTATCCATAAGTCTTAAAGTAGTGTTGATTTTATATATCATTTGGAAATTAGAATATACTAATTGTATTAATTGGGTCTAGTTTGACCACAAAATTCAATAAACCTACAAAAATGTCTTTGTTCGAAAGAATTGCAGCATTAACATATATAGTAAAATACAGGTTATGTCTTTTACCTAAGTAACTAACTAATCAACAAGCATATGTTGACATGAAACCACACACACATATATAAAACAAGTAAATAGCTAGAAAAATTAGAAAATTTATAGGTGGAAAGAACTTACTGAAAACTTGATGATGTAATTCCTGACAAATTAGCAGATATTTTCAACGCACGTCTCAATATCTGCACTTCGGACAAATTATACTTCTTTTCAAGTTCAGCAAATGCATTTTCATAACTCTTCTTTTGGTGCCGTACATTTGTTGGATCTACCCCGTAGAAAACAGGTATTATAATCTGTCCACAATTCTCTTTGCACTCAATTATCTTCTCAAGTTCTTTTAAACACCAACGTGAAGAGGCGTAGTTTTCTGAGAATATGATCAATGAAATGAATGACCCTTCAATTGCTTGAACAAGTGAATGTGATATGTCATCTCCCCTCGTAAGTTTGTCGTCAACAAAGGCATTTATTTGCTTTCGAGAGAAAACCTTAATCAAATGGCTAAGAAAGCCTTGGCGGATGTCCTCGCCCCTAAAGCTTACGAAGACATCATACTTTAAATGAGGAGTATTGTTTGTCATTGCCTTTTCTGCTACACCCTTCAAATTATTAACAAAAAAGAAAGTGTTAGAATCTTCATAAAAACTTATGTGCGATCCCAAATAACATAATCGAAGTACAGAAACATTTAAAAACTATCACTGAATTATCAAAAGTGGTGTCATTCCCATTACAAGCATTTAACAAGTGTTGCATTATGGCCAAAGGATTAATATGGAATTATGGTATCAGCAATATGAGTAAAAGGATATAACACGAGCTTTAGATCAGAGTCAAATTGTATAAGAGAAGCAACAATCACCTTTGCGACAATTTTATTGACCAAATTTTTCTTCTTAACTCCTGCAATAGCCCACAAATTTAACTGCTGCTTTGAAATTTTCTGAAGTAACAGAAAAAGAAAAAAAAAACATAAAAAAGAATTAAACAAGAAAATTGGAAAATGAAAAGAAAATTCTATGAACATTTTCTAAGATCAAAATATTATTCTTTACAGTATTGATAAAAAACAGACTATTCTAACTGATGTATCATGTTATTTTCATACTTCATCTAATCTGCATTATCCGGTAATTCATAGCATTAAATTCATAAAACAAATATAATGGTTACTAGTATAATTCGTCGTTTAATTCAGTGAAGTCCACCCTGTGGCACTTCCACAGTTCCACTCTCCCTTTCAGAAGTAGAATTTGCATTGCAAAGTTAAAAGAAAATAAAGAAACTGTCAAAAGTATCAAACTTTTGAGATATATATACCCTTTACTCAATGTAAAGGAATACCAAGTTTGAAAATAATCATATAAATTTATGTAGTTATTTAATAATCATATATCATGACATGTTCACTTACCAACAGAAGTCAATTCATAAAGTTGCAATACAAATTCACTTATCAGTTTCTTGGTCCAAAATTAAACTCCGATTAACCATATTCATTTTTCGGAGGAGGATTGAATTATAAAGTAAAGTAGCTACATTTTATTAAGTGAAGGATTGAAGGTAAGACTGATGTTATAAGAATCTTCACTGAATTTTTATTTTCTATACTATAAATGGATGAGTACTAGCAGCAAATACCTCACATACATGATTTATACCAGAGTACCATAATGGTCTCATTTCCAATTTTGAAGGTCTAGTAGCAAAAATTCCATTTGGCAATGGCTTACTTCCAGAATTCCTGTATTGTCTCTGAGAAAATGCAAATAACAGAATTAGAGGGAATTCTAAGCTCTTAAAACTCAAAAGTTTATAAGTCATAATCCCTCAGAGAAAATTAGCGTGTGCGGATTTGTAAATATAGCCCCAATTCTTGACTTTGAACTCCAAGCTAACATATACCACATCAATATCTAAATATGATTTATGCGAGTAAAAGGTCATTTTGGTCCTTAAATGCATAAGACGTTGTCACACTAGTCCTTAATGTAACAAAATTAAAAAAATAACTCCAGGTGTGGCTTTTGTTAGTACTATTATAGACCAAATTGACTAATGAAAGATACATTTTAGAACCAAACCAACTAACGAAAGATTGACTAATGAATGACGCGTTTAGGTACGTTTTTGCAATTTTTATACACTTATAGACTATCGTGACAGCACCTCACACATTTAAATACACAAATGAAATGTTTACTTAGATTTCTGCAAAGTAAGTACAGCATATATCGATAAATATGTTTTTCGGCATTAATTTGTAATATGAATTCCAAACTAATGAGCAAAGTGATTACTGGATATATTATTTGAGAAGCTCCGGAAGACCGATATGCCATTGAATTGGAACAAGTGTGCTCTGAACAATCTTTCTTCGTCTCTGGAACAAGAAGGAGAAATGAAAAGATCAGAATACATTAAAATTAATGGTCATATCCATAAGGAGAGGAAAGAGGAGTATCTTATAAGCAAACAATTACTGACCTTTAATGCTTTGCTGCAATAGATTTCAATCAAATTTCTCAGATCATATATGGAAGAAGCATTATATTTGTATATTAAAGATTTAAATAGAAAATAGTTGAACCATTACATTGCAGTAGGAAACGTTGACTTGCCAAACAGTATATATTTTGGAATTATCTGTATGAACCTTGTGACATACACTTTCCTTTAAATTTAAATATATTAAAATATTTATAATATTTTTTTAATAATGGTGGTTGAATGAATTTGATTCTTTTGTATTAAACTCTCTTTAAGTTCTCTCAGTCTTCTCTATCTCAACCTTGTTTGTCTCTTAGTTATTTTTTAATCTTCTAATCATTTTTCCATTATTCATAAGACTTAAGATAGAAGAAAAGAGCGCAGATAATTTTGGAAAACCAACCAAAGCACAAATTGTCACGAATATCAAGACCCAACTCATCCTTTTTTAAAGATAAGCAAATTGATACAGCAAAATTAAAATAAACTGTGTAATGGAATTTCCCAACCACAAATTAGAGTTGACCCTAAAAGCTAGATTAACCAAGTCTTGAATAACATAACACAAACTTAAAAGGGTCCATGATAAAAAGGAAAACAAAATCCACAGTCTTTGCTGATATTTCACCAAACAAGATTAAAATGAAGGTAGAATGTTTCAACAACAAAAAAATGAGGGTAGAATGAAATGAGACAAAGATAATTACAACTCTCCAAAATTTACACAACTTAAAAACACAATTGGCTAAATTAATCCAAAGATAGAAAGAAAAGATTTGCATTTTGCAGTCCCATATATTTTCCTAGCACAAAATCTTCTGATTGTTAATTACCACAAAAATGCTGTTGAGATCGAAACTTCTTTTCATTTGTATCAAGATAGCTAGCCGCCTAGCACCCCACTACATCTCTAGATTGACAGCGAGTTTGACAAAATCATAGAATTACTATAATTTTATTAAAGTCCCAAAGATTATGGTACACCATGATTCCGCCAAACATACACTTAATTAGAGCAAGCACGCGTTCAATTTAGATACTACCTTCCAATTTTTTCAAGATTTTCAGAAACAGTTTTCATTCTAGGCCTAACCTCAGGATCACCTTCAGTACAAGCAAGTGCAACATGAAACACAGCCAACACTTCTTTCTTAGCACGAACTTCTTGTAACAATGAAGGATCAACCATTTCGGATAACGGACTTTCTTGATCAAAACCATTTCTTTTTTTTTGAACGGCTAAATTTTATTAAAAGACTGCTCCTCCACAAGAAGTGTAAGGAGTAGCCGTGGAAAAACGTACAATAAAAGGTAACGTGATATAACACAATTACCGACACCTGATCAATACCCCAATCCTCCCTTACACCAAAACAGATCCGCTAAACCCACCAGAGAAACCCCAACCCGACCCTAGGAGACACCACTAGGTACTAACTTCCGAACTCGAATTAAAATTACTCGGCCCATCAGACCCAGAAAATAGCCCCGAAAGACCAAAGATGAGGAACTCCGGTAAACTGAGAACCGACAGTCAACGCCTAATGCAGTCGAGTTCGCCCCGATACCAGAGACCTGCAAGTCTCAACAGACTTGGATACCCCTCAGCGACTCGAAGAGTCCTGCAAATCTCAACAGATTTGATAAATGGTCAGCGACTCTTGTACCAGGAGAATCCACGCAGCATTAACCATCTACCACCTCTCCATCACCAACACGTCCCGGAAGTACGATAACGCGACAAACTCCGTCAACACAGAGTGTCTACATACTCCACCCTTTCAGGCTTGCCAGGACAAAAACAAAAACCACCAAAACCAGCAGCACCTAAACACGAACACACCGCCACCACCACTACTTCACCACACCACCGCCGCCTAATCGGAAACTTCAACAGAAGCCGATGATGATGCCGATGATGATGCCGATGTGGGAGAAGATTCTGTAGATTTCCCGGTTAACAATTCAAGTAAAACAACACCTAATGAATAAACATCCCATTTTTGTGTTGGTCTACAACCAGGTACACGAGCCTCGGGGGCTTTGTAATTGTTACTACCACGACCATTATCTAATGACAACCTATTATTTGTTCGGTTTTCTTTGTGTGACGATTTCATCACGTAATAAGGTAAAGCGCCACCCATGAATCCACCAGTTGAAGGGTTGTTGCATGTGATGCTGATTAGTCGGTTAAGACCGAAATCGGAAATGTAGGGTTGTAAGTCAGTGTCAAGTAGGATGTTTGTTGGTTTTATGTCACCATGGACAAATTTTCTTGGACTAAATTCATGAAGATAGGATAAGCCTCTTGCTATTCCTTTGGGAATTCTTAACCTTGTTGACCATGAAAGTTTAGAAGATGGTTGGCCATTTCTCCCTGTACATATAATCAAATAAGGATTAACTAAACCATTAGTAGCACTAAACTATATTTATTTTTACTAAGTTAGTGCAAAAACTCAATCAATTTATCAAACTAATGCAAAATTTTGATTTTATTGTACAAACTAAGTAAGTTCCTACTTAGGGATGTCAACTTGATCAGGCTCTCGTGGGGATTGCCCCGTTTGGGACCCAAAGATGGAGAATTTTTTTTCTGGGAATATCTGTTATTAAACATACAGGTGGTCTTTTCTTGTCTCAAAGGAAATATGCAGAGGAAATTATAGGACGAGCAAGCATGTCCTCTTGCAAGCCATCACCTACCCCAGTTGACACCAAGGCAAAACTCAATGTCTCTTCTGGGAATCCACATCATGACCCAACTTTCACCAGACCTGATATCTCTTATGCAGTACAACAGGTATGCCTATTCATGCATGACCCAAAAACACAACATATGTCAGCACTGAAGCGTATAATTCGGAATATTCAAGGCACCATTGATTTCGGCCTTCACTTGTATCCCTCCTCTGTCAACAAACTGGTTTCTTACACCGATGCATATTGGGCAGGTTGCCCAGACACCAGGCGTTCCACCTTCTGTTATTGTGTCTATCTTGGTGACAATTTAATCTCATGGTCTGCCAAACGCCAGCACACCGTTTCTCGGTCAAGTGCAGAAGCCGAGTATCGCGGAGTCACTAATGTAGTATCTGAATCATGTTGGATTAGAAATTTATTGTTAGAACTACATTGCCCAGTCACAACAGCCACTTTAGTTTATTGTGACAATGTGAGTGTTGTCTATCTACCCGGTAATCCAGTTCAACATCAACGAACCAAACACATTGAGATGGATATACATTTTGTGCGTGAAAAAGTTGCCCGCGGCCAAGTACGAGTCTTACACATTCCTTCACGCTACCAAATCGTTGATATTTTCACCGAAGGACTTCCGTTGCAACTCTTTGATGATTTTCGTGATAGTCTCAACATTCATCAGCCTCCCGTTTCGACTACGGGGGTGTATTAGAATATTATTGGTATTATTAGAATATTCTTGTTATTATTAGTCATGATTGTATTGCAAACAAATATAGAAACTCACATTGTATATATATCATTGCAAAATCAATAGAAAGGCACGACCTATGACCTATTATTTTTACAGGTGCCGTGTCGGTGACAGACACGTATGTGTACTGTCGTGTCTGTGCTACATAACTTTCTACACAGAATATGAATTGTACGGGGAAATGTGTCTGTGCTATATAGAAAGGGATGTTACCTCCAAAAATTTAGTTAAATGAACTTTGACTTTATGTTTGATGCTCTTTAAGTTCGTTAGCCAAATCAAGTTTGCCTTCATACATAGCACTGATACCAGCATAGAAACGAAGGTTCCTATTACTTTTTTTACTAAAAAAAGAAACAATATTCAAATATGATTTATCCGAGTAAACAATCACTTTGGTCCTTGAATGCATAAGGTTGTCCTGAATGAATCAAAACTACAAAAATACCCTCCAAGTGTGTCATTTGTTTGATGCTATGAAGCCCCGACACGGGACACGATACGGATACGATACGATACCGATACGCCGATACGTGAAAATTTTTAAAATTTCCAATCCGATACTGTCGCGATACGTTATTTAAAAATTAAAGTTAAAATTAAATATATAAATACACAATATATAAACATACATAAAATCAATAATATTAATAATTAAAAGCAGAAAACATCTATTCTTATACTAAAATTTTGGGACAAATTCAAACGCTTAACTACCTATTACAGTATATAGTAGGATACCATAGTTTTTTTTTTGAAAAGTAAAAAATTATACTGACAAAGGAAAAACACAAGAAGTGCTAAAGATACAAACAAGCATGTCTGATACAGGAGCATCATAATAACCCAAAGTCAATCAATACTGGAAACTCCAAGGTCTGATACATGAGAACATCTTAAGTTAGTCCCCAGAACATAATGATTACTGATACATCTTAAGCTATACGTCTTATTGTAGTGTATTATACAAAAAGAACACCATTAAAACTATTCAAACAAAATCACAAATACTATCCAAAAAATAATCTTTGTATCGGACACATATCAGATATTATTTGTTTATTTAAAAATAATGATATAACCGATACTTTTCTGATACGTGTATCGGGACGTATCGGACACGTGTATCAGGTATTATTTTTTATTTAAAAATAATGATTTAATTGATACTCTTCTGATACGAGTATCGGGACGTATCGAAAGAGTATCGGTATCGAGGACGTATCAGACACGATTCGTCACCATTTTTTGAGTATCGGGCCTTCATAGGTTTGATGTTTTATAGATCAAATTGACTAACGGAAGATTCATGTGAGCAGTGAGAACCAAACTAACTAACGAAGGATTGACTAAGGAATGACGCACTCAGATATGTTTTTCAATTTCAATTTTGATACACTCATAGACTATTGTTACAGCATCTCACACATTTAAATACCAAAATGAATGTTTACTTGGATTTCTGCAAAGTAATTACAGCTTATTATATTGATAAATCTGTTTTTCGTAATTTGAATTACGAATTCCATATTAATAAGCAGGGTAATTACATCCTTCAAAAACAAAAAGCAGGGTAATTACATCATACTCCATCAGTTCCATATTATAAGTAAAAAAAATATTTCCACACTTATTAAGAAAAATAAAGGCTTAATGGCAGTTTTGGTATTCCCTATTTTTAGATTTTGGTACCCCTATTTCTAAATCAGCAATTTTGGTACCCTATTTTATCAAATTTTGAAATTACACTTATCTTTATTTTCTTTTGATGATGTGGCACATTTTAGATTTGTTTATTTAAGAAATCATCGTCACGTCAGGTAAAGTTAATATTATTATATTAATAATAATTGTTTCTTTTATACAGAGAATTATATTAGTAGTTATTATTATTACTAGCCGTCAAACGTTCCGTGCCCGTTTGTGTGATCGATATTCTTTTTTCTTATTTGCCGTGATTGAAATTCTCTATTGTGCAAATATAAATAACTACTTAATCTCCTTTTTTTATTGGACTTAGTTAATTGATAACTACTTAACATCCTTTTTTGTTGTGGCTAGTTATTAAAAAGAAAAAAAAAATATTTTTTTTTACTATAAAAAAACTGAAAACATACTTTTATGTGGAATTTGTGCTTAGTTATTAAGAGAAAAAAATTTATTTACTAAAAAAAACTGAAAATCTATTTTTATGTGGAAGTTATTTTCAACATATACAAATATGTAGTTTTTTTAAAGGGTAAAATAGATATAATAAAAAAGCCATCCCAAAAATTTGTATCCTTTTTATATATAGTAATAGATAATCTATCAATAAAAATAAATTAAAAAATAAAAGAAGAAATTGAAAGGGTACATGAAAAGGAATACAAAGGGGTTGAAGAATTGGTTTAGTAACTTTTATATAGACATGTTTTACTGGTTTATTAGTTTTTACTGGTTTTACTAGTTTTAATTGGTTTTTATTATACTTTATTTATTTTTTCCTGTTTTTTTTTTCCAAATTTTTTAACAATTTTTTGATAATTTAATTGGTATTTTTCTGCTCTTTTTTTTCTCCAGATTTTTAAACCATTTTCTGATAATTTATTTGATATTTTTCTGGTTTTTTTTCCAAATTTTTAAACAATTTTCTGATGATTTATTTCATTTTTTCTGTTTTTATTTTATTTTTCCAGATTTTTAAACAATTTTCTAATATTTTATTTCATTTTTTCTCCTTTTTTTTCCAGTTTTTTATACTATTTTCAGTTTTTTTTATAGTTTATTATTTTTATTAACATTTTTGTTGTACTTTATAGTTTTAAAAAAAAAATAACTTGGATTTTTAAAATTTAAATTTTTTATATATATTTTACTATAATCTGACATGGCGATGAATTTTTAAATAAATAAATGTCATGTAATACTAAAATGCGCCACATCATCAAAAGAGAATAAGGATGAATGGAATTTGAAGTATGGAATTTTGTATTTTCGTTGAAATAAATTTTATGGGAAGATGTAAAAAAAATTGATTGTTTATTGATTATGAGGAAAGAAATGAGAGAGTAAATTAAATTAAATATATATGATATGCTATATATGAGGAATCAATGACCATGATTAATTACAATTCTTATTATGATGAGGTATATTCTATCTACTCTCTTTTTTTTTTTTTGTCAATCTACTCCATCTGCTCTAAATAAACTCACATGAATGTCCTTACAAAAATTAAAAAAAAAAAAATCTCACTCTACCACTTTTACTCCTCTCAATCTTCCATTGATATATACCATCAAAATTCAAAACCTTCAATTGCAAAGAGTTTTCTTAACAAAAATATATTCCAAATTAATTGATTTGTTCATATTTTAATATAAAAATAATCGGTGATTGATATGCCTCTTGTATGAATAATCCTCTTTCACTACCTCTCTTAAAACAATGTGCTTTTGGGGTATATGTAAAACAAGAATCACCATAATATATGTTCTCATGTCAAGATGCAGGTTATTTCATCAAAATAGGTATTAAACATTGCCAATCACATTTGCCAATTTCTTCTAACCTAATTCTTTGATATGGAAGGTATCTAGGTTTTCTATAAGTGTTTTGCGGTCAAATATTTTGTGAAAAATTCCACCATAAGAATTATTAGTAATGATGAAAAACATATAAGGATCAATAACATATCAAACGATTTTAGATTTTTGTGACACTCAACCTAGATAATCTATACGATATGTTTTTGAGAATAATAAATAGTTAAAAATATAATAAGAAAAATAACATTAACTGCTTAGTTGGTAATGAGAAGCTGAACCCCTTTGACTTATATTTTTTTCCTGAATTGGGACATCTCCCTCATAAGATACAATCTGTGTTTTTTAATGAGAAACCACTCAACCACATGAGTTATGCTAAATACGAAATTGTGATATATTGCTTGGTTTATGGGGCTGATACCAAACCCTTTTAACCCCACCACTGGTCTATTTCCAAGTTCAAATACTGTCCTTGCTGTAACCTTGATTTTAAATCTTTCATGACTTTTTGCTATGCTAGTTAGGTACTGAGAAGATGGTTTGTCGTATATCATATACACGTGATCTGATTCAATATTGAAAGATGACCTGCACATGTAGATATGGACATCATCCTTCTCACCATCACTCTCATCAGCATCAATTGCAGTGATTTTCATTTCAATTCGATGACACCATTGAAAGTCCTCAGCAAGGATGAAGCAAAAAACAAAGCCCAACAAAGGGGAGTGATGAGAAGAGAGATCAACAATCATCTCATTCTCTGTTGTCTTGTACTCGAACCACAATGGAACACTACTTCCAGGATACACATACATTGCTTGATATGAAGCAAAGTTATATTTATAATCAACATAGCTTTCAACATAATCATCATGTTCCAGTGTGGATAAATGTTGATATGCAAACTTCATTATATTGATTTCAGCATTAATCTCAATATCTACGAGAGATTGTATATGCAAGTTCAAGCAATTCCAGAACTCAACCCTTTTCTTGTTTTCCTTGAATTGTTCAGCAGCTGTTGAAGGGAAGAATACAGTATTCAGTGATCCACCTTCAGCAATTAGAGATTCAAGTGATGAAGGAAGCTCGGGTAGAAACAAAATCCTAGAGCAAAGTCTTATGTCTAGTTTTCTTAGTTTTGTAAGATTTTTTATGCTTGAAGGTATACTCTCAATTTCACTATCTCCTAAAGACAGCGTTTCTAGCTTGCTTAGACATCCAAAAGATGATGGCAGTGCATTGATACGAATGCCGGTTAGATCTAGTTCTATTAAACTAGTTGTTGTCACCGAGAATGTCCTTAGTTTTTTGCAATTTCCAAGGTTGAGATATTGGAGGGAGCTTAAACGAGTATCACTTATGAATTTGGTAAGGGAAGAACAAAAGTGTAGATTCAATTTGACAAGCTTGCCAAGAGAGAAAATAGATGGATGGACGCTTTTCAAATCATGGCAATGACTAATATCCAATACTTCAAGATTTGTAGCTTTTGAAAAGTCTGGTAGCTCCTTTAGTAGTTTGGATCTATAGAGTATAACTTCTTTTAAATTAACCAGACTCTGAAACATAAGCAGTTAATTATTTCTCGTTAGAAATTAAATCAAATTTGAAAAGGAAGACATGTATTTAATTACCTGCACTCCACACCAAAGCTTTTCCACTAGACTATATGACAAATCCAATATAACAAGATTCTCTGTGGAAACATTCTCTGGGAATGATTTTAGAGGGTAATGCATCCAATGAAGATATCTTAGATTAGTTGGAAAAGATTGAAGCCCTTGAGGAAAAAGATCCAAACAGTATTCGTCGTATTCACCACGAAATTCCAAAAACTGCAGGTTGGTCATATTAGCAAATACACGAGGGCTCAACTTCAGTTTCCTAATTGATGACAAGTCTGCACTTATGCTTCTAATAGCCTCAGTACCCTGCCATGAATGTAAACAAAAAATTAAAATCATTGAAATCCACATTTTGACCAAAATTACAAATGCTATCTGAAAATGCCATATAATTTTTTACCTTGTCGTTTTTCAATACATCACAAATTTCATCAGAATCCCATAACCGACTGTGTTTTCTAAGGTCTCCCCTTGATTCTTGGCGAACAATCTCCCGACCCAATTCTTGTATAATGTCATGCATAGATATAACATTATCTTTGGAAATAGTTATAAGAGCTTTATCTTTCAACCTTTCTAATCCAACAACCACTGAATTATCACTTTCACAATCTTTCAATAAAAGTTTCATGTAATCCACTTTAAAATTCAACCCATTGAAGAAACAAGCAATATCTAAAAAATACTTTTGCTCTAAACGATCAAGATCGTCATAACTGAGTCTCATTACATCATACACTTTTTTACTTGGCAGTCTTTTAAGTTTGTCTAGCTGACTTTCCCATACTTCCTTATCTTTTCCACAAAGCAGATGAGCCAAAACTTTAAGAACTAATGGAATTCCTTTGGCATAATTGACCACCCTCTTTGATATATCAAAGAAATACAATTCAAGATGACTTTGTTTAAAGGCATTCAAATTGAAAAGCTCAAGTGCTTCACCAGAATCTAATACCCCAACTTCGAATATATCATCAGCTTCATTAGCAATAAGTACCTGCTTATCTCTTGTTGTTACAATTATTCTACTATCGGATCGAAACCAATCAAGAGTTCCAAATAACATCTCTAGCTGATCTGTATCCTTGACATCATCAAGAACAATAAGAACCTTCATGCGACCAATCCTTCTCTCAATATCACTGGACAACCTATTTGGTGTATCAATTTTCACATCTTCTGCTAATAGCGTTGAAAAAAGGTTTTCTTTTACGGATTTCATTCCATTTCGTGTTAACTCTTCACTTACCTTTGGCAAAAAACAACAACCTTCATATTCGAGACAATTTTGGCTAAATATTTCTTCTGCAATAGTTGTCTTGCCAATACCTCCCATACCCCAAATTCCAATGACACGCACCTTTTTTGACTCCTTTTGTAACAATGATTCCAAATGTGCAACTGATTTGTCAATTCCAATAAGTCCTTTTGAGTTAACTGGGTGCTTACTTAATCTCATCAACACAAGATTGATGATTTCTTCAAGCAGCTCGACATCATTCCTATACATCAAAGAGAGAGAAATGTAAGCAATTAGATGCATGTATCCAGAAGCACTGATATAGTGTCCTTTTTATATATCATTTAGAATAATACTATCAAATTGTATTCATTGGGTCTAATTGAACCACCAAATTAACTTAACCAACAAGAATCTGTTTAGATGCATAACATAAATAACAAGTAAATTGCTAGAAAATTTATGAGTGGGAAGAACTTACCGAAAATTTGATGATGTAATTCCTGATAAATTAGCAGATTTTTTCAAAGTATCTCTCCATATCTGCACCAAAGACGGATTATACCTCTTTTCAAGTTCAGAAAATGCATTTTCATAACTCTTCTTTTGATGTCGTACATCTGTAGGATCTATCCCGTAGAAAACAGGTATTACAATCTGTCCATATTTCTCTTTGCACTCAATTATTTTCACAAGTTCTTCTAAACACCAACTTGAAGAAGCATAGTTTTCTGAGAATATGATCAATGAAATGAATGATCCTTCAATTGCTTCAATAAGTGAATGTGATATGTCATCTCCCCTCTTAAGTTTTTCGTCAACAAAGGCATTAATTTGCTTTCGAGGAAAAGCCTTAACCAAATGGCCAAGAAAGCCGTGGCGGATGTCCTCGCCCCTAAAGCTTACAAAAACATCATACTTTGGTTGGGGAGCATTTTTTGAGATTGCCTTTTCTGATACACCCTTCAATATATTAACAAAAATAAATATTAGATTCTTCATAAAATTTAGTTGGGAACTCTATAACATAAACAAAGTACAGCAACATTTAAAATATTTCTGGATTATCAAAGAGTGATGTTATTCCTATGACAATCATATTAACAACTAACAAGTATTAAATTTAATATACCATTAATAATATTTAATATTCAGAATAATTTACTACAGTTTTTATCTGGTTTTTGTGATTAGTTGTGTTCTGGATGCATATCCAGCTACAATGTTTTCTGTTTTTTCTTTGTTTGTGGGTTTGTGACAGAGTAGAATTCTGGTCTGTTGTTACCTTTCCGAGGTTCTTCTTGCAATGTATGGAAATGTATAGTTTTATGTTTTTTCTGGTTTGGTTTTATTGGTGGGAGTTTTCTAGTTTCATCATATTGCATTTAACTTGTACTTAACTTGTTAATACATTGGCTTGTGCAGATAAAAATGTGTATTAACTTCTCTTCTAAATTGCACACACACCCAACACAAACAAAGTGTCAGCCATAAAGCATTGATGTATTGAAAAAACCATCATAATTAAGAAATCAAACACAATAAAATCACTTGAAAGAATGGTATTAGGAAATAAAACAACAATCACCTTTGTGACAATTTTATTGGCCATTTCTTTCTTCTTAACTCCTGTAATATCCCACAATTTTAACTGGTGCTTTGAAATTCTCTGAGGAAACGGGAAATGTAAAAAAAAACGTTAAAAAGAATTGAAGCATAAATGTGAAGCATGAAAAGAAAACTAGTGAAGTAATGACAGATCATCAACCTATAAAATTAGCAGGATTTAACAAATATATGTTCCTTTGATTTCATGCTGCCACTTATGCTTTTATAGATATGTACATTTTCTAAGATCAATATATTATACTTGTACTGGTAAGATACAAACTAATCTAACTAATGTATCATGTTTATTTGGCACTTCTGTTTGATCTGCATTATCGGGTAATTCATAGCATCAAATTTATAAAACAAATACAATGGTCGCTAGTACATGTCATCATTTCTTTCAATAGTTTCTTGGTTTAAATTTAAACTCCAATTAATCAAATAAGTTCAAGTAAAAAATCAAACACTTTATTAAGTAAAGAGTTGAAGGTAAAGACTAATGTTATAAGAATCTTCACTGAAAATCTATACTATAAATGGATGATTTGCAGCACATATTTACATACATGATTTATACCAGAATCCCATAATGGCCGCATTTTCAAGTTAGATGCTCTAGCAACAATTCCATTACTTCCAGAATGCCTGTATTGTCTCTGAGGAAATGCAAATTAACAGGAGCAGAATAAGGGACAATTCTAAGTTGTTAAAGCTCATAAAAGCTTATTAGTCATAATCCCTCAGATACAGGTGCGAGGATTTTTTCTAGTCCTAATTCTTGACTTTGAACTCCAAACCAACATAAACATTAATATATAAATATGATTTCTTCAAGTTAACACTCATTTTGGTTCATATGTGTGTGAGGCACTTTCACAATAGTCTTAAATGTATTGAAATTATGAAACATCTCCAAGTGTGTCCTTTGTTAGTAATTTTATTGACCAAATTGACTAATAGAAGATACAATCAAGGACCTAACTAACTAACTAACTAACTAACAAAATACACGTTCGAGAACCAAGCTGACAAATAAAAAACACATTTAGATATTTTTTTGAAATGTTGGTACATTCAAAGACTATTGTGACAGCACCTCACATTTAAGAACCAAAATAACAGTTTACTTTGATCTCCTGCAAAGTAAATCTTTAGTATGAAACGATTTCTTCTGCATAAAAGTGTGCAAGGCATGAATCTAAGGGAAAGACACAAAATCATTAACTAATAAGCAGAGATTACAGCGTATGTTATTTGAGAAGCTCCAGAAGACGAATATGCCATTGAATTGGAACAAGTTTACTCTGAACAATCTTTCTTCGTCTCTAGAACCTTGAATGTTGCAATAAGGGAAATACAAGGTTATTAATAGAAAAAGAGAAAATAAATTAAATGAAAAATTGACACTAGAAGTTTATATATACTATCTATAAGAAATTAAAATTAACGGTAATAGCGATAAGGATATTAGGTTTTTGATATTGGACCTAACTTATACTTACAAAATTGGCTACAAAAATGAGAGATGTTCCTCTTTATAAATTAGCTATTTTCGATGAAAACCTTGAATTTTTCCAAATAAAGAAAGCAATTACTGACCTTAAATGCTTTGGCTGCTTGAGATCTGATTCAACTTCTCTCACATAGAAGAAGAAGCAATGCCATTGACTTTCCAGTTTAAAGTCTGAACTTATACACATTCATACTTTTACACAGCATTGAAATTGTATACTATTAAAGAAATATTTGTGTCACTATTATTTAAAGTATAAAATACTTAAACCATTGCATAGCAGGGGGAAACGTTGACTTGCAAAATAGGAAACATGTTGGAATGACATGTATGAATTTTAATAACGGTGGTTGAATGAATCTTCATATATTAAAATATTAATAATAATGACTAGTTTACCAAAAACAAATATTAATAGCTTTTTTAAATAGTGTTGGTTGAATGAACCAAGTCTTGAATAACATAACACAAACTTAAAAAGGTCGATGGTAAAAAGAAAAACAAAATTCACAGTCTTAAGTTCTATCAAGTTATGGATCATATATTTGCCTTCTACAGACACAACTTTGCTATAAGTGGTCTCTCGGGTTTGTCCAAATTAACCACATACCCGAAAGCCATTTTTTGGGTGGAAGAATTCTCGAGGTAGCAGCTACCAACCACCATAAGCTTTTCCCACAAAAACTGTGTTATAGCAAGCTAAGCACTTGTGAGGCATATCATCAAACACCATAGATACAACCTTATACCAAAGAAAGATGAGAACAATGATCACAAATTTATTTACTATCTAACTACCACCAATACTACAAGACCAATTCTTTGCAATAAAGTTCTTGAAATGTGATTACTTGTTGTACACTACACCCATGTCAGGAGATTCTTCTGCATACTGGAATTCCAAAAAGAAGGCAACAAATGTGAAAGATTAAATTCTCATGCAACGTGACAGATAATCAACCTTCTCAACTTAAGGAAGATTTACGATGAAACTTATGTATACATTACTAATTAGAGAATTTAATAGAATAATTAGGAAACGAGATTAGACACAAATTTTAAATAACATGTCAAGCGACTTGCTGATATTTCACCAAACAAGATTAAAATGAGGGTAGAATGAAATGAGACAAAGATAATTACAAATCTCCAAAATTTACACAACTTACACAAAACACAAGTGGCTAAATTAATCCAAAGATATAAAGAAATAAAAGATTTGCATTTTGCAGTCCCATATATTTGCCTAGCACAAAATCTTCTGATTGTTAATTACCACAAAAATGCTGTTGAGATCGAAGCTTCTTTCCTTTTGTATCAAGATAGCTAGCCGCCTTGCCCCCTACTACATCCCTGGATTGACAGTGAGTTTGACAAAATCATAGAATTACTGTAATTTTATTGAAGTCTCAAAGGTGATGGTACACCATGATTCCGCCAAACATACACTTAAATAGAGCAAAGACGCGTTCAATTCAGATACTACCTTCCAATTTTTTCGAGATTTTCAGAAACAGTTTTCATTCTAGGCCTAACCTCAGGATCACCTTCGGTACAAGCAAGTGCAACATGAAACACAGACAACACCTCTTTCTTAGCACGAACTTCTTGTAACAATGAAGGATCGACCATTTCGGATAATGGACTTTCTTGATCAAAACCATTTCTAACCCACCTTACCAAATCGGAAACTTCAACTGAAGCCGATGATGATGCCGATGTGGGAGAAGTTTCTGTAGATTTCCCCGTTAACAATTCAAGTAAAACAACACCTAATGAATATACATCCCATTTTTGTGTTGGTCTACAACCAGGTACACGAGCCTCGGGGGCTTTGTAATTGTTACAACCACGACTATTATCCAATGACAACCTATTATTTGTTCGGTTTTCTTTGTGTGACGATTTCATCACGTAATAAGGTAAAGCGCCACCCATGAATCCACCAGTTGAAGGGTTGTTGCCTGTGATGCTGATTAGTCGGTTAAGACCAAAATCGGAAATGTAAGGTTGTAAGTCATTGTCAAGTAGGATGTTTGTTGGTTTTATGTCACCATGGACAAATTTTCTTGGACTAAATTCATGAAGATAGGATAAACCTCTTGCTATTCCTTTGGCAATTCTTAACCTTGTTGACCATGAAAGGTTAGAAGATGGTTGGCCATTTCTCCCTGTACATATAATCAAATAAGGATTAACTAAACCATTAGTAGCACTAAACTATATTTATTTTTACTTGCAAAAACTCAATCAATTTATCAAACTAATGCAAAATTTTGATTTTATCGTACAAACTAAGTAAGTTCTGACTTAGGGATGTCAACTTGATCATGTTCCCGTGGGGATTGCCCCGTTTGGGACCCAAAGATGGAGAATTTTATTTCTGTGGAATGGAGGAGAAAGTTCCCCCGCGGAGACTCCGTTCCCAAACACTTTTAAAATAACATTTATAAATGTATATTTAAGTACTTTATATATTATTTTTAATTATATTTTCACATGTATATAAATTTGTTTCTATATAATATTTATTATTGTCAAAAACTCATGATAATGTCTAAATTTTTGTATTTGTTCTATGATTAAACTTTTTTTACAACTAATTTAATTGAAAATAATAAAAAAAAATTGATACTTTTTTCAAAGGGTGATGGATCCCTGCGGATCTTGATGGATCCCTGCGAGAACTGTGAAGATCCGCGGGGATGAGGAAAGAATACTCCTCAAAGCGGTGAATGAAGATATGGATGGAGAATATTTTAAATGGTGTAGAATGAAGTGGTAAAATACTCCCCGTGTAGAATGGATTCCTTTTTGTTTTTGAATATATTTCTAACGTATTAAAAGAAAAATCTTTTGCTATATGATTGAAAGTGAGACATAGGTGGAGTGGAAGTAAAGGGAAATAGTATTACAACAATTATAGTGTGTGGTACAGGTCAATTTAAAAGGTATAGATGCTTGTTGAGACTCAATGCTTCTTATTAAAGAAAGTATAGTCTATAATAAGATGAAATAAAACATGAAATTAGAGCACCCTTTTTCACTATGAAACTCAGTTTTTTTGTCTGAACGAAAAACACAAAAGTAGCACAACGTGCATAGTTTAAAGGAAGCTAGTTTTAAACGTACTATTATACTGAAAATTCAAGAGTACTCAGGAGTCTTTACAAGGAAAAAAAACAAAGATTGAAAACTCAAACAGCATTGTACTTTGAGAATAGATATGACATGGAAGAGTGAAACTGCGACTTTAATCGCATCTAAAGTCGTTTTCTAAAATAAGATTTTTTTTTTTAAATTCATAAGAAAAATAGTGTTCTCCCCCACTCTTTTGATTAGGTAGACAAAGTTTTAAATAGCAATTGCGATGTAGTTGTAATTTGTTATATGTATACAATTTGGTCAGATACATTTTATGCAGCCGCAATTGCAATCACAAAGTAATCGCCGCCACCATAATTGCAATTGCAATGGCATACCATTTTTCAAAACATTGTCTATACATTACATATTATAAGTGTGAATATAATTACGAACATATAATCACATCAACTGTATTTAATTGCAATTTTTTCAAGCATAAAGCAAGTTAAACCATCGAATCCTAATTGAAGACAACAAAAAAAATCTAATGAAAGCAATAAATTAAAATTATGAAACATAAAGAACTGACCTCGAAGTGCATTGCCCAAATTACCATTGGAGATAAAATCACTTATAAGAAGCTTTTCATCATGAGCCCAATAATAAGCTCTCAACCTAACAATATTAGGATGCTTCACCTTCCCAATGGTTTGCACCTCAGCCACAAACTCCTTATACCTCTCTTCTCCACCCTCCCCTAATCTCCTTACAGCCACTGGCATTCCATTTCCAAGCACCACCTTATACACAATCCCCAATGCACTCTTCCCTAACACATATGCTGATGCCTTCAAAAGCTCATCAAGCTCAATTCTAAAACCTTTATCAATTGTCACCAATTCGCCTTCCCCTTTTCCCCCTCCATCTACCTCAACTTCACCCTCATCGCCGTCTTCATCATTCTTCAAATTATTCATACATGGAAGTAAAGTACAAGGATTCTCTTTTTCATTCTCATCACCAAATCTTCTCTTCCCAATGCAACTACACACATTGCCATCATCCTTTTTCTTCCAATAAACATACACAATCACAAGTCCAACAAGAGCGACCCCAGCAACATCGGCTGCTGAGATCAAAATAATCAAACCAGGGCTCAACCCTTTTGAGCGGTTACGAGATTCGTCTTCGTGAGAAGACGAACCACCTGGCGCTCGATCTGAACTTGTGCAGGATTTTCTAAGTGGAAGTCCACACAAGTTTTTGTTACCGAGGAATGCAGTTGGACCCTGGTTTGAGAATGTTCCTGTTTGGGGAATCTTGCCAATTAGGTCGTTGTTTCGGAGATCAAAGTTCACGGTGGCCGACAATTTCCCGAGTGAGTTCGGAATCCTACCGGAGAGGTGGTTGAACGAGAGGTTCAGTGTACCGGAGAGGGTATGAAGTTCACCAATATCTTCTGGGATTGGACCTTTGAAATCGTTGGCAGAGAGGTCAAGTTGGATGAGATTATCAAGTTCCGACCACACACCGGCCGGAATTTCGCCGGAGAATTTGTTCCTTGCTAGAATAAGTCTTTGAATCTGCGTACATTTCTTGACATCATTAGGAATGCTACCGGAGAACGAATTGTCAGAGAGGTCAAGATTCTGAAGACGTGGAACAGTACAAATGGAAGCCGGAAATGGACCGGAGAGATTATTCCGGTGAAGAAAAATACTATGTAATGCAGTAGCATTAAACAGCTGAACCGGAACTACACCATAGAATTCATTATCATGAAGATTAAGACGACGAAGATACCGAAGTGTACCGAGCTCCGACGGAATATAACCACGGAGCGATTTTCCGGCAAGTGCGATTCCAACAACACGTGGCTCCGGTACACCGGAGATATTCGCACAGGAGATTCCCGACCAACCACAGGGGTAAGAATCTCCCCCGTTCCAATCGGAGAAAGCACCATTGCCGGATTGATCAACGGCAGATTTCAGAGAGAGAAGTGCTAGACCATCAGATGAGAGAGAAAATGTGAAACTGAAGAAAAAATGAAAGCAAAGAAGAAATAACTTCATTGAAGAATATTTTTATATATATATATTAAAAAAAAAAGAAAAGAGAACTTGTGTGTTTTTTGCTGTAACGGTGGTGGTTGATACGATACCGTTTTGGAGGTTAGAGGAAGAGAATAATGGTTCTGTGAAATTGCAGAGAGTTATTATTATGGGAGAGTGAATGAAAAAACAGGGGAATGGGAAGGTGTTGTATTTATGACAAAGATAAGTTGTTTTTAATAAGGTAGGGTCCATTTCCCGCCAAAAAGTACAGAGAGACTATCTAACCGAAAGAAAGAGACAAAGAGTGAAGTATAATGTAAGAAAAAAAATACATTTAGAAAAGAGTTTCTCCACTTGGTTTATACGCTTAAAACTTCAAATTATTACATCATTATATAATATACTTTTGGGTTGTTATTATGGAAATATTGTTGGTCCATGAGATGGTTTACATTGGTTAGAATTTAGATTATGTTATTTTGTGTGCAAGTTAATTTTCTTTTTTTTAGATAATTGATTTCGCTTGTAGCTTGTTGCATTGGCTTGTAGTTTTTAAACTAGTTTGTAACACATGATAATGTACTAGCGTATATGAGAAATGTTTCAAAATTTAAACCAAATGTTTGAGTTGGTGTTGCGTAAAGCTGTTTTGACTCAACCAGTGAAATAATTGGAAAACTTAATTTGCACCATTAGCACTTGAAAGCTCGTAATTGCACAATCATGTTGGATGACAGTAAAAGTACAAATAAGCCATAAGTTTTTCTGAAGAGATCATCTCCATCATAAGTGCTAAGCCATAAGTTTATCTAAAGGGAACTTCTCAATCTCCATCATAAGTTCTATTAAGCCATAACTTTATCTAAAGAGAACTTCTCAATCCTATTCGTGTAATTTTTCAAGTTCAAATTCCATATAGCAAAGCCAGAGACTAGAGATACTACACTGCCAAAGGTTAAAGAAAATTGTTGGTAGAACGCACTTATGGCATTATAATTATAATCTCTTTTCTGTTATCATGGAATCTTGTTGCCTTTGACCTAGTGCAATCCTTTTCTACAACCAACCACCACTTTCTCACTCACAGTAAAACTAAAAGGGCTGTGCCATCATAAACACTTCTTTCATACCGTACGTCTTACTGCAATTAAAGCCATTTGTTCCTTCACGTGATTGGGTAATGGAGATATATACCATCCTTTGCTATAATTTTTCAATCGTTGAGTGGAACATATAATAAATAATAATTGCATCTACTACGTATTAATCATTCAAAACAAACTTACAAGCTAATTAACAAAGCCACAATAAATATGGCATAACAGCACAAGTTTTTCAAATGTTTGTGCATACAATTTTGGCAATTATTTAAACTAGCATACTATAGTTAGAAGTTCAATGTGTCCCTAGTATCCTCCCATGTTTCAAAAGACACAATAAATCCAGCCAGCCAAATTATTAAATAGAAATCCAACAGAGAAAACAAATTAATGCTTCTCTTTGAAATCAAGGGATATACTAATTGATTGCAGTCACAAAATAGCTAAAATGAAGATTTCAACCAAAGGTTTTGACTTAACCAACCAGCAGGAGTCGGACGGCTAACCAGATGACTTTCAAATCCAAATACTTCTTATTACAATGTCCGACTTTAATTTAGCCAGTTAAACCAACCACAACATGACCAGAAGGTAACTGATTTTAACCTCATGCTTGGTTTTCGAAACATTGATTCTGAGTAGTAAACCATTGTATTCCACAAATAAAATCACAAAAAATGGAAATGAAACTAAGTAACATAGCTAATGTACTAGCCCGGTAAAAAGTTACACTGCAAAATAACCTAACTTTTTATCACACTCAAATTCAAGGTGCACAAGCATTCTTTAGCTTAATAAAATGTGTCATATATCTATTTATCTATTTAGTTGCTAGTATAATAAAAACTGAGTTCTCTATTACCACGTGTCAATCTTAGGTAAAGAATATCCCCACCCTCCACTATTTTATTTTTCTGTTTTTGAGTAATCTCTACTCTTTGTATCTTATTAGTCTTATATTAATATAAAGAAAACTATGTCCTATCAATTTTCCCCGCTGCCCGTACTGAGCACAAGTTCTCTCAACGATTGATAGATTGCCTCTTTTTAAATTATCATATGACTATTACCATCATTAATCATGCTTACCTGAAGAGCAAGACATCGTTGGCTTCAGGATGGTCTGAGATCTATGCATCTACATCTATATCGCCAGTTCAGTAAGGTTGGTACTTCATTACTTGGGATCATTGTTGTCGAATAGCGTCCATAGTGGAATTTGAGCAAACCACTATTGTCTTTAATCCGTGATATGCCCATCAGCATCATAAAATAACACAGTGCTATAGCATAGTGGAATCGTACAAACCACTATTTTCTACAATTGGCGATTGGCTACACTAATTGGGATCTCTGCCCTAGACCTAGACCCAGACCCTTACTCGCCATTATCAATGAATGATATACACAATCTGTTTCCGAGCTTTTCAACCTTCTCTGGCATATTATAAATCTCTAATCCTACTATGATCCCCAATTATTATTTATAAGGTAGATTCCCTCTGCATTTGAAAGTTAAGGCTTTTCTGGTTTGTGGAGAAATTGGAAGAAAATGCAATACAGATAACACATGTAAATATCTCATCAATTATTATCAAAATCAGAGATCTGCAGACATACAAAACCTTTTTGTGATCATCCTACACTATAATTCATTTGCACCTATGGCATTAAAGATCACACCATATAGCATCTTGACGTCTAAAAGACTGATTCTAACCGATCAACAAACAAGCTAATCAACCTTGGAACATGCCACATTAAAATTGCTCCTGCCATAGAAATTCACATTTCAATTATATTCTGTTCTATTCTGTTATTTCACCAAACATAACAGCAATTGGAAAATTCAAGAAGCAAAAGCACACAATGTTATACTTAGAAGTTAGAAGTTACTACGAAAAACACAGTACCATATACCATACTATCAATTATATGCACTAGATTACACTAAACCCCCTGCCACATAAGACCATATAAGGTTGGTAAAATCAACTCAATCAACTAACCCAAACTTCATTTCCAATTCAAGTCCCATACCCGAATAGCTAAAAACTGTTTAAATCTCACAGCCAAGATAAACTTGTTAATACCTTGACCCAATTCATGATGTAGGTGTAGGCCCTACAGAGCTCGAGCTCACATTCTCAGACACCGGTGCAGAGGGAGGAACATATATGCGTGCTTTCTTGAGAATTTCAGCAACCACCCAATGTTTACGCTTGCTCAAAGGCCTAGAAGAATCCAATCGAACCTGAAACAACAACCACAAAAGCAAATGCTCGTTTAGTTATGTCTTGCAAAACCAAGAACAGATCCAATCCAAAATTGTACAAGACAGTTGTCAATTGTGGCTCGCAAAAAATAGCAGTTTGTTCAAATTCCACTACGCAACAATGCCATAACACCGCTATTTGACAACATTTTGTACCAACTAATTCGCGGATTACAAAACAATAGTGTTTGTTCAAATTCTGATATGGTATAGCACCGATATTTGACAATATTTTGCACTAATTCACGTATTGCAGAACAATAGCGATTTGTTCCGATTCTGCTAAGCTATAGCACTACTGTTTAACAACACTGTTACAAGAGACGTAAACTGTTCACACAATACTCACTCGATCACCGATGTTACAAAGATTGTTCTCATCATGAGCCATAAACTTCGAAGTGCGCTTAACATATCGGTTGAACATTTTGTTGTGGAATAATCTATCCACTGCCACAACAACTGATTTCTGCATCTTATTAGAAACCACCATTCCCACCACTTGCTTCATCTTCTCAGCTCTTCCAATACCAACAAACCCTAATTCATATTCAAATATACAAACTTAGTATAACAAAAACATCGTAGCTAATAAATCTCATTACTTAATATCACACATAAATTTCCAAGAAAATAAATAGTAATCACACATACAAGAGCAATAACAATAGTAATTGCAATTAACTATAATTCTCCATAATTTAGGTTACATTACTGAGCTATTTTGTGAATCGATCCGTTTTATCGCGGAAAGGAGCTCTTCTATCCTGCAACGCAATTGTATGAAATCACGGTGCGGAGTAGAGCTCCTATCTGCTACGGCTCAATTCTCTGGATGTCTGTGGAATTTGCATCCTTGCGCTCGATAAAGGAGAGGGGAATGAAAATGTGAAAAGTGAAAGGGAAAATGAAAACCTGGACGATTTTCTCACTGTTTCTGGTGGCCGGTGAAATTCTCCGGCAGCGATTTCCGGCGAGTTGAGTTCAGTACGAAGTGTTTCTGATTATACGCAGGTAAAGCGGTTGCGGCTGCATTTTGTTTTTTCTGATTTCACTGAGATGCTGAATTGATGGGCCTCTTCAAAAAAAGAAGTGGGTTGGGTTCGTCATTAATTAGTCTCGGACGATTGCTCTTCGCCCCCTACTCATTACTCATAGCCCTCCAAATTTTCAAAATTGTCTTTGAAAGTACTTGTTGGGAGATAAAATATGATGGCATTTTAATGGGAGACAGAATTTGGTAGGCTAAAATATACTCCCCTTCCAATTTTCTGATTTATTTTACATCCATTGAGAGAGATAAAATCTTATAGTATTTTACTGCGAGATTAAATTCTTCTCTAACTCTCTATCTCACTCTTTATTTTTTATTATTTTATATAGGTGAGGACTAAGATCCAAAAAGAAAGAAAACTAAGCAACAATCAATCTAGGGGAAGAGTCCCCATCTCATAAACTACTACAGTGTCCCTAATTTTACCTAGACAAGCATCATAAAAAGTTATATTATGATCTAATAGACAACCTATATTCGCCAATGCATTTGTGCACTTGTTTGCTTCTCTACAATCAAGACACATTAAAATAAGTTTATAACTTTATGAATATTTCAAAAGGTCTTTGATTCTATCAAATTTTATTCATATTAGTCATTCTAAAAGCATGTAAGAGGATAAATTGATGGTAATAAAGTTGTGAACCAAATTGATAGTAAGTTATTAAAATATAGGAACTTAATTTATAATAAGTGGTTAAAATACAGAGAATAACTTGATGAATTGACTCCTTAAAAAAAAAAAAACTTGATGAATTGATAAAAGTCGGAAATCTTTTTGAGATATTCAAAAAGTCAATTATCTATTTAAAAGTCCTTTGCAAAGTCAAGAACCAAATTAATCATTTACTCTTGCAAGTCTTTTGAGAAATGCTAATATTTAGCTGCGTTTTTTTTATAGAAAAGGTTAGAAGAAAATTTATATTAAGAAAAAAGTGGGGTTTTTTTTTGTTGGTGAAAAAAGTGAGACTTTATCACGTCCATGACAATTTTTTTTTGTTTACAATGTTGTCAATGAGAATCGAACATAATACATCATAGATATTAACTCAAATCCCCTCACCACTAGACTAAGCCTAATGGCTTCGTCCATAACAAATTTATTCCTATTTTTAATGATTTGTGGTTTAAAATCAAAGAGGGCAATTTTTTTTTACTGCAATTACCGAGGATAAATTAGAAATTGTGCCATTATCTATTTTTCTTAAATTGATCATAGTATGATATTTTAGATAGATAATAGTATGTACCAGTGTCTTGTAAATTTAGCTCAATTAGTGGACATTGCATTATATATGCAGGAGATGAGGTTGGAACCCGAAAACTTATGCACTTTAATAGTGGAATTTCAAGTCTTTTGGCTATTTAACCAAAAAAAAAAGTACGGTAACCGCTATTCTATTATAAAAATAAAAGATAAAAACTATACCACAGCGGAGCTGCGTTCCTATTCGGATCGGAACTTCTCCTGTGAATTCATAATTCACAATCAGCCATGTCTCCGCCGACGGCTCCGTCGTGGGCGTCGGTCCCGGACGATCTCTTCACTGAGTTCCTGTCGTTACTTCCTGTGAAATCTCTTCTTCGATTTAAGTGTGTAAGTAATTCCTGGAACACTCTCATTTCCGATCCCAATTTTGTGAAATTCCATCTCAAGAAATCAAAATCACATAATCCACACTTCACACTAATCACTCATCACAGCAAAAAAATCAAGGGAGAATCTCCATACGGCAGTGACGATGAATTGGAGTCTGATTTCAGTATCATTCCATACCCTATAAGTTCTTTTCTCGATAACCCTTCATTTACCCTTTTCGCTGATCATCACTATCTTTTGAATGAAAAAGATTGCTCTCGTATAGCTGGGTTCTGTAATGGATTGATCTGTTTGACCGGTTCTGATTACTCGCCTATGTTTACGATTGATGATCTGCGACTGCGGTACGAGTACCGGCTCCGTTTATGGAACCCAGCCACTAGGGAAATTTCTGAAAAATTTGGCTGTTTTACTGATTATGGTGGTTTCAAATTCAATTTTGGTTGTGATAATTCCACCGGTACTTTTAAAGTGGTTGCCGCACGTTACATTGGTGATAAGAGGACAAGCGACGTGAGAGTTTTAAGCTTTGGTGATAGTGTTTGGAGAAATATTGAAATTTTCCCGTTTCTTCCTCTCTATTTGGATTACGAAGCATTTGAGCATAATGCTGTGTTTTTAAATGGCACTCTTAACTGGTTGGCTATTCCCAATGACATCCCGAACACATGGTCTTCTCAGCTTACTGTTGAGCAGCTTATTATTGTTTCGCTTGACCTGGGGACTGAGACATACACTATGTATACGTTGCCTCGGGGTTTTGCTGAGTTGCCTCCTGAACAGCCAAACTGTTGGTGTGTTGGAGGACTGTCTTTGTTTTTCTTATTATTCTTACAATCATGCTGATCTTATTATATGGCAGATGAAGAAATTTGGGGATGAAGAGTCTTGGACTCAATTTCTTAAGATTAGTTTTCACGATCTTCAGTTAGACTGTGACTTTAGTAATGAGATGCAGAAGTATCATTTTTATATCAGGCCATTGTTTCTTTCTAAGGATGGTGATACGCTGGTATTGGAGAGTATTGGAGAAGGGCAAACAATTCTCTATAATTGGAGAGATCGTAGGGTGAAGAAATCAGGAGTTAGCGTGCATAAAACTGTTATTGATGATGGAACAAACAATATGTTATTTTGGTATCTTGCCAACGGTTTTGCTGAAAGCTTAATTTCGATTTGTTGAAAGTAAGTTCATCTTGCATGGTTTGCTTGTTTGAATTTTTGTATATTCATATATGTTGTTTTCATATTAATAGATTGTGTGATTTTTCTTTTTTATGATTGGTTTTAGGTTGATTGTGTTTTATAATTAGTAATTACTATCTATTAGCTATCACTAACAAGTCAACAATTCTCATGGATTTTATGAATTTGTTTTTGTTTCTATATTATTATAACCAAAAGGTTTGGTGATTTTCAAACAATGACAATCAACTTGCCTCTTGCTACCTCTTTGTGATTCTTCTCAAAGGACATTCAATCTGCATTGGACATTTTTTATTTGGCTTTGTCTTTAGAATTTTTTTAAACATAACTTAAGTATGCAATGGTCCTCAATTTGGGAGGACAGTACATTATTTGAATTATATTAATTAGGAGAAGAGAATTGTATATGATACTAATGAAGGAATGATGAATGTTTGATATCATATGCCAGTTTTAATGTGTTCGGAACTGGTATGTGGTGGGCAAGCGAGAACATGTCTCTACAGTCAAAGAAAGGTGCTGCACCACTTTGGTTCGGATATCCTGCCGAGTGTTTACAGCAATTTGAAATCTCAATGGAGAATGATGCATATATTACCAATCGTTAGTTGGTTCAGTGGTGATTGACGCTAAACTTGGTAGGGAGGACCACGGTTCGATCCCCCACAACTGCGATCGGGAGGAGGTTGAAACCACTTGATGCCAAAACTGACCCCCGAACCAGATTCAATTGGTGGTGAAAACCAAAAAAAAAGAATGATGCATATATCATTGCTCTTCGATGTGCATATTGCTCATACGTACTACTGATATTGAAAATCATTTAATTTTCATTCTGTTATGCCATTGACATGAATCTAAGACATAGAATAAGTTATGCATTTCTGAAAAACAGGAAAGGACATCGACATGCATAGAATAAAACCACACAACTCCAAGTATAACTCAAATCATTTATACTATTTTGTTAATTTTATTAGCTCCTATCCTATGATGATTATCACTGACACTACATTTCTTTACATAGAATGCAGCTATTGTTTCTCTGCATACTTTTTTCCTTACCCTTGATACTTTTTAGTTAGTGTCATCATATAACATTTTTCATGTAAAAATTTAAAGGCTTAAAACCAAAATAGTTTCCCATACCCTATAGTTTTTTTTGGTATCATTATAGAGGGACTAAAACCAAAATTCTTTCAAATTGCAGGGATTAAAAACCAACAAAAAAAACTAAAGGAACAAATACCAAAAGCAGATGTAACTGCAGGACTGATTACATATTTAAGCCAAATTTAAAACATTTTTCCTGTTTTTCTAAAACTGAAGGTTGTGTGATTCATTGGAGAATAAGATATATTTTTTTTGGCTTACAAAGGTTTATGTAAAAATTTATAACATTTTTTGTGTTTTTCTATTAACTTCATCTTAAGAGGTCCAAAGGTTTATGATGGAAGGGTAGATTATTCACATTTTTCTTTTAAGTATTAATATTATGTAAACTAGTGAAAGTTTTCTCTTGGGGGACTTTATTGATTCCTTTGCCCCTTAAGCTTTGTTTGGATTGATGGTACAGAACGGAATGGAGCGGAATGAAATATAATGGAATGGGGTGGAGCGGAGTGGAATGGAACACACTTACCGTTCCATTGTTTGGATATTCAGTAATGGAGTGGAAAAATATTACCACTTCATCGTTTGGAAAGTGAACGGAATGGAATCTATTACTATATATAAAAAGGATACAAATTTTTGGGATGACTTTTTCATTATTCCTATTTTACCCTTAAAAAAAACTACCAAAAAAAGTAACCACAATTCCAAATTATTAGCACAATTGATGAATAAAATCACCAAATTAATAGAGATGATTTGTTATCAATTATCTATACCAATATATAAAAATAATACCCCTTTTGCATAAACTTTTTTTATTGCCATTTTTGCCCTTCACTCTATTTAAATATTTGTATATGTTGAAAAATAATTTCCACATAAAAATAGATTTTCATTTTTTTTTAGTAAATAATTTTTTTTTCTTTTTAATAACTAAGCACAACTTCCACATAAAAGTAGGTTTTCACAATAAAGAATATTGATCACACAAACTGGCGGCTAGTAAGTTATAATATTTTTATTTCAATTTTACCCTTATTTGAAAAGACACTAAATTATAAATAATTTTTTTAAACTTATGAAAAATTATTATGTATCTTGTAAAAACTTAACAAAAAAAAATCAATTAACACAATTTTTTTATAGAGCATGTCATAGTAAAAAACTGGATGAAATTATTTTCACTCATTTTCATATACTAAAAAATCATACAACAAAAACATGAACAAAGTAAAATAAACACAACAAAGTTTCATTAGTAAAATAAATAAATAAATCAAAGTTTCACAAAAAGAAAGAAGATTAGCATAGCAAAATAAAAACACGGCAAATGAAAAAATATATACAAAAATATTGATGAGGTGCTTGCTGGTGAGGGTGATGACCAACGAAGCAGGAGCATAGATGTGAAGAAGCAAAATAATACAATGAAGAATTTTCACTTGAAAGATTGAGTAAATCGTAAAAAGCAATAGGGTTATATTGGATTATTGGTAATATTTAAATTATAATGTTCCATTCCATTGCATTCACCCCAAATTGGGTGGTAAAAAAAATTGAAGGATTGAAGGATATGAGATGGAATGAGTTCCATTGTGTTTCATTCCACTTCATTCATATTTTATAAATTCAAGCAATGGAACTTAATTATTTATCATTCCACTTCATTTCATCCTTTACCACCAATCCAAATATATCCTTAGTTTCGAGACTTAATGTTTTTGTGAGTAATTGGAAATATATTCTAAACACTTTTAACTTGGGAAGCATTTGAGAGTAGATGATATTCTAAATATCATCTCTACAATTGAAGAACTCTACATTGTTAATCAAATCTCTACTGAAACAAACAATTAGATTGTTAATCAAAATTTATAATTCACAATTGGCTAGGGACTACGGATAGTGAACACACTTTTATAAAACTAGTAGCAGTAAGAGACTCGTGCTATCAGATTGTAATATTACGCTTAAATTTATACTTACGTACATTACTGACCAAATTAAGATTCTTACGTATAAAAATCAATATAAAAAAATTAAGATTTAATTAATCATTTGCAAATTCAACATGTAATGTAACGCCTATACAAGATTTCATTTTTAAAAAAGACTTGTATAAATTATTTATATCTAAATAAAAGCAACATATTTATGTTGCAATAATAAAATTGTAAAAATTAAAATAACGATTTTTTTATGGGTCAACCCGCCAACTCACTTGTAAATGGAACCGGTTGATATTTTAAATTCAGCCATCTAAGTTAATTTGTTCGATCTCTTTTTTGAATGAGCTTAAACCACGTGAATTGACCCGCTTTACCATCCCAAGAGAATACTATTCAAGACAACAATCTATCCAAAGAAATAATAATACCCATGCCATAGCCATGTAAAGAGCATAATTCTTCATTTTGAGTGTTTAAGTATTACTTATTTTGTAATTTTCTAATATTAATACTTAATAAATACTTATTCTCTCTAACTCAGCAAGACAAATAAATTGCTAAATAAGTAGGTCTCACTTATAAATCTATATCATTATATTTAATAAAAAAACATTTATTTTAATAACACATTCAAAAAACTAAAGAAAGGGGAAGGTATTTTAATAATCACACTCCTCTAAGGTTTCGTTTAATGTGTGATAATTTTGTATTATAGACAAAAAAATTATGATTAAATAAATCAATAAGTCTTATCATATATCATTTGATCTAATGGTGAAATTGATTCAATATATAATAGTAACGAACTTGAGTTCATTCGCGCACCATATAACTAACTTTCTCTACAAGCACCCAAAATTTCCAATTCACAAAAGAAGTTTCTATTTACCTTGATGCAAGATAAGTGAAGCACTCATTATTAAAGTGCAGATAATGTGACTGTGCTAGAAAAAAACCTGAAAACAAGCATACATTTTACTTGCACTGAAAAAAATTCACACATTTTAGTACTTTTTAGGTAACGGGGCTTCTAACTTGTGAGAATTTAATTCAGTGAACATTGACTACAATTATGAGGCTTTTACTTCACCACATGAGCCCATTAATTACAGAAGATTGGGCCCACTTACTCACGAATCTTTCGTTTTTGTAGTACGGCACCATCAAGACCTTTGGGTCCATGGAGTATATATATAAGATGGATTTTTCTATCATATGCAAACCTAAGTAGCGTTCTACGAAATGACCAAAATGCTTATATTTGTGGCTTATGCTACGAACACCCCCCAAACATTCTACCAATTATAACATTCGTGATTTAAGTAGCAGACGTTACTTTCCAAAATTACTCATTTTTCCTACATCCGCGACTTAAGTCACATAAGGGTATTTTAGTCATTTCGTAGGGCGCGCGAGTAACCCATAGGATGACAAAAGGAAATATATATATATATATATATATATAAAGAATTCCTTATTTGAATTTGGTTTGAGTTTTAAAAAATAGTACTGTATAACCAAAAGAAATGATTTCTTGTGAAAATGAAATCAAGATATACTGATTTATTGGTGTTATGGGTTAAGAGTCTATCCGTGTGATATATACTGGATTATCCGACTTTTGAATAAGTAAAACAGATTATTTGATGGATACACGATAGCTGTTTATGGTGATTACCGTTCTATTAGGAACATGTGGACATTCTAACAGAATCGCCCTACAATCTAACAACACTTGTCACAATCATAGCGGACAAAAGAATATTTAAAGTCCTTACAACCTTAATTTTTTCCTTGATCCTTATATAAAGTCTGTCAAAAGAATACTTTAGGTGTGCAATATCTAACCTTAAATATCTCTTAGTCTAAGACGCTAATTGACTTGATTGTCAGAGTATGCGCAAGTGCAACCCTCTCCATATATTATGTTGATTCCAATGCAAAATTTACTTCTTTTAGCTTCCTTAACTAATGCACCGAATACACTCGTTAACATGACCCTATATATATTTATGGCCACATTGTTGGGACTATGTCTACAGGGAACATTGTAATTCAAATATCCCAAATATACGATCGATAAGATACATATTCCACTTTGGAACCCACTAGATTTAAATGGGAAACTATATAACATAATTAAGGATGGGGTGGGGGCAGACATATTGAATTGCACAAACCATAGCTTCAACGTTTGGCAACTTAAATCATGGGAATTTGGACTTAGAAACGTTACTTACACGAAGTTGGGAGTAGTCAACATCTCTTAGTTCATCATCCCATGTGATACTACCTAGCTTAATTCACATCATATTATATAAAATAACTTTTATATAAATTTAGTTAAAAATAGTAAAAATTAATGTAAGCGTCATATTAACATGTGTTTTTAGATGTATGTTACGAATTTAAAAAGATAAACTTTATGTTGAAAAATCAATTTTAAAATTTTAAAAACAATTAGGTGCACAGTTTTCTGTCAAAAAAATAATTATTTTTTACATTTGGTTCAAGAAGTGATAATTTGTTCTTATTCTTCTCAAAAAAACAAATACAACCTTTTTTAACTTCAACTCATCAAAGGGTTCAATATTATTTCATATACTTTACTAGTTTCCTTTAACACAATCATTAATAAAAAATTTATCTTGAACAATTGAAGGAGAAAAAAACTTCCATAGAATTAAACATGTATATTATGAGCTAGAAAAGATACCCTATAAACAAATTAAAGAATTAATTAATGGTTCACAAAGAGAATCATATATTCATTCTTCTACTTTTACTTTAACATATTGCAACATAAATGGTGTTAAACAACATGTAACAATTATTTGAAATACAGTGAAAAAGTGGAAACTTTTGAAGCCAATTAAAAAGAGAAATAGGAACTTGCAATAAACTTGATAACCATTGGCTTGTGACATTCCATATCTTCAACTTTCTTCGGCTTAGTCGATGTTTGCATTGACGATGAGTTGAACAAAAGTATTTTGTTGAAACTATAAAATGTAGTTTTTATCAAAATTACAATAATGCGCACGCTTCCGTCAAATTTACATCAAATTGAGACATACACTTCATCTCATCATAAACAAATTTTAAAAAATATGTTAGTCATTAAAATACATTAAAAAATAAAATCAAAAGAAGCAGAACAACAAAAGTATATATAATGAAACTATTTATCAAAAAATGTATGATGAAACTACCTTATATTGTGCTAGCTAGTGCATGATGATGAAGACCATACCAATTGTAATTTTAGCTTTGATTCAACAAAATAGCAAAAAACCAAAAAAGGGCATCTTTCATTATCTGAATAAAGTAAGTTACCTTAATTTTGTTGATTTTCAAATCTAACTTTTAAAAATTACTGTAACACTATAACTTTGTCAAACTCACCGTCAATTGAAACATGCATTAGTAACATATATAAAATAAAAAAATGAAAGAAAAAAATGTTAATCTATAAAATTACCATAAGCAAATAAAAGAAGCAGAACAACAAAAGTGTAATGAAAGAACCATGTATGGTGATGATGATGATGATGATGACGACGACGACGATGATGAGTGAAGATCGATGAAGACCATACAAATGGTAATTTGAGCTTAGATTCAAAAAATTAGCTAAAAATATCAAAGAGGGTACCTTTGATTTTGATGGATGATGAAGCAAGAGATTGAAGAGAGTATGAATAAGCCATGAAACTCAGGATGGATAGCGCCAGAGAAGATCAATCAAATTGAACCAAAGAAGAGAAATAGAAAGATTTTCTATGGCGCTATCCCTCCTGAGCTTGATAGATTCTTTCACACTAAAATACAAGAGAGCTATAACAAAATCACTAGTATTGAAATGAAGCTTATAATAAACCTCTTTAAATAAATTATTTGAAATGCTTTGATAGCTAGGTAGCTACCCTTATTATGAAACATTTAATGCTTCTGATACATGGTGGGGAGGGACGTAACAGAGGTATTTATAGAAGCAGAGAAGGGGAAGTACGTGGGCACATTCAGAAAATTGAAACATAGATTGAATATATAATATAATAAGAGTGAGTTGTATAGCTCCAAATTGCTACTTAAGAAAAAAACAGTGACCTATATATTGAATGCTTGATGGAGTAATTTATTTTAAGAGTATAGCATAAATCAAATATGTAAAATAACCGATTATCCCAAAAGTTTAAGTTGTTAAGATAGAGCCACATCAATGGTTTTATATTATTTCTAACGCGTCCTCTCACGCAAAAGTTCAATTGGACTTGAAGCGTGGATAATGCATAGGTCCACCTACCATATGCTTAAATTCCACTTTTTAATTAGAAAGTGGGGGGAGCGGAGATCGAACTCTAGACCACTTAGTCATAGAGACTCTGAACTATGTCAAATAATCGATTATCCCAAAAGTTTAAGCTGTTAGGATATAGTCACATCAATAGTTTTATATTATTTCTAACAAAATATGTAGATTTAAATAGAGATAATTGAGTGAAGGTACATGTGAGTCGATCAATCTCAAATCAATGTATGGGATCCATTAATGTTGACATGTTGTGGAAATTTTTTAATACAATAAATTCATCAATAAAAATTACTGTCTTAGGATGTATGTCCATTTGAAACATATATTTTGTGTCATTTTAGAACACAAATAACAAATTAATTATTTTTTCACGAATATATTCTTATTTACTGTATTTCAATTCACATATTTAGTCAATTAAAAATGAAAATTTGTATATTAAGTGGATATCAGTGTTGAGGCTGCCCCATTTTTATGGTATGTAGTCAATTGAAAATATTATGTTGATAGGTTCCCGTAGGGACCATGTGATCTGCAGAGACGGGGATCATTTTGGATGGAGGGACGGGGAGCAAAAGAGTGCGCTCAGCCCCGCTACACCCATTGATATCTCTATACTCATCTAACTAATATTAATATGAGTGTTTTGATAAATGAAACTCAATTTATCATTTATAAGTTATTGCAGTCAATAATCTCAAATACGAGTTAAAGTAGTTTCTAATGAAGAATAAGATTTTGTTTGGTTTAATTTAGGGGATGATAATTTTAATGGTGATGGGAAAAGGGAAGGAAAACTGAGGGGAATCAGAGAGATTTTATTATGTATTGGATTTGGTTTCATAAGTGGATGAAGAATTTTCCATTTTCTTTTTATTTTTTTGTTAAGTACTAGCCTAAAAATTTCACTCTTAAGGTGAATAAGTGGGGGTGTTCGAGATTTAAACCCTAAATCCTACATATATAATGCGATGTCTCTACCAACTGAATTAAGCTCAAACTTAGATTTCGTAAATATTCTCTTCCCATACTCAAAAACCAAACCAAACAGTCTTAATAAAAGTTATAAACAAATAGACTTGGGTGCCTCCTATGAAGCCATATGTAAAAAAAGCCAACTTCACTATTTTCACTAGTATTAAAACACAAGCTAGCACACTAATTTGAGATTTTTCTTTTTATCACGTGGTTCCTTTGCTTGCATAAAAGGGTGGTTAATAGTTTTTCCAATTTTACTATGTCTTGCTTTTTGTCCTTTGAATGTCCCTGCCGACTACCGTAGAGTCCATACCTTTCCTTTCTATTGAAAAAAAATACGTACACTTTTGAACAAAGAATTAAATTATATTTATGAACTGGTTTCAACTCACAATTAATTATCTCATTATGAGGATTGATTGTATCTCTGATTTTGGGTGTACAACATGATTTCATCCACCATGGTTGGTCTAGGAACCACTATTCAACATGGACTTGGAACAAAATCTTGTTAGATAGAGTTTTTATATTTTGTGTTCGTACACTTATGGAACAAATTGTTTTTGGTAGAAAGAGACATGTGAGTTTCATGGCCGGTTGTAACTTAAGTGTTTTAGATGCATGATAGAGTTCAATAAAGAAAAAAGAATTGATGGAAATATTAATTTTAGAATTGATAGGGTTGGAGAGTTTGACAGAGCATGACCGTCTAAATCGACAGAGATCTATACCTCATTCTCAGCACCCGATTCACGTACGTCTAAATGAGTTTCCTAGAGGACAGGATCATGATGACCTCTAGCTCTTTGAGCAAGTCCGTCAGAAGAAACAACAAACTAATGTTCCAGAATTACAAGAGATATAGACAACGTATATACTTGTCACTTCTTTTGTATATTCAATATTTTATTCATTCATAGTCAATGTTGTTAAATGAGCTTGAATCTTATCCCAAAAGTTAGCTGAAACGGTGAGAGTGTCCGAACACATTTATAAACTCAATAGTGCGGAAATCTGAGCAATGTGAAATTTCAAACAACTTCAACACTCACACTCACGCTTAGCGTGGATCTGAGTCCAATTCTCACTTTGAAATCTTTAACCCGGCTCTGATACCATGTTAAAGGAGCTTGGAACTAATCCCCGAAAGCTAGCTCAAAAGGTGAGGGTGTTCAAACATTTATAAACTCAACAACACGGGAACCTGAGCAATGTGCGGATTCAAACAACTTCAACAAATATGAGATTTAATGACTCACACTTGAAACCCAACAATTTTCTTTCAAGTGAGTTCTCACATCTTATAGTTAATCTAATATCAAGTCCATGATTCATTCTCGCTCATCCACTAAATCGAAGCAGATTCTGATACCACGTGATTTTGGATGGAGATGTAACATTTTCCTCTCTTATAGTCCTGCTGTATTGACCTTCTATTTTTCTCGGCGCTCCCTAGACTCCCCAATAGACAGAAAGACTTTCCAATGAAAAAGACCTTGATAGAAAAAAGATGATACATTGATTGTATACACTTTATATAGTGACCCAAAGTTAACTAAGACATCATTTACTTTTGTGAAAATGTTTTATATTTTCTAAAATTTATCAACAAACAAAATGTCTTCAAGTGACAAAATAGTTTTTTTTAGGCAAAAACATGTTGAAAACTATTTCCATTATGTTTTTGAAATGTATCAACATTATAGCTAACATTTCATTCTCTCTATCACAATGACTCACATTAAAAGGCTATTTTTTTCTTATTAATAAGTTAAATTAGCTGATCCAAATTTTAGAAAATTAAAGGAGTTTTGATCGTTAGAGTGTCTTACTGATGATAGTTTAAGCTATTTACAACAATTCATAGAAGATGGATAAAATGTGTCTATGTTGATATTGTATCGAGCTAGTCAAATTTGAATGACTTTGATCCTTGAACCGGCCCTAGTGGACTTACCCAACAATATAATATGGTTTCTATCCCTTCTTCCTCTTGTTCCCTCTTTTTCATGAATGAATGGATCTATAATTATTTTCTTTCTTTTGCACTATACTAACTAATTTTTGAGAAATATGTTAGATTAATTAAATTTCCTTTCTTTAAACGTGCACTTTTTTCTTTGAAACTGCTTTAAACGTGCACTTCTCTTGAGAATGATTTAACCATATATTTTTTTGACAAATAAATAAATAACATATGTTTGCAGAAAATCATTTTTGCTTCTTTTCATCTATTAATCAAAACATTTGCTAACATATCTTACTTCCTTTTACTCTTAATCAAACCTATCTTTTAAGCCCATAGAGTACATAAGAAACTCATTTAATTTTTTATTTTATTGTATTTAATTCTCTAGTTTTCTAGGGGAATATTGAAGCCTCAATAATCCAGAATTCGGCCGTAAGATAAGAAAATTTGCTAAAACTTCAAAACATATTATAGTTAGAATGTCTTACCATATATTCAATACATAGCAAGTCTATGAAAACCGTATTTTCTTTTTTTGACATGAATGAATCACAACATGGTTGCTAGTATGGTATAAGTTATAAATATTCATTTTTCAAAGTACAAAGTTATGAAATTAAATTATAAAATGGTTTATATCTTTATAAATTCTTCATAATTAATAAAAAATGTATCATCTTGATAATAAGTCGTCATAAAAGCGTCCACATAAGGTAGAACTTCTTCTTCGTTTTTTTAATGGCAAAGTATATTCATAGTAATAAAATCCAAACAAGAACATAAAAAGCAAAACAAAGATCACAACCAAGTGAAAACCAAACAAAAAAGGAAAAAGAAAATACAAAAACTATATGCCCACCTCAGCAAATCGAAAAACACTCCCAAGCGATCATAGTGAGATGGTAACAAAAACGCCCTCCAAAGGGAGGAGGGAGCACAAATAGGCCATCAACAAACCAAGTGCGGGCAAAGACCGACCAGACCAACACCACAAATGTACCTATCAATCCAGACACAAAACACATTTCACCATCGATCCACTCATCAAAGGTACAAGGATGATCAGACGTCTTATCACAAAATCACTTTCATGAGAAGAATTTAATTTTATCCATCTGTTATTCAACACTCGTTAAAGGAAGATAACTAATATAATTATTCTCTCACTTCATGATTAATTTTGGACCACTTTTTTAACACTAATCCTTTGTTTAATGATGTTTTTTGGGATCCTTGGTATAATGATTAAGAAGGTACTATTGATAATTCTTCTTTCTTTTTTGTCAAATGATTTAGTAGTGTGAATTACACATTACACATAAATATAGAAAAGTGGAGAATTTTACCAAGTAAATTAAACATTCTTGTAGCTACCAACTAAATTGTATTTACGAAAGAATTTTATTACTGATATATTTCTAATGCCATAAACTCTTTTTTTTTTTTTGTGAATATGTGATAAATTTACATTATGTAGAAAATGAATTTGCTCAGCTCTATTTTCCTTTCCAAAATAATCGTGTGCATGATACATTTACCTAATCATGTTTTGGGTTATAATTTGAGGTGGTGCTCTAGAAGACTAGAACTTTAAATTAGAGCATTATTGTAACTGGACTATATATGGTGTTTTATATTTATATTTTGCATTAGATAGAGCATCCTTCAACTATTATTAATAGAAGATATATAGAGAGTGATTACTAATGATGCTTTTTTAATTATTAATATTAAAAGTATACTAATGATGTTTAGCTAATACTAATTTACTATCAATGTTTCCTTACAGCAGTGCAATAACTTCAGTTAATTGTCTCCCACTATGGCCCCCTGTTTGGTATGCCTAAAGAAGATAGAAAATAAATAAAATTAGTGGAGTAACTAAGGATTTATTTGCATAACCACATTTGGTATTATTAGTGTATATATTAATATCAATCAATCATTCAATTGAGAAAAATATATGACACCCCACTTTTAAAAAAAATAGAGAGTGAGAGGTTTCAAGAGTAAAAACGGACTATATAATTATTTATTATTATCTTCCGTTTTCTTAATCATATGACCGTTTTTTTGCTATTCCCATAAACACATTTTAGTTGTTAAGAATATTGCATAATATATAAAGATTGGAATTCGAAATCTAATACACTTATATATACTAGCGGCCAAACGGACATGTTCCGTGCCCGTTTGGCCTAACTAGTTTTGTTAAATAAGCATTTGTTAAAAAAAGAGTAAATCATAATTAGTTGTTACTTTTTTTATTGGTAGTTTTTTTTAAGGATAAAATAAGAATAAGGAAAAAGTCATCCTAAAAATTTGTATCTTTTTTATATATAGTTGGTTACTTTTTTTTGTTGGTAGTTTTTTTAAGGGTAAGATAGGAATAATGAAAAAGTCATCCCAAAAAATTTGTATCCCCTTTATATATTAGTATAGATAAAAAAAGAGTAAATCATAATTAGTGATTACTTTTTTTGTTGATAGTTTTTTTTAAGGATAAAATAAGAATAATGAAAAAGTCATCCTAAAAATTTGTATCTTTTTTATATATAGTTGGTTACTTTTTTTTGTTGGTAGTTTTTTTAAGGGTAAGATAGGAATAATGAAAAAGCCATCCCAAAAATTTGTATCCCCTTTATATATTAGTATAGATATTCATCTTAAAAGATAAAATTACAGCTACTAAATGATAACTTTCCACTTTTTCGTAATCCTTGCTAACAAAAGACATTCTTTAAAACTTTATAAACATTGATGTTTTCTTAACAAAAATTTACTATTAAAAAACATAAATTATTTCATCTCTTTTACGATATCAATAATTATATGGATATTTAGGTAAAGGTAAACACAAAATTTAAAGAGTTTACTACTAATATTTTTTTTAATTTTTATATTATAATTATAATATCATCAGTTCTAAATTAAATTATAAGTGTCAAGTACCTTATCTCTCAAGACAAATTAGTAACAAGTTGTTACTACGATCCTTCAAAGTTATACTCCAAATGTGATTAAAGAAACACTAATGTTTCATATGTATTGTAAAGTAACTTTAGTTCAAAATTAAAGAAATGATATATTACTAAATACATAGAAATTGAATTTAGCAGAAGAGACTGATCTACCACGGTAACAAATTAATGTTTGAATTTGGACTAAAAAATGGTACCTTTGAAAGAAAAATTAAAAAATTCCACTTTACTTTTATTTCCATTCTTATTTCTTTAATTATTGCGCTGGAGAGACTGTTTAGTATGACCCTTAATTTAAATACTTCCTATGTCTAAAATTATAAGATATTTTAATTATTTTTTTATTCCTAAATATAAACCCTCTAAAATTTCTAAAAGTATTTATTACTATTTTTTTATCCTCGAGCGGGAAAGCGCCTACAAAAGCTTAGATTAAAACTCTATAAATGTGATTTGGGGTAACGAGAGATGAGAGTGAGGGAATCAGGACACATATGTACTGCAGGAAAGCCTACAAATGCTTAGATCAAAAGTCACTCTCACTCCACATTTCCAAGGTAACCCTCCGAATCAGTGACAAGTTGTACTACTTCACTAGTAATTTACACACACAAAAAACAAAAACAAAAATAGAAACCGAGTATATGTCTATGATCCCCTCAGATCAAGCTTGAAGTATACTATAGTGCATTGTTGTTAATGCTCTATCAACGTTCGAATCGTCAACTATTATTGTTGGTTGTTGGTTTTTCATTGATCGAACCACACAAATTAAATTAAACACGATATTTTAATTCAAAATTTTAAAACATTAGATATATGATAGTCATTTTGTATATATGATATTCAACATCCACTTTTATATCTCCGACCTTCCATTTCTTCTACCCTTACTTAAAATCAATTGAGTTACTCAATCCACCTTTAATTTACACTATTACTACCTTTCAATCTCATATATATGAAGTATGAAAAATGAAAAGTTAACATTTACCTTTAACACATATTAATGTATCAAAAATAAAAAGTTTATATTAAAATTTGTATATTGTACTTTTTCAAAATCAAAAGTTGCTTATTTCCATAAACAATTACTATTTCTAGAATCCTTTAACATGTTAGCATGAGCCATATAATTATTGCGAGTATAATGACATTAATAAACATCATATATAAACAAAAGTATACACATATTATGTGAAAATATAATTAAAAAATAATTTATAAAGTACTTAAATATACATTTATAAATATAATTTTAATAAAGTTTCGGAGACAGAATCTCCGTGGAGCGGGAGATAAAATACCGTTCCAATTCTCAAACCTCTTTCGAGGAACTTTCTCATCTATCCTCATTCCCACGAAAAAAAATTCTCTATCTTCAAATTTTCAAACGGTACAATATCCACGTACAGGTATCCTCATTTTCAAATAAAATTAGGGTCATGTTAACTTGTGTCCTAAGGGCATATGTTAAGATATCTTAATATAGAAATTCTACATTTAATGATGCAAGAAATTTAATGCTTGAGAGATAAAATGCACAACTAATTTTAATAAATACTTTCTAAATTTGTTTCCTTAACCTATGCATCAAGGGCACATGTTAACATTCTCCATAAAATTAACACCCCTATTTTTGTATTTATACTTCAATAAATGAAGTGGGATGGTAAGGGTATTGTCGTCCTATTGATAAAATGGCACCATATCCGAATTTATGACATGATCGACCGTGTATGTGGTGTGTTAGGTGGGTACTTTTTAAAAGGCAACAGTGATAGTGAGTTCCTATCCGTCCGATACAAGTGGAGAGGATTGATCTAACGATCCAAAGTCCTCTAAAGCTTCTAAAGGGTTTACCGTCATGGACTAATTGCTAAATTTGGATCATAAAGTTAATAACAAAGTAACATGAATGGACATTTATGACTTTGCAATTTAGGTAATGGAAATGAAATCTAACGATAGGATATGTATGGTCTTTAATTGTACCTTTCATTTTTTTTCCCACTCAATGTTGTTTTAATTGTTGTTGTCCAATAAATTTTATGCTAAGTTACCATTGTCTTCTCATGAACAATTAGGTTCAACGTTGGCATTAAACTTGATTAGTTCATTGACTCATAGTACTATAAAGTCACTTTTTCTTTTGAGTGAACTCAATTGTTATAGTCTTCCAATATCATATGTATATATAACACCACATCATGAACTTTTAGAATCGGTTTAGCTTGATGATCACAATAGAATAAAGATGATATGTGATATAGAATTTAATAAACATATATATATATATATGGTAAAGAAGAGAGAGAGAAAGAGGGATATATAAAATGGTATTTTAGTAGAGATAACATTTTAAATAGTTTGTACTTATGATAAATAGTTTTTAATTTCCATGGTTTAGGGAAGTATAAAAATTTATTTCTTACAGTCCAATAAATAAATTTTAAATCAAACATAATAATCTTGTCTAATAATCGGGTGTATTGGTGTGTGTTTGGTTTTGTAATAATAAAATTAATTTCTAAAGTTGATTCTAACTAATATATGTTAAATATTATGATTTATATATTCATGACATTCAAATATCAAAACTCTTCATGACATTCATATATAATATGACTAAAATTAAATATTAAAAGCGGGTTATTCAATAAATTCAAGACCCAAAAAAATTGTACGTAGAGACAAAAATTTTAATTCTAAAAGTAAATTAAGACTAATGCTCCCCAAGTGCACTAGTTATTTAAGATAGCAAAACTAGATATATATTGTTGAAAAATGTGCATTTAATTTTTTAAAAGCAAAAGTTTTATTTGATTTCAATATAAAATTATTTCTTTTAAGTTTCTTAATTAATTTCCTGATGCAGTTGATAGCAAGTCCCATAAATTAATTATACTAGTATCCAGACCCGTGCCAAGCACGGGTAAAATTGCGTTTGTAGATTTATTGACTTATAAAAAAATATTTTAATATGTTTTACTTTAGACTGAAAACTTAAATTTTTTATTGCTTATGGAAAATGGTTTATATAACGAAACAAATATTTACAATCTTATATAATTTAAATAATAAAAATGACACTATGTGATAAAAACTAATGAAGCCTTAAAATATTGATAACCAAAATTATAGGATTCCGTTGCAACGGACAAAGTAATAAAAATCTTATAATAAAATAGAACTAAAGATATATATATATATATATATATATATATATATATATATATATATATATATATATAAATGTGATAAATTATAACCTGTTTTTACCAAGTGATAAATTATAACTTGATTTAAATTCATGATTTAAAATGATGACAATAACATAAAAAATATTACACAATAGATTTTGAATTGAATAATAGTAAACTCCCGTATAAATTACAAAAAAATAAATAGGTTGTTGTCTTACTATATCAATGAAAATATAAGTCTCATATTAATATATACGTCAAAATATATGCTTCCATATAAATTATAAAAAAGTTGCTCCATATTAATATATGAATGTGAATATAAACTTAGTACAAATAAAAATAGCATCCCATATATAAATTATAACTTGATTTAAGTTCATAATTTAAAAAATTCTATAATAAAATAGAACTAAAGATATGTATAAATAATTGTGATAAATTATAACTTTGATTTAAGTTCATAACTTAAAAAATTCTATAATAAAATGGAACTAAAGATATATATAAATAAATGTGATAAATGATAATTTGATTTAAGTTCATAAAATGATGACAATAAAATAAAAAATATTACATAATAGGATTTGAACTGAATAATAGTAGTCTCCTGTATAAATTACAAAAAGATAGGTTGTTGTATTACTATATCATTAAAAATATAATAGAAAAAACAACTATGATACATTTATAATTTGATTAAAAAAACGAACTATAGGAATCATTCCTAAGAAAATCTATGACTATACATAAATTTTACAATTAGTTTTTATCAACAGAATGTTATTTTAATTATTAAATTATATAAGTTTGTAAATATTTATGTAGTTGTTATTAATTATCTTCCATTATAAATTAAAATTTTCTATTTTCAATTTAAAGTAAAATTTATTATTTAAAATCAATTCTCGTATTAACATTTAAGCATAAATATAGGTTCCAGTTGAAATAAATAAAAAATGGTCTTCCTATTAATATATGACTAAAAATATAGTAACCTGTGTCAATTTGCCACAATATGGTTAGATACAATGCACTGGCAACATCCGCAGTGAAGGAGGTCCCTCAACACCTCCCACCCCATCGCATGTTGTGACGTCCATTTTGTAAAAATTATAAAATAAATAGGTCTTCATATTTATATATGAGTAAAAATATAAATCAAAGTAGAAATTATAAAAAACAGAGTCATCCATATTAATGCACAAGTAGAGATATATGATCCCGTAAAAATTACAATAAAAAATAGGCTATCATATTAATGTATGACTTTGAAATATAGGCCACATGGAAATTAAAAAAAAAAAGGCTTTTGTATGAATATATGAGTAGAAAAATAAAATAGATCTCGTATTAATATATGAAAAGAAATATAAGTTTATATAGTAATTAAAAAAATAGTCCTCGTATTAATATGAGTAAATATATAGATTTCGTAAAAATTACAAAAAAAAAGGTGGGCCTTCATATTAATATATATATTAATAAAAAATCCTTCGTATTAATATGTTAGTAGAAATATATGCACCCATAGTCATTTTTAATAAAAAAAAATAGGAATTTGTATTGATTATGAGTAGAAATACAGATCTCGTAGAAATAAAAAAAAAATCTTTGTATTAACATTAGTAGAAATATAAACTACAATATAAATTACAAAATAGATCCCGTATTAATTTATGAATTGAAATATAGGTTCTCATTTAAATAAAAAATAATCATCGTATGAGTAACATATAAATTCCGTAAACACTACAAAAAAAAAAGGATAGCCTCCGTATTAATATATGAGTACAAAATAATATAAATAAAAATATAAGTTACCTAAACATAAAACATAGGTCTTCCTATGAGTTGGAATATTGGTCACGTAAATTAAAATTGAAAAAAAAAAAGGCTTTCTTATTAATATATGATTAAAATATAAACTAAACTATAAATTAAAATAAAATAAAACAAACCTTGTATTAATATGAGTAGAAATATAGGCCTCAATAGAAATTAAAAAATAAAATATTATCATATTAATATGTGTGAAAATATAGATTTTATAGAAATTAGAAGAAAAAAATTGGTCTTCGTATTAATATCCCGTAGTAATTAAAAAAATAGTTCACATATTAATATATGAGTAGAAATATTGATTCCGTGAAAATTACAAAAAATAAGTTTGCCTAATAATATATAAATAGAAATATATATCCGCATAGAAATTTAAAAAAAAAAAAATAGGCCACTTAATTGATGAATGTGTGCAATACTAAAAAAAAAAAATTCATCAATTACGCACATAAATATGGTTTTACTAAGAATCTGCATTAATTAAGTAAAAAAAAACCTGCATTAATATGATTAATTTCCTAAATGATACAGTTTTTAATATGCATTAATATGATCGATATCATCATTCATTATATCAATGTATACAAATTTAAAAATCAGTATTTAAAAATTGAATTTTTTCTTGTTGCGGAAATTAAAGGAAGGTTGAGATTCTTGACCAATTAAAAAAAAAAAGGAAGGTTGAGATTTGCTTAGATTCTGAGTATGTGACTATGTAATTATTTCAGGTAAAATCAAGGAGAAGTGTTGGTTATAGTAATCAGGTCATATGATAAGAGAGAGAAAATGAAATCGATTCATATATGTTTTTTTGTTCTTTATAGAGAATTGTTTTTTTACAGCTTATAGAGAATTATAAATTACTTAAAGTTTCAACTTTTTTTTTTTACTTTAGGTTTAATAAGAGAATGATAATTTCTAATTGTCATGTAATTCATGTGTCATGTGTATTGTAACACCCCGTTTTTCATAAGCCAAAAAGGGCATTATTTTTTTTTTTTCTTTTTCAACTAACACTCAGAGTGCGCATATAATATTTTTCAATGAGCCGGCATTCAAATATACAAAAGACTCATTACCATAGGTGCTTCGACAAGCAAAGTGTATTCCTGAATAATTACAATCCAAGTCTAAGTATTCAAATATTTACAACAAAACAAGTTAGAAAACCCTATGCTAACCAAAATGCACGGTGCACAAAACACACCGGCGCATAGTCTAACTAAGCTAAACTTCAACACAAGCTCACTATGGCCTAGAGCTGCCAACACCATCCTCTCGACCTACACCGTCATCTGGGGTGGGATGAGCCCGCAAATGAAAGAAAGGGTCACCACAAAATAAAAGTATATATATATATCCAGTGCGAAAGATGTACACATAACAAGTTTCCACATACACAAAAGAAAGCTCTTTAACACAAAAGCAATTCCCACCAACGGGTTTATATATATAATGCACATCAAGCCTAATGCAGACTTCTACAATGAGTGTGGTACTGCCAGAGCTACCACATGCAAATGAATTCCGGAATTACTAATCATAACCAATAAAACCGCAAAGGGTTAAGGTAGATCCACTCACGCAATCACACCCCGTGGTCCACTCACGCAACCACCTATTGTACTCAAAAAAGATCCCGTAGGATTTTGGGTGGGTCCACTCACGCAACCAACACCCCGTAGTCCACTCACGCAACTACGCACCATGAATGCATGAGCATACGATTCCCTACATATGCTAATGCCACACATACATACCTCTCAAGCATATGTAACTAAATCATAGCAATTCATACATATATTTTCCAAATCATATGTAAATTGCACAAGTAATGTAAACACGTTCTCATCAACGAGCATACATAACACAAACATGTCAACACACAAACAATTGCGTACACAGCAAAACAAAGCATGTTTACCAAAACCGTTTGAAAAGACGGAAATAAAGTGGAGCCCTTACCTCGGCAAGCTTCTGTCAATAACACACGCTCAAACAACACAACGCGCTTCCTAAAACAAGCAGCGTAACAATCAATACATTGTTCTCTAACCAATCGCATTGAAACTACACCAAAACCCCAAAAACCTAATGGTTCCTAAGGAAAAACCACTCTTTCGAACATCGAACCAAAAACTACCGTATTGATCAACCCCCATGAGTTATTTGTGCTATTTTTAGGACCCAAAACAATTGCCAAAAGTCTTAAATCATTTGAATTGCAAAATGGCTATTTTCTTGCGTTATAAGTTACGTACTTTCCGAGTACCCGAAAAACTCGTTTCCAATCCCCACCACTTCCATAAATTAATAAAAAGGGATTAGAATGTTAAAAACCAAGTTTAGAAATCAAATTCCAAAATCTCAACTCCCAGAGCTCGCCCTGGCGAGTTGGTGGCGAGTGAAGGCAGGGAGTACTGGTCTTACTCGCTCTGGAGCTCGCCCTGGCGTGTTGTCATGACCTGTGACACTCGCCCTGGCGAGTAACCACTCGCCCGGCGAGTTGCACCTGTCATGACAGCACAAGACAGCAACTCACACCACCTTTTTCCACCCAAACCTAGTTTGATTCTATTAGTTCCCAACATCTTTTCAAGGCATAAAAGCAAACCATTTTCATAAGCAAGCAACACATGTCCGAAAGCATGTTGGTTGCTTCGAGTGCAAGTTATTTGATTTTCATTTCCAAAATCAAAACCAAATCCAAGCACAAGTTTTATTACGGGCCTCAACCGTCCGGTAATCATTTTCAAACATGTTTTCAAGGTAAAAAGCGACGCCACATGTCACAATAGTTTTAAACCACTTTGACCCCAAAATACTACCCAAAAACTCTTAGAAAATATTTTCATAAACCTCAAAATATTTTTCATCGGATTTTCCAAAACAAAACCATACAACGCATTTCCCTTTCGCCCAAAGGTTCAAAGACAACTTTTCTTTTCAAAACCTTACAACATAACCTCATGTAATTGATCAATACTCTAAACTTTCAAAACCCTAACTTTTCTCATGAGATTTTTCACCAACTCATGGAAAACAAACATAACAAAGCCTACACATGCTTACTAACCCTCATGAACAACATTCATGGAACAAGAATCAATTTATGAGCAACCTCTCACAAATTTCTCTCAAGAATCATAATCATAAACCCTTAACATAAGATGTTTTAAACCAACAAAGAAAGGAGAAGGTTTACTACCTCAAGTGGAGATGAATTCCTTTCAATCTCTATGATCCAACAAGCCAAAAATCCAAGCTTTTGGTGAAGAATTGCAAAATCTCTCAAGTTGGAAAGGTGAAAAGAAGGCCACGGCCAAGAGAGAAGAAGAGTGAAGTTTTGTGAATTTTTCTCATGACTACAAGTGACTAAAAGTCTCCCTTAAGACTTGGTCTTGTTCCATAATAGCCTTTGGATCAAATAGGATAAAGCTTCAAGACAAAATCCTAGCCCTTGGATCAATCCGAGTCTATCCTCCCAAGATATTTCTCACAACCTCTTACAACGAAACGCACGCTCAGTTCTCGCGCATCGCGACGAACGAAACTCGCAAAAACAGAAAACCTACAGAAAGAACGTCTATCGTTTTTTTCCATTCCAAAACTTATCGCCGAATCTTTTTCCGCGACTGTAATTTTCTTCCATACCTTAGAAAATTAATCTCAGGACATATCCTAACTCACGCAGATATATAAAACTCCCATCCGAAACCTCACTTAAAACAGACGCAGTAAAATTTTACAACGACGGGTAAAATCCTACTCGTTTTTCCAAAAACAAGAATAATCCAAAACTCGTCATTCTGACTTCACAGAAATCTCCTCATACTTAAAAGAGGACCACGACCCGAAAGTCTGTGCCTTTCCAACGCACGAGCACAAAACAGGCTCCGTTTCAGCAAAAATCTCATTAATGCGACGATACTCACAAAACCGCTTCACCAAAAACCCTAAAACTCATAGCCATTACTAGAGTTCCTTAGAAAAACTGTACAGTGGAATCTTGGGTCTTACATGTATTCTTTCATGATATACTTTGTTAATGTTTAAACTTTATATATATATATATATTGATGAAACCAAACAAATAGAGAATGAAAAATGAAAAATAAAAAGAATAAAAAGTAGAGTTCTAATTTTTATTTTACAACAACATAAAAGTCCAGTTGAACATATAAGATAAATATAATAATATTTCATCTACTCAAGAGTTGATTTTTGAGAGATGGTGCAATTCTACTCAAAAGTGGATGCTTGTATCATAAGATGTGCATTTTCTTTATTTTTGACCTATTTTAAAACAATAGACAATCATATATTAAGTATAAGTGTACTCACAACAAAGAGTTCAATATGACACAATTAGTATAGTCATAATCAAAAAATAATCACAATCAATATATTATAAGCAAAAAATAATAACAAATGCATAAAAATTATTAATATTAACAAATGCTCATAACAAAAGTGATTCCAATAGATGAATGTAGACTATTACAGCAAGCAATTTGATATGTTTCAATATTATGAGAAGGTTTCAACTAAAGATGAATAGATCGGAAAGAAATTAACAAAAACACTGGTAAAATGAAATGGTAGTATATGGGTTTATATAGTAAATTTTATGATTTGAATTGGTTACTACAAATATAATAATAATGGAAAATCATAACGATTTAATTGTATTACCAAAAACATAAATGTTAATGGGAAATCATTCTATTCTTTGACCAAAATAGGAAAAATCATAATTATTTCCATTTTTATAAAAATTACTATTACATTAATTGCTAAATGAAGGAGAATAGAGGGGCAATGTTAGAATGCCATGTGTACAAAAGACCTTGAAAAAAAGGTCCCAAATATTTTTTTTGTAAGGTTTTGATCATAATTCATAATTTAAAATAACTATTTTTTTAAGGTTTTGATCAAAATTCAATATAGCTATTTTTTAAGGATTTGCTTAAAATATTTTTTTTTATATTGTCTTTGCTTATGTGGTGTGATCTGTACCAAAAAAAGTGTATTATTTTGTCTTCTCGGTATGATATGTAAAAAAACATTTATTTGAGAGGATTGAATTGCTAGCAATATTATAAAATATCATAAAAAAGAAGAAGTTAAAGTATCAATTTAAAAGTAATCCATGTCAATATAATTTATAAAAAAAGAGTCATTATAAAGTCAATAGATCAAAATCCACGGGTTACTTTTTATTTTTAAAAAATAGATATTATTTTGTGAATCAAAATAATATACATTATTAAAAATAGATTATACCATACTTACGTAAATTAGAGATTGCCTAAAATTAATTGTTTAGAGATTGCCTTAGAGAATTAATTGCACAATTTTAGTACCACTTTTTATTATGCTTGTACTTTAATTCTTTTTTTTTTCTTGAATCAAATCATTTAATTCATTAATTGCCAAAACAATATGGGAGAAGAGTCATTGTGGGATCGCCACGTGTACTATAGGCTTTGAGGAAAGGCTCCTAAATAATATATATATAGATTTAAGGACATTCAAACATGTCAAAATTAAGTCTTCCACTTTATAATAAATTTTGCCTCATCAAAATTTTTGACTTTATCCTTTGGGTATATGTGCTGAATTGTAGGCGGATGCTACGGTGAGAGACCAAGTCATGTCTCTCACCGGTGGGCTGAGTGTTATAACCGTTTGATGATGAGGTTACATAGATTAAATCATGTGCTATTCACATACGATTATTTTTTGTTGCTAATTTTTGTTCTTTTTCTTTTTCCAGCTTTCACTCAAATTATTTTTGTGTGACAAATTACCATCCAATTTTCAGAATAAAGTATTCGGTCTTTTTTCGGAAAAAAAATTACGATATTTTATTCAGAAAAAAATTCTTGTTTTTTCCGAAAAAATGTTTTTTAATTTTTTTTGCGAAAAAGTCGACAAAAAATTTCGATTTTTTTCAAAAAATGCTCCCGATTATTTTTGGGAATAAAGTTTTGATTTTGGATAAAAAACAATTTTGGAGTTTTTTCCGGGAAAAATTTTCGATATTTTATTTGGAAAAAGTTTCCTATTTTTCCGGAAAAAGTTTCCGATTTTTTTGGGAAAAGTTTTTCGATTTTTTATCGAAAAAAATGTTCCCAATTATTTCGGGGAAAAAAGTTTCGACTTCAGATAAAAACAATTCCGGTGTTTTTTCTGGAAAGAAAGTTTCCTATCTTTTTTCAAGAAAAATGTTCCGATATTTTATTCGAAATAAAAGTTCCGGATATTTTACGGAAAAAGTTTTTGATCTTTTAAAAAAAATAATAATTTGGTTGAGCAATAAAAATTTGTGTTTTTTGACAAAGAACAAACCGTAAAAAGAAATCAAGGTTGAGTGTGTGGTTGTGTTGATTCTTTAGAGAAAAAAATCAAGTGTATGAAGGAACACATGCAAAATTTTAATCTAACGGTTCTCATAATTTATAGCATCAGCTCACCGGTGAGAGACTTGACTTGGTCTCTCACCGTAGCATCAGCCTGAATTGTATAGTTTATTGTTAAAGTTTCAACTTATATCCTTTGGTTCATAAGAGTAAGAAAGTCATGTATATATAGTCTGTTTGAATTAACTTAAATTTATCTATTGACATAATTATTTGTAAGTTTATTTTGAAGAACTTATAAAAATAATAATTTTTAACATATTCATAAACTATTTTTATAACTCTCCAAAAAACTTTATGAAATAGCCTATAGCATAAACAAAAATAGTTACCAATCGTTAGTTGGTTCAGTGGTGATTGGCGCTGAACTTGGTAGGGAGGACCACGGTTCGATCCCCCGCAACTGCGATCGGGAGGGGGCTGGAACCACTTGATGCCAGAACTGACCCCCGAACCAGATTCAACTGGTGGTGAAAACCAAAAAAAAAAAAAAATAGTTTTATTTTATCTTATCTTTTTTTTTATAGAAATAGTTTGAATATATATTATATATATAATTGATATTTTTTTCTTCAAAAGAATGTACAACCTCCATATAAATGCAATAGCATATTGAGTATAAGAGATATTATTGCCCAAGACATGTGGGGTATATCTTCATATTCTATGATCAAATTCTACTATGTATCAAACAAATTAAACTGTATAAGCAGAAGCAAAATTCATGATCAAAGTTATAAAGTCAAAGCCAAGGATTTGAAATGAAACATATCTTAGGGGATAGGGATCCACATAGTACCTCACATAATCTTAGAGGAATTATTCACTGAAATTGTCATGATATGATTAATACAGCCAACGTGAGAACCGGATCAAGCACCCTGCACAAATACCAATTAAAAAAATTTGTTTCATGTCCCTCCAAAATCATATTCTCAATAGGACATAGGAGTAGCTTACTATTCACTTCCTTTGTTGTCTTTTTTTTTAAAAAAAAAAGTTAAATTAGCCCACCTAAATTAACAACAGAGAGAATCGAACCTGAAACTTTAAGGAGGAGCATACTCTTAAGTTCCAAGCCAATACCACCAGACCAACCCAACTTTTCGTCAATTACAAATCCAACTATCCATATTAACAGTGGCGGAGCCAGAAAAAAAAATTTGGATGGGCCATTAAATAGTTATAATATATAAATTAAATACAAAAATTTTATATTGCATACAGTTAAGTTAGAATATATTTGCACAAAATTGATGATAAAAAATTATATGTTTCATTATATTATATGTATAATGTAACGCCCCAAAATTTCTTTTTAATTATTTTATTTTATATTCTATTTATTTTATTATTTGATGAGATGATGATGTTTTCTTAATTAATTATAATTAAATAAATTGTGAGTTTTGAAATCAATTGCCTTAAGAATGTGCCTAGTGGTAGTGACCAAATTCAAGAAAAGACAAGATCATTATTGTTATTGATTAGCCATTATATATACCAATTTACTCTGTCACTTAATTTCCTTAACGCACGTTTTGGTTAATGATTTTCCATCACCTAAAATTAACAAGTCAATGAATGTGATTAAATTACTATTATTCTAATTAATCTAGACCATTCTATTAGTTTATTGCCTTGCCACTTATATTGAGGAAGATATCAAGTCTCACTGGTAGAAGGCTCACGCCAATATACATATTAATTCCATCACTCACCTCACATAACTCAACTCCATACCATATATTTTCTTCTCCATCGACGTACTTTGTGCCATGATTTGAGATTGTTTCTTTTCCTTCAAAAGTACTATGATCAATCACTCTAATATATTGTACTCCAATTTCGTATATTCGCACCCAAAACAAAAGGAAGCTTTGAACCATTCGTCGAATGAGTGATGATTCTAACTTTAAGGATTTTCGTGTTTGAGTAGGAAAGCGTTTGAGGTAAGGGCTTTTTCCCCATACATTCATACTGTGTAGGGATGTGTTGTGAGATAGTAGTAGAATCTTTGTCATTTGAAAGAATTAAAATGAACTAATTTAAAGAAACTAATTTGATTATTATGGGTGATTATTGTGTGTTCTGTTGTAAAGGACTATATTTGATTTTTATGATGTTGTCGTTGTCAATTTCATTTGATATTGTTTGTTGATGTCTTTATTAAGCCGTTGCTAATGATGTTGATAAAATGACGGTGTTAATGATGATGTTGTTGTTGTTGTTGTTATGTTGAGTCTCATGATATGATCATGCATTCATTCAAGGTGTTGAGAATGACGTTGTTTACCGGTGTTGTATAAATGGTGTTGAGAATGATGTTGCTTACCGGTGTTGTATAATTGGTGTTGAGAATGACGTTGTTTACCGGTGTTGTATAAACAGTGTTGAGAATGACGTTGCTATTGGTACCACATGCATCTAGCGAGTCTAGGCGCATTGCATGCATTTTATTGAAGTTGTGTTTTATTTAAATTAATGAAGTTACGTTTTATCTATTGAGTGTGCTTTATGTCTTAAATGCTCTCATGTATATAATTTGTTGATTGTGAATTGTGTTGTTGACTTGTTGTATCCCTTTGGTGATGTGCTAATGTGTTTCGTATATGATTGATTACGAGATATCTGCCTACTTTTTGGAAAATAAATAATTATATATTTTTCTAAAATCTTTTGATTGGTGAAGTGTTTTGTTATTATTTTATGACATTTTTCTTACGGTGGGTATGATTCAATTTGGATAAGGAAATTGACCTTTACATTTAACATTTTAGGTACCGAAGAAGATGCTTGTTTGATGATTTGATTTGAAGCATGTGCGGGGCAAAAATGGGTTTTCATAAATTGAGAATTTTATGTAATAGTCCGTTGAGACGCTTATCCCATTTTAATTATTTTGTAAATAAAGTTTTTTTTTAATAATTTATTTATTAAAATTTCGGGCTATTACATATAATTTAAGGAGAATGATTGTTTTTAATTGAAATCAGTTGTGAATTTTATTTTCGGAAAAATAGAAGCTGTTAATTTTTTATTGATAAAAAATTGTGTTTTATTCACACAACAAAGAAGTTTTTGAATTTATCTTTACATTATGAATTTAAATAATAGATAAATGAATATTTTTTTAAAGAACTTTTTTTCTTTCTATAATTTATAAAATTATAATAACTTTTTTGAACAATAAAATTATAATAACTAACTATTATTTACCAAAACTATCAAAAAAATAAATTTTTGATTTTTTTAAAAAAAATTATCACTCATAAAAGTGAGTTGAATTTTTTTATGTAAAAAGTTAGTATAATATTTATAAATAATGATTCTTATCAAAATTGATTTTTTTTAATTAAAAAAAAACAGAAAAAATAAAACTTGTCATGGGAGGCGGATGAACCCACATCCGTCCACATCATAAGTGCTTCAATAGCCACTATGCTATCTGTGAAAATCAAAATTAATTTGCGCATAATATATATAGAGTATAAACATGTAATTTTATTAAAATACTAAAATTATTTTTATAATTTCCGATGTTTTTGGGGTGGGCCATGACCCAGTCAGGCCACCCCCGCTTCCACCGGTGCATATTAGTAAAATGTTTATCATTACATTTTTTTGATACAATAATTATCATATCAATTTTTTTTTAAATAATTATATAGAAAAAAACCTATAGAAAAAGGAAAATATATTGTAATTAAACATCTTTGGTCTTTAATATATTTTTGTTTCCAAACTAAATGTAATTAGAGTCTTTGACAACCAATATAATGAGTTTATATATCATACAGCTTCGATTTTTGGATGGTCTATGAAACTAATTTTTGATTTGGTTGATTGAACATGTTAATACTATCACTATATATTTATGAAACTCCTTTCTTTATTGATGAAGGCAAGTTACTTCCACATCACCAGCACCACATTAGTTCTTTAATCTTTAATATATTCCGAAGAAATTTGAATTGTTAGGCTAATGGTGGAAATAGATCTTCTCAATTCTCTATCATGTTTTTTCAATTTTCAGACATCAATTCTTAACTAACTTCTGTACATTTATTTAAAAGTTTAATACTATCACATTTTATATTTAATGTCTTACTCTTAGATCATTCACATTATCAGACGAGAGCAGAAAAAGGATATAGAAAATCTCTACCAAAAAAAAATATATATAGAAAATGAATTTATTTTATGTTTTTGGTTTAAAATCTACACTAAATATATTATTTTTTGTTGACTAGATTTTATCTTATTTAATACTAGGACCATAATGGAGTAATTTTTGTTTTTTTTTCTTGCCTATAGGTTTGTGTTGTTTGTAGAGTTAGAATGCGAACATAATGCCTCTTGAACGTCCGATGGCGCGTCACTCCGACCTGAGCTATGCAACGCATTCTAGATACCGAACCTATTTTTTCTTTCCAATATTTTCTATTTATACACTCGCATTCTACATTGCGAAAGGGTAGTATTGGAAGGTCGGCGTGTGCGTGTGAGACACAGGGGGTGCGAGAAGAAGGACTCAAATAATTATAGGAATGGTATTAACATAGCAAAGTTGGGCCACGTTGTGCAAACTTAGTTTTGGAGGCTTTTTTTCTTCTTTTCATTGGGCCTCAATTTGAGTTTTTATCTTCTCTTTTGTTGATTTTATTATTTAAAACATGATATATAGTATAATAATATATTTAAAAATAGTATAATAATCTAATAATAATAATTACCAGAAAGAGAAAACTTAGTTGGATTTTATGAATTACTACAATGCATTTGTTATATTTATTTTGTGATTTTTTTACCATTTTTATGAGATCAATTTATATGCCAAGTAGTTTATATGTTCATCCAATTTAAATAATGCCAAATAAATATTTATAGAGATATTATAGAACTAACTGAAAAAATGGCATCACTGAAATATTTGATTGAATTAATCAAATTAGTACTGCATGATAGATTGCATTAGCCTAAGCAAATTCCAACCATCAGCACTTTCTCTCTGTGAGCATATACATGCATTATTAGATAAGAACCAAAATAAATAAATAAAATGTTGAAACAAATATGTTGTATAAATTAACTGTTATCAAATTGCAACTTCTCATACAACATATGCAGCCCTATTCCCACACAGCCTTAAGAAAAATCTAAACAGAATTACTTCCGGTGAAAGAAACCTATTTGAATACCGGACACATGGTTATAAAATCCAAACTACTAGCGCGCGCGCACAAAAGGCAATGTCAAAAATGCTTGTAACCTTGATTTTTTGAAGCAACACTACACATGCATTCTATGCAAAACTTCTAACACCTAAAGCTTAAGAAAAACACTTCAAAGAATTTTAACAAGAGCTCAGATTTCTCTTCATTTTTTTCAGCAGATTCTCTTCACCCTTGTATCGAACACCAAAGAGCGGAAGCTTTTGTTGGTCATGCTCATAGGGTCATATTTTCCATAAACAAAATTGAATCGTGTTAACGGTTTTTATAATAAGTGGAATAGTAACTCATTCCATGTATCAGGTACCCCTGGCAAGCACCAATGTATGCAATCAGAGTAAGACGGAGGATTTGACAATTGTTCGGGTCGAAGAGGCTCCCAAAATTTGCGAAAAATCGAAGGATGACCATCTTTTCGATACTCAGAAAGTTGAGTAACATTGAGGACAGAAACTTTTGAATTTAAACTGCTTATGATGTTTTCCACAGTGCTCATTGTAGGCAAATCAGAACCACTTCCCCAATAGCCCTCATAATCAATAGGGTCCTTTTCGCTGTAACAGTTTCCTTCACTTCCTGGCTTCCATTCTCGGCTCCTAAATAAAGAGAATTTTCAATTTAGTGTGAAAATTGAAAAATATAAAGCATGTGGGACTTGGATACATAATGTTAAGACAAGCTTTGCACAAACCATGGTTTGCAGTTTCAAACACAAATAGCTTGATGTCATGAAACGATTCATCACAATTTTGTCAAAATCTAGTTTCAAAATTTATCCTTAATCTTAAAAAGTAATGCATGTAATGTTGTGACATTCGTGAATGATTTTTCACGTGACATATAGCAATGCTCATAGCCACTAGATAAAGGTTCATGAGTACTCACCAGAGATGTGTTGGGGACATTGTCACAAAAAATACACGCTTCTTGAGCGGATCAACTTTAGAAGACACCCAATCGGCCCAGGCTCCCATGGCCAACTCCATAGCTCCTTGCCCGTTTAATTCTTCACAAGCTCCATTTTCTTCATCGGACCATCTGCAAAAGTACAAGTCCCAAGATCCAATCAGAATAGAGTAGACAAATTACCCTTTGTTTTTATCGATGAACTGATACAGACAATAGCTTAACTGGTCCTTGTCTCCACCACAAGTATGTGTTGAAAACAAGTATATCAGCATGCTCCCAAAGAGATGCATGCTTCAGAACTGAATCCGGACGAATTATCCGTTCATCTAGTCTGTGATTCACCGGATCGTCGGAATTAGATTCAACAAGAAGAGGAGCCCAGAGGAATTCAATAGTTGCATTGTAGTCCTGAAAAATTGACATAAGAATAGTGCTATAGCAATGTGGAAATAACGAGACTCTCAAGCAGTGATACTAGAACATTGAATGTTTGTGAAGAAACATTTATGAATGTGAAGTGATACATTCACGTAAAAGTGAGCTGAACAGAAAATTTGAGTGTTAAAATTACGTTTGAAGTCAAAAGCTACACATTATGCTTCAAGTTAGAATAATTTCTAAAGGCAAAAGAAACTCCAATCGGCATCATCCAAACAAGTCAAAAGAATTTTCCATTATAGGCTTTGAATTCATACCTCTGCTTTGAAAATGGTGAGATGAGCATTTGGTGACATTGATCTCTTATCAGCCGGAATTTCTGACTGTAACAAGCAAACCATAGATATCCATTGCCCTCTATTCAGTGAATCTCCAACAAACATTAACCTTTTACCTCTCAACTTTTCCCACATTTCTTTCACGTTCCACCTGTTTTATACAAGAAATATGTGAAGATTCAGATTGTGAAGCCTAACAAAAATAACATACTTTGTCATCAATGAATATAGAGCTTGTTTGGTAATAGAAAACATGTTCTGCTTTATGTTAAATCATTCATATTAAAAAAAATAAAAAAAAAAAAAAAAAAAAAAAAAAAAAGAGGACAATTTTGGGAGTCCGATGTATGATCTTATTTATATGCATCTGAAATCGGAAAAATGTCGCACATAATAGGATCATTTGGCTAATAAATACATTACCATTTGAAGCGTGATTCGTGAATTGTTGAAAACACCAAATTTTGTGATTGCTAACAGCAAAAAAACATAAAAATTTCAAAAATTCCGACTCTCCAATTCACATGAACAATAGAACAAATGTTATTCTACTTGGTACTAAACAAAACTAAATCTAGGTTATACATCAACTTCACTAACTAATGATAAGTTGATAGCCTTAAAAAATTCAATTAGGTAATTCATTCCAACCCAGGTCCTATTTGGTTAAATAACTTAACTATGCACTTATAGCATAAGTGCTCGTCAAAAATAAGTGCTTATGTATAAACTATTTCAATAGCAAAAGATAGAACCAAATAAAATTATTTTCATATAAGTTGTGAATTGTTTTTCATAAGTTATATCCCGGAGAGTTTATGGAAATAAGCTGAAAACAACTTATGACCATATCATAAGCTGTTTCTATAAGCTCTCGCTAATAGCCTCACAAGTGTTCATGTTAGTAGTTAAACTCAAATAAGTCGATCCAAACAGATCCTCATGCCACCGACAAAACCATAACCTAATTATGCTCACGAGAAACAACTCAAACACAAAAAAAGCTAAAAATAGAAAGCACCTCTTCAAATTGCAATCATGAGGTTGCCATCTCCAATGTTGATACCCCAAATCATTTCTTCCATGCTTGTGACATGCCAATTGATCAGACATATAAGGACAATCTGACTCATTGTACAATGGATATGAAGCATTATCAAACACCCATTTGCCTGAGAAAACATCACATTTCTCCGAATTCACTCTCCGGCGACCAGAACTCTTCGAACCACCACGCCGAGCAATTTTTCGACCACTATACCCTATAGTAGAATTGCATCTACAGTTTCTATCCAAAACCTCTAAAATAACAAAATTCCAATCAAACCCATTTCAACAAATCACAAAAAAAGAAAGTCACAAACCAGATCAAACTCAAATCACAAAGCTTAATCCATAAAGTTCCAATTTTTAAGTCATAAAGCAAGTTCTGAACTAAAAAAGAAAAACCATACATACCTTGACTTTTCATGAGATTAGGTTTAACATAGATAGCTGAAGAAGCTTGTTGATGGTGAATGTGATCTGTGTTTTCATGGATTTGTTGAATTGTGCTTCCATTGTGGAAAGTTGAGAATGCTATGAAGACTAATAATAAAATCACAAGAAAAGGAAAAATGGGAACTTTCTTTTTGTTCCATTTCATCTTCTGCGTAGTTTGTGTTAAAGGGTTGTTGGGGTTTTATGATTTTGCATAAAGAATAGAACTTTGGTTCTTTGATGAGAAACTTTGACTTAGAAATTTGGAAGTTTGAAGTTTGATTTAGTGTTTCATTAAGATAGTGATTGGTGATAATTGGAAAATTGTGTTGAAACTTGACAATACTCCCTCTAGTCCTTATTATAAGAGAAATTTTATTTTTTAGGTTTATTGAAAATTCAATGTATGTAGACTTTATTATAGTTTAAATACATTGGTTTTTCAATGAACCTAAAAAGTCAAACTTCTCTTATAATAAGGAATGGAGGGAGTAGTAGTTTTTGGTTGTATGGAATCTTAATTTAAGGATTGCGATGTTATATTCAGTTTGACCATTTTAAGACTTTGATTTTCATCATTTGACATTGTTTTTGTTGGCTTATACTAGCTAGTACTTTGTTGTGTGGATTGTGATAATTAATAGGGGCTTAATCATCATTTTCGTCCCTGTAAGTTCGCGATTTTTTTGTTTTAGTCCATGTATCTTTTTTTGTTGCAAATTAGTCCTTGTATGTTCAAATCTTTTAGTTTTAGTCCCTTAAAACTAAAATCCGCAGGAAAATCCGTAGGAAACCACCGAATTTTCCTGCAGATTTTCCTGCGGATTTTAGCTTTAGGACTAAAATAAAAAAGATTTGCACATGTAGGGACTAATTTGCAACAAAAAAAGATATAGGGACTAAAACAAAAAATTTATGAACTTACAGGGACGAAAATGATGTTTAAGCCTTAATTTTTTTCAAAATTATTCAAGCCGTATCATTTGCGTGCAACTAAATAAAACTAAATTTAATGTTAAAATTTCTCGCATCGGATGTGAATTGGACTCTACATGAATTTATAATCAGATTAATTCCCACCTTACAAATTGTCTCCATTACTTTTATGTTATTCAATTTGAAAACATGGTTTAGTTTTGTGTTTAGTAAGATAAACAAGTACTATGGTGATTAAAAAACAATATTTCCCCCATTTCAAAATAATTGTCATTTTAATAAATAAAAAATTATTCTAAAATAACCATGGTCATTTACTTTTTCAATACAAGATTAATCAATTTTTTCCAAAATTGCTCCTAAATTAATATTGTGTACACAACTTAATCTGTGTGAAAGAACCTTAAACGATTGTTATTTTGAAACGTATTTTAAAAAACACTAGGATATGTTTTTTTTTTTTTAGGATTAGAGATAACAATATTCTTTACATTTTAACTTCCCTCACCTCAATCAACATCAAGAAAAAAACAAGATAACAAAACAAACATAAACTGGCATGAAATTTTCAACATCAAATGTTTGTCATCTATGAAAAATATAGGCATAGGGAAGTTCATTCCATGTGTCAGGCACACCAGGGAGGCACCAATGTATGCAATCTGCATAAGATTTTGGATTTGATATTTGTTCTTCTGTTAAAGGCTCCCATTGCTTCCTATAGATAGAAGGATGGCCTTCTTTTCTGTACTCTGAGAGTTGTGTTATGTTAAGCATTTGAACATTTAAACCTCTTGTTTTCAAATCTTGTAGAACATTTTCAACCACTTGCATCATTTTAGGAACAGAACCATTTCCATTATATCCCTCTTTTGTTATTTGATTTGTTTCTTTGTAACAATTTTCACCCTTAGCTCCTCCCCATTCATGAGCCCTGCAAAATTTTTGTAATTGTGTTAGAAATCCAATATGTTGCTTGATTTGATCATAGTGTAATTATAGAACTATAAATATACACCAATATGAAGCAGTGGCACCAAGCACAATACTGACAACATGTTGACATTGATAATAATTTGAAAAATAGAAGAAATTGAATGTAATTATGTTTGTCGGTGTTTGACATTGACTCATATCGGTTACCAAGCATGCCTTCAATCTGAAGTGTTAGTGCTACATGGATATACACTTGCATAGTGCCATATATCATTTTTTTTTGTTGGGTTATGGATATTGGACAATGACATTCATATTGTAAAAAAGCATTTGACTCAATGTTTTAAAAATCGATATGGACATCAAACCAACGAGATTTTCAGATCATGGTTCAACTGCTTTAAACAATTTGAATTGATATAAATTGCAATTGAACCGCTCAAATAACCAAAACATAGATAGTGTTAGTGTACGATTCATCGGATTGTTGAATCATTTAGTTTGGTCCGGTTTCTAAAATATCAATCCAAATGCATAGTGGCATGAAGCATCTAAAAATTTACAATTATCTGTTACATTTAGGTGTTTTCTTATTATTTAGAGTTACCATACCTTTGGTGAGTAGGTGACATAGAAACAAAAAATAATTGGGTCTTGTTACGATTAATATGCATTTCCAACCAATCTGACCAAGTCCTCAAGGCCATCTCATAGACTCTCACCATTCTTACCTTTTTGTATACTCCATTAGGGTCTCCAAATGACCCCCACCTGCTTGTAGTTAAAATGTCACTATTAGAATCAAGTGGTTATAGTATAACAACCAATGGAGGATATAATAGGAATAGGAATCATTCTATATTTAGTGAAAACATTACAACACAATCGTATAAGGTGGGTGAAATATAAGCTACCGTGAACAGATACTTAAAAATAGTCTAAAATTCTAATAATATTTAATATTAGCTCGTTTTTAAAAGTAAAAGTTTATGGTTTTCTTTATTGTAATGTTTGAGACACCGGCTTGATTAGTGTCTATTTGACAAAAACAAGAGAACGTTATTTATTTTGATTTGTTTTTGTCATACTAACAACGATTAAATTATTAATTGTTTCAGTCATGATAACGAAGAAGACAGTAAACTTATACTTGTGTCATTATTAATGATTTAACCAACTTATTTTTTGTAACTTGATGTTGTTGATATATATGCAAGTTGATCAAAGAAAATGAGCTTGGTTAATTAGGTGTTGTACTTACAAAACATTCATTGCTTGTCTTCTCCACCAAAGGAAAGTGTTGAAAACTATAATGTCTGCATGAGTCCAATACTTAGCATGTTTCTCAATGGCTTGGACTCTCACAATCCTATCTGGTACCTTATGGTTAACAGGATCATCTGAATTTGATTCTACAAGTAATGGGGACCAATAGAACTCGATGGTTGCATTGTACTCCTTTCATTATATGTATCAATTCAAAAACTATTAGTCATGTAATAACATTTTGTAGGAATAAATTGAGATAATAATCTTATAAGTTATAGAGTCCGTTTGATCTGCAAAATGAAAGTATTGGACAGAACAGTACATGACAGTACAAGGCAGAACAGCACAGGACAAACATTTACGATATTAAACAAATTTTGTCTTGTATGATATTTGATGGAAAAAATGTTATTTTGGTGATTTAGAAACGTTGTGTCGAGGACAAAAAGTTGTCCCATGGTTCAGTGGGGGACAAGAATATCTGATTTTGTCCAGTCCCTTGACCCCTAGTTTGTCCAGTACCAGTGACAGTTTTCAAATCAAACACAGTACAACAGAAGTTGTCCTGTCCAGTCCCCTGTTTTTTAGCAGATCAAAATTGAGATAATAATCTATAATTTAAATATTATTTTTTTGAAATTTTGAAAAAAATAGAATTTGTTGTGTGTAGCTGTGCCTTATTTTTATTCAAAAATAATATAACTGTAGCTCCCTTCTACTTAATTAGTTCATCAAATATTACGTTCATTCGTCAAGTTAATTTTAAAAGTATATGAAATTAAATAATCTTTAGATAGTATATAAAAAATTGTTTATTAATCTTTGCACTTACGCACTTTGGCCTTAAAAATGTTGAGCGAACCATTGGCAATGGTTTGCATGGATTTGAGAGTTGGAGGAATTAAAGATTCAACAAGGCAGACCATTGAAACCCATTGGCCTCTGTTGAGTGAATCCCCAACAAATACAAGCCTCTTGTTCCTTAGCCTTTCAAGCAATGTTGTGGCATTGAACCTTATTAACATGAAAAAATAAACAAATTTCAATAAATCTCAAAACCATATATAACCAAACTCAATTATGTAAAAGCATATCAAACACAAAAATATACCAATTCAAATAACTAATATAAGTTATGAAAAAATGCCACCATATAGTTCGATTGGTCCAATCGTAGTTAAAAAAGATGGCAAAGATAATTAAAAAGCAAAAAAGTTTTTCAAAAATATTGTTTTAGACTGTTAAAAATTCTATGCAATCGCACAACCAAAGAATTTCGACATTTTAATAAAAAATGTAGGACAACTCATATTTTAACTTTCCTCAACCAACTTTAAAATATACATTTCAATAGAAGAGTCATTTGATAACATTGATATTGATGATCCATGACTATTTGACTTAATAGAATTCAAATTACCTTGGTAGGTCACATTGATGAGGCTTCCACCTCCAATTTTGGTAGTTAAGATCCTTCCTTCCAAATTTCTCACAAGCCAATTGATCCGACATGAACTTACATTGTTGTTCTTTGTAAAGTGGATAAGATTCATTGTCATAAACCCATTTGCCATCAAACAAGTTACATTTTAACAATGATTCAGAAGATATAGTTTCTTGAAGAAACCATTGTCCTCCTTCTTGTGTAAAATATATGGCAGTGACAACTAGAATAGTTGTTAAAATTGCTACAAGAGAATGAAAAGTGATTTTGATTCCAAAATTGCTTCCTAGCACTACTATTTGTTGTCCCTTAATTGCCATTTACTTTCAGCTTTTTTTTTTTTCTCTTCTAGCTCATTTTGTAAATCTTCCTCCTTTATTAAGCTTCTAGCAACTGGTTGGTGAGAAATTTTATGTCATCATGCATATAGTGGATTTTGTTAATGGTGTATTTTCTAAGTTAAAAAAAATCAAACTTATATCACCTACTTTTGACTTGAGTTAAAGTAAACATATGGAATTTAAAAAATTTTAAAAAAAATTCTAAAAGTTAACTCTCTAGTTTTACGAGAAAATTTTAGGTGGACATATGAATTTGGTCATACACACATGTTTGACAAAAGGTAGAAAAAGAATATAATTAAATAATATGTAATTTTAAAATAATTAAAAGAATATGTATTTTTCTGTGAGTGCAACCAAATATTATGTCTAAATATTTGTGACGGTGTAAATATTTCTTCTAATTTTAACTAGCTTTGATTTATTTAAATCAAAAGGAACTTATAAAAGAAATGGAAAAAGAAAACACATTACACTCACACTATCCAATGCATTAATGAATATTGGATTCAAATCAAACGGTTTACAAAATATGAAACTACAACAATTCTAAAGGAAACTTTAGACCGTCTTGTCTTAATTTTAAAAAATCTTTGTTCCGTAAAAAAGTAATTCTAAATGCATGAATTGAAAAACTACAACATTTTGAGAAAAAAAAAATAATCCTGATTTACACCTTGTTCACAATAATGTAGAAGTGCTTTTTTCTTTGCAAAATTACATAAAAGAAATAAAGAATCCTTTTCAAAGAAAGCATATTCTTATATACTTTTTTTACAAAAATTATGTAGATATTTTTCCTTACAATGAGATGAGGCATGAGTTTTTTTTTTTTTATTTTGCATAAAAATAAATATTTTCTAACAACTGTATTGAAATTAATCTCTCGAGCTTTGTGGTATGAAAGCCACAAATATTTTTGTCTTAGAGTTTGATGTGCCCAAAAAATGTGTAGATAATGACTATCACACGTAGATCTTTTAAGTGTCCTTGGACCTTATGAGGCTTTAGAAATATTCCTTAGTTGGACACTATTTTTTATCTCATTAAAATCACACATATATATAATTTTTATGTTTTTTTTTTATAGAACTTGTGCTTTTATAAAATATGCACATTTTTTTTACAGTTTTAAAATATGTAAATATAAACTTTTATTATGGGCAAAAAATATATATTTATTAATAATTTACTTTAATTACTTACACCAACTGGGGCAAACGATCACCTGTTGGTTCATAAAAAAAAATAAAAACGATTATGGATATTATAGTATCGTCTTTTAAGTGTCAAGTAGTTCAAATTAAGACTTAACATTTTAGGTTGAAAAAAGGTCTTAAAATAATTAAATTTAATTATAAATATATAATGAGATAAATTTATTTTTGTCAAAAAAAAAGATAAATTTATTTGAAAATGCTTTCTAGTTCAATTGGTTTCTGTAACCTAAGTTCAACTTTTAGCTTTTAGAGAAGTTTAATTAATTTTTTTTTATATAGACTTGAGTCTTAGGTAATTTTTTGTATTAAAAGGATTTACTATCAAAGTTGCTTTAGACTTCTAAATATGTCCGGTTGACCATTTTTTTATACAAGTGCCAACTCCCAAATAAAAGTCTGTTTCGATTGATTTATTATTGAGCTTATGTAAAATAACTTATGTAATTAAATAAATTTTTGTGTATTATTCATATGTTTGTCAAAGTAGTTTATAAAAAAAAAACTTATGAAAATACATTTTTTGTAATAATCAAGAATTTATAAATTAACATACAAATTTATTTATTTACTTAAGTTATTTTTTATAAACTTACAAATAAGTCAACTCAAACAGAACTATAATAACCTTTTATTTTTTACTAAAGACTTATAATAACTCATTCTTGATAGTTGTTTTTTAAACATCAAAATGTTAATAGTATTTTGTAGAGAACATGCATCAAACTCTTAAAAGCTTTAATCTCATTAACACTTTCATTGATTAACTCTTTAAAGTTTTGTTGAGACCTATAATAACACTTTCAAATAACTTTATTTTCGTAGTTGATATACTTAGAGTAGGACATATGATCCATTTCCTTTATATATAGCCGTGAGACTTGTTGAAAGAAATTTAAAGAAAAAGAGCTTTCAATATCAATTAAAATATTGAATTCAATGTCCAAAATATTGAATTCAAAACCCCAAAAGTGGACAAACTAAAAGGGTTTGGTGCTTTCATTCATCAAGTGGATAATTAATTAATTAAAAGCACATGTTCTCTCTACACACTTCTTATCTCGTGTTATGTTTCCTTTCTCCCACTTGCTCATCAACTTGCACAAACCGACGATTTAATAATAATCGTCATTCACACTCAAACATAACAAACATATATGCAAACTTTTATTTTTCTCTACTTAGAAATTGCTTCATTGCTTCCTTTTGATTCCATTTCTTTCTCTTTCCCCGGTAGTCACGCACAATTTGAATTAAAAAAATACACCAAGTTGAAATTAATTAAATAAAGCTTGAGTGTTCACAAAACTATATATTAATCTACATGCAACTTGCTTATAAATATTATTTTTTATAAACATGCAACTTGCATATTTTGATTGTTGGATTCTTCTATTTGCACATTTAATAATAATTGGATGGACCACCCGGGTTTATATATGGTCCAATTTAATAAGGGTTGTACCCAAAAATTAAGGGTTGATATTACATTTTTTTACCAAAAATAATATTACAGTTAAGATGTGTTGGTTAATAAAAAGTATATATAATATACTCTTTAATATTCCATCTATAGCTAGTTTTTGTTTTTCCGGTAAGATTGTCTTCTTTCTTTTTTATGAACTTTAAGATTCATAATATATATAGACTATGATTAGTGTTCTAGTTAATGAAAATCCATCAATAACAAAAAAAAAAATTGTGTAAAAATGTATTCCATCATATTAGTGTTCTAGAGCTTGCCAAAAAAAAAAACATTAGTGTTCTAGTTAATGAAAATCATCATTGGTTAGTTTTAAGAAAATACTTCCATTAAACCTGTAAATAAACCTTCTAGATTCTATAATAAGATTATTGACCAAAAAAAAAACTTCTAATAAGATCATATTTTTTGCTTAAAAAAAACAAACCTAATAAGATCATATTTTGTAACTTGTCTTAAATTAGTTTGCAATGTGTTCATATCTATATGTTAGGGAGAAAGTGATGAAAGAGCCATAGCCAACAGAATACAACAAAATTGCATCCACGATTGTCATGTTCCCCTTAACTTATGTTTGGTAAGGTAATTCATGACATATATAACCACTACAATCACCTCAACAATTAATTTATTAAAAATGCATACCACATTATTTAGTGCAATAATTATCTTCCTACTACCACCACCACTAGCTTAATTATTATTTTTTTTGACACAACCACTAGCTTAATTTTAAACTTTAGAAAAATGGTATTTATAAAATAATATTCGGATTTAGATTCTCTACATTCTTTGTAGTGCCGTACGTGCTCTGACTCTAACCTCTAGAATTGTTATATCTAAAGAGATGGAGATATCTCTCTTTATATCTAACAATTCTATAGATTACGGTGTATGAGGCACATCCGCACAAAGGACAAACTCATCAAATTTTAATTTCTATGAAAATGAAGATATACATATTACATGATAATACATAATTAAGATGTTTTTTTATACCAACAATAAATCGAACTATGAAAACTTGGTCATGCAAATTAACCAACTCATACATTAGATAATCTAGTAATATTATATAACAATATGCACAATACTTACTTAACAATATTATATAACATAGATAAATGTGAAAAAACGAAAAACCAAAGAGAAAAATCAAGAACAACCCTTGTGATGATCGTTGTTCTTTTGTTGGATAATATTCTCTGCATTTTGTGCAAGTGATTGAAGGTTACACCGAACAATTGTATCAACAAACACTCGTGTGTCCTCTTTAGTATTTTCCGACGGAATATCCACCACGTAGGACTCAACAATCACTGTGCCGGAACTATCACCAGCAGTGGAGGGATGAAGTGTAGTCACGGAACAGTAGTTAGCAAGCCGGTGGTCCCCACCAACGACGCTAAAACTAATAACATGGCGCTCCTCGTCAAGGATCTCAAGGCGTTCGGTGCTGCGGGCAGCAGGGAGTCCAGATATAAGGTTGACCTCCCTGAGTGTGCCCACATCACCGTCGCCACCGATGAGGCTACAACTCTTTATGAAGTTTTTGTAGGCTTGTGGTTTGTCGAAGCGGCGAACAACCGACCAAACGGCGGAGATGGGGGCGGTTGTTTCTTGAATGACCACCGAGCATAGTTGGTCGGAGGATACAGGGTGTGTGTGGTAGTGTGCTATGGTATTAGGGATGGTGGTGACGACGGGGTTGACGAAGACGATGTTGCTGTTTTCGGCATGTTGGTTGGTGACGGTTGTGGTGGTGGTGGTATGGTTGATCCTGTGGAGGAGGACAGAAGATTTTGGTGGATTTGGAGGCATTTTAATTTTTATTGATGAGAATAATATGTTGAAAAATTAAAAGAAAATAAGTAATGATAGAATTTGATGGATCTTGTTAATTTGAGTGGTGTTGTGTTTATTAGAAAGGGTTTTGAAGAAAGATGAAGATGAAGAAGGAGGGTTTTTTTTTGGGAGGGGTTTGGGTTTGTGATGTGGTTAGGGTTATATAGTAGTAACTTCAACTTGGACGTATTCTTTATGGCTATGAGAAAGATTAAATGAAATTCATGTGGGGTGGTATACATTAAAATAGATACCAAGTTGGCTTTGGATCTATGCTAATAAAGATGCAATTGGATTAGATGCAATAAATATGCATCTATTTAGGTATAGTCAACAATTCACAACCATTAGATCTTGATCATACAGTTGGTATTTTAAAATAATTTTTATTATGCATCTATTCAAGTATAGGTAATAATTCACAACCATTGGATCTTAATCAAACAATTCACATTTTAAAACAATTTTTATTAATATGTTATGGATTATCCGATTAAGATTAGATAGTCAAGAACTTCTTGACGATATCCAGTCATCAACTATGTAATATTGCATTGAATTCTGATTCAAAGAAAATTGATTCAGTTGATAAGAAGTTGCCTCATTTTTTAAATGTGAGTTCAATTTCTGATGTCGACATGAATAAATCTTTAATAGATAATCAATAAATATATCTCTAAGTATTTCTTAAATCTTAAAAAACCTAATTTGATTCGATGAATATCTTCAATATCCAACTTATCTAAATTTTCTTCTATAGAAATGAAACCAAGTTGGCCGACATCAATTTACCAAATTGGGGTTTTGTGTATCCAAAATTTTGTGTTGTTTCTTTTGTAAATTAAGTCATCTTGCGTGTGGAATCAAAGAACATAACTCTAAAGACAAATTGTCCCTTTGTTTATTTCAACTTCTAGTCCAAAGATGAAATTTATAATTTGTATATATTACTTTTCTTAAGGTTCGTATACCCAAAAAAAAAAGGTTTACATCTAAATTGATCTAAATTAAAAAGGCAAATATTGATTTAGAAAAAATTGTAATATCTCACAAAACTGGATTTTATTGAATGTATTTTCATAATTTTGTGAAAGTTGATTGAATCAATCATTTTTTTTTATTGATTCATATGAAAATATGAATCAATCATATTTTTTTATTATTGAATTAGATATTGTTTTCTATTTTTTTGTCAAAAAAGTACGAAAAAATTAAAAAGAAGATGAACATTCAAACTCTCATCCCACAATAGAAATGCAAAAGATATACATAATTTATTCAATAAATTTTGAGAATATGAACTATATATCTTCCATAAAAAGGACAAGATGGAACAATACATAAGAAATTTAATGTGAAGCATAGGCCAAAATCCCCCTGCGACCCATCTTTTTGTGCATGTGACATGAGATTCAAACAAACATATATGTGTTCCTTTTGCATCTATACCACTGGTCACAGCTATGATTAGTTGGTACATATGTGATCAACCACAAAATTTGCCGACATATGACGTCTGAGGAAACATTAGTAGATAGATATCTTTTACATGATTGGTAGCTTTAATTTATACATACATACATAATTTAAATAAATATATAGAAGCATATTATATATAGGTATTTTTTTAAATAAAAAAGTGACCATTGTATAACTATTTCATGTGACATCTGAATCACATATTATATAGTACGTATGTGTGTATGTTATTGCATTTTTGTTAAAATTCTTCACTCATTTATTTGATTTATAACTTTATAAGTCTTTTGAAGTTATTAAATCAAATATTTATCACTATGATAGTTTACATCTTTTGTGGTGTCAAGTCTCTTGTAGAAAGAAGTCATGTGTGTGTACAAACACTATTTTTTATTTTTCCCCTATCTGTAATTTTAGATAGGTTAAGATTACAGATATGATTTATAAGATTTTGGTACATTAATATTAATAGGTTTGATGTGTGGTCATAAATTTTAAATATTATAGGACAGAGATCTTAGTAGCTGGTTTTATAAGTTATGTACCCCCACTTGAATGCTTTTCACTTTTCAGTACAACCAATTGAACGGAAATCTTAAATTTTTTAAGTTGGTTTGCTTGTAATTATCATTTTTTTATTATTTAATTTAAATAATTAAAGTTCTTATTATGTCCACTTGGCTAATGACTATCTAAATTTTCATATAAAAAAACAAAGACTAAACAAACAAAATAAACATGTGATAAGGGTATTTGAAAAGATTGATTCGAGATATATCAAATCCACACCCTACCCCCACCAATTAATTAAAAGGGGAAAAAAGTGTTCTAAAGTAAAATAACCCAAATTATGGATTGTTGTCCTTTGGTACAATTTTCTTTTGAAGGGATTTGTAATATTGCTCTTAAAATATGTTGAATTTTGTAATATAGCTCTTTTTTTTTTTTGACGAATGTAATATAGCTCTTCATTTGGATCCATAAAAATAAAATGATAATTCGACGAAACACACGAAGGCAAATTAGTGCACAATCGCCTTTTGATTTCCATCAAAATTGTAATTGATAGTTTTTTCGTTATTAATAGTAAACACGTTCAATGCTTGTGATTTTGTGTAAAGTGTTTTTGTCACATTTTACACTTTTTGTCCATAAAATAAAGTGTTCGTTAGAAGGAGAAATTTTTGTTCCTCCAGTCCAAATCTTTCATGCGCTCTCAAAATTTTCATAAATATTTCATCCATATTTTACAATTTAAAGTGTCTTATCCTAACACTTCATGTACAATTTTGACGGTGGAAGTCTTTGCACTAGCTTGCTTTAATAGGTGTTTTTTTTCATTTTAAAAGTTCGTGGGAAAAGTTGATCAGTTATATCATTTTCATTGTTGTTCTTTGATAATGAGATGTAAGAAAGATATATTGATCAACAAAAGATTGTTGGATCGTAATGATTCATAACAATACGATTGATTAAACAAAAGCTCCCGCGAATTACTTAAAAATCAACACACATATGCGTTTTCTCTATGGTTGTGGTGGTGGTGATCTACCTTATTGGTATGACCATGAGATTTTTATTTATCTCAAAAATGTAAAGTTGTGTTGTCTCATTTTTATTTTTAGGAGAAGATGTCAATGACAAATCTAAAACACTCTTACTTATAACTTATCTAGACATAAGTGTTCAAATATTATATAGTGTAATTTTTTATATAGTGTTTTTTTTTTGTATAATGTTTTATTTGATGTAATTTTGTTTTATACTTTTAAATATATGTATCGAATTGTATGATTCGGTTTATAGAATTCAAATTCAACCCTCAACCCACCCCCCACCCGCGACCCCCAGAAGGGAATTAAAAGGCACGTGGGTCAAGTAAAGGCTTAATCCTTAAACATGGGCCAAATTTTGAAAATTATATAATTAGGCTAAGGCTTTGTTTGTGAGTTTGGAGGGGAGGGAATTGGAGGGATTTGGAGGGAGAAAAATAGATAGAAAATTAGAGAAATCTTTTACATTTTTTGAGAAAGTATTTTTTATAGAGAATGACAAATAAATATTTATGATTAATATATTATGAATTTAAGAATATTATAACAACATTAATTAAATTTGAAGAATTCATATAAACCCTCTAAACCCCCTCCAAACCCCCATCCAATACAATTTTTGAGTTCCACCAAATTGGGGGGGTTTTGCGTTATGAAGAAAAAATAACCCTCCAAACTTCTTCCCTCCCAAACTTCTCTATTCCATTCCACTTGTTTCATCCTTTTTTTTTCAAAATCATTCCCCCCCCTCCCCTCCAAACTCGCAAACAAAGCTTTAACTCTATCTTATACCCCCACCTAAGGAAATCCACCTTTAGAGACTGGTTTTGTTATAGGTGTAATCGTTTCAGTTTATATAAGTTTTTAGTAAAAGCATGTCTAAACTAATGAGATTTTCATCTTTAGTGTTGTTTTAAATAAAACTATATCACATTAATTGGTTTGGTTCAATTCGATTTATTGGTTTATAATATTTTTCAAAAAATACATTATTTCGATATATTCTCTCATATCAATTTTTCTTTGTATTTCTTGCTATCAATTTTTCAAACTATCATTTTTTTCATACAACATACTCAAAACTAAATAAATTAACATAATTGCATTTCCTTATTTTTATTAGACAATATTTTGTATTACAAAACCAAATAAACTAACATAATTTCATTTTCTTGGTAAAAAAAATATTTTCATAAGTTGTTAACCATATTACTTTAAAAAAAAAAACCATATTATTTTTTGTCCGTTTGAATTGACTTATTTTTGAGCTTATAAAAAATCGTTTATGCAAATAAATAAACTTTTATATTTTTATTTTTTTAAAAAAAGGAAAATATTATAACACTAAGAGGTGAAATACAAGGAACTTATATCTTTTTGGATATAAGTTTTTATACAATCAGGAAAGGAATTAATCCAATCCTTATTGGGCTCGGATTCGGCCCATCTAGCTAAATGATGCGCAACCTGATTCTTCGCCCGGTTAACCCAGCAGATCGACGAGTTAGGGTGAGAAAGGAGAAACGACTTGCAGCGGCGAACGATGAAACCCCAGGGTTTTCGAACCAGATATGGAGACGAGACAGCTTTCACGACGACTTGAGAATCTAACTCAAAGATGACAGAGTGCTCCTACAACCTCTCCACCATATCCAACGTGGCATTGAGACCTAAAGCTTCACCAAAGTTCGCATTTTCCAGCTCGAAGTGGGCTCGAGTAGCAGCTCCAACGATGCTCCTATCCGACCTCCTAAGAAGCAACCCAGAAAACCAATGGCCATCACTGCTTAGGTGAGCATCGATGACAGGAATTTCTATGGTATTTTAGGTAGTATATTTAGTAGTAAAATGACCAAGACAGACCCAAATACGAAGAAAAACCTACAGAATCCAAGAAAAGCATCAAGACAGAGTCAAGAATGCAAAAAGACAAGAAAAAACCCAAAATATGAAGAAAATGAGCATTTCATCGTAGCACGATGAAAGCTGCTTGCTGGCCAAGAAAACAGAAGAAATAAATCTAAAAAATATCTGTTCATCGCAGCACGATGGCACTCATCGCAGCACGATGACATTACTTGGCGACCAAGCTGATGAAATGCATAGGATAAGTTATAAAATTGAACTGAATCTTCTCATCGTACTGCGATGGACCTATCGCAGCACTATGGCTTGCTGAGGCCCAATACGGAAACTATAAATAGAGCCCTCCACTCATTGTTTAAATCATTCAGAAATAGTAGAACACTCTCTACTATAAAGGATGTGTTCGGAGGAGCTCTAAGGGCATAGTTTTCTCTCCTTACGGGAAAACTAACTCAGCAAGGTGTAACAGCCCGAATTTTTAATAAAAAAAATAATAAGAAAAACTTCATTTCTTGGAAAAGTGTGACTATACTTTTTATTTTATTTTTAAAAACATAATATAACTGCTTGAGATTACATATAATAACTATAAAATAACGAAAATGTTTCATTTAAATTTCAAATTATTAAAACCCAGATTTGTTTATCCCCGCGCACGTACACATAGCGCATTGACTTCATCACTCAATTTTGGTACCTACAACCATATTTAATGTAAGGGTCAATTTCCTTATTCAAATTGAATCATACTCACCATAAGAATAATGCCATAAAATAATAACAAAACACTTCACCGATCAAAAGATTTTAAAAAAAATATAAAATTATTTATTTTCATAAAAAGGAAGTAAGTGGTGAACTCGTAATCAATCTTATCAAGAAACACATCATGACATAGACAATTAAGCACATCAAAGCAACGCACCAAGACAGCAACTCAAGGATAACAATTGTATTCACATTTTAACAACACAATTATAATGTATGAGATGCAATCCAAGACTCTCTAAATGCATGTGGTACCAAGGTCGGAGGTCAGAATTATGTTCCTGAAAACACTCCTCTACACGACAACAAAGTCGGAGGTCAGAATTATATTCCTGAAAACACTCCTCTACACGACAACAAATTGGAAGCCTACTCAAATAATTCGGTCTTCCATGGAACCATACTCAACACATTTCGGAATTCCATATCAACGGTGGGGACTTGACACATGAATGAATGCATGGTCATATTATCTCATCAAAACAAAATATCAAACTATCAAACAAAATCAACGCAACAACAAAATGGAAGCCTACTCAAATACCTCAAACTTCCATATCAAAAATCAACGCGACAACAATAAATCTCAAATCAAAATTCTCAAAGTTCACAATTCTCCAAATCCAAATTCTCACTTCAAAAATTACTAAATCCAATTCACAATTAAATTAAATGCATATAAGTTAAACAAATTATATAGAACCGAAACATGAAGTATATAAGTTAAACAAATTAAAAACATATATAATAAACCAAACAAAGAATGTTAGCTACAACATATATATACTTTTTTGTAAGTAATCTCAAAAACACTTTTTAGTAGTTTCTTTCGATAGTCAAAGGATCTACTACTATCTCATAACAAAATCCCTATGTAATATGAGTGTTTGGGGAAAAAGCCCTTACCTTAGCCGTTTTCCTTCCAACCACACTGACTTTAGATGTCCAACGCAACTATCAATTACTAAATCTTTCTTTGAGGCTAATTTAGTAGGATCTAAAATTGATATAAAATAAGAGATTTGCTTCCGAAGGAGAATGGCGTGAGTTTTTATTGTTTGATTGATAGCATGTAAAATTGTAACTAGCAACATATATAGGGTAGTTCAAATTTCATGACCAGGCAACACGTTTTGTTTTCTAATGTCATAAAGGAATTCTAATACACATTTCTAACGTATACAAACGATTGGTTTTGGGCACTGAGTAATGATGATCGGTTATAAGATAATGGCAATGATAATAATCTAATAATTAAGGTAGACATTGAATTTTCTATCATGTCTATCCATATTACTTTCCTCTCAAAACTCACGTACCACTATTAAAACATGACACACAATGAAATTGTATTTAAACATGGCATTCTCAAAGGTCATCACAAAATTAGATTAAATATTTAAAATTTTCATAGTCATATTTTACTATTTTAGTCAATTAAACAAATCAATTAAAATAAATGAATTAAATCAATAATTGGGATAAAATCATGGTTTCTATTTAATAAAAATTGAGGGTCTTACGATAAACTTCTATTATAATTTCTTCCATCTACCTGATTAATTAAATCAAGAAAATAGTAACTCATAAAATAATTAACTTAAAAAGGTAGATAATCAAATGGTTAAAATAAGGATAAATCGTTCCATAAATAAATGATTATGCTAACATTATTATGCTAAATTGATTAAATAAAATAAATAAATAAATAAATAGAACATGTTAAAATATTGGGTCGTTACACAAGGTATGTTTTCTTTAGGCTTTCGTATTTAGGTTATGATTCTTTTGTAATTTAAATATGTAGTCTTTTGTATTAGATGCCTTAGGTTGTGGTGGAGATGATGAACTCCCCTATGAATATTTGGAGTCTGTGATTGAGTCAAAGTTATAATAAATGTTATTTAGTATTATATTTGTTATTTACTTTCTTGCACTTTAATAACGTATCTCGTTATCTGGCCGGATAAGCGGGAGCGCCCATAGAATTGATATTAGGTCTTAACTTAATATGGTCCGGAACTAGTAGTAAATAATGCTAGGTGTATAGGGACGGTAACATCCTGAACTAGTCGTGAACTGAGCGGTTAGAGGAGGAATCAGGAACTAGGTGTGAACTGAGCACTTAGAAGCTGAACAGCCCGATACTAAGACCTAGAGGCAATTGGTGAAGATAATAATGCATGTGTAATGAATAACTCACCTAGTAATTAGGGTATGTGACACATCGAGTTTAGGCTCTCGTAGGTACCTTAGTTGTTACAGTAGGGAAACTTCAATATACATAGTACAGTAAGGTGTTACTACAATGAAGGAAAAGTCACCGCCGAACAATAATCTGAATAACTATGTTATACACCCTTCATGCCAAATAGGAAGAAGGGAGTGAGTCCAACCACCATATTTAGCCTCTATATTTCTTGAATCAATTTATCTTTATTTTCTGCAAGCATATCGCTATTTTTATAAAACCTTTTTCCAAAAACCCAAAGTGAATGCAAAACCAACAACTTAAATAACGCTAATGAAGTTTTGGCACGATCCTTGTGGATACGAACTCATTCTAGACACCTAGAGTGTGAATTATTACTCGACGACAGACTGGTACACTTGTCAGGATGCAGTCAAGTTTTTGGCGCCGTTGCCGGGGATTGTGTCTACAAAGCGTCGATAGAATTATTTAAGTTGTCAAAAATTTCAAAAAAATACAAAAAAATTAAAAAATCAAAAAAATCTTGTTGATGATTGTGAATTTTGATCTGTGAGAGTTCTGACTAAGGCAAAGTCTTGGTATTTAAGCGATCCGTTGTGATCCACCTCACTTATCTGGGAACTTTCATAGTGACAAAGACACATGAGACAAACCAAAAAAATAAATAAAAAATACTTTTTCCAGTGCTACTGAGGTATTTGTTTAAAGTGCATGCAGACAGGTACTCAAGGGCACTAAGGATTGAAAGGGCTGGCAACAGCCGACTAAAGACAGCATTTCTCACAGGAAAACTCCCCAGGAAAATGAAGGAGATGGAACGAACTGCAAAGAGAAAGCTGCAACAGAGAGTCAATGGTGAGGAGATCATTTGACTTAGAACTTCCAGAAATATAGGAAGTAAGATAAGAAAGGGCCGTTTACAGCAATGGTTCGAAGACACATGGACCATTGGCAAAGATGACAAGAGAAGAGAAAAGCCATCAGGGATGAACAACTGCGATCAGGTGAATCAATCTGCAAAATCATCTCAGAAGAACAAATTCTCTCTCAGGACGAAAAGCGCAAAACAGAAAGACATGCACATGTACAAGTTTGGGGTGAAATCACCATGCTCTATGAAACTGCACCCGAAAAATAAGTCGTCAACAGGGATAGTTGAGGGAATGGTGAAACAGACCTGATCCGACCTAAGATTGCAAGAATTTAAGGAAGATGGCCAGTGCTTCAAGCTGGAACAAAGGAGCACAAGAGAGAGACATGCGAACCTATCCTCTGTAATGGAGGAAATGCCTCAAGCTAATGAGAGGCTAAACAAGCGCTGCTTGGGAGGCAACCCCAAGGTATAATTTACTGCTTTATTTTAATTTTCCGCAATTTTCAATTTTCAAATTTAGTTTATGAAAAAAAAATTAATAATAAAAGTACCACACTTTTCAAAGGAAGACTGAGAAAAGTAATTTTTGAGAAAAAGGGGTGAAAAATCAAATTTTTAATATTGTTTCAATGTTAGATATGGCTGGTGAAAGAGAAACTGAAGTGGATAGATTTAGTACTTTGCCTGATGATATATTAACGCACATCATGAAATTCATGGTGACTAAAGAGGCTGTACAAACTGGAATTTTGTCCAAGAGATGGAAGCATGTTTGGACAACTCTTGCAAGCTTGATAGTGAACAGTAACCAGTTTCAACAGGCTGAATTTTTCAAGATGTTTTTGTCTAGGCTTTTGCAATAGAACGATCTGTTAGTTGCCTTGAAGAAAATTGAGGTTAAGCATAATGGGCTTATTCGCTCTAGACTTTTAGAGGAAATCATCAACTCTGCAATATCACACCAAATGGAGGAACTTGTACTGCACATCTTCCTTCATAACGATGTGCGCAATTTGATGATTTTTCAACCCATATTTTTCAACCCAACAATTTGGTTTATTTGTTTTCTATTTTTGTTTAATTCATTTATCTATTATTGGTTCACTTGTTTTTAGTTGGGCTGTTTATTATTAATACTATGGAAATTGATTAACCACACAATTTTTATTGAATCTAGAATTACTTTATAAAGCAATATATAAAATCAATTGAAAAAATAACAATAGAATTTAATGTGTGTGATTTTGTGGTATTCTTCTTAGAGACAATTTATGAAACACTTCGTAGCTATGACTTATTTTCAAAATTCTATCAAGTTTGATTCAATCCAATTCTACACTTAATCAATATCACAATGTGCATAATCAATAGATTTCACAATTGATCAAATGGTTAATCTATGAAATAGAATCAATGTCCAATGTTTTGAAATCAAAGTAATTTTTGAAAACTAGTTGAAAAGGTTTAGAGTTGATTCTATTCAAGTTATTCACAATCAATCTCAAAATAAACGTATTCTAATCAATTGTTTTTTTTTTTTTACCAAAATTGTAATCAATTGTTGTTATCAATTTTGATAACAAAAATAAACATGTGCTTCATTATTTAGAATTGAATGCTTCCTCTTTTTTCTTAAGAATTTTTTGTCTTATTTATTTATTATTTAAATTTTTTTGTTAAATTTAAATTTTTTATTTGTCGATTATACAATGTCCTAGTATAAAAAAATTTAGAAGGAGTGGGGGGACAGCAGCCCACCCCTGTCCTAATGTGGCTCCGCCACTGTTTGCAACGAAGGATTGAGATTTGAGAGGTTCAATTTACTCACATTTATAAAATAATATAAAATAAGAGTTTGACTTAAAAAAAACTTCCTATATTCATTTTTAACTGTCACAATTGACTATTGTACATATGTCAATGTAGGGACGGACGCAAAAGTTTGTTTTTTTTTAAAATAGCAAATATTATTAGGCATTCTCCATAACAAAAGTCAAAGAGAAGCAAGAAGAAAGTGGGAGGAAAACCAACAAACCAAAACCCCAATACACAAACAACAAACCCCACAAAAACAAAACAACCCTTAACAAAAGTATTGAGTAGTGGGAGCCGATATTATATATCTTTTTGAACTTTTGACACATGTATATATTAAAAAAAATTAAAATTAAACGTTTTAGTCTCTAAATCTATGATGTATTTTTTTTTGTCGGTATGGTATATATATGATGTATTGTTACTATAATATACAAATTTATTAAATTTGACTAATACAAAATATATTTGAATAGTAGATTAACTAATAAAAACATATTTAAAGAATAAAATGACTAATATAAAATATATATAAGTTTTTTTTGAAAGGATATAATAGTTTGTGTTTATCATTTTTGTAAATTTAAAAACTATAATAACAATATTTCACATAGTTAAAAAATAAAATCAAAATATAGGGAAGGCATATGTATTTCTTTTTGTCATATAATTTGTGTTTGAAAAAAACTTAGGTACATTTTTTAGGTGTTTTTCGTATGGTTCTTAACATAACTCACCATAATTTCACTAAATACATAAATTTTTCAATGTTAGTTAAAACCATAGTAAATTTTATGTTAAGAATCATGTGTAAAACACCTCAAGAAATGCATCTAAGTTTTATCCTTTAATATTAAAAAACATATTGTTTATGATTTTACTAAAAAAAATACATATTGTTTATGATTACTAAGTGAGGGCCAACGCCCACACAACCCACAAAGTGGGTTCGTCCATGTGTCAATACATATTTTTGACGACAAATATCTTTAATTATGTATTATAAAAAAATATAAAAAAGATATATCGAATAATAGTCATCGAGACAAATTGAATAACATTTTATATGCTAATATTTGTTAGGGTCTTGTTAATTCATTAACATGTTACGGTCTTGTTATTACTGATAAAAATTTAATATTTATAATTGACGGTTAGTTGTATGTTGCGTTGTCGAGGATTACTTATAGAAAACGTTTGAAAATACTTATAACTAATGACGATGACGAACAATCAAATATAAATCAAAATGTGGTTTACTAAGAGATGTTTCGAAATGTTTAATAATTTCTCTAATTTATCTCTTATATGTCCCCAATAAATGTATTATTTGTTTTGTTTTTATTATCTTAGAATTATCCACTCTTTATTATATTGTTGTTATTACAAACAATATATAATCCACGCCGCACAATTGTTAATTAATAATTCATATCGCACCATTGACGTTCCGCACCCTGCATAACACGCGGGCGCCGTACTAGTTCTAAATCTAATGGCTAGTGTGTGGGAAATTTTTTCTGTTCTTGCTTTGGTTTGCAAGATACTCCCTCCGTCCCATAATATAATAGAAAAAAACACAATTTTTTTGTCCCAAAATATAAGAGAAAAAGTCCAAACATTTTTCTTTTCAAGAAAAGTTTACTCTCTCTCTTACTTTTTCTATAATCAACCACCAATAAAAATTATTTTTACATCTTCTCATGCAACCTTTTTCAAAAAAATTTGCTTCTCGCCATTTCATGTTTTAAAAAGTTCCTTACAAAGTTAACTTTTGATTTTGTCAAATAACACTCTTAATTATTTATCACAAGGACACAAACAAGTAGAATAATATAATATTAAAGATAGTCCAAATATAGTGGTTGGATTTAGGGGTTTGCATGGTCGGTTATTTTGCCAAACCAAATTATATCCAAACCAAAACCAGATATATGGATTTGGATACATGACCATAACCATTATTTTTTATTAACCGGTTATATAACCAGTTATAAATTTGGATACGGATATATCACCGGATATTTTTATAAAACCGGTTTAAAAGCGGTTAATTTTTAAATCCAGTTTTAAACTGGTTATTTTTAAAACTGAATTAATAAACGGTTAATTTGGTCTTTTTTTTTTTTACGTAGACGAAAAACATATTAAAAATCGTAAAAAAATACACTTTTCTTTTTTTATTCTTTGCAGCAAATTGCTTTTGATATGTGTTTGAAAGAGATGGAAAAAAAAAACATGTGAAGATGACCATTCACATTCCTTCTTCTAGATTTCTTTTTTCAAATTCCAACGAGATAAGGGTATACAAATTATTAGTGTAAAGATAAGGGGCTGTTTATTTTCTAAAAATATTTTATGTTTTGTTTATCTGGAAGCAATTGGAGAGAATGAATGTGGTTCGATAGAAAGAGAATATCGTCGATTAGGGTACAATTGGAGAGATTATTGTAGGTTTGGGATTTAGGGTTTTATTTTTTTTTTGTAAATAAAAAAAGGATATTTGTTTGTTTTGTAAAAAAAAAGGATATTGTTTGTTTTTTTTTTGTTGACAAAAACAAATTTGAAAATGATATAATAACCAATTTAAACCAAATCTGAAAATTTAATTTGGATGGATAACCAACCAGATAAAAATGGTTTGGTTAATAACCATATATCAAAATCCGGATTTTTTAAAACTGATTTGGATCCGGTTATGAGTTTGAGTCTTCTAACCGGATATTTTGCACACTTCTAGTTGAATTTCATAAGTATTTTGGTCCTAATGTACTAGAACGAGATGTATTTGGATCACGTCATGCTTTGACCAAGTTCTCCCATATGAAAGACATGATTTTTCGACTTGGTCTAGAGAAGTGGAGTAGTGGGAGATCTCATGATCCTCACTAACTATGTGGATCAGGGACATTCATAATGGATATTCACTTCTTTTGCTTCATGTTGTAAGTTTACAAGAGAACTATATATGTGGTTCTTATTTTCTAATATATATGTGGTTCTTATTTTCTAATGATCTAAGGATACGTAAGATCAAAGATCCTCGATCTCCGCCGAGCTTAACAAAAACATCCGACTTCATATAACCTAAAATTTTCTATTAATGTTGCTTTGACAAAAAAAAATTGAGGACGTTTTGTGTTTGATTAATGTTAAGTGAATTTGGGGTTGTATATTTGTGGGTGGGTTTGAAAAGGGAGTAACTTGATCAAGTTTCCATCTTTGAGTAAATTAATTTAATCACTTTATAAATTGGTTATTTAAAAAAAAAACAAGATATATGAAATTTTAAAGAATGAATCATTCATGAAAATGTATTCTAAGTAAAGAGATTATAAATATGAAGCCCGAACACTCCTCGAATTAAGCGCGTCCCGGTAACACCGACACGACACTGACACTTATATTGAAGTATACTAGTATCATTTTTTCAAAAAAATTACCCGTGTCAACGTTCTAGTGTCCATGTTGTGTTTGTGACCATGCTTCATAGACTACAATACTGATATCACTACACTATAAGTGGTGAATGGGGGCTAAGTCAAGAAATGGCGGTTTTTGAATCCAAAGTTCGTACAAAATAATGACGAAAAAATGAATTCTCCAAACGAAAAAGGTGTTAGTGTTGACAAAGGGTAGGGGAGAGGGGACGCAAATAAAAAGAGAGTTTGCGACACTTTTTTTTTGTAAACTCGGTATCCGGTTCAAGGACCAACTAATTCGGTGGGGTTCAATCCCACCGTCCACTTGAGGGGGTCTCATTTAAAGCTAGAGCTTTATTCTGTATGGATTAGCCCACCAAATTTGCCACCAGAGGGAATCGAACCTAGGACCTTGTAAGAAGCACACTCCAAGATCCCAAGTCAACACCACTAGAGCGACCCAAGTATGGTTGCGACACGTTGTTAAGTGCAAACTGTTGATGATTAAGTCGATGGGGATCAAGTTGGTCAGAGGTTCAAGGCATAAATGAGAGGTTGCAACAAAATCACTAGAGGTAGAACCACTTTTTATGAACCGCTTTATGGTTATTCATTTTCGGTCTTTTTATTTATGTTTTTACTAATTTTCAGTCATTTTTATTTCTCTATAGAAAAAAGAAAATTTTGCGAAGAAGCAGGCAACTTCATTCCCTCCTTAATCACGTTCACATTCACATTCACATTCATCTCTGTTTCTTTCTCTTTTCTCTCACCGAACTGAAGAAGAAAAAGAGACAGAAACAAAACGACTTGCGTTTTGGGTTGTTGTATTGTAGAAGAAGATGGATCAAATATTCAACAAGGTTGGAACCTATTGGTTCAACCAAAAAGCCAACAATCAGCTTAATTCCGTCGGTGATGATCTCAATGTATAAATACCCTAATTTCCCATTTTCAATTTTTCAATTATTTATCATTCGATTCATCATACATGATTTCAAAAATTGTTAATTTCTTGTTTTGTTGGGTATGTATGAATCTTTATCACTGTAATGGAAAATTGACTGTATTGGGTATTGTAAAAAAGTTTTCTTTTGTTGTAAGGTATATGAAATTCTTAATTGGTGAATACTTTTCAGAATGTGTATGTTTGTTGGTAGGCAAATGTTTGAAATTTCAACAACGACTTACTGATGTTGTCTTTTGTAAGTAGAAGTTCACGGTTCTCGATGTTTTCATGATTGTGACGATGACTTGATTGGTGTTGGTTCAACAAAAAGAAGAAGAAAAAAAATGAATGTTCGCTTCAAAACTCAATTGATATTTCACTTTCTTGTTTTTGTCAAACCGATTGTGATTGAGTCATTAATTCAGAATGTTTATGTTTGTTGGTAGGCAAGTTATGTGCTGATCAGTGGTTTGCCATGGACTGGTATTTGAAAATTGTTTTAAATTTCAATGACGACAGAAACCGATTTTCATCGTTGTGACAGTGACTTGATTGGTGTTGGTTCAACAAAAACAAGAAAAAATGATTATAAGTGCTTCAAAACTCAATTGATATTTCTTTTTCTTGTTTCTGTTGAACCAATATTGATTAAGTCATTATCTCAGTCTTAAGGATAAAGAGGACTGCAAGTTTCTAATTTTTAGGGGCATTGTGGGTTATCTTGAGAATTCGGATGGATTTTTGAGAATTGGCCCACCGTAGAACCTGCCTTGTTGATATCGCTTTTACTAGCTCTTAGTTTTTAATGAATAAATCATTATTTGGTGAAGGGAACTGTGGTTATGGGCCTAGTTTTAGTTATAGATGTGAATGAGATATAGACATATTATATTATCCATGGTTTAATTCATAAGATCTTATAATTAATGAGATGATTCTGTTATGAATGAGAAAATAGGTTATGCCCATTTAAATAGTTTAGGTTTATTTAAGTTCCGATTCTTGTGAATAAGCAAGGGAAATTATTGAAGTTCTGCAAGTTAGGTGTGTAAGTTACCCTGTGATACAATATTGCTAATTTGAAGCGCTACATTTTGTGGTTGTATTATCCAGCATTAGCTTTGTTTCAGACCTTATCTTGCTGCTTGAGATAATGATCCCTATCATATCATATGTTCGATTTTGAAAGTAAATGGCAAACATGAATTTTCATTTATTGTTTAATTTCTGTATTGACACCTTCTTCTTTTGATATGTAGTCAATCTCAGAAAGTATCGAAGGGGGGACCAAATGGTTGGTCAACAAAATAAAAGGTTTGTATTTCCTATTTCCATATGTTGCTCAAATATTTATCTTTAAAGTTCGCCAGACTATGAAACTTGTGCAATATTTAAGATTCCATTTTTTCTTTAACCTTGTAATTACAAATTGAGAAATTGATAGAAACTGGATCAAAATACACTCAATTAGGATAAATCTAATAATATTGTTTTTTCTGCATATACTGATATCAGTTTTGTTATAACTTATAAGTACCTTTGTTGTGGATTTAGAATGAAAGATGAAGAACTGAAACTGAAAATAGTTAACTTAGTGTATTGAGAGATACTGTACTCTCACCCCAGTCATGTCCACTTTTTTCCTTGCCTTTCTATCTTCTCTAGTCTCTTTCATATTTGTACTGATCAAGTTTCCCTCTGTTGATATATGACCTGAAAATGTATCTATATAAGTGGGACGCATCTCTTACCTTACAAGTTGGTTATGTAGGGGTGAGTTAGACGTAATTCAAATTCTAAGATGGTATCAGGCCACTCGGGTCATGCTACAGATGCCCATTCCTGGACGTGAGGGGTATGTGTTGAGAGTCTGATATTTGATGAGATATGGCCTAATAATATAGTAGTATTTGTAAAAACCTGTTTCCGACCTTATTCATATTTTGAGAACCTCCTATCCCCCTCGCACTCAATTACATTATCCATATTCAGATCCTTTGCTTCATCTCTTACTATACACCTTAGTAATTGGTGGTTTTGAAACAGTTATGTGCATTAAATTGAATCTTACAATGAATCTCTACAACACAACGAGGGGACTAAACAGCAACTTGACAATTTTAGTGCTTTGAACCATGGATGAAGGTGTTTTTACCAAGTTATTTTGGCAATGATACTTTCTTATATAAATGTTTGTTTGGCATTATTTATGAACTGTAAGTCAGTAATTTTTATTCTTTTCTATTTTTCTACAAGTAAAATCAATTTCTAAAAATCTTTTGGGGATATGATTTTGCCACCTTTCCTTCTATAGTTTTGTTAACGGATATTATCTAAAGCCGTTTGACACTGTTGGTATGAACAAAACCACCAATAGTTCTGCTTTATTTTTCCACTTCATGAGTTGTCTACTATCCAAAAGGTTGTCCTCAAGCAATAAGTATGAATATTATGAAGATCCTACTTGATATAACAGCTTTGATTGTTATTGAAGTGTTTTAAATGCATCTTTGAAATCACATAGTTCTATTTGACTTCATAGCACTAATAGTATTTATAGAACATCATAGGATAGCTTTCTATATTGAAGGGAACTTGATTATATCAATTATCCGTAAATTGTTTTTGAAGCTGTGGAATTTCAATTTTGAATTATAACCCCATAAAATAATTGCATTTTAAATCACTTTACAGGAAAGATGCAGAAGCCATTACCAGAGTTGCTAAAGGAGTATGATCTACCAATAGGAATCTTTCCTCGTGATGCAACAAACTACGAATTCAACGAAGAGACAGGAAAGCTTGTAGTCTTCGTTCCTCAAATCTGTGAAGTAGGCTACAAGGATTCATCAGTCTTGCGTTTCTTCACCACCGTGACCGGTTATCTGGAGAAGGGAAAGCTAGCAGACATAGAGGGAATGAAGACGAAAGTCATTATCTGGGTAAAAGTGACAACCATTTTCTCTGAGGGATCGAAGCTCTATGTGACCGCTGGCATGAAGAAAACAAGAAGTAGGGAAGCATATGATGTTACAAGAGATGGTGTACTTGTAGATAAGTTCTAAAACTTTCACATGATATTGTTATAAGTTTTACAATCTGTAAAAGCCTTCATTGTTTTATAGACCATTTTGAGTCTCCTTTTGTATGGTGGTTATTTGTAAGTAGTAAATATGTATGCATTTTCAGAAACTGACCTTTGGAACTTCTTGGGTTACAATTTGTGATTTGATGAAAGTGAAAGTCTCTTTGGTACTTGTTGATGATTATGATCAAGTAATTTTTTCTGTTTGGGAGTTCACATCTTCTCTAATTTTTCTGGCATGAGAGCTTATTAAGGCAACATTCATTCAAACATCGCATGGAATGTTCGTTCGTGTATCACATACCTTTGGATCATCAGATCAGAGAAAGTACTATTGAATGATGCACCATTTTCTGTCTCTTCCTATTTTCACTCTATCACTTGTTCCAGTTCTATCTGAGTACTTTGCATTTGCTAATGCCTAATAGAGACATTTACTCACAAGGAAAATGATGACAGAGCAAAATACATGGATGCAAGTACATACTTGTTGCTGTTTCTGGAAGAGCTCTTTGAGATTGGTATGATTGTTTTTGCTGATCAAGAACAATTGTTGCTGAATTAATGACTCAATGTTACAACACCAATCATCTTAGTGTGGTGTGATAAATAAGTCCCTACCCTAAACCTTAAGCCACCACACTTGATATCAGCAGCATGTACAAAATCATAAGCTGAATACACATGAATGTTACAAACATATTGTAAAAGCAACCAAAAGAGGAACCTCCCTTCCCTTATACTCCCTCCGTCCCATTTTAAATGACCTTTTTTTGACTTAGTGTACTATTCATTTGACCTGTTTTGACCTTATTTTTCTACTAATATATACATGTAAATATTAGCATATGAAATATTTGATTTGTCTCGACGAATTCTTTCAAAATATACCATTTTTATAATTTTTAATAATAGATAATTAAAGATATTAACGATTAAAGTTGTACATTGGCAAACGTGTCAGGGGTCAAACAGGTCATTTATTTTGGGACAGAAGGAGTAAGTTATAACAGACATAAAGCACAAAGGAGTCCAAAGTACAGAAAAAATAAATAGCAACAAAAACGAAGAAGTCTTCACAAAATCTGAGAGAATCAAATCACAGCCTCTAGCAGAAGAAGAAATCAGTTTTCCATTTTTAGACTGCAAGAATATAACCATCCTCGCCAATGAGGACTTCAATAAGTATAAGTGAATATGACACAATGAAAAGCAATTATCATGCATAGACTGATAACTACTCCCTCTAATCCTATATATAAGAAAACATTTACTTTTTAGATTCATTGTAAAGTTGATGTATCAAGACAATATTATAGTCTAGATACATCAACTTTACAATGTATCTAAAAACTCAACTTTTTCTTATATATAGGACCGAATGGAGTATCTTACATCACAAATTTCTATGCAAGTTAAATCTCAACAAAAAAGAATCTTAATTTCTCAATAAGTTAAATCTCAAGCAATTATCACGCACCAACTGATAAGCAATAAGTTGAAAAAGTAATTTCTCAAAGAAGTAAATCTCAACGAAAAAGATCTTACATTTCAAGGTTCAATGTTCAAAAAGAAGACATCCATGAAGCGAGAAGAGTTTCCTATTTCTATCACTCAAAGGAAAATAAGAAGAATATGTATAAGTGTAAAATTTCGAATTTGAACATATGTATAAGTGTGAAATTTCATGTTCATTTAAACGTAAAAAGTGTAAAATTTCGAGTTTGAACTCGGACCACATGTATTACCGTCTCTGCATCTATTAACTGAGTTGTACTTCTCTCGAACAAATATTACACTAAGAATATATATATATGAGTCAGGATCCGTTGACACCAAATAGTTTGACACCAAATCTTACACCTCTTAATAACGTCTTAACCGATATAAATTTTATAAAATTCACCGTTAGATTGAAAGTTTATATCATATAGATCATTTATGTAAAGTTTCAGAAAAATCCAAAATCATTTGATATGCTATTGAGACATATAAAGATCAATCCGTTGACACCAAATAGTTTGACACCAAATCTTACACCTCTTAATAACGTCTTAACCGATATAAATTTTATAAAATTCACCGTTAGATTGAAAGTTTATATCATATAGATCATTTATGTAAAGTTTCAGAAAAATCCAAAATCATTTGATATGCTATTGAGGCACATAAAGATCAACGATTTTTAAAAAAAGACTCAAAACGTTAACTTTGATATATCTCAATAAAATATCAAATGATTTTGGATTTTTCTGAAACTTTACATAAATGATCTATATGATATAAACTTTCAATCCAACGGTGGATTTTATAAAATTTATATCGGTTAAAACATTATTGAGAGGTGTAACATTTGGTGTCAAACTAGTTGGTGTCAACGGATCCTGACTATATATATATATATATGAGGTTTGCTAATTTATACCCACTTAAAAACATGTAGGTCTAAATTAGCAATGCGCACCTTCTTTATTATTACTAAAAATACCCTTCTACCACTATTTTAAATAAGTTTAAAAATTCATCTTGTAATTTTATAAAAAAACAACAAAACATGTTTTATCTTTCCTTAAAATTCTCTAACAATTTTTTTCAATCTAACTATTTTATCATTAGTGTTTTTATTATAAATTAGTAATACTGAAGGTGGATGAGCATTCACATGTAAAAAAACAGGCAGAGATACATTCTAAAATAAATTTATCAAATAGATAATTGAATTTATCAAATCGATGACGACAATGTTTGCTCAATGCTGAAAAAATACAAATTCTGTTTTCATACTATCTCGCAGGCGAGTGCATGCCATTGTTGAAGAGAAATAGTTGCTGTGTTCAACAGTTTCCATGGATTCATTGCTAGTTGGAACTTTTCCCAAGTTCTACTCATATTCATTCACCACCACTAGTAATGAAACACCTTCGATTTCATCTTTTTTCACTCTATTTTGTTTTTAAGATTTTTGTCGATTTTTTTTATATGAAATAAAATATCTGCTGACTAAAATATCGATTACTATATATAAAGAGGATACAAATTTTTGGGATGACTTTTTCATTATACCTATTTTACCCTTAAAAGAAACTACAAAAAAAAAACTAAACATTTGTATATGTTGAAAAATAACTTCCACATAAAAATAGATTTTCAGTTTTTTTAGTAAATAATTTTGTTTCTCTTAACAACTAAGCACAACTTCCACATAAAAGTATGATTTCAGTTTTTTTAGGGTCCGTTTGGTTCGAAGTTTTTGGAGAGGAGGGGAGGGGAGGTGAGGGAATATTTTAAATTTTGGAGAAGTAATTTACTTTTTTACTCTTAACCTTATAAACTCAAAATAAGGATTAAATTATAATGGATATATTACGTCAAAAAAAATTTTAATGGATATATAACAAAAAAAAAATCTAATGAGTAGAAAACCTAAATTTGTTTTGTTGTAAAAAAAAAAATAAAACCTAGAATTTTAATATTTCAACAAGGATAATTTTGAATTTTAATAAAAAAAATGAGGGTAATTTTGTCAACATAATAAATCCCTCCCCTCCCCTCCCATCCTTCTCAATTGAACCAAACAGACCCTTATAGTAAAAAAATATTTTTTTTTTTCTTCTTAATAACTAGCCACAATAAAAAAGGATGTTAAGTAGTTATCAATTAACTAAGTCCAATAAAAAAGAAGATTAAATAGTTATTTATATTTGCACAATAGAGAATTTCGATCACAACAAATAAAATAAAAAAAATATTGATCACACAAACAGGCACGGAATATAAAGAAAAGTATCATTATGATCTAAAAATAAAATAAAATTAATGATGGATAAATTAAGAAATTGTCTTTTTTTTTTATTTCCTAGGTTGTTTATTTTAGTTGCATATATTTATAATTATGTGGGTGTAAATTAGCAAAGTTGATGCACACTATTTAATAAAATTTACCTAACTAACCCTCAATTTCATAGTATAAAATAACTAAATATCAAGGGTTTTTTGGTCCAAAGTGAAAAGGTGTGCATTGCTAATTTAGGCACAAGTTATGGTGCATAAGTAATGTTTATGCCCCGTGCATAAATACTCCAAATTGCTTAGTGCACCCCTCAGATTTCTAGCGCACCCTCCAGATTGCTTAGAAATTTAGGGGGTATGCTAAAAATTTAGGGGTGCGCTAAACAATCTGGGGGGTGCGCTAAGCAATCTGGGGGTGCATTAAACAATTTTTATTATTTATGCATGGTGCATAAGGAAAAAGCTTATGCACCATAACCACTCCCGCTAATTTAGACCCACATGTTTTTAAGTGGGTCTAAATTAGCAAACCCCTATATATATATGGGGAGAGATCAAATTACACCGGTGTAACATTTGAGTAAGGTTACACCGCACAATATCGCTTTAACATTGCACGCTTGCGCTATCTAATGATCTTAATGAGATCAACTTGAATTTTATGTTGGAATTAATTTAAACTTAATCATAAACATGCTCAATAACAAAGATTAAATCTATAATCTTACTTTAGTGCGGAAGCCAAAACTATATGAGCACGTATATATAATTTTAGGATCTACGTCATGTTGATTTATCAAGATTATAGGATTATAGGAATACCTGGAAATATGAATATGAACAAACCGTAAGTCTCTCCGATAGCAATCTGAAACGTGAAAGAGACGGATGTCGAACATCCGTTGGCTTGTGGTTCTTCCTCAACCGGTACTCCTAATGCCTTGAATTCTCTTCAGATGGGGAGAGGAGATTATTTGCAGTTGTGTCCGGTATATTGGGGACCATAGCCTATATATAGTGTGATGATCCATTAGGGTTCCCATTATTCCCAAATGGGTCATCCTGACATCCACTCATATTGAGCCCATATCCAATTAAATTAATTAATTACCCAAATAGAAATCTAATTAACCTTTTTACTTAATTTGACCACTAATCAATTAAGGTCTCAAATTGATAAATAGCTAATATAATTAATAAAGATATTTGCCAACCTAATATTATTGGAATATAATAAAATATTCCAACAATCTCCCACTTGAGCAATATATCGTAATAATTATATCATTAATCTTTAGGTGCGCATCTGAATGCTATTTATCTTTAGATTTCAACTTTACAATCTGGTCCCTCTCATACATCAATAATGGAACCATCGCGGCTGTCGTCACTAACATATAACGTGACGGAACCTTCGACGATCACCACATCAATGCACTCGATGACATAGATCGATATGGATGAGTGGCATGGAAAATGCATGCAATGTGATCTCTATATCATGCCTATTTCCAACTGGTCCGACTGAAATCCTTAGTGAGATCAAACTGAAGTTTGCAAATTCATTATTTGCACAAATGATACAAAATGAGTTATCGTAATAATCTCAAACTTTATTTCAAACTTCAATTCTGCAGAAAACCTTAACCAAATATGTATTTGTATCAATACCAAAGTTAGAACATAACTGAAGAGAGACTCCCACTAATCCAAGACATCCTTAGTGACAACAACCAAATGAAAGACCTCAAGTGTCAAGTCTTCGATTAGTGAATTAGCTAGCATAAAATTCATCTCTATATGTTCTATCCTTCAACAACTTTAAATCGATAAACTTCATAAAATAATTGTTGAAGCATTATCTGACTGATTTATGTCACTATATAACTTGAGTTGTCTTTCAAAAACTTTTACTTTATGCAACCAATTGACATAAATACTTACGGTCATTTCTTGAATTAGGATGTCCATTGTATGTAAACATCCAAAGAACCGGAGTCGAACATACTAATGATCTCCAAAATATTAGATCTCCGATATCTGAACACAAATTATTTTGTTCTCTATATTAATTCTTATGGTTGCTTCATTTCAACAATTCAAATTTTGAATTGCTCAAGTATCTGCTAAATGGTCTTATTATATAAGCTATTTCCGGATGCGTATAATTAAGATCATACTTAAGTTTCTTAAAGCTGAAGCATATAGGAAAGTACTTTATTTTCTAAATTTCCAGATTTTCTTTTGGCAATTATTGAGACTTTTAAACAGTCTCCTTTATGATTAAAACAATCCTTTAGTTTATTGACTTTCATGTCGAATTTACTTTCAACTTTATTGATATAACTCTTTTGTGATAACTGAATGATACATAGAGAATAATCCTTAAATATCGAATTTCCTAATACAAAAGAGATGTGCGCAAGAACTTTTGTCACTAAACTTTTGTTGGTGATTTCTTGATTTTGCACAACGACTATATATCACTGTTGACTTAATAAAGTAATATCGACACATTAAACTAAGAATATAAAGATATAAAGATACTCCCACTGAACCTGTATAACCCACAATTCTCCATAATATACATCTCAAAACCAAATGAGATAATTACCTGATGAGACTTTTGTGGTATCATTAATGAGACAGTTTCCTTAACTCATAAATGGATTTCATCTGTTTGCAAATTATCTACTTTATGTCTTTTGACATAAAGTTTTTTTTGAGATTGCACCTTATTGTTTTTCTTAATGTCACCATTAAGAAATACTATATTGGTATCCATCTTATAAAACTCCAAAATTATAATAAATTACAAGTGTCTTGACTGTCATAATAGAGTTTTTAAATCAAATGTAATTTCTCTTTCCAGTCAATACTTTATTACACTCGGTGCTTTAGTTTCTTGAAGGTATTGAGTTTGATCTTTATAAATTAATTTCTTAACTTAGTTGAGAGGAAGAACACTAATGTCCTTATGAGGATCCAAATTTACTATATAAATAGTAACTATATGAATTAGTTTAGAACCAATTCTTCCTCAATCAATTTTGTCCTTTTACCATATCTCTCCCCCAAACTCAATATCTTCAAATTTTAACTACAGTTCATGTCTCAAAATGTTCATTAACTTGAGACCAAAGTTTATATTTCTCAAAATTTTCAACAATTCAAGATTGTCACAAGTCATAACTGAATTGACTATGCTTATATTTAAATTTAAAAGACAAATTGAATCCCTCATTTTAAAATAACAATAAATATTAATATAACATTAAAACAAAAATCACTAACAAAAATTGATTCACCAAATTGTCTTTTAAATATAAATATTATTAGTAACAACAATCTAACAAATAGTTGAAAAATCATCAATCTTCACCAACTTATTTTCCCTCTAGATTGATGTGTCTTTCAACATCATTGAAATTTGTCAGTTTAGATCATATTTTCTCATTATTCTTTATTTGCCGTTATCCTTTGAGGTATTTACCTAATGAGCACTACTTTATTTTCTCTTGCTTCAACATTTTCTTCATTGCACACTTTATGAAATAATTCTATTAAAGAATCATTTCCAACTTTGACAGTCGTAAAATTAATTGTGCAAAAAGAACACTAAATGCTATATTTTCGACCAAATCACCTGATTGTCGAAACCACAACTCTTTAGCAAGATTAAATAGTTACATAATGTGCTTCTGATATTTCTTTGCTCAATAATCTTAATGAAAAGTCATCTCTCCAACGAGAGCGTGTCTTTCGCCTTATTGCTTTACAAACACTTTAATTTAAGCAAAGAAAAACATGACAAAAAATTATGTCATCTTAAATAACACCTCTATTGTCCTCGGAAATTAGAACTTTATGATCACATGACCTTTGTGATTAGGAGTATACTCACTTTCTAAACTTGATTCTCACTTTAAATTTACTGAATTGTGAGAGATTTGAGTTCCTCCATCCTTATCAAAGGTCTAGATCCAAGAACGTAATGTTCTTCTTATATTCTTGAGAGTTAGAATTTTAATTTCTTAAAATTCTAACACGATTCTGCAGATACATAAACTATATTAGTTTATAGAGAACAAAAAAAATATATATATACCAACCAAAATACCTAGTGCATCATCAATGTTAATCCCTTAAAGTTAACATCAATTGCTAGTGGTATTTTGTTACAATGATCAAACACTGACAATTGATATTGATAAACAATAGTCCTCATATTGTCACATGTTTACCATCATAGGTGTGATTGTAATCCACTAAATACTTACATGTATTCACAATAACACGACTTTATTATACATGCCAATAAGTTATTATACAGACATGCAAAACTTTATTTGTAAATTAAAAGACTCAAACAAGATACCAAGCGCACCATCAATCCTCAATCTTTGGATTGTAAGAATTAATTGCAAGCGGTACTCTCAAGCAATAGTCAAATATTGATGATAAGTCCGGTCAAATAATGGTCACTTTCGAGCATCCCATTATTCACATGGAGAATAACTTTACAATCATCACATATTTACCATCACAGGTATATAATTATTCGGCCAAATTGTGCCATGCTTCGGGCCGACTACAACTCGCATGAATAATTACATACTGCAGTAAACTAAGTGAATTAAATTTATTCAATAGAGGTTACTTCGGCAACATATTGTTTCAACCAACTCAATTAAATTTACTAGACAAATTTAATAAAATAAATGGGATGGTCTTAAAATATTTACAGGAAGGCATTACCATCAAATGTAATGCAAATTGTATGTTTATCTTATCACATGTGTTACTGAACTGATCCTTATAAGCAGTGTACTTTAATCTTATAGTTTAGTGCGTGGGGGAATATATATATATATATATATATATATATATATATATATATATATATATATATATATATATATATATAGACATACTGTACATTGAAATTAATTAAATACTGTACCACTAATATAACTTAATTAATTACAAACAAAATATTGTGGTGTGGTTTGTAATCAATTGGTCAGGTTGTTACTGAATTGAGGGACAGATAACCATATTAATAGAATGATACGGATCTTAAAAGAAATTCATGACGATAACGATTGACCATTTGTTCCAGAAAAAAAAAAACTTTTACCACCGGTTCACCGAAAAATAATATATTGTTTAAAGATTTTGCCAAATTCAGTTTTGAATCAACCATGTTCATCGTATATACTTACAGTTTGCAGGAGCACATATATATGAGTTTTAAAGAAAATTTCATATCAATATGTCAACATGTAAGGGAAACACATACAAGATTAATATCCAAATGAAAGATTCTTACTAGCACATAACATGAAACAGAACCGTAAATTTCAAATATTGTGAAATAACATATTTTCAATCCATCGATATATTGCACATAAAGAAAATATGAATTTCACAGTATAAACCATACTTAATTTAAATAAATTGACATGAAGACCTGCTCTGATACCACTTGTTGGAATTAATTTAAACTTAATCATAAACATGCTCAATAACAAAGATTAAATCTATAATCTTACTTTAGTGCGGAAGCCAAAACTATATGAGCACGTATATATAATTTTAGGATCTACGTCATGTTGATTTATCAAGATTATAGGATTATAGGAATACCTGGAAATATGAATATGAACAAACCGTAAGTCTCTCCGATAGCAATCTGAAACGTGAAAGAGACGGATGACGAACATAGCCTATATATAGTGTGATATTGGGGACCATAGCCTATATATAGTGTGATGATCCATTAGGGTTCCCATTATTCCCAAATGGGTCATCCTTACATCCACTCATATTGAGCTCATATCCAATTAAATTAATTAATTACCCAAATAGAAATCTAATTAACCTTTTTACTTAATTTGACCACTAATCAATTAAGGTCCCAAATTGATAAATAGCTAATATAATTAATAAAGATATTTGTCCACCTAATATTATTGGAATATAATAAAATATTCCAACATTTTAAAATTTAATAAAAAAAAGGAAGGAGGTGTCACAAATAGTAAAAGATTAGAAAATGTGTTATTTTCAGTCCTATTTAAAAAATTAAGATAGAGGTTTATCAGCATCAATTTTTAGTGAGTTGCGTGTGGCATCCACAAGCCTGAATCTTGAAATTTGTCCACTAGCAAACAATCCTCACAATACTTGTTGGTTGTTTCAATCTCTAAATTTGACAATCGCATGTTCAAATAATAAAATAGCAATTATGTTATTTACTTCACAACTTGTGGTCCAGGGCATATATCCACACACAACTTTCACACATTATAAGCCTTAAAGGAAAAAGGGTCTCAACTAATCTACGAGCAATTTATTTTAAAGAATAAGGTATGTGATTTTTTTTTTCTAGTAGTTTAGTGGCTAGAAATTTCATTTTTAAGGTGGATAAATGAAATGATTGAAGTTCGTACTCTAACCCCTTATATATATAATGCAATGTTTCTGCCAACTGACATCTTAGAGTAAAAAATACAATATGTATATTACACGATGCGAGTATTGAGACATCCCAAAATGACATCTTTACATTATTTAATTTAGACATTCCAAATAAGAGCTAGGATGGATGAGAGCATGAGTATTATAAAGCCTTTGGCAGAAAAAAGCTTAGCTGTCAAAAAGCTACAGACAAAAAAGCTTCTGTGCCCAATTTTGGCGTTTTCTTTTCCTTCATTTCTCCCACTCGCACCTCACTCACTCTATTCAACTCACCTTGTCATGTTACTGTTTCCTTTTTGTTCAATTATTTTTCTGAAAAAGAATCTAATCTCAAACTCACCATAGACCATGTACAATGGTCTCAACTTTCAACACCCACTTTTACACTCCACATCATTTTCTCTTTCTTTCATTTACTTATTCAATACTCATTCAACTTTTATCCTCTTCAATGGTTTTTCATTCAACACTCTACCCCACCACTTTTTATTTCATATTCTTATTTAAATTTAAATTTAAATTTAAATTTTTATGATTACATAAAATTACAATTATCGATTAAAATCATATTAAAATTATACGAGACAAATCATCGTAGTTAAAATTAAAATTACAATTATCGATTAAAATTAAATTAAACTCCCGATTACAATTATAATAAAAACAAAATTTATTTAAATACTTAATACGATACAATCATCTTAAACTTAATTTAAAATACGACACACAAGTAACATAGTTAAAACGATACAAATAATTTAAAATGCAATAATACACACAAGCAACGTAATTAGTACGATACAAATAAAACGATACAAATGATTATCGGGATCCATTTCACTAAACAAATACTAAAACTTAAAAATAAAGACTAATAGAAAGATAATAATAAGATTAAGAGAGTGAAAAACTTGATTTTTTTTTTCTGTATCCAAATCAAATGAACCAAGTCTCTATTTATAGAGAGAAAAAAATCATGAATTTTGGTATAAAAATAAACAAATTAAAAAATTAATTTGCAATGAAATAATTGAGTTTAAAGATAAAATGAGATAAAAATCCGGACAACCAATCAAAAGATGACAAGTGTCTCTGTGTGCATAATTCAACCATGTTGAATGGTTTCAACATCTCTCTCCGCCGGCAGGAATTCAACACCCCCATTGCATGGAAATGCTATGTTGAAAAAGAGATTCAACACCCACAAAAGTGACCATTGTAAATGGTCTTATTAGGGAGGGGTAATTTGAGATATCACCATGGGTTAAGAACGATTATATTATGAGAATTTGATGTCACATTGATTTTTATTTAAAATTTTAAAACATTAAATATGTTAAAACATATAGTATATGATACAGAGTTATAAACTAACCTAAGGAAAACATAAAAAAAAGTAATAAATAAAAGATAAATAAAAACATTTCATTTCATTCCTTAGGTTAAAGTGCATAAAGCACTATATATATACTCCTTCCGTCTCAAAATATAAAAAAATGAGTCAAACAAACTTGATGTATTTGGTTAAAAATTTGAACTAAATTCATTCACTTTTGTTGACCACTTTTTATTTATATTTTGGGATGGAGAGAATATAATATTCCCGATGGGTGCATAAAGCCAATAAACAACTGAATATCATAAATAATATAAATGAGTTGATTCAATATATCACTTCTAGTATAGTGGTTTGTTCATACTATTTTGTTATTAAAAAAACATAAATAATATAAATACAATATATTATTAATACTTCAATTATTTAATTAACTACTATCTAATAATTATTTAACTAACTACTACTGAGGCACTGTTCGGCAACACCTTAAAACTGACTTATAACTTATGTCTTATAGCTTATAGGCTCTGTTTGGTAAAAATAGCGGTTGACTGATAAGCTAGCTGATGGCTGATGACTTATGACTTATAGCTGATAGCTGATGACTGATGACTTATGGCTGATAAGCTAATTGAAGTGTTTGGTAAAATTAGCGGTTCAAGTAGCTGATAATGTAAAATGACATAAAAGGGTATTGTTAATTTATAATAAATTTTATATTAAATTGATATTTAACATACTTTGATTTTTTTTAAAAAATTAAAATAGAATTTAAAAATTAAATATACTAATATAATATTTTTTAATATTATTAAACTAATTTTTAAGTCCTTGGAAGTTTATTTTCTAACTTCATGGAAGTTGTATAATACACATTAATACATATAAAAATAAAGTACGTTGTACTGTGTATATCTACATATATTTTTAGAGTGTATATATAAGTATATGAAACCACGGAAGTTGTATATATACACATTAATACATATAAAAATAAAGTACGTTGTACTGTGTATATACGTATATGAAAATGAAACCACGGAAATTGTATATATACACATTAATACATATAAGAAACATTGGCTTTTTTATTAGCAAGAAATGGTTTAGTGTTTAAGTACATAATTATTTTATTTTAAATTAAAATAAATTAGAAAGGATAAAAATGGATTTTAGTTAAAATAATAGGGGTAAAATTGGAAGAAAAAATGATAAGCTATAAGCTATAAGCTCATAAGCTACTTGAAATAGCGTTTGAAAAATAAGCTATAAGTCAGTAAAATAAGCTATAAGCTCGTGACAGAAAACAGTTACCAAACAGGTCTTTTAGCTTATAAGCTATAAGACATAAGCTATAAGCTAATTTTTTGGCCTTACCAAACAGAGCCATAAGCTAAAAGATCTGTTTGGTAACAGTCTTTTCATAATGAGCTTATAGCTTATTTTACTGACTTATAGCTTATTTTATAGAAGTTACTTCAAGTAGCTTATGAGCTTATAGCTTATAGTTTATCATATTTTCTTCCATTTTTGCCCCTTATTATTTTAACTAAAGTCCACTTTTACCTTTGATAATTTATTTTAATTTAAAATATAATTATGTTTTAAAATAGAAGAACATTTCATGTTTCATATAATTATTATTTTTTAGCAAGCATATTTAATATTATCTTAATTTTTCTTATATGTTTATTGTAACGTTTATATAATTGCATATATTTTATTAATTGTTTATTATTATGTTATTTTACATAATTGAAATAAATTTTGTTATAAATTATGAATTGTCTTTTTATATTATTCTTTGTACGTAATTTTGCATTACTAGAGCATGATCAGTTCATTTTCAAATATAATAAGTTGACTAGTGTATATGTACATTTTGACATGAAATATATATATATATATATATATATATATATATATATATATATATATATATATATATATTGAAGCAACAACGCGAAATATATATAACATTAAAATTATATTATATTAAAGTAACATAAATTTAAATTTTAGCATAAAAAAATTAATTTAATAATAATATATAAAAGATATATTACATTAATAAATTTAAATTACGTACTATTTTAAATATAAATTTTATTATTAACTAAGAATATCCTTTTATGTCATTTTATCAAACACTTCAATTAGCTTATAAGCTATAAGCTATCAGCCATCAATCACCAGCCATAAGCTATAAGCTAGCTTATCAGCCTTCCGCTATTTTTGCCAAACAACCCTAATCTTCTATCAACATATTAGTATATATATGAATTGAAAATGAAAACTTAGACTCTTACATTGAATATATATAGCAAAACATACTCTCTTTTTTTAATGAGAAATATAATATTATTAATGATCAAGTCTCTGCACAAAACAAACAGAAACCGATAAAAGACAAACTAAAAAAACAAAGACGCCTTATATAAAAAACTTACAAATTCTCACATTAGTTGGTTTATACACATTGTTTAGCTTCCAACACTATATAAAAGTGTTAAAGCTAGCTCTTTGAAAATAAATATCATTGTCTATTTTGATTATGAATTAAGAGTGATCTTAATACTATTTTTTTTTTTTAACATTAAAGTGATTTTAGTATAATTGAACCGTTTTATCTTGGGAACAAGATGATAACTTAGTCTACGACTCATTACAATAATTTCTTGATTGTTGAAAATTATTTTTAATTATTTTTAATTTCAAAAAAAATAATATATAAATCATCTCACTTTATATATTCTCTTATGTTCAATATAACACTTTCAAGTTTCAACTCACGCTTGCTATAAAGAAGAAAAAAAAATTATAACATGTCACCTTATACGAATATTTGTATATATAGACCGAAACCACAAATACTTCATCGTATTTAAATATATTTCTTTTACCAAATATTCAACGCATACCTTATATTTATGACAAAAATAAAAATTTATGGAAAAATGATTTTGTATTCTTCTACTGATTATGTAGTCCTCAAGCCAAAGAAATTTCAACGGGAGGAAATTGCAATATATAAAAGACCAAGTAATTATATAACCTCAACATAATCTGCATAATTGATAGAGCTTGGAGCCACGTCTACATTTCACCGCCGCTAAAGTATGGCACACAAAATTCCGTGAGTTTATCTCAATTGATAGGATATTGCATTATATATGCAGAGAGCTGTGGTTTGAATCCCAGTCATCCCACTTATCTATCTTAAAAGTGGAATTTCTAGCCACTGAGTTATTTGACAAAAAAGAAAGAAAGTATGGCACACAAATTTACTATTACCAAAGAATTATGTAGTGTATTTCATGTATTTATTTGTGTGTAAAAAATATTTCTAAAACACTACTTTTTAAGATTGGGTTTTTTAGGTTTGGTCAAACTCAACACCGCATCCATCATAAGATAAGAATCACACCTTGACATATTAGGATATGTTTTATTTTAAATCTCTCATCAACCTTAAGTATTAAGATAAGATCGTGCTAAACCGTATCTTCAAAGTACTTATTAAATATATCAAAGAAAATAAAAGAAAAATTTAATATTGAGAAGACAACTTTTCACAATTTTAAAGTGTTGACTCTCATATTTTAAAATAAATTTTTTTATATTAATATGTTTAACTAAGTACCCCGAAACAATTTTTAACATTTCTCTTATGTTAATGATCTGACGAGTTTTTACTTCCACGAGTCTTGAATTCATGTGAGCCGTGTTCTAATCGGAACACTAGCGTGAGCAATTTTTGCTTCTTAGATTTTCCTAAACAAGTTAATACTATCAATAATGAATAATAAGGATAAATTGTAAATTTCAACCTATAAAATGTATTCATTCCGTGCCCCAAAGGAAAAAAAAACTATATTCATTTCAATAGATAAATATCGAACTAAAAAGATACGGTGTTTGTTCAGTATTTCAATAAATTTGGTTTGTTAAATAAAAAATATTAATATTGTTAAATTGAACATTTTTATCTAAATTTCTGCTCAAAATCTTACAAATGTATATGTAAGTAGAAAAGTCGTACTCCAACATTAAATATAAGCAAAAAACAAACTATATTTAGTCCAAATTTAAATCAGATACTTAAGACTAGATGGAGCATGATATTATGTTAAATATATATCCTTATTGAATGAATTCTCTCAATTTTATCTCTCAACTTTTTTCATGTTTGATGATCTTCACCCCTACACTTCATAAGCTATTAATTCAATTGTAAGAGCTTAACTTTGAATTCACAGTATACAAATTCAAATCCCCATTAAAGACAGCTGTAAAATAACTATTATTGTCACTTAAAAATTATCTCTACCTTTAAAATAATACATCTCCATTGAATAAATTCTATCAATTTTTTCTCTCTCAAGTTTTCTCATGTTTGATGATCTCCACCCTTACACTTCATATATTCTATTAATTCAATGGTAAGAGCTTAACTTTATAATCTCAATATACAAATTCAAATTCCATCAAAGATGAATGTAAAATGACTATTACTGTCACTTGAATTGATACAAAAAGCTTATCACTACCCTTATAAAAATCTTTTTTCTAAATTCTCTACCTCTCGTCTTTCAAAGAATCTGGATTAACAACAATCATAAAATTACAATGTTACATGCAGTAAACAATCACAATCATCAATTAAAAATCAAACAGTCTAAATCACATACTATATACCAAAACAATCTCGACTATTCATTAATATCAGACGATTAATACCGAATCAAACAACTTATTTTCCCTTATCAATAAATTGTAGAGATTTCATGACTCTCAAATCATGAGTCATGATTTGAAATGGTGGTTGGGCGAGTATGATATCAAAAAGTAACAAGCGAGTGAGAATAACAATTGGACCGAATATCATCATCATATACTTGATTGCTACGTGGATTGGATATTTTCCATTTTCCATGTTCACACTACATTAGGCCACGAGCTCACCACACGCCATTTCCCATAATTCAATCTCAACCCTCCACCTCAACAACAATCCAACGGTCCATATTTCTCTCATATCCCCAAAATACCCTTCTCCACCACTACTTATACCATCTTCATCCTTCACCTCTCTTCACACAACCACACAAAGCCGCCATTGTTAAACAACCTTCACCATTTCTCTTTCCCTTTTTTCTCAATTACCCTTTTCTTCATTCTTCTCAAATGGCTCTTTCTTGTTCCAAAGTTTCGATTTTTTCACCCTCACCTATCATGGGTCATGGTACCAAAAATCTCACTTTTTCTTCATCTTCTTTGAATCTCTCCAAAGAAGGTGATAGAAAGAAAGATTTGAAGGTTTTTGCTGCTTCTGCAAATACACCAGCAACACTCACTGGTGTTATCTTTGAACCCTTCGAAGAAGTGAAGAAAGAGATTCTTGCTGTTCCTATTGCTCATAATGTTTCTTTGGCTCGTCAGAATTATCAAGATGAATCTGAATCTGCTATCAATGAACAGATTAAGTAAGAACATTCTCATCTTTTTTTTCTCATTATTATTAGTATTTATTTGATTTGATGAAATCAAGTTTCCATTTTTTTTTGTTGTATAAATGTTAAAGATCTATAGATCCGGTTTTTTTTCTCCCTTAAGAAGAATCACAATAATATATTATTTCATTTGTTATTTTAATTTAATCTTAGGCCCTATTAACATGTGATGTTATAATATTTTAGTATTTTTTATATTTTATTTTATTTATGAGAATCATGATTTATTTTATTTTATTTTGCTAAGAATTTTTGTGTTTTTGTGATGATGTTAATTGCAGTGTGGAATACAATGTTTCCTATGTGTACCACTCTTTGTTTGCATACTTTGACAGAGACAACGTAGCTCTCAAGGGACTTGCCAAGTAATAATTCATATAAGCTTCATTTTGTAGTTTTTTTTTTTCAATTATTTATCAATATGGGGTTTTGAATCATTTTTGTGTGATGATTTTTGTGGATTATAGGTTCTTTAAGGAATCTAGTGAAGAAGAAAGAGAGCATGCTGAAAAGCTTATGAAATATCAGGTTGGTGTTACTTTATAAGCATTTTAGAGTTATTGTAATGAGAATAATTTTGATGCACTTTTTATTAACTACTATTATTTATGTGACTTTTAAGTTAGATAGGATTAAAGTTAAATAACTTTGTGCATATTGATATGAATTAGTATATCATATAGAAATTAATTGTTACTCTTAACAATCATGATTAATTACATTTTTTAGGATGATTTGTGTTAAGTTTTTCTCTTATGATGGATATATTAATGACTTGTATTTATGACTATGATTTGTTTAGAATATTCGTGGTGGAAGAGTGGTGCTGTACCCTATTGTGAGTCCTCCCTCGGAATTTGATCATGTGGAAAAGGGAGATGCTTTGTATGGTGAGTCCTCTGTTTTTTCCTCTGTTTTGATTCTTAATATTGTATGATAACATTCATGACACTGACACATATACGTAGATTTCGATAATAACATACGTTGGTGTCCTGACTATCATGCATTGGACACCAAACACCAAACACCAAACATGCCTTCGATTTGTAGTGTGTAGTTTTGGTGCTGCTGCATAAATCATATTTGCATGTTCAAAGTTTAAACCTTTACTTTTTATCTATGCTGAGTCTTATTTTTCCTTTTTTTGGTTTGGTTTAGCTATGGAATTAGCACTGTCTTTGGAGAAGTTAGTGAATGAGAAACTTCTGAATCTTCACAGTGTAATGCCTCTTTCTCTTTAATTTTGGATTGAATATTCTTTTTCTCATGCAATAAACATGTCATCTTTATATCCATATTGATATTGAAAGGCTAATGAGATTAATATATATTCTGCATGAATAACAGGTTGCTGATCGTAACAATGATCCTCAATTAGCAGACTTCATCGAGAGCGAGTTTTTGGATGAACAGGTAACACTTGCCTATAAGTTGTCGAGTTTGTCTTCATGAGATAATTTTTGTCTATACTTGGAATAGAAGAAATATGTTGTTTGTATTTACAAATATTTTGTCTGTATCTATGAATATTTATATCTAGACTTAACTCAATTTTTTTTATGTCTCTGCAAGTTTTTGAATTTAGATGTTTTTGAGGTTTTATTGTGGTTGTAATTGCTACTTCATCAGTAGTATTTAACCGCAGAATTTTCTCAATACCAAGACCATAACTGCAATGCGACTATGATTTGAAACCTCGATTTAAAACCAAGATCATGCTTTTGATTTTATATGTGTTATAAGCATTTAATGATAAATAGCATGAAAAATCTGTAGTTTCAAGAGTAGTAACTAGGTTTTTCTCATATGAAACAATTGCTTGCACTAAAATAAGTGTATGTTTTCACAAATTTTTCAATTTTGTTTTCTTCTTATCTGTATATTATTTCCTTGCACAGGTTCAATCAATTAAGAAGATATCAGAATATGTGACACAATTGAGATTAGTTGGAAAGGGTCACGGTATGCATACATATATATCCTCCTATTAACAATACTAGATATGCTATACATGTGTATTAACAGAACAAATGTTTTTGTTGTTGCTTGTAGGTGTGTGGCACTTTGATCAAAGTCTCCTCCATTGATTAAGATCATGTTTTTGATGTTTTGAATATTTGGTCCATTATGAAGCTACGTGTTGTTTTTACATTGGAATAGTGAATAAATGTATCTCCTTGGTGATTTTAGAAGTGTAGAAGCTATGTGTAATATTTTAGCTGCTAGTAAGTAACAAGTATGTGTAGAACAAGACATGGAGCCATTATCATCACAGTTTGTAGTTTGCAACAATTTTATTGTTTAGAAAATGAAAATGACATTGGCTATTAGTAGTTTCAATTCAGAATGTTTGATGGTAATGGTATGAAAGTATTCTTCGATTATAATCGTAATACTGATACATGGATATCCACTTTTTGTACACCTGCGCAACAACCGATTAATCATGTTGAAAAAACATGATTAATTTAGTTGAGTAAATGTTTGATTAATTCAATATAAGGTTGTGATTGTTATAAGAAAATGAATTTTTGATATGGTCTATACAAAGACCTAATTTGGCTCACACAATTAGTGTGATGGTTAGAATTAGAAGTAATCTTGAGAAAGCTCATTGGAAAATTGTGGGGTGGAACTTGAGGTTGTTGTGAGATACTAGTAATTTGTGCATGATTTACCCAACAAATATGATTGAAGTTATGATACATTGCAAAGTTTTGTTACTTATCTATATGCTCCATTTCTTAGCTAATCCTACACTAAGAAAACTTCAACCATATGTCTTGTCCATGTTAGAGCATTAGGAACATTTATCTCATGTCCTTGTTCAATGTATCTATCTATCTGCTCACAAATTTCAACAAAATCAAAAAGTCCAATTTGTAGCTAACAATTATTGATGTAGAACTAATTTAAAGTGACAATGTTTATCTTTTAAATTTAATAAACAATACTGACTGGAGATATAAGGATAACTTGATAGCTATGAGAGAAGAGTTAAAGAGTAGAGTAATAATTATCAATATTATCAATACTACTAATATTCACTATTTTAAATGAAAACAATGCATAAAACGTAATAATTAACATTGACTATTTCATTCCTTTTGTTTTAGACTAAGACGAGATAATACATCTATAAACTTTATTTTAAGAGAGATGAATTTGGACCTGGCATTCAGCATTAAACGATCACACAAACATCTTTTAATAGTTGGATGTGATAAAAAATGCGATGGTGCAGATATTTTATGATTTAAAAGACTAATTTATTACAAAATAAAAAACTTAAAAACTAATTTGTTATAAACATCTAACTTGAGTGAAGTATTTAAGAAAAAAAAGAAGAACAATACAAAGTAGGAGAATTTGATTTGGATTTTGCTTCTTCTACTTAAAAACTAATGATAATATTATCCATATAAAGAGACTATGAGCTCAGGTCAATCCGTTTGTTGGTTAGCTTTACTATTTTGGACAGATTGAGTTGAAATTTTAAACTCAATCTCGAGTTGATTTTACTGAAGTTGTTTGGAGTCTTACATTGCTCAGGTTTCCGACTATTGAGTGTATAAATGTATTTGGATACCAGACCCTTTGAACTAACTTTTAGAGATGAAATTCAAACTCAGTTAACATATCTGTCATGTTTAATGCATAGACATTACACATCTGTCTCAATAGTCGGGAACTTTTTCTAATTGATGTTGATGTGCATCTTACATAGTTAATGATGCAGAACTTTTTCAGTTCATCCTATTGACTCATCCGAATGAAACCTCTATTATCTAATCTATAAGAAAAAGAAAATGTACAGATATTTATGGAATATCTGGGGTTGCCGAAGTGCGGATTAGTTTCTTATTTTTATCATTTAGTGAGCATCTTGTATTTCATAAAAATTGGGGGCGATATAATCTTTACGCAAAGGCCATCCTACCCAACTTTCGGGCATTAAAATACGTTTCAGACGCGGATGATTATCATAAGAGATTCCTAACATATCATAAGATTCCCTTTCTTGAAAATCTGCACTTTTCCAAACCCAGAAAATAGAAGGAATTCTAGGATTTTGCCTTGGGGCAAATACTTTTATGCATACCTCTTCGGGTTGATCTAGACTATACTCTATTCTCGTAAGATGATAGACACTAGCTAATAGTCCTCCTGGTGCTACATCATAGGCACATTGGGAACGTAGATAATTGTAACCATATACATATAAAATAACAGCAATCGAATGCCAATCCCCGGGCTTTATTTGTAAAGTCTCTATTCCTTGGTAATCGAAACCCAAAGATCTATGAACTATTCCGTGTTTGACTAGCCAAGCAGACAAATTACCCTGCATTTTTTTACCTCTCCGGCGTTTTTTTATAAGTTTGGTATTTTGGTATAAGTATTTACCATTTATTTACATTACAATGAAATTTTTGAAGATTGACTTGCTTGCTATTTCTTATTCTATTTTGTACAAAAGGATCCTGTTTAATTCACTTTTTCGTTCGTCGTAGGATACTGAACTTTTTTATATTTGAAAAATGTGTCAGAGGTTATCTCTGAAATAGATGATGGTTGATAGAATAATCCTTGATTATAATTGCCGGTATGAGTATTGCGTTCAACATTAAATTTGTGGTTGGTAGTAAAACACCTATTCTCTCGTTGATAACTAATTTGATCTTCATAGATTTCTCGAGAGATTTTCTTACGAAGTTTTGTTATAGCATCTATAACGGCTTCCGGTTTGGGTGGACAGCCCGGCAAATAGACATCCACAGGAATTAGCTTATCCACGCCCCGAACAGTACTATAAGAATCGGTACTGAACATACTTCCTGTAATGGTACAGGCTCCCATAGCAATAACATATTTTGGTTCGGGCATTTGCTCATATAATCGAACTAAAGAAGGAGCCATTTTCATAGTTACAGTGCCCGCTGTTAAAATTAAGTCTGCCTGCCTAGGACTAGAGCGTGGTACCAGTCCATAACGATCAAAGTCAAATCGTGATCCTATTAATGAAGCAAATTCAATGAAGCAACAACTAGTACCATAGAGAAGCGGCCATAAACTGGATAGTCTTGACCAATTTGAAAGATCATTTAATGTAGTAGAAATAACTGAATTTTTTGTTTTTTGATCAAGTAAGGGAAACTCAATGGAATTCATAATTGTCTCAATGTTTTGTTTAATTGTCTAAATATTCAAGAATTAAGACCATTCTAATGCTCCCTTGCGCCATGCATAAACTGAACCAACAATTAGGATAAGCACGAAGATGAAAGCTTCTATAAATACGGATACCCCCAATACATCAAAACTCATTGCCCATGGGTAAAGAAAGACTGTTTCAACATCAAAAACAACAAAAACTAGAGCAAACATATAATAACGGATTTGAAATTGTAACCAAGCATCGCCCATCGGTTCTATTCCGGATTCATAACTAGAAAGTTTTTCTGGCCCTTTTCTAATCGGAGCTAAAATTCCAGAAATTAGAAATGCCAAAATAGGAATAAAGATCGATATTATTAGAAATGTCCAAAAAATATCATATTCATAAAGCAAAAACATAAATGTACTCCTAATACATATTTCATCTTAATGCATAAGAATTTTGTAATATAAATTAATGTTTACTGTAATCTAATTAGTCATTATTTTAAATTCTAAAAAATGAAAATTTTAAGATAATATCCTCTTTCCTATTTCTTTACAATATTCTATATCTATTTAGATATAGAATATCGATATAGAATAGATATAGAATAGATATATAGAATAGATATAGAAAGAAGGTATTCGATAATATTAAAGAACTATTTGTATATTCATAATGATTTAAATAAATCATCTTCCTAATATAATTATATTCATTTTTTTATTATATTAATTAAATATCAGGATATCGGGATAAAATACATAGAATTTATATAATAAAATCGAATAAATAATATTAAAGAATCAAAATATTCAAAACTAAAAAAACGAGAATCTTACTATACGAATAAAAATGATGATATTGTTTTATTGATAAAAAAAAGATTTGATAATTAGATAAATCGATTAAAATTGTATTCTATGTAACTATTAATTTCAATTCTTTTCTTAAAATTATATTCTGATTTTTATGATTTTTATGATATGTTATATACTAGAATATCAAATCAGTCATAATTATGAAATAGGTGCATAATTGAATCTAAATAGAAATGCTTTGTATTTTATTTTATTAAGTTTATATACCACAACAATTCGTTATGTATGGATGGTGAGATTCCATTGATACAGAGCCAATCCATTCTATTTTCTCTGACAGATGGTCAGAACTTCGTCTCGACTCAAATCCTACGACGCTAAGAGGTCCACTACAGATCAGAAATTTTTGAAGTAGTGTTTTGTTTTTAAATAAGGTATCTCCTTACGTTGTCACGCCAAAGCAAAGTAAATAAAGTAAGATACCCTTGCATTTTTTTTGAATTAGAATATATGATAAAATTAGGATTCCGTTTTTTGAATATGGTTATGATGAATTTATTTTTACTTAGAAAAGTCGTATTGTGAAATTAGTAGTATTTTTTTTGCAATTCGAAATTACTTACTTTCGAATTAACTTATTTAATTATGAAATTATTGAACTAAAGAAATGACTTAATTTCGAAATTATGAAAAGTAAAGTCTAAATTAGGGAAATAAAGAAATTATTTAAGTAAAAGAAAAAGATGGTTCTTTTGTTCTTTCGAGGCAGTCGGAAAAGAGTCAATGTAGTCAAAATAATTATGTATTTTGAAACTAATGTGATAGAGTTGCGAAGGATGAACTTTTAACAGTTTAAAATACGAATTTTTGAACAAAAATCGACTTTAAGGGGGTTTTTTATTGCCATGCATCCAGTAGGAATTGAACCTACGACTTCGCCAATCACCATTTCTTGTTGGATTTCTTCAAATCTCTGTTCATACTTAAATGATACTGATTTTAGCATAACAGCAAATGTTATTTTAGCATAACAACAATGTTATAACATATTAACATTGCAGATTTATATGCAGATTATAATTCAACTGTGTTGTAATCTCGTATGTATTTATGTTATGATTGAGTATATATAATTTTGTAATAGACAGTACACAAAATAGCTAAAAACAAAGATGTAGAAATGCAAATTTTTATTATCTCTCTGCACCCTTGTTAACTAATCTTACTAACACATGCCTTGTCCATGTAGAAACATTAGGGCAGTTATCTTATGTCCTTATTGAATTTGGACGAAAGTATAGTATCGAATATGCAGATTGCATAATTGTCCTTTTTATATGATGTATGCATATTTAGGAGTTGATGATTGAATTTGAAGCATTTTCCACATAACTAGTAGTCTAGTACTTTGAGGGTGATAAAAAAATTCGACTGAAGCAGAGCCTTGTCCACACACACCATGCTTTAAACATTATTTCTCGTTGGACTTTATTCAAATATTTGCTCATCGATAATCCAAAATATATACTTCCCTAATGGTTTGTCCTTAAAAAAAATTCTTCACAAAGTGTATCAATTAGATGATATTTTTGAATGATAACCACTTTGAAAATTCAAGATCCCTAATATTGCACATACGCCAATTATGCTATAAATCATTTTCAATTAATTAACACTTTGCAATCTTACGCTTTAAGCAAATTGAGACTCAACAAAAACTTAATCTTTTAATCCAGGTTGAGGTTAAACCAGCCACCCCAGCAAGAACAATCTCATGCAGCTAGTATCTAATGATATGTTTTCAATTCCTAGACCATGCAGATTTTGTTGTCAATCGACAAACATAGCTCGTGCAAAGATCAACTTTACATCACAACATCAGAATACAATTTAGAAGAAAATAGTGAGATGAAAGACATTTCACCATAATATTCATAAGGTAATAATTAAAGCTGAAATAACATGAAGACAGTTCAGAATTGTACTACGCAAAGAAAACCAAAACTGTGCTCAATCACTTCACCAAAACAAAAATGCTCGGTCAACCGCAAAACCCACCCATCTAAAAATAACTAAAAATTGGTAGCAATATAATTTGATAAAAAATTTAAGCAGCAGTTTGATTTTGAGCAGCCTGTCTCTTTCTAGCCTCTTCAATAACAGTCAACTTGATACCTTTGCCTTTAGGAAGAGACACCCAAGGCTTTGTTCCTTTGCCAATAGTGAAGACATTGCCCAACCGAGTTGCAAACTCGTGACCACTTGCATCCTGGACGTGGATAGTCTCGAAAGTTCCTTTATGTTTTTCTCTGTTCTTGATGACACCAACACGGCCTCTGTTCCTTCCTCCAGTAACCATGACAACATTCCCCACGTCAAACTTGATAAAATCAGTGATCTTGTTGTTTTCAAGGTCAAGTTTGATGGTGTCATTAGCCTTAATTAGTGGGTCTGGATAGCGGATGGTGCGACCATCATAGGTGTTCAAATAGGGAATACCCTTCTGCCCGAATTGAACAGATCGAACTTTGCAGAGTTTAAACTGCCAAAAAGAAATTATTTTTTTTATTAGAAAAGAAAGATTATAGTTATAGCAAGGGTCAACTAGCATCTCAACAGACTTGCTTGTTCAAATGTTATTTCATGCATGCATCCGACACTACTATTTAGAGAACTCGTCCACCCCTCAAAGACTTATACCCTATGCAGTAACTGACACAGATTCGAGATGGACACCAACACAGTGATAATTTGAGAAAATAAAAGTGATTGTGAATGTGTAATCATTATAAGGGTATTCATTATAAGAGTTGAAATTAGAGAGATTATGAAGAACTAGACAGACCTTTGCTTCATCATCCCTCACAGAGTGGAGACGGAACCGACCCTTGGTGTCATAAAGAAGACGGAAATTTTCATTTGTTTTGGGAATAGAAACAACATCTGGTCACAAGAGATTAGAAAAAATTAATCAGCAGGGAATAATATTCAATCACAAATCTGTTGCAAGAAATAATATTGGAAAATGGAAAATGCTGTCCAAATATTCAAAGCAATAATAACTTCGACCCGGAACTTCAACAACGATGTGTGGTAATCAAGATTGAAAGTGTACATACCCATGAAACCAGCGGGATATGTCTTGTCGGTCCTAACCTTGCCATCAACAAGAACATGGCGCTGCATCAAGATGGCAATAACTTCTCTGTATGTTAGAGCATATTTTAGTCTGTTTCGCAGAATGAGGATCAAAGGAAGGCACTCCCTTGACTTGTGGGGTCCAGATGATGGCTTTGGTGCCTGCGCATACGGGTGAATTGAGCACAAAAATTGAAATCGAATATGCAAATGAAAACAATTAAAATAATATAGCGAACAAATGCAATGTGAATAATTGACATACAAAGGCTCCACCAAGTTTGTCGAGCATCCAATGTTTTGGAGCATTGAGCCTCTTCAAATGTTTCTTCAACCCTCTAGCCTGAAATAAATGATTAAAGTTACAAATTGAAATATTGGAATATGAGGATATATTCAATGATGTTAAATATTCTTAAAAATCACACAGAGCCGACGAAACATTGTACCAAATTGTGTAACAGAACCCAGCAAGTGAGTAGAAATATCAAATACCAATACAGAGCATTGAAAACACAAAAGCCGAGGAAAACAAGCCATGTTTGAGACTAAATAAGTGATACAACTTAAATATGATTTACAATGGACCTTATTCTCATCAACATCAACAACAAACAAACAAAATAATTGAATTGAGTAATTGAAAAGAAGCAATAACACCAATGGAAGTAACACAACCTCATCCCTAGGATATGCTCACAATGAGGTCAAATTTAAAATTTTCCACCACTCTTTAATCGATAACAGTTCTTGAGGCAAACTTGTGTCAAGAATGTGGAACAATTTTCCAATAAATAGTTCAAAATGCTAGACCCAAATATCGATTTTTCGATGTTCAAATGATAATAGTAGCCTAAGTATTGGGACTTTCAAACATACCCAAATTCAATGCAACATAAAAAACAAATATTGTATTCAAAAAATTGCAGACCCCAGTGAGCTGAATAAGACTTCATTATTGTATTTGTATTTGAAAAATCAACTACTGAAACCATTTCTGAATCAATTTCCATTAACATAGTAAGCATCTTGCTAACAGTTGAAAACATAAAGCTCCCAGAATATTATCTACCAAGGTCTCTATTCAGCTTCATATATTATAAGTTAACATGACAAATTTAAATACCAATTTTAATCAAATTAATCACACCACTCAAACCATTCATGTCATCATCATCAAAATCGAGAACACATACACATTACATTCCCTTCAAATAAACCATAGTATATATTACCACAATGTATTATAACGAATGTTTTAAAAACCGACCGAAAATAGCTCTAGTCCTATTTGGATTGACTTATTTCAGCTTATCTACTTGCACAAGTTGAATCTAGCTTATGGCAACTTTAAGTTTTTTCCAGGTTATTTTCATAAGCTATCCAATATAACTTACAAAAATTTATCTTTTGCAATAAAAATAGCTTATGTAAGTTTATAAATAAGTGCTTATCATGCACTTGTCATAATAAGTACTTGTGCTATAAGCTATTTATCCAAACATGCCCTAATCCGGATCAGTATTTAAAACAATGGTGACAATAATTTTTTTGACAACAGCAACAAAGATTAATAAAAACACATGCAGTATAAGCACAAAAAATGGAAGAAATTTGAAGAGGAAAAGGTAGATAACCATGATGGATTGTTGTGCTGAATCTTGTTTTCTTAGAGATGAAGTTCCTCCGTGGTTTCAAGCTGAGGCGAAAAGAAACTTTGAAAACCCTAGTCTTCTATTTTCTATATACCGAAAACGGAGCTCCGTGACCCGTTTCGAATTGGCCCATCAAAATATGAATCCGGATTTTTCATTTATTTATTTTAAAAGCTGAATTTTTTCATATTGTTTTTATAATAAATAAAAGGTGAATTTCTAGTCCGTAGGTTATTTAACATAAAATAAAAATTGTCATTTGCACGTTTATTATTATTTTTTAGTTTTTCATAAATTCTCTTTACTAATTAGAAGTAATCCAGTTTGAAACACAGCTGATCCAATATGAACATCTGTTTTAGTCAGAGATATATTAATTGGTCATGTTGTGAAATCCAACTTATTTTGTTAAATTTTAACATTTTTTTTATGAAAATTAGTTTAGTCGGATATTACTTGATACACTCATATTAATTTTAAGTTTAAAATAAGAGTTTAAAAGAACTGTACTGCCAATGTAAATTAATTTTACGTTGACAATCAATAAGAATAATTCAATTTTTCATGTTACTAGGATATCAAGAAAGTAAGGTGAAACACTAGTGTAGCAAAATACATATTTGTTATTGATTAGCTAATTTTACACTCATGATGCATATTATTTTTTCTCTTAAAATAAAAAAAAAATCATTGTAAAGAATTTCAAAATGAATTCAAATATCTCTTTTTAAGATTAAAATTAAAATAAAAGGAATCATCCAATACAATTATTTTTAAGATTTTCTTGAGAAGAATAAGTTGCTTTGTGTTTGTTTATAGGTGAAGTTATTTTTTTTGGCTTATAGGTGAAGTCCGTGGTACATAATTTTTTTAGCACAAGTATCCGGTCAACTGCATTCACTTAATCTTGTGGTACATAATTTGTATATAGCGATTTTTTACTAACTTCTCATGTCTACTGTATTCATTAAAATAAATTTTCTTTTTAAAGTTATTGAAAATTTAACAATGAGGACCAAATTTGTTAACAAAAAATAGAGATTGATGTTATTTGAAGGTGGATTTGAGTAGAAAGTGATTTAAGTTTAAGGAACAAGACAAGATGATAGACATATGAAGATGATAATGATGAAGGTGTGAAGAAGTTGAATTTTTTGAGTTTTATAATTTTTAATAAAAAATGTTTACAAGATAAAATAATTCATGTAGCCGAACTTTTTTAATAAAAAAAAGAAAAAATGACTTATATGTACACATTCCAAACGATAAAGGGCTTAAATGAGAAAAAAATAAAGAAGTAAAATATTACTAATAAATAAGATAAAAGACTCGGGTAAAATTTTACCTAATCCATACAAACTTATATTTTCATAAACTATTTTTCATAAGTTAAAAAATAAATCAATCCAAACGGATTTAATAGTATGTAACGGTGTAAGATAAGATTCTCATGACCAATTGGAAAAGGTTAATTAGTTATTATACACTCTCTAGGACACACCCTTTTGGTAAGAGGGGATGTAAATGTATTATCATTAGAATGTCAAGTGACAACTTTTCATTTCATCTTATGCTATACACTATAATTAACACAATTATAATGGTGTTTAATGAATTAATCAGACATTCTGGAGAGAAACCAATTGTCAAATTTTAACGTGAGAGAATACAAATCATGTCTCTACATAGGAGTAAAATCATGCCAGCCAAAAGCCAAATCACAAATAAATTGTGGAAATTTTCACCTGACTTCCCCGAGAACGGATTCCCTCCCTTGAAGTTCTCATAGGAAGTGGTCCAGTGTACATCACAACCATCCATTTTTTAAAAAATAAATTAAAATTGTAATAAAAATGAAAGGCTCGGATTTCACTGCACATAAAGTATCAAATAACCGATTATCCCAAAAACTTAAGCTGTTAAGAAAGGTTATATCAATGGTTATATTATTATATGGTTATATTATTTCTAATATGCTCCCTCACACAAGAGCTCATTGGGCTTGAAGTGTGGATAGTGTATAGGCCCGACCACCATATACTTTTTTTAATTCCACTTTTTAATTAGAAAGTGTGGGGGGAGGGATCGAACCCGTGACCGTTGGGTCAAAGAGGCTCTGATACCATATCAAATAACCGATTATCCCAAAAGCTTAAGCTGTTAAGAAATGTCATATCAATGGTTATATTATTTCTAATATAAAGTGCACCGGAGAGGATCAATTTTCCACTTCGCCACATTTCATTTTCACCATTTTAGCCGATAAACGGGCAAATAAATTGTTTTCAGAATTGATATTACATTGTTCAGTTCAAAGTGAACTAATTTTTTTAAAAACAAAATACGCAAACACGATGAAGTCTTACCATATGATCTGAAAAAACCATGGGAATTCTAATTTTTAGGCGATTCCTCCTCGTCGGGCACCTCCGCTCTAAGACGAGAGGGCTCTCTCTTGGCCCTCGCTCTCATTCTCGCAATTCTTGCCTTACAATCTTGAAAGAATTGTTCCTTAATTTTATCATATCCAGGAAGTCTCCTTCTCATATGATTATCCGCTGAATTGGAAATGCCAGCAGCTAGTTCATAAAACCTCTGCAAAAAATTAAAGCAAATAAAATCTCATGTTATTACAAAAACCAATTCACATTTTCCCTCTACCAAGATATGAAACAAAAAAGTTGTAATTGGTAAAGCATGTGCTAACTACAATAATAATTATATAAAAGAAAAATAGAGAAAACAAAAACTCAATGTAAGTTATAAATGAATCTAAATTCTATTATTGAAAGTCATACATACCATCAGAGCATCATTCCATCGCCTGATGAATGGCGGACCAGTGGTGTACGAACCAAGTGGTTCACGGTACCATTGACCATTGAATGCTATTTGATCCATTGCTTGTTCTATGCTCAGAACTTCCCATGGCCTCAATCCTGGAATAAGTTTAGCCAACTTCTGTCTATCTCACAGCCATCCCCCCAAACCAAATAAAATAATTAAACATATTAGTAAATACCAGAAGGGGCAGGTAGGAAGGCAAGAGTTTATAACAATAATAAAGCGGAGAACATAACAATCACAATTTATCGGTGTTGTCAATCACAGACATAGCAGTTTGTTCAAATTCCGCGACACAACAATGCTATAGTATAGCATCTATTTGACAAACTTTTGTACTAAAAATAGCGTATCGCAGAACAATAGCAATTTGGTCAAATTCCGCTACACTATAGCGCTGTTGCACCGCTATTTAACAACACAGTCATTTATTAAAACTTCCTACTGTATTTTGCAGAACATTTTGTGCAAATGGAAGTCAAAACACATAATAATTATATTTATATAATAAAGTCCCAGCAGATATACCTGAGATCTTTGGGAATGTACTTGTTGGGCATGTGGTCTTCTTCCAAAGTAGGGGTGAGTTCAGTGCCACTAGCCCAAAGAAATAGAGCATGACTTGGAATTCTAACTCCGGGCCAAATGCCACCATTTGCTTCAATCACTGCTAAATCACGCCTCTTGCTTTCTATAGCCTCTTCTTGAAGCTGCTTATAACTTTTCCTTTCAAATCCCTTAAGAGGAACCCACGGTGGTATACCTTTCTGTAGTTTGTGAAAGAAAGCTGTCGCTGAAGCAGCAAGTCGAACTAAAGAATCGCAAAACCAAGAATCAGATTTTATCAAAGAAAATATATTATATAAATTAAAATAGATGGAACTCAACTTACCTTCCCAAGTCGCGATTGCACGCTCCATTCCATAAATCATGTGGATGGGCGCAAATTCATCCATATCCTCACCCCAAATGAAAGTGTTTTTATCAATAACCCCACCACCCCAAGCAGTTTTAAGTGTAATCAATGCCAATGGCCCTCGCGTTCGACCCAGCCGATCCTTATAGAACCATATATTACTCTTCATGATAACTAAATCAAATAGAAAATAGAAACAAAGTCATACACAAAGAAATAACTCAAAAACAATGAGAAAATACATGAGATAGTAGATATGTTAGATCAGGAATCAAAACATATGGCGTTTGTTCAACATTGGTATAATTTGAATAAGTATTGTCAAATTGTGGCGCTAAACCGTAGTATAATTTGAACAAACTGCTACTGTCTCATGATATGTGATTTAATACAAAGTGTTCTTAAATAGCAGCTATAAGGGCACTATAGCATTGTAGCATCGCAGGATTTGAACAACCTGCTATTTCCACAATCCGCAAATGATAATACGGCTTTCATATGTTCTAAGTTGTCTCAACCTGTCTGCATAACTGAGAAATTAGAAGCTGATGGACCGATACTTCCATAGAGCTACTATTCAGTACAAAATATGTTTGTAAAAAAAGTGGCATTACTCCTAGTATTCGGGATTTGCTTGTTTGAATCATAGAATAGCCAATTTTGGATCATCTTGGTAACCTATAAAGTAATCAATCATAGTAATTGATCTTTTATTTTCAGGCAAGGATTGAAATATCTATGTGCCCATGAATAACAAATCATGAATGTGTTGGAATATCAAGATTGATTTTCTCATCAATGCTTGAAATATCTTACTTTACTCTTTAATGTTCACTTCAAATTAGTCAAGTTCAATACAATTACATACATATCACGTCTCGGCCTCTTGCAAAGACACTCGAATTCCATACAGTTAGAGAATGCACACAATACGGTGAAGGTATTCCAAGTTCCAACTACTGGATGAAGATTGAACTTCTCGTATTCTAACTTCACCAAATAGATTCTACAATACATCTTAAATATTAGTCACCCTATCTTCATCTAACAGCCAAAATCTACAAATGTGTGGCTACAAATCCTAACAAGGCTTAGAAATGAGTCTCACATCTATGTTTACCAACACTATATCAAAGAAACTAATATATCTAAATAATACTAAATAATTAAACATTTCAAAACACATATTCAAGCACATATTTGCAAATTCGAATTCCTTAAATTCACACAATCAGAAAACCTCCCATTTAAGCCATCAAATCAACATTGGACAACTCCAATCCAACTTTATATTTTACACACAATTTACAAAACTTGGAAACGTGAACCATATATGTTTTAATAGACTTATTTGAGTTTATCTACTAGCACAAACACTTGTGAGACAGTTTGAAAGAGCTTACAGAAACAACTTATGATATGTCCATAATTATTTTCAACTTATTTTCATAAGCTCTCCACTAGGATAACCTACAAAAACAACTTACAACTTATTTGAATTCAATTTGACTTTATATGAATCTATATGACAAATGTATATACTATAAGCGCTTAATTAAGTTCCTTATCCAAACAATGGAATCTTTATACAACAATCCAAATCATATGATTGTATCAAACATGTGATTCAACTACCCGATGCCATATTTTGAGCTTATGACTTGCAACTTATAAGCTCATATGGGAAAAAAGACCCGTTTGGTAACACTTTTTTCTTCACAGGTTTATAACTTATTTTGATAAGCTAATTCAATTAGCTTATAGCTTATAGCTTTTAGCTTATCACTTTTTCTCTCAATTTTGATAATCATCTTACTTGACAAAATCTTATAACCTATCTTATAAGCTATTCGCTATAAGTTCATCTGCTATAAACTATCTTATCAACTATCTGCTAATTTTCACCAAACACGGCCAAAATCTACAAAGCCAAATGCAAATACAACAACAAAAAGAAAAACTCGATTTGGAAAAAACTTACAATCATAGTATCTTTTCTCAAGTCTCTTATATCCAATAGCTTGAGCAGCATCATTAGGTTTACCAGGAGGATAATGTCTTTGCCAAAACCCCCAAAGTCCAAAATAAAACTGTCTAGCAAAATCCCAAAACGTATCCCTTGCCGAATTCCTCCTCAGCGCCTTTCTCGGCATAGGCCTACCATCAAGCCCAATTACATTTGGCACTTTCTTCCAAATATCCCTATCTTCTTTCCTAAAAGGTTTATCATTCTTCTTCACTTCAATCTCATTCATCTTATCAGCAATATACTCTGCTCTCATAAGAAACTGTATAACTGGATTTTCAAATAATTTATCCATAAACTCTACGTTTTGGTTTATTTCTTGTTCTGTTGGGTTAGGGTTGAGGATTTTTTCGACCTGTGGTGTGTGTCTATGGTTGGGGATTTTTTGGCATTCGTAGAAGAATTGTTTAACCAGTTGGGTGAATGGACCTGGTTCTTCATCATCATCGTCGTCGTCGAAGGTAGGGGTTGTGGTGGTGGGGTTTGTGTTGGTGGTGGAGAGAGATGATGAGGCGAAATTTGGGGAATGGGAGAAATTGAGGAGGGCGTTGAGAGGAGGGAGAGGGAGTGGGGTTGGTGGTTTTGAGAATGGGAACCAGTTTCCGCTGAATGGGTTGAAGTTTATGGAAGACATTGAAGAAGAAGAAGAAGAAGAAGAAGAAGAAAGAAGAATGAAAGGGTTTAAGGATAATAGATTGATGGTGAAATTTGAAAATGTTGAAGAAACTGGAAAGAAGTAAAAAAGTGAAAAGTGTTTGTGAATGAGAAGAACAATGAGAAGTAAAAAAGCCAGGGAAAGTATAGTTAAAAATTGTTTACACTTCACATAAAAAATTGAACTTAATGTTTTGATGGATAAAATGCTAGTACTTTGATATTTTAAACGACTTGTATTTAAAGTTATTATTTGGTTTAGTCTATGTTTAATATCACGGTAGATATGTCAGAATCACGGTGATAATTCACAGTAATTTTGGTATATCCAGTGTTATACCAAACACACACTTAGTGTGAGACAAGCAAAATTCAGTTTTTGTCTGAATTCAAGAACAATTTTAAAATAATATTATAGTTTTGATCTCTTACTTTTAACAAATTGAACGTATTATCATCTTATATATCTGTTTAGATTGATTTCATCTAAATTTCTCATATGTTTCTCTCTCTTGATAAAGGGTGAAAAATCACATCATTTCTATGTCGGGTTTCAAGCGTGAGTGATTAAGTTCCGCATCGACTATATATAAATGGAAATAATGTTAGATTTACAAGAGAAGTGTCTTTAAGGTTTTATGCTGAGCTGTGGCGTCTCTCTCGTGATCATGAAACATTGGCTCGTTGTTACTTCTGCGCTTCCCGGACTCTCCATGACTTCAACATACTAATGAGTTCCACCGAAATAACATACCATTCGAAAAACTTGAGTTTAATTATTGATTATTGACTTGAAAAATTCTTGATAAGAAGTTACTTACCTTCTAATCAAACATTAGATTATCGAAATTCTTTCTCCAAAATAGTAATTACCATGATAGTGTGATACAAATGCTCAAGTCACTAAACTATTTAGTCGAGATTTTTATTTACAATGTATAGAAAAACATATATTGAAACTCCTTAAATATCAATTATCTCTTATTAATTAGTACCGCAGTTGCATACAAATGACACATTAGAGCATCTCCAATAAGGGTATCAAAAAGAGTATCATAGACTAATGATCCGTACCTTATTTATTTTTATCATTGGAGTTCCATGACGTGACACAGAGAGTATCAAAATTGATGATACCAGTACTTTATTTAAGGTACCGTATCATCAATTTAATATTACCTTTTTTTGTATATAAAATTAAATAGAATTAAAAACTTGTTAATAATGTATGATACTTAAAGTGATATCACAATTGGAGCAAAATATACATGAATTGCATAAATATTACATAATATTGTATGGACCATTTTTTATTAATTTATGATACTCAAAGTGATATCACCATTGGAGATGCTCTTAGTCTACCCAAAAGTAAATAGAATAAGGATAACCACCTAAAATCAATACTATTTTGTAACGTTTTTTTTACTTGGATTAGTCATTGGCGTATAGATATGAGCATTTAATGATTTCAATTACTCCAAATTAAATTGGCACTTTTTGTAGCACATTGGCAACAAGAGAAAGCTATACCTTTCTTGTACAACCTATGAATCACACATATATATAGGTATAACCTAATTAAACTCATCTTTTTCTCTTCCAATTCCATATATATCTTAAAAAATAAAAATGCCTTCTTTTCTTGATTCTTTACCTCCACGTTCATTCTTCTTTTGTTTCCTCCTTCTTCCACTATTGCTTTTGCTCTTGCTCTTAGTACCATCTTCTTCTTCTTCTTCATCTTCATCTAATAATGTGAAGAAAGTAACCATGTCAATCTACTATGAAAGTCTGTGTCCTTTTTGTGCTGATTTCATTGTGAATCATCTTGTGAAGCTATTTCAAACCAATCTCATTTCCATTGTGAATCTTAGAATGGTCCCTTGGGGAAATGCTTGGATTAAACCTGATGGCACTTTTGATTGTCAGGTATATATGTTTTGATTTTTCATTTTCTTCACATGATTTTGATATTTGATCTTCTTGAATCTCTTCACTTATCAATTACCTATTATTAATCTCTAGAACTAGTTTTTTTATGGAGTTGCTTTAAATTACCCTCTTTAGAGTTTATAATAATATCAATAGATGAATACTATTTAAACATGCATAACTAATCCTAACACTATCATTTTTCTACCTGACTTTACCTGTTTCATTGTGGAACTTCAAATTATCGGAGTTATTTCTCTTGAGAATCGAAGAGTTATCATTCAAAGCAAATAAAAGATATTCATTATTTTTAATTTGTATTCTACCTATTGTAAAAAAATAAAATTGTATTCTAATTATATCTAGCAAGTCTTCTTTTTTTAGACTAATTCTCATATTACTGAAATTCATTTAAAGAGTTGACATCTCTCAATAAATTTTACGTTGTTTTTTATTTAGTAGTTTAGTGGCTATAAATTTCACATTTAAGGTGGATAAATGGGATGACCGATGTACGAATCCTGTACGAATCCTGATCCCTGCATATATAATGCAGTGTCCTACCAATTGAGCTAAGCTCACGAGACAATTTTACGAAGTCTTTTTGTTTACTCACATCTTGTCCATATATTAAATGTATATTTAGGATATTTAATTATACCACTTAATAATTTTTATGGGTGTGATTATCTTATTGTGTTAACCAAATTTTATATAGTTAAAATATTTTAAAGTATATGTAATAAAATAGTAAATATTTATTTATATTTTAATCAATGAATCGCACTTAAAAATAAATTGGTATGATACAATTTTTAATTTTTTATAAAAAATTAAATCAAAAGATTGAATTGATAAATTTATTATTTGTAGAAATTTAATAAAAAAATGTAAATATATCAAAGCTTACATATAATGCCAAGCTGAATTGAATTTTTACCCTTGTACTTACCACCACTCTTTTTGTGAGAATTTTATGGGTCAGAGGCAGGGTTGCATGAGATATTTATGATGTTAAAGTAAACTTGTAACAAATAGTTATGGGTCATTATCTAGGATCAGAAAATATAATTATATGTACTGTGAAAATAATAAATTCCCGCCCCTATGTTTAGTGTTGACCAGTTGATTCATAACCTACCCACCCAACTGTATTCTCTAGCAACCCATCACATTGAGCAATAATTTCATTAGTTAACTTTGAGATAAAATTAAAAGCTCTGATAAGGTTACTTTGTTTTCCATTTGGGCTGCAAAATTACACTTCTATCTTTTTACATTATTGATAAATATCTTCCAATAAGAATAAAGGGATTCGAGTAATATCGAAGAGAGAAGAGTAATGACTTTTTCTTTTTGAGTGGTTGGTTTCAACCAATTGACTTCAGGCCCATTCACCGATCGGCCTTTATAAATTGCACTTATTAAGAATAACTTGATTTTATGCCCCCCACTTTTCTTTATGTAGGTTGTTTAGTAAAAATAAATAAAAGTGGGTATATCTGATAAGTTAACTTATAATAGATGAATTTATAAGAACTAGTTTACAAATTCATTTATAATAATAAATAATTGATTGATTTTGCAATGTTTGGTTATATTATATATTTTCTAATGAAAATCACTTGCTTTTATTTGTTTTATATATAAAAAAATTACTCATGTTTTTCCTTTTTTTTTTAAATATTGCAGCATGGAAACGATGAATGTGTTCTAAACACTGTCGAGGCTTGCACCATTAAAATATATCCTGATGTGGTATAGTTCTCATGAAACAACTTTATCCTATTCTATTATCCTATGAAGTTTCTTATAGCAAATGTGATTTAAGGAAGTCTCACTCTAAATCAAAAGATAAGTATTAAGAAGTATATAAATGAGATCATGTATTTATTAATGTCTTAAGATTTTAGATAAATTTCAGCGTCAAATTCTATGTGTGTCTGCTCATCAAAATTACTTGCGATCACAATATAAGTGGTCCAATGTTGACCCAATTGTGACGATTTCTTGATTGCAAAATTAGATGATTCTTTGATCGTAGGAAATTCAAATCCTTTGGTCTTCACATTAAACATTACCCTCGAAAGTGTATCCTTATTCCAATTTTCTAATAGCCAAATATTGTGAATGCATAAGCAAGTGTAAATCCTATATACACTAATATATATTTTATGCAGGCACAACATTTCAAATTTATACACTGTTTGGAGCGTCTCACTTTAGAGAATAGGCACAATGAATGGTTTAATTGCTTCCATATGACTGGCTTGTCCACATTGCCTATGGATTGCTACAAAAGTGGCAATGGAAAATCTGTAAGTTCATTATTTTCTTATCTTATATTTTCATTAGACTATACTTTAATTGTAATTTTCACCTTTGCATTCTGAATTTGAATTTAGTATATTTTGAGTTTTAAGGTTAATTTGGATAGACTTATTTGAGTTTATTAATTGACATAAGTTTTGTAAGACTATTCGGAAAAAATTAATTATAACAACAATTTATGGCATTTTTCAGCTTATTTTCTCAAGTTCTCTAAGATAGCTTGTGAAAACAGCTTATAGCATATACATAAATGATTAAGCTTAATTTTATCTTTTGTTATACATAAACACCAATGCTATAAGCTGCAAATAAGTTATTTGTCACGGACTTAATTTTGAATCAAGGCTAATTAATAATGATATTTATGTCTAACAAAACAAAACAGATTGACCAAAAGTATGCCAAGGAAACTGCTCAGCTTAATCCTGCTCATAGATTTGTTCCATGGGTGGTTGTCAACAACCAAGCACTCCAAGAGGTTTGTGACTAAAATGCAACATTCACATTATTAACATAGTTTTATATACATTTTTTTAATAATATTTGCTTGATATTGCTCCTTAATTAGTGAATTTTATAATATTTGTTTCTTAATCTCTTCTATCTTTTTTTGTTGTTGTAGGACTACCAAAATTTTGAGGCATATATTTGCAAGGCATACAAGGGAAGTATGAAACCAGATGCATGTAGATCACTTTCAACAAGAACTTATTCTGATGCAAAAATCAACTCCTTTCATCCTGTTTGCTATGTAGATGAAGCAAAAAATCTGACATTACTTACAACTAATCACCAAATTAAGGAGTAAATAAATCCTTATGAAAATGAAGTTGGAATGCATTTTTGGTCTGTTTCATTTTGATGTATTAATATAACATTTCACTTTCTTAAGGTTCAAGCTATTGGCTTATATATATGAATGACTTATTGCCTTGGAATGTGGAAGTGCAAATGATCATAATAGAACTTGTTGATTTGTTCCTCTAATTAACTCCTTTGTTTGTGCACACATATATATAGGTTTAACTAGTGTAGAAGTCCTTGAATTAAATTAGTTTATAATTCATGAAATCGTAAGAATCGGTCGATTGAGTCTCTCAAGTTTACGAAGTAACAATTTAGTACTTTAGATTGAAATATATTAATCAATTTAGTCATTCTATCAAAATATACTTTAGTAAACATCATTAAAACCAATAAAAGACATACATGACTGTCTCAAGCACACCACCCCCAACTTGACGGGCCTGCAGCTCTGTGAAAACCGGCATAGACGTTGCATTTAAGCCAACCGTGTCTAGGTACTTGCCGCTGCAACCCGTGCTGGTCTGCTACAGGACTTGCATCCTCCCTGTGAACAGACTGAACATCCCGCCACTCCCCCCATAAATGTGTCGCGCGCATAGATAGAGATATATTTAACTGCATTACTAAATACATAATAAGACAGTAACTTGATTGCATATTTAAATAAATCTTAAGCACCAATAGCTAGATAAAACAAGGAAAAGTAACCATACCAAACCAAAAATCAACCAATGTCCCTAAGCATGACCAACACCAATATCACATACAAATTTCATCCTCTTAACGAGGATGAAGTAATAGAAGTCTATCGCTTTTTTAGGAGGATCAAAACAAAGGTGCAGATCCAAGTCAATTCTAGATTCATCATTGCCCATCACTTGATTTGGTAAAACAACAACTTTGCTCGAGAGATAATCACTTGTGTTCTTTCCGTTTTTTCTATCTTTACTTTTTATTCTTGGATCATCCTTAGGTACAAGTTGTGCATCGGAACCTGAAATGTTAGGGTGTCGTGAGAATTTTGGTACCCTTCCATTGTCTACAAGGAGTTAAAGCTCTTGTTGCAAAGCATACAAAATTGTGGCTACCTGGAGGCATCATGCTCAACCACATCCACATTTCTTTACGCTTGCCTATGCACGCCTATAAGCAAGTAAAGTCAATCCTATTAGCTAGTGAGGTGACTTCCGTTCTTGGTTGTGTGCATTGGCAAAGAAATGTGGATGTGGTTGAACATGATGCCACCAGGTAGCCACAGTTGTGTGCTTTCCAACAAAAGCTTCAACTCCTTGCAAACAATAGGAGGACACCAAAATACTCACGACACCTTAACATTTTAGGTTCAGATGCACAACTTGTACCTAAAGATGACCTAAGAATAAAAAAGTAAAGAGGAAAGATAGAAAAAAGGAAAGAACACGAGTGATCATCCATCTAACAAAGTTTTTGTTTTAACAAATCAAGTTGTAGACAATGATGAATCTAGAATTGACTTGGATCAACAACTTGGTATTAAGTGATGTACTTATATGACTCCATCCCCGTTAAGAGGACGAAATTTGGATTAGTGTTGGTGTTGATCATGCTTAGGGACATCGATTGATCTTTAGTTTGATATGATTACTTTTTCCTTGTTGTATCTAGCTACTACTCTATCCGGTCCTATATATAAGAAAGACTTTGTTTTTTAGATTCATTGTAAAATTGATGAATCCTCAACAATAATATAGTCTAGCTTCATCAATTTTACAATGAATCTAGAAAACAAAGTTTTTCTTATATATAAAACGGAAGGAGCTTAAAATTTATTTAAATATGCAATGAAATTATTGTATTATGATGCATTTAGTAATGCGGTTGAATAAATTTCTATACATGTATTGTTGTTTAAAGATTATTTTTTTTTTTGAATTAATTCCTCATATGCAAGAGAAATAATTAATCATTCTGAAGAGAAAAAATTACAAAAAATTAATTACTGGCCTATTAGATTTGCATAGACATCAAAAAATAGATCTGTTGTAGTGGGAAGTTGTACATAGGCGGATAGGATCCAAATCCAACAATGGTTCTATAAGGGGGCAGCGATGCAAAAAATATTCAGATCAATAAGAAATTAATTGTACAAAAACACACTAATTAAATTGAAAACAATGAAAAGTAAATAGATACAATACCTTAGTGAAGGTTGAGAGGAAATATAAATTAAAGCTAGTTGAGGAGAAATTATAGTGGATGAGAGCTTTTGATTGTTGTTGTATTAAAGAGATTGAAAAAATATGTAGAGAATTTGAGAGTGAGAGTGAAGGTTCTGTGAATGGAAGAAAATAAGAGGTAATAAAAAGAAAGAAGGAGAAGGAATGATTTTATGAATGAATGAATGTGCTGCCGTTCGATTTAAAGAAGAGTTTGATAGGGGTAGAGCCCCTCATAAACCGTTAGAAACGCGTTGGTAGATTCAATAGACAAATTTGCAGATAAAGTGAACAATTTGCGAGGGTTTGCACAATTTTCTAGGGGTTGTGACGGGGAAATCCCTTAGAAGTAGCCTCAAATTACGCGCCGACAGAGACAAACCCATATGATCTTTGTTGTGTTTTGAAGTTTAATATTTTTTTTGTCTGTCTTCACATTTGCGAGAGATATGCGTCCTGTCAAATGCCACATTTTTCGAAATATGTTTCCTTTAGAGATTGCGCCATATATTTCCTATATTGAAAGTAAGTGGTTGTCAGTATTGCTAGTAAATTCAATATCAATTTCGAATTGGGAGCTACCTATTATAAAACTTCATTTAAAATTTTCCCAAATTTTAAGACACATTTCTTAGCAATACAAGGATGTCAATATATTATTTTGTATTAAGGACAATATATTAAATGAAATGAGTTAATTTGAGTCTTGTAGAAAAAGTAGAAAATGGTAAATGACAAAAGGATATGTACACACACCATGTGGTTGGTGACATGAGACAAGAGGGAAGGAAGAATGATGTAAAATTTACAAGATATAAAAGGATATAAGAACAAAAATGGCTATAAATATAATGCAATTGAAACTTATAATAAAGCAAGGTTAACACCACAATACCAAAATATGGGTCCTATATATAAAGTGATTAATATAAATAGTAACTTCTTTCCCTATATGCCTTCATTTTAACTTGAAAACAAAAAGTGACTATTTGTTAACTTCAAAACAAACTAGGAAATTGATTTTCCAGCATATCCAAACAGAAAGGGTGCCATTATCTTTGAAATAATGTAGGGTTGGTTGAAATTTTAATATGTAACTTTTGCAAAATAAAGGTAGTACTGATTTTGTCTACTAGCTACAAATAGAAACATACACTATAGAAGGTAATGGGTTGGGAGAGATAGACAAACATTTCGCTTGCATTAGTTTCTACCTTAGGTTTGAATGAGTGCTCTCTCATTAATAGATTATTATACTCAAGTTCAATGGTACCTTTGCAAATCCAAAAAAAAACAACTTTAATTCAAGGGTAAATAGGTCTTTACCCCTTGTAAAGTAGACGAATTTTGTTTTACCCACTGCAAAAAATTAATCGTAGAAGCAAAATCTCTAAACTCTAGCTTCAAGTTAAAATTGTTTTTACTTTCTAGAGTAAAAAACAGATTTTATCCAATAAATTCAAAATATAAAAATCAGTGAAATCAAACATACACTTATGGTATATATAAGAGACTGAGTTCCAAATAAAATATTCACAGTTCATATTCTTACCCTTAGAGACACTTTTGCAAGATTGAAAGAATAAAAATGGTTTCTCCAAAACTTTCAAACACTATAGTAATAATAGCATTATTCCTTTTATTTTTCACCTATGAATCTAAGGGTGAATCTTATTCTTTTTCTTCTAGTTCACACAAAACCTCATTTGATCATCAGAAAGTTAATTTATCAGTTTACTATGAAAGTCTAGACCAAAGAAGTGCCACTTTCATTGTTAAGAATCTTGTGGAAATATTCAACAATGATATTATTAATATTGTCAATCTCCAACTAGTCCCTTGGGCTAATTCTCATGTCAATCATCAAGCCAACAATTCCATATCATGTCAGGTTTAAATTTTTCTCTGTTTTTTCTTTTTTACTCAATTTTTGTTGCTATACTAGGAATTATACTTTGCAAAGTATTATAAAATATTCAATAATTCATATGGTTGACTTTTATTTGAAACATTGACTTTGATTGATATTAATTTGCCCCTTTTTTTTTTTGGGTATGAACTCTTCATAGAATCATATACATATTGTTTTTTGGCTTTTATAATTCTTATGTGTTTTCACTTTAATGAGGGTAAAATTGATTTAACTATATTTTTTTAATTATTTTTACTAAATTATGTGGTCAATGAACTTCTTTTTTTTGTATAGTAATTATTTAGATGACTCACGTTGATGATTGTTTTCTTCATCAATTTAATTTACTTATTTATTAATAATCTCCAAAAATTCAATAATGATGATTAATTAATATTTGTTGTTAATTTTTTTTAATTGTATTTGTCTCTTAACACACATAACTTGGCAGCATGGACCAGATGAATGTGAGCTAAACTCTTTAGCAGCATGTGCCCTCAATATTTGGCCTAATGTGGTAAGTAAGGGAACCTTGAAACCATACCTCAAGAGTATAATTTTACTTAATCATATATACAACTTTAATTTTTATACATCGTCGATATATTTTTTTATTTAAATTCAAATATTTTTAATGATCTAAATATCATGAATTTATGATTTATTGATAATATTTATACAAACAGTATATATAAATTAAATTTATCTCAATTATATATGTAAATTGTGATGCAGAATGAACATTATGGTTTAATTTACTGCTACGAGTTTCTGGCAATTGATGGAAAGAACAAGATGTGGATGAACTGTGCCAAAAAACTTGGTTTGCCTAAGAAGCCTCTCATGAATTGCTTTAATAGAGGAAATGGAACAGAGGTTATATTTTATTTTATTTTATTTTTCATTTCTTGGACTCCATGGTTATTTAAAATGACATAGCATAGGAAATGGAAAAAGTGTTCTTTTTCTATGGAGTATTTGGTGTACCTATCTCAAAAAATTACTATATATGTATAGGTCAGTGTTATTCGTTGTCACAATTGACACGATGACCTAATCGTTTCTGGTAAAAATAAATATTAATTATTTATTGAGGTTCACATATTTATTTATTTTATTTTTGCCAAACAAATGTGAATCAAATTAAACCATAGTATCTCTTGAATCACAACAAAAATCGTTAGAATTTCAAACAATTTTCAAGTACCGATTTATGTTGACCAAATAAGGATATACTCCATCCGTCCTTATTTATAAGAGCTAGTTTGACAAAAAAATTGTCCCTTTTTATAAGACTTTTTTACAATTATCAATGACATTAATTATTTATTTTTCAAACTTACCCTTATTTACTTTGCATAGTTTTTTTAATAACATTAAATTCTCTTTTGTTTGATACAAAACACTACAATTAATTGTAAGGGTAAACATGTAAAATCAATATAATTTGTCAATCAATTTAATACTAAATCTCTCTTTCTTAATACTCGTGTTTTGTCAAACTAGCTCTTATGTTGGACCAAATGGTCTACCATAAAACTTGCCTACAATAATATACATAATTACATATTATAGGTTATTGTTGTCTTGAGTGAGATTGTTTAATTGTTCTTAATATTAATTCTTATTTTGGTATAAATTGACATTAAATTTTGAATTTGTATGCAGCTTGGAAAAAAACATATTAATGAAACAACAAAACTATACCCACCTCATTCATTTGTGCCATGGGTGGTGGTGAACAATAAACCTATTGGAAAAGTTTGTCTTTTCTCATTCTTGTTTTTCTCATTGACACACAATTGGTCTTATTTCTAGATTATTGACAAGATTAATGTTTGTTTAAAATTCAGGACTATGCAAAATTTACATACTATGTTTGCAAGGCTTATAAAGGTGATACTATTCCAACAGCTTGCAATGTTCATTTGAATGGGAAGTAGATTCAACTATTCATATTGTTAATCAAGAAAAATGTTACATGCATACATGTGCACATGATCACTTCAAGCTCTTAGAAGGACACATTGATCTTGTTGAATATATTTCATCTAGCTATAATCTATAACAGTATTAAAATAAGAGAGATAGGCCCTATGTGTACATTTTTCATTACTAAACTCTAGTGCTTATATGGAAGTGTTTGTGTTCTCATGGAGACTTCTTTTGATAAGAAATCTACAACAATAATTTTTTAAATAGGAAGAGTTTGAAGGGTGATAATATTATAAAAAGTAAAAATATGCAATATCTCGCAACACAATCCCTTTCCCCTCAAAATTGGTTGCTATTGAGATACCTCAAAATCAATGTTGTTTAATATTAATAAAAGACATGGTAATAGATTTAGAGAAAGAAGATGTCAATAAATTACAGAGTCATAAAGAGAAAAACATATATATATATATATATATATATATATATATATATATATATATATATATATATATATATATATATATAATATATATAGTTGTGTTAAACTGGCATAACTAACTAACTAACTTTTTTCTTGAGTATTATTTCCTTTATAAAAAAAATTCTTCAATATTTTTCTTGTGTATTATTTCCTTCATAAATTATCTATTTATATTATGGATCATGCTAAACAGTGCCCCTGAGGCACTTGTTAAGCATACTAAAAAAGGAAATAAAAGATAAAATTAATATTGGGAAATCAACTTTTTACATTTTCAAAATGTTGAATGTACATATTTTGAGATAAAATTTCTATTTTAATATGCTTAATCATTACCCCGGGAGCACTGTTTAATATTTTCCTTATATTAGTTAAACACAATTGAAATTAACATATAAAAAACTACACACTCAATAGGGCTTATAAATTTTGGACTTATTATTTGAGTCATATTCTACCACCGACAACGTCAACAAAAAAAATTCATTAGTTAATTCCATTTGTCATAATTTAAAGGCAAAATTATTGTATTGAATTCAGGCATTTTTTTTAACATAGAATCTATTTTGATGTTTGACCAAGTCAAGTAATACCTAGAGCTTCGGAATATATTTTTTGGAATTTTTTGCGTGTTAGAAGGGTGAAAAAGAAACGTGGGGTGAAAAGAGAAACTTTCTTAAAGACCAATCAAGTGGTCATGATTTAAAAATGGACAAGGCCAACAAAAAGCAATATATGACTTCGCGTATTCACAAATTTACGCATTCAAAATGTCAATAATTGTTAGTCAAAAAAATTGTCAATAATTGTTTGATTAAGATAACGGGAGCAAAAACGTACCCTATTCGTCGAGCTGACCCGTTTAACAGGCCAGCTCGCCAATTCGCTTGTCTGCCGGTAAACAGGACGCAGTGTGATTTTAGACTCTATACCATCTAAGTTGGTCCATCTTATCTCGTTTCACTTTTAAGCAAACTTAAGCGGAGCGAGCCTAAAAAGGATATGTTTGCCCTTTATATATTATAAAACAAATTCTAAATTTTGACCGCGTAAAAGTTTACCATTTTTTACTTGACTTTTTGACTGAAATATGTTTTAAATTTTTTTAAAAATGTTTTTTAAATAAAAAATTGTAAATTGTTCTTTAAAAAATTACTTACAAAATTATTCTTTAAAAAATTATTTGCAAAATTGTTTTTTACTATTTTTAAGAAATGTTTATTTTAAAGACTTTTTATTTTATTTTAAAATATCACAGTAAATTTTTATCAAAAAGTCAACAGTGAACGGGGTAAATTTGAGGTTCAAAATTGAGAAATTAAATTTTGGAAGGAATCGAGCAATTGTAAAATTTGGATTAAAATGAAACAATTGAAATTTGAAAGACCAAAATTAAACAATTTTAAAACTTAAGGAGATAAAATTGTATTTAAACTGATAATTAAATGATCATGCTAAATAGTGCTCTTGGAATAATGATTAAATAAAAAAAGAAAAAAATTTAAATAGAAAATATTTTTAAAAAAATATTCAAGACAGTAGTAAATGCATTGTCTACCATTTTTCATGATTAATATGGAAAGCAGATTGAAACTTATAAAGCAAGGTTAATTAACACGGCAGTACCCATAACAGGGTCATAAGAGTGATTACTGTAATTAATATCAATGAAGGATGATCGTGACTGAAAAAGTTGTATTATCTTCTTTCCCTATGTGCCCTCTTTTTTACTTGAAAACAAAAAGAGAGACTATTTGGTATTATTTGCTAACTTCAAAACAAACTAAGAAATTGATTTGCGATTAGATCCAACGAGGAGAGTATCACTATCTTGGTTGGTTGACATGATCACAGAAAAGTTAAATTCAATAGTAATTCGATTATTTTGGTATACAATTTATCTATTTTATCTCTCCAAAATTGAAATCAATTTTATCTCTTCAAAATCAAAATCAAACATACGCAAGTGTATATAAGAGACTGAGTTCCAAAAAAATATATCCAGAGTTCACATTCTAACCCTTAGAGAGAAATTGCAAAGTCTATCTACTTTTGTAGGATTGGAAAAAAAAAATGGTTTCTCCAAAACTTTCAAACACTACTAGTAGATAACCCGTCCTATCGGACGGGTCGAAACGATACGCTAATTTATTTTTTTTATAGTTACGATTTTTTTAAGTTAGAACTTCATTTTCAACATATTTAGTATTTTGACATTTGGTATCAATTTTTTAGTTTCACATGCTATGGATATTTATTTAAAGTTAAGTTGTAATCAAAATATAGTAATAAGTTGTTATGAGTTATATGAATCAGTAGCATACTTTGTCCCATGTATAATTTATTTAATATATATGGTAGTTATTTTAAAATTATCATCAGTTCTATAAATCAGTAGTATAATTTGGCTCACGTATGAATCAATGAGATATTTTCCGTATTAGTACATATTTCCCTTTTTGTCAATTTTATGAATCAGTAACATAATTTGTCCCATATCTGATTTATTTAATATAAATGATAATTATTTTGAAATTGATATAAATTCTATGTATTAGTAGTATAATTTGTCTCATGTATGATTTACTTATTATATATAATCGTTATTTTGAAATTGTTATAAGTTATATAAATCAGTAGCATACCTTATCCCATGTAAAATCAATAGTTATATAAAATTTTAATGAGTTATATGAATCAGTAGCATTATTTGTCCCATATGCATGTATGAATTATTTAGTATATATGATAGTTATTTTGAAATTGCCATGAGTTATACATATCAATAACATATTTTGTCCCATGTATAATTTATTTAATATACCTGTAGTTATTTTGAAATTGGTATCAGTTTTATGTATCAGTAGCATAATTTGTCTCATGTATGATTCACTTATTATATATAGTCGTTATTTTGAGATTGTTATGAGTTAATTGAATCAGTAGCATACTTTGTCCCATGTATAATTTATTTAAGGGTTAATAGGCTTATACCCCCCTGCAATGTTAGCGAGTTTTGCGATATCCCCCTGGAATTTTTTTTAAGGAGATTCCCCCTTGCAATATTTAGATTCTTTGCGTTACCCCCCTGAGTGGCCAACTGGACATGAAATATTCTGTTTTGCTGACGTGGCATGCATATGTGGAATTTTTTAAATTTTTTATTTATTTTTTTAACTGATGACTGGTAATGTCTATTTTTTTATAAAAAAAAGAAAAAAAAAACTATTTAAAAAATATATGAAAAAATTTATTTAAAAAAATTGAAATATTAATGTTTTGAAAAATATAAAAAAAATAAAAAAATATTGCAAGGGGGAATCTCCTTAAAAAAAATTTCCAGGGGGGTATCGCAAAACTCGCTAACATTGCAGGGGTGTATAAGCCTATTAACTCTTTATTTAATATACATGTAATTATTTTGAAATTGGTATCAGTTATATGTATCAGTAGCATAATTTGTCTCATGTATGATTTACTTATTATATATAGTCGTTATTTTGAGATTGTTATGAGTTAATTGAATCATTAGCATACTTTGTCCCATTTATAATTTATTTAATATACATGTAATTATTTTGAAATTGGTATCAGTTCTATGTATCAGTAGCATAATTTGTCTCATGTATGATTTACTTATTATATATAGTCGTTATTTTGAAATTGTTATGAGTTATATGAATCAGTAGCATATTTTGACCCATGTATAATTTATTTAATATACATGTAGTTATTTTGAAATTGGTATCAGTTCTATGTAACAGTAGCATAATTTGTCTCATGTATGATTTACTTATTATATATAATCGTTATTTTGAGATTGTTATGAGTTATATGAATCAGTAGCATACTTTGTCTCATGTATAATTTATTTAATATACATGGTAGCTAGTTATTTTAAAATTATAACCAGTTCTATAAATCAATAGTATAATTTATCCCACGTATGAATTATTTAATTAATATATATGATAGTTGTTTTGAAATTGTAATGAGTTATATGAATAAGTAGGATTATTTATCCCATGAATGATTTATTTAGTATATATGATTTATTTAGCATACTTTATATTGGCCCCGTATGTGATATTATATTTTTTCTGGTGTATATTTCCCGTGTTAGTACATTATAATTTCATATTTACCATTTTTTCAGTTTTATGAATCAATGACATATTTCCCGTATTAGTACATATTTTCCTTTTTAACAGTTTTATAAATCAATGACATAATTTATCCATGTAAGATTTACTTACTACATATAACCGCTACTTTGAAATTGTTATGGGTTATATGAATCAATGACATATTTCCCGTATTAGTACATTATAGTTGAATATTTCTCTTTTTATCAGTTTTATGAATCAATGCCATATTTCCTGTATTAGTACATTATAGTTAAATATTTCCATTTTTATCAAATTTATGAATCAATGACATAATTTGTCCCATATAATTTATTTAGTACATTAAGTATTCATAAACACATTTTACTTATTTTGTTGTGATAAACACATTTTACTTTTTAAAGACTCGTTAGTTGATTTATTAATTTTATTCTCTCTTTTTAATTTTTTACACACTTTTTATTAATTAAATAATATTTTTTTTTACAGAATCAATTAAATAATGTTATAATACTATATTCCTCTTCTTTTATGATTCAAAACAAAAAGTTTCCCTTCTTTTATTTCTTTAAAAATTTAAATAATAAATGAAAATTGGACTATTTCGCTTTTCTAAAGAATAATTTCTTAATATAGTATTCTTAAAGAGTGTTCCGGGGCACTCGTTAGCAAGATCCATAAACAAAAATAAATATTAGTATATAAGATGTTGTTTGATTCGTCTCGATGAGTATTTTCAAAATATTAGTTTTTTACAATTTTTACTATTATGCAATTAAAAATATTAATCATCAAAATTATACATTGACGTGCGTGAAACAGTCAACTGTATCAATTAAATTGAGATGGAAGGAGTATTTGAGAAACTTTTCCTCTCTAACATTTACTCCCTCCGGCCTTATTTATAAGCAAAAGTTGCTTTTTAGGTTCATTGGAAAAGTAATGTATCTAGTCTATATTTAAGCTAGATACATTAGTTAATGAGTGAATCTAAAAAGCAACTTTTGCTTATAAATAAGGCCGGAGGGAGTATTTTCTTGTGTATTTAATATTGTATGAAATCCTACTATCTTGATGTAGTACAAATAAAAAAGTAGTATGAAGTCTAGAACACGTTTTAGGAAGAAAAGAAGAGAGCAACTTTTGTACTACATGTATAGTCTAATCCTTACTTTGCTCTGAGCAAATTTCCTCTGGCCAATACCCTTTAACTATTAAATTAATCCTCATTTATTCTCTATGAAATAGAGTTAGGTTCTCTCAAAAACAAAAAATTACGTTAAATGTTTCTCTCATCCCATTATTCTAATTTTAAATTAATTTAATTGTGTTAAAAGATAAAAATTAACTCTATTGAATTTTTTTTAAGTCCACAATCTAGAAGAGTCCATCATAAAAATTTTCTTTACTAAATCCACTTTTTTTACTCACTATTTAATAGTTATATTATTTCTATTTTAAAAAAGAAAAATAGAAATTAATTGAATTTGATTGTTGTTTCAAGTCCAAAGTGATGGTCCACACATGGGAAAAGACAACAAAAAAATAGGCTTTTTTTTTGTGATGTGGAATACGTAACCCACCCTTCACCACATAAATTTTTTTCATCTGCAACTTTTTTTTTTCTCTCTCCAAGGAAATGATAGAAACCATTCTCTCTTCTTCTTGCTCAAACCCTAGCCGCCGTGACACTTTGGCTATGCTTTTCCATGTTCTTACTCTGTCATCTTCATCATGTAATCCTTCTTCATCTTCCATCAAATTTATAAATAGATAAGAGAGATTTTTAAATATACACCCATCAATTTCTCTGTTAAGTTCATACCTATGCAACAACAACATTAGATTTTACAGATATCAAAAATGAAAAAACAAATATATTCTTTTATTCCATTTTATTTACCAAACAAACAATTTATCATCACCACAAAAGACTCCTCAACCTCCGCTTCAAGATCCGAGTACCTTCACTGCCGACCACCGTGCCGGTAATTGTAGCAATCGCGCCGGAAAATTTGTTGAATCTGTTTTGTGTTTTCTTTGTAAGTTTTTCTCATTTAACAATTTTTGAACTAAAGAAGAAAAAAAATCATTTCTTCTATTAGATATTTGGACATGAATAAATTGTAAATCTCAAAAAGAAAAATAAATTCTATCTTTTTTTTTTTTTGATCTGGATCTATAAAATTGATAGAAAATAATTATGCTATATTTATTTTTATCATGAATCTTTTTTTTCTTGATTTCGGTTCCCATTAACTATAATTATTTTTATCATGAATCTTTTCTATCTGAGGAATTTGATAGAACCAAATCAGGTATGTTTTTATTTCCTTTTTATACAAAGATTGCAAATAATAATAACTTTTAGAGTTAATGGACAATTTGTTCATTGTTATGTAGTGTTAATTTGGTAGATCTGTTCGTATTTTTAGATTTATTTGAATTTTCAATTTGTTTGTATTTGTGTATGAAGAGTATTAATTTTTTTTTTTGTGTTTGTTCATGTTTCTGTTCTTTTTCTTGTTGTAGATGTTTCTCTTCATAAATAATATCATTTGTAATGAAATTATTGATTTAAAAAAAAGTTCCACAAGCAAGATGAAATACTTGTTGTTGTTTCAACTTTCTCTGTAATAAAGTTTTAAAAAATTATTATAAATGATATGAAAGAAAGTAAATAATGTAGAAAGATATAGATGGATATCGAATATTGAACTTGATACTTGAGTATTTCATCTTCTTTTATAACTACTTCACCTTTTTCATGATCTTTCAGTTTTTCTACACAAATAATTGTTAACTTCGTAATACTAAGTTTTGTAATTAGTAGAAGTGATATATATGAGTAAAATATCATTATGAACTTATCCATGTTGTTGTTTGTAGTCTCTGGGGATAAGAGAGGAAGATCAAAACTATGGAGAGAAAAAAAAAAGTTAGATGATGAATAATGATATGATATTATGTTTGAAGAAATTGTATAAAAGCTAAATATGAAAGCTTTTTTTTTCATACCTTTATTTTGATGTACATGTAAATTATTTGCGGTGAAGTTCATCTTCTTGTTGTTTGTTAGATAGAGAAAAATATCTTTTATTTTTCCTGCACAACATAACCAAGCTATTAGAAAAAAAAGTAGCTTAGAATGAGGAGAGAAAGAAAGAATAAAAACAGAGAATGTAGATGAGAGATAGTGATTTGAATTTCATTTCAAATGAGTATAAAATAAAATGTAAATTGGTAAAGAGGGGGAAAATATGGTGAATTTGAATTTGAATGAAAGAGAAGAGAGAATAAAGTAAGACTGATGTGATAGTAAGCTGTCAAATAGATACAAAGACATTAAGCAATTAACCAATGGATAAAAGTCATTTTCAAACACATTTGGTGGGACCGGCTTGGTTTCATTCCAACCATGGCTTGCATTGACAATGACACCTTGTCTCACAAACTTGAAAAATGGCTTAGTTACTTGATAAAATGGCTTGGTTACCTTTTTCTTTTAGTTCAGTTACTTAAAATTTGGACACATTTTGCCCTCACTTTTGGCAAGTTTGTGACCATTTTAACCAAGGGCTTTTTAGACTTTTCCAAGTACAATGAAATTCTTATATTGTATTGGATAGTAATAGCATTAGTCTTTTTATTTTTGACCTATGAATCTAAGGGTGAATCTATGAGTAAAGTTAATTTATCAATATACTATGATAGTCTATGCCAATCTTGTGCAATTTTCATTGTTAAGAATCTTTAGGAAATATTCAACAATGATCTCATTGACATTGTCAATCTCCAACTAGTTCCTTGGGCCAATTCTTATGTCAACCAGACCAACAATTCCATATCTTGTCAGGTTTTAATTTTTCTCTATTTTCTTTGCTATATTTTAGGAATTATATTTTGCATTGCATTATAAAATACTAATTCAATAATTAACATGGTTGACTTTTCTTTGAAAAATTCACTTTCATTGATATCAATTTGCTTTATTTTTTGTATGAACTGTTGATATATTTATCATTTTTGGCTTTTTTTTATGATGTTTTTCACTTCAATGTGGAAAAATAGGATTTAAATATTTTTTTTTTGTTTTAAAGTCTTTTATTACTAATTTATGTGGTCAATGAACATTTTTTGTTGTAGTCAAGCCATATTTCTGAACATAATGATTATTTTGATGACTCAATTTGATGATTATTTTCTTCATTATCTTCACATTTAATCTTTTAAAACAATTTCCAAAGCTTTAAAGTAATAAGGATTATTTATTCAATATTTTTTTGTATTTGTATATGTCTCTTCACACACACAAAACTTATCAGAATGGACCAGATGAATGTGAGCTAAATTCTTTGGAAGCACGTGCCCTCAATATTTGGCCTAATGTGGTAAGTATTTTGAGAACCTAGAAACCATAACTTCATTAGGTGAATTTTTTATAAAGTTTAATTTTAATATAATGTCGGTATAAAAAGATTTATATTGTCAACGACTCACAATCACTAACATGTAAAACTTTAAAATTAAGGTTAAATGTTTCTTAATACTCGAAATATTGTGATCGACTAATAGTGTAAAATAACCATATATATATATATATATGAATTAAAGTAAATTAAAAAAATCATTGTAATTATATATCTAAATTTTGTTGCAGAATACACATTATGGTTTAATTCACTGCTTTGAATTTCTGGCAATTGATGGAAAGAACAAGATGTGGCAGAACTGTATCCAACAACTGGGTTTGCCTTTGGAGCCTATTAAAATTTGCTTAAACAGAGGAAATGGAACAGAGGTTATAATTTTGTTCATTTCTTTGAATGCATTGTTAATTACAATTATATAGCATAAAAAATGGAAAAAAAGTTTTTTTTTCACCACCAGTATCTGATCCACTGGACCGCCTAATATAGTTTGGGAGTTAGTTTTAGCATCAAGAACTTTCAACTCCTTCTGGATCGCAATAACGTGGGATCGAACTGTGGTCCTCTATTCTCTACCGAGTCCAGCGTCAATCATCACTAGACCAATTAACTATTGGTGGAAAAAATGTTCTAATTATATGGATTTTTTTTAGTTAGATGTTTGTTTAAATGTCCTTAACATTAATTCTTACTTTGGTATAAATTAACATTAATTATTAAATTTGAATTTGTTAGCAGCTTGGACAAAAATATATTGATGAAATAGCAAAACTAGAGCCACCTCATTCATTTGTGCCATGGGTGGTAGTGAACAATCAACCTATTGGAAAAGTTTGTCTTTTCTCCTCTTGTTTTTTCTCACACACACACACACATGACATATTGGTCTAATTTCCAAATTATTGACAAAATACACTCATCATGTTTGTGTTAATTCAGGACTATCAAAATTTTACAAAATATGTTTGCAAGGCTTATAAAGGTGATGCTATTCCAGCAGCTTGCAATGTTCATTGAATGCAAGTGAGAGATAAATAAATTCAACTATTCATAATGTTGGTGAAGAAAAAATGTTACATGTGCAAATACCAAAAAAAAAATGTTACTTGTGCAAATCATTTCAAGCTCAAGGACACATTCACCTTGCCGAAAATATTACACCTATGATATAATATTAAAGTAAGAGATAAAGTACTTATTTGTACTTAATGACCAAAATAAAAGGTACCTAGGTGTATAATTCCTATTAGAATATATATACACTTTGGTTCAAAAAAAATTAGAATATATACACAAAAAATGCAAATAATAACCAAATATTATGCATTTTTCATTAATAAACGCTAGTGCCTATATGAAAGTGTTTGTCTTCTCATGGACACTTCTTTTGATAAGCATAATCGACCTAATTTGAGGCAAATTAAATAAAGATATCCTTTGAAGATAATAAAATAAAGATTCATGATTTTTTATTTTTACGTCAAGAATTTTTCACGTTAAAATTATTGTGATTTTATTTATATTTTTTTACTCTTTCATTCTTATTATTGTTGATGTTGACAGTGTTGAATAATTTAATTGTTCAAATTTCACAAGAAATAGATAATTTAAATGTTTTTGAATATTCCGTTGTGGACTTTAATCTCACCGCGCCTTGATTTAATGAAATTAGTCTATACAGTTGCAAACGGACACCCACTTTACAAAAAAGTAATATAACAATTTTAAAAATATATTTTATGGTTATTACTTATATTTCATCAAAAGCCAAGGGGTATATATTAAAAGATTTGAGGACTACTGATATTTCTATGGAAATTAGATCATCTTCTCCTGAATGTCTTTTGCCGACTAAAGATCATGCCTCTAATCCAGTGGCAGAGTATTGCTAAAAGGTAAAAGTAAAATTAAAACTTGTCTTAAATTAAGAGAGATAACAAAAAAAAAAGAAACATATTTTATCAAATAATGAATCGGTTTAAAAGGTAAGGCTTTTTGACCCCCTGAAAAAGTGGTAATTAGTAAAGAATTTGATTCATGACTCTTATGTATAAAGAAAATTCTATCAGAAAGGAAGAATCTACTTTAAATATCCCCACAGATTCTTCAATGGAGAATAATCATCTCAAAATGACGGTGAAAATTTTATGCTAATAAAAAAATTCTACCGAAAAGGAAAAATCTACTTTATATGCCTCAATAGATTTTTCGACGGAAAATAGTCATCCCAAAATAATGGTGAAAACTTTATACCAATTACATGGTAACAAAAAATATAAACAATGTAAAGTGAATTTTTAAAATTTGTTTGTGGGTCACCGGCATTTTTTTTGCTAATCATTCGGTTCTTAGGCCCCGTTTGGTCCGGCTTATTTTCTCATTTTTTTCTTCTCCTTAAAAATAGTAAAGAAGGAAAAAATTGTGTTTGACTTCAGTTTTCTTTATTTTTTACCTCTTTACTTTATTTCTCTAATACTTTTAAGGAAAAATAGTGTCAAATATAATTTTATACTTCTCTATTTCGTTTAAGCTGAAATAAAAAGTAAAAAATAAGTCGGGCCAAACGAGGTAGATGACGAGTCAGTCCAATATTCTAAAATTTGATCGAAATACAAATAAAATATGATAAAAATATTCCACTCGAATTAGAGTTCTTTGGAACGGTTGTCCTTTAGTTGAATTTATTGTGAAAGACATTATTTATTATATATTTACATATATAAGATCGAATGCAATAATACTATAATAATATATAAACCCTTTAGAGTCATATAGAGAGACACCGGCCACCAACATATCAAAAATTATATGCACATAGAAATGACCTCACCAAGTTCATTTCGGTTTCTTTCTTTAATTCATCTGCTTTTGATGATCATCAATCCAACTCAATCTCATTTTTCTGAGTTAATTAATAGTGGAAATGATGTTGTCCATGTTTCTTTGTATTATGAATCTTTGTGTCCATATAGCAAAGATTTCATTTTGGAAGTACTTAAGAAATTCATTAAATTAGATGTTATGTCTATTGTCAACCTCCATTTGGTGCCTTATGGCAATGCTTATACAAGTCAAAACGGAACAGTTTCTTGCCAGGTTCCAAATTTCATTGCTTCCTTATAATTTTATCGGATATGATTTAAATTCTCTACTTTCAAAAAAAAAATATTACGTTTATATAGTCGAAACAATATTTTTAAATATAGTATTTTAATTTTACGTACTAACTGAACTCATGTTTCAACTGCCTGAATGCAAGATTCTCATAATCCAAATTCAGCCTTAGCTTAATAGCTTTATCTTGCAGGAGTTATAATAATTATTTTTTATTTTAATATATGTAGCATGGTCCTGATGAATGCTACTATAATATCATAGAAGCATGTGCTCTTGAAGCTTGGCCATTAGTAAGAATTTTTCTTAGTAACATTTTTTTTTTGTACAATTAGCAAATTAACATTTTTTACTATGATCTAAATGAGATTTCTTCTATATTCTAACAAATTTTTCTTTGTGCTTGACCTATCTTAAAATTTGAGGAAGAAACTTAGTTTGCCATTCACCTTTTGTGTTGAGAATGGTTTATTTACAAATGGAAACCCAAGTATATGGAGATCATGTTGCAACCGTCTCAGATTGGACCCAAAACACATTCAGAATTGTTATTCAAGTGGACATGGAAAGGAGGTCAGATTCATTTCAATATTTCATGTTACTTTTATTGTCATATATAATCCAAAAGAATTTAGATAAGAAGGTGTAGGTCTCTTCTAGCTTAACTGATTAAAGTTTTGGTTTCGATGGAAGAATATGTCGTCCATTAAGGTCTCACATACAACACTCAAAAAAATTAATATTTGTAGTTGCACGCAAATAATATCTAATTTACAAAACAAAAAACAAATATTGAATGTATTTTTTTTCGACTAGTATTGAATGTATGTTGCCAGAAAATAGTTAAAATACTGCCGGATACTAGGGCTCATTTGTTTATATAGACTTGTAGTATCTTTTTTTTCTAAATTGATTACTTAAAAAAAATATTATAAGTTTTCATTAGTATATTATAGATTACTTAAAAAAATAAAATTAAAATTGCTTCAATTGAGAAGCCGTTTTAAATAGCTCCTCTTGTAAATCATCTTCAACATATATTTTTAAAAAAAAAAAAAAAAAAATTCACTATAATGAACAAACTCAAAATAGATTCTCTTAAAAGTTTCTAAATTATTAAATATCAGTTTTTTATTTTGATACAATAAATCATTTTTTATAATCTTATAACTTATAACAAAACATGCATTATATAATTTAAAAAAATGAAATTTTTCTTTAATTATTTCTCATGCGTTAGAATAAAAAAATCTCAAAACAAAACAAAAAAAAAATTAAAAATTGCTTCAAATGAGAAGCCATTTTAAATATAGTTCTTCCTGTAAATCATCTTCATGTATGTGTGAATTTCTTTATTAAAATTTGTCATTGCAGCTCCATATACGCAATGGTAAAGAAACACATGGTCTAAATCCACATCTTACTCATGTACCCTGGCTCCTTGTGAATGGCCAATATGTAGATGCTGATTATGTTAGTAACATTTTAATTAATCTTCTTTAATTATTTAAATAGTTACATTTATATATCTTCCTAATTAATAATTAATATGCACATTCCTTTGTGCAGGATGATCTAGTGAATCATGTGTGCAATGCCTACAAGGGTCCTTTGAAATTCAAAGCTTGCTAAAGGATGGAAAGTGATGTAGGTGAACAACATATGAAATAAGGGGGTGTTCCCATATAATAATGACCATCACATTGTAGAGTTGTTCTTTTTAATAAATTAAACTTATTATTTTCTGTTTAAAATTTAGTCTTTCAAGCATTTTCAAATTTGAATTTGAGTTTAATAAACTTGTCATTCAATAAAAAAAAAACTATCTACATAGTATAATTAAATCAACTGATTTTGTTAAGCACAAATCCAACTATGTCAATTGACCAAATGAGACTTTTTTGTGACACTATAGAACTGGTCAAGAATTGATATATTACAACAAGTGCTTATGGCTTAAGAAGATAGCATTAGATACAAATATATACAAAAAAGATTTTGTGTAAATGTAAAAAGATCGAACGAATGAAAGAACTAGTTCGACTAACCAACTCTCGCTGGTTCATGTCGTAATGAGTTTGGTTCTCCCTACGTAAGGTTTTGAATTCAAGTTTTATGAACAAAAAGAATGATATCATGAAAACTTAACCTTTCTCTCCAAGTCCACGTGACTCAACTCAAATTATACGGAGGGTCTAGACCAAAAAGAAAAAGAAATTATCTCGACTCATCAAACATCTTTCTTCACATTTGTGCAAGGAATGTAGGCTGATGATTGATGTTTCTTTTGTTTCGACTCTCTCAAGTTGCGCTGATGCTTCTGCAGATTCGTAGTCGCAGAGCATGGCAAGACAGGGCTCTCTATAGAACAAAACTTATGCTTCATATTTCGCCAAGGGAATAGAACTTCAAGACCGCAACCCTTTGGAGAAGTAGAAGAAGAACCAGAAGCATAAGCATATGAATGTGAATGTCTACCTGATTCTGATAAATAACATTCTGGATAACTACAAGTATTACAAATATTCTCTTCATATTCACTATGAAAATTTAAAGCAGATGACGATGCAGCCAAAGCGGTTGCGTCCGGAAGAAAACGGTTGATCAAGTAAGTCGGAGATTGGTAGCCACTACACTCTGCAAGCTTTAACTTCAAACCATCATTGTTATCACTATGAGTTTTCTCTGATTTTCTTTGAACAATATCTAATGCTTCTGATAATGAAAACACATCATCCATAGCATCTGAGAAAATATCATCTTTATTGTCAATGTCATCCCGGCCGTCATAATCATTACCTACATCAGGTTGATCAGCTGATTCTTTACGCGGAAACCAACGATGACAGGGAGGTAACTTGGAGCAATCTTTCGGTTTTCCCGGTTCTTTCTCCCATGAAAATGGAACTCTTCGACTTGTGTTTTGAAATGTACCACCTAATGAACTTGATGACGTATCTGCAAAAACTGAACCAAAACGTCTTGTTGACATTATCGGCGCATTTAAGTTTAACTTTCTATGTCGTTTGGAACGATCCATGGTTTCGTTTTGAAAACAGCCTTCTTATTCTTCTTCTTCTGCTACTTCTTTGTCTCTGCTAAGATGAACTTCAATGACTAGATTGAGTATCTGAGATAAACTTTAGGACAAAAGATTTGTAAAAATTGGTATTAGAGTGGATATCACATTTAGTTTGTTGGGGGGAATAAATAGTAGCAGTTGGATATATGGATATCTCGTGAGAATAATTAATACTAAGGTTTTGCTTTTATGTATTCACAAGTGTGTGGAAAAAGCACTTCCACGTGGGTAGAGACTATTACAAAAACAAGGAACAAGAACTTATGATAGTTTCAGCTTACACAGTAAAAAAACCAGGTTGAAAAATGAAGAGGGTTGCATGTGAACCAATAAAAGGAAAGAATAAAGTTTAAGAATGTCAGGTATACAACTATGCATGGTTGTCCTCGTCATAAATAATCGACATGGTTGTGTACCCAGCTGGATCGTTTCCGGTCAAAAAAAAATTAACGACTGAAAGATTTGACTTGAGAGACTGCAGAGTCTTAACCCTCCAGTTCCCAAGGAACAAAGACTTTGATAACTCAGAGTTCGACTGTGAAATATGTAAGTTTGACTACAGATTTTTCCAGACAGGGTTCGAATCAGGACTATAGAATGTAGATATCTAAGTATGGTTGTGAACTACATATTCAACAATTTACAAGGTAAGATGAAGTTTAAAAGCAATATAAACAAAAAAAGATACAAAATATAGATGAATTAACGGTTGAAAAATCGAAAATATCTGGATATGGATATAGCTTCTCCAAAAAGAACTCATAACAAATATAAATTCGTCAAGGAAAATTGTGTTTTATACAACAGAGAAGTGACAAAATGTTACAACATCTAAATCTTGGATTCAACATAAATTGAATTTTCATGTACAAACATGTTTACATGTTTTGTCTAACAGGGAACTCTCCTCACCATTCTTGCTAGTGTGACATAGTGGAGCATAGCAGCCACAACTGTGTGCACTACCTTATCATCCTCTGACAAAAACAGAAGCTATGAAGCAAATACAGACACATGGCACGACACTGACACGTCCACACTGATAAAAAATTGAAAAATTGAAAAAATTGAATGTAACTACATACATGTGTCAGTGTTGTGCCAGGGTCTGGCTCTGAAGTGTCGGTAATACATAGAACACAAGTCATTACATATATTTACAAGCTATCCTGCTCCTCTAATTTCCCTTTCTGTTTCAACTCAAATGAGCTTTCTAAACTTTTCCTTTCTGTAGTCATGTATCCAGAAGGCCGGTTGAAAGATATAAACCATACATTTTGCTGGAGACAGAAGCGAACATATAAATAGCACTGATGATTACTGGTCTTTCATGTTTTTGACAAAGGTACAGGTTGGCGAGAATAGTCTCGTGTCCACAGGGAACACTCAGAAAAAACATGGATTCTTTCAAATGCCTGATTCCCTCACTTTTGTTCTTTAATCCGCTCCCGTGCTTTATTACAAAGCTCAAGTGTCTCGGCATGGCCAGGATCAAAACAAAGTGCTGCTTCACAGTCTCGGATGGTAGAAGCGAAATCATTCATTGAATCGTAAAATGCTGCTCTAAGATGTAACAGTTGCAGATCTGGCTTAAATTCAATGGCTCTTGAAAGCTCTTCAATTGCTTCAGCTTCCTTATGATCATCCATTAAAACTGGTAAACAGAATTTCCAAAGTCAGAACATAATAAGCTTGTGTGTGTGCAGAGAAAGATTCAGACTAATAGTTATATTCTTGAACAAGAATAAGCTCAAAATATTTCACTTCATAAGTATAACAAACCAGCTGAACATGAACATGCACCCTGCAATAGTGTGATTTGATAGGCCAGTTATGAAAAGAAAATCTATCTGAACTACCATGATATTCCTTCGACATTCAAAGCATTGCCTGATGTTCATTTTCTACTGTACAAAAGATATTTCTCTTTATATTTTATTGCCTTAACCCTCCGGTTCTTAGGGAAAAGGGCCTAGTAATCCGGAGTTCAGAAGGAAGGTAAGTAAAGTCTACCTAAGAATTGTTTCAGTCAGGGATTGAACTCGGTTACACCTCATTTCTCATGATTCGACTTTGATGTTTCTAGGAGACTACATTTCGTTGGATCATTTAGGTTGATTGTAAGGGTTGTAAACAAAGGTTTTTGATATGGAATTATCTATTCTTATTTAGAGAATTAAGTCTATTTTGGATTATCCTATTCCAGCTTGGAATAAGAGTAGCATATTACCGTGTTTGACTTTCCAGAATCTATAAATAGACCTTTACTGTAAACATTCAACAAACTTTGTTTATTGTAAAACTTGAGTATTCTTCAATCTTCATTCATAGAGTATATGAAATTTGGAATGGAGGAGCACTCTAGGATATCAATAGAAAACCTTGTTCAATCAAGTAGCTAATGAGCTTCGATTAAAGTCTAATCGATTGGAAGCACCCGAGTTCGATTTCTATCTGAAACATTTTTTGGTTAGACTTTACTTACCTCTTGGCTGAATTCTGTATTACTATGACCCCTTTCCCCTAAAAACCAAAGGGTTAAGACCCAAAAAATAGAAAACCTTGCTAAGATGGATACTAATGGTTCCTGTCCTACAATACTAAGTAAAATAAATGACAAAAATTTAAGGCATCAGAAAACAAATGTAACAAACACAAAAATGATGTATAATCATAGCCACATTCCCTCCTTTCACATTTCACAGTCCCAATAAAAATACAGAGAATAAGTATAGAACCGTTGGTATGTATATGACTCACCTGCTGCCCTATATCTGTAAGGATAAGTCCTTAGAGGATCCAACAGTGTTGCCGTGGTAAGATCACTCTTTGCCATGTCACGATCACAATACTCTGACCGTTTCTCATAAGCTGATGCATTGTTCCAAGCCTTTTCAATTAGCTTTGTCATCTCATCATATGCAGCTTTGCGATGATTTTTAAGATGATATACACGCGCCAACCCCTGATGCGCTCGTGTATGCTTGATATTGAGTGCATTCATGTAGCAGTCAGCTGCAAGGTCTAGCTTATCACAATCTACGTAGACGCTCCCGAGATTATTAAGTGCCTATAGTTTAAAATAAAACAATAATGATAAATACACTTCTTCGGGACTGAACTTAAGTTAACATGCATAATCCAAAGTAAAATATAGAGTGAACATTCATTTTGATCCTTAAGTGTGTGAGACGCTGACAACATAGTTCCTGAATATATCGAAATTGCAAAAACATTCTAACGGAAGACACCTTTGAGGACCAAACTAATAAAGAAATGCGCATTTATGTTTTTGTAATTTTGATACATTCAAGGACTATTGTAACAACATCTCACACATTTAAGAATCAAAATGAGTGTTTACACTAAAATTTGTAACACTTACTTGTCCTTTCCGAAGACCATCTGAAGGACATCTAAGAGCTTCTTCCAAGAGATGGATAACATACTTTGAAGACTCTGAATCGAGACTTGAGTCGGCTAATGCATAAGCTTTGAGAAAGTAAGCTTCAAATGATCTTTGAATAGAAATGGACTCCTCAGCCTTTGCTAATGCTTCTTCACGATGACCAGTGTCATACAATATCCATCCTTCATAGACAAGCCTTTCATGCTCAGAAGTAGAATGATTTCTAGCCAGCCGCAAACTACGCATGGCAGCCTTTTGACAATTTAGCCTGAAAAATTCACGAAAATCAACACTCAAAGTAATCAGATTTGTGCATAAAATGATAAAGATATAATGGCTCCCCAAGTTGATGACAAAAAACACTTTCTAAGAGAAATAAATAACTAAAAACTAGAGGAAATTGGATAATAAACACTCGATCGAAACGACACATGCCCTTCCGTAGCAAGAAATTGGATAATAAACTCTCGAATCACAGAAATTTCCTATATGAAATAAACTTATGAGGTCAAAATTAGTATAAGGATTACACTCACCGTAGCAAAAGGAGAGATTGCCGAAAACGCAAAAGACTTTTCCCTGGATCATTTTCTAACATCTGGTGTACAACAGCCAGTGAACCAATATCATCAACAGAGGACCATCGGTCGTACAATTGCATCCAGCAATCAGCCTGATTGTACTGCTGAACAACAGGACCGAGTAGTTCTACCAAGTGATTACCGTGCATATTCCCGTAGAACATCATATAATTTGGGTCCAACGTCAAAATTGCCCGAACATCTCTGAGTGCTCCTTCGTAATCCTCCATGGCAATCAAGAACCAAGCTCTCAATTCAAGGCAGTCAGGAGAAACTCTGAAACCAAGTATTTTGTTTATTTCTGCAATGGCAGGTCCAATCCTGTTCTCCTCAAGCAAAGAAACAGCTCGGAATTTATAAGGAAACGGAAGCGTTGGATCTAATTCGGTCGCTGAGATCAAGTCCATCATTTTTTCCTTCCCAATACAATACAAAGACCTTTCCTGATACATCCAACCAACAGGTTTATAATCATCAATAAGGGAGTTCATCAGCTTATACGCCGAATATGTATGACCTCGTTTATATTTTGCCCTTGCAACTCCAACTAACGAATAAACATGGCCTGCCTCCACTGCTGCCTCGAACCAATGCTGTGCATCTTTGTATTCTTTTCTCTCAAACATAACAACACCTAATTGGTGATATGCTAGTTGCTTCTCCCACCCATCTTTTGCGCACTCTACTAATCTCTCCAACAGCATCACGGTTGTGTTCGACCGCATCTCCTCCTCCATGGCAACTTGACTCAAGAAATGATACAATACAAACGACGCATGCCCTGCCGTAGCAAGCCTATCCCTGCCCTCTGGACTACAAAACAATTTCACAAAACTTGAACACTCCATCGAAACGGGTAGCTCCCGCAAAAAAACCTGCAAGCAAGCTGCAACCAAAAGATATGCAGTCTCCTCAAGTCCATACTCAATGAGCAATGAGGCATCCTCCATGTCACAAACCAATAACGCCAAATGCGCATCGCAAGCACACTTCATCTCATCGCAACAAAACCGGTTCGCCAAAGATAACAACTCCAAAACCACATTAGGTTCGATTGTGCTCAAACTTTTTGTCCTACTAAAAACCTCAGCAGCCCTCATTGCCTCCACGGAAATCTCATTCTTCGAAAAATTTATCTTCTCCCTCCTTGATTCTATGAATCCACCATACAACATTGTTTTAAACGGCCTCGAAAGTGAAGCCATATTGAACCTATGACACCTAATTTCATCATCACCAATACAAAATGACATATCCCCACCTCCATCATCCTCATCCGAGGTAGAGCATTCTTGATCATCAACAACCAATGTCATTGAATCCTCCTCATCCCCATCCTCACCCTCACGATCACGTTGACAGCAACAACGATCATAAACCAATTCAGGATCATACCCATTTGCCACCAACGTAGCCTTAGGGCATTCAATATTCCTTCCACAACAATTCATCGAGGACGAACCAATCATCTCGTCCTCTCTTCTCTCATACCTAAGCCATGAGGCTAGCACGACTTTGCTGTGGACATCCACAGCATGTTGTCGTGCTGACCTCAAACTCCTGCGAAACAATTTCGCATCAGATAATCCCCTAAAAACCGAACAATGCTCCAAATAAACCTCAGACCTGTCAACCTCCAAACAATTCTCAATCTTATTATGCAATTCAGCTAGCCTTTCGACAAAATCAACCGGCCTTAAAACCGGCTCAATTTTCGGTTCAAGAAGGTCTGTCATAGGCAGCCCATAAGGCAAAAGAGAACCCTCAGCAACAACCTCAGACGGTGTCTGATTCGGCGATTGAAAATTTCGAACCGATTTGCTTCTAAAGGTTTGACTTTTAATATGATCATGAAGCTGTTGAAGAAGCTTTTCACCAATTCCACTGCTTCCTCCACCAGAAGAAGGATGGTGAACAGCATAAACCTGAGAACCTTTGCAACCATCCATGATCTTTAAACTACGCATTGTAGTGAAAATATTGTGCTGCATTTTCTTCTTCAATAGTTCAAAACTTTGACATCAACAACAAAAAAACATAAACAACAACAACCTTAACAATAACAAAAAACAAAAACCTTAACAACAACAAAAAAATATTAAAACAAATGAATAAAGAAATGATTTTTCTTATTCTTCTAACGTGGTGGTGACATTGGAAGAAGAAAAGATTGGATGGTTTTTGTTTTTTCTATGATGGGGTTAATAACCCAGATTGTTGTTTTGTTTTTTCCTCCTTTTTTTGTTGTTGTTGTTTTTTTTTTTTTGGAGGAAAAGAGAGAAAGCAGAAAATAGGAAGGGAAAGGGAATAAGAGAGATGGAGGAGTGGCCAGCCAGGTGTGTTGAGGTGGAGATGGTGGTGGCCGTTCAAACGGCCACTCTCTCTCTCTCTCTGTAATATTTTTGCTGCAAGCTATTTTGTTATCTAAATCTAAATATCTAAATATAATATTTAAATATGAATTTGCCAATTTATGTTTTTTTGACAGCAAATGAATTGCCAATTTATATGTTTTTTGACAGCAATCTCAGTCAAAAAAATCAAACTATTTAAAAAGTAATTTATTTTTAAAAATTAAACCAAGGCATGCGACAAAATAAGAATCAAGGATTAGCAAATAATTTTTACTTGATAAACAAAAATTGTGTAGTTTAAATTTAAATATTTGAGTGGTAGATATAGACAAGAAATAAATAATAGGGAATGTTTTGACGTGGTGTTACGGAACTGCTGTCGTTGGATTATCATACCCTTACCGAGACTCAAAAGTTAGATTCATTTGAAATCTACAAGCAAGTTTTTTGGATTTAGGTATTATTTTCTAAAGTTAAGCTATATATAGTTAATTTTTTTTATTTTTTTTGAACACGCTAAAATGGAATATATATATCACCGAAAAATAAGTAGGCCCCTCAGCACAAGGCGTACCCAGGAACACTACCAGAGTTTACATCAAGTTCAAATAAGCAACATAAGTAAAAATACAATTAGTCGATGCCCAAACAAAGCAGGGGACTCGACCACCAGTGATGAAAGTTGGTAGCTAAAGATGCATCTGTCACACGCAGCCACCGATAGGAGAAGAGCTTGACTTTGTCTAGGAGCTGATGTACAGAAGTCGCCGAATTTTTGAAGACCCGGAGATTTCTTTCGTTCCACACTACCCAAACACAAGCTAGCCAGATGAGCTGAAGGAAAGAACGCCGAGCACGGAGACCACCGACCGAATAAGTGAACTGCACGAAGTGATCGGAGAGACTGTAAGCGTCCACCGCCGAGAAGCCAATCCACGCACGAACTAGAGTCCATAGAGGGGCAAAGGTACTGCATGATAGAAATAAGTGATGAGCTGTCTCAATGCTGCCACAGCCTGTCACGCAATAGTGGAGATCTGGAGCAAGGATGCCTCGAGATACCAGGTTTGCCTTTGTGGGCAACCGATCACGCAATAGGCGCCACGCAAAGATAGACACATTCAAGGGGACCTGTCTGTGCCGTATGAGATCTGATGCCTCCCCAAGCTCACCTGCATCCTGAGAAGTCAATATCTGGTAGGCATCATAAACTGAGTAACCCGCCGTCGGGTCAGGCCGCCACTGCCACCTGTCATGAGTCCCACCCTGCAAAGTCACTGTGAGAAGTAAAGTCTGACACTCCCCTAATAGCTCCTCCTCCCACGCCCACAAATGTCGCCTCCATACCCACGCCTCCCCCCCTGGCTCCCATCCTAAACCACACATCTCCGCCACTGTGCGCGACTTGGTAGCCGCCAGATCAAACAGTCGCCCAAATCTCTCGCATAAAGGGGTCCCGCCCACCCAGGGATCAGTCCAGAAAAAGGTATCTGTCCCATCCCCCACCTTCCTCACAACACCCTCCCCGAACCACCCGTCCCTAACCCCACCTACTCCGTCTCTGATCCTCACAATCTCCCTCCACCACGTTGACCCTGTCCTCCCTCCCTCCCTCAACCTGTCATGCTCCATCCCATAGCGGGCCACCAATACTCTAAACCAAAGACCCCCTCGATCCACCAGCGTCCTCCAACACCATTTACCCAATAGGGCAATGTTGAACTCCCTAAGCTTCCTAACCCCCAAACCTCCATACTCCTTACGCAAACATATAGTTTTCCAATTAATCCACGAGGTTTTCCTAGAGTCCTCACTGCCCCCCCAAAAAAAGTTAATCAACAGATATTCTATAGACGAGATAGTACCTGAGGGTGCTTTGAAGAAGGAAAGTGCATAGACGGGCAACGAAGTCAAGACAGATTTGAGAAGGACTAGACGACCGCCAAAAGATAGAAATCGACTTCCCCACCCAGACAATCTACTCCTAATGCGCGCCAAAACCGGTTCCCAGAAGCCCAGCCGCCTCGGATCCCCGCCGATAGGAAGGCCTAGATAGAGGAAAGGGATTCCCCCGACCCTACATCGCAACGCAGACGCAGCCTCACGTAACCACGAGTCCGATATGTTAACCCCAACCAGCATACTCTTATTAAAGTTCACTTTCAGCCCCGACATCAACTCGAACAAAAGTAGCACCGCACGCAAAGCCCGGACGTTCGCCCAACTCTTAGTCCCCAACAACATGGTATCATCTGCAAACTGCAAGTGAGACACGCTCACGACTTCCTGTCCACCCACACGATACCCCACAAAACGGTTCCCCTCAACCACGGCCTGCATCAACACATTGAGGCCCTCCGCGGCTAGGAGAAACAAGAAAGGAGAGAGTGGGTCCCCCTGACGTAGCCCGCGTTCAAGGGGGAACTCATCGGTAGGGCTGCCATTGACCAGGACAGAAGCGGTGGCCGTGCTGGTACATTCTCGGATCCACTTCCGCCATAGGGACGGAAATCCCATCTTGCCCATAACTGCTTCCAAGTAACCCCAGTCCACCGAATCGTAGGCTTTTTCGAAATCCACCTTGAAGAGCAGCAACTCCTTCTTTAATCTACGCGCCTCATCCACCACCTCATTAGCTATAAGAATGCCATCCAGGATTTGTCTGTCCTTCACAAAAGCTGTTTGCGTCTCAGAGATAACACTGCCTATAACCATCCGCAGTCTATTGGCCAGGAGTTTGGCCAGAATCTTATAGAGGCTCCCCACCAGCGAGATGGGCCGGAAGTCATTCAGCCTCTGAGGGCTATCCACCTTTGGGATAAGGGCGATAAAAGTTGAGTTGAGGCCCTTCGTCAACTTGCCATTGCGATGAAACTCAGAAATAAACCTCATGACATCCCCCTTCATCTCCTCCCAAAAATCCTTGATGAAACCAAAGTTGACCCCACTCCACAGACAGGCTTGACCTCCGACTCAGAGAAAGGTTTGATCAGACTGCTTCCCTCAACTACAGACAGGCTCCTAAACCTAATATTCTCCACCCCCGGCCGCTCCACATTCCTAGCCTTGAAGTGAGTCGCAAAATGAGAAAACACTGCCTGTCGGACGTGGTCCACCCCTTCCAGGGTCACGCCGTCCACCTGGACCGAAGAAATGGCATTTCCACGCCGCCGACTAGCTAACATCGAGTGAAAATACCTGGAGTTAGCGTCGCCCTCCTTAAGCCACCTCGAGCGGGACTGTTGCCAGTTAATGCTGGCCTGACGACGAGACAACGAGTGAATGTCGGTCGTAACCCCATGAAGTTCCTCAAGTTCTGCCTCCGAAAGAGCGGCATCTTCCCCCTTTAAGTCAAGCACTGACAGCCGGGCTTTAAGGGAATCAATCCTACTCGATAAATTGTGGGCATGAGCTATATGCCACTCTTTCAGGGCACCTTTCATCACCTTCAGCTTCTCTTTTAAAACAAAACCACCCCATCCATCTACATTCAAAGAAGCCCACTTCTCTTTGACGAAAAGGTTGTACCCAGGGACATCCCTCTAACATTTCAACATCCTCAAGGGCCGGGGTCCCCAATCGGCCTCGTCCGCAACCAACACAAGAGCACAATGATCGGACAAACCCCGCAATTGTGTTGACTGCATGCAATTTGGCCAGGATAAGCACCATTCTTCAGAGAGCAGAAACCTATCTAAGCGACTCATCGCAAGACTGTCCCCTCTGTACCAGGTAAACTTACGGCCACACAGCGGCAGGTCAACTAGGAAATTATCATCAATAAAGCGATTAAAAGAGCTATGATCCATAGGACGCTGCCCACTGGTTGTGGATCGCCGCTCATCGATACTCCGAACAGCATTGAAGTCCCCACAAACACAAACCCTCATCCCGCTCAGCAACTACAACCGCTCGGACAACGAGTCTCACAACACCTGTTTAGCGCCCTGCTCGCACGGTGCATAAACATTAGCCACCCAAAATTCCTCCCCGGTCTTCATGAATCGACCATGACACCATAAGACATGATCGCGACTGAGCGACGACCACACCTCCACCTCCGTAGTGTCCCAGATAGTAAGCCACCTGATACCCCGACCGTGGGGCGAAACGAGAAGCCAAATGACGAGCTCCCCCACACGGCAGTGCACAGAAAATCATCGCAAGCCTGTAATTTGGTCTCCTGTAGGTACACGACAAACAGATTTTTCTCCCGGATCAGATTACGAACCTCGTTCCTCTTATCCACCCTGCCTAGGCCCCGAACATTCCACGAGACGATCTTCATCACACCCTCCCCTCCCCCAACAAAGCGCCCAAACCGGCCCGCTCCTGCGAGGACACCCCTCCCTGCACCACGCCCGACGATACCCGCTTACCAGTCCCCGGCTTGGAGAGCACACTAAACATATTAACCTTATCCCCCTTAAACGTGGCTCCAATGAAATTCCCCACCTCCACCACATCATCCTCTATCGCACAGTCATTTCCTTGCATAGCTACCCAATGTTTCCAATCATTATTAACAGTGGAAGATGAGTTTACGTCTTCAGCAGATGTCCGAGTCCCGGTCGCGCGTGATCGACTGGAGGTCCCCCTGGGTCTCCGTCTCCTGGCATTCTTCCGCAGGATTTGCAACACCTCACGACGGTCATTGATTGGGAGGCGGGCAATCCTTTTGAGACTGCAGAGCGAGTGATGAATGAAACCCCCCGCTTTTGTCTTAGGTCGACCCTTAACCGCCTGCTTATGCCAATCTCCCCCTGCATCGCTCCCCTCCTTATTCCGCTTCTTCGAGGAAAAGAGAGCCCCCGCACCTCCAATGTTATGCTCGGTTAACCACTCCAAACTCCAGGGGCCCGACACCGCTGAGCGGCCAGCTGGTGGACACGACGCCGTGCGATTGCGCTTGCCCAAAGCGTCATCCTTCTTCACCACCTTCGAAGAACCAATATGACCTGCCCGGGTAGGCATATTATGACCTGACACAGCCACTCGAACCACGCTTGCGTCTGATGTAGCCGGTGGATTCGCCGCAGGCACCCGCCCGTCTACCTCACCAGAATGGGCCCGATCGGGTCTCTCAACGGGCTGTGTGTAATCGCCCTGAGAATAAGACTCGCCTATCACCCCCTTTTGGTCAATTAACATGTCAACTTGTTTGCTTGCTTCCGGATCACACTGATAGTCATCATCTGCTGCATGAGATGCCTTCGACACAGTATCATCCTCCAGCAGGCAAGCATCATCCCCTAACTCAAAGCCCCATTCCTCAATAATCTGGACCCCCACCAATGATCCATCCACCATCAAATGCTCCACTTTCTTTATAACTGCCATTGCTGGTGTGGCAATCAGTACCCGCGCAAAATCTAGCCTATCTTTGGCCGCGGTATAGCCGTCTGTGCGCAAGAACCTACCGCAGTCCATGACGCACAACTTGTAAAAGTTATCATTCCAAGCGTGCAAAGGGATGCCATAGAGACGGACCCACGCGCCCTGCTGAAAAGGAATCTCCGCCATCTCCCAACGCACCCAGTGAGAAAAGCACATAGAGAAGAAATCCTTAGCACCATCTAAAATGGACAAAACATCTTTCCCATCCTGGCTCCGAACAAGAGCTCTAGCTCCCCCCAAGTGGATCAGATCCAGCCCTTTGAATCCGGCATCCACCAGCCTACGACGCACCACCGACCCTGCATCGCCATTAGCAATCGTAGCCACCACTCCACACCGGGCCCATTCCACATCATCATGAGCCGCTTTGTAGCTACGCACATATATTCGAGGATCTTGACGAGCAGCAGTGGCACACTCCTCTTGCTTCTCGACCCCCTGCTTCTGAGCACCAAGTCTGTCATCCTTCCCCCCACGATCACCCAGATGCACCAGAATGTCGCCCACCTTCACCCCCTCCTGGTAGTTAACTCCCTTGTTCGTCGGGATTTCGAATGACTCCGACCGTGACTTCACATCCACCCGAAGTTTCCCGGCATCAGTACTTACAGGCTGTGTTTTGGGCTTGTCAACATCCTTCTTAACCCCCAACACGCCCGGCTCCATTCCAGCCACAGATTTCTCCCCAACAGGAATATTGTTACGGTCGAACCTAGCTACCCGGGCGCGGACACGAACATCACCAAAACACACCGCATTCAACGCCTTGGTTAACTTAGGGATGTCTCTAACATTAGAAAATCTAACAAAACCATACGGCTGTCCTAGCTTGTTTCGTTTCCTAGCGACATAAATGTCTTCTAATATGCCACAAACTTCAAATCCTTTACAAAGATAAAAAAGCGATAATTGAACCGGGAAGTTTGTAAAATAGAAAGAGACATACCGATGTCGATCGGAAACAATACTAGCATTCCCATCCACGTGCTGCTCGCGCTCACCGTCACCGTGGCTAGGTCCCACGCGTTTCTCCTCCACTGTGTATCTCTGCTGCTGTTGCCTACCACCATCATCTGCCCGTCGACGTGTCTCGCGCGAGACAGCAGAAGCATCACGGCCAGAATTAACAACGTAGGGAAACTGATACCGCGATCCTGCATGACGAGAGCGTGATCGATCCTGCCTATAGAAACGATAATCGCGAGTACTGGTTAGGTTACAGGTTCTACGTTTACAGGGAATAGAACGACCGGAAGAAGGAGTTTCATCCCTTCTGTATCGTCTGTCATATCTCAGTGAGTCCATGCCAATACTGTCACGTTGATGCACTTTCCGTCTTCGCCGTCGCACCTCAGTCCACTCTCCTCCTTCCCACCCCATCTGTGGCACCCTGCCGAAGGCCCTTCCCCTCCAATCAGCATGATCAATCGACCCTGCTAGCCATTGCGATTGCCCTGAGCGAACCCTAGGACCACCGCCCCTCTCTCTCTTTCTCTCTACCTCGCATTTTTAAATTTTTTCTATATATAGTTAATTTGATAAGTTAACTTATAATTGATAGCTAAAATAGTTAGTAGCAATGAAATTATATATTATAACTTATTTAATTTGAAACTAAAATTAATTATTTTATTTTAAATTTAGAAACTTAAGTGTTATGAATATTAATTAAAGAAAATATGAGAAAATTAATATATATTATTAATTTTAAATTAAAAATAATTTTGCTTTTTTTAATACAATTAAAAATAAATTTAAATATTAGATCTACACTTAATTAATTTTCTCTTATTGTCGGTAAATAAATATGACTAAAGTCATGCATTTCAATAACAAAAAACACAACACTTATATGCCCATCAATATTTCTTGTAAATAAATAATATATCTCTCATTCTTTTCACGTACTCCCTCCGGTCCTATATATAAGAAACATTCTACTTTTTAGATACATTGGAGAATTGATGTATTTAGACTATATTATTGTCTAGATTCATTAATTCTACAATGAATCTAAAAAGTCAAAATTTTCTTATATATAGGACTAGAGGGAGTATTAAATATGACTATTTAAATCATGCATGTCACGTGAGATTGAATATTATATATGATTGAAATACAAAGTTATTATATATTTTAACCCTTATCGCTTTATTTTATTTTTACGAAACTCCTATTATATTATGTATTTTTTTTACAATATTTATGTATCTATTATTTATCAAATAATTTCTTATATTTAAATGTCCACAAATCTTGGCTCAGCTGTAATGTCGAAATTGTTTGGTTGGATGTTATTTTGTCTATCTACAAAATAAATCTTATTATATTTAAATAAACGCATAAAATTTTGCAATATTATATTATTTTATAAAAATATAATTACTTATTTGTTTTGTTTCTCACTTGATTTCATCTATTCTTTTCGTATTGTTTTTTTCTTTTTCTTTTTTGCACACATACATAAAACACATGAGACATTGTTGTGAATACACAAGTACTAAAAATTATTATTTGTGTAACTCTTAATGCTCCCTCTCTGTTCCCTTTAATAAGAAAAAACTATATTTTTAGGATCACTAAATAATTGATGTACTTATAATATATTGTAGATTAAATAATCAATTATTCAACCATGAAACAACCATGAATTTTTGCTGGTTTGGTGTAAATCACATAAATAATAAACAATTTTGTTTTAGTGGAAATCTTCAACACAACGAGCTGGATTGAGGTGTATCGCATTTGTAAAAACGATATACTCCAAACTCGTAAAGAGGATGATGACATCTTTGGATTTAACAATATGTTTAGATGGTAGTAGAATTTGATTAATTGCTCTAGCTGAAATCCAAGATAGCTAAAAAAAATATGTGTTGGAACAAATGAAGCAAAGATAACTGAACTTAGTTCGGATGAATTCGTCATGAATTTGTTTTGACGTTCAATTTCCATAGAATTTACAAACGAGATTTTAACAACCTTACTCATCATGAATGTTGAGGAATCAATATTGGTTCTATCAACGGCTCCATTAATGTATCCCTCATTAGTATAACTCTCGTAATTATTATAATCACTTTTGTATACGTGGGTGAGGGTTCTTTATTAGGGTTCATATAATTTCCCGTGGTTGTAATGCGATTTACATTCACCCGGTTCCATCTTTAATGCTTCGGGGGTTGTAACACTCATCAACCAAGTTGATGAGGCACAAAATGTTTTCTGGTGAGTTTTTATATCAATCTTTTTATTTAAAACAATGATTTTCTATTTTTACTCTTCATTTATGAAGATGATATTCAAAAGATAGCCAAATCAATTCTTTGTTGAAGCTGCAATCTCAGATTTCCCAGAAAAAGATTGAGTAACAACAACTTGAAGATGCTGCTGAAACACTTGAGCAGAAGACAGAAAAATTCAAATTAGCAGATGTTATTTGGTGATGTTATATTGTGCTCTGTGCTACTGAGTCTTGTCTTTACATGTTCAAGTTTTGTAATATGCCCTTACTTAGATTTTGGCAGTAGATTTTAAACGTACATGTTCTTACTAACGTGACAGTACACCATTTATTGAGTATTGTTTTTTGTATTGTTTTACAGTAGATTTTAAAGGGTACATGTTCTTAGATTTCTTATTGATGTGACAATACACCCTAACACGATAGAAACAATTTTCATTCATTGTTTCCAAAAAGCCTGGTTTAATTTTAGAGCCAGCCATTCCACTCTATAGTGGTACGTTACTTGACTCTAGTATGTCAGCTATGTCACTATTCGTAGAGTTTATCTCATATTAAAATAAACATGTATAATATATATTTTAACTTACTTAATTTTGAAATGAAATTAATAATTTTTTTAAAATTTAGAAACTTAAGTGTTATAAATATTAATTAAAGAAAATATGACAAAATTAATATATTATGAATTTTAAATTAAAATTAATTTTGTTTTTTTATACAATTAAAAATTAATTTTAAATATTAGATTCACACTTAGTTGATTTTTTCTCATTCTCAGTAGTTAAATATGACTAAAGTCGTGCATTCTAATAACAATTAAATAATTTTAAAAAAAAAGAACAACTCGATAACTCACACTTACTTGAATTTCTCCCATTCTCGTTAGTTAAATATGACTAAAGTCATGCATTTCAATAACAAAGAACACAACACTTAAATGTGCATCAATATATCTTGTAAACAAATAATATCACTCTTCTTTTTTTTCACGTATTAAATATGACTATTTAAATCATACATGTCATGTGAGATTGAATATTATATACGATTGAAATACAAAGTTATTGTATGTTTTAACCTCTAATGTTTAGCTTTATTTTTACGAAACTCCTGTTATATTATGCATATTTTTTTTACAATATTTACGTATCTCTTATTTACGAAATAACTTCTTATATTTAAATGTCCACAAAGAGCTCAACTGGAAACAATATTGAAATTGTTAGGTTGGATGTCATTTCCTCTATGTACAAAAAACTTATTTTATTTTAAATAATCGCATAAAATTTTGCAATATTATATTATTTTATAAAAATATAATTACTTATATGTTTTATTTCTCACTTGTTTTCATCTATTATTTTTGTATTGTTTTTTTATAATTTTTTTTTTTGACACACATACATAAAAATAGGAGACATTGTTGGAAACACACGAGTACTAAAAACTACTATCTGTGTAACTCTTAATGTGTCCCCTCCATTCCCTTTTATAAGAAAAAAATTATATTTTTAGGATAGCTGAATCTTTGATGTACTTGATTTATAATATAGATTAGCTAATCAATAATTCAACCATGAATTTTTGCTGGTTTGTTGGAAACAATGGCAGAGCGAGAAAAAAATATTCGGATGGGCCACTAAAAAAATTATAATATATAAATTAAATAAAAATTATTCTGCATATAAAAATCTAAGTTATAATAAGCATATAGTTAATTATCAAAAAAATTTAATTAAATACCTTAAAATAATATTCTACGTGTATCAAGTGACTTGAAATCATTAACAATTGACTTTGAACTATTACTTGTATAAAATCGATTATAAACAATTATATTTTTTATTATAAAATCGATTATTCTTAATTGAAAATAACTCTGATTGTTTTTTTATGAAAAAAAATTGTAAATTTTTTATTGATAGAAATATTGTGTTTTATTCACACACAAAAAAGATCTTTTGGATTTATCTTGGCTGAAATCGAATGCTGAAGTCGTGAGTGCTATCTTTAACATTTTACATAGTTTTCCTAACATGGCTGAGTGCACCGAAGATTTCTTAACAGATATTTTCACAAAAAAAGAAACCTTTGCAAATAACCATTTCGATCTTTTGTTAAAAATTAAGGATAATATAGGAAAAATCACCACCATAACCCACCTTTTTGGTGGTTTGGTGAGTTTGTTAAAAACAAGAAAGTGGGAACAGGTGCACCGTGTTTCAGATCATGTTAAGAGATCCTGTGATGCCCTTCTCAATGAAGATGCTAATGTATTTGGTCCTCTTCAATATGGATTCTTTGACGAAGCTGAAGTGTAAAGTATGAAATTCACCAAATGGAGGAAGATGCTGAAACATTGGAGAAGAAGATTAAACAAAGCGTTGGATTGGAGGAATTTACTTGGTGAATATCAGCCTTTCTTACCGAGTTTCTTTGTGATTACTGCTCTATGACCGTAGATTTTTGTATGTTTTTACTTGGTAATAGATTTTAAATGGTACATGTTCTTACTCGGTTTTACATGTTCTTTCTGATGTCAATACAGCTGACACAACAGAAACAATAATGTGCTCTGATATGTTGTCTTTACAGTTTACTTGCCCTTTTGTATTGTTTTTACTTGGTAGTAGATTTTACTCGGTTTTATAATATAGTGTGAGGATCTGATTCCTTGAGTTTAGTATGTCATTGGTAAAATATAATTTTATTGTCTCTATTTTCACAAGAAGAAAATAAATAAAATATGCACAAATTGATAAATTTGGCACAAGTTATGCATAAATACCCCAGATTGCTTAGCGCACCCCCCAGATTTCTAATGCACCCCAGATTGCTTAATGCACCCCCCATAAATCTAGGGGGTGCGCTAGAAATCTTAGGGGTGTGCTAAACAATATGGGAGGTGCATTAAGAAATTTTCATTATTTATGCATAGTGCATAAGGAAAAAACTTATGCACCATAACCACTATTTGATCTTAAAGTTATGGTGCATAAGCCATGTTTATGCACCGTGCATAAATACCCAAAATTGCTTAGCGAACCCCTAGATTTCTAGTGACCCCCCAAATTGCTTAGCGCACCTTCATTTTTTTAGGAGGTACGCTAAGCAATCTGGGGTACGCTAACCAATATGGGTTTTTCATTCTACTACTCTAAGCTGTGTGTTGCAGAGTTGTAGGATCAACTATTGGTTCAACCCATTTCAATTCAACTGAATAACCTGCAACCCGCACAACCCATGAATGACATCCTTTGTATTCATTGCGAATCATTATTTAAAAATTGTTTGAAATTATAACGATGACCGATGATATGTGTTATTTACATAGAAGTAAAAGCTAATAGCTGTTTTCGTTCTCGCAATTGAGACAAAGATTTGATTAGTGTTGGCCTTGACTGAAAAATGAGTATATGTATGTTTCAAAATTGAGTTTATATTCATATTTGATGCTAAATTGACATAGACTTCGTCATTGTGTCATTGACTAATTGGTAAAGAGATGAGAATTGTGTATTTCTACTTTCAAAAGACCGTCGTCAAATTTCAATTTGTGGCTTCAAATCAGAACTGCATAAACCTTCAAATCAGGACCCCAAAAAACCACATGTACAAAATTACACACATATTGTAAGAGCAACCAAAAGAGGAACCTCCCTTCTCTTATAAGTTATAACAAACATAAAGCATAAGGAGTGCAAAGTACAGAAAAATAAATTGCAATTAGCAAACCAAAAGAAAAAGTCTTCGCAAAATTTGAGAGTCAAATCACAGCCTCTGGCAGAAGAAGAATTCAGGTTTCCATGTTTGGACTCTGCAGGAATATAACCAAATCCGCCATCTCTTCCAATGTCTTGTGAAGTTGTAATACACCGGAGTTGCATTTCCATCTTCAAATGTCTTGTAATATAAATATGGATATTGAACTAGTAGCACCACTGATAGAATCCGTGCGTCAAATAAGTTGAAAATTTCAATTCAGTTGAGGAAACAGATTATGAAATGCCTCCAAAATGAGTCTTCTATCTATATATGACAACAAAAATAGCATGAATGAGAGACTCTGATAATTAAGAATCAAGTCGCCACAAGATGAATCAAACAGCAACAACAAAGATTAATAAAAACTCAATATAAACAACATGAAGCACATCAAAATCCGTCCCGTGTCATAGCTTTGCAGAACATCCATTCAAACTGAGATATTTATTCATCACACCACAAAACCACCTAATTTCCAAACTCAGGTCCACACCCAACTTAAGAATGCCTATTCGATCCTTGACTATCAAGGACAGCTGCTAAATCCTACTAAAACGGGACAGAGTTTTAGAACTCCAAGCAGGGGAATATATCTTATTCAAAACTGCACCAGATACAACCTAATACTGTGTTCTAAATCTAAACTGAAACCTTACTTGCCAGTAAAAACAAGAGTAGCCTTTTGGGTTAATACACCAATCCGAAAATAGATAGGGGCTGCTCTGTGTTTTCGCCAAATCCCAACTGCGTGAATTGACCTTTGAATAGAACCAATATAGTTGAAAAATCAACTTCATCACTCGTTAGATAATATTACCCTACTACGACATTCCCTTATAGATCAAATAACCGCATGCACAATTAGGCCAGATAAAAATTATTCCAATGTTAATTTCCCAAGGAGCAAAAGTGCAAAACAACATATAAAACTGGAACATGCTCTGAATGTTAGACCCCTTGATCCATGAAATTCAGTATTAGCACATAAAATCAATTAAAAAGTTTGGCATGTAAATTAAAATAAAATAAAATATTGTTCATCTAGAAGAACATCAAAACCAAACTATATCATAATATTCACAGATTGCAAGTTGAATCAAAACAGAAATCAAGCTTGACTTATAAATTGTTATCTTTCCAATTCCAACCAATAAAACAGACCATATCCACAAATATCTACAGAATACAGTGGTCAATTAACTAGTTCAATTCGGCCAATGATGTCCGCGGTTTCAAAACATCCTTGTCCACACACACTACCTCTTATTCTCTTACATACATCATAGAAAAACAGAAAACTCTCTTGCATATAAGGAAAGGGGTAAATAAACCCGTAGTTGTTGGTGGCTTAAAGTGGAATATATGATCCACGTGTTATATCATGACAGGAAAAAGCAGAAACAAAAAGAATATACGTTAATGTTTGAAAGTTTTGTCCAAAAAGAAATAAAATGAAGTAAAATCTCAACAAAAAAGAATCTTGATTTCTTAATAAGTTAAATCTCAACAATAACTTAAGCAATTAGACTGATAAGCAATAAGTTTAAAATGGTTCATCTCTCCAGAAAACACCCATGACGGGAAAAGAGGTTCCTATTTTTGTGGGTCAAAGGAAAACCACGTGGAGGTGCTATCTTTCTCAAGGATGGCCTTGACAATACCATTGAGGCAACAACCGTAGCGTGCACTTTACAACAACTATTCAAATCGATCTCTTTGAGCTGCGTGCAGCTTTTTACCACGTGCATCACTCCCTTCGTTGTGATATCATTACAATCTTGCAATACCAGTTGCAAAAGCCCGCGACATCTCTTTGATATCACACATAGTGCTTCATCATCAACTATTGTACTTGTCAAGTTCAACATCTCAAGCTTGGGAACTTCAAAGTGGATTCCAAGTGACTTAACTTTCATACAGAAGCTTAAGTCTAAATGTCTAATCTTAGGACAACTCCTTAAAACCTGACCAATACCTTCTTCAGTTATGAAGATGCATTGGCTCAAATTAAGGCGCTGCAAATTGGGGAAAATGGCAGCTACGGTTATGATCCTTTCATTTCTTACCCCGAAACCGTTAGCCAGAGAGAGATACTTGAGTTGATGGTTTACAACACGATCCTTCAAAAAATTAGGATTATCTATGCTGTTTTTCTCAAAATATGTGAACTTCATGTTGATCTCAATAAGTGAAGGACAGTTCCTAGCGAGTGTGAACAAAGCCAAATGTGAGATCATGCGACAATTACTAAGGTTTATAGACACCAACTCAGGAAGTAAAGAAGACAAGTCGGCAACACAAGTATTATTCAAAAAAGGAGTAATTTGAAGATCCAAATGTTGGATGCGTGGACACTTGGATAACAAATAAAAGATTCCAGAATAAGTATAACCACTGCAATTACTGAGTACAAGCCTCCTCAAAGGAAGACTTTCCATTGCAATAGAGGAGAGCAACTGTTCTGAGATACGCCATTTAGAAAATTGAATGGAAGTCAAACCCTTCAAACTTAGAATCGAGTCAATGAAATTTGAAGTAACCTCGTGTTGAGGATTACGAATATGAATATATCCAAAGTATATAGACCTCAATGTGGGTCTCTGGCTTAATGCAGAAGCAGCCCCTGGTGTCAGAAGTGGACAGTCAACAGTAATAGCCTCTTCCAGAAACTTACAGTTGTTACACAATTTGAAAATCAATTCGTCATTGATATAATCATGACGAGAGAGATTAATTTTGCGGAGTTTTAAAAGTGACAATGAAATAGCCTCTACTCCAGCATAGCAGCTAACATAATCATTATTTACTAAACATCTTGGCCAACTTATATCGAGTTCTTCGAGCAAAGGAAAACAATCGGCTATAAGTTTGAGATCAGTGGCATTGAGAGTATCAATATTGGAACAATTGAGTGAAGTCAAAGTTGTAATGTTTTTGGAAAAAGCTCGCAAACCAATTGCAGGAATCCTGGCTTGGCTGGAGAGATTAAGGGATCTAAGATGGTTCAATGGAAAACAAGAGATTTGAGAGAGAAGAAGGTTGAGGTCACCGTAGTATGAGGAGAGATCGATTGAGATGAGATTAGTGAATCTTTGTAATAAACGAGGAAGATGAAAGGTGGTTAGATACGAAATAGTGAGAGATAATTTGTGACGATTGGTGATGGAGAGAAACTGTTTTGAAGCGACGGAGAGAGACTTCAAGTTGTCGTCGTCGTCGTCGCCGACTTTGTTTTTGAGGAAACTGAAAATCCGTTCCCAGCAATCATCAGGCAAATCTACAAATTGTTGTGAACATGATTTCAGACAGAATCTCTGCCTTTTCATTGCTTCGGTTATCGATCAATGATAAATTAGGTTAAGTTCAAAGTTGGATTTTCGATGAATGAATATATAAATAACAAATCGATGGAGGAAGAAGAAGAAGATACAGACTTGATTTTTTGTTTACTCTATTTATTTATTTATAAACAAACAAATTAACGCGGGCTTTAACAACAACAAAAAAGTAACTTGGGCTCTTACCATTCAATTTGCTCTTCGCCCCCCTCTAATTCCTCATAGTTTTATTCAAGTTTATGACTAGAGTTACAAATAAAATAAATTTTTAAATCATATCTTTTTTTTTTAAAATATAAATCTAAACAAATCTAAAATATAAATCTAAACAATATCTATATCTTACTATATATAAAAAGGATACATATTTTTGGGACGACTTTTTCATTATTCCTATTTTACCCTTAAAACAAACTACAAAAAAAAAGTAACCATAATTCCAAATTATTAGCACAATTGATGAATAAAATAATCAAATTAATAAAGATGATTTGTTATCTATTATCTATTACTATTATCTTTACCAATATATAAAGATAATATCTCATTTCGCATGGATTTTTCTTATTGTCATTTTTGCCCTTCACTCCATTTTAAATATTTGTATATGTTGAAAAATAACTTCCACATAAATATAGATTTTCAGTAGATTAAGTAGTTATTTATATATGCACAATAGAGAATATTGATCACACAAACGGGCACGTGGCGGCTAGTTTAAATAAAAAATCTTCAAAAAATATTAGGCATTATTCTCAACACCCCCCAATAGAGCCAAAGTTAACCTACTAGATTTTATCTCGTGGTAAGGTGCCACCAAGTTTTATCTCCCGATAGTACTTTTAAGGGCAAATTTGGAATTGTAGAGGGACACCATATTTTAAAATTTGACAGTTTTGTGAGAATCAAAACAACAACACATATCATAAAAATCACTACTTTCATGAGAATCAAAACAACAATGTGTATCATAATAATTACTGCTTTCATGAGAATCAAAATAACAACACATATCATAAAAATCACTACTTTCATGAGAATCAAAACAACAACACATAACATAAAAACCGCCATCAGAAATTCACACATAATTTAAGAGGTTCCATGTTCGATCGGGTGAAATTAGTGTCCAGTAGTAGGTCTTATGAATATATTTTGAAAAATATTTAATCTATATAACTATTGGGTTATGCTAAATAGGGCCCCTGGGTACTTGTTAAGCATAAAAAAAAAAATCAAAGTATTAATGCTAAAAAGTTTTATTGCACAAATTCCATTTTTTTTAATTAATATACTTAACTAGTGCTCCAGAGACAATGTTTATTATTTTCAATAATTATTTAATACTAGTTTTTTAATAAAAAATTTATATTAATAGTTTTTTAGTCTATTGTTATCAAGCCGTTAGTGGGATAATGTTTAGCTACACAGGGCAATACTAATAACACTAGGACATATGATAATGAATAGCTTCCGCCTTCAGTCAACACATGTTCTTGTTGATTGTGCAGATAGCAAGGAGGGTTGGATGGAAGCAGGACTAGCAGATGTAATTCAATGCAGGCTACAAAATTTCCAATCAACTCAAGAAGTGATTTTTTATATATGCAGCAAAGAGGAAACAGAAGTGGCTGAAAGGGTGGCGGTAATGGCCTGGATAATCTGGAACATTATAAATAATGGCTTGTGATATTCACAGCAGCAGCACATTATAAATAATGGCTTGTAAGAATAGCTCCAGTTGGGAGCTTAAGCAAAGCATATGTGGAGCGACACTCGCTCGGAGTGAGTGGTTTGTGGTGCAAGGATTGCAGAGAGAGTTGGGAGACCAAACTGAACAGGTCCAGCATACACCGCAGTGGCAATCAACGAGACACGGGTGGTTGAAGTGCAATGTTGACGTTAGTTTTCATGCTGCGTGCGGACAATAAGCGGAGGCTGGTGTTTTCGAGACAGTGGTGGACAATTTGTGCTACTAGGAACAAAACGGATGCCTAAAAGATACACAACATTTGAAGGAGAAACCTCGGCCTTACTTGATGCTATTGGTGTAGCAAGGAGCAGAAACTTTGAACAAGTTAAAGACTTGAGAGTGACTCTCAAATTGTGGTGGGAGCTATCCACTCTAATAATACCATTGTCCAAGACTTTAGCATTTTAATGTCTAGAATTAAGAATATGTTGAATTCACATTCCAACTTTGAAGTGAAGTTTTTTAAGTGTAAAACGAATATGATTGTTCATAAGTTAGTTAGGGCGACTATTTTATGGGCTAGTCGTTGTGTTTTTGAGTCAATTCCGCTTTGTACTAAAAACATTGTAATTAAGGAAATGAGTTTGTTATTGAAAAAAAAAATACTGTAGAATGTATGCATTAGTCTAACTTTTTTTTGGATAATAATATGCATTAGTAGATCCATGTTAATGTTATGTACCAAACAAAAGAGGTGAATCATTGAAGTTGGAAAATGCAAAATAAACAAAATTTTAAGTGGGAGAAGATCCCTATGCACACAACCACAATCTGACCATGACCAATGAATGATCATAGTAGAAATATTTCAAAAAGTTACAAAGAAATTTACCAAAAATGAATGTGAAAATACAAATTAGCTCAACTTTTTCTTCTCCAGCATCCAGTATTGAACTCTGCTAATATATTCCTCATTTATTTTTCTATACAATTGACATAATTCCTTGTAGCACCTCAAAACAAATCTATCAATGTAATCTTCATATCTTTCATAGAGTGCAGGTAAAGTAAGAACAATAAAGAGACCTATCACATAGTTAAACACAACAAAAAATTCAATTTTCTTCTGAAAATTTGCTACTGCACTTTTCAAAAACTGATCCTAATTGATTGAAAATTTTAATATATTTTGCTTTTTAGTCCTTGTAAAAAAATTTCTATACTAGTAGATTCTTTCAAAAGACCAATAATAGTGGATAACTTGCGTATAAGGTTGTATATTAAAGCATAGTTGTATTTTTTTTAGATTCATTTTTACACTCATTATGTCATTTTTTATCTATTAGCTAGTTCAATCATTAATTTTATCAAACACTTCAAATTCAATCTATTAGCTTATTTGCTATCTGCTATAAGGTCATCTACTATCAACTAGTTTATCCGCTAGACTGCGACTTTTTACCAAACTGAACCTTACTCTTTGTTTTGAAAGGGTTAAAAATAAAAATAAAAATCTTTTTACAAGGACTAAGATTAAAATCTGGTATATTTGTATGTGTAAAAAATATATTTAATCATTAATTCTAAGTCTATTTTGATCAAATAATGCTGAGAAACTTACTTGTGTATGCCAAGGTAGGAAAATCGGTGAAGCCACCAACAACAGAAATTAACAAGAGGTATGCAGCTACTTTCAGAAACAGCCTTGAATCCTTACCAAGTGCAATATCTTGAGAAACTGAAAACAGATTATTAACTCTGGTTTGGATAAAAGCTGCCATTTCATTTGTCATTTCATCTGATAAGTGCAAATGTGGTATAGGTGGAGCAGGTCTGCAAAAAAACAAGTTTAACATGCATTTGTAAATTTTATTGATATGGCCTAAATAATGGTTATACATGCAGAGGAACCCCTCAACCCATGAGCTAGCTTTAGAGAGGTTGAGTTAAAACTTAAAGCTAAATTCAAATTCTAATATGACATGAGATTCTATCCTAGATTCGTCAGGCCACCCAAGTTACACTCCAAATATTTAGTTTGAGGCTTAAGAGGGTGTTGGGAGTGTACATTCGATAGTAAGATGACCTGAATAGTAATTTTCTAAGGGGAAATCCTCACCCTAGTTAGGTCCAAACCAAATTCTAATAACTAATATCTGTTTGACTCGATAAATGATGGAAGCTAATTATTGAAAATTACTTGTAAAGATGATGAAAGCCTAAAGTACATTGTTTCAACTGAAGGAATGAGGAAAAAACACTTTCCACAAAATCTTGAGAGCCACAACAAACCACTAGACTTTCAAATTTTCAGATGGTATCAGAGCATCCCAGGGTGACTTGGATTACGCTCTAGATGTCCAATCTTGGGCGTAAGGAGGTTTGAGGAACTAATTTTGTAACAAAAGTTTTACAGGATTGTTGGACGATACCTAATCTTTGAGGAGACTAATTTGGTGATAAAATTCTTTACAGGATGATGTGATAGTACCCCTAATCTTTAGGAAGCTAAGTGATTACTCAACATATCTCCATCAAGCCAATTCATATATAGGTATCCAATGTATTGTAACTGGATTTTATTAGTTTAACTAGTAGAAAACGCGTGCTACAGCACAGCTTGCGCGGCAAGCTGCGTGGCGATGTCCCATATAGCACAGGTATTGAGATGCAAATAAGGCATAATGTATATCCCACTTCAAAACCAAAATGAATTATAACTAAATGGATGTAAGATCAAGACACTTTAAGACTTGGTGTTACACCAATTACACACACTGATTGATCTTGGACATCGATTTTGAGGTCGGTCTTCTCACATTACAACTTCACCAAATCAACTTAAAATCATTGTTGCCGTTGATTTGAGATCAGAAAGTCAAGATAAATAACTACGTCATGCAATTATTTGATCACACAGTTACTGCATAAAATCCAAATCCCTGATAACAATTCTCTTCAATCGAAGAAGCAAGTACTAAACAGTAAACATTAAGTTTCAAAACTATTCTTCTTATCTTAAAACTTCAACAGATACAAATGTATAAACTACAAACTCCATTTGCACATACAGTTTAACCATACAGTATACATGTTACACAAACTTGAACATCCAAATCATACAACTTTTTACCATTAAAACAAATGGTTATGTACCAAGTAAACCAAAAATGGAAAACAAAGAGTCTCACATTTCTATGTCAATAGATAAGCTCAAATAAGTCAATCCAAATCGGCCCTTAAGGTTCAAACATCACAATGGAAATCAAGACGATCCAAGTCAAAGTATACTCAAAGAAACATAAATGTATAAGAATTTATTTATTTACCTATTTAAAATTGCTGCTGATTTGGCCCAAAGAAAAAGAATGACAACAAGGAGAAGAAGAACATTTGAAACAAGAGACAAAAGGGTATAACCAGATCTCTCAAAAACAACAAAAGTAGCTAATGTGACCAACAATATCATCACAGTTTGATTCTTCTTCCTCCATAGTATCAAATCTGCAACTGCATTGAAACATTACATTGATTCAAAAAAACAATGTCAATGATCATTCTTTTCAATAATATTAACACTGAAAATAAAAATGAAATGAAACAATATAATAGGTACAAGCACAACCCATTTGACTATTTAAATTTTAAATAGCATTATATGAATAAAGTTGAGATATTTAATAAAAAATAAACTATGAGAAAATGGTATTACCTTGACCACCTCCAAGGATCTCATGTAGAGTTCTTTCTCTGTTGAATAATCGTTGAGATGAACCCATTTTATGGATGATGATGATGATGAAGAAGAAATTATCTGTATTACTAGAAAAAGTAGAGAGAGCTTTGAAATGATCCACAGAAAAGGAAGAAATACAGTGGACTGTGTTTTTGTTTTCTCAATGCAGTGAATACATAGTTTTGTTTTCTTTTATAAAGCAAGACTCCGAGACGCACACTTGATACGATATGAACATTGACACGTTAATTATGTTAATGGAAAAAATATAGAATTTATTTTATTAAAAAAAGTTTTGAAACAATATTTGATAAAATTTGATGGCTGTTTATTTATCTATTATCGAAAAAGTTAATCCTTACGTTGATCGATATTGCTTTTAATAATTGTATATGTGCCTAAGGAGTGTCAAAATCAAGAAAAAACTTACTTGTTTCGGATCACATATGTGAGTTGTTTGACTTGTGTTGGACAAGTGTCACCGAGATGTCGAACACCGATCAAATAAATGTCAAAATGAAGGAGAAAATATTTTTTGAGACACTTGTTCGACATGTGTCCTGCATTGGTTAACACTTAATCCTATAGATTTTCCTGCTTCATTGGTTTTATTTTTCCAATTTTTTTTGTTTCTTATTATATGTTTTGAATTATTGTAATAGTGGTCCCTGAATTATGTTATTTCTATTTTCTAGGGAGGGTTTGATGGTCTCAAGCTTTTGTTTTCCAGCCTAAAAGTGGAGTGCCATTCTTTGCTTTTCAGTTTCTGATGCCAACCAACAAGTTTCCTACAAAAATTAAGAAGGAAATTAAACAAGAGTTTAATTTTTTTTTACAATAAAACAAGAGTTTAATTGGTATACACGATTCGTGTAAAAATGATAATTGTAGAGATATTTTAAAAACTAATATAGTAAAATAATGATAAAGAAATAAGATATAATTGAATGTATATGTGATTTTGTTTTTACATCAATAGTACATATCAGTTAAATAAAAAGATCAATATTAAAATGTCTATGATCAATCTCATATACAAATTGTAATAGCCTTTAGTCACAATTGATCACCTTTGTTGCAGTGATGGATGACATATTGGTTGATAAAAGTTGGACAATTTACGATTGAATTAACTACAATCTCTTATTTTTTTTGTTGATAGATAAAATGACAAATCATTAAAAATTCACATATACAAAGTGGAGAGATCGGAATTTGAATCCAATTATAATGTTCGACGCTAATAGCATTTCTAACAGTTAAGTGTAACGTGACTAAAGAGGATTCAAACTTGATATCAAACATGAAGTCATTTTTCTTTTGCTCAAGTAAGATGAAGTCATTTTTACTATGAATGTTTGTTTTTATTTGTCTTTGGCATCTAACTTTCGGTTGCAGTGGGTGGGCTTAAAAGACTAAACTTTTCTAGGGGAGGTGATTATTGATTAGATGTCATTATCTCATTTTTGTATTTTCCTCTCATTTGATGGATAAATTGTGGAAAATGCATTGTGATTTAGGCAGAAATAATGGGTGCTATATCAAGTTCAATATTTTTATTTTTATTTTAATAGAAGCAATATTCACTTGGTGAGGAAAAAAATCTCCCATGTGTTTGCTTTTAAGATATTTTTACACAAATAAAAAACTAGTAATAATCTCTTGTTCATTAGGAAAACAAACCCTCTAAAGGTTCGATACAAAATCAATAAATTCTAATTATTTTTTATTATTTTTTTATGGGAAAGTCTAATCATTGATGTTTTGCTCAAGAGTTGAACATGCATGTTATTTAAACGATTTTTTTTTGTTACTATGTTATTCAAACGATTGAATCTTAATGTGAATAAATAGAGATATAATAAATCATTAAATGTGTTAAATTTGGTTGTTATTTATTTATATTGTTAATTTAGATATTTCAAATATAGTCACATGAGTTTAATCCAGTTAATATGGACATCACATTTTATATACTGAAATCCAAACCTCAAGCACTCTACTTTTCATCTTAAATATAAAATTTTAATCATTAGACTACCTAAATTTTTTTTTAAATATCTCTCATGGTATTTGAGATTTAGGTCCTCCATCACCATTCATTTTTATTTTTATTTTACTCAAGTCACTATATTTATAAAAAAAAGGTTTCTAGTCAATGTCAATAAAATTGAATTGAAAGTGTCATTTTATTCATAATGAAAAGTGATGATGAGCATTATGTTACTTTAAAATAGTACATATCAGTACTATAGCTTAATGTTAAGAGCAAAAATCTGATATTAAATGTACTTTGTTTATTTGTCAAAAAAAAAGTATTATGTTTAATGTACTCGCGTATATTTTCTGTAAATGGATTAGGTCAAGAGCTTAGCTTAAGTAGTGCTTGTGCAAGGTCTAGCTTCTAAGTAGTGTATAAAAATAATATTAACTTTTGTATCTCGTCTGAATAATTAATTTAAGGACTAATTAATCTGAGGGATATTAATTTTACCATCCACTTGCAAAGATATCCGTTTAAAATTAGAGTTTAGTTTTGTATGGACTGACCTAACACAAAAAGAGACACTAGAATTATTCGAACATGAAATCTTAAGAAAAACACACTCTTTAAATTATGACAACATTTTTTTTATAAAAGAGGTTGGAAAACTAAATTTTCTTTGTTTTTGTGAGCTTATGTTGCTATTGTTTCCAAGATGGAAGTAATTTGAGGAGCCTAATTTTCATAATTGTGAATTCTACACTATTCCTAATGAATTTGCTAACAATGTTATGTTACGAAAGATTTATGGTGTGTAAAATGTCTACCACTTTCCTTTTTATCAATAATCAAGCAAAAATGTGTCATTAATCAATGTTTGAGACAGTGATACAATTTAATTAGTGGTTATTACGGTGTTCATATCTAAACTACAAACCATTTAGATCACGGATTATAACTGAGAGGCAATCTTTACATTAAACAAGTTTCTGAAAATTGTAAACCCACCAAGCCCTTAGACTAGGATGAAGGGGTGTAAAAAAAAAGACCAAGTCCACCATAGATTAATGATAAATGGTTTTAATAAACATTGTCAAACTTGATAATATCATAATCAGGAGAAGAAAAAAAATGTCGATGGGTTTTCCTTACAGTTTACTGCACAACACAATGACTTTAAGCTACTGATGTATGTTTCAACAAACTAAGCCGGTATAGATTATTGTTCTCAATTACAATTACAAAAACAAATCAGGTGCAAATAAAACCACAATCTTCTCTCAGGGATTGTTCTCTTTATTCTGGTTTTCACTTTGAGATTTATCACCACCTGAAGAAGATGGAACTTGGTTGTTTTCATCATTGTGAGGAGCCTTGGCTTCAGCTGGGGCCGAATCCATCAGACTAGCTGCTATAGCCGCCTCTAGATCTTCATCTTCCCTGTCCGAAAGCATTTCCATAGCGTCCTCTAGATCTCCATCCTCCATGTCCAAAAGCATTTCATCTTCCTCATCAGAAACCAACTGATTTGAATGTTCTTGTGGAGCCTGCTGTCCTGAGTTGCAGGATTTGTTTATTCTCTCAGCATCCTCAGGTGAAAGCCACTTTCCAAACCGATTTGAAGACTCGGATAAACAGAAAGGAAACTCTTCTGGAAAATTTCCTCTCACCACGAATATGCTCCATCTAGAGCCTTTCAACGAGTCGAGGTAGGCTGCAAAGGAAGACTTAGAAAGGTGCCTTGGAGCTGCATTGAGACTGTCAAAATCATACCACTCTCCATTCACTTTGCGGACACAAAACCAATGATTATGCGGATGAAAAATGAAGGCATTTTCCAGATTAGGGTCAATCTTGGCAGGCTCGGCAACCGGAGAATCAAGGGGAATGACTTGTAGGTCCCACACTTCCAAAGCCTTTTGTATAACCTACAGGAAAAACATTGCACAGTTAAGTAACTCAATTGCAACAGATTGAAATCCTAAATTTCATGCCCAAAAAAACATTGGATGTATGCAGCAAACATCTCATCAAAGAGAAACAACCACCTTACTGTAAACTAAAGATGTTTTTCCCAGAATCTGAATTGTACATACAGGACACCAAAGGTGTGGTAACATGCAAAAATATAATCCTTGTTGTGAATTCGATGATAAAATCACACCAATGAAAGTCGATGTGTGGAGCAAATTAACCAAGTAACCAAATTAAAGTTGATAGAGATGATGAAAGTAAATAATTCAAGAACGAAGAGAAGAACACAATAATATTGTTTACCCAGTTCGGTGTTAATGAACCTACTCTGGGGGAGAGAGCAACTCTCCGTTCCACTATGATCAAAGAGAAACTTTACACAAGAAATTCCCAATTGGGTTACAAGAATTAATCATAATTCTACCCAAAATCCCGAATCTCTTCCCGTGGCCAAGAGACTCAATTTTACCTAGTCTACCCAAGGTGATCCCACAAGATGATCCCAAGAATGATTTGCCCAAATCCCTAGGATCCTAAGACCCTAGCCTTGTGTGGTGGCAAACCCTAATTCCCTACATCTTGTCTCTATTTGTTGCTCTCCCTGCTCTCTTATTTTTCTATGAATAAACAACCTCTATTTATAGAAAAATATATGCCTATTATTTTAAAACAAATCTTTTAAAAATAAAACCAAATCTCCTATTATTTTTAAATATATCTAATATTTAAAAACAAACACAATCTAAGTCAGATATTCTTCAAAACATATTTTCCACAAAATCAGCAAACCAATACGAGCCTGCGCCTGGCGCCAGCCCGCCCGCGCCCCGCGCCAAAAACCAGAAGCCACAGGCCAAACGAGGCCTCTCCTGGCGCCGCGCGCAGCTGGCATTTGTTCTTCAGAATTTTCCGACTTCTTGTAACTGAGATTTCAAGGCATATCCAACAATTCTCCACCTTGCCTTTAAATCGATGGTGATCCAATCAACCACCGTGTTGCTCTCTCCATCTTGAATCTTCTATCCAAGATCACCGGCCAAGTCCCACTTGAACCTCGACATAGGCACCATCCTCCACTTGCTTCCCACAAGCTGTACCTCCCCTTCATCCCTCGGAATGTCTTCCGCCCTCATGAAGATCTTGTCTCCCACTACCATAGGATGTTTGGTAGCACCCACAAGATTCACCGCTACCTCTTCGACCCCCGGAGTGTTTAGTTCCGTACTCTCGAAGAAACGCTTGCATCCAACTATCACCGGAATTTTAGATAGTCCTACAAGCTCCACCTTACCCTCTTCAGCCCCCGGATTGAGCCTTTTCCGTCCTCCTGAAGAATCGCTTGCCTCCAATTGTCCTTGGATTTTTAGGACAACCCTACAAGCCTTCACCACCCTTCGACCCCCGGAGTGCCCTCCGTCCTCTCGAAGTATTGCTTGGCTCCAAACCAACCTTGGAATTTTAGGCGGTTCCACAAGCTGCAACATCAAACTCTCCTTGTATCCAACTACCTCCAGCAGTCTCACAAGTTACCAAGTCTGATTACCGTTGCTTTCAATTGCCCCCCTGAAGATCTTCCAAGTTTTGCACTTCTTCAGCCACAATTGAAACATAACCCACAAGGTTTCCATAGCCATACCACTTTGATGCAACAATACCGCTCTCCTCCCTATTTCTCATTAAATAGCCAAGTGTTATTGTTGATTGTTTGTCTTCCTCTAGTCCCACTAGTAACAAACTCCACCTCAAACCGAGATTCCTCCATCAAAGTCTCAAACCGGTATATCCACTATGTTTCCCACCTTGTAACGCAAAACTTAAGTATTCTTATCACCGCCTCTTCAGGCTGATGTTGAGTATTATTCCACTGCCTCTCCAGGCCGAGCTTCTCCCTTCAACGCCTCAACACGTTTTGAATTAACACCGCCCTCATCTTCACCTTCCACAACCCGTAGTCGTTACTCCCGGTGAACTTCTCAATATCAAACTTAGAACCCATGGTACCTGATTATCGATTTGATCCTTGCCCCACGGTGGGTGCCAATTGTTGTGAATTCGATGATAAAATCACACCAATGAAAGTCGATGTGTGGAGCAAATTAACCAAGTAACCAAATTAAAGTTGATAGAGATGATGAAAGTAAATAATTCAAGAACGAAGAGAAGAACACAATAATATTGTTTACCCAGTTCGGTGTTAATGAACCTACTCTGGGGGAGAGAGCAACTCTCCGTTCCACTATGATCAAAGAGAAACTTTACACAAGAAATTCCCAATTGGGTTACAAGAATTAATCCTAATTCTACCCAAAATCCCGAATCTCTTCCCGTGGCCAAGAGACTCAATTTTACCTAGTCTACCCAAGGTGATCCCACAAGATGATCCCAAGAATGATTTGCCCAAATCCCTAGGATCCTAAGACCCTAGCCTTGTGTGGTGGCAAACCCTAATTCCCTACATCTTGTCTCTATTTGTTGCTCTCCCTGCTCTCTTATTTTTCTATGAATAAACAACCTCTATTTATAGAAAAATATATGCCTATTATTTTAAAACAAATCTTTTAAAAATAAAACCAAATCTCCTATTATTTTTAAATATATCTAATATTTAAAAACAAACACAATCTAAGTCAGATATTCTTCAAAACATATTTTCCACAAAATCAGCAAACCAATACGAGCCTGCGCCTGGCGCCAGCCCGCCCGCGCCCCGTGCCAAAAACCAGAAGCCACAGGCCAAACGAGGCCTCTCCTGGCGCCGCGCGCAGCTGGCATTTGTTCTTCAGAATTTTCCGACTTCTTGTAACTGAGATTTCAAGGCATATCCAACAATCCTAAATGTTAATTTCAATAACAGATGAAAATATACAAAACAGTGATAGAACTTGGATTTTGATAATGAAATCCAGAGACTGCATAGTGCTATATAATAGTATATCAATTGTGCTGAAAATAAGATTAGAATCCATATATTTATTGCATAAAATAGTTATATCATATTATATCTTGTAAACAGAAAAAGAATATTATGTAATTATTCTACTTATTTATTTCTTTTAAGCCTATAAAAATAAATGGCGTTGTGTGGTTGACTCACACGGTTTCAAAATATTATGTCTTTTATGCTCCCATAATAAAAATTCAAAAAAGAGGAGGGAAATGTCAAATAAAACTAGAAGTGTGTGTGAAGTGCTACTCCCGAGATCTCCATACATCATTGCTCAAGATGTATCCTATATATATAATTCAATTATTCAGTTTCAATTAATGCATGCATGTGTACTAATGCTTAATAGTATTGGACAAAACACACGTGAAAACAAAAGAGATTTGTATTTCACATGAGTAACTGACTAGTAACATCACTAAGTACAAAGATCATAAAAACCATCTATGACGTATACGGCACTACAATTCAACTCCAGCCAAAGTAACACCTTAATGAGACTTGTTTGTATTATTAGCCATGCACATACACACGAGAATCAAAACAAAATTCCTCAACAAAAATAAAACTTACGAACTATTTCCATTTAATTTAATTCAAAAGAACACAAAATTTTCAAAATCAACAAAGGTAATGCCATGAGTTACTCCATGAATTTAAGTTGTTTTCATAACTCACCTTTAATTTCACCAACACAAAAGAAATCCAACACAGATACAACTACAGACATTCTTTTTAAATAATCATTGTTGTCAAATAGTGGCTATAGCATTATAGTCTATCAAATTTAAACAAATCACTATTGTTTTGCAATAAACTATGTAGGACAAAGTTCTGTCAAATACTTTAGTGCTGCTAGAGCACTAATTTGAACAAATTGTTATGTTCTGCAATTGACAACACACGTAAATTCATCATAGGAAATTACGAAAAGTTTAAGTGAGCTAAATCTCGGGGACTCATCAGGGTTCTTACAAACCTTAAAGCTTAGAAATTATACACCAATAACAAGGTCGTTAAATCGGCAGTTTTAAACTCAATAAATTGTGTACACATGAGTTAAATCCTTACCAATTAATTACACTAAGTTTATTTAGCACACTAGACACATAATTTAATCTAATTAGACCCATTTATGAGCATTTCTTATCCATGATCAAAAAGCAAAATACATCAAAATAATCAAAAGAATATAAACATGATAAAATTAATTCAGAATAATTGATTATGAATAAGAATTATGAAATAACAAGTTAAGATTAGGATTAGTGAAGAAATGAAATTAACCTGGATGCTGAAATTCCCATCAAGATCCATGTTATGGGAGAAGAAACCTCCGGCAGAGGAATGAGCGGGGAGCATCATCATCTGCCGTTCCTTGTCATCGAGATCGGAAGCGTGTGCAGCCAACTCGACTTCAGAGAAATACGGACCCTGAAGCAATGTATTAATGCAGTGAAGAGCGCAAAGTTTGGATTCTTGTATCTCATGATACAATTTACCACCATTGTTTGCTCCTTCCATCTTCGTTTCGATTCGATTTCAATTGAACTGAGTTGAATCGATTTCACAGTATCAAATACTAACTAAACCCTAATTATGATATTTATAATATTAACTTTTTCCTTCTTCGTTATTCTTATTATTTTCTCTTTTCTATCGTTTTTCTTTTGCTTTTTGGATTGGGCTATTATTTGTGTTGTATATGTTAGAAGACATAAACGGAAGAAAATTTGTATAACATCGGGCTCTTAATTAACAGTTAAATTAATTAATTTACCAAGAAAAAACCTGGTAATATCGAGTTTGGTCAATAAGTAAAGTCGGACTAAGAAGGTTAGGATAGTCTCACAAATGCTTACACTAATAGATAAACTTAAATAGTCTAATCCAAACCGGCCCCAAGTCTATTTTGACCAAATAATGCTCAAAAATTTACTTGTGTATGCCAAGGTAAGAAAATCATTGAAGCCACCAACAACAAAAATGAACAAGAGGTATGCAGCTACTTTCAGAAACAGCCTTGAATACTTACCAAGTGCAATATCCAACCTAGAGTTTCAAATTTTAAGATGATACTAGAGCCTATTCAAAATCCGTTGGGCCACCCGCGGTGACTTGGATTACACTCTAGATGTCTCATCTTGGGCGTAAGGAGGTTTGAGGAACTAATTTTGTAACAAAAGTTTTAGCGGATTGATACGATGATACCTAATCATTGAGGAGACTAATTTTGGTGATTAAATTCTTTGGAAGATTGATGTGATAGTACCCTAATCATGACACTTTAAGACTTGGTGTTACATCAGTTACACACATTGATTGATCTCCGACATCGATTTTGAGATCAGTTGGCTCACATTACAACTTTACCAATCCTATCTTCACCTTTTATTTGAGATCAGAAAGTCAAAACCAATAACTACGTCATGCAATTATTGGATCACACATTTACGACATAGAATCCAAATCCCTTATAACTATTGTCTCTTTAATCTATAAAGCAAGTACTAAAACAGTAAACACCAATGCAGACATACACTACCGTTGCACACAAAGCATTATGTTTTCAAACTATTCATCATATTTCTTAAATCTTCAACAGCTAAGAATGCATAATCTACAAACTCCATTTGCATATACAGTTTAAGCTTACAATATACATGTTAACAAACTTCAACATCCAAATCATACAACTTTTTAGCATTAAAACAAATGGCTTCTATGTACCAAGTAAACCAAAAATGAAAAAACACTACAAATATTTTACAATTGTAAATCAGAATAAATATCTGAATTTCAAATGCAGAAATCAATGATCCATAAACTCTTTTACAATTTATCACACTTATACAGCTTAATTAAGTGTTTATAATATAAATCCCTATCATATAAGTGCTATGTATTATAAGTTATTTCTACAACAAACTATAAAATAAAGTCAAATTGTTTTCATATAAGTTATAAATTGTTTTCATAAGCTATTCTGGAGAGATTAAGGAAATAAGTTGAAAACAACTTAAAGACATGCCGTACGTCGTTTTTATAAGCTCTCTCAAAGAAGAGTTTCACAAGTTTCTATCTTAATAGGTAAGCTCAAATAAGTCAAATCAAACAAGCCCTTAAGGTTCAAACATCACAATCCTGAAGTCAAGAAGATTCAAGTCAAAGTATACTCAAAACAAACATAAATGTATAAGTTTTTTTTTAAGACTCAGTATCCGGTCCAATGACCGACTAATCTAAGGGACACAATTCCCACCGTCCACTATCGAGGAGCCAATTGAAGCTAGCATTTTGCTCTATATGGACCGACTCAACATAGGAAGTGGCACGGGGAGTATTCAAACATAAATGTATATGTATTTACTAATTTACCTATTGAGAATTGTAGCTGATTTAGCCCAAAGAAAAGAATAACAACAAAAAGGAGAAGAACATTAGAAAGAAGAGACAAGAGGGTATACCCATATCTCTCAAACACAATAAAAGTAGCTAATGTGACCAACAATATCATCACAGTTTGATTCTTCTTCCTCCATAGTATCAAGTCTGCAACTGCATTGAAACATCACATTGATACAAGAAACAATGTCAATGTCAAGGATCATTCTTTTCAAAATTAATACTGAAAAAAAAAAATTAACCAAACAATATGAGAAAATGGTATACCTTGACCACTTCCAAGGATCTCGTGAAGAGTTATTTCACTGTTGAACAAACGTTGAGATGAACCCATTTTAGGGATGAAGGAGAAGAAGATGACGAAGAAAGGATTTGTTTCAGCGAAAAACAGAGAACCCGATTTTTTATTAATATTACTTCCTTTATTTTTTATTTTTTAACCAATTTAAAAAAATTAACTGTTTTTTCATTAAAAAAAGACGGTAAGTATTAATTCTGTTCTGAAAGTTGACACGCGGCAAAACAACACGACACTACCTAACGTACCACCACCGAAACAATACAGCAAAAAATCACAAATTCGAAAGAAAAAAATTACTTAAAAGTTTTTTTTTTTTGACACAAAAATTACTTAAAAGTTAAAACCGACAATTTCATCAAATATTTATAATTAAATTTAACCGTTAATTAAGAACCCGATTTATTATACAAATTTTCTTCCATTTCTATTTCCATTTCCGTGTTTAACACACGAAAGCAAAAGAAAAACGACACAAAAGAGAAAAGAATAAGAACAACAAAACGTTAATTAATTATATAATTATCATCATAATTAGGGTTTAGTTATTAGTATTTGATTCTGTAAAATCAATTCAATTGAATTGAAATCGAATCGAAACGATGATGGAAGGAGCAAGCAATGGAGGCATGTTATATCACGAGGTACAAGAATCGAAGCTTTGTGCTGTTCATTGCGTTAACACAGTTCTTCAAGGTCCATTTTTCTCTGAATTCGACTTAGCTGCACTCGCTTCCGATCTCGATTACAAAGAACGACAGATGATGATGCTCCCCGCTCACTCTTCTGCTTCCGGTGATTTATTCTCTCATAATGTTTCTCTTGATGGTGATTTCAGCATCCAGGTTCATTTCTCAATTAATAATCTTATGTTCTTATTTATTTCATAATTCTTATTCATAATCAATTTTTCTGAATTAATTGTATCATGTTTGTGTTATTTTTGATTTTTTTTTTTTTATGTATTTAGCTTTTTTTTATCATGGGTAAGAAATGCTTATAAATGTGTGTAATTAGATTAAATTATGTGTTTAGTGAGTCAAAGATTAAATTTTCATGTTTGGTTCCACTTCTAGAGTGACCAAAATTGATTCTTGCTATGTAAAATTGATTTTGACATGTTTGGTTTCTCTATAGTAGAATTGAGGCTCCATAATTGATTCTATTCGAGACTAGAAATTGTAGCTTCTGATTTTAGAATTGATTTTTAAGCTCGAATTTTTTGTTCAAGTTACTTTTACAGTTTTACATGAATGTATCCAAGCATAAATCATTTTGCCTTCCAACTCAATTTTAGTCAAGAATCAATTTACTCAAAATCATTTTTCTCACTGCATAACCAAACATACGTAGTCTAATTGGTAAGGATTTAACTCGTGTTCATGTATGGATTATATTGAGTTCGAAACTGTCAATGTAATGACCTTCTTGTTGGTGTATAAGTTCTAAGCTTCAGAATTTGTAAGAACCCTGACGAGTCCTTAGGATTTAGCTCCCATAATGTTTCTCTTGTTGTTGGTGTATTTACTGTGTTTTATTTACATGTTCTCAACTGCAGAAAATAGCAGTTGTTCGAATTAGTGCTGCTATTTGATATAACTTTGTACTAAATAGTGTATTGTATAACAATATCAATTTGTTTAAATTGGCTACATTTTCTATAATGCTATAGCCACTATTTGACAACAATGATTACTTTAATAGAATGTCTGTAGTTATATCTGTGTTGGCTTTATTTTGTGTTGGTGAAATTAAAGGTGAGTTACGAAAACAGCTTAAATTCATGGTATAATTTGGTGTATTATCTTTGTTGGTTTTGAAAATTTTGTGTTGTTTGTTTGCATTTAAATTAGATCAAAAGAGTTTGTAAGTTTTATTTTTGGTGAGGAATTTTGTTTTTTATTCTCTTGTTGTGCATGTGCATGGCTAATACAAATAAGTTTTATTATGGCATTACTGTGACAGTTGTTTTGGTTTGGCTGGACTTGAATTGTAACATCGTATACGTCATAGGGTATTGGTGAACAAAAACGATTTGTTAAAATTATGCTACACTATAATGTTAATAACCGCTATTTAACAACCTTGATTATTTGAAAAGAATGTCTTCAGTTATATATGTGGCCGTTTTCTTTTGTGTTGACGATGGTGAGTTATGAAAACAGCTTAAGTTCATGTTATAACTGAGTGTATCATCTTTTGTTGATTTTGAAAATTTCGTTTGGGTTGTTTGGATTTAAATTAAATGGAAACAGTTTGAAAGTTTTGTTTTGTTCAGGAAATTTTTTTTATCCGCTTGTTGTGTATGTGTATGGCTAATAATACAAACAAGTCTCATTGCGGCGTTAGTGTGGAAGTTGTTTTGGTTTGGCTGGAGTTGAATTGTAACGCCGTATATGTCATAGATGGTTTTTATGAGCTTTGTATTTAGTGAGGGTACCAATTAGTTACACATGAGAGATATAGATCTCTTTTGTTTTCACGTGTGTTTTGTAACCGATACTATTAAGCAAATAGTACGCATGCATTAATTGAAACTGAATAATTGAATTTTATATATAGGATATATCTTGAGTAATGATGTATGGAGATTTTGGGAGTAGCACTTCACACACACTTCCATTTTATTTGACATCCCCCCTCCCCTCTCTCCTTTTATAGTGGGAATATTACGTCAATAAAGTGGTAACCTCTTAGTATGTCTGGTGTTATAGTCGTCTCTCCTTTCTTTTGTGTTGCGTTGGTCAAATTAAAGGTGGGTTTTGAAAGCAGTTTAAATTCATGGTATGACTGAGTGTGATGTTTTTTGTTTTGTTTGAAATTTTCTTGTTTTTTGGGGTTTGAATTTCAATTAAACAGAAACAGTTGGTACACTTATTTTTTGAGCAAATTTTGTTTTATTTACTCTCTTTTTGAGAGATTTTGTTTTTGACTCTCTTGTGTATGTGCATGGCTAATACTACATCTTTTGGATTGGCTGGAATTCTGTTATAATGTCATATACATCACAAATTGGTTGTTATAAGCTCTGTTTATTAAGCCATGTTTTGCAACAGCCCTATTAAACAAAGAGTGTACATCATACATGCATCATTGAAAGTTGAAACTGAATAATTGAGTTTTATACAAATTGTTATCTTTGATCTCCCTTTCCCTTTAAAATTCTTTTTCCAAAACATACCATTAAGGGCCCATTTGTTAAGCTTTGGAAAAAAGTTATTTAAATATTGTGTTAAAAAGTGATTTATATTTTGTAAAGCAGAAGCTATTAATCTTTTGGTTACTATTGCAAAATCATGTTTTTTAAAATAGGTAGTTATAATTTTAGAAGCTACCTTGGTAACTTTGTATTATCACCATATTTTGTTTTTATAATTAGTTATCAATTTTTCTAATTTCAAATTGAAGTATTGTAAAAGCATAAACAAACAGCTTAGAAACTTTAGAAAGATGGTTTTTTAGATAAAAGTAACTTTTTCATGAAAAACTCAAACAAATGGGTTCCAAGTCATTGGCAGTAACTGCTGCCAAAAAATTTAAGCAAAGAAGGAATGTGGACTGGTCTTTTAAAACTGCAGCATGATCCATATTTTTCTTTCCTGTGACTTCTCCAGTAGATCATCTGTCTGAGATGCTTAGTATGTTTCTAGAGTTGCTTAAGGATTTGTGTATCAATCATCTAATCCCTGACTAGTGCATTTCTGCTCGTATGGGAAAACCTATGCTTTCCTAATTTGAGTAAAATTTGGATAGCTTTGTATTTCCAATATCCCAAAATATCAAACACCTGATAGCTTGATATAACTAGAAGTTTCCAATTGAAAACTTCTAGTACGCTCATTTTCGTATAGTTTCTGAATATTGAAAGCATCTAAATTACATCGTCTCCACAAGTGGCAATCACCATACGAGTACCACTGTCTAGTACCTCTCAGACGAGTGAACCTTGAATGATATGCCAAAGGCCCAACACTCCTTCATTGTTGAAGACCCCTCCCACTATGTGGACGACCTTGGGTTATTCAGTTATATGGTTCTGATGGCATGTTATCTTGCATGGCCTCTATAGTGATCAATGTCTATTTCCCTCTTTATCTCCATTGTGACCCCCACACGTTTATTCTCTTTTTTTCCTCTACCTTGTTACTCATTGGGTTGGGTGATCTTTGAAACATACTGTTATTTACTTCTCTCTTTTTCTATTCTACCGGAAGTTGGTCTTCTCCTTTCTCCCTCATTATGTTTGCCACTTGACTTTCTTTCCCAGTCTATTTACTAAAATTTTATTCTTCTTTGACTTTTTTGCTAGTTCCTTCATTGCTTGAAGAATTTTTTTGTTCCCATCCTCTGACTCTTTGCAATTCTGATTTTGGCGTGTCAACCTTCTTGGGTGGTGTTAGTACCTACCCCTATTACAACTTGCCGTTCAGCCATTTCTACTCCCTTGCTCTCCTTGCATCATCCATTTCTTCTCATATATAAGTTGTACAATGTCCATCTATATCTCATAATGACTCATACCGCTGCAACTTCAGTCCTGCCCACACCTCTTTTGTGACCTTCAAGGAAACCCTTTTAAGAGATATTCTTGCTCTACTACATGTTGTGTGCAATATATATATTAGATTGTTCCTCTTTTTATAGACTTAAAAGCAATGAACAAGTAGAATAATTACATAATATTCTATTTCTGTTTACAAGATATAATACGATATACCTGTTCTATACAATAAATATATGGATGCTAATCTTATTTTCAACACAATTGATATACTATTATATAGCATTATTCAGTCTCTGGATTTCATTATCAAAATCCAAGTTCTATAACTGTTTTGTAAATTTTCCTCTGTTATTGAAATTAACATTTAGGATTATATTTGTGCATGTTGCCACACCTTTGGTGCCCTGTATGTACGATTCAGATTCTGGGAAAAACATCTTAGTTTGAAGTAAAACAGTGGTTTCTGTTTGATGAGATTTTGTTTCATGCATCCAATAATTTTTTGGGCCGCCAATTTAGGACTTGGATCCGTGCAATTGAGTTACTTAATTATGCAAAGTTTTTCGTGTAGGTTTTACAAAAGGCTTTGGAAGTGTGGGACCTACAAGTCATTCCTCTTGATTCTCCAGTTGCCGAGCCTGCCCAAATTGACCCTGAGCTGGAAAATGCCTTCATTTGTCATCTGCAGGATCATTGGTTTTGTATCCGCAAAGTGAATGGAGAGTGGTATAACTTTGACAGTCTCTATGCAGCTCCACAGCACCTTTCCAAGTTTTACCTTGCAGCCTACCTTGACTCTTTGAAAGGCTTTGGGTGGAGCATATTCCTAGTGAGAGGAAATTTTCCAAAAGAGTTTCCCATCTCTTCAGCTGAGTCTTCCAATGGTTTTGGGCAGTGGCTTTCACCTGAAGATGCTGAGAGAATTACCAAATCTTGCAACTCAGTACAGCAGGCTCCACAAGAAAGAGTTGTAGATAGGCAACAGCATTCGAATCAGTTTCTTTCACGCGAGGAAGCTGAAATGTTTTCAGACATGGAAGATGAGGATCTAAAGGCAGCCATAGCAGCTAGTCTGATGGATTCGGCCCCAGCTGAAGCCAGTGCTCCTCAAAATAATGATAAGCAGAAGAGTATACAAGTGGAAACCATTGAAGCTAGTCTACCTCCCAGTGATGAAAGAAACAAACATGTGGAAGCGACTGAAGCTGATTCTCTTCTGAATGATACAAACAACCAAGTCGCATCTTCTTTAGGTGGTGGTAAATCTCAAAGTGAAAACAAGAATAAAGAGAACACTCCCTGAGAGAAGATTGTGGTTTAATTTGCATCTGATTTGTTTTTGCAATTGAGGACAATAATTTATACCTGTTTAATTTGTTGAAACATACATCAGTGGCTTAAAGTCATTGTGCTGTGCAGTATACACATTCTCATATCAATTGCATGATGTATAAACTGTAAGGAAAACCCTTCAACATTTTTTCTGATTACGATATTTATTAAGTTTTGATAATGATTTTAAGACCCTTTATCAATTGTAGCTGATTGTGATAGCTCTAGTTACATAGTTTGCGCAATTTTGTTGAGAGTTTCTATCTCACAAAATTGAATTGTTAACTACTACTTAGATAAAAAATTTAAAAAATAAATAAAAAACTATGGGCTTTTAACCCAATTTAAATCAGGAATTTTTTTTCTACCCCTACCTTTACTTCTTTACCCCAACAATTTTAATTGAATGGACGAATATACCCTCATATATAAAGTAAAACTATATAAAAAAAAAAAATCATTTTCTACACTTATATCAAATCGTTTCGGTAACGTAACCAAAAAATATAAAAAATCGTTCCAGTAACAATTTCAAACCAGCACATTTTTAAAAAGTATTCCGATATGTTTTTTATTTAATTTGCCACTAAAGTATATCTTAATACAATCCGCCACCGCTTTTTTATACTCTCCAACTTCTTTGTAACAAGAAGCTCAGCATGACAAAACCTCCGCCATGCCAGCACCATCACCAGCTTTCTCTAAAATGATGAGAGCCCATGAATATCCCAGCAGGAGGGGGTGGAAGCCCATCGAGTTCAATAGTTGTTCCACCCACATCATGGTTTCCACCTCCAAACTCAGTACCCCAATCATCAATTTCAGATACGCCGCCGGTTTGAGTCATATATGTTTAGAAATAAAAGAATAAAATAAAATAAACAAAAATGCTATTATAAACCGGTACATATTTATACTACCTTTTTATATTACCGGAACACTTTTAAAAAAGTGTTCCGGTAACAGCATAAAACATTTTGCAATTTTCCCTACACCGAAACACTTTTGAAAAGTGTTCTAATATGTATTGTAATTGATTCTGCAGGTAAAAAAAGTGTTCCGGTAAAAACGACAATAATTCCATAATTTTTTCGCAAATCCTAACACTTTTTTATTTATTATCCGAAATTTTTAACAACAGATCATAATTTATTTTTATTTTTTTTTATAAAACAAATCATAATATTTATCTGTAGAAAGCCCTATCATTGTGAAAGTGTGGGAAAACTCTGGACAGAAAAAAGGATTTGAATTTACTCATCAACCTTGTTGATGAGCAAAGCAATAACTTTTAAATCAAAAATAGACCCGATTTGTATTTTCTCAGCAGTCAAGGTGACACTTATAAACTTTGCATTTTAGGTCTCATTTCAAGGACCAATCTTGTCCAAATTTGGAAAAGGTGGCATATTTGAATGCTCTAGAAACTTTTTGTCTGTCTCGATGTTATCAAAATTAAACACAACCAGTGGCGGAAATAGGGTTGGCATGGGTGGGTCATGGGCCCACCCCAAAATAATTGAAAATTACTATTATACCCATATTATTTTAATATAATTACATGAAGATACTAATATTATTTTGCGCGTTTTTAGGTTGATTTGTTATAACAGCCTAGTGGCAATTATGGCAGTTGTTCGTTAAAAAAAATTGCTTTTTATATCTATATACCTCTAAATTACTATATTTAAAATTTTCAATATATAAATACACTTGATTTTTAAACTAATAAACTATCATTTTTATAAACATTATACTAATTTTTTTTACAGTTTTACATAAGAAGAATTTCAATATTCACTATTATAAGTGATAAAAGAATTTATTTTCTTTATAGTTTGGCAAATAATAGCATTTAGTTATTATAATTTTTTTAAATAATAGAAAAAGAAATTTCTTTAAAAAAAATATTCATTTACCTGACAATTTAAAGACCAAATATAAATATAAATTCAAAAGCTCTGTTTTGTGTTTGAATAAAACACAATATTTCTATCAATAACAAATTTACAATTTATTTTTTTCAAAAAAAAAAAATCACAAGTCATTTTCAATTAATAATAATCATTCTCATTTTAGTATACATGTAATATAATAAAACATATAATTGTTTATCATCTATTTTGTGCAAGTATTAGTTTAAAGTCAATTATTAATGATTTCAAGTCACTTGATATACGTAGAATATTATTTTAAGGTATTTAATTATTTTTTTTTATAATTAACTATATGCTTATTATAACTTAAATTTTTATATCCAAAATAGTTTTTTAGTGTCACATCCGAATTTATTTTTCCTCGCTCCGCCATTGTTTCCAACAAACCAACAAAAATTCATGGTTGAATTATTGTTTAACTAATCTATATTATAAATCAAATACATCAAATATCCAGCGAAACTAAAAATATAATTTTTTCTTATAAAAGGGAATGGCAGGGGCACATTAAGAGTTACACAGATAATAGTTTTTAGTACTCGTGTGTTTCCAACAATGTCTCCAATTTTTATGTATGTTTGCCAAAAAATAATTTATAAAAAAATAATACGAAAAGAATAGATGAAAACAAGTGAGAAACAAAACAAATAAGTAATTATATTTTTATAAAATAATATAATATTGCAAAATTTTATGCGATTATTTAAATATAACAAGTTTTTGTAGATAGACGAAAGGACATCCAACCTAACAATTTCGATATTTTTTTCAGTTGGGCTAATATTTTTGGACATTTGAATATAAGAAGTTATTTCGTAAATAAAAGATACATAAATATTGTAAAAAAATATACATAATATAATAGGAGTTTTGTAAAATTGAAATAAAACAATTAGGGTTAAAATATAAAATAACTTTGTATTTCAATCGTATATAATATTCAATTTCACATGACATATTTGATTTATATAGTCATATTTAATATGTGAAAAGAATGAGAGAGATATTATTTGTTTACAAGATATTTTGATGCACATTTAAGTGTTGTGTTCTTTGTTATTCAAATTCATGAACTTTAGTCATATTTAACTAAGGAGAATGAGAGAAAACCAATTAAGTGTGAGTTATCGAATTGTTATTTTTTTTAGGCAATTATCTAATTGTTATTGAAATGCACGACTTTAGTCATATTTAACTACCGAGAATGAAAGAAAATGAATTAAGTGTGAATCTAATATTTAGAATTTATTTTTAATTGTATCCAAAAAAACAAAATTAATTTTAATTTAAAATTCATAATTCATAATATATTAATTTTGTCATATTTTCTTTAATTAATATTTATAAGACTTAAGTTTCTAAATTAAAAATATATATATTAATTTCAGTTCAAAATTAAATAAGTTGAAATATATATTATATATGTTTATTTTAATATGAGATAATGAGTGGAATCTACGTTTTAATTCCACTTAGCCAAAAATAAATTGACGTAAAAATTAGATTATGACAACCTTAATGGATGGTGAGGATTAAAAAATTGGCATTTTTATTTCGGATTATCTTTAATGACCAGATATGCCTCAATAATCTAAAATATTTCCTTTCTCACTCAATCTTATCAATCTCAAACATAACATAATGATTTTATTCCATTTTATACCTTTTTTCAAATAAACTAATCAGAGATATCATGAATAAAAACCCTAAACCCTAATTAAAAGAAGGGTTAAATATATTTTTGTTTTCTACATTTTGCTTGCTTTTTAATAATAGTTCTTGCACTTCAAAAAATATTCTAAAAAACCATACAATTTATTGCGGTTATTAGATTTAGTCCCTCCATCTATTTGATTAACAGATCGCTGATGTGGTAGAGTGTGGACTCATTGTTTTAATGAGCTGACTTATATCTCTCGATCATATCATATATTTAGAGTCTCTTTAGTGTTATTTTTAGTCCAATGAGTTGATTTAGGAATACTTCTAGTTGAGTCTGCAAGAAGTTGATGAAATATTTAAGGTACCCTATTAATAATTTAATATTATCTTTTTTTGTATATATCAAATTAAATAAAATTGATTACTTGTTAGTAGTGTATGATATCCGGTGTAGTATCACCATTGGAGCAAAATATGTATAAGTTGCATAAATATTATACGATATTATATGGACCACTTTTAAGTGATATATGATACTCAAAGTAGTATCACCATTGAAGATGCTCTATGATAACAAATTGAAAAAAATTTCAAGCCACGTCACCAAGAGTTGATATCTTTAAGCAACGGCTTAACAAAAGAGATCAAATTACGCTCTAAACCCATCAACATATTTTACTTTTACTTCTGATTAAGATTAAGATATTATCAAGTTTGAAAATGTTTATTAAAACTATTTATCATTTCTATCTGACTGTGATTGCCTCTAGCTACATAGTTTGGATAATTTTGTTGGCACTTGGCAGTACCGTTGTTGTTTGTGGTTTGATTTTGTGACTCATTAATTTATTTTGCGACATGAGAAATTTGAAGCACAACATGACACTTTACTCTGTTGTTAAGCTTCAATGGACGGTTGGCGGCGGTAGAAGCTTAAATTGGAAGACGGTGGGAACAGAAAATATGGCTATACTGTGTTTCTTTCTACATTTATTTTATTTTGGTCGGTATTTAACTCCTGCCGTCAGATTAATCCAATGGGATTGAATGGTGCAGCAAAGGAGGCTGCAGAGGAGTAAGCTGCTGAGGATCCAGATCGTTTGTAAAGTCAATAAAAAATAATATTGGCATTTAATGAGATATCTAACAACCAAACTTAGCACATTTAATGATTTATTTATTGTAGAAAGAAAAATAGTAACTTGAACTCATTAACCATGTGACGGGTTGAAATGGATTCTTAGTTCGTTGAACTATATATTGATTGTGAATAGTATTTTCTGCTGCCGAATAAAGCAATTCAAAAAAAGAATAACTGAGATGACGAACTCCATAGAGCATAAGCTCTATTTCATCTCCATTTCATGCCGCGCGCGAACCGATCGACCGCAACTACCAAAAGCAATTCGACCTTAACAAAAGTGCATTATAATCACTTGGTACAGGCGATGAATTTTTCACTTATACAAAATATCATATTATTATTATTATTATTATTATGATAAAAGAAGAGGCCGAAGCATACAAATGTCATTTTTAAAATAATAAAAATAAGATAAATCCTAAAGAATCAGAATGACATTTACAGAAGTAAAACTTTGAGCATTACTAGAGACATATTGATACAATGTTTCTTTTTCCTCCTTCATTGATACAATTCCTCATAACAAAAGGTCATAATGGTTTTTGCCACTGAATAGCAACCTCACAGCTTTTCTGCTAGAACCCTTTAAAAACTCACTTCCATATTCTGCAATGGGAATGAAACCAGATCCCCAACCACCGCCTCGATGCTGCATTTTTTGTTTTTCGTAGAGACAACATGATATCTTAGTAAACAAATTCTACAACCTTATAGAATATTAGATAGATCAAATGATAAACACAAGTACTGTTGTTGAAGGCATACGCCATACCTCGTGCTCTGGTATGTACACAATAATTGGCTGCTTACATAACTTTGACAGTACCTGCAAGAATATGGACATTGGTCAGTATTTGAACTTTCTTTTTGGCATAAATCAGATATTCTCTGCGTGCAATTGCAGAGACTAATCCCTCGAGCCTTGTGGGAAGTATTTGAATTTTCATTCACAGGGTTTCACATAAGTGCTGGTTGTATTTAGTCACAAGTACGATTTAAGAAGTAAGATGACTAACCAATAGTTCTGATTCTCCTCCCCAGAAATCAGGTTGCAAAATCCGTCTGCAGTAACTGGCAAAATAACACAACCAATCATGGCATTAAATACAAATTATAAACATACTTCAAGATCTTCATTTTATGTCGATGTTTCTAAAACATACTGTTGTAAAGGCTCATCAACCGTGACGGCAATGATGGCTTCTTCATATAACTTACGATCTCCTACATTTTCACATATAGCTTCTTTGACTGCCATTCTTAATTCATCTGGGTTATCATAGGCAAGTCAAAACATTGAAAAAGAAAACAAAGTGATTGAAAAATAAAGATCATAACTTATACGGCATAAAATAAAGATAAAACACGATAAGTATCTCAGCTCAATAGTTGAACCAGAAAAACTAAAATGCACGAGCTTTGTGTTACATAATGAACAACAATTCATTAACTGAAAGCAAAACAAACAAAAGAGTATCTTTATCGATGTCTTATTGACAGTATATCAGCACACCTGCATTTTCTCTCTCCTCGCGTTGGTTAAGAGCTACTCCCTTGTTGTAAGCCATTCCTTTGACCTGATTTCATTGAACTAACTGTTACCACTTACCTCTAAAATTAATTTGAATAACTTGCTATGGTGGAAGCTCAAACTACTGAATGACCTAGTAACTTATATATGACATGTTTGTATGGACTAACAGGTTTCGTGAGATTGATACAACAATTGGATTGAGGACAGATTGTGACATTAGGAGGAACTCAACTTATGTATTGCTTAAGAGTGCAATTAATTGTCGTCATGCCTTTTATTTGCGTGATACAAGTTATAAGTGTTGTCCTACTTGACAATGTTTTAAGCAATGAATCTAGGTTCTAGTTATTTCATTTTTCAGAGATTAATCAAAATATAACTCAAGAATGTAGGCAGTTGAATACAATTTTCTTAAATTAAAAATTGAAAAGTCATGAAATAACTAAAACAACAAAAGATTAACACGAACAAAAGGTACAATAAATCCAATCAGCATATGTATTCAACTACAAAGAAAGCAGAAAAGTGAATAAAGTCATAATTCATAAACTGTAAAACAAAGGCATCAAAGATGGTACGTACCAGTGCACGAAACAGACACCGTCCATCTCCTGTAACCTTCTGAACTGAAAAACGTTCAAGTTTCTTCATTGCCTGTCCACCACTGTGAAGAAAAGGAGTATAGAAGTCCAAATTTGTAACAAGTCTTCTCTTCCCTACAAATCCCTCCATTTTGGAGGGGAGCTAAAATTGGCGTAGGAGCGATATTGATCCCTCCCCTCAAAATAATTGAACCAAACAGCTCAAATTTAAAATAATCCCTCCCCTCCTCTTTATTCCCCTCAAACCAAACACACTTATATTCAACAACGCTACCAACCAAACTATAATTCTGAAACCCCCCCATAAGGATAAATTCCTGAAAATTTAACATACAAATGTCCAATGGCTAAAGCTTTGAGGCAAATAGGCATACCATTTTCCTTCCCAACAAAAGACTAAAAAAATAAAATAAAAAGGTTAATATACATTTGAGTAAACAATGTTCAAAAAAAAGTTTTTCCGTTTTGGCCCCTAAAAGTGTGAGCTTGTGTCAAATATAGTACTTGAACGTATTAAAATTATAAAAAAAAAATCTTGAGTATATCTTGTGTTAATACTCAATAATAGTAATTTCATCGATCAAACTGACTAACGACGACACATTAAATGACATAAATGACCAAACTACTTAACTAATAACAAACACATTTGATATCACTCGACACATTCAAGTAGTAGTAGTAAAATGGTTGTTTACTCAATACATTTGTAAATTGTAATCACTAGGAAGAATTGGAAAACTAAAGGCCCATGAGGATTAAAAAAAAAAGTGAAAATATTCCTTTCTAATTAAAAGCATAATTCAGCTTTAGCCCTCTCTGTAATCACAAAAAAAAAAAAGCATAATTCAACCTAATTAAGGTGACAATGAAAACACTAAAATTGTCCGTTAGACCTAGCTCAACTAACAATGCTGATATTGTTAGGTCAGACACATTCACCCAGGTTCAAACCTAAGTCCTCACAATTGTGTGCGAGTTTTATGTGGTGTTGTGTTAAAGAGTCTCACATTAGATGAGATAAAAATTTAAAATTATATCAAAATCTGCCCATGATCCGATATACCACCACGTGCTATTATGTTTCCGCTATCGAGCCACTAACATTTATATCCATGTACAAACAAAAAATAAGTAAAATAATAATAATAAAATAAAAAAATACTCACGGTGATGATGAGCCAATTCTAGCGAAAAAGAGAGTGCTGCAACTTCCAGCTCCAGACAAGCTAGTATTCCGATTGAAACGAGGAACAATGGAAGGAACAAGTGAAGAAACAATCTCAAATTTTGCTGTACCATCTTTCAACTGCTTAAGAATATCATTATCCTTTGAGTCTGGAGAAAGAATCATTCACATTTCAACAAATCTATTAGCAGTATTCAAAAAAATATTTAGGGTTAGAGTTAGTTAGTGTTGAGAGGTTGTGAAGTTACCGTGGAGAAGGTTGTGCGCCATGGAATTTGAGGAATTGGAATTCAGAGAAAACGAAACTGTGTTGCTCTGGAGAAGGAGGCATAAACTGCGCTCTCTTTTAAGATACCACCCCACATGATAATTTTCAATTAAAATTAACCGTTAGATCTTATAGTCGATTCATACTTTTTTTTTTTGCAAAATTACATCTAGGTCATTTATTTTATTTTCTTGTAATATTTTGTTTTTTTATCTTTTATTTGTAAAACTTTGACCCTTTATTTTATTTTTTTGTAACATTCTAATTTTTAATCTTTTATTTGTAACACTTTGGTCTTTTAAAGAAGATGAAAATATGAAAGAATTGATGATGATGAACATATTCATTAAGATTATGAGTTTTATTTAATTTTAATAAAAATATATTTTAAAAAATAAAATGAGAAAAATAGTTTATATGTGAAAGTTATAAAAGATAAATGATCAAAATGTTACAAATAAAAAATAAAGGACCAAAGTGTTACATATAAATAAGATATATGACCAAAGTGTGACAAATAAAAGAGAAAGAATCAAAATGTTACAAAAAAATAAGATAAAGTATCTGCAGTGTAAATTTGACATATTTTTTTTATGGTAGAAAAAAAATTATAATTTATTCTGTTATCAAAATTGGTTTTGCCCTTAATTTTATAAACATAATTGTGACGTCAACTTATTAAAGATTAAATGTTTTTAGTCCCTAATTTAAAAATAGTCCTACATTTTAAAATTGTGTAAGAACCTCTATAATTCATTATGTTACTGAATTGAATGCACCATTTTAAGATCAAACTACCATTTTGTTTATTTAATCACCTACCCGGAGACACTATTATTTTTTTAAATGTATTTTCTTTTTGACAAATCCAACAAAGTATTTATGCGACCTCTCACTACCCTCACCCAGATTTACAATTTTTGCTCCTCCCTATCAAATCCAAACCTTTCCCTTCACAATGTAGATAAGGCGGCGATGGTGATGCGAAGAGGATGTAGTCTACCTCCGTATCACCAGGCTAAGATCGGCGCCGGCGGTTTCCCCTTTCCGACCACTTCTGGGTCGTGTTTCTGTTTTTACCGTTTTTCTTCCTTGTGTTCGTTTCTTATCTGTATTGTTCTGTTTTCGTTTTCATATGGCGGCGCTGGTGCCCGGTTTTTTCTGGCGGTGGGTGTGTGCTTGGTTGTGTCTGTGGCGGTCTTCTCTACCTCCGTCCGATCTACAGTGATTAGCGGCGGTTTCAGTCTCTATCAATCTACCTCCGTCCGATCTACAGTGATTAGCGGCGGTTTCAGTCTCTATCAATACCAACCTCTGTCATGGTGGTTGTGGTGGTCGCTGGTTTGTTGTTGTGGTTCAGATTTGGTTTTTTTGAATCTGGTTCTCAACTGTGGTGGTTTTAGTTTAGGTGGTGGTGTTTTTGGAGAGGAGGGATTTGGTTTGCTGCTGTTGTACTGTAGTGGTGAGGAGGGGTTTTGTTTGCTCTGGTGACTGCTCCAGTGGAGTTTCGGTGGTGGGTGGTGACTGCTCTGGTGACTGCTCTGGTGATGTCAGATGAAGTGTTGGTGGTGAGGCTGCCACATTGGCGTTGGATCTGTTGATGACGTGTGCGTTTGGCTTCCTTGATATTAGTTTCTCTGACCCGCTATCAAATCTGTTGAGATTTGCAGGGCTCTTTTTGAGTCTCTGGGGTTTACAAATCTTTGAGATTTGCAGGGTTCTTTGGGATTTTAAATTCGGTTCTTTATATCTAGTTGTCATTTATCGCATAGAAGTCGACTGTTTTGGTTTCCTCCTCGATACAGGCGTCTCTGGCCGCTTCCGAATCTGTTGAGATTCGCAGCTTTCTCCCCTGAGTGGCTGTTGGTTCCAAATCTGCTGAGATTTGCAGGATGCTTTGTATCTGGATAACCTCGTCCTCGTTGATGTTGATGGTTCCTCGGGTTTGCTGAGATTTGTTCGCCTCGGTTCTCGTTTTACTTTTGGCGGTTAGATCTTCGCCTTAGGAGCTGGTTCTGGATGCTGATGGCCCGATGTTTCGAGATCGGGAGTTAAGGTCTAGTTGTGGCAACTGTCTGGGCTGAGTCGGTGACTACTCGAGTATTCGGAAATCTGATGGGTGCTTTTCTCTTGGTGGTACATCTGACGTTTGCTGAGTTATGCCTGCCTGGGGGTTTTTGTTCTACCTTTGTCTGGTCAGCGGTTCGCTTGATGAAGCTGGTTCTGGATGCTGATGGGCCGAGCAATTTTGATTCGAATTCGGGAGTTAGAGTTCAGTTGTGGTAACATTTTAAGTGGGATTGGTGACTGCTTTGGTAGTCTTGAATCTGTGGGATGCTTGACTGTTTTGGGGATTAGGAGTTGTTTTTTTTCGATTAGGTGATTGTTTAGGAATTTTCTTTTTAGGTGTTCCGCTTATATACGACACCTATGTTCTTGTGTTGCTTCTTTACCGGACTCTGTTCGTCTTGTGCAGAGTCTCAGTTATTAATAAAATTTGCCATTCAAAAAAAAAAAACAAAGTATTTATGCGTAAGATTATGTTTTGTAGATATTTATATATAATATATGTTTTTTTTGTCAAATAGCTAAAAGATTTACCATGTTATAGGTAAGTGGGATAATATGAATTCAAACTCTGCTTCTTATATATATAATATAATATTCCTGTCAATTGAACTAAATTCGGGTCGCGTAAAATTATGTTGTTACATAACTTTTTGTGCATTTGATCATTATTATTTACTTGGACATAATTTAAGAATACTTTGAAAATAATTATAAAAAATGAATTGTGGTCAACATTATTTTCGTGCATTAGATTCATGCATATACATGTGTATTATAGTCAGATTTGAGGGTATGTAATTAATAATTTTCTTTTTTGACAGATTTTGTTTTCTATTTGTCACCTTCCATAATAGTGAGGAAATTATCTTTTGAAAAATTTGACTTAATTTATGTGCAAATTTGCAATTATGACATTATATATATTCACCCAAAAAAAAAATATATCATATCAATATTTAATGATTTTCCATATTTGAATGTTGAATGAATCGAAAAAAATATTTGAATGTTGACTTTTAGTCAAATTTTTTTTTGAATGTTGACTTGATTTATTAATTACTTTTCTTAATTTTTATTTATAGTATTTACTAATTAGTAAAATTTTATTTATTTTTATTAAGATTTTTCTTTTAATTGTCTTGTATTATACCAATATAAATATAACAATAACCTCAATGAGAAGTTCATCATCATAAACATCAATTTTTCTAGTTCATTGATGATTGTCTTCCATCTTGTTATCTTTTTCAGTTTCATTTTTTTTTTTCATATTTGGAGAAGTTCATTTCATAAACAAGATGTTTGGAGAAGTTCATCATCATAAACATCAATCATCAATGATATTTTACTCTCATAAACCCTTTTTCTCATTTTATTTTTGATTAAGAAAATGCTGAATTTTATTTTTTAAGATACATTTTTATTAAAATTAAATAAAAGTCATAATTTTGATGAATATGTTCATCATCATCAATTCTTTCATATCTTCATTTTGAAAAGAGACTTCTCCAAACATCTTGTTCCAAATATGATTGTCTTTCATATTTTTTTTTCATATTTGGAAGACATCATATAGCTCCAAAAATTTAATGAGACTTTTTCTCCAAACAATATCATTGATGATTGTCTTTCATCTTGTTATCTTTTTCAGTTTCATTTTATTTAATTTTTTTCATATTTTTCAACGTTCAAATGCATGAGATTGAATTATGCAATTCATAGTTGTTTAGGTTTAGTAAATTCAAATTGAAAATATTTTGGGGTTAGTTCAAGCATTACAGAGCACCCAACAAACTAAAATATATCTTGTATTTTCTTCTAACTAAATTGTACATGAATATAGAAAATCGTTGTTTTTTAAGCTTTAACCAATGTTTTTTTATACAGTTCCACAGCACAACACCTTACCAACTCTTACCTTGCAGCCTACCTCAACTCTTTGAATGGCTTTGCATGGAGCATATTTGTGGTGAGAGGAAATTTTTCAGAAGAGTTTCCGATTTCTTTATCGGAGTCTTCAGATCCTTCTGGGAAGTGGCTTTCACCTGAAGATGCTGAGAGATTAAACAAATCTTGCAAATCCGTACAGCAAGCTCCAGAAGAAAGAGTTGTTGAAAGGCAACAACATTCGAGTCGGGCTCTTTCAGATGAAGAAGATGAAATATTTTCATACATGGAATATGACATGTTTTTAGACATGGAAGATGAAGACATAAATGCGCCTATAGCAGCTAGTGTGATGGATTTGGCTCCAGATGAATTCAGAGCACTGGCTTCATCTGGAGCCGAATCCATCAGACTAGCTGCTATAGCCGCCTCTAGATCTTCATCTTCCATGTCCGAAAACATTTCATATTCCATGTCAAAAAACATTTCATCTTCCTCGTCTGAAACAAACTGCTTTGAATGTTGTTGCCTTTCAACAATTATTTCTTGTGGAGCCTGATGTCCTGAGTTGCAGGATTTGTTTATTCTCTCAACATCCTCAGGTGAAAGCCACTTTCCAAAACGATTTGAAGACTCAGATAAAGAGATGGGAAACTCTTCTAGAATATTTTCTCTCACCGCGAATATGCTCCATCCAGAGCCTTTCAAAGAGTCGAGGTAGGCTGCAAGGGAAGACTTAGAAAGGTGCCTTGGAGCTGCATTGAGACTGTCAAAATTATACAATTCTCCATTCATAAGAGAACCAGCTTCAGTAGCTTCCACATGTTTGTTGCTTTCGTCATTGGGTTGACTCTGATTATGATTTTTTGTTTGCCTTATGTTCAGAAACTTGAAATTAAAAACGAATCTGCTACTGGTCGCAATATTTTGGAATTATTGGATGATGGTCGCTCAGTTGTTGACTCCCACAGAAGCTCTGGTGAGGATAATGTAAGTATTGAGTTATTCACTATTGTTGTTGATTCTTCTGATATAATATGTATAAAGAAACATTGGTAGACATGTTTATGTTGTCCCTTGTTTGTAATCAAATTGCTTAGAGCATTCAAACTACTTACTACTTACTTATGGATATGTAACACCTCAAATTTCATATGTTAATCTTGAAAAAACTAAGTGAATTGTTATGTGAATACTGAGAATATATACATATATATATATATATATGGGGAGAGATCAAATTACACCGGTGTAACATTTAAGTAATGTTACACTGCTCAATAACGCTTTAACGGATTCAAATTTTACAAAATCCACCGTTTGATTTAAAGTTTATATCGTGTAGATCATCTATGTTGAATTTTACAAAAATCTAAAATCGTTTGACATGTTTTTGATACACATAAAGATTAACGGTATTCAATAAAAACGCATAAACCGTTAATTTTGATGTGTCTCAAAAACATACCAAACGATTTTAGATTTTTGTAAAACTCAACATAGATGATCTATATGATATAAACTTTCAATCCAACGGTGAATTTTGTAAAATTTGAATTCGTTAAAGCGTTATTGAGCGGTGTAACATTTCTCAAATGTTACACCGGTGTAATTTGATCCTCCCCTATATATATATATATATATATATATGAATGTTTTTTAGTTAGTTAGATTATATTATAATAGAGATTTAAATCTTTTGCACAATTGAATAGCTAATAAATTAGATTCACCGTCTTTTTTTGTTATAAGTAAAAGTTTATTAAACCGATCTAACTAAAAATATAGATAGGAGAAACAAATTTCTATCATTTAATATCTTATCTAGATCAGTTTCTTTTAAATCAAACTCAATCATGAAATTACAACTTATAAATATGACAAAAGTCTTGTTAGAATCTTAGGAAGATATTTTCATTATCTTTGAGATTCTTTCCTTATTTCTCACCTCCTTGTTGTATAATACATTCTAAATAAGGGGGGCAATTTTCTTGTTAGCATATTAAGATAGTTAGGGATTCAACAATATGTCCTTGTGTTATTGAAGGAATCGTAATTCAATCTTGTAGAAGAGAAGTTACATTTTTTTTACACAAAAGAGAAAAACCAATGAGCAAGAGAAAAACTAAGGACAAATAAATGTCATATCAATGCATTTGCAAGAAGAATGACAAACATATCAAATGAAATTCATGCAAAACAACTAGTCTCGAAAAGGCTAAAGCATCTAACTTAGCCAAATAATATGCTACAAAATTCCCTTCATTAAGTGCGTAGGTCAACTTGACATCTCAATCCAAAAGAAATACTATAATGATAATGCATATTTATATCACTCTTAACAATGAGATGCATCTAAGAAGCATGCAACATTCCTATAAACCAAACCAAAATCTCATCATAGTTGGAGCCCGTGAAAAATAGCCAAAAACTCTGCATAAATAATACACAAATCACCATTGTTACCATAATAACCATGAAAAACTCACTAACATGATCACGAATGAGACTTCTAAACCCCTCAACACCAACATTAGAATACACTCTCATTCACGTCCAAAGCAACGATTCCCTCGAGAGATTAATACTAAGAGACAATCCTCTTAAATAGACTGCATATGCTCAATTCTGTGTGTGCATGTGTATCATTGCATATTTTTTGTTATTAATCATTATGTGAAGAAAATATCACTCTTTTGAGATCAATAATTATCCTACTTATTTGCTCTAAATTTTCAATGTTGGACTTTTATGAATTACTAAAATGGTGTCGCTCAAATCAGTCCCGTATGTGCCAAATCAATAATTATTTGAGATCAATAATTATCCTACTTATTTCTTATTTTTCATAATTTAAAGTTTGGGTCTAAGGTTATTTGGAAAAGAAAAGAAAAGAAAAATACCCAAATCTTCAATATGCATCGACTTATTCCTAGAACAGTTCTGTGGTTGAGAGCTTCGAAAATCATAATCGATTTTACCTTCCACGATAGACCCCCTATTATGTTCTAAAAGAGCTCGGTGACTATGTTTCAACGATCCATATCATAGTAGTCATTGAAATTGTCAAGACAAGACACAACATGACAAATACGTTAGAGTGCAAATAAAACATGGGTTCCAACAATATTTTTGGGTTTGAGTCATTTCCTCACAACTATAAAAAAAAATAGGTCCTTTGTACGTTATAACAGTGTTTATGTATAAACTATGAGCAATAGCATATTTGAATTGGCTTACTTTCGAAATTAAATTATATAAATCAAACATAAAATTAAATTGTTTTCATATAAATTATAAGTTGTTTTCATAAATTCTTATCAATAGAAAAAAGTTGTTTTCATATCATATAAGTTATTTTAGAAAACTTGTAAAAATAAATTGAAAATAAATTATGAACATTGTCAGAAGTTTTCATAAATTATCTCGAAATATTTCACAAATTTTATGTTAATAAACTCAAATAAATTAATTCAATCAAAGAAACATAGCGAAGAAGCACATGAACTTATTTGGAAGATACACACCAAAGGCAAAGCATACAAAAAAACACACTGCGACAAAAAGTTATTATTATTTAAAGAGTAACACAAACAAAGCATATAGTAAAACAGTAACTACTAAAAGAGTACAGCAAGAAATACTATAAGGTGATAACTATAGACAAAATATTTCTTGGTTTTTAAGTCTACTTAGAAACTGTGATGAAAGTATCCACACACTACAAAACTGTACAAAATTTTATTTGAACGAAACCCTGCCATGATAAATGAAATAAAAAGAAAATTAAAATGCAGTCACATTCAAACAAGATTTTCAAAACCAGTGATTGTCTCCATTATATAAGAGTACTAAATGATACTGCTGCAAAGGATATCTTCATTAAGGTGTTCTCCAAGATTTGAAAAGAAAAATAAGTTAACTTAGTGAATAATCTGAAACGATTCACCCAAAGAGGTAGAGAATTCGATGTGCATTGTGAATAAAGTAGCAAACATAGAACCAACTCTAAGTCATCAAAACATAGAAAACCAGACTATCAAATCAAGAAAAAATAGTATGAACAAAAAAGTTACAAAAATGAAGATGGATACAGTTTTCTGCTGAAACATATGCTAAACCAATTTATAAATCCAAACTAAAAACTAAACCATGTAATGCTAACCACCTTTATCGTTAAAATAAGAAAAGTTGTTCATAGGTGTAGAGATCAAACAATATCTATAACTATGGTGATTTGCTTAGAAGTTACAACCTGACTTACTTTGGAAAATACCTGATTAAAAGTTAAATAGAATGGTTCACTTTTCATAAGTAGAAAGTCTGAACCTAATCCTATTACAAACTCAATTGATACTCTTATAGTTTTAGACTAAAAATTATAACATTCAAGAAAAAGGGAATAATAAAATTAGAATTCAAACCTAGGATAAGCATATGACAAAGGCATTTTGAAATCCATTTTTTTAGTCAGTGTTATCTGGAATTAACGATAAATTTTTAGTGTAAGGCAAGGGAAAAACAAATTCCAATCAATGATCAGTTTAACAAAATCATTGCATACGAACACGATAATATTCGAATAACAGATGCCATTTGCATTTGGCAAAGATTAATGCTGTAAATATGGTGTTCCTAGTTAGCAAATGTAAAAAAATATCAAAGCATTGCAAGTGTTGCACGAATAGCACACACAACGCTATACGCATAACAACAAGATTCTTAAATGCTCCAGACATTCTTTGTAATGATCCTGCCAAAAACAATCAGACACAGGTACCAGCAATAACGTAAACATCACACCGAGGAATAAACACACAAATATAGAGTTGACATTCAAAAACAAAATCAGCAGGTCTAGAAACTTGCTGATTACAAAATCCAAGTGTTCACACAAGACACGATGATTAAAACATAAACACAAAGGAAACAGCCTTGCCACCGTCGATCTAGAACCCAGTTCTGGGAACAAAAGCTACGAGATGATGGTGCAGACTTCACACTTAATCCGAAAAAGAAATAAACTAGACGAGAAAAAGAAACACTAAGAACCACAAACCATTTATTGTAATATGGATGATAGACACTTCTCGATAAATCATCCTGCACGGTTCATTTCTTCTTCAATGCTGACTTTGTAGCCTTGACAGTAGCATCCTTCTTCTCCACAGCCTTGATGACTCCAACAGCCACAGTTTGACGCATGTCTCTAACAGCAAAGCGACCGAGTGGAGGATATTCAGAGAAAGTCTCAACCACCATGGGCTTGGTGGGAACCATCTTAATGATACCAGCATCACCATTCTTCAAGAATTTGGGCTCCTTCTCAATCTCTTTACCTGAACGCCTGTCAATCTTTGTAACAAGCTCAGCAAACTTGACAGCAATGTGTGAGGTGTGGCAGTCAAGAACAGGGGCATAGCCATTTCCAATCTGGCCAGGGTGATTCATGATGATAACTTGAGATGTAAAGTTGGCGGCCTCCTTCGCAGGGTCATCCTTGGAATTTGAGGCAACATAACCACGCTTGAGATCCTTAACAGAAACATTCTTAACATTAAATCCCACATTGTCACCGGGAAGGGCCTCAGTGAGAGCTTCATGGTGCATTTCCACAGACTTAACTTCAGTTGTCAGGCCAGTGGGGGCAAATGTCACCACCGTTGAGGGTTTCAAAACACCGGTCTCAACACGTCCCACCGGCACAGTTCCAATTCCTCCAATCTTGTAGACATCCTGTAGTGGCAATCGAAGGGGCTTGTCTGATGGCCTCTTAGGCTCGTTGATTTGGTCAAGGGCTTCAAGAAGAGTTGGACCCTTATACCAATCAAGATTTGTAGAGCGCTCAATCATGTTATCTCCCTCAAAACCAGAGATGGGAACAAATGGAATTTTTTCTGGGTTATAGCCAACCTTCTTCAAATAGGATGAAACTTCCTTCACAATTTCATCATACCTACCCTTGGAGTACTTGGGTGTAGTGGCATCCATCTGTTCAATATAGCATTAAATTAGTACATGAAGAAATTAATTATAAACAAATAATCAAATACTTCAATAGGCTCATTGATTTGCAAATACCTTGTTGCAGCAGCAGATCATTTGCTTGACACCAAGAGTGAAAGCAAGGAGAGCATGTTCACGGGTCTGACCATCCTTAGAAATACCCGCTTCAAAACCACCAGTTGTGGAATCAATGATCAGAACAGCACAATCAGCTTGTGATGTCCCAGTAATCATGTTCTTAATGAAATCTCTGTGTCCAGGGGCATCAATGACAGTGCAGTAGTACTTAGTAGTCTCAAACTTCCATAGAGCAATGTCAATTGTGATACCTCTTTCACGCTCAGCCTTGAGCTTGTCAAGCACCCAAGCATACTTGAATGAACGCTTGTTCATCTCAGCAGCTTCTTTCTCAAACCTCTCAATCACACGCTTGTCAATACCTCCAAGCTTGTAGATCAAGTGACCGGTGGTAGTTGACTTACCAGAGTCAACATGGCCAATGACAACAATGTTAATGTGAACCTTTTCTTTACCCATTTGTCCTTAAAAGCCTAAAACCACAAAAAGATCTGCCAATTCAACAAAGAAAACAATACATACGCAAGTATCAACCAAGGATAAAACACAAATAAATAATTCACAACCCAATTTAATAATTCAATATCAAGAGGTATACACAAACAAAAAGAAATATTAATTCTACAATAAACAAAACACACAGCAATTCAATAATTCAATATCAAGAGGGAAAGAGGAAAAGTGTTTCAGCAGATATGGCAAACACATGTATGATACCAAAACAAATACAAAGTATATTACTCAAAAAGAAGACCTATATCATACAATCGCATGTTCATGTCTGTTATGTATGAAACCTTATGTGAAAAGATGGACTCAGAATTGCGATCTAAACAAACAAAAAACAATTATGACACGATCATGATTCAGAATTGCAATTCAAACAAAAAACAATTCATCTATGAAAATACAAAACCCTAGGTAAAAACTACCGATTCACGAACAAAAAACAATTATGACACGATCATGATTCAACATTGCAATTCAAACAAAAATCGATTCATCCATGTATATATGAATCTATGAAATACAAAACCCTAGGTATAAACTACCAATTCATAAACAAGAATCGATTATCACACGATCATGATTTAGAAAATTGCGATTTAACATTCACATACATAAATTCCAGTAAGATTGAAATCGAATAACAAATCGAAAACAAAGCAACGTCTAATGTAAATAAAACGATACGAATAACGTATAAATCGATGATGAGAAACGGAAAAGAAGGGTTACCAAGTTGAAGGAGAGAAAGCTGCGTTAGCGTTAGGAAGAGAATGAATGAATGAGTGGGAGTAGAGAGTATCTGTAGGGTTTATATATAAGGAAGGGTTAGTGCCGTTCCAAAAAAAAAGGAAGGGTTAGTTAGAGGGTTTATAGAGTACTCTAATATTTGTTAATTAATTAATTATTTAATCTTGAGTCAAAAAAAAATTAATATTTTAATCCCAAAAAAGAGAAACGGTTAAACATGTTTTTATTTTTTATTTTTTTTTGCGTTAAACATGTTAAATTTCATAAGTTTTTGTACCAAAGAATAAATTTCTATTATAAAAATAAAAAGAAATCATAAGTTTCTTGATTAAATAAAGTTCGAATTTCGAAAGATAAAGCCAAAAGCGTTTAGATGAGATGATACACATATTTTTTAACTTAACTAAAATTTTGAATTAGATTATGTATTTGGACATAAAGCAGAGGATATTTGATCTACACAAACAAAAACAAAATGTAAGATGGAGTTGGTTTTTTTTTTTCTTTGTCAAATAGTAGTTTAATGGTTATTGGCTACAATTTTACTCGTAAAGTGAATAAATAGAGTGTCTGGAATTCAAACTTTGTCAACATTCTTGGGACATGTTTGATACGGTAAATAAAATAGGGGGACTTAATATGGCAAATTCAATTGTCCTATATTTGATTTTAAAATTGTTTTTGTGATTAGACAAATAGTTTTTGCCTCTCATTAAAGCAAAAGACATTTTTTTTTTGTCTCAATTACAAATTGTATAAAACATCAAAATGACACTTTATTCGCCAAAATATTGTTCAAAGCAAAAGAAAATTATAACCCATCAACGTATGAGATGTGTATATTATGAGTATGAGATGTGTACATTATGAGTTAGGACCTTTTCCATTTAAGATTCTCATCATTGATATCGCATTATGCGAGACCAAGCACACCATGAGACACAAATCAGACTCTTCTTTTTTTTTTATCAAACACAAATCAGACAATTGAGACCTGAACTAGTACCTTCCCTTTTTCAATGGCCTGTTCAGTAATACTAACATTGGCATTTGGCAAAGATAAGTTTTTGTAAATTTGGGGGTTCCTACTTAGCAAATGTAAAATTTAGAGAACGAGAACAACAGATTATAGAAGCATTGTGCAAGTGCTACACGAGTACATAATATGTGTACTTTCATGATCTAAACAGTGATATTAGGAATTGCTTATTGGTCCTAACATTCTCAACAACAATATTGCCTAAAATATTCAGACACATGTCAAAGCAAAAGACTTAAACATCACACAAAGGAATTAACACACAAACATAGGTATAAATTCATAAACAAAATCAGCAAATCTGAAAACTTGCTGATTAGTGATTACACAATCCAATTGTTCACACAGGACACAATAATTAAAGCATAAACAGAAAAAAGAAATAGTAATGCCACCGTCGATCTAGAACCCAGTTCTGGGAACAAAAGTTACGAGACGACGGTGCAGACTTCACACTTAATCCGAAAAACAAGTTAACTGAACGAGAAATAGAAATACTAAAAACCATGAACCATTTATTGTAATAACGACGAGATACTTCTCTGGATAAACAATCACGCACGGTTCATTTCTTCTTCAATGCTGACTTTGTAATCTTAGAGGCAGTAGGATCCTTCTTCTCCACAGCCTTGATGACACCAACAGCCACAGTTTGACGCATGTCTCTGACAGCAAAACGGCCGAGTGGAGGATATTCAGAGAAAGTCTCAACAACCATGGGCTTGGTGGGAATCATCTTAATAATACCAGCATCACCATTCTTCAAGAATTTGGGCTCCTTCTCAATCTCTTTACCGGAACGCCTATCGATCTTGGTAACAAGCTCAGCAAACTTGACAGCAATGTGGGAAGTGTGACAGTCAAGAACAGGGGCATAGCCATTTCCGATCTGGCCAGGGTGATTCATGATGATAACTTGAGAAGTAAAGTTAGCGGCCTCCTTGGCTGGGTCATCTTTGGTGTTTGAGGCAACATAACCACGCTTGAGATCCTTGACAGCAACATTCTTAACATTAAATCCCACATTGTCACCAGGAAGTGCCTCGGTGAGAGATTCATGATGCATTTCCACAGACTTGACTTCAGTTTGCAATCCAGTTGGTGCAAAAGTCACCACCATTCCAGGTTTCATGGTACCAGTCTCAACACGTCCCACAGGCACAGTTCCAATTCCTCCAATCTTGTAAACATCCTGAAGTGGTAATCGGAGGGGCTTGTCTGAAGGCCTCTTAGGCTCGTTGATTTGGTCAAGGGCCTCAAGAAGGGTCGGACCCTTATACCAGTCAAGATTTGTAGAGCGCTCAATCATGTTATCTCCCTCAAAACCAGAGATGGGAACAAATGGAATTTTATCTGGGTTATAGCCAACCTTCTTCATATAGGATGAAACTTCCTTCACAATTTCATCATACCTACTCTTAGAGTACTTTGGTGTAGTGGCATCCATCTGTTCAAGAATGTAAAAAATTAGTATTATAAAAAATTATCAAATGCAACTTCAAAGGGTGCAAAGTCTTTCTAAAATTAAATTCAAAATACCTTGTTACAGCAACAAATCATTTGCCTCACACCAAGAGTGAAAGCAAGGAGAGCATGTTCACGGGTCTGACCATCCTTGGAAATACCAGCTTCAAAACCACCAGTTGTGGAATCAATGATCAGAACAGCGCAATCAGCTTGCGAAGTCCCGGTAATCATGTTCTTAATGAAATCTCTGTGTCCGGGGGCATCAATGACAGTGCAGTAGTACTTAGTAGTCTCAAACTTCCACAAAGCAATGTCAATTGTGATACCTCTTTCACGTTCAGCCTTGAGTTTGTCAAGCACCCAAGCATACTTGAATGAACGCTTGTTCATCTCAGCAGCTTCTTTCTCAAACCTCTCAATCACACGCTTGTCAATACCTCCAAGCTTGTAGATCAAGTGACCAGTGGTAGTTGACTTCCCAGAGTCAACATGGCCAATGACAACAATGTTAATGTGAACCTTTTCTTTACCCATTTGTCCTTAAAAGCCTAAAACCACAACAAATTCTGCTATTCCAAACAGAAACCAATACATAAGTATGCTTCAAAAGAATAAAAAATACAAATCCACCAACATCACGCAGCAGACAAATAAAAAATGCACAATCAACAATAAAGTATCAAGCGATGAAGACACGGGGTGTTTCAACAGTTCAAGCAAACAAAATCTGACTAAACAATAAATCACTATGTATATATCTCAAAAAGATAATTATATTAAATGATCGTGTGTTGATCTCTGTTATTTTACATGCATCAGATATGAAAATACAAAACACTTAGTCCTTAAGCTTAAAATTACAGAAGATCAAGATCTGCTAATAATACAGAAGTAACATAAAACTCAGAATTTATTATCATATGCATCAAATTAAAACTATCGGATTCAAAAAAACAGAAACAAATATCACACAATTTAAATTCATAATCATAGTTAAACAAGCACATAAATCCTAGCATGATTATCATAATCCAGTATCATAACAAATAGAAAAGAAAATTGAAACTGATTATAACCAAAAAAAAAAAAGCATAAACCAAAACAAAAACCAGTTTCTAACAATCATATGCAATTAAATATATATACTAATCGATGATAGGAATACATGAATTAGAACGAAATAGGGAAGACTTACATGGAAGGAAAAGCTGCTCTAAAACGTTGGAGAGAAAAGTAGTAGTAGTGTGATATTCTAAATAGGGTTACAGGTCCAAGTTTATATAGTAGTTAAACTTATTTTTTTGTTTTTGACGGAATTGCCCTCTGTATTATTATCTTGTACCCCAAGTTCATAAACTTGTGCCCCAAGTTTGTGGAAGAAAAAAAAAACTTGTGCCGAAGTCATAATTGTATTTTAGTATTTGAATGAAGAATGAATAAGCAATTTTGTTTTTGAATTTTGTGACTGTCTGTCAATTTTGTTTTTGAATCACTAACATGTGTAATAAGGACATATGTTAGTATTTTTTGTAAAATTGTATTAATATGTGTGATATAGGTGGTAGATATTTGGACGTCTTAACTATTTGGTTCTATGTTTGATCCAATCAGTGCATATAAAAAAAACATGTGTTGGAAGGGGTTAACCCTTAAACAATCTCAGTTATCTCGAGGAGATTAGTTTTTGTTGTTGCATGCATATGATACATTTAGTTTTAAAAAAAGAATAGTAAAATTGTCTCTCTCAATTCGCTTCATGTCAATTAAATGAGTCCCTCCGTCAAATTCAAACGTTAGACATACTGACTAGGGGCGGATCTGTTCAAGGCATGGTGTGGCTATAGCCACACCAGCCTAGCCCAATTTTTTTTTTAAATAAATAAATATTTTATAAATAATTTTAAGTAATTTTATATACATATTCATACAAATATTAATGTAAATATTAGTTTAGAGTTTATTATTGTTGATTGTGAGTTTCTTGTACACATATTAATTTAAACATTAGTGCAAATATTAGTTCATAGTCTATTATTAGTCTTTCACTATACGTAAAATATTATTTTAAGTTATATAGTTAAACTTTATAATAATCAACTTTGACTTTATTTTGCAAAAAAAAAGTAGAAAACTAATTGAGTGTGTCGTATTGGATAAAATTACCAATTGAACTAACATATAAATATGAAATGATATAAATAACATGTTTAATTAATATTTAATTTTTTTATGTATGATAATATAGGTAAAATTGAAATAAAAATTAATAAGTTATAAGCTAGTATAATTTTGGGTTCTATATATTTTGGTTCAAAGTAGGATATTGTGAAGCATCAAACAATAGTGATATGCATGATTTAATAGTTATAGTTTTTTTTTTTTTCGAGTAGAAATTTTGTGATTTTTTTGATATAGTTTATTGGTTTCTTTTTTTTTAATAGAAATTTTTTGGTTTTTTATATATATACATTTGTATTAGTAGTAATTTCATATATTATTTATTGCTTAACTAAATTATTAAGATGAAGAATTTTTTTTCTTCAGTAACGCCTAAAATATTTAGCCCCTTCAATTATTTGAGTCCAGGTCCGCCCCTGATACTGACGTATAACGTTAAGTACTAATGTGTCCGTACACTTCAACTTCCATGTATGCAAGGACCATTTTGATAGTGAATTTTAATTGTAATAAAAAAACTTTAAAATCACCACATTAAAAACTTCTTTAAACTAAAAAATACATCAATATTCGTTCTCTATTTTTCATCTTCTTTCTCTCCAGAACCAAAAATGCTAGAACATACAATCCATGCAAGCAAGTAAGGGAGGGAAATAAAATTTGCTTTAAAGAAATACTTAAATGGAATTTCCACTGCCTTGTGCATGCACTAAGATTTAAAATTAAAACTTTTGTGGTACCAAGAAAATAAGAAATTGAAGTATGTTGTTCTCGGATTTTGATTCTCTACATTCACATTTTCTACATTCACATACATCTAGTTTATTTTCAAGGACAATTTTGTCATTACACTCTATCATACTATCTCTCTTCATTCTCTATCCTAGTATTTTTACACTAAATACAAGTGAATATAGGTAAATGTAGGGATTTTGAATGTAGAGAATCCAAATCCGTTGTTCTTTATTGTACGAGTTGAAACCTAGCACTTGAAATTTCTTCTCTTTTTTGTTTTCCTTTTATTTCCGAGATTATAGAATTGAGAGGAGGTAGTTGGATAAGGATTGTGAGATGAGTGGAACTATAGTCTATATGCATTTTTAAATAATGGTATAAGTCTATAACAAATTTCTCACAAAGTTGAGAAATTCTAATGTAATAAAGTGGCAAGATTTGTATCCTAGACCAAGGTTCACATGTAGAGGTGGGAATAGGCTAGGCCGAACTAGGCTTTGTCAAGCTTGAGCTCGGTCTGTCAAAAAATCGAAGGCCTGAGTCTGGCCTATGGCCTATCATAGGCTTATTTTTTAGGTCTGAGTCCGGCCTTTTGAAAGCCTAATGAACAATAATAGAATGAGACCGTTAAAAATAATAATAAATAGGAGGAATTATTAGCAAGCTAAGTTACAATTTGCAATGCAAGCCTTCAGATTTAGTGAAGTATGCTCAACTTTTTTTTAGTAACTACAAGATTAATTTCCTCATGCAAGATAACCGACATTCATTGAAGAGTTTGATATTTTTCAATAAATATTTTTTCATACACATCAACTGAAAATCAAACTTGGAACTAAATAATTAAGGGGCTCAATATCTATCACTTGTGTCATGGTAACTGGTAAGTATATCCAATTTTGAGTGAAGACATCAAATGCTCCATTCAATTTTTATTTATTTTTCATAAAACTGCTGCATTCAATTTTGACTATGGCATGGTTCACGTTACATTATTAATTAGTACATTTTGACTAAATGATGATATTTGTTAATTAACTAGTTTTTTAACCCGTGCGGTTGCACGGTTCATTAAATATTCTCTTGAATTACATCCAAAAATAAGCTAATAAATATATACTGCTATGAGCTTATAATCTGTAAAATAAAAAAAATTATAATCTATATAAACATCATCATGTGTTAGATAGAAGAAAGAGGAAACCAATACTGAATCAATGAAAAAACTGTGAAAATAATTTAAAATGGCTTGGATGAAAAATAAAATCTTTCAACTCCATAAAGACTATTTCAAGATTATATCAATGAGTATATTGAGAAGGATGGTACGATCCAATAAACTACCATAGAGAACACCAATTATACATATTAATGAGATTTTGATAAATATTTGAAATCATACCAATCAAAATAATAAACTGCAGGAAAAAATATTACCTACCAGAAACAAATATAATTGAATTGAATACCCATAGAAAATAAATATAACTTCATAAAAATTGCATCAAATAATTTCACAGTGGCAACAAATAAGAAACTATTAATAAAATAGAATTAATGATCAATTTTCCTTATATTTTCCCACTACAAAAGTTTGAAATCAATTGTGGAGGAATGAAGACCTCATGGACAGCGATTTTACCAACTAATTTCATATGATTAATACCGACAATTATTCGTTTCAAATACTTTCAGAGTCTCAAAAAATAACAAAAGATTAATCAAGTGAACTTAAAAACCAATTTTTCTTATCTTTTGAGACTAAGAAAGCATTTGGAAAACAAATTGATGAATGCAGCTTTTATTACCACATATGTTTATGTAAGAAATAGATAGAAGGATGACAATTTATATAAAATGGATGAAGATAACGCCTTCACCAGTTTCAGAAGATAACAACTCCATTATTTCCACCCCAACACTCCACCTACAAACCAACCAATAAAAGCAAAGAAATGACAAACATGCAAGGATACATGTAGCAAAATATTCTACCGAAACACCTACACATATATAGGTAAATAATAGGAACTGGTAACATATAACACGTGTAGAATGCATGCATAAGTATATCAAATGCCTCTAACCATCACCTAACCACCCTAAGCTAAAACCTCACAGCCATCCTACACACGCAAAGAAAAAGCAACGCGAATACCAATAAGCTCACATATTAAAAACCATTAAACAAATATGTAAAACAACAAAGTTGGAACACGACAAAAAAATTGATACAGGACAGGCTAAAAATGAATCCGACGTGGCACACTTGGTATGAATCTACAGTAGTAAATAACCGTGCTCTTTTTGTCAAGGTTATAGATTTTCCTTAACTGAAAATGTGAATGAATGAAATAAGAAGAGTGAACTGCCTCTGCGGCTTAAAAGAAGGAAGGTTTCAACTTTGTGTTTTATGCTCTCATCAAGTCTTCAATCAAAATTCAAAACTAAACTCTGTTCTTTTTCTTTGTTACATTTACTAATGTTCTCTCTGCACCACTATATCACTACTAGCAATTCATTTATCCATTATTTTTTTGTTAACTCTTTTGTCCATATGGTTTAATGACATGTTTCAAATTTTTCACACGTGTCCATATTTTAAAAACCCTTCATTATATTACAAATAAATAATGGTGAGAGTTACTTATTTTGGAAGGATGAATGGCTAGATGGGGAATACTTAAAGTCCCAATGGTGGATATGAGAAGGTTGGGATGGGGGTTTGGTGGTAATGTGTGGGTGTAGCGTGAACTTTAATTTGCTTAAAAAGAAGAGTTATTATTAGGGAAGTGTTGTTTTGCTTTGGATAATATTGTTTTGCATTAATCTATTTCAAATTTTTGGGTATGGATTGTTGACCTTGACACAGGTTATTCTGTTGGAGGGGCGTATCATCTGTTGACTCACCTGATTCAAAGGGAAGTGGGAACTCATTGCAATATAGTTTGGAATAAGTTTGTGCCGTTGAAAATTTTCACTTTTGCTTGGAGGCATTTTTGTAATAGGTTATTGACGAAGTCCAATCTAGTTCTTTGTGGCTGTCTTCAAACTGACTCGATTTTATACTCTATAGGTTGTGGAGTTTTAGAGGATCTTAATCATCTATTTTTGAATTGTGTTTTTTTTACCGACTTTGTGTGACATTTCTCGATGGACGAGCGTGCATAATGTTTTCCCTAATAATGCTATTTCCCTCGCTTATCAATTTTGTGAAATTCATTTATTTCGTAAAGATATTAGATGTGTATTTAGGGCCGTATCTGAGGTAGGGTGAAGTAAGTCTAAAAGTTGGGCCCTAGAATAATTTTTTTAGGGGACTAATAAGCCCAACAAAAAAATATATCAAATTCTTAATTTTGTTTGTCGCCTCTTATTATCTCTCACGGTGAACATATGCTTGTATCAAATATAAATTATGAGTTTTGGTAAAATGATACTTGATATGATTGATAATTGATGAGTTGATACAATGATAAATAAGTAAAAATGATCAAATTCTCTTTGAGTATGTATCTCTTACTCATACAAATATCAAATTCTCTACTAGACCGTCTTCGCAATACGTTCTCACCACTACATGTCAACACACATCCATTGCCCTTCTCTATTTTTTTCTTTTACAAGTGCAACTCATCAGTAATCCATAAATTTTCTCTTATATAACACATTAGTGTAAACACAATTATTAATAATCTTGCATGATTGAATATAGAAATGCACGTAAGAATAATTTTATATGAGCATTTGAATATTAAAATAAAAAATTTAATGTTCTTGAGAATTCAATTTTTTTATAATATTTATTAGTTATAGCCCAAATTGTAGATTCGTTTTTATGCCACAAAAATATTAAAAACGACCCTGTGTATATTGAAGCAATTTGGTTAGCTACAGTTTGAACTATGTGAAAAGAAATAAATAAGAGTGTGTTTGAACACAATATATTTTCTTGTGAAAGGTTAATTGATGTAGTGGAAAGCAAGTTAATTGATGTTGTGTTGTGCTGCATTTTAGCCTATTGTGTGTTGAAGCACGATGCAAGTGTTGCCTTGTGCTTAGACTTAATGGTTTACTGTGATGTCAAATGATTAGACTTGGAGTTGTATTGGATTTGTTTTATGGTTATCAGAACTTGAACTGTAATGGATGTGTTTTGTTGCCCTGTTAATACACCTTGTACTCGGGTATATCAGTTAGTAATAACATATTCTTGAAAGTAAATTCTCATTTGAATCTTTCTCAGCAGGATCAAACCATGTTGGGCATAATTGATCGAAGTTTTCTTTTCTTTTCTTTTCTTTTTTTGACAAAATAATTGATGGAGTTTGATCTTGCTTTGAGTAGTATTAACTTGAAGGTTAGGAATACTGTCCCAGTAGTAATTTCATTGCAAGTTACTAATAAAAAAAACTGCCTTAAAGTCTCTTTATGTACATATTATTTTCTAAAACTTCTATTGTTTTTGAGTTTGAACTACTTCATTTAGTCCCACATTGGAGAAATCTCAAACATATTCTCTTACAAATGGTTACAAATAAAAGCCCTTGTAAAGAATTTTTCTATTGCAATTGCATTCTCCCACTTTAGTGGTATGAGATTGGTCCCACTTATTTATGGATTTTTTTAATTAAAAAAATCAAGTAAAATTTAAAATCCGGTTCAACCTCTAAAATTAATTACCTTAAAAACGGAATCTAAGATTAGCTTTTTATTTTAAGACCAAAATTATTTTTTTACAAAATAATTTATAAGTCACCAAAATAATTTTTTTTCCTTAAAATATAGTAGTTATTTTTTAAAAATCCAGAACAAACTAATGATTAATCAATTTAAAAATGATAATGCGACAAGAACAAACCTCACTTCTTCTCTCTTTCTCTATCTATAACCTCAACAAACAAACCTCACTCCTCTCTCTCTCTCTAGGGTTTCGACACGAACTCTACAACAATCGTAGGGTTCACTTTTCCCCCTCCGTGATCCACAGATTCTCGATTCTCCTCATTTCATCCTCGATTCCGTCTCATTCACAGCTCGAGGTTCGTGAAATCGCGACTTTTCTACACTTTCCTTAAATTTCAATTTTCGTTTCGATTCCGCTTGCGCATAACGAGTAGCTGGATTAGGATTTGATGATACGAGTGAAATAGAATCCAAGTGTGATTTTCGTTCTTCATTTGTTCATGTGCACTCAAAATTAAGGGTTGGAGAAAAAATTAGCTTGAAATTTGAATCAACTATATGATTGATTGATTTTTGAATTTTGTTCATTTGTTGATGAATGGTATAGCTGATAGAATTTTATTGTTTGGATTGATTGAAGTTGTTTGAATGGTGCAGGAAAAAAGGATTGTTGTTGTAATCAGTGATAAAGTGGTAGTTTCTGGGGATTTTTGTTGTGGCGGGGTGTGAATGTTCTTCGATGCTTGATGATAGTTGCTATGGACTTGAATGCGTCTCCTGTGCCGGAGGAAGATGAAGATGTTTTTGACGAGAGGGTACATGTTCAAGAGTATATTGCACCTGAAGAACGCGTTGAAAGCGGAGCTGAAATAGCACGCCGGGTACTATTTCTTCCCTTTTTCTTTTTGATATCATTGGGTTTCTTGGCATTGATAGTATGTTAGCTACTGTGATCTGGAGTAGAAGTAATGTGATGGTAGTTTCTCATATTTTAGTTGTGCACGTCACACGTGGGTTTGGGACTTATGTTAATCTCACACGGCACATTATCAAATTAAAGTTTTTTAGAGCAATAACAGGGAAAAGAACTAAATTCACATATCATGCTGTAACAGTGAACTATGTAAATATCATGTTAATCCATGCCAGGCATGCAGTTTGACCTATGTTAGAATCCATTTTGATACTTTATTGCGACTTGGTAGCACAAGTTTGTGTTGTATTGTAGTTGAACATCTATCTAGTTCTAACTTTTTTTCTTGCGGCCGGTAGTGTTAGGATATTGAGTTTGGGCCTTAGCCCAATAAGAGTCAGTTATGATATTCCCTGGAATTTAGGAATTTTCTGTTATAAGAAAGAGGGAGGGTAAGTTAAGAGTCGTGCAGAATTATTCAGTTACAAATCTTAGGATTTGGGCAGAGAGAGAAATGTCTCTCCTTTGAGGAGCTTTTGCTTTGGGATTATAGGGGTTATCATTCTGTAATGCCTCTATTTGCAATCAACAATACTGTTTTCTGTTTATCATTGAGTTTGGGTTCCTATTATTATGGTTGAAATTGTTTTGAATATCTCATTTCTATGCAAGTTGCAGTAGAAGAAAAATTACGATTTATGATTAAAGGAGAATTGTATCTAGATTTTACTGCTGACTGTTAAATGATTAGTCAAACAATTTTGATCTGGAATGTCAAGAATCAGCTCTTTCTCTTTTTCCTCCCATCTCTTTTTTTTCTTTTTCATTTTTTCTCTACACATATCGACAGCCATTATTTGTTTGGATTAGCACTCTTTGTGTTCTGTATAGAGTTTAATCAAAATGCCGTTGAGAGTGCTGATTTTTGTGCGCTTGGATAGAAATTAAGAAAAACTAAACACATGCTTAGTGTGCAGACAGAGTTTGATAGGTTCTTTTTTTTTGACGATATAAATATGTATTTTTTAAAAGTAAAAAACAGGGGGAAAAGCTACAACCCCAAAATATCTATATGTGACAATGATTCTTTTTGGCTATCAAGTATATCTGGGTTTCATTAGTAATTAGAGTTTCAAACTGTATATACCTGCCTTTTCACTAACACAAGTCCTGAGTTGTTTCTTTTATAGGAGCGTGAGGAAAGAAAGAAACGCTTGAAAAGAGAACGTCCAGATGATAGACACGTGCACCCATCACAGTCACCTCGATATGATCAACAATTTCATACAAAAAACCCTAAATCATATGACACAAGTAGGCTTCCTCCGGGTAAGGGTTTCTTTCCATGGCCCAATTGCTGCCAGTGATATTCAGCAATGTCATTGAACTAAGCTATTTCTTTACACAATTCTATTTTTATTTCGACCTATATTTGAAGTAGATTTATTACATATTGATGAGACCTGACGATGTGTATGAAATTATGTAAAAGTGAAGAACATTGTGAATGGGTAACTTTATTTGAGCCCTTTCATTTGAACAGTAACTGAAAAATTTAAACTTTAAATGGGTACACATGTAATACATATTTATTTGGATACTGACAGCTAACTCAAACTAACCTTCTTACTACACTGTTATTCTCCCTTAAACCTAGGAAGCATGGAGATAAGAGTAGAGTTACTGGTTATGTGATCAGAAGCCCTAGATCCCACTACCCGTGATCCAACCAGTAAAGAATGAAAGATGCATTTTTTAGAATTACTAGAATCGCCTTAGTTGTTTCTTTTATAAGTCAATCTGACACAGTCTTATTGACATATTAGGGATCTAAGTAGCAAGCTGACTTATTTAGGTTTGATCAGCTGAAGACTGGCTAGCTTATTCTCTTATTAAGGCTTTATCAGCTCAGAGGCTCTATGAATAGTATGACAAAGTCAGGGTCTTGGATTATTTTTCCATGATTCAGCCACCTCGAGTTTGATGGAGGAATATCAGAGTATTAACACATTGTCTCTGTTTATGAACTTTGAAGTCCTTGCCATGCAGTGACTCAGTTGATACTATGGCTCTGTTGGTAAAAATAGCAGATGACTAATTAGCTAGCTAATAGCTTATAGCTAATGACCGATAGCTTATAACTTATAGTTGATGACTGATAGTTTATAACTTATAGCTGGTGATTGATAACTTATAGCTGATGACCGATGTCTAGTTGATAAGCTAATTAAAGTGTTTGGTAAAATTAACGGTTCAACTAGCTGATCAATATAAAATGACATAAAAGGACATCTTTAATTCATAATAAAGTTTATTTCAAATTAGTATATAAAATACTTAAAATTTAATAATTTTATATATTATTATTATTATAATATTATTAAATATTAAATTATTTTTTATTCACTGAAATTATATTTTAAATTTTAACCTAATAAATAAAAACAATCCAACCTAATGAAACCTTATGATATGTATAAAAATTAAAAACTATTCAGCATAATGAATCAAGACTCAGGCACAACAAGTAATTTCAAGTTTCAACAATCGTTCTTCAAAAATATCGTTCTGTTAAAAAACAATGAGAAAGTAATTTCAACACTCGAAGTTAATCAAGATAGAGGTCCAGTGTTGCATGTACAGCAACTCATGTATTTTAAGATATCAAACTTTGGAGAAACATACTTATTTTATATTATAATAAATTAGAAAGGATAAAAATGAATTTTAGATGATATAATGTGAGTAAAAATGGAATAAAAAATGATAAGCTTTAAGCTCAAATGCTATTTCAAATAGCGTTTGAAAAATAGGCCATAAGTTAGTGAAATAAGCTATAAGCTCATTATGAGATTACTGTTACCAAACATGACTTTTTCATTCATACGAGCTTATAAGCTATACATGAACTTTTTGGTCTTCTGAACCAGTCCCTAATTCAGCTAGCGATTTTGTCAGTTGATAGTCACTGTTAACAAATGAGTTTTATTTTAAAAAATCCAGATTGATAGCTGTTATAATTTACTTCAGTCATGTTTGAGATTATTGGAATACATTGTTACAAATTATGATTGTTGTACATGTGAATGAAAATAAACTTATTATTTTATTCTTTTCACACAGGGTGGTTAGATTGTCCTGCATCTGGCCAGGAGATTTGCTGCATGATACCTTCTAAGGTTCCTCTTGGTGAATCATTCAATGACTGCATTTTTCCTGGTAAAAGATACTCATTTAAACAAGTGATACATCAACAGAGAGTTTTAGGGAGAAAAGTAAGTAGAAATTATCCTAAAAATGTAATACTTCATTTAGATGTTTGTCTGTTTCTTACGCTTCTTTATCATTGATTATTTCTTGGATTTTAATTTTTTTAAGAAGGAGTAATCAAAATGAAAGGAATTTTAGTTTTCTACCAAAAAAGAAAATACTATATAAAAAGGATATGTATATCTACGTGTATTTAGCAGCATGATCTAGAGAGACTGAATGTTCTAATATCATTCAAAAAAACTTGTCTGCAATTTTTTCTGCTTTTTATATTTTGTTCTCTTGATTTGCAGCTTGGTCTGGTGATTGATTTGACAAATACCTCTCGATACTATCCAGTAACAGATTTAAAAAAAGAGGGTATCAAGCATGTTAAGGTTTGTAGTAGCCATATTTTATTCACAACCCAAGACCTTACAACTTTCTTTAAAACTTCGACATCTCATTCTTGTTCTTATATTTGAAGATTGTTTTGGTTTAGATTCAATGCAGGGGGCGTGATTCTGTACCTGAAAATTCATCTGTGAATCAATTCGTCTACGAGGTTTGTTTCTTGATAATATTTAGTCATGTTTAGGAAGATTTAATTTTGAGGATGGCAGATCCTTTGTAAAAAGCTTAAGAAAAAACTCACAGTAAATAAGAAAGCATCAAGGAAGCAATACTATTTATTCTGTCAGCATTTTTGGAAAAAATATACTCGTAGATAGACTACATGCTTTATGCCAAATAGAAGCCAAATGTCTCCCAAATAAGCTACTCAGCCAAAGAGCTCTCTTCAAAGGTGTAAGAATTACCGTGACTATTAATTTTTAACAATGTTATTATTTATATTTCCAGGTTATACAATTTTTGTCACGCCAAAAGCAGTCAAAGAAGTATATACTTGTTCATTGTACACATGGGCATAATCGTACGGGATACATGATTATCCATTATCTAATGCGTGCTATGTCAATGTCTGTTACTCAGGTCAGTATTGGAGTCACCTTACTACTGTAGCTCTCTCTCTGTTACCCTGTTTGCCTGTTTAAGAGTTAAGCTGTTGCTCAAGTTGAATAAATAAACTTTTCCCAATTTGTAGGCAATTAAAATTTTTTCCGAAGCACGCCCTCCAGGAATCTATAAACCCGATTATATTGATGCATTGTACACATTTTATCATGAGAAAAAGCCTGAGATGGTAGTTTGTCCTCCTACTCCGGAGTGGAAAAGATCTTCTGAATTTGATCTCAATGGTGAAGCAGTTCCAGACGATGATGATGATGGATTACCGGGTTCTGATTTGCAGGTAAGGATAATATACATAATGACTTTCGATATTTTGGCCATTTCTATTTTGTCAATGAATATCTTTTTGCTTTTCGTGTGGGATTTAGTGTAAATCCTATTTTTTATGATTCTCTTGATAGGTACTAGGCTTCTTCTTGACAGTAGGAAACAGAAGGAAAACAAGATGACATCTTTTCATTAGAAAAAATGCTTTTAATACTACACTGGTTTAAGGTTTTTAGTCTAATCATGAATGAACTTGGTTGAACCCTATAAGAAATTAGTAATAGTATTTAATAAATACATATTCTAATTTTATATGTAACTGTCTTAAAATGAAAGGAACACACTCTTTTTTAATATAATATATGTTGGAAGGGTTGGGTTTTTCAAAATTAGGATAGTGTTTCTAGTAATTATAAATTTCAAAAGGCTTCTGTGTTTGATTTCCAAATCCCAAATGAAGAGTTTCTACTAGAGAAAAAATAGAAAGAAGTGAAACTTGGTTCTCGTATTGGCCCATGAGGCCAATGGCATCCAAGTTTGAGAATAGGATTGTGCATGAGATTCAAGGCCTTTGAATTGGACCTCGAAATCGTACCCTTCCTGAAAAGTCGCCTTTTTTTTAATCAAACCAATCACCCTAACCTCCACAATAATGTGTCCCTGATCCCCTTCATTGACATTGATTTCATCCTTTTGCACTTGTCCATGCGCTTGTCCACCGCCTTGGAATTGAAAGGAATCAATGACACACTATTGCTGAAGGTGGTCAGGAGAGAGTCTTTTTGACACTCATCTGGATGTAACCATGTTGGACAAGTACTTCATAGGATGGAGGAAGTGTAAGAGAGAAGCAACGACTTCTTCCTTCGTCCTCATGATATGCTTAGATGCTCCATCCAATTCTTCTTCAACAGTTGATCTAGGATGTTGTTTTGGGAATTTACAACTATTAGGAAAACCGAAGTCTACATTGGCTGGAAATATGGCATTCGGTAGTGCTTATAAAGCCTAGGAAATTCTCACTCTACAAGTGGGTCGAGTTAGGTCCAGAGCCTAAGATGATAGGATAGACTATAAATCACTTACTTAAAAATTGCTTTTAGAGGGAAATATAAATCACTTAACTTCAAACCTAATTTTGACCAAATCAATTTTACAAAATCAAATTCATTCAAAAATTACTCTTGGCAAACACTCACATAAAAACAGTCGGTTTTAATGTAACTCAATCTCTTTGCAGCGATAAAAAATTATAAATGAGCCTTCTAGACTTCTGATGTTACAGAATCTATATTTGAATATGTTTATCATATTTAGGATTACAGAAGAGGAGATAATGTTTTAAATACCCTTACGTATTTTACCAAAATCTTCATTTTATCTTCTGAAGTCCCAAAGTTGATAAATTAAGATCAAAACTAGCTGTGGATGATGCCAAGAATCTTAGACAGAAAAAATGATCCAAAGTTAGTCGTTCACATTAAAATAGAGTAAAATGTAGCACATATTGATCTCTCAATAGAGGTAAGTTTATGTTTTTAAATTAGAAGGTAGTGCACTGACTATAACTTATCATTTCTCAATGGAGGTTGTAAGTTATCCTTACGTAGTTTGAGACAAATGGTAACATACTATTAGTCTATTACTCGTAACAATTGTGGACTCATCTGTGTGACATGTTTTAAACTTGGATTTTCTCCATTCTCTTAGGAGAACCACGAGACAGGTGCTCAGATGACAAATGATGATGTTTTAGGAGATGAGATACCTGCTGATCAGCAAGATGCATTTCGACAGTTCTGTTATCAAACACTTAGATTGGGTGTTGGGGTAAGCCTTTTTATTTTCATGCATGGGTCTATCTTATATTTGAGAACTCGTTTTTAAAATTATGAATTTAAGTTTTAGTAATGTCATTGCATCTTTCCATTTTTATTCACTTATATTATATTACAACAAAGGAATTGTTGGCATGTTCTGCTAGTTTTTAACAATCATTTGATCCAATCCTTTAGTTTGTTACATTACACTATTGTACTAGTCATTTGATGTGCCTGGCTTTTTTCATGTTGACTTGTAGGTCAGTAAGTATGTGAGACATTTTAATGTGTGAAATTTGTGTGAATAGGTCTTTCTAATTTCACGACGCCTCTTTTCTACCGTAAATAATGGGCTCGTTTGGATTAGCTTATTTTTGAGCTTTTGCAAACAGCTTATGCAATATAAATTAAATTTTTTGAGCTTTTCCTGTATGAAACACCAATCTCCAAACTTCACCAAGTTCTAATTTTAATGGAAGAAACAAAAACCCAAATGTCTATTTATTCAAAAGCCACGCGGAAAAAATTATAATTTACTGTACCATATCCAAATAGATATAAATTGTTAATTTTATTTTATGATTATTTGGTCATGCCTTGACAATTTTAACTCTGAGTCATGAGTGGTTGTTGATGGTAGTTTTAATTAGAAAGAATGGTTTTTGTTTCTGACAAAAAGAAAGAATAGTTGATGATAATGGTGGTAGTTCGATAGAAAAGAAGACTCTTCAAATTGCTATTGCTTCGTAAAACAAAACTTAGAAAAAAATGTTTGGCTAAACTTGAATAGCCGGTTGCCAAATAAATTGCTTAAAATTTGGATGACGTGGACCAATTGAAATGAGTGTGACCAAGAGAGTGTGTCTGTGCGTTTGACCGTAGCATTTCTCTTATCTGCTTTATGTAATTCTCATGCTTGGCATAGTCAGTTCACTAACTACTAGTATGCAGGCCAGAGGACATGCACAATTTCCAGGTTCACACCCAGTTTCTCTCAACAGGTTATTTATTTGTTCCATGAAATTATATCTTGATATGTTATATTGATTTCATTAATTATACATTTAATGTGGTGCTGCTATTTCTTTTGCTACCACAAGTATTGTGTTGTGTTTTTTTTAATGTTAAATGTTGGGGATGAGTGGATGACCCTTTCACTCCTTAACTCTCCCGCTCGAACCACCAAGCCAACCCTATCGCTCCATTGTGTTATTGTTATGCCTTGACTTGGACAACTGTGCCTTGTATTTTGTTGTTTATGTGCATTTTCCTTTTGTCATTTTTTCGCTTAATGTTTTATCCACAACAATGACTAGTACTTGTTTCTGAGAACCTATAGATTCTCAGTTTTACCGGAGGATAGTTTTCACAAGTAATTGGAGCTTAAATTGTAACCTGGCATCTATCTTCTTGCTCAAAAATTTTATACCACCAACTTATGTCTAAATCCTGTATAGTAGTTTCATATAACGAAGATAGGGGACCGATTTTTTACATACCTCCCTGTGGTAACAGAGTATTCAAGGCATCAACTTAATATGAATATCATTCTTTACAATTTATTCCTAAACAAATGAGTGAATACATGTTAGCAAACCATTTTGCTAAGCCATATCCCTGGATAATCAGATTCTAACATATGCCCAGAATCAGTAGTCATTTTACAATACTTCCTTTGCAAACCTTTTTTTCCCAGTTATTTAAAACTGTAGTTTTTGTCCATGTTCGTCCTTACAAAACATCTTCATGAACAAAAAATATATTTATCTTCAATAATTACCTAAAAAAGAAAGTATTAAATTTAATTATTCATGCACTTCTGTTGTTTTGTAAATTTACTTGTTTTATTGATTTCAAGACACAGGCCCTGATTAATTTGATGTTTTTGTCAGCAAATCTTTATTAACTTTGGTTATGTTGGTATGCAGGGATAATTTGCAGTTATTACGACAGCGTTATTATTATGCAACATGGAAGGCTGATGGTACACGGTATATGATGCTAATAACAATGGATGGGTGTTACTTGATTGATAGAAGTTTTAATTGTCGAAGGGTCCAAATGAGGTTTCCTTGCAGGAGTACGAATGAGGTATGTCTGCTGCTTTATATTGGAAATTTCTGATAGAGATTGTTACTTTTTGAGCTTATTTAAAGTAAATAAATTTTGCAACTTGTGTAATGTAAATACCATTATCAGCCGCAACTGTGGTAGTTGACATTATCTAGTGATCTGGTGGTAAGTTAGTTAATGGTCAGCTTGCAGTAAACTCTTTGTTTCGATATATTTTACTATACATTATGAGTAATGAGTAAAGCAGTTCCAAAATAATGTTTCAACATTGTTTCGGTGGTGACCTTTCCTGCTTTGCTCCAAGTCTGGCATTTTTCTTTCTCACTATGCTTCTATTCTGGCATGTGTCCTCACTACATTTTGGAAGGTTTTCAGCTCTGTTCTATTTTATGCCAACCTTGAATTTTCATCATCTGACCAAATCACCCGAGTCATCCCTGGTATTCCTAGACTGGCCAGTGACACCTAGTGTCCGGTATTCATTGGTGCTTTTGTACTGTGTTCTAATTTTGTTGGTGTTCTCCTTAAATCATTTCAACCATGCATTTTCTAGTCTATTATTATTATTATTTTCCCCTTGGTTTTCAACAGTTGTCACCTACAAATCACCAACCGTTCTACCTCTGACTGCTGGTGACTCTTACTAGAAGTGAAAAAGTATAACCAATCATAACCTGCAGTGCTACCAGCATTTGAAGTTTGTTGTTGAAACCTGTCACCAGTTCCAAGTTGGTGTTGATAAATCCTCTATTAGTATACATGAACAAACTACAGCTGTCCTTAGCAAACTGTCACACATGCTTTATTTAAATTTATATTCTCATATAGTAGTCGGCCTAATAGATAAATGCTTTAGCTGTAGTAGTATTTGCTGTTGTGGTAGTCCCTTAGAAGTGGTTATATATGTAACAAGCTTGATATGATCTACATACTCCTACTTGAGCGGTAGCGCTATGTGTAGCATGTGTAAATTTGATGATGTACTGTAGATATAATGAGTGATGTAAATTAGCTTAAGATAAGGCTACATCTTTGTTACTTTTGCTTGTAATCAGTTTCTTGGTTGGTTGTAATTATACCATAATAAAATATCTGTGTGCAGCCAAGAGAGACAATTTTTTTCTTGCACACTGTTTTGATGTTAATTATGCAGAGACTGATGATTTTATATATTTTGGTTCTAAGGGTTTGGGCGAGAAGACCCACCATTTCACATTACTTGATGGCGAGATGGTTATCGATACCCTGCCAGATTCACATAAGCAGGAGAGAAGATACCTTATATATGATCTCATGGCAATCAACCACGTTTCAGTAATAGAGGTTTGGTTTAAAAGTTACTGTGCAAAATAATGCTGGGTGATCCAGTTTTATTTTTTTACTGTTTTAGAATTGTTGGAATGAAATCGAGTAATAGTATCATATAATGAGACTAAGGTAACTCTAGGGATGACAATAGGTAGGGTATGGGTAGGGTACTATAGTACCCATCCCCATACCCACGTGGGTAACAACCTTAGTACCCGTGCCCATACCCTATGGGTACCTTAGTACCCATAGCCGTACCCGCATTTTTGCTAAAAATAAATCGATCAATTAAAAAATATCATATTATTTTAATAAAATTTTAAAAAATTCAAAGATTTTAATGTTGAGTAATGAAAATTATAAACAAATTTATTGCTAACTTAATACCAAAGTTCATATCTCTATTCATATATTCACATTGTGTTTGCATTATTTTATAAATAAAAGTTTTTATTAAAAATGTATATTAGTTTAATAGTGTAGTATTTTTTAAAATGATATACATATATTTTTATATAATAATATAAATAAAATAAATAAATATATATCATGTGGGTATGGGTGCGGGTAGGCGGGGTGGGTACTAAGGTACCCGCACCCATACCCGCTCATTTTTGTGGGTAATTACCCATACCCGTACCCAAAATGCGGGATTTTACCCTACCCGTTATGGGTATTTTTTGTGGGTACCCACTGGGTATGGGTAAATTGCCATCCCTAGGTAACTGTAATCTAGTGCGTTATTTATTGTCTATAATTCATCTCAGCTATGTAGGTTAGACAAATTCCATCATGTGTGTCTGTCTCATTTATCTCCCCTAACATGCTATCAGAGTCTGATGGGAAGCAATCCTATAGTTTGTTATCATTTTCATTGCATGCATTGTTGTTAGTTCAGTTAGTCATTCAGATCAGTCAGGCATATTTAACAGTGATTTTGTCAAATCTTAATCTTCCTCACCTCCTGGAGATATGTCTTTTTGTTCGATTTGATACTGGAATTCAGAAGCCAACAACCTGTTTTTAGGTGTTATGTAATCAGAAATTGTTTTTTATGTGTATTAATGAGAAGAAAAGACAGTCTTCATAATCTGTTGACTTAGGAATTATGTTGATTGTAACTTGTAAGGTATATTATGTCTTGTCTTCTAAGGTGTTTGGCCACTTTTGCCTCTCATGACAACGTCACTTATGAGTCACTATCATTTGGAACCTTTGTAAAGGTCAATCAATGGTTGGTATGTAATGATGTATGGGTTGCAGTCTTGATCACATTTGTCTGTCAAGAGTGAATTTATCTAAGGATGCTGTGGCAACACTGAAGTTGGGTTTTCTTAAAATAAGTTTGGCGGAAAACCTTGATTTGATGCATCATAATTTGATATGTTTGAATTTGAACAGTCTATTTCTTTTCCTGAGTTTTTATCTGCTCTTCTTTCTTTCGTCCCATTTTTATTCTTGGTATCTGTGTATGCTTATTGATTGATAGCTCAAATTTGGTGCAGCGACCCTTCTGTGAACGATGGAAGATGCTTGAGAAAGAAGTGATTGAACCTAGGAATTATGAACGCCAACATATTTACCAGAGCAGAAATCCTTACTACAGATATGATCTGGAACCGTTCAGGGCATGTATCTTGAGCCTTAAATTGATCACAGAATACTTGAAGCCTCATTTTTCTCTTGCGGCTTACTGTTGATATTTTTTAAATGTTTAGGTGAGGAGGAAAGATTTTTGGTTGCTTTCTACAGTCCAAAAGCTTTTAAGGGAATTCATTAAAAGACTCTCACATGAGGCAGATGGTCTCATATTTCAGGTAGGGTGTGAATTGTGATCAGTGAGCACTTTTAGTGTACTAGACACAAGAATGACAATTTCTGTTCTATGCCAAGCTAGCAAGTCACTCGGTTACTATTGTTATAATCGTGGCGTGGTATTCCCCTTTTGGATCTTTTATTTTGAATCTATTATTGCTTCCTTAAATGGGATCTATGCAATAATACTACTATTGTAACATAATCAGTATTAGAATAACTTGTGGTTGACTCTGGATGTGAGATTGGTTAAGATTTGGAAGGAAAGGAGCCAATGTAATAGACTACATCTGCCTCATGGTCCATTCCTTTTAATTCTAAATTGATGTGAACGTATAATGTTCTTTTCTTTTTGTTTTGGATGCAATGAAGTTCATTTCTGATCATATTACTTACCAGGGTTGGGACGATCCTTATGTACCACGTACTCACGAAGGACTCTTAAAGTGGAAATACGCCAATTTAAACTCAGTTGACTTTCTGTTTGAGGTTATCATCACCTTCTTTTGTATGGTGTTGGGAATTTATGACATTACTTGGTCAGTTGTTTGATATTAATGCAGCCATCTAATCTGTAGCTGCTTTTATTGGCAGGTTGAAGGTGAGAGGGAGCTACTTTTTGTGAATGAGCGGGGAAAGAAGAAACTCATGGATGGGAATAAGGTTGCTTTCAAAGGTCAGAGTTCAGACAAAGTTCAATTTATTTTCTGTCCATCTCGGTTTCTATTATTACATTGTACTTATCTTTATAATAGGTAATCTAGACAGTTATGGCATTTGGGCTGTAAACAAGTTAGAGCCAAGTTGCTTGAATTTAAAACCTGGCTTGCAAAATAAAAGATGTTCAAGTTTGATTCATTCAATTAAACAAGCCAAATTAAGGGCTTAAGCTTGGCCTGTTTGAATATGAAGCATGCACATGGCTTAACTATTATTTCTTTTATATTGAATCTAAAGTATAATTCTCTAGGTAAATGCAATAAATAAAAAAGAAATTTGCATACCTGAGTTATTAAAGTCAAGCCTATAAAGCCTGACTCATTTAAATGATCATATTTACTTTCAAGTATGTACTAGACAACGAAGTTTGATTGAAAATTGTAACAAGCTAAGATTAACTATTTTTTTTTATTTGGTGCTAACCGTATGGTTCCCATGGAAAGAGGCCCAGGTAATCTAGTGTTCGGCCAAAAAATTGTTTCACCCAGTTGTCAAACTCAGGTTCTCCTAAACAATTTGCTCTTTACGTAGAGCTCACTAACCCCACTTAAGTCCAATCACTTGGTTCTAAAAACTTAGTTCATGAATAGTTGCATTTGCATACCTAATGGCATTATTTATTTCTCGGTGTGACACATGTTCATATCAATTTCTAATGCCAACCAAAACGTGGTTTGGGAAGGATGCAATTACCTATCAATCTATTTTGGATGATGCATTAGTAATGCTACTCCTTCATGATTTTTTCCTTCATTTTAATGTGATTATTTTGATATTGTACTGTTTTTTGAAGATATTGTATTTTGTTTTATTTTATTTTCAAGTTGTTCATAGTTCGCTTTATTATAGTTTCACATGCTTCAATTGCTTTCTAATGACAATGTTAAATCTGCAGATGGTTCAGAGCCGTCACTTTATTCTGGAAAGATCATCGAGTGTACTTGGGATTTTGATAACCTGGAATGGATATTCTTGCGAATTAGGACAGATAAATCAACTCCAAACGAGTTTAATACTTACAGAAAGGTCCGATACTAACTCCCATTCTTTAATTTCTCTCATCTCTAACTCTACTTGGCTTCAGAAATTTACTTAATTTATTATAGGTGATGCGAAGCATAAAAGACAACATCACAGAGGAAGACTTGTTGAATGAAATAAATGAGATAATTCGCCTTCCCATGTACGCAGACAGGATAAAAACTGATAGTAAAGCAACTCAGCATGCTAATGCTGCAAAGCGAAGGTGATTCGATGTGGTTAGATAGGGACTTATAATGCCTTAAATTATTTCACTGGTGGGAGAATGTGATGTTTGTAGTGTAGGAGATCAGGTGAACACACAATCATATGTAACCATTGGTTTCTGCTTCTGGTATTTATTGGAAATTTAATGGGATTTGGCTATGTATTTGGCCATCATCGAAAGGTTGCTTATGTAATTAGTTAGTCCCTGCAAATTTCATCCTGAATCCATTTCCTGTAGCTGTCTAGATCAATAGGGTTAGGTTTAGGATATTATTGTATATTATCAATTTTATTTTTCTTTAGTGATTATAAGTTATTCAAATGGTAGCTGTTTCTAGTTCCGTGACATTCGTAAGAATTTTTTCATTATGAGTATATTAATTTAATTTGTAGTAGCAAGTTTTCGATTCTCTTTCAGTCGTGAAGTTTTCATTCATGCATTTTGCACCTGTCATCCGCGCTTGAATTGGACGTTGCACCTCACTATCGGGTAGGTCTTGAAAACAATTACAATTCAATAGCGTATCACCGGTAATGTGTGAGAGGGTAATGTGTAATAATGTCATCTCTCATTCGGAGTGGATTCCTTCATGTGCAATGTCAATTCGGTTTTGGCAAAAAATATAGGTATAGGTCACATTGAAAAGTAAAAAGGTTCAAAAATCTGGGGAAATCAAGAGTGGGAATTTTCATTGCTCCGTCTCAGGTGAAATCCACACTTGAAGGAATCCTTTCCCTCTATCACAGCTGAAGTTTATCTCATCGATTTTTTTTTTTAATTTTTTTATTTATTTATTTTTATTTTTTATGTTTCTCTCGTAATTGGTCAGAGATTAAATATCTTCCTCATGTAATAATATTTTCATAAATAATAAAGATAATACTGTAACAGTTTACATTTATTTTAAAAGAAATACATTTATGCGTTGAAGGTGAATTAAAATTTAAAAGTTTAAAAATCGGTGCTATGTTATTTCGGCAAAAAAAAAATTGGTGTAATGTTGATTTTTTTTTTTTATGCATATTTTTTCTAGTTCCCTTCCAAGTTATTAATTGTAACATATTAGTCTCATGTAAGATTTATTTCTTTAACTTTAAGTCTCAACATAAACAATGTATTTTTTGAGGTTTTATTAAATTATGTTCAAAAAAACTTGTGTTCCTTAATTATGTAAAAAAGTGTCAGGGCTCACCTTAATAATTTCCTCATTTTTGCTTGTTCAAAAATAATAATTTCCTCATTTGTTTTAGCCTTTTCTTCGCACATGACCAAGGAAAAGAAATAACCTTATTTTATGCCTCTCTTTCCATTTTCTCCTAACCAAACAATAAAACTTTTTCGCCTTTCTTTCTCTCTTGTCCAACATTTTCTTACTTACTCTCTAAACAATGGCAAAGGCAAAAGGCTGTTAGATTAGGTTGTATGCTCAAATCTTTACTTGTTGTACTTGCAAACTTTTCGTTGACAATCTTTTTGAAGTGACGAGTTTTCTTAAGAATATGAACTATATGGGTGTCACTCCTTAGTCACTTTTTGCATCAACCTTATTGAGTTGTTCCTTGGCTTTCAATGTTTAACGACACTTTATTGCTTCTATGGATGGTAACTAAACTTGAAAGATTGACTTGTACTCCCTCCGATCACATTTATAAGCAAAAAAAACTTCTAATTTTGGTCACTATCACCAGCAAAAGTTAATAACTTTTAAACTAATTAATACTATTATTCCTAATATACCCTTATTTAATTTTACCATTTTTTATGCATTTACTTCACTTTTACAAAAGCATGTGATTTTCAAGGTGAATAAAAAGGGCAATATAGTAAACTTAACTATGTTTTACACTAAATCAAGAAAATTAATTGCACTTAACTGAATTTCTTAAACATTGCGTAAACGGTTATTTTTTGCTTAAATATGTGACTGGAGGGAGTATTTGCTGATGAATGAGAAATCATTTCAACAAAAGTTTGACCCGTGCATTTTTTCATTTTTGCATTTTAGTGTTTTTTTTTTGCTTTCGCACCGGACCAATTTCCGACCCACAAAAAATGGGCGATATTAATCTGGCTCGTGCACTGGTGTTGTTTACATTCAACATTTTTTCACATCTCCATATTTTCTCTCTTTTTTTTTAACGACAAAAGAAATTATATATATAAGAAAAATGGAGAAAGTACAATAGGTACTTTATCCATTCACGAATGAAAAATACACTTAAGTACTCAAACCAAACAAGTAAAATCAAAACCCAACACCATTATCTAACAATACAATACAAATACAATACAAAGGATTCACACTCTACTCATAAAACAAACAAGGAGGAGCGTATTTCTTAGCTAGCATCCATTTCTAAGGAGAGAGGGTCCTCTCCAGTACTTTATGTTGTGCAGTGAAATCTCAGTCCCACTTTTTATTTTCATTGTAATTTTTATTTTTTTTAAAGGAATTAATGGTTGGATGGAGAACTGGACTTCCTCCAGTGGAAACGGCACGAGTGGGAATTCAGTCTCATTTCTAAGACCAAAACCCAACACCATTATCTAGCAATACCTACAATACGAATGATTCACGCCCTCCTCATAAAACAAACAATCGAGAAATGTTTATTTTCAAGAAATGTTTATAGAGAAATATCACTCTGGCTCATAGTCTAAATCCTGTAGATTTACACCATGCAACCCAAAGCTTGTTCTTCGCGGTTCATATCAAAAACACGAAAAAAAGTGTTGTATTATCTATAAATTAATTTATGTCTTTACATATAAGCATCAATGCTCATAGCAATTCTGCATATTCATTTCAAAATTCAAATGTTCCCTAATGTATGTAGGTGTTAAGGATCACATCAAGGAACAAGAAGAGAATGAGAATAATAATTGAGCATAGCCATAGCATAAATGGTATAGAAAATACTTAAGTTATACTTGTTAGTAGTAACTTAACTTAGTATAGATTAGAGAAGGATATATATATCTTTTGTTAGAACCATCTGTTGCTAATAGGTCTCTGACTTGCTCATTGTAAATCTCAAGCATCTGAACCAAGATTTCATAACTAATAACATCTTTCCTCTGCTCCGAGAGAATGAAAAGATCTTTCAGTGCACAGTAGTTAACAACTATATATGGTTTCTTCAGTAAGATCATCTGGTTCAGACTGCATCATTACATAGAAGCATAAATAAAGTCATCATAATTTTCACTAGTCAAGAATAAGGAGGAGTCAACAAGGTTGTCTGAATTTCTTATACCATAGTGTATGTCTTTCTTGATCCTGTCACTCTGGCCATAGGCAAATATACAGACATTGTAACCATCAAGAATAGAATGGACTAGATGCTGTGTATCCGAGAAAACTTCCTCTGTAGGCAAAACATAAGTAGAAGCAACCATACTTAGTATCAACAATTTTACTGAAAACACAGTCGTTTGGAAGTGAATATATATAGTGTAAACTAATTAGTAAATAATATGAGATTGTTATAGAAGATATGCAATCTTCTATATATCACCTTTGATACATAAATTAGTTTCCATTTGGCAGCTAAAAAAATCTGAAACATCAAGTGTTATACAATTAGTAAAGATCATAATATATTGGGAATTGAATCCTTTCTTTGAACCAGGGTTGGCAGAATTAACTCAAGCTCAAAAACAAAATGCATGAAGTTGTTTGATTATCATATTAGGCTTCACATCTTTTAAGAATCTTGACTTCCCTGCACCAGATAGAATGTAGTAGTGATTCAAATCATCTTCCAATTTCAATTATTTAACTACTTATTTACTCAAGGTGACAAATAATTGTGGTGTATCCTTTTATCCATGTTGTTCACTCCTCCTACTCAAAAAGACTTAGTGGCATAGTTTTCCTTAACATAATGAAGACCTAGCAAAACCTGCGCGCATCTCTTTGCTGAATTGCCATTTGAGTGACATAAGATGCAAATATGCAATGTTTAAGGTTGATTATTTCATAAACTCAGTATTCAATTTAGGAGCGTGTAATGTAAACAACATCAAGAGCCAGCTCCCATGCTCTCAAGGCACACCCCCAAATAAGCATATATGATAGCATTAAGGCCAAACATTTATCTGTTAACACTTAAATAACATATTCACTTCCCGTTTGAAAAGATAACAAAACCTTTGATTCTCAGACCATATCATGGTTCCCGTTTGTTAGAAATATATGTGATCTGATGGGGGCAGATTAACCTTCCAAGTATCCTTGCTCGTGACTTGCTGTTCCGGTGAGATGGAGTACTCCTCCTGTCTCAGTGGTCGGACGAGGTACATGGAAAGACACTATATAAATATTACAAATTTGGTGACACTTACTCTAGTCTCTAACATTCACTTTAGAGAAGAAAATATTAACATTATGTCCTATTTCGATTTTAGGATTTCATTCCTGTTTTTACATAAATGTCAACTTGTTTTCATTTCATTTCTATCACAAAAGTTTTAGTGTTTTCTCTATAAATCTTTTATAACAAGAAACAGAATAAAAAAGAATATGACATTTTTGTAATTAAAGATTAAAACAAACAAAATACAGAATCAAATTAGAAACCAAATAGACACCTAGTTCATCTGAAACAACCTTCTCCAGCAACCATATCAAAACCAGAATTCTCAAAAAATGGTTGCAGTGACATCATCTCCTTGTTCATTCTCAGAAAATAATGATGTTATTATAGGGAATCGTAGGAAAAGAAAACTATGACAACAATTGGTGAAATTCATGATCCATAATATATAGCTCCTTTATGCAACCTATGTAGGATTTAATTCATACTCAGTACTGTCACTAAAGATTGTTTTCACTATCCGTCAATCATAATCGGCATATCATTAAAAATGTTTGACTTTAATCACAATTATACTTAAATTCAGTGGTTATGATTTATTGATAGTGTAAATTTTTTACCTAACAATGCATCAAAGTTAATCAACATTGTAACAACACATATGAACCCACATTCTAGTTCCAACAAAACTAATCAACAATTTAAACAGATAGTGTGAATGAACTCATACCACGAGAATTTCATCAGCGTAATTCTCCTTCAGCACCTTTACTCCCTCGGCAGTGAAATTCACCTAGAACTTCCGGTCATCGGAATGATCAATGCTCCCCATCTCGTGTGAGTCACCAAAAGGTTGAAAAGGACCTATAAGAAATCCAGAGAAGGTATCATCGTGGTCAGATTGGGCGGCCGACCCCTCCTTCCATCGGTGTTGTCACTAGTGACTCACCATCTTTCTTTTCAAGAGCCACAGGCCTGTTAACATACAATCAACAAAGAAAATTGAGAGAAAATGGAGGCTAGGGTTTCATTAGATTAGAGTGACCAAAGCTTAATATTACAAAAGGTTAATAGAGAATATATTTAAAACTTAATGGACTCTAAATTAACAGGCCCAATAACATAGCCCAACAACCTATTATTATCTAACACTAGTCACATAGTTATAACTGCTGAGATTTCATTGATTATTATCTATACATCCCCATACATGCTAATAAAGGGTCATTAATCCACTGGAAAAGAGGAAAAATGAAGCCTTTATGTCTACTTTTTAATAATATTCTCCAAGCCAAAACCTTTTCCTCTTCTACAACTTTCCCCCCAATGAAGCCAAAATGAGCCACTCTTTCAAAATATTAGTAACTCGTAGATTAAATGCTTATTCTTATTCCAATCAATTTATTTATTAAAATAACATTAAACAGCTGGTACCCAAAAAAAGGAAGAAAAACTGTGTTGGAACAAGATTTCTTATAGCACATAATTCAAAACAAAAATTCTGGATAGAAACAGAATCAAAGCCGCCTATATCCATTTAGATTAAATCCAAACTTGGCAAGCAATTGAGAGCAAACAACAAGTCTGTGTATATAAAGTTGAGACCAAAAGTAACAAGCCAGACCTTAAATCCTTGAACCAAAAGAAACAACGGAAGCATTATAGAGAAATCATCTCAACTTTATTATTATATGTCAGTGTTACATAACACATATAACTGATATAAGACAAAACCAATATTGTTGGTGCAATGACAGCTATAAAAGGAGAATGTATATAATATATATAATGACATCAACTACTAGTCTATTTATACACAAAAAACTAGGTCATAAAGACAACACAACAAAATACTAAAATACCCTCAAAATATAAATTACTTCTAACATCATCCCTTAATTTATATTTACACAAAACAGACAACACCAATTCCATCCCTCAAACGAAGAAATTGATCAGTCTTGATAGCCTTTGTTAACACATCTGTCAGCTGCTTCTGGGTGCTACAGTGCACAACTTCAAGCACTCCATTCTGAACCTGATTCCTCAGAAAATGATACTTGGTCTCAATATGCTTGCTTCTCCCATGCAGCACTGGGTTCTTGGCAAGATTGATTGCAGACTTGTTATCAATCATCAGCTTCAGAGGCTTGTTTACCTCAATCTTCAGATCCAGTAGTAAGTTCAGAATCCACACAGCTTGGCATGTAGTCAGAGCGCCTGCAATATATTCAGCTTCACAGGTTGATAGAGCAACAACAGGTTGCTTCTTGGAACACCAAGAAATAGGACCTCCCAGAAATTTGAACAAGTACCCAGAGGTACTTCTTCTATCAACTCTGTCTCCACACCAATCAGAGTCTGAATAACTCAGAAGCTCTGATTCAGTCTTTCCTTCAGAGGGGAATAGCACTCCATGCTTCAGAGTCCCCTTGATATACCTCAGAATCCTGACAGCAGCTTGGTAATGGGACCATTTTGGTTTACTCATAAATCTGCTAACCATTCCAACTGCATGGCAAATATCAGGTCTGATATTACACAAATATCTCAGAGAACCAACCAACTGTTTGAAGGTTGTAGCATCCACATCCTCTCCATCAGAATCAGAGTCCAGCTTCTGATTCGTATCAGAGGGTGTGATAGCAATTTTGCAATTTTCCAGCTTAAATCTCTTCAGAAGCTCAAGTTCATACTTCATCTGATGTAAAATGATTCCTTTCTCAGAATACAGAAATTCCATCCCTAGAAAGTAACTCATTTTTCCAAGATCTGTCATCTCAAACTCATTCATCAGAACCTTCTTGAACTTAGCTATCTCTTGTTCAGAACTTCCTGTCAGCAATATGTCATCAACATACAAACATACCAGGATCATATTGCCTTCTGAAGTGTGCTGAACATAAACACCATATTCCAACTCACATTTCTGAAACCCATGCTTTTTGAAAAATGAATCAATCTTCATATTCCAGGCTCGGGGTGCTTGTTTCAATCCATACAAGGCTTTATGTAATCTATACACCATCCCTTCCTGATTCTTTTCTTCAAAACCTGGAGGTTGTGACACATATACCTCTTCTTGTAATGGACCGTTCAGAAATGCAGATTTTACATCTAAATGCATCAGAGGCCAATTCCTGTTAGCAGCTATTGCGATTACCAGTCTAATTGTTTCATGTCTTGCTACAGGTGCAAACACTTCAGAATAATCTAGCCCAGGTTTCTGCAGAAATCCTCTTGCTACTAACCTCGCTTTGTGTTTGCCAATTGATCCATCTGGCTTTAGCTTCTGCTTGAAAACTCATCTGACACTGATGGCTTTCTTGCCTTTTGGAAGTTCTGACAGCTTCCAAGTCTTGTTTCTCTTTATAGCATCAAGTTCTTCTTTCATGGCCTGCAGCCAGACTTGCTGCTTAAGAGCCTCTTCTGTACTAACGGGTTCAGAGTCTACTAACATTGCACACTGAATAACTTCTCCCTCAGAGTCTACTTCAGTGTCTTGCAGCATATCAAACTCTGCAAATCTTCTTGGGATGCTTCTGATTCTCTGCGGTCTCTGATCTTGTTCCACAGAATTTCCTTCAGAAGTTGGGATTCCAGAAGTGCTATCTTCAGAAGCTCTTTCTTCAGAAGTTTCACCTTCAGAGGCTTGTGATTCTGAAGTGTGTTCAGAGGCTCCTTCAGGGCCTTGACCTTCAGAGTCACCTTCAGGACCACCTTCAGAATCTCCTTCAGAGTCAGAGTCTCCTTCAGAGTCTGAATCTCCTTCAGAATCTGAATTTCCTTCAGAATCTCCTTCAAGAATTCTCACATCAGAATTGGATTGAGTTCTGCTCCAATCCCAAGTTTCTAATTCTTTCACAATGACATCTCTGCTGAATTCGATTCTATTAGTCTCTGGACAATAGAGTTTGTACGCACCTGTACTGTGGTACCCCACCAATAGCATTACTTTGATTCTATCATCAAGTTTCTGTCTTCTGGCTTCTGGGACATGTTTGTAACAGACAGAACCAAACACCTTCAGATGACTAACACTATGCTTATCTCCAGTCCACTTCTGAATAGGAACTATTTCCTTCAGCTTCTTCGTTGGACATCTGTTGAGCACATAACATGCAGTTGCAATAGCTTCACCCCATAAATTATGAGGAAGCTTCTTCTCTTTCAGCATGCTTCTCACCATATCAAGCAAAGTGCGATTTCTTCTTTCAGCAAGACCATTGTGTTGAGGAGTATAAGGAGCAGTAACCTCATGCTCAATTCCATTCTCTTCACAAAAGGTTTTGAACTCATTGGAGTTATACTCACCACCACCATTTGTTCTAAGAATCTTCAGAGTCTGGCCACTCTGATTTTGAACCTTCACTCTGAATTTCTTGAATTCAGCAAACACCTCATGTTTGAACTTTATCAGGGATACCCATGTCATTCTAGTGAATTCATCTACAAATGACACAAAGTATTTATTCCCTCCAATTGATGCTACTGGAAATGGACCACACACATCAGAATGTACTACTCCCAAGGCATGTTTTGCTCTTGGAGCTACTGCTGATGTAAATGACAGTCTTGGTTGCTTCCCTTCCATGCACACCTTGCATGACTTCTCAGGTTTCTTGATTGTAGGAATTCCATGTACCAGATTCTTTGATTTCAGATGCTCCAGGCTTCTGAAATTCAGATGACCAAATCTTCTGTGCCACAGCTCACTATCCTTCTCAACACTTGTTGCACTAAGGCATTCAGAGTCTGCAGTTCTGACATTCACCTTGAATGTCCTGTTCCTTCCCTGTTTTGACTCCATAATCAGCTTCTGATTACGATCATACAGCTTCAGAAGATTGTCCTTCATTCAGAAGATTGTCCTTCATGGTAACTGAAAAACCTTTCTCAATCAGTTGCCCCACACTCATCAGATTGCTTTTCATGCCAGGTACATACCACACATTCTGAATTAATGCTGCTTTTCCATTGTTCATAATAACTCTGACATTTCCCATACCTTCAGCATTGAGGTATTTATCATCAGCACATCTGATCTTTGTACTCTTCCCAGAGTCAAAGTCAACCAACCACTTCTTGTTTCCAGTAAGATGGTTTGAACACCCTGTGTCCATATACCACCACTCTGATGAATTCATATCATCAGTTTCAGAAGCCATTAGTAACACAGATTCACCATCAGAGTCATCAGAGCTTCTGGCTATATTTGCTTCTTCTGACCTTCTTTCCTTGTTTGACCGGCAATCAGCAGCAAAATGGCCAAACTTCTGACAACAGTAACACTGGATCTTCTTCTTGTCAAATTTCTCTTTTCCCTTCTGATACTTCTGTTTATCAGAGGTTGAAGTTTCTGGCTTCTGAACTCCATCAGATCTTCTCTTGGCTTCTGACCAAGACTGTTTCTGATGCTTCCTTCCAGAGGCTGCTTTCAGAGCCTGCTGCTCTACTTCTCTTTCAGAGTTTCTCTCAGTCAGACGCAACTCTTGTGCTTCTAGACTGCTTTGTAGCTCTTCAATTCTCATGGAACTCAGATCCTTGGAATGTTCTATGGCTACCACAATGTAATCAAACTGAGGGGTAAGGGATCTTAATACCTTCTCAATGATTACTTGTTCTGAAAGAGTTTCTCCACAAGCTTTCATTTCATTGGTGATAACAATCACTCTGGAGATATACTCAGGGACCTTCTCGTTGTTCTTCATGTTGAGATTCTCATACTGCTTTCGTAAGGACTGAAGCTTCACCTTCTTCACTGATGCATCACCACCATAGCATCTGACCAGTGTGTCCCACGCAGCCTTCGCCGTTTCTGAGTCAGCAATCTTCTCAAACACGTTTTCATCCACACACTGATGGATGTAGAACAGCGCCCTCTGATCTTTCTTCTTCGTATCCTTCTGAGCAAGCTTTTGTGCATCTGTTGCATCTGCTGCTACTGGAACGTAGCCTTCAGTGACAAGTTCAAGCACATCTTGAGCACTGAACAGAACAATCATTTGTTTCATCCAACGATTTCAGTTTTTACCATCAAACACTGGAAGCTTGGTACTCATACCACCGTTTCCGTTCATCTTCAACCTTTGCACGTTCACTCAAATCTCACTAAACACTCGTGTTTCCCAATCCCGCAGAATCAGAAAATGTGATTCTGTTACAACTTCGTTCAAGATTCAACTCGAATTCAAGAAACGAAATCAATCACACAACGCCTCACGTTTCACTCGTGTTTCCCGTGGATTCGAACCGGAGCTCTAGATACCAATTGTTGGTGCACAAAGGTGATAAATGAATAGAAAAGAGAATATTATTGAATGCTCTGACGGCTACAAAAGGAGAATATATATATATATAATGACATCAACTACTAGTCTATTTATACACAAAAATTATGTCATAAAGATAACACAACAAAATACTAAAATACCCTCAAAATATAAATTACTTCTAACAAATATCACATAAAAATAGTTAAGTGAGCAAAAGTTATAATGATATGGCAAAACCGAAACTCGTAAGATTAAAACCGAAACTGAAAACATCAGTATGTATTGTAATTGTCAAAATAAAAATTGAAACTAAAACTCAAATCAATTACATTACGTATGGCAAATAACAAAGCAATTAAATAGATGGGGGTCATATGCTCTAATCACATCTTTGGAACTTTACATGCTAGAACTTTCCGCATGAATCACCTTTCCACATCTTGCAAGGAAAGCCGTTTCATTGTCTGCCACCTGCATATACAGATTACAAAATTTCATCAACAAATTCAAAATTCAAGCACATCCAATTTGCTTAATTTCTTCGACAAGAAAATCCTAGAGGGCACCTAAGGCTCCATTCAAAACGGCCCAACATAAAGTAGGGTCTAAAACATACATTAATACGAGGCCTAACATAATTTTTTATCTAACATAAAGTTTATCGTATTGTAAGAAATATTTTTTTAGTAAAATATACTGCAAGAAAAAGCGTAAAATTTATATTTAGAGATAGTTAAAAAAATTTGGTAAAATGTATCAATTATACTTGTAATAAAATTAAAATTTATTACTTGTAAAAAATAAAATATACTATTAGAAAAACTTCTTTTTATTTTTCGTGATTAGAAAAACTTCTATAAAATGAACAAATTTTTTTAAAAAATGATTTTTATTCTATAATATTTTCTTTTTCGAATAATAGATGACCAAAACTGTTAAATTTTTAAAAAGTGGGATAAATTACGCAATATGGTAAAAATATGGGAATCAAAACTGCAATTAAACATTTAATTATTTGTTTCATTTTCATAATTTTTAGCTATTTAAAGTTATTTAAATTCCAGCTTTATTAAAAAAAATATTTGTTAAGAACAAATTATTCAAAAATGAAAATCCAACTAAAAATTGTGGTTAAATTTTGTATTCCCTTATTTATATTATGGTATAGGCTAATAATTTTTGTTTGAAATAAATAATATTGTTTAAACAATTAATCTTTTTGAATAATTATTATTAACAATTAGAAAGTTATGAAAATAAGTGAAAAAAACAAAGAAATAATGGAAAAAATCCCTCCATGGAGTTTGAACCGACATCCTCCCTTTGTCAATGCTAGCGCACAACCATATCAACTATACAAATTGATATGACTAAAACGGGGCCTAAATATACATATACAAAATTCATATTTATTTTTTTTGGACCTAAATTCTTCATAAAAAAATTATATTTTTGGTAGGCCTAAAACCCTAGTTTGGGCCGCTTTACCCTTGGGCCGGCCCTGGCTCCATTTGGTGTTTTATCTGAATTTCAATTTGTTCTCAGGGATGAACTTAAATAAAAGCTATATATGGCAATGTTTGAATCCCATTGTCACAAGTACAAAAAAACAGAAGTTAATAGAGACAAAAAATGAATCTTAATTGAAGGAAAAATAACTTACTTCTTCAGTTCACTTTAACCAATCTGAGGATTTCAACTTTGTCGGTAAGTAGGTTTCCACTAGCCACTTCACATTTATGTTTAACTCTTTCATTCAACCATCACGTTCCCTTACATGAGGCTTTTTTACCAGTCTGCCCAGATATTTTAACTCTTTGTCGCTCAATGACTTCATGCATTTTTTCGGTATATCGTAATTTTTACTATCGCTTGGCCTAACTCCCAACCACAAAATGTTGGGAGTTATTAAACTCTCCCCGTTGTAAGCCATCTGTTTCGACCTTTTGCCGTAAACGGTTATGATCTCAAAGCCATCTATACCCCATCAACAAGGGCGAGCACTGGCAGCCGTAAATTTATGTTGATCTCTCGTACAAATTTTCTCGTGCACATGCATGTTATGCCTGACCCAGACACTATAATACAAGAAAATTGCTCCCCAAATTTAGCCGCATGAAGATTTGCGAGGATGGAGATACTCTCGACTACTAAAATAAACAATGCTTCTCAGTAAAAGTTATATTTGTAACCTTGTTGACAATCAGCGGGATATGATGTCCAAGCTTATATGTAGTTGTGCAGTCTATGTCACGACCATCATATCTAAACTTCAAATGACCGACAATTACACCACGGTAATTTGCATGTACGGGAAAAACGTCCCGACTGCAGCCCAGCATTATAGCAACATAGTCTACTGCTAAATCAGAATTTACCTATTTAAACATAAATTACAAATATCAGTATAAATAGTGAGTAGTTTAGCTTAATTCAGTTTCTTCATTTTGTTTATAATGATATACAGGGTCATAGCATACTTTGTTCCTATAGTTTAGCTTAATTGAGTTATTATCTTTTAGCTTAATTCATGTGTATAAATGTACAGCTTGTAATCCAACTTCAATTCAAATTCAAATACTCCAAAATAATAGAATAAAGTAATTAACAAAATTACCTTATTATAGTTAAACAATTCTTGATTGGTGTAAAACATTCCTCTTTCTGTGGTAAAAGATTCTTCCTTCAGTAACAGGGCCGACCCAAGGGTAAAGTGGCCCAAGCTAGGGTTTTAGGCCTACCAAAAATATAATTTTTTTTATGAAGGATTTAGGCCCAAAAAAAAAAAAATATGAATTTTGTATATGTATATTTAGGCCCCGTTTTAGTCACATCAATTCGTATAGTTGATATGGTTGTGCGCTAGCATTAACAAAGGGAGGATGTCGGTTAAAACCCCATGGAGCAATTTTTTTCATTATTTCTTTGTTTTTTTCACTTATTTTCATAACCTTCTAATTGTTAATAATAATTATTTAAAAAGATAAATTGTTTAAACAATATTATTTATTTCAAACAAAAATTATTAGCCTATACCATAATATAAATAAGGGAATACAAAATTTAACCACAATTTTTAGTTGGATTTTCATTTTTGAATAATTTGTTCTTAACAATTTTTTTTTTTAATAAAGCTGGAATTTAAATAACTTTAAATAGCTAAAAATTATGAAAATGAAACAAATAATTAAATGTTTAATTGCAGTTTTGATTCCCATATTTTTACCATATTGCGTAATTTATCCCACTTTTTAAAAATTTAACAGTTTTGGTCCTCTATTATACTTTTTTAACTATAAATTGACGATATAATATATTTTAAACGGCGTGATATATAATCTGATGATGAGAAAATATCAATATTAACGAAATTCGAAAAAGAAAATATTATAGAATAAAAATCATTTTTTTAAAAATTTTGTTCATATTATAGAAGTTTTTCTAATCACGAAAAATAAAAAGAAGTTTTTCTAATAGTATATTTCATTTTCTACAAGTAATAAATTTTAATTTTATTACAAGTATAATTGATAATTGATACATTTTACCAAATTTTTTTAACTGTCTCTAAATATAAATTTTACGCTTTTTCTTGCACTATATTTTACCAAAAAAATATTTCTTACAATACGGTAAACTTTATGTTAGATCAAAAATTATGTTAGGCCTCATATTAATGTATGCTTTAGGCCCTACTTTCTGTTGGGCCGTCCCTTTAAATTCTTATACCTAATAACCTTCACAAGAATCAATCACCGAAATTAACCACCGCATTAGCTTCCATTTCAATCCAAATTTCATTTTCCCGCCAAATTAACTATGGCTTCACATTTCCGACGAAGAAGACTATTTGCACCGTGAATTTCTTCTACAAAAAATAAACGGTTAGTTTCTGTATTCAATTTGATATTTCAATCTCGTTTTATAGATTATTGTTTTTATAATGTTTTTTTTTGCTTCCACTCTCTGATTCCTAGGGGAAGCTTGTTTTTATAATGTTTATTTTCAAGAAATGTTTATAGAGAAATATCACTATGGCTTGTTCGATTGTGTTGTGTTCGCGTCGAGATAATATAAATATAATATATGGATCGTGGAGGAGAAGATTTTCTAGGTAGCATACATTTCTAAGAGGTATATTTGATACTCTCGAAAACCTCTTCAAGTCAAAAGCTTTGTCTGAAAAAATGTTGTCATTCCTCGTTTGCCAAAACACTCAAACAAGTGAATGCCAAAACATGTATTTTCTTTCTTTCTATTTAGCAAAAATAGATCCTCTCAATTGTTTTTCCTTTCAATTTTTACATCTCAATCATCAATTAACTTTTTTTATTCTTTTAAAAATTTAAATTTTATTCTATATTTATAATTCAATCGTACAAATATTCATGTTATTTGCTCAATTTTTTTTTTCCATCTGAGAGAATCATTTTTCATGTATATAGCATTAGATTGTCTGGAATAAAAAATTAAATAGAGTACAAAAATCTAAAAATTGTTAAAATAAACTGAATAATTAATTAAATAATATTTAAATAATTGAACGTATATACAAATTAATTAATTAATTTGTCTTAATGTGAAATTGTATAGACAATTTTGAGTCCAATTGGTGTCTTCTTCCTTCTTTGCTTGCTACTGGTTTCAACCCGTAAATCCACACATCACCGAACCATCATCACTGTTCATTTTCCCTCTACGCTCTCAGATCGCACACAACATAAACCCTTTTCTACTTCTACTCTTATCTAGGGTTTTTCAATTCTCCTATGTAATGCTGAATTGATCTTCAAAACCAATTTTCAATTCTTCAATTCAGCGAAACCAATACCTAATTAGTTCATATGAAACCCTTTTCGTTCACAAAAGTTCTTATTTTTCTTCTTCTACTTTGCACTTTTTCCTCATTCGTTTTCTCTGAGGATTCTAAGAAGAATGCTTTCCGGGAACGTGAAGCCTCCGATGATGCTCTTGGATACCCCGAAATGTACTCACATTATTGCTTTCATTTTGTTAATTTAGGTTTTGATTTTTGATTTTTTTGATTGATTTTTGTTTCTGTTATATGTTGGTGGTTTAGAGATGAGGATGCTTTGGTGAATTCAAAATGTCCTATGAATTTGGAGTTAAGATGGCAAACGGAAGTTAGTTCTAGTGTCTATGCAAATCCCTTGATTGCTGATATTAACAGGTAATGTGTGTGCGTGCGCGTATGCCGCGCCTTCCTTTGTTTTGGTGATGTAGTTTTAATGGTTGACTTGCATGAATGTGTGTGTGTGCTGGACCTATTTTCTTAGTAAATTTATTTTGGGTCAAGGCGAGAATCACACACATTAAGTGTGGAACTCTGCAGCTACCAACTGAGCTGTATTTATGGGCAAACCTAGTTTCGTACTTAACCCCACTGTTACAAATCTTTGGCAGTTGTAGCATTTTATTTTTGTTTAATTAATGCTTTAGAAATCTAAGTTACACCCTTAGGGAAGGATTGATGGAGGGTTTTGGAGGGGGTTTGTGTCAAAATTTTGGTAGTTTAAAACAATTGATGTGTATTAGTATCAAAATATCCTTCACTCAAAACAATGGATTTGTTTTAGGACTCTTTTTTTGTTACTGTTATAGTATTTATGCTCTTTGCATTGAAAATTGAGAATTTGTAAAACAATTAATGATAACGTTAAGGGTATTTTGGTATAAATATACATCAATTAAATGGTTTCTTAATCTTTGTGCGAAAACCTTAAACTACCCGAGATATGGAATGAACGAGTAGCTTAATAATCTAGAGTATTGATTGCTTTCTTGTGTTGTCAAATCAAATGACTGCAATTTCGTTTTGGCAGTGATGGGAAGCTTGATATAGTGGTTCCCTCTTTTCTTCACTACCTTGAAGTTCTTGAAGGAACCGATGGGGACAAAATGCCAGGTAAAAAGATTGTCAAAGTTTTCTGTTTCATTTTTGGTATAAGATATGTGTATGAACAATTAGATATGTGCTTCTTCTCCTGATGATATTTGTAGTAGTTCCGTTGTCACTAAATTTCGGTTAATTATATTTATAATATGGAGGTGGGCTTGAGATTAGTTGAAGGGATTTAGATTTATACAGAATTAAGCAGGCCATAAGAGAAGGAATTGGAAGATAGTGAAGACAAATACTATGCTACTAACTGGGGTCTATGACCAGAGAGAAGTAAATGACTCTAAAATGATAGATTGGCCATTTGTCCCAAATGTGGCTTGAATTTTCATCATAATCAATATTTGCAAATAAATTTCAATGCCTGTTTGCACCACTTTCGTAAATTGGTGTAATGGCTTTTGCTCATTAAACTATACTTGAGCTACATAGTGTCACACATGGGTAATAATGACCTAGCATCATTGCATTTGTATTGTTGATTCATGTTGTATATGATTGGACAAAGTTTTATGTTGTTTTCCAATTTCGTAATACAACTCACCTCTTTTACCGGGTTAGATACTACTAGTCATGCAAAGTTTGCATAACCACATAGGCAGAGTTGCTCCTTGTACTGTCACAAATTACAATGTGATGTATATAAAGGATCAGGTTGTGATGTATATAAAGAAGATGAAGTAATTAGAGAGAGAGGGCATCATGTCACTTGAAAGAGTTAGGACTTCTGGATATTGGAAGGTTTTGACCTTGAAGTTCTGCCATGTGTACTATATGAGGACTTCTTCCCATGTTGTCAATAGTGGCAATTCACGGCGGCGTGCTGCATAGGCTGTACTTAAAATAAAATATTTTAAATGGAGTTGACCTAGCATATCTGTAATACTAGTAACTTGTTAATATGATCTATAGTTCTGGATAGCTAGCAGCTTAATGAAGCACAGGTTATTATATTCTTGTGAAAGGGTGTTCTGGAGGGGATCAATGTAGATAGGGTTTTCAGGTTTAGCTAATAATAATTACAAATGTTTATGGTCAATACATGTCCTTAATGTGATAGATCACCTCGTGTTTGATTCGATTTTATTCAAAACAAACTTCTGCATGGTTTTTTAGGCTGGCCTGCTTTCCATCAATCAACTGTGCATTCTAGTCCTCTTCTATATGACATAGACAAAGATGGGGTGAGAGAAATAGCTTTGGCAACCTACAATGGTGAAGTGCTGTTTTTCAGGTGACTTTTATACAGTTTCCAAATTTTTCTTGCAGTTACAAAGTACCCATTGCTTTGAGGTGCTTTTATTAAGGTTGTTATAATAATTTTTCATTTTTAGGGTTTCCGGCTATATCATGTCAGATAAGCTTGAGGTCCCACGTAGGAAAGTGCTTAAAAATTGGTATGTGGGTTTGAATCCTGATCCAGTGGACCGTTCCCATCCAGATGTTCAAGATGACCAACTTATCCAAGAAGCTACTATCGCAAATTCTGTGTCCAGTAAGTTTTTGCTGTGCTCACTGCTTAAATAATTGTTGGATATAGGCATATAGCTTGAAGATCCTTATATTTTCATTATTTTCACAATAAAACAGCTTTGGGCGGAGGATTCAATCAGTGTATAATTTTGGGATTCATATTTTATTTTATTTTATTTTATCTAATCTAATTTTATGTTTGGATAATAATTGTCCATGTAGAAATGAATGGAAGCAGACACAAAGTTAATTCCTCAGCTGCCACATCAACAGAAAGTCACCCTGACACAGAAAGTCATCCTAACACAGAAAGTCACCCTGACACAGAAAGTCATCCTAACACAGAACATCACCCTGACACAGAAAGTCACCCTAACACAGAAAATCACCCTGACACAGAAAATCACCCTGACACAGAGAGTCACCCTGAGACAAAAAGCGTGTCTAATCCAGAGGCCGAAAACAAAATAAATGGAAGCCAATCAGAAGAGAATATTAAAGTGCCAACAATTGCTGATAATTCCTCTGTGGGTGCCCGTTCTGTGGAGACTGTTAATGCAGATAATAAAACCAGCACTGGGAGGCGTCTGCTGGAAGATAACAACTTAAAAGGAGCTGAACAGGGTAGTTCTGAATCCAAAGGTAAGGAAGATGTTCATGCTGCAACTGTGGAAAATGGCGAAGGCCTGGAAGCAGATGCTGATTCATCTTTTGAGTTATTCCGCAATAGTGACGAGCTGGCGGACGAGTACAGCTATGATTATGATGACTATGTTGATGAATCGCTGTGGGGTGATGAAGAATGGACTGAAGAGAAACATGAGAAATTAGAGGATTACGTGAATGTCGACTCACATATCTTGTGCACTCCTGTTAGTTCTTCCTACACTTTTTTTTAATAAAGAGTTGTTTTTTTTGACAGTTATTAATATAGAGTTTATTAACTTTGCTTTTGTTAAATACCTGGAGAAAATATAATCAAAATGTTTGCTTTTTCACTGTAGTTTTTTTCTTGGCTTTCCAGGTCATTGCAGATATTGACAATGATGGTGTATCGGAAATGGTTGTTGCTGTTTCTTATTTCTTTGACCATGAGTGAGTCTATCCTTACACTTTATTTTTAAGTTTCAATTATTTTTTTGTTTGCTTTCTTTATCTTAACAATCTTGTGATTGGAACTCAATAGTTATATGAATAGGATGGTAGCTGTGCACCTTTTCTGTTAAAATTTTTATTTAGGAAGGCAAACCATCATCTGGTGGTAATGAAACTCAGAAGAGGGACTGTATCACTGAATATGTAGACAATACAGTAAAAATTGGCACTGGTAGAAAACTCAGGGTATTTTTGGAAACGGTATTTTTGGAAGATGAAATTTTACATTGTATTCAACCCAATCTTCATGGACTGAGTTTTCTTTTTTAAATTAGCACCCAACTCTGTAAAATATGTTCTAGCATCCCTTGGCAGCTGCATATATATATATATATATATATATATATATATATATATATATATATATATACATCTTATAGTTTTATGGTAACATAGCAATAGCACTGTGCAATAAGTTTTTTGACATTGATTGAAGAATGAGAATTTGGTTTTCTTATATTGTTATGATCTACAATTACAAATGAGTATTTGTTGATTTAGTGGTCTGGTTGTAATTAGCAATGTTTAAGCTGACAGGTATTATGACAACCAGGAGCATAGGAAAGAACTGGGTGATATTGATATCGGCAAATATGTTGCCGGTGGTATTGTTGTTTTTAATCTGGATACAAAACAAGTTAAGTGGACTGCAGATCTTGATCTGAGTACAGAGACAACAAACTTCCGAGGGTACATATATTCTTCTCCAACTGTTGCAGATTTGGATGGTGATGGGTATCTGGACATTCTTGTTGGAACTTCTTATGGCCTATTCTATGTGCTAGATCATCATGGTAATGCCTGTAGCCTGCTTCTCTACTACTCTCTTGTATTAAAAATGTTCTTTATATGTTTCTAGGCTGTTTTCTTTGATTTTCTCTGGGACTTTAGCTTATTATTGATTTCGTAGTTGTCAATCCCATATAGTAGCACAACCAGCCCAGAAATGCTATGCAGGATGACAGCTATATCAAATACTCAAACTAATTTGTACAATACACTACTGATACAGTACACACTTATACATACTCAGAATTTAAAAGGACATGAATTGAAGACATTTGTAACCACGAGCATAGACGCCGGACACTGCTTATGTCCAAAACATAGGAACACCAAGATAAAATGAAGATCATATCAGATGAAATAGCAGAATGGAAATGGAAAAGCAGAAAGGGGAAACTGGAGAAGAAAAAAGTGTACATGCAGGAAGACGCGATAACTTTTTAAATGCCTAATTAAAATGTTTCTGATTTTTTACAATTTCTTTTTACACGTGCCCTTTCTCAAAGTAGCCATATGCCATATCTGAGAAGCATTCGAAGAGTGTCAAAAGTATGTTGAAGGGAACAACAATTTCTTTTGGGGCGAAGCTCATCTTAGGTGTCTTGTCTGGGTGTCGGTGTTCACCACGTGTCTGACACACCTAAACCAAAGAGTGTTGGTGTTCATTGTTCATAATTATAAGTCAGTTTAATCACAATCACCGTCAACCTATCAGCAAATGCAATTATGACATAGGAATGAAGTATGGAAAGAAGAATGAAATGTAATGGAGATTAATAGAGTAAACCGAACACATAAGGAAAAAATTAGAGGAATTTGAACTGTGAAGTGTAAAGTAAAAAGAGAGATCAGAACATGGGAAAAGAAGAAACCGGTGCAGTAAAGGAAATAGAATGAATAGGACAAAGGCCCTGTAAGCAGTGGGTCGGCAGCCATAAAATATCAGCGTTGGCTGGTAAGTTGTAACAAATGTGATGCCAGCATGCATTGGGTCGCTCGGTCAGACAACAGAGTTTAAACAACATATAACTCTTTAGGTGAATAATTGAAGAAGGGTTTCAATTTCAAACCTATTGTTTCTCAAGAAAAACATTTCATGAGAAATCAGAGACTCTTCCCAAAAATGGAAATTGGTTCAAAAACTCATATTGACGGGAAATCTGGCTTTTCAGCCCCTGTTAACCATAGTTGCCACGATTGCACCATTTTTCCACTAGAGCAGCTGCAATTTTGACTTTGATGGCTGCGACCCAAAAATGCTATTTGATGGCAGCAACCGCAGACAATTGATAACTCTGATATATGTTAATCTTACTTATTTTCCTCTGGAGTAGTTCCTCCCTTGAAAGATGTCTGTCGTGTCTAATATTTGAATTTGATAGGCCCACGATTGATGATAGGACCATTAGTACTGTGTGAGGGTGAAAATAAGTTATATAACTAGATATGTCATGTGATCAAGAAGAGGGTATGAGGGAATCATGATACAGCTAGAAAGAGAGAGGAGAATAACCAGATGAGAGAAAGAGCAAGATGAGTGTATTGTGGAAATTGTGAGGCTGAGTATTGGGGTGGTTCCAAATTCCAATCTCAGAGGGGGGTACTCTTATTTGGAGTATCAATTACTTATTTTCATCTTACAAGGAGAGTCATCTCCATCCATTACAATTTACTGTTTTGTGTCGAGGATTCTTCCCCAAGTTTCATTATTATCAATACAAAGCAGTATTTCTTTTCTGCGGTCTTATTTGAACTTTATTTTTGCTCCTTTCTGCTTTGTTTATTTCCGTTTCTTGACAGTCAAGTTTTGCATTGCAAGGGTGGACATGTAGCATATATTCCTTGGTTTGTTAATTCTAATAGTTTTTTTTTTCTTTTCAAATAGGTAAAATTAGAGAAAAGTTCCCGCTTGAAATGGCCGAGATTCAAGGAGGAGTGGTTGCAGCTGATGTTAATGATGATGGGAAAATTGAGCTGGTTACCGCTGATACACATGGAAATGTTGTTGTATGGACCCCAAAAGGAGATTTGATATGGGAAAAGCATCTGAAAAGTCTTATTCCACATGTAATGTACTATCTCAATCTTCCTTAGCATGTCAATGAGTGTAGCATGATTGCGTGCATTTCTTGTTGTCTTGTTGATTATTGATTGTGGAGAAGACAATGTCTATGTTCAATAGCATTTTTAAATTGGTTTTATGGGATATCTTAGACTTTGGGGTGGACTTAACCCAAATCCTAGAAAATCGATTTGTAAGATTAGGGATGCCTTTCATTTATGAACACTTTTTCAGGCCATGTTAAATCTAAAGTGAGGTTCTCAACACACCTTCCGTCACACTCAGGACTTAACGTCTAGGGTGTGGCCCGAGTGACCCTGATAGTGGTGGCCCATGGGTTTATGACAAACTCTGATACCATCTTAGAGTTTGAGCTGAACCTGTCTCAGACCTTCACAATTGGCTTGTAAGATGAAAGATATCTTTTACTTATTATAGGATGGACGGAGAAGTCAGAGACTATGTATACTAGTGAAAATGAAGCATACATGACTTTTAGATAAAGGAAGAATGTAAGCTAGGACTTGAATAATTTTAGCTTTATGTTTCTCATATGCCATCAGATTTCTGAAAGAGAAAGAATCCCCATCTTGCTTTGGTCATTGAAACACTTCCGATCGTGGTCGTTATATTCTTTTGAGCTGTCAGTTTTTCATTTTTAATTTTGTTCTCAAATCGTTAAAACATGGACTCCTCTATTCCGATGATAGAATGCATATTTGAAATATCACTTTATACAAGACTTTTTTATGCAAGGTGTTTGAACTATTTTCCTCTTTAAAATTTGGCTTGTCAATGTCTTCTAAATTAATTTTCCACAGGCTCCAACTATTGGCGATGTTGATGGCGATGGCCATACTGAGCTTGTTGTGCCAACAATATCAGGGAAGATTCATGTTCTTGATGGAAGGGATGGATCATCTATTGGACGGTATCCATTTATAACTCATGGAAGAGTGATGAATCAAGTTCTTCTAGTTGATTTAAGTAAACAAAAGGAAAAGAAGGGATTGACTATTGTGACCACTTCGTTTGATGGTTATTTGTACCTCATTGATGGACCTACAGGCTGTGCTGATGTTGTTGACATTGGTGAAACTTCGTAAGAAATTCTCTACTCTTTAACCTTTGTTTCATGCTTTCATGAATTTTCTTTCCATCCTATTTTCCCAGAAGTTATATGAATGAGTCATTTTTTTATGCAGATATAGCATGGTCTTGGCTGACAATGTAGATGGTGGGGATGATCTTGATCTGATTGTCTCAACAATGAATGGCAACGTCTTCTGCTTCTCAACTCCCTCTCCTCACCATCCCCTCAAGGTAGGATATCTTTTAAACTTGTTCATTGAAACTCCCGTCTTTTGCTAAATTGATTTATATCAATGTTTTAGGCATGGAGATTGCCTAACCAAGGAAGAAATAACGTTGCAAATCGGTACGGTCGTGAAGGCATCTACATTACTCATCCTTCTAGGGCATTCCGTGATGAGGAAGGCAAGAGTTTTTGGGTGGAAATTGAGATTGTTGATAATTACAGATACCCATCTGGCAATCAAGGACCATACCATGTCACTGTAAGTTCTCAATCAAATTACTTTAGATCACTAATTCACCTATCGAGCACTCCGTTTACAAGGTTTTTTTCTTTCCCTTTTCATGCTGTGAACTCGTCAGACAACCTTGCTTGTCCCTGGTAATTACCAAGGAGATAGAACAATAAAGCAGAACCAGACCTATTCTCTACCTGGTAAACATCGTATTAAGCTGCCAACCGTAGGGGTAAGGACTTCAGGAACAGTTTTGGTTGAGATGGTCGACAAAAATGGACTATATTTCTCGGATGATTTTTCCCTTACATTCCATATGCACTACTATAAATTGTTGAAGTGGCTTCTTGTTCTTCCAATGCTTGGGATGTTTGGTGTCCTTGTCATCCTTCGTCCACAAGGCGCAGTGCCATTGCCATCATTCTCAAGGAACAATGATTAGTGATGATTATTTTGTTTCATCGCTCTAGGCATCTTTGATCTCAGGAAATGTGAATTTTACATCAAATTGAGTTACACCTGTGTGCCGCAGTGAGCTTTGATCGCATAGTCAAAGTGGATATTTTATGAGAAGCATTTGTTCAAGCTTGGTTCAGAGATAGTTGAGGGTTGCAACACAATGAATGAGATCCTGATATTGGGATGTTGCCCTTAATGTGTAGTGTAATCACATACTGAAATGTAGAACTTAACTAGTTTTTTTGGCATCTTTATAACGGAATAGATATTTATAATAATATATAGCAGCTTTCTATGATTTATTTCCATTTTTTTCTTTGTTAATTAGTTTTGTTTACAACTTTAGGATGTGGAAATGATCAAATAAAACAGTAAAAGACATGATTTTTTTGGATATTTTAAGCATTATGAAAGTTGTTAATTGAACTCGTGAGATCACATGGATCTGCGCTACTTGTTATAGGACAGTGAATGGAATTGCTTCTTGATTGTTCGCATGTAACTTTTCTTTCTTCAAAAATATTGGGCAAAGAAGAGAGATATTATTTTTTTATTTATCCAACCAATTTGAGTTGAGTGGCACATATTTTCTAGCTTAGTAGTATTTTTAGTCTATTTACTAAAGTAATTCTGGTACTACCAATACACTTTCAAGCAAACTTTGTCATGCATGTTCACATTTCTTTTTCACATATGTTGATAACCATGTGTTAGATGTATTGATTACATCATGTTTTAAGTGTACAAGTACTTGAGAGCTGTAGATTGTTGTTTTCATGGATCAAATAGGTAAATTTAAGCTGGCACACTTTTGAATCAACAAAGCATGTGTTTCTTTTGGTGGTGAATAATTCACGGCGGAGGTGGATGTGAAACATGCAGCGAGATCGAAGCCATAGTTTATAGCTTTTGGCTTTTTTTGCAGTAAAGTGCCATTTGATCGCGCGGTGGATCACAGTACTCCCAAACAGGTGCAAAACTGTGCAAGTCAGGGATGTGTTTAAAGTGTACCCACCTTAATATGTGACCAACCACCACATTTAAATGGAACAGCAAAGTAGGGGGAGCATGGTGGATTCATCATTACTCCAATTAAATCTAGACTAGATGTACTATAACTAGGGATGAGCATTTTAACCGGTTATCATGGATTATCCATAACCAAATCCATATCCAATTTTAAAAACCAGTTATTTATATTTGGGTTTTATAACCAAACCAATTAGTTTTTTATTTAGATATCCATAACCATGACCACAACCAAACTTTATGATTAAATTACTCAATTTCCAAAATTTATCCATAACCAAATTTTTTATTTCTCCCAAATTGAAAAGATGAACCCTAATCCCCAAACTCAAAAATCGTCCGAAAACTCAAAAATCGGCCGAAAACTGAAAATCGGCCGAAAACTCAAAAAATCTGTCGAAAACACAAAAAACGGCCGAAAACCCAAAAATCGGCAAAAAAACCGAAAATCGGCCGAAAACTCAAAAAATCGGCCGAAAACACAAAAATCGGCCGAAAAACCGAAAATCGGCCGAAAACTCAAAAATCGGCCGAAAAATTGAAAATCGGCCGAAAACTCAAAAAATCCGTCGAAAACACAAAAAACGGCCGAAAACACAAAAATCGGCCGAAAAACTCAAAAATCGGCAGAAAAACCAAAAATCGGCCGAAAAACCGAAAATCGGCCGAAAACACAAAAATCGGCCGAAAAACTGAAAATCGGCCGAAAACTCAAAAAATCGGTCGAAAACACAAAAAACGGCCGAAAACCCAAAAATCGGCCGAAAACCCAAAAATCGGCCGAAAACTCAAAAAATCGGCCGAAAACACAAAAATCGGCCGAAAAACTGAAAATCGGCCGAAAACTCAAAAAATCGGTCGAAAACACAAAAAACGGCCGAAAACCCAAAAATCGGCCGAAAACCCAAAAAATCGGCCGAAAATCCAAAAAACGGCCGAAAAACAGATTTTAGGTTTTTCGGCCGATTTTTGCGTTTTCGGGTGTTTTTTGGGTTTTCGGCCGATTTTCAGTTTGTTCGGCCAATTTTTGGGTTTTCGTCCAATTTTCGGTTTTTCGGCCGATTTTTGGGTTTTCAGCCGTTTTTTGTGTTTTCGACAGATTTTTTGAGTTTTCGGCCGATTTTCAGTTTTTCGGCCGATTTTTGTGTTTTCGGCCGATTTTCGGTTGTTTTGCCGATTTTTGGGTTTTCGGCCGTTTTTTGTGTTTTCGACAGATTTTTTGAGTTTTCGGCCGATTTTCAGTTTTTCGGCCGATTTTTGGGTTTTCGGCCGATTTTCGGTTTTTCGTACGATTTTTGTGTTTTCGGCTGATTTTCGGTTTTTCGGCCGATTTTTGAGTTTTCGGCCGATTTTCGGTTTTTCGGCCGATTTTTGTGTTTTCGGCCGATTTTTTGAGTTTTCGGGCGATTTTTTGAGTTTTCGGCCGATTTTCGGTTTTTCGGCCGATTTTTTGAGTTTTTGGCTGATTTTTCGGTTTTTGTGTTTTCGGCCGATTTTCGGTTTTTCGGCTGATTTTTTGGTTTTTCGGCCGATTTTTGGGTTTTCGGCCGATTTTTTGTGTTTTCGATTTTCGGCTGTTTTTTGGATTTTTGGCCGATTGTTTGTTTTTTATTTATTTTAGTGTTATTATTATTATTATTATTTATTTTTTGGAAAAAAAAACCAGTTATTAAACCAAAAACCGGTTTTAAAAGTAAAAACCGGTTATAAAAGTGGTTATGGATATAATCAGTTTTATAACCGGTTATGACATTTGGTTTTAATGTCCAATTATAACAAATGGTTATGGATTGGTTATGGACGGTTATTTTGGATTGTGCAAGATGCTCATCCCTAACTATAACTGTACCATAACTTTGGGAAGAAGGTTTTAGATTGTGCAAAGAAAAATAACACAGGATAAAAAACTTATTTACAAGAGTGTGGTCTAATGATGAGGTGACTCAAAGAATTTTAAAAGAATGATTAACAAACACATCCATGGTTGATAAATTTGTCACAATTTGTAACAAACACAAGTTAGCTACAAAACTTTGAATGAATGTATTTTTGTACTTTCATGTTTCAAATAATATTGTCGACATCGAGACTGCATATGTATTGCCCCTGTAAGAACAAAATAGAGTCAGTCATTTTCTGCAACTTACCATAAACTTCATAACAGTATAAAATTCAAAACTCTAGATAGAAAACTTACACATTCAAAAAGAATTTCTCTAGATAAACTTTGAATTTGGGAGAAAGAACAGCCAAAAAAACTGAAAGAAATACGAATAAAATTCTCGACATATCATTTGTAAGGGACTGACACTATCAACCGGAAACAGGTTGCAAATTCTTCATGAATTTCTAGTGTAGAGATTAATATGAACAATCTTGCTAAGAATGGGAATGAAAATGGAGGTTCCTGTCAAACATATGTGACAAGAAATCATGAATTCCAAGAACATCAAAATGAGGCAATAAAAAAATCTTATAATAAAAATTAACAAGCAACAAAACCATATTATAGATGATCAAATTAGCAACTTAGCAGCTCTGATGCTTGTTTTATTCAATTAGATATTAGATATACAAATTTCCAATAAGTATATAATAATAAGATAAATATTTTGTCTTTTGCTCGAAAATTCAAATTTATTTCTCATTCACAATATTTCAAGGACATTATAGAATAATGAAACTCTAGTCAAGTAGAAAGACCAAACTTTAAATTTCTTTCTCAGAATATCAAGAAAATGTACCACAATCATCTAATTCTTATCAACCTCGTTCATGGCCTTAACAAAATCACTCATCCATCCAGTTGAATTATCACACATTGCCACACTCAATTAAGCTATAATATTTTTGCAGAATCATCATGCTCAAACTAGTTATCTAAACTACTCAATTTTATTGGGTACATACTCTAAACTACATAAATTATCCAATATAAAAAATCTACATTTTTTTTAGCAATGTCAAACACTCATTTAAGCTACAATATTTAAGCAGAATCATCATGCTCAAGCAAATTATCAAAACTGTCCCGTAAGGATAACTTAGTCGGTAGCTACTACTAGGGATATTATTGGAAGGGTAAAAGTCCGAACCCGAATTTTCCACTTCTCCACACTTATATAAGTCTAGTCACTAGGCCACCGGACCAAAGAACAAGTTACCATAACTACACAAATTATCCACTCAAAAAACACTACACCAAAAATTGTTTATTTTATAAATAAATAAATAAATAATTGAACAGAAATCAAAGGTAAAATTGAAGAAAACTTACATAAAAAATCAGAACAATTGCAACACAGGTCTCTTCCCAAGTCTTTTCATCTCTCTATCCAATTTTCCAGTAACCATAAACCAAAACAATTTCAAATCACAATAAAGAGACCAAAAAGGGTATCCAATAGTTGCAGGAAAATTCCCTTCAATGAACAAATGACTATACATAGCAAATCCATAAAAAGATAAAGGAACAAGAAACAAGAACAGCCAACTGAAGATTATTGAGAAGAGAAAGAAAATAATGCTGAAGAGTGTTCCTATGAAGTGCCATTTTCTTGTTGATGGTTTTGAATGATGGTTCATGTAAAATACCCAGAAATCATCTTTGTTCTTGAAATTCATAGTGACCCAGAATTTGAAATGATGCAAAAATTGTTGGGTTGAGCTGAAATCGTTTCTGGGTTGTCTTGAAATTGAAAATTGGAATCAAAGTTTGAATCTTGAAGGTGTGCTTAGCTATGAAGGTGAAGAAGTGTTTGAGACTTTTGTTGTGAGATAATAATAAAAATGGAAAAAAAATGAATTTTATATTTGTAAATTAATAAACGAATTATCCATTTAAGTACCAATAAAAACAAATTATCCATTTGTCAAAAAGAAATTAGAGGTTAAAATTTTAATAAATTTATTATTTGTTTTGTAGTGGGAAAAAATGATTATATTTAGTGGGTTTCAAGTATAAATAAATTTTACTATTTTGTTTTGGTGCAAAATAATTTTTACTATTTTGGCTCTTCTTATTGATGTCATTTCTAAAAGATTTTTCAATTAATATAAATGATTAAATTATTGATGTCATTTTTCGGAGCGCAGCGCAAAATGGATTCAATGTTTGGAAAAGTGTTATCACTTGTTATTATTCACACCATCACAAATGCCTTATATAGGCTACAAACAACACATGACTCATGGACCTTAGCATGAGGCCCAATAAGCCCAAATCCAAACTATTTTCCTAACAAACCCTCCCTTACATTGATTCTCGTTTAGAGACATCAATTTACAGCTTTAAAAAGAAAACAAACTAAAGAACAAACTGATACAAAGAAATTGCTCTACCAGAAGAAAACTAAACTTGCAGAAGAAGCAAGCTTCTCAAAACTAAGATAGCAAGGCTTCAAGGCTTGACACACATTCCAATCCCCTCCCTTAATTTGTAGAATGTATCAAGCTTCAAGGCTTTGGTCATTATGTCTGCCAGCTGATCTTGAGATTTGCAGAACTTGAGCTCAATGGTGCCTTCCTTACTGAGATCTCTAAGGAAATGAAACCTTACATCAATGTGTTTGCATCTCCCATGCAAGATTGGATTTTTTGAGAGCTTGATGGATGAGCTATTGTCACAATTAATGATAGTACTGCCTTCTTGCTTCATGTTCAAGTGATTCAGAATGTTCCTTATCCAAATGCATTGACAGGCACATGAAGATGCTGACACAAATTCTGCTTCTGTGGTGGAGAGTGTAACAATGGGTTGCTTCTTAGAGGACCAACATATTGCACTGGTTCCCATAGTAAATATGTAACCTGAAGTGCTCTTTCTATCATCATGATCTCCAGCATAATCTGAGTCACTCCAACCTTGAAGAACTAAATCATTATCTGCCTTGCTTTTGTACAGAATTCCCAGATCAAGAGTTCCTTTTAAGTACCTTAAAATTCTCTTCACAGCAGCCACATGCATCTCAGTTGGTCTTTCCATATACCTAGCAGCTAAGCACACAGAGAAAGCCATATCAGGTCTTGTTGCCAGCATATACATCAAACACCCTATCATCTGCTTATACTCAGTTGCATTTGTAGCTCTACCCACTTCATCTTTAACAAGTTTACTCCCAAGCACTATGGGACTGCAAACCTTGTTACAGTCAATCATTCCAAATCTCTTTAGCACTTCTAGGCCATATTTGTGCTGTTGTATGAAAATTCCTTGTTCACACTGAGTTACTTCTATTCCAAGAAAGTACCTCATCTTTCCAAGGTCAGTCATGGCAAATCTCTCTTTCATTGATTCTTTGAATCCATTCATCATTCCTGCATTATTGCCAGTATAAATGAGGTCATCTACATAAATGCTTACTATCAGAATTTCATTATTTCTTCCTTGCTTGACAAACAAGGTATGTTCATGTGAACATTTCTCAAACCCTTCAGCAGTGAAATAGGATTCTACTTTACTATACCAAGCTCTAGGGGCTTGCTTTAGCCCATATAAAGCCTTATTGAGCTTGTAAACCTGACTGCTATCTCCCTTTTGATATCCTAAGGGTTGTTCCACATACACATTCTCAAGTAGTTCTCCATGCAGAAAAGCACTTTTAACATCAAGTTGGAACACATTCCATTTTTCATGAGCAGCTAAGGCCAAAATTGTTCTGATTGTATCCCATCTAGCTACAGGTGCATATACTTCACTAAAATCAACTCTATATCTCTGAGAATACCCCTTTGCTACCAGTCTTGCCTTGAACTTTTCAACCTTCCCTTTCTCATTATACTTTGTCTTGTATATCCATTTTACACCAATAGGCTTCACACCATGAGGCAGAGTTACTAACTTCCATGTATTGTTGGCCTCAATAGATTTGATCTCAGAATCCATAGCTTCTTTCCATCTTGTACTTTTAATTGCCTCTTCAAAAGTAGCAGGATCTTCACTAGAGCTAAACATGGCAATGGCAAGGTTCTGCAGCTGATCATTCTCATTCTCATTATTTTCAAGACCAGTCACATAGTCTTTCAAATATGGTGGTGGCCTTCTGATTCTGGGAGTAACATTATCATCATCATCATTACTTTGGTCTTCTGTAGAGTCTGAGACAACATCATCATTCACATTCTCATTAACCTGCCCTTCTTCAGTTACTTCCTCTTCAAGCTCAATAGTGCCATTTTCTTCATTATCACTAACTGGCTCAATTGGCTTGTCAACTGTTTTCTTCTTATCCCAGTTCCATTTCTTTGACTCTTCAAACACCACATCTCTACTAACAATGATTTTCTTCTCAACAGGATCATATAACTTGTATGCCTTAGATTCTTCACTTACACCAAGTAGAATGCACTTGATACTCTTTTTATCTAGCTTTTTTCTATGCACATCAGGTATGTGGACATGAGCAAGACAACCAAACACCCTGAAATGATGCACAGATGGCTTGCTTGCACTCCAAGCTTCTTCTGGTGTCATATCTTTTACAGCAAAGGTGGGGCTCCTGTTCATCACATAAGTGGCCCATTTCACAGCTTCAGGCCAAAAACTTTTAGGTACTTCCATAGCTGATATCATGCTTCTTACCATGTTTAAGAGTGTTCTATTTTTCCTTTCTGAAACACCATTTTGCTGAGGGGTATAGGCAGTAGTTAATTGTCTTTTTACACCTTGTGAGCTACAAAAATCATTAAACATGGTTGATGTAAATTCACCACCTCTATCAGTTCTAAGACACTTAATTTCACAACCTGATTCTTTTTCAACTAGTGACTTGAATTTCTTAAAAACTTCAAAAGCACTAGACTTGTCCTGCAGAAAATAAGTCCATGTCTTCCTAGAGTAATCATCAGTGAAAGTTATAAAGTACCTGTTGCCTCCATTAGACTTAGGGTTGATGGGACCACAGATATCAGAGTGAACTAGCTCAAGCTTCTGAGATGCTCTCCATTTTGCCAGTTTAGGAATGATTTCTCTGTGTTGCTTGCCAGTCAAGCAATCTGTGCACTTGCCTTCAATTTCCTTCAACTCAGGCAAACCTTTAACCATTTTCTTACTGCTGAGGATCTTTAACCCTTTGATGCTTAGATGAGCATATCTGTTGTACCATAACTCAGTTTCTTCAACCTTAGTAATCTGCAGGCAATGAGGTACTTGAACTGAAGCTCTCACAATGTACATTCTGTTCATTGTCATTTCTGTAGTGATAATCAACCCCTTTTCATCATGGAATAATTGACAAACATTATTCCTAAACACAATAGTAAGTCCCTTAGATTGAAGCTGGCCAATGCTTAACAGATTGTTGCTCAAACCAGGAAGGTAATACACATCAGTAATCACATGTATCCTTCCTTCAATGTTCAATCTGATGTTTCCTTTACCCATTACTGCCATTCTTGAATCATTCCCCAATTTGACTGATTCTCTGAAACTATCATCAAAGTCAAACAGCCATTCTTTAGTGCCAATCATGTGATTGCTACACCCACTATCAAGATACCATGCTCCTTCTATATTTTTCACAATTGAATCAGTGTGAGCCATAAGAAGAGTTTCTTCTTCATCTTGATACTCAGCAAAATTTGCATTTTCTTCCCATTCAGGGCACTCATTCCTATAGTGACCCAATTTATGACATTTGTAGCACTCAATCAGTGCTTTGCTCTGCCTGCCCCTTCCACGACCTCGTGAGGGACCTCTTCCCCTACCTCTCCCAGAATTTGAAATCTTGAGAGCTTGTTCTTCACTATGATCCTTCTGACCTTGCATACGTTGTTCATGAACAAGAAGGCTACTTTGTAATTCATCAATGGATAGAGTCGTTACATCATTGGACTCTTCAATGGAGCAAACCACATAATTGAACTTTGGAGTCATTGATCTCAGAATATTTTCAACCACCATGACTTGTTCAATTCTTTCACCATGCGAGGTCATACGATTTGCAATCGCAAGAGTTCTTGCAAAGTAGTCATTGATAGATTCACTCTCCCCCATTGCAAGAACCTCAAATTCACGGCGCAATGATTGCAATTGAGCCCGCTTAACCTTGGTAGAACCTTGATACTTTCTTCTCATAGCATCCCAGATATCTTTCGCTGTGTCACGAACCAAGATTGTCTCCAAGATTGAACGATCAATGGATTGAAATAGGTAATTCTTCACTTTCAGGTCACGCAACTTGCTTTCATCAGCTGAACGTTGTTGTTCCACCGTGGCATTCGCCGGAGCTGTAACAACACCCACCTCAATCAAATTCCAATATTCCTTTGACCGGAGAAGATTCTCCATGAGCATAGACCAATGCTCGTAGTATCCATCGAATTTGGGAATTGCCGGTTGAACAAAATGCGAATTTTCTGTCATGAGTGAATGGTGAAGAAGAAAGAAGAAAGAACGAGGAAGAAAGAACGAAAAAACAAGCGATGAAGTCGCCGTAACCGTTGAAACGGCCACCGTAACTGTCACCGGAAAAGAAAGGTTTGTTTTGAAAAACGGTTACGCGCGCGCGCCAGGCCTAAGAACGGTGAAGGCTCGAGATACCACTTGTTTGGAAAAGTGTTATCACTTGTTATTATTCACACCATCACAAATGCCTTATATAGGCTACAAACAACACATGACTCATGGACCTTAGCATGAGGCCCAATAAGCCCAAATCCAAACTATTTTCCTAACATTCAATCCATGGCGATCCAACAAAAAGTGCAGCCTAAAGTATAATTATAAGTGGAAAATTTCTTTTAGCGCTCCTGTACTTCTCGCGCGTTCTATTAGTTTTTAAATTTACTTTTCTGCTATTTAAATAGCGGATGTGTTAAAAATGAGAAATTCGAAAACCACCATCCACTATCTATCTTGCGAACAGCGTCCGCTTAAGTAGCGGACCGATCGGAGGTCAACTCTTCCGCACCGATCAAAGACACGTCAAATGGCCAATTTTAATTGACATGTGCGGCCATGACATGACATTAACCAATCAGGAGGCCACAAAATTATATATACCTTCCCCACTCACCTCTTCTTAGTTTTAGTTTAACTTTTGTCATTTCGTGTGTAAACAGCCACATAAGTTGTCGCCGGTTATTCATAATGTTCCCATCAATGTTCTTTAAAGATGGTGATTGAAAATATTGTGGTAATTGATTGAGGACTTTTTGTGGTCAAATTAAGAATAATATGACTAATCGAAATGAGTGTCACTCAAATGAAATTTTTTCATGCACAAATTAGACTGTTCGGTGCTACTAAACTGGAAGGTGGTAATAGCTAGGTGGTAGGCTGCACGACTGAAAATAGAAACTTGACTTTTTAAATGCAAACATGTAGTACCCAAAGCAGGATACGACTGAGTTCTTCTCCATTAAAAGACAAACATTGACAAGAGAAATTATCCCTCTTTTATCCATCAGTGTAATGTTTCATTCACGGTCTCTATTGTTATATTAATTTTAAAGTTGAGACACTTAATGAAGTCTTTAACTTGATGTAATTTTCCTGTCTAATTCATCACTTTCAGTTGTAATGAGAACAAATTTTTTTTGTTTCAATTTCCATGTGCCTTTTCTGTTATCATTTTCGTTTCATGTCACAGATCAATCAACTACTTAAGTAGCGGACGATGCCTGAATAAAACTTAAGAGTAGTAAAAATTTACAATAAAGAAATATTCACAACAACAAATATTTATGTTTTTAAGGGGCGCAAAAAAAAACTTCGAAAAGGTAGGGTGATAATGTGTGTAAGCCTATTTATGTTTTTATCAAAAAATATTTTTCTATAAAATAAAATTGAACTTTTCCTTGTGCTTTTTGTTTCATTTCAAAATGATTTTTTGTTGTTTTTCATTTTCTGGCCCATTTATATATAATGAAAGGTTGCCCTTGTCGATTGAACGAGCTAAATAGGCAAATATGAGAAATTGATTATCTATAAAACGTTTTAAGATAACTCTAATTCTATGAAGTTTTCTTGAATCTAGAAGTGCAAAAGGTTGAAACAAATAAACAAAACATAGCACTTTTACAGCATAAATTTATCAATACATTTTAATTTTGTTGCAAATATAGGCGAATAAATATGGTTGAAATTTTTAAGTTTGTTTATTTACTGATCCTATTTATTTTCTTATTTCTTGTTGTAGCTGACATTACAGGTAAACAATTATTGTATATTCTTTGACATTTATATTTATCTTATACTACAAAATAATTCACCAATTTTAGTAATATTTTTTTTCTTCTATATGATAGGAGTGTGGGGAACAAAATGGGGGAGAAAGTGCGGGGATGATTATGATTGTATTCGGTATTTGTGTATATCTCCTTCGCTTCCAAGATGCATTTCTTCTAAATGTGAATGTCGTTAAAGATTGATATTGTAATACCAAAGGCCAAATGCACATGTACTCAATAATAGAGTTTTAAAATATGAGATGTTACTAGCAATTCCATATTATAGTACATCTCAATTAAAGAACAATCTCATTCTTTTCTGTTACTTATAGTACTCTAGTTACTATTGACTATAGTGCATATTTTATGGGTTTCAACTTCAAGCTTCATGTTTTGTCAAAAAAAAAAAAACTTCAAGCTTTACGTGTCTAAATAGAATTCCATATTATTGCGGATATCAACTATGGGTACGAAAGAAAATAAGTAATATTATTAGTAATGAGAGTTTTAATTGTCATTTTTATAACCGTCTTAGATGAAATTATAACTTCAACCTTCGAGATCAGAAGAATAATAAACCACATTTACATCGACTAGAAGTGCATTTTGCAACCAAAGGACGTGCACACAAAAACCAGAAACAATCTTTATCAATCTTGCACGTTGTCCTTATCCTTGCACTTTCTACAATATAAAAAAAAATTAGAATATTGTCAAAACTAAATAAATAAGAAACAAATATATTACTAAAATGGTGAATTATTTTGTATAAGATAAACAAAGAAAATTCAAAAGGAAATGAAAATTTCTTACGAGCAATGTCAGTTATAGCAAGAGATAAAAAAACAAAGAGTATTATTAAATAAATAAATTTAATAATTTTAGCCATGTTTTTTTTCTTCCAAGCTTGTAATAGAAAGAAATGTATTGACCACTTTATGTTGTAAAAGTACTATGTTTTATCATTCAACTTTTTGTACTTATAGATCTTCAAGAAAACTAATTCTTAGAGTCATTATTAAATATATCACATGTAATCAATTTTTCATGTTTGCTGTTTAGCTTGCTCAATCGATAATGGCAAGTTCCATTATTTTCTTTAATTTTGTCTAGATTTTTATCTATAGGGACAAAAAATAAAATACTTCTTGGAAGAGGGCCTAGGCTGTATTGCTAATAAAAAAAAAATCTTGAAGGAAAAGTTTACAAGGCACTTAGGATTTATTATAATAATAATTTATGTGTGTAGCTGGTTGTGGATTTCATACATCGACCACATTTAATATTAAGAAGATTTGCGTGAGCAATTTTTCACAAAGTGGCTCTATAAGACATTTAAGAACACACTACAAACAAAATAAATGTTTCTGTTTTTAATAGTTGATTCTTTTGTGTTAAAGTGAGCAATTATTAAAAAAAATTCATATCGATTAGTTGGAAGAAAAAAGAAGTTGAAGATAATTATAAATAGGAAATAAATTGATTTTTGTATTATAAAATGGCAACTATTTAAGTTTAATTTTTACTTAAATTTATGAAAATTTTAGTCAGTTAAAAATAAAAAAGTGATTATCAAAATTTAGTCAGTTTAGTACCCTTTCTTTTAAATGTACAAGTCGTTAAAGATTGTTATTATAATTTGTAATATCAAGCTTGCTGGAGCAAATATTAATTCTACACTTAACACTTTGGAAGGGGAAGCCATGCCTATTATAGAACCAATGGAGGTGATGATGCAAAAAGGTTTATCTCATGTTATTTTTGAAAGTGACTCCAAATTAGTAGTAGATGCTATTTCTTCTAGTCAAGAGGGTTTATTAGAATTTAGTACTTTGATTACTCATATTAAATCCTTACTTAGAATGAATAACTACTTAGAGGTCAAGTATGTAAAGCGACAAACGAATAAAGTGGCTCATTCCCTTGCAAGGCGGCCTATTCTATGTTTAATCGCCGTATGTTCGAGTCGATTTCTCGTTGTATTCATACTTATTTAATTAATGAAATGTGTTAAATTTGCTTTTGTAAAAAAAAAATTTTGTAATATCAAAGAACAATGTTAAAAGTTTATCTAGAATAATTATAAAACGGCCTTATCTTTAAAATGGCCATTAAAGTTACCGTTATTGTGCTTAATGGCCATTTTACTCTGGTACTACTGCTAAAAGTACATTGATTCTCTCTAATTTATCCTCATATTTTTTTTAGAGCTATCTTTATATTTTTAACCATTCACATTTTCTAATTTATCTGGATATTCCCCTCCTTTCCCGTTTCTTCCTCCTCTTTCTCTCAATTTTTTTAGTTCAAATTCATTTTTTCCTGCCTTTTATTTTCAATGTGGTAAAACTATCTGTGAACTAAATTCATATACACCAAGACCATTCCCAAGATTTTTACTGCCTTTTATTATAGTGACCAAAAACATATTTACTAAAAGGAACGTAAGAGAAATTAGCAGAAAAGGAAAAATAGTCAATTATATATACAATGAAATGTTAATAGAATTTATAAAATGTGGGTTTCAATATTAAATAGGAGGCCAGAAACATTTTAGGTATTATTGTTAAATATTTTAAGCTTAAGGGGTATAACTAAGAAATTTTGAGATGTTACTAGCAATTTCATATTATAGTACATCTTAAAGAACAGTGTCCTTCTTTTCTGTTACTTATAGACATAGTACACGAAAATTACTTTTACTATTCTATGGGTTACTTCGTGCTCTATAAAATGACCAAAATATCCATCTGTGACTTAAATTACAGATATAGAAAAAATGATAAATTTTGAAAAATGTCGTCTGCTACTTAAGTAGCGGACATTATGATTGTACGGTGCTTTTGGGATGTTTGTTACTTAAGTAACGGTCAGGGATATTTTAGTCATTTCGTAGAGCGTGTCTTATAATATATAGGGTGTCAAAAGTACATGTCATAGCACACTAGTTACTATATTTGGTGTCTAAATAGAATTCCATATTATTGAGAACATCAACTACATGTTTGAAAGAAAGTAAGTAATATTATTAGTAACAATAGTTCTAATTGTTATTTTATAACTATCTTAGATGAAATTTTAACTTCATCAGACGAATAACAAACAACATTTACATTGACAAGAAGTACATTTTGCAACCGAAGGATGTGCACACAAAATTCGGGAACAGTCTTTATCAACCTTGCACCTTTTCAATTTTGCACTTTCTACAATATAAAAGAAAAAAAAAATTGTCAAAAAAAAAAAAGAAACAAATAATACTAAAAGTGGTGAATTATTTTGTATGAGATAAACAAAGAAAGTTTAAAAGGATATGAAAATTTCTTACGAGCAATGCCAGTTACAGCAAGAAATAAAAATACAAAGAGTATTATTTGTTGGGGATAAACCAAACAAAGAGAAGAACTCAGAGAAGAGAGAAGAGAGAATTTGAATATTGAAAGAGAGAGTTAAAAATGAAAGGATTAGAAAAATTGCATTATCCACAATGGGGTTACAATCGTATATATATACAAAAAAAACTGTTACAAAACTGACTTAACAAACTATGTCAGCTGTAACAACTAACTAACTGCTAACTACTCACTAAGAAAGCATAAAACTAAGTTCAGAACCTAAACATCAGAAGATACATCCTTCAGAACCTGTATCAGAACCTAGTAGCCTTCAGAGGCTAAGACATGCAGAATCTGTTACTTTAGAGATGACTGCTTCAGAAGCTCTAAGGTATCAGAAGCTCTGATAGCTTCAGAAGCAGCAAAGCTTGAATTACAAAACCAATACTCCTCCTTAATTCAAGCTATCAAAATTAACAACTCCTATTTCTCTCCTGAGCTTGAGAAATTGGTCTCTTTTCACAGCCTTGGTCATGATGTCAGCTTGTTGATCCTCACTTGAACAAAACTCTAATTTCAATTTTCCTTTACTGACTTGGTCTCTGAGGAAATGAAATCTAGTCTCTATGTGTTTGCTTTTGCCATGGCTAATTGGGTTCTTAGCCAGGTTGATTGCTGATTTGTTGTCAAGATTCAATACAACAATAATGTCTTCAATAATGCCCATTTCACTAAGGAGTGATTGTAACCAATTTGCTTGACAAGAAGCTAGAGATCCTGCCACATACTCAGCTTCACAGCTTGAGAGAGCTATTACTGACTGTTTCTTAAAACACCATGAAACTGAAGCTCCTTGAAACTTGAATAGGTAACCACTTGTGCTTTTCCTTTCAATCTTATCTCCACACCAATCTGCATCAGAGAATCCAACCAACTACAGAGTTTCCCTGTTGCTTGAGTATGGAAATAGAACACCATAATGCACTGTGCCATTGATGTATCTCAGGATTCTTTTAGCTGCTAAGAAGTGAGATTTCAATGGCTTGCTCATGAACCTACTGATATAGCCTACTGCATAGCTTATATCAGGTCTGCTTTGACATAAGTATCTTAGTGATCCCACTAGTTGTCTGAACATAGTTGAATCTACTGCTTCACTTGTGTCATCATCTTCAATCTTAACCTTAGTATCTGCTGGTGTGACTGATGAATTACAGTCAACCATCTCAAACTTTCTTAGGATCTCCTTGGCATACTTTGCCTGGTGTAGTACTATACCTCCTGAAGTTTCCAATAGTTCCATTCCTAAGAAGTAGGTAAGCTTGCCTAGATCAGTCATTTCAAACTCACTTTGCATCTGTGATTTGAAATTCTTAATTTCTACAAGTGAGCTACCAGTCACCAATAGATCATCCACATATAAACATATGATTAACATATATTTGTCATCACTTTTCTTCACGTATACTCCATATTCAACACTGCATTTTCTGAAGCCTTGCATAACAAGAAAGTTGTCAATTCTCTTGTTCCAAGCTCTAGGTGCTTGTTTCAAGCCATACAATGCTTTGTGCAGTTTCAACACCTTGTCTTCCTTACCCTTCAGCTCAAAACCTGGAGGTTGCTTCAAATAAACATCTTCCTCTAAGGGTCCATTTAAGAAGGCTGACTTCACATCTAAATGGAATAAGGGCCATCTTCTACTACAAGCTAGAGCAATCACTAGCCTGATAGTTTCATGTCTTGCCACTGGAGAGAATACTTCATCATAGTCTAACCCTTGTCTCTGTAGAAAACCTTTAGCTACAAGCCTTGCTTTGTACTTGATTATCTTGCCTTCAGGGTTTTGTTTAGCCTTGTACACCCATTTCACATCAATTGCTTTCTTGTCTGATGGTAGATTACACAAATCCCAGATTTTATTCTTCTCAATTGACCTTAATTCTTCATTCATTGCCTCTTTCCAGACCTTGCTCTTCAATGCAGCCTTCACATCTAAAGGCTCAGTATCAGCTAGCATGGCATAGTGTACAATTTCTCCTTCATTATTCACCACATTGTCTGGAGCTATTTCACAATCAGCTAGTCTTCTAGGCATTTGAATATTTCTCTGAGGTCTAGTAGGTAGAGTTCTGTCATCATCATCACTCGAGGTGTGCATATCTTCATCAAGGCCTGTACCATGATTCTCATTCACAAATGTAGCTGGTTCATTGTTTTGAGCTGAATCATCATCTAAGTCCACTTCATAAGCTTTCTTAGATGTTGATTTTTGTTTCCAATCCCAGTTATCATTCTCAATGACCTTACATCTCTGCTGATTTCAACCTTGTCAGTGATGGGATTGTATAGTCTATAAGCACCTGTTCTGTGATATCCTACCAATATCATAGCTTCACTCTTGTCATCTAGTTTCTTTCTCTTGACATCAGGGATATGCTTATAACACAAGGAACCAAACACCTTCAAGTGTGACACACTTGGCTTGACTTTTGACCAAACCTCTTCTGGAACTTTATCTACCAATCTCTTTGTGGGTGATCTGTTGAGAATATACACTGCAGTAGATACTGCTTCTCCCCAGAACCTCTTGGGCAACTGCTTCTGCTTAACCATGCTTCTAGCCATGTTAAGTATGCTTCTATTTCTCCTCTCAGCAAGACCATTGTGTTGAGGAGTGTATGGTGCTGTAACTTCATGAATTATGCCTTTTTCCTTGCAATAATTCTCAAACACTGTTGATGTATACTCACCTCCACCATCAGTTCTCAACACTTTGATTGACTTTCCACTTTGCTTCTCAACTAGTGCTTTGAACTTCTTAAACACATCAAAGGCTTCACTCTTGACCTTTATGTGATACAACCATGTCATTCTAGAGAATTCATCCACAAATGTCAAGAAATATTTGTTTCCACCAGTAGATAGCACATCTATAGGTCCACAAATATCTGAATGTACAACATTCAACACTTCATTGGATCTCATTGGTAGATGATTTTTGAATGAATCTCTTGGTTGCTTTCCTAACAGGCAGGTAGTACAAGTCTCCACAGGAGTTATAACACTAGGCAGACCTAACACCATGTTCTTTGAATTCAATAGTGACAAGCTTTTGAAATTCAAATGTCCATACCTTTTGTGCCATAATTCACTGTCTTTATTCTCAGTTGATGCAGCCAAGCACTCATGTTCAATGGCTTTCAGCTGTGTCTTGAAAGTCCTGTTCTTGCTTTGATTTGACTTAAGGATCAAATTCTGTTTTGAATCAAACAGCTTCAGTGTTCCATCTTCCAAAACCACCTTGAATCCTTTGTCAAGTAACTGACCTACACTCATCAAGTTACACTGCATCCCAGGCACATACAAGACCTTCTCAATCACTGATTTCCTTCCATTCTTCCTCTGAATGACCACATTGCCAATACCCTTAGCATCAATGGATTGCAAGTTTGATCTTTGTGTTGAGACAATTATCAAAATCAGTCAAAATGTTTCTGTTTCCAGTCATGTGGTTTGAACAACCTGTATCAAAATACCATACCATAGATTCTGCAGTTTCATCAGTGAGAGTCACCATGAAACTCACATCATCATCTGAATCTTTGTTCTCTGCCAAATTTGCTTCTTCACCATTTTTCTGATTTTTGTTCTTCTTTTCATTTCCACATTCACTTGCATAATGTCCAAACTTTGAACATTTGAAGCATTGAATGTGAGACTTCTCTTTCTTCTTTGAATTACTCTTCTGTTTCCCTCCTCCTCCACTTGAGGATTCAGGTTTGTCTTCAACACAATCTTTGCCATTCTTGTTCTTTTGCCAATTTTTCTTGTTGTTCTGAAACTTCTTGAACTTTGCGTACAAAGCTTGCTCATCTTCTTTGCCTTGGTCTTTCTCACCATGCTTCATCTCATGAGCCTCTAATGTACTCTGCAAATCTTCAAGTTTCACCTCACTTAGGTCTTTAGTCTCTTCAATTGTCACCACTATGTGATCAAATCTTGAAGTTAAAGTCCTAAGCACCTTTTCAACCGTTTCTTGTTCTTCAAGATTACTACCACAATTCTTCATTTGATTAGTGAGTGTCACTAACCTTGTGAAGTAATCTGAAATCTTTTCATCACCTTTCATCTGCAACAATTCATATTGCCTCTTTAATGCTTGTAATTTCACCTTCTTTACTTTAGCATCACCACCATAACTCTTCTGCAATATATCCCACGCAGCCTTTGAAGTTTCTGCATCAGCAATCTTCTCAAACACTTTTGAATCTACACACTGATGGATCAGAAACAAGCCTTTGTTGTCTTTCTTCTTGGCCTCTCTGAAAGTTGTTCTTTGTTCTTCATTCGCATTGGCTGGGAGTGCAGCAACACCATCATTCACTTGTTCATAAACTTCTTGAATAGTGAATATAACCTTCATCTGCTTTACCCATGTATCCCAATTCTTTCCATCAAATACTGGGAGATTTGCATGAAAATTATTGTTTCCAGCCATGGTTGATTGCAGTGATCAACCAACAAGTCCTGCTGTACCAGAAAGACTTGGAAAAGATCAAGTTTTGATCACTTTCTTGATCAAGGTCCCTTGGAACGAACAATGCTCTAGATACCACTTTGTTGGGGATAAACCAAGCAAAGAGAAGAACTCAGAGAAGAGAGAATTTGAATATTGAAAGAGAGAGTTAAAAATGAAAGGATTAGAAAAATTGCATTATCCACAATGAGGTTACAATCGTATATATATACAAAAAAAAACTGTTACAAAACTGACTTAACAAACTATGCCAGCTGTAACAACTAACTAACTGCTAACTACTCACTAAGAAAGCATAAAACTAAGTTCAGAACCTAAACATCAGAAGATACATCCTTCAGAACCTGTATCAGAACCTAGTAGCCTTCAGAGGCTAAGACATGCAGAATCTGTTACTTTAGAGATGACTGCTTCAGAAGCTCTAAGGTATCAGAAGCTCTGATAGCTTCAGAAGCAGCAAAGCTTGAATTACAAAACCAATATTATTAAATAAATAAATTTAATAATTTTAGCCATGTATTTTCTTCTAAGCTGGTAATAGAAAGAAATGTATTGATCACTTTATTTTGTAAAAGTACTATGTTTTATCATTCACCTTTTTGTACTTATAGATCTTCAAGAAAACTTCAGTCATTATTAAATATATCACATGCATGTAATCAATTTTTCATGTTTACTTATAGATCAATTTTCATTTTTGCCTAGACTTTTATCTATAGGGGCAAAAAATAAAACATTTCTTGGAAGAAAAGTTTACAAGGCACTTAGGATTTATAATAATTTATGTGTGTGGCTGGTTGTGGATTTCATACATCGACCACATTCAATATTATAGTAACCATGCATCTACCTATAGTCTTTCTTCATTTGTGGGAAGTTCTGTGTGAGCAATTTTTCACAATTTCACAAAGTGGCTCTTTAAGACATTTATGAAACACACTACAAAACAAAAGAGGATTTTGTTTATGTGTTTATAGGATTTGTTTTTAATAGTTGATTATGTTGTAGCGTTACGTAGTGAGCATTCATTCAAGAAGTTCAAATATTTGTAAATATAGTAAACATTTATGCTAAATAATTTTTTTGTATGCTAATATATATTTTATAATAAAATTTTAAATACTTTAATATGGTAACCTATTTATGTTTCAGAAAATTATTTTTTTAAAAAAAGACAATTGAACTATTTTTTATTGTGTTTTTTCTATTTCAATTTAATTTGTTTGTTGTTTTTTCATTTTTTGCCCCCATGTATCATAAAAGGCTAGACATTAAAAAATGAAAATAATGAAAAGTTGCTCTTATCGCTAAACCGGCAAACATGAAAAATTGATTATCTATGAAACATTTGAAAATGACCCTAATTAATTCTAAGAAGTTTTCTTGAAGATTTAATTTAGAAGTGCAAAAGGTTGAAACAAATAAACAAAACATATTACAACATAAAGTTATCATTTATCAATATATTTCTATTTGTTGCATGTTTAGGCAAAAAAAAAAATTGGGTGAAATTATTAAGTTTATTTGTTTACTAACTCTATTTATTTCTTTATTTCTTGTTGTAGCTGATATTACAGGTAAACAATTCTTGTAACCTTTAGAACTTTCATGTTATCTTATACACAATAATTCACTATTTTTAATAATATTTCTTTTTTTTTTTTAATTTATTTTATTTTACAGAAATGCGGGGGGCAAAGTGCAGGGATGATTATGATTGTCCTCGATTTTTTTGTGAACCACCTTTGCTTCCAAAATGTGTTTCTTTTAAATGTAAGTGTCGTAAAAGATTGTTATTGTAATTTTAAAGGACGAAATTAAAATTTCATCTAGAATAGTTATAAAATGGCCATTAAATTAAGTTACCATTATTTCTAATAAAGTTTTTCTCTTACTATCCATAGTGTTTTTTTTAATTAATCTACAAAATTTTATTGAAATGACTCATTTTAGAACCTAAGAAATACTCCAGAAAAGAAAGAAAACAAAAGTTGCACATAAATATGGAAAAGAATCGGCAGTTGAAACAGTATGGTATTTTATTTAGGCACCAAGCTTCAAGTTGTAATTAAGCACAAGAATAATCACTACAGTAACTATTGTACTATAATTGTTTCTCTAAAGCGTTGGAGTCAATTCAGCCCAATCTCGATCAATTGTTTCAGTAATATTTTTCTTTTAAGTTGTTTAATTGAATAAAATTTCACCTTTAAATATGAATAAATAAGTGTATTAAAGTTTGAACTTAAATCTCTCTGCCTAAGACCATCTTTAGTGGGAGTAAACTAAGTAGGTGAACTAAATTGCTTTTTGTGGGATTAAAGTGATACAAGGGTAAAAAATTATCATATAGACGTTATTTTCATCACAATATATAGCTGTTGGTTTAATTGATATTGTCAAATATAAATATAAATAAAATAATACATAAATAGTAGTGTGGAGTAGTATTTATGTGTTATTTCCAAGAGTTTTTTTATCGACAAATATAAATATTGGACAAAACAGTACATGACAGTGAAAGATAGTACAAAATAAATATTTATGATATTGAACAAATTTTGTCTTGTATAATATTTGGTTGACACAAAGTTATTTTGATATTTTAGACAACTTATGCGGGGGACAAAAAGTTGTCTCGTGGTTCAGTTAGCGCAAAAATTTCAGTTTTTGTATAGTCCCTTGACCCCGAGTTTGTCAAATCTCATAAACAACTTTAAAATCCAACACAATATAACTAAATTTATGAGATATAATTTCTTACTTTTTAGCGGATCATATGCAATCTAAGTATGAAAAAAATAAAGAATTACGGATTCGAATCCACATTCTAACAACAAAGCATTAAATGTTCTTAATGGTGTGTTTGGTAGAAGATGAATAGAGAAAAGAGCAATAAAAACAAAGCCTAATAATGTACTTGATACTCCCTCCGTCCAGATATGCAAGCAAAAAAAATAAATTCACGCTTATTAAAAAACTTTAAATTTTACCAAAACAAACAATTGAATTTCCTACATTACCCTTGTCATAATGAAAACAAACCAAACTATGAAACTCCTAGTTACTGGAAAAAATCAGCTTGCTTAATGATGGAAGCTAAAAAGTCATATTGAAAAAGCTAACTACCAATACAATTGAAAATGGTGTGAGGCACACAACTTAATATGAAAAAGTAGTGAACTATGACTAAGGGTAATTTTGTAACTTTAGGATTAAAAAGGTTGTCTTTTGCTTATATTTTGGGACATTAAAAAGAGGTTTTTTTTTGCTTATATCACGGGACGGAGGGAGTATATTGGTTTTTCTATTTTTATTTTTCTCTTTTCTATTTCTCTCTAGCAAGGCCTAAATCTACCATTTAAATTGTACTTACATATCAATGCTGCAATACTTTTATCATCATCATCAAATATATCTTACTCCATCACACATAAACTGTGCTGTGTGACTAATCCTATTACATAAACTGTAGGAACTATACTGCCATTGCCCATTGGTTTGGTTATAGTCAGAAAATTAATATATTAGAGTACTTTTCGTTGTCATTAATAAGAATTATTATCACAACCGTCATGACCAACTTTGAGTGTAGTGTACCTGTTGAAGATTGCCTTTGAAATTGCATGAAACAAAACGCAGAAAATGGTGAAGGGTCAGTGCATGGCGCCAGGCGCCAGGAAGCTGCTCGCTTGAGCTGTGGCGTCTGGTGGCCTGGCGCGGGGCGCCGGTCCCTGGCGCGCGGCGCGGCCGCGATCTTATATATCCATGTTTCTGGGTTTTTGCAGCACGAGAGAGAGGAAAAAATAGGGTTTTGAAAGGGGGTTTCACCAATATGGAGGCTAGGGCTCAAGAGGGTTTCTCTTGGGTTAATCCTAGGGTTGGGTACTCTTTCTAACACTTTGTAATTACTATCAATTGAAATCTCTTGGTCACGGGAAGAGATTTGGGAAAAGGGTAGAAATTAGGGAAACACTAATTTCTTGTAACTCTTGTAAATCTCATTGTAATCAAGTTTGAGGAAGATAATTGATAGTGGAACGGAGATCTCTCTCCCCCAGATTAGGTTCATTAACACCGAACTGGGTCAACAAATCAACTGTGTTCTTTATTGCTTTCATTAGTTTTAGCTTTGGTTGATTATTATTGCTTGGATATCCATTGTTGTTGTTGGTTGCTTTAATTGTTTTGCCCCACACACTAGTTAAAGGATTATTGGTGTGTTTTTGGTTCGAATTCACAACAATTGGCGCCCACCGTGGGGCAAGGGTTTAAACAAATTAAGGTACCATGGGTGAAACTTTCCGGAAACAATTTTGAATTGTGGAAAGTGAAGATGGAAGCAATTTTAATGGTTGAGAAGATGGATAAAACATGGAGTGTGGTTATCCGGTGCCTCGAAGGTAAAAAGCTAATGGAGATTGCAATGAAGGTCGGCCTGGAGAGGCGGTGGTAATAATACTCGGTGTCGGCCTGGAGAGGCGGTGGAATAATACTCAACGTCAGCCTGAAGAGGCGGTGATAAGAATACTTAAGTTTTGCGTTACAAGGTGGGAAACATAGTGGATATACCGGTTTGAGACTTTGATGGAGGAATCTCGGTTTGAGGTGGAGTTTGTTACTAGTGGGACTAGAGGAAGACAAACAATCAATAGCTCTTGGCTATTTAATGAGAGATAGGGAGGAGAGCGGTATTGTTGCATCAAAGTGGTATGGCTATGGAAATCTTGTGGGTATGTTTCGATTGTGACTGAAGAAGTGCAAGACTTGAAAGATCTTCAGGGAGGCAATTGAAAGCAACAGTGATCAGACTTGGGAACTTGTAGGACTGCTGGAGGTAGTCGGGTGCAAGGGGAGTTTGATGTTGCAGCTTGTGGAACCACCTAAAATTCCAAGGTTGGTTTGGAGCCAAGCAATACTTCGAGAGTACGGAAGACATTCCGGGGTTCGAAGGGTGGAGGCTTGTAGGGCTGTTCTAAAATCCAAGAATAGTCGGAGGCAAGCGATTCTTCAGGAGGACGGACAGGTTCAATCCGGGGTCTGAAGAGGGTACGGTGGAGCTTGTATGGCTATCTAAAATTCCGGTGATAGTTGGATGCAAGCGTTTCTTCGAGAGTACTGAGCTGAACACTCTGGGGGTCGAAGAGGTTGCGGTGAATCTTGTGGGGGCTACCTGAAATCCTATGGTAGTGGGATGCAAGATCTTCATGAGGGCGGAAGGTATTCCGAGGGATGAAGGGTCTGAGGTAATACTTGTGGTTCTAACAAGTTTGTTGGAAACAGGTGGAGCAGCTTGATGGTTGATGGGAAGTTGGCATCACCATGAATTTTAAAGGCAAGGTGGAGATTGTTGAAGATTGCCTTTGAAATTGCATGAAACAAAACGCAGAAAATGGTGAAGGGTCAGTGCATGGCGCCAGGCGCCAGGAAGCTGCTCGCTTGAGCTGTGGCGTCTGGTGGCCTGGCGCGGGGCGCCGGTCCCTGGCGCGCGGCGCGGCCGCGATCTTATATATCCATGTTTCTGGGTTTTTGCAGCACGAGAGAGAGGAAAAAATAGGGTTATGAAAGGGGGTTTCACCAATATGGAGGCTAGGGTTCAAGGGGGTTTCTCTTGGGTTAATCCTAGGGTTGGGTACTCTTTCTAACACCTTGTAATTACTATCAATTGAAATCTCTTGGTCACGGGAAGAGATTTGGGAAAAGGGTAGAAATTAGGGAAACACTAATTTCTTGTAACTCTTGTAAATCTCATTGTAATCAAGTTTGAGGAAGATAATTGATAGTGGAACGGAGATCTCTCTCCCCCAGATTAGGTTCATTAACACCGAACTGGGTCAACAAATCAACTGTGTTCTTTATTGCTTTCATTAGTTTTAGCTTTGGTTGATTATTATTGCTTGGATATCCATTGTTGTTGTTGGTTGCTTTAATTGTTTTGCCCCACACACTAGTTAAAGGATTATTGGTGTGTTTTTGGTTCGAATTCACAACAGTACCAGTATCAGTATATATGTTCTACATTCATGCTTATCTGTATAAAATGTTGTTAGATTGATATTTTAAGTGAGTTGAATTTTACATTAAATAGCAAAATAGATATTAAATACTTTATATGTGTGAGGATTCATTCATAAATCTAATATCTTAAGTTAAAATATGATATTAACTCACTTATGTAGTTGTTCAAGAGTCAATATGATGATTTTTGGACTCCCTCATGACCTAAGATTGATATCAGAGTCGATAGTTGAACTGACATTTTGTGTTGAAAGTCTCCTTAACTAGGATGTTCAGGGTTCGTTGATGGATTTTCAACGGAGGTGCAAGTAGATGAAAAAAGCTTCCGACACTTTACAAGTATGAAGACCCATAATCTTAAGATTTTTGATTAAAATGCAGTATTAAACTCACTTATGTGATTGTTCAAGATCCAGTATAATAATCCTTGAACTCTTCATGACCAAACATTATATATATATATTAGAGTACTGGACTTTTTGGTTTCTTTTATTGGTGTTCTGCTTATATACAACACCTCTATTTAGTAGTTCTACTTTTTCCACCCTCTGTTCGTCTTGTGTAGAAACCGTTTATTAATAATAATTTTTTTTTATTCAAAAAACATATTATTAGAAGTAATTAATAATAATTAGATATATATTTGGGGTAATACATATGTAGTAGTTTGTTTTGTGGAGAACACAAAAATTTGTGGGATTCAGAAGTTACTATATATATAACTTAACCCCAAGTCCAACCCTTCTAGGGGGACAAGAGATGTGACCGTCTTAAGCCTACTATTTTGGGAGTACATAATTTTTTTTATAGCTACTTATTATTATTATTATAAAAAAAAGTCAATTACTTCCCTTGCTAATGTATGTCAACAGAAAAAAAAAATAATAGAAAACAAAACTTTAAATTAAAAGTATTGCGATAAAAACACGAAGCAAAAATTTTGTTCTTAACTGGCCAAAGGCCCATAAGAAGGGGAGTGGTTATGGTGCATAAGCTTTTTCCTTATGCACCGTGCATAAATAATGAAAATTACTTAATGCACCCCCCAGATTACTTAGCACGCCCCCAGATTACTTAGCGCACCCCCCAAATTTCCAATGCACCCCCTAAAAAACTAGGGGGTGCGCTAAGTAATTTGGGGGGTGCACTAACACTAGGTCCATTTTTTTTTATATATTTGAATGTTTAAAAAACATAAAAAAGAGAGGATTGAATTGGGTTTCTTAATTTAAAAATTTGTGCAACAACAAAACAAGAATAAGTATAAAGAACAAAAGGACACAAGAAATATGTAAATGCTCATATTGATATTCTAAATATTCAATATGGTGCCTTAAACAAATTTTGAATAATTTTTTCCTATGGAGCTACTGATCTTTATCCTGAACAACTAGATTCTTCTTACTTGGAGAAAGTAGTTTATAGATTGTGGAGAGAAATTTTCTTTGTTTTTATCAATTATCTTGCCATGAGTTGCTTTCTTTCTTTCTTATAAACTTGATTGCAATACCACTGTGGATAATAAATTCAATAACAAACTAAATTTTCAGTTTAAATTCGGCTCATTTAGTTCATAAAAAAATTAAATTTAATAAATCAATTGTTGAATCGAAACTCAAACTTTATTTAAATTAGTTCCGTTCATTGTCAATTCTAACATCAACTATGGATAAGTAATAAAATAAATTCTATTATTAATCATAGTAACTCTAATTACTCTTTTATAACTATCCCGAATAAAATTTTAACTCCGTTCTTTAAAATTACAATACCAATCTCTTACAAATGATCGAGTTTATTTTCAATTCGACACTTACATCTAAAAGAAATGCATTTTGGAACCATAGGAGATATACAAAACCACCAGAAACAGTCAACATTCTTCTTGCACCTTACCAAGAACCTTGTTGCTGTAATAAAAAAAAAAGTTAATGAAAGAGGTGAGTTATTTTGTATAAGATAAATAAAAAAGTTTTTCTTTTTTGAACATAAATAAGAAAGTTTTAAAAAGTACAAAATTTGTTTACCAGCAACGTCGGTTACGACAAGAAATAAGAAAACAAAGACAATTATTAAATAAACAAATTTAGTAATTTCAGCCATATTTTTTCTCCAAAGTTTGCAACAAGATAGAAAAATGTATTGGTCACTTTATGTAGTAAAAGTGTTATGTATTTTTTTTTAAAGAAGTAAAAGTGCTATGTCTTGTTTTATTTGTTTTATTTATTTGCATTTATAGATCTTCAACAAAATTTCTTAGAATTAAAACGAATCATTATTAAATATATATCATAGATAAATAATTTTTCATACTTGTCTATTTAGCCCGCTGAATGGAAGAGGGTAACCTTTCATTATTTTTCTTTTATTTAATATATCCACCCTTTTATTATATATAAGGGCAAAAACAAGAAAAATGAAATTGAAATAAAAACACAAGAAAATAGTTCGATTTTTTTTTTGAAAAATAATTTTCTATAAAAACATAGATAGGCTTTCCAGTCATTGGTTACATATTAAAGTCGACGTTATAGTATTAAAATATAAGACAAAATGCATTTATAAATCATTTAAATTTTACATTTATAATCACTACGTATTTAATTTTTAAAGTAACAAATAGATTATTTAAGTTTGTAGTTTGTAACATCTAAGTCCTTCCAGTTATCCTTTATTATTTAACAAATTCATTCATTAGTTTTCATGTTTTTCCCTCTTCGATATATATTTCTGTAACAACCCGTTTTTCAAAGGCCAGAAAAGGCACTATATTTTTTTTTTTCTTTTTCAACTAACACTCAGAGTGCGCATAGAATATTTTTCAATGAGCCGGCATTCAAATATACAAAAGAACTCATTACCAAAAGGTGCTTCGACAAGCAAAGTGTATTCCTGAATAATTACAATCCAAGTCTAAGTATCAAAACAAGATAGGAATCCTATGCTGACCCAAAAACACGGTGCACAAAACACACCGGCGCATAGCCTAACTACTCTAAGCTTCCACACGAGCTTACTATGGCCTAGAGCTGCCAACACCATCCTCTCGACCTACATCGTCATCTGGGGTGGGATGAGCCCGCAAATGAAAGAAAGGGTCACCACAAAATAAAAGTATGTATATATATAACCGGTGCGAAAGATGTACACATAACAAATTTCCACATACACAAGAGAAAGCTCTTAATCAAATAGCAATTCCCACCAACGGGTATATATATAATGCACACCAAGCCTAATGCAGACTTCTACAATGAGTGTGGTAGATTCCCCATTACCACATGCAAATGAATTCCGGAAGTCAAATAATCATCATCAATAAAACCACAAAGGGTTAGAGTGGATCCATTCCCGATAATCGCACTCTGCAGTCCATTCCCGATAACCGCTTATTGGACTCAATAAATCCCGTAGGATTAAGGTGGATCCATTCCCGATAATCGCACCCCGTGATCCACTCCCGCAACCATGTATTGAACTCAATAAAACCCTATAAGAATCAGGTGGGTCCACTCCTGCAACCACACCTCGTAGTCCACTCCCGCCACTACGCACTAACAATGCATGAGCATACGATTCCCCATGTATACTAATGCAACAAATACATACCTCCCTAGCATATGTAAACCATCCCAACAACATACATACATATCCAATCATATGTAACAAACCACAACAAACATACATACATTTCCAATCATATGTATTCACCCACATGTTCATACATACATCTCCAATCATATGTAAAACAACGCACGTATTGTAAACACTTTCTCATCACGAGAATACATAACACATACATGCCAAACATACAAACACGCATCACCGAAAATAACCAACAAACATGTTATAACTCAGTGAAAAGACAGAAATAAAGTGGAGCCCTTACCTCAGCAAGCTTCCGTTAACTTTCCTCACACAATTCTACAACTCGCGCTTCCTAAAATTAAGCAGCGTACAATCAATAAAATACTCCCAATGTATCCTATTGAAACGAAACTTGTTCTCTAAAAACTAGGGGGGTTTAAGGTACTTTCTCACACTCTCGGATAGTGATTACGAGTCCCCCTTATAGCGATTAAAAATTCCCAAAGTTAATTGCACTATTTCTCGCTACGCGAAAATATTTTCGTTTCAAAACAAACTAAGAAACACTTTGATTCCCAACTCCAAGGCAATCAATTTTCACATACTAAAACCATTTGAAAACAACCCAAAAACTCTTTGAAAATTTTCACAAAAATAAAAGTTTACTTGCGCCACAAGTTACAAGTTTTTCCTTTCAAATAAAATGGCCATAACTCGCTCATTCTTTATCCAATCGAGACGAGCCATACGCCGAAATCTTCGTCTCGAAAAGACGAATCAAATAGTTAAGTTTCTAGGTCACAAAACAAATTTAAAATGACCAGAATACCCTTTAAGTTTTCGGCCAGAACCAAAATAACAAGCTAACTCCCAAAATTTTCCTTTTCAAATCCATAGTCTAAATCAATTAGCTCCCAAAATCATTTAATTGATCAAACCAAACATTTCCAAACATAATCCACAAATCACATGAGTTTTCTCAAAAAAAATCTCATGAACACTAACAAATATATTTCCATGTTTTTCAAAACAAAACCATTTTTCATATATCCATTTCTCTAAAAGGTTCAAAAACAACATCAATTTCACAATCACTAAACAACTACTCATGTTCTTGATCAATAGAAATTTTCATGAAAACCCTAACCCAAAATCTCATGAGAATCTCATCTAACCATGGAAAGCATCACTACTAAGCCTAAACATGTTAGATAATCCCTTATAAACAACTTCTAAGCACTAAGAATCAATCATGAACAACTTCTCACAAATTTCTCTCAAGAACATAAACCAAAAATCTCATGAATCTCTAAGAGTTTAGTCAACTAAGAGATGAAAGAAGTTCTAGTTACCTTAGTGATGAATCTCCTTGCAATTCCTAAGTTCCAACAAGCTTTTAATCAAGAGAAATGGTTATGTAATGACAATTTTGTGAAGAGGTGGATGGCTAGGATTAAGTCTTAGAACTTTTACTATTTGATCCAAGTGCTAGCATGCAACATGACTATGATTTAAGGAGACTTTTGGTCTAGCCCAATTGGTAGTGGGAATGGATTGGACATGTACTTATCCCCAGGTACATGGGTTCGATTCCCACGGAAGGCAAAAACTCCAATAGTGAAGGGGGTTGGAGAAGATCGTGAGGTAGCAGTGCCGGAAACGCCGAAGGCTCGGGCTGTTACAATTTCTTTCTCTCAAACCAAAAATATCCTAAAGGAGCTGATGGACGTCATATAAAATTTGAATATATTGAAGTAACAAAAATTATACAAGATTTAATGTTAGAACACCAATATCAAGTATCCCAAGACTTAGATAAATAAGTCGTTTATATCTAAACCTGGGTATATGGGCCAAGATCCGCGGGCCGACCCATTTAACCCGCAGTTCATACAGACTTAAAAATAAATTTTTTTGGCCCATTTATTTTTTTGTCTGTGTGGGTTAGACAGTTAATAACAAATGTCTCTGAAATATTTTAATTGAATTTAAAAATAATTAAGATGTGAGATATAACGTTATCATCTCAATTGTTTTATTTTTTACACGAGTTTGATTTAGATATTCATGTTGTAAGATATTTGTTATATTTGATTTCTTTGAATATTTTTTTTATTTTGCGCCTTTTCTTGTGATTGTTAGAACTATTTGTAGTCCATGTATAATACTATAATGTAAATATTTTGTACCTGTTTCTCATTTAATTAATATATCGAAGAAGAAGAAGAAGAAGAAGAAGAAGAAGAAGAAGAAGAAGAAGAAGAAGAAGAAGAAGAAGAAGAAGAAGATATGCATATTGCTGACTTGCAAGATTTTATCTTTCTTTTGAATGATTCATTGGTTTTTTATATATATGATTGGTTCATTCTTTTTTTCTTCTATTTCTTCAACTTTTTACTTCATTATTATTATTATGTTAATAATTTTCTACTTAAAGAATTTGGTTCTAATGAATTTATTGATGAGTCTTCTTCTTTATCATTCACTTTTGTAACTTCCTGCATTTTTTTTAAGAAAGTTTTATTAAAATTTTCAAAACTTTAAAAATTCATTAATACTTAAAAATCTGTATTAAAATTCATTAAAATCTTATGTCAAGAATCTTGAATGTAAAAAGTCTTTAAAAAATACTTTTATTATCACATAAAATCAATATAATTCCAATATAATCTTTTAAAATATTTAAGATTTTTTTTTTGTCAAAATAATCTTTCAAAATCTCAATTCAATACACCTCATAAATCATGAAATTCTCAATCTTTCCATCTCCTCAGTTTATCTTAATCACGAATTGCTCAAACCTATAAACTTTGTAGTTGGAAATGTCTTTGGGAAATGAAGAAGAAGAGTAAAAGGGCGAGGGTCACGGAATTGCATGCTCGTTGTTACCTTCTTTCATTGATCGATGCATTTCGAATGGAAGAAGTAGGCATGGCAAAGGAACTCATATTTGTGAGTACTAGTCCGCCACGTCCCGATTTTGACGGAGAAAACCTGAGTTGACTGAGTTTAAGTTCGGATTTTTGTTTCCCCGATTTTCATAGATGGAGTTGGGGATATTGATACCTACCTCGAATATGTCCCCGAACTCTCGCCCTGCTTATATCAAATTACTTTTTATCATTCTTAAATTAAAATTCCATAAACAAACTCTATATTACATTCATTTTTTTTGGGTAGATTATTACATTCATATTTTAAAGTTGAGTATTAAACAATTTGTTTTTTCTATATGTTTTCTTTGTATGAGTTTTTGATTTTCATTCCCATTGAGAATAGAAACGGATATAAGGATATCCGAACTCTATGAGTTTGGATTCGGGGAGGAAAAAATTCGACCTCGATCCGCCCCATTGTCATGCTTAAGAAGAAGGAGGTTTCTAGTACACTATCAGATGTATCTACCAATCCGATACACATTTTGGTTTGCAATTTCACGTCCAAATGCAAATACCACCGTGAATTCAAGCAATACTAAAAGCAAATGTATGGTGTTGTTGGATCCAAATGGTGGAGAATGAATGTTTTCGTAAACAATGGTGTTATGCCTATGTTTATCGTGATTTTACAAAAGCTACATTTTTGTAGTTTTCGTAAATTATAGTGAATTACCGTGATTATGATATATCCACCGTATTACCAAACACGCACTATGTGTAAGTTCTATAAGTGAGATAACAATATTTTAATTTATTGAAATTTCCAAAATTGACCATGTAGTTAAATGAATGATTTAAATACAATTTACCTCCAACACTAGGTAACCATGGTACAACCACTTGCAAACATAAGTCATTTTAATTATTAATAATAATAAAAAAAACAGTCTTCTTCATGGTCTCCTACACTGAGAGACCTATTCGGTCCATGAACCCTAGAGGCCTAGACGGAGCCGACATTTACATTGACTATAAATGCACACCGGAACAAAATTATCTGCACACGAAAACTCGGAACAATCCTTATCACTCTTGCACCTCATTTTCGCACTTTCTACAATAAAAAAAAATTGTCTCAAAAAAACTATAAAAGTAGTGAAATAAGATAAAAAAGAAAGTTTAAAAGGATACAAAAATTTCATACCAGCAGCAACGTCGGTTACAATAAGAAATAAGGAAATAAAGAGTATCATTACATTAAAAAACTTCATAATTAAGCTTGTATTTTGATTACTTTAAGTTGTAAAGTAGTAGTACTATGTTTTGTCATTCAACATTTTGCACTTATAGATCTTCAAGAAAAATTATTACAATTAAAATCATTATTAATTAATTATTGTATCATTGTTAATTAATCAATTATTCATGATTGCCTTTTTAGCCTGCTTAATTGATAAGGGCAAGCTTCCATTATTTTCTTCTTTTTTTAATGTCTACGTAGCCTTTTATGATAGTATATAGGGGCAAACAATGAAAAACAACAAAAAATTTAAGGTTTAATTGCACTTTTATTTCCTATTTTAAAAAATTTATGATTTTGGTCCCTCTATTTAAAATCAAACATTTTTACTCTTTTAATTTGATTTTTTTTTTTTTGCACTTTTGAGCCCCTTCCCCATTTTTTGCTAATAATACAAAACAGAGGAAATATTATGCTTGAACTTGAAGTATTAGGTTCAAAATTCATTGGCTTATTTGTACACAAAAAAAGAAGCAAAAAACAACATTTTATATAGGCCTTGGCAAGTATACTGACTAATTAATAAATAACTCAAAGGTGAATTTGACAATAATATTCTTCCTCTTCATTGTTCATCATCTTTCTAATTGTTGTCTTTATTTTGTTCATAACTGAACTGAGAAAACAAAGCCACAAGAATAGCTCCAAGAACAGCAACTCTTTTCCAATCAGTAGTACTTAAAGATGACACATTAATAGAACCAACTATTCCATATGTCAAAAGTCCAATGAAGAATAAGTAAATATTTTTCCTTGTTTTTCTTCCATTTTCTTCTCTTGTTGTTACATCTTTGTTATTTTCAAATTCTTCCTTGGCTTTTGCTCTATCAACATTAGGTCCTTTTTGTCCTAAGTTCTTAAAGAATAGTCCTTCGTTTCGGTCAACCTCCATTTGACCTTCAATTTCCATTACTCTGCTTTCACTTTCATCAATCTCTACTCTGTTTAGTTCATTAGATTCCTCAATTGCTAGCATTTCACTTTCTAATTTTGCTGTTATCTGTTAAATTGTTCACATCACAAATGAATGTAAAAGGGTTATTACTTTGCATAATTCTTGTCATGTGTGTGTCTGTATTTAAGCATGTTCTATAATTTATACATTGACTACACATAATAATAAACCATATTATAAAACCGTGATCTCCCGCAACTGCGATTTGGAGGTAGCTGAAACTACTTGATGCTAGAACTTACCCCCGAACCAGATTAAAACCGGTGGTGAAAGCCAAAAAAACCATATAATAAATCAAAAATAAAAGAAATAAAATAAAATGCTAGCATTTGTCTCTTTATGTTTGTTGGAACCTATAACCTGAATTTATTTATCACAAATGATGCAAAAGGGTCATTATTATTATTATTGAAATAGTTTCCAAGCAATTTTTGTACAGGTTCTGTTTTTAACAGCCATGTGTGTTTGTATATTTTGTAATTCACATAATTAAGTATACATAATATTAGCACTAATAATGTAAATACGCAATGCTAATTTTTTTATAAGCCAAAGGTATCCTCCGCACGCAGATCATCGCTAAGTTAACCATTAGGAATTTTGTTAGATCAGTTATCAATGTTAGTTAGGTGGTTAGAAGTTAGTTACTCTTAGACATTGCATATTGTATATAAACTCTTTTCTGCAATTCAATGAGTCAGAAACTCATTGCATGCCCCATCTCTAGGACTCTATTTTATGTGGGATTTGGGTTTATTCCAATATAAAACTTAATGAATTAGGCCTTATTGAAAAAAACTCAAGTCCTACTTAACATAACATAGAGATAATTAAGGACAGAAAAAGTTTATATACAATGTCTAAAGAGTAACCAATTTCTTGTCTCCTAACTAGTATAAATACATAATAAGCATATATAATTTAAGTTTTTATCTAATACACCCCTCGCACCCAAAAATTATTGGACTTACTTAATACACACATAAATATCAATAACATGTGACACAAACAGTAAATATTTGGATCCTTAACTATTATGTCTTGCGTCAAAAAAAAAAAAAAACTATTATGTCTTAGGTTTAATCTCTAGCTAGAGTGTATGAAAAAATTTATTCGAATAGGTCAGCCTTTTAAATGGACCTCAGTTATTTTAATAGATTAGTCTTGAAAATTGCATATAGAATATAATTTTGTTTGCAAAATAAATAAAAAAATACACAGATAAATTGGTGATGGTGAGTGACCAGAAATGATAAGCTTTAATTTAACACCATCTTATCTTATAAAAAATTATTATAGGAATGTAAAATGAATAACTTTGTAACTTGAATCTATACATATATGGTTTTAACAAAATTGAACAAGTAAAAAGTGGAAAGTGCATACATACTCTATCACTAGATTCATCCAATCCTTTAAGAGCATCTTCACCAATCTTATCAAGCTCAGCTTTAGCTTCTTCACCAAATTGAGTCAAATATTCAGATCTCTCATCCAAATAATCCGTTAGACGAAGTTTTTCTGTCTCAAGCATTGCAAGTTGAGCCAATAGCTCTTGGCTTTTAACATCACCTTCAGGTTTTGAATTATTATCAGATTTATCATTGGAGTTGTTGGTGGTGGAAAGACATAGAAAAACAGAACTTCTTATTCTTGTGATATGATGGGGGTGCAGAGTAGTAAATATGGTGGTGTTGTTAGAAGAAGGATAGAAGGAAAGGTGGAATATGGGTTTGAGGGCAATCATCTTCTCAATTAGAGTGCTGCCATGTATGATATCTTAGCTCCCAAAGTTTTATCTAATGTTTCTAGTTTCTCTTTTTTTTATGAAATATATATCCTCATGTTTCTTTGTACATTATCCATTGTATAATTTTATATTTTTGAGAGCTAAATATGTTTTTCACTTTTTAATTCTAAAAAAAAATCTATTTTTAAATTTTGAAGTTTAATGAATCACTTTAAAAATTTTGCCCCTTTTTTAATTTCCATACTTTAATTCATAAAAGGTGAAAAACAGTAAAATTAAAATATTAATTTTTTTTGACAAAATTACCCTTCCAGTCCATTAATTTAATTTCAGGTATCGATTTGGTCATTTATTTTATTTTTTTCTCCTCGTTTTTGTTATTTTTGCTCCTTCATCCATTTTAGTAAATGGTTTTTAAAGCTTCAATCTATAGTTTTTTTTTGGATGTAGCATATATAAATTACATAAATATAGCAGTGTAGAAATGCTTATTAATAATGTATAAAATTCAAACTAGGTTATTTAAAATGAAAAATAAAAATAAAAATTAGAGATGCTCTTTGAAATTATGTAAGTGTTTCTAGGCCAATTATTAACTTATATTTAAATAAAAAGTCAAAAAGACAAAATTAAAGAAAAACATTTTACATTTTAAAAGTTTCAAAGAATTTTTTTTGTTTTAATATACTTAATAGTACCTCATTAGTAATTAACATTTTCATTTATAAAAAAATTGATAACAAACTCATTTCAATGGGTATTGTTTTTTAAAAAAGTCCATCTTAAATTATTTCTTATCCCTTTAAAATATCAAAATACAGTAATGTTTTTATTTATTTATTTATTGGCTTATTTATTTCATTTCAACTCACAAAATTATTTCACTACCTCCCAATTAATCAAATTTATTTTATTATTAAAATCAAAATAAATAATCCTTAATTTTTTTTTTTAAACGAACAAAGTACAATACACGAAAGGAGTACACGTGACTCGTGAGCACTGACCCGTGACCAACGGTATCAACAAACATTGTGGTGACTGAAGAACGTAAGATTCGATCTCATCTCTATATATCGGTGTAGAGAGATCTCTGAAATTCAGCATCGTTATCTCTTCCTTCAATTCTTTCCATGTCTTCTCGGAGTTCCTTTTCTTATTCCAAACCTTCACTCGATGTTTACTTTTCTGTTGATGGTTTGAACCTAGATCCCGATTACGTGTTTGGTCCAGATCAAGATCTGTTTCATCACCATGTTTTTAGAGGTGAAGACACCCGTGCATCCTTCACTTCACATCTTTCCTCTTCTCTTCAAAGCGTCGGAATCAACGTTTTTAAGGACGGTCAGACGGCTGATTTTGTAGGATTTGTTGTCATAAATTTCTGATTATATGGTTGTGTCCTACCTATCTTCTTATCATCTTATTTCTTATTCTATATTTGTACCATGGATAAATATTGGCCAGCTTTGACTCACTCTAATGTTGTCCAAGGATTGGATAGTTTCCTTGGTGAACATGTTCTTGTTGACATGGTTGAGTTGCTTGGAGATTCTACTGTAGGTGTTGCCATGATTTTAGCTTGTTTTTGGGTGTTGATGAAGGTGTGGATTTGTGGTTTGCTGGTTCCGATCCTCTTCTATCCCCAAGGTTTGATTTCATGTATTACTTTTAGCTTGTTCTGTTTTTATTTGCAATAGTTTGTGGTTCGCTTTTGTGTTTGCAATATCTGCTTTGGGTGTTGCAGTTCTCATTTATATGGAGTTTGTTGTGCCAGATCTTTAGAATCGTGTTTATGGGCGTGAAAATTGGAAATGAAATATGGTACCTCAGCTGGAATATTCATGGCTATATTTTCCACTGCAGAGAGCTCAGGGATAATTCCTCGCTTTCATTTTGTTCTTGAAACATATGCCACAAGCAACAGTAACACAGAACCATGTTCTTGGTTGAGATATTCGAGCTGGCCGAATTAGAATATGTGCCACTTAATTTTATAATTTGTATTATATATTGCCATAGCACTGAGTCCGCATCACCTTTTGTTGTAGCCATCCTATTTGTAATATGGAGGGACAGTTGTCATTTGTAGTGAAGGAATAAAAAAAAAATATACAGTGTTGAATGAAATAGTTTAAATCAATTTGTTGGTGTTGTTGTGGTTTATAGAGGAAAGAAATAAATAATTTTGGGTTTGGAAAACTAAGGTTGTGTTGTTGTTAGTGTGTTTGTAGGAGTTTTATGTTATCCAATTATATTTTTTGTTCCATTATAGTGGAAATTATGGCCGTATGATTAGTAAAAAGTTCCGTAGAAATGTTTTTGAAACAAAAGTGAATTAATGAAGTGCTTATGGTTCTCCTCTCTTTATTTAGGGGTTGGTTTTTATTTTATTTTTTTGTTCCAAGAAGATTAGTGTTTTCTCTAATTATGTTTGAATTCTTGTGATTAATTATTTGGATAAGTGTCAAATATTTTGAATATATGTCCATGGTATAGTTTTGGTAAAAAGTTATTGCCCCAAATTTATTATGTATTTTATGGTTTGTTTTCTTTTTCTTTCCTTAGATTCAGGCTTCGAATTGATGTTGGGGATTTGGCTAGAGATGCTTCCTTTATTTTTTATGACCATGTTGTCAGAAAAATCGCTCCCAAAATTTGCGATTTGCTACTTAATATGGTATTGCTTCTTTCTTTTTTATTCCTGTGTTTTTTTGGTTTTTCATTTTCTTGTATTTCCTTTTTATAGTTTGCGTATTTTTATTGTTTTTAGGGTGTGGGTGCCTCCGCTTATCCTCTTGAGTTGGATGAGTTTTATGGTGATCCTATGGTCTTCAAGGTTCAGAAAATTGTTCCTCTAGGTTCTTCTCCCTGTCAGTCATTCGAGGTTCTAGATGTTTTTCACCATCCTTCTCTCTTAGATATTTTTCTTAGGCCTTGTTTGCGTCGCCTTGTTGCGGATGTTAGTGATCCTTTACTTTATGTTATTCTATCTTCATATTTGCATTTGCTTATATTACCTTTGTGTTTCTTCTTGTGTGGTGTGTTCTATGTCTGATGTTCGATTTTGTTTTCAGTCATTTACAATAAAATTGGCCGCAATTTTGAAGGTACGAGTTTCCTTGCAAATATTTTGTAGGTTTGAGAGCAAGTTGGTGACAAGTTGTGCTTGACAATGTGAATAAATTGGACCAACTAAATGCTTTGTGTGGAAGTTGTAAATGGTTTGCTCCAGGAAGTAGAATAATTATCACAACAAGAGATAAACATATACTTTAGAGATGAAAACAAGCTTGGAATGCATGATTTGCTACGAGATATGGGAAGAGAAATTGTTTGTGAGAAATCACCAAAGGAAGAATAGCCTTGTAACTATTGATGATAAAAACAAGCTTGGAATGCATGATTTGCTACGAGATATGAGAAGAGAAATCGTTTGCGAGAAATCACCAAAGAAAGAATAGCCTAGTAACTATTGGTGATAAAAACAAGCTTAGAATGCATGATTTGCTATGAGATATGGGAAGAGAAATCGTTCGCGGGAAATCACTGAAGGAAACTAAGGAACATGATAATAAAGACAATGTTGTACAGTGTATTATTCAAGCCCCAATGACATAATATTAGATGCCTTCAAAATGTGTCGATGAATGATGATAAATCACACAAGACCATCATTCAACTCTATAAGAAAGTTGTTATCCTCATTTGAAAATGAAGAATGACACAGTGTTATCAAATATAGAACCTGATGACAAAGTGGAGATTGCTTTTGGGAACCGTTTTATTGAGATAAAGACCGATGTCATATATGTCGATCCTGTCAGCCAAAAAATAGACCTATGTCATGCACCATAAGAATGTTATTGGTGGTGGTGATGAAAATGAATGCACTGTGGAGAGGGTTTGATCTCTCTTCAAGTAGACCCAACAAATGATTTTAAACCAAGACAGGACTGGAGATGAATGTTGTGAAAGAATTTATGTGTAAAAATTAATTTGAGTTAATGTAATCTCGAATTTGGTCCTGAAATTGTTGATCACTGCTTGGTTAATCCCCTCAAATTAGAGAAACTAAAAAGGATACCCTTTGGACTAGCTAAAATGACTGACAATCTACAGTTTCAAGCTGCCAATCTACAGTTTCAAAGTCAAGTTGCTTGGGATTTTGGGTTCAAATAAGTCCAACTTGAGCTTGATTTTGAAGCCTCGATCCTAATGCTTTAATGGGAGTAAATTAAGGAAATGCTTTAAATATAAAGTACACTTCAACAGAATTTGCAAAGAAGGCTTTCAAAATGCAAACAATCTTCGCAATCTCAGTTATGCTTCAAGAAGAATTTATCTACGTGATTATGTGAGTCTAAGACATGCTTTAAATTCTCCCAATCAAGTTTCTAGTTTGCTATTTAATGTTGCTATTCTTAGTCTGTGTGTTCCTATAGAGTTTAGTTTTTCTTATGCTGCATTTTCTCGGTTTAACTATGAACTCCTCTGATGTAGAAAGAACTACTTTATCATGTCATAGTATGTACTTTCTGAGAATGAAGAATTATAAAGTTTTAATATGCATAATATTTATTGGTGTGCCATGATACTTGAATTGAGAGTTGTTATTCTTTTCCTTTCTATTTTTGATTGGTGGAAATGGAATTTGGTTTTGTTACTACAGCCACACGTGATACCAGATACAACACATTCATAGAAATGGAACATGGAACTAGGAAAAGTAGAGTAATACAAAAATGTTTGGTTTAAATGGATAGTTATTCAAGATTAGTGTTTAGTTGCAGCTGCAGTTAGAGTTGGTTACAATCTACAACACTTTTTTTCAGCTAGTTAATTTCTTCTCTAAATAAGCTTTTATCTATTCAGTACTTCAGACTTCAGCTTCGTATATTTTATTCATAATGATCCCTCGATATTACTTTTCCAACCTTGAGACAGATTTATAGAGACAGCTTGTGATTTTTTGGAATTAAAAATGCTTTTCTGAAATAAGGACCTTGCTTGAATTAACTACCTTGAAATTATCTTTTGATTTATTAAGTGATAAAAAAAAAAACGTTCTAAATAATGAAACTATAATAATTTCATTTGTAAATGCTAATTTTTAGAAATAGAGTTAGATTTACGGTCAGAATAACACATCTTTATCCGTGAATTTTTAACATTTTAAGTTTAATTGTGTTAATGCAATAAACCTTATTTAATTCCTCACTTAGAATTATAACGTAGAAAATATACTGGGATAAGATAAAAGAAATACTATAAACTATAACAATGTAGCAGAATAATTTCTACTATTAAGACGGTAGTTCTAATGGCCTTTTTATAACTATCGGATATAAAATTTTAACTCCGTTTTTTAAGATTACAATACCGATCAATATTTTATAATCGAGTTTACTTTTAATTGAGACGACATCTACATTTAAATGCAACACATTGTGGAACCATAGGAAGTACACAAGGAAACTCAGAACAATCAGAATTCTCCTTGCATCTTGGCCTCCGTTGTGCTGTAATATATAAAACAATTAAGAAATAAATGTTAAATGATAAATTATTCTGTATAAGATAACAAGAAAGTTCAAAAGGATAAAATAAAAATTGCTTACCATTAACATCAATTACAACAAGAAAAAAGCAAATAAAGAGGATCATTAAGTAAACAAACTTATTACTTTCAGCCATATTTTTTCTCCTAAGCTTGCAACAAATAGAAATATACTGATCACTTTATGTTGCAAACTCGTACTATGTTTTGTTTATTTGTTTCAATTTTTTGCACTTATAGATCTTTAAAAAAAACTTCTTAGAATTAGAGTCATTATTAAATGTATAACAGGTAATCAATTTTTCATGTTTACCTGTTTAGCTTGCTCAATCGATAATTAAGGGCAACCTTTCACTATTTTCCTCTTTCTTTAATGTCTATCCTCTTATGATAGTATATAGGGACAAAACATGAAATATAATGAAAATTTAAATTGAAATAAAAAGAACAAGAAAAAATAGTTCAATTGTCTTTTAAAAAGGTAATTTCCAAAAACATAGATATGATTTTACGTCATTGGTTACCATATTAAGTAGACATTATATATTGTATTAAAATATTTAAAATATTATTATGTAATTGATACTATGTATGATTGTATGAAAATCAATTTTATTTAACATATATGTTTTCTAAAATAATGTACAAATATTTGATAGGTAACAAAAGTTTTCACTATGAAATAATTATTTAAATTACGTTAAGTCATAACTATCTGATTTAATCTATCTACATAATGCATGCAATTTTGACTTCATATAATTCAGATCCCAATTAAATATTGTATTTGGTCTTGAAGATCTGCATTATGGCGGAATTACTATTTTTAAGGATAGTTAGGCGGTTGGCCTTGCAGGATTTGATGGGGATTGAATATTACACAGTTACTGCATTGACGGAGTAACTGTTGAAGACCGTCTGATCAAAGATGGATGGATGAGATCAAATACTATATTAAAATGTTAAATGAACAGTAAATGAATTTGATTTGTCCGATCATAAATCAATGTCTGGAATTGCTTATTGCGTGTAACTGTGTGATGTAGCTACAACAGCCAATCCATGTCTGATTTGATGACCTAAATTTCAGGATACTATTTCTCCGCACTATATAATAAAATGTCCTTACCAACTGGTGAGGAATATTATTGTAAATAATATAGTGAAATAAATGTAACAGAAACAATAGTTGAAATTAGCCTTGATAATAGATAGATAGAAACTAGCTTAGAAGTAGTCTCCATGTATATAAGCTTGTAAACAGTGACAATTAAAAATCAATGAGAATCATTTTTCTCTCATCTCAGATCTTCCTCTATCTCTCTGTAACCGTTTTCTGTTATCTCAATATGGTATCATCGCAAACGATCTCTTAGCTTCCGCAACCGCCATCATGCCACCGCGAATCGCTCCTCCTCCACCGGCGGATCCCTCCACCGATGCTTCTAGTCCTTATTATGTACACTCCAGCGACGGTCCCTCTTCCGTCAAGGTTCTTCCGCTCCTTACCGGTCCCAATTATCACTCGTGGGCGAGATCCATGCGTCGTGCACTTGGCGCTAAGCTCAAATTCGAGTTTCTTGATGGTTCTATTCCGGTTCTGGCGAGTACCTTTGATCCATCGTTCCGTGCTTGGAGTCGTTGCAACATGTTGATTCATAGCTGGCTTATGAATTCTGTTGATTCTTCAATTGCGCAATCCATCGTCTTCATCGAAAATGCTGTGGATGTTTGGAATGATCTGAAAGATCGATTTTCGCAGGGAGATCTTGTCCGTATTTCTGAGATTCAACAAGCAATTTATGCTCTCTCTCAAGATTCGCGTTCGGTAACATCCTTTTACTCTGATCTGAAAACTCTTTGGGAAGAACTTGAAATTTATATGCCAATCCCTAATTGTACTTGTCCGCAACGTTGTTCTTGCAATTCTATGCGTTTGGCTAGGCATAATCATCATTTACTTCAAGCTATGCGCTTCATCACTGGCTTGAATGATAGTTTTAATGTTGTGAAAACTCAGATCCTTCTTATGGATCCACTTTCCCCTATGACTAAGATTTTCTCTATGGTTCTGCAATTTGAACGCCAACATTCTTCTGTTCCCAATCTTGATGAATCAAATGCATTGGTTAATGCTTCCCGTGGCAAATCTCAGAATTCTGGTAATTCTAGACCTGGTAATGGTCGATCTGGTGCATCCTCTACTGGTTCTAATCGCTCCAATCGTTATTGTACTTATTGCCACAAGACTAATCATTTTGTTGAAAATTGTTTTGAGAAAAATGGAGTTCCTCCTCACATGAAGAATTACAATTCTTCTGTTCATAATACTGCTGCAGTTGAAGGGGGTGATCATGATGATTCAGCTGCACCACAAGACACAGTGGTGGCACCACCTCCTATTACTCAAGAACAGTATGCTCAATTGATGCTTCTACTTCAATCTTCTACTGCTAATCATGCTCCTCTTGCTGCTTCTAATCAGGTTAGGACGTTCCAAGCTGCTGGTCCTTCATCAGCAGTTACTCAAGGTAAAATTTCACTAGAAAAATGTCTTTATTCATCTATATGTCATAACATTGCTCTTGACACTTGGATTATAGATTCAGGTGCCAGTCATCATATCTGTGCCTCATTACATTGGTTTCACTCTTACAGTGAAATCAATCCTATGATTGTCAAATTACCTAATGGCAATCACGTTGTCACTAAATATGCAGGCACAGTTAAATTTTCCTCTTTGTTTAGTATAAGTGGTGTGTTATATGTTCCCTCATTCAATGTGAATTTGATTTTTGTTTCCCTTCTGTGTGATGTTGCACAATGTATAGTTAGGTTCACTGACACTTATGGCTATGTTCAGGAACAGAAATCACTGAAGATGATTGGTTTGGCTGAAAAGAAGGATGGATTATACCACTTGATTCAGTCAGATAAGAGCCAAATTCCCTCTAGCCTTAGCTTACCAAATGTTTCCATTTCTGCAAATAATGTTTACCTGTCTGAAAATGCACTTTGGCATTTCAGATTTGGGCATTTGTCCAATTCTAGACTTGCTTTGTTGAAATCTATTTTTCCTTCTGTTACTTTTGATTCCAATACTGTATGTGACATATGTCACTTTGCTAAGCATAGGAAATTACCTTTTGTACAAAGTTACCATAAAGCAATAAAACCTTTTGATATGATTCATTTTGATATTTGGGGCCCCATTTCCATTAAATCCATTCATCATCATTCTTACTTTCTTACTGCTGTTGATGACCATTCTAGATATACTTGGATTACTTTAATGAAAACAAAATCTGAAACTAGAATGCATGTCCAAAATTTCATCAAATTTATTGAAACCCAACATAGTCATGCTGTCAAAATTATTAGAACAGGCAATGGCCCTGAATTTCTTATGCCTGAATTCTTTGCTTCTAAGGGCATTATCCACCAAACTAGTTGTGTAGAAACCCCTTAACAAAATGGTAGGGTGGAGAGAAAACATCAACAAATATTGAATATTGGCAGAGCTCTTCTTATCCAATCAAATTTACCAAAATCTTTCTGGTCATATGCAGTAGCACATGCTGTTTTCATCATGAACAGAGTCCCCATTCCTAAACTAAATAATCAAATTCCCTACACTTTGCTATACAAAACTGACCCTGACCTTAATCAGCTTAAAGTGTTTGGTTCCCTTGCTTTTGCCTCTACATTACAAAGTCATAGAACTAAACTTGACTTAAGGGCCAGAAAGTGTGTATTCTTGGGTTATAAACCTGCTGTTAAAGGGGTTATCCTCTATGATCTGTTGGACAAAAACATCTTTCTATCAAGATATGTCACACATCATGAGTCTATTTTTCCTTATAAATCATATTCCCCCAAAATTCCTTGGGATTACCACCCTTTCACTCCCAACCCATGTGATCCACCCGGTCCTACTACTACTACTACTACTGACAGTGACATCTCCCTAACTCCCCATGCTCCATCACCATCACCTACTTCACCACATACCAGTCCTTTATTAACCACTACAAACCCCACCTTTTCTGCCTCATTACCATTTCCTAATTCTGCTAATGACAGTTCTTTATCCCATGCTGCAGATCAAACCCTTTCTGTTTCCACTACCTTACAAACAGACCCCATTTCTTCACCTTCTAGACCCATCAGACAAAGGAGGCCACCTACATATTTGTCTGATTATATTTGCAATAATAATTTATCTGCTGATTGTATTTATAATAATAATTCATCTGCTATTTCACAAAAACCAATCATCTCAAGCAGTAAGTGTGTGTATCCTATTTCTTCTTTTCACACACTGACACAGTTGTCTCCTCCACACAAGGCATTTGTTATGTCTCTCACACACTGCACTGAACCTCAATCTTATGAAAAAGCTAGTAAGCATGAACATTGGTTAGTTGCTATGAAAGTTGAATTGGAGGCATTAGTTAAGAACAATACTTGGAAAGTTGTAGAGCTACCACCTAACATCAAACCAATAGGATGTAAGTGGGTATATAAAGTTAAACATAAAGCAGATGGCACAGTGGAAAGGTACAAGGCAAGACTAGTGGCCAAAGGATATAACCAAGTTGAAGGCATTGATTATTTTGAGACTTTCTCTCCTGTGGCCAAGCTCACAACTGTCAGAACATTACTAGCCATAGCATCAGTCAAAGGTTGGCACCTACATCAACTAGATGTAAATAATGCATTCCTCCATGGTGATTTACAGGAAGATGTTTACATGAAAATACCAGAAGGAGTGACATGTACAAAGTCAAATATGGTTTGTAAGCTACAGAAGAGTTTGTATGGTTTAAAACAAGCAAGTAGAAAGTGGTATGAAAAGTTGACCTCTCTACTTGTTGCTGAAGGATATGTACAATCTGCCTCAGACTATTCTCTATTCACTTTGACCAGATCCAATACTTTCACTGCCTTATTGGTATACGTTGATGATATAATACTAGCAGGAAACTCCCTTGATGAATTTGATAGAATCAAATATGTGCTTGATTCAGCCTTCAAGATTAAAAATCTAGGACAGTTAAAATACTTTCTTGGTTTAGAGGTAGCACACTCAAAATCTGGAATCACTATTTCACAGAGGAAATATTGCCTAGACTTACTCAAAGATTCAGGTCTACTTGGTTCAAAACCTGCTGTCACACCTCTTGATACGTCAATAAAATTACACAGTAATGCAGGAACTCCATATCATGATGTATCAAGTTATAGAAGACTGGTTGGAAAGCTGTTATACCTGAACACAACCAGACCAGATATCTCATTTGCTACTCAACAACTCAGCCAGTTTATGCATGCACCAACAACTGTGCATTTCAATGCTGCTTGTAGAGTAATAAGATACTTAAAGAATAATCCAGGACAAGGCATGTTGTTCAGCAGAGATTCAGAGTTACAATTAGTAGGCTATTCAGATGCTGATTGGGCAGGTTGTATGGATACTAGAAAATCCATCTCAGGCTATTGCTTCTTCATTGGCAAGTCACTGATTTCATGGCGTGCAAAGAAACAAGCTACAGTATCAAGGTCATCTTCAGAGGCAGAGTACAGAGCCCTATCTTCAGCCACATGTGAGCTGCAATGGTTGCTTTACTTGTTCAAAGATTTGCAGATTCAGCTTCCAAAATTACCAACACTTTATTGTGATAATCAAAGTGCTCTACACATAGCATCTAATCCTGTGTTTCATGAGAGGACAAAACACTTGGATATAGATTGCCATTTGGTTCGTGAAAAGGTGTTGAAAGGCACACTCCAATTACTCCCTGTTTCAACTACTGAACAACTTGCAGACTTCTTAACTAAAGCTTTAGCTCCACCAAAGTTCCATGCTTTTATGTCCAAGCTTAACATGGTTAACATTCAGCAGGATAAGCTTGAGGAAGGGTGTTGAGGAATATTATTGTAAATAATATAGTGAAATAAATGTAACAGAAACAATAGTTGAAATTAGCCTTGATAATAGATAGATAGAAACTAGCTTAGAAGTAGTCTCCATGTATATAAGCTTGTAAACAGTGACAATTAAAAATCAATGAGAATCATTTTTCTCTCATCTCAGATCTTCCTCTATCTCTCTGTAACCGTTTTCTGTTATCTCAATACCAACTGATCAGCTAACCTCACAATATAATTTATGGAAATAGCTCGTAGAATATATAAAAATAATTTACAATATCTATTTTATCTTTTGTAATACCTTAATGAGATATAGTAAAGTTATTTTAATAAAAATACAATCATCTCTTTTTTGTTTAGCACATTAACTTTTTGGTTCCAAGGGAAAAGACCCGGTAATTCAGAATTCGCCGCGAAATAAGTAAAATCTAGTTAGTAATTGTTCTCGCAAAAATCAAACTGTTTCATTTATAGTTTTTTCTTAACCAATCATTTAATTTAGGGTTAAATAGTTGATACCCCCCTGCAAAGTAGGTCGGTTTTGGGATACCCCCTGTAAATTTTTTTTTTAAGATCCCCCCATGCAGACTGAAGATTCTTTGGGATACCCCCCTGGAGTGACATCAATGCAGGGAATCTCCACGTGGCACCTCCACGTGGATATTTTTTTATTTTTTAATTATTTTTTTTGCCACATGGCATTAAAAATTTTTTAAAAAAAAAACCAAATTATTTTTTAATTATTTTTTTTGCCACATGGCATTAAAAATAAAAAATAAAAAAAAACCAAATTTTTTTTTCTGTTTTCTTTTTATTTATTTATATTAATTAATTTTAAAAAACAGGAAATATTAAAAAATATAAAAATAATTGGTTAAAAACCTTTTTATGGTTAAAAACCTTTTTTCTATAAAAAAAATAAAAAACCAAATTTTTTTTTCTGTTTTATTTCTTTTTCTTTTTTATTTATTTATATTAATTAATTTAAAAAAACAGTAAATATTAAAAAATTTAAAAATAATTGGATAAAAACCTTTTTATGGTTAAAAACCTTTTTTCTATAAAAAAAAAAAAAAAACTTAAGAAGAAGAACAAAACCCATAAATTCATCTTCTTCTCTCCTTCTTCATCATCTTCTTCACCATTTAAAACAATTTATTCATCATCTTCACCACTACACAAACAACTTCATCACTACCACATATTAAACAAAACTACTCTTCACCACATAATTTTCTTTAAATAAAAAACATTCAAAAAACAAATTTTCAAGAACATCATGAAGAGCTACAACAACATTATCAAGAGCACATCAACAATCAAAAATCATAAATTTCACCATTTCCTTTTTTTTTTACAGAACCCATTTCCTTTTCTTTTTTTGTTAAATGACAGTTTCAGTTGATGAAAAATTGAGATGGAGTATGAAATTTTTGAGAAATTATAGGGTATGAAAAATTTGGGAATTTGGGAAAATGTATGAAGATGGAAATTTGGGAATTTAGTGTATTAATTTGAATTGTTTGGATTTTGAAGGTTGTTGTTTGAGAAGAAAATGTATGAAGAAGAGAGAGATATGAAATTCTTTTTTAATTAATTATTTTATTTCATTATGTTTTTATTTTATATATAATTTATTTAAGTTTTTAAAATTAATAATAAGTTTTAATATTTTTATTTAATAATAAGTTTTAATGTTTTTATCCAATTATGGGTTTTGTTTAATAATAAGTTGAAGATGAAGAGTAGTGATGAAGTTGTTTGTGTAGTGGTGAAGATGATGAATAAATTGTTTTAAATGGTGAAGAAGATGATGATGATGAATTTATGGGTTTTGTTCTTCTCCTAAAGTTTGTTTTTTTTTTTTATAGAAAAAAGGTTTTTAACCATAAAAAGGTTTTTATCCAATTATTTTTAAATTTTTTAATATTTACAGTTTTTTTAAATTAATTAAGATAAATAAATAAAAAAGAAAAAGAAAGAAAACAGAAAAAAAAAATTTGGTTTTTTTTTTTTAAATTTTTTTTATAGGAAAAAGGTTTTTAACCATAAAAAGGTTTTTATCCAATTATTTTTAAATTTTTTAATATTTACTGTTTTTTAAAATTAATTAATATAAATAAAAAAAGAAAAAGAAAGAAAACAGAAAAAAAAATTTGGTTTTTTAAATTTTTTTTATAGAAAAAAGGTTTTTAACCATAAAAAGGTTTTTATCCAATTATTTTTAAATTTTTTAATATTTACTGTTTTTTAAAATTTATTAATATAAATAAATAAAAAAGAAAAAGAAAGAAAACAGAAAAAAAAAATTTGGTTTTTTTTTTTAAAATTTTTTTTATAGGAAAAAGGTTTTTATCCAATTATTTTTAAATTTTTTAATATTTACTGTTTTTTTAAATTAATTAATATAAATAAAAAAAAGAAAAAGAAAGAAAACAGAAAAAAAAATATTTGGTTTTTTTTAATTTTTTTATAGAAAAAAGGTTTTTAACCATAAAAAGGTTTTTATCCAATTATTTTTAAATTTTTTAATATTTACTATTTTTTAAAATTAATTAATATAAATAAAAAAAAGAAAAAGAAAGAAAACATGAAAAAAAAAATTGGTTTTTTTATTTTTATTTTTAATGCCACGTGGCAAAAACAATAATTAAAAAATAATTTGGTTTTTATTTTTATTTTTTTAAAATTTTTAATGCCACGTGGCAAAAAAAATAATTAAAAAATAAAAAAATATCAACGTGGAGATTCCCTGCATTGGTGTCACTCCAGGGGGGTATCCCAAAGAATCTTCAGTCTGCAAGGGGGGATCTTAAAAAAAAAATTTACAGGGGGTATCCCAAAACCGACCTACTTTGCAAGGGGGTATCAACTATTTAACCCTTTAATTTATACATTTTTCTTAATAAGTGTGGTTACTCGTTTGGCAATATTTATTTACATAAAGAATAAGATGTGGAGAAAGATATTAATTGGATAAAGGGTCTGCTTGACACGAGTACACGACCAATAAAATTGCTTATAATTTATAAGTTCATATAACAAAATAAAATATATTTCGTAATTGTTCATTCATTACAAATTTATAGCTTATAATTTATTACACCACTTTTTCTTCCATAATGACTCAACACTCAACTACTCTTTCTTGTCATATGGTTGAGTGTATCAACTATAATAATAAAATTAATTATATTAAATTATAGTTCTAATTCATGGCAAAAAAAAAAAAAAAGCTCTAATGGCTATTTTATGATAATTCCAGATTAACTTTTAACCCCGTTCTTTTAGATTACAATATCGATATTTTACAACTAAGTTTACTTACGGGGACGACATCTACATTCATAAGAAATGCATCTTGGAACATAAGGAGGTACGCAATTAAACATGGAACAATCAAGATCCTTCTTGCAATAATTTAACTTTATCAGTGCTGTCATAAAAAAAATAAGAAACAAATATTAGCAAAAATAGTGAATTATTTTGTATAACAAGAAAATTCAAAAAGATACAAAAATTGTTTACCAGTAACGTTAGTTACAACAACAAATAAGAAAATAAAGAAGATCACTAAATAAACAAACTTAATAATCTTAGCCATATTTGTTTATATGTTTTTTTTTTTTTTTGTTTTCACCACCAGTTGAATCTGGTTCGGGGGTCAGTTCTGGCATCAAGTGGTTCCAGCCCCCTCCCGATCGCAGTTGCGGGGGATCGAACTGTGGTCCTCCCTACCAAGTTCAGCGTCAATCACCACTGAACCAACTAACGATTGGTATATTTGTTTATATGTTTTAATTTTTTGAACTTATAGATAAAACTTCTTAGAATTAAATTCAATATTAAATGTATCATAAGTATTCAATATTTCATATTTACCTATTGAGCTTGCTCAATCAATATGGTCAACCTTTTTTATTTTCCTTTTATTTTTTAATGTCCACCCTTTTATGATACATAGGGGCAAACAACCAAAAATAACAAAAATTTAAAAGGTAATAAAAAAAACTTCAATTGCTGTTTCTTATAAATAATTTTCTAAGGGTTCGTTTGATCTGTAAAATGAAAGTACTTGACAGTACAAGGCAGAACAGCACAGGACAAACATTTACGATATTAAACAAATTTTGTCTTGTATGATATTTGATGGAAAAAATGTTATTTTGGTGATTTAGAAAAGTTGTGCTGAGGACAAAAAGTTGTCTCATGGTTCAGTGGGGGACAAGAATATCTGATTTTGTCCAGTCCTTTAACCCCCAGTTTGTCCAGTACCAGTGACAGTTTTCAAATCAAACACAGTACAACAGAAGTTGTCCTGTCCAGTCCTCTGTTTTTTAGCAGATCAAACGCACCCTAATACATAGTTATGGTTTCACGTCATTGGTTACCATATTAAAATAGCCATTATAATATTAAAATAATTTTACACGATCATCTAATAAAAAAATCATCAATTTGTCATATTATACTATTAAGAAAGTGATAAATACTTATATATGCACAAACCTAAATATGATTTGTTAGGCACGCTCACAAGAAATAAATAAAAATAAAGAAATAATAGTTAAGATGATCTGGATTGATCTGATAATTTTATTTTTCTTTTAATATTTTTAATTTGTGTGTGTGTGCCCAAATCTTATGCCGAAATGTTTGTACCTAGGTAAATGTTGCTCGGCAAATTAGTGAATTATGATTGGTTTGTCTGTATAAAACACTCTTTACACTATCTGCTTATCTCCTTTAAATTTTATATTTATTCCGTTTGTGTTTTTGTTTCTAAATTTAGAGAAGGACAAAAGTGGAATTTCATGTCCCTTGAATCATTAAGGGCATATTTATCCATTTATATCGTAATTTGATTCCTTATCATATTGGATACACAATCATTAGTGTCAAGTCATGTTTGAAAAATAATGCTAAAAAATGACCCAGAGACTATTTTAAAAGTAAAGCATAATTGTATAAAAAAAAAGTGAAGCAGAATTATAATTAAATTTTTATTTTTATAAAATAATCATTTAATTATTTTAATCTCAATAGATTTTTTTTTTTCAAGCAAAGGTGTGCAAAAGGGAAACCTCTGCAACACCGAGATAAATTAAAATAAAATAAGATACATAAAACTGGGGGGACAACAACCAAAACCCAGTCAAACCACATATCAAAATACAACAAAAGTGGTTGAAGTAAAAAAGAAGCAAAAGCACACACAACAGGCACCATCCAGCGAACCCGCATAGGGGCACGAAACCAAATAGCAAAAGAAATGTTGCGTGAACCTTCACAACTCAGAACGGCGAATGAGCCGGCCGCCAACACGAACCGATTCACGTACCAACAACTCCCTGCGAGAAAACACAGCAAGCAACAAAGACCCTTTCGAGTCAAACTTTCCAAACACAGCAAACCCATAAACGAAATAGGAGAGCTTGAGGATAATGAAGCATTAACAGAACCAACAGCCAGAACTACCGAAACACAGTAGAAACGCTGTAACTGTAACCGAAAAGACAGACACCCACCGCCGCAATCAGAGATGGTGTTTAAAGAAACAGATCTGAACCAAGAAATACAAACCCAGTCGAACGGAAATAGAGCCCGAAGGAAGCAGTCGTACTCCACGTTGCAGATCTAAACCGACGACCACCGCGGCAGCGCCAACGGACGTTTTAACGACCCAAAATGGGTTTAGCGAGCACCAACATAAACAAACCTTCATCTCCCCGGCGCAGTGAAGGACAGAACAAGCTCCGACCGACAACTGCAAACACGCCGAAAAGGAAGGTGGGTAACGTGGAGGTGTGGAGCGGTGAACCCACACACCACCAGCCATGGCAGTTACATTGTGAGAGATGATGATTTGGATGTTAGGGAGGCGGCGGGTTTAGGGTTTGTAGAAAGAGGGCAGAGCAAAAAGTCTTTGAGAGAGAAACGACCTCTCCACCAAAAATATTTTTTTTTTCATTTTAATCTCAATAGATCTTATATATATAAGTACGAAATATTGAAGTTTAAGGACAAAACTTAACTGATTTGTATTTGTAGGGTCATTTGCATATTCAAGTCTAATTTTTTTTTTTTATCTTTATTTTATCTAACAATTAACATAACTAATAATTTTATACATGTACACTCATAATGATAAGCGATTGTCCTATAAGTTGTAAATAATCTGTTTATCTCATTAGACCCATATAAAAAATTGCAAATAAGAGATACTTTAATAATGAGATATAGAGTAAAGTTATTATTTTAATAAAAAATACAATCAACTCTTCTTCTTTTTCTTATTTTTTTTCATCAACCTTATGGTTATTAAAGGAAAAGATTCCAGTAAACTAAAGTTTAACCTTGAGATAAATGAAATCTGATCAATAATTGTTCTCATAAGGAATCAAACTCTTTCATTTATAGATTTTTTTTAATCAATCATCTCATTTTTCATTTATAAAGATATGTTTCATAGCTATCAATTCATTGCGAGTTTATAACTTATTTTGAGCTTATAATTTAAGACAACAAGTTTTTTTGTCTCAAGTCTCAACTACTCTTTCTGTTCTATATTGTTGAGTGTATCAATTATAGGAACATAATAAAATAAATTCTATTATTAATAAATAGCTCTAATGGCTATTTTATGATTATTCTAGATTAAATTTTAACTTCATTCTTTGAGATTGCAATATCAATATTTTACAATTGAGTTTACCTTTAATAGTGACGACATCTACATTCAAAAGAAACACATTTTGGAACAGAAGGAGGTTCGCAAGAAAACATGGAACAATCATGATTCTTCTTGCAATTTAGCTTCCCCTGTGCTGTCATATTAAAAAAAAAAAATAAGAAACAAATATTAGCAAAAATAAAAAAAATAAAAAAATTAGCAAAAATAGTGAATTATTTTGAATAAAATATATAACAAGAAAGTTAAAAAAGATACAAAATTATTTACCAGTAACATTAGTTACAACAACAAAAAAGAAAATTAAGAAGATCACTAAATAAACAAACTTAATAATTTTAGCCATGTTTTTTCTCCTAATATCTTGCAACAAATACAAATGTATATATGGATCACTTTATATTGTAAAAGTACTATGTTTTGTTTATTTGTTTCAATTTTTTGAACTTATAGATCTCCAAGAAAACTTCTTAGAATTAGATTCAATATTAAATGTATCATAGGTAATCGATTTTTCATATTTACCTGTTTAGCTTGCTCAATGAATAAGGGCAGCCTTTTTGTTATTTTCCTTTTATTTTTTAATATCGATCCTTTTATGATAGTAATTGGGGCAAAAAATTAAATAGTAATAAAAAAACACACGAAAAAATAGTTCAATTGTCTTTTGTTATAAATAATTTTTTAAAACCTAGATATGGTTTCATGTCATTGGTTTTAAAAGTTTATTCTGCTCTGGTCTTGGGTGTGGTTGGGGGACTTGGGGTATCGAATTGTTGCCTGAGTGCATAGGATTGATTTTTGCTTCAATGGAATAGAGAAAGATTTTGATCTCCCAATAAATTTGTAATCAAATCAAAATAAAAAATTGTTTTGGATCATGGATGAATGTAGATCGTGTTAATACCTATTTCTAAAAACCCAAATCAAGAATTTTCCCTATTGTTTTTAGACTCCGTTTGGATTGATGAAACATAATGGAATGGAACTGAGCAAAATAGAGTGGAGTGAAAGAAGATGGAGCGGAATGAAATAAATAAATCATTTAATTGTTTAGATATTTTAAGAAAGAGAAGAATGTGTCAAAAAAAAAAAAAAGAGAAGAATAAAATTGAAGGTATTTGGTGATATAAGATGAAATTTATTTCATTCTATTACATCCCGCTTCGCTCCATTCCTTTATTTTTTTTCAAATTAAAACAGTTGAACACTATTTTATTTCATTTCGCTCCGCTCCATTCCGTTATATTCCATCAGTCCAAACAGAGCCTTAGAGAATTGTTGGCATTAATATATCCGAGTTTAATTGTTGTGCATTATTGGTGTAAAATTATTTTACACATACATCTAATAATGTGTTGTCACATCATTTAATGAATGCGATATATCATGTGTTTTAAAACATATTACACATTTATATGATGTGTCAATATATTATTGGATGCATGTGTAAAATAACTTTACATCAACAATGCATATAAATTAAAATCTAATTTATTCATTTCCTTTGTGTTTATGATTTCTAAATTTAGAGAAGGGCAAAAATGGAATTTCATGTCCCTTGGATCATTAAGGGCATATTTATCCATCTAGATCATAATTTGATTATTCATCATATTGGATACACAGTCATTAGTTTCGGGCATGAAAAATCATGACACTTCAGCTAAAAAATAGACCTGGAGACTATTTTAAAAATAACGTACAATTGTAATTAAATGGCAATATGTATCCATAAGTCCTTTAAGTTTTACGTTTGTAATAGATTGATCTTTTAAGTTTTTTAAGTAACAAATAAGTCCTTTAAGTTTTTTAAATAACAAATAGGTCTTTTAAGTTTGTAATTTGTAACATCTAAGTCCTATTTTTAAGTAATTGAGGGACCTAGATGTTACAAATTACAAACTTAAAGGACATATTTGTTACTTAAAAAACTTAAAGGACTTATTTGTTACTTAAAAAACTTAAAGAACCAATCTGTTACAAATGTAGCACTTAAATGACCTATAAATATATTTAGCCTAATTAAATATTTTTTAAGTGTAATGAAGGACCAAAACTCAACTGAGTCGTATTAATTTGCAGGGGTCATTTGCATATTCAAGTTTAAAAATAATTTATCTTTATTTTATCTTTTACTATTAAAATAACTTATATAATTTTATACATATGCACTCATAATAATAAGTGATTGTCCTATAAACCACAAATAATTTAGTTATCTGATTAGACATATATACAAAATTGCAAATGAGAGATGCCTCAATGAGATATAGAGAGTAAAGTTATTTTAATAAAAATACAATCAACTCTTTTTTTTTTCTTTCTAATTAATCTTAAGGTTCTAAGGGAAAAAGACTCTGGTAATTAGAGTTCTTGAGGTAAATAAAATCTTGTCAATAATTGTTCTTACAAAAACTCTTTTATTTATAGATTTTTCATAACCAATCAGATCATTTTTCATTTATAGATTTTTCTTAATAAGTGTGGTTCCTTATTTTGGCAATATTTAATTACATAGAGAATTAGATGCAGAGAAATATATCAACCGGATAAGAGATCTATTTGAAAATACCAATAAAATAGCTTAAGTTTATAAATTCATATGGCAAAATAAGATAATTTAGGCTGATGCTAGGGTGAGAGAACACCTCATGTCTCTCACCGGTGATTTGGTATTATAATCGTTTGATGATGAGGTTATATGGAACAAATCATGTGCTATCCACATATAATTATTTTTTGTTACAAATTTTTCTTCTCTATCTTTCTCCAGCTTTCTCCTAAATTATTTTCATGTGACAAATTACCACCCAATTTAAATGAAGATACATAGCTATTTTTAATCATGGAAAAAAGGTATTCGGTCTTTTTTTCGGGAAAAAATTATGATATTTTATTTAGAAAAAAAATTCATATTTTTTTGGGAAAAAAGTTTTTTATCTTTTTTTGCGAAAAAGTTTTCGATTTTTTTTGGGAATAAAGTTTTGATTTTGGATAAAAACAATTTCGGAGTTTTTTCCGAAAATTTTTTCCAATCTCTTTTGGGGAAAAAAGATCAGATATTTTATTTGGAAAAAAAGTTCCTGATTTTTTTTCGAAAAAATTTTCCGATCTTTTGTCGAGAAAAATTTCCGATATTTTATTTGTAAAAAAGTTCCCAATTTTTTCCGAAAAAAGTTTCCGATTTTTTTTGGAAATTTTTTTCGATTTTTTATCGAAAAATTCCCGATTATTTTGGGGTAAAAAGTTTCGACTTCAAATAAACCAATTTTTTTTTCTTCCAAAATGTTTCTTATAAGAAAAACCGGTGAAAATATTTATAATTTAATTTTACCTCTTAATTTAACGCTAAATTTATTTTGTGAAAATAAAATGTTTGATTAATAAAGTTAAAATGACTAGTATTCATTAGAGGAGAATGAACAATGATTAGGTGTTATACATGTATGGTGTATTCTTAAATATGAATGACTGAGATTCTTTATTCAATTGTTGCTCCCGTGAGCTATATGATGCACTTGCTCACCATAGAAGCCCCCATGAATTCATAACTTATTTTGAGCTTATAATATATGACAACACTTTTTCTTCCTTAGTGTCTCAACTACTGTTTCTTTTCTATATTGTTGAGTTTATCAACCACAGGAACATAATAAAATAAATTCTACTGTATTATTAATAACAATAACTCCAATGGCTATTTTATGATTATTTGAAATTAAATTGTAACTTCGTTCTTTGAGATTACAATATCAATATTTTATCATCAGTTTACTTTTAATAGTGACATGTACATTCAAAAGAAACGCATTTTGGAAAAGAAGCAGGAGGTACGCAATAAAACATGAAACAATCAGAATCCATCTTGCAATTTAGCTTCACCTGAGCTACATGTCATAAAAAAAAAAAGAAGAAACAAATATTAGCAAAAATATATAGTGAATTATTTTGTATAAGATATATATAACAAGAAAGTTCAAAAAGTTACAAAAATTGTTTACCTGTAACGTTAGTTACAACAACCAATAAGAAAATAAAAAAGATCACTAAATAAACAAACTTAATAATCTTAGCCATGTTTTTGCCTCCTAATCTTGCAACCAATAGAAATGTATGGATCACTTTATAGACTGTATATTGTAAAAGTACTATGGTTTATTTGTTTCAATTTTTTTGAACTTAATTATAGATCTCCTAGAAAACTTCTTAGAATTAGATTCAATATTAAATGTATCATAGGTAATCAATTTTTCTTATTTACCTGTTTAGCGTGCTCAATCAATAACGACAACCTTTTGTTATTTTCCTTTTATTTTTTTTAATGTCGATCCTTTTATGATACATAGGGGCAAAAAAAGAAAAATAACAAAAATTTAAATAGTAATAAGAAAACACAGGAAAAAATTGTTTAATTTTCTTTTTTTCCATGTACCTTGGATCATTAAGGGCATGTTTGTTCATCTTGATCATAATTTGATTAGTCATCATATTGGACACAATCATGTGTGAAAAATCTTGTCACTGCATCTAAAAAATGGATCTAGAGATAATTTTAAAAGAAAAGCAGGATTATAATTAAATATTTTTGAAATTTATGGATCAAAACTCAAATGACTCGTATTTGTTTTAAGGATCATTTGCATATTCAAGTTTAAAAATAGTTTATCTTTATTTTATGTTTTGCTATTAAAATAACTTATTAAATCTTATACATATAAGAAATTATATTGAACCAACAATGAATTAGTCAAAGTAGTAAAGAATTTGGTCCCCTTAAATATGTGGTTAGGGGTTCGATTCCTGGCTCACGCGTATAGAAAAAATTTGGTTGGAAGAATCCACCTTATGTGTCCCACAGATTTCCAACATAGATTAGTCATCGTTAACAACGGTGAAAATTTCGTACCAACATTATGGTAAGAAGAAAAAGAAATTAATTATAATAATAATCAGGGGCGGAGCCAGGAATTAAACATAGGGGGGACTAAGTTTAAAATGCTGTATAATTTATTTTTTTTAATAAAAAATGCCGTCTAACTTAGTATATATAATTTTTTTTTTATATATAAACTACTACATATATAAGAAATTTAAGAACATATAAGCAATATCCAAAATCAATATATGTAAGTTTTTTAAATATAAAGAATACTCAAAAGGTAAGACAAAATACACAACATGTTTTATGTTACAAGTTAAAAATCAATACAAAGTACTTTTTAGCACTATGAACAAAACAATACATAAAATTCACACACCAAAATAGCCAACAAAGACAAGCAAACCACAATTACTAACCAAAGAGCCTCATTTCCAAAAAGTGTCTATAATAAATTTCACTCTAAACACATCTCATGCTTGCACACTTTTTTTACCGTAAAAAACAAAGATCTAATATATATATAAATATATAGTAGTACTTCCTCTTGTCCTTTTTATAAGAGACAAATTGAGTCAAAAAAAATTGATTTATCTAAATTATATTATAAACCAAATACATCAATTTTTATTGACTCAATCGTCACTTATAAAAAAGAACTAAGTATCATATTATTAGTACTATATAAAAAAAATTCAAAGAGGTAGGGGGGCCACAGCCACCCCCTGTCCCCCCTTTGCCTCCGCCCCTGATAATAATAATAATAATAAACTCCTTAAGTTTTACAATTGTGCAATTTTAGCCCTTCAAATTTTAATTGTTCGATTTTAGCCCCCCAAGTCTATCCCTTTTGCATTTTCTAACTCAATCCCCCCAAATAACTTTTTTGACAAAAAATTGCTTATGTGACATTTTAAATTAAAGTTTAAAATATTTTTTAAAATCAATTTTTTTAAAAATATAAATGACAATTTGTTTTTTTATAAAATAATTTTGCTATAAAAAAATAGTTTAAGATGTTTTTTAATTTGTTTTTAAAATTTTATAATCTATTTTTTAAAAAAACATTAGTTATAAACCTTTTATTAAAACAAGTTTAATATTTTTTTAATAACAAATATTTTTATTTTGCAAATATTAAAACATTAGTTATAAACCTTTTTAATTTGTTTTTAAATATCACATAAACATTTTTTAGTCACAAATGTCAACGGGGCTAGTCAAATGCAAAAAAAGATAAATTTAAGAGATTAAAATCGCATAATTGAATTTGAAACTTAGAGGGCTAATTACTCTATCAAACAAATTTGGTAAACCACTCTTTCTACTAGAAGGTTATGGAGTTTAAATAGAATACCATAGTGGCTCTGTTTGGTAAAATTAAGCTATAAGCTAACTTTTAGCTGATAAGCTAGCTGATAGCTGAAAATCTACCTGATTGAAATTAAAGTGTTTTGTAAAATTAGCTTTTAAAGTGATTGATAAATATAAAATGACATAAAAGGATATGTATGTTAGTGGGTAGTTATTCTTTTTAGTGGGTAGTTTTTATTTTATAAAAAATAATAAAATTAAATTAAAGGTTAAAAATGGAAAAAAACTGTAAAAAGCTATAAGCTATAAACTTAAACGCTACTTAAAATAGCATATCAAAAAATGCTATAAGCTAATTAAAAAAGCTAATTGTCAAACACCTCTATTTTTTCCAAACAAACTTATAAGCTAGTTCAATAAGCTATAAGCTAGCTTATTGAACTTACCAAACAGTGCCAGTATCTCAACTACTACTTTTCTATAATATAGTATATCAACTATAGGAACATAATAAGATAAATTATATTTTTATTAATAACAATGGCTCTAGTGGCCTTTTTATGAATATTCAAGATGAAATTTTAACATCATCGTCCTTTAAGATTACAATATTATTCTTTTACAATCGAGTTTATTTTTAATAGGTCCGACATATACATTTAAGAGAAACGCATTTTCCAACATAAGGAGGTACGCAAGGAATATCGGCACAATCAGAATCGTCCTCGCAATTTAGTCTCCCATGTGCTGTAATATATAACAAAAAAAAAAGGCAAAAATGGTGAATTATTTTGTATAAGATAGACGACAAGAAAGTTTAAAAAGATACAGAAATTGTTTACCAGTAACGTCTGCTACAACAACAAATAAGAAAATAAAGAGCATCACTGTATAAACAAATATAATAATTTTAGCCATGTTTTTTCCTCCTAATCTTGCAACAAATAGAAATGTAGATCACTTTAATTATATTGTAAAAGTAATATGTTTTGTTTATTAATTTGTTTCAATTTTTTGAATTTATAGATAAACCTTCTTAGAATTAGATTTAATATTAAATGTATCATAGGTAATATGGTTTTCATATTTACCTGTTCAGCTTACTCAATCGATAAAGGGCAACCTTAATTTTGTTATTTTCCTTTTATTATTTAATTCTATCCTTTTATGATACATAAGGGCAAAAAATGAAAAATAACAAAAATTTAAATAGAAATAAGAAAAACACAGGAAAAAATTAGTTCGTTGTCTTTTTCTAAAAATAATTTTCTAAAACATATGGTTTCGCGTCAATGGTAACTAACTAACTATATTAAAGTAGACTTATAATATTAAAATATTTAAAAATTTACTCCAAGTTGTTGTTAGCGGGGTAATTTCTTAAAAATTATTTTTGTCTTTCTACCAATTATTCGCGCATCTTACACATTTCCTATTTTATCTTTTGTTACTTAAGTAGCAGATATTATAAAAATAAGTAATTTTTAAAATATGTTGTCCGTTACTGTGGACGTTATAATTAAGGGTGTTCAAATTCAAACCAATTCAATTAAAAGTACCAATATTGCTTGGTTTGCATTAGCACTAGTACTGACAGGATCAAAAGTACCAATATTGCTTACATGGTTCATGTTATTTTCCACAATGCACTAGTAAGACAAAACGCTTACCAAAAATAATATGCTAAAATTAAGGCATGAGCATGACTTGTGACCTATTATAGGCTTTATTTTTTAGTCTTGAGCATGACCTTTTGAAAATCTAATGTGGTCTATTAACCTGTTTAAAAGTCTATTTCACATGAACATATTTAAATAAATAATTATATTTATTTTTAAAAATACTTATGAACTAATAAACCAACGTCCTTTTGATATTTAATATGATATTTTAGAGAATTTAACTATATCTATCATCATATTTCAATTCTAGTGTATAATAATACATTTATATATGTGAAAAACTAATGTAGATTAATAAACTTAAACTACTGGAAAATTTAATAAATATATAATTTAATCAAAGTACAAATTTTAATATACAAATAATAATAGTATTAAAAGCATTATTCATATTAATCTAAATAGGCCGGCGTAATAGGCTCAAATATTTTTTTAATGGTCTGCAGTCTGACCTATTTAACTAATTATGCTTATAAATTTTTTTTAACCTACTCTATTTAAAGAAATAGGCTGACCTAACGCCTATGTAAGCTAGGCCTTAAAGTTTCGTAAGCCGGTCTGAACTATTTCCACTAGGGGTGCTCAAATCCAAACCAATCCAAATAAAAACCGCAAACCGATCCAAAAAAACCGAAAACCGCAAAAAAACCGAATATTTTTGGATGTGTTTGGATGTTCTTTTTGTGAAAACCGCTGGATCGGATCGGATTTTGGATTGATTTTTCAAAACCGATCCAAACCGAACCAAACCGCAAATATATTTTTTAATACTTATTTAAATTTTTATTAGTATGATATATTGCATTAATATATTAATTATTGATTTTTATTTTCTCAATAATACTTATTAATTCAATTTAATGTATTTCTTTTTGCTATTTCATAGATTTCAAATATAATTGATAATTTTCATTGCAAAATATTAATTTATAACATATTATATATTGTGTTTTACATCAAATATATTATTTTACCGTGTCATTATAATATTAATATTTAATTAAAAAAAAATTAATTTGTAATTTGGATATCCAAAAATCGATCCAAATTAAACCGCACAAAATTGGATCGGACTGGATCAGATTTTTTTTATTTAGTCATCCAAAACCGAACCAAACCGCAAGTAATATTAACTTTGGATCGGATGAATTTTTGCCTCAAAACCGATCCAAACCGAACCGCGAGCACCCCTAATTTCCACCTCCAGGTTGAGTGTGGATTAAAACATCAACTATCACAAGACTCATCAAGAGTTTTGAATGTAGTGTCAGAAAAAAAAAGAGTTTTGAATGCTTTAAATGCAACTAGTTCTTAGGAAGTGGAATCAACTGCAACTGCAACTGCATCACAAGTATTGGATGTGAAGACTTCTTAATTAATTGAATGTGACGATCAAGTGAATATTTCCACAACAAAAAATTCGACGAACAAATATTTTTTTGAAACAATTGTATTTCTAATCCTAATTTTAGAAAATGGCGATATTTCTGAAAATAAATTTTAAGGTTAAACGCTCCACAAATTGGAATGTTATGTTGGCTACTTAAAATGGTTCTTGAAATGCATAAAAAATATTTGTGCACTTTATATCATACACCATATTATAGTAGTTATAACAAACAAATAAAATTGCTAAAACTCTCGTAATATAAACAAGAGTTATTCTAAATAGTACATCGATAATAACACTTTCTTCAAATAAAATATTGAAAAAAATAAAATGAATAATAATAATAATAATAATAATAATAATAATAATAATAATAATAATATTGAATGTAATGACGATCTTTTAAACTGTTTTAGTTGAGATTGAGATTTGAACTTCACTCCTAAGATTACAATATCAATTTCTTATCAAAGAGTTACTCTATTTGACGACAAAAACATCTAGGAGAAAAGCATTTTCCAACATAACGAGATAGACATAAATAGTGTACACAATCAGAATCTTCCTTACATATAATGTTTTTCCACACTATGATATACTAGCTCCGTCCCAGAATACTGCACGTATGCCAATGCAAGGTTTTAATCGTTAATATCTTTAATTTTCTATTAGTAAAAATTATTAAAATTAGATATTTTAAAAACACTCATCAAAACAAATCAAACAAGATCTTATATGCTTATATTTATATCTATATATTATTAAAAAAGTATGGTCAAAGTATGATAAGTGAATAGTACAATTTAATCAAAATAGCTCTAATAAAATGGGACGGAGATAGTAAAAGAGAAGAAATAAATATTAGTGAAAGGGGTAAAAAAATTTGTATAAGATAAATAAGAAAGTTCAAAAGAGAGAAGAAAAATGGTTTACCAGTTACAGAGTGAGTTAAAACAAAAAATAAAGAAATAAAGATGACTATTAAATGAACAAACTTAATAATTTTTGCCATATATTTAAGTGACATACTTGCACCAAAAAAAATAAAAATAAAAAAAAATAAAAAAAATAAGAGACATACTTCTATGTTTGTTTAGCCCCTAGTCGTAATATTTACATTTTCGTTATTATAATTTTCGCTATGAGAAATGTTAATTAGGCCCTAGGACAATAGTTAACGAACAAAATAATGTAATATAATCTTGAAATTAGTGCATTTAATGTTATAAACTTTAATTTTATTTTATTTTATATTAAATCTTCACTTTTATTTCTATTTTTGTTAAAAAAAAATAGGTAAAATTGAACTAGAAAATAGAAATAAAAAAAATATAAAAAATCACATTCAGATCGCTTCAATTCTTATATTTCCATGTAAAAATTTGGTCTAACGAATTGATTTACATTCATTCGATCCATAGGAGATAATAATGAATAAAAGAAAGAAAGGCCTTTCAAAAAAATCGAGATTAAAAAAGGGATTGGGGGAGGAGGGGGTCAAACTAGGCGTATATAGAATCTAATCGTTATAAGACAACTCTTTCTTTTTTTGGGGGGGTGGGGGGGTTCCAAGCCAAGAATGATTCTCAAATTAAGATACAACTAATTGGTTTACGCTATGGAACAAACACATGTATAACAAATAACCCAGAAGCACCGATTAACATAACCATTATAAAACTATAGTAATTGACACTTATAGAATCTCAACCTTGAGAGCTCACTCCTAATAACAAAGAAAGTTAATCTCAACCTTTTAGATTTAGTGAAAAAAATATCTCAACTTTTTAGATGAGAAACTATCTATCTGTTTCTGAATCAAGAAAGTACAAAGACAGACCATATATATCCTGTGGCTGTTGGCTGTTGGCATTTATGTGAGCAAAGGAATTACTTATTTTGCATTTTATTTACCATTTGCTTAAAATTGCAGTTATCAGCCTGCATGATCACATTGGATTCAATGGCATTACTTTTCTTATGGATAGCAGAAGTGATTAAAAGAGCGTCGCAAATTAATATGTGTCAGATACTAACAGATCGACAAAGGTAATTATTCAAAAATATAATATAATTGAATGTAATCACATCTCTCAATGTCGTATCAGACACTAACATATATCAGACACCAACACTTCGATAAAAAGTGTCGCTGTTGCCGTCAATATCATTATACAATTGAACTAAAAGACCAACAACAAATTTCAATTGTTGGGGTTTGATCTCTATAATTAGAGCTGTCAAAAAAGTCTCATATTGAAAGGCCCTATTTTTAGGCCCCATGTTAAGCCCCAAAATATTAAGTCTCACTCAAGTAGATTTAGTTTTATTTGTTTTTAGGCCCAGCCCCCTATTCTTTAATTTTACTCTTAGTCCCCTTATGGGGCCTAATATTGGCCCATAAAATATCAAAAAAAATTCTCGTAAACTTTTCGAAAATTTGTCTAGAGAACTTTTCGAGTATTTTTTTCTCGAGAACTTTTCGAAAAAAATTTCTCGGAACTTTTTTCTCGAAAACATTTCGAGTATTTTTTCTCGTAAACTTTTCGAGCATTTTTTCTCGAAAACTTTTCGAGTATTTTTTCTTGAAAACTTTTCGAATATTTTTTTCTCGAGAACTTTTTGAGAATTTTTTCTCGGAAACTTTTCCGGAATATTTTTCTCGAAAACTTTTCGAGTATTATTTCTCGAGAATTTTTTCTCGGAAACTTTTCCGGAATTTTTTTCTCGAAAACTTTTCGATTATTTTTTTCTCAAGAACTTTTTTAGAATTTTTTATCGAAAACTTTTCCGGAACTTTTTTCTCGAAAACTTTTCGAGTATTTTTTCTCGAGAATTTTTTCTCCGAAACTTTTTCGGAACTTTTTTCTCAAAAACATTTCGAGTATTTATTCTCGAAAACATTTCGAGAATTTTCGGATTGTTTCTTTTGTTTTTAATAACTTATGTGTGAATTCTAGGAATTTTTATCAAAAAACTCTCATTTTCATTTTTTTTAAATTCTCGATTCCAAGAATTCTCGGATTGTTTCTTTTGTTTTTAATAACTTATGTGTGAATTATAGAAACTTTTATACAAAAACTCTCGTTTAAAAAAAAATGGGGCTTTGGGGCCTTGAGGGCCTATGTTTTATTGAAGGGGCTTGATTTTTTGGGGGCCTACATAATAAGGGGCCTATTTATGTTTACCATATTTAGGCCCCCTTTATATTGGGGCTGGGCCCAATTTTGCTTGGCCCCCTAAATTGAAAGCTCTATCTATAATATAGAATTCACTTTAAACTTTAAAGGGAGTAAAATGATTCATTATATTTATATCCATTAAACAGCTGAGATTTTAATCATATATGTACACATACAACTATAAAATGTTTATTAAGCATGCCACAATTCTCCTTCCCACAATTATATTGGATCCTCTCCTTTCCATAAATCTCTATTAGGGTGATTGGTTACGCGTTTTGCCACCGCGACTGATGTCGCATGACTGGAGTTTTTTTGTCGTAATTTTGAGAAGCTAGTATTTGTAGCTTTATTGTAAACGGAAAATAGACTTTACTAAGGCTTCCAAATTTCAACACGTCAAAGTTGGTACTTCATGTTCATGGATCTGCATCCAACTCCATACGTTTTCCACATAACATTGCAAACCAGATAAGTGTTAAAAAAGTGTTTCGAAATTTTTCCATACCAAACAAGTTTTAAGAAGTGTTCCGGTGTAATTATACAACATTAAGATTCAAAAAAAGCATTCGAATACATTTTGCAAGTCTCTCTCTAGAAACTCTCTGACCTCTCTCTAGTCTTAGAACCAACGCCGACCAACCCACACAATCCAAACAAAGCTAACACGATGTAGTATCTATGGTGGTGGTGCGATGAGATTCTTGCTCCGTACCACCGTTTTTGCGCCGACTAAAACCCCCTAAATCCAAACAGAATCACGGATGTGTCTCTCAGATCTGGTTCGTGTTTCTTAGGTGGTGGTAGACGGCTAAGTTTTTGGTGTGGCGTTCTCCTTCTTCTCCGTTCGCAGGGGGTGACGGATTTGGTGGTGGTGGTGAAAGAACCAGTTTTTCGTTTGGTGGTGATGAAGATGCACACGGAACTGCTTCTTGTCAGTGGTTCTGTGTGTGTGGTTCTGAGTCTTTTCCGGCGCAAACAACATGTTTTGCGGTGGTGACGGCTCAGTTTTGCTTGTTTCTCCGGATCTGTTTTGTGTTCTTAGTGAAATAGGTGTAGATGGGGTGAATTAGGCGTGGCAGGAGTTTTGGATTTAGCTTGGTGGAATTTGTTTGTTGGTGATGAGGGATTTTGGGGGTTTACTGTCTTTCTCTTCACAGTTTCAAAGTGAATAAATTTTAATCACTGTTGGGATTTTATTATTCACCATAACATGTGAAGTGGTAAGTTGGTAACAATGGGGCTGTGCAACTCATATCAGTACTCACCATAACATGTTGGTCGTGTGTCGGGCTCTTAGGTTGAGCTTCGTGTTGGTGGTCGGATCTGGTGGTGGGTGGCTTTGGTGGTGATGGTGAGTACTTTTTTCTGGTGTTGGTCGTGGTTAGGTGTTTGTTGCTCCGACGCGGTTTAGGTGGTGGTTTGTTGCTCTGGTGATGTCAGATGAGGTGTTGGTGGTGAGGCTGCCACATTGGCGTTGGATCTGTTGATGACGTGTGCGTTTGGCTTCCTTGATATTAGTTTCTCTGACCCGCTTTCAAATCTGTTGAGATTTGCTGGGCTCTTTTTGAGTCTTTGGGGTTTACAAATCTTTGAGATTTGCAGGGTTCTTTGGGATTTTTAAATCCGGTTCTTTATATCTGGTTGTCACTTATCGCATAGAAGTCGACTGTTTTGGTTTCCTCCTCGATACAGGCGTCTCTGACCGCTTCCGAATCTGTTGAGATTCGCAGCTTCCTCCTCTGAGTGGCTGATGGTTCCAAATATGCTGAGATTTGCAGGATGCTTTGTATCTGGATAACCTCGTCCTCGTTAATATTGTTGGTTCCTCGGGTTTGCTGAGATTTGTTCGCCTCGGTTCTCGTTTTACTTTTGGCGGTTAGATCTTCGCCTTAGGAGCTGGTTCTGGATGCTGATAGCCTGATGTTTCGAGATCGGGAGTTAAGGTCTAGTTGTGGCAACTGTCTGGGCTGAGTTGGTGACTGCTCGAGTATTCGGAAATCTGAGGGGTGCTTTTCTCTTGGTGGTTCATCTGACGTTTGCTGAGTTATGCCTGCCTGGGGGTTTTTGTTCTACTTTTGTCTGGTCAGCGGTTCGCTTGATGAAGCTGGTTCTGGATGCTGATGGGCCGGGCAATTTTGATTCGAGTTCGGGAGTTAGAGTTCAGTTGTGGTAACATTTTAAGTGGGATTGGTGACTGCTCTGGTAGTCTTGAATCTGTGGGATGCTTGACTGTTGTGGGGATTAGGAGTTGTTTTTTCGATTAGGTGATTGTTTAGGAGTTTTCTTTTTAGGTGTTCCGCTTATATACGGCACCTATGTTCTTGTGTTCCTTTTTCACCGGACTCTGTTCGTCTTGTGCAAAGTCTCGGTTATTAATAAAATTTGCCATTCAAAAAAAAAAAAAAAAAAAAAGTTTATTAAATCTCAATACTTTTTTTTTTTTTAACTCTTCATAATTTATTCATCAGGGTACATTTATCATCTTAGATGAGTCACGTTTTTGTATGTATACCTCTTAGCAATCCATAGATATATACACAATGAAGTTGATCATATATACTAAGAATTGTCAATAGCCAGTAGAAGTAATCAAGATGGCCCCTATTCATACTAAAAATATAAACTGGTTTAATACCGCCGGTTCCAAGAGCAATCAAGATGAGTGCTAAGCAAGCTGCAGTTTGTCCTAATGTTGGATGCATGGCAACCATTAGCATCACATGAAGGCTTTAAACCTAGCTGCTAGCTGCTAGCTGCAATCGCGGAAAATGTTAGAACCGCCATTCCCTGCAAAAATACACAAACAACCACCGTTATCAGGTCTTGCACGCATATTACCGATGAGGTACGTACCATATCAATCTCTTACCGATTTTGTACCCTAATGGACGACAAAGACACCTGGTAGTAATGCATTTTCCAACTTTAGGAGGCAGACATAAATAGTCTATACAATCAGAATCTTCCTTACACAAAATGAGTTCCCATACTGTGATATAAAAAAAAAAAATTACTGAAAGGGGTCAGAGATTTTGTATAAGATAACGGATAACCAAGAAAGTTTAAAAGGGATAAGAAAAAGGGTACCAACCCCTTATAGAGTCGGTTAAAACAAGAAATAAAGAAATAAAGAGGATCATTAAATAAACAAACTTAATAATTTCCACCATATTTTTTCTTCGTTTAAGCTTGAACTAGATAAATTTTTTTTTTTTTTTGCGGTAGATAAAATTTATTAATCACTTTATATTGTAAAAATTGTTAGAGTCATAATTAAATGTATTATAATTTGTCATGTTTGTCTATTTAGCTCGCTCAATTAACAAAGACAACCTTCAATTTTTATTTCTAGCCTTTTATGATAGAAAGGGGTAATAAATGAAAGAAAAAATGAAATAAAAATAATAAAACACAAGAAAAAAACTATTTTATTGTCTTTTTTTGGATTAATATTTTTTTAAAAGTATCAAACTATTTTATTTTAAAAGTTTTAAGATATTGAAGGGACAAAAAACATATTTAAACCTATTTTTTAAATTACGAATAAAGAAAATTATGAATATATGAACATCTTCATCTCATTTTCATCTTCATCTTCATGGATGTGAGAGAAAAATGAAAGTCACCAACACCAATTGGTTTAGGATTTTAGAAACAACGGTGGTGGTGATTGAAGCATATGATATAGGACATATAAAGATCAATTTATTACAAATAAATAAGATAAAAGACATATGGTGTAATTTAGCATAAAATATTCAATATTCTAGTATAAAATAGATATTAGCATATAAAAATAAATTTTATTTAGTATAAACATGTTTTAAATTTTCAAACATATGCCTATGTATGGGTTAAACAGTAATTAATTAGTGTATTATGATATTGTCTTGTGTGTATGATTTATACAGTAAATTATAATAATGTATGATAATTTTATACAAATTTTTTTTCTATCAAATATTTAAGAGACATACTTCTATTTTTATTTTATTTTAATTTACTTTAATTAAGTCTTAATATAGAATGCAATGGTAAGAGATTGATATTGTAATCTTAAGTTAGAAAGTTCAAATCTCAACTTAAACAATTAAAAGAAATCGTCATTACAACTATTAATTATTCATAGTTAACTGTTTGTTTATACTTTGTTTTATAAAATTAAAATAATTAAATTGCTTATATGGCTTATATTTATTAATTAGTGACGGAAAATATCCGTGGGTATAACCTTAAGACTTGACCAACGGACAAAAATTCTGTGGCTATAGGCTATTAGTGACGGAAAATATCCGTGGGTATAGCGAAATAAAGACCTTTTGAGTTTTGACCTTTTGTTTAAATTAAGTTCCTTTTCATTTTCTGTTTTTTCTTCAAACGTGTCCTCGTTCTGCATAAGTACTCATGTGCGTAGGAAAAACCATTCCCTGTTGGCTTAATATGAAACATATAGTTGACATCTTAATTTTTTATTTATTTAAATCTCCTCTTTCTTGCCATGTTGTTAATGAGCTAATGATAATTGCACATACAATTTGTTTCTGAGACCTATTGGACATCCAGATTAATTGCAACTTTCTGTAAACAATGCAACTTCCACAACACATACATTTATATTTATTTATCTTACTCAAACTTGCCACATACTTTTGGCACATATACTTTGGGCACATATTTATCTTACTCAAACTTCCACAACACATACATTTTTCGTCGGTTCATTTTTTATAGGAACGAAAGCGAGGCCATCAAGAATATTGTTCAAAAAGTTGCACATTTGCTTGACAAGACAGATCTGTTCATTGCTGATCATCCAGTCGGAGTCGAATCTCGAGTGCAAGATATGATTCAACTACTAGACACCTCACTTTCGAATGATGTTCTAATACTGGGGATGTGGGGTATGGGAGGCATTGGTAAAACAACTATTGCAAAATCAATTTACAATAAAGTTGGCCGCAATTTTGAAGGTAGGTGCTTCTTAGCAAATATTAGGGAAGTTTGGGAGCAAGATGTTGGCCCAATGAATTTACAAGAACGTATTTTGTATGATATCTGCAAAGAAACCACAACCAAGATACAGAACATTGAATCAGGAAAATCTGCATTAATGGAAAGACTATGCCATAAAAGAGTACTCCTTGTACTTGATGACGTCAATAAATTGGACCAACTCAATGCGCTGTGTGGAAGCCGTAAATGGTTTGGTCCAGGGAGTAGAATAATCATCACAACTAGAGATAAGCAAATAATTAGAGGGAATAGAGTAAACCAAGACTGCATAATGAAAGAAATGGATGATAGTGAGTCTGTTGAGCTTTTTAGTTGGCATGCGTTTAAGAAAGCAACTCCTAGAGAAGATTTTGCTGAAATTTCCAAAAATGTTGTTGAGTATTGTGGGGGACTGCCGCTAGCTCTTGAAGTCCTCGGGTCATATTTGTTTGACAGACCGATAACAGAGTGGGAATGTGTATTAGAGAAACTCAAGAGAATTCCCAATGATCAAGTACAAAGGTAGTTGAAAATAAGCTATGATGGTTTAAATGATGATACGGAGAGAGATATTTTCCTTGACATAGCTATTTTCTTTATTGGGATGAATAGAAATGATGTTGTGCACATATTAAATGGTTGTGGACTTTTTGCAGAAATTGGAATAAGTGTCCTTGTTGAGAGAAGCCTTGTTACTGTTGATAGTAAAAACAAGCTTGGAATGCATGATTTGCTTCGGGATATGGGAAGAGAAATCATTCGTGATAAATCACCAAAGGAACTTGAGAAGCGTAGCAGGTTATGGTTTCATGAGGATGTTTTGGATGTATTGTCGGAACAAAATGTATGAACTTCTTACACTTTTTCTATTATTCTGGATTTAAAATATCTAAAGCTTAAAGATGCAAAATAAATATGTATGAGCTAGCTGTGAACATACATCTGTTCTGTTGATTATCACAAAAGCCTTGGATATTAGTTTTGTTGTTAATCATTTTGTGCTTCCCAACTCCTAGTAAAATTGAATGGCTTTGTCGCAAGTTTTTTATCTGCCTTATATCTTATAGTTTTGCTTTTTGGTTCATTATATTTCACAGGGAACACAAGCTGTTGAGGGACTGGTTTTGAAGTTGACACCTAATGTAAAATGTTTTAGTACCAAAGCATTTAAGAACATGAAGAAACTTAGATTGCTTCAACTTTCTGGTGTACACCTTGATGGAGATTTTAAATATCTTTCTAGAAGATTGAGATGGCTATGTTGGAAAGAATTTCCTTTAACATGCATGCCTTCAAACTTTGATCAAAGAAACTTAGTTTCCATCGAGTTAGAAAACAGCAATATCAAGTTTGTGTGGAAAGAGATGCAGGTACTAGTTTTGAGTTATATTTATATATTTAGTATTCAATTTCATGAAAGCTCCTTCAACTACAGAAGACAAAAGATATAATCACCATTTACCACCTGACTATTTGAATAAATAAGCTTTCAATTTAAATTTCAAACTATATTCCATGCAATTTAAATTCTCATCAAAATGCTTATGCACGGAACGTTACAATTGAAATGTAGCCTTGGTTGGAAGGTTTTGAAAGAAAAGTAATACTTTATCATTGTATATTGGTATTAAAAAAATGTCACTAGAACCACATAAATATTTTACTTACCACTCTCAACTCTCAAGGTTAGTCCATTAGTCATACATTGTAATTGCTTCTATTTATATATTTAAGCTTCTTACCTAAGTTGTTGCGTTAATATTTTTGTTCTTGCAGAGGATGGAGAATCTTAAAATCCTCAATCTTAGTCATTCTCATTATCTAACACAGACCCCAGACTTTTCCAAAATGCCTTATCTTGAAAAGCTAATACTCAAAGATTGTCCAAGGCTGACTGAGGTTTCCCATACCATTGGACATCTTCATAAAGTTCTTCTGATAAATTTGAAAGACTGTATTAGCCTTTCTAACCTTCCAAGAACCATCTATACATTGAAATCTCTGAAAAATCTTATTCTATCTGGATGTTTAATGATTGAGAAGTTGGAAGAGGACATAGAACAGATGGAATCTTTAACCACTCTGATTGCTGATAACACTGCTATAACAAAAGTTCCCTTTTCACTAGCAAGGTCGAAAAGCATTGGATATATTTCTTTGAGTGGCTATAAAGGATCTGCACATGAAGTATTTCCTTCTATCATTCAGTCTTGGTTCTCACCAACAAATAAATTGTCATCCTTAGTTCAAACGCCTGCTGGCATGTGTTCTCTTGTTTCTTTAGATGCATCAAAAATAAGTTCCCACAGCCTATCATCTATTTCCGAGGTCCTTCCAAAGGTTCTAAGTCTTTTGGTAGAATGCGGCTCAGAAATTCAACTTTCTCGAGATGAAATTTTAAATGCTTTAGGTGCAGCTAATTCTAAGGAATTGGAATCAATTGCAACTACATCACAAGTAGCAATTGTGAAGACTTCTACATTAATTGAATGTTGTGGTCAAGTTCACATTTCAGCAACAAAACAATCCCTGGAGTCTCTTCTGTTTAGAATGGGAATGAATTGCCAAGCCGCCGATGTTCTGAAAGAAAGCATCTTACAGGTCTCTCTTTCCCTTTCATGCATCTTTTTTTTTTTTGTATAGAAAATATTAGAAAAATAGATGAGCATTTTAATGTCTTATATGTAGTAAAATTTTGAACCTACTTTCACTTTTTTTTACAGAATATGACTGTCAATGCATTGGATGGTTGCTTGATCCCTGGTGATAATTATCCAAATTGGTTAACCTTCAATTCCGAAGGTTCTTCTGTTATTTTTACAGTCCCTCAAGTGAAAGGGCATAACTTGAAGACAATGATGTGCTTCGTCTATTCCTCAAGCCCAGATAACTTAACATCAGATGGACTTAAAAATGTATTGGTGATTAATCACACAAAGACCACCATTCAGCTCTACAAGAGAGAGGCGTTTGCCTCTTTGGAAAACGAAGACTGGCAGAAAGTATTATCAAATATAGAACCTGGTGACAAAGTGGAGATTGTTGTTGTTTTTGGGAACCATTTCATTGTGTTGAAGACAGCAGTTTATCTCATATATGATGAAGCAATCAACGAAAAATTGGAGCAATGTCATGCACCCGATGAGAGGTCCACTCTTCAATGTATTGGAGCAATTATTGGTAATGAAGATGAAACTGGCACTGCCAAGAGGTCCACTCTTCAAGTAGATCCCGCACATGATTTTAAACAAAAACAGAAAAGAAGAAAACTTGACTGAAGATGAAAGAAGTGAAATAATTACTAGGCAAATTTAATTTGAATCAATTGAGGAGACAGCAGTATTGCGTTGAGTAAATAAATGCCGGGAGAGAAGACCTATATCATTCTCATAAACATGTCATAATATGTATTATCTAAGAATGAAGAACTATTTTGTTTAACATGCATATTTTTCATTGGTGTGTGCCAAGATTCTTGCATTGAAAATTCTCATTCTTTTCCTTTCTATTTTTTATTGATGGAATTTGGTTTTGCTTGCTGGTGTAGGAGATTTCTATTTCTGGAGGTCTGTCCTGGAACTGTTTTAAGAGAAACCTGCTCCCTTGATGTTGAGTATATGAGCATCTTGATTGCCGCACACATTGTTTCATTCAACTTATTCCCTACTCGAGCTGGACTGGATTCGTCAGCTGCAGGTTTTGCCTGGCTTGGTAATGCACCTTTATATCAATTTTATTTATTTTATTTTAACTTTCTTCTGGTGAGCCATTTACTCCATTTGTGCTCTTGTTTTTGATTAAAATTTTCTTATGGTTAGACACAAATCTAACAAGCTCTCAAAGATTCATAGGATGCACTCAACTTCATTTTATTAATGATCTGCATAATTGCTTCTAGGTTCTCAGAAGATTGACTCTCAACTCTTAAGATTTTATAATGCCAAGTTTTTGGTTTTTCTCACACAGTGGTTACGAAGCCATTCCATCTTTAATTTTCTTTGAGGTCTTCAAAGCAAATAAACTGTGAGAGAGACTGCGATTGGACATGTGATAGAGTCTCTTCTGTGAGTGGGAATGAATTGCCAAGCCGCCGATGTTCTAAAAGAAAGCATCTTACAGGTCTCTTTCTCCCTTGATGTGTATCTATATTTGTTATATTTTGATATAGACAATATTAGAAGAGTAAATTTCTTATAAAAGTAGATAAGCATTTTAATGTCTTAAATTCTAGTAGTTGAATTATTTTTAATAATTTCAATTATATCTGAATTCTTTCATTTTAAGGCTTTAAACGACAGTTTTAACTGCCGCAATTAGCAAATACAACCGCCGCAATTTGATCTATTTGTTGTAGTTAGTAGTTAATATAATCATATGGTGACATTGTCTTTATTTTCATATCATCCATAAGCAAACCAAACTGCTAAAACTCTCATAATATGAATAAGAGTCATTCTAAATAGTACATCCAGAGTTAGGGGTGTAATTGGATCGGTTTTTGATGAATCCAAAGTCCGAACCAATGTGTACTCAATTGGTTCGGTTTGGTTCGGTTTTTCCTGTTTTTGAAAAATGAAACCGAACCAAACTAATCGGTTTGGTTCGGTTTGGTTCGGATACTTTGATCGGTTTTGTAACGCTTTTTTTTTTTGCAATACATTCTCTGCTATTATGTTTTTCCGATGTATTTCCTACTATTACTTTTTCGACGATACATAATCAAATATCATCGTACACAAGAAAAAAGAATCATAGTTCATAACATCATAACTCATATGTTTGAAACTCATAAGGTTTTCAAACATAGTAGAGAACCTCTTTACTTTTTGTCTTTGCATTAAAAAATCTTAAAAATGTTTGTTTAAACATCATGAAAATTGTAACTTCAGAAAAAATAAAAGGTTTCCATTTAACATCAGTGGCAATGACATGATAAAGAAGAGAAAACATTTGGTATCTTCACATGTGAAAATGTGAATTAGAACAAGTTGACAACCAGATAACAATTATCTATCAACAATTACAATAATAAAAGTACATGTTGAAAATGTGAATTGAATTAGTACATAGTAAAAGTACCGTTCAGAGGGTTTGAGATGAGAGATGAGAGATGAGAGAAACAACTTGATGTGAGAGTGTTGTTTGCGCAGTGTTGAGAGTAGCTTGAGGATGAGGTGAGGTGAGAGCGGCGTTTGTTTGCAGTTGTGGCCTGTTTGTGTTTCTAAGTTAGGATTTCTAACTTCTAAGTGAGGCAGTTTTTTTTAGAAGTAGTTGGGCGTGGGTCAGATGTAGTTTTTGATAGATGTGGGCTGCCTAAAAAAAATATTAACATAAATTCTATATATTGGTTTGGTTCGGTTTGTCCATTGGATCTGAAAACTGGATCCGAGAATCGAACCAAACCATATCGGTTTTCAATTGGTTCGGTTCGGTTTTTTATCCGAACCATAAAAATCGGTTTTTTTCGGTTTGGATTGGATCATCGGTTTAATTGGATTTTTCTGATCCGCTTACACCCCTATCCAGAGTAATAGATAAAGAAATAGAAATAAAAGTAAAGATTTTAAGCAATTAACTGCATTACTTTTAAAATTATATTACCATTATTTTGCTTCCTTAAATATTGTCTAGGGCATTATTTAACATTTTCCTGTAAATAATATCCTTCTAAGAATGCAAAGGAAGTTCAAAGGACAACATAGTGTAAATTAAAGTGTGCGACAAATTAATCATAAAAGTAACAATGTTATTCTGATATATGCAAATAAAATTTCAAGCTTAAAAGCAAATACAATTAACTATTATATATAATTAATTACCGTCATCGATAATAACATTTTCTTCAAATAAAATATTGGAAAAGACAAAATGAATAATAATAATAATAATAATAATAATAATAATAATAATAATAATAATAATAATAATAACAACAGTGGTTGTTGAAACACCTTAAACCCTTTACCCCCAATTTATTAACTTAAATAAATTCACAAGTAAAAAATCAAGGCATTACATATTGTCAACTTCACATGCATCAAAAGTAATCTTCTAAGTATAGCAGCGGATTTAAAACTAATCATCATATTAGAATATTCATGCTTCATATTTGATTCATAACGTAGTCAAAGTACTAGGAAAATAAGATGAACGTACTTCATCACATACATTACCAAAATATGAGCAAGATCATAAGATAAATAAAATCAACAACAAGTTTAAGTGTTACACCCCAAGACTTGATGTTACAATATCAGAGCGACACCTTATTACAACTAAAATAAAGCTAAGGTAAATGGAGTAGCATAAATCTAAACTCCTCACCATTATCCAAGCAAGCTAGACAACCACCAAGTGACTAATCCTAAGCAACAAGGTCCTCTACCTGAGAATCTGGATCCAAAATCCAGCACATACATAAAACATAGAGTTAGTCTATGTAATCAATTAAAAGAATGCAAGTGTAAGAATACACTTAACACTTAAGGTGTCCATAAACTAACAATTAGATAAACATATATCTTATCTCATAATCATCTAATAATCATATAGTTTAGCATCTTAAAGGCAATTATGAAAACCATGTGTATCTCAACACGGAATCGTAACATTTAATCAAGTATTCACAATGTCACTCAAATGCCAAATAATGTCACGTATCAATTACCACATCATAAGTACATATTTTCTAATGCAACTACTGTCAATTTAATGCATGTGGTACCATCTATCCACGTCACAAATTTTGGATAATATAATCCAATTCTACGTCACATTCTACGTCATAATTTGTATGTATGCATGGATGTACACATATCAAACATATGATAATCTCACTAATACATTATCATCATAAATGTTAGGATAACATAATCCATATTCAACATCATACTCTTCATCACAATTCATCGTCATAACTCATTAGTATAGTTTATCATGTACATACTCTCAATTCATCAACAGCAATTCATAAGAAAACAATTAATCTATGTTATGAGTTCTTCTAAAACCATTTACATCACAAATAAACAAGGCATGGTCTGGCTATCTCGCTTAGCGAGAGCTAGCGAGGTCCTAGCGAGACAAAGTCAGAAACTTCCAAACTCCAAGCGAGTCTTGGCGACAACTAGCGAGAATCAGCGAGGTACTCTCGCTAGGCGAGACTTAGTGAGCCTCATCGAGCACTCATCAGAAAGAGCATCAAGAACTTCGCTAAGCGAGTATTCGTTGCTAGCTTAGCGAGCAAGCCCATAAAATGGCTCTGCTCTCGGGTTTGAAATGGAAACTCACAAAATTCATCATTTGGGGTTTTAGAATACCTAAAGTTCACAACTTTAAGCACATATCATCATGATAAACACAGAAGTACACCATTTAACACTAATAAACATCAATTCATGCCAAAATCATGATTATCTCATATTTTCATAAAAACTCATAAACTACATCAATGCCGTAACAAACATCTACACATTCCCATAATTTCCCCATTTGATTCGTATTTTCAAAACAGAACAAGTTCATTAAGCATTGGTTCATTTAGAGAATTCATTTTTACTTAAGAAAATTCATAACTGACTACGGTCTGGCAAGTGCACCAGTCTGTCGTCGAGTAATAATTCACACTCTATTGAGTAGAATGAGTTCGTATCCACAGGGATCATGCCAAGGCACTACTAGCGTTATTTAAGTTCGCTGGTTTTGCATTCGCTTTGGTTTTTGAAAAAGGTTTTTTATAAAATAGTGATGTGTTGCGGAAAAGTAAAGATAGTGATTCAGATATATAGAGGATAGATATGGTGGTTGGACTTACTCCCTTTTTCATATTTGGCATGATCGGTGTATAACATAGTATCCAGTTTAATATTCGGCGTCAATTATATTCTTATTGTAGTAGTACCTTACTACTACCCTAATGTATGTAAAGTTTCCCTACAATAATAACTATGTTACCCTCAAGAGCCTAACCTCGAGTTGTCACATAACTTAATTACTATGCGAGTTGTTTAGCATACATGCATTATGCTCATTGACCATCCAATGCCTCTAGATCCTAGTTTCGGGTTGTTCAGCTTCTAAGTGCTCAGTTCACACCTAGTTCCTGATTTCTCCTCTAATTGCTCAATTCACAACTAGTTCAAGACGTAAAAGCCTAAAGAAAACATACCTTGCTAAGTATAACTTTCCCGTAAGGGGAGAAAGGTATGCCCTTAGAGCTCCTCTGAACACCTCTATAGTAGTAGATAATGTTCTACTATTTCTGAATGAAAAATAATGAGGAATTGGAGCTCTATTTATAGTTTTCTAATGGGCCTCAACAAGGTCCATCGTGCTGTGATGGGCAGATTTAGTTCAAAATTATAACTGATCTGGTGCGTTTCATCAGCTTGGGCACCAAGTAAGGCCATCACACCACGATGAGCACCATCGTGGCACGATGAACATATTTCTTTGAAAAATATAGCTCCTGATGCCTTGGCCAACAAGCATCTCCCATCGTGGCACGATGAGCACCATCGTGCTACGATGGAATGCATAATTCTTCATTTTCTTGGATTTTTCTTGTATTTCTTGGATTCTTGGTCTTCTTTTGTGCTTTTCTTCGATTCTTCAGGTTTTCCTTCGTATTTGGGTCTGTCTTGGTCATTTATTTACTAATACTATAATTATAAATACATCAGAAAATCCTGTCATAAATAACCCAAAAGAAAAGAGTGTAGAGAGTTTGAGAATGGAGAAATGAGATTTCTCCCCTCTCTATGGCTCACTCTAGATTACACAATCTACTCTCTTACCTTAGGAAAATATGAATTCGCTAGGTCTCACTCTCTCTTTCTTCCTCCTACTATTCTTCATAAACAATGTTTTATCTCCCTAACTTATGCCTTTTATACCTAGACTAGACTAGACTAGACTAGACTAGACTAGACTAGACTATAATACTAACCCTAGGCCCATATACTAAAATCCCAACTCACAATAACCCATAACTCTACTATCTTACTATTTACTAACACTACAAGAAACTTGCAATATAGCGACGTTAAATTTCCGTGGGTAAAGGTCCCAAAACTGTGGATATAGGCCGTAAAACCTATACCGACGGACGTTTCTTTGTGGTCTTTATTTCGCTATATCCACGGATATTTTCCGTCACTAATAGCCTATAGTCACATAATTTTTATCCGTTGGTCAAGTCTTAAGGCTATACCCATGGATATTTTCCGTCACTAATTAATAAATATAAGCCATATAAGCAATTTAATTATTTTAATTTTATAAAACAAAGTATAAACACACAGTTAACTATGAATAATTAATCTAGGTCGTTATATGACCTTTTTTTGACTTAGTTGTAGTATCCCAAAATTTTTGAAAAAAAAATAAAAATTAAGTACCTAATTAAGATAGAATAAGAAATAGTAGTAGGGGAAAAGCATTAGTGGCACAAAAGAAATAAATTAGAAGTTTGGGGGCACCTAGTGTTATGATAAAAGGAAAAAGAAAAACACACATGTTATAGGAATTCTCTAGAAAGGGAAAAGAGAGTATTCTAATTCTTCTTCACTCTCCCCACCGAACTCCACTCCCATAATCCTAATCTCATCAATTTTCACTCATTTACCATGGAATCTTCATGAGGATTGTTTAAGAGTGGTAGTCTACACAAATTAGGGTTAGAAAATCATTTGGTAAGGTTCACAAAATGTGGCAAAGAGGAAGAATAGAAGATCGAAGGAGAAAAGAAGAAGAGAAAGCTTAGAGGACTAAAGTGAAGAGGTGACTAAAGCTAGGAGAGGGCTAGATTCTTGGAATTAAAGGTAAGAGGAAAGGTTATCTTCACCATTTAGAGCTTACGAGTGATTGTGTGGTTGTGGGTCATTTATTCTCTTGTGTTTTCATGAATTTGTTGATGAATTAAGTTGAATTTCGTGCTCCAATTATGGTGCTTATGTTGGGTATGAGAAAAGTTGTGAAATTATGTTGTTGTTGCTCTAAAAACCATGTTTTGTTGTATTGAATAAATGCTTTTGAGATTTTAGCTTATTTGAGTGGAATTCATGAAGTGGTTTTTGAATTATGTCAAATTCATGTTCTATCTTCTTTCTATGACATTGGCTATGATATCATGTTTGGATTGAATTGTTGTGTTGTTGTGAATTTTATGAGAAAGTGATGATATCCTTGGAAGTTGTTGTCTAAATGTGAATTGAGTTAGTGTTGTTGTGATGAAATGAAGAGAATTAGGTTGGTAAAGTTAATGAGTGTAGAAGAAACTTGGGATTATAGTTTCTCCTTGAAGTTTATTACTAGTTTTAGATTTAGTATCAAATTTTAGCTTCTCAAGAGAATTGATGACATTTAAAGTGATTTAGAATATGTTGATGAAATTGAATGTTAACTTGAGCGTTTATTAACACTGGTGTTTAGGTCTTGATATTGAGGGTAGAAAGAATTTATAATTATTTGGAGTTATAGGATTTTAGGATCTATTTTAAGTTTAAGTGCTCAATGTGGTATCCGTTCGCCACAACGAAGAGATAATGTGGTATCCGTTCGCCGCAACGAAGAGATAATGCGGTATCCGTTCGCCACAACGAAGAGATAATGTGGTCTCCGTTCGCCACAACGAAGAGATAATGTGGTATCCGTTCGCCACAACGAAGAGATAATGTGGTATATGTGAACGTAATGGGAAACAATAAGCGATACGAGAGATGACAAGTTTATTATTAGTTTCAGTTGTAGATGAGCATGTAGAACTTCGTGTAGAACTAACAATCAGTTTAGGTTAAAGATTTTATCATACATTGTTCCCTTGGATGTGGTAAAGATTATTTTTGGTATAAATTTTCAAAGTACGTAACATTTAGTTTAAAAGTTTGTTGGATATATAGTGAATTTATTGGCTTTCTTCTGTTGCTAGAAGTAACGTGTTTTTATTTGTGGATTGAGATTGTTCCCTTTATGCAATTTATTATTATGCAACCCGGTTGTTTCTTTTAGTGCAGTTTGTTTGAATTCTATTTGATTCGGTTTTGGATATGTTTCGTTTGATTCTACTCCCTTTCATTTAGATCGTTGCAGTTTGGTTTGAATGTGGTTTATGCGCACATAATGAATGAGATAGTTTTATACCTTGTTGATATTTAACTTGGAGAACTACGTGGCTCTGATTCCCTAATCGTTTAGGGATACGTAGGACCAGGGATCTCCTGTCGAGCTATAATTTCAGTAACTCTATATTTTAAATGAGTATATCTATTATAGCGTGTTAGGCTTGCCAGACTAAATATAGGGTTAGTTAGCGATGGTCTGTGCGCCGGTCATGACCAGAGATTGGGTCATGACATTAGTGTACTATTCATTTGACCTGCTTTGACCTTACTTTTCTACTAATATATACATGCAAATATTAGCATGTGAGATGTTGTTTGATTTGTCTCGACAAGTACTTTCAAAATATACCATTTTTATAATTTTTAATAATAGATAATTAGAGATGTTAACGATTAAAGTTGTGCATTGACAAACGTGTCAGTGGTCAAACATATCATTTATTTTGGGATTGTTTAAGTTGAGTTTTGAACTTTCTAACTTAAGATTACAATATCAATCTCTTACCATAGAGTTACTCTAATGGACGACAAAAACATCTTCTAGAAATGCATTTTCCAACGTAACCAGGATTACAAAAAAAAAAGGTTTTCATCGTCGTCGGCACAATCATTATCTCCCTTACACGAAAAGAATCTCAGCAGTTCTGTGATATAAAAAGAAGAAATAAATATTAGTGAAAGGGGTAAAAGGTTTTGTATAAGGGTCCGTTTGGTTCGAAGTTTTTGGAGGGGAGGGGAGGGGAGGTGAGGGAATATTTTAAATTTTGGAGAAGTAATTTACTTTTTTACTCTTAACCTTATAAACTCAAAATAAGGATTAAATTATAATGGATATATTACGTCAAAAAAAAAATTAATGGATATATAACAAAAAAAAAATCTAATGAGTAGAAAACCTAAATTTTTTTTGTTGTAAAAAAAAAAATAAAACCTAGAATTTTAATATTCCAACAAGGATAATTTTGAATTTTAATAAAAAAATAAGAGTAATTTTGTCAACATAATAAATCACTCCCCTCCCCTCCTTCTCAATTGAACCAAACAGACCCTAACATAAACAAGAAAGTTCAAAAGAGAGAAGAAAAATGGGTTACCAATTGCAGAGTCTGTTACAACAAGAAATAAAAAAACAAAGATGACTACTAAATGAACAAACTTAATAAGTTTTGCCATATTTTTTCTTTTAAGCTTGAAAAGATAATTTATGTTTTTTACGGGAGATAAAAATTAAAATGATCACTTTATGACTGTAAAAATTCTATTTGTTGTTTATATGTAATTTGGTAATTAGTTGTTTGAACTTATAGATCTAGACTTTCAAGAAATTAACTTCGTAAAATTTATATTTTTTGTCATGTTTGTCTGTTTAGCTCGCTCAATAAACAAAGATAACCTTTAATTTTCATTTATTTTTATTTCTAGCCTTTAATGATTCGAAGGGGTGACTATTAATGAAACCAAAAAATTGAAAAAAATAAATAATAAAATACAAGAAAATCAAGATATGCTGCAAGATATTTCTAGCCTTCAAATATTTTTTTTTAATGAGCATATGCTGCAAAATATTTAATATACTGATTTTAATTGATATATGATACTTATCTAATGCTTTCTGAAAAATTTAGAACTTTGTTAGGTTTAAGGGTGTTGGCTTCATTTGACAAAATAAGCCAAGTCCATGATGTGGAGCATGATGTGTGCACATCAGGATCCACACCTGGACGCTCTTAAAACGCGCCTTTTCTGTTTTATTTCGCGTGCAATCTTTTTACAAATTTGGTTTGAAAAATAAACTCACGCTTGCTTGCGCGTTAAGGAACAAGATAATCTTTCATGGTTCTGTTTTATTTTATTGACCGACTTTGATCAATAAGATTTAAAACAAATATATTTGATATGAATCAAATTTATCTCAAGGAAAATTTACGATGCCCAGCTATTATTATTTAAGATCCAAGCCCATGAAACTTGTTCTATATAAAGGAAGACTGAAGACCTATTTTAAAAACTAAAATCAAGAAACTAAGTCTACGAATTGAGTCTTAGGGTTTTAGTCTTTTAGTTGTTCATTGTTATTTGTGAGCCTTCTCTTGGATCATGTTTGATACAAGTGCAATGACTGTTTATTGAGTTGTAAACTCTTGTGATCTTCTCCAAAACTTTGAAGCAAGGAGTTAGATTGTTTAACACTCAAAATATGTAGGTACGAGTGTGTAGTTTGTCTAGGAGTATGTCTCCAAACTGAGTTTGTTTATTAAATCCTTACTGGTAAGGTTGAGGGGGAGTGAGCAGAGGTTCTCATATCTAGGAGTTCCTAGGTAGAATTAGCATGGGTAGTGTTTAAGTGATAAGTGCAAACGGGGCGTTTGACTTTGAATTGAAACTATCATAGTGAATTCATCACTGGATTGGTATTCTCCAGAGTAGGTTGTTGTTTGTGCCGAATTAGGTTAACAAACTCTTTGTGTTGTTTATTGTTTTCTGCACTTTATTATTTACCTTGTTCATCAAGTTTCAGTGTGTGCATGATGATAGCTTATAGCGGATGGGTGAAGTTATTATGCATAAGAGTAATCCTTATGCATGGTACATAAGTCAATAACACCCATTAGATTGAGCATCCACATGTAATAATCCTAGCAAATTTCAACTCACACACTCCACCTAATCTCACACCCTCCAAATTTCTCCCGCACCCCCCCAAATTTCTAATGCACCCCCCAAATTTTTCGTGCACCCCTAAATTTCTTGTGCACCCTCCAAATTTCTCACGCACCCCCCGGATGACTTGTGCCCCCAATTTTTTTTTTGTCCCCACACATTTCTAGCCTAAACCATTTTGGTGTGGGAATGGTTTCACATATATACACTCCAAAATCATTAAGTGCATAAGATGGTTTTGAAGTACAACCTATAATTAGAATCATTATTTTTTATTTTTTTTGGGTACAATTATAATCATTATTTAAAATCATTTAACAATAATTTTAGTTTCTTATATAAGACAATCTAAACCATTAAATCACAATTATTGTTTTTATTCTAATTATATGGTTGTACTCCAAAACCATTTTATGCACCTAATGGTTTTTTATTACAACCATTTGAAACCATTCCCACAACAAAACGGTTTAATGGTTTTTTTTATTATAATCATTATTTTTTAGTTTTTTTTGGTACAATTATAATCATTATTTAAAACTATTTAACAATAATTTTGATTTCTCATATAAGACAATTAAAACCATTAAATCACAATTATTGTTTCTATTTTAATTATAGGGTTGTACTCCAAAACAATCTTATGCACTTAATAGTTTTTGAGTGCATATCTCTGAAACCATTCGCACAGCAAAATGGTTTAGGATAAAAATGTGGAGGGAACAAAAAAAAATTTGGGGGGCGAAAGTAATATGGGGGTGTGCGAGAAATTTGGGGGGTGTATGAGAAATTTGGAGGGTGCATGAGAAATTTTGAGGGTGTTTGAGAAATTTGGCGGGTGCACAAGTAATTTGGGTGGTGCACTAAGTAACTTATGCATGGTGCATAAGGATGGCTTATGCATAATAACTAATCCCATAGCGGGGGATGGGCTTATAGGGGATAGCTTATAAGCTAGCTTTTAGCTTATAGCGAATAAGCTAGCTGATTGAATTTGTAGTGTTTGGTAAAATTAATGGTTGAACTAGCTTATAAGTATGAAATGACATAAAAAAATATATTTAATTAATATTTTATTTTTTTCAAGTAAGATGATTGTGCTAAAATTGGAAAAAAAGATAATAAGCTATAAACTCAAAAACTACTTGAAATAACATTTGTAAAATAAGCTATAAAGCTCCTTTTTTAAAACGGTTATCAAAGATAGCTTTTAGCTAATTTATTTGGCTTAACTCCAGGAAATTTTGGAAAGATCCTTTTCCCGATATGAAGCCAGTTCTGCCGAACAAAAATTGGATCCTGAAATTTTGGAAAAATCCTTTAACCAATATGCAGGCAGTTCTGGCAAACAAAAATTGCACAGTTCTCGGATTACTTCTTCCGATGAATTGGATCCTGAAATGGACATGTGTCCATTCCCCTCGGATGAGCAGCTTGATACTCCAGGCAGTAGAAGAAAGTACGACGTGTTCTTGAGTTTCCGAGGAGAAGACACTCGCGCATCTTTCACTTCACATCTCGATGCTTCTCTTCAATCTTCTGGAATTATCGTTTTCAAGGACGATCATTCCCTTCAAAGAGGAAACCGCATCTCTAAATCGTTACTGGAAGCAATCAAAGAGTCTCGAATTTATGTTATTGTTTTCTCTAAAAACTATGCAGATTCGCATTGGTGTCTTCAAGAGTTGATGCAAATTATGGAGTGTCATAGAACTATAGGCCAGGTAGTTCTACCAGTGTTCTACGATGTTGATCCGTCCGAAGTTCGTCGTCAAACCGGCGAGTTTGGTAAAGCTTTTCAAAATGCATTGAACAAACTTTATAAAGTGGATGAATTTATGGTGCCAAAGTGGAGAGATTCACTTCGTGATGCTGCCGGTCTTGGAGGATTTGTTGTCCTAAATTCCAGGTTACTTCTTTTCTCTCTACATTTTAATGTTTTGTTGATTATTTTGTGTATTGCTACTAGTTCGAGTGTAATTGATTATCGACCGTTCTAGATATAGCTAGTTACTTAGACACAAAATCATCATTAGATATGCATATATGTGTGTATATGTAAATACACCATTTGATTTTTTTTCTTTCTTTTTTATAGGAATGAAAGTGAGGTTATCAAGGATATTGTTGAAAATGTTACACGTTTTCTTGACAAGACAGACTTGTTCATTGCTGATAATCCAGTTGGACTCGAATCTCGTGTGCAAGATATTATTCAACTTCTAGACACTCAACAATCAAATGATGTTCTACTATTAGGGATGTGGGGGATGGGTGGAATTGGCAAAACCACCATTGCAAAAGCCATTTATAATAAAATTGGACGCAATTTTGAAGGTAGGTGCTTTCTTGCAAATATTAGGGAGGTTTGGGAGAAAGATTGTGGGCAAGAGTATTTACAAGGACAACTTATGTATGATATTTTCAAAGAAACCACAACCAAGATACAAAACATTGAGTCGGGAATATCTATATTAAAGGAAAGACTATGTCATAAAAGTGTTCTTCTTGTACTTGACGACGTGAATAAATTGGACCAACTAAATTCTTTGTGTGGAAGTTGTAAATGGTTTGCTCCTGGGAGTAGAATAATCATTACAACCAGGGATAAGCATTTACTCAGAGGGAATAGAGTTGACAAAATATACACAATGAAAGAAATGAATGACAGTGAATCTCTTGAGCTTTTTAGTTGGCATTCATTCAAGCAAACGATCCCCACAAAAGATTTTTTTGAAATTTCAAAAAATGTAGTTAAGTATTCTGGGGGATTGCCGCTAGCTCTTGAAGTCCTTGGGTCCTATTTGTTTGATAGGGAGGTATCAGAATGGATTTGTGTATTGGAGAAACTCAAAAGAATTCCCAATGATCAAGTACATAAGAAGTTAAAAATAAGCTATGATGGTTTAAGTGATGATAAAGAGAAATCTATATTCCTCGACATAGCTTGTTTCTTCATTGGGATTGACCGAAATGATGTTATTCTTATATTAAATGGCTGTGGACTTTTCGCCGAAATTGGAATAAGTGTCCTTGTTGAGAGAAGCCTTGTAACAGTGGATGATAAGAACAAACTTGGCATGCATGATTTGCTGCGAGATATGGGAAGAGAAATCATTCGTGAGAAATCACCAAATGAGCCTGAGGAACGCAGTAGGTTGTGGTTTCATGAGGATGTGCTTGATGTATTATCAGAACATACTGTAAGAACTTCATATACTTGTTTTAAATTTAAAGTATTTATTTTTGGGTAAATAAGAAATTCTAGATTTTAAATATCTTATACTTAAAGAAGCAAAAAACATTTGAGTTAGTAGTCAACATTCATTTTTACTGTTGTTCGCACAATAGCTTTGAACATTTGTGTGGTTGTGAATCGTTTTGTGCTTTCTGGCTCCTAGTAACAAATGATTGGTTTCATTTCAAGCTGCTTATCTGCCTTATGTCTTTTAGTTTTACATATACGATTGTGCTTCCTGGCTCCATAGCATGTTTGTTTTAATTTTTGATCCATTATATTTCATAGGGAACAAAAGCTGTTGAGGGACTGACTTTGAAGCTTCCAGGTCTTAGTGCACAATGTTTTAGTACCAAAGCATTTGAGAATATGAAGAAACTTAGATTGCTTCAACTTTCTGGTGCACAACTTGATGGAGATTTTAAATATCTTTCAAGAAATTTGAGATGGTTGTGCTGGAATGGATTTCCTTTAGAATGCATACCTGCAAACTTCTTTCAAAGACATTTGGTGTCCATTGAGTTAGAAAACAGCAATGTCAAACTAGTGTGGAATGAGATGCAGGTATTAATTTGGAGTTTAAGTTTTTCATAATTTGAGCTGTTTTCACTTTTTTTTTATATTTATAAATGATATTTAAGTTTTGCATCCAGAATGCACTTTTGGGCAAGTGCGCCCTATTCGCCATAATGATAGTAGGATTTGAGTTCTAGATATTGGGCCCGTTTGGATTAGCTTATTTTTAAGCTTATGCAAACAACTTATGCAATTTTTATGTATTATTATAAGTTTGTCAAGGTAGATTATGATAAAATAGCTTATAAAATACAATTTTCACTAGTGTGAACGTATAAAATAGCATAAAACTTAATTTATATTATATAAGTCATTTGCATAAGTTCAAAAATAAGCTAATCCAAACGGGCCCATTGTATCCTATAGATTAAGTAATAATTACTAGACTAGTCAAGTTTTTACATTATTTAGACAATCTAGTTGTTTGTTTTTTAAGACTTTGGTTCTGATGAACAAAGGGCAAAGCGGTTAGTAGGTATGTTTATTTTTCTTTTGAAACTGCAAATTTATTGAAAAACTCATCCAAAAGTACAAGTACCTATGAAGAGAAAGAGAAAGTACAAAACTTGCCTAAGCAGGAAATGAAACCAAAAGATACAAAAAACAAAACCAAAAAATCAACAAAAGTTCAAAAACAACACAATAGCATACCAACAAAGCATGATGAACTATAACTAATACCAGGCGAAAAAGGTGACATTAGCAGGCAGCCGCAACTAGCTCCCAAAGCCAAACCACAACTTCTAAGACTTACAAACTAAAACACTTCCTGAGGCATTGGCACGCCCCAAAGGAGGAAACCTCACTGCAACCATTCCCTGCCAAAACTTCACATCAGCCAACACCAAGACAAAGCCAAACCACAGCAAAAGACAATTCAACCCAAATCCAAAAAAAAAAGCAGGCCACAGCGGTGGAGCACCACCTCCTAAGACCAAACAAACACAAAGCATCACACCCTTTCAAAGCAATAAACCAGATCTCAGGTCCGCTCATAAAATAGAGTTGGAGCTATCTTCAATTGACTCAAACCCCACCGCCATGACAAAACTTTTATTTCATCAACTACCGCCTTTATAAATTTGACCCCATTTGTGAAGATCACCCCATTCCTAGTCTTCCAAATCATCCAAAGAGTTGGTTGCCAGATTAATCTGAACCCATTCTTGCTCCTAGTGTAAGCAATCCCGGCGCTCTACCTCATGATTTTCTCTACCCCTTTTCTATCCCCAGATAAGCAATCAAAAAGGACAAATAAATCAGATAGAACTGCCAGCACTACTCCCAGCCACCGAAAGATGCCATACCACACACTAGATGCAATTTATGAATAAACTATGGCATCGTGTATCACTTATGTCAATTACAAAGATAATTTTAATTAATCAATAAATTATCTTCACTCTCATGGAAAGCAATGAATAAGGAAACAGATTAAGAACTAGCAAATTCGTAACTCAAATACTAACTGAAATAAGGGTTTGGCTTATCATCAATCCAATCTCTCTGTACCAATTAGTCATTGAGTTCCATTAATGAGTTATGGTGAGATTTCCTATTTAACTAAAAGAAAAAATATAATTATAATACCTAAACATCCATCATAGCCCTGACTGTGATTTTAGTTACAATGTATAGAAGTATAAACAAAATCCACATAATAGTCCATAAATCGAAACAGTAAATAACAAAATCAGGATGAGATCACAAAAAAGGAAAGGATTGCAATCTTGAGTTTGAATAAAAGCAATTCCAGTTTAAATTTCCAACCTATCTATTATGCCAACATATGTTGGTATTTGAAAAATGTCTCTTGCACCCACATAAATATTTTATTACCGCTCTCAAGGTTGGTGACACATTGTAAATGCTTCTGTTTATCTTTTGGTGCTTTATGCGTAATATTTTTTTTTTAATATTTTTTCTATTCCTGCAGAGGATGGAGCACCTGAAAATTCTCAATCTTAGTCATTCTCATTATCTGACGCAGACCCCTGACTTTTCATACTTGCCTAATCTTGAAAAGCTAATACTCAAAGATTGTCCAAGGCTGTCTCAGGTATCCCATAGCATTGGACATCTCAATAAAATTCTTCTGATAAATTTGAAAAACTGTATTAACCTTTGTAACCTTCCAAGAAACATCTATACATTGAAATCTCTGAAAACTCTCATTCTATCTGGATGTTTAATGATTGACAAGTTGGAAGAGGACATAGAACAAATGGAATCTTTAACCACTCTGATTGCAGATAACACTGCTATAATAGAAGTTCCCTTTTCACTAGTAAGGTCAAAAAACATTGGATATATTTCTTTGTGTGGATATGAAGGATTCTCCCATGATGTGTTTCCTTCTATCATTTGGTCTTGGATGTCACCAACAAATAATCTCCCATCCACTATGCCATCCCTTGTTTCTTTGAATGCATCAAATAGTATTTCCCACGATCTATCATCTATTTCCAATTTGCTTCCAAAGCTTCAAAGCCTTCGGTTGGAGTGTGGATCAAAACTTCAACTAACAAGAGTTTTGAAAGCTTTAAATGCAACTAGTTCTAAGGAAGTGGAATCAACTGCAACTACATCAGAAGTATTGGATGTGAAGATTTCTTCATTAATTGAATGTGACGGTCAAGTGAACGTTTCAACAACAAAAAATTCTTTGAAATCTCTTTTAATCCAAATTGGAATGAATTTCCCAATCACCAATATTCTAAAAAAGAGCATCTTACAGGTTTCTCTCTCTGTCTCTCTCCCCAATTTTGTATATTTAATTGTTGAATAAATGGTAAGGTAAAATCAACATATTGTTTAAGCAAGTTTTGAGCTTATTTTCACTTTTTACAGAATTTGACTATCGATGGGTGTGGATTTTTGCTTCCTGGTGATAATTATCCAGATTGGTTAACTTTCGATTCTGAAGGTTCTTCTGTAATTTTTGAAGTCCCCCGAGTGGAAGAGCGTAATTTGAAGACAATGATATGCGTTGTCTATTCTTCAAGCCCTAATGACATAACATCTGATGACCTTAAAAATGTGTTGGTGATAAATCACACAAAGACCACCATTCAGCTCTATAAGAGAGAAGCACTTTCCTCCTTTGAAAATGAGGAGTGGCAGAGTGTGGTATCAAATATGGAACCTGGTGACAAAGTCGAGATTGTTCTTGTTTTTGAGAACAGTTTCATTGTAATGAAGACAACAATTTATCTCGTATATGATGAACTAATTGGCGAAAATATTGTTAGTAGTTGTAATTCAGTTTGTAGAGAAATAACACAAGTTAGTTATAACTGTAATATAGTTGAGTTAGTTTTGTTACTTGTAAAAGCTTGTTGTAACCGATGTGGGATGCTGTGATAGTGTATATAGAGTATAGACACACTTCATACTATATTGAAAATGACTTATTTTGATTACAAATCATTATTAAAACAACATAATGTAAATTAAAGTGTGCGACTGATCATAAAAGTAACAATGTTATGATTTGCAAATAAGTTTTTAAGCTTAGAAGCAAATACAATCAACCGTTATAATTACTGTAATTGATAACAATAAAATTAAATACAATATTGAAAAAGACAATTATTATTAATAACAGTGATTCTAATGACCATTTCACATGCATCTGTTGTTCCGGTTGGAATTTAAACTCAATCTTTTGAGGTTACAATATCAATCTATTTCAAATGAGTTGCGGCGACGACAACAACATCTAGAAGAAATGCATTTTCCAACAAAAGGAGGTACACATGGATAAAATGCACAATCAGAATCTACCTTACACTTTCTTGAAATTGCTGTGCCCGTGACATGAAAAAGAAGAAACAAATATTATGAAAAGGGATGAAATATTTTATATAAGATATATAAGAAAGTTCAAAAGGATAAGAAAAATGGTTTACCTGCACTAACAATATCAGTTAAAACAACAAGTAAGAAAATAAAGAGGATTATTAAATAAATGAACTTAATAACTTTTGCCATATTTTTTTCTTCTAAGCTTGCAACAAATAGAAATTTATTGACCACTTTATATTGCAAAAGTTCTATGTTTTGTTTATTTTTATTGGTAAATATTTGTTTGAATTTATAGATTTTCAAGAATACTTCTTCGAATTTGAGGCATTATTAAACGTACCATGTAATCAATTTGTCATGTTGGCTTTTAACTCTCTCAATCGACATAGACAACCTTAATTCATTTGTTTTTTATTTCTATAGCCTTTTAATATAGAAAGGGGCAATAAATGAACAACACAAATTTAAATAAAAATAATAAAAGTCAAGAAAAAATCTAGTTTATTGGATTTTTTTTGGATTTTTTTTTTCAAAAGTAAAAAAACATCCGTGTGATGCCTTTTATGCTAAATTGTAAGGAATGTATCTTCGTTTGGAGTGGTTTCCACATTGGTGCAGCGTATTCGAAATCTTTTGGCTTTAGACTGACGTGTCTAATCTTGTTATACTTGGAGGGAGAACAATCGTTGTACTAATTGACTTGCTAACTTTAGTCTTTCTTTAAATTCTTTAGTTTGTGCTATAATGGAGACTTCTCCGAGTGAGCTCCATAAACTCATTTTTGACGATTTTTATGGGATTTGTATGCCTAAAAGTGTCTATCTTGTGTCTAGTTTCTTATTTGTTTCTTGTTGGGCTTTGGCCCTCTTTTGTAAAAAAAAGAAAAAAATATCCATGCATTTGGGTTGGTGGTGTTTGGTTTTGACGCAATTTAATACAATAATAAATGTAAACATTTGATGTAAGTCAAATAGCCTAAATCGTATAATCAAATTAAACATAAAACTATTTCAATCATTAATTTAGATCGGACGACTAGAAACTATAACTACGACACAATTACAGCATAAAAATCCACTAAAATATTCAATATTTTCCTGCTGTTGGTTTCCATGTTAAAGCAGCAATTATAGTATTAAGATATTTAATATAAAGTATGAAATATAAATTAGCCATGTACCCAAAAAAAATTAGCGTATTAATATAAGCTACACCTTAGGTTAGTATTAATAATAAGCCATGATGATACAACATATGGTATTATCTATGAAGCACAAACTCTGACACGGACACCGCGACATGACACGACCCGGATACTCCGATACAAATAATGTAAAAAATATAGGACACTGACACAGCTATATATATGATAAAATTTGATTTGATTTATCAATTTATTATTAAAAAAATTAAAAATATTCTTATCAAAATTAATATCTTTAATTCTGCATTGATAACATTGTTTCAATGTATGTTATAACTTTTTTAGAGTGTCAAAGCAAAGAAAAAAATTTATTTTTTTAGTGAAACTTGTTTGACTATTCCGACAGGTGTCATACGAATATCATACAAGTATCGAACACCGACGTGTCGTACACCGCGACATGCCACCTTCTAGAAGTGTCCGTACTTCATAGGGTATTATTATTGAGAATTGTCATTAGGTTATTCTTGTTGAATGAAAATTATATATTATTCTCCTCCTTGCAATATAAATGAAATTCACTAAATTTGATTTTATATATATATAAAAAAAAATCAACCATAAAAAATAATTTTAAAATTGTTTTATTATTTTTAAAAATTGAATGCTTTTTCGCAATTGTAGAAACTAATCTATTAAATTAAATACGAGTTCACACAAAAAAGTAACCTCTTGATCCTTAAATTATGACTTAAGAATTTTGAAATTTTACTCTTAAGATGAATAAATGAGATTAACGGAGTTCGAACTGCAATCCAGTGCATATATAATGCAATATCATGTCAACTAATTAAGTTAAGCTTATGAGACTATTTCTTAATTACTCAAAGACAATATATAGGTGTTGTTTTTTTTTTCTTCATGAAATCTAAAAAAAATCTTTAAATTATTGAATTTCAAAATTAATTATTTTTAAATTTGTAACAAACACGTAACTAAGATTTAATCATATGTACACATATACAATACAACTACAAATTGTTTATTAAATCTCATTACTTTGTTTTTTTTAATCAAATGGTTCAATTCCTCAAGTTTTTTTTGTCGTCTTTAAATTGATTTACGGTTTATAATTTGAAATTAGAGTAATTTGTTTGAAACAATTGTTTTTCTAATCCTTGTTTTAAAAAATTGCCATATTTCTGAAAATAATTTTTTTAAGGTTCAACACTCCACAAATTGGAATGTTACGTTAGCTACTTAAAATGCTTGAAATACATAAAAAATATTTGTGCACTTTATATCATACACCACATAATAGTAGTTAATATAATTATATGGTGACATTCTAGTAAAGAATAAGAGCATTCTAGTACATCCAGAATAATAGATAAAGAAATTTAAAAAAAAATCAAAGTAAAGATTTTAAGTAATAAAATGTACTAATTTTAAAATTATATTATCATTATTTTGCTTTCTTAAACATTGTCTCGGGCATTATTTGACATTTTCCTATAATTAATACCCTTCTAAGAATGCAAAGGAAGTTCGAAGGACAACATAATGTAAATTAAAGTGTGCGACAAATTAATTATAAAATGAACTATTATATATAATTACTGTTATCGATAATAACATTTTTTTCAAATAAAATATTGGAAATGGCAAAATGAATAATAATAATGATAATAGTGGTTGTAATAACGATTTTTTATGAGTGTTTTAGTTGAGATTTGAACTTTTTCTCCTAAGATTACAATATCAATCTCTTACCAAAGAGTTATTCTAATGGACGACAAAGACATCTAGGATGAATGCATTTTGCAACATAATTAGATAGACATAAAAAATCCACACAATCAGAATCTTCCTTACACGAAATGTATTTCCACACTGTGATATAAAAAGAAGAAATAAATGTTAGTGAAAGGGGTAAAATAATTTGTATAAGATAAACAAAAAAGTTTAAAAGAGATTAGAAAAATGGTTTACCAGTTACAGAGTCAGTTAAAACAAGAAATAAACAAATAAAAATGACTATTAAATGAACAAACTTAATATGTTTTGCCATATTTTTTCTTCTAAGCTTGAAAAGATAATTTAATTTATTGATCACTTTGTGTTGTAAGAATTTTATTTTTTTGTTTATTTGTTTTGGTAAGTACTAGTTGTTTGAACTTATAGATCTAGACTTTCAAGAAATTAACTTCTTAAATTAAATGTATCATATAATTTGTCATGTTTGTCTGTTTAGCTCACTCAATCAAACGATAGCCTTCAATTTTATCTTTTTTTCTAGCCTTTAATGATGGGAAGGGGTGGGGTAACTATTAATGAAACCAAAAAATAAAAAATAAAAATACAAGAAAAAAGTAGAGATAGAGAAGATAAGAACCTTGCATTCAACTCTTTACAAGTGTATATATTTATTCTTTACATCATAACAAAAGTCTTATTTATAAGATACAAAGAAGGAAATGAAACACTAAAGACAATTAAAGTCCACTTCACTGGTGGGAGTTATAGGACAAGGAAGAGATTAAGATGGACATCCATGAAGTGTTCCACTAAGGCTTATTATTCATAACACCCCTTTGGATGTTCATCGATGATTTATCTCATTAAAACCTTACTAAAAAAAATTAGTTGGAAAAAATTCTATTGAAGTAAAAAGAGTACAACATATTTTTACATAGTATATTTATTTCTCCCCTCAACAATACAACTATCTCTAAGACGTCGACAATGACCAATATTTTATATCGGTTGTTCAAAAATTCTACTTGAGAGTGACTTTGTGAAAAGATTTGTCAAATTTTCACACGAACGAATTTGTTGAATGCTTATATCACCATTCTTCACAGATAAACCATAATTCTCTTTTACCTGTTGAATTAGAGACCTCAACCAAACACATTCTCGATTCACCTCATTAATGCTAAGAGTTCTGCATGATTTGATGATGTTGCAGTTATTGTTGTTTCATAGATCTCCATGAAATCATTGTACCTCCACATGTAAACAAATAACATGTTTGTGATCTATCATTATGAGGATCTGACAATTAAATAACATGCATCTCTAAGATAACGAAGTATATGCTTAAATTTGTTCCAATGTGTTTGTGTAAGTGAAGACCTATATCTTTCTAATAGATTGACATAAAATGAAATAGCAGATCGTGCATAACAATGTACATTAGTGGTACAATTGCACTTAGATAAGGTACTTCAGAACCAAATATTTTCTTCATCCTCTTCTCGAGGTATGAAATGGTCTTTCTTCAGATCTAGTGATCGAACAATCATTGGGATAGACAATTGACGAGATTTGTCCATATAGAAATGTTCTAACACTTTTGCAAAATATGCTTCTTGATACACACAAAAAAAATCATTATTCAAATGCTCAATTTGTAATCTTAGACATAATTTGGTCTTTTCCAAGTCCTTCATCTTAAATTCTTTCTTTAAACAATTTATAGCTTTTGAAAGCTCTTCAGAAGTTCCAATTATATTTATATCATCAACATACACGACAGTTATAGAAAATTATTTTCCATATCTTTTTATGAAGTCATTTGCAAATATTCCTCTTTTTGCAAATATTCATGGAGGCAATTATACCACATGCACCTAGATTATTTTTTATTCAATTTGATGGAATAATTTTTCTGAGATCCAAGACTATTAAGTGATCCGGGAAAATTAAATCTTCCAAGAAGCTATAACAACATCCATATAAATATCACTACCAAAACAGTACTTGCATCCACTTGTGGTGGTGAGTAAGTGAAACTTTAAATATTTGTATTTCATCATTTTTTTGCAAGAAAATTGACTTGTATCTCATCATTTTTACATCTTTATATGTACGGATTGCTGGTCCAAAATTCTTTCACTTTGCAAAATAACTTTAATTACGTAACAATTGTGTTTTTTCATTTAGACGATCAATGTGTTGTCTAAAATTCTCAATAGACTTTGATTCATGATCCTTATTTTTTCTTATCATATATAACGCTATATATATTATATAAACAAACAACGTTAACGTTGATTGCCAATTCGGTTCCATCGTATTTCATTCATAACATAATTCGTTGAGATCTCTTTATTTTCATAAATTTCATGTACCTGATAAGTTCTTCTGAAACCGAAAAATCAATTATATCAAATGCTATTTTGTAATTTTCATATCCTTACTTGGGTCATCTTTCATTTTATCTCATTTTCTTATTCGAGGATTTTTATCTTTGGAACCGTCTGACCAACCACGCTTCAAGGTGTTAAGACTCATTTACAATATAAGATTGTCCAACAATGACATTCATTATTGTTCTCTGATTTCTCCACATCCCTTATGCATACTTTGATATTATTCGGATTATGTGCTAACCTAACCACTAGGCACCTGCTTTTGAACAATTTAAATTTTCATTCATTTGCAAGACAATGGTTAAGTGATTCCTAAAATTGGCATATTCATTCTCAAATCAAGGACCAAAAAACATATGCAGTACAGCCGTGGTGAAGAGTAAATACTAATATTACATAATTATATGTATAGCTTATAAATTGACTTAGAGTTTGCTTTTTTCAAATATAGAACCCGGTGACAAAGTCGAGATTGTTCTTGTTTTTGAGAACAGTTTCATTGTGATGAAGACAACAATTTGTCTCGTATATGATGAACTAATTGGCGAAAATATTGTTAGTAGTTGTAACTTGTAATATTCAGTTTGTAGAGAAATCACAAAAGTTATTTACAAAAGTTATTGTTAGTAGTTTTTGTTACTTGTAAAAGCTTGTTGTAACCAATGTGGGAGTGGGATGCAGTGATATTGGATACTATTTTTTTTTTTTCACCACCAGTTGAATCTGATTTGGGGGTCAGTTCTGACATTAAAGGATTTCAGCCCCTTCCGATCGCAGTTGCGGGGGATCGAACTGTGGTCCTCCCTACTAAGTTCAGCGTCAATCATCATTGTTATAATTATTAACTTTATAATTACTTATAATTATTGTAATTGATTACAATAAAATTAAATACATTATTAAAAAAGACAATATTATTGCTAACTGTGATTCTAATGACCATTTCACATGCATTTGTTGTTCCAATTGGAATTTAAACTCAATTTTTTCAAGTTATGATATCAATCTCTTTCAAAGTTACTATAATTGACGACAACAACTGTTGTTATCGGAGTTAAAAAACCTTTGAAATAATTTCAGCCACCGAAGAGATTATTGGGTTGAGTCGCGGGTCAATACGCTTTCTTTAAGACGTTTCGCGGCACTGCCCAAAATTGTGCATAGCAGACTATCAACCGCGAAGTCTCCAGGATAAAACAACCCAGTTTCACTGATACCGATAACTATTGCACGTAGATATCGGGCAAGAATTACATCCTCAAATATGACACAAAAAACCAGTGCGCTCTGATTTTAAGTTCATTCTAATATGGTGCTAATGACCATTCTAATATGGCACTATGACCAATCAAATATGGTACTAAGACCACATACTCTTAAAACAAAGGAATTATGGTATTATGACCATTCTTTATTCGAAGGAACTAGTGATACTTAGATCACTCTTATAAACAAATTAATACTAATATTAACATTAACATTAATACTAGTACCACACAACACATAGCATAATACAAATCTTCTCAATTACATAATCAAATAAAGCTTGTAATGATATGTATAATTCGTTCATTCTCACTTGCAATATAGCACATTTCACATTCAAAGTTTCTTTTAAAATTGGCATTACTTGAACAGGCCATAAACAACAATAATTTCATTTTCCAGAAGCCATAATTAGTGTTAGCTAAATTAAACAAGGGGTCATATATCAATTAGCAACAACAAATAATGACTTATCCAATTAGTGAATATGGACCGAATGAACTAAAACATCATTTCAATATTCAGCAACATAAAAACTCAATCAACAAGGAAAAGCTTGTGTAAACCAAAGCAAGCATATATCTCAAACTATTAAGGTAACCGATGATGATTATTCACAAATCATTTGTCAGTGTTCAAACAAAACCAATTAATGAGAATGAGAATACCAACCTTGTTTTTACTGAGAAGGCTACAACGTGAAGTGTTCAATAATCATTGTTTAGTATTATGAGATAGTTAAACAAACTAGCTCATCATGGTGGCAGCACAAGTATACATGGGTTGGAGGTGAGTTGACCAAAAAAGGAGGAGTTAGAACACCATGTCTCAAGAGATTTTCAATTATGAATACTAAAACTGTTTTTTTTCTTTGTGTTAGCGCAGCCCTTTCTCGGGGTGGTTTTCTCCACTAGGGTTTTCTTAACACTTGTAGCAAAAGAAAAATAAGCAATGTTTCTTAATAATAGGAACATGTGCTTTGACTTTTTCTACTAATCTTTCTATTAATTACTAACTCAAAGTGAGTTCTCACAACATGATGAATGTGCTTATAATATGTAGAAAATATCTTTCATTATTTTTCTTTTAAAAAATAAACACAGTATGCTCTACTACCCAAGGTGGGACTAACATTTTATTTTCAATTCACACATAATTGTGCTCTATGTTCCAACAACAACATCTAGAAGAAATGCATTTTGGAACATAAGAAGGTACACATGGATAAAATCTGCAATGAGAATCTTCCTTACACTTTCTTGAAAATGCGATTGTGGCTGTGATATAAAAAAGAAGAAACTAATATTAAGAAAAGGGATGAAATATATTTTGTATAAGATAAATAAGAAAGTTCAAAAGGATATGAAAAATGGTTTACATGGATAAATTGTTATGCTTGCAACAATATCAGTTAAAACAACAAGTAAGGAAATAAAGAGGATCATTAAATAAATGAACTTAATAATTTCTGCCATATATATTTTTTCTTCTAAGCTTGCAACAAATAGAAATTTATTGACCCCTTTATTATATTGCAAAAGTTCTATGTTTTGTTTATTTGTTTTGGTAAATATTTATTTCAATTTATAGATTTTCAAGAATAATTCTTTGAATTTGAGGCATTATTAAACGTATCATATATATGTAATCAATTTGTCATATTTGCCTGTTTAACTCCCTCAATCGACATAGAGACAACCTTCATTTGTTTTCTATTTCTAGCCTTTTATTATAGAAAGGGGCAACAAATGAACAACACAAAAAATTAAATAAAAATAATAAAGCTCAAGAAAAAGCTAGTTTTATTGTCTTTTTTTGGAAAAAAAAAATATTTTTTCAAAGGGAAATGATTATTATTACGAATGGTCAAAGAGAAGAAACACAATAAGGCAAAATGAAGAGAGAAATTTTAACCGAGTCCACCCATGATATTTCCAATAAAATAGGGAGTTATAGTTTTTTTTTTTCTTTTTAAAATAACAAGCTAGTCATATTGTTTTCTTGCAAATCTTGCATGGAATCTCCTGCAATATTTAGCACTTCTCTTTTTCAAAAGTAGAAAAACAACTGTACATTTGCATGTTTCGTGTTGTTGGTTTCCATGTTAAAGAAGCAATTATAGTATTAAAATATTCAATATTTTAGTACGAAATAGAAATTAGTCGTATTAATATAAATTAATATTAATAAACTTTTTATATTCAATATTTTTTATGTGGTACACCATCTTAATAATATGCCTCATGATGATACAGAATATGGTAGCATTATTATTGAGAATGTTAGTCTTGTTGAAGAATGTACATATCTCTTTTACTTTTTTTTTGAAAAAAAAAAATATTGTATGGGTTGAAAAATCTAAAATGTAAATACATATCTAAAAACATGGTTTTGGAATTAAAGGTAACTAGAGGCATAAAAAAACTTTTTTTTGGAATGACAATTTTTTTTAATAGAGATCAAAGCACAAGAAGTGCTAAAAGCACCATAAAACTCGAAAGTTTGAATAATCAGTGAATTTTGTTTTCAAATTTCTTAGAGAGGAAACTTGAAAGTTAGAAAAATGGAGGCCACGTCCATACTTATTACTTATTACTATTGCAGCACCACAAAAAACAACTTCGGTGGCAATAACAAATTGGAAAATGCTAAACAGTGTCTTCGGATAATGGTTAAGCATATTAAAATAGAAAATTTATCTTGAAATATATGTATTCGACACTTTGAAAATGTAAAAAGTTACTTTTCAATACTAATTTTTATTTTTATTTCTTTTTTTTGTATATTTAACGAGCACCCCAAAGGTACTGTTTAAGATCACCCTATCAAATTAATAGTACCTTTTAGACTAAAACATTGAAAACAAAATAATTTGCATTAGAGATTTAAAACATAGACATCTTCGCCAAGGAATCTACGAGATAACTTTGACACATGTGAATCTAGAAAGACATAGTGCCACCTCTATTAAAGCTACTCCAACTTTTTATTTTTTATTACTTCTGGTTCTCGGAAAAAATGGTTCCGTTAATTTAGTATTCAGCCTAAAAATATGTAAAATCTGGCAAAAAATTGTTCCTATAAAAAATTGAACTTGAATTTCTTCCGACTAATCCACCTTAAAAGAACTCATTAACCACTTGAGTCTAATATCTAGATTAAACCTACTCCAATTTTGTTAATTAAAAAAAAAATTAAGTTCAGAATTCCAGTCACAATCTCCAAAACCAAACACTTAATCCCTCTTGTATTGCTCACGCAGGTAAAAATATACTATCAAGATATATTTTTCTAAATCAAGAGTACAGAGGGGTAGGCCATATTCTGTTGGCATTTGTGAGTAAGCGGATTACTGATTGGGCGATTCATTACCATTTTGCTTCAAATTACAGTGATGATGAGCTTGCATGATGACGTTGGATTCAATTACAATCCACTTTTCTTATGGACAGTAGAAGTGATAAAAGATATAATTATTTTTAAAAATTATATAATTAAATGTAATCACATCTTTTAGTGTCATATCGAATATTGACATATGTCAAACAACGACCATATTTCTTATTAGAAATGTCGGTATTACAGGAAATGTCATTATAAAACTAAACTAAAAGATCGATTGATAGGATGTTAATCCTACCAAGCTGAGAACTATAAAAACTAAGTTAAATCTAAGAAAGACACAAAACAATTACACTAAAAAATAAAATATAACTTTCTTCATTCATTAATTAGGTTAAAACGTGTAAAAACACTATATATATATATATATATATATAAATGGAAAATTGCTCTTCTAACCCTTATAATGCTCCCAAGGCCCCCAAACTTACAAAATTATCCCTCAACTAATATCAAAATATATCACGCATAATTTTAGAATATAGATTCTGAAATAATTTATTTTTTTGAAATTTTTTTATAACTTCAGAACTTAATTTCCGAAACATACTCCTACTCCTACCCATAACCAAAGGCATAACCCGAAAAGGATCTCTAACAGCAACAAGCATATCCTAAGTCATAAACACAATTGAAAAAGATCCTCCACGTTAAAAAAATAAATAAATTAAATAGAATAAGCTCCTTCAAGCTTCTCACATCCATCAACATTTGATCAAAATAAGGTCTATATTTTGAGGTAGCAAAAACAACAGCACCGTACGTTCAGTATCAATAGTATTAAAAATCGAACCTATAAGACCATTTTGGAATGTAGGTTCTTAAACCACCTATTTTCCGAAATTAAATGGCAATTCGGAATCGGATAGTAGGATACAAAAAACAATCTGGTTCCAAAATTAAGCTTGTGGTTACCGTGATGCTTTTTGTTAATCTGTCGTGTGATCTCGTTTTTTGATTATGCTAAATCTTTTACGTCCATTGAAGAGTTGGTTGTGAAATGTTGAAGCTTTATCGGAATTGAATTGAACTATGTTAGGTTAACAATAGAGGAAAAAATCGAGGTTGTTGGTGGCGTTCAAAGGATGTCATTTTATTTCGTTATGCAGATAAATTGAAGCTTTACATTTTTTTTGGTCCTTAACTTATTTCGTCATGGCGCTCAAACTAATGCATTTTATTTTTTGGTTCCTTAACTATTTCGTTAATTATTTTGAGTTTTGTTGGGAATGAATTGAAATGATATAATTTGAATTGATATGGTTCTTTGTTATTATTCTTTCTTCAATCTCTCGTTTTATAAATATTTAAAAGTTTATTTTATTTGATTTTTAATAATTTAATGTTTTAAATTATAATTGTTTTAAAAAAATGTTGACGTGGAATTCTATTTTGCCACATATTCTTGCCACATCAGCGTTTTTTATGCCAACTGGTTAAAAAAAGGGGTGGGGACCACAACTGCAAAAAAAAAATCAAAATAGGGGGGCCAAAATATTTGATTTTAAAATAGGGGGACCAAAACCGCAAAACTTGTAAAATGGGAGGACCAAAACTGCAATTAAGCCAAATTCATATTCACCCATTTTAGAATGTAGGATCCGAATTTAAGCAATTCCGTAATGTCATTTTCAAATTTCCAAGGGCATTAAATATTTTTTTACCACAACATACCCCTACTTATAGTGCATCTTTTTCTACAATCTCTAAGAGCATCTCCAATGGTGATACCACTTTGAGTATCATACATTACTAAAACGTGGTCCCTACAATGTTATGTAATATTTATGCAACTCATACATATTTTGCTCCAATGGTGATATCACTCTAAGTATCATACATTATTAACAAGTTTTAAATTCTATTTAATTTTATATACAAAAAAAGGTAATATTAAATTGATGATACCGGTACCTTAAATAAGGTACCGGTATCATCAATTTTGATACCCTCTGTGTCACGTCATGGAACTTCAATGATAAAAAAAATAAGGTACGAATCATTAGTCTATGATACTCTCTTTGATACCCTTATTGGAGATGCTCTAATAAACACACTACAATACAATAATTAATTCTCTTTTTTAAAAGATAAAATTATAAAATTAAAACTAATTATCAACAAATTTAATACTACAATCAACTTTCTTAATTTTCATAGTTTTCTCAAAGAAATCTTTTATTTAGAGACGGAGGTAGTACAAATTCTTTAACTGTTGTATCAGGCATTATTTAGCAATACGTTATCAATGGACATAAATAACTAGTTATTAAAGTGTGCGACAACATAACATAAATTGATGTGTGACAAATCATAAAAGTAATTAACAATGTTATATATTATGATAGTAAGCAAATAAAATTTTAGGCTTAATTAGAAGCAAATACAATTAACTATTAATTATACTCCCTCTGTCCCAAAATAAATGACTTGTTTGACCACTGACACATTTGCCAATACATAACTTTAATTGTTAATATCTCTAATTATCTATTATAAAAATGGTATATTTTGAAAGTACTCGTCGAGACAAATTAAACAACATCTCATATGCTAGCATTTGCATGTATATATTAGTAGAAAAATAAGGTCAAAGCAGATCCAATAAATAGTACACTAAGTCAAAAAAAGGTCATTTAAAATGGGACGGATGGAGTAATTACCATAATCGATAATAACATTTTCTTAAAATAACATATTGGAAAAGACAGTAATAATAATAATTATTATTATAATGGTTGTGTATTGACCATTTTTTATAATTGTTTTAGTTGAGATTTGAACTTCCTCTCTTAAGATTACGATATTCATCTCTTACCAAAGAGTTACTCTATTGGACGACAAAAACATCTAGGAGAAACGCATTTTCCAACCTGACGAGGTAGACATAAATATTCTACACAATCAGAATCTTCCTTACACAAAATGTTTTTCCATACTGTGATAAAAAAAATTAAAAAAAAAAAAAAAAAAAAAAAGAAGAAATAAATATTAGTGAAAGGGGTGAAAATTTATGTATAAGATAAACAAAAAAGTTTAAAAGAGATAAGAAAAATTTATAAGAGTATTAATTGAAAAGAACTATTTACTGTGTATTTCTTTGATATATGTAATATTTTCAAACTATTTCTTATAAAAAAGAACGAATAGAGTAGTTTACCTGTTATAGAGTTAGTTAAAACAAGAAATAAAGAAGATCACTATTAAATAAACAAACATAATCATTTTCGCCATATTTTTTCTTCTAAGTTTGAAAATATAATTTATTATTTTACGGAGGTAAAAAATTATTGATCACTTTATGTTATAAAAATTCTATTTTTGGTTTATTTGTCACGGTAAATAGTTGTTTGAACTTATAGACTTTCAAGAAATTAACTTCTTAGAATTAAATTAAATTGTTGGAACAAAAGAGGTTCTGATATGACCCAATTAAGTTTTGATGATAACAAAAGTATTAATATACATTAGGGTATACTGATTATTTGATCCAAGTGTGCAGATATACAAGTTAATTTTTATATTCACCAAAAGCACTTTGGAAGCTCTGATGGGTCAAGCATATTCTGACCAAGATTTCAAGCCATCAGAAGATGCAATCTTTATTAACGTCAGAAGCTAGTATCAGACTCTGAAGATTGAAGATATCGGACTCTGATAAGAGCAGTGAGAGCCGTTTTGTCAAAAGAACATTCTCTACAACAATCATTGAGTATCTTCATCATCCTCTGACATCTCAAAAGCTGGTAGAATCAATCTTATCCACAGAATAGTGACGTTAGTACTATTGTACGAACTATTTACCGGATTTGGCTAAAACGTAATCCCCAAGATTGATCGTATTCAAGGTTACCTGATTTGGTTAAAGAATGGTACTATCTACAGCTGGCACAATCTCACCGCACAATTTCAAATCAACATACGCTCATCCTTCATCTATATATAGGAGCAGATTTGAAGCTTTAGGACATAACACTTTGAACAATTTGAACGAGCTGTTACTCTGCCAAAAACGTCCTAAAAGCACAAAACTTCAAATACAACTTGAACTCATATTAAAATCCAAGACTCCAGCTTCAGCTTCTGTTTTCTCATTAGTTGAACCTTAGAATTCTTGTATTAAGATTATAAGTTAAGTCTTGTATCAAAAGTTGTATTTTATTGTTACTGAACATTGATTCTCATATCAATTTGTTCAGACTCTGTTTTTCTTAACTTTGTGTTTGGAAGTCTCTTGCCTGCGTGCTTGAGCATTAGGAAGTCTCTTGTTTGTTAACTTGAGCATTGGAAGTCTCTTGCTTTTGTGCTTGAGCATTTGTAATCTTTTGTGATTATAGTGAACTCTCTTGGAAGTACAAGAGGACTGGACTACTCTCGGTTTGTGAGAGGAACCAATATAAAATCTCTGTCTCTATCTTTCTCTCCTTATCTTTCTCTCTTTAAAGTCTGATTGTTTGTGTTTTGTTTTCTAAACCGTTACAAACTCTGACAAGTTATTTATAACTTTGAAGAAATTTTCAAACTACCAAAACACAATTCAACCCCCCCCCCCCCCCCCTTCTTGTGTTTTTCACACCTTCAATTGGCATTAAGAGCCCGGTTCTGTTTTTATCACCTAACAGTGAGACAGTTTCTTGTTGAAAAACACCATGACTGAATCATCTGGAAGTGGTAGCTTGAAAGCAGTTTCTTATGACTATGATGTTGAAGATAAGACAAACAACAAAGCACCAAAGTTCAATGGAGATGCATCTACTTTTTCCTGGTGGAAAGATAGAATCTACAGTCATCTTATTGGTTTAGATGATGAGCTTTGGGACTTAGTTGAAGAAGGGGTAACTTTTCAAGGACTTGATGAAAAGGGAAAGTTATCTGTTGAAGAAAGAAAGAAGTTCACTCCTACAGACAAGAAGGCTTACAAGAAACACCACAAGGTCAAGGATCTCCTTATTGGTTGTATATCTCATGATGAATATCTCAAGATCACTGACAAATCCACTGCCAAAAGTATTTATGACTCCTTGTGTTCCACATATGAAGGAAACAAACAGGTTCAAGAGGCAAAGGCTACTCTTTTGATCCAACAGTATGAACTCTTTAGAATGAAGGATGATGAGAATATTGAATCTATGTACTCTAGGTTCAAGATTCTAGTGGCTGGTCTCCAAGTTCTGAAGAGAAGTTATACAACTTCTGATCATGTAAGAAAGATTCTGAGAAGCTTACCTTCAAGGTGGAGGCCTAAGGTAACAGCTATTCAGGAAGCTAAAGATTTGGACAAACTTAGCTTGGAGGAATTGATAAGTTCACTCATGAGTCATGAGATTGAACTATCTTCTGATGAGCCTCAGAAGAAACTAAAATCTGTGGCCTTGCCATCTATTTCAGTTTCATCTAAGGCTCTGAAAGCCAAAGTTGTAGAATCTGAAGCAGAGGAATCTTTCATAGATGACCAAGAAGATGGATCAGATGATGATATCTTTGCACTCTTGACCAAGAAGTTTCAAAAGTGGTAAGTAAGGAAAGGCAAAAACTAGGATAACTTCCATAATTCATGGTGGACTTAGCAACTATCATAAAAGACAAGGACTTGGTTCTCTTACATCTTCTGATGTGGGGAAATCAAACAACCCTGTCTTATTAAGCAAGTCACCCTCTGAATCTTATTCAAACTTTACTAAGAGTACTTCAGAACCTCTGACTGTGTCTGGTACTCTTGTGACCTTGGAACCACAAGATAAGGTATCAGAAGATGACTCATCCTCTGAACCTAAGTCTTTTAAAACCCAGGTTCCCCTCACTTCAGTACCCATGTCTACTCAAGTTAAAGCTATCAGAGTACCAAAGCCTGTTGATAAGCGGGGCACTAGTACTTCTAAAGCAAACTTGGTAACTGGTTCTCTGACACACTCAAGAGGAAAGTCTCAGAGACAACATAAGCCTAAATCTTTTTCTAAAGGCTCTGTTGACTCCAGATCTTCTGAATACTCAAATAAGAAGAATAAGATTCTCAAAACTAACCAAAAAGGACCCATCAGAGTATGGGTACCAAAATCTGAAATAGTGTATGCTGCAGGTATGCACCCAAAGAAGAAAAGAAAGCTCTTGGTATCTAGACAGTGGTTGCTCACGTCACATGACAGGAGACAAGCTCTTATTCCACACCCTGAATCAACAAGAGGGAGGAACAGTAGGGTTTGGTGGCAACCAGAAGGGAAAGATAGTTGGTATAGGTACAGTTGGTAATTCTTCTTTGTCAATTTCTGATGTTTGGTTAGTAGATGGACTACATCATAATTTACTTAGCATAAGTCAATTGTGTGATAGTAATTATAATATCATGTTTAATAAGGATTCATGTACTGTAATCAGAAACTCTGATCAATCTATTGTTTTTAAGGGAAGTAGAAAAGGAAATGTTTACAAAGTAAATTTTTATGATTTAAAGGAACAACAAGTGCTTTGTCTCTTGACACTGAGTGATGAAAAATGGGTCTGGCACAAAAGATTGGGTCATGCTAACTGGAGGTTAATCTCTAAGCTTAGTAAGGACAATCTTGTCAGAGGCCTTCCAAAAATTAAATATCACTCAGACTCACTTTGTGGTTCCTGTCAAAAAGGGAAAATTGTCAAAAGTTCTTTTAAGAACAAGAACATTGTCTCTTCTACCAGACTCTTAGAACTCTTACACATTGATCTTTTTGGACCAGTTAGTACTGCTTCAATCAATGGTAAGAAATATGGATTAGTCATTGTAGATGATTATAGTAGATGGACTTGGGTTAAATTTCTGAGAACTAAAGATGACACATATGAGGTGTTTAGCATCTTCTGCACTCAAATTCAAAATGAAAAGGATTCCAAGATTTTGAAAGTGAGAAGTGATCATGGTGGTGAATTTGAAAATGAACCTTTTGAAAAAAATTGTGAAGAACATGGAATTCTCCATGAATTCTCTTCTCCTAGAACTCCACAACAAAATGGAGTTGTAGAAAGAAAGAATAGGTCTTTACAAGAAATGGCACGCACCATGATGCATGAAAATAATTTGGCAAAATTCTTTTGGGCAGAAGCTGTTAACACTGCTTGTTATATTCAAAATAGAATCTATATAAGACCTATTTTGAACAAAACAACATATGAACTCTTTAAGGGAAGGAAACCCAATATTTCTTATTTTCATCAATTTGGTTGTACTTGTTACATTCTGAATAATAAAGTCCATCTTAAGAAATTTGACTCTAAAGCCTGTAAGGGTATCTTCATTGGATACTCTGAACGCTCTAAGTCATACAGAGTGTATAATTCTGAAACTAATACAGTTGAAGAATCAATGCACGTAAAGTTTGATGACAAAGAGCCTGATGATAAAAAGTCAGAGCCTGTTAGAGACATTTCAGGATCTGATGACTCAGAAGATGAAGCTCCAGATTATAATGACCATTCAGAACCTATTGTAGACTCTGGATCTAATGAAGCTCAACCTTCTGATATATCTCAAGATCATCAAACTTCTGATGACAACTCTGAAGCAACTGATATTCCAAGGAACACATTCAAGTACAAATCCTCACATCCTGAAGAGCTCATCCTAGGAAACAAGAACAGTCCAAGAAAAACAAGGTCAAACTTCAGAGATGGAGAATCATTGTTTGGATTAGTATCTTTGATTGAACCAAAGACAACAAATGAAGCTCTCTCAGATGATGCTTGGATAGTTGCTATGGAAGAAGAGTTAAATCAATTCAAGAGAAATGATGTATGGGATCTGGTACCCAAACCAAAGCACAAGAACATTATTGGAACAAAATGGGTATACAGAAACAAGCTGAATGAGCAAGGAGAAGTAACAAGAAATAAAGCAAGACTTGTTGCACAAGGATACAGTCAACAAGAGGGTATTGACTTTACTGAAACTTATGCTCCAGTAGCTAGACTGGAAGCTATCAGGTTACTTCTATCCTATGCAGTTAACAATGGTATTACACTATATCAGATGGATGTAAAAAGTGCATTTCTAAATGGTGTCATTGCTGAAGAAGTGTATGTCAAACAACCTCCTGGATTTGAAGATTTAACAAATCCAGACCATGTATTTAAACTAAAGAAGTCACTCTATGGACTCAAACAAGCTCCCAGAGCATGGTATGAGAGACTGAGTACCTTCTTGGTTGACAATGGTTTTGAAAAAGGACAAGTTGACAACACACTCTTCAAAAAGACCCTTAAGAAAGACATTTTGATCATTCAAATATATGTTGATGATATCATTTTTGGATCAACTAATGCCACTTTGTGCAAGAATTTTTCTAAGCTTATGCAGGATGAATTTGAGATGAGCATGATGGGAGAATTGAAGTTCTTTCTTAGAATTCAGATAAATCAAACAAAGAAAGGAACATTCATTCATCAATCAAAATATATAAAAGATCTTCTGAAGAAATTTAACTTGGAAGATTGCAAACCCATGAACACTCCAATGCATCCTTCATCAAGCTTAAGCAAAGAAGAATCTGAAGGCAAAGTTGATCAGAAGCTGTATCGAGGTATGATTGGATCTCTTCTTTATCTAACTGCCTCAAGACCTGATATTTTATTCAGTGTATGTTTGTGTGCAAGATTTCAATCAGACCCTAGAGAATCTCATTTCACTGCTGTGAAGAGAATCTTTAGGTATTTGAAAGCTACTTGTAACATTGGATTACTGTATCAGAGATCCAATGACTACAAGCTGATTGGATTCTGTGATGCTGACTATGCTGGTGATAGAATTGAAAGAAAATCCACCAGTGGTAATTGTCAGTTCATTGGTGAGAATTTAATTTCATGGGCCAGTAAAAGGCAAACCACCATAGCTATGTCAACAGCAGAAGCTGAATACATATCAGCAGCTAAATGTTGTACACAACTACTTTGGATGAAATATCAATTGGAAGATTATCAAATAAGCAGTAATAATATTCCTTTATATTGTGATAATACTGCAGCTATTCACCTCTCTAAAAACCCTATTTTACATTCAAGAGCTAAGCATATTGAGATTAAACATCATTTTATCAGAGACTATGTTCAAAAAGGTGTGATTGATCTCAAGTTCATTGAAACTGAAAATCAATGGGCTGATATCTTTACAAAACCTTTAGCTGTTGAACGTTTTGATTTTATCAAAAAGAATCTGAACATGATGGAAATCTCTGATTAACTTAGACTCTGATGAAAAATTTGTGTTGTAAGAATCTTATAGTAATTAGAAGCTGAAGTCATCAGAACCTTCTGTATCAGAAGTTGTGATGAGAACATCTTCTGATAGACTATCAGAGTCTGCTAGAAGGAGAATGGTTCTGGTGCGTAAGGAAAAACCTTTTGTAAAAAAAAAAAAACCTTTCGTTTTCCTGTACTTACGTGTCAGTTATTTAAATAATCTTCTGAAACACGTGTCTTGTTGCAAGAGGATAAAGAAGTTGGTTAATGATGATTAGTATTTCTAACTCCTACCTGGTAGGTAAATGACTCTACTACCCCTATGTTTGTGTACTTGTTTTTGCGCGAAACTTTCTATTTAAACACACTAACTGTTCACATTCACACTTTTGCACTCTCACAACCTACACTTTCATTCTTCTAAAACTCAGAAATTTCTTTCGCCCTCTTTAGTAACCCTAACTTCCAAACTTCATCAATGGCTTCATCATCTACTCTTAATGTCGATGCTTGCATGATTCTTACTCAGTACTTCACTCCTTCTGTGTTTGCAAAAGATCAACGTTCCTACAGATACGAAGACCTAAATCTTGCAATAGAAAATCCAGTGGATCTTGAAGGACTAAGAGTAAACGGTTTTCCAGAAGTCGTAGACCTTTTCAAGAAACAAGGAATGGATTACTATTTTGATGTGATGAATGGACCAACTTATACGGAGCTTGTCAAAGAATTTTGGATGAAAGCGTCCGTTATAACCAAGGATAAGTACATTCAGAGGATCAAGGATATGATCAAAGAAAAACCTGAACTAGAAGGTAAAACCCCTAAGGAAATGGGATTGAAACCTTTTGTGTCTACCGAGATTGAATCATTCGTTGCTGGATTCAGAATCTCAATCAGGTTATGCCACATCTATGAGGCTCTGAAGTTGGAAAGTGGTGGCCTTATCATCAGAAACGCTGAAGAAATAGGTTCTGATGTTGAGGAATTTATCTACAAACCTAAGGCTGACCCCAAAGACAAGTTTGAAATGACCAACAACTGCAAGGTTATCTACAAGATTCTGATTGACAGTATCATGTCCAAACTTGGAGGTACTGATCAAGTATCAAACTTTCAGAAGCTGTTCACTTTCCATGTTGGTAAAGGAAACTTTCTAGACATTGGTAGGCTTATTTTTATTCATCTTGCTGACTCTATACTATCTACCAAATCTATTGTTCGACATTCAAGGCTGCTCAGTCATATGTTTGCGCAGTGTGGTTTGTTGGATGCAATCAAACCGTTTCTCCCAGGATATGCTACCTTTCTGACTAGTTCTAAAGTGGTTAATAGTACTACTCTAAGGTATTTGAAACTGGTGAAAAGCAACCAGATTGTACATCCAACACATCCCCTGCTGCTCAGAGACACTGAGGATAACATTGCTGAATGTAGGCTTGTACATGTCAGTGATAGTAAGGCTAGAAAGATAATAGAAGCACATGCTGAATACCTAAAGAAGCTAAGTGCTGAAGTAGGTACTGGAGAACCTACAGAACTAACAGTCAGACAAGCAAGGATTCTGGGACAACCAACCAGAGTCCAATCTGTGAAGAGAAAAGCTGTTAAGAGTCCTGCTGGTAAGAAGGTATCTAAGACTCAGAAGACTACAGTTCCTAAACCTACAAAGAAATCAAAAGCTAGAAAGCTTGTCCTGCATGATCTGACTGAAGAAGAGAAGGAAAGAGCTGCTTTACTGGCAGCTGTGGAGAAGGTTGAGAAGCTTAAAGAGAAGGAAAAGGATCTGAAGGACAGTTATGAGTGTGAAATTGATGCATCAGAGTTTGATGATATGTATAACAAGCTGAATCTTTCAGAAAGAGATGCTCTAAGGAATATGTCTAGTTCATTTCAACTGTATGGACCAGCAGATGCACAAGCCTCTGGTAGTACTGCACAAATCATCCAAAATCTGGATAAAGATGAAGATTCTGACAGAACACCATCCCCTCACCCAGCCAAATATCAATCGAAAACAAACAATAAGATTGCACAAGAGCAACCCTCACCAGATATCACTGAAAATCAACCCTCAGAAAATGACCAACACCATCAAACACCACCTCCAGCAGATAAACCACAAACACCCCCACCAGAACATGACCACTCAGACCATGAAACCCACAAATCACCAGAGCCTATACCAGACATTCCAAATGATGAAGTGGCTGAGAAACCTAACTCTGAAGCACATGATGGTGAGAAATCACCACATCATGTGGTTTTGGACAACTCATGCACTATACCTACACCACTCAAGCATCATTTTCAACAAATAAATGACAACATGAATCAGGATGTCATTCAGAAAACCCCTCCTAATCAAACCAATCATCTAAAACACCTAATGCAGGATCTATCACTTGATTGCATTTATATCCCTCCACACTTACCTTCCAGAATCACCAATGAACCCTTAGCCCAAACCTAGGATGACATTTCTAAATTTCTAATGGTTGTTGACAAGAATATTAGGAGAATGTCTACTGTTATTCCTAACAGGTCCATTGAAACTGCACATATTAATAAGGAGTGTGACCTTATGGAAGAGAATTTGGTATCCATGATAAGATCTATCAGAGAGGCCTATACAAGGGATTTGGAATTCAGGAATGAATTGGCCAGGAAGGAGGAGGAAGAGAGACTTAAGAAAGAAGCTGAAGAAAGGGAAAGGAAGAGGCTGGAAGATGAACGAATAGAGAAGGAGAGACTAGAAGCTCAAGCTAGAGAAGAAGCTAGGCTGGCAGAAGAAGCTAGAATAGCTGCTGAACAAGCTAGGCTTGAAAATATTGCAAGGAATGCACCAGAGTATACTTAATACATCAGAGATAATCAAGAGAATATGCAAAGGAAAATTGATGAGCACTCTACTGTGTTGGCAAGTTATGGTCTTTATATAGTAATTCAAAACAGACAAGTTCATGGATTTACGAGAAACCATTAAATTGGTATAGTTGTAACCACCTTGACTATATTGAAACTCTATCTTTGACCAATTTTTTAACTTGTCTCTTATTACTTGACAGTTTTTATTTCTTTTTTGCTTTTGCTTAATGACAAAATGGGGAGTAAGAGTAGTTATTAATTTATGAAATGCTAAACTGAAACCAATTTCCGCTTTTATTTTATATGATTATGTCATCGCCTGATATGATTTTTCTTGGAAAATATTAGTTGAAATTTTGAACTTCTGATACATGGTACGTATAAAAGAAAAGTGCAATTTTCTTTCATAGGTATCAGACTTAGGGGGAGAGCTTGCAAACCTAGCCTCTGAAAGTCTAGTGTATTAGTTTTAGTTCAAATTCAAATAATCATTTTTAAACTGATTTAATTAATCATTGCTGAACTTAGGGGGAGCTTGCAAAACTCATCAATCTAAGAGACGCTTGATAAATTTTATCAACAACCATTGTAAATTAATACTTGGTTTGTCATCAATCAAAAAGGGGGAGATTGTTGGAACAAAAGAGGTTCTGATATGACCCAATTAAGTTTTGATGATAACAAAAGTATTAATATACATTAGGGTATACTGATTATTTGATCCAAGTGTGCAGATATACAAGTTAATTTTTATATTCACCAAAAGCACTTTGGAAGCTCTGATGGGTCAAGCATATTCTGACCAAGATTTCAAGCCATCAGAAGATGCAATCTTTATTAACTTCAGAAGCTAGTATCAGACTCTGAAGATTGAAGATATCAGACTCTGATAAGAGCAGTGAGAGCCGTTTTGTCAGAAGAACATTCTCTACAACAATCATTGAGTATCTTCATCATCCTCTGACATCTCAAAAGCTGGTAGAATCAATCTTATCCACAGAATAGTGACGTTAGTACTATTGTACGAACTATTTACCGGATTTGGCTAAAACGTAATCTCCAAGATTGATCGTATTCAAGGTTACCTGATTTGGTTAAAGAATGGTACTATCTACAGCTGGCACAATCTCACCGCACAATTTCAAATCAACATACGCTCCTCCTTCATCTATATATAGGAGCAGATTTGAAGCTTTAGGACATAACACTTTGAACAATTTGAACGAGCTGTTACTCTGCCAAAAACGTCCTAAAAGCACAAAACTTCAAATACAACTTGAACTCATATTAAAATCCAAGACTCCAGTTTCAGCTTCTGTTTTCTCATTAGTTGAACCTTAGAATTCTTGTATTAAGATTCTAAGTTAAGTCTTGTATCAAAAGTTGTATTTTATTGTTACTGAACATTGATTCTCATATCAATTTGTTCAGACTTTGTTTTTCTTAACTTTGTGTTTGGAAGTCTCTTGCCTGCGTGCTTGAGCATTAGGAAGTCTCTTGTTTGTTAACTTGAGCATTGGAAGTCTCTTGCTTTTGTGCTTGAGCATTTGTAATCTTTTGTGATTATAGTGAACTCTCTTGGAAGTACAAGAGGACTGGACTACTCTCGGTTTGTGAGAGGAACCAGTATAAAATCTCTGTCTCTATCTTTCTCTCCTTATCTTTCTCTCTTTAAAGTCTGATTGTTTGTGTTTTATTTTCTAAACCGCTGCAAACTCTGACAAGTTATTTATAACTTTGAAGAAATTTTCAAACTACCAAAACACAATTCAACCCCCCCTTCTTGTGTTTTTCACACCTTCATAAATGTATCATGATTTGTTTTTGTCTGTTTAGCTCGCTCAATTAACAAAGGTAACCTTCTATTTTTATTTATTTTTATTTCTAGCCTTTTGTGATAGAAAGGGGCAACAAATGAATAAAAAAATATTTTTTATTGTAAAAAGAAATGAAAAACTAAAAGTTGAAATAAAAATTATAAAACACAAGAAAAAATAATATTTTTATTGTCTTCTTGTTTGGTCAGGTATAGTGGATTGGGGTATTGAGCGGGGGGTGTATGGTCGGTTATTTTGCCAAACCAAATTATATCCAAACCAAAACTAGATATATGGATTTCATAACCATTATTTTTTATAAACCGGTTATATAACCAGTTATAAATTTGGATACGGATATATAACCGGATATTTTTATAAAACCGGTTTAAAAGCGGTTAATTTTAAATCCAGTTTTAAATTTGTTATTTTTAAAACTGGATTAATAAACGGATAATTTGGTCAGGTTTTTTTTTACGCAGACGAAAAACATATTAAAAATCGTAAAAAGATATACTTTACTTTTTTTATTCTTTGCAGCAAATTGCTTTTGATATGTGTTTGAAAGAGATAGAAAAAAAAAACATGTGAAGAAGACCATTCACATTACTTCTTCTAGATTTCTTTTTTCCAATTCCAACGAGATAAGAGTATACAAATTATTAGTGTAAAAATAAGGGGTTGTTTATTTTCTAAAAATATTTTATGTTTTTTATATCTACAAGCAATTGGAGAGAATGAATGTGGTTCGATTGGAAGAGAATATTGTAGATTTGGGATTTAGGGTTCATCGCAAATCACAATTGCAGAGATCACACGCACATGGTGAATCGGTGATGGTGTGTGTGTGAATTAATTTTAATAAAAAGATATTTGTTTTTTTTTGTCAAAAAAAAAAGATATTTGTTTACTTTGTAAAAAAAAGGGATATTTGTTTGTTTTGTAAAAAAAAGGATATTGTTTGTTTTTGTTTTGTTGACAAAAACAAATTTAAAAAGGATATAATAACCAATTTAAACCAAATCCGAAAATTTAATTTGAATGGATAACCGACCAGATGGAAATGGTTTGATTAATAACCATATACCAAAATCCGGATTTTTTAAAATGGATTTAGATCCGGTTATGAGTTTGAGCATTCTAACTGGATATTTTGCACACCCCTAATTGAGCCAATGGCCGATCTGGAGTATTGTTTGTAACGGCACTTGATTTTTTGACTTCATGCCTTCATCATTATTAATATAATTATTTGGCTTTTTAAAAAAAAATCCAATTTACTAGTAATAATAATAATAAATAAATAAATTTATTAGAGACCGAAATAGAGACTGAATTTACCACATAGTATTTTCCAATCGGTCACAAAGAGCAGAGAAATTAATTTCAAACCGGTCACTAAATCGGCCGCTATAATAAGTCACTAAATTAGTTGCTTATAGTAGTAAGCTCACTAATAATAACAAATTTACCACGAGGCAAGCTTTTGACTGAACCAGTGAGATTTGATCACCGATTGCAATCATAGGGTGTTTGTGACCGAGGTTACGGATGTTTATCTAACATAAACCAAAACAACACATGAAGGAAGGAAGCGGTTCTAGTAACTAATTTTTTTTAGGTATCAAATCGGCTAATTTAGTGAATTATTGTATTTAGTAACTAATTATTGTGTCTACTAATACCTAAATTATATTTAATTAACTACTACCTAATAATTATTTAATTAATTAACTACTAACTAATCATCTATCACCATCAACATATTTCAATTGTTGGGATTTGATCATCTATAATATAGAATTCACTTTAAAAATGGCTCAAATCGGTAATAATGTCGGCTACAATAATTCACTAAATTAGTTGCTAATAATGTCGCACAAATCGGTCGCTAAACGCGTGATTTTTAGTAGTAAGCTCACTCATAATAACAAATTTACCACGAGGCAAGCTTTTGACTGAACCAGTGAGATTTGATCACTGATTGCAATCGTAGGGTGTCTGTGACCGAGGTTACAGATGTTTATCTAACAGAAACCAAAACAACACATGAAGGAAGGAAGCGGTTCTAGTAACTAATTTTTTTTATTAAAACATAAGGCACAAAAACTACATCAATTTAAACATTACATCCAGAATTTTCATTTTCAGTCAAATAACTATATAAATATTACATTACTAGAAAAAAAATCAGTAGAAACTTTCAACAGGGAACAATCATGGTTCTCCTCCTATCTATTTTTACGCGTTAAAAGGAAGAGTTTGGGCTTCGGGTACCACCGGCCAGTTTAGCAGGTCAAGGCTTTCCAACATGCTTCTGAGCGAATAATTCAGCAGCACTGGAACATCCCATTGTTGAACCCCAAAATGAAAACTTGATAGATTTTTCTTTGATTAGTCATACCATACCCAATAATTAAGACACAAAAAGTCCTCGTCGATTAGCATATCGCACCCAACCATTGTGAATAAACACATCGGTAGGTAGGATATGGCTAATCGACGAAGGATTATGTTGCCATTTACACACTAAATGACCGAAAATAAACAAAGTAACATTACTAAAACAGGCAAAAAAGCATAGAAGAGAGGTGGGGGATGTGTGAGCCTCTGCATGAACCGAGTTTGCAATTTATAGACAATTTGGCTGCATCTGTGGCCAATTAGTGGCAGGTCTTTGACTAAAACAGAAGTGTCTAACCACCGACTGTTCTGTGGCCTAAGTCGCGAACGTTCGATGCAAAATTACTCATTCTTACTACATTAAGCCACGAAAGGGTATTTTGATCATTTCATAGGGCGCGCGAGTAACTTATAGATTGACAAAAATAATTTTCTAAAATAAATATTGTCTCTTACTAATACCTAAATTATATTTAATTAACTACTATCTAATAATTATTTAATTAATTAACTACTACCTAATCATCTATCACCATCAACATATTTCAATTGTTGGGATTTGATCATCTATTGTATAGAATTCACTTTAAAAATGGCTCAATTCCTCGATCTATTCATCAGGATACATTTCTCATCTAAGATATAAATTTTTCTTTTCGGTCTTTAAATTCATTTACGATTCATAATTTCTAATGAGAGTGAATTTTGTTGAACCAATTGTATTTCCAATCTTAATTTTAAAAAAATGTCGTATTTTTGAAAATAAATTTTAAAGTTAACGCTCCACAAATTTGGGATGTTACGTTAGCTACTTAAAATGGTTCTTGAAATACATAAAAAAATATTTGTGCACTTTATATCACACACCAAATTATAGTTGTTAACATAATCATATAGTGACATTGTCTTTCTTCACATCATCCATAAGCAAACAAAAGTGCTAAAACTCTCATAATATTAATAAAAAAAATATTAACGACTATCTCTGAAAAACTCTTCAAGCATCTTAAATATTAAAGTTTTATAATTTTTTAATAAAAATATGTAAAGTTAATGTATTAAAAATTAAAATATTTCACTTTTTAAATAAACAATTCGTTAAATAAAAAATTTAAATAATATCTGGAGACATTCATTAATTAACAAGACCCTATTAATAATACTCTTCTAAGCATACAAATGAAGTTCAAAGAACAGCATAGTGTAAATTAAAATATATGAAGAAATCATAAAAGTAACAATGTTATTATGATATACGCAAATAGTAAAATTTTAGGCTTAGAAGCAAATACAATTAACTATTACAATTACAGTCATCAATAATACATTTTTTTAAAATAAATATTGGGAAAGACAAGATAATAATAATAATAATAATTGTAATAATGGCTGTAATGACCATTTTATAACGATTCTAGTTGAGATTTAAACTACATCTCTTGAGATTACGATATCAATCTCTTACCAATTGTAATGAGATAATGGGCGACAATCACATTCAGAAGAAATGCATTTTTCAACAGAAGAAGTTTCACACACATAGCCTCTACAATCAGAATCTTCCGTACACAAAATCTTTTTTTGAATTGGCCATACTGTGATATAAAAAAAAAGAAACAAATATTATTGAAATGGGTGAAAGATTTTGTATAAGATAAACAAGAAAGTTCAAAAAGATAAGAAAAATGGTTTACCATTTATAGAGTCGGTTAAAACAAGAAATAAAGAAATAAATAGGACCATTAAATAAATAAACTTAATAATTGCTGCCATATTTTATCTTCTAAGCTTGAAGCAGATACAAATTTATTTATCACTTTATGTTGTAAAAATTCTATGTTTTGGTTATTCGTTTCAGCAATTAGTTGGTTGAACTTATAGACTTTCAAGAAATTAACTTGTTCTTTTTTTACGGTAGAAATTAACTTCTTAGCATTAGAGTCATACTTTAGTCAAAAAAAGAAGAATTGGAGTCATAATTAAATTAAACGTATCAAAATTTGTCATGTTTACCTGTTTTTTTTTTTTTAGCAAAAGGAAAATTAAAATAAATATAACGAAGCGATACAAAGACTGGGGGGACATAAAACCTGACCCAGGTACAACCCAAAAGGGAATATAACAATGTAAACCAGACCTAGAGAAACAACTCTAAACTATCCTTACAAAAATCCAACAATCTCAGGCGCAACCCAGCGAACCCGCGTACGGGCGCGAAACCAGATTACAAAAAAAGAAGAGAAGTGAACCTGTGCTAAAACAGTTAGAGTTTAAGGACGGCGAATGGATCGACCGCCAACACGGTAACAAAATCCAAGTGCCAACAGCTCCCTGCACTACGCAGCAAGCATAAAAGCTCTTTCGAGCAATAAAACCCCCAAAGTGTAGGCAGGCAAGACGACTTGAAACCTGCAGATCTCAACAGACCTGGAAACACCAGAGAGACAAAGTATCCAGGCCACCAGACACAATGAGAGTCAAACATACGCGTAAGAACTCAGATCGAGGGATGAGTCCAATACGTTAATAACCAGACCCTTACGGGTTAAAAGAACCATACCCTTTCGGGTTTTTGAAACCATACCATAGTAGAAAGTAGTCAAAAGTCTATATCTACCCAATCTCTAAACAACACGAACAAAAACGAAAAGCAAACCAGACGCAGTGAAGAGCACCCGGTTGTAAACACCACCAGCAACCCAGACAAGCACAACAGCAGCTCCGCCACCCAACCAACCGTCGGTGCGAACAGGACCAACACCAACCCAATCAGCAACAGGAAACGAAGCAAACCACAACCAGCAGACCATCAAACCCAAAAGCTACCAAACAGTGCGAATATGTAGAGAAAGAAAAAAAGACGACCAACAGTACAACAAAAACCATCAACCACCACCTCAAGGGAGGCGGTGGTGGCTGAAACAGTACAATCTACAAACTGCAAAGAAAGAGAGAAAACAAAGGACCAAAACCCAGATCCAGAGCAAACAGCCAGAGAACCTTTAGAATCCACCACTACCCACCGTGACCCAAGCCAAACAGCAACAGCAGAGGAAGGAAACGCAAATGAACAGTGACCGCGCCGAAAGAGATGAGTTTCGATCAACCCCACAGGGGGGACGATGGTGCGGCCGTAAAAACGGTGAGCACCACCAGTGTAACAGCTACATCGTGTATGAAACGATTTGGATTTTGGAGAAGAGAAAATAAAAGGATAAGGGCGGCTGAGTTATGTTTACCTGTTTAGCTTACTCAATCAACAAAGACAACCTTCAATTTTTATTTATTTTTATTTCTAGCCTTTGATAATAGAAAGGGGCCATAAATGAAAACAAATAATTGAAATAAAAATAATAAAACACAAGAAAAAAATATTTTTATTTTCTTTTTTTTAAACTACCAAAACATATTTGCATTATGGATAAATATTTAATTCAGGTCACAAATTCTAAAATGTGAGCATTTATATCCTTTATTCATTTCAAGAGAAATGCTAAGTAGTGTCTCTCGCGTAAAAAAGAATTACTGATTTGGCATTCGATTAACCCTTTGCTTCAAACTAGTGATCAGCCTGCATGATCACATTGGATTCAATGAGAGTACTTTTCTTATGGACATGTGATTAAAAAAATCTATTAAAACCCCGCTAAAAATATCTCAATATCGTGTCATACACTAATAGTGTAAGATACCGGACACATCGAACAAAGGTAATTATTTGAAAATATGACATGATTAAGGGTAATCACATTTCTCGATATGAATATCGTGTCAGACAACAACGCACTTCCAATAATAAGTGTTGATGGTGCCGTCAATATCATTATACAATTGAACTAAAAGACCAACAACAGATTTCAATTGTTGGGATTTGATCCTCTATATTATAGGATTCACTTTAAACTTCAAAGGGAGTAAAATGATACATTATATCCATTAAACAGCTGAGATTTTAATCATATGTACACATACAACTATAAAATGTTTATTAAATCTCAATACTTTATTTTTTTTAATAACTTCTCAATTTATTCATCAGGGTACATTACATTTATCATCTTAGATGAGTCACTTTTTTGTATGTATACCTCTTAGCAATCCATAGATAAACAATGAAGTTCATCATACTAAGAAATGTCAAAAGCCAGTAGAAGTAATCAAGATGGCCCCTATTCATATTATCTGGAATCCAACCAAGACTTCCATTTCTTGTAGTAACTTTTGTGACAATAGTAACAAGCAATGTACTCACATAACTTCCCAATGCATTTGTTGTGAGTGAAAGTGCAGAACACAAACTTCTCATAGCATCAGGTGCTTGACCATAAAAGAATTCCATCTGACCGATATTCGTGAAAACTTCAGCGGCGCCTACAAGGAAATACTGCGGTACTTGCCAAAAGATCGACATAGGGATTGTTTCGAGGTCGTAGTAGTTGTTTTTTCGGACCATGTCGAGACGAATGACTTCTAGGATCCCGGCCACGATCATGGAAATGATGGAGATTATTAGGCCGATTCCGATTCTTTGAAGTTATGTGAATCCGTGTTCATGGCCGGTGAACTTTCTTGCAAAAGGGACAATGCAGCGGTCGTAGACTGGGGCCCAGAAGATGACACTTAGGGTGTCGAAAAGAGAGGGGGATGCCGATGGAATTTTGAATTTAGGGCCAATGTGTTGATCCATTGTGTTGCCTTGTAACACAAACATGGTTCCCATTTGACTGTATACTGTTGCGAAAGCTATCAGTGATGCCCAAACGGGGAGTAAACGAATGACCGATTTGAGCTCCTCGACTTGTGTTACTGTGCATAGACTCCATGGATTCGGTACATCTTTAATTCGATCAGATTCTGTCTCTACTGCTGCCTTATCAAAACACCTGGAATCAAGATATTTTTGTTGGTTAAAGTGTAAGATATTAAGAATGTAAAGCAAACTTTAGACATTAAGATATTTGAAAATATCATTTTCACTACTCACTTCAATTCATCGGTGTGTTCAAGTTTGCGGCTTCCTTTGATGTTAGATTCTGCATCAGAAGTTTCATAAAGAAGAGACTTATCATCAGGAACTCGTAGCCCATGTTTCTTAAATGTCGCAACAATAACTTGGCAAATCCTTGTAAGTGGACTTCCTCCAGGTATTTGAAGTCTATACCATTGACTACCGATGAAGAAAAATACAATCGCGATAACCATTGCAACTCCAGGTACGCCAAAACCCCATCCCCATCCAACATTCATTTGTATCCAAACCAACACTGAGGAAGCAATGAGCGCACCGATATTGATTGAGAAGTAAAACCAATTGAAAAAATAACTTTTCTTTTTCCTCTCAGTTTCGTCATTTTCATCGAATTGGTCAGCACCAAAAGATGAAACACACGGTTTGATACCACCGGTTCCAAGAGCAATCAAGTAGAGTGCTATAAAGCAAGCTGCAGTTTGTCCTGATGTTGGATGGCAACCATTAGCATCACATGAAGGCTTCAAACCTGGTGCAATCGCAGAAAATGTTAGAAGCGCCATTCCCTGCAAAAGTACAGAAACAACCACCGTTATCAGGTTTTGCACTCATATTAGTTGATCCATTTATTCACGATACAAATGATACAAAACACAAATAAGAGAACTTACAATGACATAGATACATGAGAAACTGGCAATTGTCCAGTATCTACCGAAATATGCATCGGCTAAAAAGGCTCCAAGCAATGGTGTGAGGTAACATGTTCCTGACCAAGTTGTGACATTATTTGCAGCAGTTGCGTTTCCTTGTCCGAAACGGTCTTGGAGATAGTTCACCAAGTTTGTACTCATGCCATAGTAAGCCAATCTTTCACAACATTCATTTCCTGCAACAATTTTTCATCTTAGTGTGACCAAATTCTAATACAGGAACTGTTAGAACAACGACCCTGATTCAAAAGTAAATAGATACGGAAAAAATTCAAATAGAGAACACACAATATTTGACCACCAAATTCTACCAATCGTTCCTACATCTAAGACGCCAAAGCTGCAATATATAGTACCTTTCTATTATTCAACCTTAGGATTTACAGTGTACAACTTGTGTTTAAATACTATAGTCCTAAAATATATATCATATATGACATTGAAGTTTATGAAAAACAAAAAATTAAGAATTTAATACCGAGAATAAAGCGACATGCTTTCCAATTTCCTGTAGTTTTCTTGTTGGCAGGTTTTTTGTGAATGTCAAGTGTTCCATCTTCTGTATATAAGCCATCTTCTTCAACCAAGTCATCTTTTAAAGAGATATCTTCCATAGTAGCACAAAAGATTTCCTATTTCCTAGCTAGTTCTTGTTCTCTTCATTACCAACAAATTAGTAATCAGATTAGCAGAAAACACAAACAAAACATGAAAATCGCGCAAGTTGTATTGTAAAATTATTATTAATATATAAATGTTTAAATTGAGTTTTCTTTTAAAGTAGGAATGGATCAAAATCCTTTAAAAATCATGTATGTATGTTATCAATATTTACCCCAATTTCTTTCAATTAGCATTGGGTTGTAAATTGTGATAACATTTTAAAGAATACAACAAAAACAATATACAAAAGAAAGAAAAAGATAGCAAATTTCTTTCATGCCTCAACATTCTTCTTCATGCCCAATAAAATTCACAATCTTTCAAATTAATATCAACAACAAAGGGCATATGATAAATTGCAGTAAATTGTAGTCGCGGTTACGCAGCAAACCTAGAGATGACATGCAAATGCAGCCAATGCGGCCGCAATTGTATTCATGTTGCGAAGAACCCTAAAAAAATTATATTGCGGCCACAATTGCAGTTGCCATCATCAATTTAAAGATATGATAAGATATGAATCAGATGATATTATAAACATTAATAAATCAAATAAGACAAAGATTTAAGTAAAAACAAACATATCAGAATAACATCAACAGGGTGACAACAATATCAAAATATTTATGGATCATTCATGCTGAGAAAAAATCAAAAAAATATTATATTGCTTAGGAGAAACCCATATGCATGAAAAATTAGAACTTGAAATGAAAACCTAGAATTCTTATATTAAAAAAAAAACAAAAAGCACATGGAAATAAGAAGAACCTATAATAATGCATACAAATGAAGATATTTAACACAAAACCAACTATAAAAGTTGAGGCTTACTTAATAATTAGAGAAAAATAAAGGGTTTTTGAACCTTAATCATTTTATTTTTTTTGAGAAAATGTGGAATTGAAACAAAACTAGGAAACACAACTAACCTCCACAAGAGGAGAGAGCACAGAGAAACAAATAAGAACCAGAAGAAGAAAAGATTGTCTTCCTATATCCTCCTACGTAGTATGTTGTGTCGGACATTAGGACTATAACATGTATTTCCGAGCCAAGAGAAACCCCATATCAGACATCATCATCTGCATGTAATCTAATCAAATCTTTTCTGACTACCGAACATCGTAAGATACCGGCCCCTATTTTTGTTAATAGTCAGTTCAAGACGAACGATGTTTGAGGCAATCTCTATGGCTGTAAGGAAGTTATATTCAACCATTGTTTGTGATCACTAATCATCAATAATCATGCACTGATCAGTGGCATGAGTAATAACATTTTTCATCATAAGTTGGAACATGCATCTGCGTGAAGCCAGTAAACCTATGCTTCAATATTGATATCCTCTACGGCATAGGGTGCCACTTCTAAAATTCCAAAGTAAATCTTTTCTAACTCTGCATAGATTTCATTGGATTGTTGATGAGTAACATCATCAACTGCAAAGACATGAAACTGCTTATCTACTTCTACCCGACTCCATCCTGCCGGTTTTCTTTTAATCCTTTGTTGCATAAGACTTCTAACTTCAGATGCTTCGTTCCATAAACCTTTTCTTGCATAGATATGTGCTAAAGTTAAATATGGAGCTGCATTACAAGGTTCCATCTTAATGAGCTGATTAGCAGCCTCTCTTCCAAGCTCTACATCTCCATAAATCTTGCAAGCACTCAAGAAGGAACTCCAAATTATACAATTTGGATCATAAGGCATTTCTTCCATTAAATCCCTTGCCTTTCTTAGATTTCCATTTCTAGCATAGAGATCAATCAAGCAAGCATATTGATCTATATCAGGAGACAACCCATAATTTGTTCTCATTTTGTTGAAATATTCCTCCCCTTTGTCAATAAATCCTGCATGATTACAGGCTGTTAACACAGCAGTAAAGCAGACACGATCAGGAATCAACTCTTGCTCGGTTAATAAATAATCAAAAAGTTCCAAAGCCTCTAAACCTCTCCCACATTGAGCATAACCCATGATCATGGAAGTCCACAACACAGTGTTCTTCTTAGATGTCTGATCTAACACACATCGAGCCTCATCGATGTCACCACTCTTTGAATACATATCAATCAGAGCACTGGCTACAAACACATTCCTCTCAGAGCCCATTTTAATAACCAGAGAGTGCACTTGTTTTCCTTCAAGAAGCACTGCAAGGCTGCTGCAGGCACTTAAAATGGAACATAAAGTATGATCAGTAGGATTCATATTTTTTTCCCGCATTTCCACAAATAATTTCAGTGCATCTTCACTGTACAGGTTTTGACAATATCCAGATATCATTGTATTGTATATAACAGTATCCTTCTCACTAGTTTCATTAAATAATAATACAGCATCATCAATTTGTCCTTGATTTGCATAACAATCAACTAATGAGCTGATAACAAAATTGCTAGTATCAAATCCTTGTTTGATGACGTGAACATGAAGAGTTGGACAATGTTCAAGGTCTCCATTTTGCCCCACACATGCATTAATGACACTAGTCAAGGTAAAACAATTGGGCCTAATTTGAGTTCCTAACATCTCTTTGAATAACAAGAAGGCATCTCTTCCTTGTTTGTTTGCTGAAAATCCAGCAATAAGTGAAGTCCACGACACCTGATCATGTATTCTCATGGCCCTAAATATCTTCCTTGCATCCACAATGGCAAAACATTTTGCATAGAAATCCACAAGAGCACTACTAAGGAACAAATTATCTTCGTATCCAGATCGAATCATATATGCATGGATTTGTATGCCCAAATGCCAATTCAGGGTTTTTGCACAAGAACTAAGTGCATTACAAAGAACATACTTTGTTGGCTTCTCCATTAGTCCATTTATTTTGCTTAACAACTCTAGTGCTTGGGAGGTACTTGCACTTTTAGAATGTTTTCTAATGTAATCCTTTTTACAAGCCTTTTCAAAGAATTTCTGCATCAAAGCATCAGCAAAAAAAAAAACTTTTAGATTGTGCATAATATCATATGCATAAACCTCAGTCTTGTACATAATGCAGGCGTTATGTAACTCTAACATCCATGAATTTTATCCTCAAATGAATCTAGGTTCGGAAAAAAATCAATCACCTCGATCAATACAGTTTGAACATGTCAATAACAGTAAACACATTTAGAAAAATCATTCAAGCACAAGATGCCAATCAGTCTGTAATGCATTGGAGCATTTGTGTCGAAGACAATATACATACAAATATCAGGCACATATGCGGGATTATGGATGATCATTATGTGTGTGTGAAAAAGGGGTGGGGGGGATGGGAGAGAGCAAAAGCATAGTGAGGTGAGTGAAACCCGTGGAACATCTGATACGAAACAAGACATAGCATGAGTGTGGGACGACACATGCAATGTCTAAAATATAGGACATTAGGACAGGTGCACACACAAAGATACAAAAAGGGATAGAGCTAGCATTCAAAATTTAACCCACGTGATGCTTACCCAGTTTACCCTTATCATGAATTTGAGAAGGACTTGTAGCAATCAGCCTCTTGCCTTGGTTGATTTTCTGCAAGACACTGATCAAAACGGAAATCAGCCAGATTGTAAAGTCGAGAACACAAGGATTCTCATTATATTGTAAACTCTATCAACGACATTTCGCCTTGTTGAAAACAAAAGCAAAAATGTCTGTAAGTAGAAGTTAAGCCTCGCAAAACACAAGACGGGTAAGAAGTCCAATGTTGGTAACTGATATAAAATCTGGACAAAGCATCAAACTTTAACTGCCTATCATAGATTAAGATTTAATCGAACAAAATAATCACGCGGAAACCAATATATGCTGCTGCAAATATGGATCATAATCAAGACTATTGCAGGCAATATTTTTTTTTTGAAGAAGCTAAATAATCCCCCCACCCAAATTGGCACCAGAGAGAATCGAACCTGAGACCTTAGGGAGAAGCACACTCCCAAGTCCCAAGCCAATACCACCAGACCAACCCAAGTGGGTTCTATTGCAGGCAATATGACGACGAGCATTATGAGTCCATTTCCATCAAGCAATGCTGCTTAAACCAGTCAAACAATTTCACATATAATTTGTTCTAACTTTGTTATAACGACGACTCGACACAACCTCATAGTGACCAGAATCATGACCAACATAAGTACTTTGCATCCAAAGCAGCACAACAAAACATACTAGTGTATCCAACAACACCATAAACAACAAAGCATAATAGCAACAGATGTTAATGTGAATAAAGCAACATGTTCTTTCTTTTCAAAAAAACCAAAGTTTCACTAACTCAGATACAAGTTTCATATAATCTTTAGAATCTTCAAGGTAATCCTAGAGAGAGAGAGAGAGGGTGGTACAAACCTTGAACTGAAACGATTTGAAACTAGCAAATGTGAGCTGAGAAAAGAGGGCTTCACGTCGGTTTCTGAGACGGGTGTGGCGTGAATGGAGCTTCTGTCAGAGATAGCGGCGGAGCTAATTTATATTAATTGCAGTTTAGGTGCTGTATTTTTATAATTTTGCGAAATTACTTGTCTTTTTTAACATTTAACGCCTCTGGTCCTTATTAAGTCAAAAAAAAAAACGGCTTTGGTCCTTTACCAATATTTGGTCTAAATCTAAACTATGATATTATGTCATGTTTTATCTGAAGTTTTTTACGAGAATTTTGAGTTTTTTTATAATTTTATTGATATTAATTTTTTTATATTATTAGATCATATATTATGTTATTTAAAATATATTATGTCATTATTTTTTTATTTAAAAATATGACAGAGAAACTAAAACTGTCAAATTTTAAAATAAGATATCAAATTTACAAAATAATAAAAATTGAAGGATCAAATTATTAAGTTTATCTTTTTTTTTTACTGTCTTTTAACTAAAAAAGGAGATTGTAATTTTCTTTTACTTTTTACCTATAAATTAACATTTTTAACCAAATATTAAAAAAAAATGTGGTATGTCCATAAGTCCACTTCAACTAAAAAAAATGTTAATATTAACCGACCACAAACCAGATCAAACTAATAGTGAAAAAAATGTTAATATTGTTAGGCGGTCGAACACTTTTCTTCGAATTCAAACCTTAAAATTGTGTGTGTGTGAATATAAATAGCGTTTAATAATTTGTGGAGTGTGGTTGTTGTAACTAAGTTTTTAGAAATTGATGGGATGATTTCAGAGAGAAAAAATCCAGCCACCATATCAATATCATTTGAGGGTAAATAATCACATGCCTCAACAAACTCTACAGGCAAATAAATAAAAAAAGCTACGGTATACAAACTTCATATGAAAAAAACATCTATAGCTATCTCTGGAATTGATTTTGCAAGAGCAAGTACCTTGAAAATTCATGATTTATACATAAATGAGTCCCAAATTCATATTTGGAAGAAAAGGAGATTAAGGTGTCGAAGAAAAAATGGGACTCGAAGAATATTAATTCAAAATTCATCACAAAAAAGTTTAAGTACAAAATTTAACACTAATTCCATGTTACTCACTCATGGCATCTTCATAATTCTAAACCCTCATTATCTAAAGGAATATCAAAGAAAACTCTCATATTAGGGTGTCAAAGAAATAGTGGGAGCAATCAATAAAGAAGAAAACTTACACCTAGCTAACACTTTTTTTGTAAAGGAATATCATTTTATTTATTTTCTTATTTATAGGCATCTATATTCATAACAATCATGCAAACTGATAATTCCTACTAAGCTAACAACAAAAAACAAACGATGAAGAGGTATGTGGTAAGGTCCAATGACATCTTTGCTTAATGATCAAGAATATAACACAACATTAATCTTCTCATTTAATTTCTAATAGGGCGAATTTGAATAAATGCACAAAACTTACAACATTAACTGATGGACTGTGTTTCTGTTATGTGACTCATAAATTAGGACATTTCACACCACTAAACCCACTATAATGATAGAAAGAGTAAAATACACTAGGTTTCCTAATAACAACAAACACAATCTTATGGTGGGATCCTTAATACATCCTTGAAGATTGTTTATGAAACTTTGAACAGATTTGTGCTGTTAAATGCAACAATGAATAGGCCTACCCTTGGGTTGATCATGATCTTTTTATAACCGTGTTATAGATATAAAGCAGACACGTGTATCTAGATCTCTTATCACTCGGACCAATTACTAGAGACACTTTGACCACAATAAAATTGTATTTGCATCCACATGACCACACATATATAACACAAACAAACAATAAAAGGACTATGCTGCAACTTCCCTTTGTCATGTATGGAATGGTGTATGTAGTTTTTGAGTAGATCTTTCATGTTGTTATTGATATCAATGTTTAAAAAGATTAATTTGTAAAACATAAGGTGAGTTTTAATTTGAAAGAGAATAATGTGTTTAGTTAGTACAAACCTGCAGAATACGAAGGAATGAGTTGAGTTTTCATACGAATTTCAATGTGAACCAATTTTGGCCCATGTGTGCGACAAATTCATTATAAGAGAACACTACTGTGTTTTTTCTATTGTGCTATAGTTGCACTCCCCAAGTAGCTTGTGACTTCTTACTCAAGCAAGAAGTTCAATTGTTTTGCATTTTGAACATTTTGAGATTTTAAATGACATCAAATTATTGCAACAGATACAATTTGAAAAATTCACTCACGGATCTAATCTCCTTGCCATTCATGGAGTTATACTGACCATCACTAACATTCCACAGAAATACATTAGAGTCCTCACAGGTTGATAAAATGTACTTTCTATATGAAGTAAAGATGCAGACATTAGGATCCCTAAAAGGCATGAAAACAAAGAATAAAAATCCTTGGAAACAGAACATGTAAAATGAACTAAAAGTTAAAATCAATGTTCATAGAATAAACAGCCTAATAGAATTGAATAAAATCACTTAAAAAAGACATGCAGAACATTCGACATAAATTAAGAAAAGGGAAAAAAGTTAGATCCTTACATGTATTTTTCAGAGGAGAAGGAAAATATGAAGTATATGGCGGTCGTTTGATAAAATAAGACGATGCTGCTGGGAAAACTCCGTTAAATGGGACTGCCCATTTTCCGATCTACTCCTTAAGTGATTTTGTTGGGATAGAAAGATAGAGGTGGTAGAGGAGATGAAGAAAACAAGGTGTTTTGTTGGACTAACGAGGCCAATCTTGACGGTGATTGTGCAGAAAAACTGGCGGCGATTGAAGTATATATATAGAAGAAATGGCGTACTGAGTTTTTTAGGGTTTGAGAATGGAGGAAATGAGGGTCGAAAGATTGAGTATGCAGGTTGGGGATTGGGTTAATGAGAGAGATTGGGCTTGGCCTATTTGTTTTGTTTTGTGCCCTAAATTATGATTACACTAAATTATGTCATTTTTCCAAATTATCATCAGTGTTGTCGTGTCAGTCTCTGTGTCGTGTCCGATGTCCGTGTCAATATCTGTGCTTCATCCATCTATTGCTCTCTAAATAGTTCTAATGTACATATTAATTGATTTTAATTCTAATATATTCGCTGTTGACAAAATAGAAGATTGTTTTGCATATTCAATAGACTACCATTATCAAAGGGAATTTGCTAAGAACAACCAATATGAACAAACAAAATTAGACATGACCATAAGTTATGTTTTCTAATTTTTCAATAACGTCAAATTAATAAAAAAAAAGTGTAAATATTTAAATTTATTTTAATTATAATAAATAAAAATAATTTAATTGAATGGTAACTCAAAAAAAAATTACTTGAATCGATCAACAATAAATTGATTCTAGTGCTAAGGGTTTTGATCTCCTTAAGCATATGGTCAAAAAATCGATTTCTAATTCACGCATTTCAAAAAAATTCAGTTGAGAGGAGAGAATTCATCATATGTATTCTCTAACGGAGATTAATCTTTACCAACCGCGGTAAAATTTTATATCGATATCATAATAACTAAAAAAACCAAAAACAATTTTTTTTTAAAGGACCGTGCGGCGCACGGGTCTGGACACTAGTAAACAAACAAAACTGCTAAAACTCTCGTAATGAATAAGAGTCATTCTAGTACATCCAGAATAATAGATAAAAAAAAGAAAATCAAGGTAAATATTTTAAGTAATTAAATGTACTAATTTTAAAATTATATTATCATTATTTTGCTTTCTTAAACATTGTCTCGGGCATTATTTAACATTTTCCTATAAGTAATACCCTTCTAAGAATGCAAAGGAAGTTCGAAGGACAACATAATGTAAATTAAAGTGTGCGACAAATTAATTATAAAATGAACTATTATATATAATTACTGTTATCGATAATAACATTTTTTTCAAATAAAATATTGGAAAAGGCAAAATGAATAATAATGATAATAGTGGTTGTAATGACGATTTTTTATGAGTGTTTTAGTTGAGATTTGAACTTTTTCTCTTAAGATTACAATATCAATATCTTACCAAAGAGTTATTCTAATGGACGACAAAGACATCTAGGATGAATGCATTTTGCAACATAATTAGATAGACATAAAAAATCCACACAATCAGAGTCTTCCTTACACGAAATGTATTTCCACACTGTGATATAAAAAGAAGAAATAAATATCAGTGAAAGGGGTAAAAAAATTTGTATTAGATAAACAAACAAAAAAGTTCAAAAGAGATTAGAAAAATGGTTTACCAGTTACAGAGTCAGTTAAAACAAGAAATAAACAAATAAAAATGACTATTAAATGAACAAACTTAATAAGTTTTGCCATATTTTTTCTTCTAAGCTTGAAAAGATAATTTAATTTATTGATCACTTTGTGTTGTAAGAATTTTATTTTTTTGTTTATTTGTTTTGGTAAATAGTTGTTTGAACTTATAGATCTAGACTTTCAAGAAATTAACTTCTTAAATTAAATGTATCATATAATTTGTCATGTTTGTCTGTTTAGCTCACTCAATCAACGATAGCCTTCAATTTTTATTTATTTTTTTTCTAGCCTTTAATGATGGAAGGGGTGGGGTAACTATTAATGAAACCAAAAAATAAAAAATAAAAATACAAGAAAAGAGTAGAGAAGATAAGAACCTTGCATTCAACTCTTTACAAGTGTATATATTTATTCTTTACATCATAACAAAAGTCTTATTTATAAGATACAAAGAAGGAAATGAAACACTAAAGACAATTAGGATATGATATGATACATGATATGATATGGAGTTGGATAAAGTTAGGATATGATATTAACATGATAACATTTATCTTATTATGTGTTTGATGCGGATATGATAACAAACAAGATATCATTATTTATTTTCAATTAAATATAATTAAATAACAAGTTTCCATTGTAGGTGGTTTTATTTTTGGCAAATAAAGATTTACTTTCTTAATAACACAACAGGATAATTTCTAACCCAGCCTAAACATAGGATAGAAATTACAAAGGAGTGATAGGATATGATTAAAAAAGGGAATAATTTATCATATCCTATTGATGCATCAAACAAAAAATTAAAACATGATATGATATAATTATCATATCCTACTCACTATCCTGGCCATCAAACGGGCCATAAGTCCACTTCACTAGTGAGAGTTATAGGACAAGGAAGAGATTAAGATGAACATCCACGAAGTCTTCCACTAAGGCTTATTATTCATAACACCCCCTTGGATATTCATCGAGAATTTATCTCATTAAAACCTTCTAAAAAAAATTCAGTTGGAAAAAATTCTATTGAAAGAAAAAGAGTACAACATCTTTTTACAGAATATATATATATATCTCTAATACGTCGACAATGACCAATCTTTTTTATCGATTACTTGAGAGTGACTTTGTGAAAAGACCTGTCAAATTTTCACACGAACGAATTTGTTAAATGCTTATATCACCATTCTTCACAAATAAACCATAATTCTCTTTTACCTGTTGAATTAGAGACCTCAACCAAACACATTCTCGATTCACCTCATTAATGCTAAGAGTTCTGCATGATTTGATGATGTTGCACTTATGGTTGTTTCATAGATCTCCATGAAATCATTGTACTTCCACATGTAAACAAATAACATGTTTGTGATCTATCATTATGAGGATCTGACAATTAAATAACTTGCATCTCTAAGATAATGAAGTATATACTTAAATTTGTTCCAATGTGTTCGTGTAAGTGAAGATCTATATCTTGCTAATAGATTGACATAAAATGAAATATCAGATCGTGTATAATTAGCAATGTACATTAGTGCTACAATTGCACTTAGATAAGGTACTTCAGAACCAAGTATTTTCTTCATCCTCTTCTCGAGGTATGAAGTGGTCTTTCTTCAGATCTGGTGATCGAACAATCATTGGGATAGACAATTGATGAGATTTGTCCATATAGAAATGTTTTAACACTTTTGCAAAATATGCTTCTTGATGCACAAAAAAAAAATCATTATCCAAATGCTCAATTTGTAATCTCAAACATAATTTGGTTTTTTCCAAGTCCTTCATCTCAAATTCTTTCTTTAAACAATTTATAGCTTTTGGAAGCTCTTCAAGAGTTCCAATAATATTTATATCATCAACATACACGATAGTTATAGCAAATTATTTTCCATATCTTTTTATGAAGTCATTTGCAAATATTCCTCTTTTTGCAAATATTCATGGAGGCTATTATACCACATGCACCTAGATTATTAAGTGATCCGGGAAAATTAAATCTTTCAAGAAGCTATAACAACATCCATATAAATACCGCTGTCAAAACAGTACTTGCATCCACTTGTGCTGGTGAGTAAGTCAAACTTTAAATATTTGTATTTCGTCATTTTTTTTTGGCAAGAAAATTGACTTGTATCTCATGATTTTCACATCTTTATGTGTACGGATTATTGGTCCAAAATTCTTTCATTTTGCAAAGTAACTTTAATTACGTAACAATTGTGTTTTTTCATTTAGACGATTAATGTGTTGTCTAAAATTCTTAATAGGCTTCGATTCATGATCCTTATTTTTTCTTATCATATATAGCGCTATATATATTATATAAATAAACAGCGTAAACGTTGATTGTCTTTCGATTCCATCGTATTTCATTCACTACAAGAAAACTTGGATTTTGTGACGAAATCAAACTCTAAATTAGTGACGGCCTGGGCCGTCTGTAAATTAGTGACGGCCTGGGCCGTCAATAACTATACAAAGTCGTCACAAACTTTTAAAAAAAAGAAAAAATTTTAAAAAATCCGTCAAAGATTTACTGACGAAAAATTCCATCACAAAATATTACATTACTGACGGAATAATCCGTCACAAAGTTTGGACGAAATTAAAAAAAGTAGCCATTCAGGCTTTGGACAACGCGCTGTCAGTTTTGAAGGTTTCAAATTGAAAATACTGAAAGTTAAACCTTGAACCTTCCTTCTCATTCCTTCATTCTCTATTCTTTTATTTATGGGTTCTTTTCATTCTCTATTCTATTAATATGATGTTGAAAGTAAGAAATAAGAAAGAAAGAAGATACAGTGCATGAGTGGAGAAGAAATGAATGGCTGCGGCGCACATGAAGTGAAAATAAGAAAAGCTGAGGCAAAGTTATGAAGCAATGGATTAGGGTTATCATTATGAAACTAAAGTTTTGGGCCTATTGATTTTTTTTACTGAAGTTTTGGGCCTAAATGTATTAGCCTGTATTACTATTAGATTTCTTTAGTTTTACTTAACGTCAGGTTTAAATGCATTAGATTTGGAACTTTTATGCATTCATAATAAAATTTTATGCTTTTACACTTTGTTAGCTTCATGTCTTCATAAAAATGTAAGTGTTTTCTATTTGTTCAAATTTAAAAGTTTATTTTTTTATGTTAATATTTGAATGATATTGTATATTTATATTAATTGTTACTTTTTAAATTTGAATTAATAAAAATGTAAGTGTTTTTTAGAATTTTTCAAGTTTTTTTTTCTCTAGTTCTTCATCATATATAATATTTTTATTAGCTTGATGTCTTAATACTTTTTTTTTTTAATTTGAATTAAAAATTAAAACTTTGTATGTTATGTAGTTAAAATTTTGTATGTAATATAAACTTTATTTGTCACATAGTTAAAACTTTGTATGTCATATAGTTATAGCTTTATAAGTTTTTTTACACAGTTTTTTTTTAAACTTTGGTGTTGTTTTTATAAAATTTTTTAATTAATATTTGTTCTTTTACACATTAAAATAATAAACTTGTTTGTAAACTACTAGTAAATTATTTTCGAAATGAAATTATTTATATTATAATTAAACAAGTATATGATAATAGTTAGTAAACTGCCATATTTATTACTAAACTACTATATTGTAAAAAACAAATTACCATATTGTAAAAGAAATATCTAGTGAATTATATATAAAAAAATTTGTAGGTTTCGAAGATATTTAAAAAAAATACCATATTGTAAAAAAAAATACCATATTTATAAAAATTCCATATTAAAAATAATTAATAATTTTTTTTTTGAAAAATAATTAATAAAACAATTAAAATAATTATTTTTAAAAAAAACTTTGTGATGGATTTTGTGACGACCTAAGCCGTCACTAAATTTAAGTCAGAAAAGTGGCCTTGTCACTTTGTGACGACCTGAGCCGTCACAAAGTTTCGTCACTAAGTTTGTGACGACCTGAGCCGTCAAAAACTTTTCCACGAGCTATTTATTGACAGATTTCGGCCGTCACAAAGTCGTCACTAAATTTTGACTTTGTGACGGATTTTCCCACTTAGTGAGGGCTTTTGGCCGTCACAAAATGGCTAAATTCTTGTAGTGATTCATGACATAATTCGTTGAGATATCTTTATTTTCATAAATTTCATGTACCTGATAAATTCTTCTGAAACCGAAAAATCAATTATATCAAATACTATTTTGTAATTTTCATATCCTTACTTGGGTCATCTTTCATTTTATCTCATTTTCTTATTCGAGGATTTTTATCTTTGGAACCGTCTGGCCAACCACACTTCACGGTGGTTAAGATTTATTTACAATATAAGACTGTCTAACAATGACATTCATTTTGCTACTGTGGCTGTGATATAAAAAAGATGAAACTAATATTAAGAAAAGGGATGAAATATATTTTGTATAAGATAAATAAGAAAGTTTAAAAGGATAAGAAAAATGGTTTACATGGATAAATTGCTGTGCTTGCAACAATATGAACTAAGGAAATAAAGAGGATCATTAAATAAATGAACTTAATAATTTCTGCCATATTTTTCCTTCTAAGCTTGCAACAAATAGAAATTTATTGACCCCTTTATTATATTGCAAAAGTTCTATATTTTGTTTATTTGTTTTGGTAAATATTTATTTCAATTTATAGATTTTCAAGAATAATTCTTTGAATTTTGAGGCATTATTAAACGTATCATATATATGTAATCTGTTCTGGATACACCAAATAGTCTCACATCGCTTGGTACTCGAGGCAAAGGGTAGTTTATATACAACACCCACACATTTCAAACCAACCGAGGCGCCTTTTCTACAAAGGACAAAACCGTGACGGGTCAACCCCAAAGCGGACAATCTCTCGGAGATGTGGACTTGAGGTCGGATCTGAACAGTGGCGCCGTCTGTGGGAAACGACTCCCTTCAGCCCCTTAGCCTCGACTGGGGGCTTCTGTTCTGGATACACCAAATAGTCCCACATCGCTTGGTACTCGAGGCAAAGGTAGTTTATATACAACACCCACACCTTTCAAACCAACCGAGGCGCCTTTTCTACAAAGGACAAAACCGTGACGGGTCAACCCCAAAGCGGACAATCTCTCGGAGATGTGAACTTGAGGTCGGATCTGAACAGTGGCGCCGTCTGTGGGAAACGACTCCCTTCAGCCCCTTAGCCTCGACTGGGGGGCTTCTGTTCTGGATACACCAAATAGTCCCACATCGCTTGGTACTCGAGGCAAAGGGTAGTTTATATACAACACCCACACCTTTCAAACCAACCGAGGCGCCTTTTCTACAAAGGACAAAACCGTGACGGGTCAACCCCAAAGCGGACAATCTCTCGGAGATGTGGACTTGAGGTCGGATCTGAACATAATCAATTTGTCATATTTGCCTGTTTAACTTGCTCAATCGACATACACAACCTTCATTTGTTTTCTATTTCTAACCTTTTATTATAGAAAGGACACAAAAATTTAAATGAAAATAATAAAGCTCAAGAAAAAGCTAGTTTTATTGTCTTTTTTTGGGAATTTTTTTTTTTCAAAGGGAAATGATTATTATTACGAATGGTCAAAGGGAAGAAACACAAGAAGGCAATATGGAGAGAGAAATTTTAACCCAATCCACCCATGATATTTGCAATAAAATAGGGGGTTTCTTATGAAATTATATCTAAATATAAGGAGGAATAGAGAAGAAAATAGATGAATGAGAGAAGAATATAACTCTTGTATTGTATATCACAAGTATCATTTACATTGTAGCATAGCTCCTATATATAGGACAATATATTGAGCCTCATTGTAGAAAAAGATGATTCACAAGTTGATTGATATTAAAGATTGTAGAAAAAGTTGATTGTAGTATCCCTCATTGCTTATATCATGCATAAACACACTACAAAACAATCATCTTTTTCTACTATCTTTAATACTATAATCAACTTTCTTAATTTCTATGTTTTTCTCAAAGAAATCTTATATTTAGAGATTGAGGTAGTACAAATTCCTTAACTGTTGTATTAGGCATTATTTAGAAATACGTTATCAATGGATATAAATAACTAGTTATTAAAGTGTGCGACAACATAACATAAATTAAAGTGTGACAAATCATATATAAAAGTAATTAACAATGTTATTATGATAGTAAGCAAATAAAATTTCAGGCTTAATTAGAAGCAAATACAATTAACTATTAATTATAATTACCGTAATCGATAATAACATTTTCTTAAAATAAAATATTGGAAAAGACAATAATAATAAAAAAAAATAAAAAAAATAATAATAATAATAATGGTTGTGTATTGACCATTTTTTATAATTGTTTTAGTTGAGATTTGAACTTCCTCTTTTAAGATTACGATATTCATCTCTGTATATTACTACAAAATAATAATGGTTCTGTATATTACTTTATTGGACGACAAAAACATCTAGGAGAAACGCATTTTCCAACCTGACGAGGTAGACATAAATATTCTACACAATCAGAATCTTCCTTACACAAAATGTTTTTCCATACTGTGATATAAAAAAAAAAAAAATATTAGTGAAAGGGGTGAAAATTTCTGCATAAGATAAACAAAAAAGTTTAAAAGAGATAAGAAAAATAGTTTACCTGTTACAGAGTTGGTTAAAACAAGAAATAAAGAAATAAAGAAGATCACTATTAAATAAACAGACATAATAATTTTCGCCATATTTTTTCTTTTGAGTTTGAAAATATAATTTATTATTTTACAGAGGTAAAAATTTATTGATCACTTTATGTTATAAAAATTCTATTTTTGGTTTATTTGTTTCGGTAAATAGTTGTTTGAATTTATAGACTTTCAAGAAATTAACTTCTTAGAATTAAATGTATCATGATTTGTTTTTGTCTGTTTAGCTCGCTCAATTAACAAAGATAACCTTCTATTTTTATTTATTTTTATTTCTAGCCTTTTGTGATAGAAAGGGGCAACAAATGAATAAAAAAATATTTTTATTGTAAAAACAAATGAAAAACTAAGAGTTGAAATAAAAATTATAAAACACAAGAAAAAATAATATTTTTATTGTCTTTTTGTTTGGTCAGGTATAGTGAATTGGGGTATTGAGTTATTTTGAGCCAATGGCCGATCTGGAGTATTGTTTGTAACGGCACTTGATTTTTTGACTTCATGCCTACATCATTATTAATATAATTATTTGGCTTTTTTAAAAAAAAATAAAAAAAATCCAATTTACTAGTAATAATAATAATAAATAAATAAATTTATTAGAGACCGAAATGGAGACTGCATTTACCACATAATATTTTCCAATCGGTCACAAAGAGCAAAGAAATTAATTTTAAATCGGTCACTAAATCGGCCGCTACAATAATTCACTAAATTAGTTGCTAATAATGTCGCACAAATCGGTCGCTAAACGCGTGATTTTTAGTAGTAAGCTCACTCATAATAACAAATTTACCACGAGGCAAGCTTTTGACTGAACCAGTGAGATTTGATCACTGATTGCAATCGTAGGGTGTCTATGACCGAGGTTACAGATGTTTATCTAACAGAAACCAAAACAACACATGAAGGAAGGAAGCGGTTCTAGTAACTAATTTTTTTTATTAAAACATAAGGCACAAAAACTACATCAATTTAAACATTACATCCAGAATTTTCATTTTCAGTCAAATAACTATATAAATATTACATTACTAGAAAAAAAATCAGTAGAAACTTTCAACAGGGAACAATCATGGTTCTCCTCCTATCTATTTTTACGCGTTAAAAGGAAGAGTTTGGGCTTCGGGTACCACCGGCCAGTTTAGCAGGTCAAGGCTTTCCAACATGCTTCTGAGCGAATAATTCAGCAGCACTGGAACATCCCATTGTTGAACCCCAAAATGAAAACTTGATAGATTTTTCTTTGATTAGTCATACCATACCCAATAATTAAGACACAAAAAGTCCTCGTCGATTAGCATATCGCACCCAACCATTGTGAATAAACACATCGGTAGGTAGGATATGGCTAATCGACGAAGGATTATGTTGCCATTTACACACTAAATGACCGAAAATAAACAAAGTAACATTACTAAAACAGGCAAAAAAGCATAGAAGAGAGGTGGGGGATGTGTGAGCCTCTGCATGAACCGAGTTTGCAATTTATAGACAATTTGGCTGCATCTGTGGCCAATTAGTGGCAGGTCTTTGACTAAAACAGAAGTGTCTGACCACCGACTGTTCTGTGGCCTAAGTCGCGAACGTTCGATGCAAAATTACTCATTCTTACTACATTAAGCCACGAAAGGGTATTTTGATCATTTCATAGGGCGCGCGAGTAACTTATAGATTGACAAAAATAATTTTCTAAAATAAATATTGTCTCTTACTAATACCTAAATTATATTTAATTAACTACTATCTAATAATTATTTAATTAATTAACTACTACCTAATCATCTATCACCATCAACATATTTCAATTGTTGGGATTTGATCATCTATTGTATAGAATTCACTTTAAAAATGGCTCAATTCCTCGATCTATTCATCAGGATACATTTCTCATCTAAGATATAAATTTTTCTTTTCGGTCTTTAAATTCATTTACGATTCATAATTTCTAATGAGAGTGAATTTTGTTGAACCAATTGTATTTCCAATCTTAATTTTAAAAAAATGTCGTATTTTTGAAAATAAATTTTAAAGTTAACGCTCCACAAATTTGGGATGTTACGTTAGCTACTTAAAATGGTTCTTGAAATACATAAAAAAATATTTGTGCACTTTATATCACACACCAAATTATAGTTGTTAACATAATCATATAGTGACATTGTCTTTCTTCACATCATCCATAAGCAAACAAAAGTGCTAAAACTCTCATAATATTAATAAAAAAAATATTAACGACTATCTCTGAAAAACTCTTCAAGCATCTTAAATATTAAAGTTTTATAATTTTTTAATAAAAATATGTAAAGTTAATGTATTAAAAATTAAAATATTTCACTTTTTAAATAAACAATTCGTTAAATAAAAAATTTAAATAATATCTGGAGACATTCATTAATTAACAAGACCCTATTAATAATACTCTTCTAAGCATACAAATGAAGTTCAAAGAACAGCATAGTGTAAATTAAAATATATGAAGAAATCATAAAAGTAACAATGTTATTATGATATACGCAAATAGTAAAATTTTAGGCTTAGAAGCAAATACAATTAACTATTACAATTACAGTCATCAATAATACATTTTTTTAAAATAAATATTGGGAAAGACTAGATAATAATAATAATAATAATTGTAATAATGGCTGTAATGACCATTTTATAACGATTCTAGTTGAGATTTAAACTACATCTCTTGAGATTACGATATCAATCTCTTACCAATTGTAATGAGATAATGGGCGACAATCACATTCAGAAGAAATGCATTTTTCAACAAAAGAAGTTTCACACACATAGCCTCTACAATCAGAATCTTCCGTACACAAAATCTTTTTTTGAATTGGCCATACTGTGATATAAAAAAAAAGAAACAAATATTATTGAAATGGGTGAAAGATTTTGTATAAGATAAACAAGAAAGTTCAAAAAGATAAGAAAAATGGTTTACCATTTATAGAGTCGGTTAAAACAAGAAATAAAGAAATAAATAGGACCATTAAATAAATAAACTTAATAATTGCTGCCATATTTTATCTTCTAAGCTTGAAGCAGATACAAATTTATTTATCACTTTATGTTGTAAAAATTCTATGTTTTGGTTATTCGTTTCAGCAATTAGTTGGTTGAACTTATAGACTTTCAAGAAATTAACTTCTTCTTTTTTTGACGGTAGAAATTAACTTCTTAGCATTAGAGTCATACTTTAGTCAAAAAAAGAAGAATTAGAGTCATAATTAAATTAAATGTAGCAAAATTTGTCATGTTTACCTGTTTAGCTTACTCAATCAACAAAGACAATCTTCAATTTTTATTTATTTTTATTTCTAGCCTTTGATAATAGAAAGGGGCAATAAATGAAAACAAATAATTGAAATAAAAATAATAAAACACAAGAAAAAATATTTTTATTTTCTTTTTTTAAAACTACCAAAACATATGTGCATTTGCATTATGGATAAATATTTAATTCACGTCACAAATTCTAAAATGTGAGCATTTATATCCTTTATTCATTTCAAGAGAAATGCTAAGTAGTGTCTCTCGCGTAAAAAAGAATTACTGATTTGGCATTCGATTAACCTTTTGCTTCAAACTAGTGATCAGCCTGCATGATCACATTGGATTCAATGAGAGTACTTTTCTTATCGACATGTGATTAAAAAAATCTATTAAATCCCCACTAAAAATATCTCAATATCGTGTCATACACTAATAGTGTTAGATACCGGACACATCGAACAAAGGTAATTATTTGAAAATATGACATGATTAAGGGTAATCACATTTCTCGATATGAATATCGTGTCAGACACCAACACACTTCCAGTAATAAGTGTTGATGGTGCCGTCAATATCATTATACAATTGAACTAAAAGACCAACAACATATTTCAATTGTTGGGATTTGATCCTCTATATTATAGGATTCACTTTAAACTTCAAAGAGAGTAAAATGATACATTATATCCATTAAACAGCTGAGATTTTAATCATATGTACACATACAACTATAAAATGTTTATTAAATCTCAATACTTTATTTTCTTTTAACTCCTCAATTTATTCATCAGGGTACATTGCATTTATCATCTTAGATGGGTCACTTTTTTGTATGTATACCTCTTAGCAATCCATAGATACACAATGAAGTTGATCATACTAAGAAATGTCAAAAGCCAGTAGAAGTAATCAAGATGGCCCCTATTCATATTATCAGGAATCCAACCAAGACTTCCATTTCTTGTAGTAACTTTTGTGACAATAGTAACAAGCAATGTACTCACATAACTTCCCAATGCATTTGTTGTGAGTGAAAGTGCAGAACACAAACTTCTCATAGCATCAGGTGCTTGACCATAAAAGAATTCCATCTGACCGATATTCGTGAAAACTTCAGCGACACCTACAAGGAAATACTGCAGTACTTGCCAAAAGATCGACATAGGGATTGTTTCGAGGTCGTAGTAGTTGTTTTTTCGGACCATGTCCAGACGAATGACTTCTAGGATCCCGGCCACGATCATGGAAATGATGGAGATTATTAGGCCGATTCCGATTCTTTGAAGTTGTGTGAATCCGTGTTCATGGCCAGTGAACTTTCTTGCAAAAGGGACAATGAAGCGGTCGTAGACTGGGGCCCAGAAGATGACACTTAGGGTGTCGAAAAGAGAGAGGGATGCCGATGGAATTTTGAATTTAGGGCCAATGTGTTGATCCATTGTGTTGCCTTGCAACACAAACATGGTTCCCATTTGACTGTACACTGTTGCGAAAGCTATCAGCGATGCCCACACGGGAAGTAAACGAATGACCGATTTGAGCTCTTCGACTTGTGTTACTGTGCATAGACTCCATGGATTCGGTACATCTTTAATTCGATCGGATTCTGTCTCTACTGCTGCCTTATCAAAACACCTGGAATCAAGGAATTTTTGTTAGTTAAAGTGTAAGATATTAAGAATGTAAAGCAAACTTTAGATATTAAGATATTTGAAAATATCATTTTCACTACTCACTTCAATTCATCGGTGTGTTCAAGTTTGCGGCTTCCTTTGATGTTAGATTCTGCATCAGAAGTTTCATAAAGAAGAGACTTATCATCAGGAACTCGTAGCCCATGTTTTTTAAATGTCGCAACAATAACTTGGCAAATCCTTGTAAGTGGACTTCCTCCAGGTATTTGAAGTCTATACCATTGACTACCGATGAAGAAAAATACAATCGCGATAACCATTGCAACTCCAGGTACTCCAAAACCCCATCCCCATCCGACATTCATTTGTATCCAAACCAACACTGAGGAAGCAATGAGCGCACCGATATTGATTGAGAAGTAAAACCAATTGAAAAAAGAACTTTTCTTTTTCCTCTCAGTTTCGTCATTTTCATCGAATTGGTCAGCACCAAAAGATGAAACACACGGTTTGATACCGCCGGTCCCAAGAGCAATCAAGTAGAGTGCTATAAAGCAAGCTGCAGTTTGTCCTGATGTTGGATGGCAACCATTAGCATCACATGAAGGCTTTAAACCTGGTGCAATCGCAGAAAATGTTAGAAGCGCCATTCCCTGCAAATGTACACAAACAACCACCGTTATCAGGTTTTGCACTCATATTAATTGATCCATTTATTCACGATACAAATGATACAAAACACATCTGTCTATGATGTGTCAGCTCGGAAATAAGAGAACTTACAATGACATAGATACATGAGAAACTGGCAATTGTCCAGTATCTTCCGAAATATGCATCAGCTAAAAAGGCTCCAAGCAATGGTGTGAGGTAACATGTTCCTGACCAAGTTGTGACATTATTTGCAGCAGTTGCGTTTCCTTGTCCGAAACGGTCTTGGAGATAGTTTACCAAGTTTGTACTCATGCCATAGTAAGCCAATCTTTCACAACATTCATTTCCTGCAACAATTTTTCATCTTAGTGTGACCAAATTCTAATACAGGAACTGTTAGAACAACGACCCTGATTCAAAAGTAAATAGATACGGAAAAAATTCAAATAGAGAACACACAATATTTGACCACCAAATTCTACCAATCGTTCCTACATCTAAGACGCCAAAGCTGCAATATATAGTACCTTTCTATTATTCAACCTTAGGATTTACAGTGTACAACTTGTGTTTAAATACTATAGTCCTAAAATATATATCATATATGACATTGAAGTTTATGAAAAACAAAAAATTAAGAATTTAATACCGAGAATAAAGCGACATGCTTTCCAATTTCCTGTAGTTTTCTTGTTGGCTGGTTTTTTGTGAATGTCAAGTGTTCCATCTTCTGTATATAAGCCATCTTCTTCAACCAAGTCATCTTTTAAAGAGATATCTTCCATAGTAGCACAAAAGATTTCCTATTTCCTAGCTAGTTCTTGTTCTCTTCATTACCAACAAATTAGTAATCAGATTAGCAGAAAACACAAACAAAACATGAAAATCGCGCAAGTTGTATTGTAAAATTATTATTAATATATAAATGTTTAAATTGAGTTTTCTTTTAAAGTAGGAATGGATCAAAATCCTTTAAAAATCATGTATGTATGTTATCAATATTTACCCCAATTTCTTTCAATTAGCATTGGGTTGTAAATTGTGATAACATTTTAAAGAATACAACAAAAACAATATACAAAAGAAAGAAAAAGATAGCAAATTTCTTTCATGCCTCAACATTCTTCTTCATGCCCAATAAAATTCACAATCTTTCAAATTAATATCAACAACAAAGGGCATATGATAAATTGCAGTAAATTGTAGTCGCGGTTACGCAGCAAACCTAGAGATGACATGCAAATGCAGCCAATGCGGCCGCAATTGTATTCATGTTGCGAAGAACCCTAAAAAAATTATATTGCGGCCACAATTGCAGTTGCCGTCATCAATTTAAAGATATGATAAGATATGAATCAGATGATATTATAAACATTAATAAATCAAATAAGACAAAGATTTAAGTAAAAACAAACATATCAGAATAACATCAACAGGGTGACAACAATATCAAAATATTTATGGATCATTCATGCTGAGAAAAAATCAAAAAAATATTATATTGCTTAGGAGAAACCCATATGCATGAAAAATTAGAACTTGAAATGAAAACCTAGAATTCTTATATTAAAAAAAAAAACAAAAAGCACATGGAAATAAGAAGAACCTATAATAATGCATACAAATGAAGATATTTAACACAAAACCAACGATAAAAGTTGAGGCTTACTTAATAATTAGAGAAAAATAAAGGGTTTTTGAACCTTAATCATTTTATTTTTTTTGAGAAAATGTGGAATTGAAACAAAACTAGGAAACACAACTAACCTCCACAAGAGGAGAGAGCACAGAGAAACAAATAAGAACCAGAAGAAGAAAAGATTGTCTTCCTATATCCTCCTACGTAGTATGTTGTGTCGGACATTAGGACTATAACATGTATTTCCGAGCCAAGAGAAACCCCATATCAGACATCATCATCTGCATGTAATCTAATCAAATCTTTTCTGACTACCGAACATCGTAAGATACCGGCCCCTATTTTTGTTAATAGTCAGTTCAAGACGAACGATGTTTGAGGCAATCTCTATGGCTGTAAGGAAGTTATATTCAACCATTGTTTGTGATCACTAATCATCAATAATCATGCACTGATCAGTGGCATGAGTAATAACATTTTTCATCATAAGTTGGAACATGCATCTGCGTGAAGCCAGTAAACCTATGCTTCAATATTGATATCCTCTACGGCATAGGGTGCCACTTCTAAAATTCCAAAGTAAATCTTTTCTAACTCTGCATAGATTTCATTGGATTGTTGATGAGTAACATCATCAACTGCAAAGACATGAAACTGCTTATCTACTTCTACCCGACTCCATCCTGCCGGTTTTCTTTTAATCCTTTGTTGCATAAGACTTCTAACTTCAGATGCTTCGTTCCATAAACCTTTTCTTGCATAGATATGTGCTAAAGTTAAATATGGAGCTGCATTACAAGGTTCCATCTTAATGAGCTGATTAGCAGCCTCTCTTCCAAGCTCTACATCTCCATAAATCTTGCAAGCACTCAAGAAGGAACTCCAAATTATACAATTTGGATCATAAGGCATTTCTTCCATTAAATCCCTTGCCTTTCTTAGATTTCCATTTCTAGCATAGAGATCAATCAAGCAAGCATATTGATCTATATCAGGAGACAACCCATAATTTGTTCTCATTTTGTTGAAATATTCCTCCCCTTTGTCAATAAATCCTGCATGATTACAGGCTGTTAACACAGCAGTAAAGCAGACACGATCAGGAATCAACTCTTGCTCGGTTAATAAATAATCAAAAAGTTCCAAAGCCTCTAAACCTCTCCCACATTGAGCATAACCCATGATCATGGATGTCCACAACACAGTGTTCTTCTTAGATGTCTGATCTAACACACATCGAGCCTCATCGATGTCACCACTCTTTGAATACATATCAATCAGAGCACTGGCTACAAACACATTCCTCTCAGAGCCCATTTTAATAACCAGAGAGTGCACTTGTTTTCCTTCAAGAAGCACTGCAAGGCTGCTGCAAGCACTTAAAATGGAACATAAAGTATGATCAGTAGGATTCATATTTTTTTCCCGCATTTCCACAAATAATTTCAGTGCATCTTCACTGTACAGGTTTTGACAATATCCAGATATCATTGTATTGTATATAACAGTATCCTTCTCACTAGTTTCATTAAATAATAATACAGCATCATCAATTTGTCCTTGATTTGCATAACAATCAACTAATGAGCTGATAACAAAATTGCTAGTATCAAATCCTTGTTTGATGACGTGAACATGAAGAGTTGGACAATGTTCAAGGTCTCCATTTTGCCCCACACATGCATTAATGACACTAGTCAAGGTAAAACAATTGGGCCTAATTTGAGTTCCTAACATCTCTTTGAATAACAAGAAGGCATCTCTTCCTTGTTTGTTTGCTGAAAATCCAGCAATAAGTGAAGTCCACAACACCTGATCATGTATTCTCATGGCCCTAAATATCTTCCTTGCATCCACAATGGCAAAACATTTTGCATAGAAATCCACAAGAGCACTACTAAGGAACAAATTATCTTCGTATCCAGATCGAATCATATATGCATGGATTTGTATGCCCAAATGCCAATTCAGGGTTTTTGCACAAGAACTAAGTGCATTACAAAGAACATACTTTGTTGGCTTCTCCATTAGTCCATTTATTTTGCTTAACAACTCTAGTGCTTGGGAGGTACTTGCACTTTTAGAATGTTTTCTAATGTAATCCTTTTTACAAGCCTTTTCAAAGAATTTCTGCATCAAAGCATCAGCAAAAAAAAAAACTTTTAGATTGTGCATAATATCATATGCATAAACCTCAGTCTTGTACATAATGCAGGCGTTATGTAACTCTAACATCCATGAATTTTATCCTCAAATGAATCTAGGTTCGGAAAAAAATCAATCACCTCGATCAATACAGTTTGAACATGTCAATAACAGTAAACACATTTAGAAAAATCATTCAAGCACAAGATGCCAATCAGTCTGTAATGCATTGGAGCATTTGTGTCGAAGACAATATACATACAAATATCAGGCACATATGCGGGATTATGGATGATCATTATGTGTGTGTGAAAAAGGGGTGGGGGGGATGGGAGAGAGCAAAAGCATAGTGAGGTGAGTGAAACCCGTGGAACATCTGATACGAAACAAGACATAGCATGAGTGTGGGACGACACATGCAATGTCTAAAATATAGGACATTAGGACAGGTGCACACACAAAGATACAAAAAGGGATAGAGCTAGCATTCAAAATTTAACCCACGTGATGCTTACCCAGTTTACCCTTATCATGAATTTGAGAAGGACTTGTAGCAATCAGCCTCTTGCCTTGGTTGATTTTCTGCAAGACACTGATCAAAACGGAAATCAGCCAGATTGTAAAGTCGAGAACACAAGGATTCTCATTATATTGTAAACTCTATCAACGACATTTCGCCTTGTTGAAAACAAAAGCAAAAATGTCTGTAAGTAGAAGTTAAGCCTCGCAAAACACAAGACGGGTAAGAAGTCCAATGTTGGTAACTGATATAAAATCTGGACAAAGCATCAAACTTTAACTGCCTATCATAGATTAAGATTTAATCGAACAAAATAATCACGCGGAAACCAATATATGCTGCTGCAAATATGGATCATAATCAAGACTATTGCAGGCAATATTTTTTTTTTGAAGAAGCTAAATAATCCCCCCACCCAAATTGGCACCAGAGAGAATCGAACCTGAGACCTTAGGGAGAAGCACACTCCCAAGTCCCAAGCCAATACCACCAGACCAACCCAAGTGGGTTCTATTGCAGGCAATATGACGACGAGCATTATGAGTCCATTTCCATCAAGCAATGCTGCTTAAACCAGTCAAACAATTTCACATATAATTTGTTCTAACTTTGTTATAACGACGACTCGACACAACCTCATAGTGACCAGAATCATGACCAACATAAGTACTTTGCATCCAAAGCAGCACAACAAAACATACTAGTGTATCCAACAACACCATAAACAACAAAGCATAATAGCAACAGATGTTAATGTGAATAAAGCAACATGTTCTTTCTTTTCAAAAAAACCAAAGTTTCACTAACTCAGATACAAGTTTCATATAATCTTTAGAATCTTCAAGGTAATCCTAGAGAGAGAGAGAGAGGGTGGTACAAACCTTGAACTGAAACGATTTGAAACTAGCAAATGTGAGCTGAGAAAAGAGGGCTTCACGTCGGTTTCTGAGACGGGTGTGGCGTGAATGGAGCTTCTGTCAGAGATAGCGGCGGAGCTAATTTATATTAATTGCAGTTTAGGTGCTGTATTTTTATAATTTTGCGAAATTACTTGTCTTTTTTAACATTTAACGCCTCTGGTCCTTATTAAGTCAAAAAAAAAAACGGCTTTGGTCCTTTACCAATATTTGGTCTAAATCTAAACTATGATATTATGTCATGTTTTATCTGAAGTTTTTTACGAGAATTTTGAGTTTTTTTATAATTTTATTGATATTAATTTTTTTATATTATTAGATCATATATTATGTTATTTAAAATATATTATGTCATTATTTTTTTATTTAAAAATATGACAGAGAAACTAAAACTGTCAAATTTTAAAATAAGATATCAAATTTACAAAATAATAAAAATTGAAGGATCAAATTATTAAGTTTATCTTTTTTTTTTACTGTCTTTTAACTAAAAAAGGAGATTGTAATTTTCTTTTACTTTTTACCTATAAATTAACATTTTTAACCAAATATTAAAAAAAAATGTGGTATGTCCATAAGTCCACTTCAACTAAAAAAAATGTTAATATTAACCGACCACAAACCAGATCAAACTAATAGTGAAAAAAATGTTAATATTGTTAGGCGGTCGAACACTTTTCTTCGAATTCAAACCTTAAAATTGTGTGTGTGTGAATATAAATAGCGTTTAATAATTTGTGGAGTGTGGTTGTTGTAACTAAGTTTTTAGAAATTGATGGGATGATTTCAGAGAGAAAAAATCCAGCCACCATATCAATATCATTTGAGGGTAAATAATCACATGCCTCAACAAACTCTACAGGCAAATAAATAAAAAAAGCTACGGTATACAAACTTCATATGAAAAAAACATCTATAGCTATCTCTGGAATTGATTTTGCAAGAGCAAGTACCTTGAAAATTCATGATTTATACATAAATGAGTCCCAAATTCATATTTGGAAGAAAAGGAGATTAAGGTGTCGAAGAAAAAATGGGACTCGAAGAATATTAATTCAAAATTCATCACAAAAAAGTTTAAGTACAAAATTTAACACTAATTCCATGTTACTCACTCATGGCATCTTCATAATTCTAAACCCTCATTATCTAAAGGAATATCAAAGAAAACTCTCATATTAGGGTGTCAAAGAAATAGTGGGAGCAATCAATAAAGAAGAAAACTTACACCTAGCTAACACTTTTTTTGTAAAGGAATATCATTTTATTTATTTTCTTATTTATAGGCATCTATATTCATAACAATCATGCAAACTGATAATTCCTACTAAGCTAACAACAAAAAACAAACGATGAAGAGGTATGTGGTAAGGTCCAATGACATCTTTGCTTAATGATCAAGAATATAACACAACATTAATCTTCTCATTTAATTTCTAATAGGGCGAATTTGAATAAATGCACAAAACTTACAACATTAACTGATGGACTGTGTTTCTGTTATGTGACTCATAAATTAGGACATTTCACACCACTAAACCCACTATAATGATAGAAAGAGTAAAATACACTAGGTTTCCTAATAACAACAAACACAATCTTATGGTGGGATCCTTAATACATCCTTGAAGATTGTTTATGAAACTTTGAACAGATTTGTGCTGTTAAATGCAACAATGAATAGGCCTACCCTTGGGTTGATCATGATCTTTTTATAACCGTGTTATAGATATAAAGCAGACACGTGTATCTAGATCTCTTATCACTCGGACCAATTACTAGAGACACTTTGACCACAATAAAATTGTATTTGCATCCACATGACCACACATATATAACACAAACAAACAATAAAAGGACTATGCTGCAACTTCCCTTTGTCATGTATGGAATGGTGTATGTAGTTTTTGAGTAGATCTTTCATGTTGTTATTGATATCAATGTTTAAAAAGATTAATTTGTAAAACATAAGGTGAGTTTTAATTTGAAAGAGAATAATGTGTTTAGTTAGTACAAACCTGCAGAATACGAAGGAATGAGTTGAGTTTTCATACGAATTTCAATGTGAACCAATTTTGGCCCATGTGTGCGACAAATTCATTATAAGAGAACACTACTGTGTTTTTTCTATTGTGCTATAGTTGCACTCCCCAAGTAGCTTGTGACTTCTTACTCAAGCAAGAAGTTCAATTGTTTTGCATTTTGAACATTTTGAGATTTTAAATGACATCAAATTATTGCAACAGATACAATTTGAAAAATTCACTCACGGATCTAATCTCCTTGCCATTCATGGAGTTATACTGACCATCACTAACATTCCACAGAAATACATTAGAGTCCTCACAGGTTGATAAAATGTACTTTCTATATGAAGTAAAGATGCAGACATTAGGATCCCTAAAAGGCATGAAAACAAAGAATAAAAATCCTTGGAAACAGAACATGTAAAATGAACTAAAAGTTAAAATCAATGTTCATAGAATAAACAGCCTAATAGAATTGAATAAAATCACTTAAAAAAGACATGCAGAACATTCGACATAAATTAAGAAAAGGGAAAAAAGTTAGATCCTTACATGTATTTTTCAGAGGAGAAGGAAAATATGAAGTATATGGCGGTCGTTTGATAAAATAAGACGATGCTGCTGGGAAAACTCCGTTAAATGGGACTGCCCATTTTCCGATCTACTCCTTAAGTGATTTTGTTGGGATAGAAAGATAGAGGTGGTAGAGGAGATGAAGAAAACAAGGTGTTTTGTTGGACTAACGAGGCCAATCTTGACGGTGATTGTGCAGAAAAACTGGCGGCGATTGAAGTATATATATAGAAGAAATGGCGTACTGAGTTTTTTAGGGTTTGAGAATGGAGGAAATGAGGGTCGAAAGATTGAGTATGCAGGTTGGGGATTGGGTTAATGAGAGAGATTGGGCTTGGCCTATTTGTTTTGTTTTGTGCCCTAAATTATGATTACACTAAATTATGTCATTTTTCCAAATTATCATCAGTGTTGTCGTGTCAGTCTCTGTGTCGTGTCCGATGTCCGTGTCAATATCTGTGCTTCATCCATCTATTGCTCTCTAAATAGTTCTAATGTACATATTAATTGATTTTAATTCTAATATATTCGCTGTTGACAAAATAGAAGATTGTTTTGCATATTCAATAGACTACCATTATCAAAGGGAATTTGCTAAGAACAACCAATATGAACAAACAAAATTAGACATGACCATAAGTTATGTTTTCTAATTTTTCAATAACGTCAAATTAATAAAAAAAAAGTGTAAATATTTAAATTTATTTTAATTATAATAAATAAAAATAATTTAATTGAATGGTAACTCAAAAAAAAATTACTTGAATCGATCAACAATAAATTGATTCTAGTGCTAAGGGTTTTGATCTCCTTAAGCATATGGTCAAAAAATCGATTTCTAATTCACGCATTTCGAAAAAATTCAGTTGAGAGGAGAGAATTCATCATATGTATTCTCTAACGGAGATTAATCTTTACCAACCGCGGTAAAATTTTATATCGATATCATAATAACTAAAAAAACCAAAAACAATTTTTTTTTAAAGGACCGTGCGGCGCACGGGTCTGGACACTAGTAAACAAACAAAACTGCTAAAACTCTCGTAATGAATAAGAGTCATTCTAGTACATCCAGAATAATAGATAAAGAAATAAAAAAAAAAATCAAAGTAAAGATTTTAAGTAATTAAATGTACTAATTTTAAAATTATATTATCATTATTTTGCTTTTTTAAACATTATCTCGGGCATTATTTGACATTTTCCTATAAGTAATACCCTTCTAAGAATGCAAAGGAAGTTCGAAGGACAACATAATGTAAATTAAAGTGTGCGACAAATTAATTATAAAATGAACTATTATATATAATTACTGTTATCGATAATAACATTTTTTTCAAATAAAATATTGGAAAAGCAAAATGAATAATAATAATGATAATAGTGGTTGTGATAACAATTTTTTATGAGGGTTTTAGTTGAGATTTGAACTTTTTCTCTTAAGATTACAATATCAATCTCTTACCAAAGAGTTATTCTAATGGACGACAAAGACATCTAGGATGAATGCATTTTGCAACATAATTAGATAGACATAAAAAATCCACACAATCAGAATCTTCCTTACACGAAATGTATTTTCACACTGTGATATAAAAAGAAGAAATAAATATTAGTGAAAGGGGTAAAATAATTTGTATAAGATAAACAAAAAAGTTCAAAAGAGATTAGAAAAATGGTTTACCAGTTACAGAGTCAGTTAAAACAAGAAATAAACAAATAAAAATGACTATTAAATGAACAAACTTAATAAGTTTTGCCATATTTTTTCTTCTAAGCTTGAAAAGATAATTTAATTTATTGATCACTTTGTGTTGTAAGAATTTTATTTTTTTGTTTATTTGTTTTGGTAAATAGTTGTTTGAACTTATAGATCTAGACTTTCAAGAAATTAACTTCTTAAATTAAATGTATCATATAATTTGTCATGTTTGTCTGTTTAGCTCACTCAATCAACGATAGCCTTCAATTTTTATTTATTTTTTTTCTAGCCTTTAATGATGGGAAGGGGTGGGGTAACTATTAATGAAACCAAAAAATAAAAAATAAAAATACAAGAAAAGAGCAGAGAAGATAAGAACCTTGCATTCAACTCTTTACAAGTGTATATATTTATTCTTTACATCATAACAAAAGTCTTATTTATAAGATAAAGAAGGAAATGAAACACTAAAGACAATTAGGATATGATATGATACATGATATGATATGGAGTTGGATAAAGTTAGGATATGATATTAACATGATAACATTTATCTTATTATGTGTTTGATGCGGATATGATAACAAACAAGATATCATTATTTATTTTCAATTAAATATAATTAAATAACAAGTTTCCATTGTAGGTGGTTTTATTTTTGGCAAATAAAGATTTACTTTCTTAATAACACAACAGGATAATTTCTAACCCAGCCTAAACATAGGATAGAAATTACAAAGGAGTGATAGGATATGATTAAAAAAGGGAATAATTTATCATATCCTATTGGTGCATCAAACAAAAAATTAAAACATGATATGATATAATTATCATATCCTACTCACTATCCTGGCCGTCAAACGGGCCATAAGTCCACTTCACTAGTGGGAGTTATAGGACAAGGAAGAGATTAAGATGAACATCCACGAAGTCTTCCACTAAGGCTTATTATTCATAACACCCCCTTGGATATTCATCGAGAATTTATCTCATTAAAACCTTCTAAAAAAAATTCAGTTGGAAAAAATTCTATTGAAAGAAAAAGAGTACAACATCTTTTTACAGAATATATATATATATCTCTAATACGTCGACAATGACCAATCTTTTTTATCGATTACTTGAGAGTGACTTTGTGAAAAGACCTGTCAAATTTTCACACGAACGAATTTGTTAAATGCTTATATCACCATTCTTCACAAATAAACCATAATTCTCTTTTACCTGTTGAATTAGAGACCTCAACCAAACACATTCTCGATTCACCTCATTAATGCTAAGAGTTCTGCATGATTTGATGATGTTGCACTTATGGTTGTTTCATAGATCTCCATGAAATCATTGTACTTCCACATGTAAACAAATAACATGTTTGTGATCTATCATTATGAGGATCTGACAATTAAATAACTTGCATCTCTAAGATAATGAAGTATATACTTAAATTTGTTCCAATGTGTTCGTGTAAGTGAAGATCTATATCTTGCTAATAGATTGACATAAAATGAAATATCAGATCGTGTATAATTAGCAATGTACATTAGTGCTACAATTGCACTTAGATAAGGTACTTCAGAACCAAGTATTTTCTTCATCCTCTTCTCGAGGTATGAAGTGGTCTTTCTTCATATCTGGTGATCGAACAATCATTGGGATAGACAATTGATGAGATTTGTCCATATAGAAATGTTTTAACACTTTTGCAAAATATGCTTCTTGATGCACAAAAAAAAAATCATTATCCAAATGCTCAATTTGTAATCTCAGACATAATTTGGTTTTTTCCAAGTCCTTCATCTCAAATTCTTTCTTTAAACAATTTATAGCTTTTGGAAGCTCTTCAAGAGTTCCAATAATATTTATATCATCAACATACACGATAGTTATAGCAAATTCTTTTCCATATCTTTTTATGAAGTCATTTGCAAATATTCCTCTTTTTGCAAATATTCATGGAGGCTATTATACCACATGCACCTAGATTATTAAGTGATCCGGGAAAATTAAATCTTTCAAGAAGCTATAACAACATCCATATAAATACCGCTGTCAAAACAGTACTTGCATCCACTTGTGCTGGTGAGTAAGTCAAACTTTAAATATTTGTATTTCGTCATTTTTTTTTGGCAAGAAAATTGACTTGTATCTCATGATTTTCACATCTTTATGTGTACGGATTATTGGTCCAAAATTCTTTCATTTTGCAAAGTAACTTTAATTACGTAACAATTGTGTTTTTTCATTTAGACGATTAATGTGTTGTCTAAAATTCTTAATAGGCTTCGATTCATGATCCTTATTTTTTCTTATCATATATAGCGCTATATATATTATATAAATAAACAGCGTAAACGTTGATTGTCTTTCGATTCCATCGTATTTCATTCATGACATAATTCGTTGAGATATCTTTATTTTCATAAATTTCATGTACCTGATAAATTCTTCTGAAACCGAAAAATCAATTATATCAAATACTATTTTGTAATTTTCATATCCTTACTTGGGTCATCTTTCATTTTATCTCATTTTCTTATTCGAGGATTTTTATCTTTGGAACCGTCTGGCCAACCACACTTCACGGTGGTTAAGATTTATTTACAATATAAGACTGTCTAACAATGACATTCATTTTGCTACTGTGGCTGTGATATAAAAAAGAAGAAACTAATATTAAGAAAAGGGATGAAATATATTTTGTATAAGATAAATAAGAAAGTTTAAAAGGATAAGAAAAATGGTTTACATGGATAAATTGCTGTGCTTGCAACAATATGAACTAAGGAAATAAAGAGGATCATTAAATAAATGAACTTAATAATTTCTGCCATATTTTTCCTTCTAAGCTTGCAACAAATAGAAATTTATTGACCCCTTTATTATATTGCAAAAGTTCTATATTTTGTTTATTTGTTTTGGTAAATATTTATTTCAATTTATAGATTTTCAAGAATAATTCTTTGAATTTTGAGGCATTATTAAACGTATCATATATATGTAATCTGTTCTGGATACACCAAATAGTCCCACATCGCTTGGTACTCGAGGCAAAGGGTAGTTTATATACAACACCCACACCTTTCAAACCAACCGAGGCGCCTTTTCTACAAAGGACAAAACCGTGACGGGTCAACCTCAAAGCGGACAATCTCTCGGAGATGTGGACTTGAGGTCGGATCTGAACAGTGGCGCCGTCTGTGGGAAACGACTCCCTTCAGCCCCTTAGCCTCGACTGGGGGCTTCTGTTCTGGATACACCAAATAGTCCCACATCGCTTGGTACTCGAGGCAAAGGTAGTTTATATACAACACCCACACCTTTCAAACCAACCGAGGCGCCTTTTCTACAAAGGACAAAACCGTGACGGGTCAACCCCAAAGCGGACAATCTCTCGGAGATGTGGACTTGAGGTCGGATCTGAACAGTGGCGCCGTCTGTGGGAAACGACTCCCTTCAGCCCCTTAGCCTCGACTGGGGGGCTTCTGTTCTGGATACACCAAATAGTCCCACATCGCTTGGTACTCGAGGCAAAGAGTAGTTTATATACAACACCCACACCTTTCAAACCAACCGAGGCGCCTTTTCTACAAAGGACAAAACCGTGACGGGTCAACCCCAAAGCGGACAATCTCTCGGAGATGTGGATTTGAGGTCGGATCTGAACATAATCAATTTGTCATATTTGCCTGTTTAACTTGCTCAATCGACATACACAACCTTCATTTGTTTTCTATTTCTAACCTTTTATTATAGAAAGGACACAAAAATTTAAATAAAAATAATAAAGCTCAAGAAAAAGCTAGTTTTATTGTCTTTTTTTGGGAAATTTTTTTTTTCAAAGGGAAATGATTATTATTACGAATGGTCAAAGGGAAGAAACACAAAAAGGCAATATGGAGAGAGAAATTTTAACCCAATCCACCCATGATATTTGCAATAAAATAGGGGGTTTCTTATGAAATTATATCTAAATATAAGGAGGAATAGAGAAGAAAATAGATGAATGAGAGAAGAATATAACTCTTGTATTGTATATCACAAGTATCATTTACATTGTAGCATAGCTCCTATATATAGGACAATATATTGAGCCTCATTGTAGAAAAAGATGATTCACAAGTTGATTGATATTAAAGATTGTAGAAAAAGTTGATTGTAGTATCCCTCATTGCTTATATCATGCATAAACACACTACAAAACAATCATCTTTTTCTACTATCTTTAATACTATAATCAACTTTCTTAATTTCTATGTTTTTCTCAAAGAAATCTTATATTTAGAGACTGAGGTAGTACAAATTCCTTAACTGTTGTATTAGGCATTATTTAGAAATACATTATCAATGGATATAAATAACTAGTTATTAAAGTGTGCGACAACATAACATAAATTAAAGTGTGACAAATCATAAAAGTAATTAACAATGTTATTATGATAGTAAGCAAATAAAATTTCAGGCTTAATTAGAAGCAAATACAATTAACTATTAATTATAATTACCGTAATCGATAATAACATTTTCTTAAAATAAAATATTGGAAAAGACAATAATAATAAAAATAAATAAATAAATAAATAATAATAATAATAATGGTTGTGTATTGACCATTTTTTATAATTGTTTTAGTTGAGATTTGAACTTCCTCTTTTAAGATTACGATATTCATCTCTGTATATTACTACAAAATAATAATGGTTCTGTATATTACTTTATTGGACGACAAAAACATCTAGGAGAAACGCATTTTCCAACCTGACGAGGTAGACATAAATATTCTACACAATCAGAATCTTCCTTACACAAAATGTTTTTCCATACTGTGATATAAAAAAAAAAAATATTAGTGAAAGGGGTGAAAATTTCTGCATAAGATAAACAAAAAAGTTTAAAAGAGATAAGAAAAATAGTTTACCTGTTACAAAGTTGGTTAAAACAAGAAATAAAGAAATAAAGAAGATCACTATTAAATAAACAGACATAATAATTTTCGCCATATTTTTTCTTTTGAGTTTGAAAATATAATTTATTATTTTACAGAGGTAAAAATTTATTGATCACTTTATGTTATAAAAATTCTATTTTTGGTTTATTTGTTTCGGTAAATAGTTGTTTGAATTTATAGACTTTCAAGAAATTAACTTCTTAGAATTAAATGTATCATGATTTGTTTTTGTCTGTTTAGCCCGCTCAATTAACAAAGATAACCTTCTATTTTTATTTATTTTTATTTCTAGCCTTTTGTGATAGAAAGGGGCAACAAATGAATAAAAAAATATTTTTATTGTAAAAAAAAATGAAAAACTAAGAGTTGAAATAAAAATTATAAAACACAAGAAAAAATAATATTTTTATTGTCTTTTTGTTTGGTCAGGTATAGTGAATTGGGGTATTGAGTTATTTTGAGCCAATGGCCGATCTGGAGTATTGTTTGTAACGGCACTTGATTTTTTGACTTCATGCCTACATCATTATTAATATAATTATTTGGCTTTTTTAAAAAAAATAAAAAAATCCAATTTACTAGTAATAATAATAATAAATAAATTTATTAGAGACCGAAATGGAGACTGCATTTACCACATAATATTTTCCAATCGGTCACAAAGAGCAGAGAAATTAATTTTAAATCGGTCACTAAATCGGCCGCTACAATAATTCACTAAATTAGTTGCTAATAATGTCGCACAAATCGGTCGCTAAACGCGTGATTTTTAGTAGTAAGCTCACTCATAATAACAAATTTACCACGAGACAAGCTTTTGACTGAACCAGTGAGATTTGATCACTGATTGCAATCGTAGGGTGTCTGTGACCGAGGTTACAGATGTTTATCTAACAGAAACCAAAACAACACATGAAGGAAGGAAGCGGTTCTAGTAACTAATTTTTTTATTAAAACATAAGGCACAAAAACTACATCAATTTAAACATTACATCCAGAATTTTCATTTTCAGTCAAATAACTATATAAATATTACATTACTAGAAAAAAAATCAGTAGAAACTTTCAACAGGGAACGATCATGGTTCTCCTCCTATCTATTTTTACGCGTTAAAAGGAAGAGTTTGGGCTTCGGGTACCACCGCCCAGTTTAGCAGGTCAAGGCTTTCCAACATGCTTCTGAGCGAATAATTCAGTAGCACTGGAACATCCCATTGTTGAACCCCAAAATGAAAACTTGATAGATTTTTCTTTGATTAGTCATACCATACCCAATAATTAAGACACAAAAAGTCCTCGTCGATTAGCATATCGCACCCAACCATTGTGAATAAACACATCGGTAGGTAGGATATGGCTAATCGACGAAGGATTATGTTGCCATTTACACACTAAATGACCGAAAATAAACAAAGTAACATTACTAAAACAGGCAAAAAAGCATAGAAGAGAGGTGGGGGAGGTGTGAGCCTCTGCATGAACCGAGTTTGCAATTTATAGACAATTTGGCTGCATCTGTGGCCAATTAGTGGCAGGTCTTTGACTAAAACAGAAGTGTCTGACCACCGACTGTTCTGTGGCCTAAGTCGCGAACGTTCGATGCAAAATTACTCATTCTTACTACATTAAGCCACGAAAGGGTATTTTGATCATTTCATAGGGCGCGCGAGTAACTTATAGATTGACAAAAATAATTTTCTAAAATAAATATTGTATCTTACTAATACCTAAATTATATTTAATTAACTACTATCTAATAATTATTTAATTAATTAACTACTACCTAATCATCTATCACCATCAACATATTTCAATTGTTGGGATTTGATCATCTATTGTATAGAATTCACTTTAAAAATGGCTCAATTCCTCGATCTATTCATCAGGATACATTTCTCATCTAAGATATAAATTTTTCTTTTCGGTCTTTAAATTCATTTACGATTCATAATTTCTAATGAGAGTGAATTTTGTTGAACCAATTGTATTTCCAATCTTAATTTTAAAAAAATGTCGTATTTTTGAAAATAAATTTTAAAGTTAACGCTCCACAAATTTGGGATGTTACGTTAGCTACTTAAAATGGTTCTTGAAATACATAAAAAAATATTTGTGCACTTTATATCACACACCAAATTATAGTTGTTAACATAATCATATAATGACATTGTCTTTCTTCACATCATCCATAAGCAAACAAAAGTGCTAAAACTCTCATAATATTAATAAAAAAAATATTAACGACTATCTCTGAAAAACTCTTCAAGCATCTTAAATATTAAAGTTTTATAATTTTTTAATAAAAATATGTAAAGTTAATGTATTAAAAATTAAAATATTTCACTTTTTAAATAAACAATTCGTTAAATAAAAAATTTAAATAATATCTGGAGACATTCATTAATTAACAAGACCCTATTAATAATACTCTTCTAAGCATACAAATGAAGTTCAAAGAACAACATAGTGTAAATTAAAATATATGAAGAAATCATAAAAGTAACAATGTTATTATGATATACGCAAATAGTAAAATTTTAGGCTTAGAAGCAAATACAATTAACTATTACAATTACAGTCATCAATAATACATTTTTTTAAAATAAATATTGGGAAAGACAAAATTATTACTGATAATAATAATAATAATAATAATAATAATAATTATAATTATAATTATAATAATGGCTGTAATGACCATTTTATAACATTCTAGTTGAGATTTAAACTACATCTCTTGAGATTACGATATCAATCTCTTACCAATTGTAATGAGATAATGGGCGACAATCACATTCAGAAGAAATGCATTTTTCAACATAAGAAGTTTCACACACATAGCCTCTACAATCAGAATCTTCCGTACACAAAATCTTTTTTTGAATTGGCCATACTGTGATATAAAAAAAAAGAAACAAATATTATTGAAATGGGTGAAAAATTTTGTATAAGATAAACAAGAAAGTTCAAAAAGATAAGAAAAATGGTTTACCATTTATAGAGTCGGTTAAAACAAGAAATAAAGAAATAATTAGGACCATTAAATAAATAAACTTAATAATTTCTGCCATATTTTTTTCTTCTAAGCTTGAAGCAGATAAAAATTTATTGATCACTTTATGTTGTAAAAATTCTACGTTTTGTTTATTTGTTTCAGCAATTAGTTGGTTGAACTTATAGACTTTCAAGAAATTAACTTCTTCTTTTTTTGACGGTAGAAATTAACTTCTTAGCATTAGAGTCATACTTTAGTCAAAAAAAGAAGAATTAGAGTCATAATTAAATTAAATGTAGCAAAATTTGTCATGTTTACCTGTTTAGTTTACTCAATCAACAAAGACAATCTTCAATTTTTATTTATTTTTATTTCTAGCCTTTGATAATAGAAAGGGGCAATAAATGAAAACAAATAATTGAAATAAAAATAATAAAACACAAGAAAAAATATTTTTATTTTCTTTTTTTAAAACTACCAAAACATATGTGCATTTGCATTATGGATAAATATTTAATTCACGTCACAAATTCTAAAATGTGAGCATTTATATCCTTTATTCATTTCAAGAGAAATGCTAAGTAGTGTCTCTCGCGTAAAAAGGAATTACTGATTTGGCATTCGATTAACCTTTTGCTTCAAACTAGTGATCAGCCTGCATGATCACATTGGATTCAATGAGAGTACTTTTCTTATCGACATGTGATTAAAAAAATCTATTAAATCCCCGCTAAAAATATCTCAATATCGTGTCATACACTAATAGTGTTAGATACCGGACACATCGAACAAAGGTAATTATTTGAAAATATGACATGATTAAGGGTAATCACATTTCTCGATATGAATATCGTGTCAGACACCAACATGTACACTTCCAATAATAAGTGTTGATGGTGCCGTCAATATCATTATAGAATTGAACTAAAAGACCAACAACAGATTTCAATTGTTGGGATTTGATCCTCTATATTATAGGATTCACTTTAAACTTCAAAGGGAGTAAAATGATACATTATATCCATTAAACAGCTGAGATTTTAATCATATGTACACATACAACTATAAAATGTTTATTAAATCTCAATACTTTATTTTTTTTAATAACTTCTCAATTTATTCATCAGGGTACATTACATTTATCATCTTAGATGAGTCACTTTTTTGTATGTATACCTCTTAGCAATCCATAGATACACAATGAAGTTCATCATACTAAGAAATGTCAAAAGCCAGTAGAAGTAATCAAGATGGCCCCTATTCATATTATCTGGAATCCAACCAAGACTTCCATTTCTTGTAGTAACTTTTGTGACAATAGTAACAAGCAATGTACTCACATAACTTCCCAATGCATTTGTTGTGAGTGAAAGTGCAGAACACAAACTTCTCATAGCATCAGGTGCTTGACCATAAAAGAATTCCATCTGACCGATATTCGTGAAAACTTCAGCGGCACCTACAAGGAAATACTGCGGTACTTGCCAAAAGATCGACATAGGGATTGTTTCGAAGTCGTAGTAGTTGTTTTTTCGGACCATGTCGAGACGAATGACTTCTAGGATCCCGGCCACGATCATGGAAATGATGGAGATTATTAGGCCGATTCCGATTCTTTGAAGTTGTGTGAATCCGTGTTCATGTCCGGTGAACTTTCTTGCAAAAGGGACAATGAAGCGGTCGTAGACTGGGGCCCAGAAGATGACACTTAGGGTGTCGAAAAGAGAGAGGGATGCCGATGGAATTTTGAATTTAGGGCCAATGTGTTGATCCATTGTGTTGCCTTGTAACACAAACATGGTTCCCATTTGACTGTAGACTGTTGCGAAAGCTATCAGTGATGCCCAAACGGGGAGTAAACGAATGACCGATTTGAGCTCCTCGACTTGTGTTACTGTGCATAGACTCCATGGATTCGGTACATCTTTAATTCGATCAGATTCTGTCTCTACTGCTGCCTTATCAAAACACCTGGAATCAAGATATTTTTGTTGGCTAAAGTGTAAGATATTAAGAATGTAAAGCAAACTTTAGACATTAAGATATTTGAAAATATCATTTTCACTACTCACTTCAATTCATCGGTGTGTTCAAGTTTGCGGCTTCCTTTGATGTTAGATTCTGCATCAGAAGTTTCATAAAGAAGAGACTTATCATCAGGAACTCGTAGCCCATGTTTTTTAAATGTCGCAACAATAACTTGGCAAATCCTTGTAAGTGGACTTCCTCCAGGTATTTGAAGTCTATACCATTGACTACCGATGAAGAAAAATACAATCGCGATAACCATTGCAACTCCAGGTACGCCAAATCCCCATCCCCATCCGACATTCATCTGTATCCAAACCAACACTGAGGAAGCAATGAGCGCACCGATATTAATTGAGAAGTAAAACCAATTGAAAAAAGAACTTTTCTTTTTCCTCTCAGTTTCATCATTTTCATCGAATTGGTCAGCACCAAAAGATGAAACACACGGTTTGATACCACCGGTTCCAAGAGCAATCAAGTAGAGTGCTATAAAGCAAGCTGCTGTTTGTCCTGATGTTGGATGGCAACCATTAGCATCACATGAAGGCTTTAAACCTGGTGCAATCGCAGAAAATGTTAGAAGCGCCATTCCCTGCAAAAGTACACAAGCAACCACCGTTATCAGCTCAGCAGTAAGAGTTTGGTCTTATAAACTCAAAAGTATTGATCCTCGTTGACTAGGAACCTCTGACATTGAAATATGAACTGAAAACCTCAAAATGAAATTCAAAATAGTTGTTAATAACATTGACATCAACAAAAATGAATTTCGAAAAGAACTTACAATGACATAGATACATGAGAAACTAGCAATTGTCCAGTATCTTCCGAAATATGCATCAGCTAAAAAGGCTCAAAGCAATGGTGTGAGGTAACATGTTCCTGACCAAGTTGTGACATTATTTGCAGCAGTTGCATTTCCTTGTCCGAAACGGTCTTGGAGATAGTTCACTAAGTTTGTACTCATGCCATAGTAAGCCAATCTTTCACAACATTCATTTCCTGCAACAATTTTTCATCTCAACATCTTAGTGTGACCAAATTCTAATACAGGAACTGTTAGAACAACGACCCTGATTCAAAAGTAAATAGATGCGGAAAAAATTCAAATAGAGAACACACAATATTTGACCACCAAATTCTACCAATCGTTCCTACGTCTAAGACGCCAAAGCGGCAATAGTACCTTTCTATTATTCAAGCTTAGGATTTACCGTGTACAACTGGTGTTTAAATACTACGGACCTAAAATATATATCATACATGACATTGAAGTTTATGAAAAACATAAAGAAAAGTTAAGAATTTAATACCGAGGATAAAGCGACATGCTTTCCAATTTCCTGTAGTTTTCTTGTTGGCAGGTTTTTTGTGAATGTCAAGTGTTCCATCTTCTGTATATAAGCCATCTTCTTCAACCAAGTCATCTTTTAAAGAGATATCTTCCATAGTAGCACAAAAGATTTCCTATTTCCTAGCTAGTTCTTGTTCTCTTCATTACCAACAAATCAGTAAACAGATTAGCATAAAAAACAAACAAAACATGAAAATCGCGCAAGTATTAAATGTAAAATTATTTATTAATATATAAATGTTTAAATTGAGTTTTCTTATAAAGTAGGAATGGATCAAAATCCTTTAAAAATCATGTATGTATGTTATCAATATTCACCCCAATTTCTTTCAATTAGCATTGGGTTGTGAATTGTGATAACATTTTTATGAATACAACAAAAACAATATACAAAAGAAAGAAAAAGATAGCAAATTTCTTTCATGCCTCAACATTCTTCTTCATGCCCAATAAAATTCACAATCTTTCAAATTAATATCAACAACAAAGGGCATATGATAAATTGCAGTAAATTGTAGTCGCGGTTACGCAGCAAACCTTAAGATGACATGTAAATGCAGCCAATGCGGCCGCAATTGTATTCATGTTGCGAAGAACCCTAAAAAAATTATATTGCGGCCACAATTGCAGTTGCCATCATCAATTTAAAGATATGATAAGATATGAATCAGATGATATTATAAACATTAATAAATCAAATAAGACAAAGATTTAAGTAAAAACAAACATATCAGAATAACATCAACAGGGTGACAACAATATCAAAATATTTATGGATCATTCATGCTGAGAAAAAATCAAAAAAATATTATATTGCTTAGGAGAAACCCATATGCATGAAAAATTAGAACTTGAAATGAAAACCTAGAATTCTTATATTAAAAAAAAAACAAAAAGCACATGGAAATAAAAAGAACCTATAATAATGCATACAAATGAAGATATTTAACACAAAACCAACGATAAAAGTTGAGGCTTACTTAATAATTAGAGAAAAATAAAGGGTTTTTGAACCTTAATCATTTTATTTTTTTTGAGAAAATGTGGAATTGAAACAAAACTAGGAAACACAACTAACCTCCACAAGAGGAGAGAGCACAGAGAAACAAATAAGAACCAGAAGAAGAAAAGATTCTCTTCCTATATCCTCCTACGTAGTATGTTGTGTCTTGTTCTGTTTTTTGGTATACCACTAGTTATGACGAAAACTAATTACGATAATTCAGAATTCTGCCGTAGGATAACTAAATTTTAGTAAAAAATTGTTTCCTTTGATTTTATATATAAGTAAAATTTAACTTTTTAAATTTATGAAAAAAGTGATGTATTTAGTCAATAATATAGACTAAATACATAATTATTTTATAAGTTTCATCCACTAAAAATAAGACATTGAACCTAGTCAAAATTCAAACTTTGAGTCTCTAACATTTTGACCTAACAATTTATGGATTTTCTCAATTGATCGTTAAGATTTGTAAACATGAAAATATGTTGTTACTGTTAGTAATGTCTTTTGTGACCGTCTAAACAAAGTAAGGTCGTTTGTTTGAGTTTTGTTGATCAAAAGATGGTCGGAAAAATATGATTTTTTTATAAGTTCCATTCACTAAAGATAAGACATTGAAGAATATTAATTAAATATAAACACCTAACTTAATCAGAATTTAGACTTTGAATATCTGGCGTTTGACTTAACAATTTAAAAATTTATTCAATTAAGTTCAGATTTGTAAACAAGAAAAATGTTGTTAGTAATGTCTTTTGTAAACGGCAAAACAAAATAAAGCCATTTGTTTGAGTTTTGTTGATTAAAAATCCAGTTAAAAAACTCACTTTGGTTTGTCTAGTTATATTGGCTTGGGATCCGGAAATGTGTTTCTTCTTAAGATTTTGGGTTCAATTCTCTTTGGTACCAATTTGAATTGACTACTTTAGCTTCTTGAAAAAAAATCAATCAATTTTTTTTTTTTATAAATTCCATCTACCAAAAATAAGATATTTGTCAGACATTAATAAATATGAACACCTACATTTTGCAAAATTCAACCACTACATCAGTGTTTTAAAAACCGGACCGAACCGGCCGGTCGGACCGGTCAGACCGCGAACCGTGGGGGTGACCGGTCTGGTTCGAATGTTGGACCGGCCATGCAGTTAGACCGGTGGGAACCGCTCAAAACTGAAAAAACCGGTGAACCGGCGGTTTTTTCAAACCGCCGGTTTGATTGCACGCGCTTTTTTTTTTCAGCCAAAAGTCTCAAAACGACGTCATTTTGTATTTTTTTTAGATAGAAGAACTAAAAAGAAATAAAAGAGAGTCCAACATTGAAATAATTATGCCTCCTTGGATTTTAATTTATTAGACACTTTGTTATTCCGTTTATGTTGCAATTAAATTTTGTTTAAAACTTATTTGGATTTGTATTTTGTACTATTTTATTGTGTGTGATGACAACATTTAGAATTTGAATTTAAGAACTTATTACATTATGGAATTTCCGAGTTTTTCAAAAAATTTATGTGTCATGTCATGATTTTTTAGAGACTGAGTCATCTGATTCGACCGGTTTAATATCTATATAGTTTTATTATAGAGACCGGTTCGTTCTACCGGTTTATCCGGTTTAATCCGATTTATTCATGCGGTTCGACCAGTGACCCGGTGGTTCGACCAATAAACCAGTGAACCAGTACCCTTACGGTTCGATGTCTGGTCCGGTTTTTAAAACATTGCACTACATGCTATTAATCACAATCAATGCAATTAAATGCTAGCTTTACGCCAATGGTCAACTATTTCAATAATTTCCTTTATGACTTTCATAAAAAAAAAGTTTCCTTTATGACGTAAATTAAATAAATAAAATAACATATCCTTGTCCAAAAGATATAAGATTTTGGTATGGAAATTTCCAAAAAAACAAAAAATCAATTTAGGAATAAAAAGTAAATGTTAGGAGTTAGAAATTATACATAAAATTGTTTTTGTGAGCTTAGTTCAATCGATAACAAAATTGTAAGTGATATAATTAAATTAGAGTTCAAACTTCAAACACTTCTCTGATTCACTAGGCTACCCAAAGAAAAAAGATAAACATACAATTTTCAAATCTTTACTTTTTATGAAAATAGATAAAATATATAAATTTGTATCTCTTATAGTAGCATTGTAAAATGTTGTATAAACATTGAATCTGGACAAGATAATGTGACAAAATGCAAAGGAAGATTTTTTTTTTAATGGCAAATTGATAGTTGTTAGTATATTTACAATGTTATGTTAGTTTTTCTCCTTGCTAAGACTTGAATTTGGACCTTCAACTCTTTAACTCTTAGCTCAACTAGCTTAACCAGTTAAGCTACCCATTCCACCCCACAAAGGAAGATAAAATACCTAAAGGAAGACAAAAAACAAACAAAACAAAATTTCCAATTCAGTAAAAAAAAAATACTAATTTAAGGGGGGGCATTTATATAATTTTTTACTGGAATTGAAATAATTTTAAATAAAAGAAAGTAATGAGTAAAAAGACATTTGATGATCTCCCACTTATTTACTTTAAGGGTAAAATTTATAGTCATTAGGTTATTTGACAAAAAAAAAAAAGATCTCTGATGATGATTCATTAAATTTGATTTTTCTTTTTAATCTGAAATTTAGTTTTCATTGAATATTTGTTCAAAAAAATTAATTTCATTGAATAGGTACAATTTTGAGTTTGCAGTGGCCCTTTTTTTAAAAAAATATTAGATATCTCTGCGTGTAATCGTAGAGACTAATTTCTTGAGTTTTTGATTTTTGGTTTTAGCCCTCTGGTTCTTAGGAGTAGGAGATCCTGTAATCTAAAGTTCGGTCACGAGGTGAGTAAATTCTGGACAATAATTGTTTCTAAAAGGAATTGAACTCGGGTTCTACAAAATTATTTGGCATAGGAGGTTCATTAACCACTTGAGTCCAATATCTTTGTGAGACTCAAATGTGTGATAAACTCTTGCGAAAACTTTTATGTTATTGCAAATTTAAGTCAAAAATCAAACCTAAAATCTTAGTTAAGCTAAAAAAACATCATCTCATCTAAGTGCTTTTTGGTGGTCAAGTGTTTAAAGTTTAAAGTGTGATAGAGTGTTAATTTGTGTGGATAAAATTGGTAAGAAAACTTAAAGATTTGATGTCCTCTTTTGTGTGATCGGTATTTAATGAAAGTAATTTATGGATCAACATGTCCAACTTCTTGGGTCATAATATCCTCTTCATTAATCATGGATTCCTAATCTCTTAGAAAAATTCATGATTAAGCGAGGTTTTAAAAACGTTGACCTCTTGCTTCCAAAAAAAAAAAATTGCTGTTCTCTTCAAGTACAATTGACAAACCAATATCTCTAAAAGTGATTATCAATTGAACAATTATTCCTAGATCAACTATTAATTTCTACTTTCATAGTAAATCAACAATTAGAATTATCACATAAATAGCCAAATCATGTAAATCATTAAACATGAGGAATCACGAAAGTAATTTCCTAATCCATTCAATTACTAATCCATTGTTATGTTGGAGTCTCTTTATTTTTCTTTTTAATATATGGAAAATGCTATTTAGCAAGAATTTTTTGATGTAACAAAGACAAGAATTTCAGGTGGCAATATTTCATTGGTCAAATTATAATCACTCTCTCTCCCATGTATGGTTAACCAAGTTATAATTAGTCAAATTACCTAATTTTATGAATTTTTCTCTTTCTTGTATCAATAATTCTTGCTAAATAGTAGAGCTGTCAAAACGGGCTAAAAAGTCCGGATAGAAAACAGGCCACAAAAATAAGGCTCGAGTCCGGCCCGGTACGAGCTCTCGGGATTTCGGGCCGGCCCAGATTTTTTAAAGGAAAATTAGATAGATGAAGGGTAATGAAAAAAGAAGAAATTTAAGTGCCCAATAAATTTGACAAATTCAGGAAACTTGTTGTGAAATAAATTACAAAGACATCACAACATTAATTAATTAATTACAAATAGTTGGAAATTTGTTAGAATTAATGTTAAGTTATTTAAGCTAGTTACAAAAATAATTCACGACCGTGTTTTATATTTTTAGCTTATTTATTTATTTATTTATTTTAATGACACGATAAATTATTTTTATTTTTAGCTTATTTCCATTTCCTTATGTTTATAATTTGCGTTATTAGTGCATATTTATTCTCTGAAATGCCCGTTTGATGGAATTGAAAGGTGTATTTGACGTGTGTGTTGTGCTGCTGTCGTGTTGTTAACTTGTTATGTTTATGTGGGCTTTTGGATTGGTGGCCCAAGTGAAATTATTACAAACATCGATCCTTCTTTATTTACTCATATTTTTTTTTTTAAAAAATTAATTATAATTTATTCGGGCTTGCGGGCGGCCCATTCGGGCCAGCCCATATTTTTTGCGGGCTTTATCGGGCTAGGCTAAAAAGCCCGAATAATAATTCAGGCTAGATTTTTAAGACCCAAGCCCGGGAAAAAATCTGGCGATTCGGACCGGCCCATTCGGGCCAGCATATTTTAACAGCTCTATTAAATAGCATTGCTCTTAATATATATTCAGAGCGTTGCAGCAGTTCGATCTGCACCGTGTTTGCTAAAAAAAATAAAAAATAAGACAATTATCAGAAGTAATTAGAATATAATTATGTATACTGTATTATTTTTAATGCAACAAAATATTACAATTAATACTAGCACACAAAAATAGTATATATTAATTTATTTATTTACACGATAGATATGAAAAGGTTACCACTTCTGGTCATCAATCAACATCTTACAAAATGCACAATATATGTTAAGCTCATTTCAATGTTGACCAAAACCACTATAAACCCCAAGCAATTAAATATAATAGTAACATATAGTTTCATCTTAAACAATTTACATTTTGAACTAGTTCTTTGTGTTTTTATTCCGTTACCTACCCAAAGAATGGGGTCTAGAAAGACACACATAGAAGATGGAACATAGAAGATACACATAAGAATGTGACAGAGTTGTTAACTTACCCACCATTGGTTTAATCTTAGCTTTCAAACCAAACATGATGTACCCTCTATATGTTGCTACTTAATTGATACAAGACCTATAATTCTGAAAGCAATTTCTCAACCATATTTTATAATTTGTGTGCTAAGCAATAAGTAACCATATCCTTATTGCAATTGAGAACCTTCTAGTTCCTTAGCTTAGCTACAATTTTGGTACATAATCGAATTTTTAAAAAACATTTAGTTAGGAAAATATCTTTTGATTTCATCATGTATTAAATAAATGTTCTTATAACTAACTGTACTCCTCTGCTCTTCCTTTAAAAAATGTTTTGTTCCTAGATGTAGTATTCTGTTATTAGGTGTATTTATTAATAAACATACCCATAATCTTGGAGTGTAAGATCGACATATCAATTTGTATTTTTTAGATGATCAATAATTAAGGGCAGTATGGTAAAACAATTATTAACACAAATGTAAAATTTTGGAAAAGATAAAGAAACTTGTTAAAAGACTACTTGTACATTTTTTATTATTACCATGTACAAAATTTTCAATTCAATTTAGGGGTGACTAATATATATCTAAGAATCTATTAGACATATAGGGTTTGTTTGACGTGTAAGTAATGAATATAATATATAGTACATGATAAAATCATATAGGACAAAATTTAAGATATTGAACAAATGTTGTCGTGTATGATGTTAGGTGGACAACATATTGTTTTGCTATATTAGATAACTTGTGCAGAAGAAAAAAGTTGTACCGTTGTCCGGGACAAAAAATTTAGGTTTTGTCTTGTTTCTTGGCCTCTTGTTTGTCTAGTCCCAGAATAATTTTAAAATCAAATATAGTACAAATAAATTTGTTGTGCTCAGTCCTTTAATTTTTAACTTATCAAACGCAATTGTAAGATGAGTTTTTTTCTCTTAACCGACTTTTTTCATACGCAAAAGGTTAAATCACTTGACTCTAATCTTTTACAATTGACCAATTCTTGGTGTGAGAAGTCGTACATTTAATTGCAGAGATAGTAGTGGTGAATGGTGATTATAACAACAAAAATGTGTCTAATAAGGAGGTTAAACAAATTAATAACTTTAATTCTAAAATACACCGATCGATTTCCATTATACACAACTTTATGTGACATGCAAGATATACACCATAAGATCATAATCTAGTTTCATTTCAATTGTCCTATTAAGGTCTACTTACAAAGTCTTATTATCAAAGAATGCCTCTATCACTCACCTAACAAAGTAAAACGACGTGGTAGCGATGCATATTTTGATCTTATATAAGTGTGTGTTAGACGGTCATTTATGAATGCAACTTAAGGACTTGAAGTTTGTAAACGATAAATATTCAAGACAATAGCTAAGATACATAGAAAGTGAGTGAAAATGGATAATTCTTGGATTCGATTACTACTCCTCATTTCTTGCATTCTTCCAGCTTTGGTCGAGTGCAAAGTTAGGCATTACAAATTTCATGTAAGTAAGTTTTTTTAGTGAATGTAATAATGTTTTAGAGCTTAATAAGAGTGTTCTTAATAGTATTTATCATGCTTGCATGCATATATAAAAAATGTTTGCATGTTTAATCATTTTTTATATATTTAATCTGATCATAATTAATATTAGTTCTCAGAACATTTGCAAGTGTTCATCATACTAAAAATTGATTGGTTGTTTGTGTATAATATTTTTAAACTTCAAATGTATATATTATAAGAAAAAATATGGTATTTTTGTCCAAAACAAATATGGTATTTAAACATGCATACATATTTAAAGTGCAATTTATGCTTCATAATTCATTCATCATTTTTTTATCAAGTTAATTTGTTGATATAGTAAAAATGGAGCATGAAATATTTATTTTGGTCTAAACTTTGAATCAAATATATCAACTTTTTGGTCTAAACTCATTTATTGTTTATAATTTAGAACGGAGAAAATATTTTTTATATTGACCTTTAGAATATCAACGAGACATTGCCTACAACGATATTTTTTTTATCGGTAGTAATCAAATTCAACACGCCATTTTTACACAACACAAGAGCATTTTTGCACCAAAATGATCACTTGTGCTAGATTCCGGTAAAATGGATATTATTATTTCTGAAATTGTTGTAGAATATATTATATTTATAAGCTCTGATCAGTATCATGGTGTGATCAAGTGGAGTACACGCATCATCATAATATGTTAATTTGTCTAGCAGCAGCGTAACACAATGAGAACATTTAAGAAATCTAGTTAATATTGATCATTTTCCCCTAATCAACTCCTAATTAAAGATGGTTAATCACTCAATTTACTCCAACCACATTCCTATAATTATAATAATTTTCTCATAGGATGAACTAATTTTGGTATAATTAATAATGAGTGCAGGTAGTGGCCAAAAATACAACTAGATTATGTTCAAGCAAAACAATTGTTACCGTTAATGGGAAGTTTCCTGGACCCACACTTTATGCAAGAGAAGATGATACAGTCATAGTCAGAGTTGCTAATCAAGTCAACCACAATATTACCATCCATTGGTGAGACATCATATTCTAATTTCATTTTCATTTTTTTGCTTCAAGTTACATCAAGCATTTACACAAATAAGAGTACATAATCAAACTATTATTTGAGAAAATAAAGAGTTATTTGGTTTTTTTTTAATTCATACTGTAACCTTTGCTACACTTGCTTGTACCTGAGACCGTTCCTCCTTAAAATTTGGTCAAAATAGTTCTGATATATAATAAAATATTCCTAAGAATGATCTTATAATGAATTTTTTTGACCTACATATTTAAATTTTGAATGACCAATTTGTACTTTAATTTAAAAATAGATGATTGAAATCAATCGTTAGTTGATTCAGTGTTGATTGGTGCTGAATTTGGTAGGGAGGATCACGGTTTGATCCCCCGAAACTGCAATCGGGAGAGGGCTGAAACTATTGATTTCAGAACTGATCCCCGAACTAGATTCAATTGGTGCTGAAAGCCAAAAAAAGATAACAATAGATGATTGACCATATTGTAAAAGATGATTACCTCTAATTAATCAATAAAGTTTTCAATTAATTAATTGCTAATTTGAGTAATCGTTTTGATATTGGCAGGCATGGTATTAGGCAATTGAGAACAGGTTGGGCTGATGGGCCTGCATATGTGACACAATGTCCAATTCAACCAGGACATAGCTATGTGTACAACTTCACCATTACTGGTCAAAGAGGAACACTTCTTTGGCATGCACATGTTAATTGGCTGAGGTCAACTGTTCATGGTGCCATTGTTATTTTGCCAAAGAAAGGTGTCCCTTATCCTTTCCCCAAGCCAGATGATGAATTGGTTTTGGTATTAGGTAAGTTAAAAAAAAACACTTTTGTTGATGAATTTAATTTTGATACACCGTCAGTATTGTTGTGATCTTATATAATGCGTGGAAATGTGGTTAACATGGTCAAAATTGTAGTTGCAATTCCGTTGTAGATACTTCAAAACTCTTAATATTGCGGTCTTGGAGTGCAATATGGCCAAAACAAATTACAACTTAATATATCAGACTTAAAAAATAATTATCATTGAAGTCAAATTCTTTAATATCTGACAATTAAAATTGGTTGATGGTGGAAAAATATCTTTTCACTACCTAACGGTATATATAAATTAAATTTATTGTTAATTGGTATTTCAAGTGCATCAGCATTATTGAAATTCTAATTAAAGTTTACTGTGGTAATAATTGATAAATTGTAGGAGAGTGGTGGAAATCTGACACTGAAGCTGTTATCAATGAAGCTCTCAAATCAGGATTGGCACCAAATGTCTCAGATGCTCATACCATTAATGGTCTTCCTGGGACAGTTTCCAATTGCTCAACGCAAGGTACTTGTTTTTGCATTTCAATTATTCTTTATATTATAATGGGTTACATAATTTTTAGATTCCTACAAAATTGAAGAAAAATAAATTGATTTAGTTTATAAATCACACTACTTTTGTTATATGTTAGGACTACATATTATAATAAAATTTGCATAGGACTAAAATCAAAATTTCCAAATTTCATAAGGAGACTAAATACACATTTAACATTATATTGAGTTGTATCATATTCACCAATAAATTAGTCGGTCTAGCATAGAAGAGCGAGAGCGTCTGCCCTTTGGGCTCGTAGTATTTAATCACTTCTTTGTACTTAATCACTGTGATCAATCGTTTATACTTTTGTGTTGGAGACATAGACACAATTTACTGAACTCTTTGTAGGCACAATTGACCGGCCTAAGATGTAACCACAATTGACCGAACTCTATGATCAATTTTTTTTTTCCGTGCATTTATTTATCTATTTTCTTAATAATTAGATTTCTTGTTCTAACAATAATGAAATATATGCAGATGTTTACAACCTACCTGTGGAAAGTGGCAAAAATTACTTACTAAGAATCATCAATGCTGCACTCAATGAAGAACTTTTCTTCAAAATAGCTGGTCACAAACTCACAGTTGTAGAAGTTGATGCAACATACACAAAACCATTCCAAATTGAAACAATTGTTATAGCACCTGGCCAAACAACAAATGTACTATTAAATGCAAACCAAAAATCAGGAAAATATTTAGTAGCAGCTTCACCTTTCATGGATGCACCTATTGCTGTAGACAATTTAACAGCCACAGCTACATTACATTATTCAGGAACTACTCTTTCAAACACTCCAACTTTTCTAACTACACCCCCACCTAAAAATTCTACACAAATTGCTAATAATTTTTTAAACTCATTAAAAGGACTTAATTCCAAAAAATACCCTGTTAATGTTCCTTTGAAAATTGATCATTCACTTTTTTTCACTGTTGGATTAGGAATTAATCCTTGTAAATCATGTAAAGCTGCAAATGGTAGTAGAGTTGTAGCTGCTATTAATAATGTTACATTTGTTATGCCAACTACAGCTTTACTACAAGCACATTATTTCAACATTAAAAATGTTTTTACTACGGATTTTCCTGCGAATCCGCCTCATGTTTTTAATTTTACTGGTGCTGGACCTAAAAACTTGAATACTAAAAGTGGTACTAAGGTTTATAGGTTATCATTTAATGATACTGTTCAGCTTGTTATGCAAGATACTGGAATTATTGCTCCTGAGAATCATCCTGTTCATCTTCATGGGTTTAATTTCTTTGTTGTTGGTAGAGGAGTTGGAAATTATAATGCAACAATTGATTCAAAAAAGTTTAACCTTGTTGATCCTGTTGAAAGGAACACAATCGGTGTCCCAGCTGGTGGTTGGGTTGCAATTAGATTCAGAGCTGATAATCCAGGTAAAAATTCTCAATCTCATATATACTTACATGATTTATTGCATGTTTGGATCTACAGTGAATTTGACAGAATCACGATGATATGATTCTGTAAAACTCATTGTTAATCCAAACATATACTATATGCTCTTATAATTGGACAAGAAAAATTTATGAAAGAATTTTTTCATATAAAACAACTGGTTAAAAAAATGACATGTCCGCAATTGTGACCATGACATCAAAGTTTATGATTTTTGCGTCCATTAAGTATCTTTGATTCCTATTTGCTTTGATATGAAGGATAACTACGCAACTACGATCTAAAACCTTATATAAGATGTCAATGAATTTCTTAGTGATGTTTTTAAGGGTGAACAAAAAAATATAATAGTACTTAAAATTTTTGAATAAAAAAGTGGACATATCGCTTAAGCCAGTGCATGTTTGTGAATAATGTTGTATTCTGGGTCATAATATTTAAATACAAGTTGTACACCATAAACTCTAAACTTAAAATAATATAGAAGAACTTATGAAACACCGTATTTATCATTCACGTCATAGTATCTTTATTCTTTTGAATCAGGGTTTATATTCTAACATTTTTAGTCTTTTGTATTATATAGGAGTTTGGTTCTTGCATTGCCATTTGGAAGTGCATACAACATGGGGACTAAAGATGGCTTTCTTGGTAGACAATGGCAAAGGTCCTAAACAATCATTGATACCTCCACCAAAAGATCTTCCAAAATGTTGAAAATCCTCACATCAATTGGTCATGCAATTTACAAAAGGGTAGTAGGCCTTCCAATTCAAAAAAGTAGGTGTGGAGGGATACAGAGGAGAGCCAGGCATAAATAAAGAGAGTGAAGGGGGAAAAAAAGGGTTTATTAATTTAATAAGTGAGTAATCATAAATTGTTTTTTGATTGAGCAAAATGGAGAATTTGTTCAAGCATGTTTAATAAAATGGAAGTGTACATTTTGGTTTTCATCACACATAGTTTTTAAGAGATGCTACATTATGTATTGGAGAGCCAACAAAGTGTACACTTTTGACTTTGGTGTTTGGTTAATACAAAAAAGGTTATTTACTTCATTTATATTGTTGATCAGTTTAGCTAAATTTGGTGTTAAAATTTCATGAGAGGAAAAATATATGTGATTATTATTGGGAATTTAAATGTAATGGTAAAAAAAAATAAGGCAACAATATGATGGTAAAATAACAAGTAACACTGTAAATATAAAAATACCTATTCTAAGCCAAAAATACAAACAAGATGGACATTGAACCAAAATGTATTGCTTTTCACATTTCTCTCTTAACAACCATCCCAAAAAATTTAGTCTCCACTCCATACATAACCTTCTATAAGGTTGAAATTCTCTATACATTTTTTGTTCCCATTTTTCTATTTAATGGGTATTGAATTTTGACCCCTTCTCTCTTATAATTTTTGAAAAAAATATTGTATATTTTTTTTTTATCTTGATAACACTTACTACTCTTAAACGGTTAAACCTATGTAGCGAATAATAAATTAACGATTTGTTCAAATTTTGCTATAGTCACCGTTTAACAACACTCTTGCACTATAAAATTTTCATAGAGCAATGAAGAGGGGAGTTGAAGTTATTTTCCCATCTTATCATCATCATCATCATCACCATCACCATCACCATCATCATCATCATCATCATCCATTTTTATGCAATTTAGCTTCTTCTTTGGGTTGATACTCTAGAGCTGTTTTGTTTTAATGTTTTTTTAGTTTGTTTTTGGTCAGTTTTTCATTTTAAGCACAACTAAAGTTTTGTGGGCTCGTTATTTCATGATAGTTAGCCCTTAGCCCAATGATATGTTCTTTGTGGACGTATGAATCTTCCACCGAAGATAGCATCTATTAGCACCCCCAAAAAATTGAAATAGTTAGCGACCGTATAGATTAATATTAATGGAAAATTCTATTATGGACTGGCTCGATAAGGACCCAAATTTATATTAACCTTTTAAATATTAATATTAGAGTGAAAATTGAAAATGTCCCTCATAAAAAATTAGTCACAAATTTATCCCTCTCACAATAAAAAATCATTTAAATCCTTTACAAAAATAAACAGATACATTCAAGTTCATAGTTGAATCAAAATTTAAAAGTTTTATCGATTTTTAAATAATGATTAAAATGGATTAATTTGACGGTTACTTAAACGGATTAGTCCACAATTGATTCATTCAGAGTGAACCAATTTAGATAATATAATTCATAACTTTAAGTCTCCATCTAAAATAGTGTCTTAAATGAATTAACCTGACATACTTGATCCGTTTTTCCGCCCTAATTATAACACTAAAATAACCCATACATTAGTTCAAATTTAGTAGTTGTTCAAATCTTATCCTCATCCAATGGTGAACGAACTTTATAACAAATTGAATGGGACCAACACATCAAACAAAAACACATTTGGTCTAATGTCAAAGACATGAAATACTAAATACTACTATTGCTCCTAACTTATTGTTCCCTGTTTTTTCTACGGTCCTACTAATTAATGTGGATATGATTGCTATATGTCTCAATACTAAACTGAATTACGAGGAACACTGAGCTGTACTTGGTCTTTTAGTGTAAACCATTGAACCTAACGAGCAAGTTGGTCATAGAGTATGCCTAGTTGTCATAACTTTCATTGTGTAAGCCATTGAACCTAACAAACCCGTTCAATGTTAGGAATGCATCAATATCTTTTAGAAATTTCAAATAACTGTTTGTGAAAAGTGGAAATTGAGTTAATGCGTTTACTTCAACCTTAATTATAAGCAAAATTTATTTTTAAAATTTATTGAATAACAAATATAGATATATATTATAGACCTGATACATAACATATTTTTTAATCTAAAAAAAAATTTGTTTATAATTAAAATCGAATAGAGTACTCAATTTGGCAATTCATTGCTAATATTGAATTTTATCAATTTAATAACCTTCAATAATTTTTTATTGAATATACTAACTTTCCAAATTTTAATGATGTACACATATGATACAACATATTTGACAAATAGAGCAAATTAAATATCTTGAAGTCGATGGTTATCATAACTATGGTCATATGGTGTTGTTGCCCGAATAGCATTCGGGTGACAATAATAGATCATATATGTGTACGGGTAATCACCTATTTAGTCAGATTTTATTTAATTTAATGTGAATAAATAAAATAGTTAATTTTGTGTCATGTACAAGTGTATTTGCCACTAATAGATTAATAAGTTTTATGATATCTCTTGATCAAAATAGTATGATTTATTGATTTAATGTTAAAACTTTTTGTGTATGATGCAAACTTATCTCATTTATGTATCATAAAATTAACCTTTTAGTCATCTGTAATTTACAAAAATGAATTTTCTCTATCATGTTTTTTTCTTCTTTTATAAGTAAGAACTTATTGATAGTAAAGGATTCACACAATTATGTACTAGAAATCCCCACAATAATATATCATAAAAATTCTTTACAAAATATAGGCTTATTACAATCAAGTTGACACCACTTTATAGTAAGCTCAACACTCCAAAATCCTAAGGTATAACAAAAAAGAAACCAAGTCTCTAAGTAAGATAATAATTCAACACAAGTTACACCAGAAAAGACTCTCAATTCTCAATTGCTAGCATAAGTAAGAGCATGGAGATAAAAGGCAAATCTCCATATTCACTTCTTTCGCACCATCCTGCTACACATTGCAATCACATTTTACTATCGTCACATATCACTTATAACATGCCTACCATTGATAAGGGGAAAAAAGGGTGATGAGTTATCATTCAATAGGAATAGGAATGTGTTTAAAGAAGATTAAAAAATATTCTATATAAAATTATCGTTTGGATGATAACTAAATTAGGAGAAATTTAAAGATGACAATTTATAAAATATTTTTTTTCAAGTTAAATTTAGAGAATTTAAATTTCTTTCTTACTCTATATGTAAATGTCAATTTGTTCTCATAATTCTTTCAAATTTTAAACATTGGTCCCCATATTTTTCAAAGTTTAATTTTCTAAACGGGCTTATAAATTACTAAAATTAAAATTAAAATTTGGCAACTAAATTTTTTCAAAAACTGCTTATTTTGGTCCTTTACTTTATCAAATTTGTAAATTGTTGGTTCCTATTTTGGTCCAAAACTTTTAAAATTTATAAAAATAGACAAAAAAAAAATTAATATTAATGAAGAATTTTATTAATCTATCAAAAAATATATATGAAAGGAAGGAAACTTAATTGAAGAATTTGAATTTTCTAAATTCTATAAATTTCTAATTATATCATATAAGTATTCAATTTTAAATGCACTCTAGAGTTTTTAATTTTTTGACTCTAGAGTTTTACATTGAATGAGATAACGTCTAAAATTGTGTTCATAATTGGTGAGAAGTCTTCATCTTAAAGCACATTTTATAGGAATTGAGTTAGGTCCAACCAAAAATTTCAAATAGCATGAGAGCTTATTTGTCAGGCCTTCAGTATCAAACCACACACGGGCCACGCTTCTGATACTCAATTATGGGCGTGAGGATGTGTTAAGAGTTCCATATTTAATTTAATATGATATGAAAGAATGTGTTTATGAGTTGTAAACGGTCATCATTTTTCAAGCCAATTATATAAAGATTGGGTTAGGTTTAATATAAATTGTAAAACTAATAAAAACAAAGTAAATGTAAATTTTAAATATATAATTTACAAATTAGGTTATTGTTTACCCCGATTTTTAGTAAACAACCGCTAGTTTAATTATTACAAGAAGGATCAACTAGTAAATCCTAGGACATATGGATTGTGCAGAAGATTGATGAAAACATGTTCATATTTTCTGGGTTAAATCGGATAAATTGATAAAAACAGTAAAATGCTTCAAAGTTTAAATTTGCAGAAAACTTGTAAATGAATTGCAAATAAAGTTTAAAGAGAACTTTGAAAAATAAAGCATGCAACAAAATAAATTGCAGAAGGCTTAAAGTGCTTGAACTTTAAAGAAAAGCAAGTAATCAATACTTGAAAAGATAAATTGCATTGACTTGTAAAAGTGTTTACAAAGAATGGTACACAGATTCGTACATGTTCCATATTGCATTCATTTCGCTCGTTGACATGGGTACTCTGAATATTTTTAGGAATTTGCATGTGAATTGTGAACTTGTTTCTCCAATGAAAAACTAATATTTATAGACAAACAGAATAACTGCCAAAAACTACAAAACGTCTAACTAGACTCCACGTGTCTTTGACAATTTGAATTCCTTTTGACACCTGGTGGGACTTTTGAACGTTATCCACTTTTGAATATTTTGCTAAGTCCAGAGTATGCTTTCTCCGTTCTGCACAATACGTTATACAAGCAAACACACACATATATATATATACATAATTCTCGACAAATACACCTCCGTCGAACTAAACATGTTTATTTAGATAAACAAGTTTTCTGTCGAATTCGACAGATCTCTAGGCCTCGACAAACAACTTTACACATTAAAAGTTTTTGATGTCAAATGCCTTAATCTTCTCTTGATTTATTACTAGAATCAATTCCCAGGAGAATATTAAAATGCAGTCATGCACATTAAATGAGATTTCATCATCTCACTCCAATTCATTAATGCCTGACAAAAATACAGGCTAACAAATTGCCCCCTCAAAAATGCCAATTTCGACTGCACGTCGAATACAAAAGGGAGAAATGGCAATTTTGAAGATTCTCATCTTTTCCAATTATAACACCAATTCTGAATCACCTCTGATCAAAATATTTTTTGCCCCCAAATCCAATAAAATTTCTAGGCCTATTATCAAAGCCTCATATTCTGCTTCATTATTTGAGCAGAACCCGTTAATTTTATACTTGAACTTGGTGGGAATTTTGGAGGGAGAAATGATTAAAATCCCAATTCCAACTCCATGTTTGTGCTTAGAACCATCAAAATATAATTTCCAAGGTTCTGAGTCCACATAGTTTTGTGGAGTTTCTAATGCAGAATGATCTGCTATAAAATCCGCCACAATTTGGCCTTTAACTGCCTTTAAAGGTTTATAAGTTAGTGAATACTCTGTTAAGGCTAAGGCCCATTTTCCAATTCGACTATGCAGGATTGGTTTAGACAACATATGTTTGATGATATCACAATGAGAATAAACAAAAACATCAACAGGCTTTATATAATGCTTGAGTTTCATACAAGAAAAATACAAACATAAGCATAATTTTTCAATACTACTATATCTAGTTTCAGCATCATTTAAAACCCTACTTAAGTAATAGATGGCTCTTTCTTCACCATTTTCATCTTCCTGGGCAAGCATGCTACCCAGTGTCGAATCTGATGCTGATATATACAACTTCATGAATTTGTTCCTTATTGGAGGCATTAACATTGGTGGCTTTGACAAATAACTCTTGATTTCGTCAAAAGCTTGTTGTTGGTCTTGCCCCCAAGTGAAAGTACCTTCTTTCTTGAGTCGAAGTAGTGGTGAAAACGGTTGAGCTTTACCACTTAGATTTGAAATAAATCTTCTCAAAAAATTGATCTTCCCAAGTAAGGACTGAAGTTGCTTTTTTGTAGTTGGAGATTTGGTCTCCATAATAGCCTTTGTTTTGTTTTGATTTATCTCAATGCCCTTTTTGTGCACAACAAACCCAAGGAAATCTCCTGCATTAACACAGAAAGCACACTTTAATGGATTCATTTTTAATCCATATTTCCTCATCTTTTCAAAAGATTTTTTCAAATGATCTAAATGATCATCTTTTGACGAGGATTTGACAACTATGTCGTCAATATACACTTGCATGAAAGTGTCTATGTATTCATGAAAAATTAAATTCATTGCCCTTTGATAAGTAGCCCCAGCATTTTTTAGACCAAAGGGCATCACTACCCATTCGTATGTGCCTAATGCTCCTGGGCATCTAAAGGCAGTTTTGGGTACATCATTCTCAGCAATGAAAATTTGGTTATAACCAGAATAACCATCTAACATACTTAAATATTCAAACCCAGCTGCTGAGTCAATTAACATTTCTGCCACAGGCATGGGATATTCATCTTTTGGTGTAGCATTATTTAAGTCTCTAAAGTCTATGCATACTCTAAGAGAACCATTTTTCTTAATCACAGGCACTATATTTGCTAACCATTCGACATACCTTGCAGTTCTGATAAATTTGCTCCTCAGCAGCCTTTCAATTTCTTCTTTGATCTTTGACATTATTTCTGGTGCGAATCTTCTAGGTAATTGTTTCACTGGCTTTTTATCTGGTCGAACTGGTAGTTCGTGTTCCACCAACTTTCTGCTCAAACCTGGCATTTCGTTGTAATCCCAAGCAAAACAATCTTTGAATTCCAACAGAAGCTGCACCACTTTTGTCTTCAGATCTGGAGGAATGTTTGCACTAATGTATGTTGGTCTTTTCGTCAGACCATCTCCAAGGTCAATTTCTTGCAAATGATCCTGTGCTTGCATCTTGTGACTTTGACTGATTGGATCTTTTTCAAATCCTAAGGGTTCGTCATCATAAATGCAATCCAGTTTTTGCACTTCTGGCTTGTGTTTGCCAAATTTTATGTCATTGGCTGCAACAACCATATTTTCTGACAACGAATTGGCTTCCAAAGCCATATTGATTCTATTTTCAGCCATGTAGGCCGTAATCTTTGCCCAAGTTTGGGACTCAGACATAGTAGTTATCTTTAATATCCCACCCAGTTGGGTAGTTGTGGCCTTCATACTCGCCATCCTCACTGTTTCCATCTTCTCTCTCCCACAAGAAACCATGTGTGGGGTCCAGTTTGATTGCATGGTGAACATTCCCTGGTGAGCGATGTGCAGAATCCCTCTCAGTGCATGGTGAGATTGTTGCCAATTTTTTGTCGAATGAGTGTTTCGTTAGATGGTGGACTTCAGTTTTAAAATAGCTTTGGTCTGCTTCAACATTTTCTACTATACCATCATCTTGCCAGATAATCAAGCGCTGGTGCAGGGTAGATGGGACTGCCCCCACGCCATGAATCCACTCTCGTCCTAGGAGCAGATTGTAATTTGCCTTAGAGGCCACAACCAAGAACAAGGTTGGCCTTACAGTACTTCCAACAACCATATCCAACTGGATTGCTCCTAAAGAAAAACCAGTTTCACCCTCATAGTTTGAGAGCACTATGTTGTGAGGATGAAGATCCACCAAAGATTTGCCGATCTTTTTCAGCAGAAATTCTGGCATGAGGTTAACAGCAGCACCACCATCAATTAGTACTTTGTTGATTCCTACATTATTCACTTTAGCTTGTATGAAGAGAGGCTTCAAGTGACTTTTCATACCTTCATCTGGTCTCTCAAATGTAGCCATTTGGTCTTCTAAAGCACCATTGCTCATTATATAGTAACAGACTGGCCTGTGAAGAGCCATTTGCATCCCAGATTCTTCCTCTTCATCTGTTATCTCAGAACAGACGTCAAACTCTCTTGGCAGAATTGACACAACATTCACTATTATGTCGAGATCAGGTTCAGAATCCAGAAAATCATCTGCTTCCATGTGTTCGTCTTCGACATTATCAGCAACTGAAGACTCAACTTTGGGTTCACCTAACCTTTCTCTCATTGGCCTTTTAGCCAATTCCATGGGCCTCTCTCCTTTACTATCAGCAGTAATTTGGGATTTTTGAGCAGCCACTTTCTTCCGGCGTTGATATCTACGCCATTGAGATCTTGTCATGGGATTTTTCCCTTTGTAATTATTCCTGTAATCATACTTCCTTGATTCAGGATCTTTTTTGGGATTGAAGTTACTGGAGTTTCCTTTCTCAACATTCCTTTGACCAAAGCCCACGTTTCTTCCATGAACCCATTGATTGACAGGTGTCCTGCTTGAGGGGACAAATGATTTTTGTGGTCCCAACCTCTGATGCACAGGTGCCTGTTGGCTATTCAGAACATTAGAGTAAGTTGGCTTTTGATTTGGCCAATTGTTTCTGCCTTGACTATGAGGCAAAAATTTGTTGAGGCCTGCAGCAGCCTTTTTGTCGAACATGGCACTACAGTGAGGACATAATGTAGCCTCGCCATCGTTCTCCTTACAGCGTTGAAGGAAATCTAGTAAAGTCTCTCCAGGCTGTGGATATACTTCTTCCACTTTGTTTTCATATTCTTCTTCAGGAATGGAAACTAATTGCCCCCCTTCAGTGAGGTTCAATGCTTCTAACATCAGACACTCGACTGGCTCTGTGTAAGCAGCATCAGCAATCTGCAATGGATCCTCGTCCACCTGCTGTTTGGATTTTGGCTTTTCGCCAAATTTGAGTCTTTCCTCCTGCAAGGCTTTCTGGACCAGATCCCTGAAAAGAACACACTGTGAGGTTTTATGCCCCAAAAAATTATGGTATTTACAAAAACCTCTTTTCTTACGTTGTTCCAAAGGTGGAACTTTTAAACCCTTTGGTACAATTATTTGGCCATCAGCGACCAGCAAGTCAAAGATTTCATCACATTTAGTAATGTCGAACGTATATGTCTTAGAAACAAATCTATCATTTTTTGGTTCGACAGGATTACTCCCATTTGATGGTTTTAACATTTTGCAAGTATAAGGAGGACCTGGTTTCAATTCAGCAATATTAACCTCATTGTTTTCCATGTAATCCTGACCATCGTCGAACTCATTTTCACTTTCATAAGTTTCTATATACGCCACTTTTTCTTTTTCATGGAATTTAGAATTTCTGACTTTTTCAGCCCTGAGACGTTCGACCTGTCGAACACGATCTGCTAATTGGGCCATATCTCTTAAATGTTGAGTATCTAACTTCTTTCTAATGGAATAATCAAGGCCACCGGCAGCCATCTCAACCAATTCATGTTCAGGCACTTGAGTAAAGCACCTTGCCTTAAGGAGGCGAAACCTGTTCAGATAGTCATCAATGGTTTCTGCAGTTTTGCGTTTCATACTGGCTAATTATTTGAGGCTAATCCTAGATTGTCCCATGTAAAATTGTTCATGAAATAGCCTTTCTAATTGAGTCCAATTATGAATTGAATGAGGGGGAAGTGTGGTAAACCACGTAAAAGCATTTTTTGTAAGGGAATTAGGAAAAAATTTCATCCTTAGGTCCTCATTATTTGCTAAATTCCCTGCCTCTGCCATATATCTGGCAATGTGTTCGACCGTAGATTCATTAGTATCACCAGCAAATTTTGTAAATTTGGGAATTTTACATCCCCTTGGTAGTTCTGCCTGTAATACATATTCAGACAATGCTGACACAAAATTTGGCCTATGTAATCCTATATTCAAACCATTTTGGACCAAGATATTCTCTACTAAGTTGGCCAAGTTATTCTGCCCTACTATGTTATCTTGTCGAACATGCCTAAGAACATCATCAGCGTTTTGGTTCCTATTAACCAATACCACTCCTTGTTCTGGCTGTTCTCTTTCAATGCGCAGTGGTTGGGCTTGAACTTCTGGTTGAATCTCTGGGTTTGCACGAGGCACCCTTTGGTTGTTTGGAGCATCAGGGGCACCAAAAAAGTCTGCCATCCTCCCCATTTGATTCGCTAATAATAAGTAATTATCATTGGCCGTCTGTAACACAGGATTAAAGACTGTGCCAATCTGTTGGGTCAACGCGTTCACCATATCATGGTTACTCTCATCCATTTGTTGCCTAAGTGCATTCATAGAATTATTTGTCAAATTGAGAGGATTTCCCCTATTTCCCATCGCAGAAGATGAGGGAGAACTTTCTATCGAAGGCCAATTATACAGGCTTGCCATCGTTGTCGTTGGCATTCCATATTGTGGGTTTCTAGGCAACCATGGAGGTCTTGACGGTGTTCCACCAACTTGACTACCGTCTGTGTATCCATGTGTGTGTGACACGTTCGTTGGCATGGATGATACATTCATTTGTGTCATTATTGCACCATTTGGATTTGGAGGAGGAAACCCTCCTGCCATACTTGAAGTGGTGGCAGGCATTGTTGATCCACTGGCGCTCACACCAATGGTTCCGGAACTTATTACAGGGTTCGACCTCCCTCCATTAACATTATTGCTTGGGATACTTTCAGAAGTTATAGAATTTAGGGCAGGGCTTGTTGGCCCACCAGTAGGATTGGCGCTAGGATTGCCAGATACTGGTTGATTAGGTTGCCCTGTCACATTCTGGGGACTTACAACAGGATTTGTTTCTGCCCCATTATTACTATTATTATTGTTATTATTAGGAGGATTGTTTGGTGGTCTCACCATTCTGGAATGAGGACGAGTTGGTATACTTGAAGATTCTGGGAGAGATTTACCACTCCTCAAATACATATAAAAATATACACACAATCAAAAGTACAACACCAAACAACGAATTTTGTAAGAAAATTTTCAAAAACACACTAAATAAACTACACAATCCAATGGTCCCACTGGGCGTGCCAATTTGTTTACCCCGATTTTTAGTAAACAACCGCTAGTTTAATTATTACAAGAAGGATCAACTAGTAAATCCTGGGACATATGGATTGTGCAGAAGATTGACGAAAACATGTTCATATTTTCTTGGTTAAATCGGATAAATTGATAAAAAAACAATAAAATACTTCAAAGTTTAAATTTGCAGAAAACTTGTAAATGAATTGCAAATAAAGTTTAAAGAGAACTTTGAAAAGATAAAGCATGCAACAAAATAAATTGCAGAAGGCTTAAAGTGCTTGAACTTTAAAGAAAAGCAAGTAATCAATACTTGAAAAGATAAATTACATTGACAATTGTAAAAGTGTTTACAAAGAATGGTACACAGATTCGTACATGTTCCATATTGCATTCATTTCGCTCGTTGACATGGGTACTCTGAATATTTTTAGGAATTTCCATGTGAATTGTGAACCTGTTTCTCCAATGAAAAACTAATATTTATAGACAAACAGAATAACTGCCAAAAACTACAAAACGTCTAACTAGACTCCACGTGTCTTTGACAATTTGAATTCCTTTTGACACCTGGTGGGACTTTTGAACGTTATCCACTTTTGAATATTTTGCTAAGTCCAGAGTATGCTTTCTCCGTTCTGCACAATACGTTATACAAGCAAACACACACACACACACACACACACACACACATATATATATATATATATATATATATATATATATATATATATATATATACATAATTCTCGACAAATACACTTCCGTCGAACTAAACATGTTTATTTAGATAAACAAGTTTTCTGTCGAATTCGACAGATCTCTAGGCCTCGACAAACAACTTTACACATTAAAAGTTTTTGATGTCAAATGCCGTAATCTTCTCTTGATTTATTACTAGAATCAATTCCCAGGAGAATATTAAAATGCAGTCATGCACATTAAATGAGATTTCATCATCTCACTCCAATTCATTAATGCCTGTCAAAAATACAGGCTAACAGTTATATAATTAATTAAATAAAAATTTAGTAAAAAAAAATTAATTGAATAAAAATATGTCCTACATAATAGCATTGAAATATAATGATTAAATTTGCAACATATTATTATCCTCCATTTCTAGTGTCTAGATACCCAGTAGTGATTGGTGAGAGCATCATTGAAGAATAAAAATAATGAAGCAGCTAGAATCTTGATGACCATAGCTGGCAACTATAATATTGCTATATATTTTCTCACTAAATATGCCTAAAAGATTTAATGCTTTTTATTTTCCCTTCAATAATTTATGTCACATTGAAAAAATGTATCATGATATAAAGTATATAATTTTATATGCTTTTACAAATTAAAGAATATATAAAACAAACATTTGCAAGCAAGCAGGAGCAATTACATTATATAATACCTTTGAAATGACCATAGACAACTCAAAAGGGACCCTTTTGTTCCCTAACCACGTAAAAGACAATTTTGTTTTTTGTTAACAAAAGTACGAAATTTTATATAGATTAACAATAATTGCATGCATCATTATGTTTATCACTTTCTCTTAAAATGTGATTATATCTTTATGCTTAAACTCTGCCAAGATAAAATTAAAAAAACTTTCCGCTAATCAAACATATTAATTTATTTACTTTTTTAATGAAATATATTTATTTACTTTATTCATGCGTGTAAATGATGAAGTTTTATTCTTTAAAATTTAAATCATAGTTCGATGTATGATTAGTTATATGCAAAAAGAACCGTTCAAAAAAAAAGTTATATGCAAAAAGAAAAATCTAGAAATTAAAATTAAGTCGAAGATTTTTTTTGGCAACACAATCATTTTCATGATCTAGAAATTAAGTCATGCATCGTGCACCACTCTTTCATTATGGTTCGATTGAGTAGTTTCACCATATCTCTTTGGACCCTTTTATATATAATTTATAACTCTTGTTTTAAAGCCGCCGCACCCTCCCCTTCTCCGGCTCTCCCCTACAAGCACCCTCTCCTCATTCTCTTCTTCTCTTCTTAGCACCTTCACTTCACTATGTGATTAATAATAAAGACATAGCAAAATTACACAAGATGGATTAGTTAAATCTTGACTTCTTGGGGTGAATTTTCCTAGTCTATAGCCTCTAAATTCCAAAATTCAGAAACCTCGTTCAAAACTCAAAAATCACTTAAAAAGGACAAATTCTCGTGTGTGATTTGTACTAACCACATAACCATGCATAATATCTATTTTTTTATTTAGACATAGTTGATATTACTAATTTTACACGGTTGACATGCTTGAGTTCATTGGTTGATTGAAATTAAAATAAATTATATATATATTTTCCATTTTAAGAATCAAATGCCTAATGGGATTGCTTTATTTTGGTATAAAAATTAAAAGACGATAAGAAAAACAGCAAGCATATATATATATATATATATATAAGTGATCGAAATTATTAACATTTGCTTTATAAGATTAAAGACGGTATTGCTTTAAAGTTATGATGTCCATTAGACCATTGCTTTGTAAGATTTTCTGAAAATAGTTATTGTAACATATAGACAACGAAAATATAAAATGAAAATAGTTTTATTTTAACATGAAAAACGTGTGAACTGTGAAATTAACTAAAACAAATTTTATTAATTTTGTTTTTGTGCTTGAGCCGCCCCAAGTACTGTACGATTTTTGGAATGGTTATATTTTATTTTTGTTTAATCATTCTCTCCCAAAAGTTGGAAAAAAGTTAACCTTGTCAAAAATGGTATGATGGATATAGTTATCATATAGTTCCTTTTAGATAATGATGCTTACATCAAGTGGCATTTATTTATTCTTCATAAATTTGGCACACTAAATTTTTTAATTAAGTATTGGTTCCACTATAATTAGTGACATATAACTTTAGTAGTGTTCCATTTAAAAGGAAACAAAGTAACGACAAAATATGTGAGGATTAGGTCAAACAAATCATCAAACAAATTAAACACCACTCTTGAGACTTTAAAAGATTTTTATTTATGTAAATTTGAAAAAGATGATATTTCAAATTTAGTATTGTGGAGAACGACATTACAGCCGTCAATGTAGCACTTTTTGTACCACATCTGGACCATTTGGTGAATGGTTATATTCGTGCAACATGGTTAAGATATTTTTTTTCATTGGCATTAATATTGTGACAATGTGTATATTATAAATTTTCAGAAAAATTTCAAAATATAATTATATATCATAATTTTAGTAAACAAAATTTGTATATTTTAAAAAATAAATTGGAGAAAGGGGTATATTAATTACTAACTATATATGCTGTACTAATAGTGATTTTACAAGTGTCTCGAGTGATTTGAATCTAGTTACAAAGAGTGCGTTTCTTTACGATTTTAAAAAAGTGATTTTTTTTAAAAAAAATCTAGAGATTTTTATGTAGAGATTTTGAAGAAAATCTAAAACTACTTTGTGTTTGTTTACAATCATAAAAATCTATTTTTTTTTTAAAATAGAAAGTTCTTATATTTAGGTTCTTAGTTTTTAAAAAAAAATAGATTCTAATAGCTTTTCATTTTGAGGTTAAAAATGATTTTTTTTAAGAAAATAATTTTTAAGAAAATCTATAACAAATACTATCAAAATTATAAAATGGATTTTTTCTCAAAAGAATCCAAAACAAACGCACCCAAAATCAAACTATTATAATTTTAGAAAAATAACAAAATTAAACTATTATCACTATATTGCAAATATATAATTTCTATTTATTTTTTTTTTGACAAAAAATATATAATTTCTATTAAAATCGTAAATATTTATGTTTAAAAAACTTCAAAACCATAACATAATAGACATATAGCTAATTAATCTAACAATTGGTTGCAATATGATTTCTGTTTTTCTTTCGAATTTTTATGTGTTCAAATAATTTAAATTTATAACTTTGTAACAACATCATATCACTGCTATGTAAGGACAAAAAGGGTCAAATTAAATCCTCAAACAAGTCTATCTATGGTAAGTGGATTATCATGTTTCAACATGAAATACATGAAATGTTACATGGCAACTATTGGATTCACATCTTGTACCAATTGTAGTTAATGATTATTTGTTCGGTCGCGAAGTAAGGAAAGTCTAACTAAGAATTATTTTCACTAGAAAATAAATTCGGGTTCTCCCAAACGAAATTATTTTAGGGAGAGTTCATTAATTACTTGAATTCAACGTTTTGAGTTCAACTCCAACCGATCACCCATAACAACGAATATCTATGATTTTTATACATGATTCACTCAATTACTCTATGCAAAAACAGAAAGAAAAAAAAAAAAAAAATCACATGATCACCCATAAGAACGAATAGTCGAATACCTATGAATTTCTTTTAATAATTAACATTTTTTATTCAAAATACATTTCATTGATGATGATAACCTAGCAGCAGACAGCAGTACTATATAGCATATGTACACCAAAAAATAGTACTATAAGCATAAGGCTACAATAGTATTATTGATATTATAGTGTTTTTTATTAGTACTGATATTTTAGTTTAAATGGAAAACACTTGTCTTTTTTTGACCGAAATGGACTAAATTATTTGTTAAGAATGAAAATATTCTCCTCTACCTAAAGACAATGAATAGATTCACTATATATATTTTCAACAACTAAAAAAAATGAATAGAATTCACCACCAAAGAAGAACCATTAATGCGGCTATAAACTAATAATAAGTGCTTAATCAAAATGACGTTATAAGAAATTGGTGGGTGCAAAATCAAATTTGATAAGCATGATGGCCCATGATCATCATGTTTTAAATTAGTATATACTATACTATATAGTTGTCAACGGTTAAGCTAGTGCAGATGCATGCACATCATATACGGTACTTGGAGTTACATATATATTTAATTGTAGATAAATTTCCTATTATTGTAGGGACAATTTAATTTTATTTTATAGAATTATAAAAGTTAATAAGAACTATTTTGAAGTTATATTATGAAGTAATTATATCACTAATTTACTTCAACAAATTTAATTTATAGTGACAGTAAATATCAATAAGGAAAATTTTCTAGATGAAATACATATGGAGGATAAATATTTGTTTCGGATCACAAATTGAGTAGTTTTTTTTACTAAATATAAAAGATATTCATTTATTCAAATCGGTAGAGTACATCAGATTCAAATACAAATTCAGTACTGCTAAAAACGAAAATGATGAATCTGCGAACAAGTTCACATCATCCAAGTCAATAGCATAAAACAGCATACTCATGTCTACAAATAATGTGATTAAATCAAAGTAACCGAAATACCAATGCTTCCGGATCTGCATCGTTGACGAACTTAATCAATATGTGAATTAATAATTACATGGAAAATGCAGCTGGTTGTGTTGAAATCTTGCAGAAAATAATTAATGAACAAGAGTCGAACACAATGGCTAGAATATCCATGATTTTTATGGACAATTTGGTGGAAACGAAATCAAAAGTGTTGGAATGATCAACTCCTACCAGCCTTCATGGTTGTCCAGCGTGCTAGGGACGCATTACAGGACTGGAAATACCGACAAATCAAGCGACAAAACATGCGCATTGATGCTGCAGATGCTGCAGATTTCGCATGGAAGAAACCGGTAAGTACATACTTTAAATGTGACACATATGCTTCTTGTTATGTGGTGTTTAATTACTATTGTGTTGGCGCTTATATCTGCGACAAGAATGGTAGTTTTGTCCAAACTTACATGAATAAATTAGAGGGCAGTCCTACTGTAGTTGAAGCATAAGCCAAAGGTCTACTTGATGTGCTTGAATGGCTACATGCTAGTGGTACTCTTGCAATGCCAATCACAATTGAAACAGATTGTCTTCAGATGGTGCAAACTCTTCAATCCAAGCAGAAAAATTACAGAGTTTGAATCTATAATTGATCGATGTCGTAGTTTTATTAATTTATATGAAAATTGTAGAGTCAGTTATGTACGGCGACAAGCTAATCGAGTTGCTTATGAAGCGTCTTGTTTTATTGCTAGTCCCCAATTTCTTAATGTTTGTCCTCCTTATATTGAATCCATTATTATTAATGAAATGAATTAAGGTTGCTTCTGTAGAAAAAATAAACACTTCAAAAGTATATTTAATATATTTATTTTATAATTAAATTAAATTAAATTATTAATATATCTAATATGTTTTATAGATCAAATATATTAATAAATGAATAAATAAATTTTTTGTTTATATCCGAAACAGAATAATAATAGGACTTATGCATAAAAAAGCATTTTCCTTATGCACCGTGCATAAACAATGAAAATTACTTAATGCACCCCCAGATTGCTTAGCACACCCCCCAGATTACTTAACGCACCCTCCAGATTTCTAGCGCACCCCCCAATTTTCTAACGCACCCCCTAAAAATCTAGGGATGCGCTAAGTAATTTGAGGGGTGCACTAGAAATTAGGAGGGTGCGCTAAGCAATTTTGGGTATTTATGCACGGTGCATAAACATGGCTTATGCACCATAACTTATACCCCCTAAAATATCATATCATGTTAAGTTTTGAAAAGTTGCCTAGCATTTGCGTTAAAATAAAAATCATATTATTTTATTAATATCTAGCATTAATTTTTTTTTTTATAAAAATAATGTATATATCACTCTCATATTATTACTTCTTTTTTTTTTAAATAAAAAAAAAACAAACAAACAATACTTTTATATATATATATATATATATATAAGAAAATGGGTAGCATGAATTTAATAGAAGAGGTGCACAACAAAAAAATAAAATAGAAGAGGTATTGATCAACCCACCAAGGAAGAATAAGTACATTTAGGTACCGATTTGATCAAATTTATTTTAGATTTTTTTACTTGATAAAAGGATAAGTTAGGCCAAACAAATTTTTAAAAAGCTCTTAATAAAAAAAAAGTAGCTTAATTTTCATGAGTAAACTACGTAGATAAAAGATTTTTGAAGCTAAAAAATAACAATTACCAAACAACTATATCTTTTTTCTAAAAACACTTATTTCACTTTTAACTTTCAGGTAACTTTTAAGACTTAAAAAAGTCCGGTCAAACGATACATTAGTACTCGACCCACCATAAAAAGCAAAAACAAAACCCCTTACTCTAACATCAAACAACTAGAGCGGGTTTCAGATAACTATCTAACTATACAATCAAACGGATTAACATGTCATTTATAAATCAGACAAGGAGAGTTAGCTTTTTTCACCAACAACCATATTATTAATTTTTCATACAAAAAGAGAACAAAACCTAAGGAAAAAATGAAATTAAATGACCCTCCTAAACATATAAATTATGAAGGTATCATAAAAAAAAAAGGACTTTAACATTTTAAAGGTGAAAACTTTATAACATGAAAATCAAAATAAATTATGATCGATTTAGGGATGACAATAGGTAGGGTATGGGTAGGGTACTATAGTCCCTATTCTCATACCCGCGGTTTGAAAAAATATCCGTACTCATCCCCATATCCGCGTGGGTGACACTTTTTGTCCCCGTCCCCATACCCTATGGGTACCTAAGTACCCATACCCGTACGCGTTACCCGCATTTTTGCTAAAACTAAATTGATCAATTATAAAATATCATATTATTTTAATATAATTAAAAAAATATTAAAGATTTTAATGTTGACTCATGAAAATTATGAATAAAATTATTAGTAATATCATGCTAAAGTTCATTTATCTATATATTGATATATTTGGATTATGTTATAAATAAACATTTTCATTAAAAATGTGTAATAGTATAATAATGTTGTATTTTTTAAAATTGTTTTACATATATTATTATATAATAATATAATTAAATAAATAAATATATACTATGTGGGTATATGGGGTGGGTACTAAGGTACCCGCACCCGCACCCATACTCGTTCAATTTTGCGGGTAATTACCCATACCCATGCCCGTATCCAAAATGCGGGTTTTTATCCTACCCGTTGTGGATATTTTTTGTGGGTACCCACTAAATATAAGTAAATTGTCATCCATACATCGATTAGACCAAAATTAGTCAATCCGTCCGCACATCTATTTCCTTTGCATAATTCATAACCATGAAGTCACGCTGTTTTTGTTGATGCTGCAAGTCCCTATGGCTATAAGTATAACCATGTCAAGCAACATCTTGAAATGACTCTCAATTATCATGTAACTGAGTACTCTTTTTCAAGGCAAATCCATACAAATTTACATTCCTCCACCATGGAATGTCAATCTTTTAATAACCTTTTCAAATATATACTAATTGTGTCGGCTAATTTCTGATGAACACTGTATTCTAATTACATAGTATATAAATTTACTTTTGATACAATACCAAACAATTTTCACTATCACCAAATGATATTCAATAAAAAAAATTATTTTAGATGTATGTATGATAAAAATAAAACATTTTTCATAACTTGATACTTTTTTTTAACTAAATGATATGATAATTATAGACTATAGTTTTTTTTTTTTAATTTGAAAACTGAGTATTTGGTTCAATGATTGACTTAATAATTACACTTTTTATGTTTAAAAATTGAATTTTTTATTTATACAATTGTCCTACTCAATAATTAAAAGTGATAATCTTATAAAATGCACAAAAATTAATTTTAAAAAATTGATGCTATTTTATTTCTACTTTTTATAAACCCATATATAAATAAAGAGTATAAGTGTCCGTTTAAATTTATTGCACATTGACTATCAATAGAAACTCATCGGTCATCACTTTGACATTTCATACAAACACTTAAACTAGTGAGGTCACGTACAAAATATTAGATATTTATTAAATGTTAATGCAAAATAAACTTATATTGTAAAACAGATTTATATGTAAAACAAATTTATACCTTAACACTATACTATTGTTTTGCAAGACGAATAAACAGTGGCGAAGCTAGCCCAAAATGTTTGGGAGGGCCGCAACACAGAAAATTCAAGTCTACCAAAAAAAAACATAGAAAATTCAATTAAATGGGAAAAATGCAACAAGCAAGAATTGAACTCAGGTCTACTAAGTTGAAATTCCACTACCCAACCACTGCACCACTAGAAAACTCGTGATATTGTTTGACGCTAATGTGTATATATAATATAATATTTAATACAATTAAAAATATTTATATACATATCTATTGAAAAATTAAAATGTTGGGACGGGCCGCGGCACTCCCCGGCCCCAAAGGGGCTCCGCTCCTGCGAATAGAAAACTAAATTGAAATTGAATAAAAATGTGGTATCAAAAGTTTTTTATTTGGTTGTTCAAAATTTAATATGGTGATCCAACTCAATGAAACTCTCCCTAAAAGATCCAATATCATAGGTCCCGGTTTAAATTGATGGGGAGCAATAAATGAATGCCAATAGGCAATAAATGAGACTCATACTTAAAGGAAGATGTTAAGTTCCAAATTGATCCGCGCACTGGGAAAAAGCTCTAACGATGGGAAAGCGGCCACTACTAACAAAGCTTCAACCAATAAGGTATCGAGAGGGCTATCACAGTCAGGTGCGAAGCAATCTGAACTCTAAATGTTGAGTGATATATAAGTAAAATGACTCAAACATAATAGATACTCCCTCCATACTAAATATAAGTCGTTTTGAGAATAAAATTATACCAAATTATAAGTTGTTTTACATTAACAAAGAAATATTTATTGTTCTTTTTCCTATTAAACCTTTAACTATTTATTTATAGGATCATGCTAACTAGTGCCCTGAAGCATTAATTTTTGTATTAAAAAGAGCATTCTTTACACTTATAAAAAGTAGATTACACAATTTTCCTTATTTATATTTCTTATTTTAATTCTTCAATTTATTTTTCTCATACAATTAGTGAATAACAATTTTGTAAACTAATTCATAATTTCTCTTTTCCATACAACATTAATTATACTTCTTAATTTGTGTAATATGGTCAAAACGACTTATATTTTGGTACGGAGAGATTAATACCTTAAATTTTTTATGTAAATCTAATGTAAAAAATCATTTATATGATCATACAAGACTCGATATAAGACTCAATATGTCGATCCAATCTGATGAGAATGTCTCGACGGGCCCACACAGATATATCAATTAAAGTAGTATTCTTGGATGTGGTGGAGATAACTCGTGGAAAAAAGTAAAACACTTTCCGGTCAAAAAAAAAAAAGAAAAAAAGTTTAGAAAAGCACTTTATTTCTTCCACCTCCACTTATAAAAAGGCCACTCCACCCTTCCACTTGAAAACCAACCAAGTATTCTCAGCGCACATAACACACCACACCACACCACAAGAATCAACAAGACATAAAAAAAATGCCTTCATCTTCCACAACCATAGTTTCAAAATGCACAATCTACCCAAACCAAAAATCATCAATAAAACCCTTAAAACTCTCTGTTTCTGATCTTCCAATGCTTTCATGTCACTATATCCAAAAAGGAATTTTACTTTCTACACCTCCTTATTCCTTTGAAGACCTTATTCAAACCCTCAAAACCTCTCTCTCCATCACTCTCTCTCACTTCCCTCCTCTTGCCGGCCGACTCACCACCGACTCCGACGGTTACATTTACATAACATCCAACGACGCTGGCGTCGATTTCATTCACTCCAAAGCCAAACACTTAACCATAAACACCGTCCTTTCACCTTCTTTGATCGATGTTCATCCTTGTTTCAAAGAATTCTTCGCTTATGATATGCCGGTTTCTTACTCCGGTCACCAAAACCCTCTCGCTGCCGTTCAAGTAACCGAACTAGCCGACGGTGTTTTCATCGGTTGTACTGTTAATCATTCCGTAACCGACGGTACTTCTTTCTGGCACTTCTTTAACACGTTTGCCGCCGTCACTAAAGGCGGCGGTGGCGGCGCCGTCAAGATCACAAAATCTCCAGATTTCACAAGAAACACAATCTTTAACTCAACCGCCGTCCTCCCTATCCCCGACGGCGGTCCCACCGTCACTTTCGACGTCGATGAGCCTCTCCGTGAACGTGTCTTTCATTTCTCTCGTGAATCCATTCTCAAACTGAAACAGAAAGCAAACAGTAACGGTAACAGCAACGGTTTAACAGATCCAACGGAGGTAATAGCAAAACAAGCAAACGACAGTTGGAAAAACGTTAGCTCTAACGGCCACGTACACACAAACGGAACCGTTAAATCTAACGTGAGAAACGAGATCTCGTCGTTTCAATCGTTAAGTGCACAGTTATGGCGATCAATAACACGTGCGCGAAAATTAGATTCAACCAAAACGTCGACGTTTCGTATGGCTGTAAATTGTCGTCATAGATTAAACCCAAAAATGGAACCGTTTTATTTCGGTAACGCGATACAAAGCATCCCAACCGTTGCTTCAGTGAAAGATATTCTATCCAACGATCTAAAATACTGCGCTGGATTACTTCATCAAAACGTCGTCGCACATGATGATGCTACGGTGCGCCGCGGAGTAGAGGATTGGGAAAATAATCCAAGGTTATTTCCACTTGGGAATTTTGACGGTGCTATGATAACAATGGGTAGTTCACCACGTTTTCCTATGTACGATAATGATTTTGGTTGGGGTATACCTTTGGCTATAAGAAGTGGAAAAGCTAATAAATTTGATGGGAAAATTTCAGCTTTTCCTGGTAGAGAAGGAAATGGAAGTGTTGATCTTGAAGTTGTTTTGAAACCTGAAACTATGGTTGGACTTGAAAATGACATTGATTTTATGCAGTATGTTACGGATGTAGTGTGAAAAAATAAGGGGTGTTTTGGTAAAGTTGAGGGTTTGATTTGGGTGTTTCGGTCAACGTTGGTTCAATGAGGTTGGGTAAATGTTTTAGGGAGTGTTTGGGTTGTTGACCCTATGGGTAGATATTATTATATTACTGTGATTTTGTTGGCTTTTCACTTTACAAGTGATTAGTAACGAGAAGGGAAAGTAATAATGATGATATTGATAAATGAAAATGGAAGATAAAAATAATGTTAACATTAAACCAAGCTATTTGTTATTATATATTTTTTCTTTCACTTTTTTGAGTTAAAAAGAGACTTTTGTTGTATTTATTTTTTATTTACTAGTATACCCTATGTTCACTTTTATAGTATCTTAAAAGTTCCCAACAAAGTTATATGATCATTCCTTGAGCTAATTGATTTAAGCTTTTTAATGGATATTACTCCCTCCTTCCCATGATTTAAATGAGGCCAAATCTAAGTACTTCATCTGATTGTCGAGACTGAATTGTCTCTCCTGTTAATGTATCCTGCTGTGGTTTTATGACCATATATTGAAGAGAGAGAGAGAGAGAGAAAATGAATAAAATGAGGTTGATAATATTTTAATAGTGAGGATGAAGATTGCTCTCCCTCCAGTCAATATTCACACCGGAGGAGATCCATTGTCTATGCATGACAATCTTCCAACTAATTTCTCCAAGTTGTTAGACATTTATCTTCAATCTCTTCTTGCAAAAGATGTGGAGCTAGCCATGAGGCGATGCTTCACACTCTCAAAGATTGTCCGAGCTCCATTTGTAATTTGGGATCTTTGATTTTCAACATTACCTTCAATTGTCCTAATTTCTATTTTTGGTTCAAAAATCATGCTCCGACTCTTAATGGTATTAAGTTCCAAAATGATAAAGTTTTCATTAGTAATGATTAGTTGAATTGGAATTGCCGTAACCTAATATATTCTTTTCACTCTGATGTACATGTTGCATCTCCTTTATAAGAAAGACATTTACAAATCGAGTAGGCACATAACATGGTCTCCCCTTTCAAATAGTATCATCAAAGCCAATGTTGATGACATCTCTATCTAACTCAAGGAGATCAAATTTTAGTGGTATTATGATGAATGATAATGGCGAGTGGTTATTGAGTTTCTTTAGTTTTCATGGTATCACTATTAATTTGGTGGCGGAGTTATATGTCATTATTCATAGCCATTGTATGGCTTACAATATTGGTCTCAGAAATATTATTATTGAGTCAGATTCTATGGAGGCTCTTAATTATCATTATCAAGGTTCAACCTCTTTATTTTTATGCTTTGCTAATTAGTCATATTTCTCAACTTCATCATCAAGATTGGATTGTTTCTTTCCATCAAACTCTGCATTAAGCTAAGCATTAAAATCAAAGACATTGAATTTAACATTATAATTTTGATGTTCAAACATTAATTTTTTAATTTAATTGAAGGATATATTGAAAAAGATATTACACAAACTAAATATTATAGGTTTATTCTCTTGTGAGGTTGTTTTTTATTAATTAACATTTTTGTGGAGATAATGATAAAATTGATTGGAAATGAGGATAAAGTTGTGGATAATAAAGAATATGAGATAAATATAAATGTGTGCACATTTACAATAGAAAATTAATTAATATATTAGTAATAGAATGTGATGTGAGATTAAACCGCCGGAGGCCACACAGAATGGCCAAGCTTTTGTGATGCTCTGTTTTATTTGAACATATCCTGTGGTGTATTATTTAACTGTTGTGATAATTTCCAACATGGACGCAACATCTAAGGTGTTAAAATTACTCTCATCCCCCACTCATGGTTGTTTACATGAGATATTCGATTCTCTTTTATTTTAATTAATTGTTTGATTCGAATTCATACTTAAAAAATAGGAAAAAGAAAATATGTGCTATAAGAGTACATGTCAGTTATTTAAAATTAATAATATTTTATTATAGTTAGTATATATAATGTTTAAATTCTTTTCACAAATTAATTGTACAATTTATAAAAAAATATTTTTACTTTTGGATTAACAAGTTAAAAAGTTGTTGTTTGAATAACATTTTTTGTAAAAATATATATATAATTTTGTTATTCGCATAAGAAAAAACATTATGAACTCATCAATTATTAGTTGGTTTAGTGATGATTGACGCTAAATTTGATAGAGATGATCACCGTTCGATCCCCCGCAATTGCGATTAGGAGAGGGCTGAAACCACTTGATGTCAGATCTGACCCCGAACTAGATTAAATTGATGGTGAAAGAAAAAATAAATAAATCTTGAACTCAATATTATCCATGAAATATCAACAAAATGTTCTGCTAACAAATAGAGATTAATTATAATGCATAAAAGAGATACTATAAGATTCTTTAGATGATTGTGAGAGAGTTAAGAGTTAAATTGATAATGATGTCAAGGAATTGCACAACCAATTTTCCATGTGATCTCCTGGTTAGAGGTTCATACGTCAACCTTTAAGGTTCTTGTGGCTCGAAACTAGTAAAGGAGAACTTTAAAAATCAAAAAGAGATTGGAGAATTTTGAGAGTATGCAGTTTCAAAGTTATAATAAAAATATTCTCGAAAAATTGGGTTAAAAATATAACATTCTTAATATTTCGTACGTGGATTAAAAATATTTATGAGTATTCTTTAGTCGTTTTTATAGGAGATAAATATTTATGAGCATTTGTTTCACCGGACTCATAAATAACTTACCACATGTGGTATATGATTATCATATATATGTAAAATTGAATATGTTGTGGCAACTTCTTGTATTAGTAATACTCATGTAATTAGGTTAAGAAGATTATGGTATCATGGTATATATATATATATATATATATATATATATATATATATATATATGAGATGAAAGACTAAACTAATACTTATTTGTATTTACAATAAATGAAGAATTATCATTTGTTCCATGACCAAAGCAAGCGCATTAATACAAATCATTTTTTATTTATTTTTTGAAACAATATAAATCTTTCATTTCACAAAGGGAGTACATTGAGAATATATATTGATCTTGAAATATGTACAAAGTCATATTTTACTAACCGACATAACCGCCAACATATGGAAGCACTCGGTCGGGTGCGGGTTGGGTCTCGGGTCAACAATTGTGAAAAATCGGTCATGAACGGTTGTATACGAGCGGGTGCGGGTCTCTAAAATTTATCTCTTCATAACCGAAACTGACCGAACAATTACTAAAATATAATTTATTTATTTTTTGAGTTTTGAGCACCTCTTAATCTCTTATACTCTTTGCTTTGTTAATTTTGTCTATCTTTGATAGAGAAGAAAAATGTTATATTTTACAAGTTTATGCTTGTAATAGGTTGATAAAGGAGATGTGAAAGATAATATTCTAGATTTATATTAATTTTTACTTCTCATCTACTATCTATTATTGTCGTTGGATTAACAAATTTGAAACAAAATAATTGCATCTCATCATTTTTATTGTATCATTTGTTGCAGTGTGTACGAAATATTGAACTATTTGAAGAATAATATTTTTTTGATCAATGAAATTTTAGATGTAACAACAAAGTTTCAATGTAACTCGTTAAAACCGACCCGATATACCCGTCACCCGTATGACCCGAACCCGAACAAACCGAAGATGTAGACAGTCAGAATTGAGTCCAAATTAAGAGGCCGCGGTTTTTATCGGTTTTACGATTTTCGGCCCGAATCCGACCGAACCCGACTGATGCTCACCCAAATAATTTTAGTACTTATATTTTCACAAAATGATTGGATTTTGAAATTTTGCAATGTTATACACATGGATTGAAATCACGAACACATGAAATTTGTGCTAGTAAATTTCTAAGTACAAAGCCATATATAAGTTTTGGCTTAAATGCACTTTTGGTCCCCCTATTTTGATATTTTTGAACTTTTGGTCCCCCTATTTTAAAACTCAATTTTTTGGTCCCCATATTTTAAAAGTCAACATTTTATTATGGTCCCCCTCTCATTTTAATGATATGGCTTCTTTATTGATTTTGTGGCGCTTAGCTGGCATTAGTAATTGGAAAATGTTTTTTGCCATTCATTAATATATTATTATCAACTTTATTAATTTGTTAAACTCATTAAAATAAACTAAAAAACAATTAAAATATAACCCACTGTAACCAAATTATTTTTAATCCAGCTTCAGTGCATCACGAATCACCATCAACAAACTTCAATCATCCAAGGACACCATCACCAACATCAACCACAATCCATCACCAATAACATCATCATCATCATCATCCTTCCCCCATCTACCTATCCCATTTTGTCTAAACTCTCACCCCAAAAATTTCCCTTCTTTCTATCACAACAAAGAACTCATCATCATTGTCATCCTACTTCACTTTCTCAAAATCCAAAAATTAAAATCAAACTACACATCTGTTATACAACCAAGAAATCATCACCACTGAGTTCCTTCTCCATTTTCTCAAAACCCAGAAATCAAAATCAAACTTCATGTAAAACCCAGAAATCGTCGTCATCGTCCCCCTCCTTCATTTTCTCGAAACTCAAATTAAAATCAACCTTGATGCAAAACCCGTAAATCACCATGGCAATCCAACTTCATTTTCTAGAAACCCATAAATCAACATCAATCTTGATGCAAAACCCATAAATAATCAATTGTTCTCCACCCTTATTTTTCCATCGATGCACTACGTAAGGCCGTGAGCTTCACATATCTGAAATGATTTTTTTTTGTATTAATTAGGAAAGATATGATTCACAGAGTTTGAAAGTTGGAGTGAGAGTTTGAAAGGAGTTGATGATGATGCAATAGTGTTGTTGGTGAAGAATTGAGGAAGATGAAAAGAGGATTTGGGGATTTCTAGAAATTAAAGATCTTCATTTTATAAATTTATTATCCATTTTTTTAAAAAAATCACAAGCTTATTACCAGATTTTTTTTAAAATAATTTGTTTTTATTTAATGTTATTAGTTAATCATTAAAAAAATTATATGAAATAAACTAGTGACATGAAAAACAACATCTCCAAGTCATCTTTGCCAAGTCAATGCCACATCATCAATTAAGGTGCCACATCATTAAATTGAGAGAGGGACTATAAAAAATGGTTGACTTTTAAAATAGGGGGACCAAAAAGTTGAATTTTAAAATATGGGGACCAAAAGTTCAAAAATATCAAAATAGGGGGACCAAAAGTGCATTTAAGCCAAAGTATTTCTTATTAATCAAAGTGTATATTAATTCGAATCCGCAATTTCCACTTCTCTGTTTAAAAAGGAAAAGTTGGATAGAAATTGTTGGTATGGTGATGGAGACTTGGATTAGGTGACTCAATGCCTATGACTTGGTACGGTCTAAGAAAATGGACCTTATGAGTGTGACACAAAACCGACCAATGAATCTAATTGTCTGTTTTAAAATAAGCTCTTCTACTATGAACAGTGAACTAAAAAAGCAGATGCATTTAACAAAATGCATGTTTTTGGACATACATATATATTATACATAGGGGTAGGTAAAAATCCGCAAACCGATTCAAACTGAATAATCCAAACCGAAAAATGGTTAAGCGGGCGGGTTGCTGCAGATTGTCGGGTTGTCAGTCAAATATTTTCGGTTGTAGACGGGTTGAAATGGACAAGTTCGGTTTTCTAAAATCAACCCAACGACGGTATCCGAACCCGCCCGAGTTACATAAGTTGTAAGTTTTTTTTTATTTAATATATAAAATATGATGAGTGGTTGAACATATCTCGAAACACACAAACTCAAAACTTGTTATTGTTTGTTTCCTCGGAAAGTGGAAACAAGATACCACAAACTAGTAGTTGAAAATTACTAGCTTTCTCTCACTCAAATACTAATATCACGATACATTTATTGTTACTATTTTATTATACGTTACTCCCTCCGTCCCATTTTAAATGACATTTTTTTGACTTAGTGTACTATTCATTTGACCTGCTTTGACTTTATTTTTCTACTAATATATACATGCAAATATTAGCATATGAGATGTTTTATTTGTCTCGACGAGTACTTTCAAAATATACTATTTTTATAATTTTTAATAATAGATAATTAGATATATTAACGATTAAAGTTGTGCATTGGCAAACATGTCAGTGGTCAAACAGGTCATTTATTTTGGGACAGAGGGAGTATATTTTATTCTATTTCACTTGCAATAATGTTCTCTTCACACCACACAATTGAGTTTTTTATTTTATTTTATAGATAATTTTTTAATTGTTAGTTCAAAACCGAATTAACCGATTCGTCAAACCGTCAATCCGCATAAACCGAACTTTTAAAAAGAGTTGGATTGGATCTCATTATTGCAACCACGGGTTGAAATGGGTGGTATTTTTTAGCGCAAATCCACCCTACCCAACCCGTTACCCTCCCCTAATTATACATTAGTTCATACAACCTACTATACCCTACCACACTAACACATTAACTAAATTACAAAAATGTATATGCAACTTTTCATGGTTATTTTGTCGTCACTCTTGTAATTTCGGGCTTTAACATCATTTATTTCATTTTTTCAATATCCACAAAATATTTGCCTGGATCGACTTTGTTTTATGATTACACAAGTAGGCCAGTTTAATTGTACCTTTTTTTTTATCTGTTTTTCTATGTTTTTATTTCTAGCTTATTAACTTCCTGGTGTCTATTATTACTCTAGTGTTCATTTGAAATATCTGAAGTTGATATGTGTCGGATATAAAATATAAATATTTCTTTCAATTAAGATCAAAGACGATTAATACGAAAACATCAATTCCATCTTTTATTAGAGGGTGTCAAATTGAGGTCAAAATTTTAATCTATAAGAATCGACCCAAAAGTCAAAATATAAGTGATACCGAGAAGACTCAAATGTCTTAAAAAGAACACGCCGAAAGTTTCAAATTTTACCATTAGATCAATTGGAATAATAAGTGTGTTTGTTAAGCTTTAAAAAAAAAGATTTTGTTTTAAAAAAATCTAAAATTATTTTTTGTTTGTTTACTATTATAAAAATTATTTTTTAAATGTGGAGCTCCTACATTTAAGTTTCTTAGTTTAAAAAAAATGTTTTTTTTACAGGGCTAACCTAAACAAACAAACAAAAAAGGTACAAGAATTATTGTCTAAGAAAGAAAGTTCTAGCCGCGTCTCTTCGGAGAATATCAAAGAGACCTTTTGGGGGAGATGCGTGAATTGTAAAATCGGAATCTGAAGGGGCTCCAAGTTTGGCTAAGAAATCTACACACTTGTTTTTCTCTTTGAGAGTGTGGCAAAGAGTAGTGTCACTTTAATATCTTGAATCAACATGACATAAACATGATAATTGATATTGGGACCTTTTATGAGACTGATGAAGTGGAGAGAATAAGAGTTGCATACCTACTCATCAATGACCATATTTTTCGCCAAAATGAAACTCTGGTAGGTGGCAAATAACTATGTGAATAATATGTTTGAGGATCCCTGAATGAAACCCGAGAAACCTGACAAATAGTAGTCTGAGTCATTTCATAACTCCTCAAAAGCCGGCTCTAATAGGTGATCCAAGGCAACTCCCATCAACATTGAGGATGACACCGGAGTGGTTAATGTTGTTCCATTTAACATGGATCTCTTCTGAAGTGGCAATCATGCTTTTAATTAAGGAGAGGTGATTGATAGATCAAATCTCATTTTATAGACACATCAAATTTCGTTGTCGCCAAGCCGGCACCAAACACCAATGGAGAAAGCGAAAGCTTGAGAACCTCTTGAGCCAAATTTGATCCACTTGTGAGCATCCATAAAATTGAAGAAATCAGAAGTGATAAAGTCAAGGTGATGCCAAATAGGTTTAGAAAAATTACAATCCCAAACGCAACGGAGAAAAAAAAAAATTCATTGAGAAAAGTCATTTATATTAGTTTTTCATTTTGGGTTTAAAATGATTTTTTTAAAACAAAATCTATAACAAAGGCACTCAATAAAGTGAGAGAATTTCAAATTGGGTGTTTTTGCTAGAATTAGAATTTCTTTTTTTCAATTTGTAGCACTAACTTAACCAATTTAGAAGTCCAAAGCTCTTATTATAGTAGCTAGGTTGGGCCTTGGGCCAGTCTTATCTCCATCATATATAACTTCCACTTTTGACCCAAACAAAACACATATTGCTGCTCCTCACCATAATATAAACTCTTCATTTAACAATACTTCCACATAAAAATTCCTTAGCCATGACCATATCTTCGTAGACTAATTTTAGTTTTCCTCCTAACTTTTGGCATGAGCACGAAACCAGTCACAACATCATTTGCTTCCATCCTTTTCATGATTGAGTTTGGCATGTATCCCAAATAGCAGAGACAATGGGATCTTATTTTACAATTCCATATTGAATTTGGGCCTAGTTCAAAGTTATATAATTTTTTATCAAATAACTTAGTGGCTAAAAATTTCACTATTAAAGTGGATAAGTGGGATGACCGGAGTTTGTACCCCGGCCCCCTACATGCAGGGACGGAGCCAACAATTTAACTTAGGTGGGCCAAGATTAATAGTATAATAATTCAATAAAAAAATTAAAATTAAAATGCATAACATACACAAGAAATTATAAGGTATATCCACAATTTATATTGTCAACCAAATATAAAAAGAAATAACTTTTATTCCTAAAAGTGCACTCGTCGAGATTGCATACAAGTAAATTCATCGACTATCTCATCTAAGGTTTCTGCAAATTCAACTTCAATATACACAATCATGTAATCTTTGAGAAAATCATCTTCCATCTTATTGTGTGGCCTTGTTTTTATAATTTTCAAGGCTGAAAATGCGCGTTATGTGGTTGCTGTTGAAACAGGAAGAGTCAACACAAGTCGAGGCACTCTATCAATCAAGGGATAAGAATTTGATTTACCGCTCTTAACTAATTTTTTACATAATTCACCAACAGTGGACAACATCTAAAAATTGAGAGAATAATGTGTAATCTAGGCCATCCATTTTGGAAAAAGAGGATAAAGTTGGAATTAGAAAAAAAGGAGGAAAGTTGATTAAGGGGTGAGATGTTAAAATTGAGGAAAATTGAGGAAAAAAAATGGAGAGGACATTCTCCTAAAAATTGGTATCTTTAAGCACATCAAACTCATAGTGTTTCAATTATGTTAACATTTTGTGAATATGAATAAACAAAATAGTGAAGAAAAGAGAAATTAGGTTTTCAATAAATTAATCATCATAATTTTGTTTTGTATTTTATTTTCCTAAAAGGTTCTTAATAGTATAAACTTAAGTGTTTAAAGCCTAATATATATGTCGAGTAACAAAAAAATGTGTTTAAATCCAAATATACAATATCAATTATAAAATATAAAGACAAAAAATATATAGTAGCAAAAAAAACTTATGGGGGACCGTGGCCTCTGTCGGTCCCCCTACTGGCTCCATCCCTGCCTGCATGTCATCTAAGCTAAACTCACGAGAGAAAGTTATATAATTTAACCTTACCTAATATGTTCATCTTATATTACATGCACATACACATCACGCACACACACACAACTTTGTTGGAGGCAAACATCAAGGGTTATATTCGCACATTTAAAAGTATGGAGGTTTAAATTGCACAATTGATAAATTTGGAGATTAAAACTACAATTTAGTCTTTAATAAATTTTGATACTTTGATACATCAACTACAAATCTAAATTTACTACAATAAAAAACAATGCAATTACTAAAGTCAATAGAATAGAAATGTTATAGTTTAATCTTAGCAAAAAAAATCAAAACTGAATGAGCAATATAAAATTTAGCTATAGTGACTACATTTTTGTCAGGTAACAAATCAAATTATAATTAGGGATCACTTGAAAATTTGATAAATTTAATTCTTTTGCTCTAAATGTGTCTAATCAGTGATTGATAATCAACAAAAAATTACCGCTTTTGATGTTGAGAGTTAAACTAGCTATCATGAAATTTGAAACAAAACAAAATAAATTGGGAATTTATTTTATAAAAGAAACACAGACTTTTATCTTTACCTTAAGCTGCTTAATACGGAGTAATATTTCTTAGGAATTTAGTGAAAAAAAATTCTTAGGAATTATAGGAACAACTTCTTTGTTTCAATTTTGATTCCTGTCACATGATATTAATTAATTTTCATCCAAGGTCACTCTTATCTTACTTATATTGTGTTTATCAAACAAGGCTTCATGTTATTTATGTACCCTACGAATTAGCTATTTTTTCGCCTCTGTATCTTCTAAATAGTGTTAGAAAGTTGAATTTTTAATGTTGAATTGATGTTTTATTGACCAAATAGAAATTGTATTGTTGCTATTTCATTTACAAAGGAGTATATATATGGACTATTTTGGTCAACTTTTTGCCAATTTTTTCAAATTGAAAACTCAAGTTTCCACCGCTCACTCTCAAAAATTGAAGTACCATTGTAGTGTACATAGGAGAATGGTTTCTCTCAATTTTAAAAAATAATTGAAAGAATAATGTGTAATCTAGACCATTCATATTGTAAAAAGAGAATAAAATTAGAATTTTTTTTAGAAAAGAAAATAAGTTGATTAAAGGATAAGATGTCAAAATTGAGAAAGAAAAATGGAGAGGATCCATTCTCATGTAGATAGACATGTTTTATTCAAAAGAAGTACAAAAACAATCTCTTCACAACAAATGGATGCTAAGTGTAAGTCATTTGATTTATACACATTTGTCCATTTATTGAATAGTCATAAGCATAAGCCACTGTTTTTGTTGACTATGGTGTAGTGAAATTGACATATATTTAAGATATATTCAATAGATATTTGCTGTTAAAAAAATAGATATATTTATACATTCATTGATAAAACAAAAGAAATATTTGATTAGACACAATATTGAATATTACATGTTAGGAACACACACAATAAATAAAAATATAAAGAAAAAAGAAATAAAGTAGTATTAATTGATGTGATAAATTTATTTTTCTTTTTGTTCTTGTATGTATCTAAATTGTGTACCTAAATGCATCTGCTTATGTAATACAATGTGTAAGATATGAGAGAACCAATTATTTCATTGAAAATTTTCAATGGAGTATAAGTATAACTTTAGCTGCAAAATTATACATTTAAATTCAAGTCACAGCGAGTATAAGCAGATAGTTTAATATTTGCAAAATGACAATCGATTATAATTTTACAATCATTATTTATCGAAACTCTAAAAGTAACAATCAAACAAGACAACTTTATTTATTCATAATATTAAAAATAGGTCTGCTGCCACATTAAAAACCAAATGACAACCACTAGTACTCAACAAAAAAAATTACATAATTATGAACCTTACAAAACCTAGTTCACAATCATATACGAACCACACAAAAAGGGTTCTTCTTAATCATAGTAGCATATAACAAAAACTTTAAGCAACTTTATGATATGTGCTTGCACCATACCATAAGACCTAATGAAAACAAGAACAATAAAACTAAATAAATGTATGTATGAATAAACGGTGGATTTGACAAAATCACACTGACACTGTGATTTTGTTAAAGCTTCAGAAAAATAGTATAGCTTTTACAAACAATCTCAATCCGTTTATCCAAACATACATTTATACTAATAGTAAGGTGGTTGTGGAGGATAACCATATTGAGGGGGATAACCATGTTGAGAGGAATACATGGGATCATAATAATAGGGCATTGATGAATGAGGAGGAGGATAGTATCCCCTTTGATATTGTGGGTAAGATGTCATATGCATATTCATAGGACCATAGTTGTTGGAGGCATAATTGTTGCCTTCCACACTATTCATCCAGCATAGTTCCACTTTCTTTTCATGTCTAGCAACCATCCTCATAATTTTTTGTGAATCTGACTTGCCTTGAATATACACCATCCCTTCCTTCTGATCAAAACTATAGCTTAACCCTACAACATAGTAAAATGTTTTTCAACATTTGATTGAAAAAATAAATAAAGGTTTGATTAAAAATAAAATGATTAATTATATTTAGTAATATGTTTTTCTCTCATAATTTTAAAAATATATGATTTGTGATTTCTAACAATCGATTTTAGTACTCTTTGTTACAAAGACAAGCAATATATTCCAAAAGATTTAGGAAACACCAACACATATTTCGAAAATCAAAGAAAAAACACACATACCTTTGATTTTCTTCAAAATTTTGGTTATAGTATCTGACCATCCCTTACAGTTAGTGTCCACTTTCAAAGCACAACTCTACCATACATGAAAATAAATAATGAATATATGGAATAAAAGGAACTACATATTCAAAGAAAATGAAAGAAAAAATGTGAATATAGGCACTAACCATGTTAGATTTCACACCTTCATGGAAAAACATTATGTGACTTTGCAAATTTTTCAAAGGGAAGCAATTAGGATTATTTTTTTTACTAAGAGAAAGCAATGAGTTGAAAGATGAAAATGAAAAGAGAATGAAACATAGAATACGGTTTAATTTATACAAAGTTGAACCGAAAAAATCTTGACATAAATGAAAATAAATGAAAATGGAAATAAAATCAAAGCAAATTAATTTGAAAAATTATTTGATTGTGCTTTCATATATAGAAATAATTTTTTTGACTAAAGATATTACTATATTAGTTTGTCTAGTTTGATTTTATAATAATTTAATTATTTTTGCATAAAAACAATGATTGCTTAAAAAAAAAATCCTTTCTCTACAAAACAAGTGTTATTCAGGTGTTGCTGTCGAAAAAAAAGAAGAAAGAAAGTGCTATTCAGGTGTTATTCCAAAATTTAATCTGATTTATTGAAAAAACTATTGTTTAGGTAAAGAAAAACAAATATGGCTTATTAATGTTGTTTGCAAAATTTATGTTAATCAAAATTTATGTTAGCTATGGCCATGAAGAAAGCTATTAGTTAGTTGATACGCACGTGATTATTAAAAGTGACTCACAAAATAATATAAATTATCAAAACAAGCAAAATAAAAAATATTCAACTTCTATTGCATAATTTCAATCAAAATTGTTAATATGAATGTAATAAAAAAAAATTGTTAATACGGAATTATAAAAACAAATGGTTAATACGATATATACTTCAAAATAAACAAAGAAAACGATATGAGGCCCAATTTGTTGTAATTTTTTTTTTTTAATATAGAAATTTGTTGTAATTTGTCTTGTGTGTGTTGTTTCAAAAAAAGGAAAACAAATAAAAAACATTAAAAATTAAATAAATCATCGGTTTTTTTTTCTTCTTCTTTTGGTTATAGGATAAATCATCGGATATACATATTACTATATTTGTATCAATTAATCCTATTATAAAAAAAAATCAATTCATCCTTGATTCAAAAAAAGAAATATCAATTCACAATTATCAAAGAATTACCAATTCATCCTATTAATTTAATGTTTAGTAAAAAGAAATCCTATTAATTTAATGTTCTACAAGAAAATCGTGGCATGCAATGCAACTAGTATGAATACCCGTGCCAAGCACGGGCTAGAAATTCGTCTGCATATTTTTTTAATAAATTTTATGCTATTTATATTATTATTGTAATTTTTTTCATAAAATAAAAATGTATTGAGAAAGAAATAAAAAAGAATAAATAAAAAACTATGTCGGCATAAATCTAACCCATAAAAAGAAATAAAAATAAAGTAGACATTAATTGAGCTGTTTTTATTTCGCTGATTTTCCTTCAATTTAGATATGGTACACATGTTGTTCACCTTCATTTCATTCTAAAAGTTATAATTAAATGTGATATCTATAATATTATATAAACCTCACACTGGATAAATGTTAGTTAAACCTTAGCAAAATTATGTTAAAAATAAGAAATGAAAACTTATCATAATCATATAGACATGTGTTTCACGTATAGGGGTGTCAGCAGGGTAAAAATTGAGCTGGGAGTACTTTCTCACTCATTTATCCACCATCTAAAATGATCCTTATCCTCATTTACATTTCTCATTTTAAGGAGTATTTTTTCCATCTTCATCCCATGGATCCCCACAGTTCTCCCGGGACACATCAACATTTAAAATAATAGCTTAATTGCACTTTTAGTCCTCTTACTCATATTTTTTTTCCTAAAAGTGGCGACGTTTGATGTCGGAAGAGGTGAATTTTGATTTCAAATGTGAAATTTCATCTTTAAATTTAATGTTGAAGACAATAAATCACTTTCTAGGACGTCAAAAATCGTAATTTTTAGAAGAAAAAAAAATATGGGTTAAAACCAAAATTGCAACAAATATGGAATGAAGTCTTCACGGGATGGGTATAGAATCATGTCCCCATCTCCAAACCTCAATTGTGGGATTTTCTCCCCATCCCCACGAGAAAAAAATTCCCATCTTTGGGACCGCAAATAGGAAAATCTCCACGGAAATTTCCTGCACGGGATAAAAACGTAAATAATAAAATTAGAACCAAATAAAAGTAGTCCCCCGAATAAATTAGAACAAAAAAATTAGGTTTTTTTTTTGTTTTATAAGTTAAGAGAATACCCTCCAAAAAAGATGGCCACCTTACCAAAAAAAAAACCCTCCAAATAAAATAAAAGTAGTTCCACACATAAATTATTAAAAAAAAAATCCTATATTAATATATGAGTAATTTTTTTGTTTAATAAGTTAAGAGAGTGACGAGTATCAAACGAACTTTAGGAATATCAATTAAAGTATACCCAAAGACTTTTATCGTCTATCATAATTTCATAATAATATATGAGTAAAAATATTGGCCCCATATAAATTACAAAAAACTCCATATAAATTACAAAAAAAAAAAAATCCATATAAATTTACAAATAAAAAATAGGCCTTGTATTAATATTAATATATAAATATAAATATAAATATAGTCTTCATGTAAAAAAAAATTATTAAAAAAAGTAGGCTCCCGCATAAATAAAATATAGTCCCCATATAAATTACAAAAAAATTGGGGCCGGATCTATATGTTATTAAAATAGTGCTCATATAGATTGTAAGGTGGGGATAACATCTTTACTTATAAACTCATATTCAGGCTATCCCACTTCCAATGTGAGACTCCTTAACACGATCGCTCACACACAACGCTATTTTGTGGGTGCGCCGATAAAGAGAGGCCTAGCGGATCTTAGAGATGCCCTGATACCATTTTAAAATTGAGATGTTGAACCTAATTCAACCCTACAAAATCAGTTTGTAAAGTGAAAATAACTCTTACTTATAAACTCATATTCAGACCATCTCACATCCAATGCGAGACTTCTTAATAAGTTGTTGCACGAAAACTAATTATATGAATTGTCCAAAATATAAATCAAATATAAAAAAAATATTAATAGGATTATAAAAAAGGAACTAAAAAACGAACAGAACAAAAATAAAAGTGGTCACTTATGTTAAGTCAACCCTATATATGTACTTTGGTCATTTAAGAAAAGTGATCGGTTATGTAGAACTAATAATCCAACAAAAGTTGTTATTAATGGATAGCACAATAAGGAATATTATCATCCTTGCACATGATCATGAAACCAATAAATGTCACGACGAACCTAATACGATATAAATTAAAAAGAATATGAAACACATTACGAATTAGTTTTTAGTTAAACAAAAACAAACTATAGAGAAATTTTATATCTTGATGACTTTGTAACAGTTTCAAAAGCACCTCTATCTTAATGACGACGTTCCAAAGAGAGAAAATGGAGGCTTGATGTCTTTGAAAAATATGAACTGTAAAATTGGTGTGAGAAGTGTGAGACTCAAAAACACTATGTATAGCCAAAGATATCAAAATAATCAAAATAGTTATCCCCTTGATTTATGCATGTTGTAAACCAAAAAAAATAAAAAATTACACATTTGAATTTGAAATTAAAATAAATTCATACATATTAAAAGCCACATTTTTTTTTGGTTTACTAAGTTAGCATTTTTTTGTTATTCATGACTTTATATTTGACATTTACACACACATTACATAATTATTATTTTTTTCACTAAAAAAATCGTTTTTGTTTATTGACAAATCAATGAATCATGAACAAAAACAATTTATAATAAATGTAAATGCTATTGAATATTTCTTTTAATAAAATTAGTTAAAAAAATTATACACCAATATTTTATCGTTATTTTTATTTTATTGTACAACTGTTAGAAATAATATAAAATCATTGATATAGCTAATCCTAACAGCTTAAACTTTTGGGATAATAGGTTATTTGACATGGTATCAGAGACTCTATGATTAAGTGGTCTAGAGTTCGATCTCCGCTCCTCTCACTTTTTAATTAAAAAGTGGAATTTAAGCATATGATAGGTGAGCCTATGCATTATCCACGCTTCAAGTCCAAATGGGCTCTTACGTGAGGGGGCGTGTTAGAAATAATATAAAATCATTAATATAGTTAATCCTAGCAGCTTAAGCTTTTGGGATAATCAGTTATTTGACAACAACTTTATTTAGTTCTTTAAAATTTATTTATTTTTTCAATTTAAATAATACATAAAATGTTATAGGAAGATTTTGTCAGTAATAAGAAAACTGTTATAGGAATACAATAATTCATAAACAAACTTTCAAAAGAAGCTAAGAATCTCATAAATTAGAATTAATTTAATGCTGAAAAAATCAAGGACCTCAATAAATATGAATCAATTTGATTTGAATAAATTAAATGCTAATATTTGCATAACCAAAAAAAAAATTGACGAATCTTTTTTGTCAAGAAATAGAATAAATTAAATGCTCATATTACATAATAAACTATTTACGATTTTTTTGTGACACAAAAATATATTGATGATTTAAAAAAATAAATTATTATCACGATATTTTCGTGCATGTATATAATATAAAAATATGTGAAACTAAAATGTCTCCTTTTTTTTCTACAATATTTTCATAACAATGTGCTTAAAAGAGGATATCTAAATCGATGTGATTTCCGTTGACCCCTTTTCAAGTTACGAATTTGCTTGTATTAGAGATTTCCACATACTTAATATTATCCCCAACACTTATAAAGGTACCTTTATATTGATATGGCCGAGTTCTAGTCACATGCTTGGGGTTTTCTTTTATAAAACTCCAATCCTGGATTTTTTATGGGTCATTTGCGGAAAAAAAATACGAAACATCTCATTTATTAGAGTGAAAAGTTGCTAATTTTTTTTTAATTGATGTCATATTCACAACATCCAATGATATTGTTTACTGTTATTATAGAGATGCACATACCCATTGTTATTATGCTTTGCTTTGGCGTTTGTCCAACTCATACACGTTTAATATTTTTTCAGGTAATTTCAAAAATAAAAAAAAGAAAATTTACGTATTTACCTTTTATAAATTATGTGTAACTAAAATGTTTATTCATTTTTTATTACAAAACTAAAATGCTTGTATAGTAATTTATGAACACCTAACACACAATCATTTGGATAAAGAAAAAAAAGAGAGAAAAATCAAATTGTTCTAAAAAAGAATATGAAAACAAAATTGAAATGGAAAAATGATACAATAAAGATAAACTCAACACTATTAAGAAAATATATCATTTGATTAATTTGTTGGTTGATTTATCAAGTAAACACATAGGTCATATTTGAGTTCGTAGCTATATTTTCATTGACATTCCAATTTGTATATAACATATTATTATTAATAAGGTTTTATAAGCAAGATTTTGCCAAAAGCGATTGGTAAAACCATTGTAAGAATGTGATTAATTTCTCCTTGCCTCTCAAATGATTTCATGTCAAGAATAAAATATAGTATTAATAAATAAATAAAAATACAAACACCAAATGAATATTTAACATACCAGAATAGGAATTCACACACAAAAAAAAAATACAACATAAAAAAAGTTGAACAAAGAAGAAAATAACTATAGAGAAGAGAATTGAAAAAATTGTGATTTGTAGTGTCACCCAAAGACCATTTATATAGGAAAATAGACATGGATAAATAAGTAACTTTACCCAAAATATTCAAGCAAACCCATTAATAACAAATATATTGATTCCTTTTTCGGGTAATGTTGTGTTAGGATATTTTTTATACCATTATTAATTAAATTTAATTTAAATATCAGTATTTGACATAGATTTTTTTTTATTTCTTGTACCAAAAAAAATGGAAATTCATATTAAAATTAATAAAAAAAATCGTTTATTTATTTAAATTTCTTAAATAAAATTGTTATTCTTATTATATTGTATTTTTTATTTTTTTTCTGAATTTATTTATTAATAATTTGATTTAACTAATGTAGAAACTTTTGTAGGAAGTCAATAATTAACACAAACTTTTTAAAGAAGCACATAATCTCATAAAAATAGGATTAAATTGAATGATAATAATGTATGAAAAAAAATCAATAATTTCATCAAATAACAATCAATTTGATTTGAATCAATTAAATGCTCAATAATGCAGTACCAAAATATAGTTTGAGCAATTTATAAGTTTTAAAATAATTACTGAAAATTCTGTCAAAAAATGCTCAATAATTTTTTTTACAAATATATTATTTTTAAAATATATAATCTGGTTATAATTTTTAGAATATATTCATAATTCTTTTCTTTATTGTTTCTTAATTTCAATAAAATAACAATTGTTAATATTTAATAATACTTCTATTTCAATAATTTGAAAAAAAATCGTTCATTAAAATAAGCTATTTTAATTTTATTAAAAAGATAATGTTTTTTTTTACTATTTCAAATCATGAATGAAAATAAATTTTTTCATTAAAATAAGCTATTTTTCCAAACTAATTTTTTTATATTAATTGAATTTAAAATAATAATAGTAATTTAAATATGAAAATAATAGTTTGTTTGAATTAATTTAATTTAAAATAATAATAGGAATTTAAATATGAAAATTTGAATTGTTTCCTTTTTAGTCAGACGAATTAAATGCACTATAATATGTGACTTTGTGATGAAAGACATATATATATATGTACATGCACATTAATTGAAACATATAAAATACATTATGACATTTAATGCTAAATTGCTGTGAGAGCAGAGTTGCTGTGAGTGTGCCACGTGGCAAGAGAGAAAAATGAAATCGTCCTCGCGTATTACATATAATAGATTAATAACTTCAATATGAAATAAAAATCATAATTTATTTTTTTGACTGTAAATCATAATTTATTTTTTATTAAACAAAAATAACTTTTTTTACACATGTAATTATTTAGCCTAAATCGTGGCATTCAAGGAACCTCGTAATTTGTTTTTTCCATCAAAATAATGTAATTAAATCTCGTAATAAATGCCCTAAAAACATATGTTAAAAAGATAAATATAAAAAAAAAATTATTAAACTTGTAGTGTATTCAATTCTCTAAACATTAAATTCTTTGTATCATTAAATGCTATATTTCTATAATAGAGTTTAATAGATATGCACGGTCATTGTAAATTAATTTTACACGAACAACCAATGAAAATGATGTAATCTTCCATATCACATCAAGAAGGTGGGGTAAAATGGGGTGACGTGGCGGAAATCATGGTGGTGATTGGTTGAGTGTGTAATATTTTTTTACTCTGTCTGCTTATATCCATTAAACTCTAATAGAGTTTATGGAGTGACGTGACGGAAAACATGGTGGTGATTAGTTGAGTGTGTAATATTTTTCTACTCTGTCTGCTTATATCCATTAAACTCTTCTATTTTTAGGTACCTTAACTTGTGCCCTAGTTAACATGACCCTAAATAATTTCATAGCATGTTAGCTTTCATGTAAGAGATATTAGTTTGTTATGTTTAGTTTTTTTTTTTTTTTGCATTAGCAATTTGGTTTTTAAGGAAAGGAGCCCTGGTAACCTAAACCTAATAATTTTTCAATTATTTATTCATAAAAACAATAGAAACATGAGGCATTTGATAGATTACATTATTATTATTTTGAGTAAATTACATTATTATTAGTAGTACTATTGTTAATTTGATAAATTTTAATTATTTTAAAAAATTATTAGTACACAAAAATAAAAGGCATTTGATCTTTTTCTTAAATTAATTTTTATTTTGTTTTTGAATTATTGTTTTGGGAAAAAAAATTTGTGTTGATAAACTAATGAATCCACTATGCAATTTTTGTGTTAATATATTACATGTTAGCAACACACAATAAGTAAAAAATATTAAAGAAAAAAAAAAGTAAAGTAGTATTAATTGATGTGACAATTTTTTTTTTTTTAAATTTTTTGATTCTTGTGTGTGTGCCTAAATTGTATACCTAAATGCATGTGCCTATGTAATACCTTCTCATGAAAGCCATAGGTGTTGTCGAATCAAATTTCTTTTCTTTTTAGGATTAGCTTTTAGTAGCAAATGCTTTACACAAAGCAACAACATTATGCCAATCTTAAAAATCAGTTTTAATCTGCTTCGATTTATGCAGCAGAGTTTCAAACTGGTATGCTGAGAAACAAACTTGTAAGTGAAAATATTAGTCAGTTAGCATGAGCCAAAGATATTTTCTTACTTTATAAATTAGAATGATGATTAACCATTTAAACTTTGTTTTGCTTGTTTGGGTTATTGCAATTTGGACTATTGGGCAAATTTCTCTTTCACTGGCAGAATATTTTTTACTACCCTATCCATTTTCTCGCGCTTCATACGAATTTACCAAAATACTATTTAATAGTAAAATTAACATTATTGTTTTTAACTCCCAACGGTATCATTAACAGTAATATTAACGTCTTAAAGTCTTATGTTCGATTTTCTCTTGTGCCAATTTGGATGGACTAACTTAACTTCTTCAAAAAAAAAAAAACAGTAATATTAGTGTCCACTTTATAAAATTTACTCTATAAACACTTCATCTTTTTTTCTTAATTTTCACATCACTCGTAAAATATTTATTCATTTTTAATATGGCTAATTACATTACTCTATTAGCGTTTATTTTGTTCCTTAGCATTATTATTCATATTGAAGAAGTAGGAGAAATTCACCTTGTATTAGTTATATGTTTCGTTTTACCATTGCTAATATTAGGTTGGTTTATTTAGATTACTAAAAGTTTTTTAATACTCATTATAATGAAGTTGTTGGTATAATTGATTCATCTCTTAATCGGAAACAATTCAGAGAAGAACATGTTGATTTTCCCTACCTGCTTTCTCAGAAGTACGACTATTCAAGACATTTGATTTCAATACCCTTACCGGTTTTCCTCATAAAGATTTTTTTTTATAGGGGGGGGTAATCGGGAAAAAAAAAATTACAAGGGTAAAACAAAACACACCTACTTTGCAGGGGGTAAATGTCTATTTACCCTTTTAAATATGACAAAATTGCCTATACCAGATCTTCTTAAGAGCCATATTTGGATCAAGTTTTGCAATGTTGTTGCATATTTATGTTCCCAGAAACCTGAATGGATTCTCTACTTACTAGTTGCCCAAATGTGTCTTACATAATATGAATTGACATTCAACTTAAATTAATCTACATCATAGTAATGTAATAAAATATGGCACAAACTACCACAATTTTTTATCCATTATATATACAACATATGAATGCAATATAATAAACCAATTACTCATTTGTTTAATACAATGCTTCTTTCTTGAAGCCTAAGTAATCAAGCAAGGAACCTTTCCAAAGTTTAGAATGTTGCATTTTCCATTACCTATTAGAATGTTGCATTTTCCATTACCTATACGACTTCGGGAGACGGGAAAATATGTTTCGTTAGCCATTGGAATGGTAGCAATAGTTGAGCCTTTTTCTTGCGCCAAAACCAAATAGCAGTATTGTAATTTTCGTTGCGAATTGTTTTAGTAGCTTCCCTCCAATCATACTTTTCCATCTCTATACGCGCTGCTTTTCCCATTGTTTCTCTCAACTCTATGTCATGCAACAGCGGTTTTAGTTTGCTCAAGCAATCTTCGAGATCACCTGGAGTGTAGAGATATCCAATTTTGCCTTCTTGATCTTCGGGGATTATGTCTGGGATTCCACCGGCACGTGCTCCCACGACAGGAATCCCTGAAGAAAGGGCCTCCGAGACAACTTGACCAAGTGTCTCAGACTCTGATGGCATAATGAAGACATCGCCACTAGCATATGCTTGAGATAATTCTTCCCCTCCTAACATTCCTGTGAATACTGCAGGCAGGCCTTCCAACAATTTCTCTAGCTCCTCCCTGTCAGTTAACAACAAATATTAATAAAAATTGCCGAAGATTTTACAATGCTAGCAAAACCAACCTTTGTAACACACTTTTCTTTAATTTTCTGGTTTCCGTTAGAAAGTCATATTAGTTAAAAGTCACACTGTACAAACCAAAACCAAAACCAAAGAAATTTCAGAGTATGTTACCTGTAGGGTCCATCTCCAACAATAGCGATCCGCGCTTCAGGAAGCCGATCCATGACACTGCAAAGTTGTGTGTATCAGATGTTAATGCAGAAAACAGATGTTCAAGTACTAAACATAAAAGCAAGGTGGATTTTGGACCCGGATTCCCAGCTGTAGGGGAATCACGCAGCAAACATTTCGGGCTGTTAATTTGAGATCGGAGAGTTCAAATCACAGTCATGAAATCAGTTTTAAACAATTTCAACTGTTGATTGAGATCCGACTGCCAAAAGCAATAACTGTGTGATGCAATTACTAGAAAACATGTCTTATAAAAGTTGGAAGTATAATTTCCGAACATATAACAGTCTTAGTCCTTAGATTTTGTATTCTTGTGTTGGACAACAAAATCTTGTATACAATAAAAGTTAATGTTTCCAAGTTTACGAGATGATATATCTACCTTTTGAGAAAATCTAAACTCTTCTCAACTCCAAGACGCCCAACATGAATAACCAAGGGCTTGTCTGGTTCACCATTGCTGCATAAAACAAGTATAAGAATAAGATGAAAAACTTCATTTTTTCAAACTTTGTGCATGAAATCGACAAAAGACACGCACCTCAGTCTTAATCGCATTTCATGTGACTTGTACCGAGGATTGAAACTTTCAGAGTCAACACCCTTGTTCCAAAGACGAATCTTGTTAGCTGGAAAGCAACAGGAAAAACATGTCAAATAAAACTGTTTAGATTGACTTATCCGATCTTATCTAATGGCATAAGCATTTGCGAGATTGTTTGGAAGAGCTCATGGAAACAACTTATCCAAACAGGGCCAAAGACATAGAAGAAATGCTAATGTTCAGCTACAACTTGATAAGGAGGATTTATGTTCACCTGCTGTTACTCTAGCTTCTTCAAGATCCTTTCCGATGGCAACCGATGGCACTAGAGTTAGATCAGCTGCTCTGTGCAGAAACTCTGTATAAAACAACAAATTCATGTTACTCTAGCCAACTAGAAGTTGAAGTTGAATGAAGGAAATAAGAGAGTATACATACTTAGAACCAACCACATCGGTTGCACTAGCCAACTAAATGTGTATCTAGGAATGTATCTGAACCAAAAAAATAAGTATCGATCAACAATAAGAACCGGTAGTTTTTGTTCAAATTCCACTATGTTACAGTGCTATATCAACGCTATAGCAGCTATTTGAAAACATTGTGTACTAAATAGCGTATCGCAGAATAATAACAATTTGTTCAAACTCTACTTGCGCTATAGCACTGTTATAGTCGTTCATTGACAACATTAAGACATTATACCATTGAAAATGTGGAAAATAATATTTAGAAAAATATGAAATTAGAGTAAAATATGTAACTTACACTGGTACATGAGTATGATAGGACATGACAATAGGAACAGAAAGAAGCTTTGCAATGATAAGAGCACCAAAGACCTGAAATTTAGTTCGAGTTAAATAAGTCTTTAAGATCCGGTCAGAAGTTAATAACTGAGGAGATAGAGGAATGAATCGAAGACATACCATTATGCCAGGTGACGATGCGTGAATTATGTCAGGCTTAAACTGAGCAACTGCTGAAATTATTCTTGGGCTAAGTGCCAAAGAGAGTGGTACCTTCTGATACCAAGGAAAAGGGAAGCTGCAGTTTTTCATATATTTTTGTTAAATGAAAATCATTAGTATGACTTTAGTACTTAATTAAGTTGTTTAACCAAACGGGACCTTAGTACTTTTGTAGTAAAGTAGAAAAGATCACTTCAGAAAAAGATATGAAACAATGCTATAAATAAACTGAAAAAATGAGCTAAGAAGCTAAAGATATCGTCGTTAACAACCTCTTGGATCCAATTAACTGTGCTCCATAAAATTCCTTCGGAACTCCTTCATGTGTTGTCACAACCATGACCTACCATGCACAAATACAGTTAGATAACAAAGAAATTGATGAAAAAAACAGTCGATGTATAATATAGACCATGACATGCAGAAATATAAGTAGTTGATAAAAGAACAAATGAGAAAACAGGATATGCATATAAAAGCACAAAATTTTGATGAAACTAAGCATGTCAAGATGTTACCTCATCTCCCATTTCTCTAAGGTACTTTATAAAATTCTGAAAACGATTCTTGTAACCCGAGACATATCTGAAAAAAAGACACAAACATCATTAAGTTGACAATCTTAATGCAGACAGAAACTAGAAAACATGGAAGTATGGCTGGAAAACATTGTCAGTGACTGCGCGATTGTGGCTGCCACACGTCAAGTTTCTTATGTACTCCTATTTACCACAATTGCGTCGGTATCAGTCATATTCAACAACAATTTTTGTAATATCACAATCATTACATACATGATTACGACTGCGATTTGAAACCTTGCCGCTTATGAGTTTAATTTCTCATCAAAATTTCCAAGAATTAAACTTTAAGTTTACACATAATTATTCACAACTCCAATACATTTACACAGAATAGCTTAATACAAAGGATATTTCATATTTCAAAATAAATGAAGACAAAGCTAGCTCAATTATATCATAAATCATGAACTACAAAGAATACAACAACAAAAAAAGACAAAAACACCATATCCAAATCAACTGATCCATATCAAACCTAAACCAAACCAATCAAAGCAAAATTCATCAAAGCCAACAATAAATCAGACCAATAATTCAAGTCAACTAATGTAAAAATCGAAAGATCAATGTTGTCACATGATGTCTCAACTAACTTGGAACATTTATTTTTCTCCAAAAAACAAACATAATAGATTATTTTATAAATGTGTGTAAAGGGTTTTCAAGTTTCAACTTTCAATTGTTGAAAAGATTCAACATTGAATAAAATGTGAAAAAAAGGACTTACGAAAAAGGTGAAGGTTCAACAAAGAGAGCAATTCTACGAGGTCTAGGATTGTTTTCATTGACAACAGAATCAGGAGGACACTCTTCATCATCTCTAACATTCAACAAACTTTCTTCATCAATAGTCATTTTTGTAGCTTCAAGCTTCAAACTTTTTCTTCTTCTCTCACTACTTAACCTTTCTAAACTAAAAAATCGAGTCTTTTTACAAAAGGGTAAGATGGGTTGAGCTTCAAAAGTTCTAAATCTAATAGAAGTAAGAGAATTGAAATTGAAAGAATAAGAACAAGAACAAGAAGAGAAATGGGTGGTGGAATGATGTGAGAGAAAAGGAAGAGAGAGAGAGGAATTTATAGAGAGAGATGAGTTCATGATGAAAGAAAAAAATTGTGAAAGAGTATAATATTATAAAGTAAGTGAATTAAACTTGAATTGGTAAATTGATTAATAATACTAATAAGAAATGAAATTTGTAGAAGGAATTAAAGAAAGGAATCTTAGGACAAATAATGGTAAGAGACTCTACCAATGGATATTCTTTATTTGATGGCGGGACATTGAGGAATCAAAATGGGATTATGAGCATATGCTGCTATTGGGTCACTCTCTCTTAATTATTTTCCTCGTGGGGGAAACCCTCAAGATATTTTTGGTTTTCTATTTTAGTAAAAAATAAAAATAATTCCACTTGATGGATCTGGATTGGATGTAGTCGCCACTCGTTACTACATATAGTTAGTAAAATTGAGACTGTCTGATCGAGATTAAATGATTCAAATTATATGATAATTTTTTTATTTTTAAAAAAGGAAAAATAGAATATGTTTTGGATATACCAAAATAGTCTCACATTGCTTGGTATCTCTCGGACATGTGGACTTGAGGTCGGATCTGAACAGCGGCGCCGTCTGTGGGAAACGACTCCCTTCAGCCCCTTAGCCTCGACTGGGGGCTTCTGTTCTGGATACACCAAAATAGTCTCACATCGTTTGATACTCGAGGCAAATGGTAGTTTATATACAACACCCACACCTTTCAAACCAACCGAGGCGCCTTTTCTACAAAGGACAAAACTGTGACGGGTCAACCCAAAGCGGACAATCTCTCGGAGATGTGGACTTGAGGTCGGATCTGAACAGAATATTCTATAAATCATACTCCATCTGTCCCAAAATAAATGACATGTTTGATTACGTTTACGTTTACCAATGTACAACTTTGATCGTTAATATTTTTAATTATTTATTATTAAAAATTATAAAAATTGTATATTTGAAAAATACTCCTCGAGACAAATCAAACAACATCTCATATTCTAATATTTGCATGTATACATTAGTAAAAAAATAAGGTCAAAGCAGGTCAAATGAATAATACATTAAATCAAAAAAATGTCATTTAAATGGGACGGGGGAGTAGATTGAATTATGAAGAAAAGAAAAAAAAAACAGAAAGAGTGGATCTCATGTGTTGATTTGTAAGAAAGCCACACTCACTCCCATGGTTTTGGACCAAGGACCAAGGACCAATGTCTGGGTTTTGAAAATGCATTAATAAAATAATGTTTTAAATATGTTTGTAAAATAATTATTTAAAAATTGTTGTCTTTGTGTCTAAGATATACATAAGTGACATAGTAGTCAAGTGAAAATTTTCAAGAAGAGCTTCTCCTCCTCTTTTAACATCGTTTCGGTTGATAGATATACCAAGGGAGATAATAATAATTATTCTTGCTGATTCATCATCATCGAAGGTTCTTAGTTTAAATATAATATTCATGTCGTGCTGATTCAAGATTTCAAAAGCAGTTTTTTTTATAAGAATAATTTTTATTGATAAAAATAAAAAGAAAGCTCAATTTAGCACTATGTAAAAAAGAAAAGAAAAAGGAGTTGCAGACCACTAAAGCACACATTACTCTTCGACAAGAAGTTGATATCTCAAAGCAACGTTAAAAAAGGAGTTGCAGACTACTAAAGCACACATTACTTGTCGACAAGAATTTTTTATAGTTCAATCTAGCATTAAGCAAAAAAAAATAAAAAAAATCTTCTCGTTAAATTGGTTTTTGTGTAATTTTTCTTCTTTATGGGCAATAATAGCCCTCGATCTCATTAATATAAAAAATAAAATAAAAATGGTTTGTTAATATAAAAAGAGAAGAACTTTTTTACTGCTAGTACATGTGAGCATCTATCTCTCCATTGGATGAAGCAACTAAGGAGATAATCGATTAATATTAGAAGAAAAAATTGAAACACAATTGGAACATGGAGACTCAAATGTTGGTGAACTGATGTTAGAGTACAGTTTCGGTGAACACAAATGTTTTAATGATTTCATTTTTTATGATGTTGTATGTTTTTTATACTTTGTTTGTCTTTGCTTTAAAATAAAATAATAAGAAGAAAATCCAAGGTTGAATCACCAAAGTTTAACTAATCACTTCTTGATCTTCAATTAGATACATGGACAACGACTAGGAAAATAAAATAAATAACATAATTTAGAGACGAAAAATTGAAATATGTCAGATGAATTTTATATTTTCTCTAAAAAATTCCGTCACCAATTTATTATTTTATAGTAATGAACTAGTCGAGATACCCGCGCACGCACGGGTCGCGCGTTCCGCGCGTTCGGTGGTGCGAGGGTTCTTGTGACGTGGGGTGTATGTTTTTGTAGAAATTAACTTTTTTTTTCATATTAGTATTGAAAAAACAAAAATAATTATTATATAATAAATAGTGTAATGTAAATTATTATTTATTATAATAACTTGGGAGATAAAATACAAACTAAATTAGAATTTAACCTTTATATACCCTACAAACTCGGGGATTTAATTCCAAATTTAATTTCGTATATAGTCACCAAATTAATTTTTTTATCAATAAAAACTTGTTCTCTCCGTGTTATTTAATTTTTGTTATCAGTTTTCCCGTGTACAATAGTTCATTAAAATGCTTCGTCAACAACAACTTATTTTTCGTGTATAATATTTGATTAAAAATTTTCATCAACAATAATTTGTTCCCCATAATTTTTAATTTTTTACCAGATTTCCTGTGTGTTATAATTAATTACAATTCTTTATCAACAACTTGTCTTCACTATATATAGTCATTAATTTAATTTTTTTATCAACAAAAAGTTATTCTCCGTACTATTTAATTTTTGTTATCAGTTTTCCCGTGTACAATAGTTCATTAAAATGTTTCGTCAACAACAACTTATTCTTCGTATATAATATTCGATTCAAAATTTTCATCAACAACAATTTGTTTCCCATATTTTAAATTTTTTTACCAGTTTCTTCGTGTACTATAATTAATTACAATTTTTCATCAACGACTTGTTTTCGGTATATAGTCATTAATTTAATTTTTTTATCAACAAAAAATTGTTTTCCGTATTATTTAATTTTTGTTATCAATTTTCCCGTGTATAATAGTTCATTAAAATGTTTCGTCAACAACAATAACTTTTCTTCGTATATAATATTTGATTCAAATTTTTCATCAACAATAATTTGTTCCCCATAATTTTTTATTTTTTACCAGCTTTCCCGTGTGTTATAATTAATTACAATTCTTTATCAACAACTTGTTTTCACTATATAGTCATTAATTTAATTTTTTTATCAACAAAAAGTTATTCTCCGTACTATTTAATTTTTCTTATCAGTTTTCCCGTGTACAATAGTTCATTAAAATGTTTCGTCAACAACAACTTATTCTTCGTATATAATATTCGATTCAAAATTTTCATCAACAACAATTTGTTTCCCATATTTTTAAATTTTTTACCAACTTCTTCGTGTACTATAATTAATTACAATTTTTCATCAACGACTTGTTTTCGGTATATAGTCATTAATTTAATTTTTTTTATCAACAAAAAATTGTTTTCCGTATTATTTAATTTTTGTTATCAATTTTCCCGTGTATAATAGTTCATTAAAATGTTTCCTCAACAACAATAACTTTTCTTCGTATATAATATTCGATTCAAATTTTTCATCAACAATAACTTGTTCCCCATAATTTTTTATTTTTTACCAGCTTTCCCGTGTGTTATAATTAATTACAATTCTTTATCAACAACTTGTTTTCGGTATATAGTCATTAATTTAATTTTTTTTATCAACAAAAAGTTATTCTCCATACTATTTAATTTTTGTTATCAGTTTTCCCGTGTACAATATTTCATTAAAATGTTTCGTCAACAACAACTTATTCTTCGTATATAATATTTTATTACAATTTTCATCAACAAAAATTTGTTTCCCGTATACTTCAATTTTTATCAATTTATATATCAACAAAAACTTGATCTCCGTATTATTCAATATTTTTATCAGCTTTCCCCTATACTATTATTAATTAAAAAAAATTGTCAACAACAACTTACCCTTCCTGTATAATATTTTATTACAATTTTCATCAACAAAAATTTGTTTCCCGTATACTTCAATTTTTTATCATCATTCCCTTGTACTATATAGTTAATTACAATTTTTCATCACCAACGACATGTTTTTTGCATGTAGTAGTTATTTTCAATATTTTGTATCGAAGAGGTGTGTGAGATATAGATAAAAAATAATTGTTTAGTAGAAAAAAAATAGTATATAATAAACTTTTGTTTGGTTGAATAAAAAAAAATTATTATGAGAGTATATTTAGTAGAAGCAATGGTATAAAAAAATTATATACAAAAATAATATGTAATTTTTCAATAACTTTTACACTAATCTTACTTTTCATTTAGTATACAAATTTTTTTACACTAATCTTACTCTCCAATAATAAAAAGCAAAAAAGAATTTAAGAAGAGAAAAAAGAAAAGTAAATCAATGGTTAAGACTATTACCATATGACCAAAATAAGGTAAAAAATTGGAGAGGATACAAATCCGATTGTGACATAGACATATATTTCTTTAATTTATACTATGCAATTGAAATTGTATCGTAATGTTGCGCTTATATATTATTATATTTAGAATTATATATGTACATGATAGTTAATTAAAAATTATTATCAATTTTATGAATCAATAATATATTTTGTCACATTTTGTTAATTTAAATTTATTATCAATTTTATGAATCATCAATAATATATTTTGTCACATTTTGTTAATGTTACCCTTTATGTTGGTTGATTCGATTAAATTACGTAATAAATTCAAAAAAAGTAATATGTATTATCTTAAAAAAAGTAATGTATTATCTAAAAATAGTTCCCTCACGAAAAAAATCTAAAAATAGTGTTGTTGTTTTTTTTACGTGCTATATGTTCATGTTGAAGGAGTTGGTAATGTACTTATTTCCAAATGCAATATATACAAAAAAAAAAAAAAAAAATCATAATTTATTGTAAAATAGGAGTGTAATTATTTTATTAATCAAAATAAAAATCCACTTATTATTGAATTTAAAAACCCTTTTGCATTTTTTTTCTTCCTCTTGGTATCATTTTTTTACATCTGTTATTTCAACTCCACTATTAAAACTCTTGTTCTTTTTTGTTATGCTGCATCATAGATCCCTCATAGATTGTTCTACAACTCTCACGGCCTCCTCCCTCATATATCCCTAGCTGCCGCAAAAACAACACTCACGGCCTCCTTTAGTTATTTTCCGACCTTGTTTGATTGTTCAACCATCACCATGTTTATCCTATCCCTCTCCTCTATTTTTCTGTAAAGTTTATTTTCAGATCTGAGATATTTTTATATTACCGCACCGGAAAATACAACCACCGTGCTGGAAATTGAACTGCTTCAATTTTTTTCTTTATCTAAAATTTTGATTTTATATTAGAGTTTAATTGATATGCACTGACGGTGTAAAATAATTTTACACGATCATCCAATAAGAAACCACCAATCTTCCATATCATATGAAGAAAGTGGGATAAAGTGGGGTGACGTGGCGGAATACATGGTTGTCATTGGTTGACAATGTAAAATTATTTTACACTGTCGGTGCATATAAATTAAATCCTTTATATTATAGTTTGTTTTCTGATTCTTTTTATATATATTTTTATCTAGATCTGAAGTTTTACACTGTCGGTGCCCTGTTTAGTAAAATTGCTAAGGACATGGAGGTTAACTTTCAATTGACTACCAGACAGAAAACAGTTTTTGGATGTTTGCAAGCAACTCATGCCCAGGATTTTCTTCTAGCTATCCCAATCGAGGGATTAGGTCAACATATGTCTCCGGTAGAATATCGCACTATCCTCAAATACCGCCTGATGATTCCTCTATTTCCTACTGATGAGGTTTGCCCTGTTTGTCGCAAAGCGTGTCTTGATAGATTTGGGGAGCATGCAGTTCATTGTCGAGAGCTTCCGGGCTTCAAATACAGACATGACTTTGTCCGTGATGTCCTTTTTGATGTTTTTAAGCGGGCAGGAATATCTGTGAAGAAAGAGGCACCTGTGAACTTCTTGACAGACCCACTGGAGGGGAGATCTACACTGAGGCCAGCCGATATTTTGGTGTACGGGTGGGTAGGAGGAAAACATGCATGTGTGGACTTGACTGGGGTATCCCCACTTGTGGGATTGACCACTGGAGATTTTACTGTAGGACACGCGGCCCTCAAAGCTGCTTCTAGCAAAGTGGCAAAACATGAGAAAGCGTGTTCTAACAATCAACATGCATTTATACCATTTGCTTTCGACACGTTTGGTTTTCTAGCACCAGATGCTGTGAATATTTTGAAAAGGGTTCAAAGAGTTATGCATAGCAATGTGGTGTCTCCTAGATCTCCAGACGTAGTATTTAAGAGGATTGATTTTGCCATTCAAAAAGGGTTAGCGGCGCAGCTTGTTGCCCGTTTACCTTCCATTCTAGTGTAATTATCCTACATATATATAATACAAAAAAAAATTGTATTTTACATATTTTAAATGATATTGGATGAATTGTTTTCCTTTGTAGATCTAATATTTAATACTTAATTTCTATCTTTTTGCTCTATTTTATTTTTTATTTATCTAGAAATTAAAAATATATGTTTGAGATGGAAATAAAGTAACGCTTTTCCTTAATAATATGAATCTTTTTGAGTTAAAAAAGTAATGAATTTCCTTTCTACAACAATTGAATTGATGAATTAAAACAAAAAAAAAACTACTATTTCTTTTATTAGTTTTATCACAGACACTGCTATCACATACAACCCAAAAAAAAACTATAAGATTGATGTAAATGATTATCTTATCAAAACTTCATCTCTTTCCTTTTGGTTCTTTTTCTTCTTTCCTTATCACCTGCAAAAATACTAAATTTTAAATGACAAAATATAATGAAAGTGGCTATTCATAAGGATGTAGTACTGTTTTTTTAAATGAAAAAGAAAATAGTGAAAGTTGTTATTCATCCACTTTACTCTTTTGGATTTTTTGCATAATGTGTGTGCTGCTTTGTTATTTATCTTTCTTCTGATTTTTTTCTTTCTGCAGTCCTCCTCACCTGCAAAAGCATACATTTATGATTAACAAAAAAAATTATTATTTATGAATATATTGTATATGAATGTTATTATTTAGATCTGTTCAATTTTTTTTTTGAGAATAGATGATTTTTGAATTTGCTTTGACTATAGATTCTGCTTTTTTTTTCCTCACCTTCAAAATAGTAATAATTTATTGATTAATGATTTTTATATATGAAAAGAAGCGAATAAATAAGGGAATTAGTGTTATTTAACAAAATATAAATTATGTTTGGTATAGCTTGATTTTTTTTAGAAGTGTTTGGTATACTTTGATGACGTCATACTTTCATCTTCTTTTTGGGTATTCTATTCTTCCTCACCTGCAAAATATTAAATATTTATGTTGTTTGACATGCCTTTATGTAGCATTTGTTAAGATGAATTTGAAGCAATAAAATTGCAGTTTACTAAAATATGATGGGAATAAAAGATGAAGAAGACAATGATGAAGACAGATTGAAGTTTACTCATGTACAACAATTTTTATTTGTTATTCTATATCAAGAAGAAAAAAAAATATGAAGGAAAGAAAAAATGAAGAAGATATATAAACTAAAAAAAGTGAGTTTCATGATCATCATGTCATATCTTTGTTAAGAGGATTGAAATTTCGTTTAACTTTTGTTCTTCTTTCTGCAAAATGAGAAGAAAAAATAATAGATATTAGAAAAATTCACAAATGAAAAATTGCAGAGAAAAAAAAAAGTGAGGAAGAAAAGAAAGAAGAAAGTGTATTTGAAGAGTAAAAGGAAAGATAATTATAGAATCCAAAATACTGAAGAGGGGAAAAAGTTTTTTTGAATTTTAAATTAAAGTCGGAATTGATTTGATGGTTGGACAGAAAAGTTGATATGCATTGAAGCAAGCAAAGACTTTTCCTTCTTCTTATCCCAACATCACTAACACAACACTATTCACACGGTTTGGTTTGTTTAGAAGTGAAACTTGAAGAACTAATTCCTTATACACGTGTCAAGCATAGAAGATATAAGAAAAATGGACACTTGTCAAGCATAGAAGCAAGAAGCTTGAAAATCTTCTTCTTTTCTTATATCTATAGTAGATATAGTAGATATAGTAGATCTATAGTAGATAGTAGACTATAGTAGAAGTAGATATTTTGCATATAGACCACGACATATTATAATTTAAATGGCTACACTCGAAGTACAGTTTGAGCCACACATTAATATAATATGTTGCTCACTCTCTGATATTTTTATGTGCAAAATTTAGTAGTTAATTTGTTAAAAGGTTAAAAAGTATTATCAGTAAAAATCAAATTCTTAACCTATGTCTCGGTAGTTCTTTACAGTTTCAATTCATATAATTGAGTGTATATTTGATATCATAGTGAATATATTAAAATTATGATAATCTACCATGTAATCAACATAATTTTGCATAAACTACATAATATAATTTTTAAAAAAATTATAATAGAAAACTGTAATTCTAATATATTTACTATGATATCAAACATAGACCGAATTACATTTTTTTATAACCACACATAGTGATTGCTTTGGTACATTGACAAGTATCCCTCAAAGATCATATGGTAGGGTATCTATAGCTTCTTCATCTTTGTATTGTATTATGTTTTCATTATCTTTCTTGCTAGGCACATGGTGATGGACAGGAACGGAACCGTGAGTGAGATTTCTGCTCATTGCAGTCACCCCAAAAGGTAAAATATGTTGATATCATTATACCTTGCTATTCACATTCATATGCCCCCCTCTCAAAATTACTTTATAACTTTAGTTTGTTAACATATATCCATGCAATTGATGAAAGCAAGCCCACATATCAGCATTGTTAACGCAAAGCATATTTTTATGACGGAAAATCGCAAGAATTTGTGAAAATAAAATAAAATTAGAGCACTGATGACAGGAATTTCTACGTCATTTTTAGTATTATTATTAGTAGTAAAATGATCAAGACAGGTCCAAATACGAAGGAAAACCTACAAAAGCAAGAAAAAGCATCAAGACAGAGTCCAAGATGCAAAAAGATAAGAAAAAACCCAAAAAGTGAAGAAATACAGCATTCCATCGCAGCACGATGTGTGCTATCGTGCCACGATGAAAGCTCCTTGCACGCCAAGCAATCAGAAGAAATAAATCTTGAGAAAATCTTCCATCGCAGTACGATGTCATACAACGCAATACGATGATGTTACTTGGCGCCCAAGTTGATGAAATGCACAGGATCAGTTATAATTTTGAACTGAATCTTCACATCGCAGTACGATAGCCTTATCGTGCTGCGATGCCTTGCTGAGGCCCATTACGAAAACTATAAATAGAGCCTCACATTCATTGTTTTATTCATTCAGAAATAATAGAACACTCTCTACTATAAGGAGAGGTTCAGAGGAGCTCTATTGGGCATAGTTTTCTCCCCTTACGGGAAAACTAACTCAGCAAGGTATGATTTCTTTAGACTTTTGTATTTATGTTATGATTTCTTGTAATTTAAATATGTAGTCTTTATAATTTATGCCTCAGGTTGTGGTGGAGAAGATGAACTCCCCTATGAATATTTGGAGTCTGTGATTGAGTCTAAGTTATAATAAATGATATTTAGTAATTATGTTTGTTATTTACTTTCGTGCACTTTAATAACGTATTCTCGTAATCTGGCCGGATAAGCGGGAGCGCCCATAGAATTGATATCAGGTTTTGACTTGTTATTAGTCTGGAACTCGTAGTAAATAATGCTAGGTGTATAGAGACGGTAACATCTTGAATTAGTCGTGAACTGAACGGTTAGAGGAGGAATCATGCACTAGGTGTGATATGAGCACTTAGAAGATGAACAGCCTGATACTAGGACCTAGAGGTTAATTGGTGAAGGTTAGAATGCATGTTTATAAACAACTCACTTAGTAATTAAGGTATGTGACACATCGAGGTTAGGCTCTCGTAGGTACCTTAGTTGTTAATGTAGGGAAACTTTAATAGACATAGTGTAATAGTAAGGTATTACTACAACAAGGATAATTCACCGCCGAACATAATCTAAGTAACTATGTTATACACCGATCATGCCAAATATGAAGAAGGGAGGGAGTCCAACCACCATACCTAGCCTCTATATTTCTTGAATCTATTATTTATACATTCTGCAATTTATATTTCTGCAAAGTATTACGCTATTTTTATAAAAACCTTTTCAAAAAACCAAAGCGGATGCAGACTATCACAAACTTAAATAACGCTAGTAAAGCTGCGGCACGATCCCTATGGATACGAACTCATTCTAGACACCTAGAGTGTGAATTATTACTCGACGACAGACTGGTGCACTTGCCAGACCGTAGTCAAGCACACAAAAAAATTAGAGTAAATTTTTTGTTTTTCATTTCAAAAGTTAATATAAAGTTTCTCCCATTTCTTAGCTCCATCAAGTTTTGCCTAAGTTTGCACTTAGAGATCCTATTTTATGTAATATACATCGATGTTTATTTATAGCAAAACCCAATCTTTAAAAAACAATATTGATAGACTTAGGCGACACGACATTACTATGCATGATATTTTGAACTATTTTCAGAAGATTTACAGCATCTGGTGCTAAAAAACTAAAAGTGTCGAATGCAAATGGTATAAACACGTAGAGCTGTCAAAACGGTCGGCCTGGCCCGTTTCGGGCTTCGAGCTTTGTCGGGTCGGGCTAAAAAGCCCAGATGATAATTCGGGCTATATTTTTAAGACCCAAGCCCGGGAAAAAATTGGGCCATTCGGGCCAACCCATTTTGACAGCTCTATAAACATGTGTTGATTGACAGGGCACGCTCTCTCATGTTTGGCCATTTTACTTCAAGCAGCTTTTAGGGCAACCCGTCCGACAGTAAAATCCCCGACCCCCAGTCCCACAAGGGGGGAAACTCCAGTCAAATCCACACAAGCATGTTTCCCACCCACCCATCCGATCCATACACCAGAACATCCGTCGGGCGAAGTGTCGATCTGCCTTCTTGTGGGTCAGTCAAGAAGTTCATTGGTGCGTCTTTCTTCACAAAAATTTATGCACGCCTAAAACTATCAAAGAGCACATCTCTGACCAGGTCATGTCTGTATTTGAAGCCTGAAAGTTCCCTACAATAATGAGTTGCATGCTCCCCAAAAGTGTCGAGGCACGCTTTATGAAAAACAGGGAAAACCTAATCCGTAGGCAATAATGGAATCATGATGCAATACCTAAGGATGATACGATACTCAACCGGGGACATATGTTGGCCTAACCCATCAATGGGAATAGCGAGGAGAAAGTCTTGAGCATGTTCCGCTTTTAAACACCCAAAAACTGCTTTTCTCCTTGTGGTCATGTTAAAATCAACTTCCATGTATATGAATGTTGTTTTTCAATGATTGAGTTTTGCTATACAAAAAAGTTTAGCGACGCATCTTGTTGTCCGCCTACCTTTTATTCATGTGTAACTATTTTATATATATATGAATTAAAAAAAGTTTATTTATTATTAATATATATAATTTTTGCCGCCCTTAACAATTTTTTCTAGCTCAGTCACGGGCAATGGATGCAATCTGCAACAAAATGCAAGTTAGTGAGTTACCCCCATTTGCTTTAATGAGTGTGACAAGAGAATGAAGTGTGTTTGTCCAAATTTATATGTCCAGAATCATTATCAGCTTTAGTCAAAAAAAAAAATCATTATCAACTTGGCCGGTTGTCTTTATTCTATTTATGGTAATAATAATAATAATAATAATAATAAATCTTTTAAATCTTCTCTTTATTTTACACTAGCCGTTTTCCGTGTCCGTTTGTGTGTTCGATATTTTTTTTTTGTGATCGAAATTCTCTATAATAACTGCTTAATCTCTTTTTTTATTGGACTTAGTTAATTAATAATTAAATAACCTCCTTTTTTGTTGTGGCTAGTTATTAAGAAGAAAAAAATATATTGTTTTTTTACTATAAAAAAACTGAAAACCTACTTTTATGTGGTGCTTAGTTATTAAGAGAAAAAAAAATCTATTTTCAGGTGGAAGTCATTTTTCAACATATACAAACTAGCCGTTTGTGTGATCGATATTTTTTTTTTTTTGTTTGATGTGATCAATATTCTCTATTGTGGAAATATAAATAACTATTTAATCTCCTTTTTGTTGTGGCTAGTTATTAAGAAGAAAAAAATATATATTTTTTTACTATAAAAAAACTGAAAACCTACTTTTATGTGGAAGTTGTGCTTAGTTTTTTTTGGTAGTTTTTTTTTAAGGGTAAAATAAGAATAATGAAAAAGTCATCCCAAAAATTTTTTTTGGTGTAAACCGGGTATCCTCTGCGCGCAACTGCAGAGACTAATCCCTCGAGCCTTGTGGGACCCAAATGGGTGGCAAACTCTCCCTAAGAGTTTTAACACTGCTGCATGCCCAAGTCAGCCCAAAAATTTGTATCCCCTTTATATATTAGTATAGATATTTAGTTTTTTTTTTGTAGTTTTTTTAAGGGTAAAATAGGAATAATGAAAAAGCCATCCCAAAAATTTGTATCCTTTTTATATATAGTAATAGATATAATATTATTAACTGAAAATATAATTGTAATATTTCTATATTTGGATAAAATATAGAAGAGTTTATTCATTATAGATCCTACGAATTAAGCTGTTTAGGTGATAAGAGTTGAAATAGGAGATCACGAATGAAAAGAAACAGAAACTGTGAGCCGCACATTCCATTGGATATTCGATCTACTTGTTAATTAAGAATGCGTTTTTATAACTTATAAAAATTTACACATGTTTTTTTTTTTTGACAAAAAAAATTTACACATGTTAATAACTTTAAAATAATAAGTTTTTATCGAAACTTGAGTATTTAATATTAAATTTATAATTTTTTAATAAATAATTATAATTTTTTAATAAAAAATTACCATTTTTAGTTGATATAATATATACAACATTGTGCGTGTTAGACAAACTCACTAAATATATATACATTTAATAATAATAGATTAACTTCATGACATGGGCCATATAGGAACAATTATTAATACTTGAGTTAGACGATCACTTAAACTAATCAAAGACTTAAATTAAACGATCACATAGTTCTATATAAAGAAACTTGTTTGATGGTTGTGGTTTGCTGAAAGTGAAATACCTTCTATGTATATGTCCTGTGTCCTATGTCCTATATAATCCTTATATTTATATACATGCAAATTATAAAAAATTTCGGGAGTTTAATTTAGTTGGTTGAATTTGTACTATATATAGGAAATCATAATTTGAACTCCGATCATCCCACTTATCTATCTTGTGGAATTTTGAGTCATTAGACTACTTAACAAAAAAAGTTATCATACAAACAATTTTTTTTTTCATTATAGTTTTAATTGAATTTTTTTCCAATTGTATATTATAATTGATGATAATTATTTTTGTTAGGGTAAATAGGTCTTTACCCCCTGCAAAGTAGGCGAATGTTGCTTTACCCCCTGCAAAAAATTCCTTTAAGATTCCCCCTTGCAAAGTAAATTTTTTTTTGTCCCCCCCTTGGAGACACTTTTTAAATCGGTTATTTTGTTCACCCGATTCAAAAAAGTGCTGTTTTTTAAATTGGTTATTCTGTTCAACCGATTTAAAAAGTATATTTTAAATCGGTTATTTTGCACCCAAGGGGGGAAACCAAAAAAATATACCCTCTCCGTCCCTTTTTATAAGAGCTAGTTTGACAAAATATTTGTCCCTTTTTATAAGATCCTTTTACAATTATCAATAACATTAATTACTATTTTTCTAAACTTACTCTTATTTACTTTGCATAGTTTTTTCTAATAGCATTAAATTTTCTTTTGTTTGATACAAAATACTACAATTAATTGTAAGGGTACAACGGCGAAGCTAGCCGATTCCTTATGAGGTGGCCAAATATAACACAATTTTTTAAAAATTAATATATTAAATTTAATCCATGAAAAAAGAAATCACAATAATTTTATTTATATAAAATGTAAATTAAAGTAATACAAAAAAAAGCTAACAATAACTATTTAATAAAAAAATTGAGTTCGACAACACTAGAAAGAGTTAAATTCTTGCTTATAAAAATAAACGGGTGAACTTTTTCTATAATAATAATTTTGTATATATTTTAAAAATGTAAACAATTTAGTCATTTGCGAGAAATTCATTGTTCATATTACTTTTAATTTGCCTTTACCATTTTCATCGTTAACAAAGTTCTTACCGTAGTTGCTTAATGTATAGAAAATGACACAATAAACAAAATAAATCTACTGTATCAAACAAGTGATGATCTTTTGAGTATCTTATTTCTCTTTATTTTTGACAAATAAACTTATTTTGAAGTAGCTATAAATATCTTTTTTGTTCAAGTAGCCTAGTAGCTAGAAATTTCACTTTTAAAATGGATAAGTGAGATGATCGAAATTCGAACTAATTGAACTAAATTCACGAGACGTAGCTAAAGATATTTTATTGGGGTAGTTATACATGAAATATACTTACTAAAACAAATAAAAGAATAATTTTTGAGGTAGCCAAAGCTACCTCATTGCTATACTTAGATGCGCCCCTGTAAGGGTAAACATGTAAAATCAATATAATTTGTAAATCCATTTAATACTAAAACTCACTTTCTTAATACCCGTGTTTTGTCAAACTAGCTCTTATAAATAGGGACGGAGGGAGTATTTTGCAAGGGAAAATCCCAAAGGAATTTTTCGCAGGGGGTAAAGAAAAAATGACCTATTTTGCAGGGGGTAAAGACCTATTTACCCTTTTTGTTATAATTGATAATATATGCATCACTCTCAAATTATTTTATTTTGCACTTTATTATCGTGAAAATACAGTATTAATTAATAAGAATAATTAATTTAGTAAAAACGACATTATCTTTTATTTTTATCATTTCTTTCTTAATTTTAGTTTTTTTTAAATTGTTAAATACGATAAATTTGTTTAAAATTTTAATTTAGTACAAACATGTAACAGTTTTTAAATACTTTTACACAAACAATTTAAGAAATATATATAATAAATAGTCTTTTTTTTTGCTTTTACCACCAGTTTAATCTGGTTCAGATCCAATCACAGTTGTTGGGGTCAAACCGTGATCTTCTCTATCAAATTCAATTCCAATCACCACTAAACTAATTAACAAACGGTAATAATATATAATCTTTTTTACATATACTTTCTGGAAGCTTATTTTTTCCTATGACTCTTAAAATTAAAAGTTCTGTCATTTCAAATTTGCCTATCTATGAGTATGATTTTTTTCCTATGATATTGTTTGAATCTGACCATTAGGATGCAATGAAAAATGATAATTTCTTTTGCCATGCTACTTATTTTCTTGTGCATTCTACAAATTTAACAAAATATCTTAAAAAATATTTTATCAGAATTGTTTTTATAACGTCGGATATATACTTAAGTAGCGAATAATATTTTTTGTTTTTATTTTTATTTTTTATAACATTCATTACTTAAGTAGTGGAAAAGGAAAACTGAAAATGCGTAGGGGCGCGAGAAGGTGGGTCGGCAAAAGAAAATCTCATAAAAAATAGTAATTTTACCTGGTCCAGATTAGTAAATTTTGAGGTGTGTGATTTTAAAATGAGTTTTATTTTTGACACTCTATCGGTTACTCACGCGCTCTATGTCTTTCTCAATTTATCATTCCGCTACTTAAGTAGTGGATGTTATAAAAATGAATTTTTTTGAAAAATGTCGTCTTAAGTAGCGGACATGTTATAATGGTATGATATTTTTTGGTGTATCCGCTACTTAAGTAGCGAATATAAATACTTTGGTAAATTCGTAGTACGCGTGAGAAAATGTGTAGACGCCAAACATATTTTTCTTTTTAAATTACAGTTGGGCGAAAAGTTGTAATTCTTAGAAAACATAAATTAGATAAGAGTATAAGAGTGTTTTTGAGAGCTTCTTTTACTCAGTTTTTATGAATAATTATACAAGTGTTTGGAAGTATAATAATTCATGACGAGACAAATTGTTTGTACACAAAATTATGTTTTTAGAAGACATACAAATTGTATTTTCTAAAAATATATAATTTAGAAATAGTGTGCGCAAGATGAGAAAATAAAATTTCCATGCCATGTCTTCTAGACTTTGGGATATGAATTTGAGAGATGTCTTAGAGGGAGACATTTTTTAAAACTGAAGTACTACAGTTATTTCAAAATAATTTTTATTCTAAAAATCTCTAACTACTTAATGTGTCTTTCGAAAAATTAAAGAAAAATCTTGAAAATTGGCGAAACAATTTATTTTTAAATGTGGTAGTGGACTATATCTATATATGTGTAGTGTAGGTATATTATTTCTCTTCTCTCTCCCATGACTCATTTTCTCTCTCGTATTTCTATTTTTGCCCTTAAATAAAAATTACGGTATGTATTTATAAATTTTATTTTGCTTTGAATAACAACTTTGGAATGTATATTCCAAATTTGAACTCAGAAAATGCATACCAAATTTTTTATGCAAAGGATAAAAATGAAAATTCGGGGGAGAAAAAAGAATCCGGAGGGGGTTGGAAGAAACCTTCTATTGAGAAAACCAATCTTTCTAGCCTTGGCCTTGTTGGTGTGGGACTTGGGGCCGGCCATGTGGCCCATACAACACAAACCAATTATGTAACAACTGTGGAAATTTTTACCCATAACCCCAAATATACTTCCTATCACTTTCTAAACATCTTTACCACTAGCTAGTACTGCAGGAAGTCAATTTGTTTAATTCTAACAAAAACAATTTTGACTTATAGTGAAAAACAAAATCCATTACTAGAAATTAATTTTTTTTCCAGATATTCATACCAATTTTTCTAATATGAGCATTTTGGTTTTATTATTGGAATTTTCTGTTTTTTAAGATTTGATAGATTCATATTAAATTTTTTGTTTATTTAGATATTTCCAATAAATTTGTTTTGTTTGGCAAGTCAAAAGTATCCATGATATTTCTTCATCTGCAAAAAATTCTGGATTTTTAAAATAAAATAAATTCCAATGACAGATAAAATCAATCACTGGTTTTTTTTAATGTTCATATTGGATCTTTGAAAATAAAACTTCCAATAATTTTGTATTTGGAGGGGTATGTGATTTTTGAGAAAAGTAATTATTTTTAATTTGTTAAAATGATAAGTGTTTTAAGAAGTTCATATTTTTGAGGAGTAGAAGTATAATTGGAGGTATGAGGAAATTTTTTCCCAAAGTTCAAATCCTCTTCTCACAATCTTAGCCCTATGATGCGTCAATTTTTTTTTTTTTTTAGCCCTATGACAACAGCTACAGAAAAAATTATAAAAGGTGGGATTTTATAAGATTCTTACAATATCATAATTTATTGTATATTCTTGATACAATCTGAATAAAGTCCTTCATATGATTAAAAATAAACTAACCAAATTAAAAACTATATACTTTACATTGGTCCAGATAAATACCGGGTACACCATCACGTTCTTCATGCTCAATAATTCAAGTGGATTTTCATCAATTAAAAGTTTCAAATTGCACATATATGATAGTGAGAGCAAAATTTGATGATGCATACTTGACAAAGAAAATAATTAACAAAGAAATTTTTTAGCATCTCTGTGGTGAGGATTTGTGTCACATTACTCTTTGTAATATGTTGTTATCTATAAATTTGTTGATAACGTAATGGCAAATAGATTAAAGAGTATTACTGCAAAAAAAAAAAAAAAAAACTAAAGAGTATTTTTTTTTTTTTTTATTTTGGTCAAGTAGCCTAATGGCTTGAAATTCCACCTTTAAGGTGAATAAGTGGGATGACCGAGGTTCGAACCCCGATCCCCTGCATAATAATGCAAATGTCCACCAATTGAGCTAAGCTCATGGGACACTAAAAAGTATTTTTTGATCGGTGCATTTTAGATAATCAATCAACCTTTGGGCTCGTGAAGATCGATTTTGGATAATGCTATTGTAGCTATTAAAATTGTGCATTATATAAAATAAAAAATAAGAGGCAAATTAGGTGATGTGTCTCTTTTTTTTGAAACGGCTAAATTTTATTAGAGAACAATTCCTCAGCAAGAAGTAGAAGGAATTGTTGAAAAACATACAACGAAAGGTAAAGTGATAAAACACTTATACCAAACCACAATACACCAAAGCAACACCTCAATCCACCCCTAAACTTACACCAAATGAGATTCACTAAGCCCACCAGAGAAGACCCCAACCCAACCCAAAGAGACACCACTAGACACTAACTTTCGAACTCAAATTAAAATTACTCGGCCCATCAGAATCTAGAAAGCAGCACCTTAAGTCGAAAGTTGGGGGACATCGTTAGAAAGAGAACCGACAGTCAACACCGATGCAGTAGAATTTGACCAGATACCAGAAACCTGCAAATCACAACAGATTTGAACACCCCTCAGCGACTCAAAGAGTCCTGCAAATCTCACCAGATTTGAAAATGGTCAGAGACTCTAGTATCGGAGAGAAACCACTTGCACACGGCATTAACCATCCAAAACCTCATTCGAACACCAACTACTACCCTAAGTCACCACCTCTGTCAAACATCACCATCCCTTCTCAACACCAATAGCAGTACCTCCTAACCCTCCCACACCATAACGTCCTAAAGGTACGATATAACAACAACTTCCGTCAACACGGAGTGTCTACGCACCTCGCCCTTTCGAGCACGACAGGACAAAAACCCCAAAGCCAAAACAGCCCCAACACCTCCGTCCACCTCACCATTTCACATCACCTCCGGCCACACCACCCTTGCACGAGACCCCACCATTCCACACCAAATCGGCAGCACCACCTCACCTCCTCCACCGTGACCACGCTTCACCGAAACCACGCCGACTGCTTCGCTACCGCCTGCCTCCACCAAACACCACAACAACCCCCTTAAAACTGATCCGAACACCAAACATCAAACACCAAACACCACTACAACCCACCGCCGGAGGCACAAAGCACACTCCGGCGAGGATCTAAACCACACCGCCTCCACCAAAACCAAACCAATCCAAAACCGGATATGGGCTAGAGTCAACCCGATCCGAACACCAAACCTGCAAACAACGTACCAGCAAGCACACCAACAGAGAAAAATGGAATAAAATCCGACACCAGAGGTAGAACAGAAAATACTCCGGCGAGGAGCAAGACCCAACGCGCCGACACAACCGACGCCGGAGGCAACAAAAGCTGGTAGAGAAGCAGAAAAGCGGCGGCAAGGAAGGCTACGACGCGAACACGAAAAAGGAGGAGCAAAAACCAAACGGCCGGAGCCGGAGAAACAAACCGACGCAGAACAAGAACATGTGGTGTGGAGGGAAAACAACCTCCTCATCACACCACCACCACCACCGTCGGCTACATGAGGGAGAGCTTCGTTTGGATTGTGCAGGAAAACTTTTCTCAGATCTGGTTTTACTCTAGAGAGAGGTCAGAGAGTTTTTCTAGAGAGAGAAAAAGTTTAGATCAATAATGATTTCTGAAACTAGGTGATGTGTCCCTTAAGTTTCACACTAGTAAAACTTACGATCACATCGACTAAAATTACCTCCGATTCATGTCCTTTCAAATTGTGTCATAGTTGAGATGTTTGGCAGCGTTGTAGCTTTACAAGCACAATTTTTCGAGGTTGGATCCTCTTCTTTTCCTCTTCAAAGAGGAAATTAATTAAAAATAATAAAGAAAAGAAGTATGTGAAAAAGTAAGAGAGAGATATATACAAATGAGTGAAGGAGGGAGTGAGAGAGAAATAGGTGAATGAGAGGATCAAACCCCAATTTTCAACGTTAGGGACAACACTAATGTAGGTTTAACTATTGGATGTGGCTTTTGCAAATTTAACTATTGGATCTATAAATGTGACTATTTGGGTTCGATAAAATTTAATAATGATATGCTAACAACTATTTTTATTCAATTTATAAACAACTCTTTATATTAAATCTCTTTAATTTACTTTTTTTTAAAATTATTTATTCGCTTAGATTTCCATGTCGATACTCACATTGCTTCTATATGTTAGTTATCCAATAAGTTGCGAAATAATAGGTATAAATTGCATCATTTTTTTCACAATAACAAAAAAATGAGGAAACATTGCATTTATTAGCCTCCGAATGTTGCGTAACTATAAGGAATGGGCATCCTAGTTGTAGCATCCAGCAAAGGAAACTAAAAGATTAAAAAACTTTAGCTCCCAAATTTGAAGTCTCTCTATAGATATGTACCGGAACAATCCCAGACACAAAATAAACTTGTTGAGATCAAGAGCCTGACACATTCACATGCTTATTGAATATTAATCTCATGAAGCACAGAGAAATTGGGTCATATGGCCCAACTTCCTCCCATATTAATGAAATCAAGGACCATGTATCTTATTTAATCAAACATATTATTATCATCCATAAATGGTACCCCTCCATGTTTGGTTCTGCTTGTAAAAGGAATTTGGATTTAGATGCTGTCAAATAACCGATTATCCTAAAAGTTTAAGCTATTAAGAAGGGCTATATCAATGGTTTTATATTATTTCTAACACGTCCCCTCACGCAAGAGCCCATTTGGGCTTGAAGCGTGGATAATGCATAGGTCCACCTACCATATACTTAAATTCCACTTTTTAATTAGAAAGTGAGGGGAGCGGGAATCGAACTCTAGACCACTTAGTCATAGAGGCTCTGATACCATGTCAAATAACCGATTATCCCAAAAGCTTAAGCTGTTAGGAAGGACTACATCAATAGTTTTATATTATTTCTAACAGATGCATTAATATCTCAAATCAATAGTGAACATTATTGTGAGTGTTGTAAATTTCGAGCCACCAAATTCAATTCTTATTGTTCAAAAAAAAAAGTGAAGGTTATTTACATATGGTGTAATATGAGCTTCAAAATGATGATCGGGATAAAAAAGATGTGTAACTACGTACAAGTTTTATTTACTACAGTGAATCCAGATTCATATAAAAATGGACATGTATGCATTAGTAAAAAAATCAGAGCTAGGGTGCTAAAGTAGGACATAGAAGGTTCTAATGAGTTAACTTTAGTATATTACAATTAGGGAAGGTTCGGTCATAATAAGAGGGTCATTGAAGTGGTTTAAAATAACAAGGGAATGGTTAGATGAAGGCGGAGCTGTGGTAGCGCGAGGGCACAAATGCTGAATTAGGACAAGGTAGCATGAGGACAAGATAAACGATAACAAATTGACAATAATATAAGAATCATGACAAAGATCCAAAGACAATGTATTATTAGTACATTTTTTTTCCTCACGAATCTTGATGGAGCCAACTTTCCATTGTTTTGGTATCATCACAATTGAAACTCAATCTCAATAACCAAATAGAAAAGAAAAAGAAATTAAAAAAAAAATTCAATAGAAAAAAAAACTTTCTAATTTTGATTAAGCTTAATTGCACATTTTGCACATAAACTATCATAATCTGAGTATTTTGGTCCCATATTTTTTAACTAACAACACAACATCAAATTGTGGTTCTTATACCATCAATTAAACCAACACACGTTACTAGGGGTGATCGCGGTGCGGATTGGTTCGGTTTTGAACATAAAAGTCATCCTAACCGCGAGATAAAAATGCATGCGGTTCGGTTTGGTTCGGTTGGTTTTAAAAAGTCATCCAAACCAAACCAAACCAAACCAATGCGGTTAGGATCGGTTCGATGGTTGCGGTTTACGACGTAATATTTCGGTACCAAACAATTTTAAACATAGCAAAAAAAACTTGAATTTCATAAGTAACATTAAAGTACCAATAAAAGTTGTTTATCCAAAATAACATTACAGTACGTTACAATTTTAAATATACAAAAAAATAATTCAAAATAACATTATAGTATCGATAAAAGTTGTTGATCAAAAATAATATTACAACACAAAAATAATATCACAGTACAAAAAATAACTACAACTTGAAGTTCCATTAATTTGGTGGACTGACTTGATAATTAGACTATGTATATTTGAATATGATATAAACGTAATGTGGTATTGGAATATAATAGAAGCTTAATGCGGTTTTAGCGGTTAACCACGGTGTTTGCGGTTTTTGCGGCTCGCGGTTTTGCGGTTCGCGGTTCAATAAAAAAGTCATCCAAATACATCCAAACCAAATGCGGTTTTTGCGGTTTTCGGTTTGGATTGGTTCGGTTTGCGGTTTTACTTTTGGTTTGGTTCAGATATGATCACCCCTACACGTTACACACCAACATGTACTTACAAGAGAATATGACACAATCATCTAGATTGTGATTCTTACACCACATAGTACATACAATATGATTGTACTATTTGGATTACCCCCAAGTAATTCCTTTTCATTGTTCCTTAGGAGTTAGGACCCCCCCCCCCCCCCCCCCCCCCACTTATTTTTAGCCTCCTCTTGCAAGATATTCAATTTCACATTGGATGTATGTTTTAAACTAGGAATAATTTTTTTTGACAACTATTTTTGTCTTGCACTGTTTATTCTTGGCAGTACAATAGGAGTATGTATATATGCATAAAACTAACAATTTGATAATATAATTTTTTTTTTTGTAGTTTTTTTTATTTGACAAGTCCAAATTCATATAAAAACATTACAATGAATCTAAGTTAACTCTATTTTTCTGCTTTTGTAAAAAAAAAAACTGTTTTTCTGATCCAAATCTTGTTTTTTGTATTAATTTTTTAAAAATCTTTTCTCAAACAAATTGGATGCAGAGTTGCCTAGCTGTCATTTACAGATCCAATCCGGATCGTCAGCAGCGACACATCTTGCTGCCATCCCTGCTGCGTAACTCAAGCCGCTTGATTCGTTTCAATTTTCATTAGGCGCATATTCATTTTGGTTGTAGCCACACATAATCATGTACTCACATCACATGGACTTTATTTCTTTTTTCAATATATTCAATAATAATAATAATATATATTAGAATCAGGTTTGTCAACAAAATAATAAAATTAGAATCATGTTTTTTTCTCTTGACCAAAAAAAAATCATAATTTTTTCTTATAAATAAATAGATTAATTTGTATATATGGATTATAATATTCTTTTTTTCTTACAGGTTTAATTAGTATTTTAGTCTCTTAAAGAATTTTGTAGTTTCATATTTTAATCCCTTAATAATTAGTATTTTAATGTTTTATATTAATCCCTTATCTAGTTTTATATTGGTCAATTATCTAATTTAACAGGTTTCATATATTGGTCCTAAAGTTAACATTTTTTGCCAAAAACTAAGGGAAGAGACCAAAATGACATACGAAGATGTCTAAGGGACAAAAACAGAATTTTTCTTCCTTATGGGATCAATATGAAACTAAAAGTATCTTTAAGTGACCAACAAACAAATTAAGCAATATTATATTTAAGACCATTTTTTTTTACAAACCTGATTCTAATATATATTATTATTATTGAATATATTGAAAAGTGAAATAGAGTCCATGTGATGTGAGTACATGATTATGTACAGTTACAACTAAAGTGAATATGTGCCCAATAAAAATTGAAACTAATCAAGCGGCTGAAGTAATGCAGCAGGGATGGCAGCAGGATGCGTCGCTGCCGAGGATCCGGATTGTTTACAGATCATGTTAACTAGTCAAATGTACATTTCATTATTACATTATTATTTAGAGCAAGACAACTGCCATCCTTCTATAGCTAAACTTATCTACAATTTAATGGCCAAAAAAGCAATGTATAATTAATTATTTTTTGATGAATAACAATGTATAATTAATTACTACTTGTGGCTAAGGATCCCATATGCCACATTGTTACATCACCATCACTACTATATTTGTCATTTTTTTTCCGTGAGTTTAACTTAATTGATAGAATATTGTATTATATATATAACAGACTGAAGTTTGAACCCTGATTATCTCACTTATCTGCTTTAAGAGTATAATTTCTATCCACTAGACTACTTTTAAAAAAAAAATGTCACAGTTTTAATAAACATTTTTATTTTGACATCAGAAACATCAGATACCTTATAAAATACATTTAAATAAATCTTTACATTAATATGAAGAATGAGAAAAATAATATTAATAATAATAACAATAATAATAATAATAATAATAATAATAATAATAAAGGGACTAAACTATATTATATCGATATATTGTGTCAAGTGTCAATTATTGTGTCAAAATAACATTTTCAACTGTAATACACTGCATTGAAAAATCATATATGTATATAGTAGAACCTTTACATCACAAAGATGAAATTTAGGTTTTATAACTGACCAACAACATTTTTCTGACAAAATAAATAACCTATTTTGTATTTATCAGAATAATAATGTACATAAATTGTTATTTTTAGAGCATAAACGCAATGGTATTTTTTTTATTATTCTGATAACTATAAAAACTTTTGAAAATGCAATCAATCACTATTAAAAAAAATTGAATTATGAAAGAAATTACAGATAAATATAAATTAGTCTTTAATCATGTCGTCTTTAACGTTGATCAACGACTTAATTAAAGATAATTTTTTGTTTATTTGTAATTTTTGAAAATAGTTCAACTTTTTCTAGTAGTGAGTAGAAAATCGAAATAGATTTACTCAATTCCCCTCAATTTTAATCTTTCTTCTTAGATCCAACGATTCCATCTGTTCCAGCAAGAATAGCATACTTATCCTTCCTTGTTAAATTGGTGCATTCAAATCCAAGAGTCCCTCCAAGAACCCTTTGAATATAATTTGCAACTTCAATTGAAGATTTCCCTCCTTTGCAAGTCAATTCCAAAGGCAATTGATTCAAGAAAGTGATTTCATAAGTTGGCATAGGGTTCATGAACACAAAATAAGGATCTAACAATTTGTGTCCGCGAGCCGATGTACCATAAAACAAACTCTGCTTAGTATTGATTGCGACCGGAACAATCCTATCCGTTAACTCGGCGAAAAGAGCACTAAACCTTAATAGAAACGGTTCTCTACAAGTTGTTCCTTCGGGACAAATCACTAAATCCCCTTCTTCAAGCAATTTCTTTATATTCGCCGCATCTCTATCTCTTTCCCTGGAAAGCGCAACCGCTTTTATAGGCGAAATCATTTCGGTAAATTTACTTATGCTATAAGTTACACAACTTATTTGTCTTCCTAATGCAACTCCTGTAACAACTGGATCTAAAACTGTTCTATGGTTGCAAACAAATAATACACCACTATGACCTTTTTTTGGTGGTGGTGGAGGAGTACCTTTTCTAATTACTCTTATTCCAAGTAATTTATAATTGTACCAAGCAAGTTTTTCAGGTAAAGGTATGTTGAGATATACCCTTAAGATTGAAAGTATGATACCAATTGGCATCCACAAGAAGGTTAAGAGTGCAACTAGAGGGGTTGGTTTTTGGACTAATCTACCCTCATGAAAAATAATTGGGCTTAGAAGTTTGTTTCTTGGTAATGGGTCACATTTGGTCCTTGGCACCATGTAACCTTCCTGTGAGGTGAAAAAAATAAATAAAGTTAAGGAGGTTAATTAAACAAATCAAAAGTTTGAATTAATTTGTGTCATTTTTATTGAATATCTGTGTAATTAAATTAAATTTTTAATACTTATCGAAGTTATGTTAAGGGTTTGCGTGGATTGACTAATTTAAAATGAGATTGTTTGAGAAAAATCATGAAAATAACTCAAGAAAGTTTTTTAACTTATTTTTATAAGTTCTTCAAGATAGTTGATTAAAACAACTTATAACATATATATACAAAAATAAAATACTTAATTTTATCTTTTGGTATAGAAATAAATTATGTAAACATTATACAAAAGTACTTATTATAATAAGTGTTTATACTATAAGCTACAAATAAGTTATTTATTTATCTAAACAAGGCCTAAATATGTCTTGACATTACTCAGCATATCATATGTAGGAAGAAGAAAAAAAAGAACAGGACAAATAAAATTTTAGAGAGTCTATAGGTAATAATCACAACGAATGTACTTTCTTATGGATTTGCAATACACTTTCCATATTATTTTTTTTGGTATTTACTTTCCATACATTTTTATATGGTACATTTTTAGAATGTCTGTACGACTTGGAAAGAGTACTTTAGAACATGTAGTAGGACATGAGAAACTTATGTATAGTGTCAGAAATCATCAATCTAAACTGAATTTGATTTGGATTTAATTTTTTTCTACATATGAATCTAATTCTGTCTCACAACATTACCATTTTATTATATTAGTTATTAATTTTTGTAAAATTCTTCACAAGTATAAATCTAGTAAAATGTGATCTATGTAGAGTTGTCAAAATAGGTATGTTCAATAGGTCCATTTGATTGGTCCTTATTATAATATGAATTGTACAATGAAAAAACAATTCAAAACACAAACTAATATAGATTGACTCTTATTATATGAAAAAACACAGACATATCTTTTTAATTACTTCGATCTAAGATGAACATTGGGTTGATCTGTTATGGGTCGGTAAATTTTTTGCCGGCCAGACACAACTAAAAACACACATATTTGGAATACCTACTTTTGAATTCAAATGTAATACTCCGTCTATTTTAAAATGTCTGATTCATTTGTGAGAGAAAAGATTGAAGATGGAGGTATATACATCAGAATTTAGCTGACATGTCACCTATTTTAATGTGGCTATGTATAAGATGATGTGGCATCAATACAAATTGAGGTCTTATCTAATAAATTAAAATAAATACTCCATCCATTTTAAAATGTTCAATTAATTTGTAAGAAAAATATTTTAAAATAATTCATTTAGATTTTGTAATTCAAAAAAGACTCCTGTTTAAGGATAAATTTTTCATTAAATGAATACTTATTTTTTGAAGAAGCCATTAAATGAATACTTATATTTAAAGGTGGAAGAAGTGACTTATTAGCAGGGCCGTCTCCGACTATTTGGAGGCCCCGAGCTAATATTAAAAATATACCTCGAATAAAAAAAAATACAATTTTTTTAAAACAGAACTTCATATATTTCAATTACATAATAATATTAAAAATAATAATCCTTCCTTACAACTACCAAAATACTAAAAAGTCATCAACATTTTCTATAAAAAAAAAAAGTCATCAACATTATGATTTTCAACAAGAATTTACGGTTCTTTTATTGAGTTAACTCAACAAGTCTTTTTTTTCTTATGCTTCACACGTCTAATCTTAGGAGGCAATTTAGTAGACATAGAGATAAATAATAAAAACAAATTCAGAATTTAAAGTTGATTTGTCAAAAAAAAAAATAGTCAATGTTGAATTGATAAATAAAAAATTAAGAGATAACTAATAAGTTAAACTAATATTTAAACGACAAATAAAATTACCAATTAAAAAACATTTACAAATTGTGATATGCTAAGGTACTACTCCAAACCCTTTCAGCAATATTAATATTAACTATATTTAATATAAAATGATCTCTTAAAATAAAAAATTGCCACACGTGAGATTCAAACTCACAACCAACAACACACTTTGGACGCGCGCAAACCATCAGAACACCCAACATTTCATGAAACTTATTCTCCGAAAAACTACTTAACCAATATTTTTACTGATGGGCTTAAACAAAAAAAAAATTTGAGGCCCCAAATTTTTAAGGCCCTGATCTGCAGCACTGCCTGCACCCCCAAAACCGGGCCTGCTTATTAGTGGCTCACAAACCATCAATAATGTGGGGATTATATAACTTTAGAAAACAACAAATGGACAATAGTTTGAATTAAGGGACCAATACAAAGGTTGAGGCTAGTAAATATAGAAAAAGACCTTTACCAAAATAAAATATAGAAAAAGACAGGATGGAAAAGACCAGGGGAACAATTTTGTTAGGATACTTGAAAAATTATACACAAAAACCAGACATAAAATTTAAGAAAAGAGGAGGTGCAATATCAACAACATGTTATGCTCATTAATGGTCTCACCCAACATCAAAATATCAGGGGCCAATCTAATTTATTAATCATCATGTTGGAATTGTACGTGGTAGTTCTGTTGAGTATAGAAACAGCTCAGAAAAGCTATCCTCCTATCAAAAAAAGAAATTTGAAAAAGACTTGAACCAAAACAACACACAGACACATATCCATACACACTCAAGTGCGCGCGCACACACTTATATACAAGTTTAATTTTCTTTAATTTATTTAAATTATTGTGATTTTGATCCCTATATAAAAATTTTGGAGCAATTTAATATCTTAATTTTTCGATTGTTACAATTAAGTCTTTAATTCACAAATTGAATTGATTAAATTACTTTTAGAAAATTAGTAATTTTTTTTTAGAATTCATTTAAGTAAAATTGGAATATTGAAATAGAAAATAAGTCAAATTTATCCCTTTTAATTCCATACCTCATATCCAACAAAATTTAGTCAAACCCAAAATGATTTTATAATATATTACTATTCTACAACTCTTAGGTTAAAAATAGAAAATTTGATTGGTTCACACATTTCCCAAATTGGATTGACAATATACTACACACACGCACATACACTTTTGTAAAAAATTGTCCTATACATAAGTTTCATTTCAAGTATATTTTCTCCTTTCAAATTTGTTATTTTTATTTTGAAGCCAAAATATAATATATTAAAACCTTTTAAATAGAAGGTGTGCCTTATCAATATTATTAAATTGTCTTATATATGTGATAAAAAGCTAGATTTTGACACATTTTTACTTAAAAAAGTTTTTTTTTGTAAATATTTATTTTTAAAATTATTAATATACAAAATAGACATATTAAATATAGAAAAATGCTAAGCAGTGTCCTAGGAGCACTAGTTAAACTTATTAATATAGAAATTCTATCTTGGAATGTGTGCATTCATTGCCTTGAAAATATAAAAAGTTTTTTATCACCATTAATTTTGTCTTTTATTTCCATTTTTGACATGTTTAACAAGTGCCCCGGAGACACCGTTTAACATGACCCTTAAATATATTATTTTTTCATAAGGTTAAACTGTTAAAGTTAACTGAAGTCACTTTTCATGCCATAAAATAACACATTATATATACATAAAAAAAATTATATAATTTGGTCATGTATAAAATAAAAACTAACACACTATATAAATATAACAAATTACCAACCTTGCAAATGGACATGAAGTCAGAATCAGTTACACTGTCTCCCAGTCCCAAATCAGGTAAATTGTTACTCCCAAATTCTTTCATAACTGCCTCTTTCTTGTGTTCACCAACAAGAACACCAGGTTCCTTAACAAACCCACTTGCCCTTCCTGTTTTTGTAACCATCAATTCAGTTCCAAGCACTTTATCAACTCCCAAAAATGTCTTAACAAAAGGTTCAACCATCAACCTCGGACTCGCCGTGATAATATATCGTTTCCCGAATGAATTGAACACTTTCCATGTCTCCGGATGTACGTCCTCGGCATAAAACCTAGGCAACACCGACCGAGAAACAATTTCAATGTCTCGAATTCTTAGTCCCGCAAACGTGACAAAGATCAATGTTTTGATCGCCAAGGTCTCAGAGACGAATAAGTACGTGAAATATACGAAAGGGACTAAGGATAAAAGAACTAGTGCTCTTAGAATGCTTCCAGCTTCGAGTGCGACGAGCATGTAATATGGAAAAGCATTTCGTGACACGAGAAGCGTACCATCTAAATCCGATGCGACGGTTTGGTTTGATCTATCTTTTGTGCTACATTTGGAAATTGGTGGAAAAAGAGGAAAGGCTCCCATGATATAATTGAGTAAATTTTTAGAAGGAAGAAAAAAATTGAGTTTTTTTGCTAAGATGTTATGAGGGGAAGATAGGATTGGTTGAGCTAGCTATAGAGATATTATAGTTGGCTCAAAGATGTTATGATGAGAGAGAGGGTGATGAAGGGGTTTTTAAAGGATGAAGGAAGGGTATGGTAATGTTGGTGAACAATTTTGAGAAAGATAATTATTAATTCAACGTAATATAATAATATGTGGTGCCAACTTTGAGAAAGAAATACTTTAATTCAATATAGCAAGCAATATGTAGTTCCAATAAATATTGATAAAGTAGGCTGCAACTCCTATTCTTTGAAAATCTGAGTTAATTAAATTCTTGTAAAAGAGAATTTTATCGGTGGATAATATACATGGAAAACAAAAAATTGTTAGTGATTTTTATAGTCTTAGTGTATCATTCTCGATCACTACTTAAAAAATAATTAGTAGTTAAAATTAGTGACGAATAAAATAAAATTTCCCTTAATTTTTGTTTTTCTTTTTACGGCCAATATGTTAATGATAAATTAAGGGGTTAATATGTTTTGGTGCTATAAAATGGAGACCTTTCATGTTTAGTTCTTATTTAGTTTTTATTATATTTTTTAATTATCAACCAATTCATAAATTTTTATAGGTATGTTTAAAATATCATATAAAGTTTATTTATTAAAATTTAGTTTTTTTTTTCTAAAATAAAATGAATTAAATCTGATTTTTTGAACGGCAATAGTTTGAGATGAAAATAATAAATTTATGGTCGAGAAATCAAATTTTGAACTCATTTTTTGTAGAGAAACTTTTTAGGATGTTCTGAACATACCAGCAAAAAAGTCATTCAAAAATACACGCTGACTTATTATAGGACTAAATTTAGAAGGTTATCATTTCGTAAAGAAAATAATATATTTAACACTTAAATTAATTGAGGAGGGAAAATATAAAATAAAATATATAATATGTGGTACATAAGGATGGGATGTTTTCGTATAGACAAAGATAGAAAAACAGAGAGGACTTTAGTTTAGTAGAATGAACAAGGAAGAGGACTAAAGGAAAAAAGAGAGTAAAAAAAGTAGTGTGTGTTATTTTTGGCGTGTGTGATAGGGAAGAAAGAAAGAGTCTTTGAAGTGGTTGAGGGTTGATACCAATAGTTGTGTTACATTCAATTAGAGCCTACTTTTTAGTTCATTGACGCCGTCCTTTGCTGCCTAATAAAATCAAGGCTGAACGGTTTGCTTTCATTAATTTGGCTATCTGCTTGTTTAATTCTATATAACTTTATTATTATAGTCTATGCATAAAGAAAATATGCACATATAATACAACTTGTTACAAGAAAGTACCTTGGCAATTCAATATTGTTTACTATGATGTTTCTCTTTATTCACAACTACACAAGACACTATCCATAATATAAGAGCATTTTGAATGATCTTTTCTAAAGGAACTTAATATTTTAGTTTTGTAACTGTTAATAAATAGTCCCCACAATACTAAGTCACATTTATACGATTAACACAAATTTTACTCTAATAGTAAATACTCTAAACGGACAAAATTAGATGGTTCCTTTAGTGGGCATAGTGTAGCTTTACTCTAATAGTAAATGTTCTGAACGGATAAAACTATATGGTTCGTCGCGGGTGGAGAAGGGTACCAGTAAGAGAATATTAGTACTACAAAGCTCAAGCCAGTAACAATTCAAGATGAGTTTGTATGAAATAAGTGAAATGTGTATACCAAGTGAATGAATCTATATATGCGTATATATATATAGGAGAATGATAAACCGTTTTGTGGGTTACACTGTGTGAAAAGAAAAAAGGATGTGTATCTTATGATATGAGTCATTTATCCGCTACAGATACCGTAGAATAAGAACATAATATACCTTGACAGAAGTCATTTATCTGTTGTAAGTGATGTACCACGGTACTATTGAACATGATGCGCCTCAGCTTAGAATGAGGAACTATAGTAGGCTCAAGACATGAATGGGCTGCCAGCTTTATGAGACCTGGTCCAGTTTGAAACAGTAAAAAATATGGCAGTGCGTTATATTAAAGTGATAGGATGCCTTGTTATGCAACAAATCAAAATATTAAATATGATATCATATCTTATTTAAGTTACTTCTACAATTTTTTACTATTAACTTTATTAGGTCAAATTCCTCCAATATAAAAAAAATACAAAGAACAAGTTCATCATTCTATAATATTTATTTAAATATTTTAATTAGAGATGCTTTAAAAACTTCAGATATTAGTCCTATGTTTAAAAGGACAAGAGGCAGGGCAGAGCCAAGATTAGATAATTAGAGGGGTTCAAATTTTCTGATATCAAATTTTCTTGTTCTTAGATGAAGTCAAGTGATAAATATTACTAAAACTCACACTTACTATTTTTTTAATTGTAACAAAATAATGAGCGCGTATTAACAATTCTGTAAAAAAAAAAAATAATAACTAAAAATATAATAAGGAGGTGCATAAGAGTATTACAACCAAGTGACCGAAGTTGATCGGTTAATGAACTCATTCTAATAACGGATCATTTGAAAGAATAATTATTAAAAAAAAAATTTAATTAAACTTTATGTATCTTTCGTGAGAACTCTAAATTACAAGATCCATTCCAATAAAAAAAAAACAGAGGAAGTATCTTTTTGTTCACCCAAAACTATATGTTCATTCCACATTTATTTAAGCCTAGGTGTAGGTTTGTAGTTTCATTTTTTTTGACAATTTAGATTTGTAGCTTAAACATCACATTCCACAACATTAATATTGCATCTGTTATTACGGCATTTCTATGGTACAAGTCTATATATGGAACAAACACCATGACCCTACTCTTATTGAATTCAACAATTTAATCGGTTATATTAGTTCTAATTAATTAACATATGTTCTTTCACATCTTGTTATGAAGCCATCATGCTTTGTGCTGGTTTTCTATAGATATGGATGATTATCCAATCATTATAAATTTATAATGGTTCACAGGTTTATACAAAGTGTTGTGTGTGTGTTCATTCAAAAAAGAAAAGAAAAGAGTTGTGTGTGTGATATATAATAGATTGTATGAATTTGGAAAAGCTTTATTCAGGTAAAAACCAAATTGTCCTATTGCAATACTATTTTCATGAAATTATTATCTCAAATCTATGAATTAGATAAAGAATTGGCCATCCTCGCGAGTGTACGTGAGCCACTAAATTTATTTGTCTTCTAACAAATATAACCTTAAGAGACATAATATTCATAATACTAGTGACAACAAAACTAAATTTTATTATCAGCAAACTAAATTTTGAATTTTCTCTACGCTTCAAATGGATTGCTCTCATCAACAATTGAGAATCACTTTCAAATGGAATTTTATCCATCTAAATATATAAATCTATAGCCTCTTCCATAGTATGCAAAAGAACCCAAACTTCCCCTTCTAAAGATTTTTTAAGCAATGATTTAAGAGCATTTTAAATTTACCCCAATTTATAATTGAGGAAATTACATTCTACTCCCTTGATAGATGTTAAATTATATTACTTTCCGCTCTTATATTAAAAAATATATATTTCACCCCCCTCCATTGAAAGAAGCTTGAATTTCATTACCCTCTCCCCTCTTATATTAAAACTAATATATCTCTCCTTTAATATAATCAAACTTCTAATTCACATATTTTCATTATTATTTTGTCCTCGCATCATTAATATAATGTTAAATGTTGTTTTTCTTTAAGGAAAGTTAAATCTTGTTATAAATTATGAAACTATACAAAATAAAATACAAATTTTAGATAAATTACTAAAGTTGATTAAAGAATAATTTTTATTAAAGTTTATAATCTAAAATAATAAAATTAATAAGACAACTTTGAAAAAATAAAAAAGGAAAATTTGGTTTTTAAATGTTGTCATAAAGTTTTTTGGCATAAAATAGTGGCTTAAAATTAATTATTATCAGAAAAATATTTAGTTATGATAAAATGGACTAAAGTGTGTGTATGTGTGTGTATATATATATTTTAGGCTTAAATAGTGTTTTAACCCCTGCAATTGTCACTTATTTTGAAAAGAGTCCCTGTTAAAAAAAAATTTTGATTTTAGTCCCTGCAAAATTTAAAAGTTTTGAAAACAGCCCCTGAACAGTAGTCTTTGATGCCATGTCACCATTTTAATGACGTGGCAGTTTCTGCCTGTGTACACGTGCTGACATGGCAATACACACTAATTTTTTTTTTTGTACAACCCAAATCTTCATCTAAACCCCAACAACCCTAAACATCTACAATCTCAAAATTGAAGCAGCAACAACATTATCTACAATCATACCCAGAAACAACTTTAGATCTAGATTTAAATAAAATCTAGAAACAAAATCATGGGCTGTGAAATTCATCCATGAAAAGGAAACCAAATTGGAGAGTAATTTTAAATAAAATTGTCATCCATGAAATGGAAACCAAATCTAGGAACGATTACTCTTTCACGACGTAGTTCTTTCACGGCGTAGGAACAAAATCATGGGCTGTGAAACAGAGACAGAGATCGAGAGCGTCTCATCTCGTCGTTTTGATTCCGACGACGACAGCGATACCTATAGAATGCCTGCTTCCTCCATTGATTCTGAATAACCCAAACCTTTTTAAGAATAAAAAATGGGATTAAAGACAAAGAATGAATCGCTTGGAATCATCGAAATCCCTAATAATCCAAATTTGCGTTCAAAATCCAAAAATTCATCCAACCTAAGGGATTTAAGAATCAAAATAAAAGGATATTTAAGACAAAGAAATGCAACACGCGGATCTATGGGAGTGCTTGGTGAAATGGAGAAGAATAGATTTTGGATGTTTCATCAACTTGAAGTCATGATTTCACATAGAACCAAAGCTAATTTTTCTGAATTTAAAGCTATTTTTTTTGTTTTCTGAATTTTATAGGGGGCTGTTTGTGCGCCCAGAATTTGTTTGGGTTTGTTGTTGTTGTTAGAAAATGAAGTGAATTAGGAAAGAGATGATGATGATGGTGAGGATTGTTGTTATAAGATGAAGATGAAGGTGAAAGAATAAATATCATTTTATTTTGATTTTAAATTTTTTTTTTGTGATGATGGTGGGGATTGTTGTTAGAAGATGAAGGTTTTTTTTCTTGTTGTTGCACTTTTTTGTTACGTTTTTATTTTTTCTAATTTTGTTTTAATAAATTAATTTATATGTTATTATTTAAATAAAGAAAAGAAAGAAAAGCCACCTAGCATGCCACATAATTCATTTGGGTCAGTCATAGTCCACATATGCACGCCACATCATCAAAATGGTGACATGACATCAAAGATTCCTGTTCAGGGGTTGTTTTCAAGTCTTTTAAATTTTGCAGGGACTAAAATCAATTTTTTTTTTAACGGGAGCTCTTTTCAAAATGAGTGACAATTGCAGGAGTTAAAACACTATTTAAGCCTATATTTTATTATAAAAGAGGGCAAAGCCCCACCAAAGTGTATATTTTAACATAAGATGGGAGTGTAATTCAAGCTTTTTTTAAGGGGTAGTATAATTTACACTTTATAATATTCATAATATGTGAAGGAAAATTTGTAAATTTTAAGGACCACTTTCTGTATTTTGTTTTAATAAAATACATCACAAAGTCTCTTCATGTTAAATATCATCTTCAATTACGCACCAAACAAAATAAACTTCACCAGAAATTTGAATTACTTTACTTGTAAAATTACATGTAATTTTTTTTTTTGACAAAAAAAATTGAACATATATACTAAGAGGACAGTTTCTCTTCCAACCCCAGCATGTTCTGAAAAATTTTAGAAAATTTTAGAAAAATAGCTAATACACGCGGTAATTGCTCTTCTTCCCCCCTCTATGGATCATACGGCTGAGAATACATACCCATACCCATTCTAAAAGTGGAAATTATATGTTGTTACAGCCTTACAGGTGCAAACGATATGAATTTTAGACAGAGATTTTGGTTGTTTCTCTCAAGAGAAATGCTGACATTATCATCATCAAGGATAATTAATTTCTCCCAACAAAAATGTTTAGTATTAGATGGAAAATTCTAATATAGACTACCACTATATATAAGTGTTCTATTGTGAATCAGTATTTAAAATATATTTAAAACTTCAAAGATGATTATACGTTATTGTTTGAAAATATAAGTTAAAAGTTATCCTTACTTTTCTGATTTAAACAATAATTTAATTGATACTAATTTAATTAATGTACAATGGAAAATTAAAATGTGTATTGGTTACTTTGGCTTACAAGTCTCCTCATATATATGGTTTTTTGGTCATTAGGAAACAATTGGGACAGCTGTGTTTATCAAACTTTACAATAAATTTCATGATCACTCATGTTTAGACCTTGAGTAGAATAATTTTATTTGGTGGAATGAGTTGCCTCATGTTGGTAGAGATAACTTGTTAAAAATAGGATTAGTTTTCTTTATTTTAGATTTTGCTATTTGAGGGTCTTGGTTGATGTTCCCCCTCCTTGTATCTAATCTTTTTGCTTTAATATACTTTCTGGTGTTGTCCTAGGCACACCTTCTTTAAAAAAAAAAAATAATAATTTGTATTGATCAGTTTCTGTCCATAAATGAATTTATGGACCGTCCATAAAAGGCCTGGACCTAAAACACGGGACACAGCCCAGTTGCTAAAGTTACACCACGTTTTCCTATTTACACCGCACAGCCCAAATAAAAAAGAAACCGTTAATCATTTTTCTTTTTTAATTTCACTTGCATTTATTTTGTCTGAAGCACGTCTCCTTCTTCTCAAACACGATCACTCCATTGCAAACCACCACAACCGTCATCTCCACCACAACCGTCGCCGGAAAAGGACGATCACGAAACCGTCGACATCATCACCATCATCACCGTTCAAACATAATCATCAACGTCACGCTGAAATGAAGAAAACAAACCAGGTAACATCGTCAACTCTGCGTCAACTTATTTTTGACTAGAAAACGGTTCTAACGTGAATGTATGTTGCTAAAATCGTTTGAAATGATTATATAAGTGATAATCCCCAAATTAACTAATTAATTTTTACTTTTCCTTTCAAATTTTTGCGATTGGAAACGGTTCTAACTCTGCGTTAATTTTTGAAATGATTATATAAGTGAAAACCCTAAAATTATAGTTTATGTTTATTTCTCATTTCAAATCAAATAAATAGTTTGTAAGTTGTAATTGGAAAGGGATTCTGAGTGTTGATTTGGTAACCTGTGGATTCTGGAAACCATTATGCACATTGAATGGTTTCCAGAATGTGTTACTCAAAAACCATTTTGTTGAACCATTTGTTTTAATTGTGCTGTTGATATGTTGCAAATGGTGTTATGATTTTGGTACAAATTGCATGCATCTGTGGAAACCCTAAATTAAGAGTTTAAAATTATTTCTCATTGCAAATCAAATAAATAGTTTGTAGTTTGTTATTGGAAAGGGATTCTGAGTGTTGATTTGGTAATTAGTGGATGCTGGAAACCATTATGCACATGGAATGGTTTCAGAATGTGTTTTAACAATGTATTTTAACAGTTTGAAACCATTCCTTGTGCCAGATGGTTTCCAGCATCAAAGCTCTATTTTGTTATAAAGCTAAAATTTGGAGCAACTCTATTCTGAGTATCTGTTTATTTGTCATTTCAAATCAAATAAATAGTTTGTAATTTGTTATTGGAAAGGGATTCTGAATGTTGATTTCATAATGAGTGGATTCTGGAAACCATTATGCACATGGAATGGTTTCCAGAATGTGTTTTAACAATGTATTTTGAGATGAGTCTAGCATGCTGCAATGTATTTTACACCACAACCATTTAATGATTAAAATTGTTTTCTTTGATGCAGACCAAAAAAACAAAAGACTTGGAGTCGATGCCCAATTTCAGTCTTGGCTTGACACCATCGGAAGAAGAGGGGGGGAAAAAGGATAAGAAGGTAAAGAATCAAAAGACTTGTGGTAGAAGAGAGGGAGGGACAAAAATAAATGATGAAAGCTCGGACGATAATAACGAAGTTAAGGAAAAGAGTATGAGTCAAAAAAACAAGGGAAAAAAGAACGAAGACACCGATGGTAATTCTGAGGAGCAGAATTTGGATCAACGATTAAGACACAAACTGAGCATTCCTAAGGTCCATGACCTTATGGAATCAATCAAAGGGAAGAAAAAAGAGGATGATATATTGAATCTTTTGAATGAGAGTGGTTTCGGTGGGTTAAGACATATCTGCAAATGGACCAAAATCCACACATTCTTCGTGGAATGGATTGTGAAGCACTTCGAAAAAGAAAACATGTGGATCAGGTTAGGCAGAACAGATGTGCTGCCATTGACGGAGCAAGATGTGCACAGAGTATATGGGCTCCCAATGAGTGGGGAGCAGATCAATGTTGATCGCTGCTCTGAGGCAGCTATAAAAAAACTGCGAAGGGAGTTGGGGTTGGTTGGTAACTACTCCACATTTGTGAAAGTGACTGAATTGGAATCACAAATGAAAAAATTGGAGAAACCAATGTCTTGGGTTAAGGGGGCAATATGTTTGATAATCCACAACATATTGTGCCCTACAAACAGCAGTTTTGTGTCTCTGCATTATGCGCAAGTGCTAGAACAGGCGGCATCATATAATTGGTGCTCACACGTTTTGCAATACATGAAGGATGGGCTGCAAAATCCAGATGTGGCAAATCCATTGGCAGATTTCCACTTCCTAATGGTAATCAATCTTTCTCTCTCTCTCTCTCTCTCTCTCTCTATATATATATATATATATATATACAAATATATATAAGGTATTGTTAAATGCTGGAAACAATTAGTTTTGTTTAATGGTTTCAAAATCTGATACAGTGAAACCATTTGTATTTTTAAATGGTTTCAAGGTGTTTGCTTAAAATTGTTCTAGTAGTTTGATGGGTTCTGCTCCATGAGATTTTTATGAAACTAATTTGTTTGTGCTTGTAAACTGGACTTATGTTGGTTGGTTAATGGACATGTACGTAACATTCCTTTGCAGTCCAAGAAATATTGTTTCCTTATAACATTGATACCAAATCTATCACATGTGTGTGTGTGTGTCTGGTTGTCTTTGTGTGTGTGTGTGTGTGTGTGTGTGTGTGTGTGTGTGTGTGTGTGTGTGTGATATATAAGCATTGAATCACTCACTCTGAGTATGCACTCCTATAGACATTACATATTTAAAAATAACCCGTTTATAATAACTGAAACCATTAGTATGGTTTAATGGTTTTGATACCCTGTTGTATAAAACCATGTTGATTGGATAATGGTTTATTTTACAGATTAATTATCTGGATAAAATGGGGAAGAGAAGCCCATTGTTAACTGGTAAACAAAAGTTCCCATCGCTGCGTGGTTGGGATGTGAAGACCGCAACCCAAGACCTTCAAAAGGTCCATGACCTTATGGGGCTCGAGCATGGATTGACAGTTGGGGTCAAACGACTTTATCGCACTGATGAAGGACCAATTCCGATGTGTTTTGATCCAGATACTTGTCCTTTATCAAAGGTGAGAGAACCATAATATTATTTGTATAAACAATATATATATATATATATATATATATATATATATGTGAACAGTTACTTTAAGTCATCAATTGTTTTACTAACATATATTATTATTACATATATATAAACCATATGCAGGCAGAGGAATATCTTGATCATTACAGAGGGTGCATACGGATCTACAATGGAGCCATACAAACCCTAGAGAGGAGGATAGCTGAAGATGTTGGAACTTCTGAAAAACAACATGCAATTTCACAAAAACAGAAAGGTGAAGATGATGAAAGTGAAAATGATGACAGTGAAGATACTGAGAGTGATGATACTGCAGGAAATTCTGATGTAAAGAGGTACTAAAATTTATTTTAACTCTTACCATGGTTTAGTGATCATTGATTGTAAATAAAATATATAATACTGTTTGATTACTTTTTTAATACTGTCTGAAACCATGTTGCATACAAAATGGTTTCACTCATTGTTTCACCAAAACCATTTGATGGTTATAATTGTTTTGGAATAGTTTTCTTTGTTTACCAACATCATTTGATCCTCAATATTTTAGTAATAAGTAAATAATATTAATTTTATGTAAGTTTTACCAATAGCATGTCAAATTTTATCAGGGTCAATAGTGATGAAAATGAGCATGAAAATGATGAAAATGACAACGAAAGTGATGAAGATGAGGTTGCAAAAACCATTTCAAAAGAATCTAAAGAAGCTGGATATAAAGGAGCTGGAGCTGCAAATGAAGTGGGTGAAAGTTCGAATGCCCAAAGGTACTAACCTTTGTTATAAACTTAACATGGTTTATTGGTGACGTAATTGTAAATATTCTTATTGTACATATTGATGACCTAATTAAATAATAATATTTTTATGTAAGTCTGATCAAATAGCATGTGTAAATGTTTTCAGGTTCAATAATGATCAAAATGAAATCAATGCGGAGCTCCTTGATGAATCAGTGAAAGCTGCGTGCAATGTCGGGCTGACATTGACACAGGAAACTATCATAAAGTTTCCACAAATTTTTGAAGGCGGTGAAACTAAAGATGCAGAGTAAGCAATTAATCTATTTTTGTGACTGTGTACAACTATAATTAACTTTAATTTTAAGTTTTAACATGATTTATTGATCAGTTAAAAATAATTTCATTTGTTAATACTATCTGAAACCATGTTGCACATGGAATGGTTTCATTCCTTTGTTCTCCAAAACCATTTGATCTTGATAATGGTTTCAGGTTCAATAATGAAAATCAATCTGATGAAGATGTTGAAATCAATCTGGAGCTCCTTGATGAATCGGTGAAGGCCGCGTGCAATGTCGGGATGACATTGACACAGGAAACTATTGAAAAGTTTCCACAATATTTTGATGGCGGTGAAACTAAACATGCAGAGTAAGCAATTAATCTGTATCATTCTTTTTTTGGTTTATTGTTTCTGATTGTGTAAATCCATAATTACATCTTAGATCAAACCTTTTAAAATATTTCTCAATGGTTTTCATTGCAGGTTAACTAAAAATGATTCAGAAACCAAGGATTCAGATTCACAAGGAATGGATACTGTCACACAGGAAACTATCTCAAAGTTTCCACAATTTTTTCAATCAGAGTAAGAAATGAATATATATGATGTCTGTTTAGTGGTTTTTTAGTCATGATGTCTTTTAACATTTAATGGTTTTTTATTTGTTGCTGTTTTGATGGTTTCAGCTTGAATAAGACACAATCGGTGTCACAGGGATCTGATTCAGTTACAGCTGAAACAATTCGGAAATATCCAGAGTTTTTTGATGCGGGTGAAGCTTCAACGAAGAAAGAATGCAGTCAAAGCCTTGCGCTTGTTTTGTATGAGGCACCACCAAATGTGAAGCATGAGGATAAGTCTGACTCAGACGTTTGTATAGAGTAAGTCAATTATATGTAGCAATTATTCTCTACCTATTTCTATTTGTTTATTGCTAATATTTCATGAAGTTTCTGCTATATCATCCTTGTGTCTGAAACAATAATATGTCTGAAACAATTTAGCAGAAGGAATGGTTTAAAACATGAGCCTAACATGAACATGATTAATTACTTTCTGTGCAGATAACAATATTAATTAAATTCTGCAAACTAACAATTATGTACTTTATTTGACAGTGCAACTCCATTAAGGTCCGTCTTACCAGATGAGGTAATCGACGTGGATAGTGCTGAACCTGTGAAGAAAAAGAAAAGAAGGACCCATGATATGCTATACTCTAGTGGTCCTATCCCTGAACGGAAAAGACCTTTGAAGAAGTCAAAGTACCTCTCAAGCCCGTATGACGAAGCTGTCCATGAGTCAAAGGCGACTAAGAAGCAGAAGGATCTGGCAACATATGCATGGAGTGATGTGCTTGATAAGTAATAACATAGAACTTGTATTAATGATATTTCTGAATTATTAGTATTGTTAAATGGTTGATGTTAAAACACTGAAACCATTATTAGTTTTAAAATGGTTTGTGGATGTTAAACACTGAAACCATTAATATTGTAGAATGGTTTCCAGTCCTTTGCTTAAGATTCTATTAGTTCCATAAGTTTGTTATTATCTGATCTTTTGTTCTAATACTATTTCTGGATTATTAACATTGTTGAATAGTAGAAACGAAACCATTTTATTTCAAGATGTTATACAAATCTTTTGGCCTTATCCTTTTGTTCTTTTGTTCTAGTGAATAATCCTAAATGCTTAATTATTGTATAGGGATGAAGTTATGTACTGCTCCAGCAACAAGACTCATTGTTATGCACTACAAAGGGAAGCCTTGTGCACCCTTCAAAAAGATGTGTGGGTGTCATGCTTGGTCATTAACTGTTGGGTTAATTGCTTAAATTGGGATCAACAGGGGGACAGGACAAGACTGGTGACACCATTGGTTAATTATGTATGTATTATAATCCATTAATATTGACAATCTACATGCTATTTACATAATCTTATTGATTTACTCATTTTATATAACCAGGTTGACCAAGAGAAAATGGCTCCTGTAAGTAGGAATATTGCATGCTGGCGATTCATTGAGAGGCTAAAAAATTTCAAATACCTGGATTGGCAGAACATTGACCCTACAAAGCTGGAATACGTAAGTCTCTATTGATAATATGATTTTGGTATGATAAATTTAGTTTAATAATATGATTTAGATATGATTATATTTTAATAATATGATTTACATGATGAAACAGATAATGACACCAGCAATAGTTGGCAACCCAGGATCCCATTATGTCTGCTTTGTCGTCAATCTCAAGAGCCAGAAATTTCAATTCCTGAACAGCTTGTCCGGTGTAGGAGAGACATTGGAAACCAAGGATGGTGAAGCCACCTCATACAAGCTGCTGCTTAATGTGTGGCTGAATAAGGTTGAAGCTTTTGTCGCAGATCTATATAAGAAAAAGAAAGACAAAATGCCTTACGAATTTGAGAAATTCAGTTATGAAACACCAAAGGTGCCTACACAAACGGATTCCGACAACTGTGGTGTCTTCTGCATGAAGTTTCTTGCTGAATGGGGAGCTGAAATGCAATCCTTCAAAGGGTGGACCAAACTCAAAAAAAAAGGGGACAATAGTAAGGCCGGAAGAATTACAGATCTCCGTATTGGAATATGTTCAGAAATCTTAAGCCACCAAAGCAATTCCATGAGAGATGAAGTTCAGAAGAAAGCAACCACATTTATTGAACAAAATTCCCAAAACCTGCCAAGTAGTTCTGTTAAAAACCATTAGTCATATTAAATGGATTCAAGGTGTTGTATCCTGAAACCATTAGTATTGACAAATGGTTTCACACATCTTTTCCTATGGTTGTTCTCATATTTTGTTATGTTCCTTATCACATTATGACATTTTCATTGTCAAAATACTTTATTGATAAATTTATGGATTGTTTTAATTTTTATTGTTTTAATTTATGTTGAATTTATGAATTAGTTTAATTGCCTTCTTAATCAATCTCTACTTTATTCGTACCATAGGATATACAGAAGTGAGAATGTAGTTTGTGAAATATAGTCGAAACCATTGAAATAAACGCTGTAAAAATTAATCACTGAAACAACAAGAAATGTAACATGCATACAACAACATATTTAAAAACCATTTACATATATAGTTGTTCTTGAAACCATTTAACAATGATAATGGTTTCAATGTATAACATCTGGAAACCATTTGATCTACTAAATGGTTTTAATTCAACTGACCTTATCATTTATGTATGACAATTATATTACAAGGTGGTCCAAATAAAAATATACTGATTTTATTTGGATTGATGGAATGAAGTGGTATATATATATATATCTAGTGGTGTGCAGTGAGATTGTATTGTTTGAATTTTTTATACACGATTGTAACAGAGTTGTATATAATAGTATCCATTCCATTATTTTCTTTCATTTTTCTTCCCTTCCAATTTTTCTTCACTTTATAACATATACAAACAATAGAATGAAATTTATTTTTCATTCCGTTTCGTTCTATTCCATTTTACGAGAATAACAAAAAAAAGTATGGGTACTATTTTTTTTAGTAAATAGAGCAACATAGTTCTTAGATAACAAAATAATGCAAACACAATAAGCCCTTATAATTTCTTAGGTAAATATTCAAAAGCTACCAAACTACTAGACCAATCTCATACAATAAATCTGGAAACCATTTCAAAGAACTAATGGTTTTAGTGTTTAACATCTTGAAACCATTTATGATTACTAATGGTTTACACCAGAACAACTTTGCTGGCTTTGGAAATCATCTGTTGAAAGCCCTTCTCCAGCTTTGGTTTTTAAAGCCTCATGATCATCTTTCTGTTTTTTCTTCCGTTCTAGGCGGAATTTCTGCTTTTCCCTAGATTTTTCATAATCACACTTAATTCGCTTCTTTGACCTATTTGGATTTATTCTTTCTTTGAACTTTGGGGCGGTAGACTTCACACCAGAAGATGCTTCACCAGCAGCAGCAACTATTGAGCACTTAGATGACGTCACTGAAACTGGGTTAGTACGAATACCTTTAGAAAGAAGCAACTCCTCTGCCTTTTTCCCAGCTTCAATAATACCATCAAGAAAAATTTGAGAAGCCTCCGGATCTGCACAAACACGTGTACAAAGCTGAACTGTAACAGCACAAATTTGTTGGTATCTTTGTGCTTGAGTTGTGTCTTCATTCGTAGCATTGATGATAGATTTCAGCTTATCTGCAGACGGGCGCACATCTCTAGTCCAACGCTTTAAAACATATTGTGCAGGAATTGTCTTCAAGGAATGATATTGCACAGAACCACCTAGGAACTCCAAAATTTTGAAAACATGTCGACATAAAAAGCCCCTGTTCTCAAACATCCGACATGTGCAGCTAAAACTTTTGCTCCTAACATCAACTGTGACAACCCTTTCATCAAGCCGATCATGATCCTGAAGTTCTTCATCCATAACATCAGCATTTGACCCCCCTTCATTATCAGCAGCATCATCATACTTATCATCGTCTAGTTCATCAGGATCACGAACCTTTTCAATTGTGAAAACATTGAAAACCCTAATCAAGTCAGACCCTTTTCCTGTGTCCTCTTCATAATAGTATTTGAATGAAAGGTCATACTGCTTGTGAATAAATGCAAAGCAAGCTGGTGTGTACTTGTTAACAACGGACCGCATCAGCTGACTGTTCGGATAATTATTTTTGGTTTTAGTGTTTGCAGCCTTGAAGTCCAACTCAGTGTGGTTATCCCTCATTCTCTGAACCATACTGTTGAAATGACTAAAGAAACGAACAAGTGAATGGTCTGGCTGCAAAAAACGACGAAGAAAAGCATTGAAAGACTCGCTCAACTGAGTTGTTTTAAGACCAGCTGTAAAAGTTGACTTGACCCAAGCAGAAGACCAATGCATACGAATTTTGTGAGTTTGGACAAGCCACCTAAAGTCTGAAGTAGGTCTTCCATCAAAGCAATTTTTCATCATCTGCTCCCAATTGTAGTCGAAGTCTATTTCATTTTCTACATTTGAAACCAAGTTATTGAATTCATCAAAAAAAGCACTGTTTGCACGAGAGCCAAGGTTTTTCTTTGCATTCTCTGACATATGCCATGAACAAATCCCATGAAAAACACCTTTGAATATATTTGGAACAGACTTCAACAACGCAGGAGCCTGGTCGGTGTATATTGTCTGTGGTTGCTTATTGGCCATACATTTCAAAAATGTTGTAAACAACCAATCAAATGTGGCTGCCGTTTCATCATACAGTAATGCAGCACCAAATAAGACACTCTTTCGATGGTTGTCAAAACCAAGGAAGGCAGCTGCAATGTAAAAAGCAATAAAACTATTATCAGGATGAAATGGTTTAGCTGGGGAACTGAATGAAACCATTCCTTGTGCAAAATGGTTCTGCAAGTGCTCACGTATTAATCAAACAGTACTAACATTATTAAGAAATCCAGATCAACTAGGTAGCATGCTGATTGCATAAACAAAGTCACATAAATCTTAAGATCATCATCTAACAGTACTAACTACAATTATAATTAACATTCACAAATGGTTCTGGTGAACAACTGAGTGAAACCATTCCATGTGCAATATGGTTTTCCAGACAGTATTAACAAAATCTTGTAACCATAACCATCACCATAACCACATAGAAAACTACAGTTAATCAGCACAAAAAAAAAGACATATATTGGAACCCTGAAACTACTAATTATATTTTTAAACAGTATTAACTACACTTGTACTTGACATTTTTTAAGCTGAGTCAAAGAAAAACCAATATCATCATAAAATGGTTTTGGACAAAGAATGAGTGAAACCATTTCATATGTATCATGGTTTCAGACAGTAATAAAAAAGTAATAAAGCAGTATTAACAATTCCCTTGTATAGATTACTATCACCCTAACCACATAAAAATACTACGACTAATCAGCAGCACAACACCCAGGTAAACATATGAAAAATCCCTTGTGCAAAATGGTTCTGCAGGTGCTCACGTGTTAATCAAACAGTAAAACCATTCCATGTGCAATATGGTTTTTCAGACAGTATTAACAATTACTTGTAACGATAAACATCACCATAACCACGTAGAAACTACAATTAATCAGCACAAAAACAAGACATATATTGGAACCCCTTAGAAAAGCTCAAAATATGATACTGAAGCAATATCATCACAAAAACAAGACATGGATTGGAACCTTGAAACTACTAATTATATTTTTAAACAGTATTAACTACACTTGTACTTGACATTTTTTAAGCTGAGTTAGGGAAAAACCAATATCATCATCAAATGGTTTTGGTGAAAGAATGAGCAAAACCATTTCATATGCATCATGGTTTCAGACAGTATTAAAAGAGTAATAAAACAGTAATACACAAATCCCTTGTAGAGATAACTATCACCCTAACCACATAAAATACTACGACTAATCAGCAGCACAAAACCCAGGTAAAACATATGAAAAATCGCAAAAATACTAACCTAATGGACGATATTGATTGTTTGTTCGGTAAGTCGTGTCAAAACTAATAACATCACCAAATAGCGAATAATCATGCTGCATAATTCCATCTGCCCAGAAAATACTAGTTATGTCTTCTTCAGCATCAACTTGAATATCATAATAAAACGAAGGTTTCGAATGAGCTTCGTTCCTAAAGAATTCCTGAATCACAGTTGCTTCCCCAACAAACATCTCTTTCTGACGAACTGTCATCAAATAATTCTTTAAATCCGAAAATCGAAAAGGGAGATTGTCTGTGCCTCCAACTCCCTGACCCATGACTTCATAAGAATTTCTAATCGACATTCCAGCTTTGGAATTGATTACAGCTAGCTGTCCTTGCACTTCATTGACTTCTCTAAATGCTCTCAAGTAGCGCGAATGTTCTGACTTATGTAACGCATGACAATGATCCACATCCCACTTGTATATCTTGTAAACACTCAAAGCTTCATCCCACTTCAAGGATATCCCAGCTTTACAGCCAACCCTTTCCTCCGGTCTCTCTTTCACTTTCTCAAACTCAATAACAAGTGGACTATCTGATCTTGACCTATTCTTAGGGTCAAGCAAGCTTCCCCTTCTGAAACCTTCTTTGTTACAAACAAAACGGACATAATGTACCCTGTCTGTTTTTTGTCCCATTGAATTGACCTTTCCCTTCAAATGAGTCCTAATGGAAAAGCCAATGTTATATGCATAATTACCATAAAACTTTTCAATCTCTTCAACAGTTGCAAATCCTAAAGACTCCCATGATTCCTTATTCGTAGGGTAGTAGCATTGAGACTTATCAGTATTTATTTCTGAGCTACCACCATGAATGAGTGATGGAGTCGATGTCGAATCCATTGACGACATAAACAACCCCTGTAAAAAAGAATAAAACCATTATCAGCATCAAATGGTGTTGGTGAACAACTGTATGCAACCATTCCTTTTGCAAAATGGTTTCAGACAGTACTGACAGATAAATCACACAATATTAGAAAAATCACTGTAAATTATTCTACTCTACACATTACAACAGACATATCTATCGCCTTAACTACATAAATACTACTGCTATGTAGCAGAGCCGATCTAAAATTACAAAAGGCATTACAAAAGGCAAACAACCGATCTAAAATTACAATCATTATATAAACTCGAAAACAATATTATAGCATGCATGTGAAATTCAGTATAAATCAATAGTCACAATTTAGTATACAATATTAGAAACTTAAAATAATCAGAAAACATGATAAGTCAGTAATTCAATATACATGGTTAATCGAAAATATGAATTAAACCAAATATCCTGAAATGCATGTTGTGTTTGAAATTAAACCATCATCAACATCAAATGGTTTTAATGGAAAACTCTCTGAAACCATGCCTTGTACCAAATCATTGTAAAATAATTTATAATTTTACATACTCAAATTAAGGTCATTTAAGGCATACTCAAATTTTCCTAATTACATGGCTAATCCTCGGTCATCTAAGGCTAATTACATGTTCAAACTTTCCCTAATTACTGAATTGTCTAAGAACACCACAAAAACATGCACTCACACTCACACTTGTATTCCACCTGGTCCTGATGATGTTATTCATACACACACATGTTTTCACACACATTTTCTCTTTCTTTTGAAACCATTACTTGGACAAAATGGTTTCCAGGAATACTACTATGGTTAATTTCAGTATACATGATTACTAACACTATACATACTTAATCAAAACAAATCAAACACATATCAAAATTCACTGAAAATCAAAAACACTATACAACAGAAAAATCACTGAAATCAAAAATCAATATCCAATACAAAATCAACAGGAAAACTAACAATTGGTACTAGATGCAATTCCGGCGCCGGCGATGGAATCAGTGACGGAGTTGATGATCGGTAAGGGTGATGATGATCACGGTGAATGAGGGAAACGGTGACGGTGCTGATGATGACGACGACAGAGATCGTTGAGCTGAGATCGCGCGAGATGGAGCTGAGATCGTTGGGAAAATTCTGTTAATTGAGAACGCGTGAGATGCTTCCACGTGGAAATGTGATCTGAAGGTTCAGAATTATTTATGGACGGTCCATAAATAAAATGTTTATGGATCCTATCCTTTGCCGAATTGACGCAAATCATATCATTGTTTTAGTCATAAAAATTACAAATTTTTTTTTTTTAACATACTGTTATATGTGAAGATGAGAAAATAATGGAATTGGATCCTCTTAATCTCTCTCAACAATTAATCCTAGCCATTATTCTAAATCTAATGGTAGAAAGAGAAAAACATCTCCATAAATAGAAATACCATATAACAATTTAATTTCCTAATTTGAAATTTGTCTTTTTCTAATAGTATATGATTGACTTTAATTCCCTTATTTTTTTGTCACATATTAAAATATAAAATTAAGATATATTTATTATTAAAAAATTGAAAAACTCAAGAATATATTAAAGTTTGAAATTTAATTATTATATTTTTTTAAAAAAATTAATTAATTTTTCGATAAATTAAATTAAATTATATTAATCATATATACAACTTTTAATATTCAAATTAATATCGTACAAAAAAAACTTCTTACGATCTTGATATTAGTTTTATACTGCTACTATACTAATAGAGTTATAAGGCAAGCAATATACAAATGAAATTATAACATATTCTTTTAGGAAGAAAATACAAATGTTTTCATTTTATTTTTTATGTAAATGCAAATGGATTGATTTTCTCTTTTAAGGGAGTATTTTTCTTTTAAATTTTTTCCTGATAAAAAAAATAAGGGAATTAAAGTCAATCGTATACTATTAAAAAAAGACAAATTTCAAATTAGGAAATTAAATTGTTATATGGTATTTATATTTATGGAGGTGTATTTCTCTTTCTACCATTAGATTTAGAATAATGGCTAGGATTAATTATTGAGAGAGATTGAGAGAAGTAGAGATTGAGAGGATCCCCAAAAATAACTTAAAAAAAAAGAGTTGGCTACATATGAGTTAAATATAAATAGATCGTACAATACAAATATACAATCATATCCATATAAGTTTAATTGCATACATAAGCTTTGAACGCATAAATTATATTATATATAAATCATTAATAACATCCATAATGGAGGAAATTATCATATTAATTTAACATGGGAATCCTAAATAATACAACTAGTTATTATTTTTCAAGTATAGGTTTGATTAACTTCAATGTTGCCTCACTTTGACTTGAAGGGGATGGCCCTGATCACTATTTGATGGTACAGAGCTGCAAGTGCTGCCCCAATGAAAGGTCCAACCCAGAAAATCCACTGCACCAAAATACTTTAATTTTGGTTAACAATCTACAATTCACAAGATGCATTTTTTTTTTTAAAATCATAAATAAAAATGAAGAAAAAGGATGAAAAGACTAACATGATCATCCCAAGCTTGGTCCTTGTTGTATATAAGAGCAGCACCTAGACTTCTAGCTGGGTTAATACCAGTCCCTGTAATTGGTATTGTAGCCAAATGCACCAAAAACACAGCAAATCCAATTGGCAATGGTGCCAAAATCTGTCCCATTCAAATGCTTATAAGGTATCCATTTCAATATTAATATATCATATAATCAACAAATTTTAATATAGTGGATGATAATATTAGTAATTTAAGATCTAGTGGTATCATAATGTGATTTGGTTAGATACATATCGTGTATCCATTGGTATATTTACTTTTAGTGTTATCTTTGATATTACTTGTGGCAACTGCAACATAGTTTTCTCTGCTAATAAGTTGCTGAGTTGCGAAATTGCATGAGAGATCAATGGTTAAATGATTGTTTAGTTGCTTGTATAGAGAAAGATGTTTTTATTGAGATTGAAAATGAAAAAATCATTCAATATTTTTAAAATATGGCAGGTTGTAGAGAACATTTATGATGTACAGTATATATTTATACTCTAAAAAATAAAAGGTAAAATAAATTTAATGATACAAATTTATATATATGATGCCCCCTCTATTTAAAATTTCTGACTCCGTCACTAATGGCATATTAGTAGTTAATTAAGATTTAGATTTTGGCTTACAGGAACATGTGAGTCTCTTGCATTTCTCTTGGCATCAGTAGCAGAGAAGACGGTGTAAACAAGAACAAATGTACCAACAATCTCTGCTCCAAGTCCATCACCTATGGAGTAACCTTTATTGAGAGTGTTGGCACCACCACCAAGCCTTTCATATTGGTGTGGTTGGAAACCCTTAACAACAGCAGCACCACAAATAGCTCCCAAACATTGCATAATTATGTAGAAAATTGTCCTTGTTAGAGATAGCTTGCGTGCCAAGAAAACTCCAAATGTCACTGCTGGGTTAATGTGACCACCTGCATTAATAAATTCATACAAGATATGTTAGCCAAAATCTAAGGGCTAGTCCTTACAGATGTTAAGGACTAACAAAATGATATTTTCATAAATTTTAGGTATTAACATTACAGATTTTATATACTTTAAGAATCAATTATTACTTTGATATAATTTAGAGAATAAGTTGAAAGCAGGGTGATATTTCTACATTAAATTGAGGATTTATTTATTTTATTTTATTCACCTATTTTATTGAAAAAATTGTACTACCTCCGTGACAAAATATAAGCAAAATTTAGTTTTTTAAAGTTAATTGTATAATTAACGTATCTGATCTACTATGATCTACTATACATAGTAGATCAGATACGTTAATTATGCAGTGAACTTGAAAAAGTGAATTTTGTGAATTTTACCTGAGATACCAGCAGTACAATAAACAAGAGCAAAAATCATTCCACCAAAAGCCCAAGCAATCCCTTGAGCACCAACTGAGGAGCACTTATTATTTGATTTATTCACACCCATAACAGTTAAAACCGTTATATAAAGAAACAAAAATGTAGCCACAAATTCAGCTATCCCTGCCCTATAAAAAGACCATGATGACAACTCTCCATGCTCAAATAAAGGTGCTGAAGGTGCTTCTTTGTAGTCTTTAGCTTCATTGTTGCTTTGAGATTGTGCAGCAGTTCCTATTGCTTGGTTTTCTCTATACTTGTTTGCTCCTATACTAACATCTTCATCTTTGTTTTCCATTATGTGTCTCTAGCACTTTGTAAATTTTTTGGGTATGATTAATGTGGTATAGGGATAAAATTGATGGAGTCACACTAGTGATTTAATGAAGGAAGGGTATTTGTAATGTGAGATTGGGACAAAAGTTGAGAAATTCTTGATGGGATTAATGTTTTAGTGACTTGTAAGTTAATAATACTAAATGTATAATGGAATATTGCATTGTTGTGACATTTAACCGGCCAACTACTATTTCCTTGCATTCCAATTTTTTGTTTTACTTATCATTTTATGTTTGTTTTAAATTAATGAATGTTATAAAAATTTAAGATAACCAAGAAAGTGTTACACAATTTACATGTAACTGGGTTGTTAAGTATGTAGTCATAGATTCGATTTCTAATTGATGTGTAGGTATGAATATATGTTGAGAGACATATCATCCACACTCTAATTTAGGAAATATCAACTGTTTTGGTTTGGTGAAAATTAGAAAAATGACACCAAAATGGCAATTTGTTTTTTACTTTAAGGAACAGGATCAGTCAATGAAGCCATACAAGCTTGAAACCCGTGTATGCTTCTCCATCTTAATTATGACAACAGGTTTTTTGAGTTAGGTGAATTCATATCAAGTGGAAATTGCATTCAAGTATATATTTTGGTTTAAAGTTTAGCTAAAATTATTTAAAATACCAATTTTATTCAAATGGATTGAACTTTTCGTTAAGGTTGTATGGAATTAGACTGATAATCTAGGTGTTATGTTTTGATTTGTGAACAATAAAATTAAATTGGATATGAGGAAATGCATATAATTTTTGTACTATAAAAAAGATAGACTTTTTCTTACATGAAAGACTTGATTAAGTGGTGCATGGTGCACAACTTGTCAATAACTTTATAACGAATACGGATTCTATAAAATTCACCATTATTAAAAATTTATATAATATAAATCATTCATACAAATTTTTTAAAAAAATTAAAATCATTTGATATTTTATTGAGACCCATCAATATTAAAAGTTTATGAATTTTTATTGAATACTGTTAATCTTGGTGGGTCTAAATAACACATAAAATGATTTTCAATGTTTTTAAAAATCGCATATATAGATGATCTATATGATATAAACTTTCAATTCAACGGTGAATTTTATAAAATTTGTATTCGTTAAATAAAATTATTGATAAGTGTTGCACCATGCACCATGCACCACTTAATCAACCGTTTCATATTAGCCTTTGCCTAAAAAATATATAGGTTTCACCTAAGCAAGATGCATTTTCAATTAAGATGCGCTGTGATTATTTTCACATTTCTTTAATGTCAATTAGCATGGTAACAAATACTTCAAACAATACTCTGCAATCAATCCTTGACCAGGATAAGTTGTCTTAAAACAATTTTTTTGTAGTTGTAGGTTTTTATATGATTGAGTTTAACTATTCAACTTTAGTTCATTAAGCTAAAGATTATTCCATCTGTTGTAATTATGAGTTTTTTAGTTAAATTCTTTATCGCATTTTATAAAATCTCTTTAATTATGTCATCTTCATTAATTAATTTTTCATGTCTAAAGTTACAATACATGGAACATTTTATCAACACAATTTTTTTTTATTGAAGACGATACATGGGCAGCTAGCTGTCTTATGTCTTTGACATATATATTGGAGTAACCGTCTCCCGCGAATGTCTGTCTTCATCCTTAAGTTTTTTATGTATCAGATAGGTCCTTTAAATTTTTTAAGTATCAGATAGGTCCTTTAAATTTTTTATGTATCAGATAGATTCTTTAAAAGTACCATGACACTTTTCTAACCGCCTATGTATCATGACAAAACCAAAAGGGTTTCATACAAGAATTATGAATATAGACATTAAAAGTACTACTAGACATTGGGTCTACTCATTGCTATCATCACAAATCAAAATTTTACAAACTAGAATATTGTCCTCCATAACATAAATATACAAACAAGAGGGTGGTTGGGAATTATACCAATCAGAATCATGAAATTATATTTCATACATTGCAGTTCTTTGGTAATTTAATTGAATCACTTATTTTGATTGAGTCATGAATGAGTGTGATGGTGAAAGGATTATCCATTCACAGCTAAGATGCCTTTGAATGAGGTAGTAATTAGTAAATCAAATTGAACTATTTGGAGGACGTGGTTAGGCACTTAGGTATTAACAAATAACAACAAGGTACCTTTATCTTCCATAGTATAAGATTTTCCTTTTCTTACCAACAATAAATTAGTTTTGTGGTAAAGATCTTAGTCTTCTTAAACGTGTGGTCAGAAGTTTAATTTCTGATTGATACGTATGAATAAAATTCGCGCGGTTGAGTGAAGAGAGAACTCATCTTATATATGTAACATATTTTTCAACGGAGATTAGTAATTGCTAACGACGATAAAAATTTCATACCAATATTATAGTAGAAAAATAAATAAAATCGCCCTTGTCTATGATATTTTGGTTTATAATATTAAAATTACAATCCTGACATTTGGAATCCAAATTTGAAGTAAATGGGTCATAGTGTCCTACCATCTATTAGGGGAAAGAAATTGATTGGGCTTTCCATTCCATTAATAAGGAGATGCTATCTGCACCTCCCATTTTACTACAAACACATATTTACTAGTATTTTTTTATCGTTTTACCTAAGTGTTACTGTTAATTTATCCGTAACAAAGCACTTAAATCATTAGCTTCTCAGCATCATCAGGAGTTGTTTCATGCATGTAGGCATCATAATAAATTCTCTCATTAGCAAACAGGTGTGGGGAGACCACAATAGGCAAAATTTGCTGGGAAGAAATGATAGAGAAGATAATATATACACTATATCTGAAAGAGATTCGAATTAAATTCACACTTTTATGTTGATTTGGACCATTAACTAATTTGCTAGTATATGTCTTGGAACAGCATTATGTGATCCACCATCACTATCATAGGGACCAAAATATTTGCATTATATATTCCCTTGGCATTTAAATTCTCCATCAAGATTTTGGGGGTTACATCACTTTAAATTTTTAGTTTATTTAAAATTTATTCCGGACCCTTGACAAAAAAAATATATAATATTTTGGATCCGCAATGAATTGATCCGAATAGTAAGAGATTTGAGTCTTAATAAGCAAGTGATTATGAGGTCAATTTCCAATTCTTGCGTATAAAAAAATTTGGTTGGAAAGAAGAATTCACCTTGTATGCCTCACATATTTCCTAACAAAAGATTAGCTAATAAATAATGGGTAGAAACTTCATATTTATAACACGGATAAAATAACTTAGTTTTTATTTTTCGTAATTATTTGGATTTTTTCCTTTTATTTTTTGCTTTTTATTTTAGTTTAGTCCGTATAACATTTTTAAAGTAAATAAGTAAAGAGTCTGAGGTTTAAACATCAATCCTTATATATAACAATGTCCTAACCATCTAAAGCTACACCCACAGAAACGTCCGTATAAAATTTATTCATGTTTAAATTGGTGTTTTTAATATGTTTAATATTCATTTTAGTTCTTATAATAAATTAAATTCATAGGAACTAAAATTAAATTCCACTTGAAAGCATTCACATAATCAATGTTGATGGAATTGACATCGGTAATTTCGGAGTCTCCGAGTTTGGAGGCTTGATTTGGAACTCTGATGGAGCGTGGGTTTACGGTTTTGCTAAGAACATAGAATTTTCGAACATCTTTCATGCAGAATTATTGGCAGTATACCATGGTTTAATTTTGGCTCGAGGTTAGATGTTAAGAAGCTTTGGTGTTATTCAGATTCTAAGACCATTATAATGTTTGACACCACTATGCTTCTCATTTATATTATTAAGGATCTACTTGCTAAAGATTGGAGGGTTGAAGTTATTCATACCCTTAAAGAAGAAAATGTTTGGCAGATTACTTAGCAAAACTTAAATCTTAAAATCTTGAAGTTTATTCTCCTATAACCATCCCGCCTGCTGGGACAAGTCTCCTGCTACCAGTTGATGCTAATGAGACTTTATTTTGTTAAATGTCTTCTTTTCCTTTTTCCCTCTAGTACCAAAAACAAATTGACCCTCTCCTTCTTTCTCGTTATGACATATATATAAAAAAAAAGTTATGAATATTTTCACCTTCTTGTAGCAAGTTTATGCCAACTATATTCCTCTCACGTAAATTTGAAGGTGAAACAGAACATTGACACCAAAGGGAAGGGGCAAAAGTTACATGCCCCTTAGCTTCAATTAGGGGGCAATTGTTCTCTGATACACCGAAAAATATTTCACATTTCTTGAAAATCAAAGCTAAGAGTATTTATATACAACACCCAAACTCCTCAATCCACCGAAACATATTATACAAATGAAAAATGAGGACTCACACGCAGTCCAAAACGGACATTACCTCAAAAAGTGGTGCGACGTGCTCAAGGGTGGAACGAAACATTGTTACACGGAAGAATTACATTATCAATCTCTTATCATTGAACTGCTATCTTTTTTATTTATTTAAAAATTTGAGAGGAGGGGGATTTTTTTTTTGAAAAGACAAAATGAATTTTATTAAAAGAGGCCTAAAATATGTCCATAGCATGTCAACTTATCCCCCATTAAAGCATAAATCAAAGCTTGTAAGCCAAACAAAAATGCTAGGCCCTTGGCCATGCTACATACATCAGACAACTCCTAATGAGCGAGACAAATCACAAAAACAAAAGCAAAAATCATACATGAGTTAGTTTAACCAAGTGGAAGCCAAACCTCTAATCCCTAATGACCAAAGAACAATCCAGAACCAGCTAACAAACAATGATTAACGGTTCCAATCAAGGCCACTTCCTATGTTGAGTCGGTCCATACAAAATAAAAAAAAAAATCTAATTTTAAAAGGAAGTGGGCGATAGAATTGATCTCACTCGAATTAGTCGATCCATAAACAAAAAACAGCTTCAAAGGCAATAGGAACCCGATCAAAAAACATACAGAAAAAATCAAGATACAAAGAACCAAAATAACCGATCTCTTTAGGATCTCGGTCCAAGCTACACAAGAACTTATGAAGAAAAAATGGAAAATATCCATTATAAACGTACCGCTATCAAATGAACAAGGAATTTGAGAATCAACCAAAGGAGACACAAGTTAAATTGGCACTGATAAACGACATCTACATTTATAATAAATGCATTTTGGAACATAATGAGTTACACAAACATAATTTACACAATCCAAATGCTCCTTGCAATCCTGCCTCTTTGCTGTGATAACACAAAGAAGAAACAAATATTATTGAAAGGGATGAAATATATTGTATATGATAAACAAAAAACTTTTAAAGGATATATAAAAAAATGGCTTACCAGTAATTTTGTCTACAAAAATAAATAAGTAAATAAAGAAGATCATTAAATAATTTTTTTTAGTAATTTCAACCATATTTTTTTTCTTCTTAGCTAGAAACAGATCTAGAAATTTATTGATCATTTTATGCTGTAAAAGTCCTATGTTTTGTTAATCATATAATTCTTTCAATAAACATTTATTTTCACTAGTAGATCTTCAAGAAAACTTTTTAGGAGTCATTATTAAATTTATAATATTAAAACAATTTTTTATGTGTGTCTGTTTGGCTGGTTGAATCGATAAAAACAACCTTTTTTATTTTCCTTTGTTTAATTTCTAGCCTTTTATGATAGATAAGGGCAAAAAAAAAAAAAATAGTTTAACTGTCTTTATTTTTTAAAAAAATAATTTTCTAAAAACTAGCAAAAAAAACTTGTGCATTCCGAAGAGTTTCACAATGTTGGTAACCATGTCAAAGTAGATACATTATAGTATTAAAATATGTTGAGTCTTTGATAATTGGCTGCATTTTTGGAAATAAACTTTGTGCAAGATGTGCGATCCGATGCTCTGGCATTATGTAGAGCATTGAATAATGCTCAGGAGGAGCGCTCATGGCAAATGCTATTTATGGAATGTTCCGTTTCTCTTTCATGAATCTTGCATGGCGCGTTTGATATGCTTTTATGTAAGGAAGGTTGTTAATGCTTCAGATTCAGTTCAAGAATAATTCTGAGAAGAATCTCTTTGAAGAATATATTTGCTAAAGAATCTCATTTTATTTATGTGGAGTTAATGCTTGGGTCAAAGAATTAAAGTCTACGTATGTGCTACTTTCTGAAGTATTTAAAGAGTGGCAAAACCCTAATCCGAGTTAGTTGTTCACGCTGTCTTTGTGCTAGTATTCAGTATTAGGTTTTGCGTGTGTTTTATGATTGTGAGCCTTTCTTGTGTCACCTTGATGCAAGCTTAGGACGTATCCTTCGTGTTGTAATTGTGCGTTCCTTCTCCCAAGCTTTGAAGCACGGAGATTGGACTTTTGTGTGTGTAACACTCTAAGCCTTTAGGTACGAGTGTGTAGTTTTAGGAGTGTGTCTCCAAAACTGTTTTGTCTAGTGTATTGAAATCCTTGCTGGTCGTAAGGTTGTAAGGGAGTGAGATGGGATCTCATATCTAGGAGTTCCTAGGTAGAAGAGTCATTGGTAGGGCCTAGGTTCTTAAGTTGTAAACGGGGCGTTTGCTGTAGACTTAGGACTAGGACTATTATAGTGATATTCCTTCCTGGATTGGTATCCCCCAGACGTAGGGCTTGTTTAAGCGCCGAACTGGGTTAACAAATAACTTGTGTTCTTTATTTGTTTACTTGTTTATTTTCATTCTGTTACGCGCGAGGCCGGATAGATTGTTAGAGCATCGAGTAGAGCATCGTGCATAGCGTGCCAGGAATTTCAATTGGCATCAGAGCAGGCACCCTGCCTGTTTGGGTGAGATTCAGGACCTGAAATGTCTGGCACTATGGAGAAAGAAGGAGGATACATGAACAGGCCACCCTTGCTTACTGGATCCGCAAACTATGACTCTTGGAAATCAAAGATGATGGCCTTTCTGAGATCCATTGATAGCAAGGTTTGGAAGGTTGTTTTGACCGGATGGGAACAACCCACGTATGCAAGCAAGGAAGGTACCTCAACGGGGATAGTGAAACCTGAAGTAGAATGGACGACAGAAGAGGAAGTTGTAGCCAATCATAACCACAAGGCTATCTATGCCCTATTTAATGGAGTAGACACTAGTGTTTTCAAACTCATCAAAAATTGTGTGTCAGCCAAAGATGCGTGGGAAATATTGCAAAAGTGCTATGAAGGGACTACCAAAGTGAAACAGTCTAAGATTCAACACCTCACATCCAAGTTTGAAGCCCTAAGAATGAAAGATGATGAGAGTATTCAAGATTTTCACTTGTGCCTTCTAGACATTGCAAATTCTTTTGAAGCCTTAGGAGAAAAAATTTCTGATGAGAAACTGTCAAGGAAACTTCTCAGATCTCTTCCCAAAAGGTTTGACATGAAGGTAACGGCAATTGAGGAAGCACATGACATCTCCACCATGAAGATGGATGAACTTGTTGGATCCCTCCAAACTTTTGAAATTGTTTTGAATGAACGTAGTGACAAGAAGAACAAAAGCATTGCTTTTGTTTCAAACACTGATGATAGCAATGATCAAAGTGAGGAAGAAGAGGAAGATAGCTTAGCTGATGCTATTGCCATGCTTGGTAAACAATTCAATAAAGTGTTGAAAAGAGTTGGAAGTAGGAATCAACAGAATGGGCAAAGCATCCGACTCGACATCCACAAGCAGCAGCATAGTATGAAGAAAACCAATCCTGAAGAAAAGAGCAATCAAAGCAAAGGGGTTCAGTGTCATGAGTGTGAAGGTTATGGTCACATAAGATCAGAATGTGGAACATATCAGAAAAGACAAAAGAAAGGGCTAACTGTTTCTTGGTCAGATGAAGATACTGATGAAGAAAATGAATCAGCAAGACATGCGACTGCCCTCACTGGGACATGTGTTGAAGTTGAGGATTGGGAATCTGATGAAGATGAGGATGTATCTTATGAGGAACTTGCCAGTACCTATAAAGAATTGGTCACCAGATATGAGGAGATGTGTAGGATTCTTGAGAAGCAAAAGAAGACCATCAACAAACTTCAAGCTGAAGTAAATATCCAAGTTCAAAAAGCTACTCAAGCTGAAGAAAAGGTCATCCAAGTAAATGCTCAAATGGATGATCTAAGGAAACGTGTAAGTCAGCTGAACTCAGGAGCAGATCTTCTTGAAGAAATTCTGGATAATGTGCCAAGTGGGAAGCTTAGGTCTGTTGGATACAACTACTCAAGTCTGAATCAGTACCAACAGGACCCTGAAACCAAGTTCACATCAGGAGAAAATGTCATTGATCCTTGTACTGGAAAGGTAATGCTGGAGCATCAGACTCGACATTCTAAAGCCTACCCAGTTCCAAAGTTTGCCCTTGATCCTAAAGTCTCAGTTCAGCAAAGACCAAGACCTTTTGCTCATCAAAGGCCTAAAAATCAAAGGAGATATCGTAGGTGGGTGTGTCACCATTGTGGTAAAAGAGGGCACATTAGACCTTTTTGTTACAAGCTGCATGGATATCCCAACCAAGAGCCTAAACCAAATGGGGTACAAGAGGAGAACGCTATTAAGAAGGAATGGAGACCTAAAGAAGAAAATGTTAGACTACCTAAAGAAGAAAATGTTGGGTTAATTGCTCACACATCCCTAAGAGCTTCTTCTAGGGAAGATTGGTATTTTGATAGCGGGTGCTCTAGACATATGACTGGTGAAGAAAAGTACCTCATAAATGTAAGATCTTACAAGGCGAGCTTTGTAACTTTTGGAGATGGTGCAAAAGGAGAAATAGTAGGAATTGGGGATCTGATCAGTCATGGATTGCCCAACCTGGAGAATGTACTTTTGGTTAAAGGCCTCACTGCAAATCTTATTAGCATTAGCCAGCTGTGTGATCAAGGCATGAAAGTTAACTTTACCAAGTCTGAATGTCTTGTTCAAAATGAAGAAGGGAAATTGATGTTAAAAGGCACTAGATCCAAAGACAACTGCTACTTGTGGGTACCTCAAGAAGAAGCCTTTACATCCACTTGCCTAGTCACCACAGAAGATGAAGTTCAACTATGGCACCAGAAATTGGGACATCTCAATCTGAAGGGAATGAAGAAAGCCATATCTGCTGAAGCCATTAGAGGCCTTCCCAAACTCAAAATCATTGAGGGAAAAGTGTGTGGTGAATGTCAAATAGGAAAGCAAATCAGAATGCCGCATCCAATGCTGGAGCATCAGACAACATCAAAGGTTCTTGAAGTGTTACACATGGATCTCATGGGACCCATGCAGGTGGAAAGCTTGGGAGGTAAGAGGTATGCTTTCGTGGTTGTTGATGACTATTCCAGATACACCTGGGTAAATTTTGTCAGGGAGAAGTCAGACACTTTTGATGTGTTCAAGGAGCTGTGCATTCAACTTCAAAGAGAGAAAGGAAGTAATGTTGTTAGAATCAGAAGTGACCATGGAAGAGAATTTGAGAACTCCAAATTCAACGAATTCTGCTCCACTGAAGGGATCAAGCATGAGTACTCATCTCCTATAACCCCACAACAGAATGGTGTGGTTGAAAGGAAGAACAGAACCATCCAAGAATCAGCTAGAGTCATGCTTCATGCCAAAAGCATCCCATATCACTTCTGGGCTGAAGCCATGAACACTGCTTGCTACATACACAACAGAGTTACTCTAAGAAAAGGTACTTCTTCTACTTTATATGAACTATGGAAAGAAAGGAAGCCAACAGTCAAACACTTTCATGTTTTTGGGAGCAAGTGCTACATTCTAGCCGATAGAGAGCCAAGAAGGAAGCTTGACCCTAAAAGTGATGAGGGAATCTTCCTTGGGTACTCCACAAACAGTAGAGCCTACAGGGTCTATAACTCAAAGACTCAAGTTGTGATGGAATCTGTAAATGTTGTTGTATTGGACTCCTACTTGAAAGAAAATGAAGGGATAAATCAAGGTGCTCCGGTTAGTACAAATGTTGAACAAGATGTTGAAGCATCAGAACCATCCAGTAATGCTGAACAAAATGTTGAAGCATTAGAACATCCCAGTAAAGAAAAATCTGATGAAAAGCCTCTTGAAGAAGATGCTGAGACAAGTACTGAACCTCAAGTCCAAAACAAAGGTCCCTCAGTTCGTGTTCAGAAAAATCATCCCAAAGATCTCATTATTGGAAATCCTGAACAAGGAATAACCACTAGGAGGACAAATGATGTAATTGCAAACTCTTGCTTTGTATCTATGTTCGAGCCAAAGAATGTCAAAGAAGCTCTCACTGATGAAGCTTGGATTGAGGCTATGCAAGAGGAACTGAATCAGTTTGAAAGAAGTGAAGTATGGGATTTGGTACCTAGACCTGAAGATGCGAATGTTATTGGAACCAAATGGGTGTATAAGAACAAGTCAGATGAGAATGGAACAGTTACCAGAAATAAAGCAAGGCTTGTAGCTCAAGGATATACCCAAATTGAAGGACTTGACTTTGATGAAACTTTTGCACCTGTGGCCAGACTAGAATCCATCAGATTACTCCTAGGTGTGGCTTGCATACTCAAGTTCAAACTATACCAAATGGACGTGAAGAGTGCATTCTTGAATGGATACCTACAGGAAGAGGTGTATGTTGAGCAACCAAAAGGGTTTGTGGACCCAGAACACCCCAACTATGTCTACAAATTAAAGAAAGCCTTGTACGGTCTAAAACAGGCTCCTAGGGCATGGTATGAAAGGTTGACTCAATTCTTGGAAGAGCAAGGATACAGAAAAGGAGGATCAGACAAGACACTGTTTGTAAAGGAGGAAAAAGGGAAATTTATAATAGCTCAAATCTATGTTGACGACATTGTGTTTGGTGGAATGTCGAACACAATGGTCCAGCATTTTGTTCGGCAAATGCAGTCAGAGTTTGAGATGAGTCTTGTCGGAGAATTGACTTACTTTCTTGGTCTTCAAATCAAACAAATGGAAGACACCATCTTTATATCCCAGAGCAAGTATGCTAGAAACATCATCAAGAAATTTGGGATGGACAATGCTGCACACAAGAGAACACCAGCACCTACTCATTTGAAACTCACCAAAGATGAGAAGGGAATAAGTGTGGATCAAAGTCTCTACAGAAGTATGATTGGAAGTTTGTTGTACTTGACTGCAAGTAGACCTGACATCACTTATGCTGTGGGAGTGTGTGCTAGATATCAGGCAGATCCTAAGGTAAGTCATATGACTCAAGTTAAGAGAATCTTGAAATATGTGAATGGAACTAGTGATTATGGGATAATGTATTCCCATTGTGAAGATTCTACTCTATATGGATATTGTGATGCTGATTGGGCTGGAAGTGCAGATGATAGAAAAAGTACTTCAGGAGGATGTTTCTTTTTGGGCACTAATCTAATATCTTGGTTTAGTAAAAAGCAGAATTGTGTGGCATTATCCACTGCTGAGGCAGAATACATAGCAGCTGGGAGTAGCTGCTCACAACTGGTGTGGATGAAACAAATGCTGAAGGAATACGATGTTGAACAGAATGCTCTGACATTGTATTGTGACAACATGAGCGCCATAAACATCTCAAAGAATCCAGTTCAGCATAGCAAGACAAAACATATTGATATTCGCCATCATTATATAAGAGATTTGGTTGAGAATAAAATTGTGACTCTGGAGCATGTGGGTACAAAGGAACAAGTGGCAGATATTTTCACTAAGGCGCTTGATGCTGTGCAATTTGAGAAGCTAAGGGGCAAGTTAGGAATTTGCCTCTATGAGGAGTTATAGCAGTTAATGAGCTTGAGGCGTGCAACTGTCATTTTTTTCTCCAACCTATGTTTGCACGCTATCCTAGGAGAATCAGATCAAATTCTTTCCTCTCATTACATGTGGTATATGCTATCATATGTCCTATCATCAGGTGTGTGGTATCTATATGTTTGCATTTGTCTACTGATTCCTGATCGTTCTGATGTTGGTAGTTGTAGAGTAGTTGTAGCATGTTTGCCTATAGAAGCATGCGTATGTTATGATGGTTACACATAGCTTGTCTGCCCCATGTTCATTTGCAGTTGTGGTATGGTTGCATATAGCCGGTCTGGCCTATGTGCATGAGATTGAGTAGTGAGGGGATGAGTAACTCTTGTGGTAGTTGGTGGTGATTATTACTATTCTTGTATGTGCTCCTTATGTGCGAGAATCTATTTTTCTCTGTATGATGGTAGTGAGGGGGAGCTGGTGAGTTATGTATCCCGTCTGCTGGTGTGCATTAAAGTCCTGTACTTCTGTACTCTCTGCTGGTGCGTATTTGTCAAATTTGTGGCCAAAAGGGGGAGTAAATGTTAAATGTGTTGATTAATTTGTTGGTTTGGTTACCTGCTCTTGTTTCTGGTAAATGTGTTGATTAATTTGTTGGTTTGGTTACCTGCTCTTGTTTCTGGTTGTGACTGAGAACTGTTCCTGTTCTGGTTTGATTAATTCTGGTTCGATTAATTCTGATCTGCACTACTCTGGTTATTGATGTTATATCTGGTTCTGGTTATGATGTGACTGTAGTGTAGTGTAGTGTAGCCTGATTGAAGTATGCAGCTGGTATGTATGTTTGTGATGTGATCTGATATGCAGGTGTTGAGGGGGAGTTGTGATTGTATGATATAGGAGGAGATGTTGGACGCAAGGCTCCAACATCCCATGCATATGTGCAGGGGGAGTAGAACTGTGGCAATGCTGAAGCATTCTATCCCACATCCCATCAAGTTTATTTTCCTGACCATTTTAGGCGAAGTAGTTGTTATGTGTTCCGCTGTTGCATGCCTCTCTGATATTCTTAAAAGATACAATTATTCTTTTCTACTATTTTCCATGAAGGAGTAGTATGGTAATGTTTTGAAGAATAGCCTCTACAGATCTTTATGCTTGTGTGTTTATGTTGAGAAAAAGAAATGTAGTTGATGTATCTGTTTAAGTACTATCTGTATGGTCATAATTTGTTTTAGCCAAAAATTTGCCAAAGGGGGAGTTTGTTGAGTCTTTGATAATTGGCTGCATTTTTGGAAATAAACTTTGTGCAAGATGTGCGATCCGATGCTCTGGCATTATGTAGAGCATTGAATAATGCTCAGGAGGAGCGCTCATGGCAAATGCTATTTATGGAATGTTCCGTTTCTCTTTCATGAATCTTGCATGGCGCGTTTGATATGCTTTTATGTAAGGAAGGTTGTTAATGCTTCAGATTCAGTTCAAGAATAATTCTGAGAAGAATCTCTTTGAAGAATATATTTGCTAAAGAATCTCATTTTATTTATGTGGAGTTAATGCTTGGGTCAAAGAATTAAAGTCTACGTATGTGCTACTTTCTGAAGTATTTAAAGAGTGGCAAAACCCTAATCCGAGTTAGTTGTTCACGCTGTCTTTGTGCTAGTATTCAGTATTAGGTTTTGCGTGTGTTTTATGATTGTGAGCCTTTCTTGTGTCACCTTGATGCAAGCTTAGGACGTATCCTTCGTGTTGTAATTGTGCGTTCCTTCTCCCAAGCTTTGAAGCACGGAGATTGGACTTTTGTGTGTGTAACACTCTAAGCCTTTAGGTACGAGTGTGTAGTTTTAGGAGTGTGTCTCCAAAACTGTTTTGTCTAGTGTATTGAAATCCTTGCTGGTCGTAAGGTTGTAAGGGAGTGAGATGGGATCTCATATCTAGGAGTTCCTAGGTAGAAGAGTCATTGGTAGGGCCTAGGTTCTTAAGTTGTAAACGGGGCGTTTGCTGTAGACTTAGGACTAGGACTATTATAGTGATATTCCTTCCTGGATTGGTATCCCCCAGACGTAGGGCTTGTTTAAGCGCCGAACTGGGTTAACAAATAACTTGTGTTCTTTATTTGTTTACTTGTTTATTTTCATTCTGTTACGCGCGAGGCCGGATAGATTGTTAGAGCATCGAGTAGAGCATCGTGCATAGCGTGCCAGGAATTTCAAAATATTTAAAATTTTAGTATATATGAAATAGACATAAGAATATAAAAATAATTTTTATTTAGTAAAAACATGTTCTAAATATACAAACTTTTTCCTTATAATTATTGTATTATAATTTTAGTTTTAACTAAATATATGATTTTGTTTCAATTTCAGCACTCAGAATTAAACAATATTTATAGTCCTATCCGATTCAATGAATTAGTCTCTATATTTATTTTCCATTAAAAAAATAAAATTTCTAGAGTTATGTAAGATACCGAAAGAAACTTAGAAATTTTAAAAGTTGTTTTGATGGTAGAATTGTTGAGTGGCTAACACATCATGAGAAAATGCATAAAACACCATTTTTTTGTGCTTAATAGATTTGTGCGTAATTTAAAGTCGACAACATTGATACTATGATTGGTGTTTTTGTAGTGCCAGCTTGAGTGATGGTCAATATTGAGATTGAGTAGGCTTAATGTACATAAGAACATTTCTTGTTGGTGAAGAAAAGTCAAGTGACAGCATAATCAACAAATTCGTTAAGCTTATTATTAGTGTACCATAAGTGTACAATCATGAGTCCACATGTTCAGGATCAAACCTTATTGTTGGGGGAGGAAGTCTTGAGTGGTCATTTGATTTGGTTATACTTATACACACATATTTAATAAAATGTAGAAAGAGAAAATAATTAAGTAATATATATTTCTGAAATAATTAAATATTATGTATTTTTATGTAATTAAGTGTGATCAAAATATTTGTGACCATATAAACATTTTTCATTGTTGCGTTGCTATAATTTGTGTTGCCTCAACTTTGTTTCCACTTTCCATCAATGTGAGTAAGTTAATCCTACTCTATTTGAGTTGGTTTAAAAGTTTCTAACTTAACTCATTACTTGTAAAATCTCAACTGCATTGAAAATTGCTTACTATTACCACAAACTAATACTCCCTCCGTTTCTTTTTAATTGTCTTTTTAGAAAGATAACACCAAATTAAGGAAGTGTATTTTTGCACGTTATCTTCCTATTATACCCTCCTTTTAATCCCTAATAAATTCCTATTTTTTTGCCCACATTTTCTCTTTCCAATAAATTTAATATATTATATAAAAAAAAAAATTAATATGTTATGTATCAACAAAAAAAAATTAAAAAAAAATTAGTTTTCCAAATATATAGCATTAATTGGTTTTATGGAAAAAGATAAGAGCAATTAAAAAAGGGTATAATTGACAAATCATACCCATAAAATACAAAAAGGACAATTAAATAGAAACGCTAAACATGATAGTAAAAGACAATTAAAAAGAAACGGAGGGAGTACAAGATTTTGCAACGTACTTTATCTTCGGTCACAAACTTATTGAGAACTTTCTTTAAGGTTATCTATCGTAAATTTTCTCCAAGTCAATCACACTTTGGGTGGTTTAAAGTTTAAACCTCCACAAAATGGTAATTTTTTTTTTATTTTTTTACATATAGGGATTTAATGTGGTTTTCAATCCACAACAAAATATTTTTTCGTTGCGGTTTAAACCACCGCAAAATGGTTATTTTTATTTTTATTCATTTAGATTGCTTGTTTTTGGTGCCCAAAATAACTACAAACTTGTTGATGTCTAGAATTACTGAGTGGCCACAATCGAAGAATATACTATTTGGGTGAGCTTTGGTTTTCTTTTTTTTAATTTTAATATTTTTTGCTATTGCACCTTGTAATTTGAAGATTCGTTGTTTTTAGTCCTCGTGATATCTTGTGGCATTTGATTGTACTAATTATATGATGTGCCATACTATGTTAGCAGGTTTTAATGATTGACATTTTTTAAATATCTAACTCAACAATTTAAAAAAGAAAAACTAAAACATTTCAGTTAAAAATATTTGAGCGAGTTTTTATTTTCCCCTACAAAATGCCAACAATTACAACAAGAGACTAAAAACAAAAAAAAACTGAAACTCGCCTAAATTGGAGAGAGAGAGGATACAAGTGCTATTAAGCCTTTAGTATTTCGTCTCATAAAATAGAGATCGATGTTTAAGATGACAAAACTAAACATAAAGCCAACTATTATGTATTTTCATCTATAATTGATTAATTGTGTAGTATATATAAAATGATACCTAAAATAGTAAAATTAATCTTTAATCATTGAGAGCTAGATAATTAAAATGGTTTTTGATACATACTAATATTTGTACACTTTATATCATGCATACACCATCTTGAAGCATTGATTTTAATAAGGTTCCGACATTGTTGTTCTTCATATCTTCCAAAAGCAAACAAAAGTGATAGATAACACTTTCACAATATAACTAATACCCTTCTAAGCCTGCAAAAGAAGTTCAAAGGCCAACATGATACAAATTAAAGTGTGAAGAAAATTATGACATGCAAATAAAATTGTAGCTAGGCTTAGAATTAATATTAACTCTTATGATTCCTGTCGTCAACAATAACATTTCTAAAAATGAAAAAGATGAAATTATTATTTATAACGGTATATTGATCAATATACCATTTTACACTTGTCTTAGATGGTATTTTAACTCTTTCCTTTGGGGTTTTGATGTCGATCTCTTGCAACTGAATTGACGCGGGACGTCTCAATGATGACAAAAACATACAAAATAAAGGCATTTTGCAACATAAGGAGTCACACAAAAATTGGGTGGACAATCAGAGTTTAGCTCGCAAACTGGCCTCATTATTGCTGTTATATAAAACAAGGAGAAACAAATATTACTAAAAGGGATTACTAAAAGGGGTAAAAAATGTGTATAAGATTAATAATAAAGTTTAAAAGAATATGAAAATGTTTACCACTAACGTCAGGTACAACAAGTATTAATGAAATGAAGAGAATCATTTGATAAAAAAACGTAATAATTTTAGGCATATTTTTACTCCTAAGCTTGCACAGATATAAATTTATTGATCACTTTATATTGTAAAATTCCTAAGTTTTGTTTATTTGTTTCTATGAATAATTTTTTTGAATGTATATATCTTCAAGACAATTCCTTAGAATTAGAAGCATTATTAAAATTATAAAGGCTAATCATTTTTTAATGCTTGCCCCTTTTGCTCACTCAATCATATATATATATATATATATATATATATATATATATATATATATATATAAATTACTTTTTAAATTTACTGTTGAATTATATTTAGGCAATATTATAATTTAGATATATTAATTGTAAAATGAGTTTAAAAAATAAAATTTTTCTTATATATAAAGCTAGAGGGAATAATAAAGACGTGATAACTTCACAAACCAATGCATGTTTATAGAAGAAGCGTGATTAATTTGTGCATCAGAACCAAGGAACTAAAATAAAAAAAATATTGAAGTTCAAGTGGGTCAATTGCTTAACTCACAACATGCTACTAGAAATCTTCCAAGTTATATGCATTGTCCCTAATCCAAAGATGAACATGTCATTTTGTGACCACCAAAAGTGATTGAACCACAACTACCTAAAGTAAAAGAGGGTGGAAGCGATTCTATACAAATTGTTAATGACCCAATCACCATAAAACCCAATGTTGATGGTGAATTTTCTAAATAACAAGAGGATCACAATGTTCAAAATAAAGTCAAGTGGCCCAAGCCAATCATAAATTTACCTTTTCATCAAGTGTTTAAGAAATATTCTAAATTTTAAAAGTAGGAAAACTTGCCAAAACTTGAGATCAATTTGCCTTTTCCTTAGAAGCTAAAGATGTTGAATATTTTCTAATATTTTGTGATTAATAATTCTGATTTATGTGATCTATTTGTTTTGATCAATTGCCAAAACGGATTGATATTATTGTGATCTATTTAATGGTATTTAGACCTGATACGTGTGATCAATAATAATGAGTTTTTGGACACAAATTCTGATTTGTGTAGAAATAAAGTGTAGATCCACCCTCTAAGATATATGATGTGTCACACTGATAGAGTTGTGACCTTATGCCCCCTTTGCCGTCACGCCGAAATACGCTTGTTTAAAATTTGCCCCGTTGATATAATCTCAAATCCTAGAACATGTGATCATTACTGTTAAACAGTCAATTTAGAATATAAAAATTATATAATTTACGTAGCGAAAAGATAAGAGAGTGGTGACCAATAGCTTGATTTAACTCCAGCGAGCCATAGAGCAGCTTTGAGGTTCCCCAACGGTAAAGTTATTAAAACTCTATAATTCTATAATTTACGCAGCGAAAATTCTATAATTCTATAATTTACTAAAAATTCTACAATTTATAGTCCTAAATTTTATATATAAATAACAGAACTATATTTTGATCGACATGTAATTAGCTTTGGAATTTTGATCGGCAAATCCGTCGCTAAATGTGTTTGTGACGGAAATTTGACACATTAGCGACGGATTCCTTCCCTCCCTAAATTTAAATTTTTTAGTAGTGTAAGATTTGTCTAGCAAGTACTCTCTCCGTCCCAAAATAAATGACTTAATTTTGATTTAGAGTACTATTCATTTGACCTATTTTGACCATATTTTTCTACTAATATATACATGCAAATATTAGCATATGAGCTGTTGCTTGATTTGTCTCAACGAGTACTTTCAAAATATACAATTTTTATAATTTTTAATAATAGATAATTAAAGATATTAGCAATCAAAGTTGTGTATTAATAAACGTAAATAAAGTCAAACATGTCATTTATTTTGGAACGGAAGGAGTAACAATAATATCACACCAATATGGAAAAAGGATCCTCTCAATTGTGTATTTAACTGGAGAGACAGCAGTTCCAATCTACACCATTGAAACTCAATATCTCTATTTTTTTTTAATTCATTATATTTTCCAATCTAAAGGCTTAGATTTGACTGCAGGGTAAATTTAGTGGAGAGAATATAGGGGTAATCGCGGTGTGGTTCGGTTCGGTTTTGAGTATAAAAGTCATCCTAACCGCGAGATAAAGTTGCATGCGGTTCGATTGGTTTTTAAAAAGTCATTCAAACCAAACCAAACCAAAACAATGCGGTTAGGATTGGTTCTGTTTGTGCGGTTTATCGCAATATAAAAAATATGACAATATTACCAACTTGTTAAAAAATAAACATAGGAAATTTTAATTTAATTTATTGTTTACATGATATAATATGCATATGCATATACTACATAAAAACTTATTTTTAATATCAATAATATAGTCCTAGATCGCGTAAAATGATATGTTTTGACAAGCTACTGTTTTATAGAATTATTTTGGTTGGACTTGGTAAGTTGGACTAAGTAATAGGTTAATTTGATAGAGTTAAGTTAAGTATTTCGGTTTGGTTCGGTTTTCTAAAATGAAAACCGCAAATTAAACCAAACCGTGCGGTTTAGAAGGAAAATGATCCGTGCGGTTTACATTAAATGTGGTTTTTTGCGGTTTTCGATTTGGATTAATTCGGTTTACAGCTTTACTTTTGGATTGTTTCGGATATATATGCCAAAAGATTTTGGTAAATCATTCATACTTTTAAGAAGCTTCAAATCAACATTCCGTTTGACGAGTCAAATACCTACTCACTAATATATCGTGAAGAATATATAGTCAAAGAAGAAGACGGTTGGCCAAGAGACAATTATCCTCACTAAGGAGTAGTGAGATGTTGCAAGGGAAGCTTTCCTAATAGCCAAGTGCATTATTATACCGACGTAATAAAAAGTATGGATGACGTGAAGAAATATGTTAACATTTTCCTATAGTTAATACTCTTATAAGCCTCACATGCAAATTAACGTACGATTCTTATAAAAGTATCAAAACTTTATGACATGGAAATAAAATAATAGGTTTAGAAGCAAATAAAATTGATTGTTATATTTAATATCGTCAGCAGGAACATTCTCTTCGCGTGGTGGTGTATCAGAGGATTTCTAGTTTTTTGGTGGTGTGCCTAGTTGTTCTATTATAGTTTTAGTTTGTTTTCTTATCTTCTTTAGAGATTTTGATTTTGGTGAAATGTATTTCCGGTACCTTTTTGATTTTTTTGAACTTTCTCTTATACTTTTTGTTTTTATATTTATATATATTATATTTGCCATTTTGAAAGGAAAAAAAAAATCGGCAGGAAGATTCTTAAAATTAATATCCATTTTATGAATATTTCAAATGAGAATTTATCTTCATCCCCAAAGTTATTATTGTTAGAAGTTAATAATTCAAGCTTGTTTGTAACTGTTTTGTAAATATCTTCAAGTTAGTTAGGTTGTTAGAGCTTGTTAAGGTTAGTTAGTTAGTTAACTTGTGTTACAAGTTAAGGGTTAGTTAGTTTACTTGTTTTAGAAGTTAAGTGTCACAAGTATTATATATACTTGTATTAGTGCTTGTAAATTTTGAGAGTACCATTGCCCCAAGGTGGATGAATAAAAACAAGTTGTTTTTCCTTATTCATTCATCATCATCATTTTGTTCATCTTGCTTGAGAAACAAGTTTCATTGTGTTTGTTAGTTTTCTAAGCTTTGCTGCGCTTGTGATCTAACAAGTGGTATCTAGAGCACCGGTTTCAATCAAGGGAAACACGAGTGAATGTGAGGGGAATTCATTAAAGGGAAACACTTGAGTGAGGAGTGTGATTTTTCTTCAAGAAATTGTGTGAATTTCTTCAAGAAAACTGTGTGTGAATTTCTTCATAGATAACAAGATGAACATGAGATCAAACTAGTCAACAGAAACTCTGAAAGAACAACTCAACAAGCTATGCAGGCTCAATCTAGTGGGAAAGATAGCAAGAATCACAAGAACAAGGGCAAAGGCAAGGCAAATTGGCTCAAAGAATCAAAGATCAAGACTGAAGACAAAACTGAATCCTCAACAGGAGGAGGTTCTGTCAAGAGTCAAGGCAAGAAGAAATTTGATAAGAGTAAGATCAAATGCTATAACTGTGATAAACTTGGCCATTTTGCAAATGAGTGTCGGTTTAAAGATCAACAAGGTGCTAATATGGCCACTGAAGATGGTGATGCAAATACTGTGTTAATGATGGCCATAACTTGTGATGAAAATGCTCAGAATGAAGATTGGTATTTGGACTCAGGGTGTTCAAATCATATGACTGCACATAGAGAGTGGTTGACAAATTTTGATGCAAGCAAGAAATCGAGCATAAGGTTAGCTGATGGCAGGAAACTTGCAGCAGAAGGTACTGGCAACATTGTGATCAAAAGTAAGAAGGGAGGTAAAGTGATTATCTCTGATGTATTCTATGTGCCAGATATGAGTTGTAACTTGCTCAGTATAGGTCAATTAGTGGAGAAAGGTTTCTCAGTTAACATGGAAGATAATGCACTGAAGCTGTTTGATAAAATGAAGAATCTGGTGTTGATGTGTCAATTGTCAAAGAACAGAACTTACAAGTGCAAAATCTCTAGTGTGGATATGATGTGCATATCTACAACAATAACTGATGATGTTGAAGCACTATGGCACAAAAGGTATGGTCACTTAAACTTTAGAGATTTAAGTGATTTGAAGTCTAAGGAGCTAGTATATGGTATACCTAAGATCAAAGTCAAGCATGCATTATGTGATATATGTATGAAAGGCAAGCAGAGTAGGTTACCATTTGTGAAGGAGACAAGTAAGAGAGCTTGTGCTGCTCTAGAAGTGATACACTCAGATGTATGTGGTCCTTTTGAGGTACCTTCACTTGGTGGAAGCAAGTACTTCATCACTTTTGTTGATGAATTTACTAGGATGATCTGGTTATTCACTATAAAGCTTAAGAGTGAAGCTTTGATAGTGTTTAAGAATCTTAAAGTTTTAATTGAGAAGGATAGTGAGAAATCAATTAAAATTTTAAGAACAGATGGTGGAGGAGAATATACCTCAAAAGATTTTGAAGATTTCTGCAAAAGTGAAGGCATAACTCATGAAGTTACACCACCTTATACTCCACAACATAATGGTCTTGCAGAGAGAAGAAACATGACCTTATTGAATATGGCTAGGAGTATGATCAAGCAGAAATCACTTCTACCCAAATTCTGGGGTGAAGCAGTTACAACTGCTGCTTACATTCTTAACAAATGCCCTACAAAGAAGTTAAAAATGGTACTAGAAGAAGCTTGGTGTGGAAGAAAACCCAGTGTGAAGCATCTAAGAGTGTTTGGCTCATTATGCTACAAGCATGTGCCAGATGCTAGAAGAACCAAACTTGAAGACAAGAGTGAAATAATGATCTTGATTGGTTATCACCCTACTGGTGCTTACAAACTACTTAATCCTATGACTAATAAAGTGCATATTAGCAGAGATGTGGTTGTGAATGAAGCTGAACAATGGAAATGGGAAGTTGAAACTACTTACAATAGTGAAAGTAACTACATATTTCCTGATTCAAGTGATGAATCTGACACTAAAGCAGCTGGAAATGAGAATGATAATGCTAATATTGATATGATTCCTGATAGTGATGATGATGAGAATGCAGGAGTCACATCTCCACCAGTGATAAGGCAATTACCTCAGAGAAATAGAAGTGTATCAAGCAGATTGAATGATCACATAGTAACTTCAGATAGTGCAGTGAATGATGATGGTGACCTAATTCATTTTGCCCTCTTAGCAGGTTCTGAACCTATTGACTACAAAGATGCCTTAAAAAATAGAGTGTGGAAGAAAGCAATGGAGGATGAACTTCACTCTATAGAGAAGAATCAAACCTGGAAGCTAGTTAACTTGCCAGACAAGAAAAGAAAGATTGATGTGAAATGGGTGTTTAAGGTGGAGTTAAATCCTGATGGCACAATTTCAAAACATAAAGCAAGACTTGTAGCAAGAGGATTCTTACAGAAGCATGGTATTGATTACAATGAGGTTTTTGCTCCAGTGGCAAGAATAGAAACTGTGAGGTTAGTAGTAGCACTGGCTTGTAAGAATAACTGGTTGATGTACCATTTAAATGTTAAGTCGGCATTCTTAAATGGTCCATTAGATGAGGAAGTGTATGTATCACAACCACCAGGTTTTGAAATTGAAGGTAAAGAGAAAATGGTGTTTAGACTGTATAAAGCACTATATGGTTTAAAATAAGCACCTAGAGCTTGGAATAAGAGAATTGATCAATTTCTTATTCAAATTGGATTTAAGAAATGTGCAGCTGAGTTTGGTGTGTATGTGCAGAGTTCAAAAGGAGAATTGGTTATTATATGCTTATATGTTGATGACCTTCTCATAACTGGTAGTCAAAAGTCAGAAATTGAGAAGTTAAAGTGTAAATTGAATGCTGAATTTGAGATGACAGACCTAGGTGAATTATCATTCTTCTTGGGAATGGAATTTGTGAAGGTCAAGAGTGGCATAATGATGCATCAATAAAAGTATATATGTGAACTGCTTGAGAAATTTGAACTGGATAACTGCAATTCAGTTTCAAATCCTTCTGAAACCAACTCAAAATTGAATGAATGCAGTGATATGGAGAAAGTGGATGCAACCTTGTTCAGACAAATGTTGGCTCATTGAGGTATGTATGCAACAGCAGGCCTGATATATGCTACTCAGTTAGCATGATTAGTAGATATATGCATGATCCTAGAAAACCTCATTTAATTGCTGCAAAGAGGATTTTTAGGTATATTAGAGGTACTCTTGATTTTGGCTTACATTTTCCAATTGGCACAAACTGTAAAGGGAGTGTTCTAATTGGTTATTCAGATAGTGATTGGTGTGGAGACATGACTGATAGGAAAAGCACATTAGGGTATGTCTTCAAATTTAACATTGTTGCAATCTCTTGGTGCACAAAGAAACAAAATGTGACTGCACTCTCATCATGTGAAGCTGAGTACATAGCAGGCACATTTGCAACATGTCAGGCATTGTGGCTTGATTCAGTGATGAAAGAATTGAAGTGTGAAGCAAGTAAGCCTCTACTGCTCAGAATTGATAACAAATCTGCTATAAGCTTAGCAAAGAATCCAATATCTCATGGAAGAAGCAAGCATATCGAGACCAAGTATCACTTCATCAGGGAACAAGTTACAAATGGGATGATTGAAGTGCAATATTGCCCCACTGAACTGCAACTAGCAGATGGTTTCACTAAAGCTCTCAAACTTGAGAGATTTGAATTTCTGAGAAAGCAACTTGGAGTTTTTGGTTTGAAACAAGTTTGAATTATGGTGGAGTGTTAGAAGTTAATAATTCAAGCTTGTTTGTAACTGTTTTGTAAATATCTTCAAGTTAGTTAGGTTGTTAGAGCTTGTTAAGGTTAGTTAGTTAGTTAACTTGTGTTACAAGTTAAGGGTTAGTTAGTTTACTTGTTTTAGAAGTTAAGTGTCACAAGTATTATATATACTTGTATTAGTGCTTGTAAATTTTGAGAGTACCATTGCCCCAAGGTGGATGAATAAAAACAAGTTGTTTTTCCTTATTCATTCATCATCATCATCATTTTGTTCATCTTGCTTAAGAAACAAGTTTCATTGTGTTTGTTAGTTTTCTAAGCTTTGTTGCGCTTGTGATCTAACAATTATAATTTTTTTTTCTCCAAAGCTATAAAATTAATCTCTTAGCATTGATATTTTTTTATTTATTTAAAAAAAATTAAGAAAGAGGTTGGGTATAATATTTATGAGTTGGAATCTTTTCCATTTCCCAATGGAAATGGAGATGTTCATTATTATAAGTTTGATGTAAATCAATGATATAAACGTATGTCTTTTGAGAATTGTTGATATTATTTAAATATTTATACACCAAAATTTAGTAATTATAGTATCCATTTACTTTAAGAAATGGAGATGATGTGTACTTATTTTTTATTATTAATAATTAATGTCATATTAACATGTGCCTTCATGACACATGTTAATGTATCTAAAAGTGGACTCAAGCTCATAATTAGACAACATAATTACCACCTATCAAATACTCCATCCGTCCCAAAATAAATGACCTAATTTTGACTTATTGTACTATTCATTTGACCTACTTTGACTTTATTTTTCTACTAATATATACATGTAAATATTAGCATATGAGATATTGTTTGATTTGTCTCGACGAGTATTTTCAAAATATACAATTTTTATAATTTTTAATAATGGATAATTAAAGATAGGCTTAATTCATAATTTAATCCCTTATGTTTATTTTAGCTCTCGATATGGTCCCTTATGTTTTAAAAGGTTCACGTTAGTTCCTTATGTTTTGAACGTTACCATTAATTGGTCCCTTCCGTCAATTTTTTTTTAACGCCGTTATTTTTTGACACGTGGCTAACGGAAACGCCACGTGGACAAACACATGGAAATTTTAACACATAATTCTTAATTTGGTCCCTTATGTTTATTTTAGCTCTCAATTTGGTCTCTTATGTTTTAAAAGGTTCACGTTAGTCCCTTATGTCTTGAACGTTACCATTAATTGGTCCCTTCCGTTAATTTTTTTTTAACGCCGTTATTATTTGACACATGGCTAACAGAAACGGCATTTTGACAACACTTGGACTTTTTTGTGAGTTTTCTCAGTCACACTGCCATATCATTAATTGGATTTTAAAAAAATTAAAAAACTAAATTAACATATAATTATAAATATTCAGAATTGGGGGAGAACGAAAATTAGGGTTTCACTTCTCTAGTACAATCTCAATACAACCTAAACTAATATCATGGTGCTAATATTGACCAAATCATTGCAACCCTAATTTAGTTCAAGTGTGATTGGGTAAAAAAGTTCAAGTGTTGTCCAAATGGCGTTTTCGTTAGTCACGTGTCAAAAAATAACAATGTTAAAAAAAAATTGACGGAAATGACCAATTAATAGTAACGTTCAAAACATAAAGGACTAACGTGAACCTTTTAAAACATAAGGGACCAAATTGAGAACTAAAATCAACATAAGGGGCCAAATTATGAATTATATGTTAAAATTTCCATGTGTTTGTCCACGTGGCGTTTCCGTTAGCCGCGTGTCAAAAAGTAACGGCGTTAAAAAAAAATTGACGGAAGGGACCAATTTATGTAACGTTCAAAACATTAGGGACTAACGTGAACCTTTTAAAACATAAGGGACCAAATTGAGAGCTAAAATAAACATAAGGGACCAAATTATGAATTAAGCCTTAAAGATATTAGCGATCAAAGTTGTACATTGGTAAGCGTAAACGAAGTCAAACAGATCATTTATTTTGAGACGAATGACAAACATCTACATTTTTTTTTTCAAAGTGAAGAGTGAAAAAGCATCAAATAATAATTATGACATCTCAAGTAGATTGAAGCACATAATTAATACCACCTATTAAATACAAGCACTCAAAATTTATTGATATTGAAAAGAACAAAGTACAAACTTGGATGGACTAAGCCAATATCCAAGATAGCACACAAGATTTATTAAAATATTTGCCTCATTAAAAACTTTATCAAAGAATATTCAGTAGAATAAAACTTTGATGAAAGAAAAAAAGTACAATTTTATGAAAACTTTTCAACAATATCAACAAAATCAAGATAAACTTAATCTATTACGATTAAATTAATCATCCTTATTCAGGACCAGCTGGCGGAGCATCCCACCAACTTAGACGACATTTACATTTATTATAAAGGCATTTTGGAACGTAAGGTGCACCACAAAAATAGTTGTCACATTCTGCTTGCTCCTTACAATAGTTAGTCCAGCCCGCTGCGATAACAACAAAGAAGAAACATATATTACTAAAAGGAATGAAATATTTACTTGATGCCAGAACTGACCCCCGAACCAGATTCAACTGATGGTGAAAACAAAAAAAAAGGAATGAAATATTTTGTATAAAATAAATAAGAAAGTTTAACAAATACAAAAATGGTTTACCAAAAACGCCGGCATTTACTGAAATAAATAAGGACGTAAAGAGAGTTATTAAATATACAAACTTAATAATTTTAGTCATATTTTTTCTTGTGAGCTAGCAACAAATAGAAATTTATTGATCACTTTATGTTGTAAACACGTCCTATGTTTTATTTATATCTTTTAATAAATATTTGTTTGCATTTTAGATCTCTTTAAGAAAACTTCTTATGATTATGTACCATATATAATCAATTTGTCATTTGTGCCTCTTTAGCTCGTTCAATCGATAAAGACAATATTCCATTATTTTTAAAAAAATTCTAGCCTTTTATCTTATAGATAGGGACAAAAAAAAACCTGAAAAGCAAGAAAATTTAAATAAGAATAATCAAACATTAGAAAAAAAATTAATCTTCTTTATTTTAATAATCTTGTGCTCAAAAAATTTATAAATAATTCATTCTGGTTCAGAAAATTCTAACTATTGTTGATGAGAGTCTTATTTTGTCCCTAACATGCATGCAAAAAATATAATAAAAATATAAAATCGTTCTCTAAGTCCAATTTCTAGCTAGAACTGATGAGTACGTGAAATAAAGGGTATGCACTTTTTCAACAAATATTGGTAAAATATTAATTCATAATTACTGAAATAATGACCGCATTATTATTAAAGAAATAAAAAGACATTAAAAAAAATCATATTAAGAAATAATATTTGTACAACCAATTCGGGATAACTATCTTATATTCTTATTGTCTTACTCACTCCATTCTTTTTTAAGTGTTTTTTTTTTACCATTGCGCACATGCAAATGCACAACTTTTTTTTTATCACTAATAGATTTAATTATTCATTAAAAAAAATTATGAAAATTTTATATTTTTAAAATATTCCTTGAGACAAATTGAACAATATCTTACTCCCTCCGTTCCTTTATCTTTGTCATTTTAGAAAAAAAAAATTGTTTCAAATGTTTGTCGTTTTGATAATTTAAGGTTATATTTCGTCTATTATACACTCCTTCCTAATTTTTTTTTATTAACTAAATTTTATATAATCTTTTTATTGTATTTTTTTACTAAACTTATTCATATAATCTTTTAATTGTATTTTTTTTTTACTAAATTTCTTCATATAATCTTTTTATTGTTTTGTTTCTTTTTTTTCTTGCATGTTTATTGAAAATCTTGTTACACAACATTAAGAAACTCAAAATGACTGCAACTTGAAAATACAAAACACATGAACTGTAAAGGGGACAATCAGAGGGATCATTCACACATTGGAATCAGAGCAACTATAAAGTGAGTAGGACACCACATCTTAACCCAAAATCTAGAGCATTGGGTTTATGAGTCATCTCACTTATAAAATGTTCAATCTATACTTTTATAAGTAATGTGAAACTTAACTCACACCACACTTGCCACAACCGACCAGGTATGTGATTGGAGTTCTATTTGTAACTTTGTCGTAGATTGGGACAAATACATAGATACTCAAATTCTATCAAGTTCAGGGACATGTTGAGAATACAAAAAGGAGAACATTGATGAAGCGGAATTGGAGTCGAATTTGAACCTGAAATTTAGATCATAACGGAAACTGATGTTACATGCATCAAGCAAAAGGAAAAGAAAGTAAATCGAATTTGATGATAGAAAACAACCAAGAAAATTGAAAATTAAAATGCGAAAGAAATGACGAGAATTGACATTTCATGGGAAAATGCAGCGGAAATGATCTCAAGGAGGAAACTGTGGCTCTAATATGAGAGGAGATCCTCTCATGTCCAAATTCCCTCATGTTGGATCTCAACCTTTCATTTCTTTTTTGTTGTTTACTGTTCATTCAAATAAAAAAAATTGGATGGTGGAGGATTAAACTGCACCCCCTGCAGTTCAATTTGGACATGAGAGGATGCTGTCCTCTAATACCATGTTAAGAATCATGATATTAGAGAAAAGTTTGGGATATTTTGTATTGGAATTAATAAAATTATACAAATAAAAGTGTCAAAATACAAATAATTGCACGGATATTCTATTTTATATATACTAACTAGTTAATGGGCCTAACTTTCTATAGTTCAACAACAATTTCTATATATAGAGCAATCCATGTAATCATTTACAATCTTTTTACCAATAATTTAATATAAATATTAAGGAGTTTTTTTTCATATCAAGCTCTCAAGCATAATTCTCTTATGAATCATATTCATCTCTTCGGTCTTGAACTAAATTACTACTCCCTCCGGTCTCGAATATATACAACATAACAAAAAATTGAAATTCTTAAATATAAGAAAAAGTTACTATATTTATTATAACTTTTTTATAAACTTGTAATAATTATACTGTTTTTTACAGTTTACAACACAACTTTACTTCACTCCACAAATCTATACAACTTCTAATGTCATAAACAAACCCAAAAGTAAAGATAAAATTGAAAGTGGAATAATTTTTGTCACTACTTAATGTATTTTATCCATTTCCTTAAAGAGTGTGCTTTTTATTTTAACTTTGGTTACGTATAAGATTAGAGGGAGTAACATGGTAGAAAGCGATACTGTGGCACAACAATTTACAGCAATTATGAAGATGAAAAATCTGTTTTAGAATATGAAGAATTCATTTCTTATTGTGATTAATAAAATTTCAGCAAAGATGATGAAGAATTTCATCGGTCTCTGCATCAAGAATTAACATTCAAAGAGTGTATGAATGTGAATTTTGTTAACTTCTAACTTATAACTTTATGCGGATGATATTATTCTTATTAACTGCATCTTCAGACACACTCTCACAAGATAAATATGTCAAATAAATGATGGCAAAATGAAGATCTATTTTAAAAGTTTTTTCCATTATTACAATTACATGAAAAAATTATTAACAGGTGAAAAAATAAATGTAGCAAGGGAAGAAAGAATTATCAAATGAAGTAGGCCCTTATTTATTTTTTATAATATCTTAGCCGTTGAAACTACTTTTTGATGACTATAAAAACAGAGTTCTTCACTTCATTTCTTATACAAATGAGATCAATGTCTCATTCTCAGTCCTTTTGAATCAGAATTTGGAACAAATAGTGAAGTAGATTCTCATCCCTCTATCATCTCTTGCTTCTTTAAGACAGTACCATTTTATTTTTGTGGATAACAAAGACAATGTTGTCACAAAACCAAGCAGAGGAATCAATACTTACAAACCTCAATGAGACAGAACATGAAGGTGGTTCAAGTTTAGAAGATATAGGACAAGACCAATCCATGTTCAATTTCAAAAGTTTCTTATGGCATGGTGGTTCTGTTTGGGATGCATGGTTTAGTTGTGCTTCAAATCAAGTAATTAAATTACCTCACACAAAAAATAGTAATTTTTTATTTTTTTTTTAAATTTAGTTCTAAATTTATTAAATTTTTATAGGTGGCTCAAGTGTTGTTGACATTACCATATTCATTCTCTCAACTTGGTATGGTATCAGGCATTGTGTTTCAGATATTTTATGGTCTTGTTGGAAGCTGGACTGCTTATTTATTCAGTGTACTCTATGTCGAGTATCGTGCTAGAAAGGAAAAGGAAAATGTTGACTTCAAGAACCATGTCATTCAAGTTAGTTTTTGTTTTTGTTTCATTTCGCATGATTAATTCATTTAAGTGTTTTGTCATGTAAGTGCAACATAAATCGGTTAGTCGATGCAGCGACGTTGTTATGCAGGAGCCATGTAGTAGTCCGAATTTGAACCTAGGATTTTGGATCATGGACATAGTGAAATCAAAATCCAAGATATTACAGCTCTGGTCATGGTTGTGGGGGATCTGAATTTCCTATTATAGGAGAAACATGAACTCCGCCGTTGAACTAGGATCAGACGTTTCATATAATAAAATAACAAAATTTGTTTTAAATAATCTCGATCATTAGTTTGTATCAAATCCACTAATTAGTTCCAAAATTAAAATTAAATCAAATAGTCGAAATTGAAAACTGCGCAACTTTGAACAAATCCACTAATAGATGTTGACCTTTTATTAAAACTTTGATTAATTCTTCCATCATGCAATAATTGTTTGTAATACGTGACTAAATTGAAACTTATTATTGTGGTTTTGGATTTCAGTGGTTTGAAGTTCTTGATGGGTTACTAGGTAAATATTGGAAAGCATTGGGGTTAGTCTTCAATTGTACTTTTCTTCTCTTTGGATCTGTCATACAACTTATAGCATGTGCAAGGTTAGATCTTAATTTGATTCATTTTTGAAAGGCAATTTTGACTTATCTAAAAATGGGTTTTATTCTAATTTGATTATTATAATATGCAGCAACATATATTACATAAATGATAAATTGGACAAAAGGACTTGGACTTATATTTTTGGAGCATGTTGTGCTACAACTGTGTTCATACCTTCATTCCATAATTACCGTATTTGGTCATTTCTTGGTCTTGGAATGACAACTTATACCGCTTGGTATCTAGCTATAGCTGCTATAGTTAATGGCCAGGTAAATTATTTATCATTCTTGAATTACAACAATTAGTGTATATTAGTTCATATTATTTAGGTTAAATATCATTTTTGGCCGGTCTATAACTTCTACAAACTTGCAATTTTGGCTTTGAAATTTTCATAATAGGCTACCACTTTTAATATCCTAACTTTACATGTCACGCCAGCATGTTTTGACATTTATACCGACGTGGTATATGAGTTGCTTTTTTATCGTGGCAAGACATGTTGATGTGACATGTAAGCCACTGTCAACGTGTATGTTGATTTGGTCAAAATCAGTGGAAGTTAACCTTTTACAAAATGAAATAAAATTAGGAGATAAATATTATGAAAATTAAGAGGTTAAAAGTGCAATATCATACATGATGTTTTCTGATTTTGCAAATCATGTTACAGATAGAAAATGTGGTACACTCTGGTCCAACAAATGATGAGGACCAAAGAAGAGCATGAAGAGATCCACATTTTAATAAATTAGGATGACTTTGTTTTAGTTTAATTTGATATGTTATAATTTTTAGTTTGTTTCAATTTGAATTGTATTAATTTTAGTTATGTAAGTCCAATATGGGCCTAGAATGGTGTCACTTATGGCCCATGTAGATTTAGGGTTTTGCTTTAAATAGATATTTGTAATCTTATTTGAACAAGTTTGAAATGAAGTAGAATTTATCTCATGAGAAATGTGAGTGAGTGAGGTCTCCTCTTTTGAGTTCTTGGATTAGAACTTATTGAATCTTATCAATGGATTCCTTCCCATTGTGGCGATTCCTCTTGGCTTATCAATCTTCATGATTGTGGCGCCTTCTACCACCATCTCCTTCCCTAAATCCACATTTATTTCTTTCTTTTCCATTTTTATTTGCCACTTTTATTCAAGAATCACTTGGTGAGATCCTTCATTATATGTGGAACCAACTTCCGTCCACATCAACAAAGCTAGTGTTATATTTCACCGGAGCCACTAACATACTTTACACTTTTGGTGGACATGCTATGACCGTGTAAGCTTACTTTTAGTTCTTCCACAATTGAATGTTTTTAATTTCTATTTAGTAATTGTACATCATTATTTAGTTTCTCAACTAATAGTGTGATTAACTTGAAATTTGACAAACTAATTTTAACTATATTTGATTTAATAAAATTGGCTTTAATTAATTTATATTTTGTCAACTACTTTAATTAGTAGAATTTCACATTTTAAGATAAATAAGTATGCGTATCAAATCTTAGTCCTGCATATATTTGTGTATGATTGTGACACATACACTTGCAGAGAGATAATGCATGCCATGTGGAAGCCTCAAAAGTTCAAATACATATATTTTCCAGCAACTTTGTACGTTTTTACACTAACGATTCCTTCCGCCGTTGCCGTTTATTGGGCTTTCGGTGACGAATTGCTAAATCATTCCAACGCTTTCTCTCTTCTCCCCAAAACTGGATTCCGTGATGCCGCCGTTATCCTCATGCTTATTCATCAGGTAAGCTTTAGGCATGCTTTTGGACCTCATGTTACAAAAATTCATAAAATGTCAATTTTATCCTTCCAATAAAAATTTGAGCATTACTTGTACATATTTATTTACCAATACTAACTTCAATTTTTCCTTCCCTAATATTGGATGCAGTTCATCACATTTGGGTTTGCATGTAATCCATTGTATTTTGTGTGGGAGAAGGTTATTGGAATGCATGATGTTGGAAGTTGCCTTGAAAACTCAGAAACTCAGAAAATCAGAAAACTGGGGAAACTAGCAGCACTGTGGCGCCAGGCGCCAGGAGACCTCTAGAAATGGTTGTGGCTTCTGTCGACTGGCGCGGGGCGCAGGGTACATGGCGCTAGGCGCCAGCACGCAGCTCAAATGTGCAGTTCCGGCTTTTGTGCAGATTTTGTGGAAAAATTTGTTTCGGAAAGTATCTGTTTTGGATTCTGTTTTATTTTATAAGATAGATTTGTTTCTGATTTTTAGGCATGTATTTTTCTATAAATAGGGAACTCTTTATTCATAGAAAAATAAGGTTGAAAGCAATTAGGATTAGGGTTTGCCACACTAGAGTTTTAGAGAATTCATTCTTGGTATAATTCTAGGGGTTTGGGCGAATCATCCTTGGTTCACCTTGGGTAGCTAGGTCAAATTGAGTCTCTTCATCACGGAAGAAGGGATTCGGGATTTGGGTAGAATTAGGATTAATTCTTGTAACCCAATTGGGAATTCCTTGTGTAAAGTTTCTCATTGATCATAGTGAAACGGAAGGGTTGCTCCCTCCCCCAGATTAGGTTCATTAACACCGAACTGGGTAAACAAACGATTGTGTTCTTCTCTTTTGTTCTTGGATTATTTACTTTCATCATCTCTATCATCTTTGTTATTGGTTACTTGGTTAATTTGCTCCACACATCAAATTCATTGGTGTGATTTTCAACGAATTCACAACAATTGGCGCCCACCGTGGGGCAAGGATCAAATCGATAATCAGGTACCATGGGTTCTAAGTTCGATATTGAGAAGTTTACCGGTAGTAACGACTTCGGGTTGTGGAAGGTAAAGATGAAGGCGGTGTTAGTCCATAACAATTGCGCTGAGGCTTTGAAGGGTGCAGAGATGCCGGCGAGTCTTTCCGATGCGGAGAAGGCTGTTCTGAATGAAAAGGCAGTCAGTTGCATTACCTTGTGCCTCGGAGACAAGGTGTTGAGAGAAGTAGCAAAGGAGACCAACGCTGCGGATATGTGGGCCAAGCTTGAATCATTGTACATGACCAAGTCGGTGGCACATAAGCAGTTTCTGAAACAAAAACTCTACTTTTATCGAATGGTGGAGTCGAAATCCATAACGGAGCAACTGGCGGAATTCAACAAAATTATTGATGATTTGGCCAATATTGATGTGAAGCTAGAAGATGAAGACAAAGCCTTACATCTGCTTTGTACGTTACCTAAGTCCTATGAAAGTTTCAAGGACACCATGCTTTACGGCAAGGAAACACCAGTTACCTTGGAGGAAGTTCAATCGGCCTTGAGGACGAAAGAACTTACTAAGTTTAAAGACTTGAAGGTGGAGGATGGTGCTAACGCTTTAAATGTTTCAGGTGGAAGTAGAGGTAAGAAGGCTAAGTCTAAGGTTGGTGACAAGTGGACTTGTTTCCACTGTCAAAAGAAAGGTCACTTCAAGAGGGATTTGTCATACCCTAATTTTGCCCCACACTTTTTTTATTTCCATTTTTGCCCCTCATGCATTTTTGTTCCAATTTTGACCCATAACCTCTCTCACTTTTGCATAAGTCAAGAAAGTCAACATTTTGATCAAAAAGTCAACAGTTTGACCGAAAGTCAACACTTTGACTAAATAAGTCAACAAAACCATTTTTCAATTTAAAAATCAATGTTGACACAAAACACATGGAACTATTTTTTCTTGCATGATTATGGCTTAGCATTATCATAAGAGACAAAATTTTACCATTTTGCCCTCACATTTTCTTTATTTATTTATTTTTAATTAGTTACTTGCATTACAAGAAACCTTTTTAAGCATCAAATTTCAATTCTTTTTCTTTCATTTCTAATCCATAAACATATTACATAATCACATTTCATCATGCATATTTTTATTTCTTGACATATTTATTTTATTTTCATATATTATTTTTAATTTGTTTTATTCCAAAAAAAAATCAAAAGAAGAACAAAAATTGTCCCAATCATTTTTACACCTCATCAAGGGAATAGAAGGTTCTATTCCTTCTTACTAGACACCTCACCATTTGTACAAAAATCCCAAAACCATAGTACAAAAAATCCCAAGAAACAATCTCCAATTTGCCCTCACTAACTCTCACAAATCACTACTTTTCTAACCTAATTCCTCCCCATAAATAGCACATTGTTTTCAGAGCCCTAGGTCAGAGAGAGAATCACTCAAAAACGGCGCAGCTCACTCCCTCAAGAACAAACACCATTTCCTTCAATTTTTCAATTTTCGAAATCACTAAATTCTCACTCAAACTCAGTGCTTTTTGGTTCAAACACCTTCACCCAAGTCCCAGAAGCAAGAACCCTTCATTTTCCACGTGAAAAGGTGAAGGAATCGTACCTGAGAAGAGCCACGGTGGCCAGGAGAAAAGCAAGCTCAAATCGTGGTGTTCAGAGATCTATTCAGGTAGTTTTCTACACCATTCATCTTCTCTTGGCACTCTGAAGCTTTTCCCATAGCTGGTTTATCTCAATTTTGCCTGTATCGTAACTTTGTGTTTTTACTCTCAAACCTTCTCTTCTTCGTTTTTCATTTTCTGTGAGGAATCAGTAAAAACTATTTACATATTTGAATTCCTTGTGAAAAAACGAAGAGAACCATATATATTTCATAGAGTTTGGTGGTGTTTTGGATGAACTCCGGTGACCGGCGCCGTTGCCGGCAAAGCCAGGGTCACCGGAGAAGACGAATGCGCCGTATTCCATCTTCTTCCTCAAGTTTGAATCGTGACTGTTTGATCTTGTGATTTAATCCTGCACGTTGATCAGTAGTTTATAACGTAGCCGTCAGATCTCATTTAAATGAGATCTGACGGTGATAACGCTTTTGGCGTACGTGTTCGCGCTACACTGGATCCGTGATCCGGGCCAGTAGGTCTGAGTTGCATGATCTTGATCAGACAACCCAGATCCTGCGCGCGTACGGTGCACGGCCTTTCAGTGCCTGCACCTGATCTTTTTTGTGCTGACTTTCGTTTTTTTGTTGACCTGCGCATGGGTTGGGCTTCAGGCCCAGAAGCGCTATTCACACTCCCTTGTTTTTGCGTTTCTTCTTTATTTGCACCCCCTCTGTTTGAACTTTTTTTTTAATTATTTTTCAGCTTATTTAAAAAAGCACTTATTTAGCCAATGGCTTATTTAAGCTATTCTGGTTATTTTGGTTATGCTAAAAATTTTATTTCATGGTTCATTAATTATGTTAAGTCTTAACTTATTTATTTAAATTAATCTAGCGCATTTGATTATTTTTGATTATTCCAAAAGCACTTATTGGAGCAATAGCTTTTTTAAGCTTATTGACCCAATTCAAGGTGCTGAGATGTTTAATTAATTTCCAGAATTGCTTTTTTTTTTTGATTTAGCTTATTTACATAAGTCATTTTGTAGTTATTTAATTTTAGCTTATTTGAATAAGTACTTAAGTGAACCAAATTACTTTTCTAAGTACTTTTGGGGCTACTTTCTCTTGCACAATATTTTGTCTAGCTTTAATTAGTTTAGGTTAACCTTGTGTTTGTTTGTATTAGAGTATTTATTCATGTTTACGCGTATTTGTTTAATTGCTCGTAACTTTTTTCTTTTACTATAATCATTTTTTCTGCTTTATATATAGTCATATATCATTGCATTTCATGCTTTATTTATTTTATACCATGATTCATGCATTTTTATCTATGATTTGCATTCATGTTTCATCATTCTTTTAGCATCTACTTGTCTTTGCTTTATGTCTGCTTCTTCACTTCTCATCCCTCCTTCTATGCTTGGGTCTGTTTGGTTTGAATTTGAGATTTGCTTTCATAATAAACATAGTGAAAAAGGGTTGATCTGACGTATGACTTTTCACACCCGGATAATCCCTATCCCTGACGTATGACTCGTGATCTTGGGATTATCCTCACTATTGATTAAATTAAGATTTTTATAATAAACAAGGATGAAAAGGGGTTGATCTGACGTATGACTTTTCACACCCCGGATGGTTCTTATCCCTGACGTATGACTCGTGATCTTGGGACCATTCTCATCCTAAAACGTTAAAATTAACCAACACTCGACTTTTTCCTTTTGAAATACTTTCTTAATCAAGTTAAATCAAGGCTTTCATAATAAACAAGGATGAAAAGGGGTTGATCTGACGTATGACTTTTCACACCCCGGATGGTTCTTATCCCTGACGTATGACTCGTGATCTTGGGACCATCCTCATCCTAATCAAGCGCTAAAATTAACCCCACTCACTCAAACTTCTTTCCAGAAAAACATGGATATACGCTTTATCCATTCCTCTGATACATACACAGCTTAAGCCTCTGATTAGAGCATACAAGCGTCGTTGTATCAGCGGAATGCGAAATAAGCAACATCCGTTATTCAAACTTTTTTACAATGGATATACGCTTTATCCATTCCTCTGATACATACACAGCTTACGCCTCTAAGTAGAGCATACAAGCGTCGTTGTATCAGCGGAATGCGAAATAAGCAACGTCCGTTATTCAAACTTTTTTTACAATGGATATACGCTTTATCCATTCCTCTGATACATACACAGCTTAAGCCTCTGATTAGAGCATACAAGCGTCGTTGTATCAGCGGAATGCGAAATAAGCAGCATCCGTTATTCAACATTCTTTTTCAATGGATACACGTTTTATCTACTCCTCTGACACACACACAGCTTAAGCCTCTGATTAGAGCATACAAGCGTCGTTGTGTCAGCGGAATACGAAATAAACGTTATCCACTAAAACCAACCAACCACACAAACATTTTTTACCAGAACTACGTGAGTTTTGAGTTTCCCATTGCACCGGGGAATACGTAGGAGCGGGCTCCTACAACCGTCAAACTCAACTAATAAAAACCCTTTTTTTTAATTTATTTGGAAACGAAGTAGAGATTAGATAAGAGATAAAAGGCAATTTAATTCAAACCTACGCAAACAAACCCCAAACCACCTAAACGGTTCCCATCGAGTACGATGGATGCGAGGGGTGCTAATACCTTCCTCTCGCATAACCAACTCCCGAACCTAAACCAAGGTTTTCGCGATATTTTCCTTTCCCCTCACGGGATAAATAAACGTCGATGGCGACTTCATTGTATGAAAAATGGAAGTGATTTTCCAGCCCGCTACAGCTGGCGACTTCACTGGGGACTATAGAGAGTTAAGCCCAGTTTAGTTGGTTTGTTTGTTTGTTTGCTTTGCCAGGTTTGCAATATCTTGCCTTTATCTTTTATTTTTCTGTCAATTATATCTGCTTGGATTGGCTGTTTCTCTTCTTCTACTCCTTCTTTTATTTTTCTTTTTGCCCTTGTGGCGTGGATACTGTGTGAAGCTCTATACCCGAGCTTGAGAAAAACTTAAGTTAAGCTAGGGGTATTTATGCTGGCCTCCCTGACGTATGACTCGTGAGCGCTGGCATAATCACCTCGCCTAGGGTAGATTCTTTTGAAAATGTTGGCCGTCCTGACGTATGTCTCGCTAGCGCCAGTGTTTTCTTGGAGAGTCCGTGACCCTAGGGACCTTTTGTAAACCGGTCTAGAACCAAACCTTGTTATTAGGGACCTCTGTTTAGAACCCGAAAGGTTCCTCTTTGGACGCGTTTGCCGTGCAATAACGGCATCGTTTCCAAAGAGGTGATCTGTGATTCAACCATGATAAACCTAGAACAACATGTGAGAGGGATGGGTTGCAGGTAACGCTGAACTTTTGACCTCAGAAATAAATTAAACCTTTGCTTCTATGAGACAGACTATGCTGCAAAGTATCATGCATACATGCATCCATGCATTCATGCATTCATTTACAAAAACTCATACAAAAAATACATATCTGGTTTTCAGGGAATCAAGGAAACTTTGTTTTGTAAACATGAGGGATATGGAAACAAGAGGTACTTACAGTTACAGTTTCAAGATCCCAAAGGTTGACAGACTTATAGCTATGGAATCTAGATTGACATCCATTCGTAGAAGCAACTTCCAGTCTAACTATGGTGCCATCATTGATCTTCTACACGTCCAGCTTGATACTACGGCTTTGGGTACCTTGGCTCAGTTTTATGATCCTCCACTTCGTTGCTTCACTTTCCGTGACTTCCAGCTCTTCCCCACTATAGAGGAGTTTGATAGTATTTTGGGTCTTAAGAAGGATAAGGGGCCGTGTTATTTGAGAGAGATTCCGACTCCGGAGGACGTAGCTTTAGCTCTACAACTTGAAGACCAAGATTCTATGTCTTTCCAAGTTCTCAAGACGGGTGTTCAAGGGTTTGCAAGGAAGGCTTTAGAGGACAAAGCTCAGTTTGTGTTGGAAAAGGGAAATTGGAAAGCCTACAACGCTATTCTTGCCTTGTTGATCTATGGTTTGGTACTTTTTCCTAATGTGAAGGACTTCATTGATATCACTGCTATTGGGGTGTTCTTGACTAAGAATCCTGCTCCTACGCTTTTGGGTGATTTCCTCTACTCCCTTCATGATCGGAACGGCACAAGAAGAGGAGGACAAATCTCATGTTGTGCTCCTTTGGTCCAAAAATGGTTGATGTCTCATTTGCCTGACAAGGGGCCTTTGGTAGATAATGAAAGTCTTAAGTGGTCAGAAAGATTGAACTCCCTTACCGAGAAGGATATCCGATGGTACTCTCCTCATGTAGAATCTTCCAAGGTACTCCTCAAGTGTGGGGACTTCCCAAATGTACCCCTGGTTGGAACTCAAGGGTGTATTAACTATAACCCTGTCCTTTCTCTTCGCCAGTTAGGTTACCCCATGGTGGATGCTCCTTCTGAAATCACTTTGACACCTTTCGTCCTCAAGAAAGATATGGTAGACTTAGAGCTTTGGGGTAGGATCAAGAAGGCTTGGCTCAAGGTTGAGAAGTCTGTGGTAAGAAGAAAGAACTGCTTGGCTAGAGAAGCCTATACCCAATGGGTGAAGGATCGTATCCTCCGCATCCAACTCCCTTTCAGTTCTGTGATCCCTGAGGTAGTTGAAGAGCCTGAGCCCATCATCACTATCTCAAAGGAAGAAGCGGATGCTTTGAGGAACCAAATTGCACAACTTAAGAAAGAGAATGAAGAGTTGCAATTCAAGTGCTTTAGTGTCCAAGGAGAAGCGAAGAGTTTCAAAAGAGAAAGGGATGCGAAGGATGAAGAGATGCAAGGGTGCAAAAAGAAAGTAAAAGAAGCCCAAGAAAGGGAAGAGAAGTACAAGGATGGTCTTGCAAGTTCCAACTTGAGCATCAAGGCATTGAAAGAGGATATCAAGAGCTTGAAGCGTTCCAATGATGAAATGTATGCCACATGGAACAAGGCCATGATCGCCCAGGGGGATTGGAGGAAAAAGTTTGAGGAGAAGACTCAAGAGTTGAAGAAAGTCCAACAAGAGTTCAAGAAGCTTCAACAAGAGAAAGAGTTGGAGCTACAAAAGAAAGAAAAACTTCATTCTCAAGAGAGGCGGAAGGATAAAGAGTCCATGCAAAGATATGAAGAGAGTCTAGCTCAGATCATGAGAGCTCACGAGGACCAAATGACCCAAGTGGCGGAGCAAATCGAGCATCTAGAGAAGAATTTGAAGTACCACAAGACGGTTATTGAAATGTCCCTACAGGAGATGGCCAGATGGAGGGTAGCTTTCCACAAGATGCTACTGGTGTCTACTTCAGTGTTGGATGAGATGCCTAGGATGTTGAGGATGGCCGAGGCGGAGGTCCCCTTTCTTAATGTCTCAGGAGCGGTCAAAGAGTTCGTGTGTTATTGCCGAGCAGTGGTAACGGCATACAAGAATGTTGTCAAGAAGGCCAAAAAGGGACTTTAGTGTGTATCTAGGATTTTATGTAATGAACCTTTGGGATTTTGAATCTTTGTAACTTTGCTTTTTTCAGTAATTATGTAATGAATTGGTTTTAAAATTTGAATGAAATGTTGAGTCTTTTGATTATATCCCGCATTGTTTACATTAATTGCACATTTGTGATTCCCAGAAAACCAAATATAACAAATAAAAATGAAAGTATAAACTTTACATGCATTTGCATTCACATACATAATAAAAAAAAGCATCATCTCATTACCGTTCTCCCATCTCAACAGCGTTATCCTCGACACCTACATTGGACAAGAAGTGCTTCCAGTCTGGTAATGGAGAATTGGCAAGAACAACACAGTGAACTAAAGGGGGAGGTTTCCCAGTTGGCAGCGAAGATGGATCGTGTGTTGGAAATGTTGGCCGCACAGAATCAGCCGTCAGCCCCAGCAGTGAACGCAGAGACAGCAACGAATGAACCGGCCAGCATGGTGTGGCCTGTGTACGGTTTACCTCCGGGTTATACCCCACCGGGGTATGTACCTCTTGGGGACGGGGCTACTTCAGTTCCTCCTCCTATCAACAACTCGGGAATTCCAGCCGGGGCAACCCCAACTCAGCCCCAACCTACCATTGTTCAGCAGGTTCAGGAGGATCCTCATGATGTGTACCATAGCTCAGATGCTCAGAACAGTGGGTCAAAGTTTGATGGAACTATTCCTCAGTTGGAGGAAACAAAAATGAAGTTCAAGGCTATTGAAGATCGTTTGAAAACGATGGAAGGAGGGAGTGACTCCTTGGACTTTTCCGATATGTGTCTTGTACCTGATTTGGTAATCCCGGCTAAGTTCAAGGTGCCGGAATTTGAGAAATATAAAGGTTTGAGCTGCCCTAGGAATCATCTCGTGATGTATAGCAGAAAGATGGCGTCTTATGCCAACAATGACAAACTGATGATACATTGCTTTCAAGACAGTTTGGCAGGGGCATCTTTAAGCTGGTACATGCAGCTAGAGGGTAATCACATCCGATCGTGGAAGGATTTGGCTAATGCTTTCATCAAACAGTATCAGTATAACTTGGATATGGCTCCTAGTCGTACCCAGTTACAAAACATGACTCAGAAGGAAGGAGAGTCGTTCAAAGTTTATGCCCAAAGGTGGAGAGAGTTAGCATCGCAGGTTCGTCCGCCACTTTTAGAGACGGAATTGGTGGATATGTTTACCAACACTTTACAAGGGGTTTATTTCGAAAGGATGATTGGCAGTGTGTCCTCAGGTTTCTCTGATCTGGTCAGAATCGGTGAAAGGATTGAAAGCGGTGTCAGGACCGGCAAGATCCAAGCCGGCACTAGCTCACCAAATAATGCAAAGAAGCCAGTCAATAACTTTGTGAAGAAGAAGGAAGGGAATACCAACGCTGTGGCTCACCGCCAGTCGGTGATGCCAGTTCAATATGTTCCTTATGCAGCTCCGGCTCAGCAACAACAGCAACAATATCAGATGCCCCAGTATACACCACCACCGCAAGGTTATCCGTATCAACCACAGCCACAACAAGCTTCTCCACCTCAACAACAAGCAAGAAAAGTGTTTGATCCCATCCCGGTATCATACAAAGAGTTGCTGCCATATCTTGTCCACAGTAAAATGGTGACGCTCAAAACCTTGAAACAGATGACCCCACCTTTCCCTGCATGGTACAAACAAGGCGCCACCTGTGAATACCACTCTGGGGCGGAGGGTCATACTATTGAAAGTTGCAAAGCTTTCAAGTATGAGGTACAAAGATTGATCGATCAGAAGTTGTTGTCATTCAAGGAAGCGGGTCCCAATGTCAAGGGAAACCCTCTGCCCAACCACTCAGGGGGAGGAGTCAACATGATTGAGGGCGCCGAAGGTTTGATTAAGGATGTGTCGGATATACGAACCCCTTTGAGTGTAGTAAAGGAGGTTTTGCTCAGCTTTGACCAATTCTCAAGCATGCATGCAGATTGCATAGAATGTGAAGAGAATCCAAATCATTGCGCAAGGATGAAAGAATGTCTTCAGGAGTTAATGGACCAAGGGTTGGTACAAATTGGTTATTCTCAGAGAAGGGGTATGGTGGCTATGATGGAACCACATGAGCATGAGAAGTTCATGAAGCCAATAGAGATAATCTATCAAAGAGCCGAGGAAAAGTTGCAGCCATTGGTGATTCAGACGCCAGCACCATTTCCTTTTACCAGTACTAAAACTACACCTTGGATATACAATACATCAGCTTCAATACAAGGGAAGCCTGTGACTCTGCCAGAACCGGTAGTAGTTAGCATTGATGGGACCGGGGGTATGACTCGGAGTGGCAGAGTGTTTGCTCAGAAACCAGTGCAGGACAGTGCAAGAGAACCAGTTACAACGGTCAATGAGAATGTCTTAAGCAAGACTCTTGAGGGGGGAGCACCCAAAGAAACAACCCCTCAGAGTGATTCCGATGAGTTCCTCAAGATAATCAAAAGAAGCGACTATCGAGTGGTAGATCAGCTTGGTCAAACTCCGTCAAAGATTTCTATGCTCTCCTTATTGATGAGTTCGGAGGCACATAGAAATGCTTTATTGAAACTTCTGCAAAAGGCCCATGTGGATCAAGATATTACGGTTGCACAGTTCGATGGGGTGTGTAATAACATAACCGAAAGCCGTTGTTTGGGGTTTTTAGACGCAGAATTGCCAGTTGAGGGACATGCACACAACAAAGCTCTCCACATCTCCATGAAGTGTCAAGACAACACTATCGCGAGAGTACTAGTGGACACAGGATCTTCCCTCAATGTCATGCCTAAGTCAACTTTGCTGAAGTTATCTCTTGTTGGACCCGTTCTTAAACCAAGCAGCATGATCGTCAAAGCCTTTGATGGATCGCAAAGGGAGGTTATTGGGGAAATTGAATTGCCGATGGTGATCGGGCCGCACTTATTCAACATCTCTTTCCAGGTCATGGATATAAATCCTTCCTACAGTTGCCTGTTGGGGCGTCCGTGGATTCACGCCGCCGGTGCTGTAACATCAACCCTACACCAAAAGCTCAAGTTCATAGTTGATGATAAATTGGTAATTGTCTCTGGGGAGGAAGATGCTTTAGTGAGTCACTTGTCATCTTTCAAGTATATTGAAACAGAAGAAGGGGTACTTGAAACCCAATTCCAAGCTCTGGAAATTGCCACTGTTACCGTGGTAAACAAAGAAGAAGAAGACATGCTAGCCGCACAGTTCAAAACAATGAAGATTGCTACTACTTCTCAAGCAAATCAGAAACCAAGGGCCTCCATCACATCTTGGAAGGGCTTGAAGAAGGCCATGGAGGAAGGTACTCTTAAAGGGTGGGGACAGCTGGTGTATCCCCATGAGAAGAAAGATTTGCTAGGTGTGGGTTATCAGCCCTCAAAGGGGAAGCAGAAGATTTTCGACTTTAACACTCCCCTTGAAGAGGTCTTCGTGAGCGCTGGGCTCAGGTCAGCTGAACAGATCAACATGCTAGAGAATGAGGAAAAGGCCAGTCAAGGAATCAACAATTGGGTGAATCAATGCCCTGCAGGCACCGTTTTATCAAATTGGAAGGCTGTTGAGATTCCCAAAGTTTTTATTATTTCAAAGTAATTTTTCTTTATTTTCAAAATTCCCCTTGCCGCGCCCGAGGCATGTGGATGAACTTGTAAGGGCTTATCTTTGTTTAACAAATGATTATCAATGAAATGAAAGTTTTTTATGTGCATATTTTGTCCTATTTTTTTATTCTTTATTTTTTCAGTTTTAAAAAGATAAAAACAATAAAAATGGCAATAACTTCTTGCATATCATGACCACCTTTGCATTCATCTAAAAATCAAAAATATACATCATGCAGAAATGAATCTCTGGACCATAACAATGCCGTAAATCTTCATGATTTCGAACTCCCAATCAATCTTGCTGAAGAGGATGAAGAGGAAGATTATGAACTCCCAGCAGAGTTGGCACGGCTATTGGATCAAGAACAGAGAATGATTCAACCTCATCAGGAACCAGTGGATGTGATCAATCTGGGGACTGAAGAGGACAAAAGGGAAGTCAAGATAGGTGCAACCCTGCAGTCAGAGGTGAAAGAGGGATTGGTCAAGCTGCTCAGAGAGTATGTGGACGTCTTTGCATGGTCATATCAGGATATGCCGGGGTTAGACACAAGCATAGTTGAACACAAGCTTCCTCTCAAACCCGAATGTGCACCTGTCAAACAAAAGTTGAGAAGAACTAGACCGGACATGGCTCTCAAGATTCAAGAGGAAGTCAAGAAACAGTTTGACGCCGGATTCCTTGCAGTGGCCAGGTACCCCGAATGGATTGCTAACATCGTGCCAGTGCCAAAGAAGGATGGAAAGGTCCGAATGTGTGTAGACTACCGGGATTTGAATAGAGCAAGCCCAAAAGATGATTTTCCACTTCCTCACATTGACGTGTTAGTGGATAATACTGCCCGATTCCCAGTTGGCAGATGTTGTTGTCCGAATATGACATTCAGTATGTATCTCAAAAGGCCATCAAAGGTAGTGTGTTAGCAGAACACTTGGCACACCAGCCTTTAGAAGACTACCAGCCTGTGCGCTTTGACTTTCCAGATGAGGACATCATGGCTGTGAGTGAGAAACCTCCCATGGATGAGAATGAGGGACCCGAGCCGGGATCCCGATGGAAGCTTGTGTTTGACGGTGCTTCAAATGCTTTGGGACATGGTGTAGGGGCAGTTATCATATCTCCTAAAGATACCTACACACCTCTTACGGCAAGACTATTGTTTGATTGCACCAACAATATCGCAGAGTATGAGGCATGTATCATGGGTCTAGAGGGAGCAATCAATTTGAGAATCAAAATCCTAGAAGTGTATGGAGATTCTGCACTCGTCATTTATCAAGTCCGAGGAGAGTGGGAGACTCGTCATCCCAACTTAATCCCGTACAAGGATCATGTCTTGAAATTGGCAGAGTACTTTGATGAGATCACTTTCCATCACATCCCAAGAGAAGAAAATCAGTTGGCTGATGCTTTGGCCACTCTCTCATCCATGTACAAGGTCACTTGGCCTAATCATGTGCCTTTGATAGAAATCAACCGTCGTGAGACACCGGCGTACTGCTTGGCCACCGAAGTGGGGCAAGATGAGAAGCCATGGTATTATGATATCAAGAACTTTCTCCAAAGGCAAGAATATCCCTTGGGGGCATCTAATGGAGATAAGAAAACTCTTAGAAGGCTAGCATCTGGTTTCTTCTTAGATGGGGAGTTGTTGTACAAAAGAAACCATGATTTGGTTCTCCTCCGCTGTGTGGATAGAAAAGAGGCTGATACACTCATTGAAGAAATCCATGAAGGGTCCTTTGGCACGCACATGAATGGACACGCTTTGGCAAGAAAGATTCTTCGGGCCGGGTACTATTGGCTGACCATGGAAACAGACTGTTTGAACCATGTCAGGAAATGCCATAAATGCCAGATTTATGCTGACAGGATACATGTCTCTCCAACCCCTCTGAATGTTTTAACATCACCGTGGCCATTCTCCATGTGGGGCATAGACATGATTGGTATGATTGAACCAAAAGCATCCAATGGACATCGTTTCATCTTAGTGGCTATTGATTACTTCACCAAGTGGGTCGAAGCGGTATCATACGCCAACGTCACAAGACAAGTGGTGGCTCAGTTCATCAAGAAAGAAATAATCTGCCGTTATGGGGTCCCCAACAAGATCATCACTGATAATGGTAGCAACTTGAACAATCAGACCATGAGGGAATTGTGCAAAAATTTCAAGATTGAGCACCATAACTCCTCACCATATAGACCCAAGATGAATGGCGCTGTAGAAGCAGCAAATAAAAACATCAAAAAGATTCTACAGAAAATGGTGAAAACATACAAAGATTGGCATGAGATGCTCCCATTTGCACTCCACGGATACAGGACGGCAGTTCGCACCTCGACTGGGGCAACTCCTTTCTCTCTTGTATATGGTATGGAAGCAGTGCTACCGGTGGAGGTGGAGATCCCCTCATTAAGAGTTCTGATGGAAACTAAGCTAGAAGAAGCGGAATGGGTCCGATCCCGGTTTGATCAGCTCAATCTCATTGAGGAAAAAAGGATGACAGCCTTGTGTCACGGACAGTTGTATCAGCAAAGGCTCAAGAGAGCATTTGATAAGAAAGTTCGCCCAAGACAATTCAAGGAAGGGGACTTGGTGTTAAAGGCTATATTGCCAATTCACAAAGACGTCCGTGGAAAGTGGACTCCCAATTATGAAGGACCATATGTAGTGAAGAAGGCCTTCTCAGGTGGAGCCTTGATACTAGCTACAATGGATGGTGAAGAGTTTCCACTCCCCGTGAACTCAGATGCAGTCAAAAAGTACTATGCCTAAAGAAAAGAAAAATAAATAAAAGCTCGCTAAGTTGAAAACCCGAAAGGGCGGCTTAGGCAATAGAGAGCGTCCCGGTGGACTGAAAACCTGAAAAGGCGGTCCAGGCAAAAATTAGGGACATCAAAAAAGGAAAATAGAACCCGCTAAGTTGAAAACCCGAAAGGGCGGCTTAGGCAAAAATGGGTATCCCGGTGGATCAGTAGCTCACACTGAACAATCCAGGCAAAAGTTAGGGAAGCAAATAAAAGAAGGCATGAGACTGCAAGAGCAAAGTGAGCACGGGGCAAATTTCAGAAAGATCTGAGACTTCGCACTCAACAACAAGATGATTTGAAGATTGAAATCATGGAGAAGGATGGCATTGTTATGTTTCCATAGAATTCATTTATTTTCATTGCCATTTATCTTAGCTCAATTATGCGGTCACCTCTTTGAGGGATTTGCTTCCGTTGTAGAAACTCCGCACGTTTTGTGCTATCAATAAAATTCTCATTTTTACTCATTGTGTCTCTCTTTATCTTCTTGCACATTTCATACTTTTATTTTCCTGATAAACAAATGTTAAAACTTTGAAAAAAAAAGTAAAAAGAAAAAAGCATTTTTGAAAATCAAGCAAAAAATATTTTGAAATAAGAAAGATTAAAGAAAATCAACAGCATACAGTAAGGTGCTCACCTTGGTAACATGCAACAGACTGACCCAGCGTTCTGAGCTGATTAGGCAAGTGGCCTCGCCCACACAAATGAAGAATGTTGGTATACAACACCCAACTGGGATCCCTCTCTCCAAGGAAGGAACATCTGATGTCTCGATGTTGAGATGGAACCCCATTCCATGCGTCTTCATGCATCCATGCATATACATTCATGCATCACCATGCATTCATAAATAAACATTCAAAAACCGTATGTCAAATCATGAGCATAATTAAAACACTGCATTAGTCTTGCATTTTTAGGCAATTGACAAGCATTCATTGCAAACATGCATAGGCAAAAGCAGATTTAAATATTCCTATTCAAGGAATAGCAGGGTCTGGTCACTCAGTTATCGAAAGAGGCAGTTTGATTTTTCTCCAACAAAGTGGTGGGTACATTATTCATCCAGCAGATCAACTAAAAGTCTCCTCCCCAGTGAATTGCAAACTCTGGAGGAATTCTGTTACAAAATGATCACAACAGTTGGCCCATCCCCAATAGGAAAGGCAATCCTACAGAATCCTGAGAGAAGGATAATCAGTGGAATCCGTAGGCCCAAGGGTGGTGATTTCTCTTCAAAGTGCAACACCGAGGTGTTACATTTGTTTGTCTCAAGGACGTACAACTCCTGGTTTAGGCGTTAGTTCCTTCAGATACAGAATCCTGAGAGAAGGATATTCAGTGGAATCCGTAGGCCCGAGGGTGGTGATTTCTCTTCAAAGTGCAACACCGAGGTGTTACATTTGTTTGTCTCAAGGACGTACAACTCCTGGTTTAGGCGTTAGTTCCTTCAGATACAGAATCCTGAGAGAAGGATATTCAGTGGAATCCGTAGGCCCGAGGGTGGTGATTTCTCTTCAAAGTGCAACACCGAGGTGTTACATTTGTTTGACTCAAGGACGTACAACTCCTAGTTTAGGCGTTAGTTCCTTCAGATACAGAATCCTGAGAGAAGGATATTCAGTGGAATCCGTAGGCCCGAGGGTGGTGATTTCTCTTCAAAGTGCAACACCGAGGTGTTACATTTGTTTGTCTCAAGGACGTACAACTCCTGGTTTAGGCGTTAGTTCCTTCAGATACAGAATCCTGAGAGAAGGATATTCAGTGGAATCCGTAGGCCCGAGGGTGGTGATTTCTCTTCAAAGTGCAACACCGAGGTGTTACATTTGTCTCAAGGACGTACAACTCCTGGTTTAGGCGTTAGTTCCTTCAGATACAGAATCCTGAGAGAAGGATATTCAGTGGAATCCGTAGGCCCGAGGGTGGTGATTTCTCTTCAAAGTGCAACACCGAGGTGTTACATTTGTTTGTCTCAAGGACGTACAACTCCTGGTTTAGGCGTTAGTTCCTTCAGATACAGAATCCTGAGAGAAGGATATTCAGTGGAATCCGTAGGCCCGAGGGTGGTGATTTCTCTTCAAAGCGCAACACCGAGGTGTTACATTTGTCTCAAGGACGTACAACTCCTGGTTTAGGCGTTAGTTCCTTCAGATACAGAATCCTGAGAGAAGGATATTCAGTGGAATCCGTAGGCCCGAGGGTGGTGATTTCTCTTCAACACTGAGGTGTTACATGTGTTTGTTTCAAGGACGTACAACTCCTGGTTTAGGCGTTAGTTCCTTCAGGTACAGAATCCTGAGATAAGGATATCGAAGATACCGGGCAGGTTTATTCTCTCCTATCATCATTCATGCCGCAAAATTAGGGCATTCTGTATTTAATTATCTTTTACCGAAAGAATACGAATACCGAGGTTATTCGCATTCTTACGGTCCAAGCTAATTAAATAGGGGCAGCTGTCATACCCTAATTTTGCCCCACACTTTTTTTATTTCCATTTTTGCCCCTCATGCATTTTTGTTCCAATTTTGACCCATAACCTCTCTCACTTTTGCATAAGTCAAGAAAGTCAACAGTTTGATCAAAAAGTCAACAGTTTGACCGAAAGTCAACACTTTGACTAAATAAGTCAACAAAACCATTTTTCAATTTAAAAATCAATGTTGACACAAAACACATGGAACTATTTTTTCTTGCATGATTATGGCTTAGCATTATCATAAGAGACAAAATTTTACCATTTTGCCCTCACATTTTCTTTATTTATTTATTTTTAATTAGTTACTTGCATTACAAGAAACCTTTTTAAGCATCAAATTTCAATTCTTTTTCTTTCATTTCTAATCCATAAACATATTACATAATCACATTTCATCATGCATATTTTTATTTCTTGACATATTTATTTTATTTTCATATCTTATTTTTAATTTGTTTTATTCCAAAAAAAAATCAAAAGAAGAACAAAAATTGTCCCAATCATTTTTACACCTCATCAAGGGAATAGAAGGTTCTATTCCTTCTTACTAGACACCTCACCATTTGTACAAAAATCCCAAAACCATAGTACAAAAAATCCCAAGAAACAATCTCCAATTTGCCCTCACTAACTCTCACAAATCACTACTTTTCTAACCTAATTCCTCCCCATAAATAGCACATTGTTTTCAGAGCCCTAGGTCAGAGAGAGAATCACTCAAAAACGGCGCAACTCACTCCCTCAAGAACAAACACCATTTCCTTCAATTTTTCAATTTTCGAAATCACTAAATTCTCACTCAAACTCAGTGCTTTTTGGTTCAAACACCTTCACCCAAGTCCCAGAAGCAAGAACCCTTCATTTTCCACGTGAAAAGGTGAAGGAATCGTACCTGAGAAGAGCCACGGTGGCCAGGAGAAAAGCAAGCTCAAATCGTGGTGTTCAGAGATCTATTCAGGTAGTTTTCTACACCATTCATCTTCTCTTGGCACTCTGAAGCTTTTCCCATAGCTGGTTTATCTCAATTTTGCCTGTATCGTAACTTTGTGTTTTTACTCTCAAACCTTCTCTTCTTCGTTTTTCATTTTCTGTGAGGAATCAGTAAAAACTATTTACATATTTGAATTCCTTGTGAAAAAACGAAGAGAACCATATATATTTCATAGAGTTTGGTGGTGTTTTGGATGAACTCCGGTGACCGGCGCCGTTGCCGGCAAAGCCAGGGTCACCGGAGAAGACGAATGCGCCGTATTCCATCTTCTTCCTCAAGTTTGAATCGTGACTGTTTGATCTTGTGATTTAATCCTGCACGTTGATCAGTAGTTTATAACGTAGCCGTCAGATCTCATTTAAATGAGATCTGACGGTGATAACGCTTTTGGCGTACGTGTTCGCGCTACACTGGATCCGTGATCCGGGCCAGTAGGTCTGAGTTGCATGATCTTGATCAGACAACCCAGATCCTGCGCGCGTACGGTGCACGGCCTTTCAGTGCCTGCACCTGATCTTTTTTGTGCTGACTTTCGTTTTTTTGTTGACCTGCGCATGGGTTGGGCTTCAGGCCCAGAAGCGCTATTCACACTCCCTTGTTTTTGCGTTTCTTCTTTATTTGCACCCCCTCTGTTTGAACTTTTTTTTTAATTATTTTTCAGCTTATTTAAAAAAGCACTTATTTAGCCAATGGCTTATTTAAGCTATTCTGGTTATTTTGGTTATGCTAAAAATTTTATTTCATGGTTCATTAATTATGTTAAGTCTTAACTTATTTATTTAAATTAATCTAGCGCATTTGATTATTTTTGATTATTCCAAAAGCACTTATTGGAGCAATAGCTTTTTTAAGCTTATTGACCCAATTCAAGGTGCTGAGATGTTTAATTAATTTCCAGAATTGCTTTTTTTTTTGATTTAGCTTATTTACATAAGTCATTTTGTAGTTATTTAATTTTAGCTTATTTGAATAAGTACTTAAGTGAACCAAATTACTTTTCTAAGTACTTTTGGGGCTACTTTCTCTTGCACAATATTTTGTCTAGCTTTAATTAGTTTAGGTTAACCTTGTGTTTGTTTGTATTAGAGTATTTATTCATGTTTACGCGTATTTGTTTAATTGCTCGTAACTTTTTTCTTTTACTATAATCATTTTTTCTGCTTTATATATAGTCATATATCATTGCATTTCATGCTTTATTTATTTTATACCATGATTCATGCATTTTTATCTATGATTTGCATTCATGTTTCATCATTCTTTTAGCATCTACTTGTCTTTGCTTTATGTCTGCTTCTTCACTTCTCATCCCTCCTTCTATGCTTGGGTCTGTTTGGTTTGAATTTGAGATTTGCTTTCATAATAAACATAGTGAAAAAGGGTTGATCTGACGTATGACTTTTCACACCCGGATAATCCCTATCCCTGACGTATGACTCGTGATCTTGGGATTATCCTCACTATTGATTAAATTAAGATTTTTATAATAAACAAGGATGAAAAGGGGTTGATCTGACGTATGACTTTTCACACCCCGGATGGTTCTTATCCCTGACGTATGACTCGTGATCTTGGGACCATTCTCATCCTAAAACGTTAAAATTAACCAACACTCGACTTTTTCCTTTTGAAATACTTTCTTAATCAAGTTAAATCAAGGCTTTCATAATAAACAAGGATGAAAAGGGGTTGATCTGACGTATGACTTTTCACACCCCGGATGGTTCTTATCCCTGACGTATGACTCGTGATCTTGGGACCATCCTCATCCTAATCAAGCGCTAAAATTAACCCCACTCACTCAAACTTCTTTCCAGAAAAACATGGATATACGCTTTATCCATTCCTCTGATACATACACAGCTTAAGCCTCTGATTAGAGCATACAAGCGTCGTTGTATCAGCGGAATGCGAAATAAGCAACATCCGTTATTCAAACTTTTTTACAATGGATATACGCTTTATCCATTCCTCTGATACATACACAGCTTACGCCTCTAAGTAGAGCATACAAGCGTCGTTGTATCACCGGAATGCGAAATAAGCAACGTCCGTTATTCAAACTTTTTTTACAATGGATATACGCTTTATCCATTCCTCTGATACATACACAGCTTAAGCCTCTGATTAGAGCATACAAGCGTCGTTGTATCAGCGGAATGCGAAATAAGCAGCATCCGTTATTCAACATTCTTTTTCAATGGATACACGTTTTATCTACTCCTCTGACACACACACAGCTTAAGCCTCTGATTAGAGCATACAAGCGTCGTTGTGTCAGCGGAATACGAAATAAACGTTATCCACTAAAACCAACCAACCACACAAACATTTTTTACCAGAACTACGTGAGTTTTGAGTTTCCCATTGCACCGGGGAATACGTAGGAGCGAGCTCCTACAACCGTCAAACTCAACTAATAAAAACCCTTTTTTTTTAATTTATTTGGAAACGAAGTAGAGATTAGATAAGAGATAAAAGGCAATTTAATTCAAACCTACGCAAACAAACCCCAAACCACCTAAACGGTTCCCATCGAGTACGATGGATGCGAGGGGTGCTAATACCTTCCTCTCGCATAACCAACTCCCGAACCTAAACCAAGGTTTTCGCGATATTTTCCTTTCCCCTCACGGGATAAATAAACGTCGATGGCGACTTCATTGTATGAAAAATGGAAGTGATTTTCCAGCCCGCTACAGGATTGTCCAGAGTTGAAGGACAAGAATGGTTCCGTGCATGTTGTGGATGGTTCATCCGGTGATGAGAATTATGAAACAGCGGAGGCACTTGTGGTGTCGAGTTGGGAGTCAGAAGAGAGTAAGTCTCTAGATTCTGGTGGTTCTCATGATGTTCTAGAGTTATGGGATGTCGGGGTGGTTTCAGATCAGGCGGAGTGGTTTTGCAAATTGCAAGGTGGGGTTCATAGGGGAAGTACCGAGTTCGAGACTTTGGTGGAGGAGTTTCATCTTAAGGTGGAGGATTTTCAACTTGAGGTGGAGGCTTCCGATAGTGATACTAAAGGAGGAGAAACAACACTAACTCTTGGCTATCAAGAAGGAGATAGGAAGGAGAGTGGTAGTGGTTCACCGAAGTGGTACGACTGTGAAGACCTTGTGGGGTATGTTCCAATTGAGGCTGAAGAAGTGCAAAACCTATTGAATAACTTCAGGGAAGCAATTGGGAACACCGACAGTAGAACTTGGGAACTTGTAGGGCTACTTGAGGTAGTGGGGCACAAGGAGAATTCATTGTTGGAGCTTGAACAACAACCTAAAATTCCAAGGTTGGTTGAGGACAAGCAAGTCTTCGAGAGTACGGGAGGCATTCCGGGGTTCGAAGAGGGGGTGGTGGAGCTTGTAGGACTATCCAAAAGGCCGATGATAGTTGGATGCAAGCGTATCTTCAGGAGGACGGGTTTGATCACTCCGGGGGCTGAAGAGGTTGCGGTGAGTCTTGTGGGTGCTACCAAAAATCCTATGGTAGTGGGAGGCAAGACCTTCATGAGGGCGGAAGGCATTCCGAGGGATGAAGAGGTAGAGGTACAGCTTGTGATTCTAGCGAGAGTTGTTGGAAGCAAGTGGAAGAGGTCAAGGTTCAAGTGGGACTTGGACTTGGCCAATGATCTTGAATAGTAGTTCAGGATGGAGGGAGCAACACGGTGGTTGATTGGATATCGTTTTAAAGGCAAGGTGGAGAATTGTTGGAAGTTGCCTTGAAAACTCAGAAACTCAGAAAATCAGAAAACTGGGGAAACTAGCAGCACTGTGGCGCCAGGCGCCAGGAGACCTCTAGAAATGGTTGTGGCTTCTGTCGACTGGCGCGGGGCGCAGGGTACATGGCGCTAGGCGCCAGCACGCAGCTCAAATGTGCAGTTCCGGCTTTTGTGCAGATTTTGTGGAAAAATTTGTTTCGGAAAGTATCTGTTTTGGATTCTGTTTTATTTTATAAGATAGATTTGTTTCTGATTTTTAGGCATGTATTTTTCTATAAATAGGGAACTCTTTATTCATAGAAAAATAAGGTTGAAAGCAATTAGGATTAGGGTTTGCCACACTAGAGTTTTAGAGAATTCATTCTTGGTATAATTCTAGGGGTTTGGGCGAATCATCCTTGGTTCACCTTGGGTAGCTAGGTCAAATTGAGTCTCTTCATCACGGAAGAAGGGATTCGGGATTTGGGTAGAATTAGGATTAATTCTTGTAACCCAATTGGGAATTCCTTGTGTAAAGTTTCTCATTGATCATAGTGAAACGGAAGGGTTGCTCCCTCCCCCAGATTAGGTTCATTAACACCGAACTGGGTAAACAAACGATTGTGTTCTTCTCTTTTGTTCTTGGATTATTTACTTTCATCATCTCTATCATCTTTGTTATTGGTTACTTGGTTAATTTGCTCCACACATCAAATTCATTGGTGTGATTTTCAACGAATTCACAACAATTGGCGCCCACCGTGGGGCAAGGATCAAATCGATAATCAGGTACCATGGGTTCTAAGTTCGATATTGAGAAGTTTACCGGTAGTAACGACTTCGGGTTGTGGAAGGTAAAGATGAAGGCGGTGTTAGTCCATAACAATTGCGCTGAGGCTTTGAAGGGTGCAGAGATGCCGGCGAGTCTTTCCGATGCGGAGAAGGCTGTTCTGAATGAAAAGGCAGTCAGTTGCATTACCTTGTGCCTCGGAGACAAGGTGTTGAGAGAAGTAGCAAAGGAGACCAACGCTGCGGATATGTGGGCCAAGCTTGAATCATTGTACATGACCAAGTCGGTGGCACATAAGCAGTTTCTGAAACAAAAACTCTACTTTTATCGAATGGTGGAGTCGAAATCCATAACGGAGCAACTGGCGAAATTCAACAAAATTATTGATGATTTGGCCAATATTGATGTGAAGCTAGAAGATGAAGACAAAGCCTTACATCTGCTTTGTACGTTACCTAAGTCCTATGAAAGTTTCAAGGACACCATGCTTTACGGCAAGGAAACACCAGTTACCTTGGAGGAAGTTCAATCGGCCTTGAGGACGAAAGAACTTACTAAGTTTAAAGACTTGAAGGTGGAGGATGGTGCTAACGCTTTAAATGTTTCAGGTGGAAGTAGAGGTAAGAAGGCTAAGTCTAAGGTTGGTGACAAGTGGACTTGTTTCCACTGTCAAAAGAAAGGTCACTTCAAGAGGGATTGTCCGGAGTTGAAGGACAAGAATGGTTCCGTGCATGTTGTGGATGGTTCATCCGGTGATGAGAATTATGAAACAGCGGAGGCACTTGTGGTGTCGAGTTGGGAGTCAGAAGAGAGTAAGTCTCTAGATTCTGGTGGTTCTCATGATGTTCTAGAGTTATGGGATGTCGGGGTGGTTTCAGATCAGGCGGAGTGGTTTTGCAAATTGCAAGGTGGGGTTCATAGGGGAAGTACCGAGTTCGAGACTTTGGTGGAGGAGTTTCATCTTAAGGTGGAGGATTTTCAACTTGATGTGGAGGCTTCCGATAGTGATACTAAAGGAGGAGAAACAACACTAACTCTTGGCTATCAAGAAGGAGATAGGAAGGAGAGTGGTAGTGGTTCACCGAAGTGGTACGACTGTGAAGACCTTGTGGGGTATGTTCCAATTGAGGCTGAAGAAGTGCAAAACCTATTGAATAACTTCAGGGAAGCAATTGGGAACACCGACAGTAGAACTTGGGAACTTGTAGGGCTACTTGAGGTAGTGGGGCACAAGGAGAGTTCATTGTTGGAGCTTGAACAACAACCTAAAATTCCAAGGTTGGTTGAGGACAAGCAAGTCTTCGAGAGTACGGGAGGCATTCCGGGGTTCGAAGAGGGGGTGGTGGAGCTTGTAGGACTATCCAAAAGGCCGATGATAGTTGGATGCAAGCGTATCTTCAGGAGGACGGGTTTGATCACTCCGGGGGCTGAAGAGGTTGCGGTGAGTCTTGTGGGTGCTACCAAAAATCCTATGGTAGTGGGAGGCAAGACCTTCATGAGGGCGGAAGGCATTCCGAGGGATGAAGAGGTAGAGGTACAGCTTGTGATTCTAGCGAGAGTTGTTGGAAGCAAGTGGAAGAGGTCAAGGTTCAAGTGGGACTTGGACTTGGCCAATGATCTTGAATAGTAGTTCAGGATGGAGGGAGCAACACAGTGGTTGATTGGATATCGTTTTAAAGGCAAGGTGGAGAATTGTTGGAAGTTGCCTTGAAAACTCAGAAACTCAGAAAATCAGAAAACTGGGGAAACTAGCAGCACTGTGGCGCCAGGCGCCAGGAGACCTCTAGAAATGGTTGTGGCTTCTGTCGACTGGCGCGGGGCGCAGGGTACATGGCGCTAGGCGCCAGCACGCAGCTCAAATGTGCAGTTCCGGCTTTTGTGCAGATTTTGTGGAAAAATTTGTTTCGGAAAGTATCTGTTTTGGATTCTGTTTTATTTTATAAGATAGATTTGTTTCTGATTTTTAGGCATGTATTTTTCTATAAATAGGGAACTCTTTATTCATAGAAAAATAAGGTTGAAAGCAATTAGGATTAGGGTTTGCCACACTAGAGTTTTAGAGAATTCATTCTTGGTATAATTCTAGGGGTTTGGGCGAATCATCCTTGGTTCACCTTGGGTAGCTAGGTCAAATTGAGTCTCTTCATCACGGAAGAAGGGATTCGGGATTTGGGTAGAATTAGGATTAATTCTTGTAACCCAATTGGGAATTCCTTGTGTAAAGTTTCTCATTGATCATAGTGGAACGGAAGGGTTGCTCCCTCCCCCAGATTAGGTTCATTAACACCGAACTGGGTAAACAAACGATTGTGTTCTTCTCTTTTGTTTTTGGATTATTTACTTTCATCATCTCTATCATCTTTGTTATTGGTTACTTGGTTAATTTGCTCCACACATCAAATTCATTGGTGTGATTTTCAACGAATTCACAACACATGACACAAAGAGCATTTGTTTAAGGGCACTATAGTAAGATTACCAGTGGTGATACCTTTTTGGTTTTTGGCTATAATGTTTCCTTTCTTTGGGCCCATAAACTCAGCTGTTGGGGCTCTACTTGTTGAAAATTTCTTTCCCCACCCCCCTTAACTCTTTTCCACCCCCTGGGTTTCCCTTTTTACCCCTAACAAACACCTTCGGTAAAGGCGTACCGAAGAAATGGTTCAGTTACCCACCATTACACGAAAATTACACCCCTTATAACATCAATTTATTCGGTGAACGCGTCCCAAAAAATTTAAAAACCTCGGTAAAGGTTTACCGAAGTAGATGTTTATAGAAACATAACGTAACTCCCTTATAACATCAATTTATTCGGTGAACGCGTACCGAGAAATTTAAAAACCTCGGTAAAGGTTTACCGAAGTAGATGTTTATAGAAACATAACGTAACTCCCTCCTCCCATTTCTTCATTCTGCGTTTTTGAAAACAAACGAACCCTAAGAGAAAAAATTTCACCATTGTTGCTCATCAACTCGTTTTGAGGCCGGAATCAACAAATTTCATCAACTCCTACTCCATCAAGTAAGTTAATTTCGATTTTAGTTCCTAATTTGTGTTCCTCTTACTTCATCTCAGTGCAAAATTATTTTTTATTTGTTCATCTCAATCTTCATCTCAATCATCATCTCTGATTTGCGAAAAATTGTAGATTATGTAGTTCAAATAGTTGATTAGTGGTTCTTAGGATGAATGCATGTTAGTTTCAACGTGAATTTTGATTATATTTAGGTTTTGGTAAAATTTTCAATTTTGATTTGGTTAGGGATGAATGCTTGTTAGGTTGAATGTTTATATTATGAATTGTGTTGTTTATGTTGTTGATTACTGGTTGTTTTGATGAATGTAGGTTAGTTGTAATGTTAATTTTCAATAGGTGAATTGATTAGAGACATATCGTAAGTTTATGCAAAAAATTGCTTCACATTAGTTATGAATTACGTTAGATTACGGATTGAAAGCAATTGTATTAGTTTATGGCTGGTGAATTTATTTGTGTTTGTTTAGGTATGGACGAAAATATTGGTAGAGGCCGACATGGTAGGGATAGCAGGACGCATAGTTCTGCTCGTAGAGAAATTCCTCCTGCGCCAAAAAGAACTCGTCGCAAGAAAGTCCATCAGGCTGAAACAGGTGGCTCAGCATCCCGCACACGCCGATCACAGGTTGATGAACCTGTCCAAGACGATGTGTATGACCCGAATCAGTATCTAAACGAGAATGCGGATTGGTTGGAGCAACAACAACCGGAACATGCAGCCCAACAACCACCTGAGGCAAAACAACAACAACCTGAGCCCGAGCAAGAACCACCTGAGACACAAGAAGAAATTCAACCACATGAACCACAAGCGCAAGATGGTCTCTACGGAGGAGGACCGACTGATTTGTCCCTATTATCGCTTTACCACAAGCATAGGGCAATTTTGATTTGGAATGCACGGCCTAATGACTTGGTATAAATCTAAATTATTAGAAATTATTAGGTTATTTATTTAGTTAAATTTATTGTCCGTATTTAAATTTTAAACTCAAAAATGACTAACACAATTTATGTTTTGTATTTTACAGCTTTTAAAGGAAGCTATGCGTTCCATTGCCAACGGAAAAAAGATTGTAAATATCTCAAAACCGGATAAAGATAAGTTGTGGTTTTGGGATACTTTGAAGGCAACTGGATTGGACCCGCTTTGCCATACCAGCTTCAGTAAGCTGAATCATGGACTCCTAACGGCATTTGCGGAAAGATGGCATCCAGAAACTAGTTCTTTCCACCTTCCCGTAGGAGAGCTTGTCATCACATTGGATGATGTGCAATGCCTATTGCATCTGTCGATTAAAGGGAAGTTTGTGAACCATGAAAAGATGAGGAAGACTGAGGCGGTTGATATGGTCACTACCTACTTGGGTATGGCACATGAAGATGTCGAATATGAATTTGGTAAGACGAGTGGGATGCACCTGAGGTTCAACTGCCTGCAGCATGTACAAACCATGATTACTTAACAAATGAAGCAAATTAAAACAAAACATGTTGAGTCATAACCTAACTTCATTTCTAAGCTATTGCAAACCATAACTATGTCATTTCTAAGCTATTACAAACCAAAGCTCTGCCAGTGCAGTGAGCTATGCAGAAAATTTCACACACAGACTTTCTCGGTACGCGTTTACCGAAGATCTTCTCGGTACGCATTTACCGAAGGACTTCTCGGTAGACAAAACCCGAGCGATTATGTGTCAGAAACCTAGTAAGCTAGAAAGTGGGTGTGCGTAAACTAAACGGTAGAGATTGAAATTTACCTTGTTTTTGAGCTTCAATGCGTGTAGAAACGGTTAGCCAAGGTTCCAATCTTGATTTCAAGCCTCCAATGGACGGAATCGCGCAAGAGAAACGTGTGGAACTTTTGTTAGTGTGTTTGAGAAGATGAACAAATGAAGAGGGAAAGACAGGTCTGCAGGTATATAAGAACAGGTCTCGGGTTTCGTTTACCGCGAAATTTCGAATTCTCGGTACGCATTTACCGAGTTTTGGTGTTCAAAATTTTTAAAATTTCAGGGGTAAATTTGGATTTTAGGGGGGTTAAAAAGAGACGGGGGGTGGGGAAAGAAATTTTCCTACTTGTTAGCTTCACTGTCTACATTATTCCTGCCTTAGCCCATATGCTCACTTATAGGACAGCCTCTGCAAGACAGGTATATTAATGCTTGATTGCAATTGAAATCCCAATGTCATTAATATGATCCTCTAATATATTAATAACACCATATTATTATTAAAAAAATCTAAGAATAAAACAAGAGAGGAAGTCCATAAAGTCTACCTTAATTGACAAATATTATTAGATGGAACATCTTCACCTAAGTTCGAACTCAAACTCTCACAGTTTAATGTGTGTTAGTTTCATGTGATGTTTACTACTAAATTCATCCAAAATAAAGAAGAAGAAAAAACCTTCTATTTTCACAAGTAGGTAATCGTACATTTGACGTTGTCATGCAATTGGTTTTGGATGACCGAGTTCCGACTTTGGTAAATCGATTTCAAAATACAATGAGTTAAAATATGAGTCATCTGATAGGGAATTTTTAATACTAACTTTGATGATAATTAATCTCCGTCAAATTATATATTTGACTATCTTTAGTGATATAAGATCACATCCCATCATAAAGTTTGAACTTGGATATCTTATTGAGAAAATCTGAGTTTGATTTCACTCTAACCAAATAATGTTAGTAAAATTACAAATGATGATATCATTATAAAAAAAATATACAAATAATAGGCAAAGGACCTCTCTACTTCTGTTCTACCAACATCTCTTATGGTATTTGGACCCTTGTGTCAGATTAATATATGTTATCTCAATTGAGCCTTCACTTATTCATAGGTAGGTATTACTATTGTGTGATCTCTTGCAATCACACGGTCATTATATAATCATAAGGAGAAAGACTTGCATAGGCACAAACCCAAATAACTTATATTTGGGCACACACATATAAATTCAAAAGTTTAAAACAAAAATAATATAGTCACATCAATCAATATCATTTTATCTCTTTTCTCTTTAATTATTTTTTAGTTGTGTGAGTGTACCCAACACTTATTATTTGTGTTTGTGCATAAATTAGAATTTCTCAATCATAAGTACTAGAGAAAGTAGTCGCATCAAATGTACAATCACCATTAGTGTCATAGATTTGGAAATATCACAACTTTACAAGAGGAAGTGAGGCGTGGGGTGGGTCATTTTCTATTAGTCATTTGATATCGTTGGACTATTCAACTATCATACTGAGCTGGTTTAGTTGACCGATCTCTATTCCGATCCTATTCAGTAGCGAAGTTAGTCAGAATTTTACGAGGGGTCAAATATAAAGATAAAATAAGAAGATAATCCTGGTAGAGTGGATTTAGAACTTTGAAGTTTGTTAGGTATAAATTCTCTCGATCGGTACTAATTTTTGTGTTGGGTTAGTTCATATAATATTTGGTTCTACTTTAAATGGATTCTTCGTTAGTGGACGGTAGAGTTGATCTACATGTTAATTGATTTGTGAGTTGGATACCAAACTTAAAATAAATTTAAAAACGAGTATATATGGTGGAAGCATGACAAAAAAACCAATAAATTTGGACCTATTTTTAGAGGGGCTCCTTTTTATGCATCAGTGTTGCTCTTGCTCCCTTATTTGGATTTTTTTGGGTAACTAAATATTATGCTTTCTCATGTTGCAGAATGCTGTTGAGAAGCCTCCTTTCTTCCTACCAAGTTGGACAGCTGTATATGTCTTGAATGCATTCATAGTTTTATGGATTTTTGTGGTTGGATTTGGGTTTGGAGGATGGGCCAGCATGATCAACTTCATAAAACAAATTGACACATTTGGAATTTTTGCTAAATGCTACCAATGCCCAATATCACCCCAATCACCACCCCCTCATCCCCATCATCAAAGTCGATATTACAAAAATATTTCAACATGGTAAATTTAGCTACAATCATATAATATTCCTTCAATACTTTGTATTATTACATGAGGGAGAGTGATAAATAAGTTCCCCCTATATATTTATGTGTGATGGTTGGGTTATGCATATTTTGTCTTTTTGTTATATAGTTTTTCCCTTCGTTTAAGATAAGTTGAACAAAAATATTGTGTCAAATGTGGTCATTCATTTGCTCTGAAATGCAAGGTCAATTAAAATGGTATGTTTGATTTTAGGTTGAAATAAATTGATTTTGAATAAAAATGAATAATATGTAATAGGAGTAAAAGTGAGTCGAAAAATAAATTTGAATAAGTTAAAAATTATGCTTGAATAGAATTCTAATTTCATGTTAAAATTGACTCAACAGTCAATTAAAATTATGTAACAAATCAATTTTATATTTCCATTACTGTTTCTACTAATCTCTCCCAAAAACTAATCCACATACTATTTAGTTACTAGGTTTTCACATTTTGCTTAATTTAATGTCCTTTTTTATTGGAAGATGGATAATATTTTGGACTTAATCTCCAATTTCTAAAGCTTAACCAATGATCAACTTAGCCATGATTAGAACTCGTGATCTTATGAAGATTTGTAACTGAAATTTATTAACAACTTCAGTTCAACAATTCAAATATCTATTTTTTTATGTTTTTTCCACCTTCTATATTGCCTGTGTGCGCAAGGAAAAATTAAACGTAGTGAAATTTTTGAAAATTTGGGTTCGTGTAGGTGAGTTTGATTGCTCGTGTGTGCAAAGTTGACAATGGCAATTTTCATCGGATCAGGACCCATCATTATAGAAAAGATACTTCGCGTGCACGAATTTATCGTTTTTTTCAAAAAAACTGTTTTTAAGTTCTTGCAAAAGTCACGTTTCGACAATTCCTTATACTTCTTGTTTAGGGAATTGTCCTTTAATAAAATTTAGTCGATTCAAAAAAAAAGTTCTTGCAAAAGTCGTGGTTCGCGTCGCGTGCACAAAGTTTCCCCAAAGTTTGTGGATCACTCACATCTCACTATTTAAAATTCATAAAGATAACCTTTAGTCCTTGTTCATGCTTGTTAATGGAGAACCTTTAAAGGTCAAGATTCATCTTTGTAACCCCATTCTCACTATTGTGATGGTAAGATTTTACTTACTCTTTTTGTGATTTTAAAGTCCTCTTGGATGGCATTCACATTCTCTTTATTTTCTTTGTTCAGCCTTTCAACGGTTAATAATATTCTTAGTAGTAGTAAAAAAATTACATACAATATGGAGAGATCTAAAGTCTTTTTTCGATGTATTTGAAAACCGTCATTGGCATTTTAGCCTATACATTTTCACCCTCTATTTTCTTTTAATCTAATAGATTGAAAAGGTTTTAAATTGCGGTATGCATCCACAATTGTGGTCGCGGTATTGCGGATGCCTTAACCTCCGCAACCGCAATTGCAGTGTGATTTTAACTTACGTTAACATACAGCCACATCAGAAGACACATCAGACGATTTTGGTCATGTTCGCTCAAATTTTTTTTTGACAACGACCACAATTTAAAACTTGGAATATTGTCATTGAATCTATCATGTGTGGAGTAGCAAATTAAAAGATATGTTGCGGTTTTATAAAAACAAAAATACATAGTGTGATGGATTTTTAAGGAAAAAAACGGTGTTCTTCTCATTTCCTCGTGCCTCTGTTATTTTATTAGAAATATTTTGATTTTACCTGCAGAAGGGCTTATTTCTTGAATCTATATGCTTCAACAAATAGAAAATAAAGAGTGAAAACTCTCAGTATAAACTACAAGCGAAAGGGATACAATATATTTGAATAGTGTTGTTTAATAACATTAATTTAAAACGAAAAAAAAAAGTCCAATATATAATTAATGTATTTGATTCAATATAAAGCTAAATACATTTTTTTTATCAAATTATACATACATTTAACTCCGATCATTTATTTATCAACTTGTTTCTTGATGTTTGTTGGGGACCAATGATTGTAACAATTGGACTAGTACATCGGTGTAGGCCTAGTTGTTTTTTCTCCTCCACTCCTTTCAATTTTGAGACTAGTATCGAAACTCGTTAATATATTAACGGCGAAGGCTAGCGTGGGCATGTCATATAGGTCTCTCACCGTGGGTGAGTTGACTTAATGGTTGGATTATGACAGTTCATGAATGTTTATGATGTACTACACACACCCGGACACTTTCTCTTATCTTTTTCTTCTCTCTCACTATGTCTGTTACAGTCGCCCATACCGGTTTCATACGACGCCGCCGGCGGATTACCATGGTCATCCTTTGGTAGAAATTGTAAAATTGTGCAGATCTGGAGATAGGAATTGAAGGGTAATCTTGCTCTGCTCTATTTTTAACTACAGTGATGCTTAACAATAAATTAACTACAGTTATCTCAACAAAAATTCTTCCATACAAGTTAATGGCACGATTCTAAAACTACTTCATTTTAATTAATTGTTCAGATCTGGATTTTTTTATACATGAATAATTTATCTTCAGCTTAATATTAAGAGTATATAACAACATTGATCAAGGTATACCAAAACAATTTGAAAATTGTACTGCGAGAAAGTGAAGTAAAAGAAGCTTTGTCAATGGAGTTTTGGAGGTTGGGCACAAAGGCAGTCCAGTAGACAAAGAGAGCGAGGAGTGAAATTAAAAAGTGAGAGACTTTTGCTTTAAAGTTTTAATGATGTGGCAGAAATCAGACCGTAAGATCATTGTTACGACCGTCATTAATTTCTATAAATTAAAAAATAACTTACACATAAAAATAGATTTTCAGTTTTTTTTAGTAAATAATTTTTTTTTCTCTTAATAACTAAGCACAATTTCCACATAAAAGTATATTTTTAGTTTTTTTATAGTAAATTTTTTTTTTCTTCTTAATAACTAACCACAACAAAAAGGATGTTAAGTAGTTATCAATTAACTAAGTCCAATAAAAAAAGTGATTAAGTAGTCATTTATATTTGCACAATAGAAAATTTCGATCACAGCAAATAAAAAAAAAAAGAATATCGATCGTACAAACGGACACGGATGGCTAGTATATATAAAGGGAACAACTTAAAGTCAAAATTTTTATAAACATTAAAATTCTAATCTTGATCAAACGGGGAGTTTACTGAATGCATGTAAGTCATGGGTGCTGATTGCACTTAATCTAGGTCCCATGGTTTTATTTTAAAATTGCAAAAAAGGAAGAAAAAAAATAAAAGTAAAAGTAATAGCAAAAAAGGAATAATATATTGAAGTTATAAAGTCAAATTTCCTTGACAAAATTATTTGCTATTTTTAAGTTTTAACTTGTGGAGTAAAAATTTGTCAAAAAAAAAAACTTGTGGAGAAAAAGAAAAGCTACTATTTGTCATTAAATTATTTGTCTATCCGGAATAAAATTCAAGATATATGATAATTTGATGGTCTAAACATATATGTAAGTACAACTTAGTTGGTATTTTTTAGTTGGTATTTGATAGCTGCAGAATGATACTTCCTCCGTTCCTTTTTATAAGAAACAAAAGTGAAATTTTTTTGTTCCTTTTTATAAGAAACTTTGACTAATTTTCAAATCTTTTAAATGTTGAATTTCACTTATGCCCTTATTTATTATGAAAGTGAATATTAAAAATAAGTAAGTTAATTGAATTTAGAGTAATTAAATAGGGGTATAGATGAAATAAATTTAAATTTATAAGAGTATTAAATGAAAATAACTATTTTTTATAAAAAGGAACGGAGGGAGTAATATGCAGTAATTAGAATTCTGACTTAGATTTCTACGCATATCTACATTTTAAAATGCGACTCTGGTGGCTACTAAACTAAAAAAACAAATATGATGGCTGAAACAAATAATTCACAAATACCCTATAATTTAGTTGATTATATATTCATCATCCATTCATTTAATGTCTGTTTACTGTGATTTTTGGTAAATAAGCACTAGTTTGATATTTTAACAACTTGCAGATCAACTAGAAAATTCCAAAATATGTTTGTGCTTAATTTTCCAGAAAAACGTTTGAATGCTTACGAACCTTGAAATTGAAAGTAAAATTGAAAGCAATAAATGACGAAAATTGTAAATTGCATTAAATTGGGTACCTCAAGGGCACACCCTTGGGAATGACAATCCCATATATAAACACTACTAGTGTGTGTGTTCTACCCAATGTGGGACTAATTATTTATTCAATTCACACAACTTTCTACTAGTGTTCCAACAAGTTTCAATTTGGTCTCTTATGTTTTCACCGTTTACATAAGTTGATCATTTCTATCGGTTTTGATGTTTCCACCATTTCATTTGGATATGTGTCCACGTGTTTGTTTACGTATGAAAACCGTCTGCCACATGTGACAAAATTGACGGATAGGACCAAATTTAAACCTAAAATAAATACAAGAGATCAAATTAAAACTTTAAAAACATAAACGACTAAATTAAAACTTAAAATAAATATAAGAGACCATGTATTAAGCCAACAATTTTGTATCAGAAAAAATTATTAAATAATTTAATTCAATAACAAGATTTACAAGGATTGAACACAAAGGCAAAGCGAAATATGGTCCAAGTTAGCAATAGCAACCACCACACCCCACCTCTAACCAAAACACAATTAAACTACACCTTGCTGCAACCCTTTTAAAAGATTTTCTTAATCTCCTCTCTTGAATATTTTAATTCCCAGAATTTTTTCACATACCCATAACCCATTTATTTTTTTCTTCAACCCTTTCCAAATTACAATGTTAATTTTTCGCTGTTCTCTTGTGCTTTGTTTCCTTTTGATTTCAATTTTTGAAACACAATGTTGAATAATGGTTTGTTTCCTTTTGATTCAACGAAGTAATGGTTAATTTGTTTGCTTGAAGCTTGAGAAAGATCAAAGGAAAGGAAGAGAGTGTGAATAACAAAAAATTATAAGGTATATACACTTTATTGTGTAGCCTCATCAAAGAACGGTCCAGATTCAACATTTTGGTTATGCACCGTGAGCTATATGAAACACTCATCCACCGTAGAAGCCGCCTATATTAACGCTAGGTGGAAAATGTAAAGTTTCTTCTACTACCTCTGTTTTAATATATAAGGGACAATTTATTTTTGGGTTAATAGGCTTTTACCCCCTGTAAAGTAGGTGAGTTTTGTGTTACCTCCTGTAATTTTTTTTTTTGAAATGACCCCCTGCAAAATTTATTTTTTTGATTTACCTCCTTTTTGCTGATGTGGCAGGCAAAAAGTCAAGTTTTTTGCTGACGTGATAGTGATTTTTGCTGACGTGGCAGTTGACTTTTGTCTGCCACGTCAGCAAAAAGGGGATAAATCAAAAAAATAAATTTTGTAGGGGGTAATCTCAAGAAAAAAAAATTACAGGGGGTAACGCAAAACTCGCTTACTTTGCACGGGATAAAAGCCTATTAAATCTTTATTTTTTAAATTTATTAAATAATTAATATATTTGATATAGACAAAATACATCAACTATTCCGGCTGCGTCTAGATTTAATACTGTTATCCAATCTTGTATCAAAGTTAGAAACGTTGGAAGGTGTGTAATTTCTTGTGGTTTTAGATCTAATACCATCATCCAAACTTGTATTAAAGTTAGAAACGTTGGAAGGTTTGTAATTTCTTGTGGTTTTAGATCTAATACCATCATCCAAACTTGTATCAAAGTTAGAAACATTAGAAGATGTGTAGCGTCTTCCACTTTTAGATTTGATATCATTATTCAAACTTGTATCAAAGTTGGAAACGTTGGAAGATATGCTTCTTCCAGTTTTAGATCTGATATCATTATCCAAACTTGTATCGAAGTTAGAAACGTTGAAAGGTATGTTGTTTCTCCCATTAGATCTTCTTGATATCCTTCTTGTAGTTTGTTGAGTGCCTGGATTTGAAGAAGACGTAGCCTAAAAAATATAAATATAGAACAAGATATCCCTCGTCATAAATTGATTTTGTAAAATAATTCTATCCCTTCTTAATTTGGAGGTATTTACTCTTCAACCAACGAAAAGAGGCCACATAAATAGATTTGTATGTGATTTCCACAACTAACTTGTAACAAACAAGTAGGAATTACATACAAATCTACGACGTGTTCTTTTTGGTTAGAAGATAAATATCTTCATGAAATGGTAAATTAGAAAGAAAAAAAAACCATCTCCTTAAATAATATTACCTCCGATCTTTAATATGAGATAGAGTTCATTTTTTAGATACATTGATGAATTGATATATCTAGTCTATGATATGGTCTAAATGTATTAATTTTTCAATGTATCTAATAGCAAACTTTTTAGATACTCAAGTTCAATCAAACTAAACTTAATCCTAAAGCAAAAAACATAATCTGCTATTAGTTAAAAAAAACTAGGGGAGGTGATCCAAAAGAAACTTGGCATAATATTTGAAAGGAAAAATTACACTATTGATCTTTTATTTTATTTTATTTTAACACTTTGATTCTTTATCTTTTATTTATAATACTTTGATCTTTGATCTTATATATTTATAATAATTTGGTCATTTATCTTTTATTTGTAACACTTTAGTAGATTAAGGAGAAATAATGTAATTTTGCCTATTTGCAACCTTATATTCCTTTTCACATAGATAGTAGATTAAACCTTCTACACGACATAGCTCAGATTTTATTAATAAGTTATGGTTTCAAATCTAATAATTTTCCAGGCATTAGTTTATTACAATCCATGAACTAGTATTAACTACAATATCATTGACACACTGATCACATCTTAATTCATCATCTTTATCAACACATTCTTCATTCCAATAAAATCTATAACATTGATCAACAGAACACAATTTAGGACAATGTATTATGTAAGATACCTTTGCCATCAATGCAATGCCCAATATTATCACAAGGCAAAACCAAAAAAACAAACCCATTTTCCTTTGATTGCAAACAGTACTGCTACACCCCTTCAATATAAAATTGATAAGAAAAAGTTAAAATCAAAACCAATTTTGAAACACAAGCATGCAAATCAAACACAATTATTATGATGAAGCTAAATTAGAAACTTACAATGGTGTGTAAGAAATGGATCACAAAGATGCAACTGAAAGAAACATTTTGAGTTCATCTATTAAAAAGGCTTCTTTGTGTCAAAAAAAAAAAATTCTTTGATAAAATAAAAAAGCTTCAATAAGTATTTATTCTCTAAAAAGTTATCAAATTTTAATTTTTCCTCCCCTTAAAAAAAGTGACATATATGCAATTTTAGAGCATCTCCAATGGTGAATACCTATTTTTTAAGAATTGGTACATATTTAGGTACCCCATTGGAACAAAACTCAAAAGAGTACCTAATAGGTACTGGTGCTACAATAAGAAGTGGTACCTAAATTATTTTTGTGGGACCCGTTTATAATTGTGTTGAGTTATTGGTGAGATGTGGTATTGGTGGGACCCATTTAAAATTTTTTAAGAGGTGTTAGGTTGGAGGAATTAAGTGCTTATTAGGTACTATTATCAAAAAATTATAAATTTGTGATGTGTATATGTAGGGCCCATTTAAGTAACATAAAATGGAGAGCTCCATTGTGGATGATAGTTCCTATTGTTAAGTCGATGTGTATTTTTTATGTGATTATTTTACAGACATGTTTAAAACATTATAAAATTCTTCAAAATAAAGAAGCTCAAAATTAATTTGTTTATTCAAAATATTGTTACTTTTATCTTGATCTTTTGAAATTTTAAAATTTATATTTAATTAATCTCATTTAAAAAAAATTAAAATTTTGTAAATAATAACTTTTTATAAAATTCTAAAAATGCATAGAAAAAATTTAAAGTCGAAGGATAATTAAAAAAACGTAGAATGAAAACATACCACTTTTTTGTCTTGTGGAGAAAAAATGGAATTTATTAATTTTAAAAAAAATTCAACCCAAATAAAATGATGACAAGACTTCAAAGAACCAAATATGAAAAGAATATTATTTTTTTCTTCGATTATAGCATATTTATCCAATTGGTGAGAAAGGATTCTCTCAATTTTAAATTCCACTAGAGAGAGAACAGTGGAGATCAGGAGCCTTAAAACACAATTTTTTCATATTCTTTATTTTTAAATCAAATGTCAGGATTTCACTTCATGCCTCAAGTAATGAAGATGATCCACTCTACCAATAGACTAATATGATAAATATTCAACTTTTTATACAAATAAATGAATCAGTCGCTGAAAAATATGTTAATGAAAAAGTGAATCTTATGATGCTATATCTAAAATTTTAAATTATCACCAACTATATCAAATAATATCAATATATGTACTACTACAATATTTATTTATGAAGGTGATTGAATTATACCGTGAATTTGTTCACTGATTTGATTTTTAACGATTTTAAATTTATATTATATCAATATGCTAATTTGAATAAATTAATAGATACTATGTACTACTGTATTTAGTTTTAGTAAAAAAAAAAAAAACTAGATTCCGCATGCAAACACAAAAATTCTCATAAATTGGAACATGCCCCAATCAAGTTCTAGATCCAACAGTTCTTAACAAACAAAACATTAATTTTTGACATATCTACCATGAGAGTTTTAGAATCTAAATAAAGAGATGAAAAAACGACAGTTCTGGATTAAGGATATGTGAAAACAATGAAATAGGAGTATGTGAAAAAGTATGTATACCAAACCTGGAAATTGCCGTTAAATTCTTACCGAGATATACCTATTTAATTGAAGCTTTAAAGGTTAACAGTTTTTTTTTTTACGAAAGCTTTGGTGTTTGTTAAGAAATATGTATGCATGTATTTGCGGCTTTATAATGCAGAAATTGCAGCTTTTTAGCCTTCTATTTTTTAAAATAAAGTGCAGATTCCTGGTATTTTCCAGAAATAGACACAAAAAAGCAAGGACGGATGCACGCTGAAGCTATTGGGGTCAGCTGACCCCACTCATTGATTACATTTTTAACCATTAATCCATTTGCATAACACTATTGCCCCCACATAGTCATTTGTTTTTGCTAATGTTGTATACGTTTACTACCACCGTACAAGCAAGCGGACGTATGTGAATCTGTGATTGACGCGTGGGAAACAAAACTATTTATTTAAGGTTATAAAAAGGATAATATTTTTTTTTTAATAGTTGTTTCTATGAATATTTTAAAAAGGGTTATTGATTCTATTAAGTGCATGTTTGGTTTCATTTTTGGAGTAGCCACAATTGATTCTGGACGTGTAGAATTGATTATGACTTGTTTGGTTTCTCAAAATTTGAATTGATTCTGCCTTTAGAATTGATTCTACTTGAAGCTAGAAATCGTAGCTTCTGATTTTAGAATTGATTTTTACACTCAAAATTTTTGTTCAACTCACTTTTACATAAATATATCCAAACATAAACCACTTTAACTTAAAATTAATTTTGGCCAAAATCAATTTTTTCAAAATCAATTCTATCAAAATCAATTCTCGTCTCCGCAGAACCAAACCTACACTAAATTGTCAAGTTTAGTTTTATATTTAACCACTTATCATCAATTAAGTTTACAATTTACTATCAATTTTTTTTAGGTAAACACATTTCATTGCTATCAACTTGATCAATAAGTTTAAGTACTCATTCTCAATTTAGTCTTTAACATATTCTTCAAAAGATTAATCTAAGTAAAATTTATTAGGGTCATAAACCTTTTTAAAAGAATCATAAAGTCATTGACCAATTTGAGATTACAATGCTGAAAATAATTTATCGGTTTACTAAAAAAATACAAATCTTTGTAATCTCTCTCTCTCAAGTTAATGAAGTCGAAAATACACCCCTTGGTTTTGGATATACAATGGTACAATTTGTATAATCTCAAATTTTATTTTATTTTTGACTAATAATCTCAATTTGTATAATCTCAAATTTTATGTTCAATGATAATGATTTTATTATTTTATTATTTCTTATTAGTTTATATATTTTATATAATTAAAGCATTATATTAAATAATCTTGACCCCACTCGTTCAATTTTCTGGATCCGTCCCTGCAAAAAAGAAAAGAAAAAAAAACCAATCGCTATCAATATGTGAATATAAAATCACAATTCACAACCGGCAATAATACGTAAACTTAATGCTGAAGTCTCCGAAGAAAATTGCTTAAAAAATTAGCCTTTTAGGAAATAATAAATGTAACTTCCATTTTGTCAAAAAATAAATAAGTTATAGAGATGGTGTTTATAAAATTATAAAATTTTACTTTTTAGTTTTTTTAAAGTGACATATCACCAACAATTAATTAATCCAAGCCGTAAGTGTTTTGGTCCCCTTAACAGTTAAGCAGATGGTCAGAGGTTCGATTTCTGACTTATGCATACCGAAATCCCGATTGGAAAAGGAGAATTAATCATCACTAGTGGCGGTGAAAACTTTATATCAATATCATGATAACCCAAAAAAAATTGACATATTTTGGTTCCACAAAATTATTGTTTTAGTATATGTTAAACTAATATGTATTTTTGAATAATTATTTTTCAAACATGTATGAACATTATAAAAAAATCTTCGTAAAAGAAGACACTCAAAATTTGATTTCTTAGATTAGATTTTTGTTACTTTTATCTTTATTTTTTGCAACTTTCAACATTCATATTTAATTATCCTCATTTTAAAAAATGCTAAATTTTGTAAAAAAAAACATTCGATAGTATTCTAAACAGGTATGAAAAAATATTAAAAAATAAATAAATTTAAGGATAGTTAAATAAATTTAAAAATGGCAGGAACTAAAACTATATTGTATAATTTTATTTTTTTTATAAAATAGAGGGTCATAGTCTAAAGGAAGAAAAATTACATGCAAATAATTTGGAAGTACTAATCCGATAGTATCAACATTAATTAAATGACTAATTTGAGTCAGACATGACTCATAAAAAACATGACACTATAACTCAAATCACAACATATATGTGTTCGAGCATCGGCACATGTATTTACTTCCCGATAAATAAGAGTAAGATGGACTTCCCACTTCCATTGCAAAAGTCTTTTGAACTTTCTAAACATACTCCACCTACCAAACACACCTCGTCCGTAGCTTGAAGCATGTTAACAACCTTCATCGAATATACTTGAAGTTCCACGTAACAAAAATCCAATCTCCACGCATAACGCTATAAATATGTGATATAAAATCGCAATTCACAACCGGCAATAATATGCAAAGAATGTTGAAGTCTCCTAAGAAAATTTCTCCAAAAAATGAGTCTTTATGGAAATAATATATGTAACTTTCATTTTGTCAAAAAATAAATAAAAGAGTTAAATATGTTTATAATCTCTGTAAAATTATTAAATTTTATTTTTGGTCCCTATAAAAAAGTGACATATTTTGGTTTTACAAGATTATTATGCACACAGTTTTAGTACTTGCTGTTAAATGAATATAAATTTTTGAATGATTATTTTGCAATATGTATGATCAATATTATAAAAAATTCCTAAAAAAAAAATCATTATTTGATTTCTAAATCGAGATTTTAGTTACTTTTATTTTTATCTTTTGAAATTTAAAAAATTCATATTTAACTATTCTCATTTTAAAAAATTTAAAGTTTTGTAAATAAGTACTTTATAGTATTATAAACATGATATGTCTTGAAAAAAAAATTAAGTTTAAGTATAATTAAATTGTTTTAAAAGTTTTGAAAAATAACTGAGACTAAGATTTAATTACATGTATAAAACTTTTGTAAACAAAAAAACATGCCATCTTTTTATAAGAAGAAAAAAAGTTTAATTTTATAATGATGAAAAATATATTTAACCCTATATAAAATAACTGACATAAAAATAAATAAAAGAAAATGTGGATATTAAGGTGGAGCCGGGAAATTTTTTTCGGATGGGCCACTAAAAAACTGTATTGCATATAAAAATTTAAATTATAAAAATTATATATTTTATTATATTACATGTAAATTAAAAGGAGAAAGATTGTTCTTAATTTAAAACAATTACGATTTTTAAAAATAAATAAAATAGAAATTGTTAATTTTTTATTGATAAAAAAATCGTGTTTTGTTCATACAAAAAAGTGGCTTTTGAATTCATCTTTATATTAGGTCTTTAATTTAATAGATAAATGAATATTCTTTAAAATAAAATTATTTTTCTATAGTTTAATAAATTATAATAACAAACTATTATTATTTACCAAAACTACCAGAAAATAAATTTATTAATGAACATTGAAATTTCTTAATGCAAAAAACTATTATAATGTTTATAAATAATGAAATTATATTTTCTTAAATAAAAACTATTCAAATATATGCTTTTGGTGTAGTGGTCTTAATGCATAAACAAACCAGACAAAAATGCAAAAATTATGGCCACAACTTTTCCGCTCCATAGGAGCCTCATAGCCACTAGGCTATCCCGTTAAAGTTTCCTCCCGTGAAATCATAATCATTCAATTTTTTTTTTAATTTTTGTGGTTGACATAAAAAAAAATTAATTGATGGATAGATCATTAAACTTGACATCCTCCTGTTTATTTTCTACTGGAGATGATCTACATTCCTATAGAATATATAGACTATTAACATATAATTTTATTAAAATACCGTTGTTTTAGTAATTCCAATGTTTTTTGGGGTAGGGCATGGTCCAGCCTGGCCACCTCTACCTCTACCATTGATATTAAGTATTCAACTTAAATGAAACCGACCAATATTATATATATTATAGGTTAAATATATAATTTTTTTAATGTTTTTAAAAAGTTGTTTTTTGATTATAATAGTGACTCGATGAAGGATTTATAGTTTTATCAAATTGAAAGACAAGTAATAGACATTGACTTGTTTATCAAACTCTATTTTTTTGTCCTAGATGAAGTATATATTATAAATCAGATACATTAATTTTTTAATGTACTTAAATTTATTTATTTTTTTATAATAGTGAATTGGAGGGAATATTTAGTTTTTTAACATCAAACAAAAAAATTTATTAACTGGACCACATGGTACAAGGAGTACCAAGTGACCAACCCATAAAAATTGGAGGGAATATTTAATTATTGAACTTCATATTATTGAGGTCTGATGAAATAGTTCGCAAGTATACGAATGTCGCAAGTAATAAAAGATTATCGATCCACGGAGATTGTTTTTAATCGAATTTCAAGGCAATTAGAATTATAAAACTATTATCTAACATACACATAATTGGGGGGTTTTCAAGTATCAAGTTCAAAACACATGCAATTATCAACGAATCTTTCGAATGCGAAATGGAAAACGATTGAACCTCCATGCTTCCATGAACTCATTAAAGTGCAGTAGCTAAATTCACAAGTATTGAATCAATTTCATGCAAGATTGATTAACCTAAGTTGCAACTACAAATCTCTTTGCTAGTTACACTCTCTAGAGAATGCCAATTACTTAATCTCTTAACTAATTCAACATTAATAGAGGATTAAGAACGGTTAATCATGCAATCACACACGTTCATACAAAATCTCTTAAGCATAAACATATGTTCTATCAATCTAGATCAATAATTCAAGTGCTATTCTCATAGAAACTCAATTACTAAATTCAAATCTAACTTGATCAAGGAAAGATAGGCATTAAACACAAGATTAATAGATGCATAAACTTTGAATTCAATACAAGAAATTAGCTACAACATAAGAGAGTTCAAGTTACATGGAGATTCAATCTTAAGGAGTCTTAGCCAATGATCATGGTGGAATTGAAGTGGAATTCTTCATCTTCATTCCTCATCATCAATCTTCTCTTCCAACCTTCTCAGATCTGGTCCTTGGAGGTAGAAAATCCTCAATACTAAGCTTCCAATCTTCCAAATCCGAACCCGAGCAAAAGGTTGAAGTTTGGCTTTTATAGATTTCTCACGATTCGCGCAAGCTAAGCCAATTTTCGCGCAAGCTAAGCAGTTCTTCGCGCAAGCTAAGCAGATCTTCGCGCAGGCGAAGCAGTTTTTCTCGCACAGGCTAGCAAGACTCGCGCACGCTAAACCTTTCCTCGCGCAAGCTAAATTGGCAGAATGATCATGGCCTCTGCTCACACAGTTTCGCGCACGCTAAACACCTTCTAGCTTGAGCGAAATTCAACTTCTATTTATTTCACCATTTTTTTGATATTTTTCCCTCCTTTTTGACCTTGGCTTGTGTTTTAAGTTATCTCTTAAAACCTTCATTCTTCATTACTTGTAGCTACTTTTATTTGCAAAAACCACTAAAAAACCTTTGAAATGAACCTTGATTTAGAGGAATGATGAGATATCATCACAACCCCAAACTTATCTCGTTCCTTGTCCTCAAGGAACACTTTTATCAAACGAAAAATCACAAAATTTTGACAACCTTCTTAAATCACTTCAACACACAATTCATTTGATCTTTTCATCAAGCACTTCAATTGATCAACCTTCCATGCAACATTTCCCTACAATGACTTCAATTCACACAACCATGGACACATTCACAATATTTGATAAACAATGATCACTTCACACCACTCACATTCACTCAAATTTTATAGTAGGCTAGTCACTCAATCAACACATACCTAACTCTTCTACCATAAGCTTGCAAGCATTCTAAAGATAAATCAAATAGCATATGAAACACACACATTAGAGGACTTTCAATGTTATAATGGGGCTTAAGGTAAGGTGGATGTTTTTGGGAAGTGAGTTAAAAACTTGGAGTTAAGAACAAACTTGTCACACAATTTTCAACACAACTTCCAATTTTTCAAGGCTATACTAGAGAGCATTTCATTTCCACAATTATCAACAATCATACAATCACAAACCATTTCTTTTTCAAACTTTTATTTCTTTTCTTTTCACAATCTTTTCGAAGAAGTCATTTTTTTTTTTTTGCACATTTTCAATTTTTGGACTTCTTACTTTCACATCTTTTCAAAAATTTTTTTTTTTCTTTTTCATTCTTTTTCAACACTTTTCATAACATTGATTGCTCTAGTATACCCACCCCAAACTTAATTTGTTGCTAGTTCCAAAAGCAACCCCAAACTTATGCATTTGCCATAAGAACAAACAAAAACAATCAACTTAACTCCAAGAAAACAATTTTTTTAGAAAAAACAAGGGTTAAGAAGACAATCAACCAATAAAAATTTATCTTTACGGCTCAAAAGTGGGTTAGCAAAGGATATAACATGATAAGGTAGGCTACAAAGGCTCTAGGTACCAACAAACTTGCCTCGTGTGCTAATCAATGCTACTCAATAAATCAAGAGAATAAAAGCAAGTTCTAGAGTCGAGAGAGATAGTGGACTCACATATTCAAGCAAATAGAGTGTATAGGCTCAAATCCTCACGGTTTAAAGACTCGGATCATTAGATCATCAAATACGTGAATGTCTCCTAGCTTGTGCTTCAATCCATGCATTGCAAAAATCCGTTGCACTTCAAGCATCACAAATCCATGCCTAAGGTCAAAACCAAACAAACTATACATCAAAGAAATTCAAAAATGATATCAAAAGTTTGAGATATTCCAAAAGATAAATTTGTGCCTAGACAACAATTAGCAAGACAAAATTAAGAGTCATGGTTCACCAACATCATTCAACTTATTTCCACAAGAGAGATAGAGATACCAAACCATGGGTTGCCTCCCATGAAGCGCTTGTTGTTGACGTCTCAAGCTTGACGTATCATCACCGTGTTAGGGAGGATACTTCATCTTTGACTCCACCCGGCTCCTCTTGAGCTTCTCCACAAGGATCGCCTCTTGAGCAACACACAAAACTTTTTCAAGAACCGGAGGACTCATGCATTCTTCCCACTTGTTCTCCCCTTTGTTTCTAGTTTTCTTTTTGGCTTTGGGAAGAACCTTTTTGGCCTTTTTCACAACATTCTTCTTCCTTTGGACAACTTGAGCCGAATCAAGCATTCCGGACTCAACAAGCTTCATTACCTCTTTCCGCACCAATTCCTCCAAAGATGGGTTAGGAGGCTCAAGTGGCACATTACCCGGATTGGGCTTCTCTTCATTCTTGACCGGTGTCACACAAAGAACCGGAATAACACCATTCAAATCAAAACCGAGGCCACCTTGACCTTCCTTGAATTTCTTCAACAAAACCTCTTCTTCCAAGGGAGTGAGAGAGCTACTAACGATAACCGGATCCTTGGAATCTTCATTCAAGAACACATACTTCCAATTGGGTGGAAGTTCTTTCAATTCCGGAACGGTAGGCATAGGTGCCTCATCACTAGAGCTATCCTTCACAACTTCTTCATTTGCCTCCACTTGGAAACATTTAGGCTTCTCTCTTTTGTAGGGCTCCATTCCTTCAAAGACTTTGAAGCTCACACTTTCCTCTTCCAACCTTAACATCAATTCACCCATGGCAACATCAATTAATGCCCGACCGGTTGCTAAAAAGGGCCTTCCCAACAAAACCGGTGTATCCACGCACTCATCCATATCAAGAATCACAAAGTCGGCCGGAAAGACGAATTCGGCACATCTCACCAATACATCTTGAAGTATTCCATAAGGGTGTGTGATGGATCGATCGGCAAGAGTGATTTGCATCTTGATTGGCTTGACCACGGCACCGGGGATGCGCTTCATCAAACTAAGAGGCATCAAATTAATGCTAGCTCCCAAGTCACAAAGGGCTCTTCCTACATGCAAATTCCCTATTGAAATAGGAATTGTGAAGCTACCGGGGTCCTTTTTCTTTTGAGGTAGCTTTGATTGGATAGTAGCACTACACTCTTCATTCATCAAACCCGGCTCATCGTCTTTGAGTTTTCTCTTCTTCGTCAACACCTCCTTCATGAATTTGGAAAACAACGGCATTTGCTCCAACACATCGGCAAAAGGAATGTCAACTTGTAGGCTATGATACATTTTCATGAATTTCCCAAAAGCTTCCTCTTGGTTCTTCTCTTTTTTCGGTGCACGAGGATAAGGTAGCTTATCATATGGAGACACTTCTTGAGGACCGGAATCATTCATGAGATCCCTCTTCTTTTGCTTTCTCCGTTTATCAATCTCCTTCCTCCAGGCTTTTCTCTCATTTTCAACTTCTCCCTCATTCTCCTCATCACACTCATTTTCAACTTCTACCTCAAGCTCACTTTTTTTCTCCTTTTCAACTTCTCCCTCTTTTTCTTTACCTTTCTCATTTTTTTCAAATTTTTCTTCTATACTCACTTCTTTTTCAACTTCTCCCTCAACCTTTCTTTTCACTCTTGGCTCTCTTGCCGGTGGTGTAGGGACCACTCTAGATCTTAACTCAATGGCATTACAACTCTCCTTTCTAGGATTCTCACAAGTGTTGCCCTCAAAACCTTCACTAGATGACGAAGCCATTTGCTTTGACAATTGACCAATTTGAACCTCCAAGTTCTTTATCGATGCTTTGTGATTCTCATTAGAAGTCTCTTGGTTAATCCTCATGGTTTCAAAATTGCTTTGCGTCATCTTAATGAATTGAGTGAGAGTGTCTTCCAATGGTGAGGTACGACTTTGTTGAGGTAGATTCGGGGATTGATTTTGGTTTTCACCCCACCCTTGATTGTAGGGGTTACTTCTCCTAAAATTTGCCATATACTTTGCCTCTTCGGACCCCTTAGGCATGCATTCCCCATTCTCATGGGCTTGTTTACAAAAATCACATCGGAGTCCTTGCGCTTGACTAACTTGTGCCTTTGATTGGTGTTGAGCGGACGAAGCTTTGGTGAAATGTTGGACTAATGCTTCCATTTTGTTATTCATCAACTTTTGCTCGGCCAACATTGCGGAGTTTGCTTCAAGTTCAAGCATGCCCGGCCTCTTCTTTGCTCCTCGGTCATTGTTGGCCCTATACTCATTTTGAGCCATCGATTCAATTAATTCCATTGCTTCTTGCTCATTCTTATTTTTCAATGAACCACCCGCCGAAGCATCCAACAACATCCTTGTTTGAGCCCTTAAACCTTGCGTGAAGTGTTGCATTTGAGCATGAGTGTCTATGCCATGTTTGGGACATTTTTTTAAGCACAACTTGAACCTTTCCCAAGCATCATAGAGTGATTCGGCATCCCCTTGCTCAAAGTTAACGATCTCGGCTCTCCTTTCAAGGAACTTATGAATCGGAAAATACCTCTCAAGAAACTTCCTTTCAAGCTCTTGCCAAGTGTTGATAGTACCACTTGGCAACGTATCTAGCCAATCCTTGGCTCTCCCGGTGAGTGAAAACTTGAACAACCTCAACCTCTTTTGGGACTCGGTAACTCCCGGTGGGTCCGTATAATCACACGCTTCATAGAACCGTCCTAGGTGGAGATTCGGACATTGACTTTCCGCCCCCGAGTATTGGTCTTCCTTCAAAGCATTGATAACGGAGTTCTTGATGTCAAAGTTAACCGGGTTTGCCGGTTGGAACCCCAAATTTGCTAGTTGTCCGTCATCCCATTGACCATAGTCGCCTAGAGTCCTCCTAGGTGGAGGTGGTGGTGGTGGATTCGGCTCTCCCATCTCAAGGACTTCCACTTCTATCTCTCCTTGAGCTAAGTGTGCCAAACGAATTGCTCTCTTTGTTGCTATCAAGGACCTATTACCTTGCATACACAATTCAAACAAAGAAAGGGTAATTCCGAACAAGCAACAAGTAAAATAGAAAATTAAACACTATCCTAAATTTTTCTTTTGGTTTTTGGTTTAAATGAAAATTACAACTAAAAACAACAAATTAAAACTAAACACGGTTCCAATTGCCTTGTCGATTAACGACAATCCCCGGCAACGGCGCCAAAAACTTGATGAAATAGTTCGCAAGTATACGAATGTCGCAAGTAATAAAAGATTATCGATCCAAGGAGATTGTTTTTAATCGAATTTCAAGGCAATTAGAATTATAAAACTATTATCTAACATACACATAATTGGGGGGTTTTCAAGTATCAAGTTCAAAACACATGCAATTATCAACGAATCTTTCGAATGCGAAATGGAAAACGATTGAACCTCCATGCTTCCATGAACTCATTAAAGTGCAGTAGCTAAATTCACAAGTATTGAATCAATTTCATGCAAGATTGATTAACCTAAGTTGCAACTACAAATCTCTTTGCTAGTTACACTCTCTAGAGAATGCCAATTACTTAATCTCTTAACTAATTCAACATTAATAGAGGATTAAGAACGGTTAATCATGCAATCACACACGTTCATACAAAATCTCTTAAGCATAAACATATGTTCTATCAATCTAGATCAATAATTCAAGTGCTATTCTCATAGAAACTCAATTACTAAATTCAAATCTAACTTGATCAAGGAAAGATAGGCATTAAACACAAGATTAATAGATGCATAAACTTTGAATTCAATACAAGAAATTAGCTACAACATAAGAGAGTTCAAGTTACATGGAGATTCAATCTTAAGGAGTCTTAGCCAATGATCATGGTGGAATTGAAGTGGAATTCTTCATCTTCATTCCTCATCATCAATCTTCTCTTCCAACCTTCTCAGATCTGGTCCTTGGAGGTAGAAAATCCTCAATACTAAGCTTCCAATCTTCCAAATCCGAACCCGAGCAAAAGGTTGAAGTTTGGCTTTTATAGATTTCTCACGATTCGCGCAAGCTAAGCAGATCTTCGCGCAGGCGAAGCAGTTTTTCTCGCACAGGCTAGCAAGACTCGCGCACGCTAAACCTTTCCTCGCGCAAGCTAAATTGGCAGAATGATCATGGCCTCTGCTCACACAGTTTCGCGCACGCTAAACACCTTCTAGCTTGAGCGAAATTCAACTTCTATTTATTTCACCATTTTTTTGATATTTTTCCCTCCTTTTTGACCTTGGCTTGTGTTTTAAGTTATCTCTTAAAACCTTCATTCTTCATTACTTGTAGCTACTTTTATTTGCAAAAACCACTAAAAAACCTTTGAAATGAACCTTGATTTAGAGGAATGATGAGATATCATCAAGGTCTGTCCTACATACCCATCTTTTATCTTTTACTAATAAAAGGAAGCTCCTACATAGCTCCTAGGCCTCCATTGTGATGATGTGGCACTCTAAGAAAATGTTTATAATCTCTATTAAAACTTTGATGATATTACCTCCTTTAATTTATTATTATTAAATCTTAAAAAAAAATTATTGCATTATTATTATAAAATAATATGTTAAGTTGGAAAGTTTCTTTCAAAAATTCAATTATCATAACTTACCATGGAAAAGTTTTCCACTATCACACTTCCATAACCTTACAACTTCATGAAAATTTAACCAACATAATTAATAAATTATTGCTTAATTTTTAGTTTCAATATAACCTTTATAAACACCCCTTATCACATTTGTTTTCATCTTTGTTCTACACATTTGACACTTGCAATAGTACTCATGATATCATATATATCTTCAAGTTGTGTACTATATCTACTATTGATAGCCATCTCATCAAAATATGTTGACATTTTTCAATACTTTTGTACTACTGTTTATTTTTTCTTTTATGGTAAACTTAATTATTGTACATTCTTTTGTTTTTTTATATTGATTTGTTCTTTTGTTCTTTTTTTTTTACAGAATTATTGTATATTCTTTGATGTTATGAAAGAAAAACATGATTGATTGCTCATATTCAGAATGTGAGAAAGATTTGAAAGAGAACTTAGGTGAGTTTTGTCTCTCCCTTGAGATTTCAATTTAAATAATTATTTTTCTATAATTTTATACTTTACACACACACAAAGTGTAATCACGACTATTATGAGATTTAGATCTCTCCTTAAAATTTTATAACAAACAACTAATTTCATATAAAAGAACAGTAAATAAATACGACAACTGAAATCACCAATTAAAAAGAATGTACGAAGGTCAAAAAATGTAAGGCACTAAAGGGACAAATAACCTAAACCATATATATATATATATATGGCTAATTTTATAATTTTTTTTACTCATTGCTAGCAACATCTCATAATTTTGATTATGTCAAAGCAAGCATAATTAAATTGCCCCATCACTCATTCCACAAATTTTGAACAATTAATATTTTTTGGATTTAATTTCATTTACAAAATTATATTGTTGTTACATAAAAATATTTTATGACGAAGGTTGTTACATAATTATTTTATTAAATTTTGGCGAAATTCATGATTTTTCATTCATTGTTGGCTAACATCATCTATATATTTGATTTCAGGTACAAAATAAAATTCAACACAAGGAACTCAAAAGTTAACCCCAAATTTTGATTATGTGAAAGGAAGCATAATCAAATTGCACTATCACTTATTCCACAAATTAGTTACCAAGAGTTTTCTATGTAATTTCATTTATAGCATAATAAGGTTGTTACATAACTATTATATCAAATTAAAATAAATTTTAACAATAAATTGATTAGCTATATTTTTTATTAATTACCATTTTGCAATTATTTTAAAAAAAAAATGGTCACACCAACCTTTAAACTACTATTATTTAGTTCTATGACCATTCATTTGCTTATAGTATTAATGCAAAATTTTATTAATTAGTTTGTTACAATTTTTATAAATTTCTACCGTCCTATTATTATATTTAAAAATAACTTTATCATATCAAACATTGAATTGCTATTTTTGTTTTTATCCCTAACTATTGTGCGTATAAGTATGTGAGTTGTAATTATAACATATAAGAAAAATATTGAGGATGTTGAATTTATAGATTATTCAATACTTTTAACACATGTACATATCTAATAACAGAATTGGTTGAGTAATACTTTATGAATTTCATTTGACTAAAAGGTTATTTTGCTCTTTAAAAGTTATTATTATTTTTAAACGAAAAATGTAATCTCAAAAACGATGATCCGTCATCCCAATGTGCAACCAAACTATAAAACTTAAAGTAAATATTATTAGATAACTAAGAGATACAAACATCTAAAACAAAAAATTATGGGGACATAAACCTCACAACAAAGAAAAACAAATCAAACAAGAAAGAATTAAGCACATGAAAAAAAGGTAAATCAACCAAAATACTAAAAAACTAAAGACGAATAAATTAAGTTGGGAAAAGACCTTAAATTGCATGAAGGAGATTAAGTAATTATGCTATTTAGTACATGCTTTCAAAAACGTCATTGTGATGATAATTACGAAGAAGGTCAAGCTAAGGGACCCCTTATTAATAAAGATTAAATATAGTGTTATTCACTCAAAGGGAATAAGTTGGATCCTTTTTAACTAAGAAAAAGTAATAAAAAAAACAAAAAAAAAAGACCACGAAGATTAAAAAAAATTAAACCAAACAATAGACTAAAACAATCTGGACTAATAAAGTCGGAATCAGATTCCACAAAGTAAAAATGTGAGAGTGAATATATACGCTATTTAATATACAATTTTCAAAGAATGGGAACACGTTGATGATATCTCATCATTCCTCTAAATCAAGGATTGTTTCAAGTAGTTTTGGTGGTTTTTGCAAATAAATTTAAGCTACAAGTGTTGGAATTTGAGGTTTTAAGAGATAACTTGAGGTACAAGCCAAAGTCTACAAAGGAGGGAAAAATCAAGTATTATGGTTGAAATTCGCGCAGGCGAAGGACAGGATCGCGTGCGCGAAGTCTTGATGCCTGGATAGGCAAAAATTCTCTCTGGAAAAGTCGCGCAAGCGAAGAAGAGTTCGCGCGCGCGAAGGCTTGACACTGAGTAGGCAAAAACCCTCTGGAAAATTCGCGCACGCGAACCTGAGGCGAAGGCCGCGCGAAGGTAGGCGGAGTCCGCGCGAGTTTTTGTACTGAAATTCAGATGTTCGCGCGCGCGAAGCAGATCTGGCGCGACGCGAAACTGAGGCGAAGGGTCCTGTTCATAAACGTATAAAAGCTGATCTGAAGCTCAGTATGGGGGTTCGGATTTTGAAGATTTGAAGCTTAGGATTGAGGAATTTCTACCTCCAAGAACCAGATCTAAGAAGGTTTGAAGAGAAAATTGATAATCATGAATGGAGATGAAGAATTCCACTTCCAATCCACCATGACTATTGGCTAAACCTCCATTGGATTGAATCTCTATGTAACTTGAACTCTATCATGTTGTAGCTAAGTTTCTTGTATTAAATTCAGATTTTATGCATCTATTAATCTTGAGTTTAATGCTTATCTTTCATTGATCTAGTTAGATTTGAATCTAGTAATTGAGTTTCTATGAGAATAGCACTTGAATTATGGATCTAGATTGATAGAACACATGTTTATGCTTAAGAGATTTTGTATGAATGTGTGTGATTGCATGATTAACTGTTTTTAATCCTCTGATAATGTTGAATTAGTTAAGAGATTAGGTAATTGACATTATTTAGAGAGTATGACTATCAAAGAGATTTGTAGTTGCATCTTAGGTTAATCAATCTTGCATGAAATGTATTCAATACTTGTGAATTTCGCTACTACACCTTAATGAGTTCATAGAAGCATAGAGGTTCAATCGGTTCTAACTTTGTATTTGAAAATTTCGTTGATAATTGCATTTTAAACTTGATATTTGAAAAACCCCCCAATTATGTTTATGTTAGATAATAGTAATATAGTTTCAATTACCTTTAAATTCGGTTAAGACAATCCATGTGGATCGATATTCTTTTTACTACTTGCGGATAATCGTATACTTGCGAAATATTCCATCACACGTGATAAAAGATAAAGCCACCATATATAATCATATTTTATAGACAAACTTATTTTAACATTTCTTATGAGCAATATTGTCAGCAAGTATAAGTATGTATGCCTCCAACTCTTATTAAAAAATATATTTGTCATTTAACTATATAAGATTATACTTATCATAATTATTAATTTTTATTTATCAAAATATTTTAACGCAACAAATTTAATCGAACCCGTGCAACGCACGGGTTTATTTCTAGTAAAAGATAATTTAAACCACCCATCTAAGATTCCATTGTCGTTGCTCTAAGAAAACCATGACTATTGGAGGATTGTCGCAATGTTTCGTTGCAGCGTTAAAATATGACTTATTGAGCTTATCTTCCACACGGACATGAGCTGTGAGAGTGACCCGTGGGAAAAATTGATTAGGCGTGTTTACTGTTTTCTCTTGGCAACATTCCTTGCAGCTTGCACACGAGCATGAGTCTCACTCTCCCTCCTTAGAAATATAAGTCGTTTTATATTACAAGAAACATAAGCATTTCTAATTAATAAAATTTATTTTAGAGAAGAAATGCAAAAATAACACATGACATTATTTTATAGGATGATTTAATTTTAATCTCCTTTTTTAGTGGAAATCATGGGGTAGTTGATGTAAGCAAGTGTGAAGATTTATTCTTGCCATTCTTCTCCATAGATTTTCTTACTAAATAGCATTTTCCAAGAAACATTTATTGCTTTTTATTCTTACCTTTTTCTTTTTTTTCTCTTAATTTATCTTTTCCATACAATTAATTAAGAATAATTTTGTAAACTAATTCATAATTTATTTTTTCTATACAATATTAATTACATTTTTTAATTTGTGTATTATGATCAAAACGACTTTTTTTTTTTTTTGAAGAAATCAAAATGGGATATATATAGATAAAAATAAACAAAGTCTGTCAAGTAATTATCGGAGGTGTCATGTTACTAAGTTTGACACCTTAGTGTCATTTGATCCTGACCCATAGTGAAGACCCCAAGTCGTGGTCTTTTTTAATTATTTTGACTGGGAGAAGAGTCCAAGTTAGCTTTTGTAATTCATTTGTTTTTAATTTCCATTGGGCAGGGTAGGTATTAGTGTACTACAATTGACTTAAACTTTTTTGTAATCAATTGTTGTGTATCATTTCTCCCTCAGCAAAAGGCTAGGTTTAAATATTTATTTTCATAGATTTGGTCTTGCTGCTTAATCTTTTTTTATTTTGACAGTTCTTGCTGCTTAATCTTCTTTTATTTGGAAAGTTCTTGCTACTTATAAATGAGAAAATTTAAAAGTTATTATAAAATACTGTGATTTTTTATTCAACTGTGTAAGAATTACCTGACTGCCAATGTAATCTAAATTCACGTAATGAAAATAGAACTATAGTATAGGTTGAATGTAATGACTGCCAATGCATAGGTTGAATGTAAAATATTTACCGAATTGCTAATGTCAATGTAATCTAAATTCACGTAATGAAAATAGAACTATAGTATGTAAACTTAGTTTACACTTACCTTCAACAGTTGAAGGGATTTACGTTAATGGCCAGGTTACATAAACTTAAATAAACTCAGTCTACATCAGTTATGTAAACTGAATTTACATAAGGTTATGTAAACTTAGTTTACACTTACATTCGGCGGTCTAAGGTATATGTAAATTTAGTTCACACTTCCATTCTGCAGTTTAAGGAGTTTATGTTGATTTTTAGTGTACGTGAAACGAATTCCCGCTAACCCCTTCAAATCCAGAAAATCAAAACACAACTCAAAACTGAGAGATGAAACCCAAAATCAACATAATTTCATAAAGAACTTGCAGCACATTCACAATCGAACTCGAATCATGTACTGGTAACTTTCAAATTGAGTTTCAGAAATGTAGATGGAGATGAACACGACGTAAATTTGAGTAGATAAGATGAACAAGTGTAAATTTGAATGGCGGAGACGAACGCATATCGAGCGACATCGATGCCAACAGACGAGATGAATGGATAAAAAAAGTCAAAACCACCATATGTATGAATCATCATATACTATAACAAGGTTTATTTCAACATTTATCATGAGCAATATTGTAAGCATATATAAGTCTGTATGCCTCCAACTGTTATTGAAAAAATAAAATACTGAATACATTAAAATAAAAAGCAAAGTGACATGTAACTATCTAATTGCAACTTTTTAAAAAAAAAAAAATACAATTGCAACTCATAAAAAAACTAAGATCTTCTACGTCTACACTATTAAAATAAAATATGAGATATTTTTTTCAAACTTATCCAATATTATAAGAGAATTATTATATTAAAATATTAACAAAACTACGATATAAATCAATAAAAAATTTCATATTCTAAACAATTTTTTTAAAATTTATAGATATAGTAATATTAAATATAATAATCACGTTTTAAAATAATATCTATTATTTAACTGTGTAATTATACTTATCACAATTATTATTTTTCATTTATAAAAATATTTTAATTATATAATTTAATCGAACCCGTACAACGCACTTACGTCTATACAATACAACCCATATTAAGAAAACTAAGTTATTATAAATGAATACACTTTTAAAATAAGAGATTCATTACAAGCTATATTATTTATTTTTAAAGTGAAACGTTTATCAAGAGAGATTAACCTCTTAAATAATTCTCAATTACTTCGAGAGGAATAATCTCCGCAGTTGTGCGCGGATGATACCTTTAGTATACACGAAAATAAAAAATAAACAAATTTGCGATATAAATAAATTAAAATGTCATATTTCTAAACAATCTTTATTTTTAAAATACATTAATATTGTATTAAATATAATTATATTTTAAAATAATATCCTCCAATCATTTAACTATATATAATTATAATTATCTTAATTATTATTTTTATTTGTCAAAATATTGTAAGTATATATTTTAATCGAACCCGTGCGTTTTATCTCTAGTGATACTAATAAAAAGGAAATGTAGGGAAAATTTCACCAAGCCTGTTTTATTGTCAATCAAACAATGTCGGCAAAGTGAACTTTACAGCTGGAGAAATCAATCGAGCTCCCCCAAAATCCAACGGCTATTACTATTAGTACTATATGACCCGCACCTCCACTACTACATGATGTGGATCCCATCACTCACTCGCTATTTACACCACCACTTGTCACTATCATCCTACCGGTCTCCACCATAATATTCTCCTTTTTATTATCCTCTAATAAAATAAAATAACCAACCTTTTCCCCTATTCATGATTGGTTTATGTTTATCTATTACTTTATTATATTATACTGGTATAAAAATAAAAACAATACTGGTAAAAATTTGCAATCAACCGTTAAATACCATTAATTTTAAAAATAAATATCATTAGAGGAGACAAAATGAACTTCAAAGTCATAAACTTTCTTTACAGATGAGAAAAAAATATGTAAAATAACAAATATTCTAAAATAAAAGGAAAAGAAATAAGCTAAGGAACAGCTGTAATGATTTGATAGCTGTAACCTCTTAGCAAGTAAAAAATAAAAAATATATTCTTTTTTTTCTTTCCTTTTTCCTTTTCCTTTCCTTCTTGACCGGGTTTCTTTCTTTTTTTACCCGTTTAGTATTTTTTACCTCCGTAGCTGTAATTAAAAATTCTACCAGACTAAAAAAGAAAATTAGAAAAAAAATTAATTTACACAGATTTGGGATATCCATAATTCGAAAGATACCATTTCACGAATTTCTTCAACCCGGTTTGTAAATCCGTTGAAATTAAATTCGTCAAAAGCGACGACTTAAATATTTGACTTATAAAATACGGCCCTTGGATATATGTTCCCGAGTTCATATTTTAAGGTTTATTTAATTTTAAAATAATTAAATATACAATAAAATGATTTTTTGTCGGACAGTTGGCGGGGACATCACATTTTTTATCGGACACTCTACTTATCCACTTTAAGGTAAAAAAAAAAAGATTTTTTATTAACTATAAAAATTGTTATTTAATTAAACACACCATAATAATACCCGTGTTTTGTCAAACTAGCTTTATAAATATGAACCGACTGAGGAAGTACGTCTACTTATTTTGACATATGTGTCGTCTACTAAACATGAAGCAGAGAGGGAATGTTACCAATGAAAAGAAAGCTACACAAAATATTATTTATTTTTTAATGTATTATTTCTCCTTATTTGTAACTTTCTATATATATTCTCTTCATATCGACCTATCTTTTAAATTCTTTAAAATTTATCTCAAACTTCTTGTTCTACTGCTCTTCTTGAAAATGGAAGAATCTGATGAACTTAGTTGGATGATTCCTATTAAAGTGATGTTGGGTTCCCTCAAACACGGAGAAGTTCAAGCATGCAGCATTTCCAATGTTCTAGACAAGCTCCGAGGGGCGAACGAAGATGCTTATAAACCAAAACACATCTCCATAGGACTCTTACATAGAGGAGCCACAAGACACCTTCAACAAATGGAAGAAACAAAATGGCATTACATGCGCGAATTTCTTGAACGACAAGGAACAATACTAGCACAAAATATAAGATCCGAGATAAGGTTGAGAGAATGTGGATTTGACATTCTCAGGTTACATAAAGTGATTTGTGCTAGCTATGGTGGAAGTAACAACAACATCATCAAAAAAATAGATATGCATGAAATCGCTGAAATAATGATAGTAGACAGTTGTTTTTTGTTGCAATTTCTCATTAGGCTTGGTGATTCTATGAACCAACAAATAACAAATTCTTATAACTATGACCCAATCTTTAATGCAGATGAAAAAGTGTTGTATGTTTTAAATGATGTTGTCATGCTTGAGAACCAAATTCCCTTCATTGTTCTAAAGAAGTTATATAGAAAGGTATTTCCAGATGGCAGTGAAATCAAAGATGATTATCGTGTGGTTAATATTGTTCGTAGGGCTTTTGGTTACCCTTTGGGGAATAGCTCGGGAGGTGCTCATATACTTCATTTAATGCACTTGTCTACCGTGGACCAAAACCAACAACATCAAAGAACAAAAGCGGCGCTAGAATTAACGCGTTGTGCTACAAAGCTTAGTGCTTTTGGGGTTAAAATTCGAGCTAAATTAAATAGCACAAATCCAATACAACATAATTTGATTGATATGTTTGATTTTGATATAGGTTTTAGTAATTCTGGAGATTTGGAAATTCCCCCGCTATATATTAAGGAAACAACCGAAGTGAGGTGGAGGAATTTGATTGCTTGGGAGCAAAGCAAAATTTGGATACCCGGCAAGTACACATCTTATGCATTTTTCTTCAATGGTTTGATATGCTGCGAACATGATATTGAATTGCTTAAGAAAAAAAATGTTATTGTGAATGAGTTGAAGAAGAGTAATGAAGATTTATTGGCACTATTTCACACAATTTCCAATGGAGCTGAGCAGATGGATTTGAGTTATAGTCAGATTTGTGCAAGGTTGAATAAATACGAGGGGATGGAAGTTGCAAAAGTGTTGCACAAATGGCCCATATGTGTTTGGCATCAATGCGGGCAAATTTTTGAAATTATTTTGTACTACTTCCGAAATTGGTACAAAATTTTGATACGTGACCATATACCTACTGTGTGGAAATTCATAGGAATTGTCGCAGCAGCTACGCTCCTTGTTCTCGCTGTCATGCAGACAATCTACTCATCTCGCAAAAATTAGTTTGTTTTCTTCTCTACTGGTTCATGGGCTTATTTTGGTATGAGTATATTGTATTTTTTATTTTACTGTACTCTTTTTCCCTTCACCAAGATTTTATCGCATAAATTTTTTGTGGTAAGGTTTTTAACGAGACAGTTGTTGTAATTTGTTATGTTTATTTCTTTGGGTTAATTTGGTGTAATTTTTCATGATGTGTTTTTCTACTTTTATTTTAATATTTTTAATAGGGTACGTTGTTATGTGCAAATGATTGGTGGTGGCATTGCCAAAATAGTTTGGAAGTCGTTGTTAATTATCATGAGAAGCTTTTACACTAATATTTTGCACATAACAAAAATATATGAATTTTCACGAGAATGTTGCACATTTAATCTTTGGCTCAATCAAAGAATTCGAAGAAATGTAAAATATAAGAGAAAATGCACTTTTCTTTTTAAAATTATGAATATTATAAAATATTTTTAAAAATATAGTAAGTGCGGTTGAACTATTATATCCATTTATTTTTATTTTGAGAAGTGCTAAATATTATGGGAGATTCCACACAAGAATTGCAAGAAAACAACATGATTTATTCTTTTTTTTAAAAAAAAACTATAGCCCCCTATTTTATTGAAAATCATGGGTGGATTGGGGTTGAAGTGGCTCTCTCCATTTGTGTTTCTTCAATTTCATCATTCATAATAATCATTTCCCTTTTATATTTTGTAATATCAAAACAAAAAAAAAAATCCCTCTCAAACAAGTCTAATAGGCCAAAATAGTTCGGGGAAGAGGGGTGGGGGTTAACCTTGTCCAATCGTGATACTTGGATCAAAAGTCAAAACTACAACTAAACATGAGCTAAAATACTTTTATGTGGCTTAAATAACGGACGTAGAAAAAATGAGAAATTTTAAAAAAACACCGTCATTTACTTAAGTAGCGGTTATTATAATTGTAGAGTGTTTTTGGAGGTGTCCGATACTTAAATAACGGACAGAGATATTTTGATCATTTTGTAGGATACGCCCCATAATTGACACGGTGGCAAAAATTCATCTCATCTGGTTTGTTTGTGGTGTTGTTTTTTGGGCTGGTTGTTGTGGCCCAAATCAAAATCAGCATAAGTTGGTGGATATGTTGGATTTTAATACAAGTTTCAGTGATTCTGGAGAGTTGGATATTCCACCGCTACACATTAAGGAAACAACAGATTAAGTAAAGTGGAGTAATTTGATTGCTTGAAACTATTATCTACAAGCTTTACAAATCACAAACATCCAACGAACCCGTCATATTTAATTAATGGTTATTATTTGAATATATTTCTCGATTTTTTTAAAAAATTATTAGTTGAATTTAACTTAGACATAAATTTGAATTAATTAATAATTGATTCACAAACATCTTATACTTTGCATTTTTTTTGTGTGTAGGAACTCTTATCTTTAGGCACACTTTGTACTTAATTTGATTTAATATATTTCTTTGGCTTCTTAAAAAAAATAAAAAAATAAATTTAATTTTTTAAAATAAAATGATATGGATAAAATTGAAAGAAAAAAAAATAAGTAAATTGAACTATCTTATAAAAATAAGCTATAAATTTTTAAAGAAAAAATGTTACAAACAAGTTATAAACTCAAATTTGATATTGCCAAACAACCTAAAGAGCGACTGTAGTTGCATTCCATAATTCATACTACATGTTGGGTACCACTTGGAATTGTTGTTGCCATCTCCTTATTGAATTTTCATGTTTTCTTGGTTTCCTTTTCATTTTAAACAACATAGTGCTTTTGTTTTTGACCATATCGATTTACTTCTTTTTTGTCCAGAGATATTGGTAGATGGGATGTTGGGCAAAGGTCGAACTGGAATGAATCCGTTATTTTGTCGATGTCTCAAATTTATTGGATTGAATCCGTTTTGACCTTGATGAGGTCGAGATGGATTGAATCCGTTGTTATTATTATTCACCGCGGGTTGTCTTACATTATTGTAGTTCTTTATTGCTGTACCTATAGTATCAATGGTTGTACCTAGTGCGTTCATGATAACACCTACACCATTCATCTTATGACTAAAATCATAAATAATCAACAATAGAGGTTAGGTCTAGCAAAGAGAAGAAGTTAGACTCACAAACACGCCGCCTTGCCTTTCTTCTCCCCCAAATCCAAATTTTATTTCTTCAAAGATGTAGAACATGAAGGTGGTGGTGTGATGATGGTGCTTGGCCATCCGCACCACCTTACTAGCCAGTTTCGCCGGCAACACAGCCTCTTCGTGCGGTGGTTAGCGGTGGATCTGAAAGTTTTTGTTTTTTCGTCAGCAAATATGTGCCTTTATGGGGTGCGACGCTGGTTTTGGTGTTGTGGGTTGGTTTTTTCAGGCGTGGTGGTGGCTGTTTGGCTGGGCCGCAGTGTCCAGATTGGCGCCGGTTTCTCTTCTCTGATTCCGACCCGTTTCTGCGTTGTTCTGTCTTAGCTTGGTGACGTTCTGTTTCGCGATGGAGGTGGTGATGCTCTGTTTCAGGATCTTGGTCTTTCAGCGTCTGGGAATCGGTGGTGGGGGTGTTTCGACGCCGCCGAAGGTGGTGGTGTCTCGACGCTGTCGGAGGTGGTGTTTCGGCGCCGGTAGTTGGTTTCACACGTTCTGGGTTCTTTTTTCTGGATCGTGTTTTTGTTTTGCTCTAGGTGGTGGTGGTGCGATGAGTTTCAGATCCGTGCTGGGGTTCTTTTCCGGTGCGGTTGCTGTTTTTATCGCGTGCTCTGTTTTGCGTGTTCTGTTCTTCGCCAGTGGTTGGACGGCGACGAATCTGAGACGAGTGTTGTGGTGGCTGCGACGGATTTTCCATGGGTGTGGTGATGGTGGCTATGACAGAACTGGGTGTTAGAGGCGGTCATTTTGTTCCAACGACTTTTGGGTGTTGCTTCTAGCTTTGGACGGGTCTTGCTATTAGTGAGGGTGATGAGGTGTTGTGTTGTGTTGTGTTGAGGTGATGGTAGTTGTAGGTAATGAGGTGGTGAAGTGGCGGTGAGGTGTTGATGTGGCGACGTTTGGATTTGACACTGTCGAGGTGGTGAGATAGTGTTACGGTGGTGAGATGTTGGATCTGAAACAGTCAGTGTGCGGTTGACGTCGATGTCGTGCGTGTTTAGTTTTTCTTGATATTTGATTCTCTGACCATTTTCAAATCTGTTGAGATTTGCAGGATTCTATTTGAGTCGCTGAGGGGTTTCCAAATCTGTTGAGATTTGCAGGTTTCTGTATCTGGTTGAATTTTACCGCATTGGTGTTGACTGTTAGCTTTCTACCGACGTCCACCAACTTCCGACTTAAGGAGATGCTTTTTGGATTCTGATGGGCCGAGTAATTTTGATTCGAGTTCGGGAGTTAGTGTCTAGTGGCGTCTCTATATAGGTTGGGTTGGTGGTCATTGGTATTTTTCAATTGATGTAAGGGTGGATTGGGGTACTGTTTTGATGTACTTTTTGTTTGACAATTGTGTTTTCATCACTTTGCCTATGAATGTATGTTTCAACAATTTCTTAGACTTCTTGTTTAAGAAATTGCTTATTAATAAAATTTAGCCGATTCAAAAAAAAAACCTACACCATTCAGAATTGAACCAAACATTGAAGGCTCTGGATTGGTCATAGGTTGAGCTGATTGGGTTCTTGCAGCTGGGACATTCCATCGACCTCTGTTTCTGTTGTTGTGTTCTCGAAAATTTCTGCAAGAATTAATGGGAGAGATAATTAAGAGCATTATATATTCTAATAATAATATTTTTGTTAAAAAGAAAAGGAATGACCGATAAATTTTCATATATATAATGAATCCGATCAAACAATAAATTAGGAATTATGAATTTAATTCCCTGCAATTGTACGGTTTATTGATGAATATTAGTCCATGCAATTGCACTCTTTACTGATTCTATTTTTTAATTTTTTTGTCGAGTATTGATTTTAATTCTTGTAATTATTTTTGTTAGAATTTGGTCATGTAAATTGAAAGAAAAAAAATTAGTCCACCCTTACCAAAAAAAAAATAGTCCACAAAGTCACTACACAAGATCATATGTGACGCTATATGTCATAATTATATTGGATTGCATATGTTATGAAGTTTATATGGACTAAAATCAAATAAAAAACCTCTAGGGACTAAAACCAAAAACATATATTTATAAGAATCATAAGCAAAATCACTATAAATTATAAAGACTAAGAAATTATCCAAGACTTTAATTTCAATTTCCAAAAAGCTTTATCCAAAATATTGAAATTATCCAAAATAATAAATTTTTGCTTTATCTTTTCTCTTTTTATAAAGGTAATGTTTTTTTTTTTTTTTTTTTGTCAATACTCAATATTTCCAACATTGTTAAGTAAAAGAAATACTACTGGTTTTAGCTATTGCGGTGGTGCGCTCGTGTCGTGGTTTTAAATATCTCGAAAGAATTTCGCACTGGTTAGAGTCAATTGTTGGCATAAATGTCAAAATGGCTTTCTGCGAAAAAATTAGTGTTTTTATTTTACGGAAATTTGAAACCGCCGCAATCTATAAACCAAAAAAAATACTAGTTAATTAAATTTAGTAGCGTTGGTCCAAAACCCCAATAAAACTTACATGTTATAAAGGTGAAAAAAATATTAAAAACAGAAACAACTCATGATATAGCGATATAAATAATACTCCCACCGTTCTTTTTTATTTGTCGTTTTATAATAGTAACACAAAATTAAGAAGTTGTATTTTTGCACCTTTCTCCCTATTATACCCTAATTTTATTTTATTTTTTTGGAATATATTATACCCTAATTTTAATCCACCAATAAATTTATATTTTTTTGCACAAACTTTCTCTTTCGAAAAAATAGAAACATAACAAAGACAATAAAAAGATTATACAAAGAAATTTAGTAAAAAAAAATAGATACAATAAAAAGATTATATAATATTTAGTCAGTAAAAAACAAATTGAAAGGAGAGTGTAATAGACAAAATATAATTTTAAATTATTAAAACAACAAATAATTAAAATAATATTTTTTTCTAAAATGACAAAGAAACTGAAGGAGTATATATTACCTGGCGGCAGGTGCTCTGGCGGCGGGTGCTCTGGCGGCAGGTGCTCTAGCAGCAGGTACTCTGGCGGCATGTGCTCGGGCAGCAGGTGCTCTGGCGGCAAGTGCTCTGGCGGCAGGTGCTCTGGCAGCACGTGCTCTGGCGGCGGGTGCTCTTGCTTGTGGAGGTATGTTGGTAGTTTTTCTCCAAGAATAATGGGGAGATAAACATTATATATTTGCTGGTCAAGGTTAGGGATGGTAAAAATATTCATACCCGCGGATATCTGCGGATAAAATCCGCCATGAATACGGAGCGGATAGTTTAATGGATATCCACGGATAAAATAAATGGATATTTCAATTACCCGCATTTAATGGATACGGATAAAGGTTTAATATTATCTGCGCCTGCGGATATCGATATCCGCTATTTATTAAAAATAGAGTGCAAAATTTATGAATTAATGTGTTAATGTTTTGTCTTTAAAAAAAACTAATTTTTTTCCAATAATCAGTTCTTTCTTTTAATAAAAAAAATCATCTATGGATATCTGTTAATATCCGTGGATACTTCAATATCCGTGGATTACCCGCTTATAGTGGATATCTGTACGGATATGGAGCGGACACGAATATCATATTTATCTGACGGAGCGGATACAAATATCATACTATCTGCGTCCATGGATATCCATTTACATCCCTAGTCAAGGCTGCTATTAGCAAGTGTAAAATGTGTTACATTGACGGGTTTCCATTTTTTGGGGGCTGAATAAAAATTTTGCTCTACTTTAATCAGTTTTGGTCCCTTTATTTAAATTTTTTTGACTTATTTTAAAGTTTGTTACATTGACGTTGTTTTTTTTGTTGAGACTTATTTTAAATTTTCTGTGATTACAAGTTAACTCATGAACTTAATTAAACTTTGTATCCAATATCATACAAAAAAAATTATTTAAAATTTACACATAACTTAAAGTTTGATAATAAATATCTATTTATTCAAGAACACATTTCACAAGTTGATCGATTGATTTGCAATTAAAAATAATCCTCTAATGTGATAACATGTCGAAATTAGATATTTTTTGACAATATGTCTAAATTAGATTTAGAACCTGAAAAAAAAAACTAAATTAACATACCAAAATTTTCACCGCTTTGAAGCAAGATAGATCGCCTTATTCCACTCACTGAAACTTTGAGCAAATCATTGTCTGTTTAAGGATATCTTCAATTTAAGTGTAGGTTATATATAACTAACACGGGAAAACAATCGTGTAATGTAATTGAAAGAACAAGCAATTGGAGGAAAACTCTCCAATTGACTCCTCGGTCGTGATTAATTAATACTTAACTAACACCTATAACTATAAAGAAAACAATTGTATAGTGTGAATCCATGTAAGATAATCAAAATATTAAACTCAAATGGTTAATGAGTTCTCTTAAATAAATTGTTTAGGAGAATTTAAGTTCAATTTTGAATGGAAATAATTTTTTGTCAGCTTTTGTTACCTCGGGGCCGAATTATGAATTATCATGCCCCTCCTTCTGCCAACTAAAAAGTTAATAAAAAAATGTAAATAATAGCATAGATTTCTTTTTGGACTAATTTTTGTAGGGGAACCTAAAGGGCAACAAGGTGAATTCTTTCCTTTCAAATAAATTTTCTCATTATGCATGAGTCAGAAAATAAACTTCTGACTACATATTTAAAAAGATCAAGAACTTATCACTTGAACCAATTTATTGTTAGTAGAGATATAATAATTTTATATTGCCTTTAAGAAGACTTTCTCTCTGTCATTATGGATTGCCAGCCGGCATTGTTGATGAACAATTTCACACTCTCAACAAACAAATTACTAGTATTATTACTAAAAACAAGAATATTATAATCAATTTAGGTGCGTGTGTATATATAAAGGACAAATTATATCAATGAACACTTCTATATTCATATAGTGAAGGGGTCAGGATCAAATGACACCAAGGTGTCAAACTTAGTAACATGACACCTCTGATAATTCTTTATCGGATAATCGTATTACAAAATCAACCGTTGGATTCAAAGCTATTATTATATAGATCATGTCTATAAAATTTAACAACAATCGGAAATCATTTGATATGTCAATGAGATGCATAAAAACCAACGTCTTACAAAACTTCGTCAAAACCGTTAATTTTTATCCTTCTCTTTAACCCATCAAATGGTTTTCGATTGATGTTAAATTTTATAGACATGATCTATATAATAATAGCTTTGAATCCAACGGTTGATTTTGTAATACGATTATCCGATAAAAAATTATCGGAGGTGTCATGTTACTAAGTTTGACACCTTGGTGTCATTTGATCCTGACCCATAGTGAAGACCCCAAGTCGTGGTCTTTTTTAATTATTTTGACTGGGAGAAGAGTCCAAGTTAGCTTTTGTAATTCATTTGTTTTTAATTTCCATTGGGCAGGGTAGGTATTAGTGTACTACAATTGACTTAAACTTTTTTGTAATCAATTGTTGTGTATCATTTCTCCCTCAGCAAAAGGCTAGGTTTAAATATTTATTTTCATAGATTTGGTCTTGCTGCTTAATCTTTTTTTATTTTGACAGTTCTTGCTGCTTAATCTTCTTTTATTTGGAAAGTTCTTGCTACTTATAAATGAGAAAATTTAAAAGTTATTATAAAATACTGTGATTTTTTATTCAACTGTGTAAGAATTACCTGACTGCCAATGTAATCTAAATTCACGTAATGAAAATAGAACTATAGTATAGGTTGAATGTAATGACTGCCAATGCATAGGTTGAATGTAAAATATTTACCGAATTGCTAATGTCAATGTAATCTAAATTCACGTAATGAAAATAGAACTATAGTATGTAAACTTAGTTTACACTTACCTTCAACAGTTGAAGGGATTTACGTTAATGGCCAGGTTACATAAACTTAAATAAACTCAGTCTACATCAGTTATGTAAACTGAATTTACATAAGGTTATGTAAACTTAGTTTACACTTACATTCGGCGGTCTAAGGTATATGTAAATTTAGTTCACACTTCCATTCTGCAGTTTAAGGAGTTTATGTTGATTTTCAGTGTACGTGAAACGAATTCCCGCTAACCCCTTCAAACCCAGAAAATCAAAACACAACTCAAAACTGAGAGATGAAACCCAAAATCAACATAATTTCATAAAGAACTTGCAGCACATTCACAATCGAACTCGAATCATGTACTGGTAACTTTCAAATTGAGTTTCAGAAATATAGATGGAGATGAACACGACGTAAATTTGAGTAGATAAGATGAACAAGTGTAAATTTGAATGGCGGAGACGAACGCATATCGAGCGACATCGATGCCAACAGACGAGATGAATGGATAAAAAAAGTCAAAACCACCATATGTATGAATCATCATATACTATAACAAGGTTTATTTCAACATTTATCATGAGCAATATTGTAAGCATATATAAGTCTGTATGCCTCCAACTGTTATTGAAAAAATAAAATACTGAATACATTAAAATAAAAAGCAAAGTGACATGTAACTATTTAATTGCAACTTTTTTTAAAAAAAAAATACAATTGCAACTCATAAAAAAAACTAAGATCTTCTACGTCTACACTATTAAAATAAAATATGAGATATTTTTTTCAAACTTATCCAATATTATAAGAGAATTATTATATTAAAATATTAACAAAACTACGATATAAATCAATAAAAAATTTCATATTCTAAACAATTTTTTTAAAATTTATAGATATAGTAATATTAAATATAATAATCACGTTTTAAAATAATATCTATTATTTAACTGTGTAATTATACATATCACAATTATTATTTTTCATTTATAAAAATATTTTAATTATATAATTTAATCGAACCCGTACAACGCACTTACGTCTATACAATACAACCCATATTAAGAAAACTAAGTTATTATAAAATGAATACACTTTTAAAATAAGAGATTCATTACAAGCTATATTATTTATTTTTAAAGTGAAACGTTTATCAAGAGAGATTAACCTCTTAAATAATTCTCAATTACTTCGAGAGGAATAATTTCCGCAGTTGTGCGCGGATGATACCTTTAGTATACACGAAAATAAAAAATAAACAAATTTGCGATATAAATAAATTAAAATGTCATATTTCTAAACAATCTTTATTTTTAAAATACATTAATATTGTATTAAATATAATTATATTTTAAAATAATATCCTCCAATCATTTAACTATATATAATTATAATTATCTTAATTATTATTTTTATTTGTCAAAATATTGTAAGTATATATTTTAATCGAACCCGTGCGTTTTATCTCTAGTGATACTAATAAAAAGGAAATGTAGGGAAAATTTCACCAAGCCTGTTTTATTGTCAATCAAACAATGTCGGCAAAGTGAACTTTACAGCTGGAGAAATCAATCGAGCTCCCCCAAAATCCAACGGCTATTACTATTAGTACTATATGACCCGCACCTCCACTACTACATGATGTGGATCCCATCACTCACTCGCTATTTACACCACCACTTGTCACTATCATCCTACCGGTCTCCACCATAATATTCTCCTTTTTATTATCCTCTAATAAAATAAAATAACCAACCTTTTCCCCTATTCATGATTGGTTTATGTTTATCTATTACTTTATTATATTATACTGGTATAAAAATAAAAACAATACTGGTAAAAATTTGCAATCAACCGTTAAATACCATTAATTTTAAAAATAAATATCATTAGAGGAGACAAAATGAACTTCAAAGTCATAAACTTTCTTTACAGATGAGAAAAAAATATGTAAAATAACAAATACTAGTATGTTAGCCCGTGCCGTGCACGGGATAATTTTCTTTTTTAATATTATTTATATGTTTATTTTGTAATATAATTTGAGTAATTTGGTTTTAAATTCTATGATAAAAATTGAAATAATTTTTGAATTATATAGGTTTAAAGATGATATAAAATAGAGCGAGATGAATAATATTATTACGCTTCCCGTTCTACACTGTTGATAGATAGATTATTTCTCTCATTTTCATCCACGGGACTATATAGTGACGCTTTAAATATAAAATAATTATAAACTTTGTTCTGAAAATTTAATTAGTCTAGGTACATTTTTAATAGTGGGGTCGAAAGTGTTCCAAGTTTCTCATTCTACACCCGTGAAAGTTCTATCTCTCTCTCTCTCTCTCTCTCTCTCTCTCTCTCTCTCTCTTTCTCTCACACTATTTCGACATCTCTCCCATAGGATAATTTTCATTTTTTAATAATATTTATTTGCTTATGTTCGTTTTTCCTTTTGCATGTTGTCTATGTCATTTTTCATTTTATATTATTTTGAATGTTGTCTATATGTTTAATTTAAGGATTTAATTTGTATGCGCTGACAGTGTAAAATAATTTTACACTATCAACCAATAACAACCATGTATTCCGCCACATCACCCCACTTCACTCCACTATCTTTATATGACATGGAAGTTTAAATCACTCTTATTGGTTGCATGTGTAAAATAATTTTACACTGACAGTGCATAACAATTAAACTCTTAATTTAAATATGTTACATGGGCATATATATAGTGGGGTGGGAAATACTCCTTCATTCCCCGTTCAACAATACTATGAGATTCTCTATTCCTCCCTCTCTCACATCTCTACAAGGACTCCGTCAACAAAAAATAATTATAAATTTTATATTATTTTTCAAATGAATATTAACATATTTTGATCATGTTCTCATTCTCAAACTTTTTTTTATCATTGTCCACAAAGAAGCAATTTTCACGTGTGAGCGTAAAATGGAAAAATTTATATATGAATCTCCACTCACATTGATAAATTAGCATTCCGAAAAAAATTTGAACGAAGGTTTATGGAAAGCTTAAAATTAGAATTATAAAAACATCCATTGATTATAAAAAAAATTAAAATTATATTAATTTATTTTTGGTTTCAATTCCCATAGATTTTTTCAGTTGGATGTAATATAGTGAAAGCCTGATAAACACAAAATATAAAAAAAAAACTCCCGTAGTCGGAATTTTAATTTTAATTAGTCAATGTATATTTTTAATAGTAGAATGATAAATGTTTCCCGTTTCCCATTGTTTATTTCTATCTCTCTCTCATCTCCGTTTCATCAACAACAAATAGTTGTTAATTCTATATTATTTTTATAATGAATATCAATAAAATTATTGTGCTCATTAATTTATCACTATCTTCTACATACACTTTTCTTCATGGCGAACTAATTTTCATCGTGCTAAATAAAATTTTGAATAAGGGATCCTCGTGATAAAATATGAAATATGAAAATATGGATATGCTCCGCAGTCAGAATTCAAATTTTAATTAGTAAATGGTATTTTTAATAGTCGGGTGGGAAGTGTTTCCCGTTTTCCATTCTACACAACTGAAAGATTCTCTCTCTCTCTCTCTTTCTCTCTCTCTCTCTCTCTCTCTCTCTCTCTCTCCCTCTCTCTCTCTCTATTTATATCTCTCTATCGCCTCTATTACAGATCTATAGAGCCTTATCAACAAAAAAAGTTGTTAATTCTATATATTTTTTAATAAATATAAATAAAATTCTCGTGCTCAGTTGTCACTATCATATACATTCACTTTTCATCATGAAGACCATGTTTCATCGTGCTAGATAAAATTTTGAATAAGTAATCACCATAATAAAATATAAAAATATGGATAACTTCTACCGTCGAAATTAAAATTTTAATTCGTCAATATGGATTTTTAAAAGTGGGGGTTAGAAGTTTTTCCCGTTTCTTATTTCTCCAACACTAATAAATTTCTCTCTCTCCCTCTCTCTCTCTCTCTATATATATATATATATATATATATATATATCAATAAAATCCACATACTCAGTTTTCATTATCATATACACAAATTTTTCATCATGGGAATCACTTTCATCGTGTTAGATAAAATTTTGAATAAGTAATCCCCTAGATAAAATATAAAAATATGGATCCACACTTGGAATTCAAATTTTCATTATTCAATGTGTCCGTTACAGGACTCTAGCCACTCCATGAACAAAAAATAGTTGTTAATTCTTTATTATTTTTTAATGAATATCAATAAAATTTTCGTATTTAGTTCTCACTATTATCTACGAACGTTTTTGATTATAAGGATCACTTTTTATCGTGTTAGATAAAATTTAGAGATATTTAGTCAAGGTATAATTTTAATAGTGTGGTGTGAAGTGCTCTCTATTTCCTATTCTACATTATTTTAGAGATTCTCTTTATCTCTCTCTCTCTCTCTCTATATATATATATATATATATATATATATATATATATATATAAATATAACATGTAATTGAATGATTGGATAATAAATACATCTCCAATCAAATTTTAGTCGAATTGTTAACATAGTTTTTACATAGAAAATATATAATATTTAATGGATTAAATAAACTTGTCGTCATTAAAAATATAATATATATTATTAATTAAAACATAATATTTGAATTTCTACAAAAAAAAAATTATTGGAAAAAATTTAATTGAATTTCACCTATGTAATAATATTAGAATTTCTAAAATAAAAAATACCAGTCCCCGCAAAAAAATAAAGTTTTCTACATAAAAAAGATATAATATCGAAGATTCTACAAAGAAAAATAAAGTTTTTACAATAAATAAATATTAGAGAATCTCTAATTGAATGACAAAAAATAATAAAATCTCGGTAAAAAAAAAGATAAAAAAAAAAGCTTGAGTCAAAAAACAAAAAAAGAGAGACGTTATAGTTTATTTGTATATATCCAACCATTTTTTTTCAAACAATATGGTTTTTTTTTAAAAAAAAAAGGATAGTAACTTTCCATAACAATAAAATATTATAAAACACAACCAAAAAAAAAATTAAAAAAATTAGATTATTGTTGTCAATGAGATTCGAACAACAGACCTTATACTAATAATAAAGTAGTTTTCTCTAAAAAAAAGGTAGAATTCCATATAATATTATAAAAATTGAATTATTGTTGTCAATGAGATTCGAACCACAGACCTCGTGCTAAAAGCTCCGCATAAGTAGAATCTCTATAATGATGCCACGTAGGATTTTTTTCTTGAGAATGCACGAGAGAGCTCCGTGGGAATCTCGTAATGTATATAATAGAGATTCTAAAATAAAAGGAAAAGAAATAAGCTAAGGAACAGCTGTAATGATTTGATAGCTGTAACCTCTTAGCAAGTAAAAAATAAAAAATATATTCTTTTTTTTCTTTCCTTTTTCCTTTTCCTTTCCTTCTTGACCGGGTTTCTTTCTTTTTTTACCCGTTTAGTATTTTTTACCTCCGTAGCTGTAATTAAAAATTCTACCAGACTAAAAAAGAAAATTAGAAAAAAAATTAATTTACACAGATTTGGGATATCCATAATTCGAAAGATACCATTTCACGAATTTCTTCAACCCGGTTTGTAAATCCGTTGAAATTAAATTCGTCAAAAGCGACGACTTAAATATTTGACTTATAAAATACGGCCCTTGGATATATGTTCCCGAGTTCATATTTTAAGGTTTATTTAATTTTAAAATAATTAAATATACAATAAAATGATTTTTTGTCGGACAGTTGGCGGGGACATCACATTTTTTATCGGACACTCTACTTATCCACTTTAAGGTAAAAAAAAGAAGATTTTTTATTAACTATAAAAATTGTTATTTAATTAAACACACCATAATAATACCCGTGTTTTGTCAAACTAGCTTTATAAATATGAACCGACTGAGGAAGTACGTCTACTTATTTTGACATATGTGTCGTCTACTAAACATGAAGCAGAGAGGGAATGTTACCAATGAAAAGAAAGCTACACAAAATATTATTTATTTTTTAATGTATTATTTCTCCTTATTTGTAACTTTCTATATATATTCTCTTCATATCGACCTATCTTTTAAATTCTTTAAAATTTATCTCAAACTTCTTGTTCTACTGCTCTTCTTGAAAATGGAAGAATCTGATGAACTTAGTTGGATGATTCCTATTAAAGTGATGTTGGGTTCCCTCAAACACGGAGAAGTTCAAGCATGCAGCATTTCCAATGTTCTAGACAAGCTCCGAGGGGCGAACGAAGATGCTTATAAACCAAAACACATCTCCATAGGACTCTTACATAGAGGAGCCACAAGACACCTTCAACAAATGGAAGAAACAAAATGGCATTACATGCGCGAATTTCTTGAACGACAAGGAACAATACTAGCACAAAATATAAGATCCGAGATAAGGTTGAGAGAATGTGGATTTGACATTCTCAGGTTACATAAAGTGATTTGTGCTAGCTATGGTGGAAGTAACAACAACATCATCAAAAAAATAGATATGCATGAAATCGCTGAAATAATGATAGTAGACGGTTGTTTTTTGTTGCAATTTCTCATTAGGCTTGGTGATTCTATGAACCAACAAATAACAAATTCTTATAACTATGACCCAATCTTTAATGCAGATGAAAAAGTGTTGTATGTTTTAAATGATGTTGTCATGCTTGAGAACCAAATTCCCTTCATTGTTCTAAAGAAGTTATATAGAAAGGTATTTCCAGATGGCAGTGAAATCAAAGATGATTATCGTGTGGTTAATATTGTTCGTAGGGCTTTTGGTTACCCTTTGGGGAATAGCTCGGGAGGTGCTCATATACTTCATTTAATGCACTTGTCTACCGTGGACCAAAACCAACAACATCAAAGAACAAAAGCGGCGCTAGAATTAACGCGTTGTGCTACAAAGCTTAGTGCTTTTGGGGTTAAAATTCGAGCTAAATTAAATAGCACAAATCCAATACAACATAATTTGATTGATATGTTTGATTTTGATATAGGTTTTAGTAATTCTGGAGATTTGGAAATTCCCCCGCTATATATTAAGGAAACAACCGAAGTGAGGTGGAGGAATTTGATTGCTTGGGAGCAAAGCAAAATTTGGATACCCGGCAAGTACACATCTTATGCATTTTTCTTCAATGGTTTGATATGCTGCGAACATGATATTGAATTGCTTAAGAAAAAAAATGTTATTGTGAATGAGTTGAAGAAGAGTAATGAAGATTTATTGGCACTATTTCACACAATTTCCAATGGAGCTGAGCAGATGGATTTGAGTTATAGTCAGATTTGTGCAAGGTTGAATAAATACGAGGGGATGGAAGTTGCAAAAGTGTTGCACAAATGGCCCATATGTGTTTGGCATCAATGCAGGCAAATTTTTGAAATTATTTTGTACTACTTCCGAAATTGGTACAAAATTTTGATACGTGACCATATACCTACTGTGTGGAAATTCATAGGAATTGTCGCAGCAGCTACGCTCCTTGTTCTCGCTGTCATGCAGACAATCTACTCATCTCGCAAAAATTAGTTTGTTTTCTTCTCTACTGGTTCATGGGCTTATTTTGGTATGAGTATATTGTATTTTTTATTTTACTGTACTCTTTTTCCCTTCACCAAGATTTTATCGCATAAATTTTTTGTGGTAAGGTTTTTAACGAGACAGTTGTTGTAATTTGTTATGTTTATTTCTTTGGGTTAATTTGGTGTAATTTTTCATGATGTGTTTTTCTACTTTTATTTTAATATTTTTAATAGGGTACGTTGTTATGTGCAAATGATTGGTGGTGGCATTGCCAAAATAGTTTGGAAGTCGTTGTTAATTATCATGAGAAGCTTTTACCCTAATATTTTGCACATAACAAAAATATATGAATTTTCACGAGAATGTTGCACATTTAATCTTTGACTCAATCAAAGAATTCGAAGAAATGTAAAATATAAGAGAAAATGCACTTTTCTTTTTAAAATTATGAATATTATAAAATATTTTTAAAAATAAAGTAAGTGCGGTTGAACTATTATATCCATTTATTTTTATTTTGAGAAGTGCTAAATATAATGGGAGATTCCACACAAGAATTGCAAGAAAACAACATGATTTATTCTTTTTTTAAAAAAAAAACTATAGCCCCCTATTTTATTGAAAATCATGGGTGGATTGGGGTTGAAGTGGCTCTCTCCATTTGTGTTTCTTCAATTTCATCATTCATAATAATCATTTCCCTTTTATATTTTGTAATATCAAAACAAAAAAAAATATCCCTCTCAAACAAGTCTAATAGGCCAAAATAGTTCGGGGAAGAGGGGGTGGGGGTTAACCTTGTCCAATCGTGATACTTGGATCAAAAGTCAAAACTACAACTAAACATGAGCTAAAATACTTTTATGTGGCTTAAATAACGGACGTAGAAAAAATGAGAAATTTTAAAAAAACACCGTCATTTACTTAAGTAGCGGTTATTATAATTGTAGAGTGTTTTTGGAGGTGTCCGATACTTAAATAACGGACAGAGATATTTTGATCATTTTGTAGGATACGCCCCATAATTGACACGGTGGCAAAAATTCATCTCATCTGGTTTGTTTGTGGTGTTGTTTTTTGGGCTGGTTGTTGTGGCCCAAATCAAAATCAGCATAAGTTGGTGGATATGTTGGATTTTAATACAAGTTTCAGTGATTCTGGAGAGTTGGATATTCCACCGCTACACATTAAGGAAACAACAGATTAAGTAAAGTGGAGTAATTTGATTGCTTGAAACTATTATCTACAAGCTTTACAAATCACAAACATCCAACGAACCCGTCATATTTAATTAATGGTTATTATTTGAATATATTTCTCGATTTTTTTAAAAAATTATTAGTTGAATTTAACTTAGACATAAATTTGAATTAATTAATAATTGATTCACAAACATCTTATACTTTGCATTTTTTTGTGTGTAGGAACTCTTATCTTTAGGCACACTTTGTACTTAATTTGATTTAATATATTTCTTTGGCTTCTTAAAAAAAATAAAAATATATATTTAATTTTTTAAAATAAAATGATAAGGATAAAATTGAAAGAAAAAAAAATAAGTAAATTGAACTATCTTATAAAAATAAGCTATAAATTTTTAAAGAAAAAATGTTACAAACAAGTTATAAACTCAAATTTGATATTGCCAAACAACCTAAAGAGCGACTGTAGTTGCATTCCATAATTCATACTACATGTTGGGTACCACTTGGAATTGTTGTTGCCATCTCCTTATTGAATTTTCATGTTTTCTTGGTTTCCTTTTCATTTTAAACAACATAGTGCTTTTGTTTTTGACCATATCGATTTACTTCTTTTTTGTCCAGAGATATTGGTAGATGGGATGTTGGGCAAAGGTCGAACTGGAATGAATCCGTTATTTTGTCGATGTCTCAAATTTATTGGATTGAATCCGTTTTGACCTTGATGAGGTCGAGATGGATTGAATCCGTTGTTATTATTATTCACCGCGGGTTGTCTTACATTATTGTAGTTCTTTATTGCTGTACCTATAGTATCAATGGTTGTACCTACTGCGTTCATGATAACACCTACACCATTCATCTTATGACTAAAATCATAAATAATCAACAATAGAGGTTAGGTCTAGCAAAGAGAAGAAGTTAGACTCACAAACACGCCGCCTTGCCTTTCTTCTCCCCCAAATCCAAATTTTATTTCTTCAAAGATGTAGAACATGAAGGTGGTGGTGTGATGATGGTGCTTGGCCATCCGCACCACCTTACTAGCCAGTTTCGCCGGCAACACAGCCTCTTCGTGCGGTGGTTAGCGGTGGATCTGAAAGTTTTTGTTTTTTCGGCAGCAAATATGTGCCTTTATGGGGTGCGACGCTGGTTTTGGTGTTGTGGGTTGGTTGTTTCAGGCGTGGTGGTGGCTGTTTGGCTGGGTCGCAGTGTCCAGATTGGCGCCGGTTTCTCTTCTCTGATTCCGACCCGTTTCTGCGTTGTTCTGTCTTAGCTTGGTGACGTTCTGTTTCGCGATGGAGGTGGTGATGTTCTGTTTCAGGATCTTGGTCTTTCAGCGTCTGGGAATCGGTGGTGGGGGTGTTTCGACGCCGCCGAAGGTGGTGGTGTCTCGACGCTGTCGGAGGTGGTGTTTCGGCGCCGGTAATTGGTTTCACACGTTCTGGGTTCTTTTTTCTGGATCGTGTTTTTGTTTTGCTCTAGGTGGTGGTGGTGCGATGAGTTTCAGATCCGTGCTGGGGTTCTTTTCCGGTGCGGTTGCTGTTTTTATCGCGTGCTCTGTTTTGCGTGTTCTGTTCTTCGCCAGTGGTTGGACGGCGACGAATCTGAGACGAGTGTTGTGGTGGCTGCGACGGATTTTCCATGGGTGTGGTGATGGTGGCTATGACAGAACTGGGTGTTAGAGGCGGTCATTTTGTTCCAACGACTTTTGGGTGTTGCTTCTAGCTTTGGACGGGTCTTGCTATTAGTGAGGGTGATGAGGTGTTGTGTTGTGTTGTGTTGAGGTGATGGTAGTTGTAGGTAATGAGGTGGTGAAGTGGCGGTGAGGTGTTGATGTGGCGACGTTTGGATTTGACACTGTCGAGGTGGTGAGATAGTGTTACGGTGGTGAGATGTTGGATCTGAAACAGTCAGTGTGCGGTTGACGTCGATGTCGTGCGTGTTTAGTTTTTCTTGATATTTGATTCTCTGACCATTTTCAAATCTGTTGAGATTTGCAGGATTCTATTTGAGTCGCTGAGGGGTTTCCAAATCTGTTGAGATTTGCAGGTTTCTGTATCTGGTTGAATTTTACCGCATTGGTGTTGACTGTTAGCTTTCTACCGACGTCCACCAACTTCCGACTTAAGGAGATGCTTTTTGGATTCTGATGGGCCGAGTAATTTTGATTCGAGTTCGGGAGTTAGTGTCTAGTGGCGTCTCTATATAGGTTGGGTTGGTGGTCATTGGTATTTTTCAATTGATGTAAGGGTGGATTGGGGTACTGTTTTGATGTACTTTTTGTTTGACAATTGTGTTTTCATCACTTTGCCTATGAATGTATGTTTCAACAATTTCTTAGACTTCTTGTTTAAGAAATTGCTTATTAATAAAATTTAGCCGATTCAAAAAAAAAACCTACACCATTCAGAATTGAACCAAACATTGAAGGCTCTGGATTGGTCATAGGTTGAGCTGATTGGGTTCTTGCAGCTGGGACATTCCATCGACCTCTGTTTCTGTTGTTGTGTTCTCGAAAATTTCTGCAAGAATTAATGGGAGAGATAATTAAGAGCATTATATATTCTAATAATAATATTTTTGTTAAAAAGAAAAGGAATGACCGATAAATTTTCATATATATAATGAATCCGATCAAACAATAAATTAGGAATTATGAATTTAATTCCCTGCAATTGTACGGTTTATTGATGAATATTAGTCCATGCAATTGCACTCTTTACTGATTCTATTTTTTAATTTTTTTGTCGAGTATTGATTTTAATTCTTGTAATTATTTTTGTTAGAATTTGGTCATGTAAATTGAAAGAAAAAAAATTAGTCCACCCTTACCAAAAAAAAAATAGTCCACAAAGTCACTACACAAGATCATATGTGACGCTATATGTCATAATTATATTGGATTGCATATGTTATGAAGTTTATATGGACTAAAATCAAATAAAAAACCTCTAGGGACTAAAACCAAAAACATATATTTATAAGAATCATAAGCAAAATCACTATAAATTATAAAGACTAAGAAATTATCCAAGACTTTAATTTCAATTTCCAAAAAGCTTTATCCAAAATATTGAAATTATCCAAAATAATAAATTTTTGCTTTATCTTTTCTCTTTTTATATAGGTAATGTTTTTTTTTTTTTTTGTCAATACTCAATATTTCCAACATTGTTATGTAAAAGAAATACTACTGGTTTTAGCTATTGCGGTGGTGCGCTCGTGTCGTGGTTTTAAATATCTCGAAAGAATTTCGCACTGGTTAGAGTCAATTGTTGGCATAAATGTCAAAATGGCTTTCTGCGAAAAAATTAGTGTTTTTATTTTACGGAAATTTGAAACCGCCGCAATCTATAAACCAAAAAAAATACTAGTTAATTAAATTTAGTAGCGTTGGTCCAAAACCCCAATAAAACTTACATGTTATAAAGGTGAAAAAATATTAAAAACAGAAACAACTCATGATATAGCGATATAAATAATACTCCCTCCGTTCTTTTTTATTTGTCGTTTTATAATAGTAACACAAAATTAAGAAATTGTATTTTTGCACCTTTCTCCCTATTATACCCTAATTTTATTTTATTTTTTTGGAATATATTATACCCTAATTTTAATCCACCAATAAATTTATATTTTTTTGCACACACTTTCTCTTTCGAAAAAATAGAAACATAACAAAGACAATAAAAAGATTATACAAAGAAATTTAGTAAAAAAAAATAGATACAATAAAAAGATTATATAATATTTAGTCAGTAAAAAACAAATTGAAAGGAGAGTGTAATAGACAAAATATAATTTTAAATTATTAAAACAACAAATAATTAAAATAATATTTTTTTCTAAAATGACAAAGAAACTGAAGGAGTATATATTACCTGGCGGTAGGTGCTCTAGCAGCAGGTACTCTGGCGGCATGTGCTCGGGCAGCAGGTGCTCTGGCGGCAAGTGCTCTGGCGGCAGGTGCTCTGGCAGCACGTGCTCTGGCGGCGGGTGCTCTTGCTTGTGGAGGTATGTTGGTAGTTTTTCTCCAAGAATAATGGGGAGATAAACATTATATATTTGCTGGTCAAGGTTAGGGATGGTAAAAATATTCATACCCGCGGATATCTGCGGATAAAATCCGCCATGAATACGGAGCGGATAGTTTAATGGATATCCACGGATAAAATAAATGGATATTTCAATTACCCGCATTTAATGGACACGGATGAAGGTTTAATATTATCCGCGCCTGCGGATATCGATATCCGCTATTTATTAAAAATAGAGTGCAAAATTTATGAATTAATGTGTTAATGTTTTGTCTTTAAAAAAAACTAATTTTTTTTCAATAATCAGTTCTTTCTTTTAATAAAAAAAATCATCTATGGATATCTGTTAATATCCGTGGATACTTCAATATCCGTGGATTACCCGCTTATAGTGGATATCTGTACGGATATGGAGCGGACACGGATATCATATTTATCTGACGGAGCGGATACGAATATCATACTATCTGCGTCCATGGATATCCATTTACATCCCTAGTCAAGGCTGCTATTAGCAAGTGTAAAATGTGTTACATTGACGGGTTTCCATTTTTTGGGGGCTGATTAAAAATTTTGCTCTACTTTAATCAGTTTTGGTCCCTTTATTTAAATTTTTTTGACTTATTTTAAAGTGTGTTACATTGACGTTGTTTTTTTTGTTGAGACTTATTTTAAATTTTCTGTGATTACAAGTTAACTCATGAACTTAATTAAACTTTGTATCCAACAATATCATATAAACAAAATTATTTAAAATTTACACATAACTTAAAGTTTGATAATAAATATCTATTTATTCAAGAACACATTTCACAAGTTGATCGATTGATTTGCAATTAATAATAATCCTCTAATGTGATAATATGTCTAAATTAGATTTAGAACCTGAAAAAAAAAACTAAATTAACATACCAAAATTTTCACCGCTTTGAAGCAAGATAGATCGCCTTATTCCACTCACTGAAACTTTGAGCAAATCATTGTCTGTTTAAGGATATCTTCAATTTAAGTGTAGGTTATATATAACTAACACGGGAAAACAATCGTGTAATGTAATTGAAAGAACAAGCAATTGGAGGAAAACTCTCCAATTGACTCCTCGGTCGTGATTAATTAATACTTAACTAACACCTATAACTATAAAGAAAACAATTGTATAGTGTGAATCCATGTAAGATAATCAAAATATTAAACTCAAATGGTTAATGAGTTCTCTTAAATAAATTGTTTAGGAGAATTTGAGTTCAATTTTGAATGGAAATAATTTTTTGTCAGCTTTTGTTACCTCGGGGCCGAATTATGAATTATCATGCCCCTCCTTCTGCGAACTAAAGAGTTAATAAAAAAAATGTAAATAATAGCATAGATTTTTTTTTCAACTAATTTTTGTAGGGGAACCTAAAGGGCAACAAGGTGAATTCTTTCCTTCCAAATGAATTTTCTCATTATGCATGAGTCAGAAAATAAACTTCTGACTACATATTTAAAAAGATCAAGACCTTATCACTTGAACTAATTCATTGTTAGTAGAGATATAATAATTTTATATTGCCTTTAAGAAGACTTTCTCTCTGTCATTATGGATTGCCAGCCGGCATTGTTGATGAACAATTTCACACTCTCAACAAACAAATTACTAGTATTATTACTAAAAACAAGAATATTATAATCAATTTAGGTGCGTGTGTATATATAAAGGACAAATTCTATCAATGAACACTTCTATATTCATATAGTGAAGACCCCAAGTCGTGGTCTTTTTTAATTATTTTGACTGGGAGAAGAGTCCAAGTTAGCTTTTGTAATTCATTTGTTTTTAATTTCCATTGGGCAGGGTAGGTATTAGTGTACTACAATTGACTTAAACTTTTTTGTAATCAATTGTTGTGTATCATTTCTCCCTCAGCAAAAGGCTAGGTTTAAATATTTATTTTCATAGATTTGGTCTTGCTGCTTAATCTTTTTTTATTTTGACAGTTCTTGCTGCTTAATCTTCTTTTATTTGGAAAGTTCTTGCTGCTTATAAATGAGAAAATTTAAAAGTTATTATAAAATACTGTGATTTTTTATTCAACTGTGTAAGAATTACCTGACTGCCAGGAAATTACGGTGAACTTAAATTTGCCAAAGTGCATAACTAAATAACTTTTTTTTTGTTCAAAACCTTAAGTGTGATTCTTAGGTAAAAACTCTTATTCCCTTTGTTCCGAGTATGATATCCATTTTACTTTATTCTGGAAGTACTGGTAGAGTTTGTTCGGATGTTGTTTTGGATATCAATGGATCGGGGAAATTGGAGGCCCTCTAGTTGTTTTGTCCTACTTGTGGTTGATTCTTGCCACTCTTTTTCTAAGGGGATATTCTTCTTCTCACGGTGGTACCTTTGAGAGGTTTTAGTTTGTTGGAAGTGTGCATTCTTGTTTTCTTGTTAGTTATATTTGTCTATTTTGCTTGCTTTTATGAATATTCTCTTGTACTTTTTTCAATTTTTACATTAATACATAATATATTTGCCATTTAAAAAAAAACTTTTGCAATGATAATGTAGTTTAATTTTAGTCGTTAAACCAATCATCCTCAAGGCGAGGTCGTCGTGCTTGGTTCTTTCAGGTGCTAGCTGGGTGGTATCTCTTTAGATGCTTTTTCATAGTTGGTGTTTTCCACTTATCCTTTTGGCTGTTGCTCTAGGTGGTTGTGGTGTTTTCTCTTACTTTTGGGTGTCCTTTTTTGGTGCTTTTATTTATAGCTTTATTCGTTTTGTCGCTTAATACTTCTAGTACTCCTCACTTGTATTTTGATATCTTATTAACTTTTTCTAAATATATATATATATATATATATATATATATATATATATATATATATATATATGAGTCAGGATCCGTTGACACCAACAAGTTTGACACCAAATGTTACACCTCTCAATAACATTTTAATCGATATAAATTTTATAAAATTCACCGTTGGATTGAAAGTTTACATCATATAGATCATTTATGTAAAGTTTCAGAAAAATCTAAAATCATTTGATATGTTATTGAGATACATCAAAGTTAACGGTTTGCTTCTTTTTTTAAATGCCGTTGATATTTATGTGTCTCAATAGCATATTAAATGATTTTAGATTTTTCTGAAACTTTACAGGTATGAATAAAATGAAGTGATCACGTCATTACGATGTTCCTAACCGTAATTCAAGGCATTTGAGGTAGCTTTATAATGTTTTCCGCAATGAAATAAAGAGAAAATAGCATCGTTACAAGTTGGCTTGAAGCACAAGAAAAAGAAGAAAAATCAGCACAATTTGCATCATGACGTATGTCCGGTATTTTGACCATATCTGGAGTTCCGTAACTCGGAATGACACGGGACTTGCGGCAAATGAAAGCTAAGATCAAGAGATACAACTTTCATGAAGACAAAAAATAGATTTGACTCTTCTAAAACTGCGCCGGGGCGCAGGCAAAGCTGGGGCCGTGGCGCAAATACTGGACGAAAAACCTAACATTCTGACTTGCTGCGCCCCGGCGCGAGATAAGCCTGCGCTATGGCGCGAGATAAGCCTGCGCTGGGGCGCAGGAGCGTAACCTAATTCTATAAATTGAGATTTTCAGTTAGAATTAGGGGACAGAATTTTACGGCGAAAAAGGCAACTTTTGACAGTGAATCCAGAGGTGTTAAAGCAAGGTTTCTAGTGTGGAAACACATCAAAACCAAACTTGTAATGAATTCTTTTACTCTAATTTATGTTCTTAATTTAATTATGAGTAGCTAAATTCCCTTGATTGGATCCAATGGGGATTCTAATTGTTATTACTCTTGAATCATGTAGTTTCATATGATATTTTAATGAATTACGAAGTTAGTTTCAGTTAATTATTCCTTGTGTTTAATGCTTTACATAAATTGATCACTTATGTGATGAACCCAATTGTTTGTTTGACTATGAGAGTAGGAATAAATTTATCGATCTAGGAATAATTATTCAATTAACCGTTACTTAAGAGATTTCGAATTGTTAATTGAGAATTCGAAGATTAAAGTGCCAAAACCTCAATTGATCATAAATCACCTAAGAGATTAGGGAGTTGTGATCAAGTGAGAGGATTATGTTATCAAGAGATTGAGCATAATTACTATTTTTAATCGAATCGTGAAACTAAATTTGTAATTTGTTAACATACATGAACTACCAAGATAATAATAATTAGATGAACCAAAAGGATCCAATCGCCTTCTCTTTCTGAGTTAAATCCTATTTTCTTGCCGTTATTTTCTTAAAACCTGAATCCTAAACAAAACCCCCTTTTAATTAATGCAATTTTACTATCGTGTGATTTCAATTATTTTCGTCTGATTCGGAACAATCCCTGCGGAATCGATAATTTTTATACTTACTTTGATACTTCATCAAATGGCGCCGTTGTCGGGGATTGTTGATTGAGTCAACAAGGCAATTGAACCATACGTAGTGTTATTTTATTTTTATTTAGTATTTTTATTTTTCAATCATATATTATAAAAATCCAAAAAAAGATTTTATTTTTTTTATTTTGATTCTGTTTGAGTTTATTTAGGATCTTTAGTTATTTTTTTTCTTTTTAGTAGATTTTGTTTATTTAAAATATTGATTTTGTTAAATGTTATTAGATTTTATTTTTTTAGTTATTAGTAGTAGTTTCTATATAAATAAAAATAAAAATCGAATTCATGTTAATTTCATTGTGTTGTGCTACTAAAAATTTTCTCTAAGATTTGTAGCCATGAATTCGAAATGGGTTGATAATGTATTGCTTGATTGCGAAGGAATTGGTGTCATTTGTTATCACTTATGTCTACTATCTTATGAGCAAAAAGAAGTGAAAAGAAGACTAAAGCGTTTGAAAGAGAGATGTGGTTTTTGTGGAGCGAATCATCACAATGACTATTGTGAGGAGTATTGTTTAAAGGAAGAAAATCATGAATTGGTCGACATCGATTACAACTTTGAACTCAAAAATATGTTGGATAAATTTCTGAGTTCCCATCAAGGTTCATTGGATGAATTTGAAGTTGAATGTGGTAATCTTGTTGAAAAGGCAAATTTGTGTGAGAAGTTGGTTGAGAGTGAGATGAAATATTGTGCTATTGTCGTAGAAGAAGTAGATTTGAAAAACAAGATTAATGGAATGAGAAGAGTAAACCATTTTGATATCTTTGTGACATTTGAGTCTCAACCAATGGAGCTTAAAGAGAGAAATTTTTTGCCAAAGAAGCATCAATCTTCTTCAAGGTTGGAGAGCCCATATTCCAAAGCCTTAGTGATTGGAGCATGGGAGCACGTGATTCTCTATGCGAAGTTCATGGATTTCTTAACTAACAAGAGGAAAAAGAAGGATGACGTGTTTTTGTTATCATTTAGGCCACCCTAACAGTGGTTGAAACGTCAAGCTAATGACGTTACACAAGTGTGTGGCCTTTTAGGTCATGGACCGTCAAGCTATTGACGTTAAACGAGCGCTGCTTGGGAGGCAACCCAAAGTTTTTATTTACTAATTTCTACTTTTAGTGTGCCTTGTTTGTGTTTGTAGGTTGAGTAAAGGAGTAGAGTCGAGACGGTTGGATGATTCGGAGAGATGAGCCCAAGACTTTGAGGCCTATCAACAGCGGGAGCATTCCTATGAGGCAGACTTTGGTCTCGGAGAGAGACGGGATGAGAGCGGATCTTCTCATCAATGACTCTACAGTTGGTATTTGCTTGATCCCTTGAACTTGAATTTTATTTTGTCTTTTATGAATGTTTGTGTCTTTTTGAAAATTTGTGCACTATTAAGATTGGTTTTTAAAAAAAAATATGAGGTATGTTAGGTTAGCATTGATTGATACATGGATTTGTGATTCCCTTGTTGGTTGCTTTGTATGTTTGAATTCTATTAGAAAACCTGAGGAAATTTCTCAAACATTGACCACTCGATAATCCGGCCAAGCCGTGAGATTTCGAGCCCAAACACTTAAAACTTTTTTCTTGTTATGAGAGATTCCACAGCTTAGCTAATTCTCTACAACTTGCTTATGTTCTCTTTCTTGATTGATTGTTATAAATATCACACCGAGGCAAGTTGTTTGTATCTTGAGCCTTTGAAGCCACCCTTATTATATAATAAATCCTTTGTTAAACCCTTTTGAGCCGAAAGAAAAATGTTATTGTTTGCTGAACCCAAAAATTTTCAAATATGAAAGAGAAAAAAAAAGATGATTTTCTTGGAGTTTAGAAACTTAACTAATCAATTGAGCATATAACTCAACATTAAGTTTGGGGTTGCTCCTGGTATTTGCAACCGAATAAGTTTGGGGTGGGGTACTAGAGAACTGAAAACAAAAAAATAATAATAATGATGAAAAAGAAAGAGGTATCTCATAAACCTCTCAAAAAAAAAAATTTGAAAAGAAAAAAAAAGTGATTGAGAAAGTGTGTTGAAAAATAAGTTCTATAGTATTATTTGCTAAAGTGTGAGGGGGAAAGAAAAATAAAAACTTCATTGTTGAGAAAATGTGATCTTGAAAACTCCAAGTTTTTCTGCTTACCATCCAAAAACATCCACCCTTAAACCTTAGCCCCGTTATAACCCTCAAGTCCTCTAAAGGTGTGAATTTGTTTGTGTGTCGATCGATTGTAGAATGTTTGCAAGCATATGGTTGAATAGCTATGACTGTGTCGATCGAGCGAATTTAACAAATAAACATGAGAGAAAGTGAGGGAGTGAAGTGATTATGTTTGGTCAATATTTGCAAAAGGTTCTTATTTTTCTAATGTAGATTCATGATAGGGATGATCTTTGAAATGTTGATTGAAATGTTTGACTTGACTGACCTTGTTGATTTGAATAAATTGTTGCGATAGTGTCAGGATTTCCGATAGATGCAGGTATTCCTTGAGGACAAGGAAAGATTCAAGTTTGGGGTTGTGATGACTTCACGTCATTACGATGTTCCTAACCGTAATTCAAGGCATTTGAGGTAGCTTTATAATGTTTTCCGCAATGAAATAAAGAGAAAATAGCATCGTTACAAGTTGGCTTGAAGCACAAGAAAAAGAAGAAAAATCAGCACAATTTGCATCATGACGTATGTCCGGTATTTTGACCATATCTGGAGTTCCGTAACTCGGAATGACACGGGACTTGCGGCAAATGAAAGCTAAGATCAAGAGATACAACTTTCATGAAGACAAAAAATAGATTTGACTCTTCTAAAACTGCGCCGGGGCGCAGGCAAAGCTGGGGCCGTGGCGCAAATACTGGACGAAAAACCTAACATTCTGACTTGCTGCGCCCGGGCGCGAGATAAGCCTGCGCTATGGCGCGAGATAAGCCTGCGCTGGGGCGCAGGAGCGTAACCTAATTCTATAAATTGAGATTTTCAGTTAGAATTAGGGGACAGAATTTTACGGCGAAAAAGGCAACTTTTGACAGTGAATCCAGAGGTGTTAAAGCAAGGTTTCTAGTGTGGAAACACATCAAAACCAAACTTGTAATGAATTCTTTTACTCTAATTTATGTTCTTAATTTAATTATGAGTAGCTAAATTCCCTTGATTGGATCCAATGGGGATTCTAATTGTTATTACTCTTGAATCATGTAGTTTCATATGATATTTTAATGAATTACGAAGTTAGTTTCAGTTAATTATTCCTTGTGTTTAATGCTTTACATAAATTGATCACTTATGTGATGAACCCAATTGTTTGTTTGACTATGAGAGTAGGAATAAATTTATCGATCTAGGAATAATTATTCAATTAACCGTTACTTAAGAGATTTCGAATTGTTAATTGAGAATTCGAAGATTAAAGTGCCAAAACCTCAATTGATCATAAATCACCTAAGAGATTAGGGAGTTGTGATCAAGTGAGAGGATTATGTTATCAAGAGATTGAGCATAATTACTATTTTTAATCGAATCGTGAAACTAAATTTGTAATTTGTTAACATACATGAACTACCAAGATAATAATAATTAGATGAACCAAAAGGATCCAATCGCCTTCTCTTTCTGAGTTAAATCCTATTTTCTTGCCGTTATTTTCTTAAAACCTGAATCCTAAACAAAACCCCCTTTTAATTAATGCAATTTTACTATCGTGTGATTTCAATTATTTTCGTCTGATTCGGAACAATCCCTGCGGAATCGATAATTTTTATACTTACTTTGATACTTCATCAAATGGCGCCGTTGTCGGGGATTGTTGATTGAGTCAACAAGGCAATTGAACCATACGTAGTGTTATTTTATTTTTATTTAGTATTTTTATTTTTCAATCATATATTATAAAAATCCAAAAAAAGATTTTATTTTTTTTATTTTGATTCTGTTTGAGTTTATTTAGGATCTTTAGTTATTTTTTTTCTTTTTAGTAGATTTTGTTTATTTAAAATATTGATTTTGTTAAATGTTATTAGATTTTATTTTTTTAGTTATTAGTAGTAGTTTCTATATAAATAAAAATAAAAATCGAATTCATGTTAATTTCATTGTGTTGTGCTACTAAAAATTTTCTCTAAGATTTGTAGCCATGAATTCGAAATGGGTTGATAATGTATTGCTTGATTGCGAAGGAATTGGTGTCATTTGTTATCACTTATGTCTACTATCTTATGAGCAAAAAGAAGTGAAAAGAAGACTAAAGCGTTTGAAAGAGAGATGTGGTTTTTGTGGAGCGAATCATCACAATGACTATTGTGAGGAGTATTGTTTAAAGGAAGAAAATCATGAATTGGTCGACATCGATTACAACTTTGAACTCAAAAATATGTTGGATAAATTTCTGAGTTCCCATCAAGGTTCATTGGATGAATTTGAAGTTGAATGTGGTAATCTTGTTGAAAAGGCAAATTTGTGTGAGAAGTTGGTTGAGAGTGAGATGAAATATTGTGCTATTGTCGTAGAAGAAGTAGATTTGAAAAACAAGATTAATGGAATGAGAAGAGTAAACCATTTTGATATCTTTGTGACATTTGAGTCTCAACCAATGGAGCTTAAAGAGAGAAATTTTTTGCCAAAGAAGCATCAATCTTCTTCAAGGTTGGAGAGCCCATATTCCAAAGCCTTAGTGATTGGAGCATGGGAGCACGTGATTCTCTATGCGAAGTTCATGGATTTCTTAACTAACAAGAGGAAAAAGAAGGATGACGTGTTTTTGTTATCATTTAGGCCACCCTAACAGTGGTTGAAACGTCAAGCTAATGACGTTACACAAGTGTGTGGCCTTTTAGGTCATGGACCGTCAAGCTATTGACGTTAAACGAGCGCTGCTTGGGAGGCAACCCAAAGTTTTTATTTACTAATTTCTACTTTTAGTGTGCCTTGTTTGTGTTTGTAGGTTGAGTAAAGGAGTAGAGTCGAGACGGTTGGATGATTCGGAGAGATGAGCCCAAGACTTTGAGGCCTATCAACAGCGGGAGCATTCCTATGAGGCAGACTTTGGTCTCGGAGAGAGACGGGATGAGAGCGGATCTTCTCATCAATGACTCTACAGTTGGTATTTGCTTGATCCCTTGAACTTGAATTTTATTTTGTCTTTTATGAATGTTTGTGTCTTTTTGAAAATTTGTGCACTATTAAGATTGGTTTTTAAAAAAAAATATGAGGTATGTTAGGTTAGCATTGATTGATACATGGATTTGTGATTCCCTTGTTGGTTGCTTTGTATGTTTGAATTCTATTAGAAAACCTGAGGAAATTTCTCAAACATTGACCACTCGATAATCCGGCCAAGCCGTGAGATTTCGAGCCCAAACACTTAAAACTTTTTTCTTGTTATGAGAGATTCCACAGCTTAGCTAATTCTCTACTACTTGCTTATGTTCTCTTTCTTGATTGATTGTTATAAATATCACACCGAGGCAAGTTGTTTGTATCTTGAGCCTTTGAAGCCACCCTTATTATATAATAAATCCTTTGTTAAACCCTTTTGAGCCGAAAGAAAAATGTTATTGTTTGCTGAACCCAAAAATTTTCAAATATGAAAGAGAAAAAAAAAAGATGATTTTCTTGGAGTTTAGAAACTTAACTAATCAATTGAGCATATAACTCAACATTAAGTTTGGGGTTGCTCCTGGTATTTGCAACCGAATAAGTTTGGGGTGGGGTACTAGAGAACTGAAAACAAAAAAATAATAATAATGATGAAAAAGAAAGAGGTATCTCATAAACCTCTCAAAAAAAAAAATTTGAAAAGAAAAAAAAAGTGATTGAGAAAGTGTGTTGAAAAATAAGTTCTATAGTATTATTTGCTAAAGTGTGAGGGGGAAAGAAAAATAAAAACTTCATTGTTGAGAAAATGTGATCTTGAAAACTCCAAGTTTTTCTGCTTACCATCCAAAAACATCCACCCTTAAACCTTAGCCCCGTTATAACCCTCAAGTCCTCTAAAGGTGTGAATTTGTTTGTGTGTCGATCGATTGTAGAATGTTTGCAAGCATATGGTTGAATAGCTATGACTGTGTCGATCGAGCGAATTTAACAAATAAACATGAGAGAAAGTGAGGGAGTGAAGTGATTATGTTTGGTCAATATTTGCAAAAGGTTCTTATTTTTCTAATGTAGATTCATGATAGGGATGATCTTTGAAATGTTGATTGAAATGTTTGACTTGACTGACCTTGTTGATTTGAATAAATTGTTGCGATAGTGTCAGGATTTCCGATAGATGCAGGTATTCCTTGAGGACAAGGAAAGATTCAAGTTTGGGGTTGTGATGACTTCACGTCATTACGATGTTCCTAACCGTAATTCAAGGCATTTGAGGTAGCTTTATAATGTTTTCCGCAATGAAATAAAGAGAAAATAGCATCGTTACAAGTTGGCTTGAAGCACAAGAAAAAGAAGAAAAATCAGCACAATTTGCATCATGACGTATGTCCGGTATTTTGACCATATCTGGAGTTCCGTAACTCGGAATGACACGGGACTTGCGGCAAATGAAAGCTAAGATCAAGAGATACAACTTTCATGAAGACAAAAAATAGATTTGACTCTTCTAAAACTGCGCCGGGGCGCAGGCAAAGCTGGGGCCGTGGCGCAAATACTGGACGAAAAACCTAACATTCTGACTTGCTGCGCCCGGGCGCGAGATAAGCCTGCGCTGGGGCGCGAGATAAGCCTGCGCTGGGGCGCATGAGCGTAACCTAATTCTATAAATTGAGATTTTCAGTCAGAATTAGGGGACAGAATTTTACGGCAAAAAAGACAACTTTTGACAGTGAATCCAGAGGTGTTAAAGCAAGGTTTCTAGTGTGGAAACACATCAAAACCAAACTTGTAATGAATTCTTTTACTCTAATTTATGTTCTTAATTTAATTATGAGTAGCTAAATTCCCTTGATTGGATCCAATGGGGATTCTAATTGTTATTACTCTTGAATCATGTAGTTTCATATGATATTTTAATGAATTACGAAGTTAGTTTCAGTTAATTATTCCTTGTGTTTAATGCTTTACATAAATTGATCACTTATGTGATGATCCCAATTGTTTGTTTGAATATGAGAGTAGGACTAAATTTATCCATCTAGGAATAATTGTTCAATTAACCGTTACTTAAGAGATTTCGAATTGTTAATTGAGAATTCAAAGATTAAAGTGCCAAAACCTCAATTGATCATAAATCACCTAAGAGATTAGGGAGTTGTGATCAAGTGAGAGGATTATGTTATAAAGAGATTGAGCATAATTACTATTTTTAATCGAATCGTGAAACTAAATTTGTAATTTGTTAACATATATGAACTACCAAGATAATAATAATTAGATGAACCAAAAGGATCCAATCGCCTTCTCTTTCTGAGTTAAATCCTATTTTCTTGCCGTTATTTTCTTAAAACCTGAATCCTAAACAAAACCCCCTTTTAATTAATGCAATTTTACTATCGTGTGATTTCAATTATTTTCGTCTGATTCGGAACAATCCCTGCGGAATCGATAATTTTTATACTTACTTTGATACTTCATCAAATGGCGCCGTTGTCGGGGATTGTTGATTGAGTCAACAAGGCAATTGAACCATACGTAGTGTTATTTTATTTTTATTTAGTATTTTTATTTTTCAATCATATATTATAAAAATCCAAAAAAAGATTTTATTTTTTTTATTTTGATTCTGTTTGAGTTTATTTAGGATCTTTAGTTATTTTTTTTCTTTTTAGTAGATTTTGTTTATTTAAAATATTGATTTTGTTAAATGTTATTAGATTTTATTTTTTTAGTTATTAGTAGTAGTTTCTATATAAATAAAAATAAAAATCGAATTCATGTTAATTTCATTGTGTTGTGCTACTAAAAATTTTCTCTAAGATTTGTAGCCATGAATTCGAAATGGGTTGATAATGTATTGCTTGATTGCGAAGGAATTGGTGTCATTTGTTATCACTTATGTCTACTATCTTATGAGCAAAAAGAAGTGAAAAGAAGACTAAAGCGTTTGAAAGAGAGATGTGGTTTTTGTGGAGCGAATCATCACAATGACTATTGTGAGGAGTATTGTTTAAAGGAAGAAAATCATGAATTGGTCGACATCGATTACAACTTTGAACTCAAAAATATGTTGGATAAATTTCTGAGTTCCCATCAAGGTTCATTGGATGAATTTGAAGTTGAATGTGGTAATCTTGTTGAAAAGGCAAATTTGTGTGAGAAGTTGGTTGAGAGTGAGATGAAATATTGTGCTATTGTCGTAGAAGAAGTAGATTTGAAAAACAAGATTAATGGAATGAGAAGAGTAAACCATTTTGATATCTTTGTGACATTTGAGTCTCAACCAATGGAGCTTAAAGAGAGAAATTTTTTGCCAAAGAAGCATCAATCTTCTTCAAGGTTGGAGAGCCCATATTCCAAAGCCTTAGTGATTGGAGCATGGGAGCACGTGATTCTCTATGCGAAGTTCATGGATTTCTTAACTAACAAGAGGAAAAAGAAGGATGACGTGTTTTTGTTATCATTTAGGCCACCCTAACAGTGGTTGAAACGTCAAGCTAATGACGTTAAACAAGTGTGTGGCCTTTTAGGTCATGGACCGTCAAGCTATTGACGTTAAACGAGCGCTGCTTGGGAGGCAACCCAAAGTTTTTATTTACTAATTTCTACTTTTAGTGTGCCTTGTTTGTGTTTGTAGGTTGAGTAAAGGAGTAGAGTCGAGACGGTTGGATGATTCGGAGAGATGAGCCCAAGACTTTGAGGCCTATCAACAGCGGGAGCATTCCTATGAGGCAGACTTTGGTCTCGGAGAGAGACGGGATGAGAGCGGATCTTCTCATCAATGACTCTACAGTTGGTATTTGCTTGATCCCTTGAACTTGAATTTTATTTTGTCTTTTATGGATGTTTGTGTCTTTTTGAAAATTTGTGCACTATTAAGATTGGTTTTTAAAAAAAAATATGAGGTATGTTAGGTTAACATTGATTGATACATGGATTTGTGATTCCCTTGTTGGTTGCTTTGTATGTTTGAATTCTATTAGAAAACCTGAGGAAATTTCTCAAACATTGACCACTCGATAATCCGGCCAAGCCGTGAGATTTCGAGCCCAAACACTTAAAACTTTTTTCTTGTTATGAGAGATTCTACAGCTTAGCTAATTCTCTACAACTTGCTTATGTTCTCTTTCTTGATTGATTGTTATAAATATCACACCGAGGCAAGTTGTTTGTATCTTGAGCCTTTGAAGCCACCCTTATTATATAATAAATCCTTTGTTAAACCCTTTTGAGCCGAAAGAAAAATGTTATTGTTTGCTGAACCCAAAAATTTTCAAATATGAAAGAGAAAAAAAAAGATGATTTTCTTGGAGTTTAGAAACTTAACTAATCAATTGAGCATATAACTCATCATTAAGTTTGGGGTTGCTCCTGGTATTTGCAACCGAATAAGTTTGGGGTGGGGTACTAGAGAACTGAAAACAAAAAAATAATAATAATGATGAAAAAGAAAGAGGTATCTCATAAACCTCTCAAAAAAAAAAATTTGAAAAGAAAAAAAAAAGTGATTGAGAAAGTGTGTTGAAAAATAAGTTCTATAGTATTATTTGCTAAAGTGTGAGGGGGAAAGAAAAATAAAAACTTCATTGTTGAGAAAATGTGATCTTGAAAACTCCAAGTTTTTCTGCTTACCATCCAAAAACATCCACCCTTAAACCTTAGCCCCGTTATAACCCTCAAGTCCTCTAAAGGTGTGAATTTGTTTGTGTGTCGATCGATTGTAGAATGTTTGCAAGCATATGGTTGAATAGCTATGACTGTGTCGATCGAGCGAATTTAACAAATAAACATGAGAGAAAGTGAGGGAGTGAAGTGATTATGTTTGGTCAATATTTGCAAAAGGTTCTTATTTTTCTAATGTAGATTCATGATAGGGATGATCTTTGAAATGTTGATTGAAATGTTTGACTTGACTGACCTTGTTGATTTGAATAAACTGTTGCGATAGTGTCAGGATTTCCGATAGATGCAGGTATTCCTTGAGGACAAGGAAAGATTCAAGTTTGGGGTTGTGATGACTTCACGTCATTACGATGTTCCTAACCGTAATTCAAGGCATTTGAGGTAGCTTTATAATGTTTTCCGCAATGAAATAAAGAGAAAATAGCATCGTTACAAGTTGGCTTGAAGCACAAGAAAAAGAAGAAAAATCAGCACAATTTGCATCATGACGTATGTCCGGTATTTTGACCATATCTGGAGTTCCGTAACTCGGAATGACACGGGACTTGCGGCAAATGAAAGCTAAGATCAAGAGATACAACTTTCATGAAGACAAAAAATAGATTTGACTCTTCTAAAACTGCGCCGGGGCGCAGGCAAAGCTGGGGCCGTGGCGCAAATACTGTACGAAAAACCTAACATTCTGACTTGCTGCGCCCGGGCGCGAGATAAGCCTGCGCTGGGGCGCGAGATAAGCCTGCGCTGGGGCGCATGAGCGTAACCTAATTCTATAAATTGAGATTTTCAGTCAGAATTAGGGGACAGAATTTTACGGCAAAAAAGACAACTTTTGACAGTGAATCCAGAGGTGTTAAAGCAAGGTTTCTAGTGTGGAAACACATCAAAACCAAACTTGTAATGAATTCTTTTACTCTAATTTATGTTCTTAATTTAATTATGAGTAGCTAAATTCCCTTGATTGGATCCAATGGGGATTCTAATTGTTATTACTCTTGAATCATGTAGTTTCATATGATATTTTAATGAATTACGAAGTTAGTTTCAGTTAATTATTCCTTGTGTTTAATGCTTTACATAAATTGATCACTTATGTGATGATCCCAATTGTTTGTTTGAATATGAGAGTAGGACTAAATTTATCCATCTAGGAATAATTGTTCAATTAACCGTTACTTAAGAGATTTCGAATTGTTAATTGAGAATTCAAAGATTAAAGTGCCAAAACCTCAATTGATCATAAATCACCTAAGAGATTAGGGAGTTGTGATCAAGTGAGAGGATTATGTTATCAAGAGATTGAGCATAATTACTATTTTTAATCGAATCGTGAAACTAAATTTGTAATTTGTTAACATACATGAACTACCAAGATAATAATAATTAGATGAACCAAAAGGATCCAATCGCCTTCTCTTTCTGAGTTAAATCCTATTTTCTTGCCGTTATTTTCTTAAAACCTGAATCCTAAACAAAACCCCCTTTTAATTAATGCAATTTTACTATCGTGTGATTTCAATTATTTTCGTCTGATTCGGAACAATCCCTGCGGAATCGATAATTTTTATACTTACTTTGATACTTCATCAAATGGCGCCGTTGTCGGGGATTGTTGATTGAGTCAACAAGGCAATTGAACCATACGTAGTGTTATTTTATTTTTATTTAGTATTTTTATTTTTCAATCATATATTATAAAAATCCAAAAAAAGATTTTATTTTTTTTATTTTGATTCTGTTTGAGTTTATTTAGGATCTTTAGTTATTTTTTTTCTTTTTAGTAGATTTTGTTTATTTAAAATATTGATTTTGTTAAATGTTATTAGATTTTATTTTTTTAGTTATTAGTAGTAGTTTCTATATAAATAAAAATAAAAATCGAATTCATGTTAATTTCATTGTGTTGTGCTACTAAAAATTTTCTCTAAGATTTGTAGCCATGAATTCGAAATGGGTTGATAATGTATTGCTTGATTGCGAAGGAATTGGTGTCATTTGTTATCACTTATGTCTACTATCTTATGAGCAAAAAGAAGTGAAAAGAAGACTAAAGCGTTTGAAAGAGAGATGTGGTTTTTGTGGAGCGAATCATCACAATGACTATTGTGAGGAGTATTGTTTAAAGGAAGAAAATCATGAATTGGTCGACATCGATTACAACTTTGAACTCAAAAATATGTTGGATAAATTTCTGAGTTCCCATCAAGGTTCATTGGATGAATTTGAAGTTGAATGTGGTAATCTTGTTGAAAAGGCAAATTTGTGTGAGAAGTTGGTTGAGAGTGAGATGAAATATTGTGCTATTGTCGTAGAAGAAGTAGATTTGAAAAACAAGATTAATGGAATGAGAAGAGTAAACCATTTTGATATCTTTGTGACATTTGAGTCTCAACCAATGGAGCTTAAAGAGAGAAATTTTTTGCCAAAGAAGCATCAATCTTCTTCAAGGTTGGAGAGCCCATATTCCAAAGCCTTAGTGATTGGAGCATGGGAGCACGTGATTCTCTATGCGAAGTTCATGGATTTCTTAACTAACAAGAGGAAAAAGAAGGATGACGTGTTTTTGTTATCATTTAGGCCACCCTAACAGTGGTTGAAACGTCAAGCTAATGACGTTAAACAAGTGTGTGGCCTTTTAGGTCATGGACCGTCAAGCTATTGACGTTAAACGAGCGCTGCTTGGGAGGCAACCCAAAGTTTTTATTTACTAATTTCTACTTTTAGTGTGCCTTGTTTGTGTTTGTAGGTTGAGTAAAGGAGTAGAGTCGAGACGGTTGGATGATTCGGAGAGATGAGCCCAAGACTTTGAGGCCTATCAACAGCGGGAGCATTCCTATGAGGCAGACTTTGGTCTCGGAGAGAGACGGGATGAGAGCGGATCTTCTCATCAATGACTCTACAGTTGGTATTTGCTTGATCCTTTGAACTTGAATTTTATTTTGTCTTTTATGAATGTTTGTGTCTTTTTGAAAATTTGTGCACTATTAAGATTGGTTTTTTTAAAAAAATATGAGGTATGTTAGGTTAGCATTGATTGATACATGGATTTGTGATTCCCTTGTTGGTTGCTTTGTATGTTTGAATTCTATTAGAAAACCTGAGGAAATTTCTCAAACATTGACCACTCGATAATCCGGCCAAGCCGTGAGATTTCGAGCCCAAACACTTAAAACTTTTTTCTTGTTATGAGAGATTCCACAGCTTAGCTAATTCTCTACAACTTGCTTATGTTCTCTTTCTTGATTGATTGTTATAAATATCACACCGAGGCAAGTTGTTTGTATCTTGAGCCTTTGAAGCCACCCTTATTATATAATAAATCCTTTGTTAAACCCTTTTGAGCCGAAAGAAAAATGTTATTGTTTGCTGAACCCAAAAATTTTCAAATATGAAAGAGAAAAAAAAAGATGATTTTCTTGGAGTTTAGAAACTTAACTAATCAATTGAGCATATAACTCATCATTAAGTTTGGGGTTGCTCCTGGTATTTGCAACCGAATAAGTTTGGGGTGGGGTACTAGAGAACTGAAAACAAAAAAATAATAATAATGATGAAAAAGAAAGAGGTATCTCATAAACCTCTCAAAAAAAAAATTTGAAAAGAAAAAAAAAGTGATTGAGAAAGTGTGTTGAAAAATAAGTTCTATAGTATTATTTGCTAAAGTGTGAGGGGGAAAGAAAAATAAAAACTTCATTGTTGAGAAAATGTGATCTTGAAAACTCCAAGTTTTTCTGCTTACCATCCAAAAACATCCACCCTTAAACCTTAGCCCCGTTATAACCCTCAAGTCCTCTAAAGGTGTGAATTTGTTTGTGTGTCGATCGATTGTAGAATGTTTGCAAGCATATGGTTGAATAGCTATGACTGTGTCGATCGAGCGAATTTAACAAATAAACATGAGAGAAAGTGAGGGAGTGAAGTGATTATGTTTGGTCAATATTTGCAAAAGGTTCTTGTTTTTCTAATGTAGATTCATGATAGGGATGATCTTTGAAATGTTGATTGAAATGTTTGACTTGACTGACCTTGTTGATTTGAATAAACTGTTGCGATAGTGTCAGGATTTCCGATAGATGCAGGTATTCCTTGAGGACAAGGAAAGATTCAAGTTTGGGGTTGTGATGACTTCACGTCATTACGATGTTCCTAACCGTAATTCAAGGCATTTGAGGTAGCTTTATAATGTTTTCCGCAATGAAATAAAGAGAAAATAGCATCGTTACAAGTTGGCTTGAAGCACAAGAAAAAGAAGAAAAATCAGCACAATTTGCATCATGACGTATGTCCGGTATTTTGACCATATCTGGAGTTCCGTAACTCGGAATGACACGGGACTTGCGGCAAATGAAAGCTAAGATCAAGAGATACAACTTTCATGAAGACAAAAAATAGATTTGACTCTTCTAAAACTGCGCCGGGGCGCAGGCAAAGCTGGGGCCGTGGCGCAAATACTGGACGAAAAACCTAACATTCTGACTTGCTGCGCCCGGGCGCGAGATAAGCCTGCGCTGGAGCGCGAGATAAGCCTGCGCTGGGGCGCATGAGCGTAACCTAATTCTATAAATTGAGATTTTCAGTCAGAATTAGGGGACAGAATTTTACGGCAAAAAAGACAACTTTTGACAGTGAATCCAGAGGTACTGTTAAAGCAAGGTTTCTAGTGTGGAAACACATCAAAACCAAACTTGTAATGAATTCTTTTACTCTAATTTATGTTCTTAATTTAATTATGAGTAGCTAAATTCCCTTGATTGGATCCAATGGGGATTCTAATTGTTATTACTCTTGAATCATGTAGTTTCATATGATATTTTAATGAATTACGAAGTTAGTTTCAGTTAATTATTCCTTGTGTTTAATGCTTTACATAAATTGATCACTTATGTGATGATCCCAATTGTTTGTTTGAATATGAGAGTAGGACTAAATTTATCCATCTAGGAATAATTGTTCAATTAACCGTTACTTAAGAGATTTCGAATTGTTAATTGAGAATTCAAAGATTAAAGTGCCAAAACCTCAATGGATCATAAATCACCTAAGAGATTAGGGAGTTGTGATCAAGTGAGAGGATTATGTTATCAAGAGATTGAGCATAATTACTATTTTTAATCGAATCGTGAAACTAAATTTGTAATTTGTTAACATACATGAACTACCAAGATAATAATAATTAGATGAACCAAAAGGATCCAATCGCCTTCTCTTTCTGAGTTAAATCCTATTTTCTTGCCGTTATTTTCTTAAAACCTGAATCCTAAACAAAACCCCCTTTTAATTAATGCAATTTTACTGATTTCAATTATTTTCGTCTGATTCGGAACAATCCCTGCGGAATCGATAATTTTTATACTTACTTTGATACTTCATCAGTCGTTCAGCTGCCAATCCTTGAATCCGTCCCTCCCAATATTGAGCATCCGTCATGTAAGATTCTTGAGTTTCCATACGACTATATAGTACTGCGTCAAAGCTTCGAATATTGGTAGATGTGTCCGTCGTAGTAGTTTCGTATCTGTCACTTACTCTTTTTTCATATTTTGTAATGGAAGATGTGCCTGGCATATAGGATATTATGGTTTTGATTCTATTTTTGCTTTACCAGTATTAGTAAAAGGTGTGTACTCCAAAACTGTACCGATAATCTTTGATACCACATTATTGTCATTGCTGGTAGACATGTTGGTAAATATAGTACTTGGTTTTTCTGCAAGAAATAATACTATAGTTAACTATAAAATTTTATCTAACTAGAAAATTTGATGAACCTAATTCAGCTTTAGGTTCAAATTCTCACAGTGCCATTTATTATAAATTAAAAAACTAATTTTAATTCAGTAACTTATATATATTGATGCTAATAGAGATTTTAACTTAATAAAAGAAACATAAATAAGTTATTAAAAAAAATGTACCAAAATCCTTGATGTCATATGTGCTGGGCGGAGCCCTTCATGCACTGGACAGGGCCATGGCCCCCCCCAACTTTTTATTTTTTTCATTTTTATAGGTATAACGTATATATAAATACGAGCTTCACATATTATTGCAAGATTCCGCGTGGCCGAGTGGTTGGAAGCTGCGCCCGAAGTGGTGCAGCGGCATAGGAGCTTGTCTCTTGTCTAGAGGATGCGAGTTCAATCCCTTCAGTGGCTAGTTTTTAACCATTTTCATTTATTTTAAACTATATATATCAAAGAATGTTAATATTACCAAACCAGTGCTATGTTTTTTTTTTAAAGATGTATATTCATATTATAAATAAGACCTTATATAAATAAATTTACGGTGCTCTCCAAACAATAATTCTAACTCCGCCGTTAATTAAAATTCATCAAAATTAACGGTTTATTAATTTTTAACTCTTGTAGAAAAAAAAATTAAAGCTTCATTACGGCCCCCCGGGGATTTTAGTCTAGCTCCGCCACTGTATGTGCAAAGTAGAAATTGGAAAACTAAAGAAGGATGAAGAAGTAAAACATACCAAATCTTGCACACCTTTGATTTCGAATGAAGACCCAATTATTTCACTCACTGAAACTGTGACCAATTTGTTGTTAGCTTAAGGAGGTTTTTATAGTAATATTGGGCTTCACAATAACGTGGATAGACGCAACACAACGCAACTTCGCTGCTAGTCCAAAAGGTAGAACACGTATAGTTGACTAATCAATAATGATTAACTAATACTTAATAGTATAAATTTAATAAACAAAAATGTATAGTGCTAATTTAAAATATGAGAAATGCTAACTTGTGTTTTTTTTTAATATATACTATTATATTAACTATTTGGATCCCAAAAAAAAGGACTGATAATTCATAATTTAGTTGCGAGGTAAGTAAAATCTAACAAAAAAAATTAATTTGTATTTTAACTCCTAATAATATATACTAGCCGCCACGTGCCCGTTTGTGTGAGATATTTTCTTTTTTTTTATTTGCTGTGATTGAAATTCTCTATTGTGCAAATATAAATAACTAATTAATCTATTTTTTTATTGGACTTAGTTAATTGATAACTACTTAACATCCTTTTTTGTTGTGGCTAGTTATTAAGAAGAAAAAAAAATATATTTTTTTTTTACTATAAAAAAACTGAAAACATACTTTTATGTGGAAATTGTGCTTAGTTATTAAGAGAAAAACTGAAAATCTATTTTTATGTGGAAGTTATTTTTCAACATATACAAATATTTAGTTTTTTTTTTTTTGGTAGTTTTTTTAAGGGTAAAATAGGTATAATGAAAAAGTCATCCCAAAAATTTGTATCCTCTTTATATATAGTAATAGATTAAGCAACTCGGTATAAATAAATTATCTTAAAAATTATGCATTCAATTCTTTATCAATTTAAAAATTGAGTTTTCAATATAAAATCTCTATTTTTTTGGTCGCGTAATATTATTCTTATAACGTAAATTAACTTGATCCTTAAAATATAAATAACGTTGGAAAGATATTATCTTAGGTATGTTGTGGAAAAAATATTTTTATTTTTTTTATTTATAATTTAAAAATATATCATTTTTTGTTTTTATTCCTTATCAAAGTTTGTAATGGAAATTACTGTGTCTGCCCAATAGTAATATAGTATGGTATTTCTTCTCTAATTTGGTTTTATGAAGATATTTTTTCACTGGTCCCATGTTAAAAAATATGTATTTTCGGTGTATGTTGATAAAACAAAGAATCTGTACATAAATAAATTGCAAGCAGATCAGGAAGATAGGAATATAAAGCTAATAAAAAAATTCAAATCAAATGGATCAATATTTTTTATTTTTCTATAGAGACTTTTTTCTTTACAGGATTTTTCTAGAGACTTTGGCATCCATTACTTTACTTTACCTTTTTTTTTTTATCAATTTAATAATAAGGCCGGTGTATTGCCGTTGATATTCTCTCTTTGTTTATAGTTTCACATTATATATCGCCATTTACTTATTCACACTTGTAACCAAGTGTATGCACCAAGCTTAGGAAAAAAGTGTGTGCACCAAATTGATGCATATCGAAAATATTCTGATGATACTCAGTTATTTGCTAAAAGTTATTGTAGTTCTATAGTTTTTAATTAGTTTTTAGGAGTTTTCCATGGTCAAAAGAAGAATATTGGAAGGAATTTACACACAAGTAGCTGAAGACCAAAAGGCAAAATAACTTAGAAAAATATTGAAGTTTTGAAGCGTTTGTGAGCCTGCAGCACTGTTTTTATCGCGTCCCTAACAACAAAACATAGTGGCACGATCTGCTAAAGGCTTATCACATGAAAAGAGGAGCAAGGCATATCACTTATGTGAAGCAACACGTCAGCTTAGATATAGGAAAGTTCCTTTTGAACTTATGAAGGATGATGTCATCAAAGGATTGGATTCTTTAATTTGCTGCACCACGTGACATGATTTGCTGCACAAGTCCTTTTATTTAGCTAAGCAACAGAGCTTATCCTTGGAGAGAGGAACGGAATTCTAGCATATAAATAATGCTTTTTACCAGAAATAGGGCACGCAGTCTTTTGGAGAAAAACGGGAGATACAAAGCTGTGACCTAGAGACAAAGAATTTTACCATTGGAGTCTTATTTCAAAGGTGTCTTCATAGTTAATTTATGTCTATTATTATTCAGAATTTAATTGTTATGTCAATTATTATTATGAGTAGCTAAATTTCTATTGATTAGAATTAGTAGATGACTTCTTTGAATTGATTTGAACCATGTAAATTGTTGAGGATCCGTTGGAACCTTTTTAATATTATTGTTATTCAGTTATTTCTGTGCTTAATGCTTTTTATGAATTGACGAATTTATGAATTGAATTTAGGAATCGAATGATTACTAACCATAACTTTTGAGACCTGATTCTGAAATAATTGTTTGATCAATAGTCGTTTTAGAAATATCGGATTATTGAATTATGATAAGTAGAATTAACGTGCATAAATCTTTCTATGAATTTGAATTGACCTAAGACATTAGGGAATTATTTTTATGGAAAAGGGTTCTTAGTCATTAACACTGGTCTGAACCATTTAGTTAATTCATCGTGACAATAATAGAGAAAAGGTAGCCTAAGACCGCATTTACCAAATCATGAAGAGGAAGTGATTCGAACGTTCTAATCACTCGTTAATCTGAATTAAAAATCATCTTTTTAGTTTAATTTATTTTATGTCAACAAACTTTGCCAAGCAAACCCCCCCTTGTTATTTACATCCTAAATACGAGTTAATTGTTTTGTCGAGATTGAAACAATCCCTGCGGATACGAACTTTATAAATATTATTACTTAACGATAAATTAGTACACTTGCTAATTTTGTCATCAAGTTTTTGGCGCCGTTGCCGGGGATTGTTGATTAATTTCAACGAGGCAATTTCGTTTTATTTAGGATTTATATTATTTATTGTTTGTTTTTATTATCTTTATTGTGCAGTGCTATTGAGGTATTTTTCTGGTTGTTTATGCGAGGTAAATCAGTAGTACGAGAGCTGCTTTTTGATCCGGAAATAGAGAAGACCGCAAGAGCACTAAATAAAGCAAGGTTAGCACGGTTAGCTGAAAGTCGTCTAGCCGAATTATCAACACAAGCCATTTCAGACACCGATTCTCAGTCCGAAGAAGAGGAAATTATGGCCGAAGAGCAACCACCACCGCCACCTAGGCGCACCATGGGGGATTATTGCCGCAGAACTGATGCGGGACAGATTTCTATAGGGTTCCAACCGGCAAATCCTGTGACTTTTGACATCAAGAACACTGTTCTTTCTGGTCTGAGGGAGAACCAATTTGATGGGAGTGCAATCCGAGACCCATGGGCACATCTTGAAAATTTCTACGAGACATGTACTATGTGTCGTCCTGACGGGTTCACTGATAGTCAGATTAAACTCAGGCTGTTTGGGTTTACTTTGATTGGTAGAGCAAAGGACTGGTTGCAGTGTATTCCGAGTGGCACCATCAACACTTGGAAAGAGCTTGAAGATAGATTTTTAGAACGGTTCTTTACTACTGATCAATTCTTGGCGAGGAGGGCTGATATCACTGGTTTCGAACAAGGAGAATCTGAATCTTTGTACGAGGCCTATGAACGTTTCAAAATGTTATTGAGGAAGTGCCCGAATCATTGTCTTGACAACATGGAACAAATGCAGATATTCATCAGAGGCTTGAGAATGCAATCCAGGATGTTGATAGATGCCTCAGCTGGAGGTACAATTAGAAACAAGAATGAAGATGAAGTCAGACAATTGGTGGAGAATATGTGCTTGAATGAATACCGTTCCAAAAGTGAGAAAGACCCTAAAAAGAAAGGTATGATTGATGTTAACACTCACACAGCTCTATTAGCTCAAATAGAGTTGTTAAATAAACAGTTGGCTGCGAAGAGTTTAGCGGAGGCAAATGCCAGTCGAGTCCAAGACGTCATATGTGATTTTTGTCAAGGGCCGCATGCTAACGGAATGTGTTCGGCTGAAGCAGATGTTCAAGAAGCAAATTATGCTGGTGGTTTTCAGAAAAATGATCCCTTCTCCGGCACGTACAACCCAGGTTGGAAAGACCACCCAAATCTGAGGTGGGGTAATCAAGGTAATTCTTCTCAAGGCAACTCTCAAAATACACCACCTAGAAAACCATCTCCCTTAGAAGAAACTATGAATAAATTCATGCAGATAACTCAAGCCAATTTGGAAGCAATGAAAGCAAGTCAAGAACTCTCCCAAAAGAACAATGAAGCTTCTATAAAAAATTTAGAAACTCAAATTGGGCAATTGTATACCATGGAATATATTTGGCTCAAAGTGCTCACAAGCTGAGGTATCTGAAGGTTGAACTAGCACATCTCGCAAAACTCCTCTTTCCTACTCGTCTCTCCGTCTTTAGAACCATAGTGTTTTCATGAGCAATCATACTTTCAGTTTCTTTTGTATGCAAGCGGACGAGATTTGAATCATGCAAACTCAGGTGTTACTACACTGAAAATTCTGAAAAGACATAAAAACATCACACTCAATAATAAACAAGAAACAAGATACATGACATAGGGAGTTGTCATATTCAAACCGATAAAAACTGCAACCTTTCAAATTATACCCAATTCCGGCCATCTATATTTCCAATTTGTTTGGGTGTTAAATTATTTGGGTGACGAATATAACGGTTCAGTTTTAACAGGTTAGCTTGAAATTTTGTTGTTACATTCAAAACTTTATTGATCAAAAAATTCATATATTATTCAAATAGTTTAATATTTCATACGCAATCCAACAAATGATACAACAAAAAGGGGACGATGCAGTTACTTTGTTTAAAATTTATAAATCCAATGACAATAATATATCAAGTAGATGAAAAGTAAACATTAAGATATATATATATATATATATATATATATATATATATAAATATAAAATATTATCTTTCACATCTCTTTTATCAAACAAGCTTACATTTGTAAAATATAACATTACTCTCATCTATAAAAGATAGATAAAAACAATAAAGGGAATAACAAGAGATTAATAGAGAGAAGAGTGCTTGAAACCAAAAAAAAAAAAATTGGTAATTGTTCGGTCGGTTTCAATTATAAAAAAAATGAATTTTTAGAGACCGCACTCGCCCATATACAACCGTTCATGACCGATTTTTTAAAATTGTTGACCCGAGATCCAAACCCGCATCCGGCCAAGGGTTTTATATGTTGGCAATTATGTTGGTTTCGAGTCAGATTGCGGGTCCGTGCTCAACCCTAAAATTGAATTTTCTTCATTTTCTCTCTTATACCTACGGATTTTTGAAGTTTATGGCCGTAGGTAGAAGTCTGTCGCACAAATTAGAAGAAATATTGATCTATGCCTATGGATAAAATAATTTTTTCTTCAAACTATCTCTTATAAAAAGGGACGGAGGGAGTATTATAATATCTTTTTGGTTCCACCACCAGTTTAATCTGGTTCGAAGGTCAATTCTAGGATCAAGTGGTTTCAATCCACTTCCGATCACAATTGTGGAGATCGAACCGTGATCCTCCCTACTAAGTTAAGCGTCAATCACCATTAAACCAACAATTAATATTATAATTTGATACTTCAAAAAGAAAAACTACATGCATAAAAAATAAGGTCACATAATTTATTCATACACATTAAATAAAATGTGTAACAAAAGTTCACAGTATATTTAAACACAATCATTCATTAAATTTCATTGAGTGGAATGAAATAAAATTGATGATTATTATTTTAAAAACTCCGCGTAACATCATTTTCATCGTTTGCCTTCTGCAACTTGGATTTGCTTAGGTCAAGTAGTTCACGCCCTTTATTTTCCAGAATTTTTGCTTGAAGCATCAAAAGCACACCATTGTTAGCTATTTGCGCTATCAAATTAAATGATTCTTGATATGTTTTAAAAACCTTAGGAACAACACTATCATCAATATTAATATTAACATGTTGTGCCACAAACTTCAAGAGAATTGATGCATCACATATTTCAATAGCCTCATCAATTGAGAGCTTCTCAGGTTTTTCTGATAGAAATTTCAACCGTTTCATAAGTTCCTCCAGATTGACATTTGTATATCCATACATGTTACCTATTCTTGGTCGACTCCACAGTTCATCTACTGCCTTAATCAATGATTGTTGCTCTACACACACAAAAACATACGTGATTATTTTTATCTTAATTTTTATTAGACTAATATATATATAGCAAAACATACTCCAATTTTAATTACTCCTTTTTTGGAGTTTTTTTTATGAATTTAAATAAAGAAGTCACACAGTCGGTGTAAATTAATTTTACACCCGACAACTAATAAGAATTGTTAAATTTGTCATGCTATATCAAGAAAGTAGATGAAATCGGATGATGTAGCATAAATTAAATATGGTTGATATTGGTTGATCGTGTAAAATTATTTGACATTGTTAGTGTATTTTTTTTCTCTTTTTTTATTTTGTGTTTATTAATTTAATATCTAACATTTAATTTTTTTTTTAAAAGTAATGCAGAATTGTCAAAAATAAATAAATAATGCAGAAAGTAAAAAAAAAGTATTTAAGACAATTAATTATAATTCACCTGAAATCATTAATCCACTATTGTGTGCTGTATGAATTATTTCATTTTCACTTCTACTTGGCAATGCGTGTGGAGTTGTACTGCATTTGTAAATATGTAAAATAAAAGGAATAAAATGAACTTAAAAAAGTAGAAAAAATAAATATTAAATTAAAATATTATTTTCAAAATATTTTTTTTTTTTGCAGGGAACAAAAAATAACTCACCAAGAACCAAAATAAGAAAAAAAATTGTATATTAGCAAAAATTAAAATATAATTTTTGGAGGAATGAAAAATAAAATATGATATTTGTAAGGATGAAAAAACTTTTTTTTTTTTGACACAAGGATGCAAAAACATTTAAACCTTATCTAAAATTTGATACATCAAAATATTTTTGCAGAAACTAAAAATAAAACAAGATATATTTACAAAGATAACACATTTAATTGATTTAGGGAATAAATATAAGTATCAATTTTATACTTTGTTTTATGCATTAATAACAGACTAACATTCTATCAAAAAAAGAAATTAGACTAACAGAAAATTCAGGATCTGTCAAAAAAATAAAATTCATCATTTAGAATTAGAAATATAAAGTTTAACCCGAAGACGTGATTTTTTGATGAGAACGGATGGGCAACGGAATTTCTATTCTCTATTATCTCTCTTAAAGAAATTGCATTTTGTTCCCGCATAAAAGGATTGACGGTCATTTTGTCCACTTCCGTACTATTGTCAGACCTGTCATGATGTAAATTTACAATGGTGAGATTATATATATATTGTGACGGTGTAAAATAATTTTATACAATTAATTAATAATAATATATTATTTCATCAAATTATCTTACTACAGTAAAATGTTTGATTTTTATTAATTGTCGGTATAACATAGTAGTTCCATTAAACTCATCCTAATAACTCATAACTTAAGAAAATAATGAGAGTGTAAAGGGAGTACGAAAACATTTACACGAGATCTAAGATGCAATAGGAAACCATTAATCATGTAATAATAGACTAACACGCTATCAAAAAAGAAAGACTAACAGAAAATTCAGCATCTGTCAAAAAATAAAATTCATCATTAGAAATATAAAGTTTAACCCGAACATGTGATTTTTTGGTAAGAACGGATTGACGACGGAATTTGTATTCTCTTTCAGCTCCTTTGAAGAAGTTCCATTTTGTTCCGGTGGCATAACAGGAGTAGCCATCATTCTGTCCACTTCCGTACTATAGTCAGACCTGTCATGATATAAATTTACAATTGTGAGATTATATAGTTTTAAATGTGTCGACCTATATATATAGACAGTGTAAAATAATTTTATACTGTCATTTAATAACAAAAAATTATTTCATCAATTTACCATTTTACTATACTCCACTTTAATTGTAATACATGGTAAACTGTTTGATTTTATTAACATAGCAGTTCCATTAAACTCATTCCATTTGTCATTAAAAAATAACTCATAACTTAAGAAAAATAATGAGTGGAAAGGGAGAATGAAAACGTTTACACGAGATCTAAGATGCAACAAGAAACCATCAATCATATAAAGTATAAAGATCATCGTGAAAATCTCCAACTATACATAATAACATTAATTCAAGGTCCATTAAAAGAAAAAAAAACATTAATTCAAGGTACGTAGAACTTCACTAGAAAGAGTTGAATTTTAAAGTAAGTCTCTAACACTATTAGACGAAAATTTTGATTTCATTTTCTTCTTTAATATTGACTACTAGTTATATTTAAAAACGTGCATACCTGGGGAAGCTGCTAGACATGTCTATTGTTTGATTGAAACAACCGTGTGAGATATCTACGAAATCTTTCACAATTTGGAAGGAAGATTTCACACTTATATCACCAGTAATGGGTTCCAAATGTAATTGCTTGTTCAAGGATATGTATTTCGTGGTTTATGTCAACGAGGAGACTATATATAAATAAACAATATGGATAGAGGATATATATAATATGGACCATGTAATATTTCATAAAATTTATTGTTTGATCGAAAGTTTAATTTTTTTTTAAACAATAAATATATTATTAAACAGATTTCTCCGTAAAACGAAAGTTTAGATTATATATGGATCATTCAGGTCTGGATCTAGATTGGAAGCTGACTGCACCCATGACTTCAGGCATTCAATGAAAATCTTAATATATAGTTTATTTCGCCGTGCACTCCGTGTACATATACATATAATATATGAGTCTTGCTAACTATTATTTTTTGGATATATTCTATAAGGATTTCAAATAGTAAATTTTTATGAAAATATGTGGAATCAATACATTGAAAATTTAAATATCTCTCACTTGGGCAGTATATCATAATAATTATATTATTATTCTTTAGGCGCGTATGTGAATTCTATTTATCTTTAAATTTCAACTTTGCAATTTGATCTGTCTCATACATCAATAGTGGGACCACCGCTGTCGTCACTAACGTATAACGTGACGGACCCTCGATGACCACCACATCAATGTACTTGATGATATAAATCGATAAGGATGAGTGACATGGAAATTTCATGCAATGTCATTTCTATATCATACCTATTTTCCTACTGGTCCAACTGAAATCTTTAGCGAGATAAAAAATCAAAGTTAGAACATAATTGATGAGAGACTCCCACTAATCCAAGGCATCCTTAGTGACAAAAACCAGATGAAAGACATTAAGGTGTCAATTCTTTGATTAGTGAGTCTGCTAGCGTAAAATTTATCTTTAGATATTCTATCCTTCAGCAACTTATAAATCGGTAAACGTTATAAAATAGTTGTTAAAACATTATCTGACTAATTTGTCACAATATAATTTAAGTTGTCTTTCAAAAATCTTTTACTTTATGCAACTAGGAATTCTAATTTTCCAATTTTGCAGCAATGCTTTCTAATTTAGAGGAATGAGATTGATGTGATTATTCAGTGATATGCAAAATAAACACGAAATTCATAGCGTTCAAATAAAGTCTGGAGCTCAATTAGAGTGTTGAAATACCAAAAAAGAATAACAAACGCAGAAATCTAAATGAGAGTGTTGAAATTCAACTTATGCAAAAGAAATTGGAGAAGAAACGAGCACAACATCAAAATTCAACGAAGAATAACAATCGCGATAGGGATAGAAAACAAACAACAACAACAATTTACAGAGAGGAAGAAGGAACGCGGAACAGAGGATCAGACAGAGATTAAGATTGGAGCCCTGAACGGAGCAACATCAGAGTAAGAGCGAGAGCAAAATCAGTGTTGCGATATTGAATGAGAACGGTGTCGTATTTTCCAGTTTTTTTTTTTTTTACATCAAAAAAAGAATAGTACTAATTAATATATAAATAAATAAGAATGGTAATTTTTTTTTTTTGACATATAATAAGAATGGTAATACTTTGTTAAATAAAAGTGATATAAAATTAATTTTTATCTAATGATTGTTATTATACTTGAAATTAACCAGAAAGACATTTTGTAAAATTATGATAGCAAATCACGTTTTTTCTTGTAGCGTCCAATAACTACATGACATTGACATGAGTAAATATTGCAACTATACATATTTATTTTGGTCAACTAACTATACATATTTGTACATATTATATTATATAACTGTGATCAGCAATTTCTAGCATTTATTTTTTGTGCACAACTTGAAGCATGAAGCTACTTCTCTAATATTCTAATAATACAATATTTTAATCAAGTTTACTTGAGCTGATAAGATAGATGTATAGTACTGGCATGTCCATAGATTAAAAAATTAAGAATTTAAAAAATATTGAAAATTAAAGATTTGATGGTAAGATGCTCCACCGCTCCCCTGCAGTGCAAAATTAAATTAAGAGGATCTGCTTTCGTACTAGCATACATGCAAAATAGTAGGTACATAAGCAATTTTAATAGCTTTATTTTCTTGAACTCTATTTAATTTATCATTTTTTCTCTCATTTATATATAATTATATTTGTCATTAAAATAAAAAAAAAATATATATTTTCTCAATAATGAGTTGTAACTTTTCTGCTTAGTTTGATAAATTGTGTAGTTTTTATTTTATGATGAGATATAGTGCTCTTATATTAAGGATTATCGGATTCTAACAACCAAAAATTAGGATTATCAAATTTTGTATCTCAAATCATCCTCCACTAATAAAACTTGATATCGGGAGAATGCTATGTATCAACAACCACTTGCGCAGTGATATCCGGTGATGTAAGAACATGCAATTGAGTGTCTTCTTTTCTTCGATAAAAATTATTGAGTGTCGTACTGTCAATAAAAATTATGTAAGAACTTGATATCTCATTTTGCTCATTATATTGGGGTAGCAAATTCGTTGTATGCTGAGATCATGGGCATTATTCTTGCTATTGAGTGTGTTGTTGATAGAAATTGGAGACAATTATGGATAGAAAGTGACTTTAAGCTTGCTGTCTCAGACTTCGAAAATTCTTATATTATCCCTTGGCAGTTAAATTCTTATATTAGAGATGATCTTGCTAAGAATAGGGATGGTCGTCATTTCTATAGGTTTTTTTAGCTTTCTTGAGAGTTTGGTTTGGCCCCCTCTCTTTTTTTGTACTCCACTTTTCTTTTTAATATATATTTGGTTTATATATAAAAAAGTGTCGTACTGTCATAGTCAATATGCGAATGAAATCATTCACTATTATATGGATTTTTCTATCATGTGCAAAGTTATACATGTTAAGGAAAATAGTGTTTAGCTGGTTAATTTGATTGGCTATATTTTAATTATTTTAGGCTTTGAAAATTATTGTATCACTATCATATACTTTAACATTACATATTATTTTAATATTTAATAATAAATACAGTTGACAATAGCCATTCCAAAAAAAATTATCAAAAAAAATAAAAAATACAGTTGACAATATGTTGTTTGTTGTGGTTTCAATTATTCAAAAGTAGTATATCATATTTGTATAAATAAACTAATCAGATCTGTTCCTTTCACATCTTCCCTTTATCTATCCGATATCATCTCCCATCTCTACTTCGTCATTTTTGCCCTGTAATAAAAATAAATTTCGTCATTTTTGCAAGAAATGTTGCTTCTATTAGGTTCTTCAGTTCCAAATTATAAAGTAGAAAATAATAAATCACACTTATAAAAAAAATTAAAATATAAGAATTTGGAGTAAATTGTATGAAAAGATTAGAAATTATTTTTTTAGGCAAAATTATACGTTTGGTCTTTTATTTTTATTTTTTTTTGTAACATTTTAGTCTTTTATATTTTATTTGTAACACTTTAATCCTTTATCTTATTCTTTTTGTAACACTCTGATCTTTTATCGTTTATTTGTAACATTTTGATCCTTTAAAGAACATAACGATATAAAAAAATTGATGAAGATGATGAACATATTCATCAAAATTATGAGGTTTTTTTTTAAAATTTTAATAAAAAAGTATCTTACCAAATAAAATTCAGCATTTTTTTAATAAAAAAATATGAGAAAAAGAGTTTATACGTGAATGTTATAAAAGATAAAGGATTAAAGTGTTGCAAATAAAAGATAAAGGACTAAAATGTTACAAATATATACGATAAATGATCAAAGTGTTACAAATAAAAGATAAAGAATAAAAATGTTACAAAAAAAAAAAAAGACCAAATATGTAATTTTGCCTTTTTTTTTATTGTTTTGTAGGTATTGTCGCTGTGAATGAATTCATATATTCTAAGATATCCATCAATCGTTAGTTGGTTCAGTGGTGATTAACGTTGAACTTGGTAGGGAGGACCATATTTCGATCCCCCGCAACTGTGATCGGGAGGAAATTGGAACCACTTGATGTCAAAACTGACCCAGAATCAGATTCAATTGATGGTGAAAGTAAAAAAAAATAAAAATAACCATCGGTAGTGATTGGTTATTTATTTTAGTTTATAGTTTACGTCTTGTGAGCATACTTCAGTTGGTAGGACATTTCATCATATATATACAGAGAATTAGAGTTTGAATCCTGTCATCTCACTCATCCAACTTATAGGTAGAATTACTAGGCATTAAACTACATTAAAAAAGTAGTTTACACGTTAAGAATTGTCGGTTACACGTTCACACGCTTGTAACTAAAATATTTCATTTCATACATTGTTTTGTTCGCTACACCATGTCACAACAGCGTGTAACCATTAACTAAAAGATTTCACACTTGTTGACTTGTAACTATATTATTTTTAATTTATTAATGAATTATGCAATTCTTTAGTTTATGGAGTAGTACATTACATGTGCATGCAATAAATTCAACGTACAGTACAATCTATGCTGGCTAACAATAATTCTAACTATAAGCACTTTTATATTCAAGTCCAATCCTAATACAAAAATACTTTTTAATACTGAGGGATTTTAAATCGGTTGCTATCGTCTATAAGCACTTTTCTATAAGCACTTTTACAGTGGCTTAGGGCCCATTTGGCCTAGCTTATTTTTTAGCTTATGCAAACGGCTTATGCAATATAAATTAGGTTTTATGCTATTTTATAAGTTCAAACTATTGAAAATTGAATTTTTATAAGCTATTTTATCATAAACTACCTTGAAAAACTTATAATAATACATAAAAATTGCATAAGCTGTTTGCATAAGCTCAAAAAAAAGCTAGGCCAAACGGGCCCTTAATATATTTGAGTGATGTTTGACCAAAAAATTATATATACTTGAGTGATGTTATATTGTTTAATAATATTTTAACGAAATAAATTTCACAAAATATACCGTTGAATTGAAAGTTTATATCATATAAATCATTAATGTTAAATTGTACAAAACTTTAATATCATTTGATATGTTTTTGAGATCAATTCAGATTTACGGTATTCAATAAAAACACATAAACCATTAATTTTAACAAGTCTCAATAACATATAAAATTATTTTAGATTTTTGTATAATTTAACATGGATAATTTATATGATATATACTTTCAAACTAACGGTAAATTTTGTATTATTTGAATTCATTAAGCTTTATTCAACAATATACATTATTCAACTGCATAAGAATTCCTAACCTTATTTTAAGTTGAGCACATGTTTGATTTAACGTGAATTTTTAGATATACATTTTATTTGAATATTGTTGGGTTTCAAGTATGATTGGTTAAGTGTCACGTCAATTATGTATGGGAAGAATATTGGATTTACAAAAGAGGTGGTATATTAACTTAACGCCTTAAGATTTTAGATGGAGAAATTGTGTCTCCCTCTCTCTTGTAGTTATGGAGCATTGGCCCATAATTTTCTCCCGAGTTTTCCTGAACTCCCCAAGAAATATGTATCAATCAATTGCATATTATAAAGTTGATGAAGGGAAGGGGAAAAATTGTTTATTCAAAACCTGAAGAAGAGTGGAAAGCTACACTAAAGTTTATTTAGTTTTTATTCAATTATTTCACCCTATTTATAATTTTCCATTTTCTCTTCAATTCATCCTATCTTTTCAATTAATTCTTTGAAATTTATCCCAATCTTGTTCTAACTAAGTACATATTTCCAAAAAATATTTGTCTTCTTTTTGGATTGAAGATGCAATCCGATGATTGGATGGTTCCCATTCAAGTGATGTTGGGATCTCTCAATCATGGAGAAGTTCAAGCATGTAGCATTTCCAACGTTCCGGACGAACTTCGAGAAGCAAACGAAGATACTTACAAACCAAAAGATATCTCCATTGGACCCTTACATAGAGGAGCCACAAGACACCTTCAACTAATGGAAGAACCAAAATGGCATTACATGAGTGAATTTCTTGATCGACAAGGAACACTACCGGAACAAAATAGAAGATCTCAGGAAAGGTTAAAAGATTGTGGCAATGACATTCTCAACTTAGATAAAGTGATTTATGCTAGCTATGGTGGAAGTAACAACAGCATCCTCGAAAAAATAGATCCACACGAAATCACTAAAATAATGATTGTAGATGGATGTTTTCTTATGGAGCTTCTCATTAGGCTTGGCGACTACATCGAGAACCAAGATACAAATTCTTATAACAACGATGCAATCCTTAAAACAGAGGAAAAAATATTATCTGTTTTGAATGATGTAGCAATGCTTGAGAATCAAATTCCCTTCCTTGTTCTCAAGAAGTTATACCGGAAGGTATTTCCTGATGGTAGTAAAATCAATGATGATTATCGTGTTGCTAAAATTGTTCGTAAGGCTTTTGGTTACCCTTTGGTGAACAGTTCCGGAGGTGCTCATATACTTCATTTGATGCACTTGTCTACGGTGGAACAAAGTCAACAACATGAAGGGAAAAAAGCGAAGCTAGAATTAATGCGCTGTGCTACAAAGCTTCGTGCTTCTGGGGTAACAATTCGAGCGAAATTAAATAGCTCAAATCAAAATCAGCATAAGTTGGTAGATATATTTGATTTTGATATAAGTTTTAGTGATTTGGGAGAGTTGGAAATTCCACCACTATACATTAAGGAAACAACAGAAGTGAAGTGGAGGAATTTAATTGCTTGGGAGCAGAGCAAAATTTCAATTAGATCCAAATACACTTCTTATGCACTTTTCTTTAAGGGTTTGATATGTTGTAAGCATGACATTGAATTTCTTGAGAAAAAAGGGATTATTATAAATAATATGAACAAGAGCAGCGAAGATTTGTTGAAACTATTTCGTTCCATTTCAAAAGGAGCCAACCAAATGGATTTGAGTTATAGTAAGATTTGTGAAAGGTTGAATGTGTATGATCACAAGGGGATGAAAGTCATGTTGCAAAAATGGCCTATACTCGTTTGGCATCAATGCAGACGCATTTTCGAAATTATTATGTACTACGGGCAAAATTGGTACAAAATTTTGTTACGCGACCATATACCTACGGTGTGGAAATTCATAGGAGTTGTTGCAGCTGCTTTTCTCATTGTTCTTACTATTATGCAGACATATTACTCATCCCCAAGTGGTTCCTAAGTTGTTTTCTTTTCAGCTTGTTATTGGTTTCATCAAAATGTTGTATGTATTAATGTTTGATTCAAAGTGAAAAAATTGAAACATATGTAGAATCTGGTTTACGCTTCAGCTATTTGAATACAAATTAAAGTTGTAATTCAGTTTCAAAGATAATGTTTTCAAATAAGTGATTAATTTTTTTTTTGAGCAAGAAGTAATTACTCTTGGTCAAACAAATCATGTTGTGTGTATATATGAGCGCTTTAACGGATCCTTGTTAATAAAGCGTTCATATATACACACATGTGTATATATGCTAGAATGTGTCCAAATTCGCTCAAAATATAACAAGGATGAAAAACACCTTTAACTCATTTCTTTTCTAAACACCTTGATTCTGATTCAACACTACAAATAAATCGCTTTGTTTTTCTTCTCAATAACCAAATACTTGTAAACACATACGACTTATTTTATTACATTGATGAAATTATTTTCTTCCTCTGGCTTTAATTTGATGGTCGACGAACTCCGGTCACCCCTCCGGGTGTTACACTCCTTGAATCCGTGGGTCGGGGCCACGTCTACGAGTTTCCACATGGCTACCTGCTTCATAGCTTGGACTGGAAGATGTAGCACCGTCGATCTTGTTGTAAGATGCTTGAGTTTCTATTCTGCCATTTACTCCTTCTCCATGGCTTGGAATGTTAGGTCCGCCCGTCCAAGACCTTACAGTATCGATTCTGTTACTTACTCCTGTTCGAAAGTTTGTAAAGGCAGATATTGTGCCCGGCCATATGGTTTTGATTCTTTCGTCAACGCCGCTAGCGAAAGGGTTGTATGCTGAAACTGTATTCATAATCCTTGTTCCAATATTGTCATTTGTGTTAGACATGTTTTGGTATAGTTTGTTTTTCTGCCAGAAACTAAATTATAATTAAGTCACATAAATGATTTTGAATGTCAATGCAGAAAGTTAATGATAAAAGACAATTTAAATAATCTCCCAAAAATCTTTGATGTAAGTAGAAATTTAAAAGTTAAAGAAGGAGGAAGAACTAAAAGTAACATACCAAATCTTGCACACTTTCTGATTTTGAATGAAGATCCTCTTAATTATTTCACTCACTGAAACTGTGACTAATTTGTTGTTAGTTTGAGGATGTATTTATAATAACATGCGGGCTTCACAATAACACGGATAGAGGCCACAAGCTAGAACACGTCTACTTGACTAATCAATCATAATTTAAAATATGAAAAACGCTAACTTGCGTTATATTTCCTCCGTGACAAAATATAAGTAAAAAATTTATTTTTTATTTAAAATTAAAGATATCCGGTCATTGAAATTTACAGAGGACATCAAATTCAAGTACAAATTCAATACCACTAAAAACAAAAATGATGAATTTACGAATAAACTCACAACATCCAAATTAATAGAAGGGTTTACTCATGCCTACAAATAATGTGATAAAATCAAAGTAACCGGAATACATATGCCTCTGAATCTGCATCGTTGACGAATTTATTTACTATGTGAATCACTAGTTGACCGAAGTTGATTGATCTTCCAATAATCAAACCAACACCGCAGCAAAACAGAAAAGCAAGCACTGCCCCAAGATAAGAAATCAAGCGAACACTGTGATGGTCCCGTAAGGGAAAGTGAGGATGTGATGCCTGGATTCTTCGGATTACGGTTGAGTGGTATCTCTACAGGTGGTATCTCATAGATGTTTTTTCCTCTCCCTCTTTTTGATGGCTATTATGGGTGGTTGTGGTGGTTATTTTTATTTCAGAGTTCTTTTTATTGTTTTTGTTTTGTATTTTTGTTCTTGTTTAACTGTTGAGTACTTCTGGTATTCCCAGAGGCGGACCCAAGTGCATACCTAAATTTATTTATTTTTGGAAACATACCTAAATTATTTTTGAACTAAAAGTTATATATCGATCCAAAAGAGATTAAAATTGCACAAAGTCTATTTTTATTTAATGTTCTTGAATCCAAACCCATATACTATATTGTAATAGGTAAGATAAACCGTTTAGTAAAAAAAAAAAATGTAAGGTAATCCGTCAACTTCATCATTTATTTTTATCGACTAACTTATATGATATGGCTAAGAGCTAGCACCTCACGAAATTTACTTAACTTTTATTTTTTTTTGTGTGTATCGATCACACTAATATAGTACTTAATGGACATAAATTATACATTTTAGAGTAAAGAGTCTACGGATTGTCCACAAATATTAATTAAACTAGTATAAATGTTGAAATTTCTAGTGTCGGACAATATGATTAGATTCGAACTTCAATCCCTTAATTTTATATGCGTGAATTTTTAATTGCTTATTATTTTCGTCTATCTACAACAACAACAACAACAACAAAAAAAAAATGTAAAAACACCGATTAGAACCACAAAACTAGGTTAATATATTAGGATAAAAAAGTAATGCAATTCTTTAGTTTATGTATACATGTGATGCAAAAACTTCTTCATTCAACAACGTTAATCTTCAATAAAAATAAATAAATAGAATTACAGTACAATCTATATGCTGGATAACAATAATATAATTCTAACTATAACTTATAAGTACTTTTATATTCATATAGAGAAGACTCTCCAAGTCCCTCTTTTTAATTTTTACCCAAGTCTCCATGGTGGTTGTTGAAATTATTTTAATTTGCATTAAATAATTGCCATTCATTTTTTTTAATTACCATTGGCAAGTGGAAAGCTACAGATCTAGAAATTAAATTTGCAAAATGCTTAAAGATAAGTGCTGTTAACTTTTTTGTTTTTTATCACAATATTAGTATAAAATTTTCACCGTTGTTAGTGATGATTAATCTCCATCAAGGAACATATGGAATACACAAAATTGATTCTTTTCTCCCAATCAATTTTTCTCTATACGCATGTGCCAGAAATCGAACACATGATAATATAAAGAGAACAAATCTCTTACCACTTGAATCAATTTATTATTGATAATCTATTCTCTTTTTTACGGTAAACTATTATAAACATATTCTTCTCATGGCATACTGGTTTAATTTAATTGATTAAAATGTAAATAAGTCTATAGCATCCACATAAATTTCATGGAATTCATTTTATTTTCAGCCAAGTAGCGTTACTATTACTATATAATATATATATAATAAGAAAGGTGAATATTTTCTTCATCCTTATTAGTGAGTTCACATCCTATTGTAGCTGAGCTGCATGGTTTGATTTAAATATTTATTTTTGATAGACCCGGGATCTTGCAGCTTAGTCGTAAAATTTATTATAATTTTTATGTAAATATTTCTATATTATAAAGTTGTTGGTATGTGGAAGGGAAAACACTAGTTTATTTTCGTGACCTTAGTTTAAGTTGAGCATATGGTTTGATTTAAATATTTATTTTACATAGACTTAGGACTTGCAACTTAGTCATAAATTTATAAATTGTGGATAAGGTATGGGGAATATTTGTTTATTCAAAACACGAAGCTACACTGAAGTTTAATTAGCTCTACCGTTCTCCCAATTTATAATTTCTGTGATCTCTACATTTCATCCTATCTATTTAATTATTTAAAATTTATCTTCAAATTAGTATTCTAGACTTCTAGTGCTCAAAACATTACAAATAAATTTATTCTAACTATGACTACTATATATTCGTAGCTGTTTTGTTACCTTAACTTAACACTAGTATTCGTAGCTGTTTTGTTACCTTAACTTAACACTAGAGCTGTTAGAGGGCCGTTCCGGCCTAATCTGCCTTGGCTCGGAGGCCAAGACATATAAAAGGGTTTAAGTGGACCGGCCCGTCAAAGTTCAAAGCTCGGTCCATTTAGTCTGGTCTGATAAGTAAAGGGTTACATGGTCCAATGGGCCGGCCCGACAAACTTTCATATTTTTTTTTTAAAAAAAAATTGACAAATTTGTTTAAAAATTAATTTCAATGGACAATAAAACTACATATGTATCACACACAAATTAGTATCCATAAAAAAAGTGAGTGTCATGATTTCACGTAATAATAAATGAATAAACCGAACCACTATGTATTAATACATTACCTCTAGTGCTCGAAGGTTTTTATATTATGTTTCTTTTATTTCGTGACCGGTTATAACTTTCTTCTTATACTTTTCTATTTATAATGATTGATTAAGTTGTTATTATTTTTTTTTCAAATAAAGATAATTATAACAAATTTGGTTTAATAATTATCTTCTAACTAACAAATCTCATATTTTGTTACTTATTTTATCTAAAGATTTTATGGTAACTAAAATTCCTTTTTTTTAGCTAAAACTATTTTTAGAATTTTTTATATATTTTTTTAATACTTTAAGGGCCAGCCCAAAAGCCCATGAGCCAGCCCATGATGGCCCATGAAAAATATAGGCCCGGTGAGCCAGCCCGATAAAGCTTGGCCATTTTTTTAGCCCAACTGATAAGTGCTCAAAAGTAGCTAAAATTCATATATATATCAAGCACTTATTAACTTATTTTGTAAGATATTCATTAGGTTTTCCCCATTTTAGTGTATATACTTGTTTTAAGTTATATTTTGTTAAGCTTTTCTAAATCTCAACTAATGATGCAGAAAATGAAAAAAAATTGAAGAAAAAGCCAAGTTAACTCGCCAGAGCGTGTAGAACTCGCCAGGGCGAGCAATGCCAACACGCCAGAGCGAGTACAGGGCGAGTAGAGGCAGAGAGCATCAAAATGAAAAAAGGCAAACACGCCAGGGCGAGTAACAACTCGCCAGAGCGAGCAGGAACTCGCCAGAGCGCATGAAGGCGGTTTAAAAGTTCAATTATGACGTGGCGAAACCTTCTGATGAAGAAAGGTGAACTCGCCAGGGCGTGTTGTAACTCGCCCGGCGAGTTCTAACTTTTAGAATCACTATATATAGAGCTTGCTGTTATTTTTCTTTGAAGAATCACTTGTAATAGAACTTAGAAACAGAGAGAAAGCTTAGAAATCATAAATCTAAGGATAAGGTGAAGGTGGATCAACAAAAGCTTGAGACATCAAGTGTTATGTTCATTATCTTTTCTTCTCCTACTCTTTGTAAGCTTATTTTTACCATGTGTAACTAAATCCATTGTTGTTGGGATTATATGTAGCTCATTTGTGACTATGTACAACTCTTAATCATGTTAATATATGTTTTAGTTTATTCATCAATGTTAGTGTCATCTTTAATCTTCATGCTTTATCTTTTGATTTGAATTTATAGACATATAATGTTTGAATCAAGGAACTAAGATGAACACTTATTAAAACCCTAAATTCTAGACATAGATTTAGGATTAATATTCACTTTGTGTATTAGAACTTAATGATATTGTGTTGTTGAAATTATCCGAGACATCGGAAGTTTAAATAATACAATATAATCGTTGTATTGATTAATCACTCGAGACATCGAGGATTGATAGGTACAACGTGAACCTCGTCGTTATCTGGACACAGAAACGTACGTGAGCAATACGTGATAATATTAATGAATAGCTAAAATATATGTGACTGATTTAGAAACGTACATCCGAATGAATGAGTGAAGTTTAATCCCGATAACCTTTTCTTTTGAATCTTAAATCATCTTTTATCGCAAATTTATGTTTACAAGTCTTTTTACAACAAAACAACTTACAACTTAAACTTAAAATGATGTTATTTGTTAAATGGTTCTTAATTTCACACTAGTCCCTGTGGATACGATATAAACAAAATACTTGCTAAAGAACTTTAACACCAACCCATATAAAACTATAGGGCTAATGGCTCGACCTGTTTTTACAGCTCTACTTAACACCAAATAATAGTTCCACTCATGCATGTTTTATTTCAATCCTACTTGATCCCGATTCAACATATTACAAATAAATCGCTTTTTTTTATCCTCAATAACCAAATACTCGTAAACACGATTTATTTTATTCCATAAATAAATTTATTTTCTTCCCTCAGACTTTAATTTAATGGTTGACGACGTCCGATCGCTCCTCCTTGAATCCATGACTTGAAAGTTGAAAAGAGTACATTGATGTCATACAAACTCAAAATCGTAAAAACAAAAAGGATGAATCTGCGAACAAACTCACAGCATCCGTGTTGATAGCATAAAACGACATATTGCATAAGCCTACATATTTGACTATATTGAAATGTCCGGAATATCCAAGCCTCTGGATCTATAGCAGTGATATCACAAAAAATCATTGATTGGATCTGCACTGGACCAAACTTAATCCTTCAACACGTAACAAATGAACACCGCACCAAGACGGAACAACAATACTCCGCACTAAGAAGGGACAACAATACCCGCACTAAGACAGGAAAATCAAAACAAACAACGTGATGAAATCACAAAAATAAACAAACAAAAATATTAAATATATGTGAAAATCACACTTATTTAATTAAAATAGGAAGAAAAACGATTTGGAGGGGTGATTTTAGGCCTAAATTGACCCTAAATTACCCCTCTCTCTCGTAGATCGGCTAGGGTTAAAAGAGCATAGATACTCTAAACATCTGTTTGAGTTCTTATTTTAAAAGCCAATAAATATACTAATATACACCTCAAACCATGGCAAAAGACATACCAAGGGAGGGAGAAAAAGTACAAGCAAGGAAAGGCTATTAATTATTCTGCATAGGTCCAACCCTTTTGTTCCATTGCTTGCTTTACTTCATAGCTTGGACTGAAAGATGTACCATTGTCGATCGTGTTAGGTCTTTGAGTTTCTATTCTACCATCTACTCCTTCTCCATGGCTTGGAATGTTAGTTTCGCCCAGGAAATAGGGTCTTATGGTATTGATTCTGTTACTTACTCCTGTTCCAAAGTTTGTAAAGACAGATGTGAAATTGGGTCTTCGGGTTTTGATTCTTTCGTCAACGCCACTAGCGAAAGGGTTATACGCCGAAACAGCATTCATAATCCTTGTTCCAATATTGTCATTTTTCCTATTTGTGGAAGACATGTTTTGGTATAGTTGTTTTTCTGCCTGAAACAAAAGTATAATTAAGTCATATAAATCATTTTGAATGTCAATATAGAAAGTTAGTTAATGATAAAAGGCAATGTAAATAATCTCCCAAAAATCTTTGATGTCATATAATATGTGCAAAGTAGAAAATATTGAAAAGTTAAACAAGGACGAGAACTAAAAGTAACATACCAAATCTTGCACACTTTATTATTTTGAAGGACGATATATCCAGTTATTTCACTCACTGAAACTGTGACAAATTTGTGGTTAGTTTAAGGATGTATTTATAATAACATGGGGTTCACAATAACGTAGATAGAGGCCGCAAGGCAACTTCGCTGTTAGTCCAAAAGCTAGAACACGTCTAGTTGACTTCTTTTTTGTTAAGATCTAGTTGACTTTATTCATGATTTAAAATATGACAAAATATAAGTAAAAAGTACTTTTTTTTTTACTCAAATAAAATATATTTATTTGATTGAAATTGATAGACAACAAAAATTCAAGGACAAATTAAATACCTAAAAAATAAAAAGGATAAATATGTTAACAAACTCAGATTTTTAAAATAATATATTATACTTCCTCCGTTCCTTTTTCTTTTTCGTTTGAGAAAGCACATGCATGGTTTGATTTAAATACTTAATTTTGATAGACTCGGTCTTGCAGCTTAGTTATAAAACTTGTTATAATTTTTATGTAAATATTTATATATTATAATGTTGTTGGTATGTGGAAGGGGAAAACACTAGTTTATTTTCGTGACCTTGTTTAAGTTGAGATGTGGTTTGATTTAAATATTTATTTTACAAAGACTTGGACTTGCAGCTTAGTCATTAATTTATAACTTGTGTAAACAATTGTATATTATAAAATTGTGGATAAGGTATGGGGAAAATTTGTTTATTCAAAACACGAAGCAGAGTAGAAAGCTACACTGAAGTTTGTTTAGCTCGATCTACATTTCTCCCAATTTATAATTATTAGAATTAAGTATTGGGCCTAACTCATCCTCACAAAACCGGCTTGTAAGGTGAGGATTACCTCTTACTTATAAAGATGCCAACTCACATCCGATATGGGACTTCTTAACACACCCCCTCACGCCCAGCACTATTGGGCTTGGTGCGTGGATATAAACGGCAGGTGGCCCGATAACGGGTGGCCCAACAGATCTTGGAGAGGCTCTGATACCATATTAGAATTAAGTATTGGGCCTAACGCATCCTCACAAAACCGGCTTGTAAGGTGAGGATTGCCTCTTACTTATAAAGACTTATTCAGGCCAACTCACATCCGATGTGGGACTTCTTAACAATAATTTTCTATAATCTCTACATTTAATCCTATCTATTTAATTCTATAAAATTTATCTTCAAATTAATGTTCTAGTGCTCAAAACATCTCTCCAACCAATTTTTTCTTCTTATGTTTGGTATTGAAGATGCAATCTGATTTTAGTGTGATGGTTCCTATTGAAATAATGTTGGATTCTCTCAATCATGGTGAAGTTCAAGCATGTAGCATTTCCAACGTTCCAGACGAACTTCGAGAAGTAAAGAAGATGCTTACAAACCGAAACAAATCTCCATAGGACCTCTACATAGAGGAGCCAAAGACACCTTCAACTAATGGAAGAACCCAAATGGCATTACATGCGCGAACTTCTTGATCGACAAGGAACAATACCAGAACAAAATAGAAGATCAGAGGTAAGGTTAAGAGAATGTGGCTTTGACATTCTCAAGTTAGATAAAGTGATTTGTGCTAGCTATGGTGGAAGTACAACAACATCCTCGAAGAAACAGCTCCACACGAAATTATTAAAATAATGATAGTAGATGGTTGTTTTTTATTGGAGCTTCTCATTAGGATTGGCTATTACATAGAGAACCAAAATACAAATTCTTATAAAAATGACGCAATCCTTAAAGCGAAGAAATGTGAGACTTTGGATGAAGGGAGAATAAAAAAAAAGTTGAACGGCAAATAACATTATAAATAGAATTGAAATAAAATACAAGCGATACTCAATCCATCAAAGCCGCCGAACTACATTTACTACTTCCCCCTTAACTTCTCAAAATAAAAAACCTCCAAACATAAACAGGAGGCTAAGCTAACAATCAAACAGTTAATACATCAAAGCCGGCTAGGTACATATAATACTTCCCCTATTCTTCATTACAAATGATTTTGAATCATTGATTAGCTCCATTTTATTTTTCTAGACATGACACTAAAATCGTTCACTTTTGCGATTTAGTTTTCGAATCGCGACCTTTTGGGCGGTTAGATGGATTCCCCGAGCTAGAACCATGATGAGTGTAGCAAAGGTCATCTACTTGGCTTGAATGTGACTGTTGTGTTCCTTCCTCTGAGGCACTTTTCCAAGTAGTATTGGAAAAGCCATCTACTTGGCTTGAATATGACTGTTGTGTTCCTTCATATGATGGATAAGATGCACTTGTATAATTTGTATTCATAGCATTTTTATTCTTCCATCAATGCTTGTTGTGACAGCGAATGAATTTTTTTGTGTATCGATTGTTGAAGTACTAAAGTAAGTATATAAATTATCATCTCTACAGGGACTGATGTGATATTGATGCCGTTCAACAATTAATATAATTTTAAGTAAGTTGTTTTAAACATATTGGTTTTGTAATTTCAAGTGCGAAAATATAAAGATTGCGATAAAATAGAGATTTAGATTTCAGAGGGAAAGAATTGCCGGGATTAGAGTTCACTTTATCAATCCTATGTATTGTTTCAACCAACATATACATGCTTTAGCCATTAGTTCATATTTTCACATATTGCTCATCGAATATTTCCATGTCCGGAGTTCATCGCGAAATCAATTGTGTTGATTAATAATCCGATCTCTCGACTTATCGATCGACACAATAGCATTAAGATTCAATATTAACATGGATATTAAATCCTAAATCTATATCTAGAGTTTAGAATTTTAATATGTGATTATCCTAGTTCTAAAGATTCAATTAACATATGTCTATATTAATTAAATCATTGAAATGAAACATGAAAGGCAAGGATAACACAAATATGAATCAATAACTAAAACATATATATTAAGATCAAAATCAACACATATTCATGAGTAGTTACATCTAATCCCAACAATAAAAAGAGTTAGCCACTCATTGTCATGGTGGTAAACTTACAAATATGGATAGAGGAACAAAGAATGCACATCAATCCCTTGATCTCTCAAGTTGGATAGATCCACCTTCACTTTCCTATGACACTACACTTTTATGCCCTCAGCTTTCTCTGTGTTTTTCCCTCTGGAAAGTTGTGTTTAATGGTCTCCTTTTGATGGCTATTTATAGGCGTGAAAAGCAGCTGGTCGCTCAGCTACCAACTGGTCGCTCAGCTACCAGCTTGTCTTGATGAAGGGTTTATCTGACACGTGTAAAAAGTTCAACTTGATGCCCAAGACTTCCTTCAGTTTGGTCGCTCAGCTATCAATTGGTCGCTCAGCTATCAATTGGTCGCTCAGCTACCAATTTGCCTTGGTGAAGGGGTTACTTGACACGTGTAGAATTCTTTGCTTGTTGTTCAAGGTCTCCCTCATTCTGGTCGCTCAGCTACCACTGATCGCTCAGCTACCAGCCTCTTGGAGAAGGAATTTTATTTTTGCTCCTCTTTTGATCATGCAAGCTTAAAAATTAGGATTAGGACATAACAATTATCTTTAGTTAAAATGTACAAAGTTTTGGGGTTTTAATTATAAAAATCTTTGAAAACAAGTTGATAATTGCCCGTAATTGAGTATGGAATTTAACTACTTTTTAGCACTTATCAACTCTCCCCAACTTAAAACTTTGTTTGTCCTCAAACAAAAGTCCAAAATAAACTTTGAAAACATGGCTCAATCATCATTAGTGCACATTCAAGCTTTGTAATCAATCAAAAACTTTATATGTAAATCACTTCAAGTTTGCATGATTCAATGTGTTGCAAGTTCAAAATCAATCATTCATAATCATTAAAGAATCAAAGCATGAATTTGAAATAGTTTCGAAACTCAAGTAAGATTTCAAACTTTCCAAATCAACAACATAATCAACTAGAATCACAATCCTCACAAGTGTTTCAACTCAAGGGTGAAGTGTATCTCTCAATCCAACAATGTGTTCACAACAAATCAATTCAAACATGCATCTCAACATAATCACAAAATATGTTATCAATCATGGATCACTAAGGACTTTCTTAAGCTTGTAATGGGGCTAGGCTACAAGAAATCGTTGTTTTTCTTTGGATTCAAAAAGCCTTTAAGGATGAAAGAGCATAAACTTGAGTATCTTCATTACATAAACTATTACTCCTCTTTCACTTTCCCCATTCTTTGCTCTTGGTGATTCTTTTGTTTTGACACCATTTATATTCATTTCTTTTCTTTTGTAACACATTTTCTTTGATTTTCAATTGTGTGTCAGATGACTTTCAATATTTTTCTTTTTCTTTTTCAATCACCATTTTCAACTACTTGTTACTTTTCTCAATTTGATCAAATACCTCTTTCTCCCCAACTTGTTTTCAACCCTACATAAACTCAATGCTCAATCATCCTAAGACAAGAGTCAAGTCATTGTTTTTCTTATTTGTGGTTCAAGGGTTCAAACAAACAAATTTTCAAAATTTTGGCTCAAGGGGGGTAACAAAGGATCACACTATCTCACAAGGTAGGTTATTTTAGGCTTAAGTAGTTGTACTCAAATAAAAACATGGCCTTGATCATTTCCATGACTTCAAACATATAAAGTAATAGCAAGATTCAGTTAAAATTAACAGATTAAACACAATTGCCGGCTCTCAAATATATAAACAGTGGAAGGTTCACACAATCTCACCCGGCTAGGTCTATGTGATTCATAATTAATCAATCATGTTAAGAAGGAATGAATGAAATCAAATTGAATCAAGCTACTTAGTTCAAATTCATCCTATCATTCAAAGATAATCACAAAAGGTTGATCTCAAACTATAGCAATTGAAAAAAAATCATTCTAATCATGCATTTGCTTTTGATTGATCACAAACCTAGACATTTCATTTCATATGCACATTTAGCTATCACAAAGATGTAAACCATGTTTATTCAGTCAAAAATTGCAATGAAACATAAAACATGAATTCTAATGACTGAAATAAAATTGAAATAAAATTCCACTGTATATGACGTGCTTTTAGTACTCTGTTTCTGCTACTCTCCCTCTTCAATACGTGTGGACTGTCCTCAAGCCAAGAAGATGAAGTTATGCCTGTATTTACAAGGTAAAACACACAGCCCTAGGCTTTTGTCAGAATTTCAGAGGTGATGATATGCTTAGTGATAATGGCAGAAACAAACTTTCAATTGGAATTCACACCAGTTCAAGGACTTTGTTTTCATAAGAGGCTGAACAAGTTCAAAAAAAACTATTATAATATATAAGTAATTAAAAATGCTTTAAATAAAAGTAAAGGAAAGAAAATTGGGTTGCCTCCCAACAAGCGCTTCTTTTACGTCACTAGCTTGACGCCTTTTTGGTTAGGGTGGCCAAAATGAGACGGAAACCACATCATCCGTCTTTTTCCTTCTGTTTGGGAGGAATTCCATGAACTTGAGAAATAAATGTTGTGGAGTCCATATCCTCCCCAATTCGTTTTTGTTGAACAAGGCACAAATTTCATCTATGATACGATCAATCTCCGCCTTATTCTCCATTTCCCTCTTTTGCTCACATGATTTTTCCTTGTCAAGTAATCCTTCATTTTCCTCTACAACCATCGTCACTTCTTCATTGTCAACAGTGTCGTCCTTCTCATTAGATGGTAATTCTTGAGGAAGTTCAACTTCATGTAGTGTCTCTATTTTTTCAACTATTTTCACTACACCACATCCATCAAACATTCTTTCTTCCTCACCTTTTTCAACAACTTCTTCTACACTCTCTCCACATTCCTCATTCTTTTTTAGAATATTATCTTTCTCATGAGTGGTTTGAGTGTTGGTTTGAACTTCTATGCTTTGCTTATTAGCCATTTGCTTGATCATATGGGCAAACTGCACATCAGTCATCGGAGGACAATGGCCAGTGGGATGATCTCCATCGCAAAGCTCACAATTAGAAACCTTGATTATATGGGAAAGCTGCACTTCATTCAACGGAGGACAATGACCAGTGGGATGGTCTCCATTGCAAAGTTCACAGTATGCAACTTGTTTAGCTTTAATTGACTCTTCCTGTAGACTAATCAGTTTAGAAATTTGTTTTGAAAGTTCTTCCAATTTTTGAGTCAAAAAAATCTCTTCATATGTTGGAGTCCTATGAAACTGTTGATATGATTCATACTCATCCGGAGTATAGAAGTTGTTATAACCACGATCAGTCATGGTTTTGTTTGTGATGGTGAATCTGAAAAAGGATTGAACTAACAAGAAAAATTCTCTGACTAGCAAAGAAGGATTAGTGCAGACCACAACTATACAATATAAACAAATATATACAAATACTTAAAAGAATACAAATTGTTGCAATGCTTCAATATCTAAACGCCAGTCCCCGGCAACGGCGCCATTTTGTTGAAGTACTAAAGTAAGTATATAAATTATCGTCTCCACAGGGATGTTTAAATACAAAAGTAAGTATAGATTTATCGTCTCCACAGGGACTGGTGCGATATCGATGCCGTTCAACAATTAATATAATTTTAAGTAAAGGTTTTAAAGTGATTTGTTTATGAAAACTTGTGAAAATAAAGTTGTAAATGCAATAAAAGGACTTGTTATCAGAGAGAAAAGCTTGCTGGGATTAGATTTCACCAACTCAATCGCATATATCATTCTAAACAGTTATACAGGTTTTAGCTATCAATCAATTCTATCACATATCACTCACATACGTATCCGTGTCCAAAGTACGACGAGAATCCCGTTATACCTATTAACCCTCGATGTCTCGAGCGATCAATCAATACAACGGCTGTATTGTATTGCTTAAACTCCGATGTCTCGGACAATTTAACCAACACAATAGCATTAAGTTTTGATATTTTGAGTGAATATTAAATCTAAATCTATGTCTAGAGTTTAGAGTTTAATAGATAATTGTTCTAGTTCTTGGATTCAAAAAGGTATATGTCTATACATTTCAAACCCTAAAATTAAAACATGCAATTCAAGAACAATATCAAAATTGATAAATAATCTAAAACCATATATAACATAAGATCAAAATAGATACATACTCATAGAGTTGATTACACCTAATCCTAACAAAGAGAAATTTAGATACCCATTAACATGATAAGCTTACAAAGATAAGAAGAAGAGGAATGGATAAACATCAAAGTTAGATGTCTCTAATTTTGTGTGAATCCACCTTCAAACTCCAATGAAACCCATTTCTATCAATTTCCCTTTGCCATTCTCTCTGTTCTGTTCTATTGCGTGTGTTGTTCTTAGGCGTCAGTGAGTGAATGAATGGAAAGGCAGATATATGCCTTTTATAGGCTTTGAAGAAAACTTCACTCCAAGGGTTTGTTGATTAACTACACCGCCTCCCTTTTCTTTCTCATTTATCCAATCAAATCTCTTTCTTTGGTATTCAGGATGTTTGCAACTTGACCACCACCTATGCTTCTTTTTCATTGTAAGCCAATTAATTCCCTTTGAGCCAAACACGTATCGCCTCTGTTTCTTTCTTCTCACTTGACTTGTTTTCTTTTTTATTTAACAAACCTATAAAATAAAATATATCAATTAACTCATAAAAATTAACTAATAATATATAGTATCTATTATATTATATTATATTATAAACTAGGAGATATATCAATATAAGTGAAGTTAAATATGTAAAAATAGCTAAAATACTAACTTGCTAGTAAAAACTAATATTTACAATTAGTTGAGGTTTTTACTTCAATTAGCTATATAAAACAAGTCAATAAGTGCTTAAAATGTATGTGTAAATTTACTACTTTTTAGCACTTATCAACTCTCCCCAACTTAGAACTTTGTTTGTCCTCGAACAAAAGTCCAAAATAAACTCTCAAAATATGGTTCAAACCTCATTTGTGCACAATTCATTCAAGCTTTGCAATCAATCAAAAAAACTTTGGATTTAAAACATTTCAAATTTGCATGATTCAATATGTTGCAAGTTCAAAATCAATCATTTATAATCATCAAAGAATCAAAGTATGAATTTGAAATAGTTTTAAAACTCAAGTAACATTTCAAGCTTTTCCAAATCAACAAGATAATCAACTAGAATCACAATCCTCACAAATATTTCAACTCAAGGGTGTAGTGTTTCTCTCAATCCAAACAATGTGTTCACAACAAATCAATTCAAACATACATCTCAACATAATCACAAAACATGTTTTCAATCATGGATCACTAAGGACTTTCTTAAGCTTGTAATGGGGCTAGGCTACAAGAAATCATTGTTTTTCTTTGGATTCAAAGAGCCTTAAGGACAAGAGAGCATAAACTTTGAATATCTTCATTACATAAGCTATTCATCCTCTTTCACTTTCCCCATTCTTTACTTTTGGTGATTCTTTTGTTTTGACACAATCTATTCATTTCTTTTTCTTTTGTAACACATTTTCTTTGATTTTCAATTGTGTGTCAAATGACTTTCAATATTTTTCTTTTTCTTTCTCAATCACCATATGCAACCTCTCATATTTTTCAACTACTTCTTTCTTTTTTTTCTTTTTTTTTTACATTCACACAAATAACCTCTTTCTCCCCAACTTGTTTTCAACCCTACTTAAACTCAATGCTCAATCATCCTAAGACAATGGTTAAGTCATTGTTTTTCTTTTTTCTTTATTGTGGTTCAAGGGTTCACAACAAACAAATTTTCAAAATTTTGGTTCAAGGGGGGTAACAAGGGATCACACCATCTCACAAAGGAAGGTTATTTTTGGCTTAAGTAGTTGCACTCAAATAGAAACATGGCCTTGATCATTTCCATGACTTCAAACACATCAAGTAATAGCAAGATTCAGTTAAAATCAACAGAGTTAAACACAATTGTCGGCTCTCAAATATATAAACAATGGAAGGTTCACACAATCTCACCCGGCTAGGTCTAAGTGATTCATAATCAATTAATCATGTTAAGAAGGAATGAATGAAATCAAATTGAATAAAGCTACTTAGTTCAAATTCATCCTATCATTCAAAGATAATCACAAAAAATTGACCTCAACTTAAGCAATTGAAAGTATTCTAATCATGCATTTGCTTTTGATTAATCGCAAACCTAAACTTTTCAATTCATATGCACATGATATTCAAAAATCTCAAATTTGAACCATATTTTCAATCAACCATCAACATGTCCAGACCACAAGAGAAACATATATTAAGATGTTTAAGATAAAGCATAAATTTGATCGAAAGCTATTTAAAATAAACTTCACAAAATTTTGGAGAGCTTTTCGGTCTATCTTTCTCTTGTCATGGATCACTTCCTTCTCTTACTTTCTTGCTACCAAGAACAGCTTGTCTCACCTCTTCCGAATAAAATGGCCTTTCCACAGGCCATGCCATTTGTGCGGCAAATGCTTCCTTGGTGCCATGTCTGAAACAAATTTTCATTAGAGCACTTGAGATCCACATGATTAACTAGGCTCACATTAAGCATAGGTTTCATGATGATATACTATCAAAACTAACATGTTATTGAAGCACAAAATAGCAGGTTTTGAGAGTAGCATTCCCTATATTAAGTCATAACATTATGACCTATACTAGTCAATTATAACTGATTCAAGAATTATAAATATGTGACTAACTTAATTAATGATGAACATAGAGAAATAGAAAGACACAATGATGATTACTAGTTTTTCTTTTGACATGTTATGTCTTTTGCAATTGAAAACCTCATGTTCAAAATACACAACAATGAAACAGAACTGTCACATGAACTAGTGAGTAATTTAAAACCCAAAATCTTGAATCTAAACAACACTCAAGTTTCCAAAGAGTAGCCATGTGTTAAGATTAGAATGTAAAGACTCCACAGGATCATTTTGTTATAAACTTCAAAGATAAAAATACAAGAGTCAAATATGTTCTCATGAATAAGCATAATTAAGAACCTTATTTCTAGAAAAAACACCAAAACTACTTGATCAACTCCACTAAAACATCACCAGTAGTCCATTAGCTAGTTAAACATTCCATAAAGCCAAAGTCTAGAACTCACTCAAACAAAACACAGATCAAGACACACAAAATCAAAACAGAACTTCAGCAACCTAAAGGATTAAACAACGCAACCAGCACTGGGAGAAAACACCAAAAGAGGCAGTCCAACAAATAAAAATAACAGCACTAGCGCACAGAACAAAGTCGATGTTCCAACGACTGTTCATAAGAACCTTGTGTCTAAGCCCCTAAGAGACTTAAAATTGATTAACACATAACTACACAAGAGCTTTATATTTTAAATATCAAAACAGCCACATGTTAACGATATAGTAATGCAACTATGTAACAAGAGTTCTTTGGAGTAGAAAATAATAAATTCAGGCCTACACAACAAATCAATGTCTCAAAAACTCCTAGTTCACATTCAAACCCTCCCAATATGCATTCCCTTTCTAACTAACAAGACAATTTAAACAAGAATGGTGTGTTCATTCAAAGCCCAGAGGAAGTTTTCAAACATGATATTCATGAAAAGCAAAGAAATTTTCATAACCTCCTGTTCTTGATTCAAAAGCACATAGCTGAATGCAGAAAAATTGATCCTTTTCATATTTGAAACTTGAGTGCCAAAGAAATAAAGTGATTAATCTGTCTGGTATATATTTGAAAGATGGAAAAGTGAAGGAAATTTTGAGTTTTAATGGTGCAATGGTTGAGAACTGAAAATTCATGAAAACTGTCCAAAAAGTGTAGAATTTTCACATCAGATATAATGGTTCAGTTTTGGCTTATGAAAAACCTTTCAAAACATACCTAGATATACTTAAATGATAAATTGCAAAATTTAAATAGTATAGATAGAAAATTGGGTTGCCTCCCAACAAGCGCTTCTTTAACGTCATTAGCTTGACGCCTTTTTGGTTAGGGTGGCCAAAATGAGACGGAAACCACATCATCCGTCTTTTTCCTTCTGTTTGGGAGGAACTCCATGAACTTTAGATATAAATGTAGCGGAGTCCATATCCTCCCCAATTCGTTTTTGTTGAACAAGGCACAAATTTCATCTATGACCCGATCAATCTCTGCCTTGTTCTCCATCTCCTTCTTTTGCTCACATCGTATTTCCTTGCTAAATAATCCTTCATTTTCTTCTACAACCATCACTACTTCTTCATTATCAACAATGTTGGAATCCTCAGTACATAGCACTTCTTGAGGAAGTTCTACTTCGTGTGGTGTCTCTATTTTTCCCACTATTTTCACTACACCACCTTCTTTGAACATTCTTTCTTCCTCAATTTTCTCAACATCTTCCTCCACACACTCTCCACATTAATCTATGTCTAGAGTTTAGAGTTTAATAGATGATTGTTCTAGGTCTCGGATTCAAAAAGCATACGTCTATACCATTTCAAAACCTAGAATTAAAACCTGAAATTCAAGAACAACATCAAAATTGATAAATAAACTAAAACCATATATAATACCATGATCAAATTAGATACATACTCATAGGTTAATTACACCTAATCCCAACAAAGAGAGATTAGCTACTCATTTTCATGGTAGCTTTACAAAGATTAAGGATAAAAGAGATGAACAAACTTATCAATGATGATTTCTCAACTATTGTAGTGAATCCACCTTCAAATCCCCTTGAATCTGTCTCCTAGGGTTTCCCTCTGCTTCTGCTACTCTATTACAAGTTATATCCCAAGTCTCTCATTAGAAAAATGACAGCAAGCTCTATTTATACTATTTCTGAAAATTAGAACTCGCTGAGCGAGCTCCAGCTCGCCATGGCGAGTTGACCTTTCTTCATCAGAAGGTTTCTGCCACGTCATAAGTGAGTTTTGAACCGCCTTCACTCGCCCTGGCGAGTTGTTACTCGCCCTGGCGAGTTGCTGCTCGCTCTGGCGAGTGTATCAGATATCCAATTTGATGCTCTCTGCCTCTACTCGCCCTGCATTCGCTCTGAGCTCGCCCTGGCGAGTTAACTTGCAATTTTTCTTCAAATTTCTGCACAAATGTTGAGATTTAGGGAGACTTAATTGAAATAAATGACTTAAACAAATATGTACATTTAAGTGAGGAAAAACTAAAGAATATCTTACAAAATAGTTAATAAGTGCTTAAAATATATATGTAATTTGAGCTACTTTTTGGCACTTATCAACTCTCCCCAACTTAAAACTTTGTTTGTCCTCAAACAAAAGTCCAAAATAAACTTTGAAAACATGGCTAAAACATCAGTAATGCATAATCAATCAACACTTAGGATGTAAATTGTTTCAAGTTTGCATGATTCAATATGTTGCAAGTTCAAAATCACTCAATCATGATTATCAAAGAATCAAAGTATGAATTTGAAATAGTTTCAAAACTCAGTAAGATTTCAAACTTTCCAAACCAACAAGATAATCAACTAGAATCACAATTCTCACAATTGTTTCAACTCAAGGGTGAAGTGTTTCTCTCAATCCAAACAATGTGTTCACAACAAATCAATTCAAACATACATCTCAACATAATCACAAAACATGTTATCAATCATGGATCACTAAGGACTTTCTTAAGCTTGTAATGGGGCTAGGCTACAAGAATTCATTGTTTCTTTGGATTCAAAGAGCCTTAAGGATAAGAGAGCATAAACTTTGAGTATCTTCATTACATAAGTTATTCACCTCTCTCACTTTCCCCATTCTTTACTCTTGGTGATTCTTTTGTTTTGACACAATTTCTTTTCATTTATTTTTCTTTGATTTTCAATTGTGTGTCAAATGACTTTCAATATTTTTCTTTTTCAATCACCATTTTTCAACTACTTGTTACTTTTCTCAATTTGATCAAATAACCTCTTTCTCCCCAACTTGTTTTCAACCCTACATAAACTCAATGCTCAATCATCCTAAGACAAGGGTCAAGTCATTGTTTTTCTTTATTGTGGTTCAAGGGTTCAAACAAACAAATTTTCAAAATTTTGGCTCAAGGAGGGTAACAAGGGATCACACTCTCACAAGGTAGGTTATTTTAGGCTTAAGTAGTTGCACTCAAATAGAAACATGGCCTTGATCATTTCCATGACTTCAAACACATCAAGTAATGGCAAGATTCAGTTAAAATCAACAGAGTTAAACACAATTGCCGGCTCTCAAATATATAAACAGTGGAAAGTTCACACAATCTCACCCGGCTAGGTCTATGTGATTCATAATTAATCAATCATGTCAAGAAGGAATAAATGAAATCAAATTGAATCAAGCTACTTAGTTTAAATTCATCCTATCATTCAAAGATAATCACAAAAGGTTGATCTCAAACTATAGCAATTGAAAGAAAATCATTCTAATCATGCATTTGCTTTTGATTGATCACAAACCTAGACATTTCATTTCATATGCACATTTCCAGTTCAAGGACTTGTTTATAAGAGGCTAAACATGTTCAAAAACTATTATAACATATGCGAAATTAAAAGTGCTTTAAATAAAAGAAAAGGAAAGAAAATTGGGTTGCCTCCCAACAAGCGCTTCTTTTACGTCATTAGCTTGACGCCTTTTTGGTTAGGGTGGCCAAAATGAGACGGAAAGCACATCATCCGTCTTTTTCCTTTGGTTTGGGAGGAACTCCATGAACTTTAGAAATAAATGTTGTGGAGTCCAAATCCTCCCCAATTCTTTCTTATTGAACAAGGCACATGTTTCATCTATGACCCGATCAATCTCCGCCTTGTTCTCCATCTCCTTCTTTTGTTCATTGGATATTTCCTTGTCAAGTAATCCTTCATTTTCTTCTACAACCATCACTACTTCTTCATTATCAACAATGTTGGAATCCTCAGTACATAGCACTTCTTGAGGAAGTTCTACTTCGTGTGGTGTCTCTATTTTTCCCACTATTTTCACTACACCACCTTCTTTGAACATTCTTTCTTCCTCAATTTTCTCAACATCTTCCTCCACACACTCTCCACATTCCTCATTTTTCATTAGATTATTATCTTTTTCTTGAGTGGTTTGAGGGTTGGTTTGAACTTTCATGCTTTGCTTATTAGCCATTTGCTTGATCATCTGGTCAAACTGCACATCAGTCATCGGAGGACAATGACCAGTGGGATGGTCTCCATTGCAAAGCTCACAGTATGCAACTTGTTTAGCTTTAATTGACTCTTCCTGTAGACTAATCAAATTAGAAATTTGTTTTGAAAGTTCTTCCAATTGTTGAGTCAAAAAAATCTCTTCATGTTTTGGAGTTCTATAGAGTTGATATGATTCATACTCATCCGGAGTATAAAAGTTGTTATAACCACGATCAGTCATGGTTTTGTTTGTGATGGTGAATCTGAAAAAGGATTGAACTAACAAGAAAAAAATTCTCTGACTAGCAAAGAAGGATTAGTGCAGACCACAACTATATAATATAACAAATATATACAAATACTTAAAAGAATACAAATTGTTGCAATGTTTCAATATCTAAACGCCAGTCCCCGGCAACGGCGCCAATTTGTTTAAATACAAAAGTAAGTATAGATTTATCGTCTCCACAGGGACTGGTGCGATATCGATGCCGTTCAACAATTAATATAATTTTAAGTAAAGGTTTTAAAGTGATTTGTTTATGAAAACTTGTGAAAATAAAGTTGTAAATGCAATAAAAGGACTTGTTATCAGAGAGAAAAGCTTGCTGGGATTAGATTTCACCAACTCAATCGCATATATCATTCTAAACAGTTATACAGGTTTTAGCTATCAATCAATTATATCACATATCACTCACATACGTATCCGTGTCCAAAGTACGACGAGAATCCCGTTATACCTATTAACCCTCGATGTCTCGAGCGATCAATCAATACAACGGCTGTATTGTATTGCTTAAACTCCGATGTCTCGGACAATTTAACCAACACAATAGCATTAAGTTTTGATATTTTGAGTGAATATTAAATCTAAATCTATGTCTAGAGTTTAGAGTTTAATAGATAATTGTTCTAGTTCTTGGATTCAAAAAGGTATATGTCTATACATTTCAAACCCTAAAATTAAAACATGCAATTCAAGAACAATATCAAAATTGATAAATAATCTAAAACCATATATAACATAAGATCAAAATAGATACATACTCATAGAGTTGATTACACCTAATCCTAACAAAGAGAAATTTAGATACCCATTAACATGATAAGCTTACAAAGATAAGAAGAAGAGGAATGGATAAACATCAAAGTTAGATGTCTCTAATTTTGTGTGAATCCACCTTCAAACTCCAATGAAACCCATTTCTATCAATTTCCCTTTGCCATTCTCTCTGTTCTGTTCTATTGCGTGTGTTGTTCTTAGGCGTCAGTGAGTGAATGAATGGAAAGGCAGATATATGCCTTTTATAGGCTTTGAAGAAAACTTCACTCCAAGGGTTTGTTGATTAACTACACCGCCTCCCTTTTCTTTCTCATTTATCCAATCAAATCTCTTTCTTTGGTATTCAGGATGTTTGCAACTTGACCACCACCTATGCTTCTTTTTCATTGTAAGCCAATTAATTCCCTTTGAGCCAAACACGTATCGCCTCTGTTTCTTTCTTCTCACTTGACTTGTTTTCTTTTTTATTTAACAAACCTATAAAATAAAATATATCAATTAACTCATAAAAATTAACTAATAATATATAGTATCTATTATATTATATTATATTATAAACTAGGAGATATATCAATATAAGTGAAGTTAAATATGTAAAAATAGCTAAAATACTAACTTGCTAGTAAAGACTAATATTTACAATTAGTTGAGGTTTTTACTTCAATTAGCTATATAAAACAAGTCAATAAGTGCTTAAAATGTATGTGTAAATTTACTACTTTTTAGCACTTATCAAGGGACTGATGCGATATTGATGTCGTTCAACAATTAATATAATTTTAAGTAAGTTGTTTTAAACATATTGGTTTTGTAATTTCAAGTGCGAAAATATAAAGATTGCGATAAAATAGAGATTTAGATTTCAGAGGGAAAGAATTGCCGGGATTAGAGTTCACTTTATCAATCCTATGTATTGATTCAACCAACATATACATGCTTTAGCCATTAGTTCATATTTTCACATATTGCTCATCGAATATTTCCGTGTCCGGAGTTCATCGCGAAATCAATTGTGTTGATTAATAATCCGATCTCTCGACTTATCGATCGACACAATAGCATTAAGATTCAATATTAACATGAATATTAAATCCTAAATCTATATCTAGAGTTTAGAATTTTAATATGTGATTATCCTAGTTCTAAAGATTCAATTAACATATGTCTATATTAATTAAATCATTGAAATGAAACATGAAAGGCAAGGATAACACAAATATGAATCAATAACTAAAACATATATATTAAGATCAAAATCAACACATATTCATGAGTAGTTACATCTAATCCCAACAATAAAAAGAGTTAGCCACTCATTGTCATGGTGGTAAACTTACAAATATGGATAGAGGAACAAAGAATGCACATCAATCCCTTGATCTCTCAAGTTGGATAGATCCACCTTCACTTTCCTATGACACTACACTTTTATGCCCTCAGCTTTCTCTGTGTTTTTCCCTCTGGAAAGTTGTGTTTAATGGTCTCCTTTTGATGGCTATTTATAGGCGTGAAAAGCAGCTGGTCGCTCAGCTACCAACTGGTCGCTCAGCTACCAGCTTGTCTTGATGAAGGGTTTATCTGACACGTGTAAAAAGTTCAACTTGATGCCCAAGACTTCCTTCAGTTTGGTCGCTCAGCTATCAATTGGTCGCTCAGCTACCAATTTGCCTTGGTGAAGGGGTTACTTGACACGTGTAGAATTCTTTGCTTGTTGTTCAAGGTCTCCCTCATTCTGGTCGCTCAGCTACCACTGGTCGCTCAGCTACCAGCCTCTTGGAGAAGGAATTTTATTTTTGCTCCTCTTTTGATCATGCAAGCTTAAAAATTAGGATTAGGACATAACAATTATCTTTAGTTAAAATGTACAAAGTTTTGGGGTTTTAATTATAAAAATCTTTGAAAACAAGTTGATAATTGCCGTAATTGAGTATGGAATTTAACTACTTTTTAGCACTTATCATCGATGAGCGCTTGTACACTCGAGTCTTTAGCGGAAGTTAAATAGTTTAGAGCTCTTTCGCGAAAGGACTTCTTCTTCTTCCCATGTATTTTTATAAACATCTCCATGCCGTTGGACATGTTGGTAGATTCTGCCAAATTAAGAGGAGATGTAGCATTTAAATTTTCAGGTAATATTTATTAATCAACATCTAAAACCAAAAAGTTAACTTCATTCTAACCTTGTTGAATTGGTATTAGCTTCATTCAATAATCTATGCATTCATGTATAAATCAAATTTGAATTCGACTAGCACAAGTTGTACCAACCAAAGTAACGTCTAAAAATTTAAAATCCATTTCCAATTTTACTAACCAAAATAGAACAAGGTTAAAAAAAATTAAAAAATATACTTTCTCCAGTTCTAAATATAAACAATGGGTATAGCTTCATTCCAATTTTCAAGATTCATGGAATAATGAATGAATCTGGTCTATGAAACAATGGGTATAATATAGCTTCTAGAAATACTTTTATTTTGTTTAAAATCTTTATGATCGTCCTACACCAAAAAAATTGTATTATCATCATCTCTCTATTTTAGAAACTTCATTGCAAATGCAAGACCCATATAAGATGTAGAGCATATTTTCAACCAACTTGTATCAATATGGAAGAAATACAATTGAGAACACAAATATTGTTGAATTCTGGTGGAGTATACTTCTTGTACCTCTTTATTTTTCTTGAATATTCTCTTGTACTTTTTTCGTTCTTTATATTAGTATATAATATATTTGCAATTCAAAAAAAATAAAAAAGGAGTATGTCATATTTCGTCCTGGTGAGCTTAGCAATTGGTAGGAAATTATATATGCTTCAAACAACAAATACTCAACTTATTCACAGTGAAATTGTAGTACCTTATATTTCTTTTAAGGATATAATTTAGTACAATTTCATGAGTCTTATTTTTAATTTTCTCCCATTAGAAGTTTACACATGAATCTTTAGTAAAAAAAAAAAAAGAAGTTTATTCATGAACTTAACTTCTATCCACTATCATAAAAAAAAAACTATATAAAATTTAACTATTTATTCATGAACCTGCCCTTGCACAAGTTATATCAAGAAATGTCTCAAAAGTGTTTTATATAAATAGGACTGGAAATGAAAGTATTGTTTAACGTTAAATGGAAAGTAATAAGTGAAATCAAACCAAACAAAACAGAACAGCCATTTTTTTACCCCTTTGATATATATGATGCAATAATAAAATAGAAAGATGAAGAACTAAAACGTACCAAAATTTTCACTCCCTTTGAATTAAGATCCACTTATTCTACTCACTGACACTTTGAGCAAATTGTTGTTTGTTTGAGGATATGTATGGTTAATTAATACTTTTTTTTAATCAATTAATTAATACTTATAATCGAAAAGAACATCCATTTCACTCGTCGGTCGAGATTAATTAATACTAAATCCAACAACTATAAGGAAAATAATTGTCTATATTGTCTAGTGTGATTAAAAAATATCTTAAGCACTTTTATATTCATATAGAGAAGACTATCCAAGTCTCTCTTTTAAATTTTTTCCCAAGTCTCCATGAAAATTAGTCGTTGAAATTCTTTTGCATTAGATAATTGGCATTCATTTGTTTTTATTTTTTAATTACCACCGGCAAATGGAAAGCTATATATCTAAAAATTAATAGCAGTATTTAATAAAATTTCATAGACCATTAATTTTAATAATTTTCAATTATATATATATATATATATATATATATATATATATATATATATATTATATATCTATCAAATCATCTCAATTTTTTTAAAAAATATTTATGGATAATCTATATAATATAAATTTTCAATCCAACGTTAAACTTTATAAAATTTGTATTCATTATAAATAACTTGTAAACTATGCATGCCATTTGAACCACTCTTCGTCTTCGATGTTAGAAAAAGCCACTCGCATATAATCCTGTTGTAGCTGAGCTGAGCAGCATGGTTTGATTTAAATATTTATTTTTGAAAGACCCGGGTCTTGCAGCTTAGTAATAAAACTAATTATAATTTTTATGTAAATATTTATATATTATAAAGTTGTTGGTATGTGGAAGGGAAAAACACTAGTCTATTTTCGTGACCTTAGTTTTGGACTTGCAGCTTAGTCATTAATTTATAACTTGTGTGTAAACAATTGTATATTATAAAGTTGTGGATAAGTTAAAGGGGGAAAATTTGTTTATTCAAAACACGAAACAGAGTAGAAACTTACACTGAAGTTTGTAATCAATTATTTCTCCCTATTTATAATTTTCTATGATCTCTACATTTCATCCTATCTATTTAATTCTTTGAAATTTATCTTCAAATTAGTGTTTAGTACTCAAAACATCTTTCCAACTAAATTTTTCTCCTTATTTTTGGTATTGAAGATGGCATCTGATAATTTTAGTTGGATGGTTCCTATTGAAATAATGTTGGGTTCTCTCAATCATGGTGAAGTTCAAGCATGTAGCATTTCCAATGTTCCAGACGAACTTCGAGAAGTAAACGAAGATGCTTACAAACCGAAAGAAATCTCTATAGGACCTCTATATAGAGGAGCCACAAGACACCTTCAACTAATGGAAGAACCCAAATGGCATTACATGCGCGAACTTCTTGATTAACAAGGAACAATACCATAACAAAATAGAAGATCGGCGGTAAGGTTAAGAGAATGTGGCTATGACATTCTCAAGTTAGATAAAGCGATTTGTGCAAGCTATGGTGGAAGTAACAACAACATCCTCGATGAAACAAATCCACGCGAAATTATTAAAATAATGGTGGAAGCATGACCTAGGTGATCTTCTCTGTAGAGGAAGAAAGGTTATTTCCAAAAGTGTGGAAAACTTTGGCCCCTTCAAAAGTGGCAGTATTTTCTTGGCAATTTTTTCGTTAGGGCACGTCTATGTGGAGTGTTCCGTTAAATGTCGCGAGAGGGAGGGAACATATAGGAAATATCAGTATTTCATCTTTAATCACTCATGAAACTATTGTGACAAATTACAATTCTAAGGTATTTAGATTTCAAAACCAAATCAAAACCATCATCATATCACTTTCCAATTTTCTTATTAATCTTATAATTTTAGTCCTATATACCTTTAATCTCACAATGCAAATCCTTGTGAATTCGATATTTTTTTATTACTACGACATGCTCATGTACTAGCAAGCGTGTCGAGTTTATATTAATCCAACACAATTTGAGAGGGATTTATATACATAGTATCTTTCTCAATTTTTTATTTATTAAAAGATACTACAACAAATACTACTATATTATATTTAATATATATAAAATAATTACACATTAATAAAAGGTAGACGGACAACAAGCTGCGCCGCTAATCCTTTTTGTATAATAAACCCTAATCTTTAAAAAACTACATTGATTGACTTAGGTCACACAACATATGAAACAAGAAAATCAGCGTAAAACGTTTAGATAAGTGTGATGAATTGCCTTGAAAACAAATCAGAAAATCAAGTTTTGGAGCTGTCTGTGGCTACGGCCCTCTCACGCCTGGGCGTGGGCAAGCTGCGCCTGGGCGTGGGCAGTCTGCGCCTGGGCGTGGCAAGCTGCGCCTGGGCGTGGGCACGCGGATATAAAATGTTGTTTTGCGTTTTCTGATGTTTTAACAGGGTTTTAGGGTTATTTCTGAGCCGACAAAAGTCTAGGGTTATAAGACTAACATCTTGGCAATACTCTAGGGTCGGGGATTGATTCATCACCTTGGGAAACACTTGTAATTGAATTTCTTGGTCACGGGAAGAAATTCGGGACTTGGGTAGAATAGGATAAAGACTATTTCTTGTAACCCTTGTTGTTGGGATTTCATTGTAACCTTGAAATTTGATTGATAGTGAAGAAAGGAGAGCTGCCCTCTCCCCCAGACGTAGGTCTTTATTTGGCCGAACTGGGTAAACAATTGCTTGTGTCTCTTTATCGCTTTGGTTGTTTATTTGTTCGTGATTACTATTGCTATTTCACTTCTTTGATTGCTTATTCGAATTGCTCCACACATCAAGGTTATTGGTGTGAGATTTAAGAATTCACAACAATTGGCGCCCACCGTGGGGCAAAGGATCAAACGAATTAAGTATCATGGGTTCGAAGTGGGAAATTGAGAAATTCACCGGGAGTAACGACTTTGGGTTGTGGAAGGTGAAGATGAGAGCATTATTAACTCACAACAAGTGTGTTGAAGCGTTAAAGGGTGTGACACAGATGCCGGCTACACTCTCAGATGCAGAGAAGACTGAGATGGATGAGAAAGCATTGAGTTCTATTATCTTGTGTCTTGGTGATAAGGTGTTGAGAGAGGTAGCGCGGGAGACTTCGGCGGCGGCTATGTGGTCAAAGCTTGATTCATTGTATATGACCAAGTCTTTGGCACAAAAACAGTGTCTGAAGCAACAACTATACTTCTTTCGTATGGTTGAACACAAGTCTATGGTGGAGCAACTAGCTGAGTTTAATAAAATCATTGACGATTTGGCGAACGTTGATGTGAAGTTGGAAGACGAGGACAAAGCTTTCCATCTGTTGTGTGCTTTACCTAAGTCATATGAAAACCTCAAGGATGCATTGCTGTATGGCAAGGAAGGTACTATCACCTTGGATGAAGTCCAATCGGCTTTGAGAACCAAGGAGTTGACCAAGTTTAAAGACTTGAAGGTTGATGATGGTGCGGAAGGGTTGAATGTGATGAGGGGTAGAAGCGAGAACGGAGGCAAAGGGAAAGGAAAGAATCATGGGTCCAAGTCTAGGCCAAAGGGTGATGGTGGTGGCAAGTTCAAATGTTACTATTGTCAGGAACCGGGTCACTTCAAAAAGGATTGTCCTCGGAGAGGGGGCAGTGGTAGTTCGTCGGCTCAGGTTGCGGTTAGTGATGAAGCTTATGAGGAAGGCTATGAGAGTGCGGGAGCACTCATAGTCACATGCTTGGAACCATAGATGATTGACAGCCTGGAGAGGCGGTGAAAATAATACTCAACATCAGCCTGGAGAGGCGGTAACAGTACTCAACATCGGCCTGGAGAGGCGGTGGAACAATACTCAACATCAGCCTGAAGAGGCGGTGATAAGAATACTTAAGTTTTGCAGGTTACAAGGCGGGAAACATAGTGAGACTTTGGTGGAGGAATCTCGGTTTGAGGTGGAGCTTCTGATAGTGGGACTAGAAGAAGGCAATCAACATTAGCTCTTGGCTATCTAGTAGATAGGGAGGAGAGTGGTAATGTTGCATCAAAGGAGTGTAGCTATGGAGACCTTGTGGTTTATTATCCAATTGTGGCTGAAGAAGTGCAAAACATGTTAAAGAACTTCAGGGAGGCAATTGGAAGCAACGATAATCAAATTCAGGAACTTGTAGGACTGCTGGAGGTAGTTGGGATACAAGGAGAATTTGAGGATTGCAGCTTGTGGAACTTACCTAAAACTCCAAGGTTAAGTTGAGAGGCAAGCAATTCTTCGAGAGTACGAAGCGGTACACTTCGGGGTTCGAAGAGGGTGTGGTGCAAACAAGTGTAGCAGCACGGTGATTGGTGGGAAGTTGGCACCATCATTGTTTTAAAGGCAAGGTGGAGAATTGTGATGAATTGCCTTGAAAACAAATCAGAAAATCAAGTTTTGGAGCTGTCTGTGGCTACGGCCCTCTCACGCCTGGGCGTGGGCAAGCTGCGCCTGGGCGTGGGCAGTCTGCGCCTGGGCGTGGCAAGCTGCGCCTGGGCGTGGGCACGCGGATATAAAATGCTGTTTTGCGTTTTCTGATGTTTTAACAGGGTTTTAGGGTTATTTCTGAGCCGACAAAAGTCTAGGGTTATAAGACTAACATCTTGGCAATACTCTAGGGTCGGGGATTGATTCATCACCTTGGGAAACACTTGTAATTGAATTTCTTGGTCACGGGAAGAAATTCGGGACTTGGGTAGAATAGGATAAAGACTATTTCTTGTAACCCTTGTTGTTGGGATTTCATTGTAACCTTGAAATTTGATTGATAGTGAAGAAAGGAGAGCTGCCCTCTCCCCCAGACGTAGGTCTTTATTTGGCCGAACTGGGTAAACAATTGCTTGTGTCTCTTTATCGCTTTGGTTGTTTATTTGTTCGTGATTACTATTGCTATTTCACTTCTTTGATTGCTTATTCGAATTGCTCCACACATCAAGGTTATTGGTGTGAGATTTAAGAATTCACAACAGATAAGATTAAAAATGATCGATAAGAAGATAAATGTAACAAGAAAAGAGTAAAATAGAAAAACAAGAAGAAACTTTATATATTATTTGTCTATCGTAACGTAGATCAAATACAAGGAGCTCATCACAGTACAAATGGGTTTTATTTGCAAGTATATATGTATATCTACTTTATTTTCCATAGCCATAGAGCGAGGAACTTTATTATATATTATATATGTCCATCAAAACGTAGAGTTTGCAAGCTTACCACTTATTATCGCTTAGCCCTTGCTTGGTAGAGGAGAAAAAGAGAAGAGAGAAATTAAAACACGCAAATCAATAAATGAACTATTTAGACAAACATTTGTCTAATGTCTAAATACATACATTGATTTGCGTGTTTTAATTTTTCTCTTCTCTTTTTCTCCTCTACCAAACACACCCTATCTACTACTTTTGAAATTCTAAGGGATACTCTTTTTCACTGGCTTACCACTTAGTATCACTTTGTCTACTCCTTTTGAAATTCTAACGGATGCTCTTGTCATTGGCTTACCACTTAGTATCAATTTGTCTACTCCTTTTGAAATTCTAAAGGATGCTCTTGTCACTGGCTTACCACTTAGTATCAATTTATCTACTCCTTTTGAAGGCATGTTGGTAGTTTTTCTGCCATAATTAAGAGGAGATATGAGCATTAGTTAAGGAATTGTTAAGCAATTTAATACAGTAATTTAGCATGGACAAAAGTATTTTGACTCTTCATTTATACACACACATTTGAAAAAAAAAAATAGAAAGAAAAATAGATTAAATAAAATATATATTTTTAAACTAATGAAATAATATGTACTATTGTGTGTGTATATGTGTGACCAAATAAAACTTCCCCGTATATAAATATAACAATTCTTCCCGTCTTAAGAATATTCCTTCCATTTTAAATTACTCATTCCGTCCCAAATTGAGTGACACAGTTGATATTTTCATACAAGTCGATACATAACTTTTACGATTAATATTTTTAATTGTATAACAATAAAAATTATAAAAATTTGATATTTTGAAAATACTCATCGAGACGAATCCAACAATATATTATAAGCTAGTATTTAGTTTTGTTTATTAGTAGAAAAATATGATCAAAACAATATATGTGAATAGTGCACAACAGTCAACTGTACCTCAATTTGGGACGGAGGGAGTATATATAAGATAAAAAAATTAAGGGACTAGAAGCTTAATTTAGCATAAATATTAAAAGGTGGCGAAAAAAACACTATAATGCAAAAATAAAGAACAGGTGAAAATCAATCATGGTTCAACTCAGTTCAACTAAGTTATAATCAAGATCTAACCAATGAGTGAATTGAGTAAATAAAGATGAAGAACTAAAACATACCAAGTTCTTCAACCCTTTGAGTTAAGATCCACTTATTACAATCACCGAAACTTTGAGCAAATTAATGTTTGTTTGAAGATATGAATGTATGTATGTATGCATGTATGTATGTATGTGTAGGTTATATTTATAATTGGAAAGAACATCCATTTCACTCGTCGGTCGTGATTAATTAATACTTAAACACAACTATATGGAAAACTATTGTGTAGTTTTCTTATGGATTGGCAGCCGGCATTGTTGATCAACAATTGCTCACGCTAGCAAGAAACAGATTATTATTAGTAAAACAAGAGTATTAGAATCAATCAATTATATATAATTTGTTTGATAAAACGTCAACAATTATGACTATGTCGAAGAACAGAGAGATTCGACTAATTCGACAAAGAAAAAACAGTTGAAACAGAAATAAACATTATGTTCGAACACGACATATTTTCGGTATAAAATAGATGAAACGGGTAGCGAAGAACGTGACCATTTTGAATGTGGTTAGAACTTAGAAGTGAGAATAGGTCTGGCCAAGACTTGTCTAATTTAAGTTTGGTCTATCAAAACAAGGCATATAAGTGTGACTTGTAACTTGTTTTAGACTTATTTTTTAAATTTGAGTCTCACTTTTTGAAAGTCTAATCTCATATGTCAGCCTACTTAGAAATATGTGTTCCCCAATAGAATTATGCAAGTTTTTGAGAGTTTATTTGGGTTGAGTATGGGGTGTTGGGTTCGGTTAGGTATGATTTTTGTGTGATATGTTGTGGTGTGGACTATCTAAACCTCCCAGAATGATATTATTTTTTCTGTGGGTTGTCAACGATTGATAATCTAGTAGATAAGGTGAAACTCTTCTTTTGAAAATGGTTTTCAGGTAAAACCTCTGGTAGCTCATACTCCTTCTACGAGTGGGAGGTGCAACCTCTCTTGTGTTGGTCCAGTAAAGGGAGATGAGGATGTGGTGCCTAAATTTTTCAGGTTCATAGATTTCATCACACACATGATTTAGATTTAAACTCTATACATACCCAATAATCTTAAGAAAACAATTTATAAACAAGATATAACTTATGGAAAAACCATGATAAAAAGGCCCCCGGTTAGAGGCTATAAAAGAAGGAATAGATCGATACATATAAAAAGGAGATAGGTCAATACATATCAAGTACAACAAGGCAAAATACCAGATAAGCTTTGCCTCTATTAATAAAATTGATAACAGTTCCATATGAGGAGATACATGATAAGTTTTGCCTTACTGTACTTGATATGTATTGACCACCTATTATGTCCACGCCTTGATTTGTTGTAATCTTCCTATTCATTAAGTATGTATTATATTCCTAATAGAGGTAGTTAACGGAGCGCTTCACCAACCATTTTGGATTTCCTCGAACACCCCTCGACATATGGTTGACATATTACACCTGGCCATAATCTACGATCTAGACATACATCAACTTCTCTATTCGGTCCCTCGCCTTCATGCCCCTAAGATAAAGCCAAACGCATATGGAACTAAGATATACTTTGTTGGTAATCTCAATCAATAGAAACACATGATCAAGGGAGCATTCAATGGATTACTCTCTGAGACCTCAAGATGGAAGTAAACTACTTACACTTAGCCATAAGCAGCTGCAACTCAAAGAAAATAAAAGAAACTATGCTAGAACACAAGAACTAAAGTAAAAGAAATTATTTGATTTTTGGAAATGTTTACCGTAACAGCCTAAATTTTTTCAATGGTGTTTTAGAGTTTTTTTGAAGTGGTTTTGATCATATTTGAGGTGCAAAAGACTTAGAATGAAAGGTAGCTTGGAAAAGAAGAAAAGCTGAAAATGCTGTTTTTTCGTATTTAGTGGCTGTCTGGAAAGTTCGCGTAGGATTCCGCGCAAGCGAACCAGATCTCGCGCAACCAACTGGACTGTCTGGAAAGTTCGCGTAGGATCCCGCGCAAGCGAACCAGATCCCGCGCAAGCGAACCAGATCCCGCGCAAGCGAACTGTGCTGTCTGAAAAATTCGCGTAGGCGAACCAGATCTCGCGGGAGGCGAACTGAAAGCTGTTTTGGCCCATTTTTGACCATTTTCTTGCACTATAAAAGGAGGTTTGTTCAAATGGAAAGGGGTGACGAATTTTGGATGAAGAAAAGGTCCTTGGAGCTCAATTGAAGTGGATTCAAGCAAGAAACAAAGGGTGGAAACACTCCAAAACCTCTTGTGATGATGAAATCTTCTCTTCTTTTCCATGTAATTTCTCTTTGCACCATGATTTGCTAGATCTTTAGATTGAATCTTTAGGGAATTCTCTATGTAATTTGTTTGAACCATGTGAACTTGATTCTATGTGAAGGATTATGATCTAGTTTCTATTGATTATTCTTTGCACTTAATGCTTCATGTAATTTGACGAAATTGTGTGATGAATTTGATAGTTGATTTATCATGAGAATGGAAATTAGCTATAGACCTAGGAATGATTGAACAATTGATAATCACTTTAGAGATTTAGGATTATTAATTGTGATTAAGGAATCAATGTTTGTGAAAACCTCACTTAAACACAAATTCATTCAAGAGATTGGAGAATTGTGATTAAGTGAGAGGATTAGTATCCAAGAGATTGGGATTAATCATTTTATTGATTCAATCTATGAAACTAGTTGAGTAATTAATGAGTATAGAATATGATTCACCAAGCACATTACTATGAGATGAACCAAAGAGATTCAATCGCCCGCCAACTGTTTGATAAAACTCCTCAATTAGTTTGAAACAACAATTTGTATGCGAACTCCCCCCTTTTAATGTCTTTAATTGTACATTTAATTGATAAGCCAATTAGCCATTGTTGAATAATCACAATCCCTGTGGATTCGATATCTTTTACTACTTACGGATAATTTGTACACTTGCAAATATCTCGTCAAGTTTTTGGCGCCGTTGCCGGGGATTGTTGATTCATTTCAGCAAGGCAATTGGCTTGCTTAGGATTTTAATTGTTTAATTTTTGTTTTTCTTTGTTATTTTCATTTTTAGCTTTTACTTTTATTTTGTTTTGGATTGGTATTGCTTGGTATTGTCTGTTTTTGTATGCAAGGTAATAGGTCCTTGCGAGCAACAAAGAAAGCAATCCGTTTGGCACACTTAGCTCAAGAAGAGAGAGAAGTGGAAGTCCTTGATATGGGGGATAATCCACCACCACCACCTCCACCTAGGAGGACTCTAGGCGATTATGGTCAATGGAATGATGGGCAATTAGCAAACTTGGGGTTCCAACCGGCAAATCCGGTTAATTTTGACATCAAGAACTCCGTGATCAATGCTTTGAAAGAAGACCAATACTCGGGGGCGGAAAGCCAATGTCCGAATCTCCATCTAGGACGGTTTTATGAGGCTTGCGACTATACGGATCCTCCGGGTGTTACCGAGTCTCAAAAGAGATTGAGGTTATTCAAGTTCTCACTCACCGGAAGAGCCAAGGATTGGTTGGATACTTTGCCAAGTGGTACCATCAACACATGGCAAGAACTAGAGAGAAAGTTCCTTGAGCGGTATTTCCCAATTCACAAGTTCCTTGAAAGGAGGGCCGACATAGTTAATTTTGAGCAAGGGGATGCCGAGTCACTATATGATGCATGGGAGCGATTCAAATTGTGTTTGAAGAAATGTCCCAAGCATGGCATTGATACACACGCTCAAATGCAACATTTCACTCAAGGATTGAGAGCTCAAACAAGAATGTTGTTGGATGCTTCGGCGGGTGGATCCTTGAAAAATAAGAATGAGCAAGAAGCAATGGAATTGATTGAATCTATGGCTCAAAATGAATATAGGGCCAACAATGATCGCGGAGCCAAGAAAAAAATGGGAATGCTTCAACTTGAGGCAAATTCCGCTTTGTTAGCCGAGTCTAAGTTGATGAACACTAAGATGGAAACATTGCTCCAACACTTCACCAAAGCTTCTTCCGCTCAACACAACTCAAATGCACAAGCTAGTCAAGCGCAAGGACTCCGATGTGATTTTTGTAAACAAGCCCATGAGAATGGGGAATGCATGCCTAAGGGGTCCGAAGAGGCAAAGTATATGGCAAATTTTAGGAAGAGTAACCCCTACAATCAAGGGTGGGGTGAAAACCAAAATCAATCCCCGAACTTACCTCAACATAGTCGTGCCTCACCATTGGAAGACACTCTCACTCAATTCATTAAAATGACGCAAAGCAATTTTGAGACTATGAGGATTAACCAAGAGACCTCCAACGAGAATCACAAAGCATCTATAAAGAACTTGGAGGTACAAATTGGTCAACTATCAAAGCAAATGCCTTCGTCATCTAGTGGAGGCTTGGTAGGGAACACTTGTGAAAATCCTAGAAAGGAGAGTTGCAATGCTATCGAGTTGAGATCTAGAGTGGCTTCTACACCACCGGTAAGAGATCCAAGAGTGAAAAGAAAGGTTGAGGGAGAAGTCGAAAAAGAAGGGAGTATAGAAGAAAAATTTAGAAAAAATGAGAAAGGTAAAGAAAAAGAGGGAGAAGTAGAAAATGAGAAAAAAAGTGAGCTTGAGGTAGAAGTTGAAAATGAGTGTGATGAGGAGAATGAGGGCGAAGTTGGCAATCGGAGAAGGCAAAAGAAGAAGGATGCCGTGAACGATTCTGGTCCTAAAGAAGTGTCTCCATATGCTAAGCTACCTTACCCTCGTGCACCAAAGAAAGAAAAGAGCCAAGAGAACACTTTCCGGAAATTCATGGAAATGTTTAATAGCCTACAAGTTGACATTCCTTTTGCCGAAATGTTGGAGCAAATGCCTTTATATGCTAAATTCATGAAGGAATTGCTAACAAAGAAAAGGAGACCTAAGGAAGATGAGCCGGTTTTAATGAATGAAGAGTGTAGCGCTATTATCCAATCAAAGCTCCCTCAAAAGAAAAAGGACCCCGGTAGCTTCACGATTCCTATTTCTATTGGGAATTTGCATGTGAGAAGAGCCCTTTGTGATTTGGGGGCTAGCATAAATTTGATGCCTCTTAGCTTGATGAAGCGTATTCCGGGTGCGATTGCCAAGCCCACAAAGATGCAACTCACTCTTGCCGATCGATCTATCACACACCCATATGGGATTCTTCAAGATGTATTGGTAAGATGCGCCGAATTTGTCTTTCCGGCCGACTTTGTGATCCTTGATATGGAGGAGTGTGTGGATACCCCGGTTTTATTGGGAAGGCCCTTTTTGGCAACCGGTCGAGCGTTAATTGATGTTGAGATGGGTGACTTGATGTTGAGGCTAAATGATGAGAGTGTGAACTTCAAAGTTTTTGAAGGGATGGAGCCATATGAAAAGAAGAAGCCTAAATGTTTCCAAGTGGAGGCAAGGGAAAAAGTTGTGAAGGATAGCTCTAGTGATGAGGCACCTATGCCTACCGTTCCGGAATTGAAAGAACTTCCACCCAATTGGAAGTATGTGTTCTTGAATGAAGATTCCAAGGATCCGGTTATCGTTAGTAGGTCTCTCACTCCCTTGGAAGAAGAGGTATTGTTGAAGAAATTCAAGGAAGGTCAAGGTGGCCTAGGTTTTGATTTGAACGGTGTTATTCCGATACTTTGTATGACTCCGGTCAAGAATGAAGAGGAGCCCAATCCGGGTAATGTGCCACTTGAGCCGCCTAGCCCATCCTTGGAGGAATTGGTGCGGAAGGAGGTAATGAAGCTTGTTGAGTCCGGAATGCTTGATTCGGCTCAAGTTGTCCAAAAGAAGAAAAATGTTGTGAAAAAGTTCAAAAAGGTTCTTCCCAAAGCTAAGAAGACAAATAGAAGCAAAGGGGAGAAGAAGTGGGAAGAATTCATGAGTCCGCCGGTTCTTGAAAAAGTTTTGTGTGTTGCTCAAGAGGCGATCCTTGTGGAGAAGCTCAAGAGGAGCCGGGTGGAATCAAAAATGAAGTATCCTCCCTAACATTGTGATGATACGTCAAGCTTGAGACGTCAACAACAAGCGCTTCATGGGAGGCAACCCATGGGTTTGGTATCTCTATCTCTTGCCTTCAATAAGTGGAATGATGTTAGATGAACCATGACTCTTAAATTTGTTTTGTTAATTGTTGTCTAGGCACAAATTTATCTTTTGGAATATCTCAAACTTTTGATATCATTTTTGAATTGCTTTGATATATGGTTTGTTTGGTTTTGACCTTAGGCATGAATTTGTGATGCTTGAAGTGCAACGGATTTTTGTGATGTATGGATTGAAGCACAAGCTAGGGGACATTCACGTATTTGATGATCTAATGATCCGAGCCTTTAAACCGTGAGGACTTGAGCCTATACACTCTATTTGCTTGAATATGTGAGTCCACTATCTCTCTCGACTCTAGAACTTGCTTTTATTCTCTTGATTTATTGAGTAGCATTGATTAGCACACGAGGCAAGTTTGTTGGTACCTAGAGCCTTTGTAGCCTACCTTATCACGTTATATCCTTTGCTAACCCACTTTTGAGCCTAAAAGCAAATTTTTCTTGGTTGATTGTCTTCTTAACCCTTGTTTTTTCTAAAAAAAATTGTTTTCTTGGAGTTAAGTTGATTAATTTTGTTTCTTCTTATGGCAAATGCTTAAGTTTGGGGTTGCTTTTGGAACTAGCAACAAATTAAGTTTGGGGTGGGTATACTAGAGCAATCAATGTTATGAAAATTGTTGAAAAAGAATAAAAAGAACATGTTGAAAGTGAAAAAGAAAAAAATTGTGAAAAGTTAGTTGTGGAAAAAAGAAGAAGTCCAAAAATTGAAAAATGAAAAAAATATGACTTCTTCAAAAAGATTGTGAAAAGAAAAGAAAGAAAATCTTTGAAAAAGAATGGTTTGTGATTGTATGATTGTTGATATTTGCGAAAATGAAAAGCTCTCTAGTATAGCCTTGAAAATCGGAAGTTTTGTGTTGAAAATTGTGTGGAAAGTTTGTCCTTAACTCCAAGTTTTTAGCTCACTTCCCAAAAACATCCACCTTACCTTAAGCCCCGTTATAACCTTGAAAGTCCTCTAATGTGTGTGTTTCATATGCTATTTGATTTATCTTTAGAGTGCTTGCAAGCTTATGGTAGAAGAGTTAGGTATGTGTTGATTGAGTGTTTAGCCACTATAAAATTGAGTGAATCTGAGTGGTGTGAAGTGGTCATTGTTTATCAAATATTGTGAATGTTTCCATGGTTGTGTGAATTAAAGTCATTGTAGGGAAATGTTGCATGGAAAGTTTGACCAATTGAAGTGCTTGATGAAAAGATCAAATGAATTGTGTGTTGAAGTGATTTAAGAAGGTTATCAACGCTTTGTGGTTTTTCGTTTGATAAACGTGTTCCTTGAGGACAAGGAACGAGATAAGTTTGGGGTTGTGATGACTCTTGTCATTTCTACATTCTAACATCATTTCAATGGTGTTTTAGAGTTTTTTTGAAGTGGTTTTGATCATATTTGAGGTGCAAAAGACTTAGAATGAAAGGTAGCTTGGAAAAGAAGAAAAGCTGAAAATGCTGTTTTTTCGTATTTAGTGGCTGTCTGGAAAGTTCGCGTAGGATTCCGCGCAAGCGAACCAGATCTCGCGCAACCAACTGGACTGTCTGGAAAGTTCGCGTAGGATCCCGCGCAAGCGAACCAGATCCCGCGCAAGCGAACTGTGCTGTCTGAAAAATTCGCGTAGGCGAACCAGATCTCGCGGGAGGCGAACTGAAAGCTGTTTTGGCCCATTTTTGACCATTTTCTTGCACTATAAAAGGAGGTTTGTTCAAATGGAAAGGGGTGACGAATTTTGGATGAAGAAAAGGTCCTTGGAGCTCAATTGAAGTGGATTCAAGCAAGAAACAAAGGGTGGAAACACTCCAAAACCTCTTGTGATGATGAAATCTTCTCTTCTTTTCCATGTAATTTCTCTTTGCACCATGATTTGCTAGATCTTTAGATTGAATCTTTAGGGAATTCTCTATGTAATTTGTTTGAACCATGTGAACTTGATTCTATGTGAAGGATTATGATCTAGTTTCTATTGATTATTCTTTGCACTTAATGCTTCATGTAATTTGACGAAATTGTGTGATGAATTTGATAGTTGATTTATCATGAGAATGGAAATTAGCTATAGACCTAGGAATGATTGAACAATTGATAATCACTTTAGAGATTTAGGATTATTAATTGTGATTAAGGAATCAATGTTTGTGAAAACCTCACTTAAACACAAATTCATTCAAGAGATTGGAGAATTGTGATTAAGTGAGAGGATTAGTATCCAAGAGATTGGGATTAATCATTTTATTGATTCAATCTATGAAACTAGTTGAGTAATTAATGAGTATAGAATATGATTCACCAAGCACATTACTATGAGATGAACCAAAGAGATTCAATCGCCCGCCAACTGTTTGATAAAACTCCTCAATTAGTTTGAAACAACAATTTGTATGCGAACTCCCCCCTTTTAATGTCTTTAATTGTACATTTAATTGATAAGCCAATTAGCCATTGTTGAATAATCACAATCCCTGTGGATTCGATATCTTTTACTACTTACGGATAATTTGTACACTTGCAAATATCTCGTCAGTTGACATATTACACCTGGCCATAATCTACGATCTAGACATACATCAACTTCTCTATTCGGTCCCTCGCCTTCATGCCCCTAAGATAAAGCCAAACGCATATGGAACTAAGATATACTTTGTTGGTAATCTCAATCAATAGAAACACATGATCAAGGGAGCATTCAATGGATTACTCTCTGAGACCTCAAGATGGAAGTAAACTACTTACACTTAGCCATAAGCAGCTGCAACTCAAAGAAAATAAAAGAAACTATGCTAGAACACAAGAACTAAAGTAAAAGAAATTATTTGATTTTTGGAAATGTTTACCGTAACAGCCTAAATTTTTTATATAGAAATTACTTAGAAAAATTTTTATTTCTTTAAAAAGTGTGACTAAATAATTTGTTTCTTCTAAAAAGAACAATAACTATTTGAGATTACAAGTAATAATTGTACGATGATAAATTGATAGACTACTTATTTAAAGGATGTGGAATAAACTTATTTATGGAATATAATTGCTAGAAATAGAGTTAGTTTCATATTCATATATTCTATTGGATCGTAATATGTTGTTATAATTGATTAGCTAGAGAGATATCGGAAGTTACAACTATAACTGAACTCGCATAGTTTGCCAATTAGAGATATGGAAACCTACGAAGAGCAATAGGTGTAAACATTTTCGAAACATATTATGTTAACGGTGTTAAGTTATTAAAAAATATATCTAATCCCAAAACAATTTTTCCATTACTATTTTCAGCTCTTCAATTATTATTTCATTACAAATCAAACTTTTAAACCAAACTTAAAAATAATTAGAACTTGTTGAAAGGATCGACTATTATCAAGTCTCTACGAATTCGATATTTTATTTTTTTATAAAAACTTATATTCTTTTTTCAATAATATATAAAAAACAACGACAACAATAAATCATTCAAGATGATACAGTCCGTTGATAATTTCAAATAAATTCAAAACACATAAACGAAATAAAATATTATCAATAGTGTTTATAATATAGATAAATCTGTGTATTCATTTGACCATAGAGTACCATCTATGCTTTTATATCCATATACCGAAGACTCCAAGTGTCGTCTTTTTTTAATTATTTGAACACAGAAGAAAATTTCAAGTTAGATTTTGTGTGCAGTTGATGTATTAGTTAAATAAATTATTATTAAAATATTTTTTATAAATTGTGCATTTAGTTTTTTAAAAATATAAAAGATTATTTTATCACTATTAGTTTGTTCTTTTATTTCCTTTTCTAACATGCTAAATAGTGCATGACCTTAAAATTTAGAATTTATGATAAAACAGGGTAAGAAGTTGGGGCTATACCCAGATAGTATCAATATTCAATACAACTCTAAGTAAAATATAGAGAAAATTTATTTTGACAACTATTTAGTAGTAGACAACTTCTATTTATACCAGTCATCTATTTTTCCAATTGTTTATTATATTTCAGATTGCATGCATTGTGAATAAGTTATCAAATGGTTGTCCATTTTTAGATATCAAAATAACACAACTCTAAAATATATATGATAAAGTTAGTTGTCCACAAGTTGTCATGGGATAAGTGAGAAAATAATTTGGTTAAAAAAAAAAAAAGAACTTGTTTATTCAGCTGCGTAAGAATCACCGTACCGGCTGCCAGGAAATTACACTGAAGTTAAATTTGACAAACATTTCAATTAGAGTATTATATTGAAACTACTAGGAACTTGTTGTTTTTCTCCAGATTTTTTAAGGATTTTGGTTCCCAATTAATATCTTTGTGAGTAATTGTTTTATGCGGAATTTTCTACCAAAAATGAAATCAAATCCTAATACTTTCTTGCAAAAATCTGCAAGTAATTAATTTCTTGTAAGTATCACAGGAAACTCTCCAAAAAACATTTTTCCACAAATAAATTAGCAGGAAATGCATTTTTTTAGGAAATAATTTTTTCCTTGCAGAGTCTCTACCACTACTAGAAAATTCATTTTTAGAGACCGATTTAGTGACCGAAATAATTTAATCGCTATATAAATTGAATTAGAGACCAAAAATTCAAGCGTCAAAGTTAAAAAATACTCGATCGCTAAGTAATTATAGAGACTAAATTAGAGACCGATATTTCGATCGCTATAAAGACTGAATTAGAGACATAATTTCGAGCGTCAAAATCAAAAATATTTGATCTCTAAATAATTATAGAGAGCAAATTAAATATTGATTATTAGTAATGACAGCATATCCAATGCAGATGTCTTTTTTTACTAAATCACAAAAAATAATCAAATATTATTACTATCTCCAAATTTACAAAATAATTTAAATAAAAATAAATACATTATTCTTGATTAAAATTAGATAACAAAATATTCGATTTAATTAAATATAAAATAAATTCATTTTCTATATTATTTTTGCAAAATTCATATTTTATTAAAACACTCCTTGTTGTACGAGAGAATTCCACCCAAACCCAAAATTTTGGAAGGAACGCAAAAATCATGTATAGAAATATGATGTCTTCTAGATCTTAGATGTAGTATTTAAAAAATTGATTTTGTCAATAAAAAAATATTGGCAGCACAACTTGTTTCCCATTTATTCTATATTAAAATGTAATTATTTTAATATAAATTTTATATATTAAATTTTATTTTTGTTAAAAAAAAAAAATTCACCTCTATTTAACATTGACTAATTTACAAAATTTTCACTGTCGTTTATCTCCGTCCCAAAATAAGAGCACTAATTTAACTACTGCACATATGCCAATGCACGATTTTGATCACTAATATCTTTAATTCTCTATCAGTAAAAATTATAAAAATTGGATATTTTGAAAATACTCAGGAAAACAAATCAAACAAGATCTTATATGCTTATTCCTTAAAAAAAGATCTTGTATGCTTGTGTTTATATCTATATATTATTAAAAAAGTATAGTCAAAGTATTATAAATGAATAATACCATTTAATCAAAATAGCTCTAATGAAATGAGACATATATAATATTTACTAATCTTCTTACTTCCTTCCGAAGATGCAGTGTTATTTTTTCTACACACGCCAATTATCGAACTCCTAGGTAGTTTAGTTATTCTCCCTCATCACATGTTTTGATTTAAATTATTATTATATTTTTCCTAGAGTTCATGAAAATTTATAGTTAATGATAAAACCGTGACCATAGTTTAAGTCTGGTTGGTTCTACTTATTTTAATAACAACTTTGTCTTCTACAAAACATGAAGCAGAGTAGGAAGCTACGCTTAAATTTATTTTCTCCCTATTTATAATTTTCTATATTCATCCTATCTTTATCTTTTCAATTCTTTGAAATTTATCTCAAAACACATGCTCTAGCAATCTTCACATTTCACCAACCATATTGAAGATGGCATCTGATAATTTTAGTTGGATGGTTCCCATTGAAATAATGTTGGGTTCTCTCAATCATGGTGAAGTTCAAGCATGTAGCATTTCCAACGTTCCGGACGAACTTCGAGAAGTAAACGAAGATGCTTACAAACCAAGACAAATCTCCATAGGACCTCTACATAGAGGAGCCACGAGACACCTTCAACTAATGGAAGAACCCAAATGGCATTACATGCGCGAACTTCTTGATCGACAAGGATCAATACCAGAGCAAAATAGAAGATCGGAGATAAGGTTAAGAGAATGTGGCTATGACATTCTCAAGTTAGATAAAATTATTTGTGCTAGCTACGGTGGAAGTAACAACAACATCCTCGAAGAAACAGATCCACACGAAATCACTAAAATAATGATAGTAGATGGTTGTTTTTTGTTGGAGCTTCTCATTAGGATTGGCGATTATATGGAGAATCAAAATACAAATTCTTATATCAATGACGCAATCCTTAAAACGGAGGAAAAAATGTTATCTATTTTGAATGATGTAGCAATGCTTGAGAATCAAATTCCCTTCCTTGTTCTCAAAAAGTTATACCGAAAGGTATTTCCTGATGGTAGTGATATCAAAGATGATTATCGTGTTGCTAATATTGTTCGTAAGGCTTTTGGCTACCCTTTGATCAATAGCTCCGGAGGTGCTCATATACTTCATTTGATGCACTTGTCTACTGTGGAACAAAGTCAACAACACGAAGGGAAAAAGGCGAAGCTAGAATTAATGCGTTGTGCTACAAAGCTTCGTGCTTCTGGAATAACAATTCGAGCTAAATTAAGTAGCACAAATCAAAATCAGCATAAGTTGGTAGATATGTTTGATTTTGATATAAGTTTTAGTGATTCTGGAGAGTTGGATATTCCACCGCTATATATTAAGGAAACAACAGAAGTGAAGTGGAGGAATTTGATTGCTTGGGAGCAGAGCAAAATTTGGATTCGATCCAAATACACTTCGTATGCCTTTTTTTTCAATGGTTTGATATGTTGCGAGCATGACATTGAATTGCTTAAAGAAAAAGGGGTTATCGTAAACGAGTTGAACAAGAGTAATGAAGATCTGTTAGCACTATTTCGAACGATTTCCAAGGGAGCTGAGCAGATGGATTTGAGTTATAGTGAGATTTGTGAAAAGTTGAATGTGTATGACTTTAAGGGGATGAAAGTCACAAAAATGTTGCAAAAATGGCCTATACGCGTTTGGCATCAATGGAGGCGAATTTTTGATATTATTGTGTACTATGGGCGAAATTGGTACAATATTTTGATACGTGACCATATACCTACTGTGTGGAAATTCATAGGAATTGTTGCAGCTGCTCTGCTCCTTGTTCTTACTATTATGCAGACATATTACTCATCCCGCAGTGACTAAGTTGTTTCCTTTTCAGCCTTTTATTTGCATATAGCTGAATCTTGTTTATGCTTCAGCTATATGAATAAAAATTCTTGTTTTAGTTTCAGAGATAATGTTTTCAAAGAAGGAATCAATCTTGGCCAATGAATCATGTTGTGTATGCTAATGAGCACTTTATTAGTAATCAAAACTATTCATAATCCAATTGTTTTTCGAACTGATCAATATAAGATTTGATTAAAAATCATTTTGTACATTTTTTAAGGATTTCAAGTACGTAAGCCCATTTTTTAAACCTTTTTCATCTTTAACATTGCAAGTAATTTTAAACATATGTTTTGTTATAAAAAGTATGAAGTGAGTTAAGTTTCATATTGATCAAAAAAGGTTATATTATAGTTGAGCACTTTATGAGGAAAAAGATTGCTTAAAAATGTTCTGAGCTCAATGTGAATGATTCTCGGCTACCTCACATGACCCTAATAATGGTATCATAGTTTGATGGTTCAACGAAGAGTTTGTTAGATGCAATAAGAACTCAATGGAAGGCAAATAACAGTTCTGGAAATTACTTGTTTATTCCTTATGAAAGTGCAGCAAATAAATAGAGAAAAACAGACGCGCCGTAACAAACTACAGCCCACGTTCTATCTAGAATTAAGGAAACAAACTTGACTACAAAACTTGACTAAATCAACTAACAAATAATGCTAAATACCAGGACACTAATAACTAAGCCTTATCATTCCCTCCCTTGAACTAGACTGCATTTGCAGCTAGTTAACTCCCATCAAATTCACAAACTCCAAGCTTCAATCTCAGCTCCCGAAATGACTCTAATTTCAGCGGTTTGGTGAGTATGTCTGCTAACTGATGCCTTGTACCACAAAACTGAAGCTGCACAACTCCATCATTCACAAGATCCCTTAAGAAATGGTAGCGCACATCAATATGTTTGCTCTTTCCATGCATCACTGGGTTCCTAGACAACTTAATTGCTGAGCTATTGTCACAAAAAATGACAGTACTTTCACTGCCCTTGTAGCCTATTTTCTTCAGCACCCTTTGCATCCATATTGCCTGACAACTACTTCCCGCAGCTGCTACAAATTCGGCTTCTGTCGTGCTCAACGTTACTATCGGTTGCTTTCGAGAAGACCAAGCTACTGCAGCTCCACTTAGCATAAAAACATAACCTGAAGTACTTCTTCTATCCTCTACCGATCCAGCATAATCACTATCAGTAAAGCCAATTAATTCTAAATTTCCTTTCTCTTTGTAAAGAATGCCAAACTTTGCAGTACCTTGCAAGTAACGTAGAATTCTCTTCGCCGCTAAATAATGAACTTCTGTAGGTCTTGACATATACCTGCTCAATAAGCTAACCGCATACATTATGTCCGGCCTCGTAGCGGTCAAGTACATCAAACTTCCAATCAGCTGCTTGAAAAATGAACCATCCATCTCAACACCATTTTCATCTTTGGAGATTTTAAATCCTGGAACCATTGGATTTTCAACAGAATTGCTATGCTCCATTCCAAATCTTTTCAACACTTCTGTCACATACTTCGTTTGACTGATGAATATACCGCCATCAAACTGAACCACCTCAATACCAAGAAAATATCTCATCTTACCCAAGTCTGACATATCAAATTCCTTCATCATGGACTCTTTAAATTCAGACATCATTTTTTCATCATCTCCAGTATAAATTAAATCATCAACATACAAGCTAATGATCAAATATTTACCTTGTTTGATTTTGGTAAACAAAGTTTGTTCACTAACCTCCTTCTCAAATCCTTCCTGTTTGAAGTATGATTCAATTCGGCTGAACCATGCTCGCGGTGCCTGCTTGAGTCCGTACAAAGCTTTGTTAAGCTTATATACCTTATGCTCCTCATTCTTTATTTCATAACCCCTTGGCTGCTCCACATACACATTCTCAGCTAACTTCCCATGAAGAAAGGCCGACTTCATGTCCAGCTGAAATACACACCAACCTCTTTGCGCAGCAAGTGCCAAAATCATTTGAACCGTGTCCATACGAGCTACAGGAGCGAATACTTCTTCATAATCAACTCCATATTCCTGAGCATAGCCTTTGGCGACCAAACGAGCCTTGTATTTTTCTACTTCTCCAAGCTCATTCAACTTTGTTTTGTACACCCATTTGACTCCTATTTTTTTCGCTCCTTTCGGCAGTTCCGTGAGATCCCACGTTCCATTCTTCTCAATTGATTTCATTTCTGCATCCATGGCTGCCCTCCATTTCTCTTCCTTTACTGCTTCGTCAAATGAAGTAGGATCTGAATGAACGGCATGAGCAAACAAGACTAAGTGAGTTTGTACCTCTTCATCGGAAAGACCTTCACCAGACACAAAGTCATTCATCCACCCTGGTGCTCTTCTATTTCGGGGTTCTGTCACTGGAGAAGTTGCATTTTCTTCTTCATTACCATCAGCTGCATTTTCTTCTTCATTGCCATCACTTGATTCCTCCATTTCTTCACTTTTCTCATCTTCCCATTCCGAATCAAACATGTTATCTTCTTCAGAGTTCTCCTCCCAATTTTGTTGTCTGTCTTCTTCAAAGACGACATCCCGACTGATTATAATCCTCTTGGAGATAGGATCATATAGTCGGTATGCTTTTGATTCTTCACTTACACCAAAAAAGACACAACAACGGCTCTTATCTTCAAGCTTTGTTCGTCGAGCATCCGGTACATGAGCATATGCTATACAACCAAAGACTCTCAAGTGCCCGACTGAAGGCTTCACTCCACACCAAGCTTCTTCTGGCGTCGTTTCCTTCACAGATGATGTTGGACATCTATTAAGAACATAAAATGCCCAGTTTACCGCTTCTGCCCAGAATTTTCTTGGAACATTTTTCTCAACTAATAAGCTCCTCACCATATTCATCACAGTTCTATTCTTCCGTTCGGCAACTCCGTTCTGTTGCGGTGTATATGCAGCAGTTAATTGCCTCTTGATTCCATTCATTTTACAATACTCCTTGAATTCATCTGATGTGAATTCACCTCCACGATCTGTTCTTAAACATTTAATGGACAAACCCGTTTCTTTTTCAACAAGAGCTTTAAATAGCTTAAAGGTAGTGAATGCATCTGACTTATAAGCAAGAAAATACACCCACGCCTTCCTACTATAGTCATCAATGAAGCAAATGAAATACCTTTTGTTGCCCTCCGAAAATGGAGAAATCGGGCCGCAAATATCAGCGTGAACCAGCTCCAACTTTGATGATGCTCTCCATGTACTTCTCCTTGGAATTACATCTTGATGCTGCTTCCCTTTCAAGCAATTAGTGCACACAATTTCACCCTCGGAGAAATTTGGCAAGCCTCTCACCATGTCTTTTGTTTGTAAAGTCTTCAACCCTTTGTAACTAAGATGACCGAACCTTCGATGCCAGAGGTGAGCCACGTCTTCAGTGGTTGCTTGAAAACATTCTTCCTTGCTTTCCCTTTTGATTGGTTGAGTGCTCGATAACAAGACAAACATTCGATTTGCTGTCATGTTGGTTTGGAATATCAAACCCTTTGTGCGGTGATAAATTCGACACTCATTTGACTGCATTAGTACAGCCAATCCCCTTTCTTGCAGCTGCCCAACACTGAGAAGATTATTTTTCAAACCGGGCACATAATAGACATCCCGTACAAGGTGATTTACTCCTTTTACGGTCAATCGAACACTTCCTTTTCCAACAACATTCATGCTTGCATAATTACCCAATCTAACCACCTTTTTTAATCCTTCTTCTAACTCACAGAAGAGTGATGAATTACCACACATGTGATTGCTGCAACCAGAGTCAATATACCACACAACATCTCGATCGCCTCCAAGCGTGTCGACATACGCCATTAACACCATCTCTTCTGATTCCTCCAAATCAGCATAATTTGCTTCGCACTCGTACTGGAAATGTCCAAGCTTATGACACTTGTAACACTCAACTGTTTCTTTACTCCTCGGTTGGCTACCCCTGCCTCTGCCTTGTCCTCGACCTCGTCGGAAAGCAGCTCTTCCTCGTCCTCTTCCACCGTAGCTCTCTTCATGAGTTACCTTCAAAGCATGTTCATCTTCTCCACTTACTTTGAACTTTTGCTCATGAACAAGCAGTGAACTTTGCAAGGCATCGACGGATAGCTGATCTATGTCCTTGGCTTCTTCAATGGAACAAACAATGTAGTTCCACTTATCTGTGAGGGTTCTTAAAATCTTCTCAACGATCTTGACATCATTCACATCTTCTCCATAATTCCTCATGTCGTTTGCAACCGTCATTACTCGACCAAAATAATCAGTGATCGATTCATCCTGCTTCATTGCTAAGACCTCAAAGTCACGGCGTAGACGATTGAGCTGAGCTCTCTTCACTCGAGCATTGCCTCGACACTTCAACTTCATAGAATCCCAGAGCTGTTTAGATGTCTCCTTTTGCGTGATTGTCTTAAGAATTGACTTGTCAAGCGACTGAAACAAGTAATTCTTAGCCTTCAAATCCTTCAGCTTCATCTCCTCCAGGTTCTTTATTTGTGTTGCCGTCATCCCATCTCTACTGTTTGGCTATGTGTATCCCGATTCGACGGCAACCCAATACTCCTTGGATCGAAGGAGATTCTCCATGACCATGCTCCAATGATCGTAGTCGCCGTCGAACTTCGGAATGGAGGGTGCTGCAAAGTTTGTTTCTGAACTCATCTCTCTTCACTCAAGTGTTTTCACACTATTTTAAGTCACAGCTCTTGATACCAGATTGTTAGATGCAATAAGAACTCAATGGAAGGCAAATAACAGTTCTGGAAATGACTTGTTTATTCCTTATGAAAGTGCAGCAAATAAATAGAGAAAAACAGACGCGCCGTAACAAACTACAGCTCACGTTCTATCTAGAATTAAGGAAACAAACTTGACTACAAAACTTGACGAAATCAACTAACAAATAATGCTAAATACCAGGACACTAATAACTAAGCCTTATCAGAGTTCGACAGATTTTTTTTGTATATCGAAAATCTTCCTGACAAAGGTACGTGGTCAGGCGACAAGTATCGTTGAATGCAGCCAACGACAGTGCAAATGTGCGGATAAAAAAAAGCTTTCGTTTATGAGGAGCATATATTGTTGTGACAAGTGTGTGGTGAGATAAATTTCATATTACTTTTAAAAAGTGTAAATTGAACACTTTATAAGTGAGAAAACTCATAAACCAAAAACCTTAAAATTTTGTATAAAAATATTATGTTCAAGTCATTTGTATAATTACTTTGATCATCCTCTTCGCTGCCATCTCGTAAGTCTAACCTATTATGTGCTTTATAAAATCATAGCCTAAAAAATATGCCATCATAATCTCAGTGTTTGCCTTTAATTTTAAAAAAATATCCGGTTTATTTGAAACTTCTTCCGGTCACTCTATGATACACAAAAAACTACTTTTTAGTTCATTGAAACTATGATATATTTGATCTATATTATTGACGAGATATATTACTTTTTCAATTAACTTAAAAAATGATTTTTTATCTATAATAATAATAAACGGAAGGATTACAATGCTAGACTTAAATATATATAAACAAATCTCGCAACTAAAATTGGACTTCACATAAAAGTGTGTATTTTAAATCTAAACATGAGTATGGACTCTTAGTAGTTAGATTGTATTTGTCTGCCGATCAAGCTCTTGTTAGAACCATTGGCATTGGATCCATCTGCCATTTTATAGGTAGATTCTATTTGTTTGCGGATCCAGTTATTGCTAGAACCACTGGCAACGGATCCTCCTGGCATACCTTGGCTGGAAGCAGCAAGTTCGTCTATCTGTTAGAGTAAAAGGGATCATTTTATTGATTACTAGTAAATGAAGCTACCAACTTGCCTTATAAAGGCTGTGAGTTGGATTACAAAAGAGATGGGCTTCTGCACCTAAGGCCCAAATCACTAAAACAAAGAATAACTATCTACACCCCTAACAATCCCTCCCTTAAACTGAAACATTTTAACACGATACAAAAATTCAGTTTATACAAATTGCATCTATCATTCCCAAGTTGCTTCTTATCTTGCTGAAGGTTTCAAACTTGAGAGGTTTGGTCATTATATCAGCAATTTGATCTTGTGATTTGCAATGCACAAGCTCAATCACATCATCCTTAGCCAAGTCTCTAAGGAAATGAAATCTCACATCAATATGCTTGCATCTACCATGAAGAATAGGGTTCTTTGACAATTTTATTGATGAGCTATTGTCACAATGTATGAGAATCTTTTCATCATTCATAACCTGCAAGTGAGAAAGCACATTTTTGAGCCACAAGCTTTGGCAAGCACAGGCAGCAGCTGCTACAAATTCTGCCTCAGTGGTGGACAAAGTTACTATGGGCTGCTTCTTGGATGACCATGATACTGCAGCATTGCCAAGCATGAAGACATAGCCTGATGTACTTTTTCTATCATCCAAATCACCTGCATAATCACTATCAGTCCATCCATTCAACTTCAGTCTTGCTGATCTCTTGTACATAATTCCATATCCTGTAGTCCCTTTTAGATATCTCAAGATTCTTTTCACTGCAGCAAAGTGTATCTCTGTTGGTCTATCCATGTATCTAGCACTTAGACAAACTGAGAAAGCTAAATCTGGTCTTGTTGCAAGTAGATACATTAAGCTTCCTACAATCTGTTTGTAATTCTTAGCATCACCAGCTTTTCCATTCTCATCCTTCACTAGTTTTGATCCTGGCACAATGGGATTGTTTACTGAATTGCAGTTTGTCATCCCAAATTTATCAAGTATTTCTGAAGCATACTTACTTTGATGTATAAAAATACCATCCTCAGTTTGACTGACTTCAACTCCTAGAAAATATTTCATTTTTCCCAAGTCTGTCATGGCAAACTGTTTCATCATGGACTGCTTAAAATCTTTGATTTTGCCTTCATTGCTTCCTGTCACAATTAGATCATCCACATACACACTCACAATGAGGATGTCTTTATCTTCAACTTTCACAAATAGTGTATGTTCAGCAGGGCATTTTTGAAAACCCTTTGAATCAAAGTAAGACTCAATCTTGCTATACCATGCTCTAGGTGCTTGCTTTAGTCCATAAAGTGCCTTTTTCAGTTTATATACCTTTCTACTATCTCCTTTGTGATAACCTAAAGGTTGTTCCACATAGATATCTTCAGATAATTCCCCATGCAAAAAGGCACTTTTTACATCCAATTGATACACAAACCAGTTGTTACTTGCAGCACAAGCTAACACAGATCTTATAGTTTCCCATCTTGCTACAGGGGCAAAGACCTCATTGTAATCTATTCCATACTTCTGAGAATACCCTTTAGCAACTAATCTTGCCTTACATTTGTCAATTTGACCAGATTCATTGAATTTTGTTTTGAAGATCCACTTGACCCCTATTGGCTTGGCTCCTGCAGGTAGATCAGTCAATTCCCATGTCTGATTTTCTTCAATTGCCATGATTTCTGCATTCATAGCTTCTCTCCATACTTGAGATTTACTAGCCTCTTCATAAGTATCTGGATCTTCATTATTGCTATAGAACACAAAATTCTGAAATTGATTGATAAATTCATCTAAGAATTCTCCTTGTGCCTGTTCTCCAACTACAAAATCTTTGAGATGAGCTGGCAATTTCCTTTGTCTAACCCCCAGCACTTCTGTATCAATCTCAGGTTCACTATTGGATTCATGTTGCTCATCATTAGCTTGCCCATCATTATCTAGCTCATCATTAGCTTCTGTACTCTGACTGTGATTATCCATGTCAATATCTGCTATATCATTTTCATCAACATGTGGATGAGTGATGGTTGGAATCTTTTCTTCAATCACTATCTCATTATTGCCAGTACTTCTTTGTTGGTTGTCCCATTTCCATGACTTTCCCTCTTCAAAAATTACATCCTTGCTGACTACAATCTTCTTAGTTGTAGGATTATACAGCTTGTAACCCTTAGATTCATCACTTAGACCTAGATTAACACATATACTACTTCTATCATCAAGCTTTTTTCTGAGATTTTCAGGTGTATGAACATGAGCAATGCACCCAAACACCCTGAAATGAGCAATAGAAGGTTTAAAACCACTCCAACATTCTTCTGGTGTCATATTTTTGACTGAAACAGTAGGACTTCTATTCAAGATATGAGTACTCCAAACTAGAGCTTCAGGCCAGAAATTCTTAGGGACATTTCTGCTAGTCAACATACTCCTAACCATATTCAACAGAGTTCTGTTCTTTCTCTCAGATACTCCATTTTGTTGAGGAGTGTAAGCAGTGGTGAGTTGCCTCTTAATGCCATGAGTAGTGCAAAAACTGTTGAAAGCATTAGAGGTATATTCACCACCTCTATCAGTCCTTAAACATTGTATCTTACAACCTGACTCATTTTCAACAAGAGCCTTAAAGCATTTGAATTTTTCTAATGTTTCTGATTTATCTTTTAGAACATAAATCCAGGTCTTTCTACTAAAATCATCAGTAAGAGTCATAAAATACCTCTTTCCACCATTAGAAGTAGGGTTGATAGGTCCACACAGATCAGAGTGTATGAGCTCAAGTTTTGCAGATGCTCTCCATTTAGCTTGCTTTGGAATAGCTTGTCTGTGTTGCTTGCCAGTCAAGCAATCAGTGCACTTATCTTCTACATTTTCAATTTCTGGCAAACCCTTTACCATATTCAACTTCTTGAGCAATTTTAGCCCTTTCAAACTGAGATGACCATATCTGTAGTGCCATAGCTGGGTTATCTCTTGATTTGTTACTTGCAGACACATGGGAAGTATGACAGATGCAGTGAACACAAACATTCTATTGTGTGACATGCTAGTGGAAAGAATTAACCCTTTATCATCAAGATACACTTTACAAGCATTATTTTTGAACAAAAGACCCACATTAGTACCTTCCTGTAGTTGACCAACACTGAGAAGATTGGTATTAAGGCCAGGCAAATAATACACATTAGTGATAACATGACTCTTACCATTGATAAGTAACTTCACATTGCCCTTTCCCATAACTGGCATTCTTGCATCATTGCCTAATCTCACAGAGTCTCTATATGTTGAATCAAAATCAAAGAACCAATCTTGATTTCCAACCATGTGATTACTGCACCCTGAATCAAGATACCATGATTCTTCTTTGGTAACACTGTTCTGATCAATTCTTGCCATCAACAATGTCTCTTCTTCATCTTCCAGCTCAGCAAAATTTGCATTATCTTCCCATTCTGGACATTCATTTCTATAGTGGCCTAGCTTATGACACTTAAAACATTCAACAGTTTCTCTGCTTTGCTTGCCACGTCCCCTGCCTTTGGGGTTGGATCTACCTCTTCCTCTACTCGAATTTCCACCTCTTCCACTATTGGTAACCTTCAAAGCTTGTTCATCACTGTGATGTTGATATGATTTCATCCGTTGCTCATGAATCATAAGGCTACTTTGCAATTCATCAATGCTAAGAGACGTAACATCATTTGATTCTTCTATAGAGCAAACAACATAGTTGAATTTCTCAGTCATGGAACGCAAGATCTTTTCAACCACTGTAACTTGCTCCATTCTTTCACCATGTGCAGTCATTTTATTAGCTATAGCAAGAGTTCTTGAGAAGTATTCATCAACGGTTTCATCATCTTTCATGGCAAGAACCTCAAAATCACGACGAAGAGCTTGCAATTGAGCTCTTTTTACCTTTGTAGATCCTTGATATTTGCGTTTCATGGCTTCCCAGATTTCTTTAGATGTGTTGCGGGTCAAAATTGTTTCCAAGATTGTGCGATCAATAGCTTGAAACAAGTAACTCTTAACTTTGAGATCCTGCAACTTGCTAAGCCTTGCTTCTTCTAACTGCGCTGCCGTGGCATTTTCCGGCGCCACCGTCATTCCAGGGTCAATAGAAGACCAAAGTTCCTTTGATTGAAGCAAGTTCTCCATAAGCATTGCCCAATGATCATAGAAGCCATCGAATTTTGGTACGAATGTGTGTGAGGTAAGTGAATTATCCGCCATGATCACACGGCCAAGGAAGAAGATGAAGATGGTGGTTAGAGCGGTGGTTGGTTGTAACAGAAAACGGTTATGGCAGTTTCAAGATTAAGCTGCGGTTAGATCTTGATCTAAGGCCTAGGAACACAGGCTCTAGATACCACTGTTAGAGTAAAAGGGATCATTTTATTGATTACTAGTAAATGAAGCTACCAACTTGCCTTATAAAGGCTGTGAGTTGGATTACAAAAGAGATGGGCTTCTGCACCTAAGGCCCAAATCACTAAAACAAAGAATAACTATCTACACCCCTAACACTATCCTGGTGCTATTGCTTGTAATACGACTATATCCTCCTTGCTTACCTTGGCTGGAAGCAGCAAGTTTGTCTATCCTGGTGCTATTGCTTGTAATACGACTATATCCTCCTTGCTTACCTTGGCTGGAAGCATCAAGTTTGTCTATCCTGGTGCTATTGCTTGAATTACGACTATAGGATCCTTGCTTACCTTGGCTGGATTCTACAAGTTCGTCTATCTGATTCTTGGTGCTATTGCTTGAATTACGACTATAGGATCCTCCTGGCATCCTATGGCTAGTATATGGAGTATGCTTTAATAGGTCTTCATAACTCGTAAGATCGTTGAAAATATCCATATCAAAAGCACTATTTTTTTAATCTGTAACAAACAAATTCATAATAGATCATGTTATCTTTTTTTTCTTATAATTAAAATAAAATACCAACAAACAATCAAATTTTAATTAATTAAATACCAAATAATTTTTCATATTAATTTGCATACTGCTAATTAACAGTAATCAGAACTCCTTCTGTCCCATTTTGTTAGTATTTGTTAAAGGGTGTGGCACACTATTTAATAAATATGTAACTTTTCCATATGAAAGAAAAAATAATATTTGTACTGAAGTATTTTTAATTATTATATATATTATTCACCTCTACCATAAACAAATATAAGCAACGCAATTACAATATATATATATATATATATATCAGGATCAAATGATAGCCAACTAATTTAATACCAAATATTACACTTCTTAATAATGTTTTAATTGATATAAATTTTATAAAATTCACCGTTTGATTGAAAGTTTATATCAATATATAGATCATTTATGTAAAACTTCAGACAAATCTAAAATTATTTGATATGTTATTGAGATACATCAAAATTAATGGTTTGCATTTTTTTTAAATATTGTTAATCTTTAAGCAATATATATATATATATATATATAGAGAGAGAGAGAGAGTGGTGGCAAGAATTTGGTGGTGGTGGAATTTGGAGTTTGAATTGTTATTGAATTTTTTTCTTTTATCTAGAATCTTTCTTTATCGGATTATACATCGGTTTTAAAATTCACACAAAAAAATAATAATTAGAACACGTGACAAAATATGATACACCTGATTCATCATTCTAAAGTGATTGTCTTTTCTTGATAACTAATTATTCAAGATAGGATGCTGACAAGGGGAGTCGGGGGAGTAAGTTGATCATTTGTTTATTATTTGTGATTTTATCTCTGTCGTTTGGCATAAGCTATTTATGTGGTTAGATTTTCATTATGTGTCTCCCCATAGTATTAGTAGTCTTTTCTATGTTTTTCTAGGTCTAGAAATCGATAGAAATAATAAGTTAGGTTGGTTGTTAATTTGACACGCTACTACGTAGTCTATGAAATAATTTAATCTTTACGAAGGGTCTGTTTTTGTTGACTCTTTGGTTGAAATGGTGAAACTTTCACCTTGAAAGTGGTATTTGGCTCAAAATTTTGGTACTTCCTACTCCTTCTATGAGTAGGAGTTGTAATATATTTTGTGATGGAACCGATAGAGGTTGGTCGGGTTTTGTTTCGGGTCCCATTGTTTTTGGTTAGAGGGTGGCCTGATCCAAGTTTTTAATCTCTTGTGTCCTCTTTTCTCTTTGATCGAATGTCTTGGTGAAAGTTGGGTAGTCGATGGTAGAGGTATTGTTTTTGGTTGTTTCGATGTGTTTTTGTGTTATGGCGTTGATCTTTGTGTTTTTTGAGTACTTCTGTTTTGATACTGATATTTGTGGTTTGTAGGTTCTTACGATTTGTATTGATATGTTGTTTTTAATTAATATATATTCTATTCGTTTTTTTTAAAGTATCGTTTGAGAATGTGTGCACTATTCATATAACTTACTTTGATCATAATTTTCTTATTGATATATAATTAAAAACAAATATTAGCATATAATATGTTGTTCAATTTGTCTCGACAAATATTTTTCAAAATATAACTTTTTTATAATTTTATTGATACATAATTAAAGATATTAGTAGGTAAAACTATTTTTATAAAACTAATTTTTAAAACCATTAGTAGTAAAACTATTTTAAAAAATAGTAAGAACCGGAGGCCGTGGATGTTTTAAAAAGAGTTCAAAGAGTCATGCATAGTAATGTGGTGTTTCCTAGGTCTCAAGATGTTGTATTTAAAAAGATTAGTTTTACCATCCAAAAAGGGTTAGCGGCGCAGCTTGTTGCCCGTTTACCTTCCACTAAAGTGTAATTAACTTTACAAAATGTATACTGTCAAAAAAAAAAAAGTAAGAACTAAAACTTGCATGCATAAAAAAAAAATTATGACCAAAAACAAACCACTTTTCTTTATTTGAATCAAAAACATATTTAATTTTTTGGTCAAGAATCCATTTTCTACTTTACTTTATTTTAGTTTTATATATAGAATTCACACTTTGGATCCTCTCCTTTTTTTTGTCTCTCCAATGTTTTTTATGTGTCTTTCTCTCTCATCATTTCTTCTCTCTCATCCTCACTTATTTATTTTTAATTTTTCTCTCTTCACACTCACAAAACAAAGAATTGGAGAGGAAATTGGAGACAAATCAAAGGAGAGGATCCAAATCCAATACATTCTCAATTTCAACTAATTTTAACTAAAGAAAAATAATACAAGGGGGTTGAATGATGTAAGAATCCTTAAATTCTAATATGTAACTAATGTATTCAGCCTTAATTATAGAATAGGGGTTCGTTTGTATTAGTTTATTTTAAGTTTATGAAAAATAATTTATGTAAATAAATACATTTTTATGCATTATTATAAGTTTGCTAAGGTACTTTATGATAAAATAATTTATAAAAATACGATTTTAATTATTAGAAATTTATGAATTAACATAAAATGTTATTTATTTGCATAAGCTATTTTGTACAAGCTCAAAAATAAGCTAATCTAAATGGGGTCTAGATATATTATTTATTCAACAAATCTAGAAAAATAGAAATTTATTTATAATTAAAGTCAGAGACTAATTGTTAAAATCCATAAATGTGATAACTAACATGTGAGAAAAAATAAAGATGAAGAACAACACAAAACAATATAACGCATATATGGCAATAGTTACCAAATCTTCGTACCTTTGAATTTGAATGAAGATTGAAGATCCACTTACAGTATTTTATTTTACTCGTATAAGCAATTTAGTTTGTTTAAGAAAAAGCAATTGAACAACACCTTATAAAGGGGATTAAGTTGGAGTGTTTTTTTTTTGACGGGTTAAATTTAGAGTTTTTATATAGATAGTTGATATATTAAAGAATTTAGATTGTCCTTTTGAATTTCCTTTATTATCTATGAGCACCGTATATCATACGCAGGCCAATTTACCAAAAACAAAAGAATTATGCACATTGCCGTAAATTTCGGTTGTTGGCGTGCCAATTTTTAATTAATTTGTGATTTGGCTTGGTCACCGACTCAATTTTGTGACTCGCATGTCGTATTAGATAGGGTGAGACTTAGTCACACAATAAGAAGATCCAGAAGTGATATGGATAAACTAGTAATGTTCCTATCGATAAACGATTTTTCAATATTTTTTTTCAATTTTGCTCGATTTGACATTTTTCCAAAAATTGTCCTAATAAAACCAACAAAGCCTCAAAGTTAATCAACTCTCTCCGGCCTCTAGAAGGAGACCTAGAATCTTTATATTCTGAATAGAGCAATGCCGATGAAGAAACAATTTTTGCCCTTCAAGACTCCTCGTCCAATGAAGGATCTCCTGTTGAAACATAAAAGAGACATATTACAAACATTCGTTGGTTTGTGGTTCTTTCTTAATCGGGACTCCTTATACCCTAAACTCTCTTAAGACGGGTTGAAGAGACAATATCATGTGAGTCCGGTATATTGTGGACTATAGTTTATATATAGTGTGATAACATATTAGTCACTTATCTAATTTAATATGTTTCACATTGATCTTAAAGTTAATATTTTTTTTGTCAAAAACTAACATAAAAGGCCGGCCAACGTTGACAAATAGAGTTGTCCTTGAAGCAGAGAAACAGAGAAGAGAAAAATAAAAACATGAAAACCTATATCTATATATATATATATATATATATATATATATATATATATATATATATATATATATAGACTAATATTTGTCCAAACACATTAATTGTTTTCCGTGTTTTTATATCTTTTTTTCTCTATTTCTCTCCTATCAAGCAAGACATAAGGGACTAAAACAAAACTTTCTTTACTTTATTTTTTTTGGTTACAAAACTTTTGTTCCCTTTATCAGACTAATGTTAAAACAGAAATATTTTTAAAGAAACGACAAACTAATTAAGCCAAAAACTAATTATTTAGATTAATAGCTACCGTTGAAATTATTTGATAACTAGACATGCATTCTAAACCATTGGATCTAAAAAAAGACACAACATATGATGAAATTTTTACCAAACTAAGCTTACTATTCACAAAAATTCCCAAACTACACCTCCTTTTTCCTTAATTCCCGTAATACACCTCCTTTTTGACGTCCTCAATTCCGCCACCCATGTGCATGTGGCATCGTCCTCAATTCCGCCACCCATGTGCATGTGGCGTCGTCCTCAATTCCGCCACCCACATTTCCTGCAAACGCCAGAAGCCAGTCAAAAAGGAGGTGTATTACGGGAATTAAGGAAAAAGGAGGTGTAGTTTGGGAATTTTTGTGAATAGTAAGCTTAGTTTGGTAAAAATTTCAACATATGATATATTCCTCAACCCAACCTTATCAATGTGTTATCCATCTTCTCATTCATTCATCATAGCCATAGCCATGGCGTCATTGCTTCTAACATCTTCACCTTCTCCACTCTCAATTCAATTCAACACTTCCTCTTCTCATCTTTCCTTCTCTCAATCCCAAACTCTTCATTCACCACTCATCACTTCATCATTCCCTTCTCTCTCAGTATCTTCAACTTCATCTCTTTCACCATCAACCCTTTTTGGTAATTTCTTCAAAAAATGCAAACTTTGTCATGATTTTTGGTTTATTTATTTGAAATTTTGACTACCCATTTTTCAATTATGGTTATTTTTTGTTATTTTAGTGTATTGTGGCAGAGGTGATAGGAAAACTGCAAAGGGAAAACGCTTTAGCCATTCGTTTGGAAATGTAAGGGCCTCTTTTTACCATTTTGCCCTTTTTCAAATTCCCCACTTGTTTCATTTCTGTTTGGTTCTGATTGACATAATTGATTTTGATAGAATTGATTTTGTGAATATTGGTATTGAGTTTGCCAAAATTTCAGTTAGCCATCATAATTTTAGAAAAGTTACCTAGGCTATGTTTGGTAAAAAATAGCGGACAGTTAATAAGCTATTTTATAGCGGATTAGCTTATAGAGTATAATTGCTTATGGCGAATAAACTAGCTGATTAGCGGTTGAACTAGCTTATAAGTATGAATGACATAAGCTATAAGCTCTCTTTTAAAAACTATTACCAAACAAAACTTTTACCTTATAAGCTATAAGCTAGCTTATTTGCCTTCCCAAACAGAGCCTAAAATGTAGCTTTTCATCGTGATACCAAACATGCACTTTGACCAAATTAATTTTAGTTAGAAGTGAGTTGAATTGTTATTAATTCATATTATATCCTTTTTGTTTTGCTAAATTATTATTATTATTAGCATTAAATATTATTTTAGTCTATAGTCCATGAACAGACTAGGATTATAAATCCCTAAAGAGAGACTAAAAACATGTAATTTTGTGATTTCTAATACTGAAACAGTAATTGTTGTGGATATTTGTTGAAATTTCTGTGGATGTTGTGGTTTTCCTAGTTCTAATGTTATTTTGGAAAAAAATGTTATTTGAAATGTTATTAGGCAAGGCCAAGGAACAAGAACAAGGGTACAGGACCACCTAGGATTTATGCTCCACCGGATTCCAGCAAGAAAGAGAAGCTTGAAGATAAGGAAGTGATTAAGATTGAACTTAGTGAAGACCTATTTACTAGTTGATTTTAGTGCTGCATTGTAATTTTTTTGAGTCCTTCATGATTTGTAGTTTTTGATATATGGATTTCATTTGGCATATACCAGTTGGATTTTGTATGTTATCATTATTTGAGTTCACTTTCTGATATATGATCTATCTTTCTCTCATTTTAATTGAAGTTTTGAAATCTCGGTCACAATTTGCGAGAAAATTGTAGAAAATACTCTTGGAAACACCTTGATGTAGCACACATTTTTTAAACCTTGGTTATGATATTTTTTTTTACGGAGGTTATGATATTTTAAGGAGAAGAAAAGAATGAGAAAATGACTGTATTTCCTTAGAATTTGTGTTCTACTAGATGTGAAAGAAAAGTTTGAGATGTTGGTAGAGTGATAGCTTCCAAACTCTAGAAAAGTTGTGTTTACTGAATTAATACTTACCATTACAATGTTTATGCTGTCCTTACTCGTTACAGAGTCATTCTTATGTGTTTAATTTCGAATTTTGGTTAATATTCAAAGTAGTATAGAGACTTGGTGAAGAAGTTATCTGCATTATACTTTTACTTTTATGATGTTGTTTGATTCATATTCCCACAAGAATTTGGCTGTTTTTGGCTACTTAGAATAGTTTTAGAGATGTGGGATTAAACTACTTATAGGTAGAGAAGGTGGATTAGGTTCAAAGGGAAGTTATATATGATTGGAGCTTTAGTGTGATTTTGGATTGTTTCCAGTTTAGAAGTCCATAACAATGGTTGGAGCTTTAGGGAGGTTTTGCTCAAACCATGTTTCATTGTTTTGAGATGTTCCTAGTGGAAAACCAAATATGGTTTTAGAATCATTGGTTATATGAGTGACAAAATTTATAATCACAATCTGGCTAGAAAATATATTGAGATTGCTAGGATTTGGTATTATACTACATAGTTATAAAAAATAATCAGTCTACTACTGAAAACGGATTATAGAGATCACTGGAGTTGGAAAAAATCTCACCATTCAACAAGTGCTTATAGTATAGAATATAGATGTACTCGTATTTTATCTACAAACAAAATCTCACCAAGCTAACATGTTTTCTCTAACACTGCTGCAATTTGTTGCAAGTTATAACATTGTGAAGCTATCACGAAGTTTTCCCATAGTTGGATTCTCATTTGGTGGATAGAAAAGATCGATTCCACCACAGTTACTCATACTAATATAACTGTTTGCGATGCTTTCACACGATAAACTTTCGCGATAAGAAGCATTACTTTTCCTCCAAACAGAAGAGTAATGCAAGATCATCTCAGCTTCATCATTCTTTCTAGCTATTTGAACACCAAGACCACCATGCTTCCTCAGTTTTGTCATCTTAACCAACTAGCTATATGCAAACATTTATCGTCAGTTCCCTTCTAAAGAAATTATGCACCCTAACCATCTGATCGAAAACGTATTGAAGGTAAATTGAATTTATTGAATTTTCATTCCATGTGACGGTATGGACAAAAGCACAACATTAGCAAGGGTAAGCCTTTTGAGCACACAGGCATATTATTGAACTAAAACCGGAACATTACAGTAAGACGGAGCAGAAAAAAGAAGGGCATTCCTCAACCAGGTTCTAGAACCTATTCTTTTAGCTCCTACACAACAAGGTTACGAGCCTCACAGTTCAAATGTCTCCTAATAAAACTAACTTGAAAATCATCAAACTGGTGCATTTTGTTCCTGAAAGTCCAAGATAACAGGATACATGGCAGCAACTTTGTTAACAAAAATCCATGATCCTAAAATGTTTCGACTAGACCATCCTCTAGCCGAGACATTGACTCTATACCACTGTTGGCTACATAAGTCTAGAATCAAAAGACGAAAAAAACCGTTTATAAGTTTACACAGAAGAACAGTTCCCAGGGAAAGATAGGCTACAAAATAGAAAATATCTCTAACTCACTCTTGTTGCATAAGATTTGGCTACTCCAACTCTTAAGGAAATAGAGGAAGATAATGAAGCCCCAAATTTTCTGGAAATCCCATTATTAAATTAAGATTTTGTAAGGCTTGACCTGAAGCTCCTTTCACTAAGTTATCAATCTGCAACAACATATCAACATACTTAGAGACAATGCAATAAAAAGATCATATTGGAATTAAGTGACCTAAATGTTTCATGTATAACATACCACAGATATAATGATTGCTCTTCCAGGAATTCGGTCAGGGAAAACATTGATTAAACAATAATTTGATCCTTTAACACTATGAGTTCGAGGAATGGCGCCATTTTCCAAAAGTACAACAAATTCTTCATTCTGAAACAACCAAGAAACAAATGACAGAAAAAGTAAGAAAGGGAGAAAAAGTGAAATTCTTCATCACATTGAGGTAAAATGAAGTGAAATAAAAGGATAAACCTCATATGATTGTTGCAGTTCATGGTACAAGTCTTCAATTCTTACTCCTGGAGCCATTTCCACATAAATAGTTGATTGCATACCACGGCTCTGAAAAGGGGTTTTGGGTTTAGGATTTAGGACAGGCAATGAAAGAAGACAGCCGATAGAACTCTTAGTGCTACTCTTACCATTGGAATCAAGTGTGGGGTAAAACTAATGGTTACTTTTGAACCTGCAGCATCGGCGAGTCCCTGTTCGATTTCTGGAGCTGTAATCCACAATAGAATAAATTTCTCTATTCGAGAATCACTAATATTATATAAAATCTAAACACAAAAACTGTTCCTCAAAAATCTCTTGGGAAAGAGATGCATCACAAAATCACTTTGGAAAAATCTTATCCACTCAGTTAGGCGTGAGTATACAATACTTGAAAGGCATAAATCCAATTATACCAAGCAAAATAAACTTACCATGGCGATGCCGAGTAACACCATAAGAACTCATACCCTCAGTCACTTCAGTGAACAATAAGTTTTCTTTCGCACTTCGACCTGCAATGAGAGCCAAGTAATAGAACAACATTGAAATTATATGGTTGTTTTAAGAGTGTTGCGATATACTTGTAATAAAATACCAAAGATGTGCATCCAAATTCTAACCTGCTCCACTAACACCAGATTTTGCATCAACAATAATATTACTAGTCTGAATAAGATTAGCCTGCAAGACCAAGAAAACTCGGACAGCATTAACTTAAAATAAAGGGGATATAAACACTTAAAGCATCATAAAATCATTAACTACATAAAACTCTTCCTCAAAATAGGAATCATAAAGCTGAGGCTAATCCCTGGACAATGCTTCCATATTGAAATCAGCATCTAAGTACTTCAGTCAAAGTAGACAGATTTGATAAGCAAGTATAGTACATGTGCATATTCAACTTTAAATACATATATTTTCCATCAAACCACTAGACAGCTGCATGAGTAAAGCAGCAATAGTTTTGTACAGAAAAATTAAGAAACTTCACCGTTAATCAGCACACTGCATTGCATATAAATGCACATTGGTTTTCTCTATTTCTTTTCGTTATGTTAAATTTTATCAATTGGACAAAAAAATGATATTAGGTATTTTTCTGTCGCGTGTTGATGTCATGTTGCACTTGTTTTATTTAAATATTCTTTTTTCAATATATAGTACTGAGAATTACAATAATTACTACTTCATTTGCATTTAGTCACGAAATTATATAATCCTTCCTTAGTTCATCTGATGCATATATTTCAAGCCACAATGCAAAGACAAGTAGATAGAACTCAGTCACATAATTATTGGAAGACGTCATAATTAATTGTATACTATTTTTTATTTTTGCATTATAAACAGACACCAAAAATCTTCAAAGAAATGAAATTTCACTTATATTCACTTATTCTAAATGTGTAGTTTATAAAGCAAAGCAAGTATGCTAACCTTTATAAGTGGAACAAGTGGAAGTTGAATGGAAGTTGGATAACAACCAGGATTAGCAACAAGGCGTGCGTTCTTTATTTCCTCCCTTAAAACCTCTGTTAATCCGTATATAGCTTCTTTCTGGAAAATAACTACATTAACTCAGCATGAGGAATAAAATGGTAAAAGCAGTTATTTGGTTTAAACAAAATTCCATTTGACTTTAGTTTTTTTCATTAGAGAATTGAAAAACGAAAAATCAACTTCAGTTTCACAGTTCATTACAAATTCATGAATTGATGGCATCTTATTTCATCAAACATATACCTTAGAACTAAAAAGAGTTTCATTGGTTTACAAAATAAGGCTCGATGAATTAAGAGCCTGTTTGGATTGACTTATTTGAGCTTATCTACTGAAATAAGAACTTGACAAACTGTTTGAGAGAGTTTATGGAAACAATTTTGACATGTTCATAAGTTGTTTTCAGCTTATTTCCATAAAGTCTATATGATAGCTTATGGTTTATATGAAAACGGTTTGACTCTAGTTTATCTTCTGTTATAGAAATAGCTTATACATAAGCACTTATATATAAGTGATTATGCTATAAATGCTCAATTAAGTTGTTTACCAAGGGCCTAAAAAACAAATTAAAATCCTATTGCCAATGTGCTCTGATGATGAAAAAAACAAAAAGTTGACCTAGATAAATGAGACCCTTTTCTAGTTGAAGAGGATAAGTCCCACCTGCAAATCTGGTGCCCGGTGTGGCTGACCATACCACTCTTCATACTCAGCAACATCTCTTAAACGAAAATCCTACAAAATGGAAGTTTACAATTCTGATATGAACCAAAGTTTCCTTTAATCTATCATGAAAATAATCTGTAAATAAAAACAAAGAGACGACAGTTATTCGAAACATACAGCAGAAAGATCAACAATCTTCAAGTGCTTCGGAAGCCCTTTAATTATTTCCTGGAAGAAAGAAGGTTAATTAAGAAATATTTTTAAGCATTAAAATTACACTCTTTCTCTTGCTACATATATCTTTTCTTCTGAGAAAGATAAAAGTATACATGTGTTCTTTTCCTCAAATCATGGAATTACGAAACTCAAAAGATATAAGAATTCTCGAACCTGTGTAGTTCCATGTGGTAAACAACAGAATACAGCATCCACATCAGAAAAATCTGCATCCTTTATTGCAATCAAATCTGGTAAGTCCTGCAATGAAGTCAAAATTTGTAATCTATGCAACAAAGCATCAAAATATCATCATGATCACGACATGACAATTGCACACGAAAATGATTATTGAAAATTTGAAATTATCACAATCTGCATGAACATTATGTAAAAGGTGCAAATTTCAATCAGAAAAAACCGAACAGATAGCATACCATATTACCAATAAATATAGCTAGAACTAAAAAAATATATCTCTTAAATAAATTTCATCATATATTAAACCAACCATACTTGTGTGACCAAATGAGGGAACACAGATGAGATTGCCTGTCCAGCTTTCCTATCAGCAGTCATTAATGCAACCCCAAAGTGTGGATGATTTGCCAAAAGCCGAATAATCTAAGAAAAAAGAATCACAATATGTTAACAAAGTTACACCGGATTTAAACTGATTTTAATACAAAAAGCAATGAGTTGACAGCTTGAGTAGACTACATGGAAAGTGGTAGTGCAAAAAATTTGGAATTAAAGGCACGTTACAGTTTACACTTGAGTTCTAAACAAAAGCGCAATGGATAAATATAAATTATAACAGAAGAATCACTCTAAGCCACAACTTAAGTAGAAAAGCATTTTTACATGCACTTCTTTCCATATTCTCGATTACCTAATCTTTCCACATGCTAATCCAAATTCATCTTAAAGTAGCATTTGGTAGTCGAGTTAGAATGGGAAGACACAACATGTGAGGTTTGTCCTATAAAATAACCAAAGCCCTTTTGCAAAATATTCTGAAAGTCATGTAGGAACTTCTCATTTTCAAGTTCAACATTATCAAAACTATCTCTCTCAATGTATGTGAGCAAACAGCATTCAACTGCCCATCTCCTATCCAATTGCACATTTGTTTTTTTCACAAAATTCATAAGAGAGAAATTTCTTTCATTGCATGATCTTAGCTTCCATTTAGTGGGGGAAAGTCATTACTCATTATTATAAAAAAGTAAACCACCAAATTAGCCCTTGTCTCTATAGAACTGTCAACTAGTTCCTTGTATTTAGCCACTTGCTATCAATTAAGTCCTTATATTTTAACAAATTACTACTCACTTTAGTATCTCTGTTAACCACTTACTATCAATTTAGTCCCTAGAAGACTTTCAGAATGACTAATATGAGTGAAATTTGACAGAGTCGGTGACTTACAAAGTTATGTAGCACCGACACTTTACATTGAAATATCCAATAATTAAATATCCCTTGTCTCTACGTAGCACTGACACTTTACATTGAAATCATGTCTGGTGGCATCTGACACGGACAATCACTTAAATTATTACGGATGTCTATGTGTCAGTGTCGTATCTGGTGTCCTCAATTAACAAGTCGTAGATGAGTCCTTACGATAAAATGTAGCTTACCTCAGAACCAGTGTAGCCACTTGCTCCAAGAACACCAACACGAACATTGTCTTGTGAAGTTGTTGTTACCCCACTCTTGATCGAACACTTAATATGTGACTTATTCACATTGTGTTGCTTGAATACAATAATCAAACACAAATTAGGGTATTTTATTATAATTACTGATGAAAAGATAAAAAGTTGGATAATAATGAATAATAAAAAGATGAATTGAATACCTTGTTGGAACAGTGAGCTATGTTAAAACAAATGGAACTGAAAGAAGTTACGCTCATTTTGTATATCCGCGTTGATCAGTGATAAACGAACTTGTAGATGGTGAAAACGCTATTTAGAAATTTATAAGCCTGTTTGCGCCTTACCAGTGGAGGAGCAGCTGGAGGCGACGACGCAAGCAGCAATTCACGGCGACTGGTTTCAGAAGATGTGGGGAAAGGCCTTTTTCTGCAACCTTTCACGGTTTCAGAGAAAAGAAAATACTTCACTGTTAATCAGAAGAATTACGGCCATAAGAACAAATCCTCTCATTTTCAATTTTTTTTATTTTTTTTTCATTGCCAAAGTTTTTACGGCCATAAGAACAATTTTAAGTCTAGTAATATTAGTTCGATAACTGGGGATATCACATTGCCACCCTGTTTGGATTAGCTTATTTTTTAGCTTATGTAATATAAATTAGGTTTTATTTTATTGGCTAAATTATATTTTTAGTCCCTTAACTTATTTTATGATTTCATTTTGGTCCCTTAATTATTTATTGTTCCATTTTGGTCCCTTAACTTATCTCCGTCCATCAAATAAATCCTTTTCCGTTAAAATTTGGCAAAACTGTTAATCTTCATCGCATCAATCACAAAAAAAAAATCCAACAAAAAAATAATTAAAAACCAGATGTGGTCACTTTGTTTCCTGTTCCTCTCTTTCTTCTAACAAGTTCATCTTTTTCTTTTCTTTTCTTTTCTCCTTCTACTAATCTAACTATTTCTCTCCAAAATTGCAAAATGATTTTTCAGAAGCTTCCTGGTTAACCATTCCAACCCCGTTTCTTTCTCTTCACAACTTCCATTCTTTTTTAACCCAATTCTCTTACACATGAAGAATCTTAAATCAATCATGTGATGGAGGAATTTGGGGTAATTTTCTTGCTGTTAGAATCCTGAATCAATCATGGTGATGAGGGAATTTAGGATAATTTTTTGGGTTTGATATAGGGAAGAAAAAGAAAGGAAAAAATAAACTGAGGAATTTGGGCGAGTATGTAAAGTCCAATGACTGTAAATTTTAGGAATGATTTTAAGGGTTTGAATTTGGAGAAAAATTGGGAGAATTTGTAAAATCCAGCCGTTGTGATGAATTTATGGGTTTGAATCCAGAAAAGATTAAACATTGGAGTTTGAAGTTCTAATTTTTGATTTTCTGGGTTTTGAACATGATGAATATTTTTGGGTTTTTTTTTTTCATTGAATCTGATGAATATGTATGAGTTTCTGGGTTTGGTGTTGAATGTGATGAATAAAGTGATGCAGATTAACGGTTTTGTCAAATTTTAACGGAAAATGATTTATTTGATGGATGAGGATAAGTTAAAGGACCAAAATGGAACAACAAATAATTAAAGGACCAAAATGAAACCATAAAATAAGTTAAGGGACCAATAGTATAATTTAGCCTATTTTATTTTATAAGTTCAAACTAGTAAAAATTGTATTTTTATAATTTATTTCATCATAAACTACTTTGACAAATTTATAATAATACATAAAAATTGCATAAGTTGTTTGCATAAGCTCAAAAATAAACTAATCCAAACAAGAACTATATGCGTAGAAGAGGAAGTTTGAATTCCGGATACTCCACTTGTTTAACAAAAAAAAAAGTGATTTGACCTCATTTAATGTCACATTTTTACATTTATTTTTATAAAACTATATAGTTATGAAAGAAATAGAAATAATAAAAAATAATGGGATCTCATCAAATGATGAGTTCATATCCACTTCATTTCCTTACCCTCTATTTAGCTCAGTTCCTTTAATATATGTATGACATGTGACAATTTATAATTAGATATATACATTTTATTTTTATTTTAGAAATTAACATGACAAATTTAATTATTAATTATATTGGAATGTTACTCTTAAGAATGAAGATAGTTAGCTAGATCTTTCATTAATTAGTTAGCATTTCTATTGATTTATTATTAGTTTGTTAGAGTTGGTTATTAGTTGGTCGGTTGGTCAATGCCCAAAATTGCTCTATATAAGAGTTACTATTGTACTATTTTTATTATTTTTTATCAATTTTTTATCAATCTTTTTACAATATCAATCCTTATAATTTCTATTATCTAAAAAAACTTTCTAAGTTTTTCATCTCTTTCTCTAAACTATGGTTACATTGTACTCATACTTTATGAAAACATAAGTTTCCATATCTGCTACCAGCCCTTTTCATGTGTTACACTCTAAATTTCCACCACAAAAAGATATGAAGTGCAAGTCCATAGAGAAAACTGACGATTAGAGAAGAAAAAATACACTATTATATGGATAAAAATCATAGAGAGAAATCAGAGAATTAGATTTTATTTTTAAAATTTTTATTTAAAGACTGCATGTCAAAATAAAAATATTAATAGATGATAATGTGATTTATATTGTCATTATGTATGAATTAATCTTAAGATCACTATATTTTCAAATTTTACATTTTCACAATATTTTAAAAATTGCAATATGGTTCCTATAAATTTCTTAGAATATTCTATCCCTATTGCCTAATTGATCTCGAACAAAATTACTACACACGGATTTCATATGAAAAATTGAAGCAATATTTCAAATGTTGTTGTATCATGTGAATTGCACAAGTTTTGTGAGTAGCTAAGAGACACATACTTGTAGATGCATTTACCTTGTTCAATCGGTCAAGACATTATTATATTATGAAAAATGCTATCATGCATCAAAATTTGATAGGCTCCACCAATATAAAAAGAACCCCACATAACCTCTCAAAAACCACCAGCATCAGATAGATTCTCAAACATAACACACAAAACAACAAAAGCTAATCAAAGAATGAACCAAACATCATTGTGTCTCACCTAGTAAACTTCATAGTTCATATGTTTGTTGCAGATCATACTTCACTGTGATGAAAGCCTTCACAAGTTTTAGTTCAAAACCTTTAGTTCATAAGCTAGGATCTTTGTCTCCTAGTATTGCTTTTCATGTTCCTCATAAACCCTTTTCTTGTTTCACTCTTCCCTTTAGAAATGACCAAAAAAGTTCCATTTTTTGTCTCTTGAAACTTGTCCAAAACAAGGGTCTTTACCCTTTCCATTTCCATGCTGTGCCATCAGAAAACCAGGTTTATTTTCCTTTTCTTTCTTTTTTCTTTGAATTTGAATAATGGGTCCTTGTTAATTTATTTGTTTGTAACATTTTATTTGCTAGTTTTTTGTTTCCTTGAAATTTTGAGTGATTAAAGGCTTGAACTTTGTTCCTTTTGGTTTCATTCTATGATAAAAGTATTCTCACTATTTATATGAGTATGCATAGATCTTGAATTTGATGCTAACAATTTCATGTTAATTAATGTTATACTTGTTATTTATGAATGAATAATATTTGGCATATTGATGATATGATACTACAACGACAACAATCTTTCTCTCTTTTAAGCAACTTTTCGGTTTTTTCTGTTTTTTGTTTTTGGCCATTTCAAGAACACCCTTTTTCATATTTGAAGACTTTGTCTTTTCCTTTTTATGTCTGTGGTTGAGTATGTTAACTTTTTAATTTTCTTTTCATATTTGAGCAGAACTCAAGAGCATAGTCAAACTAATTGCTTTTTCTGTTGTTTAATGGATTGAAATTTGTTATGAAGTGGTTATCTGATTGTTCTATATACATTAACAGTCTATTTGGATTGAACTATTTGAGATTATTTAGTGGCATAAACACTTGTAAGACTGTTTGAGCCAGTTTATGGAAACAACTTTGACATGTCCATAAGCCGTTTTCGACTTATTTTCATAAGTTCTTCAGGATAGCTTATGAAAACTTATAGCTTATATAAAAATAGTTTGACATTATTTTATCTTTTGTTATATAAGTAACTTATACATGAGCACTTATATGATAAGTGCTTATGCTATAAGCGTTTTAGGATTTATAGTTAAGTTGTTTATCCAAATAGGGTCTAAATAAATTGAGAAGTAATATATATTTTGGTATACTTGATGAGATATTATGTTGTTCTGCTTAAATGTTGCAGGAGGTAGAGTTGGAAACTGTTGAGCTTCAAGTTCAACAAAGTGAAAGTGAGCAAACAAGTTGGTTCTAATCGCTTAATATGATTTTTCGACTTTATATTTTTTAGAACTCAAATTCCTAACATTGTAGTTTGTGTTATGCAGATGAGTTAAAGTTTGTCCGTATCGAATTTCAGCTACTAAAAGATTGTGACTTTGGGGAACAGTTTCTAATAGTTGGAGATGATCCTATGCTTGGTTCATGGAACCCTTTAGATGCATTACCACTGACATGGTCTGATGGCCATATTTGGACTGTGGAGCTGGTATAGTACAACCTTTCATAGCATGAAGACGTTGTTTGGTTGAAAACTTTTTTTAGGGCTTGAAATCGTTTTTTATTTTTATTTCTTCTTTTTACTATTCATTACCAAATTGCCAACTGTCATCTTGTTTTCACTTTGTTTTCTGATTCCGAAATGTTGTTGAAACTTCGTCTCAACAATCATTGGTCAGACTTTGCTTACCTCTTGGCCGAACTCTCTGGATTACGAAGGGGTTGTCCCCTAAGAACCAGAGAGTTGAGACAAAAAAGGTTGTTTTCACCGTTGAATCTTTGAAATCAGATACATTATGAAAACAATGTGACATATTTGTAATTAAAAGTGAAAAGAATACTGAAAATGCAAATGTTTTTAGAGAGAGTAAGCAGACCCTTATAAAGTGGCTGCTTAATGCTTATGGTTTGCATTATGTGATCAGGATATGCCGGCCGGAAAATCAATTCAGTACAAGTTCATTTTAAAAGGAAAAGAAGGTGATATTATTTGGCAGCCGGGATCGGATAGAATTCTTCAGACATGGGAAACTGTGAACAGAATAATTGTTTGTGAGGATTGGGAGAATGCAGAACTTCAGAAAATAGTAGAGGAAAATAGACTTTCTCTAACAAATGAAGAACCTCATGTTCTATCAGAAGTGTTAACTTCTACAGAAATTTCGGACAATTCTCGAGATGAAAAGGAGTTTGATTTATCCAACATATCTGGTATTGAAGATACAAAAATTTATGCAGAGGAGAAACCGATTGATGGAACTATTTCTTCATCGATGGAAAACCCAATGGCTATTATTGCAGAAAATATAGGTTCTTCGGAGGATCACACAGAAAGTACAAGTCATGAAACGAATAAAAAGAATGTTGTTCAAAAGAGTGAAGAATCAGAAGATGATCCTCAAAATGATGATAGAATAAATGATCTTGGATACAATGGAAATGCCGCAGGACTAAAGAATTGGGAAGGGACAATTGTGGAGGGAAGCTTAATCGATTTTGAAGGAGGTCCAGTGCTTGTACCTGGTTTAACACCACCGACTGAAGAAGAAACTAGTCCTTGTGAAGTTGTTGAAGAAGAAAAGACTGCGATAGAGCCTTCAGTTGAAGTGTTTGAAACTCAGGATCAGAATATACCAGAGGTAACCACTTGATGAGTGTGACGTTCCCTTTCGAATTGATTGATTCCGTTTCTTTAAAAGCTAATCCACTTAGAGAAGACATTATTAGGTAGTTATCCAAAAAATCCTGTTTCATTTGTATCATCGTCATCCATGTTTATTATTATCAATAAAGTGAGTTTTGTCCAAATCCATGGTTCAATCTGCTTGTTTCTTACATATATAATGAAAAAGTATATCTTAACCAATATAATGAAGTGTTCCAATAATTATGGTAAACAAATATCTGAGCTATTATTGCGATAGAATAAAACAAGCAATAATAACACAATTTAATGTAGTCTGGAACAGGCTGCTGGCAAGATTCTAAATCAAGGTTGCGGTCGCAATCCTTAATATTGTGGAAAATCACAGCCAAATGCGGTTGATGCATCCAACTTCAATGTTGGTTGCAAAATCATCAAAACTTTGATGTTGTGGCTCAAATCTCGGTCACAGACCTTTATATAAAACCCTGCAAGCCTGTTACCAGGATTTAACAAGTATTCCATCTAACATTACATAGCGTATGTTTGGAATCAATTTTGATGAAATCACAGTGGTACTGTGATTTTGTTGAAGCTCAAAAGTGTAGCTTTTGCCAAAACCACATTGACTCACTGTGATTCAGTCAAATTCACCGTCATTCCATATTAAAAGAACTCTTCACCATTGACCAAAATTTATATCATGCATTTTCTGCAATAAGCTTCTAATGAAAAAGCAACGGAGTTTTCCTAGTTTTGTAGTGTTGAGCTAGGTCCAATATTTTTTAGCATTAAATATTAAAGTCAATTTGTAAACTTGCACATTTTTTAATATATGATGCCAGCTGCTAAATAGTTTATGCTAAGTTTTAATGTCTCTTTAATGTTGTTTTTTCATGTGCTTCAACTGAAAATGCTCAGTTAAGTAAAGATCAAGAATCAGATGATGAATCTGATGATGACACAGAAGTACAGATAAGCACAACAATCAATGGTGAGCTGAATTTCCATGAAGAGCAGTTTCGTTTGGCACCATCAATAGAAGAAGTGTCAAACTCAGAGCCAATTCACGGTAATGCCTTGCGAAATGACATCGACTGGGGCCGCGAAACAGTAAAGAAGTTTCTAACAAAATTTGGATTGCTTTGATGTCAACTTTTACAGAACCACTAAGGGAATCTTCTTCATTGAAAGACGATGTTGTATGAGTTTAACGAAGGAATGCACTGTCGTGTAAATTAGTTTAATACAGGCATCCAATTAGAATTTATCATACTATCACATGACATAAGCTCAATTTGTTACCATATTTTAAAAATAACTGCAAAATATTGGGCTTTTACTGTGCGTCAGTGTAATGCTAGTTTACGCCGACAGTGCATGTTCCATTTTCTCTTGTTGTATACTATATGGTCTTGTTACTTGGGTTGTATTATTCTCAGTTTTGGCCACTTTTGTATAGTTCTTGGAGTTTCGTGGGCGATAGAAGTAAGTAACTATGGTTATGTGTTGCAATATTGCATAACTTATTTGTACAAGTATTGTTGTAATAAGCTCTACTACAATAATCATCACATAAAATTTGCATTGGAACAATGCACTCATCCTAGAAAATAGGGAATTTTTGCTTATATTTGTAGCTTAATGTCACTAAAGTAGCAGTGTGATAGTAAATTAATTATAACTTGTTTTAATATGCTCTTAGATGTGCTTCATGTTTGCTAAAATCGCGGCAACAAATCATGATAGAAGCAAGTATAGACTTACATTTGGAAGTGCAGACCCTCAACCAAACCAAAATAAACACTTATAAAATAACTTAGAGTTTATATAAAAATTATGAAAGCATTGCCTTTATTGAGAAGTTTTGGGTAACATGTTGTCTTAACAATATGGAATCCGAACTCCAAAGTAGTTAATTGTGAAACTCAAGAAATGAGAATCAAAATCCATCCATAGTTAATTAGTAATGAAAACTGCTTTGGAATGTTAAAAAGACAGGACTTGTGAATTGTTGTGAAGTTAACAACGTACGGCAATGGGAGTCATACTACATAACATCATATCTGGAAGCTAAAATTGGAACTTGGGACTTGGAAGCCACTATAAATAAATACCACTGTACTATTTTTAAATGTGACACAAGTGAAGCTCAGATACGCCAAAATTGAAGACTTGTATAATTTGCAGATACTATTATATTAGGTATGTAATTTTGATAAAACTATTTTATTGGAAATGTATGAAGATACTTCAAGAATACTGGCGGATAGGTATCCTTTTAAGTTCTAACTACACAAATGCAACTCACCTCTAAGGTAAGAGAATGAAACAGTTAGCATTAGACAGACTTGTTTTGAGTTCTTTCAGTAATATTTTGTGTTGATATTCTAACATAGAAATTCAAATATATTATAATTTTGAGACGAAATATATAATGTGTTTGTTGGATTGGGAGTAAAAAATACTTTCTTTTCTTTTTTTTAACGGCTAAATAGAAACAAAAAGACTGAATTTTATATACCATATACCAGAACAATAATTTTTCATTCTAACAGAAGAGGTATATCTGGATTACCTTCCTGAAAGACAATATCATCAAATCTTAATCTCTTTTAGTAAATATGATTTAATATAATAATGTGATATTTTATTTAAGTAAATATGTTTTAATTAAATAAATAAGAAAGGAGAATTAATTGAATTGAAAATGATTTAATCGCCCTATAGGTCCAATTCAAACTCAGTTGATAGCTGCAAGGACGTTGATATGCAAGCAAGGGTCTAAGTTCAAATATGAAATTCTTCGCTTCTCCAATGGGAGTCTAACAACTAGACTATTTAACAAGAAAATGATTTAATTAAAATGCTAGGAGAAAAAAAATTAAATAAGGATATGGTTGTTAGTTACTTCTCTATTTTAGGAGTAAGAAGACACAAGACTACTTTAGATCAAACATAATGGAGCTAAGCTCCCTCTTCCTTGCGGCTACGTTTATGTTTGTGCTCTCGAGGAATTCTTACTTGGGCACAAACTCAAAAAAAAATTATTTAGGCACACACTCACAAATGTAAAAAAGTTAAAACAAAATTAATATTGTCACATCATTGAATTATTTTTTCTTTAAATTTTTGTATTCATGTGTGTGTGCCTAAAAGATTTTTTCTTGGGTTTGTGTCTGGACTAGACTATGGCCCAAAAATAAATAGCATAGGCCCAATAGCAAGATGACCCAACTTTCCAACCCATGTAATTCAAATAAAAGATTTGGCGGGAAATGAAAGAAGAAGGCGCCACACCCAGAGGGCATCGCCCTCGCCAGAAGGAGTAACCGCTCATATATGAAACCGCCACCATGATCTATCGTACAGGAGAAGAAACCACCCACCACCACCATGATGACACCATGGACAATAAGTAACCACCCATCACCACCATGATGAGATAGTGGTGGAGGAAGAAAACCACCATGATCATAGAAAAATTCTCTATAAATATGAGAACATACTTCATTGTAAAAGGATCCCCATCTTTTTCTTGTATACTCAAGTTATTCACATCAACTATTGAAAGGTTCACAATTTTTTAATAGACAAGGAATTATTCATTTCTTACCTATGGTTCATTAATTTATCACCCCCCTTAAATGTTCACCAGAACATTTTGGCGCCCACCGTGGGGCCCCGGTAAAACGATTCCCTGGCCTCAACTTTCATTCAACAGGATAGAAATTCAACTTCATGGATCGGCATGGTTTCATCCTCATATGCTACAAATTAAGTTAGTTTTCTTCCCATACACCTGTTTCATGTACGACAAATTTGACACCACCTATCAGATCTAAACTTGAGATCCCGCTGAAATATCATCTTCAATCTGCTGTCCAACACCGTCGTCTCGCCATATATCAATCGTCGTTGATGCTACAACTTTGCTTGTTATCTATTTCAAATATGGATGTTACTGTCGTCAAAATCATGCAACTGTTTTGCGGAAACCGAACACTCAAACAAATATCATCTTTTGGAAAGAAACTGAACAACAACTGGTGACTTAGAGGGGATGAAGTTGTCTGGCGAGTGCAAGGCTTTCGAGCGGCGACCGATGCGACTATGTCTTGCAGCAGGTGTGAACTAGCCAAGGCGGCATCAGTGACTTCAATGACAAACGACCAAAGTACAAATATGTTAGTGCATAGAGAATGTTGAAGAATAGAAATAAAGTCCTCAAATCTACATCGGTCCTTGTCTTGAAGATTGAAGGGCATAAACAAAGTCTTCTTGTATCAAAAATAACAGCAGCAAAATTATAAAAGTTGCGGTTTATAAAAATTTCAATACATGTTTTCAAATTTATCTCATTTATGTTGTCTAACATGTCTTATGATTTTGTATATTGGTGACGACTCAACGTTCACATGATCTTGGCCACAAGAGGCGAAATGAGCAAAGGTGACATCAACAGCCTGTTATTCAATCCGAATAATCTTTACATCATTGCAAGAAAGGGAAGAAAAAGAAAATTAGAGTTGAAACACATGGCGTTACCCGTGAATCTTACGAGTAGGGAACGTCTAAAAAAGAAACGGCACTATCCGTAAATCTTACGAGTTGGATACGACGGAAACGAGTTGAAACACCATGGCGTTATCCGTAAATCTTACGAGTAGGAAACGTCAGAAAAAGAAACAGCGATATCCGTAAATCTTACGAGTTGGATACGACGGAAACGAGTTGAAACACCATGGCGTTATCCGTGAATCTTACGAGTAGGAAACGTCAGAAATAGAAACGGCGATATCCGTAAATCTTACGAGTTGGATACGACGGAAACGAGTTGAAACACCATGGCGTTATCCGTGAATCTTACGAGTAGGAAACGTCAGAAATAGAAACGGCGATATCCGTAAATCTTACGAGTTGGATACGACGGAAACGAGTTGAAACACCATGGCGTTATCCGTGAATCTTACGAGTAGGAAACGTCAGAAATAGAAACGGCGATATCCGTAAATCTTACGAGTTGGATACGACGGAAACGAGTTGAAACACCATGGCGTTATCCGTGAATCTTACGAGTAGGAAACGTCAGAAATAGAAACGGCGATATCCGTAAATCTTACGAGTTGGATACGATGGAAACGAGTTGAAACACCATGGCGTTATCCGTGAATCTTACGAGTAGGAAACGTCAGAAATAGAAACGGCGATATCCGTAAATCTTACGAGTTGGATACGAAGGAAACGAGTTGAAACACCATGGCGTTATCCGTGAATCTTACGAGTAGGAAACGTCAGAAATAGAAACGGCAATATCCCTAAATCTTACGAGTTGGATACGACGGAAACGAGTTGAAACACCATGGCGTTATCCGTGAATCTTACGAGTAGGAAACGTCAGAAATAGAAACGGCGATATCCCTACATCTTACGAGTTGGATACGACGGAAACGAGTTGAAACACCATGGCGTTATCCGTGAATCTTACGAGTAGGAAACGTCAGAAATAGAAACGGCGATATCCCTAAATCTTACGAGTTGGATACGATGGAAATGGGTTGAAACACCATGGCGTTATCCGTGAATCTTACGAGTAGGAAACGTCAGAAATAGAAACGGCGATATCCCTAAATCTTACGAGTTGGATTCGATGGAAATGGGTTGAAATACCAAGGCGTTACCCTTTAAACTTTTCAGTGGGGGGCGTCCAGAAAATTAAAATCAGGTTGAAAATCCTAGGCGTTACCCTTTAAATTTTCAGTGGGGAGCGTCCAGAAAATTAAAATCAGGTTGAAAATCCTAGGCGTTACCCTTTAAACTTTTCAGTGGGGGGCGTCCAGAAAATTAAAATCAGGTTGAAAATCCTAGGCGTTACCTTTTAAACTTTTCAGTGGGGGGCGTCCAGAAAATTAAAATAAGGTTGAAATTCCGAGACGTTACCCTTTAAACCTTTGAGTGAGGGACGTCCAAAAAATTAAAATAAGGTTGAAATTCCGAGACGTTACCCTTTAAACCTTTGAGTGGGGGGCGTCCAAAAAAGAAAAAAGAAATACAGATCAAAAGATCATGGCGCAACCTCACGAATCGGAGACGCCAACGACAAACAAAACTCTATTAAAGGCGGTTAGAGGTAATTTCATACATTACTCTTATTATTGGTTGATTTATACTAAAACAGGTAGGGGCATCGCCCAAGAAACCGAAACAGAGACTTGCAAAAATATGCTTCATCCAAAGACAAAGATAAGTTCATTCAAAACATGAAATTTCATTTATTGAAGTCAAGATACAAAATGCAAAGAAAAAAAGAAAGTGGTCCAACGGTGTTAAGTCGCCTATGGTCACTCTGAAAATGAAAAGAAAACGCCACCACGTCGCCACATTATTTTCTCTAGGGCGAGTCGGCCCATCATCTTCTCTATGGCACCAGTATTTTAGCATAACCCAGTCCTTCAAGATTGTCAAAAACACCGAAGGGAAACAAAAAATTAATATGCAGCAAAAAGACAGAAGTACAAGCCAACAAAAGAGGGGGCGATGCAGAGCAACGCCACATCGCCAATGATCGCCGAAGAGATGACGCCAAAAGAGGCAAGCACACCCAAGGCGAGGCGAGATGAGATTTCTAAGCAAGGAGCAAAAGAATTTGTGACTCAACTACAAAGAAAAGCAAAGTTAACGCAAAGATGAATGGAAATCAACGCTGTAAACATGATTATTTATAGAAGTTATTATGTAATAAAGATGAAGTAGGGGACGATTATTTCCCCACGTTCTACCACTATCACCACTTCGCCTCTTTGAGCCTCGTGCTTGGGGGGCTGTGGACTAGACTATGGCCCAAAAATAAATAGCATAGGCTCAATAGCAAGATGACCCAACTTTCCAACCCATGTAATTCAAATAAAAGATTTGGCGGAAAATGAAAGAAGAAGGCGCCACACCCAGAGGACATCGCCCTCGCCAGAAGGAGTAACCGCTCATATATGAAACCGCCACCATAATCTATCGTACAGGAGAAGAAACCACCCACCACCACCATGATGACACCATGGACAATAAGTAACCACCCATCACCACCATGATGAGATAGTGGTGGAGGAAGAAAACCACCATGATCATAGAAAAATTCTCTATAAATATGAGAACATACTTCATTGTAAAAGGATCCCCATCTTTTTCTTGTATACTCAAGTTATTCACATCAACTATTGAAAGGTTCACAATTTTTTAATAGACAAGGAATTATTCATTTCTTACCTATGGTTCATTAATTTATCACCCCCCTTAAATGTTCACCAGAACATTTTGGCGCCCACCGTGGGGCCCCGGTAAAACGATTCCCTGGCCTCAACTTTCATTCAACAGGATAGAAATTCAACTTCATGGATCGGCATGGTTTCATCCTCATATGCTACAAATCAAGTTAGTTTTCTTCCCATACACCTGTTTCATGTACGACAAATTTGACACCACCTATCAGATCTAAACTTGAGATCCCGCTGAAATATCATCTTCAATCTGCTGTCCAACACCGTCGTCTCGCCATATATCAATCGTCGTTGATGCTACAACTTTGCTTGTTATCTATTTCAAATATGGATGTTACTGTCGTCAAAATCATGCAACTGTTTTGCGGAAACCGAACACTCAAACAAATATCATCTTTTGGAAAGAAACTGAACAACAACTGGTGACTTAGAGGGGATGAAGTTGTCTGGCGAGTGCAAGGCTTTCGAGCGGCGACCGATGCGACTATGTCTTGCAGCAGGTGTGAACTAGCCAAGGCGGCATCAGTGACTTCAATGACAAACGACCAAAGTACAAATATGTTAGTGCATAGAGAATGTTGAAGAATAGAAATAAAGTCCTCAAATCTACATCGGTCCTTGTCTTGAAGATTGAAGGGCATAAACAAAGTCTTCTTGTATCAAAAATAACAGCAGCAAAATTATAAAAGTTGCGGTTTATAAAAATTTCAATACATGTTTTCAAATTTATCTCATTTATGTTGTCTAACATGTCTTATGATTTTGTATATTGGTGACGACTCAACGTTCACATGATCGTGGCCACAAGGGGCGAAATGAGCAAAGGTGACATCAACAGCCTGTTATTCAATCCGAATAATCTTTACATCATTGCAAGAAAGGGAAGAAAAAGAAAATTAGAGTTGAAACACATGGCGTTACCCGTGAATCTTACGAGTAGGGAACGTCTAAAAAAGAAACGGCACTATCCGTAAATCTTACGAGTTGGATACGACGGAAACGAGTTGAAACACCATGGCGTTATCCGTAAATCTTACGAGTAGGAAACGTCAGAAAAAGAAACAGCGATATCCGTAAATCTTACGAGTTGGATACGACGGAAACGAGTTGAAACACCATGGCGTTATCCGTGAATCTTACGAGTAGGAAACGTCAGAAATAGAAACGGCGATATCCGTAAATCTTACGAGTTGGATACGACGGAAACGAGTTGAAACACCATGGCGTTATCCGTGAATCTTACGAGTAGGAAACGTCAGAAATAGAAACGGCGATATCCGTAAATCTTACGAGTTGGATACGACGGAAACGAGTTGAAACACCATGGCGTTATCCGTGAATCTTACGAGTAGGAAACGTCAGAAATAGAAACGGCGATATCCGTAAATCTTACGAGTTGGATACGACGGAAACGAGTTGAAACACCATGGCGTTATCCGTGAATCTTACGAGTAGGAAACGTCAGAAATAGAAACGGCGATATCCGTAAATCTTACGAGTTGGATACGACGGAAACGAGTTGAAACACCATGGCGTTATCCGTGAATCTTACGAGTAGGAAACGTCAGAAATAGAAACGGCGATATCCGTAAATCTTACGAGTTGGATACGATGGAAACGAGTTGAAACACCATGGCGTTATCCGTGAATCTTACGAGTAGGAAACGTCAGAAATAGAAACGGCGATATCCGTAAATCTTACGAGTTGGATACGAAGGAAACGAGTTGAAACACCATGGCGTTATCCGTGAATCTTACGAGTAGGAAACGTCAGAAATAGAAACGGCAATATCCCTAAATCTTACGAGTTGGATACGACGGAAACGAGTTGAAACACCATGGCGTTATCCGTGAATCTTACGAGTAGGAAACGTCAGAAATAGAAACGGCGATATCCCTACATCTTACGAGTTGGATACGACGGAAACGAGTTGAAACACCATGGCGTTATCCGTGAATCTTACGAGTAGGAAACGTCAGAAATAGAAACGGCGATATCCCTAAATCTTACGAGTTGGATACGACGGAAACGAGTTGAAACACCATGGCGTTATCCGTGAATCTTACGAGTAGGAAACGTCAGAAATAGAAACGGCGATATCCGTAAATCTTACGAGTTGGATACGATGGAAACGAGTTGAAACACCATGGCGTTATCCGTGAATCTTACGAGTAGGAAACGTCAGAAATAGAAACGGCGATATCCGTAAATCTTACGAGTTGGATACGAAGGAAACGAGTTGAAACACCATGGCGTTATCCGTGAATCTTACGAGTAGGAAACGTCAGAAATAGAAACGGCAATATCCCTAAATCTTACGAGTTGGATACGACGGAAACGAGTTGAAACACCATGGCGTTATCCGTGAATCTTACGAGTAGGAAACGTCAGAAATAGAAACGGCGATATCCCTACATCTTACGAGTTGGATACGACGGAAACGAGTTGAAACACCATGGCGTTATCCGTGAATCTTACGAGTAGGAAACGTCAGAAATAGAAACGGCGATATCCCTAAATCTTACGAGTTGGATACGATGGAAATGGGTTGAAACACCATGGCGTTATCCGTGAATCTTACGAGTAGGAAACGTCAGAAATAGAAACGGCGATATCCCTAAATCTTACGAGTTGGATTCGATGGAAATGGGTTGAAATACCAAGGCGTTACCCTTTAAACTTTTCAGTGGGGGGCGTCCAGAAAATTAAAATCAGGTTGAAAATCCTAGGCGTTACCCTTTAAATTTTCAGTGGGGAGCGTCCAGAAAATTAAAATCAGGTTGAAAATCCTAGGCGTTACCCTTTAAACTTTTCAGTGGGGGGCGTCCAGAAAATTAAAATCAGGTTGAAAATCCTAGGCGTTACCTTTTAAACTTTTCAGTGGGGGGCGTCCAGAAAATTAAAATAAGGTTGAAATTCCGAGACGTTACCCTTTAAACCTTTGAGTGAGGGACGTCCAAAAAATTAAAATAAGGTTGAAATTCCGAGACGTTACCCTTTAAACCTTTGAGTGGGGGGCGTCCAAAAAAGAAAAAAGAAATACAGATCAAAAGATCATGGCGCAACCTCACGAATCGGAGACGCCAACGACAAACAAAACTCTATTAAAGGCGGTTAGAGGTAATTTCATACATTACTCTTATTATTGGTTGATTTATACTAAAACAGGTAGGGGCATCGCCCAAGAAACCGAAACAGAGACTTGCAAAAATATGCTTCATCCAAAGACAAAGATAAGTTCATTCAAAACATGAAATTTCATTTATTGAAGTCAAGATACAAAATGCAAAGAAAAAAAGAAAGTGGTCCAACGGTGTTAAGTCGCCTATGGTCACTCTGAAAATGAAAAGAAAACGCCACCACGTCGCCACATTATTTTCTCTAGGGCGAGTCGGCCCATCATCTTCTCTATGGCACCAGTATTTTAGCATAACCCAGTCCTTCAAGATTGTCAAAAACACCGAAGGGAAACAAAAAATTAATATGCAGCAAAAAGACAGAAGTACAAGCCAACAAAAGAGGGGGCGATGCAGAGCAACGCCACATCGCCAATGATCGCCGAAGAGATGACGCCAAAAGAGGCAAGCACACCCAAGGCGAGGCGAGATGAGATTTCTAAGCAAGGAGCAAAAGAATTTGTGACTCAACTACAAAGAAAAGCAAAGTTAACGCAAAGATGAATGGAAATCAACGCTGTAAACATGATTATTTATAGAAGTTATTATGTAATAAAGATGAAGTAGGGGACGATTATTTCCCCACGTTCTACCACTATCACCACTTCGCCTCTTTGAGCCTCGTGCTTGGGGGGCTGTGGACTAGACTATGGCCCAAAAATAAATAGCATAGGCTCAATAGCAAGATGACCCAACTTTCCAACCCATGTAATTCAAATAAAAGATTTGGCGGGAAATGAAAGAAGAAGGCGCCACACCCAGAGGACATCGCCCTCGCCAGAAGGAGTAACCGCTCATATATGAAACCGCCACCATAATCTATCGTACATGAGAAGAAACCACCCACCACCACCATGATGACACCATGGACAATAAATAACCACCCATCACCACCATGATGAGATAGTGGTGGAGGAAGAAAACCACCATGATCATAGAAAAATTCTCTATAAATATGAGAATATACTTCATTGTAAAAGGATCCCCATCTTTTTCTTGTATACTCAAGTTATTCACATCAACTATTGAAAGGTTCACAATTTTTTAATAGACAATGAATTATTCATTTCTTACCTATGGTTCATTAATTTATCACCCCCCTTAAATGTTCACCAGAACAGTGTCTTTTTTTTTTTTTAATCGGCTAAATTTTATTAAAGAACAATTCTCTAAACAAGAAGTATAGGGAATTGTTGAAACATACATCGAGAGGCAAAGTGATGAAAACACTTTAACCAATCAAAAAGTACATCAAGCACCTCAATCAACCCCTTACAATACATCAATTAAAATACACCAATAACCACCAACCCAACCCATAGAGACGCCACTAGACCCTAACTCCCGAACTCGAATCAAAATTACTCGGCCCATCAGAAACCAAACAGCAGCTCTTTAAGTCGAAAGTTGGTGGACACCGATGGAAAACTAACGGTCAACACCGATGCGGTAGAGTTCAACCAGATCACCAGAACAGTGCCTATATTAGCATTTCTCTTGTGCTCTCATGGATTCTGTAGAGACCCCGATTTAATTCGAGCTTGGGTTCCAAAAATCCTTTCAAGGTGTCTAACTTGTTAGATTTCTTCTTGTTTTTTCTTCTTATTTTACATTATAAGGTTACATATTAAACTTTGTTTTAGGCTAACAAATTTGTTGGGTCGACCCTAAAATGTTAGAAAGAGATTAATTTTTGAAAATTTTGATGCTTAATGGCATATTCTTGGTTTGAGTTAAATGTTATGAACACAAGACTCTACAATGTTAGAGACAACATGACTCACAGTCTCACATATAGACTAATATTATATTCATAATCGTGTTATAATGTTCTTCATTGCCCTCAAATTTTGTGTGTGCTTAATGTAACATTATAAGGAGAACACATCCCATAAAGCAGAAAACAAAATTAAGCTTAACTGCTCCAATTCACGTTAGGAATTTCATCACAAGTACTAATCAAACTAAGCACAATGTTTACAACCAATGCCAAATAGCATTTATACATACATATATATGTAGAAAAGCATACATGAGTTAAGAGGAAGAAAAGGTATCAATGATGGTAGTGTGAAGAGGATCACTCAAATGTGTAGCCCAATTGTTAAGAGGACCTTTACCAGTAGCAGCAGCTTGAACAGCAAAACCAAGGAATGCAACCATAGCAAGACGAGCATGTTTGATTTCTGCCAATTGTAGTGTTGCTTTCTTTTCTGGGTCAGCTGCTAAACCAAGTGGGTCAAAGAATTTTCCACCTGGGTATAGTCTCTTTTCTGAGTCAAGCTCTGCATTCCTCTGGAATTCAATGTATCCAATTACTAGTACTTCAATCCAGATTAGTGTTGTGATGGAGAATGGAAGTGGTTGTCCAAGATATGTTGACCCTTCTACTAGCTCCACCTGAAAATTAAACAAAAACTCCATAATTAATTTTTTGTTATTTTATAACCAAATCATATATAAGAAGTATTCACCATATTTTAACAATGACTAATATTCGTCAAAGAATCTATTAGACCCATAAGGTGGATCTCCTCCCCTCTCAACCAGATTTTTTTTTTCCATATATAAGAATTAGGAATCGAACACATAACTACTTGTTTAAGGTGTCGGATACCTACTCGCACCAATCACATGTTGGTAAACTCCATAATTTATCGAATATACAAGTTAATTCTTTCTTACAATTTTTTCTAATTTGCATTTTCATAAGGTTGACTATACCATCACATTTTCAGATATAAGGAAACTATATTTAATAAGTAATTTTTAATTATAAATAAACAAGTAAACACAACAAATATTCTACTTTACATAAAGATCTCTACAAATAATCGAGCTTGAAATCTAGACTATTGGATCTGACTATTGAGATACATGTGACTCAGACAAACAAACGCAAGTATGTCTTAATTTGCGTGAGTTTGTCAAAGTCACAGTGAATCTATGACACCGTGATTTTGTAAAAGCTCCAACGTTTAACTTACACTTTTACCAAAATTACAACGAATCACCGTGATTTTGTCTAATAATCTCACCTCTAGTCCTAACATGCACAAACTCATCAATAGAATCTAAACACAAGCATTCATGCATGCATGCATGCATCCAACACACACTTTGAATTTAAGTCATCATATTTTCTAAATTAGTGATAATTACTCAACATTAGCAATAATAATAAACACTAATTAAAGATTAAGTATTAAGAGATTTGATAACCAAACAAACCTTTCCAGCATCTTGCCAAGTAACACCAGTAAGCCATTCAACAGTAAGAGCACCAAGAGTAGCAAGCATAGCCCATCTTCCATGAATCAATTCACATTCTCTAAACCTCTGAAGTCCAAAAACTTCAGTGTAAGGCTGAAACGGCGTCGATTTCACGTCCGAGAACTCCGTTCTAGTTCCGATAACATCTCCGGCAAGATTCTTCGCTAAATTCTGATCAAGTGAATCAAGATCGAATTGCAAATACTCAGCTGGTTTCCCCAAACCGAATGGATCGAATCCGTAATCTCCGATCAAACTTCCGTCAAGCCACTCCGGTGACTTTGCACCTGGATACCATAACGGACGATCGGTGGTTGGACTCGATCGTGATGCTTTCTTTGGTGCTGCTTTCTTTTTTCCGATTCCGAAGCCGAATCGAGCTTGGATTCGGCCGGAATTGGATTGAACTCCGCGGAGACGAGTTCCGATGAGGGATGAGGTGGCAGCGGCGGTGGCGGTAGCGGTTGCCATTGGTTTATGATAATTTTGTGTTTGGGGGGTGAGAATAGAAATGGAGAGGTGTGTGTTGTGAGTTTTTGAAATTGGAGTGAGTGATAGTGTTGTATTTGATGAGGGTGGTGATGATGATGATTATGGATAATCTAAGGTTATGTGTTTATGGCCGTTGGATTATGGAGAGTATCCATCTGACGGTGAAAAAGGAAGATGGCTTATCCTCTTGCTTATCTGGTGTTGGTGACGTGGATTTTAATGTGGACAAATTTGTCCTTGATTGAAAATGATTGGTCAGAGTGAACTTGTGGCTGTGGATGAGTGATTGTATTATATGGTTTAGGTTTATTACATTACATTGGAGATTTGTAAGTATCTAATGATTTTTTGTGTGATTAATCATGTCCTATAATGTATTTGGGATTTCATGTTTCTAATAGTGCAGGGTCATTTTATTTTAATTATTGAATGTTGCTGGAGTTTTTTAATGTATTAGTATAATTAAGAAAATATTTTTTAATGTATATTTTTTAGTCAACTTAGGGTCTTCAATGTCTGTCATTAGTTAGTTTCTTTACTAAATATTGTGTCATTGCATTGGTTTAGGAGAGTAGACCATGTCAAAAGGAGGTCAATTATATTCCCGGTAAAAAAAATTAGTCGGTAAAATTGAACATTTGAACCAAGTTGCATACTGGTTTGCAAACTATGCTCTTTTTCTACCTACGGGTACCCTATTATTTAAATCCACCTTCAAGATCAGTTAACTTGATATGGTAGGATGTTGTAGGTGTTTGTGTTGTAATTTGGCCTACCAGCCTCCCTTGTATAAAAAAAGGAAAGTAAAAAGTTTTTTGTCTTAAATATGTTACATTGTCTTATTAACAATTTTATACAAATTAAAAAAAAATAAAAAATAGTGTGTCAAAAAAAATAGTTGTTGTATGAAAAAAAATTATGAATTATTTTATAAAGGTATCCTTCAGTATTTGTACAGAAATTATAAATTTAAAAAAAAAAAAAACAGAAAATATAAAGTAGTAAATAGTAAGAACATAATTTTCTGTATAGTCCATTGAGCAAGAAGAGAAATAGGAGGGATAAGAAGGATCGCAGGAAAATCTTAGGTATGGTCAAAATAATATTGTGTTTACTACTATCACTGAAATTTATATATCATAAAGTTCAAATTCGAATGGAAGTAAGTGTTTAATTTAACAATATCGACATTGTCAATTGAGCAGATACTTATAGATATTATTATTTCATTTTCTATTCTACTAATGGAGAAAGGAGATGGACCTAAAATAAGAATTTGGATTTTTAATGGCAAATATAGAGATTGGGCCTAAGCAGCCCAAAATAAAAGACCCGTGGTTAAGCTAACTAATGGCACTCCCATAATCAGATTCTACTTCATTCTTTAGGAAACAACATCTCACAACGAAACGAAAGATAACTCTAGTTGAAGAGTCGTTGCTGCCACCACACCACCATGACATTGTTCAAGCAAGGCCATCGCCAAGTCGCAATACATCTACACCATTTATTTCCTTTTTAAAACTCTTTCATTTTTAAAACCTGAGCTAAAATTGGTTTAGAATGGATTTTACTCAACTATCCAACCTTTTCTGTGTGACAGTTATATGATGACAAAAATTAATTTGATTGAATCAAATTTGTAAAACTAATATTAGTTAAAGGTGAATTTAAAATAAGTGAATTGAACGATAAAAATGCGTGTAAAAATCATATTTATTTAAGTTGGAAGGAATCATACTTATGAAACCTCTTACTTTTGTTTTACTACAAACTTTTTTCTTTCTTTATACGCCGTTAATTTTACCAAGCACTTGAACACTTCCTTGCATTTACTCAAAATTTCTTGTGATCAAAATGTTGGTTTTCTCATTTCTCAAAGTATAAACTTAATTTTTCATTTATCCTTGTCATCTTTCGGATCAAAACCCCACATATAACTCGAAATTGAGAGACCAAAACATAATTTATCCAAAATAGATGACTACCGAAAACACCTTTTATATCCACACTAAGATCTAACGATTATCAGGTATTGTTTCCAAAAGAAAATTATAAATTAAATAAGCACCCATAATTGTTTAAGAAAGTCATAGTGAGTTTCTGGTCCTATTGAAAGATAGGAAGGTCATTCTGTGATTGCAGCTTAGAACTTGTACTCACTTGTGCTGGAACAATGCTGCTTGAGGCCTCTTCTCCAATCACATTTCCCATCTTCAGGAAATAACTATGCCTGCAAAAATATAACTTTTGAACTCCACTTCATATATCATATAACATTGTAAGATTCAAAGGCGAAAACAAATTGTATTTACCATCGAGTATCAGCCGTCAATTCAGGATGAAAAGCAGTTGCTAGTATGTTCCCTTGTCTCACAGCAACTATAACTTTGCTTTGTTCTTCAGTATTCTCCTGTCATATCACAAATAATCAGAAACATTTTATAATGTCATGCGAAAAAATGGCCAATGCATAACAGAAGTCATTAATATCCCAGTGGCACCCCCGATTATGTAGCTTAGTAGTATGAAATGGGATGATGAAAGAGTATTATGTCGGAGATCCAGAATTTGATCCCTACTGCTAACAAATTCGCATTTCCACTAACATTTGTCTATAAAAAACACTATTCGGTGGCAATAAAAAGTCAGTGTTTGTATGTACGTATTTCGATCCTCTTCTACCCTCCTGCCTCTGTAGGAGAAAAGACAAGTGGCAGAGCAGAGAGACTGTAGAGAATGGTGGGAGGAAGGGAACATGAAGCAGAGAAATAGAGAGACAAGAGAGAGCTCTGCTCGAGAGGATCCGAGTCCAAGGATCAATCTCGTCAAGATAAAAACTAAAATAATAAAAATGTTACATAAATTCATACTATAAGACCATTTTTTATAGCTGTTTAGTGGTTTCGAAACCATATAGAATACTGCATTATAACATTGAGTTGTAAATCACCTGACACAAACATAGATGCCCCTCAAGCAAATAAGTTAAGACTTAAGACTAAAAATGGTAAATGTAGCCACTACTGAGTAATCACTCCTCTAGACTCCAGTAAAACTCAGCTGTATGTCCAAATCCATTCTTGTAAGGTTAAGAAACTAACTACAACATATTTACGGCATTGAAAAGACAAGAGATTGCCAATTCTTCATTAAGGGAACTAAACTTGTCATCTTTCCATAGAATGATGAAGCTATGAGATTTTAGATAAAAGGATGAAAAGAAAAGAACAACTTTGAATGTTATTGATAATTTGATATTGACTTGAAACTCAATAGTAATCCATATTTATAGGAAAACATAGACTCGATTCTAAATAAATAGGGAAATCAACTAACAAATAATAATAATAGATACGAAAATAACATCTAGGAGATAATCTAAGATATGCTAAGATTGAAAACTGACCTAGGGGATAAACTAAGATACTCTAAATATAATATTAAAGATAATCTTATAGTCTAAATTTCTAACATATAACATGGGAACTATTAGCCGAAGAAACACTTCCAGCAGCAAGCCATGTAATACTACATAAAGTGGGAGCACCTATGTCTTGCCTAGTCATCACTCCATCGGATAACTTTACTAGGATTTTTTTTACTGCACTTCAACAGCAAAATTCAAAATTATCGCCACCTTGTGCTCATCCCCTATAAACCTGTGATTCTGCTACAGGTATATGATGGCACTCATTTATTTTAACAGTCAAAAGAATATGGTTAATCACCACCCATGTTCCGATCGATATTAGTATAGAGAACTAAGACTACTAATACAGCATGCCAGCAGTTCATTATGAATATGGAGATGAGACCAAAAAATGCATAAGCCTGGAAATTTACATCCAGTAAGGTAATGGTAACATTATTGTAGAAATAGTGGAATTTTAGATAAAAGGAGGAGAGAAAGTAATAAGAACTTTTAATGTTATTATTGATAGTAATTTGATACTGACTTGATAATAGCTTGATGACAAAATACTAAATACTAATCCCTGATTTACAAAGTCCTGTTTCCTAGTGATAGAAGTATAGTTTAGTTTTGTACTTAGGATTCTAAACAGATTGTAATATCTAGTTAGTTAGAGTTCAGTCATAACTCTGTTAGTTTAGTTAGGTTTCTGTTACTAACTGTAACAGATGTTATCTAGCTGTAACTACACCTAAGCTCATATATAAGCTTGGTGAACTCATTGTATCATTCGGTTAGATTCTATTCAATGAAAATAACAAACTCTTTCTCTCAGTTTCTCTCTTTCTAATATGGTATCTAGAGCTTTTTCTTGATCCATGGCGAACAATCCTTTCAATACAGAAGGTCCATTTTCTTCTTCCCAAAACAAAATCGCTAACCTCATCTCTGTTAGATTAGATGACAAGAATTTCAAGCAGTGGAAACAGCAAGTTTCCGGCGTCATTCGTGGATTCAAACTGCAAAGGTTCATCACTGAACCTGCAATTCCTGAACGATACCTCAACGATGAAGATCGCATCGCAGGAAATGTGAATCCTCTCTTCTACGATTGGGAAAATCAAGACGCGCTTGTGTGCACATGGCTTCTATCAACAATGTCAGAACCTCTCTTAGCAAAGGTCGTTGATCACACTTACTCATGGCAGGTATGGGATGAAATTCACCGCCATTTCGAAATTCTACTCATCACAAAAGCAAGACAGTTGCGATCGGAATTACGAACCCTAACAAAAGGGGATCGCAAAGTTGACGAATTCATTCAACGTGTTAGAGTGATCAACGAATCCCTAATTTCGATTGGAGATCCAGTTCCGCATCGCAATTTGGTAGAAATTGTGCTCGATGCTCTTCCGGAAGAATACGATCCCGTTGTTGCAGCGATTGCGAGCAACACGATTCCAGCTACCATTGACGAACTCGAATCGTATCTTCTTGCTCATGAATCGCGCATTGACAAGAACAAGAAACAGAATCAATTGGATGCTGCTACGGTAAATCTTGCTCAATCTTCCAATCCTGTTGCTTCTTCACAAAATTCCACTTCTGATAGTCCAATTCCACCTTCTACATCCAATTTTCCTTCTGGAACAAATCACCTCACTGCTCATGAGAATCAAGGAAATGGTTATTCACGTGGAGGCAGATCTGGAAGAGGTGGAGGACGCTTTGGACGTGGAGGCCGTGGTGGAAAAGGTGAAGGCCCTTGCCAAATCTGTCACAGGAACAATCATGATGCTTCTATTTGCTTCTATCGCAACACGGGACCTATGCAAGGCTATGGCTATGGTTACAGGCCACCTCAACCACAATACTCCACTCAATTCTCCAACTCCTATGGCTATGGAGCTCCTAGAGCTCAACGTCCACCTATGCCTCAAGCTATGTTAACTGGAGGGACTAACAACTTCAGCAATCAATGGTGGTACCCTGATTCTGGTGCTTCTCACCATGTTACACCTGAAGCAACCAACTTGTCTGATTCTGCATCTCTCCCTGGAACTGATCAAGTGCTTATGGGAAACGGACAAGGTTTGTCTATTGCTTCTATAGGTTCAATGAATTTTCCTTCAAAATCTAAGCCTAATTCATCTCTTACTCTAAAACATTTACTGTTAGTTCCTTCCATAACCAAAAATCTGCTAAGTGTTTCCAAATTTGCTCAAGATAACAATGTTTTCTTTGAGTTTCACCCAAAATTCTGTGTTGTTAAATCACAGGATTCTTCTGAGGTTCTTTTGCATGGTACTGTTGGAGATGATGGGCTTCACAAATTTGCCTCTCCATCAAACTCTTTTCCTGCTTTCAATAAAGTTTCACAACAGTGTAACTCTGTTTGTTTGAATTCTAATTCCTTGCATAAACTTGCTAGTGAATGTAAATCTGCTTGTATGAACTATAACAGTTCAAGTTGTTTAGTTTCTTCTACTCCTATTGTAAATACTGCTCAATTTCAAATAAATACAAGTAGTTTTGTTCACACTCCTATTTCTCATGCTAATTACAATTTGTGGCATGCTAGATTAGGCCATCCCCATCATGATTCCCTCAGAATAGCACTTCAGCTATGCAACATAAATGTCCCCTCTAAACCACAAATTGATGTGTGTAGTGCTTGTTGTCTAGGAAAGAGTCATAGACTCCATGCTCCTCTATCTAAAACTACCTACAATACTCCTTTTGAGCTAGTTGTATGTGACTTATGGGGACCAGCACCTGTAAAGTCTTCCACTGGTTTCACTTATTTTTTGACATGTGTTGATGCTCACTCTAGGTTCACTTGGGTTTATCCTTTAAAACTAAAGTCAGAAGCTTTTCCTAAGTTTGTTGAGTTCAAAAACATGGTGGAACTTCAGTTTAACACTAAAATAAAAATGGTTCAAACTGATGGAGGTGGTGAATTCAGGCCTTTTACTAAATTTCTCACCAATCTTGGAGTTATTCATAGGCTAACATGCCCTCATACTCACCATCAGAATGGGATAGTAGAAAGGAAACATAGGCATCTTGTTGAAACTGGTCTCACACTACTATCACAAGCTCAAATTCCCTTAAAATATTGAGACCATGCCTTCATCACTGCTGCTTTTCTCATTAATAGAATGCCCACTCCTGTTCTGCAAAACAAATCTCCATTCTTCACTCTCTTAAATAAACAACCAGATTACAAAGTGTGAAAACTGAATATTATATTTCAAGTTATGAATAATGTACAGTCACTAATGTGTTTATATAGGCTATTCTAACCTAATGGGCTCATGGGCCAAATACATATTATTAATAGAAATAAAAGATTGCTTCTAATAATAAAATATTTACTATTTATTTACAACACTCCCCCTCAAGCTGGTGAATGAATATCAATCATTCCCAGCTTGGAAACAATTCTTTCAAAGTTATTGCTGTTCAGCCCCTTAGTTAGAAGATCTGCAAGGTTGCCTTGGGAAGAGACATATGGAGTGCAAATTAGACCACTATCCAATTTTTCTTTGATGAAGTGTCTGTCAACTTCTATATGTTTGGTCCTATCATGCTGCACTGGATTATGGGCTATGCTAATAGCAGATTTATTATCACAATAGAGTTTCATCGGTTCATCACTCTTTATCCTCAAGTCTTCCAAGATGCTTTTCAGCCATAGTAATTCACATATTCCTTGTGCCATTGACCTGAACTCTGCTTCAGCACTAGATCTGGATACCACACTTTGTTTTTTACTCTTCCAAGTCACAAGATTCCCACCTAAGAAAGTGCAATATCCTGTAGTTGATCTTCTATCCACAATTGACCCGGCATAGTCAGCATCGGTATATGCTTCAAGTCCCACACTTCCATTTCGTTCGAACAAAATCCCTCTACCTGGGGTTCCTTTCAAATATTGAACAATTCGGAGTGCAGCTTGTAAATGAATCTCCTTTGGTTGGTGCATGAATTGACTCACTAAGCTTACAGCAAAAGCAACATCCGGTCTAGTATGTGATAGGTATATAAGTTTGCCGACCAACCTTTGATACATTTCCTTATTAACTGCAATATCTTCTTTTGCATTCCCCAACTTTACATTTGGATCAATTGGTGTACATGCAGGCTTGCATGCTGTCTTGCCAGTCTCTTGCAGAAGATCAGTAATGTATTTCTGTTGGGATATGAAAATCCCTTTCCTAGAATGAGCCACTTCTATTCCTAGAAAATACTTCAATTTTCCCAAGGTCTTAATCTCAAATTCCTTGGCTAAGTGTTGAGCTAACATTTGTTGCTCTTCTTCATCATCACATGTTACTATAATGTCGTCCACATACACCAATAACACCGTGACTCCCCCTGACTCAGAGTATTTGACAAATAAAGTATGGTCTCCTTGACTTTGTTTGAAGCCCAAACCAACCATAACTTTAGTGAACCTTCCAAACCAAGCTCGTGGTGATTGCTTTAGCCCATATAAAGCCTTTTTTAACTTGCACACGACATTGGCAGCCATATCTTCACGATATCCAGGGGGTACATCCATGTAGATCTCTTCTTCAAGTTCTCCATGAAGGAAGGCATTTTTTACATCAAATTGCTGCAAGTTCCAATTGTAATTAGCTGCTAAAGATAATATCACCCTGACAGTATTCATTTTTGCAACCGGAGCAAATGTCTCTGAGTAATCTATTCCATAAGTCTGAGTGAACCCTTTGGCTACCAATCTTGCCTTGTACCTCTCAATAGATCCATCAGCCTTGTATTTTATAGTGTATACCCATTTGCACCCCACAGGTTTCTTTCCATTTGGTAGAGAAACCAATTCCCAAGTATTGTTCTTATCAAGTGCCTCCATTTCCAAATCCATGGCTTGTTTCCATTTCCTGTCAGACAATGCCTCAGATAAGGAGGTAGGTATTGTGGTAGTGTTTAGACTTGTGAGGAAGGCTTTATGAGTAGGTGATAACTGTTCAAAGCATAGGTAATTGGATAGAGGGTAAAGTGGCTTGTTGGTGCAGGTTCTAGTATCTTTCCTATGGGCAATTGGGAGATGTGAGTCTTTAGAGTGTATTGGTGTTACTTCTCTGGATTTTGGTTTTTTATGTTTTATCGGGTTGGATTCTGGTTCCCTTTGCAAGGTTGAACTAGATTCTGGTTCCTGAGCATGAGAAAATTCAGAAATTGAATCACTATAGTTTGAAGGGTCAAGGAAAGTTACATCATGTAATGTTGGATCGGACTCATGGATATGAGTAGATTCAGGAATGGTATTCTTTTTCCTTGTGTATACTAAATTTTTCCCATATCTCACATCAACACTAACATTTCCATTCTCAACATTGTCAATTTTAGTTTCAACATTTTCAGGACCAATTTCACTCTCAACATCTGGTCCAAGATTAAGGTCAGGAAGTACAAGAGACTCATCTTCCTTACTTGTGCTCTCCCCCTGAAGATGAGTTTGAACGAAGTAACTTTCTTGTTCATGAAAGGTGACATCTCGAGAGACAAAGAATTTATGAGACGGTGGATGATAACATTTGTAACCCTTTTGGGTGGAAGAATACCCTATAAAGACACACTTTAAGGCTCTAGGATCAAGTTTCCCTCTACCATCACTATGGATATGGACGAACGACTTGCACCCAAATATTCTAGGAATAAGATTACAAGAGGTGGACACATCAGGATAAAATGAGGATAGAACCTCCATAGGAGTTTTAGAGGCAACGACACTAGAAGGTAAACGATTTATGAGATATGATGCGGTTAAAACCGCCTCTCCCCAATATTTCTTGGGAACCTTATTTTGGAATAATATAGCACGTGTTTGATCTAACAAGTGCCTATTTTTTCTCTCAGCAATCCCATTTTGTTGGGGTGTTTTAACACAGGAGGACTCATGAATAATACCCTCTTTTTGACAAAAGGAATTAAGTCCGTGATTGAAGTAATCTTTGGCATTATCAGACCTGACCCTCTTAATACTCACTCCAAACTGATTTTTTACCATTGAAAAGAAATGTAAAAACACAGAGGTAACTTCAGACTTTTGTCTTAGTAAGTAGACTCATGTAACCCGAGTACAATCATCAATGAAGGTTACAAACCATCGAGCACCCGATATATTTGGAACATTAGAAGGACCCCACACATCAGTATGAATTAAATAAAATGGAGAAGTATTCAATTTGTTACTGACTGGAAAAGAGGCACGCTTGTGCTTAGCAAGTTCACACACCTCACAACAAAGACTTTCAACATCTAAATTTTTAAAAAAGGAAGGAAATATTTGTTTCATGACTCTAAATGAGGGATGACCAAGGCGATAATGATATAGAAAGACCTTCTCCCTATTGTTCTTAATTGATTCTGAAAAAAGTGAATTGTTGCTTAGTGGAAATGGAGGAAGATTTTGGTTATCCAAGTAATAAAGACCATTCCATTCTCTTGCCTTTCCAATCGTCCTCCCCGAATGTTTATCTTGAAAAACACAAGCATTGTCATAAAAAACAGCATTGCATGATAGGTTTTTTGTGAGTTTTTGTATGGAAATTAGGCTAGTAGAAAGTTTGGGAATGTGAAGGACATTTCGTAGGATCATAGATGGACTTATTTGGACATCTCCATGGCCGGCTACAGTTAAAAGGGTACCATCTGCTGTGGATATTTTCTTGTTGCTGGGACAAGGTGAATAAGTGGAGAAGTGTGTGGGTAAGGGTGTCATGTGGTCAGTGGCTCCAGAATCCAGTATCCAATATTGGTTATAGGGTTTATCCGAAGCATTAAATCCAAAAGAAAATTGAGACTTACCAAGAGAAAGTGGAAACGGAAACGTGCCTGCATATGCCAGAGAAGTAACTGTTGTTGGTTTCTCTAATTCACTAAGAAAAAACTTCAACTTGTTTATTTCATCTTGGTTGAGTGGAACAAATTCTCTTTTTGACATATTGCCCGATGTCAAGCAACTGTCTTAATATAAGGAGAACAAGACTCGGATGAACAGTGCCACGCGAGTGAACAGTATTCAGATGAACAGTACCGATAAAGTGAACAGTGCTCGCGAACAGTACCTCAGCCGTACAGTATTGCGTGAACAGTAGCGCTGCGACTGTTTGCTGCTGAAACTGCAATGAAGGCAGTAGAAAGAATTCTGCAATGAAGGCAAAAGGAAAAAAATGCGATAAAGGCAACTAGGGTTTTTTATGCGGAAGCGAGACCCTCAAGAACGAGAGCTCTGATACCATGTGAAAACTGAATATTATATTTCAAGTTATGAATAATGTACAATCACTAATGTGTTTATATAGGCTATTCTAACCTAATGGGCTCATGGGCCAAATACATATTATTAATAGAAATAAAAGATTGCTTCTAATAATAAAATATTTACTATTTATTTACAACACAAAGCTCTAAAAGTCTTTGGTTGTGCCTGCTTCCCATTCTTAAGACCTTATCATTCTACCAAGCTAGCCTATAGGTCTCAAGAGTGTGTTTTTCTGGGTTACTCCTCCACATACAAAGGATATAAGTGTCTTAGTTCTAATGGTCATATCTATATGTCTAAAGATGTGCTCTTCAATGAGCAAAAGTTTCCCTATTCTCATCTTTTCCCTAACACCAATAACACTACAACCAGTGTTTCATCACCCACCCCTGTATCCCATGTTCCCCTTCACTTACCTAACACTGTTCTCAATCCCACTCCTATAACCATTGTACAAAATAATACCCCTTCTGAACCTTCATCCCCCACTCAATCACCATCACAGAATTCTAATACCAATGACCCTGTAACACCCTTACCTCTATCTTCTTCAGAATCCCCTAATTCCTACAATAGCAGTAACAATTCTAATGTTCAAACCTCCAATGCTTCTCAACATATATTTTCATCACCCTCCTCTGCTTCTTCTGCTGAGCCAAGTCATGAACATGTTACTATCTCTAAACCCACCCATAATCATCACATGATCACTAGATCAAAATCTAAGCATCAACCTACCCTTCTACTAACTCACACTGAACCTACAAATATTAGACAAGCTCTTCAGTCTTCTGAGTGGAAGAAAGCCATGCAAGATGAATATGATGCACTGATTAATAACAACACATGGACTCTTGTTAATCTGCCTGCTCACAAAAGTCCAATTGGGTGCAAATGGGTGTTCAGAGTCAAAGAGAACTCTGATGGCACCATTAACAAATATAAGGCCAGGTTGGTTGCAAAGGGGTTTCATCAAAAAGCTGGAACTGACTTCACTGAGACTTTTTCCCATGTGATAAAACCTGTTACCATCAGAACTGTTTTGACTATTGCAGTATCAAAAAAGTGGCCTATTCAGCAAATTGACATCAACAATGCCTTCTTAAATGGAGTGTTAGAAGAAGAAGTGTACATGCAGCAACCTCCAGGGTTTGAAAATGTAGACAAAAATCTAGTTTGCAAGCTTAATAAAGCACTATATGGGCTAAAACAAGCCCCTAGAGCTTGGTTTGACAGGTTAAAATCAGCTTTACTTACCTATGGATTTTCTGCTAGTAAGTGTGATCCAAGTCTGTTTATGATGAAAAATAATGTTGTTCATATCATGGTATTGGTGTATGTTGATGATATTATCATCACTGGTAGTTCTATGACTTATATTCAGCAGCTGATCTCCAAGCTTAATGATGAATTTGCTCTAAAACAGTTAGGATCCCTTGACTATTTTTTAGGCATAGAGGTATTTCATCTTGCTAATGGGTCCTTAGTATATCAGAGACTTACTATCCAAAGTTCAGATGGATAACTCTAATGGCATGCCCACACCCATGGTTTCTAGTCTAAAATTGTCTAAAGTAGGCTCTAATCCAGTTGAAGACCCTACTATGTTTAGATCTATTGTTGGAGCTTTACAATATGCAACACTTACTAGGCCAGATATTTCATTTGCTATAAATAAAGTCTGTCAATTTTTATCTAATCCTCTTGAAGATCATTGGAAAGCTGTAAAGAGGATTCTAAGATACCTAAGTGGTACCCTTCATCATGGTCTCTTACTCCAGGCTGCACCAACAGGACAACCCTTGTCTCTAATTGGTTTTTGTGATGCTGACTGGGCCTCTGACCCAGATGACAGAAGGTCAACATCAGGAGCATGTATATACGTTGGGCCCAATTTAGTCTCATGGTGGTCAAAGAAACAAACTCTGGTAGCTAGGTCAAGTGCAGAGGCAGAATATAGAAGTTTAGCAGCTATATGTGCAGAAATTCTATGGCTACAATCACTTCTTACTGAACTAGGCTGCAAGTTCCACATACCTAAAGTCTTGTGTGATAATCTAAGTACAGTTTCTCTTTCTCATAATCCTACTCTTCACCATCGCACCAAGCACATGGAATTGGATATATTCTTTGTCAGAGAAAGGGTTATCAACAAAGAGCTGGTTGTATCTCATGTCCCAGCTCTTGATCAGTGGGCAGATACACTCACAAAGCCTCTATCTGCCAGCAGGTTCAGTATCCTAAGAGACAAGCTAAGAGTTTTCAACAAAGAAAAGCTGATCAAGCCTCCCTCAACTTCTATAGGGGAGTGATAGAAGTATAGTTTAGTTTTGTACTTAGGATTCTAAACAGATTGTAATATCTAGTTAGTTAGAGTTCAGTCATAACTCGATTAGTTTAGTTAGGTTTCTGTTACTAACTGTAACAGATGTTATCTAGCTGTAACTACACCTAAGCTCATATATAAGCTTGGTGAACTCATTATATCATTCAGTTAGATTCTATTCAATGAAAATAACAAAGTCTTTCTCTCAGTTTCTCTCTTTCTAATACCTAGTTCATTCTCTATATTATCAATTAGTCGGAGAATATCATCTTCAAGAGAAAGTTCCAGCATGTATTCAATTAAACATAAAGTTTATCTGATCATGTACATTCTGACATGTTTTCATTATTCTTATATATATATATATATATATATATATATATATATATATTATCATCAGACAAACCATTTAAATTTTAATAGCTATCTAGAACAAATCACCATTTACAACCTAAAACTTGAATTAACAAACACTCCACACTCTAAATAAACTATATGTCGGTGAAATATTTACTATTTAGTGACAACTGACAAATAACAAAAAACATGGGCCAGCTAAAAGTGGTCAATCATATAGACATTGTCAACAACTAACCTTCTGTCCTTCAACAGAAGAATCAGAACTCAGCACTTTGTCTGAAGGTACAGGATAATCAGCTAGGACTTGAACTTCTGGCCCTACATCAAGAATTGCAGGGGCACGAATAAAAACTCCACGGAATGTTTCAGGACCACCTTCCTTGGATGCGAGGTCTGGTACTGCAAGCTCTGTCTCAAAGCTTTGAATCTGAGTAAGCATGTCATTAGGTTAACTGTGATCACAAATTATATCCTCTCCCCAAGTTTCACTTAGAACAATATTATTATATTTATATCCATAAAAGAACTTCCTGAATCTTATCAGCTATGATGGAGAGAATGCTAAATGTTTAACAAAAAGATATGGTTGTTTTGACAAAATAACCGCTGCAAGGATCGTGAACTTTAAGCAATTAGTTTAGATTTGAATGCTTCTTGATAATAAGAAACCTGAAGCAAGAATGGAGCAGGCAGTATAGGGGAGGATGAGAGGGATGAAAAGCTTCATAAGAACTTGATTATTAAACCTTTTAGCTATGAATCAGTCACCTTAGATCCTCCAATAAGTATAAGTTGGCACCATGACAATCTCACATGTTAAATGTTAGTCCATTTAGAATGACCATCAACTTTATCATCTCACCAAATAAAAAACAAATGGCTAAGCAGAGGTCTTTGTTTCTCATGTTCCTGATTAACAATTATGAATAAGATGGGCTTCTATTTATGTTTGTTCAACTGACAACACACAATAACAAAAGGGAAAGGGATCCTCATTGATAAGACCTTTACTAACAAGGAAATAGATGTTGCATTCAATCAAAAGCAGAAACGAAACAAAATAAAACAATTAAAGTAAAAGAAATAACAGAAAAGGAAGCAAAATAAAAACTGATTGTGCTCTCTGATATTGCTAGCCAACAAAAGAAGCCACATCAAATACATGCATTACCTGGCTGCCAAAGAAATTTCTGTGCACAGTACAATCAAGACCACCAACTAGTTCTTGTCCACCAGTCTTCTGTCCTGAAATGGTGTTTGTCATTGAATTTTTTAAACAACCATTAGTTTTGTGTGACGGGTAAAATAAGACCAAAACATTTGATATTTCTGAAATCCAACCCAAGGGCAGAAAAGAGAAGAGAGAAGGAAGGTATAAAATTGCAGCCGCAGTCGCACTTGCAATTACATTACAATCCTTGATATTGTGGAAAGTCATAGATAAATACGGCCGATGCAATCACAATTGCAATCAAAATGCAAACGTGAAGGCTCCAAAATCCTTGACGTTTAGAACGCAATTGCGATTGCGGACCATATTTTATAAAACCTTGGAGAGAAGCAACCCACCTGTAGCTTTATTAGCCAGGAAAATTAGTCCAGCACAGGTTCCCCAAACTGGCTTTCCCATTTGCACAAACTCTCGCAAAGCCGGAAACTGATAAATTGAAACATTCAGCATAGATTATCATCAATATCAAAATCATAACTTGATAATGTTTTATTTTAGTATAAAATTACGACAGTGCAACCATATTTATCACGTGATATTGAATCATTTTGTCGTATATGTGGAAACTCCCACCATAGTGAAATATGACGCGTGTCAGTACAATAAAATATAATGAAACACCTATCTAGACTATGTTTACCCTTGTCTGTGTATAATTATTAAATTCTGATCAGTCCCTAAAAATATAATATCAGTTGAGAGACCCGAGAAGTACACAAAAAAAACTGAAAAACACTCTTGTTTTGTTCTCAGTTGATTTTGATGAATTTGACCTAGAAGTTCACCCAAACTTCAATCCAAACATACATACACTTAATTCATGTATAATGAAATTAACCACAAGGTTCCTCAAAACCGGTTCAATGAAATGTGTCCGAATAACAAATCCGGTTCTAAAGTAAACAGATAAACAAATCATGGAAGACTACAATCAATTGATCATAGAGATCAACCAATTCGGTCTACGTCTCTGACAAAAAAGCGAATGTTAAAGTTTTTTTATTATGCAATTTCTAGGGTTATAGAGTATAATACATTGTTTAAATACTATGCTACGCTAATATCCACTTATGAGTGATGATAGTGAACAAAATGAGAAGTAATTTGACTAACAGAATACAAATCAACAAAATATGATGCATATTGAGGACAAGGAAGCAATTTTCATCATTTTTCGTTTATGAACTAAACTGTTTACTATCCTTCATCTATCTAGTATGAAAAATCAGAGAGATTAGATTAGATTAGATTAGATAGAGCATACGAGGTTGAAATACTCAGCGAGTTTAGCCATAGTAGTACTTTCACCACCAGGGATGATGAGAGAATTAATAGTGAGAAGCTGTTCAGGTTTACGAATTTCAACACCTTTCACACCTAATCTTCTTAGAGCTGCAAGAAATATACACACGCATGGTGAGAAAATGTTGAAAATTGATAAACGAAAAGAGAAAGAGTGTATGCCTGCTATGTGTTCGTTGAAAGAACCCTGTAAAGCGAGAACACCAACAACGGCCATGTTGTGATTGTGGAGAGTGAAAGCGGAGTGAGGGAATATAGCGCTCGCTGTTGTTATTATGTTTTAAGTTTGGTCCTCTCGTTTTGGAATGAGCATGCGTGGTGTAATACTAATGGGATGGGAATCATCATTTCATATTTTATACTACATCGGTTCAGCTACCTTTTAGTTTTAAATAGGTAGCTGATTTTCAACAATTAAATTTGTATTGTATCTCATCTCCACACCTAATCACACTAATCGTTAGTAGTAGAATTGAGTTTGAATACTAGTTAATTAAAAATTAAATTAAATTAATTTGCAGATGAAGCCACAACTATTATGATAAACGTATCCACAAAAGCGAAATTATGCTTTATTTTGTAGAAATTTGGAAAGAGTGATTGTCATCGGTTCTACCGAATGTTTGTATCACTATCAAATAAAGTAGACTTACATACCGTGCATAAGGCATTTGTTCGACCGAATGTTTGTATCACTATCAAATAAAGTAGACTTACATACCGTGCATAAGGCATTTGTTCGACCGATTACTAATATTGTTTATAATAAAAGACATCATTTTAGGTGTTGGATAATAGTCTTTTCTACGATTTTTTAAGGCTTTCGGTTCAAAATATAAAGATTTGGATCGGTTGTTGTAGTTGCACACAATAGTCAATCTCAGTCGTCAATTTGCAATCTAACGGTTCAGAATTTCACGTATAAATTTAAGAATTTAATACACTGTCACTGTTTGATTTTATTTTGATCAGACGGCTAACAATAATTATTGCATACACATGAAGTAAGTGTGTTACTTAATCTAAATCCTTCAAAACAGCATAAATATAGTTTCCAACAAACAATAGGTAGTATTTAGTACTGTCCTTATCAAATTTAGGTTTAGTGGAGTAAAATGATTTAGATGAACTCATCCAAAAAAGATGTTTATCAAAACAAGAGAGTTCTAAGGGCATGGTAAAATAATTTTACTCTCATTTTCAAAATAATGGAAGTTTTTAAGACAACTGTAAGACAAATATTAAACGGTGAAGGAAAAAATCTTACTGCCAGAATTGATGAACTACTTGAGATGAAAAAGAAAGACATTCTGAGCTAAAGAAATCTAATGAGTTAAATTATCATTTGCCTATAAAAGGCATCAAGTATTTACATTTTGTAAAGTTCCGGCTCAAAGTGACAATTAAGAATCTAAGATTGTAGTATAAATTAGCATTCGCAAAATGCGAGTTAAAAGTTTTGAAGATGAAACACGCACGATCAGAAATAACAACTAATATTTGTCATTTCATAAATATCATAGGTAACCTGTGAATTTACACTGATTTTAACTAAGCCTAACTCTCCTTGTTGATTGAATTCAGTGCTCATGAAGATCCAAAGATCCTCAAAATTCACTAAATAGAAATCAAAAGTTTTGAGGATAAGCGATGAATACTTGTTCCGGAGAAATCAGAGGCAACTTTTCAATGTACATAAATACCCTTTTTAAATTCTCCTTATTGATTGATTCCAAATCATTTATCTCCCAGCTACTCGTGTAGATCCAAAGGTCACCTGACTTTACTCTTTCAAGACTGTCGCGACAGAAAGGACAAGATCGAGATATTGTGTACCTAAAACAAACCAGAAAAACTTAGTCCTTAGAAGTGACATTTTAAAAACATCAGAGAAATAAATCAGAATTCTAATGTTTTATTCTAAGTTGAAAATTAGTATCTCCTTAGGATGAATTTATACATCTTTCAAAGGCTTAGATGAGAAACTATTAGTCATTAAGTGTTGACAGTTGCGGATTGGAGAAAATCGCGGTTTGTTCTAGTCCCGCTACACAACAGTCCTATAGCGCCTACTAAATAGTGTATCGCACATAAAGCAATAATTTGTTCAAATTCTGCTACGCTGTCGGTATAGCACGCTGTTATTTGACAAAAGTGTAATCATTCTCGCTGATGGTAGCTCATCTATTTCGTTTGGCCTGGCTTATTTTCTCTGACAAAAGTGTAACAATTTTATACTTCTCTGTTAATGTCTTTTTAGATTGACTTATTTGATCTTATCTACTAGCATAAACACTTACGAAACTGTTTGGTAGAGCTTATTAAAACAACTTATGACATGTCCATAAGTTATTTTAACCTTTTTTCTAAAAGCTCTTCAAAATAGCTGATGAAAACAGCTTATAGCTTATATAAAAATAGTTTTAACTTTATTTTATCTTCTGTTATAAATCAGCTTATTCATAAGCACTTATATGATAAAACCATGTTCGGGGAGATAATATATTAATACTGATACCCTTACCAAAATGTAACTACTTATAAATCATTGTCTACTTACCAGTCATGATAGCATTTCATACACAAAGAATGGTTGCATTTGGGTAACACAACCTTGTTGGTCATCTCCATACAAATAGGACATTCTTCTTCCCTCTCTATATCAATTTGAGATAACTTTCCTTTTATAATCACATCTTTAGGCTTGTACTTTGTAGCGCATAAATCTTTTTGTTTTCTCTCTTCTACATCGGTGATTCCTCTCTGGAGTTGTAATAAAGAGGGAAAGATCACACCTGTTATTTAAACGTGTAAAATAATTGTATTTGAATTTTGAGTCATCATTTTTATAAACGAACGCAAAAATCATAAGAAGACATGTCAGAAAATTGCTGAGGACAAACTGTCCTCAAGGACATGGTGTGACTTAAGCTACGTCGCATTGTAAGAAAATGACCTTTTTTGGCTAACTCACCAAATTAGTCGGTAAGAGCCTCAAGGTATCCTACAGCTTATGCCTAACAGGTCTGCTATGAGACTAATCCTCGAGTAGTCAATATAACATCCAATTTTGTTTACACACTTTACCTCCTACATGGGAAGCTCGAGGAATCAAACTCATGTTCTTTTCTTGAAAAAATTGACAATTTTAATTCAACATGACTAATTACTTACCATAGAACTCCTTTAGAGTGGCTTTTCTTTCGTGAACAGACATAGTTGTCTTCCCATCATCAAATACCTGCAACAATCCCAACATTTTATTACAAACTTGATGGTAAAATGACCACATTGGTCCACACTATGGCCGCATCTACATATAGTACTCTCTAAGTCGTAGCTCAAGTGGTTGATTGAGCTGAGACAATCGAAAGAGTTTGAGAAGAAGGTTCAGAGTTCAAACTCCAGCTACTAACATAACATACTAACAAATGTACCTTGTATACGAGAATATTAATCAATCCTAATGCTCCGGCAAGATGGCAATCAGTCCACTTAACAAGAAAAAGGAGAAATTGAGCAGATTGGCTATAAGACAATCTCATCTGAAAGCAGGCTCCATCACTTTCTCTTGGATAATCAGAAGCACTGTACCATTGAATAGGTTAAAAACTACTCTAGAATCTTATGTATTACTAATGTTCAAGCAAAAATTGATAGCTAGAGCAATAAAATAAAGCTAATATTGAAAGTTATAGAGTTGAAAGTTGCTCCTACGAAGAATTGACACGGACATGAACAAGGACAATGCACACCAACACTTACACGTAGACACTGGCAATAATTTTCAAAAATAGAAGGGAATTGATAGTAATTAATCATGGCTCACAAGTATCAATGTTGTAACCGACACCAACACGTGTCGGACAGTTGGAGACATCTTCAATTTGAAATGTTGTGTTGTGTCCAACACCAACCCTATGGAACACTTGAACAACATGTATTTAATTTGAAGTGTCAGTGCTATATAGTTTGCCACCATCACAAGTGGAAAAAACATAAGCTACACTTGATTTATCTTAATTGGATCTTCATAACAAGAAGAGCAAGCTAAATTACATGGAATTGATGCCCACCATGAAAACACTGGAAAATTTCATTATTTTCATGCTTAATCTTCTTACAAAATAATTTAAAAAAAATAATCTTAAAAAGACAACTTTCTTATAAAAAAATAAATTAAAAAGACAAGTTGAAACATAGATAGAAAACTAATCAAAGGATCATACTTTTTAAGGAAAAGAACACAACAAACATTTATTTAAAAAACAAAAAAAAAACAATTTTTTTCTGAAAACATAACACTGCCTTGAAATTGGTTTAACAGAACAAAGAATACTCCATAGTTCAGCAATAAAAAATTTAAAAAAAAGGCAGAAAAAATAATTCAAATTCATCTTTCTCTCACTCAAAACGACATAATTCAATATTAGTAACATTAAAAAAAATAAAAGAAATAAAAATAAAAAGAGAATTTTACAGAGTATTGGCAAATTGAATGTCAGCTTCAAGAGCTTTGAGAGAATCCTTGAAAGACTTGCGTTTCATCATGATCACTTTTCCTTGTTCTTCTTTTTACTTTTCTACAACCATTCAACTCAATAATCTGAAACGGTTCCTCTTTTTTTTTCACGAGAAAAAACGATCAAAGGAAGAGACAATTTGAGAGAGTGAAGTTGGGAAGAGAGAAAAAAATAATAAAAAAATATGTGAAGAGGTTTTGTGGGTTTTGGCTTGAAGCACACGTAAACCCTTTATGTATATCTTATCTAATTTTTTTTTAAGCATATCTAGTATTTTATTGTTGGTTAATTTATAACCTTATCTCCCATTGATTTATATGATTTTATAGTATAATTTTGGGTAATAGCAATAATGATTATTTTTCTAAAAAAAAAAGCAATAATGATAATAAAATATAAAATCCTTAGAACAATATTTGGTCTAATCATTAAATGACAGATTTTGATTTAGGAGGTTTGAGTTCGAATTGAGTTTAAGTTTCGCTGGTGCTCTTGTGGGAAGATAAATGTAATTAATTATTTTTGTAAGTGCTCTAAAATCCCCTAAGAGCATCTAAGATGTAGCTTTCCATTTTTTTATACTTAACTAAGTTACATGTGTACACATTTTTTATTTATATCACAAATAACTCTATCATTATAAATGGGTTTCACAACAATATATAAATATCAATACTTATTTAAAAAACAGTATCTATTAGATACCAGTGTGTAAAAAATAGGTACCTATTATTAGAGATGGCCTAGGTTTAGACTTGGGCATCATCCCCTTACTTTAAATAAATTTTATAAAATAAAATAAATAAAATATTTTGCATATTTTTTTTAACATTTTTATAACAATAATGGTAATAAAAATATGTTGCATATTAATTGATGGAAGCTAGCTTGTTGTATTTTTCACACCTCGACTATTTCCACCATTTGTGGCCATGCAAATCATATCTTTGTTTAATTGAAATCATTTGGAGGTTAAAATAAGTCTTTGGTCCAGATGTTGGCTTCATTATTTTGCGTGTGATCTTTGAAAAAGATTTGTTTTGAAACAAACACATCCACGCTAGCTTGCGCGCCAAGGAACGAGCTGAAAGATTGAAAAAGATTCAGAAAAGATTAAAAAGGCTGGTTTATTACTAGAAGATTCAAAAAGATTTAAAACAAACATATCTTTGTAAAAGATTGAGTTTGTTTCTTAGAATTTACGATAGCCAGCTATCAGATCTCGTTCTATATAAAGGAAGGCTGAAGACATGTTTTACTCACTCAATCTAGAATTAATATTTCTAAGTCTTTAGAATTTCAGTCTTTGTCCCTTTGCTTCTTGTTTTCATTGAGACTTGAACTAGGGTTGTATTTAGCTCTTAAGCTTTTAAGCACAGAGTTGTTCCTTTCTTGCTTCTAGTTTGAAACAAGAATAGGACTTTGAATCACTCAAAGCTTTGAAGCACGAGTTGATTCTTTACGTTAGGAGTGTGTCTCCATCATTGAGCTTGTTATTTAAATCCTTGTGGGTTACAAGGTAGATTATAGGAAGTGACCAGAGGTTGTCATATCTATGGAGGACCTAGGTAGAATTAGCACGGGTAGTGTCTAAGTGATAAGTTGTAAACTTGGATTGTTTAGTTTTGAATTGGAACTATCATAATGGATTCATTCCTGGATTGGTATCCCCCAGACGTAAGTGAGTTGCACTGAACTGGGTTAACAAACTCATTGTGTTCTTTATCTTCTGCACTTTATTTTCCTTGTTCATCAAGTTATTGTATGTTTATGATGTTAGCACATTAGGCACCACATCGTATATCTTAACCCTAATGTGCTCCACATCACGCTGCACATCTGTGACTTGCTACCGGAATTTCAATTATACACAATTTCATTAATTAAATTACTAAAATGGATAATTCATGAAGTTGAAATGCAAGTTTTTAACGACTTTTATTGTAATTTTATGATTGTTGAACATTCAATATCATCAAGTCATATGTCACACCATTTAAAATATGTTAAATCATCATTTTTTAAGTACAAAATTTATGAGTGAGTAAAAAATAGGAGAACCAAAATTGCAATCAATTCTAAAAAAACTAATCCGGTAGTTTTGGTGAAAATTCAATTGGGCTAAATCATTAACAACAATAATTTGTAATGAACATATAGTCATATTTCAATATTCTTAAAGTAATGCTCAATGGTGATTCGAAACACTAGTTAAGGAAACTCAATATAGTAAAAATACATTGAAACTTGAATAGTCAATGTTTATGAAATATGAAAAATGTTGTTTTCAAAACTTACTTTATATGGATCTTTAAGTAGTGTCCTGGGGATACTAGTTAGCATGACTCATATTATTAAAATGCATTCTACCTCCAATTTCTGATTATTTTTACATCGGTATTTAGAAACCGTTCTCTACAGTGACCAAAAAATAGAATTCGGCAGACATTCATACATAAGACAACGCCAACTTTTTCAAAGCACATCTTCTTCAACAATAAATCTCTATAACTCCTTCCAAAGCAAAACTTTTTACACAAAATTTGTATTTCATTACAGAATGCTTCCATCAATATGTTATTTCTTCACTATTTTCGTCCAAAATAATAGATCATGTGAAGCTCAATCTTCTTCAATTGTTATTTTTGCGTTTTGAAAACTTATTATATTGTATCGGGTTCTATCTCCCAGTAGATCTGAGTTTAACACCTACCGAATAAGTTACAAATCTAACATATTCCACTCTCAAGTATATGAGGAGTTATCTCCCGATAGTTTAATCAAACCGTGTGCTATTTTAATATTAGAATTGAATTATATTAAATCTGAAAACCGATCTAAATTGAAACGAGAACACCTCATTTACTTAAATTTTTAAGATATAATCTCTTTTATGACATTCAGTCCTTAATGATAAGTTATGATAATCATGGTTACACATATATGAAATAACATCATAGACATAAGAAACTCCTCTTATTAGAAAATAGTAAATCCTTAATAGAGATATTAAGAACTTATATGGTGTTATAATAAGACATGTGCTTTCTCTACTATGGAGATTGACCAATTGTCTCATTGTGAATTGGAGAAGCACAACACTTGCTGCAACAATGACCTGGGGGTGGTATAGTACAACATACACAATCAATACATATGGGCCCATTAAGTACTACTGCACATCAAAGTAAAATTCATGTTAATTATCATAGAAAACCATATAATATATGATGTGACCATGATCAATTAATTGAAAGTTTCAATTGTATATAAATTCTCTATTTGAATAGTTTATGTTATTTGTAATTAAAAGGTGACATAGTATGTGTGCTTAATTACCTGCTAATGGAAGGCGTGCAGCATCACATGGTAAATTGGGAGTAAGAGCCATAGCAAAAATGAAAATGGTTAACAAAGTAAACTTCATAGAATTGGTTGCCATTGCTACAATACTATAGAGAGAACTATTAAGAAATATCGATTTGATAGGTTTTCGTTATTGGAATGATTAGATATGAATGTAGTGAACATATATATATATATATATATAGTAGTTTGTCAAGAACTAGGGACTAGTGGAAAAAAAAATATTAATATTATTAGGAACATACTCTTTAACACACATTTTAATATATTTTTTTTTATTAGCTGAAATTTATTTGAGTCTCCTACAAAAATGTGAACTCATGAATTTTAACCAATAAAAAAGTAAATACGTTTAAATATGTGTGTTAGAGAGTATATTGCTAGTCCTCTTAAAATATATATATATATATATATATATATATATATATATAGCCATTGTATAAGTATTTTAAATGCGTATATGGTTTGAATTTGAAGGCTGTATTCCAATTAAGTTAATAAATAGTCCAACTCCAAGGTGGTTTCTTTGGAGTTGCCAATTGTCATGCAGCAGCTGGTCTGAAAATGTTTTTGACTTGACAAAAAAGTGAGAAATCAAAAGTTAAGAAGTGATATGAATATTATATGAATAATAATGAGATTAGTCTCATAAGTTCTATCTCAACTGGCAAAATATGCCAAAATTGTTAGGCCGGACATCGAGACCCGGGTTCGAACCCGGGATCTCACTATTAAGTGAGTTTAATTTCCAGTGGATTACCACTTCAACGTCTAAGACCAAAAAAAATAAAAAATAATGAGATTAAACTAATAAATTTGTCTTTATATCTTTGGAGTTAATTCTTAAATAATTTCTGATTATTTTAATACCAGTAAATTAGTTTTTGTCTCTTCTAAATGTTTTTCAATTTGCTTCCTTTGTCGACATCTATTTTCTAACATCGTTAAGTGCGCTATGTGGAGTGTGAGGTGTCACGTTGACGGTATGTTGGAGGACAAAGACTCACCTGACAATAAATGAAACAGTTGCTCATGGTGAAACCAAATTGAAAAACATTTGACAGTAACTAATTTGAGTTAAAAGAGTCGGAGACCTATTTAAAAATGAGTTACATATAGAAAGACTAATTTGGTAGTTTTCTCCAACAATGACTATGAGTATTCTTTTTTGTTCACCGCATTGAAAAAAAGTTCCTCCAAAAAATTGTCATCATTGACAAATATCAAATCCAAGTCTACACATCATGTAATAACATAAGGCAAAGAAAAATAGAAAGGCAACTCAGAAAATTCAATCGGAAGACTTCTAATATAGTAAAAAAAAAAAGGTGAAATAATTTAATATGCAGAAGAACTTGACCAATAGAATCCATATGAAGAATAAAAATGAATATCATCATTGAATGGTTAACCTAAGTCATATATTGTAAATAGCTTATTATGTCTAATTCCTTAATCTCATGGAGATTCTAATACCAGCTTAATAACTGAACCAACAAATTTTAACATATGATATCAGATTGAATGTGTAACAAGTTTTCAAGTTCACCTATGGCAGGACACTTTCTACTTATAATGTTTTTACTTTCTTTAACTCCTCCTTTCATTGTTCATTCCCAGAAGAACAACCAATTAGGTTTGTTGTCTCTTGACTCTCTTTTCATAACATTTTTAGTGCGTGTTTGGTATCACGGTAGATATGTCAGAATCACGGTGATCCAACGTTATTTTCCAGCTACATATGTTTGGTATCACGGTACATGATTCTGGCATACCCACCGTGTGATACCAAACATACAACAGCTTCTGCAAAACCATGGTAGGTCACCGTGATTTTGATACATTCACTGTGATACCAAACATAGGGTTATTCTCAATATAAAACTGCTTTATGTGCTCGTGATACCGACACTTTAGATTGAAGGTGTGTCTGGTGTCCGACACAATCATGACACTAACACATCTGGTTACATTTAATAATTCTATTTTCTCAAATTATTATCGGTGTCAACGTGTCAGTATCATATTCGGTGTCCATGTTCATGTTTGTGTCGGTGCTTCGTGGCTTATTACATATGTTTTCGCCTTTTGCAGGATTCATTAGTATTGACTGTGGACTAGTAGATAAACCAAGTTACACAGATGAAACTACTTCCATCTATTACACTTGGGATGTTAATTTCACAGATACTGGTGTAAGTAAAAGCATATCATCTAAACACAAAGCTTCTCTTGAAAGACAGTTTTGGAATGTTAAGAAGCTTCCCAAAAGGAACAAGGAACTGCTACACACTTTTTGTTTCACAAGGAAGTAGCAACAAATATTTAGTCAGAGCAAGTTTTGTGTATGGTAATTATGATGGAAAAAACTCTCTTCCTGAATTTGATATCTATCTTGGAGCTAAATGGTGGGAATCTATAGTGTTTGAAGATTCATCTAGTGTAATAACCAAGGAAATCATATTTGCTGCTTCCTCAGATTATGTTCATGTTTGTTTGTTTAATACTGGCAAGGGTACACCTTTTATTTCAGTTTTAGAGCTTAGAGTTCTAAACAGTGATGCTTATCTTGTTAACTCTTTGGAGCTTTTGGGGACAAAGTCAACACACATGTGTACAGTGACTCACATGCCACGTCGGCATGTCATGAAAGTTAGGGGACCAAAATCGCAAGTTTGTGAAAGTTAGGGGTCAAAAGTGCAATTTAGCCATATTTTTATGACAAAAGAATGAGTCTATCTCTATTAATTTCAGACCTTATCTCCATTCAATGTAGACTCGAGTTTTTCCAATAAACAATATGCCGGTTTTTGCTTTTAGTCTCCAAAATTTGTTCGTTTCATTTTGGTCTCATTTTTCTGAAAGTGACATATTTTGTTCAGTAGCAAATATGTCACCTTGGGAGACCAAAATGAGACGAAATATTCTTGAGAGACTGAACGTGAAAATTACAATAGTTTAGGTAATATAATGATCTCTAATGTGTTACACTTTTTCCTTTGCCAAAGATATCCAGATGATATTTATGACAGAAAATGGACACCTTATAACTCAATTGACTGGAAAATGGTAAATACTTCACTCACCATAAACCAAGGAGCACCTTCATTCAACTTTTTACCACTACCACCTTCCACTGTCATGAGAACAACATCAATTCCAGCAAATTTCAGTGACAACATAGAATTTCACTTCCTTCCTAAGTATAATGCCTCAAGATATTATGTGTATATGTACTTTGCTGAAATCCAGAAACTCGAGGCAAATCAAATTAGAGAGTTCAACATTTTTGTAAATGGAAAGCTTTTAAATAATGATCCACTCATTCCTTTGTATCTTCAAAGCATGTATTATATATCAGTTATAGATGAAAATAAGTTGGAACTTTGGTTTAATAAGACTAGTAGATCAACTCTTCCACCACTTTTCAACGCGATCGAGATATATATGACAAAGGACTTCTTACAATCAGAAACATATCAAACGGACGGTATGTACTATGCAGTTAGATACACTGATTTTGTTCTCTAATATCATTATTTACATGCATTATTCTTATAGCCTTATTATTGTTAACTTTTATGCATGATAATATAATAGTTGATGCTATCCTAAATGTGAAGTCAATTTATGAGATCAAGAGAAACTGGCAAGGAGATCCTTGTATTCCAGTGTCTTACTTGTGGAAAGGTCTAAACTGCAGCTATGCTGAATCTAATTCACCAAGGATCGTATGCTTGTACGTTATGTCGCATGAAATGTAATACATATGCTGATGATAATCCTCTAGTATTCAATGATATTAATGAACTTCATAATCATGTGTTTAGGAACTTAACTTCAAGCGGTTTAATTGGAAATATAGCTCCTGCCATATCCAATCTGAAATCAATAGAATATTTGTAAGTCCTTAAATCTATTATATATACAAATAGAAAGCTATATAGTTGATCACAAAAATGAAACTTGTTCCTAAAGTTGAGTAAAAATAGTTTGTTTCAATTTTAGAGATTTGTCAAATAACAGTTTGACCGGAGCTGTGCCTGATTTCCTATCTCAGCTGCGCTTCTTGCGAGTTCTGTAAGTAAACTATCTTTATCTTGGTAAATTCTAGGTGGACTTGATTTTCAATTGATGTTAATGTTTAATGTTTGAAGAAACCTTGAAGGAAATCAATTATCAGGAGCAATTCCAATACAACTCCTCGTGCGTTCAGAGAATAGTACGCTCAAATCCAAGTATGTTCCATTTCATGAGCTATCTAATAGTGATTGATTTATCTCATATTTATATTTGAAAAATATATGGTGTAGCCAAATGTTACATAAATAACATTATTATTTGTTACTTTAAATGCAAGTTTTGGTGGAAATCCAAATCTTTGCACTTCAGGTTCATGTAACAAGATGAATAAGGTTGTAGTTCCATTAGTAGCATCACTTGGTGGTGCTTTCATGATATTAGCAGTAGCAATGATTTCTTTTCGCATATACTACAAGAGACACCAAGGTACATGTTTTTATTCTATGGATGATGCGAAAGCCAAACAATGTCTATGTATAAATTTTTCACACTATATAACAAACGAGGAACGATACTTTTTCTTCTATTTGGATACTAACTGTGTTTGGTTTTTCCCAGTTTCTCATCATGTGAGCAAGATGGGTGGTTATTCAAGAATAAAGCAGGAACTAGAGTCAAAGAAACAAGAATTCACCTATGAAGAAGTATTAACCATTACCAGAAACTTTGAAAAGGTTGTGGGGAAAGGAGCATCTGGAACAGTCTATCATGGCTGGATTGATCATGATACTGAGGTAGCTGTCAAAATGTTATCTTCCGAATCAGTTCAAGGATATATGCAATTTCAAGCAGAGGTAGTATCATTAATTAATTTGAAAATTTCATCATGCCTGTGTGTGTGTGTACGCGCACGTGCGCGTTGTGTGTGTATAGTTAGCGAGTTTCATGTTAACTGAAGGAATTATGGTTTTCTTTTCTGATTCACAGGCCAAACTTTTTGCCGTAGTTCATCATAAATACTTGACTGGTCTTATAGGTTACTGTGATGATGGCACCAACATGGCTCTCATCTATGAGTATATGGCTAATGGAGACTTAGCCAAACACTTATCAGGTATTGTTCATGATCAAGTAATTCGTATCGGATTTTTGTGAATATATGTCATCTGCATAAAACATCTAAATAGTAAAAAATTTGCTCGTTAGTTTTGTGAATTACTTAGTTAAGTTTGTTTCATGAATACAGATAAAAGTGAACATATATTTGAGTTGGAATCAACGACTTCAAATTGCGGTGGATGCTGCAGAAGGTGAGTATATATGAATCCTATTGGTCATTATAGTTTTATGGTTTTCATTTTTCATCGATCGAAATATAGCTTAATTTGAACATTCAACTGTAGGATTGGAGTATCTGCATCATGGATGCAATCCGCCAATTGTTCATAGAGATGTTAAATCTAAAAACATCTTACTAAATGAAAAATTCCAAGGTAAACTAGCTGATTTTGGGTTGTCAAAGATCTTTCCTAACGAAGGTGACACTCATATCCATTGTTATCAGAATCGGGATTAAAATCGTAAAATCCATGGATTTTGCGATTTTGATCAGCCTTAAGGATTTGGATTTTGAGTAGAATCCTAAAACAGAGCAAAATCCCAATAAAATCGCACAAAATCGCTAAATCGCAGCTAAATCCGGGATTTTATATGGATTCCACCGATTTTGGGGTTATTTTGTTTTATATTTAAGATTTAAGACTTGGTTGTTTTATGTTTGTTTTATGGTTTTAAACTTTTGAGTACTTTTATATTTAAGATTTGAGACATGGTTGTTTTATGATTTTAAACTTTGAGTACTTGCACTAGATAATATATATATATATATATATATATAGTTATTATTATGATGAGTTGAATCCATCGATTTTGATTGCGATTTTCGATTATGCGATCTTGATTTCCCCTTTCGATTCAACAAAACGATTTGAGTAGAATCCACCGATTTTGGTTGCGATTTACGATTTTTCGATCTTACTATCATCTTTCGATTCAAAGTAAAATCCCGATTCTGACAACCTTGCTCATATCTCCAAGGTCGTTGCTGGAACGATAGGATACCTCGACCCCGAGTAAGTTATTACTACAATATTAAATTTTCTTAATACATATGAGATTGTTAAATGTAACTTCTAAGAAATTGCAAATTTATATTTTGCAGGTACAATAGATTAAGCAGGTTGAAAGAAAAAAGTGATGTTTTCAGTTTTGGAGTAGTTTTGCTTGAGATAATTACAGGACAACCTGCCATAACCAAAACTGAAGAGAAAATCCATATTATTGAATGGATTAGTTCTACGCGGCTCGAAAGAGAGGTAAAGGATATTGTGGATCCCAGATTAGAGGGAGAATTTGATATTAACTTTGCAACAAAAGCTTTGGATATTGCAATGGCTTGTGTAGCAAAAACTTCAATCAATAGGCCAACCATGAGGCAAGTAGTTATGGAACTGAAACAATGTTTGGAGAACAAGATCACTGATTTGTCTGACTCTGATTACACTCCTGAGAGTTTACCAGACACCTTTAATTCTGTATCTTTCGACAGAATTAGTGGCGAGAGCTCTCTAGCGAGGTAGTAATAATTTAATAAAAACTAGAATGAGACTCATACGTTACGCGGCTGAAAGAATTTTTGTATGTTATTATATTCAAAAGTAATATATTATGTACTGTAAATATAATTTGTGACTTACACTAAGTTTTTCCTGCTTTTGTCGATAACTTGATGAAATGCGACATTAGAAGATTTTCCAAAAAAGTGACAAACCAATAGTATCAAAGGAACCAAAAAGTTACAATCTCTTTGAACTCAGTTACAGATTATTTATCCTCACAATGGTTTCTAGTATAAACTCTCAGTTTAGCAAATATGATAATAAGTGATTAACTTTGTCAAAATTGTTTAATGTGACAGTTGCAAAACAATTAATCTCTTATATGATGATAAGTGACAATTACTGTTAACATTATGATAATCATTCTTATTTCTTACACATATATAAAATTACATGAGAGACTTAAAAGAGTCCTCAATTATTTGAAAATAAGAATCTATGTCTATATAATAGATATGATTAAGAACTTTATAGAATAAGGCATGTGGTAGCTTTCCATATACTATGGAGATTGATCAATGTTCTGAGTTTGAATTGGAGAAGCACAACAGTTGCTGCAGCAATGACCTTCGGGTGGTGGAGTACAACATACACATTGAATACATATTGGCCTACTAACTGCACATAAAAAAAAAATAAACTTCATGAGTTCATTAATTGAAAGTTTATGTTATTTTGTAATTAATTAGTTAGTGTGCTTAATTAATTACCTGCTAATGGAAGGCGTGCAGCATGACATGGTAAAGTTGGAGAAAGAGCTATGGCAAAGATGAAAATGGTCATCAAAGTGAACTTCATAGAATTGGTTGCCATTGTTACAATACAATTGAGAAATATGGGATATGAAATTTAGATCATGAATGTAATGAATATATACTAATATATATATATATGCTAGGAGCTAGTCATGGTTTTGTAGGTGTGGTGTAAAAGTTTGAATTCCAAGTTAAGTAATAGTCAACGGTGATGATATGCACTATAGAATTGATATTCAAACACCCTTTATTTTAAACTACTAAGTTACTTCATGAGCAGGTTTCTTTGGAGTTGCCAATTGTCAATGTTATATTAGTTCCAAGTTGAATAGGAAATTAATGTGAAAGAATAATAATGATATTCAAACACTCTAAGTCCTGAAACTTATATATAAAATCTAATTAACTAAATTATTACTCTTTTTAAAAGGAGGATAAGATTTCAGTAAGATTTCAATACAGAAACATTTTACAGTCAAACCATATATTTTTCTGCATTAAAAATTGTCCATTTGTTTGTTTTTTAAAGACAGATGCAGCACTTTTAATTTTCATGAATTATATGAACTTGGAGACAAACTCCAATTTTAAATTAAATATATATTTTTTATGTCATTACCTTAGTTTAGATCAAAGACGATGATAAAAATCAGTTTTGCAGAGAGTAATCAGTTTTGTAAGACCCAAATGAGTGACAAAATTTAGATGCAAGAGGTGTTCGCACCAAAAAAAATTGTACCGATAAATTGATATTTCAATATACTCTTTTTAAGTGTAAATGTTTTATATCCAAATCACTGCAGTTAAATACTACATTATTAAGCAGCTCAAACTGAGATTATTATACTGAGCATAGAATTCTCGGAACCACCACCAACCATGATAGATGTACATGCTAAAACCACCATAACTTAACAGAAACGATAAAAAGAACCACCTTCGAAACATAATCCAACCCAAAATGAGGGGAATAACAGCCAACTTTACAAACCAAAGGGTGGACATTAGTCCAAATGAAAATGTAAATACCACAAAAATTGAAGTTCAGGGTTCTTCCTTGCCAAAGAAACTCTGAGGCAAGCTGAAATCTTCTTCATGATTAAGAATATCAACGTCTTCATCGTCTGTTTTCTGAGGTAAAGTGATAAACAAATTGAAAGCACTATGTTAAAACGTAAAGCACATGTTAAGTGAACGGGAAGAATCAAAACTTATTGATAGCATACCAGCATCTCTAGGTTGTAGAACCGATCCAGCAATTGAAGGACCTCCTCGGAAGAGAAATCTCTGTCAAAACTGAATGAAGCATATATAGTTGTAAGATCATCTATCAGAAGAATAAACAGATTAAAAGTGGAAAAAAGAACAAACCTCTTCTTTAGATATTCCATCAGACCATAAAGGACAAAGTGACGATGTATTCCTTCATGAAACGAATATTAATTGTAAGCATAAAATATGATTCATCATGATGTCTTATGAGTTATAACTTGTCTGAAACTATATGAAAAAGGAAAGCTTTACAAGAAAAAAGTGATCATCCGTCTTACAAGAAAAAGATGAAATAAACACTATCAAATGATAACGACACAAGCAGCGATCACATGCGGCAGGTTCATATGTAAAAATAAGTTCAATCACCTGCTCAATTCGTTACTGTTTTTTAGTCTCAACAAATGCTTACTCTATACGCGATAATTTAATCATACATAATTTTACAACTGAATTTTATTTTCAAACAAAACCAATATTCTTTGCTTATGACTACTAAAATCAGTAGATGCAAAATGATTAATAATCCTCCATTTAAAAAAAATTTCAAGAGAATATTTCTACAATAAAAGATGAAAATGATTAAATTGTTTTTATACAAGTTGTAAGATTTTTCCTAAGCTATTCCGAGGGACTTAATGACATTAGCTAAAAATCGCTCATAGACATGTCATGAATTATTGGCATAGGTTCACTCAAACTTTTAAGACAGATAGATAGATATGACATATGATAATCCTATAAAAGTTTGTCCAAATACACCCTTAATATGTACTCTCTAAATTACCCGATGATAGAAACAGCCCGAGGAAAGGACACAGGCCTAACTACCTATGAAGCATCGACACTTTATATTGTCTGATGTCCGACACTAACAAATATGATTACATTCAAACATTTCACTTTTAAAATTTTATCAGTGTCAACATGTCAATGTCATATCATATTTTTGTGCCCGTGCTTCACAACAAACCACATTGTCCCCAAATTCATGCAAAAATTCGGTATTTGTTGGTTTTTTTAACCAAATGTTAGTAAATTACTGATTATATTAATTTCTAGGGTTCGAACTTTGAACTACCCAGCTTAACTCAATGTCTCTTAACTCGCCAATTGAGCTACCTACTAAGAACTAAATCACTTATCATATATTTATTATTGCACATAATTTTTTTTAAATCAAAGTAAAAAAGTTGGTCCCTTAAATGTTGGTCCCCTACAATGTTGGTCCACCTAATACATTTGGAGTTGATAAATTAACAGAACGGACCAATGTGGCAAACGGTGATATATTTAAGGGACTAAATCGGAACTTTTTTTCTTTACGGGACCAATGTGAAATCAAAAATATCTTCAAGGGACCTACACACTAATTGAGCCTAAAAAAATGTCAAACAAAAATAAAAAATGATTTGAGCTCCAATTGAGCCTGTGCTTGATCCTATCAACAAGATCATAAATGAAGTTGAATTAAATTAAAATTGAGATAAATTGAAATTTAAAGTAGTTAGAGAGAGATGATACCTTAGGGAGAGAGGAAGCAGAGGAAGGAGGAGGTTTGCAAGGAGAATGAACGGACATGCCATCTTGTTCCTCTTCTTTGGGTTTTGCAGCAGCACCTCCTCCACTACTCATCACGTATATGATGATTCAGTGATTGATTGATTTTTACTCTGCAAAATTGGGGGAAAACAGAGACGTTTTGTGATGATTTTTGAATAGTTAGGGTTTTTGTATTTCATCCGAAAAGCCCAAGAACAGTTTGGGTCAGTTTTTAACCTATTAGTCTAAATTTTCTCATAAAAACATAAATAATAAGAAAAGAAGATCGGAACAAGAACAGAACAAAGTCAACACAATCAACAATGTGCAATCACTCATTCAATTAACAAAACAATCCAAACCTTATTTGAAGGATTTTACTAATAGAATCTCAGATGAAGGCTCTGATTGTTCACATAGGAGAAGAAGATTGCACACAGAAAGAAAGGAGAAGAAGAAATTAAAATTGCAGCAGTGATGTAGAATGTAGTACGTACCTGTTTGTTGGTGGTTGTATGATAGGGAGTGTGTTAGAGAGTTTGATGATAGCATTTCTCAACAAATTTTGTATCAGTGTTTCAAGTTAATTAAAATACAAAACAAAAATACTCAGTTTCTTTTTAATTGTGATAATACCAAAAGTGTATTTTTGCGCATTATCTTTCCATTATATCTTCGTTTTAATCCACCAATAAATACCAACAAAAATTAAAAAAAAAAAGATTTAGTTTTCCAAATATTTAGCATTGATTGGTTTTATGGAAAAAGATAAGAGCAATTTACAAAGAGTATAATTGACAAATCATACTCATAAAATACAAAAAGGACAATTAAATAGAAACGTTGAATATGATAATAAAAGACAATTAAAAAAAACGGAGGGAGTACACTCTTCGACCACTATTATAAACAAAAATGTCGTCACAAATTTTGGTCATTGTTACATGCAAAAGTTAACTACTTTTAAGCTATTTAATCTAAATATATCTTTCATTCTACTACCTCCATCCCAAAATAAAAGAACTAGTTTGACTACTACATGTATGTCAATGCACGATTTTGATCCTTAATATCTTTAATTCTCCATTAGTAAAAATTATAAAAAATTTGATATTTTGAAAATATTCATCAAAACAAATCAAACAATATCTTATCTTTATATCTATATATTATTAAAAAAGTATGGTCAAAGCATGATAAATGAATAGTATCATTTAATTAAAATAGCTCTAATAAAATGGGATGGAGGTAGTATATCAACAAGAATATCTTGGTACAAAGAATGAATTGATCTAAATATTAAGAGTCTTGTTTCTTTAAGTAGGTGGTTAGAGTTCAATTTTTGACTCTTGCGAATAGAGTATAATTGTACTATAACAAAAAATATTTTATTAAATAGGTATTAAATAATTTTGATTTTTGTTTATTGAATCCAAATAAAATTTAACAAATAAAAGATTTGTACCAAAAAAAAAATTTAACGAATAAAAGATATAAAAAATTGGCATCATAAACTAAAAAAAAAAAGTCAAATGTAACTATTCTCCTGATCTTCCTCTCCCACTTGTGAAAGCCCTACAAGACAATGAGATGAGTTAACAAAAACATTTTTCAAAACACCAATTGTTAAGAAATCAAATTCAACGTATAAAAATCCAAACCAACAACACTAGCCAATTGGATTTGGTCCTTTTCACACAAAATATTTCTATATTTAGCAAGGAACTCAACAACCCTTATCCTCTTTAATTAATTTCGTCCAATCAAAGATTCATCCTCTCTATTTCCCGGTTGTCAACCTTCAATACCAGCTGCCATTTCAGGAGCAAGGCTGCATATTAAAAAAATCCATATTCATGGTCAACATTAATTTCTTCTAATTCTAAAATGAGTATAAAAAATTCCATTTTTTGTTAGGAAAAAATATATGTACATAAAATAATATAATTATTACCCACTTTTATATTGAACTTATAGTTTAGAATCAAATGAATTAAGTTTATTTGCGTCAAAAATAATAATAATATGTACATAAAAGACTCGTATTGCAATTATATGTCAATTACTATTAAAATTCACATTTTGCCGGTTGATCTAAAACTTTTGGATTTGTTAATTTAATTATATACAAATGTTAACTAATTTATTCTTAATCTTATTTAATATAAAAATTTCAGAATACTCTTGACTCAATTCAAGACAAATATGTGATGACTCACTTAAATATTACCATTAAGGATAGTTTAGAAAGAAAAAAAAAACTTAAAATTACATATACTTAACTAACTTTTTTTTTAAAACAACTTAACTAACTAACTAACTTAATTTGTGTGTAGGTAGTCAATTTTCTATATCAATAATGATACATGAACACCCATTTTTGTACACTAGTGTGACACCTTTTTAGTCTCGTTAAAAAATACTAGTGATAAACTCGTGCGTTGCACGGATTCGATTAACATTTGAACAAATGAAAATAATAATTATAATAAGTATAATTATATATAGCTTCCTTAAAAATAAATTATATATAGCTATTGTAAAATATAAAAAAATTATATTTAGTTAAATGATTGGGAGATATTACTTTAAAACATGGTTATATTTAATATAATATTAGTGTATCTTAAAAATAAGAGATTGTTTAGAAATATGACATTTTAATTTATTTATATATCGCAGATTTGTTTATTTTTTATTTTCTTGTATACTAAAGATATCATTCGTGCACAGCTGCTGAGAGTTATTACTCTCGAGGTAATTAGAATCATTTAAGCGGTTTAATCTCTCCCGATAGACGTTTCCCTTTAAGAATAAATAATATAGTTTGTAATGAATCTCTTATTTTATTAGTATAACCTAATTTTCTTAATTATATGGGTTGAATTGTATAGAAGTAATTCATTCTGCTATTTTTATATATATATATATATATATATATATATATGTACTTAGTTTTATTATTAATATTTTATTCTATTTCTTTATAAAGTTAAGGGATATATATGTACTTGCCGACAATATTGGTCATGACAGAGGTTGGAATAAACTTTGTTTATAGAAAATGATTAATATATATTGTGGTTTTGTCTTATTTATCATGTCCATTTTTTGAAAAGTACGTACCTAATAGCGTAACTGCATACTCCTCTCTAAACAATTCAATTCTTGTGTTGATATATTGACTTCTTTTAAAGTTTCTTTTCACATATTTACTTGGTGGGATTTTATCCCGAATTTATCAGTCTTAGATTTTTCAGTGTGTTGTTTGGTTTGTATTTTTTTATTTACTTCATCTTTTTTTGTGAGGTTTATGTCCCTTCAAATTTTTTTGTTTGTTTCTGTCTTTCTTATTTAATAACATTTGCTTTTTGTTTGTTGAATATTTAGTTCATTTTGATGACTACATAATCTTGAATATTTTTTGTTGCAATAATAAGTTTGGATGATGATTTCATATATTTGAATTTAGTTTTAATTTTTTGGCATAGGATGAGAAAATTTATTATAATAATAGTAGAAGAATTTGACATTTTGTCATTTTATTCTTACTTAAATCAAATTAATAATTTTTGAATTTTTAGTGAATTTTAATTGCATATAAATATGCTTAAATATATGTGTGGTTATATTTTATAAAAAAATATAGAAAATAAAAGAACACTACTATTAAAGCTTATAACTTAACATGTTTCTCTTTTAAGAAATGACAATTCTCTATTCAATCTATATATGCACCTTATAAGATTAGTTGGTAATTTATTTTTTATAATAAATATATTCAATATACAATGGAAAAGATATTCATAAATTTTAACTTAATTGATGAAAATGTTTGGGTTAAAGACATATATTTATATGAGTTGCCAATTTTCATAGGCTTCTCTAATACCAAGGATGCAATAAAAGATAAAAGTGAAGCCTCCTTTATCATCTCCTACGCATTAACATAAGAAAATAGTGGTATCCAAATTAAAAAATAAAGCTAGCAAAATAGAATAACAAACATAAAAAAAAGTAGAGATAAAATATTTGGTCAATTTATACAACTAAATAAGTTGATGAGTCCATATTTTGCTATAAAATTCAATGAATATCAAGACATACGTGAAGGATAAAAAAAGAGAAATAAATAAAAACTCTAATACATAATTGAAAATATCACCACAAGAGTTCTTTGAACTTTGAAGAAAGTGATGATAATAAAAAATTATCACCCCTAAAGTTCCTTTGTCTCGATCAAACTATTATTAGCATATGTTAAACTTTAGTGGAAAGTTAAGATAAATAATATATGAAATACACTATCGTATTTGGTACATATACTTCCCGAGCATCAAATATGCAACAAATAAAAAAATAACCAATCTAAGAATAACCTAAGTCACTATATAGAAAACCAATAAATAGTGAATAGATGAGAGAAAAAACATATAATACAAAATTGAAGAGGTGGTGTCATCCAATAGTTTATTGAGGAAAGTGATGAGGACCCAAAACTCAAATTTTTACTACAAATATTTAGCATTTGTGCACAAAACCACATATTTATATAGTATATGTTGCAGATTTAATATAAAGATTTTTCAACATTTTTATAACAATAATGATAATAAGGTTTAATATAAAGATTTTTCAACATTCGTTTTTTTAGTTTATGAACCTAGACTACTCACTCCTTGATGCCTAAATGCTCTTAGTTTATAAAAAAGTTTATGAACCTAGACAAATAAAAGTTTACTCTTGAGGTTTATATATAAATTTATATAATATAACCAATATAGTATGCCACAAATAATAGTTTTTTTTAAGCAAATGAGGTGCAGTAAAATCCTAAATATATCAAAAAAATATATATAATGAGAATACAATATAATGGTGACATAAATCAAACTCAGTCAAATCACATAATTGCCCAAATGGATACACAAACAAAATAACACAACAAAAGTGGTTAAAAACATAAGCAAATATACACACACCACAAACACTATCTAGCGAACCTGTAAACAGATGCGGAACCAAATAGCAAAAATGAAGTGTTGTGCGAACCTTTACAGCTCAGTAGGCGAATAAATCAACCTCCAATTTATGTTAAATATTAAAATTAAATGATCTAAAAATAAGAAACTATTATTTCGCCCAAAAAAAAAATAATAGTTAAGAAACTATCAATATAATTTATTTATCTTTATAAAAAGAATATAGTATATTTTTAACTTAGAGATTGTCATTTTATTTACTTTTATAATAGAGATTGTCAATTTGTACTGATAGTAATTAGTGTTAGAAATAAACTACGAGTATTAGAGAATAGAAATAGAGAATATGAGACTTGTATTATTCTCTTCATATATGTGTGTATTACATATAACAAAGGTCCTATTTATAGGACATAAAGAAGTAAATGAATGGACAAAGGTAATGACTATCCACTCACTAGTGGGAGTTATAGGAAAGGGAAAGGATAGGATGGACATCCACTAACCTTATACTAATTATTCATAACACTCCCCCTTGGATGTCCATTGAGGATGTGCCTCGTTAAAACCTTACTAGAAAAAAACCCAGTGGGAAAAAATTCTAGTGAAGGAAAAAGAGTACAACATCCTTTTATATATATTTCTCCCCCTCAACTATACAACCATCTCTAAGACGACGGCGACCAATCTTTTGTATTAGTTGTCCAAAATTTCTACTTGGGAGCGGCTTTGTGAAAAAGTCTGCTAGATTATCACACGAACGAATTTGATGAATGTTTATATCACCATTCTTCATAATGATTGTTGCATTAATTCTTCCGGCAGATAAATCACAATTTTCTTGTATGTTGAAACTCATAATCCTTAATAAAGAGCATTATCTGCTTCCTTGATTACGTTGTTTCTCCAAGATACAAAACATATACTTGACTTTGTTCTGATACCTGTATTTACAAATATTGACAAAAACAAAATACCACGATACATATAATTAACAAAATACATTAATGTCCTCGTTTGAACTAAAACATGTACTTCAGGACCAATTCAAGTTGTTCATCATTTTCTTAAGGACATGATCTAAGTTAACGTCAAGTGACATCACAATTATTCTAGTATGCAATCAACTAAATTTGTCCATATCAAATTATTTTAATACATTTGCTATATAAGTTTCTTGATACATAAAATTTCATTTAAATAATAAATTTGCAAATTCAAACAAACCTTTCGCATGTGACATATGTAATTTCAAATCTTTCTATAATCAACATATTTTACGATCTCTTCTAGAGATCTAATAATATCATCATAAAATCGTTTATAATAAATTTACTTCCAATGGACATGTGATGTCATTTCTTAAATGTATCATAAAAATTAACTCTTAAAGAATTTCATATAATCATCAATTCAAGTGAGCCATACAAATGTATTGTAACATATATTTCATATAAATTTCCTTTCAAGTGCTACTAAACTTTATCAAACAAGAAAAATTTCTTGAATTCACTTCAGGTGAATATGTCTCATCAATATAAATTGTAGACACTTATCATCCACTTCTGGTGGACATATCAAACTCTATACGTATGTATTATATCAATATAATTCTCTTTAGCGTAAAAAAATCATATATATCTAATTAACTTCACATCTTCAGATGTGTGGATTACAAGTCCAAACAGTCCAGTTATATGAATAGAGTTTGATTTCACTGGAATTGTCTATTTTCACATGCAGATATTTTCTTTATCCATAATCGTTAATATACTTTGATTTATGATCCTCATTATTACTTATCTTATATAGCGCTATAGAAAAATATCGTCAACGTTGACTTTCAATTTGGTTCCATCTCATTTCATTCATAACTTATCGAGATCTCTTTATTTTCATAAATTTCAGGTACCTGGTCAGTTCTTCTGGAACTTAAAAATCAATCATATCAGACAACTCTTTAAGAGTTTCTACATCCTCATTTGGGTTATCTTTCCTTTTAGCTCCTTTTCTTGTTCGAGGATTTTTATATTTGGAACCAATTGATCTACCACGCTTCATGCGCGGTTAAGACTCATTTGCAATATTCTATTATCCGACAAGGATATCTATTTTCTTTGGAGCATAAGCAGCTTCTATTTTAATTTCTTAACTTTGCAAATGAGTTGTATTTTGAGGATCAAGATGAGACAATCATATTTATTTTCAAATAATTCATTTGAACTTCAGGTTCATATTTTTCAGCTGCTTCTTCTCTCCCCCTAATATTGGGAAAACTAATTCATCACTTGATAATCAGCCTTCTGGGCTGTGAACAAGTCTCCAATTTTTAACTCAAGATATTTTCTAATAGATGGAGATTCATATCAAATATATTTTCCCAATATTCTTTAATAATTCATCTTAGTGCATTATATTGGAGCAATTGGAACATACCAACACATCCAAAAATGCGTATAAGAAAAATATTAGGTTATAAGCCTAAAATTAACTGAATAGCAAATTAAGGGGAGGACTTCCATATAATAACTTATTGGCTTGATGCGAAACAAAAACTCAATATAAATTATCTCATGTCCCCAAAGTAGAATTTTGTACTTATGATTTCATAAGTACCAATCACACATTTAACTTTAGTCGTCTAAATAATGGATCTTCAAGTCCATTTTTCTTAATAAGCATATGCTATACAAGATATTCAAATCAATTTTGGTCGACCAATTTCACAAACTTCTAGTTGTGAGTTGACTGGACATTTAGTTGATGCATCAATTAAAGTCGTATAATAACTAAATAGTAATTGGTGATTTCATTTACAAATATCACCTACTCTCAAAATTTATGAGAGACTCAATTTTTCAATTTTTTTCAACTTTCTTTGGGAACAAGGAATACACAAATTATTGGATTGAAGAAACTTCTGGCTCTTCAATATATATATATATATATATATATATATATATATATATATATATATATATATATATATATCTAATAATATAATAATTATTTTTCACATCATAATAGATCCGGGATAACCCAACCGGTCTTGCCAAAAACAAACTTTAATATAATTTGTAAACATCCGGTTTACAATATGAGACTTAAAGCAATAAAATATATTCTCAAAGTAATCTTCTATTTTTTTGTGTAAGAATTTATCAGCTCTTCTGGAGCTTTCAATAATTTGTTGTCATACCAAAAATAATTCAAAATTAAAAAAATTCATGCAGATAATATTTACAAATCAATCATATTAAAGCTCTATTAAGTCAATAACCGGAATAATAATAGTCAAAGTTCATGAAGGGGAAACAAATAAACTAAGAAATGCGTTAATATCATCTTAAAATAGTGAAAACAAAGAAACTGAACAATTCGCACTTTCATATGAAATAACACAGTTATAGATAATCATGCAGTCAAAAGAAGTAAATAATATTGAAAATAACTTAACCCTTTTATGAATTTTTTTTTCTTAATAAATAAGTCACAAGAGGATAAATCATTGCGTAACTAATCTTCAAGAGTGACACTCGTCCTTGCATGGAGTCAATAAAATTTGATGACTTGAAAGTATCGTAAAATCTTTTACAGTGTCATCTCATCTTTAAGTTCATATTAATAAAAATTTTATGACCTTGACGTGTATCATCAATAAATCTATTATCATAACCATAACATTGATTATACAAATAAATAGTATGAACCATTCACTTATGGGAACGACATTCAAATAACCACGGTATTCGATAGCATATTCGAGTAGTGTGGAAATACACATATCGTCTCTTAATTTTCTCTATTTTCTTTTTCAAGATCAATAGATCTTATTGTCATGCTATAAATGTAGTTCTTCAGGAACTCAAAATTAATCTTCTTAACCATAATTTTTTTTTTCAAAATAATGTAAATTATAAAGATCAAATAGATCTTATAAATTTTTGTGTAATTTTTCAAGAAGTAAATAACCAATCTAATCAGTTATTTGTACGATTCTTCTCGGATATATCATTACTAAATTCTTCAGGAATTAATAGAGAATAAAAATCAAATTTTAAGTTCTTCAAGAACTATGCAATATATTTGAAAAATAAAATCAATTCTCTAATCAATTCTTCAGGGTTAACCATTTTGAATTCTTCAGGAATTCGAAAATAATAATATGAGTTCTTCAGGAACTGCTTTTGAATTCTTGTCGAATTCATACATAATAATAATCTCTATCAAGAGAAAAAGTATAAGAGTAACAATCAACACAAAATTAATAATCTTAACTTATACTCCCTCCGGTCCTAATTATAAGAGAACTTTTACTTTTTAAGTTCATTGGAAAACTAATGTATTTGGACTATATTATAGTCTAGATACATTAACATCGTAATGAACCTAAAAAGTAAAAATTCTCTTATAGTCTAGATACTATAATATCTTTTAAAATTCAATAGAATTCCTAAAAGCATATTAATTGAATCTTAACTTAAATATCATTTTAATATTATCTGAAAAATTACCACCAAATTTACAGCAAGTTCGATCCAAAATAAATGTGATTTTCGTTATAAAATCCTTTCATGGAAAAGTATCAAATCATTTATTTGACCAAAATTGAATACGCTATATATATGATCCGCAAAATAAATAAAAGTTGCTTCTAGATTTGAATCATAACTATAGTCCTTATTAATGACCACTCAAAATTTTATCTAGTAAAAGGAAATACTCCTATACATGTAGCTGACTCTACATATTATACCTGAAGCACTTTTGCATACTAGATTATCTTTTAAATCAATTCCAAACAAAAAAAATGCAGATAACAATACACCATTGACAATTTTCATCAAACCGGTTAATGTACAACAAAGAACATCATGGCAGAAAAGAAATCGATCATAATTAATAACTTATTTCCACGAACCAATAAATCTGCTTATATCATGTTCCAATCACTTGCAATAAAAAAATGTTTCAATCACTTGTATATTTTTCACTAAATCACTTGTATAAATATATGCGTACAAAAGTGAAACAATTAAAAGTTAACAAAAACATAAATAATCCAGATACAATTAAGAACCAAGGAGGCATTAACCTATGCAGAATTAAAATGCGCTGTAAAAGAAAACTAACAAGTCATATGAATATATTCTTTTATTTATCTTGATTCACAAACACAAAAATATATTGGCATAGAAAGACATATATCAATCCGAAAAATACAAGCAAACTAAGCATACGATCAAATCATTTGCACAATTTTTAATTAATTAACCTTTAAAATAATATTCTAAATCATATAATAGTAGACAATTGTATGACAATCATTTTAACATACACAGTACATATAAACAACGAAATCTTTAGAGATCCTAATCCATGCTTCATTTTATGAACGAATAGTAATATAGCCAGTGAATGCACATAATAGATCTAAATTACATAACTACACTTATTTAGAAACTACAAGCAATGACTTACAAACATACAACAATAATATTAAGAACAAGCATAGATCAATATTACCTCAAGTTATATTGTTAGAGCTTCGTGCTGATAACGTGTTAGAAATAAACTACGAGTATTAGAGAATAGAAATAGAGAATATGAGACTTGTATTATTCTCTTCATATATGTGTGTATTACATATAACAAAGGTCCTATTTATAGGACATAAAGAAGTAAATGAATGGACAAAGGTAATGACTATCCACTCACTAGTGGGAGTTATAGGAAAGGGAAAGGATAGGATGGACATCCACTAACCTTATACTAATTATTCATAACAATTAGTTCCTTTTAATGAATTATTATGTTGTCATTAGAGCAGGAACTTATAAGATGCAACAGAATATAAGAAAGTCTATCCATAAAGCTGAGTCTATTTTAAGATCTTTTTTTTTTCTCAAAAAAAAAAATATACATTAAAAAGCAGAATTGAAAAGCAGATTATGGAAATTTGCAAACGCGCGTTCTGTTCTGTCCGTTTTGATGCTAGAAAGTAGAAACCCAGGAAGAACTAAAAAACAGAGCGAGAATAAAATAAAATAAAAAACAAAAGAAAATGTAAAAATTGGAGATGCGGGGTATCGATCCCCGTACCTCTCGCATGCTAAGCGAGCGCTCTACCATCTGAGCTACATCCCCATGATATCTGTAATCTCGTTATTATCCTATTTATCATGAAATGAAGAAACTGGTGAAACAACAATTTATTTTGGTAGGTAGCCTAGTGGCTTGAAATTCCACCTTAAAGATGGATAAGTGGAGTGTCTGGGGTTCGAACCCCAGCTCCTGCACATATAATGCGATGTTTCAACCAAGTGAGCTAAGTTCATGGAGACGCAATTTATATTTTTAAATTAGAGAATGTCAATAATTATTAATCTCTCCATCTGAATATCACTTTAATAAATATTACATTTACTTGTTTTTTTTTTATCATTTAATAGTTTCTTGTTGCATCAAGATACATATGCAACCTTTAAAATAGCTATATTAAATTCATATAAATGAAAATTTTAATTGACTTTCTTTAATTTAAATTACACCATAACAAATTCTAAAATTATACCATCATTTTGTGATCATTTTAGTAAAAATAACAATCATTCTCTATTGTTTTAATATGAAAAAACACTATACATATGAAGAACTCAAAAACTTTCATAGATAATAACATTATTTTGACAAAAATAAATAATAGCATTGCTTATTGAAATTGTAGACATTGTTGTGTCTCATAGTCATAGGTCTATGGATATAACTTTTCAAATGGTTAAGTGATGTAATCAGGAAAATTTAACGGCGCTTTTTATGATCCGTCTACCTTTCATTTATGAATTATCTTGAATGTGTGTGTAGACTCTAAATCAATTTTGTTAAAAAAAAATCTCTACGCGATCTTTTTGTCCAATTTACACACTCAGCAGGTAGTTCTCGGGCATATCGTTCTTTTTTGCAACTCATCTGACTTGCTTGCGTTTGGGTTGTGTGGACGGAGAGAAACCACCAGTTGTTCCGAGGCTCAGCATGCACTACTCATCAGATGTTGAACAAGATCAAGCTATTTTCTTTTAGGTGGTTGAAGGTGACAAATGTTACTTTAGCTTCTAACTGCCATAACTGGTGATCATTTGCTCTGTTTGGGCCTTGTATGAATTATCTTTCTGTAACTTTGTATGACTCTTTATAACCGTTGATAGTCTACATTGGCACATCTTGTGCTAGGGAGACAATTTTTATTATATATCTTATTTTGGCTTGTTAAAAAAAATACTTTTTAATTGACATGAATAAAAATAAAAATTATTGGTTATTTATTGTGTCAACTAATTTAGTCGCTAAAATTATTCTGGAGGAGCTAAGATGATCACAGATTTTTTATTTAGAAACCACCTTCAATGATAAAATTGCATCCCCCATATTTCAAAAACTAAATTATTATTCTTCACACTTAACAAAATTTCAACTCACAAAAAGGCAAACAATATGACAGGATTCTAGCATCACTGATAACTAACTACATCAGGCCATGGTTGCCAATTCTTTCAACCTACCCACGTTTTAAATTGCATTCTGTAGCTATGGTCACAACCACAAGGTCATTTGAAGTCATCAAAACGACATCGTGATTGCAAATTTGGTCAGATAAACTTTTTCCGCAAAATCACATATCGAGATGTGACTGCGAATCTGCAATTGCAATACAATTTTAAAAACCTTGCAGCTCACATACATTGCAACAGCCAGCAACACAATTTTAACAACAAAACAATAATTTAAAACCCTACTAATCCTGCATAAATCCACATAAACTGTATTGGTGCTTCAATGTCAATCTGAACTCAGAATGACCTCACTCGAACATTTTCATTTTAAACTTGGTTAGTAAATAGAGGAACTGGAACTGCACACATATGATTACTTTGACAAATACTATATGTGGCTCCACTTCAACTCAAGCAAACGCATTCCAACTATCTTGTTACAAACTAAATCGGAAAACTCCAAGTTTAATTTCTTCATGTTTGTCAATGAATGAATAATGCCATACATATCACTACTCTATGATAACTAGTTATCATTACAAAGAAAGAAAGGCTTCAAAATACAAAAGTGAGAACTTTAAAAGGGCTTGGTAAAACTAATGCTTCGTCAGTAATCAATATTCAATCTCTTACCTAAAAGCTTACATAACAAGTTACACAAACTAAATAATAATTTGATTTCTCTATTGTCATTTTTGTCTGCTTCAAATCACATGTGTATTACCTATTCTTCTGCCAATAAGTTCCTTCAACTCAAATTCACCAGGAAATCTATTCTCCTTCAGCTTTGAGAAAACCTATGCGGTCCAAATCAACAAGAGGATCACGAAGTCATTAAAAGTAGACATAGGTGCAATATGCTCAACAAATCAATGTCTCGATAGATGCATATGATTTTGGCATTGTTTGGATAAACAATTTAATTAGATGCTAAGTGTTTATCATGTAAGTGCTTATGTATAAGATATTTCTACATCAAAAGATAAAATATAGTTAAATTGTTTTAATAAGCTATTCTACAGAGTTTATGAAAATAAACTGATAATTGTTTATGAACATGTCATAAGTTGTTTCTATAAGTTCTCCCAAATAGTCTTACAAGTCATTATTATGGCTGTACCGCAGTAGATAAGATCAAGTAAACCAAACCAAACAGACCCAATTAATAAATTTCAGAGTTCCCTCCCAGTGGTTATATAGATGTAACATGTTAACACCGTCATAAAAAAGAGCGAAACGAAATCAATTGCCACTATTAACAAGGGACTTACCAATTCGCCATTGAAATATACTTCGAAAGCACCAGAACTCTGTAAGAAGGATTGAACGAAATTTGAAAGAAGCCATATGCTAGCAATACTTCTAAACTTATTGGCACGCAAGGAATAGTACAATGGTGGTGGTGTCACTCCCAATCTCGGGAATATCTGGTCACCTGCAGTTAAAGCTATAACAGCTCCAGTTTGCACCACTGGAATTACTTTGCTAAGAACACGCTTTGGAAGTGCAGGAGGATAGTAACCCAAAATAACATTAATGCCTGGAAATAAAGATTCCAGCATGTTTTTCACTGTTACTGCAGTTCCCCTGCAGAAAATGTCATGAAAAAATTAAACAAAATATACTATAGTTTGTCCTACTTGAACACATCATAGCATATTGCAATGCCAAACTGGTAAGTATTGCTAGCATTCATCTTGCTTACACATATATATGGACTCTACAGATGAAACAAGCTAAGGAAGAACGCAGCTAGAACAAGCTAATGCTAGCTAAATTCTTAGTGTTATGGAAAGATTAATATTGCCACCAATATAAATAACTTAGGACCAAAAATCATAACTTCTATAGGACCAATGGATGAGTGTACAGTTTTGAAAAAGATACAATGTTCTGAAATGAAACACAAGGATCTATATGCTTCAACAATGTTAGAAAGAAAAACAATCACATACTTTACATCTATTAGTATAAATATCTAGCAAGTAATGAGACCAGACTCAGAGGTGCAGGATAATAGAATGCCAATATGTGCTGTGACTCCTTTATAGTGTGTTTAATAAACAACTTAATTGAGAGCTTATTCTATAAGAATAAATATATAAGTTGATTCTACATAATGAGTTTAAGCTCTATAAGTTGTTTCTATAAACTATCACGAGGAGCTTGTGACAGTAACCTGAAAAGTGAAAATAACTTGTGGACAAATTACAACCTGTTTTTATAAGTTCTTCTACATACTTACGTAATAACTTATGACATAAGATAAGTCCAAATAAACTCTTCCAAACACATCTTTAACAAACGCATGACTTATCTGTTTTAATGTAGCATCCACGCAAGTAGTTATATTTTTAACATCTGGTTTTTACTTCACTTTTGCTTATATTTCTTTCTCCATCATTTCCTTTCAAAATACAAAATAATAATAATAATATTACACTATTTTTACGGCAGGTTCTCAATCCACGGTGAACATGCATTTAAAAATCATTGAAAAGTCTAACGATGATCGATGATGCTTCTCAGAAGTAGAAGTTCATGGTCCTTCTCGTCCTTACAGCCACAATGACTTGATTGGTGTTAGTGAGGAAAAACCTATATGACTAGCAGTCGCGTTAAGGATTTCGCGATTCCGGACATTATAGATGCTGCTTTACGGATTACGGTTGTCGCGGCGTGAATTAATCACAATATCACACAAATCTTATTAAAATTATTTGACTGTCATATATATGTATAACAACTTAAATTAGAGATAAATGTGAAGTTTTGAACTAGGAAAGAGTTAAAAGGAGATAACACTTTGTAATTTATGTTCATATTTGTACTAAAAATGTGATTTTTATTCATTTCAATTGAAAAAAAAAAGGAAGTCTCTATCTATTAGCATTTTGTCGCGGCCATATCGGCATTTTGGCGTGATTTCTTTTCACCCTATAAAAACAGTGATGACGTATGTCATCATTGAAATTGCGAACAAATTTTAAGTGCTGGTCCATTGTGTACCAGAAAAGTTGCCTATTTTTCGAACTGGACTCACATATACTGTATTACATAAAGAACCCTTCAACTTAATTATATAATTAATCATGCATTTCATTCTATGGTGGCAAAATTTAATTTTAGTTAAAAATCACATTCACATGAAAGTGAACGAATAAATTTGAGTGTAAAAATCACATTTAGAGACAAAAACTAAAAATACTAGTTTGAAGTTAGAATCAATTCTAAATCTAATCACTATTAGAAACCTCTAGACATATCAAAAATCAATTTTAAGTTTTAATAATCACTTTTGGCTCTCCTAAAAGTGAATCCAAACATGCACTAACTAAAAATTAAAAGAACAAGAGATTGAGGAACAAACTTGTAAGAACATGAAGTGCAGAAATCAATGCTAACAGTATTGCCAACGCCAATTGGACCAACACCAATTGGGCCAATTCCATTTTGTTTCTGCATTTATACAAACACACAAAAATCAAATTTTTGTAAGAAAAAAGGGAAATTTATGCACAAGACAAAAACAAATTAAGAAAAGGGATTAATTTGGGATAATTGAAGTGAGAAATTGATTAAGGGATATGAAAAACCTGTGTTGGAAAATCAAGTGGTTGTTGAAGATGCGGTTGTTGTTGTTGAGGTTGAGGAATTGGGTGATTGTGATTGTGATGAGATGATTTGGGAGGTGGTGAAGGCGAGAAAAGGTTGATAATATCTGAGCAGAAAAGGAAGATTGGTAAACCAACAAGAAGAATTTGTGTGCGATCCATGGAAACAACAATTTGCAGAGAGAGAGAGAGGTTGTTGAAGAATCTGATTCTGATGGGAGAGAGTTTTTGACTTTTGAGAACAGAACTAGAAGCTAAAAGCGACACTAACAATGTCCTCGGATTTCAGTAAATCCAAACACATCCTTACACCTTACCATTTATAAATTTTGTCATTCTACCACACTCGCACATTTCTCATATTAGATTTCTAATTTTTTTTTTTTTTATAAATGCTAGCTGCCATCCGTGCCTGTTTGTGTGATTGATATTTTTTTTTTTTTTTTTCTGTGATCGGCTAGTTATTAAGAAGAAAAATGTATATATTTTTTTATTATAAAAAAACTGAAAACCTACTTTTATGTGGAAGTTGTGCTTAATTTTTTTTTTATAGTTTTTTTAAGAGTAAAATAGGAATAATGAAAAAGTCATCCCAAAAATTTGTATCCTTTTTATATATAGTAATAGATAAAATATGCAAATTTATACATAAGCATTTATCATAATAAGTGTGTTTGTTATAAGCTGCAAACAACTTGTTTATCCACAAATACTTAAAGTGTTTATTTTTCTCTATATATTTTTTAAAAAAGAGTCCAACAAAATAATAATTTAAATTAATTATTAAAAAATAAAATAAATATTTGACACTCGAGATGAATTAAAATGTCCACATCAATTTTTGTTAGTCAAATATGTGTTGATCTATCCCAAGAGACCAACTCATTGTCTTGTTAAGGTGGCTAGTTGTTCTAATGCAAAATTTCATCAAATTTATGATTTTGTTCCTCTTTATATTCATTCATCAATAGTTAATAAATGATACAAGTTAAGTTTGATTTGTTAGAAGAAGAAAAAAAACAGTAGAGATCAATTAATTGATTAAACTTAGATATTTGGGATAACTAAAAACTCAAGACCTTTTTATGGGGATGAAAAATGAAATTTCAAAATTTTATGGGAGGAAAAAGTTATTTAACCATTAATATTATGTGCGTCCCTCATTGTTCTTGCACGAACTTGTAAGGTGTACCTCTTCAGCATATATATATATATATATATATGTATGTATGTATGTTGTATCCTTGGCGACTGGTTGTGTGTTCCTTCTCTAGGTGTTGGGGGTACTTGCAAAAGAATGTGCATGACAGAGTTATACAGTGTGCTAGCAGGTAGCAAGTGAATAAATTGAGTGTGTGATCATACAAGAGGAAAATCCCCTTATTTATAGTGTGGTTCTAAAGTGATATACTCATGGTTGTTGTTATATTTACTTCATTTATTTTAGATATGTTCAACTATTGAGAAATAACTGAATATGAAATAGGCGAGAACACCCAATGTTTACTTGTGATACTATAAACGACGAGACTCTCCAATACTTGTCCGTTATGGATATATCTCTAGATGTTAGATCGGTGAATCATGTTGATGCTTTTAAAATCATGATGTCGAGGTGGAGTGACATGGAGTATGTTCCCATGTTTGGCCATCCTTGATGTAAAAATCATCATTCTTGATAAAAAAAAATTAAAAAAAATCATCATTTAAGTCAAATGGTATCACATAAAATAAGTCAGTAATTATCCTCTACCGTACATTAAAAAAAAAGGGTTGTGCTATACATAGCGAGAAAAAGAATAGCGAAAATTCACAAGATGACATGTTGCTATTTTAAAACTGTGTTTACACAATACATGCGTCGCTTTCAATAGCAATTAGAGGAATACCTGGGTCAGTGGCCAATGGGGTTATTTCGTGATGCTTTCAGGATGAATAAATTCGCTTCATCCAGCATTACCATAAAAAAAAAGGTATATATGTCACTAAATGTAATTTAATTTTTTTTACGCAAACGAAATTTAGTTAAAATGTCACTTATGTTGCATGATTATATGCCAAACCGTTTTAAGTATAAGCATGTGCGAATTGATGTTCAATGTATATGTCAATCAATCAACCAGTGCCATGAAAAGTAAAGGCCAACAACATATAGAAAGTCTCCAGTACTTCCAAAGTCCCACCACAAAAGAAGTAAGGTTTTCATTTTTTCCACTTACAAACCAACATTAATAACGTGGAAAATATTGTAAAAAGTAACAACGTCCTTATATATATGGTTTTGTATGGGTTTTTATACATGATTGGTGTGGTTTGTTTCATAATTAAATTCAATTGTTCTCATAAATATAACCGAAATATTGAATTTTATATATAGGAATTGAGGGTTGAACTTAAAATTATTCATTTTTTTTTTATTTTAAAAGGTGAATTTTTAATCATTATATTATTTTGACAAAAAAAAAACTATCTTGCCGTGGAGCGCGGATTTAATTTTATCTCTGTCGGATTATATCAAACAATGTGTTGATAATCTTCAAGGTTTTAAGATTCATGCCGGAAAACTTGATAGAAGTTAACCAAGAGAGAAATGTTGTTAACAACAACTAGTAACAAAAGAGATGGAAAAGTCTCATAAGTGTAGCTCAAATGGTAGCTACTGTTGGGGATAACCCAGAAAGATGAACAACAAAAAACACTAAGAACACTAAGAAAGAATAGAGAGAACTATGAATAAAATTGAAGAGAATGAATAAAGGAAAAGTAAATCTTATTCTTCCACAAAGGGTCTTAGTAGTTATATATACAAGAGGGGGTTGCGTAAAGTGCAACTGCCTTAACTACCTAGGACAAAACAAAAGAATAACTAATCTAACTAACTACGCTAGCTAACTACTAAAACAGAGCAGAAGCTAAGCAGCTTCAGAAGCTGTTGCTTCAGAACCTGTTCCATCAGAACCTGTGACCTTCAGAAGCTATGAAGGTCAGAATCTGGTTAAGAGTCTCGTGGCCATCAGAAGCTGTTTGTATAAGAGTCTGAGTCAGAATCTTGTGAGTATCAGAAGCTGCAGAGCTTGAATTACAAAAATCAACACTCCTCCTTAATTCAAGCTGTCAAAGCTCACAACTCCCATTTCTCTTCTGAGCTTGAGAAATTGGTCTCTTTTCACAGCCTTAGTTAGAATATCAGCTTGTTGATTGTCAGTAGAGCAATATTCAAGTTTCAACTTTCCTTTAGTGACTTGGTCTCTGAGGAAGTGAAATCTTGTCTCAATGTGTTTGCTCTTCCCATGGCTAACAGGGTTCTTAGCCAGGTTGATTGCTGACTTGTTGTCGATCTTCAGCACCACTGTAGTGTCAGCAATAATGTTTATCTCACTGAGAAGTGATTGCAGCCAATTTGCCTGACATGCAGCTAGGGACCCTGCTACATACTCTGCCTCACAGCTGGAGAGTGCTATGACTGACTGCTTCTTAGAGCACCAAGACACTGGTGCATTTTGAAATTTAAACAGATAACCACTGGTACTCCTCCTGTCCACCTTATCACCACACCAATCTGCATCAGAAAATCCACTTAACTCAAGTTTTCCATTGTCCTTAGAGTATGGAAATACAACACCATAGTGGATTGTGCCATTGATGTATCTAAGTATCCTCTTAGCTGCCAATAGGTGACACTTCAGTGGTTTACTCATAAACCTGCTTACATAGCCAACTGCATAACTGATATAAGGTCTAGTTTGACACAAATACCTCAGTGAGCCTATCAATTGCCTGAACATGGTAGAGTCCACTGCATCACTGCATGTATCTTCTTCAATCTTGGCTCTTGTATCTGCAGGTGTGACTGATGAATTGCAATCAAGCATTTCAAACTTTCTCAGAATCTCAGTGGCATACTTAGCTTGATGCAATATCATCCCTTTTGGAGTTTCTAAGAGCTCCATTCCCAGAAAGTAAGTTAACTTTCCTAGGTCAGTCATTTCAAACTCACACTTCATCTGTGATTTGAAATTCTCTATCTCTATAGATGAGCTACCTGTTACTAACAGATCATCAACATACAAACATATGATTAACATGTGTTTGTCATCACTGCATTTCACATATACACCATACTCTACACTGCATTTTCTGAAGCCTTGCATAACAAAGAATTGATCAATTCTTTTGTTCCAAGCTCTTGGAGCTTGCTTCAGACCATACAGAGCCTTATTCAGCTTCAGAACTTTGTCTTCCTTGCCCTTCAATTCAAACCCTGGAGGCTGCTTCACATACACATCTTCCTCTAAGGGTCCATTTAGAAATGCTGACTTCACATCTAAATGAAATAAGGGCCATCTTCTACTACAAGTCAATGCAATTACTAGCCTTATAGTTTCATGTCTTGCCACTGGAGAGAATACCTCATCATAGTCCAAACCTTGCTTCTGAAGGAATCCTTTGGCCACAAGTCTTGCCTTGTATTTTATCACCTTGCCTTCAGGATTTTGCTTGACTTTGTACACCCATTTCACACCAATTGCCTTTTTATCAGAGGGCAATTCACACAAGTCCCATGTCTTGTTCTTCTCTATAGACTTCAACTCATCAATCATTGCCTCCATCCAAACTTTACTCTTTAGTGCAGCTTTGGTATCTAAAGGTTCAGTATCTGCAAGCATTGCATAATGCACAATTTCTCCTTCATTGTCTACTGCATTGTCTGATACAATCTCACAGTCAACTAACCTTCTTGGCAGTTGAGTGTTTCTCTGAGGTCTTGGTGGTACATTAGTATCCTCATCATCACTTGAAGTATGCATGTCTTCATCACTTACATTACCTTGATGCTGATTCACAAAAGTGGGAGTGTCATTAGCAGTGCTTGCTTCACCACCTAAGTCCACTGCACAAGTTTTCTTAGATGAGAGCTTCTGACCCCAATCCCAACTTTCATTTTCCAGTACCTTCACATCTCTGCTGATCTCTACTTTGTCACTTGTAGGATTATACAGTCTATAGGCACCAGTTCTATGATATCCAACAAATATCATAGGAACACTCTTGTCTTCCAGCTTCTTTCTCTTAGCATCAGGTACATGTTTGTAGCACAAGCTGCCAAACACCTTTAAGTGATTTACACTTGGCTTACTCTTGGACCACACCTCTTCAGGTACCTTATCCTTCAGCTTCTTAGTAGGACTTCTATTCAGAATGTAAACAGCTGTAGCAACAGCTTCACCCCAGAACCTCTTGGGCAGATTCTTCTGCTTCACCATGCTTCTAGCCATATCTAGAATACTTCTATTCCTCCTTTCTGCAAGACCATTGTACTGAGGAGTATATGGTGCAGTAACTTCATGAATTATGCCTTGTTCCTTGCAATAATTCTCAAACTCTGTAGAGGTATACTCACCTCCACCATCTGTTCTCAGAACCTTCAATGACTTGTCACTTTGCTTCTCAACCAGTGTTTTGAACTTCTTAAACACCTCAAAAGCATCACTCTTAGTTTTTATATGGTATAACCATATCATCCTAGAGTACTCATCAACAAACGTCATGAAGTATTTGTTTCCACCAGTTGATAACACATCAAATGGTCCACAAATGTCAGAATGCACAACATTTAACACATCACTAGATCTCATAGGAAGATGACTTTTAAATGATGATCTATGATGTTTTCCTAACAGGCAAGTAGTGCATGTATCAACTGGAGTTATGACACTAGGCAATCCTAACACCATGCATTTTGAATTAAGCATTGACAAGCTCTTAAAATTCAAATGCCCATACCTCTTGTGCCATAGATCACTATCTTTCTCTTCAGCAGTTGCGGACAAGCATGTAGCTTCAATAACTTTGATTTGAGTCTTGTAGATCCTGTTCTTGCTTTGGGCTGTTTTGAAAATCAGTCTCTTCTTGGAATCAAAGAGTTGCAGAGTCTCATCCTCAATTACTATCTTGAAACCCTTTGAGATTAATTGCCCTATGCTCATCAAGTTACACTTCATACCAGGGACATAGAGAACCTTCTCAATCACAGCTTTCTTCCCATTCGATCTTTGGATCACCACATTACCCATACCTTCTGCCTTAATGGAATCACTGTTGGCTAATCTGATCTTTGTGTTGAGACATTCATCAAAGTCAGTCAAGATGCTTCTATTTCCAGTCATATGGTTAGAACACCCTGAATCAAAGTACCAAACCATGGAATCTGCTGCTTCATCAGCAATTGTCACCATGAAACTGGTTTCATCCTCAGAACCTGAGCTATCATGTGCTACCTTGGCCTCTTCTTCATTGTCTTGACCTTTCTTTTTCTTTGGATTTTTGCATTCATTGGCATAATGCCCATATTTGTCACAGTTGTAGCACTGAATCTTGCTCTTGTCCTTCTTCTTTGACTTATCTTTCTGTTTCCCTCCTCCTCCACTAGAGGATTCAGGCACTGTCTCAGCATTCTCCTTGCTTTTCTTGGAGTCTTTCTTGTTCTGCCATTTCTTCTTCTCACTTTGATACTTCTTGAATTTTGAGAAAAGAGCTTGCTCATCTTCTTTGCCATGGCTCCTCTCACCATGCTTCAACTCATGAGCTTCAAGAGTGCTTTGCAGATCCTCTATCTTGATCTCACTCAAATCTTTAGTCTCTTCTATAGTCACCACTATATGCTCAAATTTAGAAGTCAAAGTTCTTAGTACCTTTTCCACCGTTTCTTGCTCATCAAGATTACCTCCACAATTCTTCATCTGATTGGTGAGAGTCACCAATCTTGTGAAGTAATCAGCAACGGATTCATCATTCTTCATCTGCAACAGTTCATACTGTCTCTTCAAGGCCTGAAGCTTTACTTTCTTCACTTTTGCATCACCACCATAACTCTTTTGCAAGATATCCCATGCATCTTTGGAGTTCTCAGCATCTGCAATCTTCTCAAACACCTTTGAATCAACACATTGATGAATGAGGAACAGGGCCTTGTTATCTTTCTTCTTTGCTTCTCTGAATGTTGTTCTTTGTTCTTCATTTGCATTTTCTGGTAGAGGAGTGATTGCTGCATTCACTTGTTCATACACTTCTTGAACATTGAATATCACCTTCATCTGCTTCACCCATCTATCCCAATTCTTTCCATCGAAAACTGGCAAATTCGCATGGAAATTGTTGTTCCCAGCCATGGTTGATTCACTTTCAACCTGATTCTTCTTTCAAGAACGAATCAAGATCCCTTGGATCGTACGAGCTCTAGATACCACTTTGTTGGGGATAACCCAGAAAGATGAACAACAAAGAACACTAAGAACACTAAGAAAGAATAGAGAGAACTATGAATAAAATTGAAGAGAATGAATAAAGGAAAAGTAAATCTTATTCTTCCACAAAGGGCCTTAGTAGTTATATATACAAGAGGGGGTTGCGTAAAGTGCAACTGCCTTAACTACCTAGGACAAAACAAAAGAATAACTAATCTAACTAACTACGCTAGCTAACTACTAAAACAGAGCAGAAGCTAAGCAGCTTCAGAAGCTGTTGCTTCAGAACCTGTTCCATCAGAACCTGTGACCTTCAGAAGCTATGAAGGTCAGAATCTGGTTAAGAGTCTCGTGGCCATCAGAAGCTGTTTGTATAAGAGTCTGAGTCAGAATCTTGTGAGCATCAGAAGCTGCAGAGCTTGAATTACAAAAATCAACAGCTACCAAGAGTATTATTAGAATGGCCGGAGTTCGGATCCCGAATTTCACATTTCTTCATATTTAAATGTGTGAGTCTAGTCACTAGACTACTTAAAAAAAAAAAATAGAAAATACAAATCGCAATCAATAAGCATGATCATTTACTCACACCGTTCAATAAAATGTGTATATGTTTGCGACCTACAACTACAAAGTAATAGTTTTGTAATATTTACTTAAATGAATTAGGATATTTGCTTTTCAGTATTGCAAGTCACACACACACAATTCTGCAGTTCAAATTACAAAAATAACTCCAAATCGTATCAAGTACGAGGGATAAAGGAGTCTCCCCACCCACTACATTCACTCGGCTCCCTCACCCCTTACCATTCTTCCATATCTATGAGCCACACTCTACAATGGTCAAACTAAAAATAAAGTTTATATTGGTCGAATGAGAAAATCTAATATCTAATTAAACCAATGATTACAGTGATACCTATATAGTCAATTAGAACAAGCTACTATTTTGTACACACAAAAAAAACTGTCAGTATTGTGAATAATAAATAACTTTACGACTATAATAGCCACACCTTTTCGTGAGGCTAATCAAACTTATGATTCTGTTGCCAAATATAGCTCGGATTCGAGTGTGAGAATCACATTTTGTATACTCTTTCTCAATTGTTTTCTATATAGCTTTGTTAGCTTATAGATTTTATAGAACTTCCTAAATAAGATATGGATTTATCGATGTCCAATAATGATACAGTTACATGCAATAATCAATCGTGACTGTTGATTTAAGATCGGACGGTTCAGATTTAAAATATAATTTTATATTGTAAAATAATCTCAGCCGTCGATCATAGATCGAACGACTAAAATTAATTACAGCAGGGTGCTGTAACAGTAGGAAATCCTGCTCCTTCTAAATATTATTAGTGAGTTGAAGCGTTGGTTCGATAAATCCATTTTATTTTATCGCTCCTACTTGTGCCTTGGATGGATGTGTAAAAAAAATTTATACAATGGATAGGCTCTGTTTGGTAAGCCAAATAAGCTAGCTTATAGCTTATAGCTTTTAGCTTATAAGCTAAAAGCTCTGTTTGGTAACAGTTTTTAGAAAAGAGCTTATAGCTTATTTTACTAGCTTATAGCTTATTTTCCAAACGCTATTTCAAGTAGCTTATGAGCTTATAGCTTATTATCTTTTCTTCCAATTTTACCCCTATCATCTTACTTGAAAAAAATTAAATATTAATTAAACATATCTTTTTTATGTCATTTCATACTTATAAGCTAGTCCAACAGCTAATTTTACCAAACACTACGAATTCAATCAGCTAGCTTATCCGCTATAAGCTAAAAGCTAGCTTATAAGCTATCCGCTATAAGCTAGCTTATCAACTATCTGCTATTTTTTACCAAACAGAGTCTTTGTATCTCAACAAATCAAGTGGTTGGAGCATGTGCTTTATTTTTCTAGCTAATACTGTTTGAGAGAATCAAATATTAATTTAAATTATGACTAAAATAATCTTTTAGTCAGTTTTTTTTAAAGGAATAACAAAATTTTACTTATCTTTCGCATAAACCGACCTCTTTTCATGGTAGCCGAAAAGATCAAGACAAAAAGCCAGTTTTCTTTTCCCACCCCCTGGTTTGCTTTTCCACCCCCTGTGCTGCCCTTTATGCTCCTGACAAAAAAGTTCGGTAAATGCGGGCCGAACTTTTTCACCTCCTACGTTGAACCGAACTTTTTTTAGTGTAAAATTTACACTAAAAAAAGTTCGGTTTACGTAAACCGAACTTTAAGGGGTAAAATTGAATTTTAGGGGGTGAAAAAGAGATACGGGGGGTGGGAAGAGAAATCTTCGACAAAAAGAAGAAAATATTTCTCTCACATACCAATACAACATGGCCCAATTGCTTTTATGCCTCCACTCTCAACCCTACACCCCCCTCTTCATATATACATATTTAAGATAATCTCCAAGGCCACAACATGAACTACGACACACCCTCTTATTCTCCCTTCAATTCAATCTCATTCACTCCTTCCTTTCCCTTACCCTTTTGTTAAATCTTAGATTTTTTATGTCAGATTGCATAAACAACAAGTTGAGGTTGGCAACAAGTACTGTCACAACACAAACCTGCGGCTCTCATTGAAACACACAACACAACACACATATCCATTCCTAGTCTCTCAATTGTACTGTCTCCAACAATTGTTACCTCTTTGTACTTCTTTCTATTCAATCCTTCAATTTTGCATCACATATTTCAATTTTGCATTTTTTAAATTTACCATTCTACCCTTTTAAGAGACTAGCAAGAAGTTAAGTGCTTAGAACCAATCATCAACCAAATCCAACTACACCCTCAAAAAAAGCTTCTTTCTTTACCAATGGCAACATGGTTTTTATCAGAATGTAGCTTTAGGCCACTTCCTCCATTGTACCCTAATCAAAGAACAGGTGCAATTTCATCTCAAAAACCTTCAAAGATTAGATTTTTAAACAAAACAAACAAAAGGGTATCCTCAGATCTAAGGTTTAATCCAAAAACATGGGAATTAAGAGTGAGTGCTCCATTGAGAGTTAGTACTGAGGAAGAAGAAGAGGGTGTAGAGAATTTACCAAAATTTGACCCTGGTGCACCACCACCATTTACATTAGCTGATATAAGAGCAGCTATACCTAAACATTGTTGGGTTAAGGATCCATGGAAGTCTATGAGCTATGTAGTTAGGGATGTTGTTATTGTTTGTGGATTGGCTGCTGTTGCTGCTTATGTCAATAGTTGGTTTGTTTGGCCTCTTTATTGGGCTGCTCAAGGAACAATGTTTTGGGCTCTTTTTGTTCTTGGTCATGATTGGTAAGCATAAATAAATAGTTAAATACTAATAGTCTAATAGTCAATTTCATCTTTTTTTTTTATTATTTTTGTTTTTATTTTAACCTTTAATTTTGTATTTTGTTCAATTATTATTGGTTGGTTTTTATTTTTGGTGTTAAAGTTTGATTTTTTAAGTTTGTTTTGATAATTGATGACTATGGTTGATGTTTTGGGCTCTTTTTATTTTTGTTTATGAACCTATGATTGGTAACAATGAATACTAATAGCAAATTTCATCTTTTTAGTATTTTTAACCTATAATGTTGAATTTATTGTTTTTTTTTCCTTGGTTGCAAATTTTGACTCTATGTTTGTTATGATAAGTTTTTGTTGGATAGACAAATTGTTATGTTAGTATTTTCTCGTTTATCAGGTTGTTATGATAATTATTAATAACTATGTTTTGGATATTTTAGTGGTCATGGAAGCTTTTCAAACAATCCCAAGCTGAATAGTGTTGTTGGACATTTGCTGCATTCTTCAATCTTAGTACCATATCATGGATGGTATGTTTATGCAGGAATAGTTGTTTTTGTAGTACTCCTTTTGTATTGTATATTTTTTCATTATCTTATTTTGCATTGATTTTGTCTAAGCTTTGAAGTTTTTTAATGATTTGTGCAGGAGAATTAGTCATAGAACACATCATCAAAATCATGGCCATGTTGAAAATGATGAATCATGGCACCCTGTAAGTAGATAATCACTGTTCTCTTATCTTACGACAGTGTTGTTAAATTTGTAGGCTATAGTGGTGCTATAGCGCCGCGGTGTAGCAGAATTTGAACAAATCTCTATTGTTCTACAATACGCTATAACACTATTGTGTTGTGGAATTTGAAAAAGCTGCTATTTTCTGTTATATGAGATTGACAACATGTTCTTTCAAAATTCGGAGTTTCTAATTCATGGCATTTAATTCCAATCTTGCAGTTGCCAGAGAAAATCTTCAAGAGCTTGGACGATTCAACAAAAACTTTAAGATTTAAAATACCTTTTCCAATGCTTGCATATCCTTTCTACCTTGTAAGTTGTAATGCCTATCTGTGTTACCAAAATTTGTACGTGTTTTGCTATTAGTTCCGGTATATGAATTGGACTATGAAACACAAACACGAACACCAGACAAGACACTGACACATAACATTGATAATAATTTTGGCAAATAGAAGTGATTGTATGTAATTACAAGTGTCAGTGCCATGTCAGACACACGAACGTCTTCCATCTAAAGTGTCGAGTCGGTGCTACATAAGAATTGAAATTTGTTGTTAACGTTATGATCATGGTTTTTGAATTCAGTGGAGCAGGAGTCCCGGGAAGAGTGGCTCTCACTTTGATCCAAACAGTGATTTGTTTGTACCAAATGAAAGAAAAGATGTTATTACCTCAACAGTTTGTTGGACAGCTATGGCTGCTTTACTTGTAGGTTTAGGATTTGTAATGGGTCCAATTCAATTAATCAAGCTTTATGGCATCCCTTATGTGGTAAATTCCATTCCATTACTTTTTTCTAACCATCAATTTGTCACTTTATTTTTCCTTTTGAATCAAAATGAAATCCTAATTTGATATATAACTTGAAATTGAAGCTTTTTGTCATGTGGTTGGATTTGGTTACTTATTTGCACCACCATGGCCATGAAGACAAATTACCGTGGTATCGTGGACAGGTATAATTTTCCTGTTAATTTTTCCGCAGGTTTTCGTTATTTTTCCTTTACTTTAATCTATGTTTAGCATATAGGAAAAAAAACTAAGCCTTTCCATATTTATCAAGTTTAATTCTTGTTTATGTGGAATTGGAAGTTTTCAAATTCAAGTATAGTTTCACATCTTTAATCCTTCATTATGTGTGGACAGGAATGGAGTTATCTTAGAGGTGGACTTACGACTCTTGATCGTGACTATGGATTGATAAATAACATCCATCATGACATTGGAACTCATGTTGTTCATCACTTATTTCCTCAAATTCCACACTACAACTTAATAGAAGCTGTGAGTATCTCTTTTCGCATATTCTCTCGTCTTGATTATAAGCAAAAGTAACAAACTTCATATTTATTAAGATATTTAGTTAAGCGCATTTCCAAAAGTGCCCTTCATTAGAACTTGTTCTACGAAAATAAAATGAACTACCTCGGTTCCTAAATATAAAACCTCTTTGAGAAAAAATTTGTCTCTAATGTAAGTTTTGTTTCGAATTACTAGATATATATTTTTCAAATCTACCCTATTAATACTACTAATTTGTCTTTGAAGATAAAAAATTAGAGTTGGACACATCTATAACAAAAGGGTATATTAGTCACATTAAATACACTAGATACTAAGGGACAAAAGGGGATTATAATAAGCGACAAAAGTAATACTCCCTCCCGTGACAATAAGCAAATTTCACTTTCTAGGTTTATTGCATAATTAATGTATCTGGTCTATATATTATAGACCAGATACATTAATTATGCAATGAATCTAGAAAAGTGAATTTTGCTTATATTTTGTCACGGTTGGGAGTATATTAATCGAGAGGTATTTTAGGAATGATATCATTAAATAGAGTGGAAGTTGTTAAATTTGATTATATTTGAGATCACCATATGTGTATTTTTTTTGGTTTATATTCAAGACTAGAGAGAGTATTTGGATTCTCTGCATTCACACAATCATCGGTTAAGACCATTGAATCAAGATTAGATGTGAACGGAAGGCATCTGATCTTAATCCAACAGTTCAAATTGCGCGGCTGCATCAAATGTGTGGTTGACTACAGAGAATCCAAATATCTCTTTACACTATTCTTGATGAATAAATAAAATGAATGTAAATTCTTATGAATTTGAATGTGTTTCTTCCGCTTGTAGACTGAGGCAGCAAAACCAGTTCTTGGAAGATATTACAGGGAGCCAAAGAAATCAACACCTATACCATTTCACCTAATTGGAGATTTAATAAAAAGCATGAAAAAAGACCATTATGTTAGTGACACTGGTGATATTGTTTACTATCAAACAGACCCTAACCTTAGTGGCTCTTCTACATCAAACTAAAAATATTTGATGTTCATTCTTTTTCCTCTATAAAAACATTAGAAGAGGCCACATGATATAATATTATGGCATGACATAACACAATTTCATAAACTTTGAAAATTGTGAGAGCTAGTCCTACACATATTAAGAGTGAAAAATTTCTCATAAGGGAAAAGGTGCTTGACAAAATGGATTGTAACTTGGTGCTACTCAATGATTGAAGTATGAGCAAGATATATGTAGTGTGTTCTTCATTGAAGATCAAGATTTATGTAAATTGTTTATTCTTGAGGGAGGAAATTTTGTCTTCATGAAAGTAATAATGTAATTTTTCTCAACCTCAAAAAATTGAGTGATTATTATTGAATGGAATTGAAGCAACTAATGTCACTTTCTTATGTCTATCTCTTAATTGGTTAATTCTGACCTCAAATGGTACTTTGATATTTTATAAGATGTGACACATTATTAGACTACTCTTTCAATGCAAGGTTGTAAAGTATAATGCTTCCACTTATGTGCCTTTCATGAGTGGACCCAATTCAACACATTTTTCTTATACCATGTTTGGTTTAGCGTTGAATGAGGGATATGGATTCAATGCAATCAGAAATTGGTGCAGTCATGAAGTCAACTCATTATGTGCCCTTTGATTAAAATCAAGTGATTCAAATTGAACACTATAAAATATATTAATTGGATCCAATGGTTCTAATTCACCTGCAATCACTCGCTATTTGACTGCACGGAATCTATATCATTGAATGAGTCTTTCTTGCGTTTCGATGCATATTCTGCTGTGATATTACAAAATTAATATTTGAAATTGATATTTAAAACTTGTCTAAGCAACGATGATGATTGATTTTTTTTTTTTTTTGAAGTAGAATTTTAGGTTCCTTTTTGTTTTCATAATTTAGTGACTTGATCGAGGTCAATTTAACGATAAGGGAAATCAAATGAGTAGAGTTTTGCGGGGCACATTTTTCTTTTATTTTTTTGCCAAATCATTTTGATTAGATCACTTTCATAGAATATTGGACCACTTTTTATGATGGTGGAATAGAACTAGTCTTTTCATATGTCATTTGATTGAACTTTGGATCCTTTATTTTTGAACTAGTGCAAAAGATCCATATAAAACATGAGTTAAATATTCACTTATAAAAATCCGAAAATAATTTGTGATCATGAGTAATATTTATGGCAAACCTAGATCTGTGGTAAAAAAATTCGAGCACAAAAACAAGTCATACATTTCCGGTAAGAGTTAACTATGTTTTAGGCAGATAATTAGTGTTTTTTTTTGTTTTAAACCTTTATAATTTTTTTTGTTTGAATTCAGCTTTTACAAATAAAAAAATTATTGCTTTTTTTTTGTTTGAATTCAGCTTTTACAAATTAAAAATTATTGCTTTTAGTCTCCGCTTTATTGGGTTATATGACATGAATTTATTTGGTCACATATTACGTATAAAATCTAAGACTAAATATATCTTTATTTTTTTTGTAGAAGCGAAATAAAATGAATATATAAACATGAAAGTAATCGATTAACCACAATGTGTGCCTAACCGATTAAAGAGAGTTTACAAGGAGTAAATACAAGAACTCAGAAGAAACATCTCAACTGCCTAAACAATTGACATAATTAAGCAACCAAAAATTTACATAAAAAACAAAACCCTTTTTCCTAGCTCGCAACCACCATCACACAAACAATTTTATATTGCCAATTAACTTAATAGGCGATGATTGTTGCTGACCAAAAACTCTATTATTACGCTCTTTCCAAATGCTCCAGACGGTAGTTAGCCAAATTGCTATAATCAACTTGATATCTTTATTTTTATTTTACAGGAGATTGAATCTAAACAGAAAATTTACTGAGATTAAAGGCAAAAAAAATGCTATAATTACAATGGACTAAAGTCACATTTCTGTATGAAAGAATATGTTTTTTCTTTTCAAAGCAGACATATCACATGCTATCTGGAGACATCACTACCAATAGCCACTATGACTATGAAGCATTGTGGTGAAGGGTCCATTCCATTGTTATCATAGCACTCCAACATAGTGTTGGACATATTTTCTTTAATCAATAATTATCACAAGGTAATAGGAGTAAATTATAATGGGGTTAAATAAGTTTACTTATCTGATGTTAGCAAATTTTGATTCATCTTTATAATGTGAAGATTATGTCCTTTTAGTCCCTCATTAGACATATCTGAAATTTTTACTAACATTACCGATGGCAAAGACTAATACAATTGGAAAAATCCATGTCTACATATCCAATAATTTTTATTTTTTTTAGTGTAAAACAATATTTCCTACTAATAAAATCAACTCTGCAACCAACTTTACATACCATTAACACAAACTACACCTCCACTCCAACTAAATCCATCCCTCAACACCAAATCAATCACAAACACATTTTTGTTACTTGCCAAACTATGAAGTATACTAAACTACTAAAGTGATCCCTTAACACTTCACTATACACCCCCCCACCCCCACCCCCACCCCTAAATATCATGGCAAAACAATGAGTATCTACCATTACTATAACCACCATTTATTATTTTTTGAAAACCAAATAACTTGATCATTCCGAAACCCGTCTCTTACCCTTTAAATATCGCTCCACCACGCTAATCTCTACTTGAACCTGCCAGACTAGTACTACACCATCATTTATAAATCGGTAATTTTTCTGCCAAAATATTAAATAATAATCATTATTCTTCACTCTCAACTTCAACCTCCAACACCATTTTTCTAACAATGCATAATTAAAAGCACACACATCACGTATACCCCTAACCCACCTATTTCTTTTGATGAACACACTAGTTCATTTAATCCAATGAGCTTTCCTAGGTTATTCACTACTCCTTCCATAATAATTTAAACATGAATTTAATTTTAGATATGATACTCTTAGGAGTCTTGATGAATAAGTAAAAATGCAAATCTTACTCTTAGGAGATCTTATCAATTGTAGGATAAAAAAAATGCAACCTCCCTAAAGTGGTCTTCCTTTTGGGAGATTAATAAACAATATTCCTAAAAATGGTCTTCATTATTAACAATAAATTAACAACATTCTCACAGCTTTGTTGTCTACAAATTTTTAATTGCAATAAGCTTGAGATCTCCAATTTATAAAGACCAACTTAATTAGGCTTTCCATTAAAAAACCAAACACGAGTTGGGCCAATACAGTAGTATATACTAGGCATGGCAATAAAACCCATACCCGCGGGTACCCGCCCAAACCATACCCGCTTTGACGGGGAAAACTCGAGTTGACTGGGTTTGGGTACGGGTTTGGGTTTTCCCCGATTTCAAAAGACGGGGTTGGGGCGGGTAATGGGGACATTGATACCCACCCCGAACCCGTCCCGCTTATATTAAAATTAGATTTTACCTCTTTTAAATTTGAAATCCTTAAACAATCTCTTAAATTACATTCATATGTTTATTTTTTATCCTTAATTTGAGTATTAAACAAACTATTTTCTCTATTTCTTTTCTATATTTAAAAAAATATCGTTGAAACAAAAGAATTTTTGGGCCTTTAACTTCTTTTTTTAATAAAAAAATATTAAAATGCAATTCAAATTTATGTTGGAAGTGGTATAACGGGGATACCCGAACCCCGTCGGGATACCCGAGCCCCGTTGGGTTTGGATTTGGGGTTATACTTTTTATCCCCGCTTAGAATTGGGATGGGTTTGGGAAAAACCCGAACTATATGGGTTTGAGTTTGGGGAAGGCAAAATCCGTCCCCGCCCCGCCCCATTGCCATGCCTAGTATATACTATTACTAACAGGACCCCCCAAATTAAACCCTAAAAATAAGTCAACAATACATAGATATAGATTCAACAAAGTCGGTGCAAATCATGAAAGGAATAGTGACACAGTTCCCATTTTCTCTAGGGAGAAGGACCACACACACCACACATTCCTCACTCACTCTCTGACCTCAAAAGTCAATAACATCGGCAGCACTTTGTTTCAATATGGCCAAACAACGTTGACACATTTTAGCATCAAAGGACTTGGACTAAACACATGTTTGGAATAATAAAAAAGAATTCATAAAATTCTATTGATGGTTTTGTACCCAAAAAATATATAAATTCTATTGATAGTATAATTTTGTTGAAATTTGAAATAGCATACTTTGCTAAAATAATGATAATCTCTCCGTCCAAAAAATACCTATTTAGTATTTACTCGTATATGTTTGGCTATTTTTTCTCAATGTGATTTTTGCAACCAAAATAGATTAATTGTGGTAATTTAATTGTATTTTCTCTTGAGCAAGATTGTTCTTCTAATTTTTTTGGAGCAGCTGCTCCGTAGGTATATAATTGATTCTAAGTTTTTTTTATGATAGATAACCGAAATAGCAAAGTTATTAAAATGCCTAGAGACAAAATGGAGGACTATGGTTGAAACTCTGGACATAGCATCCGACACTAATAATTTTAACATTTCAATCATTTAAGTTAGAATTTGTGGACGACTCAATTATCTATCATGTGTACTATATGTTGTTAGTAGAGGGAATCATTTTTTTAGGGTTATGCTAAATAGTGCACTTTGTGCACTAATTAAACATACCCAAAAATGAAATAAAAAGATAAAATTAATAGTAGAAAGATAACTTTTTATATCTTTAACATATTAAATGCATAAATTTTTTTTAAAAAATTCTATATTAATATAATTAATTAACTAGTGTACCATATTTAGCATTTTCCTTCTTTTTTATTGTACTACATTGATGTATAATGGTTTTATAATGATAATGATAATGATGTATCATTTCATTGATTAGAAGAAGAGCAAATGAATTATGAATTATAAAGGGATCAGACAAAATATACACATGATATATGTTCATCCAACTAAGCAAAGTAGTAGAAATTCTTTGGCAGAAGCATATGTGTTTGTCAGAAAGAAGGTGAACTAGTCAATGCTTTTCCATCCAAATAGTTATGTACTAATTCGTACATCCTAATCTCACCAAAATAGCATACTAATCTTCTCAATCTAGTGTGAACTCAAAGACTTCTTTTCACACCCACCTTTTCCATTCTAAAATCATTTTATTTGAGTGGCAACCATTCCAAAATCATTGATAACGACCTTTCTTCCTTTCACATTGAAACTTTCATCACACACACCTTTTCTTTATTTTTCCACTATCACATTATTATTGACCATTGTCACACCCACATGCAAGTTCTAAAACCTTTCTAAGCTAATCTTTCAATTATTTCTACCAAAAAAATAAAGTTTCAAATTTTCTTCTCACATTAGAAGTTTCATCACACCCTTTTTCTTTAAAATTTTCAATCATCACATTATCATTGTCTATTGTCACACCCACACATTACAAGTTCTAAAACCTTTCTAAGTTAAAGTTTCAATTTTTTTTCCTACCAAAACAAAAAAGTTTCAATTTTTCTTTTCACCTTGAAATTTCATCACACCCCTTTTCTCCCAAGTTGCAAGTTTTAACCTTTCTAAGTGAAAATTTTAGTTGCAATTTGGAAACCTTATTTATCATGGCAAAACAAGAAAAATCAAAACAAGGGTGTTTCACTAGTTTCATAAAAGTGCTTATTTGTGCTAGAAATGAAACTAGTCCACCAGTGTATCCATCTGAAAATGTTGAAGAAAAAGAACCAATTCAACACAAAAAAGATAAACTTTTTGATGATTCTATTACTACTACTCCTGGAGTAGTAGCAAGATTAATGGGTTTAGATTCACTTCCAAGCACCAAAAAGGTTGTTGTTAATGGAACAACCTTAGATTCTGTTCCAAGAAGTAAATCAGTTAACTTTGTTGATTATTTACTTGATTTTGATCAAAATATTACAAACCATCGTCGTGTGAAAACTTCAGCTTCTTTTAGAGAAGTTCCTTCATTTATTGAGAAGCAAAAAAATTACCTTTTTGTCCTTGATATTGATGATAAAAAGGGTAATAAGGTTCAAGAAGAAAATAGAGTTAACTTGAAGAAAAAGAACAAGGAAATTGTGAGAGTGAAGAAAGAAAGGAATCAAGGGAAGAACAAGAAAATTTCTAAGTTAAAAGATGAACCAAGAAGGGTTCCTTTTTCTTCTTCAAATTCTTCTAAGTATAAATCAAAAGTTAGAAATTATGAAGGTAAAGATTTTTCAAGTGTTTCACCAAGATGTAATAATTGTAGTTATTATGGTTATGGTGATGTTGGTTCAAGTTCAAGTTCATGTTCAATATCTTCATTGCCAAATAAGCATAAGAAAGAGTTTGTTGAGCCAAAAATGAGGAACAAGATGAAAAATAATGTGTCTCCAAAGAAGATTCAGACAGAACATAGCTTGGAAAATCTTAGTCCTGTTTCAGTTCTTGATGTCAATGATTATGCTTTTCTTTATGGAGCTGATTATTCAGGTTTGCTTACTTAATCCTTGTTGCTATACTCCTATTTTTTTGAGTGAATCTTTTCTAGTTTATAAGTTGGCTAGTTTGGTTTAATTTTATTTTTTAAAAAATTTAACATTATTTTTCTAGATCAATTATTTAGTGTCTAAAATTTTCAATTGATTGATTAATATACATGCATGATTTAAAATTTTAATTTTTTAATTTCATTGATTTCTATATCAAAGTTTTGTTTTTATGTTATTTTATCTATGTCTTGACACAAAATGTTAAGATGTTCCATATCGAATCGAATATGAGACAATCCTCAGCTTTAGAGTCGGTATTGTAGGGTTAAATTAAGTTTTATATCTAATTTTAAGATGATATCAGAACCACTCCAATAATTATAAATTATAAGTAAGAGATATATCAATTTTATAGGGTTGATATAAAACCCAATTTTAAGACAAAATAAGTCATTGTCTTCTTCTTTTTGACAAAAATAAGTCATTGTCTTAATCTTTGAAAAATTAGTAATACGATAAGTTTATGCCGACAATTCAATAACAACATTAACTATTGTTAGAATTACAACCGAGATCTAGCACAAGTGGTTAATCATACTATCTAAATATAAACAAATTTCAACCATTCCAATATTAATGTACTTATAAATCATAGGCAAAATTACACCAATGGTCCTTTATCTTATTTATTTGTAACATTTTAGTCCTTTATCTTTATTTTGTCACATTTAAGTCCTTTATGTTATTCATTTGTAACACTTCAGTCCTTTTTCTCATATTTTATTCAAAAAATCTGACATGAATTGCCACATCAAATATTTTTATTAAAAAAAAATCCAGCAAAAAGATGAAGAGATCTTCATCACCTTCCTTCAAAATTTCCAGAGAAACAGTGACAAGATTCAAACCCACCAGTAACAAGATTCAAAATCAAAATCCTTCCTAAATCAAAATCCTTTACAGGTATATAAAACTCCATCTCCTTGATTCCATGAACAAAAAAATTAAACCCTAAGAAAATCAAAATCCCCAAATTCACAATAAACTCTAAGAAAAATTACAAAGAACACAACAACAAATTTCCCTTGGCATAAACAAATCTGAGCTTTTTTGTTATTCTAAGATTGGGTTTGGTTGATATGAATTTGTTGAAATCTCTTGTATATTTTTGTTAATATGGGTTTCAATTTTGTTATTTTTTATATAATAAATCACCAAGTCCATGATGTACAAAGAAAAAAGAAACAACATAAAACAACATACCAAACAGCAATAGTAAAACACCATGAAAATCAAAATTTGCGCAGGTAAACAACAACAGGGTAAACGAGAGGCATCCGAAAAATCCATAACAGTCATTAATCTAGGCTACCATTGATAGGATTGAATCTGAAAGCATGTGAATTTGAGTTTTCTCTTGTGTTTTCATCCCTTTGGACTTTGATTGTGTTTGGAGTTTGATTTTAATGGAGTTGTTTTGGGAAGATGATGAAGATATTCATCATTTTGCTGGGTTTCTTTATTTTCAGTAAAAATAGATTTTAAAAAATAAAAGTATCTGATGTGGCAAGCCATGTCAGTATTTTTTGAATAAAATATGAGAAAAAGGACTGAAGTGTTACAAATGAATAACATAAAGGACCTAAATGTGACAAAATAAAGATAAAAGACTAAAATGTTACAAATAAATAAGATAAAGGACCATTGGTGTAATTTTGCCTAAATCATATTAGATGTCTCCTATAATGATATCAGAAATATAGTACAACTAGTAGTACTTTTCAACACATACCTGTTTGATTAAAAAAGCATTTAATTCAAAATAAATAACTGGTCCTCCCATATACATGATGATTTATAGGTACAAACACTTTGGCTTCAAAGTCAAAGAGGAAATCTAAATCTTTATTGCCAGTGACAGTGTCCTTGGATTTGGATGAAGATGTTAATGACAAAGCAAACAATAATAAAGGTTATTATGCCCACACTGACATCAACAGAGAAGCAGATTATTACTCAGACTTGATGTTGAAGCTTCGTATTTTGACAGAAGAAACTATAAATGAGACAGATTATACATCAAAGACTCAAAGCTTAGAGGAAATTGTTTTGGTTTTTGAACAATTAGTTTTTGATAATTTGTTACTTGAGCTCTTGAATGAACTTGTAGAATTTTCTTCTTAAAATTGTTGTTAAAATTTGTTTACTCCGGTTTCTAAGAAAATGATATAGATAATCTGGAGTTTAGTCGGAAGGTTGATAAAATTTGATCAATAATTAATCTAGCTAGAATTCAAATTTGAACTAAATATTGTCATCTTTGTATATAAAGCATGTATCCAAAGATAGAGTATTTTGATAATGTTACATTCTTAGTGACAATTGACTCGTATTCTTCTAGTAAAATATCTGATTTGAGTCTTATGAAGGAAAAAATTGTGATGGGGAGAGATATTCCACTAAAAGTGATTAGGTAAGTATTTTGGTAGATATTAGTCATCGATAGAATTGAGCATTGATAGATACTTGGTACCACCTTGTATGGGGAGACAGATCATAAGTTTGATATCTAACTCTTGCGTATAGAAAAATTTTGATTAGAAAGAGAGAATTGAATTTGTGTGCCCTACTCTGGACAGAGTTAGTCACCGCTAAACGGTACTGGAGACTTATCATTAGTTAAACATGAATAAAATGTAGACAGACAAAAAACTGCGCCGCTAAACCTTTTTGTATAACAAAACCAAGTAGTATTAAATTTGAAACACTACATTCATAGACATAGACGACATAACAATACTATATATGCATAACCTTTTGAACTCTTTTCAATGGTTTACAACCTCTAGTACTAGAAAGCCAAAAATGTCGAATGCAAACAATATCAAAACATGTTGATTATCAGAGCATGTTTTATCATATTTGATCATTTTACTTGAAACAGTTTTGAGGGCTGCTCATCCCACAATAAAATCTCCAACCTCTGATCCCATATTTTTTCTAGTCTCTATTTTGATAAGTATGTTAAAAGAATTTAGTAAAATCGATTCCACTATTTTTTATGGTCAACATTCCACTATGTTTAGAGGGTTTATGGGCCATGTGAGTTTATATATTATGGGCTTTTTATCATGTGGGCTGTTTATACTCGTACTCTCCTTATTTGGCAAAGCCTAACGAAACATCTTTGTCCAAAAAAATGAAAATCAGAATCAATATACCATTGAGAATTACTTTTGATGTCATATAAGTTTTCTCGCATGCTCTATGCTTTTTCAATTTTATTCTTCTGCTACTTAAGTAGTAAACATTATAAAAATAAGAAATTTGACACACTCTATAGTTCTCTATTTAAGCAGCTCTCTATATAATTTCTTTATTTTTCTTGAATTTAGTGGGATCCGTGAATTTTGTCACCTCTTAAGAATAAAAAAATTTAAAATAAAACAAAACATAGTTGGTGACATATTTATAATGAGAATGACAATATTCTGCCAGAAACGCGTACACATGTTTTTAGATGTTTGATCCTAATTACGAATGGCTTATGCATGCTCATAATATAATTAATAATCACTAGTAAATCTACGTACATTACAATTTACATTACATGGAAATGGAATGGAAGGTGAAAGAATCACACAAGGTGGGAACAGCTTCTTCTACGCGTCATGAATCATGAATTGATATTACTCCATTTAATTTGTTTTGTAGTGGCAAGTAGTAAAAAGAGAGTCCTAGAACACTCTTTAAAACAAATTATATATTTATTTTAAAAAATTAGATGTTTAAATTTTTGATGCATTAATTTTATACATTTTTATAAAAAAATTATCTTATTTAAAAACCGTTAGTATTTTCTAAATAAAAAATAGTAATTTTGATGTAAATCAGAAATTCAATTAAGTTGAACCTCATTTTGTATATATATATTTTTTCAATATACGATTAAATGTTTTCATAATTCTACATCGCTGGGCAGAAACATGGAATCACAAGTAAAATAAACAATTTAGTTATGGTGTTTATTAAATACTAAAAACAAATAAAATAGAAATTCAAGTATTTTTTTTGACACAAAATAGAAATTCAAGTTGAACCTCATCAATTATGTCCAATGTTGGATTTCGCTTTCTTTGTGTCTACATCACTAGGCGGAGACATGGAATCACAAGTAAAATAGAACAAGGTATAATTGATTTTGAGCAATAATATCATAAAAAATTGTAGAACTAATTAAAACTAAGAAAATACTAACTATAGTATTTTTATGGTATTAGTTAAGGAGCTTAATATAATAAAATGAGCTTAAAATTTGTATAATCCAATTTTTCAAAATATAGGAATGTTCTTTTCAATATAAATTTTATCTCATTTAATTTTTTTTAACTAATACTTCAAGGACTCATATGATAGATAAAAGTACTCATGTAATATCTAACCAAAAATACTCTTCTACATAATAGTCTTCTTATGGACTTAATTGCTCAAGTTGTAACATAGTCCATGAGTCATATTTCTTTTTTCTAGATTATTATAATCTTATAGGCACAACCTATGAAGCCCCGATACGGGACACGATACGGATACGATACGAATCCGATACGCCGATACGTGAAATTTTTTAAAATTCACAATCCGATACGGTCGCGATACGTTATTTAAAAATTTAATTTAAAATTAAATATATATAAATACACAATATATAAATATGACTAAAATTAATAATATTAATAATGATAATTTTTTTTGAAAGACAAAAAATTATTATAATTATTATTATTATAAACATCAATAGTTCATTGTACAAAGAGTAAACATAAACCAATTAGCTTGCACAAAAACAAAACAATTTGATGTTCAACATACAAGGACTTCACAGTCCTAACTAAAGACATATAATAACTCAAAAAATATATAATAGTTATGACATCAAGCCTCTTCAATTCGTCCATCTTGTAGCAATATCAGACAATTATGTAGGTCCTGCAGCTGACCAATTAAAAGCATAAAACATCCATTCTTATACTGGAATTTTGGGACAAGCCCAAATACTTAACATGTTATATAGTATGACACCATGGTGATTTCAGAACAGTGACAAAGACGAAAAATACTAATTATATTAAATTAAAATCATTAATACTAAGTTAAGTATTTGTGTTTCATTAATATTGTCCTAAAAAATAATGGTCACCAGTACATTTTAAGTTATACATCTTAAGTTAAGTATTATACAAAAAGAGCATCATTAGTACTATCCAAAAAAAGATATAGTTAGTTACCCGTGTAACAAACATAATAGTTTGACATTTACTAGGAAACACAGATTGTATCAGATATTTTTTTTTTATTTAGAAATAAATATTTAACCGATACTTTTCCGATACGAGTATCGGGAAGTATCGGACGCGTATCGGATATTATTTTTTTATTTAAAAATAAAGATTTAACCGATACTCTTCCGATACGAGTATCGGGACGTATCGGAAGAGTATCGGTATCGGGTGCGTATCGGACACGATACTTCATCAATTTTAGAGTATCGGGGCTTCATAGGGCACAACATTTGCACCGTGGTGGCTAATATTCGTCGAATAACATATTAAAGACACAAGATGGTATCTCAATTTCTTTTTGCCAAATTTTCTATACATGTAAAAATCAACGATAAACTCTATGATCATTTACTGTATTTAAAGAGTAAAAATCATTTCTTTTTATTTTGAAAAATGTTAACCAGTGTCCTATCTCTGATGCACTAATTAATAAACTAAATACGATAAACAAATTTTATATTTGTACATTTATTTTTTTAAAAGTATAAATAATACTTGTTTCAATATAAAAATTATTTTTTGTACAATAAAAATTACTTTTTTGTAACTCTTTTATTTATTATTTAATGCATGAGTTTTTATTATTGTATATGAAGAAAGCTAACATCTACCAATCGTTAGTTGGTTCAATGTTGATTGACGTACGTTTAACTCTTCTTTTAATGACAATTGATGTTGGACTTGATAGAGAGGATCATGGTTCGATTCCCGCAACTACGATTGAAAGGGGGCTGAAACCACTTGATGTCAGGACTAACCCTCGAACCGAATTAAACCGGTAGTTAATTGAAAGAAAACTAACATCTATCCTTAGAAGATTTGTCGAGCAAATGATCACAGTTCGATTCTCCACAACTGCAATTGAGAGGAGGCTGAAACCACTTGATTCCATAACTGACCTCTGAACCATATTAAACTGATGGTGAAAATTTTAAAAAAATAAATTAAAATATTACTTTTTTAATGTTAAATTTCCACTTTTTTATTTCTTAATATATGTTAGAGTAATTAAGAAGACCAATAAATAATACTCCCTCCGGTCCTATATATAAGAAAAAGTCGACTTTTTAGATTCATTATAAAATTGATGTATCTAGACAATAATATAGTCTAAATACATCAATTTTACAATAAATCTAAAAAGTGAAATATTTCTTATATATAGGACCGGAGGGAGTATACATCTAGCTCGACATTCCATAAGAATAAGTCACACATTCATACACTTTGATAGTACTAAAAACTTTTTCATGCACCAAATTAACCTTTCTCACGTCACGTGCACAGTTCAGGTCAATAACCATTAATTTAGACCAAGTGTGCATGCAAAACCAAATCAGCTAGCATGATACAAAAATTACAAACAGCTAGACAGGACATTGCGTTTAAGCAATTAGAGTAATGAACTTTATTAACAAACGTATTATTATTTGTCTGAAAGAATTCAAGTTTAAATTTCAAATAAAATAAATTATTGATCGAATTTATTTATTTTATGATTAAACTTTTGATTAATAGTAATATTTTTCTTTTGGGGCCGAAAGGTTAAAATCATGAAAAAAAAAACTTAAAATTACAATCGAACTGTAAAATCAATCTAATCCTTAGAGTTTAGACCACGATTTACATTTCACAAAATAATGTTATTAAAGCTAGAGATCGAATATATGACATCTTGTTTATAATTAAGAGATTGAAAATCTTTATCATTTGAACCAATTCATTATTAATATATAGTATTTTTTCCCGCCAAATAAATTTTACTATATCCTTTATATTAAGCATTCCAATTTTTCAATATAATACATAAAAATCTTAACTTAATTGAAGAGGGATCATCTAATATGATTTTTTTTGAAAAAAAAATAATTTAAAGGTGACTGATCTTATAATTTTAATAAAAATTGAATTTTACAATAATAAAAAGGGAACAAATTTAATATTTTATTAATTTAACTAGACGTAGTATTTTCTGGTTAAATAGTAATTTATTGACTTGACTCGCACACTTTGAATATAAAGTAGAAAATTTTAGGTTCAAACAAATTTCATGCATGTCAAATATTCTTGTAACTATCAATTAAATTGTATTTCAAAAAAAATAAATTAAATATGTTAGAATTTATTTTTTTTCCATAAGCAAATATGGTAAAATTTGTTATATTTTTTACAATAAATATTATTTCAAGATTTTAAATTATAAAATCAAACCAACTACAATTTCAATTAACATATCCAAATTTATCCCTAAACTACAATTTCATTTCACATATCCCAAATCTATCCAACTACTATTTCAAAGATACAAAACTAAAATCATTAATATCATTATAATTTAAAACCTACATCTACTGTCTTTCTAACCTGTTTAACAAAGCTGTGATTAAAGCATCCCTCTTCTCAGCCCTAGCTTCTTCTCTAATCCTCCTTTGTTCTTCCCTTTCTCTCCATCTTTGTTCCATCAATATCCTCTCATTCTCCAACACTTCCATTTGTTGTCTCCATTCCATCTCCCTCAATTTCCTTTCATTCTCTCTAGCTTCAAATGCTTCCATCCATTGTGCTTCAATTTGTAGTTGTTGCCTCATGAATTCATCCAAAATCTCTTTCAAATTGTTGAAGAAATTGCTGCTGCTACCGCCGCTTTCGCTAACTATCTTAGCTTTTTTCTTTTTTCTACTTCTACCCTTTTGAGATATTGCTTCACTTTCTTCATTACCTTCTTCATCTTCGTCGTCCGTTGAATGCTGTGTCGCCTTTTTCTTCGATCCATCTTCGGCTTCCGCCCATAGCATCCTCTGCATCCTTGATGTGAAAATTTCTTGAAGTTCATTGTAAAATGGAAATTGATATCTCATTGCTTCTGTCTCCATTGTTTCACATCCCTTCATATCTCAAAAATAAAAGTAACATATTTTTAGCACGTATATTATATATAAAGCTAAATTAACTGCCAGAAAAAAATTTATATAAGTGATACATCATACATGATTTAGCTTTTGTGGCTAATCACCTCACTAAATTTTGTGATGAAGAAAATGATTTTTTCCCGCTGATTTTGATTTTTGTAGTAGTTTTCACTAGTGTATATATATATATATACACACACATATTATATACTACTCTATATAATAAAACCTTTGCTTACATTGAGACTAATCAGTAAAAAATTCTCACAAACACCATTTTTTTTTGTCTTAAATGAAGTATAATCCACTGAAATTAAACTCGTATAATTGTGAGATTTCAAGTCACAACGTCCAGCTAACAATTTCAACATTTTTTGTCGGTTGAGCTATGACTTATGAGACCTCAAAAACACCAATTTATCTTAACTATTTTTTTAAGTGTATATATCATGTGTTATTTTTCTCTCACACACACACGACGTCCAATCTAAATTATTTTTTCTACAAATCAGATGTCTATGTGCGCAATTATAGATACTATAGCAAAGTAACTCAGATCTATTCTAAACATTGATTTTTTTTTTCTACAACTGTTTTTTCATACACACTAGTCAAAAATCAAACTTTGAATCAAATATAAGTATAAAATTATTTGATTTCACATACCTTATAGCGAGTAACAAGATTTTTCCATTTGCACTTGCACTGTTCTGCACTTCTATGGTAACCCTTTTCTTTCATATGATTGGAGATAACATCCCACAACTGTTTGTTCCTTTTAGTCTCCATGAAAGTTTGATCTAGTTCCGCTCGGAGCATAAGAAACTCTTTCGTCTCTTGGATGCTCCATTGCGGAAATCTATCAACAACATCAACAACGTTAATATTTTGATGAAGATGAGGATTTTGTTGTTGTCTTTGGTTTTTGTGATGGAATTGATGACCCTCCATTGAAATTGAATAAAAAATAAAGTTTCTAGCTAAAGTTTGAGTTTCTTGAAAGAAAGAAAGAAAGAAAGAAAGAAAAGAAGGTGATCTCTCTGATTACAAGGAAAAATAATAAGATGGGTTTGTTTTTTGTTTTGATGGATATGAGAGAGAGAGAGAAAAGAAGAGAAAGTAAAAGAAAGATTTTATATGTGATTGGTGTGAACATATGACGCAGTTTGTGATGAGAAGGAAAAAGAGAGATTTGCTTTGCTAACACTCTTTTTCTATTTCTGGATATATAGCAAGGTTGTTAAAATCGCGATTTAAAACGTAAAAATCATAGTTTTTACGTTTTTAGGTAGCAAAAACGAGTTAAATCGCTGGTAGAATCGTTTTCTGGTAAAATCGTGATCTGGAACGATTTTACACGATTTAACTCGTAGTAAAATCTCTAAAATCGTAGCAAAATCGTGTAAAATCCATGGCTTTAACTCTTTGAGACGATTTTACCTTTTTAAAAAAAAAATAAATAATTGACAATTTTTTTTAAAAAACTCAATTTTTATGAATATTACATTTTATTATGGTGATTTAGTATATTTTAGCTTTGAAATTTTAAATTATTAATGGATTATAGTATTATATAAGTATATATACATGTTATGTATATAAAATTAAGGGTTAACAGGTTGTTACCCCCTGCAAAGTAGGCGAGTTTTGCGTTACCCCCTGTAATTTTTTTTCTTGAGATTACCCCCTGTAAAATTAATTTTTTTGATTTACCCCCTTTTTTGCTGACGTGGCAGGCAAAGTCAACTGCCACGTTAGCAAAGTTCACTGCCACGTCAGCAAAAAACTTGACTTTTTGCCTGCCACATCAACAAAAAGGGAGTAAATCAAAAAAATTAATTTTGTAGGGGGTAATCTCAAGAAAAAAAAATTACAGGGGGTAACGCAAAACTCGCCTACTTTGCAGGAGGTAAAAGCCTATTAACCCTAAAATTAATAATATTTTAATATGAGGTAAAATCGACGATTTTACGTTTCGATTTTACCTAGACAAAAAGAGTTAACGTAAACTCTCGATTGTGACAACCTTGATATATAGTACGTTATTTCCTTCATAGTATTTTTATGGGAATAATTAATTTAACATGCACTTTTTTATATATGAAAATTCAGATGAGCAAAACATGCAAGATAATGTGTAAACATGCCTTCTAGTGAGCACTCTTGTATATCCAATTAATAATTGTTGAATTGGATGTCGGTATTTTTAGACAAAATTTAATTTTATGCCATATTTGTATATTAATTTATATTTTAAATAAATTTTGCATAAAAAAATTAATAATGGTAATTACCAATGAAAGTAAAAAATGAAAAATATCTCCCACTTATAAATTTTTGTTTTGAAGAAAAAAAAGTTAGTGTACTTAACATTAACATCATGATGAGTCAACCTTTACTAAAATTCTAATAGTTGCATTAATCTTTGTTGAAAAGTATTTAGCAAAGACGACTCGCATTTTAAAGCTCTATTTGATAATTTGTCTAAAAAAAACCTCTATTTTATAAAACATAGTGGATAATTAATAAATTATAGTTTAAGCGAATGAGTTTGGTAAAATTAACGGTTAAACTTGATTGTAAATATGAAATAACATAATAAAGACATGTGTAATTAATATTTAATTTTTTTCCAATAAGATATCAAGGGTAAAATTTAAAAAAAATAATAATAAATTATAAGCTAATTGAATTAACTTATCAAAATAAGCTATAAACTAATAAAAATAAGCTTAAACTTTATTAGTTTTTGTTTTTGTTTTACCAAACTGTTTGTTTTTTTTTCTCATATAAACTTGTAAGCTACTATAAAACATAAGTAAATTAAATGTGGTGTTTTCAAACAGAGAGATATAAATAAGCGTGGAGTAACGAGACCAAATTCGTGCCACTGAAAATTAAAGTCTTTGTAGCCACGAAATCCATTTGGTCTTTTTTATAAAGAATACTTTTAAAAAAATTAGTTATTTTTATAAGAAATATTCTTTAAATTTATTTTTTATTAAATGCGCAATTCTATCTGTACCTTTATCAAATAAATTTAAATAATTTATTCAAATGCTATTGCATTAATTAGAGAAATCTATTTCACATGATAGTAGAAGATTAATTTTGAAATAAAATATAAAATTTTAGAATCAATAATAATAAAAGTTATCTTTCTTTGTGTGATTTTTTCAAAATAATTTTTATAAAAAAAAAATAGAGGGGGTATTGAATTATATAGTTATGAGAGAATCACACAGGTAGACACACATTTAAACAGTGGTAAATATTTTGCAACTAAATCTATAAATATTATTTACACAATATGTAAAACATAGGAAAATTATGGTGCATAAACCTTTTTTTTATGTATGGTGTATAAACAATGAAAATTGTTTTCCTCACTTCCTAGATTTCTAGTGTACCCCCTAAATTTCACGCGTACATCCCAAATTTCTTGTGTGCCCCCTAAATTTTTTTACTTTTTTCTTTTTCCTCTTCCCAGATTTCTAGCCAAAACCATTTTGCTATTGAAATAGTTTTAGAGGGTTGTACTCCAAAACCATTAGGTGCATAAAATGGTTTTGGAGTACAACGTTATAATTATGCACTTAACAAATTTTTTTTTATTTTTTCCCTCTCACCCCCTTGATTTCTAGCCAAAACCATTTTATGCACTTAATGATATTGGAGTGCAAATCTCTGAAACCATTTCCAATACAAAATGGTTTTGGCATGATTTGGGGGCGCGCGAGAAATTTGAAGGGCGTACTAAACAATTTTCATTGTTTATGCACTGTACATAACAAAAAACTTATGCACCATAATCACTCCCGTAAAATATTACTCAATTAATAATAAACTACCAATAAAATACTTGAATAAATTATTTTTAGATCTCATTCTCTTATTTTATTGTACTATGGTCACAGTGGTTTTTCCCTTCATATTCTGATCTGTCTACGCGGAAACTTTGTTTTGTGTCTGTGTTCCACTTTTGTATAGCGTTCCCATTGTTGCATTTATGTATCGTCACGCTGATCAATGTCCCACATTTATTCTTCTTGTTGACCATTATTCACACCACACCACATTTCTTGGAGAGGAAGCTTTTCATTTCTTATTCTTCCAGATAGGAAAATAGAGATGTTAAAGACCGGTGATTATTTCTTTTGTCAAGTCCAATCCATTGATTTGGGTCAACTCAATTTGTATTTTATTCCAATTCATTTAAGTTTAGTTTAGGTTAAATTTAACAATCTATCAATCAATTTTTTTAAATTTATTTATGAGTCTTGCTAAAGACTCTTTAAATATTTCATTTAAAAAATAACTTATTCAAAAATTAAAATATTTTAATTTTCAATGTGTTGACTTCAAATTTGTGGACACTCGTTAGCATTTTTCTTAAATTTAAAGTTGTTTTATTTGTTTGAGTTAACATGTTTATAAATTCAAATTTGTGAACTTTCGTTTGAAATATTGTTAATTTTATTTTTATAATAAAATTAAAGATTTTTATGTTTTAATTTAGAAGGGTTTCAAGTAAATTCAAGTGTTAACATTTAAATGGTAATACTCCGGGACGAAGCTGTGTCTAAGCGAGGGGAGTTAGGATCCTCTTCATTTGTTTTCTCCATTTTCTCTCTCCATTACTATAGTTTTGAGATATATATTAAATAATTGGACCCACCAAATATCACATCATTGCATTTATATTTTCAAAACTTTAGTAATGGAAGAAATGGAAATAGTGGAAAATGGAGAGGATCTTAACTCAAGCGAGGGGTGCAGGTGCCCCTTCACCTATACTCCTATGTCTTTTTGAACATTGCACCTTCTAATTTTTTTTTTTTTTTTTTGCATGTACGGATGTACTTCCTTAAAGATCCAAAACATAAATAATAAGCAATATTATAATCTATTTAAAATAATGCAGGTATACAATCGATTAAAAGAATACAGTACTGTTTACACTGAAAAATGGTAAACAAGCGCTAGTTCTGTTTTTAAAACTTACGAGATCAAACTAGGAATCTCAGGACAATTTTGTACTTGTTTATGGTGAAATCGTTTCAATGTTCATTAAAGTTTAACAAACATTTAAGTTTTAAATTCACCTAACGAAATGGAAAGAAAGTGAATTGATTCGAATCGCCTCGAGATCAATAAACTTCATGCAACATCAAACTGAAATACAGAAAATTGCTGTAAAGTAAACTTGCATTAATGATAAAGTGCAAATACAAGAAAAATGGTTCACAAACCGTACATATTTCTCTTCAGAATCCCTTTCTTTCTAACGCTTGAATACTTAGAATTTTCAGAGAAATTTTGTAAACAATTTTGCGACCACAATTCCTTCTAAGGAATTTCTATTTATACTTCGGTGGAAATTCAACCGCTTCAGATCATCTTGACGGTCCAGATTTGATCTTCGAACCCACGTTCTCCACTTCATATCCTCGTTTGGCGCGTTCGCACTTTGGGCTCAGCTTTAGATCTTTTTTGGGCCTTGCCTTTTGGCCCACAATCCAATTCCCTTCGCTTCGAGTCTCACGCTGAACCTTTGGATTTCGATAACAATTATCATCAGAATTGTAGCAATCGAATTTGATTATGGCAATTCGAAGCCAGCTATTCGAAATAGGCGCTTTGATGACCTTTTCAGCAATAACTTAATGACACGTGTCATTTTCATATTAATCCATTATTTTGTTGGACCAACATTCCCTATTAAAATTATTTAACGAAAATATGACCCAACAAATTGCCCCCCAAAAATGCCAATTTCGACTGAGTATTCGAAAGAGAAGATGACATTTTTGAAAAGATTCTGAATCAATCTTTCACACTTCTCAATGACGGCTATGACGTCAGATCATCATTACTCTTTTCTCTTAACCGTCACATCGTTTCCCACAACCATCATGATTTCCACTTTTTCTGCACACAGTAGCCACGTGTCAACGCAGGAAGTTGAAACGGAAAAGACCTTTTCTGAATTTTCTAGCTTTTCAGAATTTCTTCAAACCCTATAAATAGGATTTCTCAAATCTTATTTCATTTTTTCATTCTCTTAAACTTTCAAGCCTCTTCTTCTTCGTTTTCTCTTCACTTTTCCCAGATTTCTGTAACCTCCTTCCACTGTTTCTTGCTACATCTTCACACCATCTCTCTAAAATCCACTCTTCATTCTGAAACTATGGCTTCTAGTTCGGGACAGAAACCTAAACTTCCTTTAGCAGGAGGATGGAGTGAATCAGCTTTACAAAACTACGGTCCCAACACAGTTTTGGAGCCGGTGATGAATTCTGAACGGCGTAAAGTCTGGGAAACACAGGTAATGTTTCCTTATTCACTTGCTGATCATACTTATGCTTTTGGGGGACCTTTACCTGATGCAAAGAGCAAAACCTCCACTATTTTAAGCATATTCCCCGTCTATGAACCTGGCAAACCTTTTATTGATTCTCCCTATAATTTCAATTTTATAAAACCCCCTAACAAGGTTTTTAGGTCTGCACCCTATTATGGCAATGAGGATTACATTAAGTGGTTAGACAGGGTACAAGTGGGCTATGGGGATTTTTGGAAAGATGCTGGCATCTTCGAGTTGATTCAACTCTCTAGGGTATGCCCCAAATACCATCAAGAGATGTTAGTTGCTGCTTTACATTTCTTCGAAAGCTCCACCAATACCTTCCACTTCAAATGTGGGATGATGACTCATACACTCTTCGACGTAGCTGCGATCACTGGGCTTAGCCCAGTAGGTGAAACTTACGACCCAGCCAAAACTAGTTCGGCCATTGAGTTTGCCCCAAAAGAAAAAACCTTTCAAAAATACATCGAAGAGAATCATGCAGTTGGTGAGGAGGAAGTCTCTGATGTCGAGCATGTAGCATTTCTCACCCTGTGGCTTTCCCACCATATCTTTTGCTCGAAATCATTACAAGTTGCCGAGCATTTTATCCCCATGGCCATTCAACTTCATGAGGGTCGTCAATTTGGGTTAGGGCGCTTGATTCTAGGTTGCTTATATGCATCAATGCAGCTTGCAAGTGAGAACCTTAAAAAGACTGGTGATGGTTCCACCTTCTTAGCTGCTGGGCCGTTTTGGCTTCTGCAACTATGGCTCAACGCCACATTCGAGAAAGAACTCGAATTCTACCTCCCTGGAGACTATGAGATTGAGGCACGGAGGCGACAAGTCGAAGGAACCAGATTAGTGAGGTTGGTTCCTCTACCCTTGGGCTTGAACTATGAACAAAGCTTTCTGAAATACTTCAACGTATTTTTAAACTTAGAAACTTTCAAAGAAAAACATGCCTCATTTGTTAAGCGTATTATTGGACCTTCTTGGTTTGTACAACCATTTCCTGCACTTCCTGAATTCGAAGAATTCGCATCCGCCCAGTGGTTAGCATATCTGGACCCTACTGTCCTATCGTGTCGAATAGGCACCACTTCAAAAGATTACGGGTTGGTTGGGTATTTTCCTAACCTCGTATCTCGCCAATTTGGCCTTTCTCAACTCATCCCAAAGAGCTTTTATGAGCACGAATCAGCCATCTGCTTGGGACATAAAGTCATCACTGAAGGATACTTTAGATCTTATTTGAAATATACCGAGAAACACAAGTACGAGCTCACACCCTTTGCGTATCAAAACTCCATCTCTTCCACTAAGGAATTTCAGGATTGGTGGGAAAGACATTTTTCCGCTTCGATTCCTAGTGAGAATTTTCTGCTTGCTAGAGTTTCGAGTGGTTTCAAGTTTTCATCTCTGGAACAGACTAAGGCTGCGACGACCAAAGGTAGTTTCTTTGACTCTTAGTAACTTCCATTATTTCTATGCCCTTTGATTTTTATTAATGGAATTTGTTCACTTTCAGGGCTTAAATCTAAAAACGCTTCGACATCTACCCAGCAATCTATATCTTTGCCAGTCAAAGAAGAAAAGAAGGTACATTCGCTTTCCTTGCTTCAGCATTCAATTTTTGTCTTTACCTTTGCATTGATTTCGCTGCCAAAACAACTCCTTATAACCATCTTTAACAGGGTTCGAAAAGGGCAAGCAGTTCTATAGCTGAAAAACCCTCAAAGAAATCAAGAAAAAACATCGTTGATTTGACAGAAATTGACAAGCAGGTGTGTTCCCATTCCTCTGTATATCTTCTTCCTTATTTATGTATTTGACTTTTTAACTTCAATATCTGCTTTCGACAGAACATTGATGCTGATCTTGGCAGAGTTATTGCCAAAGTTTCTAGCCAGATAAATCCATCTACCTCCGTGAAGGTTGTAGAGAAGAAGAGAGAGAAGAAGAAGGAAAAGAGAACAGGTCAAGAAGAGCCATCAGAGCAGAAAGATAACTCGACTCAAGATACTCCTGTCGAAGTGCTTAATGTTGAGAAGCCAAAGGACAAAAAGAAGAAGAAAAAATTGAAAAAAGCATATTCTGCTTCCACTACAACCAACCCGGAAGCTCCAGTACTCAACGAACAACTTGGCAACCCACAAGATGCCAACACTGACAAGCTCCAAGATCCTCCTCAAAAGAAAATCTTTGAGCAGAATAATGAGAGTTCGAATTCCTGCTTACAGCCTCCACCTGTTAAGGTATCTTCGAACACTTTCTTTTTGCATGCAAGATATTTCACTTAGATTTTTTTTTTTTTTTGATTTTGTATTTTCTCTACTTTTTTCAGATACCTGTCTCAACAATCCCTGAGATGCCTGAGGAAGATCAAAGCCAAGAAACTCCAATCACTGAGCATGCATCAAAGGGAGCTACACATGCAGAAAGGTCCACTGCAGATTCGCCTCCCAAAGGCAATCCTGAAAGAAACCAGCAAACTGATTCTCCTCGTGTCGAAATGAAAGACACGGTGGATGATGGCTCGAAAGTGATGAATGACATCGTCATCGAACATGGTCATGTTGAGGAAGACCAAGTGGATCAAACTCTTGATGATCAAGATCAGCAAAGACAACAAGACCTTAATTCCAAAGGCAATGGTGATCATTCGAACCGAAAATCTCCTTCCACTGATCAAGCAGATATGGGCCACTACTTCGAGTCTAGCAATGAAGAGGATATCTCTGCGCAGCCTGGGGGTTCAAGTATTGACCCTCAATCGTCAACTTCAAAGATATCAGCAGCTGCAGGGATCCCAGAGTCTCTTTTGCAAGGGCTGAATGTCTCTACCCCAGAAGAAGCACTCGAAAAGTTATTATCTGGGGGTAGCTTCAACACAAACAGTGAAGGGACTTCAGCACCTACTCAAAATGATGAAGCGGCTAGACTCGAACAAGCTCACTTAGAAGCGAGGCTCATTGAAGAGTTTTTGCAGTGGGATGTATTGGAAATTATCGATAATGACCCTCATGCTTTCTTCAGTCTTAAAGCGCTGCTTCAACAATTACAAACTGACAGAACCAAAGAAGCAATGTTATTCTTAGTTAACCAAGTTGAGGCCCTTATTGACCAATTTGCCAAGAATCAACAAATGTTCATCAATGCTCAGAAAACTTATCAAGCACAGATGCAGGCTCATGCTTCAGTTTTGGCTGATGCAACTGCTTGCAATATCGAAGTGAGCAACTTGAGGTCAGGGGTGACAGCTGCTTATTTGAATGTTGCTGCTTGTGAAGACAACATAGCTAAATGGAAGGCAGAGATCAGAGAGCTGGAAACTAAAATTGCTGAAGAGGAAAGATTGCAGCAACATTATATGGAGCTTGCAACTGAAGTAACTCCAGCACAAATCGAAGCCAAAGCGAATGAAGGGCTAAGACTGTGTAGCAACGCTGCAACACTTAAAGCCACTACACAACGTCTCGATAAGGAAAGCAACTTGCTGAAGATTAAGCTGTCACAACTTAAAGAAATTTATCGAGCCTTTCAGCACAATTCCCTTAGCAATCATTAGGCTTTCTTTTGTTTGTTGTTTTCTTTTGCTGTTTTTGATGTACTTTCCTCTTGCTCTTTCGAACATATTTTGCAAATTCGAAGTCATTGGTTGTTTTGTACAACAACTTATATTCTTTTAAACATTCCGGTTTCACTTTTTATGGCAAATTTTCCTTTACCATTTATATGTTTTCTATGCTTCGAATTACTCTGTGCCTATGTTTATTTCTTGCAATGATGGTTTATATCTCTTCAAGTATTTGCCATTCATGTTTACTGTGCGCTGTTCAGGAGTTAACTCTTGAATTTCATATGCACCATTAGATAATACTTGAGAAATTTTAAATGGTCCTTCCCAATGTGGTGACCATTTCCCAAAGACTCTAGCTCTCCTATCCATAGGTAAGATAACTTTCCAAACCAAATCCCCTAAGTTAAAGGTTTTATACTTAACCTTTTTATTGTAAGCTTTAGCAACTCTTTCTTTTTGTCTAATTAAAACATCTAAAGCTTGCAATCTTTCTTCATCTAAATTAACTAATTCATCCATCATAAGATTTTCATAATGTTCACTAGGAATTTCCATCTGCCTTTGCACTCTTATGGATTGCACCATAATTTCGACAGGCAATACAGCATCATGACCATAGGTCAATCGAAATGGAGTTGAATTAGTAGATTCCTTAGGAGAATTTCTACAAGCCCACAATACTTGATCTAAAGTATTGTGCCAATTCTTTGGCTTCTGGGCAATATGTTTTTTAATTAGGCCAATTATAATTTTGTTGGCTGCTTCAACTTGACCATTTGCTTGAGCATAATATGGTGTTGATGTTAATAACTTAAAACCTGCCTCATTAGCAAAATCTTGCATCTTTCGTCCAACAAACACTGTTCATTGATCAGTGGTTATAGTTTCAGGTAATCGAAATCTATAAATAATGTGATTTTGGATGAAACTAATCACAGCTTCCTGATCAACTTTTGGTAAAGCAACAGCTTCGATCCATTTTGTGAAATAATCAATTCCAACCAAAATGAAACGTTGGTTTTTGGATGATGCAGGCCTGATTTCACCAATCAAGTCTAAAGCCCAACCTCTAAAAGGCCAAGGTTTAATTACTGAATGTAATTCACTTGCAGGAACATGTTGGACACCTGCGTGTCTTTGGCATTCTTGGCAGCCTTTAGCAAATTCTATGCAATCCTTAAGCATTGAAGGCCAATATAAGCCTCGTCGAAATAACAACCATTTCATTTTATGGCCTACTTGATGAGCGCCACATGAACCACTATGTATATTGGTAATGGCTAAGAATGCCTCGTTTTCACTAAGACATTTTAACAAAATTCCCTCAGGAGTTTTCTTGAATAACTCATTTCCAATGATAGTATAGTTCAAGGCTCTATATTTTGTTTTCCTATCAGTGATTCCTGATGGATTTTCCAAATACTTAACAATTGGCTTTCTCCAATCAGTATCACTTAAACTGTCAATGACAAAAATTTCTGTTACAAAACTTTTGACGTACAGATCAACATTTTGGAGGTAAAAATTTTCATGTTCAAAATTTTCAACATTTTCTTGAAAATTTTACTCATCTGCCCCCAAATGTTTTGGCATTGACAATTCATCACTTAAAGATGCATTCGAAATTAGTTTATCTTTAATTTCGATAAGCTCTTCGAATGTCTCTTTCGACATTTTGTAACCAGAGGCAATTTGCGCTAAGTCATTTGCCTCTTGATTCTCAATTCGAGGCACATGCTGAATAACATAAGATTCGAATTGTTTCAGCAAAGAGAAAGCAATAACAAAATATTTCATTAAGTGCTCTTGAATACATTTGTATTCTTTTGTCAATTGCTTTATTACTAATTCAGAGTCACCTCTGATTTTAACGTGCCTTGCCCCCAAGTCTAGAAGAATTTCTAAACCTGCAATTAAAGCTTCGTATTCTGCTTCATTATTTGAACAAGACCCATTAATTTTGTACTTAAATTTTGTGGGAATTTTACAAGGAGAAATTATAAAAATCCCAATTCTTGTACCATGTTTATGCCTAGATCCATCAAAATATAAACTCCATGGTTCAATCTCAATGGCCTCTATTGGGGCTTCACTTACTGAATGTTCAGCAAGAAAATCAGCCACTATTTGGCCTTTAACAGCCCTTAAGGGTTTATAAGTTAACGAATACTCTGTTAAGGCCAATGCTCATTTCCCAATTCTACTATGCAAAATTGGTTTCAACAACATATGCTTAATTATATCAAAATGGGAATAAACATCAACTGGTTTTATATAATGCTTGAGTTTGGTACAAGAAAAATATAAACAAAGACAAAGCTTTTCAATTACAGAATATCTAGTTTCAGCATCATTTAAAACTCTACTTAAATAATAAATAGCCTTTTCGACACCATTTTCATCCTCTTGAGCGAGCATGCTCCCAATGGTTGTGTCTGATGCTGAAATGTACAACTTCATTTCTTTGTTTCGAATGGGAGGCATTAGGGTAGGAGGGTTTGATAAGTAAGCCTTGATGTCATCAAATGCTTTATGTTGATCAATTCCCCAATGAAATACCTCATCTTTCTTGAGTCTTAAGAGTGGAGAAAAAGGATGAGCTTTTCCACTTAGATTCGAGATGAACCTCCTTAAGAAATTTATCTTTCCAAGCAATGATTGAAGTTGCTTCTTTGTTGCTGGAGATTTTGTCTCCATGATAGCTTTTGTCTTGTTCTGATTGATTTCTATGCCCTTTTTATGCACAACAAAACCAAGGAAATCTCCTGCATGTACACAAAAAACACATTTTAGTGGATTCATTTTTAATCCACATTTCCTCATTCTTTCGAATGACTTTCTAAGATGACTTAAATGATCATCAGAGGATGAGGATTTGACAACAATGTCATCAATGTAAATTTACATAAAAATTTCAATGAAATCATGAAAAATCGAATTCATTGCTCTTTGGTATGTTGCCCCTGCATTTTTTAAACCAAAAGGCATCACTACCCATTCATAAGTGCCTAGTGCACCAGGGCAACGAAAGACAGTTTTAGCAATATCATCTTCAGCTATAAAAATTTGATTATAGCCAGAATAGTCATCTAACATACTTAAATATTCATGGCCTGCTGCTGAATCAATTAGCATTTCCGCTACAGGCATTGAATACTCATCTTTAGGCGTAGCATTATTTAAATGCCTAAAGTCTATGCAAACTCTAAGTGATCCATTCTTTTTAATAACGGGAACAATATTAGCTAACCATTCTACATACCTGGCTGTTCTAATGAATTTGCACTTGAGCAACCTTTCGATTTCTGTCTTGATCTTTGTCATAATTTCTGGAGCAAACCTCCTTGGAAGCTGCTTCACAGGCTTTTTATCCGGTCGAAGAGGTAACCTATGTTCCACCAGTTCCTTGCTTAATCCTGGCATTTCATTGTAATCCCAAGCAAAGCAATCCTTGTACTCTTTAAGCAATTCAATCACTTTCAATTTCAAGTTTGGATCAATATTGGCACTGATATAAGTTGGCCTTTTAACTGAGCCATTTCCAATACCAATCTCTTGCAAGGGATCTTGGGCTTGCATTCTTTGACTTGAACTAATTGGATCTTTTTCGAAACCCAAAGGTTCTTCGTCATAAATGCAATACAACCTCTGATTATCACCAGTGATCGAAGCATTGGCACCTGTTGCCAATTCATTTTTTACATTGTCAATGGCTTCGACAGCCACATTTTCACTAGACTCAATAGCTTCAATAGCCATCTTTATCCTATTCTCGGCAGCATAAGCCGTAATCCTGCTCCATTCAGGGGACTCAATCATCATAACCTTCAGAATCTCCCCACCCATAAGCTGGTGGACAAACACCCTTACTGCAGGATCCATTAACAGGCTCCCTTTCCCAACAAAAACCATGGGTTGGATGTAACTTAACAGAATGGTAAACACCATCAGGATTCACCATGTTTGGATCGAAGGCAGCATCCTGCTCACCACAAGGAGCAATGGTTGCCAAGTTTTTGTCAAAGGTTTGAAGGGTCACGGTGCTAGAATCAACTATGTATGCACTCTGATCTGCTTCCACATTCTCAACAAGGCCATCATCTCTCCAAAGAGTTAGCCTTTGGTGCAAGGAGGAAGGAACGGCACCAACTCCATGAATCCACTCCCTGCCTAACAGCAAGTTGTAGTTTGGCCTAGCAGCAATGACCATGAATAAGGTCTTTCGAACTGTGCTACCCACGCAAACTTCTAGTTGCACAGCACCAAGGGAGTGTCCAGTCTTGCCTTCATAGTTGGCTAGAACCACATTGTGGGAGTGTAAGTCAGTGTCAAATAGACCCAACTTTTTCAGCATGAAGTGGGGCATTATGTTAACCACAGCACCACCATCAACTAGTATTTTGTTAACTCCCACATCATTCACTTTAGCCTTTATGAATAAAGCCTTTAAGTGGTTTCTCATGCCTCCATCTGGCCTCTCGAATACAACATTCTGTGCTTCGACACAGCCATTTTCCATCACATAGTAACATACTGGCTTGTGATTAGCCAATTCCAGAGCCTCGAACTCTTCTTCTACCTCCTCTATTTCTATTGGAACATCATATTCCACAGGCAGAACAAACACTACATTCACCAACACATCAAAATCAGATCCATCATCAAGAAGATCATTATCATCCATGAAGTCTTCTTCATCTTCAGCCTCTTTGATGTTCTCAGCATCTGATTCTTTTATGGGAGTTAGCCTTTCTTTCACTGGCCTCTTAGCCAATTCCACCTTCTTCACATTACTTGTGTTGCCCCCAGCCTTGACCTGTTGAGCAGCAAGCTTCTGTTTGCGCTGGAATCTGCGCCATTGGGTGCGAGTCACGGGGTTCTTCCCCTTATAATTGTTTCTATAGCCATATTTGTTGGCTTCTTATTTCCAATGAGGGAGTTGTGGCTCAGCAACCACTTTCGAACCAATAGTTGGACTCGACCCAGCAACTACCTTTGACTCAGCAACCATCTTTGAGTTAGAAGTCCCAGAAATGAATCAGGAGTGGCAGACATGGCAGGTAAAATCAGTTGTGGTGCCACATGGTTAATCCTAGGCTGATTTTGAGGGGAAAGAGTGCCAAAGAAATCAGCAATTCGACCCATTTGATAGGCTAACATTTGGTAACTGTCATTAGTGTTTTGAATTAAAGGATTAAAAACAGTTCCGATTTGTTGTGTTAAAAGATTAACCATATCATGGTTACTTTCATCCATCTGTTGTCTTAAAGACAAAACAGAAGCAGTGGTTAAAGGTGTAGGAGTTACCCTAGGGGAGGTATATCTTTCAGGTTCAGAAGTTGGTATTGAATGAAAACCCATCGTAGGTGTTGGTACATAACCATATACAGGGTTTGTGACCATAGGAGGTGGTCTAAGACTGGACGAGACAGAATGAAATGCCATAGTTGTTATTGGCATTGTAGTTCCTGGGATATACCCAGAACTACTTATACTAGGAATTTGCGAAGTAGATGTTATACTCGCCACATTCGAATCTGGAGGAGGAGAGGGACTACCCTCACCACTCGACGAACTCGAAGTTTGACTAATAGTAGACCCATGTATTTGATAAGTTCTAGCCATAACTGTAAATGGCAGTTACTAACACAGAAAATCTTGTTTCTAAAGAAACAAAGCACAAAACCGGTCCCACTGGGCGTGCCAATTTATTTACACTGAAAAATGGTAAACAAGCGCTAGTTCTGTTTTTAAAACTTACGAGATCAAACTAGGAATCTCAGGACAATTTTGTACTTGTTTATGGTGAAATCGTTTCAATGTTCATTAAAGTTTAACAAACATTTAAGTTTTAAATTCACTTAACGAAATGGAAAGAAAGTGAATTGATTCGAATCGCCTCGAGATCAATAAACTTCATGCAACATCAAACTGAAATACAGAAAATTGCTGTAAAGTAAACTTGCATTAATGATAAAGTGCAAATACAAGAAAAATGGTTCACAAACCGTACATATTTCTCTTCAGAATCCCTTTCTTTCTAACGCTTGAATACTTAGAATTTTCAGAGAAATTTTGTAAACAGTTTTGCGACCACAATTCCTTCTAAGGAATTTCTATTTATACTTCGATGGAAATTCAACCACTTCAGATCATCTTGACGGTCCAGATTTGATCTTCGAACCCACGTTCTGCACTTCATATCCTCGTTTGGCGCGTTCGCACTTTGGGCTCAGCTTTAGATCTTTTTTGGGCCTTGCCTTTTGGCCCACAATCCAATTCCCTTCGCTTCGAGTCTCACGCTGAACCTTTGGATTTCGATAACAATTATCATCAGAATTGTAGCAATCAAATTTGATTATGGCAATTCGAAGCCAGCTATTCGAAATAGGCGCTTTGATGACCTTTTCAGCAATAACTTAATGACACCTGTCATTTTCATATTAATCCATTATTTTGTTGGACCAACATTCCCTATTAAAATTATTTAACGAAAATATGACCCAACAAGTACATAGAAGAATGGCTAACAAAATCTAATGAGAGGAAAGAAAGTGAGAGGAAAGAAAATTGCGGAAATCGATAAATGAATTTCGATTAATTTTTAGTCTAAATTTATTCATTGATTTCCGCAATTTTATTTTCTCTCATTTTCCTTCCTTCCAATCAAACGGACTCTACTTGTAAATTTTATGAGCGCTTCTTAGTACGTCTTGTGCTGAAGGGTTTGATTGTCTTCGTTTTTATATATATATATATATATCCCATTTTCGATTGTTCAAAAAAAAAAATCAAACGGACTCTAAATTAATGATATTTTTATAAGTTAGTGCAATTTCTATTTGCAACAACATTATAATATAACCAAATCCTCAACTTAGAATACATTACTTTCTGAAGAGTTACGCAACTACCAAATCTAGGTGGATATGATAACATAAAAATCTTTGATCCCACTATGAACAGTTAAAGTATTTAGACATAGAAATTTTCCATTTAATGTTTAAAAAATTAAATACAGAAATTTCAAAATTTTATTTTATATTTATTTTCTTAATGTGCTGCAGTTATATTTTTCTATTAATAAAGTTTTATGAATAGAACTAGTTAATTGACATATTAATTGGTGCTGATTACTGTTTATACGAGAAAAGATTTTCTCTAGTCTATCATTTACCGGAGAGGAAGCAGTCTTTATTAGCACCACTAAAATCATATTTTTTAATTTTTTTTTTTAATGACAGGCTTAGATTAAACTGGAGAAATTGAGAAAAACATAACGAGAGAAAATCCACTCTCCTGTTTATACATAAACTGAACGCACATAGCTTCATGAACTCTATATACTATTATTAATTGAATGAAAACTACGATTAATGTATTGAAAAATATCCAAAATTCCGTTTGACTCAAACTCGTTTCTCATCATTCACACACAAAATTAGAGGCTTGAGCTCATTTACTTTTAACTTAATTGGCATTATAAAAACTCAAATCAAACATGATGTTTAATTTATTGCCTTTATTACCAACCAACCAACATACCAAGTACTTACCGGAAGTTACAAATATTGAACTTTAATATTTTTAGGAATGATACTAGTACTTACTTACACTTTATTATTTCCGCTCCAAAATATAAGAATTGTTTGACTACTACACGTATATCAATATACAATTTTGATCACTAATATCTTTAATTCTCTATTAGTAAAAATTTTAAAAACTTGATATTTTAAAAATGCTCATCAAAATAAATCAAATAAAACCTTATATGCATATATTTATATTTATATATTACTATAAAAGTATGGTCAAAGCAAGTTTAGTGAATAGTGTCGTTTATTAAAAAAAGTTCTTATAAAATTGCACGGAGGTAGTAGTTTTTAATTGAGTACACTTGCTCAAAAATGTTGCCAAGGAAAAGAGACCACAGATACCTTTTAAAGGACAACATTATGTATATAATGTGACAAATCATAAAAATAACAAGATTATGAAATACAAATAAAATTGTAGGTTTGGAAGAAAAAAAATTAACAATATTATAATTACTATAATCGGCAGTAACATTTTAAACAAAATAATGAAGAATATAAAAGGGTAGAGTAGACTTCACCATTATTAATAATAATATAATAAAAGGGACTTGAAATTGAATGGCTATTTAATTATAATTTTTTTTCCCAAAGTACGATTTGAGGTTAAAATATGAATCTCATACACTCAGCTGATATCTTATTGTGGTGCACGGCATAAGCAAGTACTCATATGGCATTTTGGAACAAAAGGTAATACACAAACGCAGCGTTTACAGTCAAAATCATGCCGACATGGTTTCCACAATGCTGTGATGAAAAAAAAAGACAAATATTATTGTAAGGGGTGAAATATTTTGTATAAGTAAACAAAAACGTTAATACAAAAAAAAATTAACAAAAAAGTTTAATTAAAGATATGAAAATGGTTTACCACTAACGTCGGCTACAAGAAAAAATAAGGAAATATAGAAGCTCATTAAATAAACTAACTTAATGATTTTAGCCATATTTTTTCTCCTAAGCTCGCAATAGATAGGAATTTATTGATCACAATGTTTTTTGTACTTATAGATCTTTAAGAATTAGAGTTATTATTAAATATATATGATAGGTAATCAATTTGGCTATTTAGTTAGCTTAATCGATAAAGGCAACCTTGCATTATATTCCTTTTTTTTTTTAATTTTAGACTTCTAACCTTTTATGATAGATAGGGGTTAAAATGATAAAAAAAAAATTAAATTAAATTAATAAAACACAACAATAAAAAGTTTGGATTGTATTTTTTTTTCTTAAGAAAAATGTTTTTCTAAAATCATTGGTTACCATATTAAGGTAGACACTTTAGTATTATAATATTTACAAAAGTTTATTATGAAATAGATAATAGCGTATAAAAATCAATTTTATTTATTTTATTATCCATTTTCTAAATTTACAAACATTTGCCTCATATCAATTCGATCTTCCATCACATATGTTTCAATAAATCATTCATTTCACGATTCTATTATTATTTGTGCAAAAATTTAACCAATTAAGCATAGAGTAACTTTATAAGAATCCCTACTAGATTTAGCATAAAATAAGTCTATAAGAATAGCTATTGTATTAAGAATCAAAAAAATTAATGAATTAATCATAATTAAGAAACAAGAGACACAAAGCACACAATCAATCTCAATAAATTCAATCGCACTATAACTAAGCATTCAAGATCATTTTAATCTCTACTAGAAGTTATTGAACCCAAAGTAGCTTATAGAACAATGATTTTTAATTTTAGTTTTGATGATAATAAGATGTAAGAAAACAATTTTATCCTCTAATTTTTTTTTTTGTGCGTAGAAAGCATTTTTGATAGTCTAAAGAATTGTATCCTTTAAAGAAGAGCTAGAATCATACATTGAAACGAAGAGATCAAACATCATCTATACAAAAGATCCTCTGAGTGCGATGTCTTCAAATAGAAAATGATGGTGATTCCCTAGTCAACACAAAGTCAACGATCAAGCGAGGCAAGGTCAATATGTGCGAGACTTTGCATTTTGCCCTCAGATAAATGAGCAGTCAACTCTACATCAAAAGTCAACACTTTTATTCTCTATGCTAGATCAAGTCTTATCCCCTGAAAAGCTTAATTTGCCAAGTGAAGATCAATTTTATGATGTTCTAAAGACTACCCTTGTTTGGCAAGTCTTTCATACTCTAGAAGTCGATCCTCTATATAATATTTCAAGAGCAATTTCGCCAAGTTTGAGAAAGAAAGAAATTCAAAGTTTCACAAGTGTTGTTCAGTAGTAATTTAAGTCCAATTGAATTGACTTACTTTTGAGTTTATGCGATATAACTTATGCAAATAAATAAATTTTTATGTATTATTATAAGACTGCTTATAAAGATATAAGTTTTAGTAGTGAAAACTTGTGATATTGTTTTTCTTCATATCTTCTAAGCATACTAAGGAAGTTGATCAAATGACAACACTATGTAAATGAAAGTGAGACAAATCATAGAAGTAACATATTTTTGACATGAAGATCAAGTTATAGGGTTGGAAGCATATAAAATTAACTCTTATAGTTACTATCATTGCTCTTTTATAATTTGATGGTTTCTTTGGAGGATTTGGTGATGTTGATGCTGATGGATTTGATGATGAGCTCAACTTTATTGAAAAGGGTATCTGCAAAAACGTTAGCACTTCAATCCTCAACTTAATGATTGCTCAAGATGTGAGTATATAAATTGAGTGAAATGTGTGTGTACCTTAAGAATAAGTGCATGTGCATGTATTGTAGATGATGTGCATAACTGATGATAGAAATTTTTATGATAGTTTTTGGGTAATTTTAGATTTATTTTATGTCATTTTAGTAGTTTTTAGGACATCATTATGAAAAATATCTAAAGATTTAGTTTACTTGAAGAAGCAAGAGTCAGAAGAAATTTCCATCATTGGGAATAGTTTTCTAGCGCTTAATCGAGCTTATTTTGTATGTGTAATTTTCTAAATTCTTTCTTATGTTAATTATGCATATGAGTAGTTAAACACCATAGATTAGTTTGAGTAGATGAATTCCCTCTAAACTATTTGTTTCCATGCATGTAATTGGTTTTAAAGATTACATTCATTGCAATTCAGTTTATTATCTATTTAGCTATATTTGTCCTTCATGCTATATTCATAGTATTTATAAATTGTTAACAAAAATTAATTGACTAGTAATATAGCTTTTAAGACTTGATTTGAGATAATTATTCAAACCGACAATAGGGATAGTAAGATTGAACTTGAGGTTTGTGATAAAAGAAGGGCATAATACATTTACTTTTCTTAATTTCACCGAGTTAACGTACACCAAGTTAATGCATTCATAATTTTCAACATATTCAGGAAAGTAGTGAGTGTTATCAAATGAATAGAGTAATTTTAGTAAACGAAAACATATTTTACTATTTTTGGGTTAATTCGTCATCGTAATAAAAGGAATTGCAAAGGAATATAACGTCATATTACCAAATAAGAATAGGGGGAGGGATTCGAAACAATGTAACAATGTTTCTCATCTTGAATTTCTCAAATACTATTTACATTTTCAAACAAACTTTTGAAAACCCCCAATTTTACTTTATGTCCTTCTTCCTAAATTATTTCTAATTACTTTGTTACACAATCCCCGTAGAGATAAAATTATTTTCCATATAATAATAATAATAATTAATCTTATTATTTATATATTCAAATATTAAAAAACACTTAAGAAGAAACTATACATCGTGATCGTGATCGTGATCATGATCAACACCTTCAAACTCAAACCTAAAAAATATCTTTATAAAAATAAAAACCCAAAAACTTCTTTTACCTTTCTATTTTCTTGTTTAGCCATTTTACCCAACAAGTAACATGAACTTAAATCATCCATAATCATCATCAAAACCCATCATCAACCTCCTTTTTCCCTTTTGTTTTCTCCATCCTCAATAATACGTCCTGGATCTCTCTCTCTTTAAACTACTTATAGCCAACACACACGAAAGAGAAGTGTATAAAAGAAAATCCACTAATGCTAATTCTAGTTTCATTGAACCTATGCATTTCTTCTACATGTAATCTTATATAATCTTATTTATATATGCATTTGCATAGTACATACGATGGATGGATATTTTTAGATTTCAGATTCTTTTTAGAATCTCAATAAATAATAAAAAATATATAAATAATCTTTTTAGTATTCCAAAAAATGAATTGATTAAATTAATTAAATAATTGAGAGATGATCCGGGGATTCAAAAAGTACTCCTATATATATATATTGTCTTGTATACTTTGCTATTGAACAAATATATTGGGCCATACTATCCATTATGTTTTTAAAAAACTACTACTATGGTGAATTTTATTTATAAAAATTATTATTTATGAATGTTTTTAATATTATATTATTTATTATTCCAATTCAATAGCGGTCCACTCGATTGAACTATGAATTAAAGGTCACACCGGTTCAATTTCTAATCCAGTTTTTAAAACTTTTTTTTTTATGGTACAGAAAACGTTGTTTTTTATCGTACACCATATTATAGTAGTTGAACATATATAGTTAGTTATGCGGCAACGTTTTTCTCCAAAGGAAAACAAACTGATAACATTTTCATACTAGTAATATCTTCAAGGCCTACAAAGGAAGTCCAAAAGACAGCACTATATATATAATAAAGTGAGACAAATTTGTCCATATGAACATAATTTAATTGGTAGAAATATATATATATATATATATATGAATCGAGCTTCAAATCCTAATTCTCTTATTTATTCACTAAATTTAAATGGTGAAATTCTAGCCACTGAACTGCTTAATAAAAAAAAAGTGAGACAAATCCAAAAATAACAGTTTTTTGACATGCAAATAAAAGTACAAGCTTCCGAGCAAATACAATTAACTATTATATATTTAGAAGTACTATTTCTCTCTGACGGTAACATTTTAACAAAATATTGGAAAAGATGAAAGTGATGATATCAATATTTGTTTTACAATTGTCTAATATGAGATAATTTAACTATATGTCCTTTAAAATTACAATATCAATTTCTTACATTTTTTTTGAATCGGAATATCAATTTACATTGAATTGTCTTCTAAAGGATTACGACATTTACAAGTGCGAAAAACACATTTTGGAACATAAGGTGATTTACAAAGATAAAATCTACAATCAGCATCCTCCTTGCATTTTTTCCACAATGCTGTGATATAACAATTCAAAACAAATATCACTACAAGGAAAGAAATATTAAGTATAAGATAAACAAGAAATTAAGTAGAAAAGGATAGGAAAATAATTTACCGCTAACATCATTTACAACAAGAAAGAAGGACATAAAGAATATTATTAAATAAGCAAACTTAATAATTTCAGCCATATTTTTTCTTCAATGCTTGCAACGGCAATTTACTGATCACTTTATGTTGTAAAAGTTCTATGCCTTGTTTATTTGTGTCGATAAATAATTTTATTATTTATAGATCTTAAAAAGAAAAAATGTTAAATGTGGCATAGATAATCAATTTGTCCCCTTAGCTAGCTCAATCGATTAGGGAAATTTTCCATTATTTTCAAATAAAAAAATTCTAGCCTTTTATGATATATTGGGACAAAAATGAAAAATAAAAAATTATTGAATTGTGCTTTTTTGAATAAAAAAATGATTTTCTAAAAACTTGTAAAATAGTCATGTCATGCATGCATTCGAGCGAGTTTCACGTCATTTGATACCATTAACATTTTATCTTCTAGAAGATATTGGAAAAGACACAATACTAAAAATATATATTTCTTGACCTATTGTTATACGCAACTCAAAATATATAAAAATTCAGTATACGTAGTAACAAGGCTATTAATCTTTGGTAGTCTCACAAAATTAAGAATGAATAGAGATAATTAAAATGGGGATGGGGTAAGACCAAAAAAATAAAAATGGGGATGGGGTATTTGGTTAAAGAAATTTGTGAAATTGATTGCAAACAACCAATCAACTAGTTATATAGCGATCTTTCTATATATTTTCTATCTATCACATGTTTTAATAAAAATCATTTCTAATCTTCTTCGGATCATAAAATTAACCAATTAAATATTACTTATCTCTAAAAAAATCCCTAAAGGATTAAGCATCAAATAACTATATATAAGAATAGTTGTTGGATTAAGCATCCCAAAATTTAATTACACACATGTGTTGGGAAAAATAATTCCAACATTATAAAAATGTTCTTAAGTCTAATTTTTCCAATGCATTGACCAACATTCTTCTTCAACTTATTCTCCATTACCGGTCTCCTAAGCTTTATAGCACTAAATCAATTTTCTTCGACACACTAAATATTTGATAGGAGAAGAAAAACGTCCGAATGAAAACATAATAAAAGAAAAATAAATCAAATTAAAGATTGTAGAGAAATATTCACTATTAGACATAACTCGTGTTCAAGAAAATTGTCAAATTCTTTTTATTCTCTTGAAGAACAGGGCAAGATCAATTTTGTGGTTGTGTAACATACATGCATGCACATATCAAATTAAAAAGTGATACATCACAGACATCTTACAAAATACATTATGTTTACAAAATACATCTTACAAATAAAAAGTGAATTTGCCTTTGTTTGTTAGTGTTTTTGCTTCCCACGTGTGTATACTTTGTATCCTTCTCCAAATTGATAAGTTTCCACTATTTGATTCATAGAGAAAATTGATTTGCCACTTATGTGACTTACTAGAAAAATTGTATGCTCAACAACCACAAAATTTACATTGGGCCTTTTAGAAAATAAAAATGATTTTAGTTGCTCAAAATGTAAGCTAATTAATTATGGAAGCTATTTTAGTGGAACATCTTGAGGATTTTCGCCAAATTAAAAATGGTGCCTGTGAACGATTTAAGAACATGGAATAAAAACTCTATGAAATGAATCTTAATAATTCATCTTAAATCTAAATAACCTGTGTAACCTTTAGCATTAATGTGTACTACTTAAAACTACAACTAAAAGAATGAATCTGATAACCAAAACAAAGATACAATAGCATATTCCAGAATCTTTTCTCCCCAAGTTTTTCATATTCCATAACCTATTCCAGAATCTGTAATTGAGGATCATAACCTTCTTCTCTCATTTTAGCATGTAATTTTCTCAGAATTTCATAAATTTCACCAGATTCATCATGAAATCGATCACTTGCTACGAAACTTCGAACCTCATTCTTTAACTCCACCATACTTTGACCAACAATCTTCTTCAAGTTATTCTCCTTTACCAGTCTCCTAAGTTTTGTAGCACTATGCCAATTTTCGTCGACACAATAAATATTTGATAAGAGAATATAATACCCTGCATGATTAGGGTCTAATGAGAAAAGATTCTTAGCTGCAACTTCCCCCACCATTATATTCTGATGTATGCGACATGCGCCGAGTAAGGCTCCCCATATATCAGGCCCAGCTTGCATTGGCATGTTACGAATTACGTCCAAAGCCATTTCTAACTCCCCCATTCGACCAAGAAGATCAACCATTATCGCATAATGCTCCGAGTTTGGTATCAATTTGTACTTGTTAACCATCAAATCAAACATTTTTATCCCTTCTTTAATCAAACCTGAATGACTACAAGCAGAAAGAATTGAGATGAAAGTTACATTATTAGGCTTAGTATCTGAATAATTAGCCATCTGATAAAATAATTTCAAAGCCTCTTCTCCTTGACCATGAAATCCATAAGCTGCAATTATTGAGCTCCAAGTAACAACATCTTTATATGTCATTCCTTCAAAAACCTTGTTAGCATCTTCTATGCTACTACATTTTGCGTACAACTCTATAAGTGCTGCTCCAATAAATTGGTTATTTTCGAACCCAATTTTATTTACAAAAGCATGAAAACATACCGCTTGTTGAAGAATCCCCAGTTCTGAAACAGCAGTAAGAATCTTAACTAGAGCAACAGCATCTGGTCGAGTTCCACTAGATAACATATTGCAGAAAACCCACATTGACTCGTGCCCCATTCCGATGTCAGCATAGCCACTAAATAGAACAGCCCAAGCAATTACATCTTTCTTAGGCATTCTATTGAAAAGATCAACTGCTTTTTTAGGTGAGAAACACTTCATGTACATGTCCATTAAAGTTGTAGAGACCGTAGTTTCCATCTCAAAACCATAATTCACTGCCAATTCATGAATCTTCATACCTTCTTCCAAATTGGACGTATAAGCACACGCTCGCAAAGCGCTAACCACAGTAATCCAATTCGGTTTAATTCTCTTATCTAACATTTCATTGAAAAGATCTAAAGCAGTAGTTTCGGCTCCATTATCAGCATAACAAGCAACCATTGAGCTCCAAGTTATAATATCCTTATCAGGCATTTCATTGAACAAATTTGCTGCACTCTTGATAGAACCGGTTTTTCCATATAAATTAAGTAGCGAATTAGCCAAACACAACTTAGTGTCTAAACCCTTTCTTTTTACAAATCCATGAACACTTCTTCCAACCTTAAAATCAGATAGCTGAGCACAAGCAGAAACAACACTAACAAGCGTCACGGGATCAGGATTCACTTTCTCTGAGACAACCATTCGCGAGAAAAAAGCAAGCGCAAGTTCCGGACTACCACTCTGCTGGTAACCACTAACAATCGAAGTCCATAAAACAACATCCGGTTTCGGATACTCCATAAAAACTTTCACAGCATCATTCATCAGACCACATTTCGTATACAAATCAATCAAAGCAGACCCAACAAACATATCACCGTCAATCCTCACCTTCAGGAGAAACCCATGAATCATCTTACCCAATAAAACCTTCCTCAAACCCGCACACGATTTCAACACAATAGATACCGAGTAATTGTCCGGTCTTTGACTTTCCTCAACCGATTCAGAACTAACGTTATTCTTATTCATTTGACGGAATAAAGACAAAGTCTCTACACATTCTCCTTCAAAACAATAGCTCCTAAGCAAAGCATTCCATAGATAAACAGTTTTGTGAGGCGTTTCGTCAAACAGTTTATGTGCATGATGAATTGATGCATATCTAGCATATAAAACATTGAGCTTGGTCACAATGAAACTATCATGAACAAAACCCAGTTTCAAACATTGTGAATGCAACTGTGAAATTGATAATTTACTGCAACAAGTTTCCAATAACTTGACTAAAAAATTCCTCTTTTCCATAAGCTGTTCATGTTACTTATTCAGTATCGTTGGATATAGATGAGAATGCGTTGAATCAATTATGGGTGAATGATGTCCCATAGAAAGTGAATATTTTTGGATGGAGTCCCTATAATGGCTTTGTTAAGTAAAGGGATTATTGTTAATTAATTCACGTTAATGATGCTGTGCTTTTTCTAGGAAGATATCAATCACTTAATAATCTTTAATCGTCCTTTCTCACTTCACTTCAAGTGCGATAGAAAATAATTCATCTTTTATTTTTAGTCCACTACTATAATAACATTTTCCATTTTTTGTCAATCCTATGTTGAGTGTGATTTAATTTTTCAACATTGAGTAAGCCAAGTAATTAAAAATAAACTAATTATGTTCATGTTCCTAATTAATTATCAACTTGTAAGTGTAAGTTTATTCAAAGAAACAAATTGGTCACATGAGAAAAATATTGTAACTCCTTAATTTTGAAGGGCAATTCAATACATTTGATATTAAACTTAGAAATCAATAGTACTGAGTTTCACAAAATAAATAAAAATTAATTACTAAGGAAAATAAAAACTAAGACTAAACAATTACACATTATTAATAGCTCCCTTGCTCATCTCAACACCATTGCCAGATTCATCATGTTCAACAAATCTAGACCAATAGGGGTGTGATTTCCAAACCCTGTCCATCTCTTCAATTGGTATTCCCTTTGTTTCTGGCAGCATGAAGTAAATGTAGAATGTCATCACCACAACAAAGAAACCAAAGAAGAGGAACAAACCAAACTTCATGTGACAAAGCATGGCCAAGAAAACTTGTGCAACTAAGAAGGTGAAAAGCATGTTGACCGATACGGTGACACTCTGAGCTGCCGAACGAATCTCTAATGGGAAAATTTCACTAGGCACCAACCATCCAAGCGGACCCCATGACCACGCAAATCCTGCGACGTAAATGCAAATGAAGAGCACAACTACTATAGCATACCACTTTGGTAAATCACCAGGGTTTCCATCAATTCCAAACTTAGCCGCAATCGAAACCGCAACTGCAACCTATATACATTAAGACATATTGCATCAATTATACAATTCATTCATAGAAAATAAATGTACACAAAAACAATGTTGTTTAAATTGAAATTGTTGTATTAGATTAAAAGGGTACCTGGCATATGAACATTTGAACACCACCTTCAAGGAAAAGAGCTCTTCTACCCCACTTATCAACTCCATAAATTGAGACACAAGTAGCAACAACATTAACAACACCGGTGATAACAGCTGACATAAGTGACGCATCATCCTTAAATCCAATGGAATTAAACAACACAGGCGCATAAAACATAATAACATTAATGCCGGTAAATTGTTGTAAGAAAGGAATCAATACAGCCATAGTAAGTTGAGGTCTATATTTCCTTTGCAACAAATTCCTCCATGGGTGTTCCACTTTCATTGACGCTTCACTAGCTGCCACAAGATCATTGAACTCTTCATCAACATCTTCAACACCACGAATTCTCTTAAGTTGAGTCTTGGCTCCATCGCGATCACCACGCTCGATCATTGAATTAGGAGTGTCGGGAAGGACTAATGATCCAATGGTTATTATAAGTGCGGGGACCATAGCACCACCTAAACTCAATCTCCATCCCCATCCACCTTCGATTTTGGCAAAAAAGTAGTTCAACACATTGGCAACAAGTATACCAATTGTAATTGATAGTTGAAATACAATATTCAATGCTCCTCTGTATTTGTATGGTGCCATCTCAGAAAGATACAATGGCACAGACTGAAAAATTAAAAATTAAAAACATAATTAACAAATAAAGTCAATTAAAAATAATTGATTAATCCTTAACATCAAGTGAGATTAATACATGAGAGAGGAAGGTTGTTTTACCTGGTTAGCAAAGCCGATACCAAACCCGAGTAAGATCCGACCGACGATCAACATCCAAACATGTTGAGCAAAGGCATTAATGAGAGCACCAATAAGGAAAAGTAAACCTCCGAAAAGCATGGAAAGTTTCCGACCAAATTTCCGAGTAACGGTGGAAGCAACCAAGGAAGACAAAAGTGCAGCAAGATATAACGATGAAGTAAACATCGTCAGTGTTTGACTGTCGTACTGACAGTACTGGTTTGTCGTTTTGTCTTCGTTCTTTTTCCTATACACCGATGGAAAAAACTCCTTCAGAAAAGGATCCATAGATGTTACTCCACCTGATCAAAACAAAACAAAACATTATAAGATGAAACTAAAACAGAACGTACAAAAAAGTTGATATGGTTTTTTTATTTAATTTGTACCTGAAATTCCAATGTCGTAGCCGAAGATTAAACCACCCATGGCTGCAACGATACATGTTACCAGGACGAAAGGAGTGAGATTACCGGGGTACTCCTTGTTACCCCCTCCAATGGGGATTCCAACACCAGGCATTGTTTTTTTCTCTCTCTTTTTTGTAATCTTAAAAGAAGAAGAATAGTGAAGAAAAATAGAGATACTCGACGGAAGTTATGTTATGGGGTGGTGTGTGACAAGTGTTTATATAGAGGGAAAGATATTTGAAAAGATTCATAGATTTTCTAAAATAAATAGAGATATACTTCTCTACTTCTATTCTTATCTTAAAAAGATTCATAAATTTTCTATAAAAAAAAAACAGAATAAAAAGATTTGTTTTTGTAACAAAAAAAAAATTTGTTTTATGAATAATTAAATAGTAAAAAAACAAATATTAGCTATTAGATTAAATAAAACAAACGGATAAGATTTTATGTTAAATTAAACTTTGACATCTCGTGTCAATGGATTCTGACTTATATATTCACATATTTATAAAAAATAAAAAATTATATTTAAAAATGAATATTTTTTACTCAATTGTTAGGACCGGTGCATATCTCTATTATATTTATATTTATACTAATTGTTTGTGGAACGTGCCCGTTTGTGTGATCGACATTCTCTATTGTGCTAATGTACATAACAATTTAACCTCCTTTTTTATTGTGCTTAGTTAATTGATAACTATTTAACCTCCTTTTTTGTTGTGCTTAATTATTAAGAAAAAAAAGTTTGTTTTTTTTACTAAAACAAAAAAAAAATTGACAACAAACTTTTGTGTGGAAGTTATTTTTCAACATATACAAATATTTGAATGTGTATAAAAAAAATTGAATAGAGTAAAGGACAAAAGTGACAATAAGAAAATTTCACACCAAAAGGTAATTCTCTTTATATATTGGTATTAGAATAGATTTATATCTCTATCTTTATCATATTATATGCATTACGAGATTACGAGATTTTCACGGAGCTCTCACGTGCATTCTCAATATCAATTGCTTAGATGACACTCAATTAGAATTTCTCAAATATTATAGGAGTATTTTTTTTTTTTAGAAATTCTTTCAAATGTTATATTTTTTTGAAAGCTCTCAAATATATTTTTTTTGGAAACTTTCAAATATTATATATATTTTCGTAAAAACTCTTTTTTTTTTTTAGAAACTCTCACAAATATATATATATATATATATATATATATATATATATATATATATATCTACTTACAATATATTAAAAGGAACTACTACTAAAATCTCAAGTTTGTCCAATCAAGTTTAATAATATTTCAGAATTTATGCCCTTAAGTGTAATTTTAACTCTAAACTAAAAAAAATATAAAATAAAAATCGGAAGAAAAAAAAAGATAAGCATGAAAGAAATCTTCCCATAAAAATAGCATCCGAAACCATCTCTAAACAAATATCAATCCAATATATTTTTAAAAAATTAATTAAAAGAAATTGACGTATAAAAATAGGAACAAAAGTAAATATAAATGATACGGCATAAAAAATAGTACTAACTTTTTTTTTTTGAATAAATTGAATAAAGAAATAGTAACTCAATCTAATATATAACAATTTAAATATAAAAAATAAAAGGCTTAATTGTATATTTGGTCCCTTATTTTTATTTTAGGTTTCAAGTTGACTCTCTATATTTTAAAAGTTTCAATTTGGTCTCTTATGTTACTAATATCAACACAAGTTCGTCCTTTTAATTAAATTTTGAGTCAATTTTTTTCCAACTTTTTGTTAAAATTTGAGTTAATTTCGTCTAAAACTTCCATGTGATGCCTTTCCAAGTGGTTCACATATGCAAATTTGTTAGTTACATAGACGATTTAAACGGAAATTTGACTAAAAGGAGTAAATTGAAATTTTTTAAACCTAAGGGACCAAATTGAAACCTAAAATAAACATAAAGGACAAATTATGTAATTAAGCCAAAATAAAAATAGAAGAAACCTAATAAAAGAAGATACTTATTTATGACCTTAAAAATAAAATAAGAAAAAAATAGAAAGAAAAACACAGTGAGCCCATTTAGATTGATTTATTATAAGTTTTATAAGTTAGTTTATGAAAATAGATTATAAAGATATAATTTTTGTTAGTCAAAACTTATGAATTAACATGCGTAAAAAAAAATTACGAATTAACACGGGACAATTGCTTTAATAAAAAAAATTTAATCATGCACGAGACAATTACTTTGATAAAAAAAAGGAATTGAATAATTAATATTAATTATAATTTATTAGACAACAATTATACACGGGACAATTGCTTTAATAAAAAAATATTAGTTTAACACATTTTACAAGAAAGAGCACAATAAAGTCACTTATATTTTAAAAATATTTTATAACATATTTCTAAATATTTTATCCTAAATAAATTTTATACTTCAGTATAATATCAATCTTAAATATAAAAAAAATTAAAATCAATTGAAATGAGCTTTCACAAATAGTTTTTTTTTTAAACAATAGAAAAATGAATTCTCATCAATAATAAATATAAAAAAAAAACACAAGACAAAATATTTATTGTAACAGTCCGGGCCCTTTTCTACGTATATAGTAGGCCACCCCGGCACTGTACATCACGATCTTCTCCATCCCCCTCTCTAGTGGAGTTTTTGCCTTCCGTGGGAATCGAACCATGTACCATGGGGATAAGTACATGTTCAATCCATTCTCACTACCAATTGAGCCTACATATATAGTAGGCCACCCCGGCACTGTACATCACGATCTTCTCCACCCCCCTCTCTAGTGGAGTTTTTGCCTTCCGTGGGAACCATGTACCATGGGGATAAGTACATGTTCAATCCATTCCCACTACCAGGTAGTGGGAATGGATTGAACATGTACTTATCCCCATGGTACATGGTTCCCACGGAAGGCAAAAACTCCACTAGAGAGGGGGGTGGAGAAGATCGTGATGTACACTGCCGGGGTGGCCTACTATATACGTAGAAAAGGGTCTGGGCTGTTACATTTATCATTAATACATAAAAGGAATTGAATAAAAAATTCATGCACGGGACAATTGCCTTAATAAAAAATAATTAATCTTACACGGGACAATTGTTTTAATAAAAAAAAAAAATTAATAAATATTTATTATTATTAATAATAATTTAGTACACAAAAATCATACACAGGACAATTGTTTTAATCAAAAAAAATTATTAATTTAATAATTTTTACAAGAATGAACACAGTGACGTCACTTATATCTTAACAATATTTTATATGTAAAAATCAATAGACCCGTGCGAATTCACGGATCTCAAAACTAGTATATATATATATATTTTGAAAACTCTTAACGTTAGAGAATGAGAAACGGTGAATATTTCCCACCCCACTATTAAAAATACACATTGACGAATTTAAAAATGTTAAATATGTAATTGTATTTAATGTACTTTATCAATTAAAATGAATAAATACCATTTTATTTTTCCTAAAAAAAATCCTCTTTTTCTTGAGAATTCGAGGGATAATTAACAATTCCATATCTACATCGATAGAGTACTAATTTAGTGTTTGTTATTAGTTTTCAAGTAAAACAATTGTCATTTAATTTCTATTCTTTATAAAGTAACAACTTAACATTTTTTATGTTCACTTTAGCGCGCGCTAAGCAAAACAAATTCACCTAAAAACTCAATTTAGACAAATAAAATATAATAAAAATCAACTACAAAAATTATAAAGAAAATCTATGCATATACTATGTAACAAATTGTAAATAAAATTAAAATCTACTCCTTCAATCTTTCAATCAATAATCATAACCTTGAATGTTTTCCCCACCCCTCAATATAAGAGAAGCCAAATTTGGAACATAAACTTAGGATCCATCTTGGTAGAAGAAATTAACTTTAATATCTGAAAAGTTTTACCCATTAGTCATATAAACTATACCCATTAAATGAATTTCTACAAGAGATTTGACAATCAGCACCACAAAGCATTATTCACTTCACATGATGCTGTCTTAGGCTTAGGGCCTGCCCCTCTTCATGCTGCATGATGGGCACTTGTATTGCTTTATGCTCTCAGCTTTTGCGGGAGTAATCTTCACACATTTCCCATGGTACCACCTCTCGCAAATATCACAGCCAATCCAAAATTCATCAGCGTTGTAGTTTCCACCGCAGGTCCCGCAAAGGGTTTCACTATGCTCGTCATCCTCCTCCTCATAACCTTGATCATCTGCCAACTTTGGGATGCTTTTAACTTGCCCGTCACTAGATCTCTGCAGATAAATGAACAAACATGTATCATATAAGAAGCCCAAGTGTACTCTGGTTGCAATTTTCATGATCATATGCATAAGCAAAAAGAAAAGTAATGTGTGAATTGGATAGTGTGATAGATTATGAACTTTGTTTAAAAAACCACAGATAGTTTTTTCCTGTACTCAGCTGTTTCAGAATGTTAACCAAGTAACCAACGACTACAACAGATAAACAAGTCAAACATATCATTATAGTTTGTGTCGTGTGTATGATATAGTAGATATACAACAAAAAGATAGAATAGTTAAAAAGCTTTAAAAAGATTTGATGACATTACTAACTCTACTTTTATTACAAACTTTTAGAAAGCACAAGCATTACTAATCTAACTCAGATTTACACAACAAAATAACACTAACCTTGGTGCTTCCCCGAGATTTGCTTCCACTGTCTACAGTTGGCTTGTCCTTAATTGGCTTCCTCTCAGTTACAACTTCAAACACAGTTGGAAGGTCATTGATCAAGCTAAATAAGCGTTTCCTGCCATAAATCAATGGAATCATCAATAGAAAGAGGGAGCCATACACCCGTTTCAATGTAGTTGAGGGAAAATCTAAAACAATTAAGTCCATTAAAAATGGAAAAGTTATAAGGGAAAAACTGCAAGACCACAGCAACACATTCTACCATGCATACAAATAATAGATCAAACTCAGTTGCATGTATTTCCCTAAACAACCTTTGAAACCTGTAATTCACTTTGTAACACGGTGCGGTAAGTAGGGGGGAAAGTATTAATTGTGAGAGATAAAACACGTAACTTATCCCATATAATTGTTCAATTGGAAATTGAAGCTAAAAGTTAAAACAGAGTTGCCTTTCACATAACAGATAACAGTGATTATATTGATGCAATTCAGCAACTACTACAATTACAAGCCTTAGTTTACAACATATCACAGGGTTCTTAAGCATGTTAATTACAGATAATGAAGCAGAAGCAACTTAAATTATTATAACCGCATACTTACTACCTATATACAGTACAGTACCTTTCATTGCGGTTAAGACGAGCTCCGAGGTAAAAGGCCACAGAAAGCAACCACGAATCACTGTGCACAGCAACCAAGGAAAGCCAGTCCCTACGGTTCATTCCATCCCTTGCAAAATTGATTCCGAGAGCTGGCTCTGGAAGCTCAGGTGGAACTTCCTCTGCGGGAAGAGTCACTTCCCATGATTCATTTGAATGTCCATAGAGACACAAGTTGTCCTTATCTTAAAAACAAAAATCACAATACAGAAACTCTGAAGTCAGTGAAACAACACAGATTCTTCATTTTTATTACAAAACCATAAAAACTTTGAGCAATTCCAGCACAGGTCTAACTCTACCACTTAGGTGTCTGTTAGGTCTCATCCAAATTCACAAAAAAATTAAAATGGAACTGTCTCAGAAGCAGGGTTTCAAATAAAAGTCTGCAACCGCGACCAGGGTTGCAACATAACGGGTTTTTATGTTGCCGAAATCACAATGTAACAGCAATTGAGACCACATTTGACAGTAATTCTCTACAATGTCAAGAAACGAAAACAACCCACTATTTAAAATCTTGCTCAGAAAAATAACAACAGCCCTATTCAAACTTTTAACAATTTCACAAGACCAAAGGACCATAAACAGCTAGGGTTATTAGCACACAAAATCACACTATTTTAAAACAGTTAGCAAACACTCAATTACTAGTTATATAGAGAAGGGTTTGCTCAATCCAAAAATATTGATCAACTAAAATCCCTGAAGCACAAAGACAGACATACACAAAACAGATACTGACATGTCAACACGGATAATAATTTGAGAAAACATCATAATTCATAATAATTTGAGACATGTCTAATTTGAGGAGTATATGTGCTTCATAGATATAAAATCCATTACCAGTCTTAAATTAAGAGATTATTAGTTTGTGTATTTATTTTATTAACTAACTAACAAACTGTCAAGTAGTTAAAAGGTAACTGATATGTGTCAGTTCATGCATAAATAAATAAAAACAAACAAACAAAAATTAAAAATTAAAAATTAAAAAACACATGGGACATACTAAACTTTGACTTTATTTTTTCCTCAATTTCTCCAAAAAAATAAAAAGTAACTCTCTCAACTATAACAACTCTAAAATTCACAATTTCACACGGAAACAATAAAATTGAAAAGCAAAACAAACAAAAAATCGAAAAAAATTATATTTTTAGATAAATTATAAAATTTTAGTTCAGATCTTCAACTACCCATTTACCTGGATCACAGAGTGCGTAGAACTCATCAACATCTGAAACAAAAATCCCAAAAAAAAGAACGACGGGTTAGTTGAAAATTTGAAAAATCGAAGGAAAAAAAAACGGAATTGAATTGAGTGAATATACCTTGAGTTAAAGCACGAACGATACCATCTCGACGAGAACTGAAATCTTTGAAGATCTCTTCAACAGTGCGAGGACTTGACCCCATTTCCATAAAACCTAATTTGAGATCTACGCAGTTAGGGTTCGGATTTGAGAAGGTTCTAGAAATTGAGATCAACGGTGTTGATGAATTTGAAGTTTCACTTTGAAGAGAGACTAAGCCATGAGAAAAGATGGATCGTAATAGAGAGAGAGAGAGAGAGAGAGACTATGGTTGGAAAAATATACAAAAATAAGAGTATGGTTATGTAAGCGTGTTTTCTTTTTAGAGCTTATATTTTAGGACTTTTATATTTAGGGTTAATCTCGGTCGTTAGATTAATCTTAACGGTTGGGAATTTATTTGATTTTAATTGTTGAATTAATTTGATGGTTGGATTGGTCGTGTGTTAATCTTAATGGTTATGAGATTAGATTTGATCGTTGGATTGATTTGATAAGTGGTGATTTGGTGCTTATTTAGCTTAAAAAAAGATTAGATATTGAGCTTGAGCTAGTCAGCCTCAATTTCCATAAGAAAAAAAATATATACAAATTATTTCCAAAACAAAATAGATATATATCGAACCTTTGGATCTTTTTTGTATAAAAAAAATAAAAATAAAATAATGCTTATTTATTCCCTCTATTTTACTCATTCACAAAAATTAACTAATTTTAGCACTCTCTTATTTTTTTTAGGTTTAAAATGGTAATATATAATATGTGAATTGAAGTTTTTAGAAAGTTTTCATGTAATTTCATGAGAGTTGATCATTTCATGTCATCATGCTCTGTGATATGTCATTTAGAATAGCCGCATCACCATTTTTGAGTTAAAATAACGGAAGAGTAAATTAAAACTAAGTAATTTTAGAATAGAATAATTAATTCCATGAGTGAATGAAATTTAAATAAGATGAATAATATTATAATTAAGTCTTCTTTATTAGTTATATATTGAGTTGACACCTATGTTTATTTCTTGATAGTGTTGAGATCTCTTCCGAGTCTTCTTTATTAAGGCTTTGGTTGTACATGTTTAATCACACATTTACGAAAAATATTTATATGGTCACTCTATTTGGTCACACTTATATATTTCAAAGTACACATTATTTTGAGCTTTAATTCAACTCTAAGAATATAACATTGTTAAAACTCTTTATTTATGTTCATTGTAATCTTATGTGAATCAAGAGATTAAGCGATTAAACTCTTGATCATTGCTATGACCTCTTGCAATCACCACCAAATATGTTAACCACCAGTCTTTGTGTGATTGTTTGATCAAAGATTAGACAATGCAGAAAACATGTAGATTTTGATTTTATTTTTTAAAATCTAAAATTTGGACCGTCACGAATGACCAACGAATGTCTTGGCCGCATGAATGCTTGTAATTCTGACTGCATGTAATACAAATAAGTGAACTGTTATCTTTCAACAGTAAATTGTAAAGTGTAGGGGGTTGATGAAATTGTTGAAAAGAATAATGATAAAAATGAAAAATAAAAGAAATATAGATCCAAATATGCAAACACAGAAATTGAATCCCACCAAAACTTTTCACATAAACAAGTAAGCCAGGTGATTATAAGAATTATTCACTCATAAGACCAGAAACTAAATAACATATGAATTAACAAACAAATAACAAACTTCTAATGAACTGTTCCCAGTTGAAAACTAGTTCACAAAGGCCATTGATTGAAAACCGCAAATAAAATTAAATTTCAATCTATCACGGCTTCATATATGGTAGGCAGAGATACCATCGATGTCTATGAAGATGTCAATAATCGCTTGATGCCGGTCTTCTGCTCTGATGTAAGTCTAGATGGAAACTTGACGTTGAACTTGATTCTTAAGTTTCCCTTTTTCGAAGGTTCCTTAGGAATCGGCATACCCTCTCCTTTAACAACTTCTTCATACGATGGACTAATGATGGTGTTGACGGGGACCGTAAGATTCCTCCCATCAAGGGTTGCTATTTGCGCTGTGTAACCTGTCAGAGCTTCTACAAGAGAGATCTTCTGAGTAACAACAAGATCATTGCCGTCCCTCTTGAAGACGCTATGAGGCTTCTCGTCAATAATAAAAACAAGGTCTGCAGGTATAAGTCCTCTCTGTTCATTTCCCTTCTCTGGAAATGTTATTTTTGTTCCTTTCTTCCAACCTGGCTTGATCTCAATGGTTAGAATTTCCTCGACTGTGGTAGGCCTCCTTCAGAATAAGAAAATATACAGTTGATTAGTTCTAAGGAAATTCAATTCACAGCTATAATTTGCTGTTACTTGAGAACAGTGATGTCAAATAGCTGCACTATAGCATCGCAGAATTGTAACAAATGCTATTGTTCTGTGATACACAATTTAGTATAAAGTGTTGTCAAATAAGGGCGTGCTATAGCACTGAAGCATAGCGGAATTTGAACAAACCGCTAATTTTCATAATCTGCAATCGACAACACTGCTTTTAAATACATCTTATCCTATGCGATCTTCATGTTGACTGATAAAACAAAAAATGACGTACATAAAACATTGTATAAAGTGCAAAGAGGAATGGCTTCAGTTAGCATGAAATGGGAAGGATGAATTTTCACTCGCTGAGATGTAACATCAGTCTAAAAAACTTTTGAATCTGGACTGTTACATACACCATCCCAAAATATAAGCAAAAACTGGTCAACAAAAGTTGATGTATTTTGTGTAAAATTTAGACCAAATACATTAACTTTTGTTAACCCATTTTTACTTATATTTTGGGACGGAGGGAGTATATAATACAGAATTATGCACAGCATTTAAACATGGTGATTGCCAAAGTTTCAAATTTTTGCATACCAATTTTGATGAAGTTTCAAATTATCACTTAAACATGTCTGATTGCATGTTCTAGATTATATTAATAGCAGCCTTAGGCCTTAGTCGTCACATCACAACTAACTGGTTTGAATGAATCATGCAAATTATAAAATGCAATTCATAAATATGATGAAGGTTGGTCTACAGCTACTGTGATAAGATGTAGATGCCAGCAAATTAAGATTTTTTTTCTTTCAATGATACGGCATATAGAAAGGTAATGTGCACAGAACTACAAGTATAAGAACTTCATATAGATCAATGATTTCAGATTCTCATTTCTCAAGTCTCAAACCATCGCAAAACCTGCCACTTCATTATGGCATGTTTGGATTGCCTTATTTCAACTTATCTATTGGCAATTGACATAATCAAAGATTGAGATTGTTTGAGAGAGCTTATGGAAACAGCATATGACATGTCCATAAGCTGTTTTCAGCTAATTTGCATAAGCTCTCCAAGGTAGCTTATCAAGATAGCATATGAAAACAACTTATAGGAAAACATTTTGACTTTATTTTATCTTTTGTTATAGAAATGGCTTATACATAAGCATTTAATTAAGTTGTTTATCCAAACCGGGCCTATCAAACAGGGCCTTAGTGGAATATCGATTATTTAGGGCATATAATACAGAAAATGTATACTATAAAAATGACCATAATATAAACCAACAACACATAACAAAAGTGACTCATCGAACCAGACTTCAAATTCAATAATTTAAATATGTCCAGTAAAATCAATGCAACTAGGTTACTATAGGAAAAAAAATGGAAGCAGGTTAAACTAGAAAGCTCACCCACTAGAATCGGAAACATCCCTGGAAATTTTCATTTTTTTGGTGGTCCCTTTGTACAAATCCTCCAAACTGCATGGTAATGTTCTCTCTATAGGTGCACTTTTCCTTGGTGCATTGCCAGATCCTTCGCCAGCCGCATTCCTAAACGAAGAGAAAATGTCATCTCGAAACATTCCCCTTGGAAAACCAGAAGCACCAGGATGACCACCCATATCACCCATTCCACCACCAAAGGGTCTTTGAAAACCGAAGAACTCCGAAAATATGTCATCCGCACTTCTCGGATTGAACCGGAACATCGTCGGCCCATCGCTGGCATCAGAAAATCCACCTGCACCTTGGGGAGGCACCTGCCCCTTCAATCCCTCCTCACCATATTGATCGTACACAGCTCTTTTTTGTGGATCACTCAAAACCTATTCAAAAATCAAATCACTAGCAAAAACAAACAATTCCAAAATGATTCTAAATCACACAAAAACACAAAATTTTCATCCCCAGCATTTCAAATTGTAACCTTAAAAAAAAATAGAAACCTCTCACCACACTGATCATACACTTCTCTCATTTCATGATCACTCAAAAGTCAACCTAAACACAAGCAAAACAAAAAAACCAATACAATTCCTAAATCACAAGAAAATAACAATTAAACATCCAAATGTTTCAAATTGTAACACCCAAACTCCACAATTCCAAATGACCTAAAAACACAAAATTAAACACCCCATCATTCCAAATTGCAACCCCAAAACCCTACAATTCTAAATTATTCTAAATCACAGTAAAAACATAAAATAAAACAACCCATCAATTCAAATTGCAACCCCAGAACCTCAAAATTTCCAAATAATCCAAAATCACAATAAAAACACAACCTTTAACACCCCGAAATTCCAAACAACAACCTCAAAACCCCAAAAATTAAAAAAACTAAAACTTTACAAAAAAGTTCACAACCCAATTGACATTACATAAAGTAAATTGAAAAATAGAAAATTGGGTATAAAAAAATTACAAAACATACATCATAAGCTTCTGAGATTTGCTTGAATTTGGCTTCAGCATCTTTCTTGTTATTAGGGTTCTTATCAGGGTGCCATTTCATGGCAAGTTTGCGATAAGCTTTCTTGAGATCATCATCTTTGGCATTACGATCTACCTGAAGAACTTTATAGTAATCAACACCCATCTCCGATTTGGGTTGTTACCGGAGAGAAAGAACAATGTGTGTGTGCGTGTGAGTCACCGGTGGAAAGGAATAATAATGAAGTGAAACAAAAAATAAACATATCCAAATAATAAATACAAATAGTATATCTGGGCGCAAAAAAAAAAACAAACAAACAAACAAACACATGTACTACTTTGATGTCACCTGGTACTAAGGTTTGGACCGGTCGTCGAACCGGTGAGCTTACCGGTTCACGGTTCAATGGTCGGACTGGAATCGGACCGTTTATACTTTAATATATATATATTTTAATTAATATACAAATAAAAATAAATAAATAAATAATGATTCAATATTATTTAATTTCACACATTAAAAAGATGAAATATCATAAAGTTGATATAAAATTAAAACTTTAGTACACTAGATATAAAATTTCTAATTCAAATCAAATTAAAAATTACATTTTTTTTTACAGTACAAATTTAAAATTATATAATAATCAAGGTAATTAAAACCGAACCGACCAACAAAATGGCTAATATTTTTTAATTATTAGATTAGATTAAATGAAGTTTGATTATATCATGTATACATACTACCTTCTGTAAAAAAAAAAATCTAATATTTTTTTTGTTTCTTAAGTTTGTTAATTGGGCTTGTAGTTTTACTTGGGCTAGTTTTATCATATATTCTTTGGTCCAAACTCATATCTTTAGTTAAAATCCACTTGTACTTTTGCCCTAATTCTAAAATTGATGATTGGAGGAAACAAAGAATCAGCCGCCAGGAGCCTCTTCTCCTTCCTTTGCTATCTCATTCTTCATTTGCTTGTTGTATCAAGTGCTTGTCATTGTTTTTGCTCAACAGATATACTTCATTTTCATTTACTTCTTTTTGTTCTAACTTCTAATAAACATCTTTCATATTCTTTGTTTTTTCAAAATTTGTTGTATTCTCTAAATCTGATGCTTGGAAGGTTCAATGGTTGTAGAGTGTTTTCTTCTTCTTCTTCTATTAGATGCAGAAATAGAAAGAGAAACTTAAAAAAAAAATTGACTGTTCGTATTTGACTGAAACGACGTCGTTTTATTTTAGCCCAAAAAGATTTTTTTTTTAACGTGCAGACCGGAAAACCGGATGGACCGTCCGGTTCACCGAGTTTTTCCGGTTTTTGACCGGTTTTGACGGTTTAACGCCGGTTCCCTTGCAGAATGGTTTTGCACCCTAACCGGACCAGATGCAGGTCCGGTTCCCGGTTCGACCGATCCGACCGTCCGGTCCGGTTCTGACAACCTTGCCTAGTACTATAGGATTACACCTGGGGAGGGCAACGGGTGCCCACGGGTGCGGGTTTCACACTACCCAAACCCGCACCCGAAATCACCACCTGAACCCAAACCCAAAGGATATTCGGGTGGTAAAATAACACTCACACCCGTTGGGTTCGGGTTTTTTCACCCAAACCCGAACCCGAACCTGTAGCAAGAACATATAAAAATATAATAGCAACATCGTTTGGTAACAAGCATAGTTCAAATTTTCGAGAAAAAACAACGATAAAATTGAGTAATATGTTAAATTACAAGTAATTACATTAAAATACAACAATAACATTGTTTGGTAACATAGTATTCAACATATAATTTTAAGAAATTAAATTACAATTACATATACATAGGGATAATTAGGTAATTTAATATTTAAGCGGGTGTAATTTCGGGTTTCGGGTGCGGGTTTGAGTGATCCCAAACCCACACCCGAAATATCGGGTGCCACCCGAACTCAAACCCAGTCAACTCGAGTTTCACCCGTTGACTCGGGTGCGGGTGCGGGTGGGCCCCACAGGTTTGGGTATACTTGCTATCCCTAATTACACCAAACTTTATTATGCTCAATTATTTTTATTCAAAAAAATAACCGTTGGTATCTTAATTTAATTATAGATTTTTTTTTAATAAACTAAGAGCATCCGAATATCAAAAAGTAAATAAACATTTCAACTATATTGACATTGCTTTTATCAAAAAAAAATATTGACATTGCTAAACACTTTTATATATATATATAAAAGAGGAGACTAGAGCTTACCCCGAAAAAAAGTAAAGAACAAAAACTAAGTTAAATAATAATAGAGGAGACATATCATGTCATGTAAAAAATCATTTCGAAGAAACGAAGCTGATGAAAGCCACATCTGTTGTGCAAAGGAACAATGAAGAAGTAAATGCGTTGTACTTTCATAATTATCAAGGAAAAGAGTTAGAGAACAATCTCAAACAATCCTGCTTTATCAAATTGTCATCGGTTGGCATACGTTTGTGAAAACACGGCCAAATCACAAAAGAACTCAAAGGGGAACAATTTTGTGCCAAAGCCAAAAGGGACAAAAATGAGAAAGCGTGTTTGAAGGATGTCAAATTAACTTATTTCGCACAGGAACCTGCATAATAGAGAGACACTTAATTCTTGAAGCCAATACCAGATCATGATCAGTAATACATGACGGAACTACCCAATCTCCGTTATTTAATTTCAGATAATAATTAACTGTTTTATTCAATTTTTCAATGTTTAAATATAGATTTGAATTTTTTTATTTATATTTATTATTTTCTTTCATCAGTCGCACTCTATTATAAATATATATATTATGTCCCAAAACAAATTTAGATTTGAAGCTTAAAAATTATATGCAAACATTAAATAAAAGGCTAGAAATAAATTTGTTTTTTTCTTCCTTATTACTAAAAATAAATATAAATTTGAAAAGAAAAATTGAATTTCCGTTGAGAACCAATAACAATTGACTGACATAACATAGAGTTTTTTTTTTTGACAGACATAACAAGAGAGTTAAATAGTTGTTTTTATTTTATTTATTTTTTTGAACGGCAAATATAATATATATAAAAATCTGATCTCCGTACAAGATGAACAGAGACTAGAAAAAGAGTCTACAAACAAAGATGCCGTATATATGCGGAACACCAATGATAACACCAAAACAGACAACGCCTAAACTCCCCGACCATCAGACACCCTCTACCCGAACCCAAAAGGAAACCTCTAGACACTAACTTGTATGGGTGTTATAATTAATTTATAATGGGTCGAGACGTTCTTTTTAAATAAAAATTGGTTAGCCCCGACGGACCAACCCGCCCCACCCGGTAACCGCGAACCCATTTTTGCGGGTTAAGCGGGGCGGGCCTACTAATTTTGCATATAGAAAAAGTCAACCCACCCCGCCAAAAGTGGTAGGCTACACGGACCGACCAGATGAACTTGACCCGTTTTACCATCCTTATTGGTTATGGCACTAAATCAAGAATCATCTTGGTCAAAAACCTCTGTTGAAATGTATTGCAACAATAATGTTTTTGAAAATTAAATCTTGAAGAAATTTAAAATTCTCTAGAATAAAAAAAGAGAATAAAATCATATAATTAAAATAGAATATTATATTTTAATGTTAATTATTAGGGTGCTGCAAATGATAGGTGGTGGATGTGGGGTGCCAACATAGTTGGAATGTCATGTTCATCATGTGATGTCTTTGCACTCTAATCTTATTTTAAAAAAAAATAGAATATTATATATTGTGTATGAAGTAAAAAGAAAATTGGAAAAGGATATTAAAAAATGGCTTACCATGGTATGCATCTACGTTCTTTGAAACAAGGAATATTGACAGAAAGATAATCATTATGTAAACAAGCTTGACAATTTTAGACATATTTCTTGCCTTTGGATGTAAAAAATGAATTTATCACTTTATAGATTATAAATGCCTTTTTCTCGTTGCATCAATTAAATAAGTTTTTTAGATAAAATGAATGCATCAAGACATCAAAGGAATAGACTTGTCGACTCTTATGAAGTTGTAAAACATTCTTCATAAAGTTAAAATAAATATTAAGTGTCTTTTAAGTACATCATCATGTTGCGTGTGTCCCTTTGGCACATTTTTTATAGAGGTCATATAAAACACATACGAATCATAAGAATTAATTATTATTATTATTATTATTATTTCTAAAATTTTCATTATTTGTAACCTTTCAATATAGTAAACTAAAAATAAGAAAAAAATATTGGTGGACAACATATTCACTCCTTAATTGAGTCTATTATTTATCAGTGTTAATATAAAATGCTATAAATACATAGCGGAAATTGAATTCATATACAAGGCTCATAAAATAACTAAATTAAACAATGCAAGAAAACTAATAGCGTCCGATATCTCCTCGACCGGAGCTCGATCCATAACTTCTTTAGTAACTCGTATTGCTTAACTTATTATCTAAAGAAGAAAAAAAATAGAGAGGAGTCGGATGAGACTACATGTCTAAGTGAAGTTGAGTGCTTCGGTCGGTCACCACCCTGTTCTTTATTAATTTCACTAATCAAGATATTTGGGAACTATCTACTTAATCAGCGTCATGGGAGAACCTTTCAAAACTACATTTAAATAATTCAAAAACAAAAACACTCTCTTCTCTCTCCTCAAAGAAAGCATTCGTCGCTTTTTTATTCCTGCCATATCCAAACCTCTCCACCACCATGTAGCCTTTTTCTTTGGTGGTGTGATGAGGAGTGTCGGCCCTCCACACCACCACGTTCAGATCTGCACCAGAGTTGTTGAATCCAGGTTCGGTGCTTCTTCTCTCTGTGGGTTGTGTTCAGATATGGTTTCAACCACGGGATGGTGGTGGTTTGGGTGGCGTTGCGGCGTCGATGATTCATGGTGGTGAGGTGATGTTGTGGTGGTGCTCTTTGCTCTGGTGGTTGTTATGGTGGTTGTTTGTGTGGTATTGTGGGTTTAGTGGTAATGGTAGTTGTTGGAGTGGTATTGGTGGTTGTTAAGGTGGTAATGGTGGTTTAGGTGGGTTCAGTGGTGCGTTTTGCTCTGGCGGTTTCGGTGCTGTTTTTGCGACAGTTTTAGAGGTTTTGGCTCGTTCTCCAGTGAAGGTTCTTGTGTTGGTTTGTTGTGGTGTGGTGGTTCTGTTGTTGTCGGGAAATGGTTGGTTTTTGTGCGTGTTTTTGGTATTTCTTAAACCCGCCCCCGCCCTGTTGCCATGCCTAATTGCATGTTGCTGACATGGATCTTTCTGATTCATGGGTGGTTTGTTTTGGCCGAGAGAGAGAAATGAGAGAAAAGAGTTCATGGTGTACTCTATGTTTTGCCTTGGTCCCATGTAGTCCCCACTTTACTTAGGGTGTGTTTGTTTTGAGAGAAGTTGTGAAGAGAGGGTTAGGAAGGAGAGAAGTTGGAGAGAGATGATGAATTTCTCTTGTTTGGTAAGGAGAGAAATAGGGGAGAGAGATTGAAAAAGTATAGGACCCACCACTTTTTGTAGTTCCCTTTCACATGAGAAGAAATGAGAGAGACCATTGTTATATTTATTTTTCCATTAATACTCATCCTCCTCCTATTTTTTCCTCTATTAAATAAAGGTTTTTTTTGTCAATTTATTATAACATCTTAGTTATCTCTTCCCTATTTCTCTTCTCTTTCTCTCATACCAAACAATACATCAAATCTATTTCTCACTTATTTCTCTCTTCTCATACTCTTTCTCACATCTTTCTCTCTATTCTATTTCTTCTCATAATCAAACAAGCCCTTAATTACGACTAATACTAGTGTGTAATCTCACTTACTATATTGTGGTATCTCTCATAAATTGGTATTATAAAATACTCTAATTAATTTAAGAAAAGTGAGTTGTTACAAAACAAAATTTATAAAGTTCTTGAAATTAGAAAAATAATTTTTAGACTAAATTATATTTTTGGTCCCTTAAATTAATTTTAAGTTTTATTTTGGTCTTTTAAGTTTTTTTTTGGTTTCATTTTAGTCCTTTAAATTACATGTTATACAATTTAGTCCGGTAAGTGGTTTTCGTTTCATTTTGGTCCTTTAAGTTTTGAATGTTGAGCATTTTTGTCTCTTAAATTATAAATTTTAAGATATGTTAGTCTCCAATAAGATGACTAAATTTTGTAACTTAAATGACGAAAATGTCTAACATTCATAACTTAAGGGACCACATGAAACAAAACAAAAAAACTAAAAGACCAAATTGTATAATATTTATAACTTGAGTGACTAAAATGAAATAAAAAAACTAAAGAGACCAAAATGAAACTTAAAATTAACTTAAGGGACTAAAAATATAATTTAGCCTAATTTTCACTTCAAATTATTAGGTACGAAAGCAATAAATGAGAGCTCATAAAAACAATCTAGTAGGGTCTTCATGTATTCTATTGGGCCTGACCTAAATACAGAATCATGTCGGTACAAGATCTAATTCGAAATTAATTTTGATACACATGTACATCTCCTTCTGATACAAGCCGGTCTTGCGTAAGTCTTACACCACTTGCGTCGACAATCCCAATCTATTCGACATCTTTCAAATGCTGCAATAAACAGAGTATAAGAGAATATAACTAAAATGAGATAATTTTGTCAAAAAAAAAAACTAAAATGAGATAATAGCACCGACCCAAAACATATAGAGGCTTGAGACAAATTTTAAAATAGGTCTTTAAGAAATATATTAATAAAATTATTATATTATTTAAATAATTGTATAAGCAAATTATTCTATTATATTATGAGACTAATTGTTATGTACTAACAATCTAAAATATTTTTACACATACATTCAGTAAAATCACATCATAATATCACTTTTATTGGGTTGCTCCTAAAATATTCTCTAAAATGCCTACATATCATAATTTGATTGAATGCATGTATGAAATAGTTTTATACTAACAATATATATAAACTAAATCTTTATATTATTTTAATAAATTTCATAACTTATTTTTTGGCACAGTAAAGGACAGTGTGTTTGTGTTTTGTTACGCTAGTAATAAAAATTTAATTTATTCTAACTATCTCATAATAATAGCACTATATACATAAGATAGTACTATTATAGATTAAAAAAAAATTAGAGGCTCTAGGCAAAGGCCTAATTGCCTACCCTTTGTGCCGGGTCGGATAATATATTGTATAGTATGTAAAGAAGGAACTTTGAAACGGATAAAAAAAATCTTACAATATATGTTACTTCAAACAATAGATATGAATACAAAAATAATTAAGCATAAGATAAATAAGCTTGATAATTTTAGTCATATTTTTGCCTTATGAATGGAATAAATGGATTTATCAATTTATAATTATCTTCCTTTCCTAACATCAATTAAATAATTTGTAGCTCTAATATAGTTGAAAAAAAACTCTTCCTAGCTAAAATAAAAATAAAAAATATTACTAAATGTCTCTTAACTATATCGTTGTGTTATGTTGTCCATTCGGCACACTTAGTAAAGATGTCACAGGAAAAATATACCAATGATAGTATTTATAATTACGGGACTCTTAAGTCTTAACACTCCCCTCACATAGCATTGATGGGTTTGGTGTGTGGAAATGATTTGATAGCGAAAACATGATAGCAGTCGGTTCATAAGATCTCACACGAGACTCTAATACCATCTTAAAAATTGGATTGATATTAACTTAACATAGAAAAATGACTTGTAAAGTGAATCTTTTACTTACGTATAAATTGATATTCATACCATCTTTCATCCAATATTAGATTCTTAAAATTAAGACCTCCACGGTTCTAGTTTTCCCTACCTTTCAAAAGGAAACAAATCCTTTATGGTTGCTCAAGAATATTATTGAAACGGATAAAAAATATCTTACAATATACGTTACTTCAAACAAAAGATATGGATAGAAAAATAAGCATTAGATAAATAAGTTTGATATTTTTAGTCATATTTCTGCACTATATGAATGGAACAAATGGATTTATCAATTTATAATTATCTTGCTTTCCTAACATCAATTAAATAATTTGTAGCTCTAATATAGTTGAAAAAAACTTTTCCTAAAATAAAAATAAAAAACATTACTAAATGTGTCTTAACTATATCATTGTGTTGTGTTGTCCATTTGGCACACTTAGTAAAGATGTCACATAAAGAACAAATCAATGATAAGTATTTATTATTATGGGACTCTTAACACTCCCCTCACACATAGAATTGTTAGGGGCGTGGGGCATACTAATTTTACAGATTAAAAAGTCAACCCACCCCACCAAAAATAACAGGCTAAACGAGCCAACCTAACAGGCTTGACCCTATTGGATATGACACTAGATCAAGAATCATGTGGGTATATGACACTAAAATTTTAACACAACTACAAAATCCTCGGTTGAACTGTATTGCGACAATACTGTTTTAGAAAATTAAAATCTTGAAAAAATCTAAAATTCTCTATAATAAAAAAAAAAAAAGAGAATAAAAGTATATAACTTGAGTGGAATATTATATATTGTGTAAGAAGTAAAGAAGGAAATTTGAAAAGGATAAAATGGCTTACCATTTGCATCTACATTCTTTGAAACAAGGAATATTGATAGAAAGATAATCATTATGTAAACAAACTTGACAATTTTAGACATGTTTTCTGCCTTTGGATGTAAAAAATGGATTTATCACTGTATAGGTTATAAATACCTTTATCTCCTTACATCAACTCTTATGGAGTTGTAAAAAATCTTTCATAAAATAAAAATAAATATTAAGTGTCTCTTAAGTACATCATCATGTTGTGTGTGTCCCTTTAGCACACTTATTACATAAGTCATGTAAAACACATACCAATCATAAGAATTAATTATTATTATTATTATTATTATTTTAATTATATTTACTAAATTTTCATTATTTTGTAACCTTTCAATATAGAAAAATGAAAAGAAAAAACATATTGGTGGACAACATATTCACGCTTTAATTGAATGTATTGTTTATCAGAGTTAATATGAGGCCGTTTGTTATAGCTTCTTTTAGAAAAGAATCACTTTTTATCGGGTGCGGGTTTGAGTGATCCCAAACCCGCACCCGAAATATCGGGTGCCACCCGAACCCAAACCCAGTCAACTCGAGTTTCACCCGTTGACTCGGGTGCGGGTGCGGGTGGGCCCCACAGGTTTGGGTATACTTGCTATCCCTAATTACACCAAACTTTATTATGCTCAATTATTTTTATTCGAAAAAATAACCGTTGGTATCTTAATTTAATTATAGATTTTTTTTTAATAAACTAAGAGCATCCGAATATCAAAAAGTAAATAAACATTTCAACTATATTGACATTGCTTTTATCAAAAAAAAATATTGACATTGCTAAACACTTTTATATATATATATATATATATATATATAAGAGGAGACTAGACCTTACCCCCAAAAAAAAGTAAAGAACAAAAACTAAGTTAAATAATAATAGAGGAGACATATCATGTCATGTAAAAAATCATTTCGAAGAAACGAAGCTGATGAAAGCCACATCTGTTGTGCAAAGGAACAATGAAGAAGTAAATGCGTTGTACTTTCATAATTATCAAGGAAAAGAGTTAGAGAACAATCTCAAACAATCCTGCTTTATCAAATTGTCATCGGTTGGCATACGTTTGTGAAAACACGGCCAAATCACAAAAGAACTCAAAGGGGAACAATTTTGTGCCAAAGCCAAAAGGGACAAAAATGAGAAAGCGTGTTTAGCCGTCAGCTCACCATCCTTTGAAGGATGTCAAATTAACCTATTTCGCACAGGAACCTGCATAATAGAGAGACACTTAATTCTTGAAGCCAATACCAGATCATGATCAGTAATACATGACGGAACTACCCAATCTCCGTTATTTAATTTCAGATAATAATTAACTGTTTTATTCAATTTTTCAATGTTTAAATATAGATTTGAATTTTTTTATTTATATTTATTATTTTCTTTCATCATTCGCACTCTATTATAAATATATATATTATGTCCCAAAACAAATTTAGATTTCAAGCTTAAAAATTATATGCAAACATTAAATAAAAGGCTAGAAATAAATTTGTTTTTTTCTTCCTTATTACTAAAAATAAATATAAATTTGAAAAGAAAAATTGAATTTCCGTTGAGAACCATTAACAATCGACTGACATAACATAGAGTTTTTTTTTTGACAGACATAACAAGAGAGTTAAATAGTTGTTTTTATTTTATTTATTTTTTTGAACGGCAAATATAATATATATAAAAATCTGATCTACGTACAAGATGAACAGAGACCAGAAAAAGAGTCTACAAACAAAGGCGCCGTATATATGCAGAACACCAATGATAACACCAAAACAGATAACGCCTAAACTCCCCGACCAACCATCAGACACCCTCTATCCGAACCCAAAGGAAACCTCTAGACACTAACTTGTATGGGTGTTATAATTAATTTATAATGGGTCGAGACATTCTTTTTAAATAAAAATTGGTTAGCCCCAACGGACCAACCCGCCCCACCCTGTAACCGCGAACCCGTTTTTGCGGGTTAAGCGGGGCGGGCCTACTAATTTTGCATATAGAAAAAGTCAACCCACCCCGCCAAAAGTGGTAGGCTACACGGACCGACCAGATGAACTTGACCCGTTTTACCATCCTTATTGGTTATGGCACTAAATCAAGAATCATCTTGGTCAAAAACCTCTGTTGAAATGTATTGCAACAATAATGTTTTTGAAAATTAAATCTTGAAGAAATTTAAAATTCTCTAGAATAAAAAAAGAGAATAAAATCATATAATTAAAATAGAATATTATATTTTAATGTTAATTATTAGGGTGCTGCAAATGATAGGTGGTGGATGTGGGGTGCCAATATAGTTGGAATGTCATGTGATGTCTTTGCACTCTAATCTTGTTTTAAAAAAAAATAGAATATTATATATTGTGTATGAAGTAAAAAGAAAATTGGAAAAGGATATTAAAAAATGGCTTACCATGGTATGCATCTATGTTCTTTGAAACAAGGAATATTGACAGAAAGATAATAATTATGTAAACAAGCTTGACAATTTTAGACATATTTCCTGCCTTTGGATGTAAAAAATGAATTTATCACTTGATAGATTATAAATGCCTTTTTCTCGTTGCATCAATTAAATTATTTTTTTTAGATAAAATGAATGCATCAAGACATCAAAGGAATAGACTTGTCGACTCTTATGAAGTTGTAAAACATTCTTCATAAAGTTAAAATAAATATTAAGTGTCTTTTAAGTACATCATCATGTTGCGTGTGTCCCTTTGGCACATTTTATATAGAGGTCATATAAAACACATACGAATCATAAGAATTAATTATTATTATTATTATTATTTTTTCTAAAATTTTCATTATTTGTAACCTTTCAATATAGTAAACTAAAAATAAGAAAAAAATATTGGTGGACAACATATTCACTCCTTAATTGAGTCTATTATTTATCAGTGTTAATATAAAATGCTATAAATACATAGCGGAAATTGAATTCATATACAAGGCTCATAAAATAGCGTCCGATATCTCCTCGACCATAGCTCGATCCATAACTTCTTTTGTAACTCGTATTGCTTAACTTATTATCTAAAGAAGAAGAAAAATAGAGAGGAGTCGGATGAGACTACATGTCTAAGTGAAGTTGAGTGCTTCGGTCGGTCACCACCCTGTTCTTTATTAATTTCACTAATCAAGATATTTGGGAACTATCTACTTAATCAGCGTCATGGGAGAACCTTTCAAAACTACATTTAAATAATGTCAAATGCTAACGGGGCACTCTTTAAGACCTTAAATAGTAAGGTTTTTATGGAATTTTTACGGGAATGCGTAAAGTTAAATCATTGGAAATTGTAATGCTTAATTTTTTGAATAAAAAACTTCTATAAATGGAATGTTTAAAGAGTGCCCCGGGGGCACTCGTTAGCAAGACCCTTAAATAATTCAAAAACAAAAACACTCTCTTCTCTCTCCTCAAAGAAAGCATTCGTCGCTTTTTTATTCCTGCCATATCCAAACCTCTCCACCACCATGTAGCCTTTTTCTTTGGTGGTGTGATGAGGAGTGTCGGCCCTCCACACCACCACGTTCAGATCTGCACCAGAGTTGTTGAATCCAGGTTCGGTGCTTCTTGTCTCTGTGGGTTGTGTTCAGATATGGTTTCAACCACAGGATGGTGGTGGTTTGGGTGGCGTGTAGGGCGTTGCGGCGTCGACGATTCATGGTGGTGAGGTGCTGTTGTGGTGGTGCTCTTTGCTCTGGTGGTTTCGGTGGTTGTTTGTGTGGTATTGTGGGTTTAGTGGTAATGGTAGTTGTTGGAGTGGTATTGGTGGTTGTTAAGGTGGTAATCGTGGTTTAGGTGGGTTCAGTGGTGCGTTTTGCTCTGGCGGTTTCGGTGCTGTTTTTGTGACAGTTTTAGAGGTTTTGGCTCGTTCTCCAGTGAAGGTTCTTGTGTTGGTTTGTTGTGGTGTGGTGGTTCTGTTGTTGTCGGGAAATGGTTGGTTTTTGTGCGTGTTTTTGGTATTTCTTAAACCCGCCCGCGCCCTGTTGCCATGCCTAATTGCATGTTGCTGACATGGATCTTTCTGATTCATGGGTGGTTTGTTTTGGCCGAGAGAGAGAAATGAGAGAAAAGAGTTCATGGTGTACTATATGTTTTGCCTTGGTCCCATGTAGTCCCCACTTTACTTAGGGTGTGTTTGTTTTGAGAGAAGTTGTGAAGAGAGGGTTAGTGTAACAGCCCGGGCCCTTTTCTACGTATATAGTAGGCCACCCCGGCACTGTACATCACGATCTTCTCCACCCCCCTCTCTAGTGGAGTTTTTGCCTTCCGTGGGAATCGAACCATGTACCATGGGGATAAGTACATGTTCAATCCATTCCCAGGTAGTGGGAATGGAATGAACTATGTACTTATCCCCAGGTACATGAGTTCGATTCCCACGGAAGGCAAAAAACTCCAATAGTGAAGGGGGTTGGAGAAGATCGTGAGGTAGCAGTGCCGGGAACGCCAAAGGCTCGGGCTGTTACAGTTAGGAAGGAGAGAAGTTGGAGAGAGATGATTAATTTCTCTTGTTTTGTAAGAAGAGAAATAGGGGAGAGAGATTGAAAAAGTATAGGAATAGGACCCACCACTTTTTGTAGTTCCCTTTCACATGAGAAGAAATGAGAAAGAGACCATTGTTATATTTATTTTTCCATTAATACTCATCCTCCTCCTATTTTTTCCTCTATTAAATAAAGTTTTTTTGTCAATTTATTATAACATCTTAGTTCTCTCTTCCCTATTTCTCTTCTCTTTCTCTCATACCAAACAATACATCAAATCTATTTCTCACTTATTTCTCTCTTCTCGTACTCTTTCTCACATCTTTCTCTCTATTCTATTTCTTCTCATAATCAAACAAGCCCTTAATTATGACTAATACTACTGTGTAATCTCACTTACTATATTGTGGTATCTCTCATAAAATGGTATTATAAAATACTCTAATTAATTTAAGAAAAGTGAGTTGTTACAAAACAAAATTTATAAAGTTCTTGAAATTAGAAAAATAATTTTTAGACTAAATTATATTTTTGGTCCCTTAAATTAATTTTAAGTTTTATTTTGGTCTTTTAAGTTTTTTTTGTTTCATTTTAGTCCTTTAAATTACATGTTATACAATTTAGTCCGTTAAGTGGTTTTCGTTTCATTTTGGTCCTTTAAGTTTTGAATGTTGAGCATTTTTGTCTCTTAAATTATAAATTTTAAGATATGTTAGTCTCCAATAAGATGACTAAATTTTGTAACTTAAATGACGAAAATGTCTAACATTCATAACTTAAGGGACCACATGAAACAAAAAAAAACTAAAAGACCAAATTGTATAATATTTATAACTTGAGGGACTAAAATGAAATAAAAAAACTTAAGAGACCAAAATGAAACTTAAAATTAACTTAAGGGACTAAAAATATAATTTAGCCTAATTTTCACTTCAAATTATTAGGTACGAAAGCAATAAATGAGAGCTCATAAAAATAATCTAGTAGGGTCTTCATGTATTCTATTGGGCCTGACCTAAATACAAAATCATGTCGGTACAAGATCTAATTCGAAATTAATTTTGATACACATGTACATCTCCTTCTGATACAAGCCGGTCTTGCGTAAGTCTTACACCACTTGCGTCGACAATCCCAATCTATTCGACATCTTTCAAATGCTGCAATAAACAGAGTATAAGAGAATATAACTAAAATGAGATAATTTTGTCAAAAAAAAAAACTAAAATGAGATAATAGCACCGACCCAAAACATATAGAGGCTTGAGACAAATTTTAAAATAGGTCTTTAAGAAATATATTAATAAAATTATTATATTATTTAAATAATTGTATAAGCAAATTATTCTATAATATTATGAGACTAATTGTTATGTACTAACAATCTAAAATATTTTTACCCATATACATTCAGTAAAATCACATCATAATATCACTTTTATTGGGTTGCTCCTAAAATATTCTCTAAAATGCCTACATGTCATAATTTGATTGCATGTATGAAATAGTTTTATACTAACAATATATATAAACTAAATCATTATATTATTTTAATAAATTTCATAACTTATTTTTTGGCACAGTAAAGGACAGTGTGTTTGTGTTTTGTTACCCTAGTAATAAAAATTTAATTTATTCTAACTATCTCATAATAATAGCACTATATACATAAGATAGTACTATTATAGATTAAAAAAAAATTAGAGGCTCTAGGCAAAGGCCTAACTGCCTACCCTCTGTGCCGGGTCGGATAATATATTGTATAGTATGTAACGAAGGAACTTTGAAACGGATAAAAAAATCTTACAATATATGTTACTTCAAACAATAGATATGAATACAAAAATAATTAAGCATAAGATAAATCTACTTACAATATATTAAAAGAAACTATTACTAAAATACCAAATTTGTCCACTCAAGTTTAATGATATTTCAGAGTTTATGCCCTTAAATGTAATTTTAACTCTAAACTAACAAAAATACAACAAAAAAAGAGGAAGAAAAAAAAAGATAAGCATAACTAAATCTTCCCATAAAAATAGCATCGGAAACCACCTTTAAAAAAAGATATTAATCAAATATATTTAACAAAAATAATTAATTAAAAAAAATTTAGGCATAAAAATAGGAACAAAAATCAATATCAAAGATACACATAAAAAATAGTGCAAACATATTTTTTAATGAAAAAATAGTAAGTTTTTTTAAAATAGTTTATAAAGATAAAATTTTTGTTAGTGAAAATATATGAATTAATATTCGTAAAAAAAACTTACGAATTTACACGGGACAATTGCTCTAATAAATTTTTTTAATTATACACGGGACAATTGATTTAATTAAAAAAAGGAATTGAATAATAAATATTTATTAATTTTAATTTATTACACAAAATGAACTCATTTGGATTGACTTATTATAAGTTTTATAAAGTAGTTTATGAAAAAAGTTTATAAGGATATCATTTTTGTTAGTGGATATTTATGAATTAACATGCGTCAAAAAAGTTTACGAATTAACACGGGACAATTGTTTTAATAAATTTTTTTAATCATACACAGGACAATTGATTTGATAAAAATGAGGAATTGAATAATAAATATTTATTAATTTTAATTTATTATACAAAAATCATACACGAGATAATTGCTTTAATCAAGAAACATTAACTTAATAAATTTTACAAGCATGAGCACAATGACGTCGACAAAAATTTAATCATACACGGGATAGTTGCTTTAATAAAAAAGGAATTGCATAATAAATATTTGTTATTATTAATTATAATTATAATTTATTACACAAAAATTATACACGGGACAATTACTTTAATAAAAAAATTATTAATTTAATAAATTTTACAAAAAAGAACACAATTACTTAACTTATATTTTAACAAAATTTTAATAATAAAAATCAATAGACCCGTGCGATGCACGGGTCTCAAAACTAGTAAGCTTGATAATTTTAGTCATATTTTTGCCTTATGAATGGAATAAATGGATTTATCAATTTATAATTATCTTCCTTTCCTAACATCAATTAAATAATTTGTAGCTCTAATATAGTTGAAAAAAAACTCTTCCTAGCTAAAATAAAAATAAAAAATATTACTAAATGTCTCTTAACTATATCATTGTGTTATGTTGTCCATTCGGCACACTTAGTAAAGATGTCACAGGAAAAATATACCAATGATAGTATTTATAATTACGGGACTCTTAAGTCTTAACACTCCCCTCACATAGCATTGATGGGTTGGGTGTGTGGAGATGATTTGATAGCGAAAACATGATAGCAGTCGGTTCATAAGATCTCACACGAGACTCTAATTCCATCTTAAAAATTGGATTGATATTAACTTAACATACAAAAATGACTTGTAAAGTGAATCTTTTACTTACGTATAAATTGATATTCATACCATCTTTCATCCAATATTAGATTCTTAAAATTAAGACCTGCACGGTTCTAGTTTTCCCTACCTTTCAAAAGGAAACAAATCCTTTATGGTTGCTCAAGAATATTATTGAAACGGATAAAAAATATCTTACAATATACGTTACTTCAAACAAAAGATATGGATAGAAAAATAAGCATTAGATAAATAAGTTTGATATTTTTAGTCATATTTCTGCACTATATGAATGGAACAAATGGATTTATCAATTTATAATTATCTTGCTTTCCTAACATCAATTAAATAATTTGTAGCTCTAATATAGTTGAAAAAAACTCTTCCTAAAATAAAAATAAAAAACATTACTAAATGTCTCTTAACTATATCATTGTGTTGTGTTGTCCATTTGGCACACTTAGTAAAGATGTCACATAAAGAACAAATCAATGATAAGTATTTATTATTATGGGACTCTTAACACTCCCCTCACACATAGAATTGTTAGGGGCGTGGGGCATACTAATTTTACAGATTAAAAAGTCAACCCACCCCACCAAAAATAACAGGCTAAACGAGCCAACCTAACAGGTTTGACCCTATTGGATATGACACTAGATCAAGAATCATGTGGGTATATGACACTAAAATTTTAACACAACTACAAAATCTTCGGTTGAACTGTATTGCGACAATACTGTTTTCGAAAATTAAAATCTTGAAAAAATCTAAAATTCTCTATAATAAAAAAAAAAGAGAATAAAAGTATATAACTTGAGTGGAATATTATATATTGTGTAAGAAGTAAAGAAGGAAATTTGAAAAGGATAAAATGGCTTACCATTTGCATCTACATTCTTTGAAACAAGGAATATTGATAGAAAGATAATCATTATGTAAACAAACTTGACAATTTTAGACATGTTTTCTGCCTTTGGATGTAAAAAATGGATTTATCACTTTATAGGTTATAAATACCTTTATCTCCTTACATCAACTCTTATGGAGTTGTAAAAAATCTTTCATAAAATAAAAATAAATATTAAGTGTCTCTTAAGTACATCATCATGTTGTGTGTGTCCCTTTAGCACACTTATTACATAAGTCATGTAAAACACATACCAATCATAAGAATTAATTATTATTATTATTATTATTATTATTTTAATTATATTTACTAAATTTTCATTATTTTGTAACCTTTCAATATAGAAAAATGAAAAGAAAAAACATATTGGTGGACAACATATTCACGCTTTAATTGAATGTATTGTTTATCAGAGTTAATATGAGGCCGTTTGTTATAGCTTCTTTTAGAAAAGAATCACTTTTTTTATAAAAAATATCACTTTAAAAATATTACATCTGTTTGTTATGGATTTTAAAAAAACTCAGAATCTAAAAATAATCAGAAAACAGATAAAAATGAGAAGCTGCTGAGAGTAGCTTCTCAAATAATTGATTTTTTTAGAGGAGAGAGAAACCAAATGTGGTAATTTTATAACTAAAAAAATCACTTTTACATGTTGTATCCAAACAAGTTAAAGATTGTTTTATTAAAAAGAGTGATTTTTTTTTTGATAGAGTGAAAAAAAAGTGATTTTTATTACAATAAACAAACACAAAGTAAATTCTACTTTTATATAAAAATTTTAAAAACTAATCTCTAAATTATTTAATATCAAAATCACTATTTTTTTTAATCTATAACAAACGGACCCATATAAAACGCTATATTAGTCTACAACATAATATAAAATGTTATACATCAATATTGAATTATTAAGAAATTGCCCTAATAAATATAAATCAACGAGACTTTTCCTGTGTATTAAAATCTAAATATTCCTTTCGGCCTTAATCATAAGCAACTTTCTACTTTTTAGATGCATTAAATTATTAATGTATCTGGTTTATAATAATTAAGGTTGGATACATTAGTTATTCGATGAATTTATAATTAAGGCCGGAGGAAGTATATATCAACGGGATTTTTCCTGTATATTAAAATCTAAATATACATCAACAAGATTTTTCCTTTATATTAAAATCATAAGTACAAGGTATTAAAAAAATACATATAAATTTTTTCCTAATATCACAAAGTTTTGGGGAAAAAAACTACAACATAATATTACAACATCCTAAGCAAAACAAATTAATTTCAAAGAGCCTTGGCCATACCTTGCCGTTAGGGTTGGGATTTGGGAATAGGCCAGGCGGCCTCCAGGGGCCTTCGACCTGGACTGTCTTAGGCCTGGCCTGGCCTGTTTATTAAAAATGTCAGGCTCAGGCCTTGAAAAAAGCCTGTTTATATAAATATGTCAGGCTTAAGCTTTTAAAAAAGCCTGTGAAGCCTGATAGGCAGGCCTGTTTATATTTAATAATTTTTATTTATATAATATTATTATTTATATCATCTTGTTTGTATAAAAAATAAATATTATTTATATAAATACAAAATATTTATTAGGCAAAATATATATTTTTTTTTTATAAAGACAAATTATAGTGTATATTTTGGTTGTTGCTAACTACACCGATTAACATTAATGTTTAACAAAAAATTTGTATTATGGCATACTTAATAGACTTTGTCGTAATCGTATTTGTTATTTTATTAGCTTTTAATTCTTGTGCTAATCATTTTATTAGTTTTTTCTTAATGTTGTAGAAATTATAAAATTTAAATATGAAATAGGCTTTAAGGCATGTTTAATTAGCCTATATATTTAAAAAGACTATATAGAGGGTTTTATGTAACACAGGCTCATAAACAGGCTACAAGGCCAGACCAGACTTTTAGCAGGCCTAGGCCAGGCCAAAAAAATTGCATTTGATAGGCCATAGGCCAGGCTTAGGCTTAAAAAAATTCGTAGGTCAGGCTCAGGCCTGTCAAAGCCTGGCCTGTTCCCAACCCTACTTGCCGTGAAGGTTCCCCTCTCTCTCTCTCTCTCTCTCTCTCTCTCTCTCTCTCTTAATGAAGGTGCAATAAATAATTATAGAAATTCTCGAAGCAAAATTAACTGACCCATCAATATCCAAAAGACAGCTCCTTAAGTCAGAAGTTGAAGGGACACCAGTAGAAGTAAAGCCTAGGCGGATACGTCTCAGCTTGCAGACCACCTCCAAAACAGTCAATACTAGTATAATAGAGGTTACCCAGATAACTTAAAACCTGCAAATCTCAACAGATTTGGGCACCATCAGAGACTCAAAGAATCCTGCAAATCTCAGCAGACTTGGAAAACGGTTAGAGAATCAAGTAACAAAGGGTAACCTTACGCACAACATCACCCACACACCCACGCATCAAAAGTCACTAAACAACACCTCACCAACCCCAACTCGTCCTATACGTCCTATAGGTGCGATAAATAACAACTACCGTCAACACGGAGTGTCTACGCGCCTAACTCTTTCGAGCACAATAGGACAGAACCACTCAAACCAACTCAAACCCAAACCGTACCACAACACCTCACCACCCACCACCGAATCTTCCACCAAAGCAGCCACCAGAGCAAACAAAAACCCCTCCTCACCACTACTTAGCAAACGACAGCAAACCAAATTCCTCCACTCCAAAACACCACCACCTAAACTAAAACCACCAAAGTCCACAACCAGATCCAGAAAATCACCACCAACCACCTCTGTCGGCACCGACTCATATCCAACACAATGCCCAACACCACCACCACACCTGTACAATAACGGCAGCAAACCACCACAATCAATGGCGGCCACCCAAAGACTCAAACAACATAAGAGGCGGTGACAACCAGATCTGGACCACAACAACAAACCAACGACCACCACAACCACCATGATGGAGGTGGTACTGATAGAAACTGAAACCGCCGCTAAACACTGTAGATCGGACGGAGGTAGAGAAGACCGCCACAGAACCACCGGCGCCGATTTAGACAACGGTGGTGCGGAGGGCAAGCGCCGCTCATCGCACCACCACCTTGATGTGCTACATCGGAAAGTGAAGTTTTGGATGAAAAGGAAGTAGATCGTGTTTTGTGTCTAGAGAGAGGTCAGGGACAAAGGCTTCAAGAGATTATAGAAAATAAAACTATAATAAAATGTTTTAAGAAGATAAAAGCACACTAACACAATAGTTGTTTTTATTTAAAAATTGTTAAACAAGATTTGACAAATTTAAAATTATGAATGAATGTCAATGTAAATAATGTTATACTACTATTTACTATGCATATTTATTAATCTACTTACTATATATTATTCCCTCCGTTCCTTTTTGTTTGTTGTTTTGGAAAAAAAAAATTGTTTCAAATTGTTTGTTGTTTTGATAATTTAAGGCTATATTTTGTTTATTATACCTTCATTCCTAATTTTTTTTATTGACTAAATTTTATATAATCGTTTTATTGTATTTTTTTTACTAAACTTCTTCATATAATCTTTTTATTGTATTTTTTTTTACTAAACTTATTCATATAAAGTATGTGCAAAAAAATAGGAATTTTTTGTTGGATTAAAATTAGAGTATAATATATTAAAAAAAAAGGCATAATAGGAAACTAAAGTGCAAAAATACACTTTCTTAATTTGGTCTTTTTTTTTCTCAAACAACAAACAAAAAGGAACGGAGGGAGTAAAAGAAACTACTATTAAAAATCCAAATTTGTCCTTATCACTTTTAACGGTGTTTCAAGTTTGGCGCCCTTAAATGTAATTTCAACTCTAAACTAATTAAAAAAACACAAAACAAAAGGAAAGAAAGATAAGCATAAAAAAATCTTCCCACAAAAATATCATCAGAAACCACATCTCTAAACAAAAAAAAAATACAAAACAAAACAAAAACAGGAAAAAAAAAGATAAACATAAAAAAAATCTTCTCATAAAAATAGCAATGGAGGCCACCTCTAAAAAAAGATATTAATCCAATCTATTTTAACTTCAAAAATAGAAACAAAAAAATAATAATTAAAAGAAATTTACGCATAAAAATAGGAACAAAAATTACGATAAAAGATATGCGTCAAAAATAGTAACTTTTTTTTAATGAAAAAATAGTACTCCCTCCGATCCTTTTTAAGTGTCCGTTTTGAATAATAACATCAAATTAAGAAAATTTATTTTGCACCTTATTTTCCTATTATACCCTAATTTTAATTCACCAATAAAATCCTATTTTTTTGCACATACTTTCTCTTTCCAATAAATTTAATATATTATGCACACAAAAAAAAAAATTAATATGTCATGTACCAAAAAAAATAAAAAATAAAAAGATTTAGTTTTCCAAATATATAGCATTAATTAGTTTCAATGAAAAAGATATGAGTAATTAAGGGTATAATTGAGAAATCGTACCCTAAAAACACCAAATGGACAGTTAAATAGAAACGCTAAATTCCACGTTTTTGGACACTTAAAAAGGAACGGATGGAGTAATTAATAAAAGAAGATACTTATTTATGAGCTTAAAAAAACAAAGAACATAAAAATAGAAACAAAAACACAATGAGCCCGTTTTGATTAACTTATTTATGAGTTTATGCGAAATAATTTATGCAAATTAAAAACTTTTATGTATTATTATAAATTTTTCAAGGTAATTTATGAAAACAGTTTATAAAGATCTAATTTTTATTAGTGAAAACTTATGAATTAACATGCGTAAAAAAACTTATGAATTAACATAAAAGTTTATTTATAAATTATAACCATAAACTATTTTCATAAGTTTAAAAATAAGGCAAATTCAAACGGGCCCAATATATTAAAAGGTATTACTACTAAAAATCTTAATTTGTCATCATCAATTCTTAAAAATATTTCAAATCTTCTATTTCGTAATATAAGTATATATTTCAATTTACTATTTTTATATAATAATTAAATTTTACTCTATTTTTATTATATAAAAAAAATCTACTCTATTTATGTTTACTCTTATATAAAAAATACAGGAGAAGTGTATTACTGATGAATATATATTATAATAATTACGGGGTAAATATTTGTCATTATACTTAAAAAAGTGTTGATCAATAATTTTGTCAAAAAAAAAGTGTTGATCATTAATATATAAAAAATTAACAAATAGTTTTTTTAAACAAGACAATTAGTTCTTATCGATAAATATAAAAAATAAAAAAAAAACACGGGCAAATTTTTTTCACTTATACATAAAAAAATTGGATAAATATTTGTGATTGATAATTACTTCTTCCGTACCAAAATATATTTCGTTTTGACCATATTACACAAATTTAGAAATGTAATTAATATTGTATGGAAAAGAAAAATTATGAGTTAGTTTATAAAATTGTCCTTCATTAATTGTATTGGAAAGATATATTGAAGAATTGAAAGAAGAAATAGAAATAAATAGTTAAGGGTATAATAGAAAAAAGAGAAATAAATGTTTCATTTGAAATGTAAAGTGACTTATAATTTGGTACAATTTTTTTTTCTCAAAATGACTTATATTTTGGTACGGAAGGAGTATTATTTATTAATAAAATATACACGGGACAATAACTTTAATAATTTTTTTATCCATTTAACAAATTTATATAAAACTGCACAATTTGTATTTTAAAAATATTTTATAACATATTTCTATATATTTTATTCTAAATAAATTTTATACTTTAGTATAATACTAATATTTTTTTGGACAAGAAGTATTATACCAATCTTAAGTATATAAAAAAAATAATAATGGATATGAGCTTTCACAAATAGTTTTTTTTTTTTTTTAAAAACAACAGAAGAATGAATTCTCATCAATAATAAATATAAAAAATATACAAGACAAAATATTTATCACTGATACATAAAAGAAATTGAATCAAAAAATCATATGCGGGATAAGTGCTCTAATAAAAAAAAATTAATCATACACGGGACAATTCCTTTGTTAAAAAGAAGGAATTGAATAATAAATATTTGTTATTATTTTTTTATAAGGCGAAGAGTATCAAGACATCATGTACAAAGCGGGCTTCGCCTTCATCCTTTGCCTATACCTCTTTATTATATTAATTAAAGAGATAAAAAAAAGAATATATACAAAACTGGGGGACATAGACCTAACCCAGTGAGTCCAAGGACAGTGAAACATATCAACTATATTTTATTACACAAAAATCATACCAACTGTTCTGGTGAACATTTAAGGGGGGTGATAATTGTGTTGATTCAATATATCATATGAGTAATTTTTGTATACAAGAAAAATGTGATCTTTTACAATAAATTTGAGTTCCCTATTTATAGACTTCTTCCTCTAGGTGATCATGACTTGCTTTTCCCTTTTGTAACCGTTTTGCCACTCCTCCATTATGTTGATCATGGGTGGTTTTCCATTACCCCACCTCTCATGTGTGCAGATCATGTGCTTGGTGGACGGTTACCTCTCTTGTACGATAGATCATGGTGGCGGTTTCATATATGAGCGGTTGCTCCTTCTGGCGAGGGCGACGCCCTCTGGGTGTGGCGCCTTCTTTCATTTCCCGCCAAATCTTTTATTTGAATTACATGGGTTGGAAAGTTGGGTCATCTTGCTATTGGGCCTATGCCATTTATTTTTGGGCCTTAGTCCAGTCCACAGCCCCCCAAGCACGAGGCTCAAAGAGGCGAAGTGGTGATAGTGGTAGGACGTGGGGAAATAATCGTTCCCTACTTCGTCTTTCTTGCATAATAACTTCTATAAATAATCATGTTTGCAGCGTTGATTTCCATTCATCTTTGCGTTAACTTTGCTTTTCTTTGTAGTCGAGTCACGAATTCTTTTGCTCCTTGCTTAGAAATCTCATCTTGCCTCGCCTTGGGCGTGCTTGCCTCTTTTGGCTCCATCTCTTCGGCGATCATTGGCGATGTGGCGTTGCTCTGCATCGCCCCCTCTTTTGTTGGCTTGAACTTATGTCTTTTTGCTACATATTAATTTTTTGTTTCCCTTCGGTGTTTTTGACAAGCTTGAAGGACTATTCAGTTCATATAGTAGTGAGAATCAAGGTAAAACATAAACAACGGAAGAGTGACCAGATTCATATGCAATAACACGGATTCATCCATGGTGGCTTTAATATACTTCGATTATAGAAAGAAATAGATAAATTGATAAATTTTATCAAGGCGAGCTAGAATGATATCACCTGGGTTATGCTAAAATACTGGTGCCATAGAGAAGATGATGGGCCGACTCGCCCTAGAGAAAATAATGTGGCGATGTGGTGGTGTTTTCTTTTCTTTTTCAGAGTGACCATAGGCGACTTAACACCGTTGGACCACTTTCTTTTTTCTTTGCATTTTGTATCTTGACTTCAATGAATGAAACTTCAGATTCTGAATGAATTTATTATTGCTTTGCCTTTTCTGAGTGAATTTCTCTGACGATTTCTTGGGTGATAACCCCACCTATTTTTTAAGATGAATTCGTTAATAATAAAAGTAATATATTGAATTACCCTTACTTACACTGCTTCTTCTGGGCGTCTCCCCTTCTATAGGTTGCGCCTTGATCTTTTGATCTGTATTTCTTTTTTCTTTTTTGGACGCCCCCCACTCAAAGGTTTAAAGGGTAACGCCTCAGAATTTCAACCTTATTTTAATTTTTTGGACGCCCCCCACTCAAAGGTTTAAAGGGTAACGCCTCGGAATTTCAACCTTATTTTAATTTTTTGGACGCCCCCCACTCAAAGGTTTAAAGGGTAACGCCTTGATATTTCAACTCATTTCCGTCGTATCCAAACCGTAAGATTTAAGGATAGCGCCGTTTCTTTTTCTGACGTTTCATACTCGTAAGATTTACGGATAACGCCATGGTGTTTCAACTCTGATTTCTTTTTCTGACGATCACATGGCGCTTTGTCCTTTGGCGTCTTATCTCAAGTGGTGTTTTATCAAATGGAGCTTTTGCGGTGACTTTATCAACTCGTATCTACACTAAAAATGAAGAGATGCACAATGTAATCTTAGCATGTGAAATTAATTGTGTAATATCTTTTGAGTAAAGTTTGCCAAAAGTTTGGAACGATATCATCCGGTTATGAGCATTCAAGTGGCAAATGATCCGATATTGTTTCATATATTTCCTTTGTCCGCCTCGTTTTTTTTTTTTTATGATCGCCTCTTGAAAGAGTGTTGCGCTCCAAATATTTTGCACATGTAAGAATGAAACAGATAACATCATAAGAAGATGAAATTACTTAAGAATTAAAATAGGGCTATAGTACTTGTGACAAATTAAAATTATTGTAAGCGAGCATATATAAAACGATTGTGCTTGAAAAATTGCAACTTTTAACCGGGATTAGAAGTCGCCTAGCAACAAAATTGAATAACGGCGAGACGATGATGTTGGGCAATAGATTGGCGACATCAGCTCGGCAGATAGTGAAATTTGATCCATGTCATGGCGGCATCAGCTCGGCGAGACGGCAAAATTAGATCCACATTATTGGTCAGACAAAATTAAACATGAATGAATCAAATTAAAATGAGTTAGTCATCATAAGTCATAACATTTTAACTTGTTTCTACCAATGAAGATAAATATAACGTGTTTCTATCAAAAGCACAATTCAAGTATAGATTATCAAAGCATGTCATACTAGTTTACGAACATACCACAACTTCATACACAAAAATTGGTCAGGTTGAAGAATAACAGGTTTTTACACTACAAACCTCTATATTTCTTTATAGCTCCACAAGGAAATTTACTCATTTAGTCTGACTTGCAATCTCAACACGCACGTTAAAATATGTGCAGATTGGAAATTGGATCATAAAGAATGGTATGCCAATAATACATCTAATCTATCCATACTCCTCTTTTTGATTCACTCCAAAATTTAACATATAACTTGTTAATTAGCAATTTAAAAGCCAAACTTTGCAAACTGACATGAAGTCGTGTTCTGATAAAGTGGCTTCATGGATTTCGTGTTAGTGAAATAGAACAATTATATAAACTATATGCTTGGTCTAGTGGTTGTTGCTACTGTAAATAATTCCAAAAGAAATTGACCGCTTCAAATTAACACAGTCTCACTCTAATTAATTATCTTAACCGTATAAAAAACAACCAAGAACAATTTTCAAAAAACTTCCCTTCCAATTCTCGTTACTTCAAACCGACCAGAATTTGCAGAAGATAATTCATTCTATTATTTTACATACAAAATAAATATATAATTACATTTCATTTGAATCAATGGTTATATGATTAAAAGGCAGAATAAAAGAAAAAGAAACATTAACACCTGAATTGAGAGTTGCAACGCCGGCGATTTGGCGGCGAGACAGCGTCATTGCTCGGCATCAAATTGGCGGAATGGCGAATTCAGACCGACGTTATTGCTTTTTCCAAAAAACAAAAAACTCTACCACTTTTCCAATCACATTTTCTTATGGTAGTTCACATAATTATTCATGTCCCTTAGTTTCTCTCACCAACCACCGTTTCAATGGTTGTGATATACTCAATCTCATATATATGTTGTTGTTAATATCCCTATTTCTAATAACATGTATATGTGCCATACTTGGTGTTCCTACAACAAACGAAGCACTTCAGTAACGAGACCACTATATGGAGAAGTTTGCATAAACTATTTCGATTTGCATAACAGGCGACGAAACAAAACGATTTAAAATTGTTCTGTTTGTGATTCATCAACAATCTTTAGAATTATCATTCCACTGAGAGAAGTTTAAGATCCAAAAATTTCCATCATTCCATGTTTTCCTTTGAGCCGAGAATTTCTTGCAATTGATAGATTTGTCACTGGCGACCGGCAACGTTAATTGCAATGAACGGTGGACGGTCCGTAGAAGACAAAAAAATAACATGAAATTGAATTTCTATCATGTTGAATGAAACTTGAGGCCAGGGAATCGTTTTACCGGGCCCCACGGTGGGCGCCAAAATGTTCTTGTGAACATTTAAGGGGGTGATAAGTTGATTCAATAGATCATATGAGTAATTTTTGTATACAAGAAAAATGTGATCTTTTACAATGAATTTGAGTTCCCTATTTATAGACTTCTTCCTCTAGGTGATCATGACTTGCTTTTCCCTTTTGTAACCGTTTTGCCACTCCTCCATTATGTTGATCATGGGTGGTTTTCCATTACCCCACCTCTCATGTGTGCAGATCATGTGCTTGGTGGACGGTTACCTCTCTTGTACGATAGATCATGGTGGCGGTTTCATATATGAGCGGTTGCTCCTTCTGGCGAGGGCGACGCCCTCTGGGTGTGGCGCCTTCTTCTTTCATTTCCCGCCAAATCTTTTATTTGAATTACATGGGTTGGAAAGTTGGGCCATCTTGCTATTGGGCCTATGCCATTTATTTTTGGGTCTTAGTCCAGTCCACCAACTATATTTAATAAAAAAATTACTTATTTTAATAAGTTTTATAAGAAATAGCAGAATAACGTCATTTATATTTTATCAATATTTTATAAATAAAAGTCAATAAACCCGTGCAATCGCACGGGTCTGAAAACAAGTTTTAATAGAAAAATGTAGAATTAATTCATATATATATAGTTAGTATAAATATATTTTACTTTGTCAATTAATTGTGATAGTCAGATTATTAAAAATGTTTAACTTAATTTTATTATATTAGATACTATAAATATTTATAAAATAGCATATATAAATATAATCGATTGTTTTTTTTAATCAATATATAATTGATTGTTATTTGTTAACTGAGTAAACTTTTTGGTCGCGTAGCTCAATTGGTTGGACATTACATTATATATATATATATATATATATATATATATATATATATATATATATATATATATATATATATATATATATATATATATATATATATATATATATAGGGGACCGGAGTTCGAACCCCGGTCACTGAATAAACTTTTTGCATTAATTGTATTTTTACAAGTTAAAATTTCAAACCATTGATAACTTGTCTATGTGTTCAATAATGGAAAGTTTTTGGTAAAGTCTGGTGTCTTCTTCTTCAATTAATGAATATTTTTAGTGCTTTATCAGTTTATCTAATGTTCCCCATCCTCAAATCAAACAATTTTTGTGGTTTATAAACCAAATCTGTCTTTAATTTGATTTGGTCGGCATATATGTAGCCAATTTAGAAAGAATGTAATAGTCGTTTATTTCATGAAAAAATATCTCTTTTAGATGATACTGTCAAATGACAATTAATAGAGTGAAATCCATACTTTGTCATCGTTTAAGTCAAAATAAAAAAATAAAAAAAATAGTGTAAATTTCAATCACTGATGATCCAATTCTTTAGAGTACTGGTAATTTGTTGTATTTTTTTTTATACTTTGTATATCTTTTTTACACTTATTTATTTGTTTTCTTGGTACACCATATACTCATAACTATTTTTATGCATTTTAGTTTCTATAAAAAGACAACCACTGATAATTTAAATCTGTTTTTGATTTGTGTTACTCAATTTGACCTCACAATGTGTTGAAGTAAAAGATCTAATGAATTTAATATCTTGTAGCTACACTATATTTGGCATGCATAATAATAAAATATTTTTTTAGAATATATTGTGACTTCGTCGGTTGTTTGGTGTAACTACTATATGTATAAATAAATATATGGTTATCAATAGAGCTCTCTTTGTTAAAAAAATTAACAATAGAGCTTCCTCAAGATAGGACAAAATAGAGATTGCATTTATAAAATCTAATAGGTTAAGAACATTAAAAAAAAAAATCAATTTAGAATATATTTGGTAAAACATTGTATCAGCGGATATTATAATTTGTTGGTATATTAGCAAAATATTAGACAAAATACATAAACTTTTATCATCTCAATTTTCTCTTATATTGAATATAGAAGGTAGTAGTTAAAACTATAACACTCTCCATCATCATGTTGAACAAAAACTCTAATACCATTTGTTGGATAGTTAGAATAACACTTGAAGCAACAACATGCTAAATACATGACAATAAAGATGGAGGTGGAGTTACACTTACACGGCATGTTTCGTTGCTTGATAATGTGCAAGTATAGATCGATATGTGATATACCCACAATTAGTAAGAGATAGATTGTTACATTTTAAGTATGAGTGATTAGTCTCGAATCACCAAAAAGTAGACTAAATAAAGATGTGACTCATTATCATATCTTTATTCGGCTCATTATCATATTATACTTTTATTTTATCATCGGCACTAAAGAGACCCTTAATGTATTAGATATATGAATACCTTTACTTTATTACTTATTCAACATCTATTTTTTCATCTAATATGAAACTTAACTCGCAATTTACATACTAACCCATTGATACATAGGAAAATTATGGAAACCTACCAAATGGCGATAGTTGCCAAAAAAGAAGCAATAGCAGCCGAAGCTGGAAGGTGAGTGCAATAATAGTCTAGGTTTTCAATTATTATAACAATAACAATAAATAATATTAAATAGATGTAACAATATCAAATATTATTATTATGCCCTCAATTATTGTGAGAACAACAAAATCACAAAATTGTCTCGTACCGCCTTACTTTTTAAAAAAAAAATATATATATATAAGCAAACAATTTTATTAAAATGCTATGACATCCACTTTTACCACCCTACGTTTTTTTTCGTAGTCCGCTACTTAAGTAGCGGATGATATTTTTCAAAATTTCTCATTTTTATAATGTCAGCTACTTAAGTAATTTTCAAAATGGTAAACAGAGACCTGTCTGACGGCAAACGTAATTTTCAAACGCTATTCAACCACAATGCGTACACAAAATGGACTCAACAAACAATGTTACAGCACAACAAAAAAGTGTGGGAGTAACCCGGTAGACATCAGATCATAGAACACTCCATCCTTAACTATATAACCCCTCAACCAAGTTAGGGGTTATAGTCACAATATAAGAACATCCTATTTTGTTATCAAAATTGTGCAAGGGACATTCTGAAATGAAACAATTAAGGACCATCCTTGGTGAATTTGTGCGCTTTATAACTAGAATAAATGAAAAATAGTAAAAACAACTTATTGATATGTCACAAGTCAACAAGTATTTATATCAATAGACAATGTTAGTAATTAGTATTGTTAGTTTTGCTGAGGATAAGAATCGAACTTATGACTTCTTTATCACTTCACTCTCTAATTCATTCACCTCAGCTACAAAGTCATCCAACAACTCACAAAGTATTGTGCCATTCATTGTTTATTTTGTGCCAAAGTTTACAAAAAATGAAGTAAATTAAATAAGGAATATATTATTACATAAGGGATAGTAAATACTGAAAGATGCAAGCCCAAACCCTAGATACATAATGTTCAAGACTAATGCAAGAAAGGCATCAACTAGGAGATCAATACATCATGTATACATTCCTAATAGCAACACTCTGCTATAGCAAAACACCAAAATTGGGACCGATTTGAGATAGTATGATTCTTCTTATACCAATTCTAATATACATCATTCCACCTAAAAAATGTACAAAGCCAGGTTGTTGCCTGATGCAAATGATCACAACACTTGGCACATGGCCCAACTATTCAGCGATTTGCACATGGGGAATTCATCAATTCTGGCTCTTCATTCCCTAATCTTGACATAGCTAGTAGCAGTTTAGTCTAAGTAAGGTCTAGGCTATAATTTAAGTCGAATCTCACAGTTGACAAGTAGATTCCGCCACTCAACCATGATTGTTTAAGTTTAGCTCGCTGTAGATGATTCTTTGGATTTTTCTGTCATTGTGTCCTTATCTGAGTTGCTTGTCTCACCTGTTTGTGTTTGGCTAGTTTGTGTTTGGCTAGTTTGTGTTTGACTAGTTTGTGGCTGGCTAGTTTGTGGCTGGCTAGTTTGTAGCTGGCTAGTTTGTGTTTGGCTGGTTTGTGGCTGACTTGAAACCTGAGAATCTGAAACAATGCCAAGAACAACCAGCACAGATCTGAACAAAAATTAAACTTAGAATCAATATTCACAACAATAAAAACATTGCTTTCCCGTGAGCAGTCAATATAGAAGGGGAAAGAAACAGTAAAATTAACAGCATTATTGTGCCGAATGATTAATGAACCTGGGAAGTGACGATTGTATATCTGGCTGGCTAGCATGAGCAATCAATGGTGCCTTCAGTGCAGCAATTCTATTTAATGCAGCTTCCAATTGTGGTGGAGGTAGCTGCACGGAAGCATACACCACCAGAAACACATTATTAAAATGTTCATTCTTATACAAAATAAGTATGTAAAAGTGGAGTGTTGAACAAAGCCAATAAACACATTTGAGAATATTGTATGATGGAGACAAGAGCTTAGGACAATGCAAACACCAAACAGTTACAAATGATAGTAAGTTCTTGATAAATGATAATACCTGAAGCAAAACACCAAATGATTGAGGTTTCGTCAATTGCAAACACTTCAAGAATCCCACCCACAACTTTGGGTACTTCCATATCTACAGCAACTCATTTAGTCATGCATATGTACACTGGACAGCTGAGTGGATTATCAAAAACAAAATTGATCAAATAATCACCTGTTTCTTCACAAGGCGAGCAAGAATACCCATGATAAAGTCCACCTATAGAAATTTATCCAAGTCAATAATTTGCACAAATATATAAACTTTAATCAAACAGTAAAAACATATAACAAGGAATGATGGTGGATTTTTAATTGGAAAAAATTCAATTGTGAAAGATAAGCAAAGTCGCTCTGAGGGATCTTTATGGGGTTTCAAAACTGTTCTGTACTACAAATAATAAAAAATGTTTCTTTGCATTTATTAGATTTCCATGTATAAGTAAGCTTCATACCAGTGTCGGAAAAGCACCTATTGCTTGTAATACTGTCCGCATGAACAGTAAAGGAAGAGGAATTTGCTCAACCTGCAGGGAAGAGCATTTGCTGTATTAGATCAAACTATGTTGAATATCCTTTCCAATTATAGAAAGCAATTCCAACACAACATACCAATTGATTCAAAACTTTGGCAAGAACTTCTTGAGTAAAAGTTTGTCGTTTCTCAAAGCAAGCATTGCATGCATCAGTTACCTGCACGTAGACACTTCAGTTATGCAAAATCTATCTTGATTTCTCGACTAAGCATGATGCACAAACTCAATCAGCATAAAAGCCCAACCTTTTTTAAGGGAATTCCATCTCTTTCAGGATCAATTCCATGAATAGCAATTAATACTTCAGCTGGTGTAAGCACTGGACCAGATTGTGATGATCCCTGTATAAAAGCTTTGCAATTAATTCAATAACTAAAATGTGTTCCCGGTTCAGAACAATATTTTCTTATTAGAACATTGTGGAGTATACTTCACGCAACCTTTGTCAATCATGAAAGTTATCTCCTAAACACCGTGAAATATTATTTTCGCATACTATACACCCCACCCCCTCAGCCACACCCTTACCCCATCCCCTTCCCACACCCCTCTGCCACCACCTTCCCCACCCAGAAATTGAACGATAAGTATCTAAGCTCTTGGGGAACCCTCACTTAAAAGCTAGGTGTTGAGGGGGAGAAGCCACTTAAATACTTCATTGAGCATCCCGCATGTGGAACTTGGGCACCCCATATACCCAAGTCACTATCATATTATTCGCAAACAACGTTCCAACTTCAATTTGCTCTTTCTTCACTATTGTGATTGTTACCATTCCAAAATCTTTTTCAATCGTTTTTAACCTCTACCATCGCCAGCTTCAACATTTTCCTGCAACCTCTCTAGCCGACCACCCCACCATTAGAAGCGCAATATCTTAATCAGCTCATGATCAGAGACTCATCCCCAAACACCGCCTCACGTGACCACACAACCAGTCCTTGTTTCAAATGTTATATGCATTCCATGGAATGAAAACTTAAGTTTTTTGCATCATAAAATATCTAAACAATGGAATGAAACCTTTGTCCATTCCTCTCTACTGCACTCAATTCTTTTTAAAATATTCAAACCTACTCTAAAGCTTAAGTAGTTAGGTGAAAACATATGAACGGTTTTATATCTAACAGTTTATTTATCACGACTATTCACTTAATTATTGCCTTTGAATATATCTTGGGATATAAAGTAGTGAAACATACCTGCAATATGCGACCAAGCGCTCCTTGGAACTTCTCCGAAGGCAGGTTAACAATGTCGGGAAAAACCGGCATTACCTATTAAAGAATTGTTAAAAACATATTCACCAAATGAAAAACAAGATACTTCAAGATAACTAGAAAGTAAACAAAAAAATAAAAAAGACAACTGGCAAACAATTCTTACATGATCCATCTTCTTGATTTGAATTCACATTACAATTTTACTAAGTTTATTTTACATCCAAATGTAAAGAAAAAAATAGGAAGTACCTCATCTTTTGGTAGGAATGGCAATATTGGAATAAGGATCTCTGCATCCTGTAAAGGACCAAACAGGTATTAGGCAGGCTCCCGAGTTTCACTACAAAACTTATTGGGCAAAATTTAAACATACCTTAAGTTTTGAATCATGTAACCTTTTCACAGTAAATATTAAATCCTTTGACGGGATCGTACCATCAGTGAGTGTATGCAACACCTGACATGGGCAATGTAAAAATATCAACACTCAATATATCACCAAGTGATTCTCACAAGAATTATATGGTAAAACAGTATTCAATATATTTATGAAAATTTTAATATTCGCAAAAAAGTTATAAGGCAAAACAGTTAACCTGCATTAGGAGATTCTCACTTCCATTTGGGGGATCCGATATAATTTCAAGGAGATGTGAGGATGAACCCAGTGTACGCACTAGTATGGGAATCTGACGATGAATAGCCTGCACCATACAGTTAATGACATAAACCTAGTGACCAAAAACAAATGGTTAACAATATTCACAAGAATACCATATGTCAAAATCTGAAACCTGCTTTGCTGCTTTTGATGTGCTTCTATAGATGACAAATATTTCGCGAAAGAGAGAGTGTTTCTGTCATCACAAAGCATCAACATAAGGTACTTTTGATCAAACAACTAAAAGTTACAGAACAGGCAAGAAGAATCTGTCAACATAAATAAAAAATATCTCATAGGGATAGCTCCTATATTTTCTTATATATGTTGATCTATTTCCTTATTTAATTAGGAGTTTAAGATAGAATCTAATACTGTATGAGAAGATAGAATCTAATACTCCAAGATGTGAGGATTATCTAAGCCTTATTTATATATATATATATATATATATATATATATATATATATATATAGTGGGATCTCACAGTAACAATGTAAAAATCCCCATGATTTTTCTGTTCTTGTTGGTTATACATAAATGCCAATCTCCACACCCCGGTTCTTTCTCAAGTTATCTCCTTGTCAATGGGGTTTTCTACTTGCTGCATCGGCAACCAATCTAAGATCCTTATATTAGTTTGTACAACTTTAGTGTCCTATTTACACATTCACCATAGACTTCATAACTCTGTCAACACTTGTCCAAGCAGTCTGGTCCATATATCCCAAACGCAATTTGGTTCCCGCTATTCCTGAAGCAGGGACCCTGGACATCCTAAAGATATAGTATGGCTCGGCTATCTCAAAAAAGCAGTTTGGCCCTAGATTTCTCCCAATGATGGTTTGTCCTAAATCCTAACTTTTGTCTCAGATGCAGTCCGAACTTGACTGCTCCAAATGCATTCTATAGGCCCTCCTTTTTGTCCTAGATGTGATCTGGTCCCCACCAGTCTCCAATGTCAAATAACATTTTTTTGGCATTTTTCTTTTATTAATGGGTACATTTATAATAAGCACAAAAGTTCAATAATCTTCAGGCAAGTGTTAGACCATATGAAAAATATCTTATACCATTTTTATTATATCTCAGTAATTTATAGTATGACATAGATTATCTCTTATAGATTGGTCTCCATATTTCTTTATATATCATGATTTAATTCCTTTTACCATCAAATTAAAAGTCTATTAGTACTTTCAATAATGATAAGTGATATTTTCACAATACCCAACATATCATTCACACCTAATTTTAGGCAAATGCTAACAAGGTCCCCAGGGCACTTGTTATGAAATCAAATGTAGAATATTCTCTTGCAAGTTGTGTATTCAATACCTTGAAAGTATAAGTTTTGGTTTTTTCGACACAAAATTCCTTTTAGTTTCTTAAAAAGTGCCCCCTTAAGCAAGACCCTTATTTTTATTTACTTTTCCTCCTTCAGTAACGGGAAGGACTAGCCCCTATAATTTCAACTGGATATATACTAGCAAACAACACAATACCTTTGTGCACAAGGCAAAATACAGTGACATGCCCCTCTGAGCCTCAGAAACTGAAAGTGATGAGGTGCCTTCAGATGTGCTTAATTGCCGATTATCTGAGACATCCTTAGTACTGCCACTCAAGGAGATTGGTTCATTTGTAAGCTTTTCAATATCAGGGCCCTGAAAAGAAAAAGCGAAAAAGAAAACTAGTATATCTAGTTCAACAAAAATATGGAAAAAGCCTGCTGTTATAATAGACTCTACTCAAAAATTAAAATAAAATTCATAAAAATGTGAATACCTTCTGTGAATCAGCATTCGACCCTTCAGCATCAGTAGTTTCAGAAGCATCACCGCTCATCACCGAGATCAACATTTCCTTCGCAAAATCTTCTATTTGCTTAGAAATTGGTGATAAAGGATAAAGTTTATTTGCTACCTGCAAGAAGAGCCAAAAGTATAAGACAGGTGCTTTTATGCAGTCAATTAAAATCTTCAACGGGAAAATATGCTTAAGTACCAGGCGTATTGCTTTCATGCGCACTTCTTCCAAGTGATGCACTGCACTCTTTCAATGAAAAATGATAAAAGGATCAAAGAATAGTTAGACACAGAAATTTACAGGAAGCATGGTTTGAACATTCAGGTCCTACAATTCAAGGAAAACTGGGATGGGGGATATTCAAAAAACATCATTTAGCCTCCTACTTTTTTCAGGACAATAATCACAACTACACAGAAAAGGCACCACAGATTTTAATATAAAAAGTATGAGAAAAACCTGTAAAGCAATTTTTAAACAAGCATCTCGAATAGGAGGCCTTAGAAGAATCAAACTCCATACAGCACTTAGACCTTGAGTGACTCTATCCGCATTCAATGTGTGTGATTCATTTTCAGCTTTATCCCCATTTCCAGGAGAACACATGTTCTCTAAAATTTTCAAAACTGATTGTGGCAAATAAGGAGATTCACCGAGCAGTTTGCTTAATGATTTATCTGAAGGTGGAAAAGAATCTCTAAGCGCTTCTGCCTGCATTTGAAGTGAACCAAATGCTCAACGCTTGCCTTGCAAATGGACATACAAGAAACAGATAAGCAAAAAAAAAAAAAACAGACCACTGTTAGGAGGAATGTCTCATATACAGAAGCTGCAGTTGTGGAAGAAAAGAAGTCAGGCTCCACTTCAGCCTCACCAAATAACCTGTAGAGGACACGCAATGTCAACTCATGTCCCTGACACACAAGGCACTCATTGTCAGCATCTGTATATTATTAACAAATGCAGATGGCACATAATATTTGCTAATTTACAATTTATTTAAACAATGGTGTCTTTAATTAGTTCAGCAAGAACATAAGTTCTTCGTATATTATTAGTTCTACAAACGGCGGTATCCATTATACTTTTAGTACATGGCATACCAACCTAATATATTTAAATTAAACAGGCTCTTTTTAGATTTTAAGCATAAAGTGTGGCAAAAATTTCTTTCTTGGCAAAACAAAATGTGTTGTTACAATATGAACCCAGAAGTATAATGAGACTCGGTCATAATAAAATAACACACAGTACTTAACACATAGGACAAGCGCTTACCTCATGACTAGAGTAATCAATCAAAATATGCTTTTGTAACAATTTCCACGGGTCTAATTCCAAAGGAAACTGCATGATGAATGAAAAAAGAAAAAATAGTTACATTCCACTAGTTAAAAGCATTTATATAGAAGGGGGAAAAAACTGAGTATAAGCACGAAAAAATAATAGACATGTATAGCATGGAACTTCCACACATCTAAAAAAGTCTTGAATATATGTTGAGCACTTAAACTCATTTGTCATTACACAACTGAAAAGAAAAAACCTGACATTCTTGATAAGTTGAATTTGTACCTCGACTCCTAAATAAGCAAGTATCGAAAATCGAACTTTTGAGCCTCCAGCTAGAGATATTTGCTTATATGCATCAATGATACGCATAAAACATGATATTTGCAAATGATCCTTTTGTTCATCTGGAAGATCAACAACTGGAGCAATCATCTTTGGCAAGACTAGACGAGAAGGCAACACAACTGAAGTAGCTGTTGAGGACACCAAGCTATTGACATCTGTAGCAACTGCTTTTGGGCTCAGCTCTTCAGATTTATCTGCTGATACTGATGGAACTGAGTTCAATGGTGACCTATTATCCAAACTCGTAACTTGCTCTTGACTGGCATCTTCTATTTGCATATCAGTGGAAGCCAATGATGGAGCCAAAGTTGCTGACGATGCATCAATTCGACCAAAAGAATCCAGGCCAGGGATTCCACTCTCTAAGTTGCCAACATCATCTATGTCAGGCAGAGGTGTGCTGACATTCTCCACTCCAGGTATACAAGTATCCGAAGATGGAAAATCAGTAGGTGATGGTGCATTTTGAGATGAAAGAATCATGCCAGAATGCATAACACTGCTATCTACTCCAGGTGAAGAAATTTCTTCCTCCCCGTGAGACTTCTACGATATTTGTGCACATCAAAGTTTTAGTCAAAGGATAACCATCAGAAATAAACAATAAAAACGCGAGGTATAAAAAAAAACCAAATGCATAAATTATACCACTAAATCATTGGACACTGATTGATGAGCATCAAGAAGTGAAGCAACAGGTGGGAAAGTACTAGAAAGTGACATAACACCAGCCACAAATGATTGTGGATATTTAGCCTTGTCATGGGAACCAAATATACTAATGTCATGCAATTGTTCATCATTTCCTTCAGCATTAGGGCAATTTGGAGGAAGATAACGCATATTTGCCATCACCACCTCAGCTAGTAAGTCAGCAGAAATACTTGAGATAAGAATTTCCAAAGATGCAACAGCCTTTTCACCTTGAGCAACCAAAGCACCAAACATGGCAACAAGCTGCTGCACAGGCCCATTATCCACATCTCCTCCTTTAGAAGATGCTGGTACAGACGAAGGAGTGTCATCCTGTATGTTAGCAGTACTTTCATCTAACTCCTTTTTAGGTTTTTTCAAAACGTCAGTTGTTGTTCTAACACGTTTTCCAGGAGCATCTGCATCTTCAGCTAAATCACCACCATTTTGTGATCCTGGTCGTTTTCTTCCCAAATTAATGTGCCCTGAATCAAACGAACTTACTGAAGCATCCTCTTCCTGTAAATTGAAAATATGGTCATCAATAATTGAAAAGCAACACCTGATATTCCAGTGTATATATGTACTGATATCTTACTAGAATTAAACAATTTGCAAAAGATTTCTTTCGGCCCACAAGATTTTGTAAAACTTTCTCATAAAGAAAGATAACTAGTCTGGATCCCGTGCCAAGCACGGGTAATTAATATTTTTTCAGTTTTAAATATAAGTATTTGTATCTTGACCTATGAAGCACGAATACATATATGGACATTGGATACGACACAGACACTAACACGTTGACATCGATAATAGTTTGATAAAATAATATCGATTTTGTAAAACTTTCTCATAAAGAAAGATAATAACTAGTACGCTAAAAATAAGTAATGACATAAAAATTATAAATAATCCATAAAGATTCATTTGTATCATTACAGACTTGACCCAGCGGTGTTTGGAAAATCTAAAATTACTTCTTTTGTTTCTAAAATGTCGATTGGCAATTCATTTGTATTATCACAGCCATGACCCCAACTGTGACGCAAGAATGAGCCTCGGTAATACGAAAACATAACCGCATTTTACTAAATTATCAACTATGGAAAATATTGGATTCTAGTAATTTTAAAAAATTATTAATGACGTCAATTATAGTATATTACACCCCATTAATGCATTTTGCAAGTTCCAATCAATTGAGATAAAAAATTAGACAAAAAATATGATTGTGAAAAAAATGTGATCTTGATTTTCAAAAGCAACAAAAGAAATGAAACAAAACTATTCTTTATATAAAAATTGGCAGGTATTTTGAAATGGTGTGAGTAGTGCCATTTCCTTCTATAAACAAAACAATTTTGAACAATAAATGCATTTCTATCCATCAAGTCACATTAGTAATATTTCATCCATCATATGCACACCTTCATATTCATATATACACAACTCAAATGAAAATATATAACACAGAATAAAAAAATATATCCAACAAAACAACAGAAGGCACTGGTTACCTTGATAACTGGGTGATAATCCTCCTCTCTCTGCAATATACTTCCATTACTTGCAGAGATTGGATGGAACACCTGATCTGCCTTCCCTTCAGACTGCATCTCCTTCAAGGCACCAGCCAAACGATCTCTCCACTTCAAGAAAAAATAAAAAATCAGTCTTCTAAGGGAAAAGTAATAAGATTGAAAGTATCTGTTTTGATATTTTTAAACTCTCATCAACTTCATAGTTTAAACATGGAAATGGGCATACACAGTGCATTGACTTTTACCCAGACATAATATAATGCCATAAGTTTTCAGTCTGCTACAATGTAATATTTCATTTTTGAGACAATTAATGCATTGTTACACATTTACGAATAAAAGAGTTGGTTCTCCAACTTAAAAATAAATACTTTGCAAAACGAGTCTAATTGTTGCTTTATCCTTATTTATCCGCCATTGTAGGCCATTTACGTTGCAGCGGGTTGGAGGCAGGGCAGGTTGCCTAACCATTGGATTTTGGCAGATTTGGCAAGGTATGGCAGGTTGACTCATACATTTTTGTAATGTATTCCTTTTCTCAACGTTTTTAAAGGCCCAACCCTAATTTTTATTCTTCTCTGATTTCTATCATTCACATGAATATCATCTTCGACTTTCATCTTCAATTTACAGAAACAGGAACCCACCCATGATTTGATTCACCATTCTCTCCCACCCCTCCCCCCACAATTGCATCCACAACAGCAGAAAAAGTTAGGGCTATGCGAGAGTTAAGGAAACAGTACTTATATGAATAATTATGTTTTCAGGTTCAGACTTGGAGAGCAAATGGGTTAAACCTTTTTTATTGATGGGTGGTCATTTAAAGGTCAACTACAAATCCTGCACAATGCGCAAAACTCTTGCTCGTGGGAGAGAGAGATAACAGAGAAGTGCAGGTAAAAGATGGCATAAAAATTCAGTGAGTTGAGTGTGAAAATGGGATTTTACTTTTTTGTGTTTAAATTCCATTAGGTCTGTTTTACCCATCTCTATTTTCAAAGCTTCTTGTCATGGATACCATGCCCACCATGGAAATAGAAGCTACCAAGCCAAGGCCACAAAATCATCACCCCATATGACATGCAAAATATTATATGGAAGTAATTTAAAGCTGTTTACCTACCTACAAGAAAAGTATTTTCTCTCGGTGGGGTTGGCAAATATGAAGTTATTCGTGATATATAAAAATGAAGAAAATTTTAAAAGTTGAGACATACCAAAAAATAGATAAAAATAATGAAAACTATAACTTCACATTAAAAGATTAAACAATCATGATATCAAGAACATCTTGGTTTGAACGAAATACCGGGGCAGCACTTGGATGTGTACATTTCGTGCACGTAAGAAAGGCCTTCTTTAGAGCAAGATGCACTGCAGACACACAGACCCCATTAACAACAGAGCTGGAGGGTTCCAAACTGAGCAAAACTGGCAAGATGCGGCCATAGAATGCAGGCCTGTCTATTGCAATGGCTGAAAGGCTGGGAATAGACCAAAGAGGAAGTTAATAGTAATAAAGTAGCATTCGAACCTTAGATTTTTACAAACAGCGTTAACAGTAATCAGTAATTGCAGGAAATGAAAAAATAATCTAATTACAGACATAAAACAATCCTCAACTTAGTGTCAGAATTTGGTTTGTTTCCAACCAAAACCCAGTCAGATTTTTGGTTTGTTTCCAGCCAAAACCCAGCCAGATTTTTCTCTCGGAATGCATGTGTAGCCATTACCAAGTTTGCGAGGCTACGATGAGCAAGTAAATACTAATCACTTACTCATCATGCATGTATCATCAGTAAGTGAAAACATAATATTCTCCTTGTGAGCAGATGTAAAGAGGGTAAAAGAGCAAATATTAGTCATCTGATTATTATGCGTGTGTCATCAGGATAACAACACAAGTCATGTGTTTGTTAAGCAGTCACTCCGGGCAGAAAATCAACAGACATAAAATAATTGAATGAACACCTTTTAATCAGCACAATGATCACTGTGTGTGTGTGTGTGTGTGAGAGAGAGAGAGAGAGAGAGAGAGAGAGAGAGAGAGAGAGAGAGAGAGAGGTGAGCAAATATTTAGATCCTGAGGCCATGAAAGAAAAGTTCCAATACCTTTTAATTAGCACAATGATTACTGAGTTACTAAGAGACTTCACAGTTGGAAACCTGAGTTGATCAAGCAAGAGACCCAAACTATTACTGGCTTCCATTGACAAATCTCCAATGTTAAGTGCAGGATGATCCCGCCTCAGCCATGATATATTAAATACTGGTGGTTTTCCTATACAAAAAATAAATAAATTGAGAAGCCACGTAAGCGAGTGATTTCAGGTTTACGATAACAATAGATTGGCACAAATGTTTTTGAAAAACTGATGATATTATCCGACCAAACTTGAAATGTAATACCTTGATGAGAAGTGGGTTCTGTGGAACCATTAGGATCAAGTGTGTAAAGACGAATAACTGCTTCAACAAACTTCAGTGCCAGCAGCTTTGCTCCACCCCTTCCATTCTTTAAAATAAGTTAGAGTACAACCATCAGACAATATACAATAGCACGTAATTTCATATTTCAAGAGACCGACCGATTACTTACTTGAAATGCTATTGAGTATACTTTGTCTTTGAATTTCACCATCCACTCCCATGCAGATTCAACTGCGCTGTCTAACTCACTAGAATATAGACCCTGGAAAAAAATAAAACCAGGAAAGGAAATGTTCCTATCTTAAAATGTATACCACCTAGAATACATGAAAGCAATACCTATGGGATAAGATGAGAGACAATTGTTATAAGATTTAAAATTTTCAAAGTTTGTGTTCAAATACATGCTAGCATTTTCTTATTCTTTTCCCCACTTTGAGGGATGAATAGTATATTTGCTTCAACCCTCAATATAAGATATTCAAGTTATAATGTTGTACATAGAAGCCTAAAATAAAAGTTCACAAAATCAAAGGCATTGCAAAATTTTGAAGATAAGAACCCAATTGAGATGTAGGCTGCAGAGATAACATAAACCCAAGAAAAACTATCACAACAACAATAATCACACCAGACATAGCATAAAAGAGAATTTGCATAATCACGATCCACTGAACCGAAAGCTGTTCAGAATTAAGAAAAACTGAATTACCTGAATCGCGATTTTCTCAAGTGTGGAACTAAACAAATCAATTCCACACAGTATAGCTTGGCGAACAACAGCTGGCGTATCATCATCCAAGATATCAATCAACACAGGCACAATATCAGGCATGAATTCAGTGTTATTCAATCCAATTTCACCAACCATCCTTCAACAAGAAAAATAAAAACGCAATTTTTGCATCAAAATTCAAATCCAAACACCAATGCAATACAATCAACAACAAAGGTGAAAATTTAACATACTCAGTGACGAATTTGCGGACAGGACTGAAACGATCGGAGAGAAAGTCGAAAAGCGGAGGGAGGAACTCAGTGAGAATAACAGGATCTTCCTGAGGAAGTTGAATCTTCAATTTACGCAATAATTCAAGCTTTGAAGGTATATCAATGGCCAATTTGGCTGAATGCACGAGACTTGCGAGCTTTTCGCGCGAAGTCACAGTCATGGCTTTTCCAACCATGGCTACAGAGAAGAATGTGAATAATAATAAGAAGAAACCCTAGTTTTGGAGAATTTGCATTGAAATTGCGAGCGAAAGAGGATCAATTTTGTATATCTTATAATCTAGGGTTTATGAAGAAGAGGGAGAAGGGGATTTTGTTTGAAATTGCTAAACGCACGTTTGACTGTGTATCACCATTGTCGTTTCGTTAACATAAACGGGTCGGGTTTTATGGATCCAAATCATGGGTGGTAGTCTGGTAGATAACACATAAAAGGGACATGTTTATGAATTTATGATTGTGAATTTATATGATATATTGTGTAAGAAAAAATATTGATATGAGATTTTCTTAGAGAGTTAGAGGAAAATAATATCTAATTTTTGTGAATTTTTTTTTGCAAGAAATTAGTATTTAATATCTAATATTTTTCTTGTCAAAAAAATATCTAATATTTTTATTGATAATAAACATAGAGATTGCGTGTGCTACGTAGTTTTTTTTTACAATTGTGTGTCGAATAGTTGAGTAGGAGGTAAGGACAAAAAAATTAATGAAGAAAGTGTGACATATGGCCAATAAAAACTAAGTGTTTATTCTTGAACAAAAAAAAAAACTAAGTGTTTATTATTATTATTATTATATATTGTAAAAGATTTTTTTTGCTTTTGCACCGGTTTTCGACTCACTAAAAATGGGTGACCAATCCGATTTGTGCATAGAAGCATGCGTTAATCCTTTTTTTTACGGAAACCATTAATCCATTTACGATTTTAAAAATTTAGTTAAAGATATTCGAATCATATATTAAATTTTTTTAGACATTATTTCATGTAACGTGTGACTTTTAAAATTTAGAGTTTAGAATACAAAAGTTAAAAAATGCATGAAAAAAAAGAAATTCATTCTCTTACAATTAGAATTTCGATTCAATTCAATTCTAAAAAACCAACTTATAAAAAAAAATGAATTGAATTTATAAATTTATATCTAGGCCATCTTAGTACTACCAATGTGAGACATTTCCATAAGTTTTACTTAGTAGGAGAATAAAAATAAATAAGATCTATGACAAAAAAAATAAAAAATAAGATCTAGAAGAAGATAATGTCTTTGAATCTTGTTAGATTTAGATAGATTGATCAAAAAGCAAGTAGCAACCAGACAAAAAAGAAAACTCACAAAGCCAATGGATATATATGGTTATTAATGCTAAGTTATCATCATCCAAAATAGTTCAATCAAATCCTTCATAGCATCACAAAATATGGCAACCAATTTGAACAATCTATTCAAAACTTCAATTCTAAATCACAAGACAAACCAAAAGAACAACCTTTTCACTACAACCACACAAAAAACCACAAGATTTCAAGTTACTATCAATGCAACATCCAATAAAAAAAGTGGTAAACAACTCATAGAATCTGGCACAATTAGAACAATTTTACCAAAAGATGCTTCCACAGCTATGAACTCAGAAGGATTCATTCTTCTTGATGTTAGACCAAATTGGGAGAGAGAAAAGGCACGTGTGAAAGGTTCATTGCATGTTCCAATGTTTGTTGAAGATAAGGATAATGGTCCTTTAACTTTGCTTAAGAAATGGGTTCATTTTGGTTACATTGGTGCTTGGACTGGTCAATATCTTACTACTTTCAACTCTGAATTTCTTAGTCAAGTGGAAAATGTTGTTCCTGGTAAAGATAGCAAGATTCTTGTTGCATGTGGAGAAGGATTAAGGTAAGCATGTTAATGATTTTTATTTTATTTTTAGCAAATATATGGTTATTTAATCTCCATTCTCTACTATTAAGACGTTAGAGACTAAATCGAATAATTATCAATCGTTAGTTAGTTCAATGGTGATTGATGTTGAACTTGGTAGGGAGGGTCACAGTTCGATCCCCTGCAACTGCGGTTGAGAGGGGGCTGAAACCACTTGATGTCATAACTGACCTCCAAACCAGATTAAACTGGTGGTGAAAGCAAAAAAAAAAAAAAAAAGACTAAATCGAAGCATTGTCACATTTTCATATGTTAGACTAAATTGACACATTTCATATACTTTAGAACTATTTATTATATTTTTATTTTTATAATTTATAGATTAAATTGAAGAGAATTATAGTTTTTATATTCAATAATATCAAACAATTAAGTCATATATATATCTTAGCATATGAACAAATTTATTATTGTGACAAATGAAGAAAAATATTGGTTTGGTTTTTTGTGAGTGATTATTCAGGTCACTAACAGCAACTTCAAAGCTGTATAATGGAGGATACAAAAATATCGGATGGTTAGTTGGAGGTTTTAATCGTTCACAAGACAATGATTTCTCAGAAATAGAAGGAAAAGAGAAATTGAAGTATGCTACAATTGGAGGAGCCTCTTACTTCTTCCTTCAATTGCTCATACTTTTGCAGACAGTGAGTAAATAGTTAGTAGTTACTATTTTGGTCTATAAATGTGTTACATGGTTTTAATATAGTCTCTGAATACATCGAAACTTCACAAACATTTCGAAATGTATTTTCTAGATCCGACAAATAAAAAATACATTTTTCGATTAAACTAACTATCGGAGGACACATTTGATGATTAAAAGGACTAGCAAAAAACACATTCGGTGATATTTTTGTAACTTTGATATATTTGGAGATTATAAAGATACCATTAGACATATTCAAAGACTCAAATGGCCATTAAGTCAATAGACTATTGGTATATCTTTTTGATAATATTCATGAATTTGTACACTATTGAAATTTCTAAGCCTCTATGACCTTTTGTATTGATTGAAAAAAATGAACTTGTTGCAAGCACATTAATTGCTACAATTTCAATTTAATTTGACCATGCAATTTTGTAATTATTCATGTACTTACATTTCACATCACATGTCATGCATTTATAGAAATTTATAGAAATTAGTAGACACTTCAAAATGTTAGTTGAAATTTTATGACATTATTATATTAGTCTTTTGAAATATAATAAATTCAAACAGAAAATCTTTTATAAAAATTCATAAAATGGTTTTTATAGCATTCCCTCTACATTTGATTTTCATTATAATAAGAAAAATCAGCATTTGAATCAATATCTTAAATGGCTAATCCTCAGCTTTAGTGCAAGTATTAATATTTACATTTTTTTTTTCTTTCTCATTTGTCTCCACAAAAATCTTGTTAGACCGAAAATCATTTAAAAAATAAAAAATTAATTTGAGGTGAAACTTCCTAGTTGGGCCGCTTAGACTTGTTGCAATCAGGCTCTGGTAGCTGGTTGCTACTGACACCAGACAAATATTCGTGCACCCCCTGTATTATTCCAGATCAGGAAAGGAAATAAGTCCCCGTCATTTTCTTTAACCATACAAAGTTTTCGCTGTGGTTAGGAATAATTAATTTTCATCGGAAAATTTGTTGAGAACAAAAGTTTAATTTTTTCCTTCCAACCAAATATTTTTATATGCAAGAGTTAGAGATCATTGAACTCAACACTTAATTAAGACAACCAAACTTCTTACTAGAAGTATTTGATTAATTTCACGTCATTATATTATTGTGATGTTTTATTAATAAGCCATATTATTGTTGTGTTATAATAAAATTTGACTTCAAAAATAAAATTATATTATGTCACATCGTTAAAAATACATTATATTACTAGTATTTTTTAATTTAGAAATTTAAGAGAGACCAAAATGAAATATTTTTAAAATAAAAAGACCAATTTTACGAGGTATAAACATAAGAAGATTGCTTAAAAATAAACATAAGAAGATCAAAAATTATAATTAAGTTTTTTTATTCATGTATGGTTGGTTAACTTAGATTTTATCCAACAAATGGAAAAGCTAATAAAACACGGACCATTAAATATTAACACATCTTGAAGTTGTTTGTTATTATGGCCAAAAATAGACTAAAAGGCAAACCAGCACTAAATAAATCATACAAAATGGAACCTCTAAAAACACACAAATAACACGTGAATACTCTTAAAACAGATCATCAACGAGGATGTAACTATTCAATTTGTTACAACGGACATAATCATGCATTATATATTTGACAAACTTAATTAAATGTAAATCAAAGGAAATTAAGAAGAATTGTTTTCATTTTAAAGAGAAAATTATATTGAATCTAATTAAACATTTCCATCACCAAGTTTTTAAAATTACGACCTGCAAATGTAATCATAGTTGCATCATTAAGGTTTTGGAAATTATTGGTACAATATCACAATTTCACAATCACATTTACAAACACATTTGTTTGCAATTTTTTGCAATATTAAGGATTGTTGCGTAAGACGTGACCGCGGCCTCACAATGTCAAATCCAATGTCTTATGAGATTCTTAGAAGTGATTCAAATGCAAAAGATAGTAATCAAATGAGGAGCAGCATAAGATTTCTAATCAAGATTGGATGGAAGTTTGTAGGGTGTTGTAAGAGATGATGGTACAAGATTCGAATGCACTTCCACATTTGAGGCAATTTATTTATCTCAATGTCATCTTTCACATATACAAATTGTATATTTTTGATAAAAAATAATCAAAGTTCTTAGTGGCACAAAATCAAAGTAATGAAATTATAAGTTTACATGAGCAGCAACATTTTACTATGGGAATGAGCAATGTCGATCTTGCACAATTAAATGCTTGTTTGAATAACTTTTTGATTGAGCTATTACATGTTTGAATTTGGCATAAAACATGGGTTTTGCATATCATTAGATATGAATGGCCTATTTTCATCATGAAATCCAATGCTGCAAATTAATTTAAACAATATCTTAATTGTTCTTGTTATAAAGAATGTGCCTGTGTATTTTATGATTCATTTTTTTTCCTGCACGTTTGTGTTAGAATTTAGAACTTTGATGAAATCGTTGTGAATATTCATGTTAATTTATTTATAATGTTTAACTTACTATTTTATGTTTTAAATCTTTTTGTAAGAGACTAAACACTACAAGAATACATGGTTTTTTCGACGGAATCAATATCAATTTACCGGCCGTTTTAGCCACCGGTAATTTACCGGCCGCCTAAGCCGCCACAAAATAAGAAAAACGGCCAAAAAAATTAAAAATATTAGTTTGATAACAAACAGACCACTTACCGGCGGTCCATACCGTCAATAAGTATTTTCCTTTGCTTTTGCCACTGACCAAACCTGAACAAACTGACCACTATGTCACTTCAATCATTTATTTATTTCTTTGCATTTGCCTACCAATGTACACTTTCCTAGAAGATAAGATATACATAAAATATATTTCTTATCATCTCACTTAATCCATGTCCATCGCAAGACATTTGTTGAGAGGGTGGATGCAAAAAATTTGCTTCTTCTTTATTTATCACTTTCAAAACAATGTTGTTTACATTTTATATTTTCAAGTTCTTTCAAATTTAAATCATTCTCTACTTCTAAATATCTGTTTGGATACTTGTTTACTTCTAAAACAAACACACAAAAAAGCCAACACTCTAAAAACTACATCAACCAACATTCTAAAGCTCCGCCGTATTGCCGCTAACGGATAATCATATCACCATATCTCTCACCGCTGTTATCTCTGAGTTTGTTGTCTACGTGATTCAAATGGGTTATGAGAAAGAAACAAAGTACTCCTACTTTGTTTTGAAATGCAGATTTGGAAAAAAAAATCAAAAGAAAAGTAAAGAATAAACTTCTCTCAAGTCCAACTGCATCTTCTCCATTTCAGATCTGGAAATAATAACAAAATGAGTTCATCTTTCTTTTTTTTTTATTTCTTTTTTTATTTCAAATACCAGAGAAACAAAATAAAACCATGTCCTCTAGAATTAAAATCGTTGTAGTGATTTGGAAGTTCTGGATGTGACTGAACCGGAGAAGTCGAGATGGTGTTCGGTCGACGGAGAGTGTAATAAGAGAGGAAGTGGGAGGTTGGGAGCATGTAGCGTGAAGGGAGTGAAGATGAAGAAGACTGAGTTTTTTTAATCATTAAAATAAATATTGATAATTATATTTTATAAATTAATAAACAAAATAATCAAAATAAATATTTTTTTTAAAAATAAATAAATTTTGCGGCCGGCTAGGCCGCCGGTAAATGAGCTGCAGCTTGCAGTCTGCGTTGCAGTGTGTCAGCAAATTAGCGACGGGTCTGGCCGCCGTAATTGAGCTACAGTATGTGCTGATGTTACGCGTGAATTAGCGACGGTCATGGACGCCGGTAATTGCTACCGGGGCCATATTTTGTGGCCGATTGTGGCCGCCGCTAATTTTGATCCTTTTTCAATTTTCCAGCCGTTTTTTAAGTTTTCCAGCCGATTGAGTAGTGTAGCAATATGTTATTTTCCTTGCAGTGATATGCCACACTTTTTAATAAATAAATGTTACAAAATCATCCGTATTAGTAACATTTTTTATAAATGTTGCAGGTGAGTGTTAGTAAAAGTAAGAAATGTAATAGTGAATTACTTGCTACTTTTTAATTATTTCTTTTAATTATTTTGGCCATGATCATTGACATATAAACATTTGTTTCTTCTAATTGTAATGTTACCAATAACAATCTAGGTTTTGGACCGATCAATAGGTGGGTGGTTAGCAATGAAAAACAAAAAAATCTAGCATTGATTCTGAAAAGTCATTGCTCAATCGCACAAAGATTTCCTTGATTAACCCCAAGTATGCTAGAAGGTATCATTAATAAATTCAATAACATTTTTTTTTTATATCATAGAGAAAACATTTTCTCTAAGTACAATTCTCTACGATGTTATTGAATTTATTAATGATACCTTCTAGCATACATGGGGTTAATCAAGGAAATCTTTGTGCAATTGAGCAATGGCTTTTCAGAATCAACATTAGATTTTTTGTCTTTCATTGCTAATCACCCACCTATTGATCAATCCAAAACCTAGATTGTTATTGATAGCATTATAATTAGAAGAAACAAATGTTTATATGTCAATGATCATGGCCAGAATAATTAAAAGAAATAATTAAAAATTAACAAGTAATTCACTATTACATTTCTTACTGTCAGTAACACTCACCTGCAACATTTATAAAAAATGTTACTAATATGGATGATTTTGTAACATTTATTTATTAAAAAGTGTGGCATACCACTGCAAGGAAAATAACATATTGCTACACTACTCATTTGTCCAATAAAACTTACTTTATAATTTTACCTTTTTTTTCCTCTTTTTTCTTTCCTTCAACCTATTTCCAGCGATGAAGATGAACGATATTGATTCTCGGTGATGAAGAATGAAGATGAACGATTTCACTAACAAAAAAGCGATCACAAGACAAACAAAAGTTAATTAAATCTCATAATCAGAGTCACAAACTAAACTCATTATTCAACAACAAATTAACAATGAACACATCAGGATAAATTCTATAATTGATAATCATAAGAAAAAAGAAGGAATAGTACACGAATCAGAAGAATCACAAATCAGAACAAATTGATGAATCACAAGTTGAACAAGTTGATGAATCGCAAATCAGCAGAATCAACACAGAAACAATATGTCAAGCAGAAGGTTCAGTGATAGATAAACCTGGAAGTGCGAAGCTACGAAGAAACGAATGAGATGAAATCAAGATAGAGAGGATTAAGGTTCGTGAAAGTGTTTCTGGAAGAAATGAAGATCCCTTGAGTGAAGATCGGCGACGGTGAAAATCGGCGATGGAAATCAATGACGGTGAAGAACGGCGATGGGAATCGGCGATGGTGAAGATTGTGGATAAAAATATTGAGGATTCATTGATGATGGTGAAGAACCATATATTCTTTCGAAGTGCGAAAAATGAGTGAGTTTGGGAAAAAATTGAAGAATAGAGAAAAAGAGGAGAAAATAAATGATAAAATTAAAAAGTTAAAAGAGTAGAAAAAGATATTCATTAAAGATTGTTGCGTAAGAGGTGACCGCGGCCTCACAATGTCAAATCCAATGTCTTATGAGATTCTTCGAAGTGATTCAAATGCAAAGGATAGTAATCAAATGAGGAGCAGCATAAGATTTCTAATCAAGATTGGATGGAAGTTTGTAGGGTGTTGTAAGAGAGGATGGTACAAGATTCGAATGCACTTCCACATTTGAGGCAATTTATTTATCTCAATGTCATCTTTCACATATACAAATTGTAGATTTTTGATAAAAATAATCAAAGTTGTATCAAAGTTCTTAGTGGCACAAGACCAAAGTAATGAAATTATAAGTTTACATGAGCAGCAACATTTTACTATGGGAATGAGCAATGTCGATCTTGCACAATTAAATGCTTGTTTGAATAACTTTTTGATTGAGCTATTACATGTTTGAATTTGGCATAAAACATGGGTTTTGCATATCATTAGATATGAATGGCCTATTTTCATCATGAAATCCAATGCTGCAAATTAATTTAAACAATATCTTAATTGTTCTTGTTATAAAGAATGTGCCTGTGTATTTAATGATTCATTTTTTTTTCCTGCACGTTTGTGTTAGAATTTAGAACTTTGATGAAATCGTTGTGAATATTCATGTTAATTTATTTATAATGTTTAACTTACTATTTTATGTTTTAAAACTTTTTGTAAGAGATTAAAATGAGTCTTTTTTTTGGTATGACACATTTTAATAAATGTTACAAAATTATTCATATTAGTAACATTTTTTATAAATGTTGCAGGTGAGTGTTATTAAAAGTAAGAAATGTAGCAATGAATTACTTGTTAAATTTTAATTATTTCTTTTAATTATTCTGGTCATGATCATTGGCATATAAACATTTGTTTCTTCTAATTGTAATGCTACCAATAACATGGAAATCTAGGTTCTGGACCGATCAATAGGTGGGTGGTTAGCAATGAAAGACAAAAAAATCTAGCATTGATTCTGAAAAGTCATTGCTCAAACGCACAAAGATTTCCATGATTAACCCCAAGTAAGCTAGAAGGTATCATTAATAAATTCAATAACATTTTTTTATATCATAGAGAAAACATTTTCTCTAAGTACAATTCTCTATGATGTTATTGAATTTATTAATGATACATTCTAGCATACTTGGGGTTAATCAAGGAAATCTTTGTGCGATTGAACAATGGCTTTTCAGAATCAACACTAGATTTTTTGTCTTTCATCGCTAACCACCCACCTATTGATGAGTCCAAAACCTAGATTGTTATTGGTAACATTACAATTAGAAGAAACAAATGTTTATATGTCAATGATCATGGCCAAAATAATTAAAAGAAATAATTAAAAAGTAGCAAGTAATTCACTATTACATTTCTTACTTTTACTAACACTCACCTGCAACATTTATAAAAAATGTTACTAATACGGATGATTTTGTAACATTTATTTATTAAAAAGTGTGGCATATCACTGCAAGGAAAATAACATATTGCTACACTACTCATTTGTCCAATAAAACTTACTTTTTAATTTTACCTTTTTTTCCCTCTTTTTTCTTTCCTTCAACCTATTTCCAGCGACGAAGATGAACGATACTGATTCTCGGTGATGAAGAATGAAGATGAACGGTTTCACTAACAAAAAAGCGATCACAAGACAAACAAAAGTTAAATAAAATCTCATAATCAGAGTCACAAACTAAACTCATTATTCAACAACAAATTAACAATGAACACATCAGGATAAATTCTATAATCGATAATCATAAGAAAAAAGACGGAACAATACACGAAACAGAAGAATCACAAATCAGAAGAAATTGATGAATCACAAGTTGAACAAATTGATGAATCGCAAATCAGCATAATCAACACAGAAACAATATGTGAAGCAGAAGGTTTAGTGATAGATAAACCTGGAAGTGCGAAGCTACGAAGAAACTAATGAAATGAAATCACGATAGAGAGGTTTCGTGAAAGTATTTCTGGAATAAATGAAGATCCCTTGAGTGAAGCTCGGCGACGGTGAAAATCGGCGATGGAAACCAGCGACGGTGAAGATTGGGGATAAAAATATTGAGGATTCATTGATGATGGTGAAGAACCATATATTATTTCGAAGTGTGAAAAATGAGAAGTGAGTTTGGGAAAAAGTTGAAGGATAGAGAAAAAGAGGAGAAAATAAAAGATAAAATTAAAAAGTTAAAAGAGTAGAAAAATATATTCATTTTTTTTTTATAATGAGAAAGAGTTATTGTATTAATTCATCTGTACACAAGTGAGTGAGTGTCACAGCCTTGGCACGTGCCTCACCTTCATCAGCTTCCTTTACACATCCAGGTTTGTATAACGTGATAACAATCAAGGAATAAGTAATATTAACATTACTGCTAGAGAGAAAGAAAAAAGAAGAAAAGTGAAGAGAAAAGAAAATAGCAGAGGGAGTTGAAGAAGAGAAATAAAAAAGAATAGAAATAAGAAAGAAAAAAGAAAAGATTGGATGGAAGAATGAATCAATGAATTCGAGGAAATGAAGGCTATGCGGCGGCTACAGATTCTTTGGTACATGCTTTTCAACTTGCATTTGTGTTGTTTATATTTATATTAGGGTTGTGTTAATGGGCTTGATATAGACATCTTGTGTTTTTTTTTTACTGAAATATGGGCTTAATGTATTTTTTTAAAAAAATTCTCATTACACCCCCAAAAAAATTCTTTTCACCTCGAAAAAGTTTAGGAAATGTTTTTCAAACATTTTTTTTTACTGAAATGTGTTGTTTATATTTATATTAGGGTTGTGTTATGTTTTTCATTTCACCCCCAAAACTCGCTCAAATGATAGGGGACAAAACACCTATTAATCCAAGATCTAAATAAAGAATCAAAATATACGCATATGCATCTAAAATCAACACCTTATTCCAGTAAAAAAAAACAAAATACGATAATATTTAATCTTTATTTATTCTTCTCATATGAAAAATGTGTCAAAAGAGTGTTTAAAGTGTGTAAGAAAAGAAGAAAAAAAAATTTTTTTTGAGACATTTGTCTTTGTTGTCCACCACATTTTGTACGAGTGTCAGACATCGGTCTAAGGCATGTCGAAACAAAGAAAAAAAATAATTTATTCAAATTAAATTGCATTTTTTACCCTTCAAATTTTACAAACTTATAACATAAACCCCATAACTTTAGTCTATTTTGCAAAATGACGGCTCCCACTGATTTTGACAAAGTCAACACACACATGGACAATTTATCTTAATTACTCCCTCCAATTTTTTATATAAATAAAATTGAATTTTTTAAATTCATTAAAAAAATAATATATTTAATCAATAATATAAACTAAATAAATTACTTTTATAATGAGCTTAAAATTAATATCAAATTTTGTTTATTTATTGAATTGGAGGGAGGATGATACTCTGATCCATGTCATTTGAAGTTCAACTTGTATAACTTTACTATGTCTGACATGTTTGACTTGTGATGGACACCTTCAGAGTCGCGCCATTTAGAATGGCGCCATGGAAGCCAAAAATATTGTGCACGACACCGTTTTGGTTCTCTATTATCGGACCATCTTCAATAGTGGTATTTATTTTTTTAAATACAAGTATCTAATAAGTACCTCCATTGAAATTCGTGAGCTTAGCTCAGTTGGTTGGACAACGCATTATATATGTAGGAGGCTGGGGTTCGAAGAGAGAATGAATTTTGATCATTGTTTCAAGAGCCAAAAACAACAAGAGTTCTACAACTTGCTGTCATGGCTTCTCAACAACAACAACAACAAGTGTTACAAACGATTCCCCTCAAAGTGTTGGTGGACAAACAAAGCAACAAAACACTTTGTTGACACTCTTTTCAGTTTCCTATCTCTACCACTTGGTACCATTGTTCGCCTTTTAGCCACCACCACCACCAACAATAACCAACAACAACTCCCAGAATCATCACCATTCCTTGCCAACATCAAAAATCTCTACGAAAACGTCCAAAACCACGCATCAAACAATGGTTGGAATAACCGTTTTTTCGCATATATGTTGTTGAAACCCAAGAATCCATGTGAATCACTGTGCATGAAGTTGTTCTTGAACATTGATGATACTGAACCATCAAGTAACTTTTATGTGTGTGTTTCTTGTGACAAGTTCACCAATATACTAGGCGTTAAATGCACATGTGGAAAAACCCCTGATAGACAACCTCAGGTTTTGGATTGTGATGAGGGTCAGGGGAGTTATGCCCAAAATGGGGTCTTTGTTAGAGAAACTACACCATGGTATCTGATGTCTGATGATTTGAAGAAGATTGTACCAAGTTCCACGGTGAATTCCTTAGAGATGTTGGTTGAATTGGGGTATTCAGACTTAACTCAACTAGAGGAAGTCACGCACAACATTAGCAAACAGGAGGTAAGTACTTAATGTTGTTTTTTGTTTGATGTGTATTCATTGATTGTTAAATCACAATTTAGAACTATGTTTAACCCTTTAGGATATATCTGTTAGTGTTATTGTTAGTGTTGTGAATTCGATAAAACCACACCAATAATTGTTTAGTGTGTGGGGCAAAACAAACAAAGCAACCGAACAACAACAGTTGAACAAGCAATTATAATCACCAAAGTTAAAACTAATGAAAGCGATAAAGAACACAAATCAAATTGTTTACCCAGTTCGGTGTTAATGAACCTACTCTGGGGGAGAGAGAGCTCTCCTTTCCACTATCAAACTTCTTCCTTCTTGATTACAATGAGATTTCCAAAGAGTTACAAGAAATTAGAGAATCTCTAATTCTACCCTTTTCCCAAATCTCTTCCCGTGACCAAGAGATTTCAATGATAGTATGAACAAGGCAAAATTAATGAGTTCAAAATACTAGAAATAACCTAAGAGATGATCTTCTTAATCCTAGACTTGATATTGGAAGAAACCCTCTTCAAAACCCTATTAATTTAACTTTTGCGGCTGCTGGAAAAAACAGAAAACTACTTATAGCAGTCGCGTCTGCGCACGGTGCCAGAACCTGAGGCTTCCAAGCCTTCCACGAACTCGGGGCTGCGCCTAGCGCCGGTGAACCGCGCACGGCGCCACAACCTGATGGTGAACCTGTTTTTGCAACATGCAATTTCAAGGCACAATCCAACAGTTAGGAACCTGCAATTATGCTAATCTTAGGTTTTTATTTTTGACAAACAAAAGAGAAGTGTATTTCAATGAAAAGACATACTAAGTGTTAAGAGTCACACATCATCAGATGTGAGATCACCTACATGAGTTTACAAGTCGGTTTTGTAGGATTGAGTTATAGCCAACTCTCAATTCTAAAATGGTATTAGAGCCTCCTCTAAAATCCATTGAGTCGCCTGTTACCAAGTTTCCGTTATCGGACCACCCATCTTTTATTTCCACACACCAAGTTCGATAGTGTTGGGCATGAAAGAGTGTGTTAAGATTCCCACATCGGATGTGAGATGACCTGAACGTGAGTTTATAAGTAGAGACAATCCTCACCATACAAACCGGTTTTGTAGAAACTCACTGAGTAGAATAATCTTAGCCAAAGCAAATAACCAGCTTGACATGTCGTGAATCCTCCAGAAAGAGGGATGATGGGGTTGAGTTAGACTCAACTCCCGATTCAAAGACTAAGTAAGAGAAGAAACATGCTAGGATAAGAGGTATATAGTTAGGGATGTTATTAAGTAGTTAGAGGTTGAGATTAACTATAAATAGAAGAAATATGACATATTTTAAACGCTTGCATGTCAAATGAAAAAACTTCAGTAAAGGTGAAATCTTTTGAGGAGACATCTCTACTATTTTCATTCTTCTTTCATTTAATTAAAAAAAAAATTCCTCTCTATTTTGTACAATTTCATTCTAATTCTTTCATTTAACAATAATTTTGGCTAGTTTCTTATAAAGTTATGCTTAGCATTTGTGTTTTAACATTTGGTTTAGATATTGCACCTCCTCAAGTATACTTTAACCTCTCAAGAGCCTCTGACAAATACAATTTTGAAAAGTAGCTCTAAGAACAAAGGCAACTCATCACCTACCCAATCTGCATCACCAGTAAGAGTAATGCCGTGCATCAGCGACAAAAGTAAAATAGATATTAAGGTATTGCAAAGAAAATCTACGAAAAAGATAATTGTTGCTGAATCCAATGGAGATTTTGTTGACTTCATTTTTAGCTTCCTTACCATATCATTAGGGTCCATTGTAAAGCTTTTGGGAGCTAACTCTTTTGCTGGATGTGTTGGTAATCTGTACAAGAGTGTGGAGATCTTGGACCCAAGTTCTGTGTTACTCAATCCTGGTATAGCACCACAGTTTGGATGTCCAAACCAGCCCCTTAACATTCCCCATGTACTACCACCGCCCACTACATATTATTATGGTCTAAAGCGTAAGAGGGGTCATTACGATTTTAACAAAGAAAAGCGGGTGGTTTCTAAGTCAAGCGCATCTATTGTTAATCCAAGAGTCTTGATTTCATTGGACCCAAGACCCCTCAACATGTCAAGAGAAGGTGTTGTGGGATTTGTGAAGAGAGCAGCATTTTATGCTGTATATGATGATCTAAAAGTAAACTACGTTCTGGATTATTTTAGTCTTTCATATCTAAAAAGACAGAAATTTCCTCTTGGTGATCTTGAAGTGAAGTTGATTACCATTGGTGAAGCTGAGGTAAGGTGGCTATTATGTTATCACTGAATTTATAAACTTAATGATTTTTTTTACCCTCTTTGACCCTTTACTTGTGGTGTAGGCTTTGAGGTTCCTTGGAGCATTATCGACATCAAAATTTACCTTGAATAGTGTACTAGGAGACATTTTGAATGTGCCTACACAAGAATCAACTTCAGCCTCAAATTAAAAACACTCTAGTTGGATAAAGTTTAAGGTTTCAGCTTGAATTTTCAACCAGTTGTAGTATCAGCTTGTGTTTTCAACAATAGCTAGAATATCTCGGACCTTGGTTTAAGTTTATGGTTTTTTTCCTTTTTGCTACTACTTAGTTGGATTGTAGTTTTTCTGTTTAGTTTTATGAGCTGAAGTTGTGAAATACTTCGTTGGATTTTGTTCTATATGTATTAACTCCCTATTAATATGACTATTGCAATTTTGCATACCTCATAATCTATGTATATAAGGCGACAATTTGCAATTTTGCATACTTAATCTATGTATCCTGTCCCTTGGCCCCAATTTGTCTAGTCCCATAACAGCTTTAAAATCAAACATAATACAAGTACAACTAAAGTTGTTTTGTCCAATCTTTTATATATCTTTTAGCACATCAAGTGTTTCCCCTACCATTTGGACGAGTTTTGCTTTTATTCCGGTAATTTAAAGATTCCTTATTTTTAACCCCTAACCACACATGATGACATACGAGTGTACATTTTTATGACATGACATGCATACTTTTTATTTATTTAATTTAATTTTAATTCCACTTCGATATTTCATCACTAAATAATGTTTTAATAAATAAAAAAAATATACAAGACCATCACAACCAACGACAATGCAAAAATCTTCTCATCTCTCTCTCGTTCTCGCTTGCATTCTCGTTCACTCTCGTTTCAGCTCGCTTTCTCGTTCGCTCAAAAATGAGAAATAGACATGTCATATAATAAAAAATGTATAATTATATGCCAACATGTGTGGTTAGGGGTTAAATATAGAAGGAAAAAGCAAAACTCGCTCAAATAACAGAGAACAAAACACCTCTTGACCGAATATCTGAATTGAGAATCAAAATATACTCATGTACATCTAAAATCAACACCTTATTCAGTAATAAAAATTAAAATAAAATACGATAATACTTGATCTTTATTTATTTACCCCATATGAAAAATGTGTGTCAAAAGAGTATTTAAAGTGTGTCAAATTTTTATTTTTGAGTCATTTGTCTTAGCTGTCTAACACATTTTGTACGAGTGTTAGACATTATGTCTAAGGGCTCAGTCTAGCATGGGAGAGCATGATAGGTCTCCCACCATGGACAAGTTAGAGGGATTGATTTTAGCCGTTAGATAATAAAGTTCTATGGTTCTTATCATACACTAACAACACTGAATTTTTTCTTAGTTATTATTCTGGCTTTCTCTATCCTCTCTCCTCTAGATGCATCATTGTTGAAGATCTGGGTTTTTCTCCTCTACCCAACAAATTAGATTAATTTTGCAGAAATTAATGACAAAATAACACCTAAAATTTTCATCTCAATCATGTTGTGATTTTTATTTGAGAGTGAGACATTATTTGGTTGATCCAAAACAATAATTATATATGGAATAATCTAAGTCATGATATAGGAATAATCTCATGATGAGGAAATGAAAAATCTACAAAAAGAATTGGAAACCAAAGACATGTCGATGAACTCTAGATCTAGTATCCTTATTCTTTTGTTCTTGGTCAATATTGTATTTGTAGTTTGCAGATATCTTATCTACTTATTGTTGTTTGCAAAGCACCCATTTACAAGCAAATTTAATTAAAGAATAGAGTAAAATCTTCGATCATATTCTTTAGGGGTTTTGCCCATTATAGTACTGTTGCAGCAAAATAGAGTGAGGCAGAAGATGAAAGAATGGATGAGAGAGAAGATAGTGGAGAAATAGATAAGGTGTGGACGAGTGTACCGTACACTTGCTGATTTTTCATTAACCCACCGTGGGAGACCTAGAAGAGTGACCCATGCTAGAAGGCACCATGTCTAAGACATGTCAAAGTAGTAAGAAAGAAAGAATTTTGATCATTGTTTTAACTTTTAAGAGCTAAAAACAACAAGAGTTCTACAACTTGCTGCCATGGCTTCTCAACAACAACAACAACTGTTACAAACGATTCCCCTCAAAGTCATAGTGGACAAACAAAATAACAAAGTTGTTTTTGTGGAAGCAACAAAGGACTTTGTTGAAACTCTTTTCAGCTTCCTATCTCTACCACTTGCCACCATTGTTCGCCTTTTAGCCACCGCCGCCACCACCACCACCACCAACAACAACAACAATGACCAACAACAACAACTCCCAGAATCATCACCATTCCTTAAAAACATCAAAAACCTCTTCCAAACCGTCCAAAATTGCAGCTCAAATATTCTTTGGAACAACCCTTTTTGCGAATATATGTTGTTGAATCCCAGGAATCCATGTGAATCAATGTGCATGAAGTTGTTCTTAAACATTGATGATACTCAACCATCAAGTAACTTTTATGTGTGTGTTTTTTGTGACAAGTTCACTACTTTACGATACCTTAGTTGTACCTGTGGAAAATCCCCAAATATACAACCTCCTAATTTGGATTCTGAAGGTCAGTGTAATTATGCCCAAAATGGGGTCTTTGTTACAGAAACTACACCATGGTTTCTGGTGACTGATGATTTGAAGAAGATTGTACCAAGTTCCGCGATGAATTCCTTAGAGATGTTGATTGAATTGGGGTATTCAGACTTAACTCAACTAGAGGAAGTCACACACAACATTAGCAAACAGGAGGTAAGTAATTAATGCTGTTGTGTTTTTTTTGTTTTTTGATGTGTCAATTTAGAACTATGCTTCACCCTTTAGGATAGTATCTCTTAGTGGTGTTATTGTTAGGAATCTACAATTTGCTAATTTTAGGTTTTTTTTTTACAAACAAAAGGGAAAGGTACTTCAATCAAAAGTCTCAATCAGATGTGAGATGACCTACACGAGTTTATGAGTAGAGGAAATCCTCACCTTATAAGCCAGTTTTACAGGGTTGAATTTGGCTCAACTCCTATTTCTATAATGGTATCAGAGTCTCCTTCAAGATCCATGCAGCCTCCTGCTATTAGGTTCTCGTTATCAGGCCACCCATCATTTATATCCACACACCAAGCCCCATAAGTGTTGGGCGTGAGAGAGTGTGATAAGAGTTCGACATCCGTGATGTGAGATGGCCTGAATAGGGAGGGGGGTGGGGGGTTAAGTTAGGCTCAACTCCCAATTCTAAGACTAAGAAAGAGAAGAAACATGCTAGGAAAAGAGGTATATAGTAGGGATGTTATTAAGTAGTTAGAGGTTGAGAATTGAGATTAACTGGTATAATTAGAAGAAATAGGACATATTTTACTAGCTTGCATGTGAAATCAAAAACCTTCAGTAAAGGTTAAATCTTTGGAGGAGACATCTCTCCTATTTTCATATTCTTTCATTCAATTAAAAAAAAAAATTCTCTCCTTTCTAGAATTTCATTCTAATTCTTTTCCTTAGGTTCCTAACTATATTGTTGACTAGTTCTTTATAATAGGTTATTGGTGGGTCTTTCTTATACTATTATGCTTAGCATTTGTGTTTTGACATTTTTATAGATATTGAACCTCCTCAAGTATACTTTAACCTCTCATGAGCCTCTCACAAATACAATTTTGAAAAGTAGCTCCAAAATCAAAGGCAACTCATCACCTACCCAATCTGCATCACCAGTTAGACTAATGCCGTGCATCAGCGACAAAAGTAAAATGGATATTAAGGTATTGCAAAGTAAATCTCAGAAAAATATAATCGGTGCTGAAGCCAATGGAGATTTTGTTGACTTCATTTTTAGCTTCCTTACCATGCCATTGGGGTCAATTGTAAAGCTTTTGGGAGCTAACTCTTTTGCTGGATGTGTTGGTAATCTGTACAAGAGTGTTGAGAACTTGGACCCCAGTTCTGTGTTACTCAATCCTGGTATAGCACCACAGTTTGGTTGTGCAAATCAGCCCCTTAACATTCCCCATGTACTACCACCACCCACGACATATTATTATGGTCTAAAGCGAAAGAGGGATCATTACGATTTTAACACAGAAATGTGGGTGATTTCTAAGTCAAATGTATCTCTTGTCAATCCAAGAGTCTTGATTTCACTGGACCCAAGACCCCTCAACATGTCAAGAGAAGGTGTTGTGGGATTTGTGAATAGAGCAGCATTTTATGCTGTATGTGATGATCTAAAAGTAAAACAAGTTTTTGGTCATTTTAGATTTAATCTTTCACTTATGAAAAAACAGAATCTTACTTCTCTTGAGGATCTTGAAGTGAAGGTGATTACCATTGGTGAAGCTGAGGTAAGGTGGCTATTATGTTATCACTGAATTTATAAACTTTATGGTTTTTTTTAACCTCTTTGACCCTTTACTTGTGGTGTAGGCTTTGAGGTTCCTTGGAGCATTATTGACATCAAAATTTACCTTGAATAGTGTACTAGGAGACTTTTTGAATGTGCCTACACAAGAATCAACTTCAGCCTCAAATTAAAAACACTCTAGTTGGTTAAAGTTTATGGTTTCAACTTGAATTTTCAATCAGTTGTAGTTTCAGGTTGTGTTTTCAACAATAGCTAGAATATATCGGACCATGGTTTTAAGTTTATGTTTTTTTCCTTTTTGTTACTACTACTACTACTACTAGTTAGTTGGATTATAGTTTTTCTGTTTAGTTTTATGAGCTGAAGTTGTGAAATACTTAGTTGGATTTTGTTCTATATGTATTAACTGCAAATCTTTCCCTGCGTGGCAGTCTCGGTGATTGCTCAATTCTTAGTGGAACAATGCTCTCTAAGCCTTTGAGCAATCTTTATTAGACTCCCTATAAATATGACTATTGCAATTTGCATACCTCATAATCTATCTCAGGAAAAAATAATCTTTGCTGAAGCCAATGGAGATTTTGTTGACTGCATTTTTAGCTTCCTTACCATGCCACTAGGCTCCATTGTAAAGCTTTTGGGACCTAACTCTTTTGCTGGATGTGTTGGTAATCTATACAAGAGTGTAGAGAACTTGGACCCCACATCTGTGTTGATTACATAGGGATTGAACAATCCTCCCACATTTGAGCTTGATTTTGAGGTGGAGTTGGGTACAATCCATATATAAGATTCATCCTCCTTTTTCTCAATAGTGTCGTTTTTATCTCACTCCATTGACGGCTGAACCCGAAGTGGTGGATGCTCCGGATCTTGAATTCTTTGACAAAGAGTCAGCTTCCTTATGTGTGACGACATATTCAAAGAACCTGAAAATCAAATTGCATATTCTTTTGTGAAAATCTTTCATAATTCGATTCACATAACTTTTTCAAAGCTCAACCAAACCAAACTTATACATATAAGTAGTGATTCGGTCGGTTATTATGGGTTCAGTTCAAATATTTTGGTCACTCCCACTCTTTTGTTGATTTATTTATTTATTTTGTGGCCTCTTACCTTTTCTATTACGACTTGCCGCGAGATCAAAAATAGAAAACGAGCTTATATTTATGAAAGAGTTCTAATAATTAAGGATGAAGAGAGTATTAATCGGACCAACATAGCATAAATAAGAGTAGCAGGAATATGGATAATGAATGATGTACCAAATAAAAAAGGAATGTGGATAATGAATGATAATTAATCACATTGGCATAGGGACATGTAGTAGCTAGTAACTAGTAATTAAACAAAACTGAGACGGTTCCTATTTTTATTTTTTGCTGAAATAAGACGGTTGATATTTTGATTTCTAATAGTAAAAATCAAATATAAATGAAACGGGGTCATCCAATTTTCCATTGCATTTCAATTCTAAGATTTTTTGAGTTATATACATCAACCTACTGTCATGGCTTATGAACAACAACCACAAAAAGAGACAAAAACATTTCCCCTCAAAGTTTTAGTGGACAGATACAGCAAAAAAGTTGTATTTGTGGAAGCAACAAAGGACTTTGTTGACACTCTCTTCAGTTTCCTATCTCTTCCACTTGCTACCATTTTCCGCCTTTTATCCACAAACAACAACAATGACCAACAACAACTCCCAGAATCATCACCATTCCTTGAAAACATCAAAAACCTCTACCAAAGTGTTCAAAACATAACCTCAAATGATGTTTGGAACAACCCTGCATGCAAGCAAATGTTGTTGCGTCCCAGGAATCCATGTGAATCAATGTGCAATGAGTTGTCCTTGAATATTGATGATACTGAACCAACAAGTAAGTTTTATGTGTGTTCTTTTTGTGACAAGTTCACTACTTTTGAAAACCTTAATTGCACCTGCGGAGCCCCCCCTAATAGACAGCCTAGGAATTTGGATTCTGATGGTCAGGGTAATAATGCACAAAATGGGGTCTTTGTTAGAGAAAGTGGACCAATGTTTCTGGTGACTGATGATTTGAAGATTGTGCCAAGTTCCATGCTGACCTCCATGCAAATGTTGAAAGAATCAAGGATTTCATACTTGTGTTATCTAAAGGAAGTCACACACAACATTGGCAAACAGGAGGTAATGGTGTTGTGTTTTTATTTTTAATTTTTATCTCTCCGGCTCATGGTGTTAAATTGTGGTTGCGGTTGTTGCAATTGTGGTTGCTACGATGTGCTTTGCGGCATGAACTGATATTTAATTTTCACAAACTACACTAAGTGGCACCACCGTGCCACGACACTGTTTATCCACACCACAGTAGAGTCTCAATTTGCTCTGAAAATAATGATTTTGAGAGACTTTTAGAAGTAAGATTTTTCGTTAGTTCTAAGTAATTTTGGGATTTGGGGTTTTGAAATTTTAATTTTTGGTGAGAAGATTTAGATGAACATGTCTGAAATCGTTCGACGCGGTTACGTTGTGGCCATATATGTGATTAAAGATCACACCGCAATTGTGATGCGGTTGCGGAGGCTACCACATCAGCAATATTTCGGATGTGAACTGCAATTTGAAACCAACTGTATTTTGCTTAGGCTTGTTTGCTTTGGTGGCGCTGATATACGATTTTAGATGAACTAAATTTTCTTAATCTTTTAACTAGGTTCATGTTATTCTTACCTTTTGTGTTTTAACATTTTGTATAGATATTGAACCTCCTCAAGTATGCCTTAACCTCTCATGAGCCTCTGACAAATACAATTTTGAAAAGTAGCTCCAAAATCAAATACAACCCACCTTACCAATCTGCATCAGCAATCAAAGTAATGCCCTGCACTAGTGACAGAAGTAAAATGGATATTAAGGTATTGCAAAGTAATTCTCAGAAAAAGATAATCATTGCAGAAGCCAATGGTGATTTTGTTGACTTCATTTTTAGCTTCCTTACCATACCATTAGGGTCCATTGTAAAGCTATTGGGACCTAACTCTTTTGCTGGATGTGTTGGTAGTTTGTACAAGAGTATGGAGAACTTGGATCCCACGTCCGTGTTACTCAATCCTGGTGTAGCACCACAGTTTGGTTGTCCAAACCAGCCCCTCAACATTCCTCATTCAATCCCGCCATGCACTGTATATTATTACGGTACAGAAACGCAAAAGCGAATGAGGGATCATCGTTATAATACGGAAAAAGAAAAGATAGAGGAAGTGATTTCCAAGTCATATAAATCAGTTTTTTATCGAAGAAATGTGACTGCACTGGACCCAAGAGAAGGTACTGTGGGATTTGTAAAGAGAGCAACATTATACGGTGTGGGAGATGATCTAAAAGTAACACCACTAGCTGCTAATTCTTTCCTTTCATATTTGAAAGAGTTAGGGCTTCCTCTTGATGATCTTGAAGTGAAGGTGATTACCATTGGTGAAGCTGAGGTAAAGTGGCTATTATTTAATTTTTTATCACTGAATTTATTAAAAAAGAATTATGTTTTTTAACCTCTTTGATTCCATTTACTTATGGTGCAGGCCTTGAGCCTCCTTGGAGCATTCTTGACATCAAAATTTACCTTTACTAGTGGACTACAAGACTTTTTGAATGTGGCTAAACAATGATCAACTTTTTTGTAAGTGCCTAAACAAGAGTCAACATTAAACTAGTTTGTTAATTTGAAGATCTTTCAAAGGAGGCTGAATTATTGATCGGTTGTAGTTTCAGCTTGTGTTTTCAACAATATCTAGTTAAGAACTTCTTGAATGTGTTTTCAGTAGTTTGCCTGTGGTTTTCCTTTTCTGTTTCTACTACTTAATTGGATTGTGGTTTTTATATTTAGTTTTATGAACTGAATTCATGAAATTCTTAATTTGATTCTGGTTTTTCTATTTCATGAATTCTTATATGAAGTTGTATCTGTTCTATATTACTCATAGATCCTTACTAGTAGAACAATGCTCTCTAAGGCTTTGAGGAGTAACAAGTACTCCTCAAAGGTAAACGTGAGAGTAAGAATGTTGAACTATATGCTTTAGAATTACAAGGCTACAATACAAGCAATGAAACAAAGCATGTCCGTCCACACATCATCTCTTGTTTTTGACGTCGTTTTTGAGATTTGTTTGCCGGCTCTCGATACCAATAACAAATAATTATCACCAAAAAACAAAATATACCAACATCAAATCTAAAAATATAATTACTTGTTCGTCAAGTAAGAGACCAAGACCGACCTCAGTTGCATTCTAGCAGCAGCACTATAAATAAAACAGTCACAACCCATTGTTTTTCTCATTTTCAATTCACTATTATTTTCTACTTTTTAGAAGGAAAAAAAAAGTAACCATTAGGGTCCGTTTGGTTCGAAGTTTTTGGAGGGGAGGGGAGGGGAGGTGAGGGAATATTTTAAATTTTGGAGAAGTAATTTACTTTTTTACTCTTAACCTTATAAACTCAAAATAAGGATTAAATTATAATGGATATATTACGTCAAAAAAAAAATTTAATGGATATATAACAAAAAAAAAATCTAATGAGTAGAAAACCTAAATTTTTTTTGTTGTAAACAAAAATAAAACCTAGAATTTTAATATTCCAACAAGGATAATTTTGAATTTTAATAAAAAAATGAGGGTAATTTTGTCAACATAATAAATCTCTCCCCTCACCTCCCCTCCCCTCCCCTCCTTCTCAATTGAACCAAACAGACCCTTAAAGGTTAGGAATTTCACCTTTGAAAAAAGGGAAGTAGAAGAACAATATTGAAATCAAAATCTAATCATCATTATGTCATCGACTAGGAAGATCACCCTGAAGAGTTCCGACGGTGAGAGCTTTGAGGTTGACAAGGCGGTGGCATTGGAATTGCAAACAATCAAGCATATGATTGAGGACAATTGTGCTGACGTCAACGAAATCCCTCTTCCAAACCTAACAAGCAAGATCTTGATAAAGGTTATTGAATATTGCAAGAAGCATCTTGAGGTTGCACGTTCCAAAGAAGACAAGTCTTGTAGTAATGAAAATGATCTTAAGGCTTGGGAGGCTGATTTCATCAAAGTTGATAATGATACACTTTGCAAACTCTTTTCGGCTGCAATCGATTTAAAAATCAAGAGCCTACAAGATTTTATCCATAATACTATAACAGACATGATGAAGGGTAAGACACCGGATGAGATTCGCAAGTTATTCAATATTAAGAATGACTTCACTCCTGAGGAAGAGGAAGAAATTCGTCGTGAAAACCAATGGGCATTTGAATGATTATAGAATAAATCATCAATACTATATAAATACTAGCACAAACGGGCACGTTCCGTGCCCGTTTGTGTGATCGATATTCTTTTTTTTTGTGATCGATACTCTCTACTGTGCAAATATAAATAACTATTTAATCTTCTTTTTTATTGGACTTAATTGATAACTATGTAACCTCTTTTTTTTTTTTCGTTATTGAGAAGAAAAAATTATATTTTTGTTACTATAAAAAAACTGAAAATCTATTTTTATGTGGAAGTTGTGCTTAGTTGTTAAGAAAAAAAATATATTATTTACTAAAAAAAACTGAAAATCTATTTTTATGTGGAAGTTATTTTTTAAGGGTAAAATAGGAATTACAAAAAAGCCATCCCAAAAAATTGTATCCCCTTTATATATTAGTATAGATTAAATTACTCTTAAAATATATAAAATTCTTAAATACGAAAACCGTCAATATAGCTTTTAAAGTCTTTAAAGATTAAATTGACGATTTTTATTTAGTCAAATTTTATATACTTTGGAGATTATTTATCATATTTACATAGTTTAATGACAAAATAAGAGATAAAATGATAGTTTTAAGATTAAATTGATGATATTACAATCTTAGTCAAGGATCCGTCTTTGTCATCTCGATTTATGTATGCTTATTACTTTATTTTCCTTTCTATTTATATCTGTTAAGTCTTGTAATGAATCTGCATATATGATATACTATCAACAGTAATTTTCAGCACCATGATATCGATTAATTTAATATTTCAAACATATCATCAACTCATGTATGTTTAGACTTTTTATTTTCTGCTGCTATATATTATAATGGAGAATAAATGAAGAATTTGATTAAAATTTATGGGCATACTAAACGTTTCAGAGAATTCCCTTTTGAAATATAAATCTTCAATGCAATTCCTAGACTTATCAAGCAATAAGGATTTCAAGAACAATGCCAAATAGAATTTGGAGTTTTTATTATATGGTCATACTAAACGTTTTATACAAGGGCATGCTCCAACTTCTTTCAAAAATGGTCATCCTAAATGTTTCATGCAAATTATATATATTAGAGGCACTGATATTCACCCGAAACCTATCCATGAAACCGTCTCACTTGTATCAAAATTATATTTTTACCTCTTTTAAATTTAAAAAACTTAAATAAATTTTTAAATTACATTCACCTATTTATTTTTATTTTTTAAGACTAGCTTTAAACAAGTCATTTACTCTTCTTTTTTTGTCAAAAAAAAATTAATTAAATTGTTGAAACAATGTAGTTTTGAATTTTTTACTATTAAGTCAAAAAAAATAAATCCAAGTTAATGCGGAGATAGAGAGGGACATGAATATGAAAACTCGATCAAATATTGTTGAGTTATCTTTTTCAACCCCATCGGATAGAGAAGGCAAAAATTGTCCCTACCCGGTTTCCTCGCCATGGCTACATATGGTGTAGTATATATGTAGAATCAAAATTAGTAATAGAAAAAAATTGTTATAATTTATAAGCTCAAATACTAGCTAATTGAAGCATAAAAAACACTATAAACTAATATTTAATACTATATATAAACTTGTAAGAAAAAATGTTAATAAATAAGTGTATTTTAGTCAACCTTGAGGTATGTTATATGGACACTTTCTACCGATAAAAATACGATACTATGCACGGTTTTTGAGGCGTGCAAAAAATATTAAAAAAATTAAAAAGTGGAACAAATACCTAAGTTTATCATATTTTTATTTAAAGTTTGTGTTAAGAAATACTAACATTTTTCTATAACCTTATGGCTTATTTGTTATAAGCTTAAAAATTAACCTTATCAATAGTCATATATAATTCTGCACTCCTATGATCCGGTGCCGGTGCGACATATATATATATATATATATATATATATATATATATATATATATATATATATATATATATATTTATATTTATTATATACATTTCGAGATTCCCACGGAGCTCTCTCGTGCATTTTCAATAGAAATTGCTTAGGTGTCATTCAATTAGAGCTTCTCTAATATTATACTTATGCGGAGTTTCTAGCTTAAGGTCTGCTGTTTGAATCCCACCGACGACAATAATTGAATTTTTATAATATTTTATGAAAAACTATCTTATTTTTTGTTTCTATCCCAATTAGAGCATCTCAAATATTTTTTTTTTAGAAACTCTCTTTCAAATATATTTTTTGTTTGGAAACCCTCAATTTTATTTTTTTTGAGAAAACTCTCTCAAATATATATATTTTTGTAGAAACTCTTTTTTTTTAAAAAAATTATTTTTGAAACTCTCACAAATATTATATTTTTTAAGAAACTCTCAAATATATATATATATATATAATTTTTTTGTAAACCAAAAGTATAATCCGCGCGCAACTGCAAAGATTAACCCCCTCGAGGTAACTGAGATCAATTTAAGGGGTTGACCTCTCCCAAGAAATGCTTCTCCATACGCACTGGTTAGGGATCGAGCTTAGGACCAAATGGTTAAGGGGCCCAAATATCTACCACTTGTGCGACACTATCTTGGGACATTTTTAATATTTTAATTTTGTAAAATAAAGGAACACTCATACTTAGATTACTATGACATAAATTGAAATAAGAAAGTACACTAATTTTTTCATGGATAAGATCACTTTAAGTATTGAACCCAAAAAATAGCTTATGACATATTTGTACACTTATATTTTCTTTTTACGTAAAAACATTTTATTTTATTTTGAAGAAAAAATTATGTTCATTAGGGACAAAAACAAAATAGAAAATTTTGAGAGAGAGAGAGAGAGAAATCTCCCAGTGTTGGAGAATGAGAACCGGTGAATACTTTCCATTCCACTGTTAAAAATACATATTGACAAATTAAAATTTGAATTACAAACTGCGGGAGTTATCCTTATTTTCATATTTCATATTTTATCATGGGGAAAACTTATTCAAAATTTTATCTACCACGAAGAAAATGACCCCCATGATGAAAAGTGTAAGTAGATCATAGTGAAAACTAAGCACGAAAATTTAATTGATATTCATTAAAAAAAATTATAGAATTAACAACTATTTTTTGTTGATGAAGCCCTATAGAGCCATGTAACGGAGACGAGAGATAGAAATAGAGAGAGAGGGAGAGAGAGAGAGAGAGAGAGAGAGAGAGAGAGGGAAAAATTTTTTTAGTGGTGTAGAATGGAAAACGGCGAACACTTTCCACCCGACTATTAAAAATACATATTGACTAATTAAAATTTGAATTTTGACTATGGGAGTTATCCATATTTTCATATTTTATCACGGGGATCACTTAATCAAAATTTTATTTAGCACGATCATGAAAAGTGATCCCCCATGATGAAAAGTGTATGTAGAAGATAGTTATAACTTAGCACGAGAATTTTATTGATATTCATTAAAAAAATAATATAGAATTAGCAATTATTTTATTGTTGAAGGAGCCCTTATAGAGTCCTGCAACGAAGATGGGAGAGAGAGAGAGAGAATCTCTCGGTGGTATATAATGGGAAACATGTAACACTTTCCACCCCACTATTAGAAATACAGATTGACTAATTAAAATTTGAATTTTGACCACAACAGTTTTTTCATATTTTGTCTCATTACACTTTCATTAGATTATATTTGGCTGATGAAATTTATTGGAAATCTAAAATAATTTTTTTTTTTAATTTATGCTATTTGTTTATAATTCAAATTTTAAACTTTCCATAAACCTTCGTTCGAAATTTTTTAAGAATATAAATTTATCAATGTGAGTGGAGATTCACACATAAGTTTTACCATTCGATGCTCACGCGTGAAGATTGCTTCTTTGTGGTACGGTGACAAGAAAAAATTTGAGAATAGGAACAAGGTCAAAATATGTTAATAATTATTTAAAAAATAGTATAGAATTTACAATTATTTTTTGTTGATAAAGTCTCTACAGAGTCTTGGGTTTAAACATATATCATACTTTCATACTAAACTAAACTAAAAGAAATCAATCTCATAGACAATTGAAAAAACGTAGACAACCTTATAAATAATATAAAATGAAAAAAGACATAGATAACCTTAAAAAAAATTACATATGAAAATAAATATTATTAAAAAAATAAAAATTATCCCGTGTTTGACAATGAACCTAATGTAGATTTTCGATAAAGAGTCAGCAGAAGATGAAAAAAAAAATCATGGTATATTTTTATTTTATGAGTACGCTCCCAAAAAATCTTAAGGGCGCCTTGAAAAATCGGAGTATATTTTTTTTTTGAGAATGAAATTTATAATTATTTTATATTTATAGGATCACTATATAGTTTCGGAAATGAAGACAAGATAAAGAATTAATTTCATAATAGTGTAAAATGGGAAGCGAAGTAATACTCTTCATCTTGCTTTATTTGGTAACATCGTTAAATTTATATCATGCAAAATCTATCTCAATTTTATCGTAGAATTTTAAACCAAATTACTCAAATAATATATCAAAATAAACACAAAAATAATATTAAAAAAGAAAATAATCCCGTGCACAGCACGGGTTAACATACTAGTATATATATATATATATAACTCTTGGACGCATGCATATACATTATCTTCCTGCACGTACAGCAGAAAGGGTAGCTTTATTTTATTTCACTTTTTTTATGTAAATTATGTTTTTTAGCCCCTTAAGGAAACGTATGCCATTCTCAACCTTTTAAATTTCCATAGGTGCAGAATTAGAATTAGCGCTAACTCAACTCACTTGATATTATTTATTTTTTTTTGTTAATAATTCACTTGAATATATTGTTCGGTTAAGGGGTCTAAAAAAAATTATTACCATTTGAACTAAATATTTTTCTCATTAATACTTTATTATATTTGTGACTTATGTAAATTCACACTCATTAAAATGTATTTGTTTATAATTATCTTATAAAAAATGTTTTTTTTTTGTTTTTTTTGACACAAACAAAATGATATATTAGTCTTATAAAGAACATGTATACACAATTTTTAAAATTAGATGTGAGCATATATATATATGTTAGGTTGAGAGGTCATGAAATAAACGAAATTAAAGGCTAGCCATAAAAATAAAACCCCATATGAAGACTTGGTCAAACATGTGTCATTATAGGTTGGAATCAAGCATGCAAATATCATATAAATACAACATGTAGAATTCATATATTAATGTTGCTCATTATTATTCAATAAAGCTATCCGTGCGTGACTTATTGCTTAATCAAATTAATATCTTCCTCTTGAATTCCATTAATTTGAGAATTCAAGAAAATGGGAGATTTTAAAGATAAAGTAAAGGTGACGGCAAAGAAAGCTAAGACAACGGCAAAGAAAACAAAAAAAGTTGTTGTTAAAAATGGGGTGAAGGCTGTTGGTGCATGCAAGAAAGGTTGGGCCAAACTCAAGAAAACCATTAAGGATTACAAGGAAAAGAATAGGAGGACAGAATATTTAGGTGATCGTCATTAAATTAAATTGAAATATATATTATTGTTTTTAATTAATTATATATATGATTATTCTTGAGGCCATGACCAATTCTTGTATAATTATCTTATAAGTTGGCTATGTAACATTTGGTTATTATGTTATGCAGCAAGCATATATAGTTATATTACTTAATGTTTCACCCCTATAGATTAATTTAATGGGAAAATAGAGAATTTGTTCGAGTGTTGTACATTTTTGAGATGACTCAAACCTATAAAGAAAGCAATGCTTTTGTGACAAAAATGTGTATGAAAGTGTTTTCTTGTAATTTGATTTTATTAGAGTAGTATAAAACAAAATCAACATATTCTTGATTTTTATCTTTTTTCTTATCCGTATGAGATTTTCAGAATAATTAGACTTGATATTAATCCATAATTTTGTTGAACTCGATACTCTTAGTCTTGATCGATTCAATTATAATTGAAACTTATTAATTATTTGAGTCAACTACTTATTTAACCTTTTACTGCTTTCTTGATGTTTGGCCGATATTATTTTGCCAGAATTATAATACATTCTTCGGCAAATTCTCATGTAAAAATTCATGAGTGTTTTGAGCATCTTATGGAGTAGTTTTTCTCTTTTACACAAATTTCTTAACTTATTCTTTGAATTTGAGTTGTAAAGTCTAGATCGCTTCATATTTATGAACTCCTAGCTATATTCATTTATATCACACACTATTTTAAGACGTTTCGTTAATGAAGTTGGTGAAAAGATACAAGAAAGGTAGGTCAAGGAAATTTTCTTTGTTGACTTAAATTTAATCCTAAATATTCACACAGATTTTGAACAAATTATCAACTAAGCCATCCTTTATGTATTATAAGTGAAAATCATTTTTCAGAAACATTAAATAATTAATGTATTTGATCTATTATAAATCAAATTCATTAATTATTCAATGAAGCTATGTAACTTTTGCTTATTATAGTATAACAAAGTATATTTATCTTAAAAAATTGTATTCTTCAATTTGTCAAATACACATTATGAATAGATGTTTCAGAAAACAACTTTTTGCAAGCATGATATGTCAAATTTTTTTTTTTACAGCAAAGCATGTATATAAAAATATAAAATGGAATAGGTATAAGAGGTACTCACCCCACTTCTACTTCTTTTGTGTCGATTAGTTACTATGTACAAGACCTATATTTAAAATATTATTAAAAGAAATACGGTACAACTATATTGTTAAAAATTTATTACTTCAAAGAAATAAGGTATTCAAAAATCATAATCAATGTCTAATGAATTGAGTTGAATTTTTGTTATTGTAAAAAAAATCACAATCAATTTAAATTCATGTTGTAAAGTTGTTAATGTTAAAAAATAGGGTTAATAGGCTTTTACCCCCTGCAAAGTAGGCGAGTTTTGCGTTACCTCCTGTAATTTTTTTTCTTGAGATTACCCCCCTGCAAAATTTATTTTTTTGATTTACCCCTTTTTGCTGACGTGGCAGGCAAAAAGTCAAATTTTTTGCTGACGTGGCAGTGAATTTTGCTGATGTGGCAGTTGACTTTTGCCTGCCACATCAGCAAAAAGGGGATAAATCAAAAAAATAAATTTTACAGGGGGGTAATCTCAAGAAAAAAAATTACAGGGGGTAACGCAAAACTCGCCTACTTTGCAGGGTGGTAAAAGCCAATTAACCCTAAAAAATAATAGCCAATGCTTTAAATTTATTTGAATTTGTTTGACGTATACAAACTAACAATCCTTTGCTCAAACTTTACCTCTTACATAAGCTAGCTAGGTAGACTACTGGTATAATATTACATCATTAATTACTTTACAAGAATTTGTGTTCTCCATAAATTCCTGTCTTAATATAGTGTTTGGTGTAGCAGCAGGATATGATAAGTTAATCCTGAATCTTATCATATCCTGTCTCTCTAGTTAAAATTCTTATCCTGAATTTGAGCTGGGTTACCAACAGGATAAGATAAGAAAATAATTTATTGATTTATTTTATAAAATATATTTTAAATAAAAAATGAAAATTAATAAAATATAAATAATAAAATAATTTGATATTAAATTAATAATAAAATAATTAATTTTTAAATATATATACACGATTTTCTCACATGGGTAATTTTGTAATTTATACAATCTTAAAAATCAAAATTCTACTAAAGTTACAATATTTTTAAAATAAAATAATTATTTAAAATTGAAAATTAGGGATATTAATCTAAATTTTATAATAAATTAAATATAATTCTCTTGCAATGGTAGTTTTTTTTTTTTGGTCTTAGATGAAGTGGTAATCCACTGAAATTAAACTCACACACAACTGTGAGGTCCCGGGTTCGAACCCGGGTCATGACGTCCGGTCTAACAATTTCGGCATATGCCAGTTGAGCTAGGACTTCTAGACCTTGCAATGGTAGTTTTATTATTTATAGATAAGTTATATCATATATTATTTAGCTTATCTAACATATATAAATAAGTTTTTTATTTGATCATGTTTCATATAATGAGTTTGTTGTGTTTACTTGTTCATGATATTATTTGATTGCTTATTTAAATTTTTTATTTATAAAATTCAAAGTATTATCAAAAAATTTATTTAGAATATAATTATTTTATAAGGTTAATTTTGTGATTTAAATATGATATATATCTTATCATATTATTATGAGGAATGCATGTATTAAAAACATGATATGATAGTTATCATGTTTGTTATCCTTGGTGCACCAAACAGATGATAGGATAACTGAAGATAACTGTTATCCAACTCATATCATATCATATCATTATCCTGTTTTATATCATATCCTATCACTATCATATCCTGCGCACCAAACGGGCCCTAAGAGATTTACAATCTCATATGGAAAAATAAGTATATCAAGTTTTTATTGATTCAATTTTTTCTTATATTTAAGACTAGACAAAGAATCATAGTTTATGATTTAGTGTTGATTATAGTACTAACACATTTTATAAGTAGAAGATTTTACTAGAAGATTTTACTGCACCTTGTACCCCATCCTTGTCTCTTTGATTCCATGAGGCCCGATGGATCAACAACACCATGTGATCCAGCTGAGCTGAGAAAGAAGTTCATTTGGTTATCACAATTGAGAGTTATTTATTGATTTATCGACTAACTTTTGAGTTCGACAATACTATCCGATCTAACAATACTATACTTTTTGGTTACAATAAATAGAATGTTTTGAAAAAATATTATAATCTTATATTTTAGTGATTTTATTTGAAAATAAAAGCTCCAATCATAAAAAGAGAGGATGGCCATGAGGCTGTGACAACGACTTACTTTAATGAGCTTTATCAAATAACAAATTATTTGAAAGAATTTGAATTTAGTTTTTAAGTAGAACAATCTTTTGTTAGACTTTACACTTTATTTTTATCTTTTTTGACACAAACAAAATAATATTTATTCATTTAAATCGACAGATACATCAAATACAACCACATATTCAACTTCGCTAAAAACATAAATTAAGGATGAATTTGCAAACAAGCTCACAATATTCGAGTTAATGGCATACAACGGCAAAATGCCTACTACAAATAATATGATAAAATTAAAATCACTGGAATATTCATGCTTCCGGATCTGCAACGTTGATGCCCAAATCATTGATTGAATCTGTAATTGACTGAAGATAATCTTTTGAGAAAAATCAAATGAACACCGCAACAATACGGGAAATCAAATAACGTCACACAAGACGACGACCAACACAACGCCACACTTAGACGACGAAATTACAAAAAAACACAAGAAAAACTTAATCTATGTGAAAATATCTTATTTATTTATATTAAAAGAAGAGAAAAAAAGGTGTAGAAGAGGTGATTCTAGGCCAAAAGTGACCCAAAAATCACCCCTCTATGATAAACAAATAGAACTTGGAGACAAAAAAAATTCTGAAAAACTAGGGCCGGTAGGGGGAGAGAAAGAAAGTTTTACACATTATTTTTTAAAATAAAAATAGTAGAGAAAATAAGTATAGAGAAAGAGAAGGAGAAGAGAATAATAGTGGATAGAAGAGTAATTTTGTTGCAAGACTAATTTTCTTATGTAATTTGAGTATTTTCTCATAAAGTTAATTAGTCTTGCACCTTTGCATAGATTTTTATTATTGAAATAATGAATCTCGTCGCATTTCATTTTATCTAATGAAACAACTTATTTGTCCATATGCATCTAATTCCGGCATGAATGAAGATGTCTTAATTGAGTTGAAATCTTTTTCATTTTCTATTTTATCTATTTTATTACTATATAGTTTTAAAAATATAAATGTAAAAGCATGATATTAATCTTTTATACACTTAATTATAAAAAATTGTTTTGTACAGTCCAAATATTTAAAAACTTTAATACTAATAAAAATAATAAAAAATAAAGAGAATTCAGACTTATCTTTGTCATGATTATAAACTTGTAAAAAAATCATTATTATAAACTACTGTATTATTTTTTGTCACAAACTGATATTTTTAAAATCTTTAACTTAATACATTTAGGGCAAAAAATTATTTAATCCATAAATATATAAAAAGTCTTTTTCTTAATGAGAAATAAATAAAAAGTCTTTTTTTTTAATGAGAAATAAATAAAAAGTCTTATTATGATTTGCCGCGTTAATTACAAATTATTTTTTGAAAGTGGGTCCCTCAACCCTTCCACGTTCACAATTCACAATGTTAAGTGTTAACAAAGAAACATCATCAAACAACAAAAGACAAACAAACAACCTCGACTCCATTCTTCAGTACAGCCTGGTTCCTACTTTAAAAAAACTCTTCCAGTTTCCATTTATACCCCTAATCCATTCCCATCATTCTCCCTTACCAAGGGACAAAAAAGTAATTCCAAGCTCACCATCCCCAATACACCATACCCAAAAAAAATGCACTTCATTATTTCATTCCCAAAAATCCCCAATTCAATTAATTAAGCCCTAATTTCATCACCACCGAAACCCTAAATCCCCAATTCTTCAATCGATCAATCACGATCTACGAAGAATGGGAGATTTCAACTTAGCACTAGTAATCGTAGCGATCGTGGTATGCATCATCGTGTTCATCTTCAATGTCTATCTTCTCGTCAACTACCAACACCCCGATGACGTTAATCAAGCTTACTTCCCTAAATTCGTCGTCGTTTTGGGTCTCTCTGTCGCCGCCATTTCAATTCTCATGCTCCCCGCCGATGTGGCTAACCGGCATGCTTGTCGACACGCGATTTATAATGGCGCGTGTAATCTCACGCTCCCTATGAAAGATCTTTGGCTTGCGGTTTATATACTTGATGCTATTCTTGTTTTCTTCGTTATTCCGTTTGCTATGTTTTACTATGAAGGTGACCAAGATAAGTAAGTGCATTGCATTTTTTCAATTAACTAACTAGTTTTCATGAAATAGTAGTGATAATTTTTTTATTATTTGCTCAAAATTAAGTTGAAACAAGAATTAACCTCTTTCTAATTTAGCACATAAACTATAGAATATGGAGTAATAAGTAGTCTTTAAAAGTATATAAAAATCTTCAATTTAGTCTCTCTTAATAAGATGTTAAGGACTAAGGACTAAGTTGATGGATTTTCATATCCCTTAGGAATTAAATTGACAAATTTTGGACCTATTAGGAAGTCCTTGTGTTGCACACTTGCACCTCTATTTGTACCAAAAAATATTTTGACAAATTTCGTATATTTTAGGGATTACTCATTATATTTATATATATAGTTTAGGGACTAAATTGGAGATAGAGTGTAGTTTAGGGACTAAACTGATGGTTTGTTCTTTAAACAATCATGGCATGTGTAAGTAGCTAATGTAGCATAGACACTTTAGAGTTTAGAATGAAGACGTGTTCGAGTTTCTAATAACATGTCGGTGTGACAGTCACTATAAGTGCGATTATATACGATCAATTTTATTTTCTCAAATTATTTATGGTGTCTACGTGTTGTATTTGTGTCATGTCCGGTGTCTATGTTAGTGTTGATGGTTCATAGATATGTAGTGTAGTTTCTTTTATTTAGAAAGAAAATTGATGTTTTGTGATTTGAGAAAAATGTATTCAGTGATGGGATTTTGTGTGCAGGAGTATTGGGAAGAGGATTAAGAGTGCGCTGTGCTGGATGGTGACAACTGCTATTGTGTGTGCTCTAGTTTTGGGTATTTTGTATGGTATGTATATTCGCTTCCATGGCGCTCTTGTTGATTTCGTACTTTTCAGTTTGATACTGTTGGTTTATTTCTTTGACTTGCTCTGTTTTTGTATGAGGTAGTGGTAAGTTGGTAACTTGAGGGTTGGTTCTAAGTTTTAGCTTTGTTATAAGAATTATGAACACAATTGTGTCTATTTTAGGACTTGGTTGGTTTGATAGACATTATGGTAGAATGCAATGGTCTGATGTCATTGTTGGGCAATGATTAGTGTGATTGAGCAGTGGGCCAAACGTTAGAACTAGATAAAAAGATAGATAGGTAGATAGATAGAGTGAGAGAGAGGAATTGGCAGGATTAGATTGTGTTGTCACAAAGGATGGTTCATTTGTTTCTTGCCGATTCGTTGATTTATAATCGGTAGGCAGTAGAATCCATTGATTATTATGACGCTCCTTGTCTCAAGCTAATTGAGTACAAGGAAAAGAAAGAAGTAGGGTTTAGTGGTTTATCTCGGAAGCATTCGTCCATTGCTTTATCATCAAAGGTATTACTTATTGAAGTTTCGTTGACATATAAAACAATGTATCACTTAGCGGGATATGTAACCATTTGACATGATTTGCTCCTATTCTTTTGTTGAAGTGTCACTTTTCCAATTTTTATTAGAGATGGGTTAAGCCAGAAAGATTGTTGCTTTGTGTTGGAGATTAAAAATCCATGGACTTCATCTTAGAGTTCATACGAGAGATATAAATTGTTTCTCAGCTTCCACCATGCAACTCAACCTTTTGTGAGATTTAGTCATTGACACGGTATTAGAGTCTTTAAAGTGGGCAGGAAGTCATTTCTAGTTGCCCTATTCTTCATTAATCAAAATAATAAAATAAAATTTCAGCACAAGGTAGATTAGATCGGGCTTGTGCATTTTCCACGCTTCAAGCGAAGGGCTCCTGGGTCCTGCATGAGGGGCCATGTAGCATCCTCCAAAATCCATGATTAGAAGGTTGCAACTTGTAAGGCAATAACAACACCTGTGCACCACGTACCACCCTCTAAGATATATAAACCCTAATTACAGCTCATTCTTTTTCCCAAAAAATTTTCTATGCCTGTATAAGTGTAAAATCTGATTCTTCCATGTTATTCAGCCATTGTCTTGAGTGAACTTTTAAAATATGTTCCTGATGTGATGTAATGTGAGGTGTCTGACTGTGCTTTTATTATGAGTGGTATATCAGGGCTTATTGGGAAGGTGGATTTTACTGTGAGGCATTTGTCTTCTTCCACAAGCTCATTTCCTGGCTCATGGCAGCAATTCAATAGTGGTCAACAGTGTATTGGAACTGGCACCCGTCAGGTCTATTGTTTTTACTAGTGCATTTTTTGCTGGTTTTAAAGTTTTTTTCTTCTGTTTCTCATTCTTATTTTTCACCTTTGTCCATAAAACAGTGCTCTGCATACTCGGCTAGTCCTTCGTCAGAGAAAACTTGGACTATGCGAGCTACCTTTCCAGAATATGTTGTTGCTCTTGCTACTATTGTTGGATCTGTACTTTTCTCTGTAGGTTAATTCTACTTATCCAAAATTTCATTCATGGCTTTATTCATGTTTCAATATCTTTATTTTTTGCAAAAGAAAATACCATTTTTTTTTTGTTGTTGCGGAAATCGGTGTGAATTAGGATACAATGAATTTCATTTTTAGTTTTTACTTCCTAAACAATATGGACTAATACCATGGACGGTGTAAAAGGTTTTGGTAGTTGTTGATGCCATTATTTGCACTCAAGCAGAAGCATTCTTGTATAAGTTATAATGACTTCAATAAAGCTTTCCATCTCAGATCACATTGACAGCTATTTTTTCTACTTATGATAGTAACAGTTGTTTTTTAATCATTCAATCCAGATATTTGGTGGTGTTGGTATTGCTTGTCTTCCATTGGGACTTATATTTTCATTTATTCGGCGTCCAAAGGCTGTTATCACTCGCTCACAATATATCAAGGTGCATTATGCTTTTATTGCTGAGGACATACCAAATGTCGATAATATGTTAATTTACTTTATGATATGCAGTATTATATTTATGGTGTGGTTGGTTTCTATTGTAGGAAGCAACTGAACTGGGTAAAAAAGCAAAAGAACTAAAGAAAGCAGCTGAGTCACTTCATCAAGAAGAAAGAGCTGGTTCAAAGGGTAGGAAATTTCGTAAAAATGTGAAATCGGTGGAAAAGGTAACAGTTATTGGTGTCTGGTGTGCTCTAAAATTCCTTTTTAGTATTTTATATGTACGGTGTATCCTTGTTGGCATGGGCTTTGCATATCAAAATTTGATGTGCGGTATCCTAGTTTGTGGCTGAAAGTTGTCAGCCATTGAAGAAATGTTACTGTTATAGTTTGAGTGTTTCTGATATTTATTAATCTTTCGTGATTTTCCAGGAATTATTTCAATTAGAAGAAGATGTAAAGCTTCTTGAGGAGATGTATCCACAAGGGGAGCAGGTGGATACTTGACTTACAGCTTCTTGATTTCTAGGATAAACAGTGTATAACCTTTCTCCTACTAACTGATCGTGTATGAGTGCAGGCTGAGACAACATGGGCACTAACAGTTCTTGGATATCTGGCAAAATTTATTCTAGGAATTTTAGGGTAAGCAATGACATATAGTAATTTAAGTTGCATGGAATTGCTGGATGAGAACCCCTTGTACATGATGGTTTTACGAAGCCACTTTTGATTGTGTGGGCTGTTCCCTCTCCATGTACCATGGGATGAATTTACTTTAGTATACTGTTGGAATTGTTTCTCACATTGAATAACCGAACTAGATATGTGATAATTTTCAACATGACTTTAAGGAAAGACCAAATGTGAAAAAACCTTTATTTATGATAAAGCATTTAACTTTGTCCAAAGCATGCTATTATAACTTTATAATGTAGTGACAAGAGATGAATGTGATGATATACTTTTGTAACAATCAGCCTCCCTTGTATACATAATTACAGATGTTCTGACGGATAGCTAGTTCTTATTGTTATGCAAATTTTTAATACTGTTGAATGTACTGTTTCAAATGTCGGTCATGTGGAACGAAATCTATCATGGTATCAAACTGATCCTCTCTGTTCTAAAGTTAAAATAAGAATTCCACTATACAGCACGTACTTGTATCATGTAATCTCCCTAATTCCTTGCTTTACTTTTTATTGGACTTCTTTTGTTGACATTTTGATAGTTGAATCTTAACAATAATTATGATATGCTATTATTCTTAATGCATTAGGTTTATTTAATGCTTTTCTGAAAGTTATGTTGATATTATAGATGATGAAGATTGGATGTATGATCCGCATTAAGATTGTTGGGACATTTTTCTTGTTATTTCACTAAGATGAAGATCGCTTATTTTGTAACTACTGTTATATTTCCAACATATTATCTAACCTACATTTTGAAAATTTTGCCAGACTTATTGTTTCAGTGGCATGGATTGCTCATATCATTATCTACCTTTTAATTGATCCTCCTCTTTCTCCTTTCCTAAATGAAGTTTTCATCAAGCTCGATGATATATGGGGTATGTTGGATATTTTTGCCTTTCTTATCATTCTATAAGCTTTATATTTGAAATTTCATTTGGTTATTCATAAAAATATATATATGCTGCTTTGATCAGGTCTTCTGGGTACCGCTGCATTTGCATTTTTCTGCTTCTACCTTCTCCTTGCCGTGATTGCTGGTGCCATGATGCTTGGGCTGAGACTAGTTTTTATTACTATACACCCCATGAAGTAATTAAATTTTTTAGTCATATATAATTCTACTTTTAATCAGTATTAATCATATATTACTTCTATTGATATCTCACCGTCTGAACTTACCTACGGCAGGTGGGGAGGGACTCTCATGAACTCTTTCCTGTTCAATGTTGGACTTATCCTCCTTAGCTCTATCAGGTCAGTAGAGCCTCAATGTTTCATTTCGAAATACATTATTATGCATAAAAAGTACACTTTTAAAGATATTTTTCCTGATGGTTGAACATCATTTTTATAGTTTTTATTTCAAACCACGATAAAATTTTCGTAGCGACTTTTAGTATATAGTCATACTTTTAGGCTTTGAATTTTCCTGACATTTTAAAAGTCAAAATAGCGAGGCAATTTTAACGCTCCGTGCGAGTGGTGATACAAGTGTTAGAAGTTATTTTTGGACCTCTGCAGTAAATAGTGCTTGCTCTATGTAATCTGTCATGATAATCTCATGTTGTGACAAGATTGATGAAATACTAATGTTTTTTTACGTGTTCAGTGTGATCCAGTTCTGCTCCACAGCATTTGCGTACTATGCTCAAGCAACTGCGGCACAGGAAATATTTGGCCATACTTTGGAATCTCTTCGTGGAATTAAATATTTGTACAAGTAAGTCAACTTGGATTTTGTTTTCTCTCTGTTAGTTCTTCCTCAAGCCCTCTGATGGGATAGAAACAGACATTCTTTTTGTCAACTTGCAATATTGAACCACACAATTGGCTGGCCAAATTTGTCGTTGCAGCTCCTATAAATCCCTTATCTTCAGTTAAGAGTTTCTGTCAAGTAATTTTTATTAGTACAACAAAAATATGAAAAACAAATGGAAGAGAATATGTAGGGTGATCATGTGTACACTACATTACATTGATGCAACACACTGATGAGATCTAATGGCCAATAGAGGTGTCATTTTGGTGTTTTGGGTGTTTGAGTAGCATCATTTCACGTAATAATGCCATTAGAAATTTTTATGATTATCTTTAGTGTGTAAGTAATACGAGGGTAAACCCTCATATTATTTGGTCCTAATATTGTTTATGCTTTACTAAATAATTAACCGATGTATTTGTCGCATCACAGGTACAATGTATTTCAGATTGCATTTGTTGTTTTGGCTGGATTGACTTTTGTTTATTATGCTGCCTTTGTAAGTTTCTCTCTGGAAAATTTTCTTCTCTCATTTTTAGATGTGTTCAACCCTTTAAAGCACTAATGTAGGCATGAACACTGGACAAGATACTGTGACTATCACACAAACACCGATAATTTAAGAAAATGAAAGGGATTGAATGTGACCACATGTAACGGTGTTGGACACCAATACACCATGTATCGGCATCCAACACCACACACCTTTGATCTGAAAATGAAAGAAGACTTGTTTTTGTGTGTAAATGTTATTCTGAAGGCTTTCAAATTTGGTTTATTATCAGGGATGGAGAAGAAAGAAGCCTAGTGGCAAGTTCCAGTTGTCTACATAAAGTATTTGATTCCTTGTAGCATCATCTCATTTGGAGTGGCTTTTTGTATTCGGATGTGATTCGGCCTAGTTTTGTCATGTTGGAAGCTAGAGTAAGGCTGATATCAATTATTCATTAGGTGAGAGCTTGTGCTGACACGTAGGTCTTCGATTCTTTTTCACTCCTTGTATCTATTACTCCTTTGTTTGATTTGTGTTGCACATTTTTCACAATTCACATTATGTAATTGAAATATACCACGAAAGTTGTACGAGTCACACTAGACTATTGGGTTTCTAGAACCCTTTTGATGATGTAATATGCAATGCAACACTTGAAAAACAGAAAGTTGCAGTTTTTTGAATCTTCATGTGTTTGTGTGTAGGGCATATTCCTAGTGTTAATAGGGGTGCTTTTACTGCCAATTAATTAACATATTATAGTACAAGTGATTGAGTCACTATTATTATATTTTACATTATTGAGGTGTATTTTGATTTTAATTTGATCATTGTTTACTTTTCTTTCATATTAAAAACAGGAGGGTTCATTTTATTTTTCTGCAGCAAACAGGAGAGTTCATTGATCATTATAAGTTCTTGAAAGATAATTCATCTATTAAAAAAATTGAAAATTAAAAGGCATACATAATATACCTTATTTATGATATTTATATTATTTTAATAATAGTAATACCAAATAAAATCCTAATTTAATAGGTCTTTACCCCCCTGCAAAGTAGGTGAATTTTGCGTTACCCCTCTGAAATTTTTTTCTTTGAGATTACCCCCTGCAAAATTTATTTTTTTGATTCACCCCCTTGGATGCACTTTTTAAATCGGTTATTATGTTTTTTTTCCTGCCACGTCAGCAAAAGGGGGGTAAATCAAAAAAATAAATTTTGCAAGGGGGTAATCTCAAAGAAAAAAATTCCAATGGGGTAACGCAAAATTCGCCTACTTTGCAGGGGGTAAAAGCCTATTAACCCATCATTATTTTTAACACAGGTCTGCATCTAAATAATATAAAATCTTAAGATGCTGAAGTTGAAACTCAATAAAGAAAATCAAAACACTTGGGCTCATGAACCTGATATAACTTGCCCAAAATTATTCTAAAGGAGCCAAAATTTATTTTCTTAATCAATTATGGACCTTGGTGTTCTGTGACTGCTGATTCTTCAAACTAATGGCCATTCAATGGCTTGGAAATGCACAAATCTCTTTCCCAGTCAGAATTTTTCTGGAAACTCCAGTCGGAGACATTTACAGTAGTCTTTTCATCTACAGCAACTGGATCATATAGTGAATCTTCTGCAAACTCATTTGGCATTGATTTCCAGTGTAGACTTGGTTCCCAATTCGCGCTTTCAAGTACCTTCAATATTTCTTTTGCCACTATCTTGCTCCCCTCATGTGACAAATGAATTCCATCCCTGCCAAACACCCCCCAATCAAATGATTGAAAAATAGCTATAAACTTATTTATTATATCAGATACATGTGATCAAAATTTCAAATCGCAGTTGCGATTCTTAATACTGTAATTGCAATTAAATACAGCTGATGCAACTTTATTTCAGTCGCATTTTGGTGCATGTAATAGCGATCATCATAATCAATACTTACGTGAAGCAAACATCTGACCAGTCCTCCCTTTGTTGAAGTGCAGACCAGAGGTCAATGGCCTTGACATCCATCTCATGGCACAACTCCAAACATGCTTCTGAATAAAGTCTACATGATTCATTTGTCCTCTTTAATGGCCCCAATATATTACTGCTTTAAGTCCAATAATTTATTCATTAGAGTTTTATGATTGAAATGCACATTGAAAAATATCAGGTACTATGAAAGTCAAACTGTTTATGAGGGATCATGTTAGTTTACATATTAGATCACATGATATTAGTCTGTTGGTCTAGTTAAAGCTCAAGTCTTAAAGCAAATATTTTAAAGTGCAGTGCAAGTAACATTGCAGTCCCTGATATTGCAGAAAAGTGGGACTAATGGCACTAACACTGCCACAAAAGTTTCAAAACTTCGATGATGCGGCTACAATTGTAGTTGTGTTTAAACAATATTTCATGTAACCTTTTGATTATGGTTTAGTTTTGATTTATAAACAATATTTGACTATATGAAACATGTGTTGTTATTGGAAAAAGGTACAATAATGAGTTTATAAGTTGTGGAGTCCTGATATATGCATGAACACTAAACACAATATTGACACTGATATGTATATAATGGTGATAATTTAAGAATATAAAAGTGATTGAATGTCGGTATTGTATTGATATCATGTCGTTGTTGAACACTAGACACACCTTAAATCTGACTGTGCTACATAAGCTATAAGCAATGCACCTAAGGTAATGTTTGACAAGAGACAACAAAATGGGAGAGTCTTTTTTGTTTTGTTCTCTTTGACACCATCCTATTTTGTGAAACCAAAATGTGCCATCTTTTTTGCCTTATATGCCAAAACTCATTCTTTTTTGTTATGTTCTAACCTGTCTACTAAATGGTACCTAAACAAAGGTATGCTTCATTATTCAATCAAATAGCATATTAGAAGTATAGGCACCACCACCACTATAAAGTATGAGTGAACCAAAACCCATTGAAATCAGAACCTGAATGATTCATGAATTTGCGCCTCATTGACCGGAGGAGAACTGAGCAATATTATGCGAGTCTTCTTCGACAGGCTCTGGAAACCATTAAGATTAGTCAAACTTTGTTGTAATAAACAGGACAAGTAAAAACATTCAGTTTTATTCCAACAACACTTAAAGATATGGTTCTTTATTAAAATATGATATTAACTGGAAAAATAGGAAATTGATAATGTAGAATTCAACCTTAAGATGGTTAATAATCTTCCTCATATTTTCTATGTATTCTTCAAGGGGTACATGAGGACCAAGGCCAGATGGATGTGGATGAATAGAATCATTGCCACCAAAGTACACAATAACCAATGATGGTTGCTCAGCTGCATTCTGAGTTGAAGATGACAAAACAAAAGAGTGATTCTTTTAAGTATGAGTAATAATCAAAGTATTCACACCATAAAAAAAGATTTGGATTCTCTGCATTTGTTGCATGGTACAACAACCTGTAGAACTGTTGGATTTAGAGAGAAAGAAAATTTTATATCTTTAAATCCAACAGATTGAAAGGCTGCTGCATCATGCAAAGTTGTTCAAGCTAGTAAATGTATCAGCACTAACAAAATAAGCATAAGTTAGCAATTATCAAGAAAGTGCAGAATATTCATGCTTAATTAAAAGGTAAAATTTTGAATTAACACATGCATTTAACACAAATTATCAATACCTTGGGAAAAATTGTATCCAGAACCTGCACAGCACGCCTTGAATTCCAACCACAGTATCCTCTCAAAATTATATCTGCCTATAACAATCAAGTTAGTGTGTGACAAGTTAAACTCATTGACCACCATATAATGCACTACTAGTACTCACAAAAAAGCTTATATAAATGTAAATTGAAGGAAAGGACTATAGAACATTAATCTTTTTTCTATTCAAGAATTTCATTTGTACTCTATCATATTGATCTAGTTTCAGAGATAAAGAAATTTCATCAATGAAATTCCCTTCTTTTGTTTGCCTAAAAAGTTCTCAACATTGTGACTTCTATTGAATATAGTTTTGCATATATTTATAGTATTTTTTTTTTTTTTTTTGTAAATCCAAAAGGAACTATTCCATTGCATGCAGTCCTATTCTTGAAGATAAAATAACAACTAAGCAAATATTGTAATTTCATAATTCACAAGAACAACTTCTCTATTGAAAAATAAGTGTATAACAATTGGAAAATCATGACAAAGAAACTACAAGCCTTCTTTCATATGTTATGTTAACATGCAAAACAAAAAATGAACAAATTTTACTTAGACTTAATTGTTTTTCCACATAATGTTTCTTGAAAAGATTTTTAGATACATCAAATCAGTGAGTACGTTCAAAGAATATGATTTTAAAGAAGATAAGATAAGAAAAAAAAAGTATGAACAAGAACAACATGGAGATGTATATATATAAGTACCTTGCGAGAATACAAGTTGGTAAGAATAGATCCCCAACCATCATCACTATAACTAAGTTGAACAATTGAAGAACCAAACAATACAATTTGAGGTCTAAGTGGTCCCACCATCTCTCAGTTCAACACAATAAAATAGCTCATAAAATATTCTTAATTTATAGACTTGTATTTTGTGTTTTGATTTTTATTTCTTCTTTGCATGCTCATGCTCTCTAGTCAAGGTCAGTTACCAGCAAATTATTAAATTATTAATGTTTTCTTTTGTTCTTTCTATCATCAATGTTAACGTCATTTGCTGTGTGGCACCAAATTCAATTATAGTAGAATTTGGATGAAAAGTGTATGGTGTAGATATAGAGGATATCACTTTCATCTTTAAATACTCTTAAATAAGGAATAGTTAGTTAGTTTGGTGGGATGAATATATATATATATATATTTCTTTCACCATCGGTTTAATCTGATTCGGGGGTCAGTTCTGGTATCAAGTGATTTTAATCCCCTCCTGATCGCAGTTGCGGGGGATCGAACAGTGGGATGAATATTAGAAATAAAATAAACTTATGCATCCATTATATATAGAAAATTATTCCTATTTTAATATTTATTTAACTTTTTCTTTCAATGCATAACACAACTTTAATGTTTCCATAAAAGTGAGAAGAAAAAAACAATAGCTTAGAAAAGGTAGAAATTTTATTGGAAAGATAATTGCTACCACAATACTTTTTTATTTGATATACTTTTTTATGAAAAATATTTAATCTTTTCTTTCAATACATATTAAACTTTGATATGTCCAAATCCTCAAAGTGGGATAAAAAGAAAAAGGAATGATAGTACCAAAAAAATAAAGGAAAGACAAGAAAAGCTTGAAGAGATATATTTGTATTTTTAATTCAAAGATAAGATCAGATACCACATCACATTTTAGTTTAATGCTCTGTTTTGATACATTCATTATATTTAGGTTTTTTTTTAACATTGACAACATAATTTTGAATTTATATGTATTCAAGATAATTATATATGAATGGAACACAAACGAATAATAATTTGTGCCGCTAAGTTTTTTTTGGATGATAAAACTAAACCTCTAAAATATTATATTTGTAAATGCCATTATATATTTTTTTGGATGATGAAATAATCCTCTTAAATATTACATTTGCAAATTTAAAAGACATAATTATACATGTATTTTTAAACTTTTGTCTATTGAAAAATATAACATTTTTATTAGAGTTTATATGCCTATTACAAGACAATAAAATCAGAAATATTATAAAATGATCGATTTTGGAGGAAAGTGTACGGTGTAGATAAAGATCAATAAACACCTTCAAGTGGGGAAAAAAGGAAAAAAGAAACGCAAAAAAAAGGCAGATATTTAAGTTTTGTTTTAAAGATAAATGCTACTGCCTCTGTGCTTTTTTTATTTATTTTTGATAATTCCTTTGTGCTTATTTTAATTTAATATACTTTCTATAAAATAAATAATACCTTGTAGTTTTTAGTTTTTTTGACAAATTGTAGTTTTTAGTTAAAAACCTTATACTTTAATTTCCATCAAAAGACTAGGGCCCAATATATAGGACTCAGCTCTGTACAGAGGGCCCAAAGAGGGAAGGATTTCTTCTATCCACACCCGATTAACATTGTTTAAAAAAATTCTTTTGTTTAAGATTCTTTTTTGAAAATTGATCTAGACTATCTTCTATCGGGATAGATATGTCCCTACTAGCGACTACACCGATCTTTCTATGTTTTGCCCATGTCCATTTCCGCTCTGAAGAGGAAGATTTGGATCTTTTAATTTTATGTTGTAAGCAGTAACAAAGATAGAAGGAGACCAACAGAGACCATGGTCCCCCCCCAATTTTTTTTTATAAAAATTATACTACTATTTTATTATATTATTTGTTTAATTTCACTTCCGGTTTTCTCTATTTAATTAAACTCAGGAAAATTATCCCTTTTTTAATTCAATTTTTTGGACTCTATTTATACATTTGTTTTAAAATTAATCTTGCTGGATATTTTCTCCCCTAAAAATAGCATTTTTTGGTACCGAAAATGTGGTTTATTGTCCAAATATTGAATTTAATGACAAAATATCTCTTTTAAAACTGAAATTCATCTTTTTTTTAGGTATAAAGTTGCAATTTTTATGAAAAAATGCATAAGTTGGGACCAAAATTACAATAAATGTGAAATAGTAGATGCAAAAAGTTCAACTTTAAAAAAAGGCTCATAAAATGCAGATTCACAATATTTTAAACAGTTGAGTTATAGTTTTAATTAATTAATTTGAAGAATTGGAATACATGATGAAAATGGGCCATTCTTCAAATATGCAAAAGCTATGTTCTATGCCAAATTCAAACATGCAATAGCTTAACAAAAATGTACCCAAGCAAGCATTTACAGCACTGAAAACTTGATAACTTTGATGAGTTTTTTATATACATAACTTTGATGAGTTTGATCATAAGGATATACATATATACTCACCACCTTCATATGTACAATTTACATGTGAAAGATATGGCATGGGATACATATACAAAAAATTAATAAAAACAATATCATAATCGAGAAATCTTGTTTTCTATAGCTAACTTTAGCTAAATTTAAATGTGGGGAGGTGCATTCGGATCTTGTACCATCCTCTCTTACAACACCCTACTAATGTCCATCCTTTCTTGATTAAACATTTTGTGCTTATAGATCTTCTCATTTGCTTATTATCTTTTACCTTTGAATCACATCTAGGAATATCATTCGCCATTGAATCCGACATTTTGAGGCCGTGGCTGTCCCGAACGATATTTAGTATTGCAAAAAAGAAATAATTACGAACAAATGTGGTTGATGTAACCTCAATTATAATTGTGACGTGGTACTAAATTATTTCAAAAACCTCGACGAAATAATTGCAGTTGATGATCTCAATTTAAAAACTTCGTGATGCATGAAGGTGTTTAATTTGATTCAATTTTCTATGCTCTACCTCCAATTAAGTTTGTCTTTTATATATAATGCATGATTAATTATATCCCTTGTAACTAATTGAAATGTAATATTATCCTTGATGCATGATCTGTTTGTTAGAGTATTCTACGTGTTTCAGGAGGTTTCATTTTGTATAATTTAATTTGTGTTGGTTTCTATTTTTCTCTATATTTGGCATAATAACAAGTTCAAGACGTGTTCGTGTGTGACACACATGCTGTATCAAATGTTTAGTGTTATTATATGTCATTAGCTGCCCTAATCCTATTGGTGGTAATTAAGTTTAAGTTCTTTGTGACTTATCTTCCTTATATGGTGGGATGATCTCAACATTCAGCTGCTAAGGAAGATAAGTCACAAAGAACTTAAACTTAATTACCACCAATAGGAACTTTTGTAGATCCATCTATTATAATAAGTAAATTTTATAATAGATTTACTAAATGAGTATATTAATCTATCAATGAGAATAAACCACATAAGTAAATTTAGCTTGTTTTCATTGGTTCTCCTAACCTTATATTCATCCAATTATACAATTAGATGAACACATAATAAATTAAAAATTTAAGCATATAATTTATGTTCAATTCATAGAAATCATCTAAATCACGTAACCTTGGATGAAAAACATAACTATCTGCGTCTCCAAGCATGACATCTTCCATTAAAAAAATTTCCACTCTAACCAATTTTAAAGTTTTTAGACCCTTTGTAAAAAAAAAAAAAGTTTTTAGACCCTTTTAACTAAATTTTAATATATCCCCGATGATGATACCACTGTTCTTGAAAAATTCTTCCATTTACATCTCCAAACATAGCATCTTCCCTTGAAATTATTTTCACTAATAAAACTTAAAGTTTTTAAATCCTTTGAACTAAATCTTGGTATATCTCCGGTATCAATATTATTGTTCTTGAAAAATTTCTTTCATGCCTTACATAATTTTATAAAAGTATTATTTCATATCTTTCAACTTCTTTACAACTTGAAAATAATATTACATATTGCTGCTACCACTGGCGAATGCAGCTTGTAGTCAACACTGCAATTCTGCAAAGTGCAAAGTTAAAAAACTTAGTTAATAGGAGCTTATCGAAATATGTTACATATAAATCTATCTATTGAGATAATTTTTGAATGTGCCTCCAAAAATACAGGAGCTTATAAAAAAGTGTTTCACATGATTTTTTACTATAACATTTTGACAAGATTTGTTTTCATAATATTTAATTATCCATTCAATTTTATCACAAATTTATATAGCATTTGCAAATTGGAAATTGTGTACAAAATTAATAAAAGACGGTGTTCCCCGTGCATGATGTTTCTAATACTATTAACAAATATGTTATTTTTGCTATTAGATTATTTCTAATTTGGAAACCATTTTGTTGGCATGTAATATGCTTATACATTATATTTAGTTCCTACATATACATTGTTTATGAAATTATGATTATGCATTATAATTTGCAAATTAAAATTTCTGTACGAAATTACAAAAACACAATGTTCCCCGTGCGTTGCACGGGTATTAATACTAGTTTATTAAATTTGCACCAATAATCTACTTTTTTTTATTAATTTGCACCCTCTCAATTTTCAAGTCTTGCACCCATTGCACTCTCTCCAACGTTACACATAATCGCTGAGATACATACATTTTCCAATGTCAGTAATCACTGCAATTCTGCAAAGTGCAAAGTTAAAAAACTTAGTTAATAGAGTTAGACAAAACTCTTTTCCCACTGAGCTACAGAATGAAGGGTTTTTTTGGTACATAACACTATCGCAATAAGTGAAATTTATAGAATAGGAGTATTAAATATGAAATTTAAATTATCATAACATATGCTCCCTTTCATTTTTAATTGTCCTTATTTTTTTTCAAAAAAAAATGTTCCTATTTAGTTATATTTTCAAAATTCAATGTAATATTTTTTTATAAGAAAAATTCATCTTAATGTTAATTATTACTTGCTGATCTGACCTTTTTTGTTTGAAGAAATTTAGTTGTTAAGAAATTTCACCTAGGTAAATAGGTGTGATATCTATATTTCGAATTCCAATCTACTGCGAATATAATGTGATATTCATACTAACTGAATTAAGTTCACGTAAACACTTCTTTTGATCTCTATTATAAATAAAAATCTATTTTTTATATTTATCGAAATAAATCTAAAAAATAGAGGTATTATTTAGGTTATACTAATAAGTGCTCTACGTACCAAAAAAATAAAAAATAAGTGCTTTAGAGAAAAGAAAAAAGTTCAAATAAAAAGAAAGTATTAGATGTTACTATAGAATATTTTTCCTTTTGAGTTGACAAATTAGCTGAATTTATTTACGACTTTACAATGAAAAAATATTTAGCAAGAAAAGAAAGTAAAAAAAATTACCAAAAAAAAATTGGATGAATAAATGTAAGCAATAAAAGAAGAGTTAAAAATATAACAAAAGAAAAAAAAGTATGAGGAAATAAAAAAAAATGCAAAAATTAATCTCATCTTTTTTTCCAATTCCACCCATGCCCCAATGGTACTTCACAAATGTTTCATTGAGCCTCGACGGTCATAGAACACCTTCCCTCCTAGTTGAAGCTTGAATGATGTTGATGTTGTATTCTCATCCTCATAATGAGGATGAGGCTTCTCCATATTAAATCAATGTTGTCACTCTATTTTAGTAGTAATAAGAAGAGTTTTAAGAAATGGTGAAGCTAAGGGGCGAAAGAAAATTTGTGTTGGTGATTTTAGTGATTCGGAGGATGATGAAAATTAAGATGCTTATTTATAAGTACTTAGAAACACATCACTCAATTCATTTACTTGCTTTATTTATAAGTGAAATAAGAAGAGAAAGAATGACAAATTTTCAGAAGAATTAAACAACGATTATTTTGAGGGTCTCTAGAGTATTCTTCATCTTTTTATGAGACCATTTGCATTCACTTTTATTTATTTATTTTTAAATATTAAAAGACAAGTTCTAGAGAATTCATTTTATTTTAAATGATTTTAATTAATGAGGAATGTTCAGTTTTTATTTTATATAATGATGAATGGTCAGATTAATATTAAGAATTTAGGATTGTAGTTAGTAATGTGTAGGAGGAATGGTCTCCCTGTTTACCATTGTCTTGAAATAAAATTTAGTTTTAATTTTAAATATATAAATAAAACCCATTTTAGTAATTATCCATTCAAACTTAATTTTAACTCAAAGCATCCAAACAAAATGAATTGTTAAGAACTAAGATGTTCAATGGTGTGTTCAAAATAGAGTCACATGACATGCTTATTTATACAGATTTTATAACATTTGGATTTAATTATTTTTTTAATTACTGTATCACTTAGGTTGGTAGGTTGTTTTCATATTTGTTAATGAGATAAGACAACTAAACATTTCATATTTATACAGATTTTATAACATTTCATTTGTGGTACTTTTACTACATGTATTTGTCTTCATTAACTTTATGGATTATGCTAAACGGTGTTAAGTATACCAAAAATAAAAATAAAATATAAAGTTAATGTTGATAAGGCAATTTTTTATATGTTTAATTAGTACGTTGAATGCACTATTTAGCATTTTTCTAACTTTATTTATTACTGCAAAATTGTTTCTTTCTTCAATACTACAATATTTTTTTTTCCTACTGTGCTAAATAGTGTTTCTAAGTACCGGTTAAAGAATTTAAATGTAGTAAATTTTAATGCTAATAAAACAATTAATGCTATTTTTTTATTATATGTTTAAATTTTAATTACTCTTTCTTCTTTCATAACTTCTATTTTACGTACAACATTAATTATATTTTTTAATTTATGTAATATAATCAAAGTGATTTATATTATGGTACGGATGAAATAATTAGTACCTTCAAAGCACTAGTGAATATGTTTAGTTTTATAAAAAGAAAATGGAAAGAAAAAAATTAAGCAAACCAATGAATAAGACTAGCTCTAATTAACATTCTTATGAGCACTCAAATTTTTTCACATTCAATTGATTCTACACCAACTAGTAATGCAATTGATAGTCAAATACTCCTACAATGACCAACATATATGATTAGACTAGACCTATTAATCATAATGCAGTTGATTAGACAAGACCTACTAGCTTAAAAAATATGTTGTGTATATTGAGAATAGATCCGCTAAAAAAAATCCTCAATTTTCCTCAATATTCACATTTCAACCATTAATCAATTTTTCTCAATTTTTTTAATATTTAAATATTATTTTATATTTATAATCCAACAATAGTCCATATTATTTCTTCAAATTTCTTTTTTCCACTTGAGAAAATTCTCGTGTATATCCTCACAAATTCGTGTATGATGACTATAGAGTTAATTATTATTTCTATATATAAATATAAACATCCCATTTTCAATTCTCAATAAATTCAAGCACGGTATGGAAATTTTCTGCAAACAATTAAGTTCAAATTCAAATATAATAAAAAAGCCCATGCATCACATGGAAAACCAACTCCACAAATCAAACGCACATTTAAAGGTTTATATATAAAAAAAAAACTAAAAACTATAGAGGCTCTTCATATATCAAAAGCACATTGTTCATTGTCGCAAAAAATGATAGAGTTCTCTACTACTCCTTGATTTGAAGAGTCTCTGATACCGGCTTAGAATGAAGTAGCATTATAATGACTTTTATTTCCATCTTTTCCAACTTCATAAACTGAATGATCATTGAAATTGTAAAGTATAATTGGAGCTGATGAGTTCAAGTCATCATGTTGATGCAAAAGATGATGATGATATTGTGCTTCATTGATTTCAAAAATATCAACATCATCTATTACTACTGTTTGTTCCTCCAATATTGAAGCTTGTTGATTTGAACTCTCCATGCCTTCTGAATTATCAGCAATACCATTGTTGGGACCAAAATTGGTGTATGCATCCTCTCCATTAAATCTCTTTGCAAATTCATCATATTCTCTAGCAGCTCTTTCCTCGGTGTCTGATGAATTAATTAATAACATATGTTATAATAGACATTACATATTTACATATGACACTATAGATCCTTCTATCTCATATATAAATAATTTTTTTTCATATATTTATTTAATAACTAATGTATTTGATCGATAATATAAATTAGATACATCAATTATTCAGTAAATTGACTATGTTAAATGAACTCACCAAATATTCCCAAGAAATAGCTTGGCCTCTCCTTACTCTTTTCCAATCTTGCTTCCCATTTATTGCCTTCGACTCTATTTTAGATAAGAATTAGATCAAGACAAATAGTTAGAGTATTGAAGAGCATAAATAACATTATGTAACATTCATCATATAAAATGTTTGCACACACTTTTTACACACATTTTTCACCACAATTCTTTTTGTTGACCGGAATTAATATAGGTTTCATCAAATTTATTGAGACACATAACTTAGTGGGTTTCATTATTTTTTTGGTACAAGGTCTCATTATGTACCTAAATATATTTTATTTGGGGTTGCGCCCAAATAAAAATTACTAGATCAAATCGAAATATGGAGGAAAAAATCAATTTTGTCTAATATAACAAACAATTATATGTTTTCAGAAGAATAAGTTAATTTGACATGAGATGTAGAGAAATAATTTCTAAACACTCAAAGGAAAACTAAACACACATAAAAGTATAGTAAAAACTATATAAATAATGAAAAACGAGAATATCAAGATATTTACAAACCTTTTGACACCGATATATTCAGAACCAGTCTTCTTTGAGGTCCTACAAAATTTGTAAGAGATGTTAGTTGTTTCAATTTGAATGATTAAATGAGTTTTATTTACTATAATATTCTTCTTCTTCTTCTTTTTTGACTAAATACTAATTAAAATACTAAAATACTCTTATTAATAGCCATTAGTGGTATTTTAGAAAGAAAAAAAATACAGTAGAAGTTAACTAGTGGTATAATTATATAGGCATAAATACAATAAATATAAATATATTAGTAGAAAAAAAATTAATAATACTTCATTGATAATATAAACAAATAAATCATACTGTATGAGACAAGTAAATATTGTAAACACTGTAAAAAAAAGAGAGAAGTAAATATTGCTAATGAGACACATATTATTATAGTACAAAAGAAATAATAGATTTCTTACTTTCTAATATTAAAAATAATCCGCTTCATGTGCATATTTTTCATTTCTGAGATTTGCTTCGAGTAACAACTCACCTGTGATTCATAAATATATAACTATGAGATTGTAATTTGGATTAAAAAAATTACAAGTTGTAATTGATATTCAACTAACTATATTCTTTTTTGGGCTAACTTGATCATATAAATATATACATACCGGAAAATTAGTAATTGTAGAATCACCCCACATCTTAATAGCAATTAAATCGTGAGCTCTAGCTACTTCAACTTCAGATTTAAATCGTGCTACCATGCAACATCACACATCACAATAAAATTCCAAACGAACCATAAAGAACAAGAAAGAAGTTAATGTTAGAAAAAGAGTAAACATTTTTTCACAAAATATATTTGGAGATTATGTAGTTTAAGTGTTTTTTCCTATAAGGATTTTGTTTTAGGTTTTTTTGGGGTATGTTTGGATGGAAGGTTTTTAAGGTGAATGGAGAAAATAATTTATTTTTTATTTTGAAATTAAGGATGCTTAAAAATATTTTTAATTATGAATTAAGTGTGATTCAAATGTTATATGATAATTTATCATGTTATTTTTTTAATTTTTCTACATCTAAAATATAAATCAAGGTATAAAGTTTCTTTCCAAAGTTCTCCCCTCTAAAAGCCCATAAACAAATCATTTGTTTTAATGTTTTAAGTCAAATTTTAAACTCTTTTTTAAAATTTACTTGTTTTTTTAAGATATGATTTAAAAGTGTTTTTTGGAAACTTAAAATTTATGCATATTTTTTATGTGTTGAGAGACATTATTTGACCAAAAAAAAACTTATTTAACAGTTTTTTCAAGAACTACTATAAGAGTAATTAATGATTTTTTAGTCAATTCTTATTAATCTTCAAGATGTCAATCCTTATTAATTAATATTCCAAAAAATGATTTTTAAGCAAAAAATATTTTTCTATTGTTTTTCTTAGAAAAGAAAAACTGAAGGTTATAGATGCACTGAACCGCAAATTTTTCAAAACTATATTTACTTCATTAGTACATAAAGTTACTCTTAGCTATCATTTGGCATTTGTCAAAAAAAAATTATCATTTGGCCTGACTTTTTTAGATTTTAAAAATTATCTGAAAGTTAAAAGTGAAAATAAAATTTTTTAGAATCATTGTTTTTTTAGATTCAAAAGTCTTTTATCTATATAATTTACTCATAAAAATTAAGCAACTTTATTTTATGAAGAACTTCATGAAAATCTGTTTGCATTTTATCTATATAAGAGCTTTTTCTCAATGCTAGTAACCAAAATAAATAATTTCTCAATGTTCCTTTCCCTTTGTAAGGTATCTAATCCGAAGGGTGTAAAATCATTTTATTTGTTAATTGGGAGATATATGAGAAAACTTATATATATATATATATATATATATATATGCAATTATACTACTCTCTCCGGCCATAAATATAAGCAAAAATGCAATTTTTAAATTCATTGAATAAAAGATGTATCTAGTTTGTATTATAGTCCGGATACATCAATTATGCAATGAATCTAAAAAATACACTCTAAAAAATACACTTTTGTTTATAATTGTTGCCGGAGTGAAGTATATGCATTCCTATCTATCAACTTATGTAGTACATCTAAAATCGTCAAGTATGTGGTTGATTCAAAAAAGAAGAAGTGATATAAAAATAAAAATAAAAGTCATCTAGTATAATATAGCATATAAAGAACCCTATGATTTATGAAGATCTTAATCAAATATCCATTACACATTTTTGTTAGATTCATCTCCATTTCCATGCTAATATTTTTTTCATGAGATATATATTAGATATAATTAATTAATACTAACATTTAAAACTGAATATTATACAAAAGTAAAAGATTATATATATACTTACCAATGTAGACTGGCATATAGTTGAAAAGATCCAACAAAACATACAACAAATAAACACAAAACTATTAGTATCAGATATGTTTGATGGAAACAAATAAATTGAGGGTTAAAGAAAAACTATATGTTTATTCAACCTGCCTTGCCTCTCCCACCATTTTTGGTCCTATTCTCCCAAACAAATGCTTCATAACAAGTATTATTGCGGCTACATATGCCAAAATAAATTATATATGTTAGAAAATTTTGAAATATATATTAAGAAAATGTAATTTTTCCTTTTTTAGATAAATTAATGTCAAATAACCGATTATCCCAAAAGCTTAAGCTGTTAGGATATGCCACATCAATGGTTTTATATTATTTCTAACACGCCCCCTCACGCAAGAGTCCACTTGGGCTTGAAGCGTGGATAATGCATAGGCCCACCTACCATATGCTTAAATTCCACTTTTTAATTAGAAAGTGAGGGGAGCAGGAATCGAACTCTAGACCACTTAGTCATAGAGGCTCTGATACCATGTCAAAATAACCGATTATCCCAAAAGCTTAAGTTGTTAGGATATGTCACATCAATGGTTTTATATTATTTCTAACAATTAAGAGCATCTAAACATTAGAGGAAAGTAAAAAAAAAATGTAATTATTCATATCAACAAAATCTCACTTTTTAACACCCCAATATATAGAGCTCTTTCGACCCGTATTATTCTTAGTAGCCATCTGAACTCTTTTTGCCTCTTTTGGGTTTTTTCCGACATTTTTTCTTTTTACCAAACTAATCCTGTGACATTATGACATAAAATGAATTAAAATTTTAATATACATGAACAAAAAAACATATTGTGATATACAAATAATTTGATACATTTTACCATAAGCAACTAAGACGTGACCAACCTTGCAAGATTAGGATTAGTCTCCATCGGTTGATCTTGGGGTATGTTTTGAAGTGAAATAACCAAAAACCAACTTGATAGAGTGGTAAAAAATTTGGTCCTATATAAACCAATTTGTTCAAATGAAATGACCAAAAATCAACCTGTTGGAGTGGTCAAATTTTTTATTTATTTACATTACTTTTGACACAATATAATATATATAGTCTATGAATCATTTATTATACATCATAAAATTTATAAATATAATTTTTTAATAAGAGAAGGAATTTATAAATATAAATTTATATCATTATTAAAAAAATTATTATATGATCTTATCTGCGCACAAATATTATATTCATCCACATATTGTATTGACTATATCATTTTGATTTATTTTTTTAAAAAAATCAATATGAAATTTTATTTAATATTTTCAACACAATATTAATTTCCTCTACAATATCTCCAACAAATAAAAATTTATACACATCTCAGTTGAATTTTTTGTACTGAAATATTATTAGTACTCTAGAAATAGTTGTCGAGGAATGATGTATGTAGAAGGGCTAAGACTATATCCCTATCTCTAATACATTTATTTTTAACATATATACCACTAACAATTTGCTTAATATTATTATAATAGTAAATATATAATTAGTTTGGTCAAAAAATTATTAATTTAATTCTAATTTATCTTTTAGCTAATCTACTATCAATATAAGAATTTCAATTAATTACTTTCTATCCTTCCTTCTAATAAGTGGGTACAATTTATTTTAAGGAAAAATTAGTCAAACTCTCTCTCTCTCTCTTGCAACTTTCTTTTATTTCTTCTCTTTCAATTTCATATTTAGTTTTGATTTACCCCTGTAATATTTTGTTTTTGGTTTACCTTCTATAAGATGAAAATTCTCTCGCTTACCCTGTCATGGAATATGTTGGCTTAAGATTTCATATAAATAATGACGTGACATGATTAGTGAGGGGATAAATCAAAATTTACTAGTATTACACAGGGCAAAAGGACAAAATCTTAAGCCCACGTATTCAATGAGGGAGGTAAAAGACAAAATATATATCTTTTACATTACGGAAAGGTAATCGGAAAAAATATTACATGAGAGTAACCAAAGTTCGCCCACATTACAGGAGGTAAACACCTATTAACCGAAATTTAAATTATCTCTCTAATCAAACCTAATACAATATTTTAGTTTTTCTTTTTCCATAAATATATTTTATATTTCAATATTTCGGCTTCATTGCACTTTTGGCCTTATCAAACTCAAAAAAGTAATCCCTCTATTTTAAAATCAAATTTTTAATTTGGTCCTTCTATTTTTATATTTGTTACAATTTTGGTCTAACACATATTTTTCTTCTACAATTTTGGAGGAGAGGACGAAGTTTGTTTTTTCCCTATTTTTGGGGATAGTGGGGATCATACACTTTTTTAGCGTGTAGTGTATGAAGGATAAATTTTGATTTTGATAGTATAGCAGCCAATAAAGAATAATTTTTCAAAGTATGTCGAAATTCAACACACAATGTCACGACATGCGTTTTAATTTTTAGTTAATTTAACTTTCAATACTTTACATTTCAATCTTTCAAATTTCAAGTGCCATAATTAGTTTAAAGTCTTTTTAATCTTACTCGTAATTTACATTATCGGTCTTTGATTTTCAAGCAAGATTAATTCAAATTGTTTTCAACCATTAAACTCAAACTTGTGTCAAACAAATTTTACAAAACCACCTTTAAAAAGCATATATGTACAAATTAACTTGTTCAGACTCTTGTGGTCACTCTAATTAAACATATACTAGGTTGTGTTCAAGAAAGATTGTTGAATGACACATTGAAAATCGATAAAAAGTTCAATTGAGTCAGCTGATGAATTACCACTCAAGTTCGAGTTCAATTCATGAATTTTTGAAGGAATTCACAACATTTAAATTAATTAATCATCAAAATATTGGTCTTAATTATAGAATCCAAAACTATCCAACAAAATTATTCTCTTTTGAGCATTCATTCATCAACCATTCTTCTCTTTTCCATCGTTTTTACCCATTTTATCCCAAAATACCCTCACCCTTTCATTCAATTTACACCCTAATCTTCTACAAACCTACGCCCAATTTCTCTCAATCCCTACCATTCAGTGAAGCCTCGCACATGGCAGTTAAAAACCTTGCCGAGACGGAGACGGTGTCGCCGGAAAATGATGGACCAACCGGAGAACTGCCGTTGGAAGCTAGAGTTTATGCTAAGGAGGGTGAACTTCAGTTTCTGCGCACCCGATCTCGGCGCCGGAGCTTTGTTGCTCCGTTAAGGTAAGATTCTGAGTTTTGAATTGAAGTGTGTGAGAAAGAGCTAGATGTTGTTTGTTTTGGTTCTTGTTCTGTAAAATGCAATGTTATTGTTATTCATAAACTTTAGTACAGTTACATTATTATTGATAATTATAGATATAATTTGATTTTGTTGATGTTGAATAGTAACTATTTAAGAGATTGATTATTTATATTAAAATCTTATTATTGATTGATCATTGATGTAAATGGAATAATAACTTCGGATTTCGGTCTTGATGATGGAGATTGTTGTTTTGAATTTGATCCAAGTTCATTGTGGGAGCAACTTAATGATATATTATTTAGTTTCATTGACTTCACTACCCATTTTCATGACCTTGTTAATGAATAATAGTGTCTCAAAGAATAATCAATCAAACCCTCTTGAATTGTTGTGAAGCTTTGGGATAGAACTGAGGGAGAATCCTTGCATAGGATATGTATCTGCAAAATCCTCTTAGTAATAAGGATAAGCAACATATTGCAGTGGAATTGATTTCTATTCTTACTTCTCTAGGGTAACGTTGAAGCCTTATCCTCATCGCTATTTACCCTTACACTAATGGAAAGGATGCTTATTAGGAACTCCTTTCTTTTATAGTATTCCATATCCATATGGATTATAGGTATGCTAAGGTTGGTGGTTTTAGGAACATAATAGAGTCGAAAGCAAAGAGAAGCAAATGATTTTTATTACTTATAATTGTGGAGGAAACTGGAAATTCTTGAAAATCCTATTTCAAACAGGAGTTGTTGAAACATAGTGTTTCAAGTACTGGGCAAAATATAAGGAAAATTTTATATTGACACTTATTTATGTTTGTTTGTTTAGCAAATAGGGCTAAAAGACAAATGCCAAATGAGACTCTTTTCAAACCAATTGGTGGGCATGGGTTAGTGATGTGCGAACCCAATGATATGGAGTGTTAAAAGGGTATTTTGTCGTTCCTAATAACCGTGCTCCTGTGTTCTTGTGAAGCACCACTTATATTCCATCGTTTCTTTTCATTCTCTTCATTCCATACATAGAGCTTTGTGTTATTAGAAGAGATACATAGTAAAATTTTGTTATAGGTATTGGACTACTGAAGAGCATTGTGCATCTTGTCATTCTGGAAATTAGGACTCTGTTGCTCTGGTAGGAATTTTATTCCTCTGGTTTTGCTACTGTTGTGCTGCTGTAACTTGGAATAATTTTTCTGTTAAATGGGATTTTTCTCGTTTAGTTAGCAAATAGTATACCATGCACTTTGTTTGTTAACACTTGAATGTAGCTAAGAGTACTTGTGTTTGGAACTCCGAAACCATGGTTTGGGCAAAAGCTACAAGAGACAACCTTTTATGTAGACTATTATTTGAGACTTTTCAAATGTGAAACCAAATATGCACTTAGTATAACTCGCGTCAGTCAGTTACGTCACGACCCACATGTCCTTTTTTTTCTGCATTTTAAAATTATTTAAAACATCAAAGTAGACTAAAAAACAAACAGTATTTGGAAGTGATATGTACTGCTGAAAATTATTGAATTTTTTAAGAAAATTACTCTTGCACTGTTTTTATTCTGATCAAGATTACCATGCTCCAAATCATCACTGATATTACTTTCCTTTTGCTTAGGTTGGAGAGTAGTGGATGAACCTGACAGAGAAGCTCTAACCCAAGCATGGAATTGTCTTGGATGGAAGAATACATAAAAGTCAGTGTGAAAGTTCCACTGATAACGCATCTGTAAACGTCACTTGGGTAAGACAACAACTTAAGAGCATCTCCAATGGTAATACCACTATGGGTATCATATATCACTAGTAAGTTGTCCCTACAATGCCATGTAAATACTTATGCAACCCCTACATATTTTGCTTCAATGGTGATACTAATGTAGGTATCATACATTATTAGCAAGTGATACCTTATATTTAATTTCATATAAAAAAAAATGTAATATTAAATTGATGATACGGTACCTTATTTAAGGTACCGTATCATCAATTTTGATACCCTCTATGCCACGTCATGAAACTCCAATAATAAAAGAAATTAAGGTACGGATCATAAGTCTATGAAACTCTCTATGATACTCTTATTGGAGATGCTCTAAGAAGCCTGATCTTTTGATTAACACCTGGTCGTCACTTGCAATTTACCGTCCCTCTTGAGGAATTCATCATCAAAGGATCTAGAACTGCACAGCTATCACATACTCGCTAAGAGTGATAGGCATTCTTGAAAAAGAAAGAGTAGATTGTGAGAGTGTAAATGTGTTGGATGAAGAATATAACTCCGGATTGAGGGAGACACTTAAAAATTATAGTAATTGGCCTACCTTCCCTCAGATATTTTGAATGGTGAACTTGTTGGTGGTTGTGATATATTGACCTCCATGTTTGAGAAAGGTGAAGTTGCTGGTTTGTTCAAAAATTAATTAATTGTGCAAGTGAATCTGCATATTTAGGCATTCTTTTGAAATGAGTAGAATGTGGGGAACATCAAGGGAAGGAAAAATGCAGGTCATATCTTGTTGTATTAATCCTTTAAATACAAGGTAGAAAAAACAAATTATGTATATTTTATTTCAACTATAGTAGAAAATGCTTATTTTATTTCAATCAAAGTATTTTTCTGGTGCACACTGCAACCAGAATAATTCCTTGAAGTACAGCGATTTATTTAATTATTCAACTCTTTCAACCATATGCTTGATAAAAGATGCAGCCTCTACTATAAGTATCTATGAGAACTAAACATGGTGACTTCTTTCAATCTGATATGCATGTAAGGATGTATTTCATCTTGCTCATGCTGTTTTATCTTTTGAAAGATGAATGATCTCTCATATTTGGCTGAGGTAATGAAAGATACTGTGATATTTTAATGGTGTTCTGTAGTTTGAATAGTACTCGAGTTTGATCTTTGGCTGAAATAATTTTTGACTAGATTTTTCTTACCTTTTAGCCAAACACATAATTATTGAGATTTTTGTCTCTTGAGAACTAGGTGTAAAATTCATGGTTGTTATATTTCTTTTGGGTCAACTTGGCATCCTTGCGTGCAATTGTAAAAATTAATCATTGAGTGAGATAGGATCGCAAGGGATGACAAAGTTCTCCGAACAGGACATGTATTGATTTTTACTCTATAAATTGATGATCCGTATTACACATTTTTTAGTGGTGTTCTGTGGTTTTATTTAGTGTGTAGTAAATTAGTTTGATTTTGAATAATATCCAAATTTGATATTTGATTGGAAAAGTACATATTACACAATATATTAAATCTATATTATTAATTATTTTTCTAATAGGGACTCCCTCAAGAATGAATTAGAAACATATTTTACCTCATTTTTGGAATAAAATATGAACAATGTTAATTACTTATCTCTATTTAAGATAATATCTCTAACATATCTCACTTTGTTTAACTTTTTTTATAGTCACGCTATAATCGATCTCAATCGTTAATTTTATATCAGACCACTCATTATTACACAATAAAAATTAAAAACTACTCTTAGTAAAAAAAAAAGGGTCATGTCAACATGTGCCTCAAGGGCACATATTAAGGTATCTCAAATTAAAAATTTACATTTAATATTATAAGAGAATTTAATATTGCAAAGATATAACACACAAGTTACAAGAAGAATATTACTACTTTTATACTATGATGCATGGGTACTCCATTTTTGGGAGAGTACCGGTACCGGGTACGTACCGGGTACCGGTACGCGTATGGTACTCCTTGGGTACGCACCGATGACGTACCTATTTTTTTATTTTTTATTTTGCAATGGGTACACGCATGGTACTCCTATGGTACGCGCGTGGTACTCCTGTGGTACACGAATCCAAAAAAATACAATTTTTTTTCTTTTCTTTTATTCATTTTTTTGTTTATAGGAAGATTTATGTTTTTTATTTGTTTAATATAAAAGTAGCAGCTTTACTGATAAGCAATAATAAAGTAGTAGTTGAATTTATTCACTCGTTTATTGGAAAGAAATAGGCTCAATCGAATTTTATTCATACAAATCTTGATGTTTTGATGTTTTTGAATAATTTGAATTACTTATTTGGTATTTTTTATGTTTAATTATTTGTTTTAACAATATTCTTCTATTATTTTATTTATATAATTATATTAAAAAAAATATTTACAGACGTACCCGTACCTTGATTTTTCTAAAAATGTCGTACCACGTACCAGTACCGGTACCGGATACCGGTACCGTACCCGTACCTAGGCATCATAGCTTTTATATTATTAACATGTGCGGGCGGGCACATGTTATCATTTTCCAAAAAAAACACTCAATAAATGGAGAGAGAATAAGGTACGAAAAGGACAAGAAATGTCAAAAAAGCATAAAGCTGAAATGAACGGACATTGCATTGTCAATAAATGGTCCTTCTATTTTCATGTGACATGATTTCAAAGGATTTAGAAGGACCACCAGTCACCAGACAACTCTAAAGACAAGAGGCTGAGGTTTGGTTTCCAAATGATAATAATAATATAATATATACTTAACATACAGTATGTTGTTAAATGTTAATAAAACATATATAGAATACTAAGAAGAGTTCATTATTAATTTTGATGAAGTCCTCCTTTTTTGTGATGAATTTGTTAGCAGCCGCTGTATTGGTATCAGTCATCTCTGTTGCTAATGCATTCAACAGGAATGATTTCCCTCCTCACTTCTTGTTTGGTGCTTCAACTTCAGCTTATCAGGTTCCACTCTCTCATATAATCATATTATATATATTCACTATGTAGAGTCAAATTTGATTTTAGAGACGGAAAATTGATTTTAACATGTTTGGATGTTCTTGAGTAAAATTGACGGAAAATTGATTTTAACATGTTTGGATGTTCTTGAGTAAAATTTTACGAAGAACTACAATTTGGAGCTTTTGTCCTGAAGTTGATTTTTATTGTCAAATTTATTGTTCAAATATAAATCAATTTACATAATCAATTTTTGGTGTGCATGATTGCATATGGTGTTTGAGCTGTGAATTATTTTTGTAGATATTTTGTAGATATTAAACTTCATTAATCTAACCGATGATTATTGTCGTATTATCTTGTTATATTGATTTTACAAAGAGATGAAAAAAGAATAAGAAAGTAGAAAATGTGACTGTGTACGTTGCATCAACAAACTACGGGCGTTTCATAGGCGTATAAGCCTCCAAAATCACATATCGTCATATTGTTTTAACCGTGATGCACACCAAATCTCAGTTAAAAGTTATTAAGCAAATGATAAATTTTGGTTCTTTGTTTATGGTTAGACTTAGACACTCTAAATTATAGCTCTGTTGATTCTAATGTTCCCACTATTTACTATACTTATATTTTCATTCTAAAGATAATTTGGTGTTAATTTTTGTATTTTGGATGAAATGAAAGGTTGAAGGTGCAGCAAATGAAGATGGAAGGAAGCCAAGCATATGGGACACCTTTGCACATGCTGGCAATGGTACTGCTCTTTCTTATTTATTTGTCTCTAGTATATACCTTATAGTACTATCTTCAATTTTTGTGAGTGTTTCCTGGGATATCAAACTCTTACCACTGAACTGACACCTACAAAATCATATTATGATTCATGTAGTCTAAGAAAAATTCTCATAGGTATAGAATACTGGCTAAAGAGAAAACAGAAAACAATTGTTATTTATGAGAGTTCCATATAGTCCAAGTCCAATGTTTGGTGTTGAGAATTTATATTGATGCTACCATGACCCTGCAAGTGCATCAATTAGCATAAAATCTTATTCTATTTACAATATAAGTTGATGTTATTTATTAATTAGTTTTACTATTACAATTAATCATGTTAAAAAGTTATAGTTACAACATTGAAATTCTTCATTTGAATTAAATTTACAGGAGGGCTATACAAGGGAGATGGTGACATTGCATGTGATCAATATCACAAATATAAGGTCAGTAGATATGGAGTAGAGCAAATCTCTCATGTTTGGCATATTAAGAGACTGGTTTTAAGTTAGTCTTCCCTGCCTAAGAAATAATTTGTACGAAAATACATCCTCTCATTATTTATTTACACATGCTTTCATTTCTTGCAGGATGATGTCCAACTCATGTCTAAAATGGGCTTAGATGCCTACAGATTTTCCATATCATGGTCTAGACTTATTCCAGGTATGATCTCACAAAAGGTTACAAATGATAAATTCTTGTATGTGTTCATATGGACTAAGAAAAGTAATTATTTTAGCATCAGAATCAAGATTAATTTCTAAAATAATGTCAAGAGATTACTGTACTTGGTTTGATTCTGGAGCTAATTTCTATAATCAAGACTAATTTGATTATGGTTCAATTACTGAATCTCTTTATTAGAATCTTTAAATTCATAGCTTCTTGCATCAACTGTTTGTTATTCTGACCTTGATCTAATTGTAATACAGATGGGAAAGGGCCAATAAATCCTAAGGGATTGCAATATTACAACAACCTCATCAATGAACTAACAAGCCAAGGTTCTTTTGCAAACAAGTTTTACCTTGTAAATTTCAATTGGAGTTATCAGTCGCAGATTGTCGAAAATATCAGTCTATTCAAATTCCGCTACACTATAGTGTTATAGCGCTATTGTAGCCTCTATGTGACCACACTTTTTTTTTTTACTAAATAGTAGCATATTGATGAACAATAACAATTTTTTCAAATTCCCTCTGCTATAATGCTGCTATAATCGATATTTGACAACACTGAGTTCAATTAACATTAAAAAAGAAAGCCTTTCGATTATATAGTTATTCTTTTTCCCGCTTCATTTGTAGGAATTCAACCACATGTTACATTGTATCATTGGGATCTACCACAAGCACTTGAAGATGAATATGGAGGATGGGTTAGTCGAAGAATTATGTATGGTTTCCAAACTAAAATTTTCCAATTAACTTGACCATTTTGTGTTAGATAGGAGATCAAATTAAACAAACTATATACCTAACACAAAATAAGAAAAGCAATCTTTCTGTAAGTAACATTTGTATATTTATGTATGTTTTCTTGCAGAAAAGACTTCACAGCATATGCAGATATATGCTTCAGAGAGTTTGGAGATAGAGTTAAACATTGGACCACAGTGAATGAAGGGAATGTGGATTCAATTGGGGGCTATGATGCAGGAATGTTACCACCACAAAGGTGTTCTCCTTCCTCTATATTTAACTGCTCCAAAGGAAATTCTTCAACTGAGCCATATTTGGCAACTCATCATATGTTGTTAGCACATGCATCAGCTGCAAGACTGTATAGGACAAAGTACAAGGTAAACCAGTATATGATGCACCACTTTACTTTGTCATTCATCTAAATATTTTAACATTTGGTAACATAGTTATAGTGTTGCCAATCACAGAAATTAGCGATTTGTTCAAATTCTGCTACCTTAGGATGCTGCAACACTATATTTCTGCCGAGATCATTATTTGAAGACACTTTGTACTAAATAGCGTATCAGAGAACTATAGCAATTTGTTTATAGGAAAATGCTAAATTGTGCCCCCGAGGCACTTGTTAAGGATCCTTAATATAGTAAAATTACATTGAAACTTGTGTAGTCAATGTTTGTAAAGTAAAAAAAGTGTTATTTTCATTGCAAAAGTTGCTTTATTTGGATCCCTAACTAGTGCCCCGGGGGCATTAGTTAGCATGACCCTTGTTTAAATTCTGCTATACTATAGTGCTATTGTGCGCAATAGGCTATAGCCGCTATTTATCAACATTGCATATAAGTTCACGGTTATGATATCATTTTCACTATGATAATTAAAGTATCTTTTATTTAAAAATGCAATCTATGGTAACTTGCAGGCCAAGCAACAGGGATTTATTGGGTTTAATCTCCTTCTTTTTAGATTTGTTCCACTAACAAATACTAGTGAAGACATAATTGCCGCTCAAAGAGCCCAAGACTTCTATATTGGGTGGTAAGTAGCATTTTGATTATGATATCTATCTCTAAAATATTTTGTCAATATTGTAATTTTATTTTACCATTTTAGAGTATGTAAGTTTGTTTTTCAAACACTGTCATAAATCAAAACAGTTCCCAATTTTTGCAAATTGGCAAATACATCCCTTGAAATTATGAAGTATCCATCAAAATAGGTGGCATGTTCGTGAGATGATTTAAATATCTTAGGGATTAATTTGCCCATAATTAGTCCATACCCAATTGCAATCATTGACGAATATGTCCATGAGATGATTTAAATTTTACAAGCAAATTAGTCCCTAACGAGTTGGTATTAGTGTAAGATTATCGTGCAATGTGACATGTTCGTTTAACATGTCACGTCATGGCTTCTAACAGTAGGACTTAATAACTGGAGGGACCATTTTAATTACATTTTACAATTTCGGAGATGCATTTGACATTTCGCAAAATTGAAGGACTATTTCAAGTTTCTACCCATGCTTACAATTTCGAGGACAAATTTGCCAATATACTCACTGCTTTAATAATCGTAATTATTTATTTATACAATAATGAATTACTAGACTTAATTTGATCTTTTCTTTGTTGTGATAGGTTTATGAATCCCTTCATTTTTGGAGAATATCCTGACATCATGAAAAAGAATGTTGGCTCAAGGCTTCCTTTCTTCACCAGTAGGGAATCAAATTTGGTTAAGGGCTCCATTGACTTCCTCGGAATCAATTTTTACTACGCATATTATGTTAAGAACAACGCGAAAAGCCTGCAGAAAAAGAATAGAGATTACGCAGCAGATATGGCTGTGGAGCTTAAACGTATGATTGTTTCTGTGTCATTTATGGTGCTGCATATCCAATTCTATATTGAGTTTAAACAAGTAGCATACACATAAATGTCATTTTATTCTATGCCTCTTTCGTCTAACTTTGAGGCAATTCATTTATTAATGTTTTTTCTTTTCTATTTGTAGCCTTCCCTGGAAATGGTACATCTACAGATGAGGTAAAAGTAGAGTATGAACATTGAAATTCCTTTTATTCTTTGAACATTGAAGCTTCAATATATTCCAACTTACTAGCTGATTGGTTTGTTTAGATTCCAGTTATACCCTGGATTTTGCAAGAGCTGCTTCATTCATTGAAGAATGATTATGGCAATTTTCCAATTTACATTCATGAAACTGGTATGTCTCCTTTAGATAAATATGTTGAATGCTTCCTAATCCTTTTGTCTAGGGATAGAAATAAGCCAAATTTGTTGTCATGAACCTATGACCTGACTTGCATCAGGTCTACGATGTTAGTAATACATAGTTTTACATAGACATTAAATAAGAACATATCAGTTTACCCTGATAGTGTAAAAGTTGGCTGACATGTTAGACTATTGAACTCTCATCAGATGCTTGTGTAAAATTGGTTTACCCTGATAGTGCATCTCTTGAAGATCCTTAAAAAATCTATTTATAAAAATAAGGTCAACTTTGACATTTAAGTTTAGGATACATGTAAGGTTTAATCTTTAGAAAACTTGGTTCAACCTAGTATATTTTTGCATGTACTTTTATCAATAACATCAAAATCTTCATGAGATATGATGAATCTTTGAACTTCAATTTGCATCAGGTCAACAAACACGTAGGAATTCATCATTAGATGACTGGCCAAGGGTGAAATATATGAATGAATACATAGGGAGCGTGCTTGATATGTTGAGGTACTTCTATTTTCATTTTCAATTGTACATTTCCAATATTCCTTTAGTTCTAGGGTGCCCAATATTCCTTTAGTTCATTTTCTGCTGTTGTGATCACATTGACAGGAATGGACTGAATATAAGAGGTTATTTTGTATGGGCCTTTTTGGATGTGTTTGAGTTACTAGGTGGATATGAAGCAAGTTATGGCTTATATTACATTGATTTGGAAGATCCAACCTTGAGGAGGCAACCTAAACTTTCTTCTGTGTGGTACTCAAATTTTCTAAACAACAGAACTATGGATTCAAAGATCACCTTGAAAATTGAGGATAATTCATCTGTATTCTCCAACACTCCCTTAATGCATACTTCCAGTTAAAGTAGGTAGAACAAGTTAAAATAAATGTTTACTTTCTAGCTTCCTCAATCTTTTTTCCTTGGTCATATTTTGGTTCTTTGTGTGACCATGTGTGAGAGAAAGTGGCATGAATTATGGTGTTTCAGCATATGAAAATGATCAGAATTTTAATAGAAATGTCATACACATATTTCCTATTACATTAGGACTATGCATAAAAATATGTCTATATATTATATTCCTGATAATGTTTTACTTAAAGTTTATGTCTAATATGAAGTTGATACACTTGGTCTTATATGACTAATGTATACATTTAGTTCATTGACTTATGCTCAAATGACAATTCTTTTCCTAGTGTACATCACACAAACAACATAAAGGAACTTAACAACCAATATCTCAACACAAACTGTCGATCGGTATAGAACCAGTGAAATCACTCTCTTGCAAATACAAGAAACTCAGAGATGTTAAACTACTAAAATATGGTATTGAGCCAGTTAACTTGTTTTGAGAAAGATCCATAATTTCAAGACTTGTCATGTTAGAAATCTCAATAGGGATCTCACCTTCTAATAGATTTTCACCCATAAAAAGGACAATCATGTTAGAAAACATTCCAATTGAACTTGGAATTGTGCCTGAGATTGAATTATTGGATATGCATAACACTATTAATCTTGTATTGTTTCTCAATACATCTTCAAGTGTTCCACTAAATTTGTTATTATCAAGAAACAACACTTCCATAAACTACAAAAGGTCCATAATACAAACTTAAGAGGATGGTTTCTCATTAGATTCCCTTAAAATTTAATCCTAGGATATCACCAACCAAAAATTCACACATCATTTAATTAAAATTATAATAACATGAAGTTTATTTTGGACCAATGTTCTAGCTTCAGTCCAAAATAAATTATGTGTCCAATTTTGATTGGTTATGTCCAAGGATCAAATCTTAAGGAGATACTCTGCAAGAATTTGTCCTCAATATAGATGCCAAGTATCAAAACCACTTTACAACCCAAATCCGGATTATAAGAAAAAAAACAAGTAGAAAAAATTACAAACATATTGAAACTGCAAATACAAGTTAACTTAAGAAGCATCACATTTTAGAGATCAAATAAATGTGACTAAACCAATTTTATGTCTATAATCATTTCAAATTTTATTGAATTTTGTTTTTAGTATTTGTCAATGTTTAAATAAATGGTTTGTTACCGCGTAGACAACACATTTTCGATAGTGTGTCCGTTACTGTTTTTTTTTCCACTTTGACAATGTGGAAAAAAATCACCGACCGGAGAGAAACACCATTACATTGTGATGGAACTCTACTAGGGCCATGACATGAGTTTATTAGTGTTTAATTTGTTTTTTACTTTTTTTTTTTTAAGAAACAAATTCATTAAAAATGTTCTCAGTAAAAAGTGTTTAATTTATGAGTTTAATTGATATGCACTGACGGTGTAAAATAATTTTACACAGTCATCCAATAAGAAACCATCAATCTTCCATGTCATATGAAGAAAGTGGGGTAAAGTGGGGTGACGTGGCAGAATACATGGTTGTCATTGGTTGACAGTGTAAAAGTATTTTACACTGTCAGTGCATATAAATTAAATCCTTAATTTATTAGTGTTTAATTTGAAATGATTAAAAGTGTTTAAACATTTTGGAACGTTCCCGGTATCTTTGAAACAATTTTAGAGATCAAATAAATGTGACTAAAACAATTTTTTTAACTTAAGAAGCAAATGGCTAACGACTAAATAAGTATTAAATTTTGGAATTTAAAAATTTTAAGATAAAATATTCTCAACTCTCTTCAAGTCAATTGTATAAATGTGTTTCTAAGAATTTTAAAGACTAAATAAGCTATTTAATCTATAAACATTGTAATTCGCCGCTATATATATTTAAAAATGAGTCAGGATCCGTTGACACCAATTAGTTTGACACAAAATGTTACACCTCTCAATAACGTTTAAACCGATATAAATTTTATAAAATCCACCGTTGGATTGAAAATTTATATCATATAGATTATTTATGTAAAGTTTCAGAAAAATACAAAATCATTTGATATATTATTGAGACACATAAAGATCAACGGCATTTAAAAAAAGACGCAAACCGTTAACTTTGATGTATCTCAATAACATATCAAATGATTTTGGATTTTTCTGAAACTTTACATAAATGATCTATATGATATAAACTTTCAATCCAACGGTGGATTTTATAAAATTTATATCGGTTAAAACGTTATTGAGAGGTGTAACATTTGGTGTCAAACTAATTGGTGTCAACGAATCCTGACTCTTTAAAAATTATTTAGAATTTTAAAAATAACTGTTAAAATTTATCTTTAGTTGTATTTTAAAATTATTCTAGCGACATATTTATTTACATCACATTTTTTAATTTTTTTAATTGGTTGAAATTCATGTTAATGCCTCCAAATTAAAGTGGGATCAACACAAGCGACTAAGACCTTTGAATTACACAATAATCTATAATGAAGATTTCTCTTTAGGCCTTCGCGTTTCTTTTTTACTCCTTTAAATTTCATTTTGCCCTTTGGAATTGTGTAAAATTTGAGCAAAAAATTTCGGTTTTTACGAACCGAATTAATCAATGAGAAAAATCGAACCTATAACTAATTTGATTCGTAAAAACCACGTTGTTAATTTTGATCTTGATATGCGATCGCTACATATGCAATTGTTACTTCGATTATTAGAATTTATCAATGATTTGAACTGATTTATGCAACTCTAGAAATTATGTTCTTTCTTTTCAGTTATTCTTTATAGATTCTAACTTCTTATATTTTACAGATGTCTAGCATACCAATTATTGGTATTGATCTTGGAACCTCATACTCTAGTGTTGCTGTTTGGAATGACGGCAAGGTCGAGGTGAGTCAAGATGCGCAAGGAAACAGCTTCGTGCGTCTCCTTCACCAGCTTGGGAATTTTGGTTGGTGACGACGCAGCCGTCGACCAGACTATTTCTGGTAAGTAATTTAATTTTATATTTTGGTTTGTAACTATTATAAGCATATATTTGTTTATTTGTTATCCTTCTACCTTAGTTGTTTAAGAAATTTTTTATCTTTTACAATTATGGTATGCACTGCTAGTTTGTGGTTCTTTGGATTAGGCGTGTGGTCTTGGGGCGCTTGGATTTTCTGCTAGTGTCTATATTGCTTTGGTGTGTGTGTGCTGATTTTTTTTTCCTTTGTTAGTGTTGTTATGTTTCTCTTATGAGGTGTTTTAGCCTTTAGGGGGCTGTTGTAGTTATAATTATATATTTAGTTCATAGTTGCTAGCTATAATTATATTGTTGACAAATATTTTTAACATGTTATTCAAATGTAAATCCTTACTATTAATATATTGATAAGAGAAATATTATTTGTACAACTTGTTTAGACAACTCTCTCTCATTCTTCTTTCACTTTATTGTTTTTTGTGCTAAATAAAAAAGAACAAAAAGTTGTCCAAACAAGTTGTCCAAATTGGTTGTCCATATAACATTACTCTTTTTTTTTCTTCTTGAGATTACCCCTTATAATGTTGCAGAATTTTTTTTCAAATTCATTTAACATTTTTTTTCTTCCACGGATACTTTGGCCAATCACTCTCAACTTCAAGATTTATATATTTCATCACAAAGCATTGGAGCGCATGTTGAAACTGAGAAAACAAAGTGGTTTCCTAAATTTCAATTGAAATCGTTTGTTCTTCGAAATTGCAACCTAAACATTGACAAAGAAAGTGTCATTCCTAGTTTTCTTTCGTATTAATATAATTTGATATTGATGGAACTCTCTAGAAACAAACTAGTTGGCCATTTCAACAAGAAATTCAGCTTTGTTTTCAAAGGAAAGAGTCCTCTTAGTCATTTCACAAGCTCTTTTCAAATTGCTCAGAGCTTTAGGATTTCCATTGATATTTATACCAATCTCATTATTGATTTCCTTAACAAAATGGTCAACCATTATGTAGTCAAAATCCAATCCACCCAGATTTCTATCCCCTGCAATAGCATTTGAAACAACAGTTTCTCCCCCTTCCACATCAATATCCATAAGTCCAACATTTAAGGATCCTCCACCCATGTCAAAAATCAACACATTGTTGGTACAAAATTACCTTATCATATGCACAAGTAAGTACAACAGCAATTAGATCGTTAACTAATCTCATAACATTCAAACCTGAAATTATACCCACCTCTCTTATGCATTTACCTTCAACCATGTTGAACGAAACTGGTACGCTAATAACAGTGTATTCAATAGTTGTTCCAATAAATTCTTCGACTATACTCTTCAGTTTTTGCAAGACAAAGGCAAAAATCTGTTGGGGGTGAATTAAGTGTTCTTCACCATTGTGGTCAATTGTATTCAATGGACCCATCGATCTCTTGGAGCCTGCATGTAAATATTTGTCAATTATATAATAAGGATCTACATTTGAATAACATGTGAAAAATATTTGTCAACAATATAATTATAGCTAGCAACTATGAACTATTCCTGCATGTAAATATTTGTCAACTGAGCAATGTTATATGGATAAGTAATTTGGACAACTTGTTTGGACAACTTTTTGTTCTTTTTCATTTAGCATAAAAAACAATAAAGTGAAAGAAGAATGAGAGAGTTGTCTACTCCCTCCGTCCCATTTTAAATGATCTTTTTTTGACTTAGTGTACTATTTATTTGACCTGCTTTGACCTTATTTTTCTACTAATATATACATGTAAATATTAGCATATGAGATGTTGTTTGATTTGTCTCGACGAGTACTTTCAAAATATACTATTTTTATAATTTTTAATAATAGATAATTAGAGATATTAACGATTAAAGTTGTGCATTGGCAAACGTGTCAGTAGTCAAATAGATTATTTATTTTGGGACAAAGGGAGTAAACAAGTTATCCAAACAAGTTGTACAAATAACATTTCTCAAAAAAAAAATAAAAATTATAGAGATAACACAAAACTCGCATGGATAAAAGTTTATTAACCTTTTTTTTAATGTCTATTAACCCTTTTTTTCTATCATGAAAATAAAATACAAAAAGTTAAATGACTCAATCGAATTCCAGAGTGTAGGAATTAACAAATGGAAATAGCTATCTTCTCTCCATCATCACTCTTCTTCGAAGAAGATGAAGATGATCATCATCACACTCATACCCTCGGTACTACTCTCTCTCTCTCTCTCTGCTTCTTCTTTCATCCCTATGTTGACAATTTGTGTTTCCGAATGCAGTTGAGGAAAACGCAGAGACTCAAGAAACCTATGTTGAGAGGAAGCACCAGTTTCCTGGAATGGTAAAGCTTTCATTTTTAATATCTTCAATCGTTTCTTTATCATATTCCTCATGTGGGTTTATTTTTTTGGGGACTGTCAAATTGAATGTTTTTAGCTTATTTGAAGAGTACAATTTGAAGGATTTAGCTTAATTGATGTGCTGTGCACTTTGTTTAGGGTACAAATTGAGTTTGGAATTGAAATGGGGGCTATTTATTTTGATTGTTTATTTGTTTGTATTCATTCATGGTGTTATATACAACAATGAGGTTTTAATCAAGGTTTTAAATAGTGGTTGCGGTAATGGCCGCAGTTGCGTAATCACCTTTGCTATTGTGGTCAAGTGCGGTTGACGCCTTAACGGGACTCAATCGCAGCTGCGTTGAGATTGTGGAGAAAACCCTGATGACGTCGTTCAGATGACAGTTGTAGACCTTTATTTAAAATCTTAATATGTGTTATGAAAGGTGAAATTTTTGTGTTGATGTGTTCTACCATGAAAAGTTAAATTTTTGAAAGCTAATGTGTATTTTGCTGAGTTGATATCAATAAAGATCACCAACCATGTAGGGTTTCTTTGATCTACATGTAATATCATGCTTCTATGTTCTACTTGTAATAGTATAATAAGTAATTGCTTGCAAGAGTATGCTTCTATGATCTACTTGTGGAATGAATAATATAACATTGCTGTTTCACCTGAGAGTAGTCAAATGACCAAGCTGCATGGGTGCTAGGAAGGTGAAGCATGGTGGAAATGTTAAGATCCAATTTGTCACGATTTGGCTTTTTCTGTTTCCGTTAAGAACCTGGATGGTCATTATGTATGTTGCTTTTAGACATGCTACTTGTGTGAATTCGCTTAACACAGGACATAAAACATTTCTAAACTTCATATTTTCACGTGTTTAAGGTTTTGTTAGCATCAACTAGTATTGTTAAATAGCGGCACTATAGTGTGGTGGAATTAGAACTGTTAAAAGTCAGTGTGTTTTTACTATTCATTGACTAGTGTTTTTACTGTTAAAAGTCAGTGTGTTTTTACTATTCATTGACTTTACATATTTTACTGAAACAAATCACCATTGTTCTGTGATATGTTATTTAGTACAAAATGTTGTCAAATAGTGGCGCCATAGCACAGCACCATTGTGCTGCAGAACATGAAATTTGAATAAATCACTTTTTTCTACTATCTGCAATCGACAACACTGAAATCAACATGTATTGTTCTGAGTAGCCTTGTGCCATTATCTTTTATGCAGGAGTTGATTATCCGAGAGTTTTCCTTTCATCAACTGAATGCTAATTTGCTCTGGCCAGGAACTTTTGCATTTGCAGAATGGTTAGTTCAACACAGATCATGCATTGAAGGACGGCGTACCATTGAGTTGGGGAGGTATTTTAATTACTCTCATCCATTTATCTATATAAGCTATAATTTGCAAAGTATACAATTCTTTTCGTTTTCTAAAATTTTGAAAGTGACCCCTCCCTGGCTGTATATGTCTGTTAAATTATTCAACACTTGTAAACTCCTAACGTGATCCTATGTCATTTACATGCATCGATCAATAGCCACTCTTGGTTGTACGTTTCTCTTTTTGAATAGAAGACTTAAGAAATGTATTAACATGTTCATAGTTAGGGGTGAAGCATTGATCCTTGTTGGTGATCAAATCGATGGAAGTGTTTGTATTACCTTGAGATGTATGCCACTGAAAATTAATGACCTTAGTTGCTACTATATTTTTGCCGTATAATTTCATTAGCCATTACATGAAAATATCCAGCATAAAAAAATGAACTTGTTCATGTTATATGATTTCATATCCTTTGTAGATTACTCTTCTAATTTCAGAAATTTGATTTAATTTTTTGTCTTGCTCCTGCTGCATCTGTTTTCAGTGGCACAGGTGCTTTGGCGATATTTCTTCGAAAATCATATAATCTTGATATTACAACTTCAGACTATGATGACCAAGAAATAATGGAGAACATAGCTCACAACTGCAGTGCAAATGATTTACCTGTCATTCCTCATATAAAACGTGAGTATTCTTTCAAACGATCTAGTCATCTTTTGTTCCTCAAACACGCATATGCTATCTGCCTTTTATTTTTCTTCTAAGAAAAGTTTCTTTCAGGTAAAATTAATACATGTTTGTTAACTCCAACGACCAGTTTGCTGATATGTTTGGTAATTCCATAGACTTTAGATAGCCCTGTGTTACCTTTGTCTTAATAGGCTTGGCGTACATGACATATACACTCTAACTTGAGAGGGAATGCGATAATTAAGCACATGGATGATATTTAGTATTTGTTGTTACTGACTTATTGGTTAATCAACGTCATTAACTCTAATTTGGGAGATAATTGGTTTAGAATTAATATGGTACATAAAATAAATATCTGCTTGTTTACCAACAGGGTGTTGAGAGAGTTCGATTCCAGGAATCACCATTTGGTAGGAAGCCGAACCCTAATAAAAATAAAAAATAAAAAATTTGATGTCCTGCTGCCGACTCAAAGATTAGTCTCATACTCTCATAGCGGGTCCAAAGGGCCTAAGCCTAGGGATACCTTGGGGTGCCTACTGTGGATCACAGATCCTAATTAGTAATTATGCGAGTTAGCTAAAAAAATTGCTTGGTTTACCATGTATTTTCTTTCTCTTTTAAAAATACTAAATGTGTTTGTTTTCAGACACTTGGGGAGACAAGTTTCTAAATTCTGACCCTGATTGGGACCTTATCATTGCGAGTGACATCTTATTGTGTAAGATTACTATTACTATTATCTTCTAATTTACTGTCTTCATTGCCCATTTTCCTTCTTAAATAAATATAAGTTAATTATAACTAGTGGAGTTTATCCATTAAAACTACTGCTAATATTTCTTGCAGATTGAAATATATGAAATACTAAAGTTAAAAGATTAAAAGCAATTCCATTTGAAATGTTGAGTTCTCCGCTGAGTTAATTATTAGTACTTCAAAATTGGCCTCACATATAGCATTATTGACAAGTTTAGTGTCATTTACTGATATTCTAAGGGAAAATTGCACTCATCACCTGAGATAAATCTAAATGACACCCCCCTCTGTTTTGTAAAAAGACCTCCCTTCAATTACACTCACCTCATGATAGAGAGGATTGTCAGAATTATTGGCTTGATGCCTTTCTCATTATTATTTCTTGTATATATATCAAGGTTACAAGGCTATACAGGTAATTACACTAAATAATTATATTTAATGAGAACAAATCAATATTTGATTTGTTTTCCTTATTCTAGGAACAAACTAATAAATATACTTAAGAGGACAAGTCAACTCCTTATTCACATCCCCCCTCAAATTGATGCGGCTGGTCGATGAGCATCAATTTGCTAACAAGAAACTGATGGCGTGGGCGCGGAACAGCTTTAGTAAGAATATCTGCAACCTGAAACTGAGTACTAACATGAGGAAGTGCGATAAGTCGGTCATCATATGCATCACGGATTGAATGACAATCGACTTCGATATGTTTGGTGCGTTCATGAAAAACAGGATTTGCAACAATCTGGATGGCACTTGTATTGTCGGCATAAAGTGACGTAGGCTCAGTTTGAGGAAATCCAAGTTCAGCCAAAAGACCACGTAACCAAATAATTTCCGAGCAAGCAGCAGACATGGCGCGATACTCGGATTCAGTAGAGGATTTAGAGACTCTTGCTTGCTTCTTACTTTTCCATGAGATCAATGAAGAACCAAGAAACATGCACCAACCAGTTACAGATCGACGAGTGTCAGGACACCCTGCCCAATCAGGATCACTATAAGCACACAATTTAGGAGCCATTCCAGTGGGAAAGAATAGACCACGATGAGAGGTTCCTTTCAAATATCGAATTATACGACGAACCGCAGCTAAATGAAGATGTCGAGGAGAATGCATGAACTGACTCACTTGTTGAACAGCAAAAGATATGCCAGGACGAGTAATAGTCAAATAATTAAGGCTCCCCACAAGTTGTCGATACAACAAAGGATCAGGCAAAATATCACCATCATCACGATGATATTTAACATTAACCTCAAGAGGGGTGTCCACCGGATTAGCTAATTGGAGACCAGCCATAGAAATCAAATCGGTGGCATACTTGTGTTGATGGAGAAATATTCCCTTTGACGTAGAATGAACCTCAAGTCCAAGAAAATAATGTAGAGTACCAAGATCTTTCATGTGAAATGCGGACTGTAACTGTTGCTTAAGTCGCTGAATGGAAGCATGATCAGAACCAGTAATAACCATATCATCAACATACAAAAGAAGAAGAACAATACCCGCAGATGTGTTATGAATAAATAAAGAGGAATCATACTGACTTTGAGTAAAGGAGAACCCAAGTAGAGTGGAGCGGAATTTCTCATACCATGCTCTAGGCGCCTGTTTCAAACCATATAAGGAACGTTTGAGCTTGCACACACCTTTAGATGAAGAGAATAGGCCTTGAGGCGGAGTCATATAAATATCTTCTGTCAAGTCACCATGAAGAAAAGCATTCTTCACATCCATTTGATGAAGAGACCACCCACTAGAAGCAGCTATAGAGATAATCGTGCGAACAGTTGTCATTTTGGCAACCGGTGCAAATGTCTCATCATAATCAATTCCATATTCCTGCTTGTTTCCTAAAGCAACCAAACGAGCCTTGTAACGGTTGAGAGATCCATCAGAATTCAATTTCACAGAATACACCCATTTGCAACCTATGGGTTTGACATCAGGAGGACAAGAGACAATATCCCATGTGAAATTCTCTTGAAGAGCTTGAAGCTCTTCATTCATTGCTTTTATCCAACGCACATCTTTAACAGCCTGTGAGTAACAAGTAGGAACAGATACACGAGAGAGTGAGGCAGTCAAAGAAGTATGTGAAGAATCATACCTGTCTGGTGAATATCGATCTGGTGGTCGGGATATTCGACTAGAACGTCGAGGTTCAACTGTTACAGGATCAGGTGGCGGATCAGTGTCTGGAAGGGGCATGGGAACCTGCTGTCTGGATTTTCTGACATATACATATCCTGGTTTATAACGTTCTATAGATTGAGGCATAATGGAAAAATTAGGAAGAGTAACAACATCATCCATGGCTGGAGAAACACGATGAAACATAAATTGATCCTCAAAAAATGTCACATTGCGAGAAATGCGGAAGCGACGATTAGATACATCGTAACAAACAAAACCCTTATGACAATGGCTATACCCCAAAAATGCACATTGAACAGACTGTGCTCCAAGCTTATGTCTTTCAAACGGAGGTAAGTGAACAAAACACACACACCCGAAAGTATGTAAATCATTATAATCAGGCTGAGTTTTAAAAAGACGGAAAAAAGGAGAATCAAATTCAATAACCGAAGATGGAAGACGGTTGATCAAGAAGACGGCTGTGGAAAGAGCCTCCACCCAAAATCGAGATGGCACTGAAGCTTGAAGAAGTAACGTGCGTGTTACATCAAGCAAATGACGATTCTTGCGTTCTGCCATCCCATTTTGTTGGGGGGTATTAGGACAAGAGCGTTGAGACAAAATGCCTTTTTGTTGAAGAAACTCCTGAAACTCATTAGACATGTACTCACCACCAGAGTCAGAGCGAAAAATTTGAATATTAGCATTAAATTGAGTTTCAACATATGTTAGAAATTTCTTAAACATAGAGAACACTTCAGATTTAGCGCGAAGAAAATATATCCAAGTAAAACGACTATAATCATCAATAAAGGTGACAAAATATTTATAGCGAGCATGAGAAACTACCGGAGACATACCCCATACATCACTATGAATCATCTCAAAACAAGTGGAAGCACGATAAGCACCAGACGGAAAAGGTAGTGTTTTACTTTTAGCTAATTTGCAAACAGAACATGAAAGAGGGCCATTAGAAACAACACTTTTATTTCCCAACAAACCATTTTTAAATAAATGAGATAAAACAACAGAGTTTGGATGACCCAATTTCCTATGCCAATCCTCATAAGAATTCAAAACATTATTACAAGCAAAAGATAAATGACTAGAAATAAACTGGATTGGAAACAGTCTTCCTACTTTAGGCCCCTTCGCGATCACCTTCCCCGACACCTGTTCCTGCACAAGACAACCGTCACGAGAAAAATTAACATTACAATTGTCATCCACCAATTGACCAACAGATAATAAATTGGAAGCAAGTCCAGGTGATACAAGCACATTTCGAAAATCAGAGTTGAGGTCACCAACATCAGTGATAGACAAGACATTGCCATCAGCAATATGAATATTCTGATTTCCATGATAAGAATGTAAATTGCTCAAATATTCAGAAGATCCTGTCATGTGATTGGATGCACCAGAATCAAGAAACCATGGGCGAGAAACACTAGAAGACTTACCCTGAATTCCCAAGGCTGAAAGAGCGGAAAGTACCATTTGTTGGATAATTTCAGGCTGTAAAGCACCACCATTAGATGTGGAAGGACCAACTGCAGAGCTTGTAGAGGCATGAAAAGCTTGCACCGGACGTTGTGTTCGCCGTGGAGGACGAATTGGGCAATCAGAGATAATATGGTCTCGTTGCTTGCAATAGTTACAAAACTTCTTACCACCGCAACTATGAGCATAATGTCCAAATTGGTTGCAAGAGAAGCATTGAATTTGTCGAACATCAACACCTTTACCTCTACTTTTAGCAGCATATGCAACCGTAGCAGGCTCAGAAATGACAGCATCATGAGACATGGCTCCTTGAGTAGCAAGACGTTGTTCCTCTCGAAGAAGTTCACCAACACATGTATCTAAAGAAGGAACAGGGTTCCTATTCAGCAAAGCACCTCTAACAACCTCAAATTCTGGACGGAGCTTCATGAGAAATTGATCTCGCCTACTAGTATTGTAGACCTCTTGGACAACCGCAAGAGAACTCTTTGGGACTTTAGCATGGATAATAGCAGAGTGTTCTGTCCACAAATTCAGAAATCCAGAATAATATTCTTGAACAGACAAATTACCTTGTTTGTAATTGGCTATCTCTTGCTCCAACTGAAAACGTCTGGCATCATTATCTTGGTCATAGATACGCTTCAAGTAATTCCACATTTCTTGAGCAGTAGAAAAAGCTCTCAAATTATTAATCATCTGAGGATCAATAGTACTGAGAATCCAAGTGATAATTTTTGCATCTTTGGTTTCCCATTCATTTAAATCAGTTGTCTCTAATGGTGCCAGAGAGACATCATCTAAGTGACTCCATAATCCCTTCCCTTTAACATAATGCCTAAACTGAAATTCTCAAGCAGGATAATTTTTACCGGTAAAACGGACACAAGAAATTGCTTTTTCTGAAGCCATTATAGCAAAGCAAAAGGAACACGACAGCAACAACAACAAATTTTTTTTTTTTTTTAAAACACAGTACTGCAGCAACTTGGCACTGCAGCGACGCGATACTGTAGCAACTCGGTACTGTAGCTAGCGCAGCACTGTAGCAATCGCGGTACTGTAGCAATCGTAACACTGTAGCAGTAAACAAACAGAGAAATTGTGAACATAACGAATCCCAAATCGAAACCGAGAAATTGTGAACAAAACGAATCACACCGGAAAGTCATTTTACGATGACAACGGAGAGCAAGGGCGGCAACAAAAGATCGAAACGGAAGAAACAATTTCAAGAGCGAACCAGTGGGGTGTCGCTGAATAAAGCCAAGATTAACGGAAAAACTCACAGGTTGGATCGAAACCCTAATGATACCATGTCAGAATTATTGGCTTGATGCCTTTCTCATTATTATTTCTTGTATATATATCAAGGTTACAAGGCTATACAGGTAATTACACTAAATAATTATATTTAATGAGAACAAATCAATATTTGATTTGTTTTCTTTATTCTAGGAACAAACTAATAAATATACTTAAGAGGACAAGTCAACTCCTTATTCACAAGGATGTATGTGTTAGTTTGACATATCGCAGGGGAGCTATGTGCCATCAAAATATATCTAAGGGTAGATAAGTACAATTTCTCCAAAAACTAATGGTGGTGAATGTTTGTTGAATAAATCAGTAAAACAACATTTTAGTTCTTGAAATTGTAAGAGTCGGTCAATATAGTTCCTCAAATTGGTGAAGTTGCAATTTAGTCCTTTAAATTGAACAGTGTTGGCAATTTAGTCGTTTTTTCAAATTTAACACCACAATTTTAAAGGTTCTAGATTTGTCTGCAACAAGAGACTATTAAAGTTAAAATGTAGGTTTTTCATTGGTTTTGAATTTTGATAGATGTTTAATAAAGAGATGTTTTGGAGGAAAGACTAAATTCATTGACATTCTTTAAGGGACTAATTTGTTATTTCGTAAATTTGGGGGACTAAATTGTCTGACTGTTACAATTTTGAGGACCGAAATGCTCATTCACTAAGTGGTTACTGTTCCTTGGAATCTCAAGATTGGTAAATTTCAAACTGGCATTAATCTATTTTGCATGGATTTTGAATTTTATAATGGAGTGAAGTGAACCTGTAATTTCTGTTTTTCTTTTCCTTTTCTTTAGAGTCAAGAAAGATTGTTACATGTGGAATACTGGAATCATATTGCTAACTAATTCCTCTCTCAAATCTTAAAATGTTTGTAGATGTGAAACAGTATCCAAATTTGATACAGACCATTTCATTTCTTCTCAAAAGTTACAAACATGGCGACAAGACTAAAGTTTCTCCAATTGGGAATGTCGAGACACATGGTATCTTGCTATAGAGACCCCTTTTAACCATCTTTCGATTTTAGTTACTCAAGATTTCATATTTACCGAGTCTTGTGTTTTTAGGAAATGTAGTGTTGCCTTGGCCAGCTTTTCTGATGAGCTGGAGACGTAGAATCGGAAAGGAAGATGAATCGATTTTCTTTGGTGGTTGTGAGAAAGCTGGCTTAGAAGTGAAACATATCGGATCCCGTGTATATTGCATCAGTCTAAATGGAAATGATAAATCAAACAAATGCTTGATGAAAGAAGATAGTGTTCAAGCTTCAAATGCTTGATGCTTGGTTTATTGACAAAGTTTCTTCATAGTTTAATTTGTTTCAACTAGTAACTGATAGTAACCATAACCATTATGAAATTCTCCATTAAGGATGCCCTTTTGTGCTTTGGTAGACAAACATAATTATATGCTCATAGATAGGCTATTTTTATAGTCAAAGAGGACATGTAATAGTTTATCCTTTTGTTTCCATGTTTTTTAAGGTTAATCACATTTTAATGTTCCAAGAGGATATCCTCTCTTTGTAGTTGTAATTTGTTACTAGTATTTTCAGAGCCTTGGTGGCCCACCGGATCTAACTCACCTAATCTGTTTATTACTACTATAAAAGAAGGGAGAGTGCAATGAAGAAGAATTGACTGTACCACATTATTATGCATTTATGTGACGGTGTAGCACATGCTTTGGCGCACGTGCATTCAACAATGACCTTCATGCAGGTGTTGAATTTTGGAAGTGAATACATGATAAGTGTAAAGCTCAAAGAAAGGCAGTTAGGGGATTCTTATAAGTTAGGCTTTAGTGATAAGGACAACAAAAAAACGACATTCATATTTTTTTTTTGTCTTTAAACCTCTATCATATTTTAACATATTAGAAGATAATAGTGTAATTCAAGATTTTTTAAGAAAAGAGAAGTTTAATTCAGGTTATAAAACAATTTTTGTTCACACGGTAGTCTTTAATGAGAAAAAATTCTCTCATTTTTTTTCTCTCAAGTTTTCTTAATTGTTTCATTTTAACTATTGAACAACTTTTTTCTATTTTTTTAATTAAAATGTTATAACATGTTTATGATCCAATAGTTTAAATGCACATATTATTTCCTCAAGTTTTTTTCCAATGGAAAGAATCCATTCTCGTCTTTAACGGAACTAACATGACCTAATTGTATTTCAGCTTAAATAATCTTTTATCTAACATTTTTTAAATTAAATTTATGTGGGTATTTCTTATTTAATTTTTTGTCAATAATATCACAGAGAATACAAATATATAGTTTCATAAATAAGTATAATTATTATTTTAAGAGGCATTCTAATATCAACTTAATTTCATAAAAGAATTCAAAGGCAAATTCTTACAATTTTTAATAAAATAGTACCGTTTTATAATAAATATTTTTGTCAATATGAACTTTCAAAAAAGAGTTTAAAGATGGATACTTAGTACTTACCCTTTTCAGTAAAAAAAGTTTTATAATGCACAAAAAACTAAAAATAGTAAAGATACATCTTTCAACATTTTCTAGATGTCAATTTTTATGCACCCATGACCATATATAAAAAATGGGAAATGGTTATAATATCACCTTTATTTTTATTGTGTAAAAAAAAAACCACTTTTATTTTTATAATTGTAATATCACATTTAGATATTTTCATTAATTCATATTACATGCACCTTTATTTCATTGTTTTGTATAATTTTGTTTTTAAAAAATCAATACTCTAAAAGAAATATATGTATTAATTCCATATTTTTATTAATTTAAATTATATATAGAAAATATATAAAATTGAAATTAGGAAGCTTCCTAGAAATTGCACTACAAATATTCACATGCCACACACCCAAAATTTCTCCTTATATTAATCCCTATGTCTATAACATGCAACATTGCAACATATAAGTGAGTGTCTCTTTTTTGTCCTATTCTACCACAACAACAACATCATAGAATTTGTTGTTCTTCATATCATTTGAAAAAATGGGTTCTCAAAACCATGATCAACATGAGTATGAAGCATGTGTTTTAGAGAATGGAGGGAACATAAAAGGAATATTAAGCAAGGAAATTATGAAACATGGTAGAACAGCACATAACATGTCATCATCTTCATTGCGCAAGAAATCTGACATCACTCTTGTCTCTAAACTTCATTGTGGAATCATTAGAAATATTTTGGCTAATTTCCAAGAAGTTATTCTTGGAACAAAGCTTTCCATTCTGTTTCCAACCATTCCTTTTGCCATTTTAGCTCAATGCTATGGTTTTGCAAGAGTAAGTATATATACTATACTTTTTAAATATATGTAATTGTTCTAAATTGCGATTGCAATTACCTATGTTATGTATGTGATCATTCTAATTTGCGATCGTAATCAATTATGTTGGAATTTTTATATTACAACAAAATGTAGGTAAACACAGTCAATATAGTCACATTTGTTATTTCAATGTCATTTCAAAGACATTATAACATACACACTTTTATACTGTGGTCGTAATTATTATTTTTGACCACGATTTAAAAGTGTGTATGTTTTGTTCTTACATTGTCAATTAATTTTTACCTACCCAAATTAAATTCTCTGCATGTGCTACGTGTTACATAGCAATCTAAGTTTCAAATTGTGGTAGGACATGCTGCAATTGCAGCTATAACATGTATATCAAAGTTTATGAAGTTTTATAAGCAACCGTGTCACATTTACAATTGATATAGCCCCATTGGCACAATATTTGTATATAATTTTTTGTTATATCAAAGACAGCAATGTAATTTTGTACCATAATCTAAAACCTTATTGAAAATTGATGTTTGTGTTGTGATTTGAAGGGAAAGCTCCTTGAAATTAATATTATATTAGATTGCATATATTTGTTATCCTATTAAAATTATAATTTATAAAATATAATCTTAGTTATTATTAATATTTTATTTATTTTAGTCTTTAAAGTATATAAAAAATTAAAGTTGTGTAGTTTTGTACTTTTTAGTTGTGTTTGACTAGAGACTAAAAATATAGTATTTTAAACGAATCTGGAAACTTAATTAAAATATATTGAATTTTTATAAGATTTAAAATTATATTAATACTTTTCAATTTTGTAGCAATAAAAACATAGTTAATAGTTAATACTTGTGTCAAAAAAAAATAGTTAATACTATTTTATCATAATTATGACTTTTTAATGGTTAAAATCATATATAATTTCTATTTCTAATTTTATTTTTCATAACATTATGATCACACACATTTTTTTTCTTCTATTTCTCTCCTTGTGAGTTGTGAGTAACTTCCCATAAAATAAAAAATAAATATAAATGCATGAATATGTTACTTCTATATATGTTATTATGATTTTGTGATAATACGACTAATGATCTATTTTTATTCAAAATAAATAAATAAAAAATTACTAATGGTCTCTTTGATTGTTTGCATACATACAGCCTTGGGTTTTTGCATTGAGCTTACTTGGTCTTATCCCTCTTGCTGAAAGACTCAGCTTCTTGACAGAGTAATAAAACATGACATTTATTTCTATTCTTTTTGACACACATTATTATTATATATTTATTTTTTAAATTTTTTTAACTTTTTCTGGTCTGAAATCTGATTCTAGTCTTTGATTTTTTGCTAATTGGTGATGTGGCAGACAAATAGCTTATTACACAGGTCCCACAGGTATATCCCACAACTAAACTATATCAACTATTGTTCATTAATTATCAAGGTTTTAAATCACGGTCGCATCACAATCTTTGATACCACGGAGAATTGTGGTAACATGTGGCTGACGTGACCTTAGTCACAATTAAGTTGTGATTGCAATTACCGAGACATTAAAAACATTGATGTTGCGGTCCAAATTGTAGTCATGAACAAAAGTTGGTCATTGATACGAACCATGTGATATATGTCAATTTGTACCATTATTAGTAATAAAAATGTTCCTAGAATTTGTGGTTGCAAATTTGCTTAAATGCTAGTTCATGTTACTAATTTTTTTTCTTCATTATATACATTTTTTGAATAACAGTGGGAGGACTTTTGAATGCAACATGTGGGAATGCTACAGAACTCATCATAGCAATATTTGCACTTAGCAATAACAAAATTGCTGTAGTCAAGTATTCTCTCCTTGGTTCCATTCTCTCCAACCTTCTTCTTGTTCTTGGAACCTCTCTATTATGTGGTGGTATTGCAAACCTTAGAGCAGAACAAAAATATGATAGAGTAATTCCCTACATTCCCTTTGTTAAAACTTTATCTATTAATTATACTTTTAAATTGAAGTTTCTGTCATAGTTACTTTATAATCGTTGATAGTATACGGACACTTGGATTAATGTAGTGTTTGTTTGATGTCGCAATGCGGTAACAGAAGCCTGCAAAACCTTTATATTGCAGCCGCAGATACGGTGGACCGCAAATTATGACTATTCCGCTATCTTGTATATAGTGACTGGTGTTGAGGATGGAATGTTTTATAATTTTCTTCTTGCCTGATTAATTTGCAGAGACAATCAGATATGAACTTGCTAATGCTTCTTATGGCATTGTTGTGTCACTTACTGCCAATGTTGTTTCAACATGGTTGTGCTTCGGTGGCTTTCGATGCAGACTCTTCTCTGCAATTTTCAAGAGCTGCTAGCATTGTGATGGTGATTGCATATTTTGCATACCTTATCTTTCAACTATGGACTCATCGGCAATTATTCGAAGCACAAGATGTATGTTTTGTTTTATTTAACTTTGAAATGGTGAAGCTAATTGTAAATTTTATATATGTTTTGTGGTAATGTTTGATTAGTAATATATTCAATTTCATTAATTCATTGCAGGAATATGATGAAGAGGGTGAAAATGATTCAGAAGAAGCAGTTATAGGATTTGGGAGTGGTTTTGCTTGGCTGGTTGTTATGACTGTGTTCATTGCTATTTTGTCTGAATATGTGGTTGACACTATTGAGGTAACTAACTGTCTAACTGATTTTTATTTTTATAATCATTTGACTGATGAAACTAATGCTTTAAGTATTGTGGATCACTCGCAAAAACTTGTTGTCAAATATGACTGACGTGGCCATAATTGCGACTCTGATTTTGTCACTAAGACATAAAAAATCTCGATGTCGCAGTCATATTCGCGGTCACTAACCTTTCTAAGACTTTCGAGGAAACAATTATTAAGGTGTCATTGAGCACTATTGGATTTAGTGTGCAATTTGGTGGACGATAGACTCAAACTATATCACGCTTTTATACGACCTATCTCATATTTACAAAATTTCCGTAAAAAGCAAAAACTCATCTTTACAAAACTATATTGTAAGGCAAGGGGTGCTACTCTGTATAAATTATAAAATATTTTTGTGCTTTTTTCATTTTGACGAGGGACTTAGATTTTTCCGTAATAAAACTTTTCTTTTTATCAAAGAGAGAAATGCGCGCATCCGTTTTGCCTACTATAACACTTTGGTGACAAGAAAAATGTGAACTGAACAGGATGCATCAGACTCATGGGGTCTATCAGTCAGCTTCCTCAGCATAATCATGCTACCAATAGTTGGCAATGCAGCTGAACATGCAGGAGCTATCATATTTGCTTTCAAGAACAAACTGGTTTGAATTTTAACCAGTAGTTTTATGAATTCCACATTTTCTATTTATTTGACACAAGTTTCTTGAAACTAACCTATTGATATTACATTAGGACATTACTTTGGGTGTTGCTTTGGGTTCTGCAACTCAAATTGGAATGTTTGTGGTAAGAATTAATCTATTATTATCCACTTATAGAGATAAAAATTTGATTTATTAAAGCTTATAATAAAAAATTTAATTTGATTTTGTACAATATAGGTTCCTCTATGTGTAATTGTTGCTTGGATTCTTGGTATTAAAATGGACCTCAATTTCAACCTCCTAGAAACAGGTTCTCTTGCTTTGGCAATAATAACCACAGGCTTCACATTACGGGTATACCAAGTCTTCCTTTGGCAATCGTTTCATCTAACTTGTACTTTACCTATATCTTGATTTAATATTTCAATGATGAAATTCTAAGTCTTTTTTTGTTATTCTTCTTTATAGGATGGAACTTCTCACTACTTGAAAGGCCTTATTCTCTTGCTCTTGTACATTGTTATTGGGACATGCTTTTTTGTATAGAGAACACCCACCGGTGAGCATAATACCTAACACTATCATGTAAGGTTCACGATATCTGTGAAATGATGTAGTTATTTATTCAGCAAATTAGTACTGTTGGATCAAGATCAGACGGCTCATATTCAAAGTTGGTATTTTGAATCATATTCACCGAAGTCAACACATGAGGCGTCCAATCTTGATCCGGCATTGTTGATTTGTGGCAACCATTGTTTCAAATAGAAGTCGCGGATTCATGGTAACCGTTGCGGTCGCGATCCTTGAGACCTTGACATATTGTAAATGCGCCTGAGTTAGCCTCAGTCATGGTTGCAATATGGTTTAGCAATGTCAAAACACATTCTGTGGTGGCTCAGATCATTGTCACATACCTTTAATTAAAACTGTGATGTCAATTGCTTTCATTTACGACCACAAGGAATCCAAATCCTACATTCTCTTGGTGTTACATAAATAAACAAAATCTGTACACCCGCATATCCTGGAATTATAATTCATATCTAAAATTTGGTTGCTTTTTTCCTCAGACCATGGTGATATTGCTAACATAATGCTTCATTCAGCAAGATGCCTTTAGAGCTTAATTGGTAAATTCATGTTATGTATACACATGTACACATAATATTTTCCTTACACAAAAAAAAAAGACTTATATGGAATTAACAGCATGTACTTAATTGATTGCAGGCTTTGGCACATTTTGGTCTTTTGGAGGAGCTCAAAAGTAGCTGCAGCAATCAAACTTATATAAGAAGATTTAATTTAATGGATTTGTAATTTGTTCATTAGTTAGTTATAGTGATCTCTAGAAAGATAGCTAGCTGTTTTGTACATAGAGCTTTTCAAATGATTGTGTCAAAGAATTTAAACTCATTCATGTAATATATCAGAGAACTGTGGTTAGTTAAGAAATAAATATGAGGATTGTGTCAGCTAGAATAGTGTTGTTTATTTTGGAATATGAGGTTGCCAAAGTAAGACTTGGTATACAGTACATAACATGAGTTCATTTCTGAGTCCGGACAAGAGTTTGTTAGAAATTTGAGTGACAGACCACATGTAAAAATCGTTCTTTTGTGACAACATAAGTAAGAACACTCTTTGAATTAGGCATGTCTCGGTTAGATATACTGAGACATGCGTCGGTGTCTGATACTCACAAAATATTGACACAAATTATATTGAATTGATGTGTTGTTGTGTCGGTGCTTCATAGTTTTCTAAATGCCTAGTATCATTGATGATGAGGGTGAATCTACCAAATATTTCTTCAATTCAAGTTGCATATATCCGGTTGGTCATACTCAATTAGATACTATTGGATGAACAATTAGATACTTAATTTTTTTTTCCAAATTATTATGGTGCGTTTGATCTGCTAAAAAACAGGGGACTGGACAGGACAACTTCTGTTGTACTGTGTTTGATTTGAAAACTGTCACTGGTACTAGACAAACTGGGGGTCAAGGGACTGGACAAAATTAGATATTCTTGTCCCCCACTGAACCATGGGACAACTTTTTGTCCTCAGCACAACTTTTCTAAATCACCAAAATAACATTTTTTCCATCAAATATCATACAAGACAAAATTTAATATTGTAAATGTTTGTCCTGTGCTGTTCTGCCTTGTACTGTCTTGTACTGTTCTGTCCAGTACTTTTATTTTGCAAATTAAACGGACATAAGTTGGATTAATATGTCAAAAAAAACAAAAGTTGATTATTAATATGGGTCATGCTAACTAGTGCCAGGATACCAAAAAGAGAAAATTTTCATAGAAAACAACACTTTTTACAATTTTTAGAGGTTGACTACACAACTTCCAAGAAAACTTTACTATATTTGCTTCCTTAACTAGTTAGCATTTTCCTATTAATATTACCCTTAATTAATGTGGTGGAAATGAACATAAAGGTGTAGCTAATTTTCTCAGATCTCTGTCTCTAACTTATCCTAATCCCAATGACAGACACAAAACACAGAACCGTCGTCACGTGGCGCAACATCGCCAACCTCACCTCCACCTCCCACGACGTCGTTTCACCCAACCACCTCTTCAACGACGCCGTTTTCACTTTCACCGACGCAAACACCATTCGAAGAACCAAATTCGCCACCATCTCCACATCGCAAACCAAACCGAACAACGAATTCACACCGACGCCGGCTCAGCTTCTAAATCACCCGCTCGCCATTGTCGCACTTGTTCCCAAAGATGCTGCATTGTTTCTCGCCGGAGCTGTTGCTGGAGCTGCTGCTAAAACCGTCACTGCTCCTCTCGATCGAATCAAGCTTCTCATGCAGGTACGTTTTCGCTTTCCACTCGATACTGTTGTTTTTTCCGCTGTTTTGAGAAATTTGGTAGTAATTACTAATTTCAATGTTTATGAAACGACATTGCGTTTTTGCAGACTCATGGAGTGCGAATTGGACAAGAAAGTGCGAAAAAGACAATTGGTTTCATTGAGGTACTATTTATCTCTCAAATTCACATTACCTGTAAATTTCATTGGAGCTTACATTGACAAGATTTGCAGGCAATAACAATGATAGGGAAGGAAGAAGGTATTAGAGGTTACTGGAAGGGTAACCTACCACAGGTTTGCATCACTAGCTATTTCTGCATGTATATCTCCTTATTATAATGTTGAATAGCCTTTTTTAATTTGTTTTGGTGTTTCTTTCCAGGTTATTAGAGTTATACCTTATAGTGCCGTCCAGCTCTTTGCTTATGAAATTTATAAGGTTAATCACTAAATATCTTTCACGAATTACTTATACCACACATCACATGTTCAGGTCTAAGTTATACTTTCGAATTTACAGAAAATATTCAAGGGAAAAAGCAATGAGCTCTCTGTTGTGGGAAGACTTGCAGCAGGTGCTTTTGCAGGCATGACATCAACTTTTGTAAGTAATACTAGTTCATTTTGAGACCTATCCTTGTATGGTTTACAGTTGAAAGGTTTAGTAGTTGTATTAACTATTAACACTTTGAGTAATTTTTTTTTGTAAAGTGACTGTTTATATTTTTCTCATACATTTATGTCAATCTATCCTACTTTGTTTATATATGTAGATAACTTACCCTTTAGATGTCCTGAGATTACGATTAGCTGTTGAACCTGGGTGCCGAACAATGACAGAGGTATATGATTAGCTTGTTAATTTAAGCATTTTTCTTAGATCTTCGTGGTTTAATAAACGGAATTGTGGCTTTTCTAGGTTGCCTTGAGCATGGTAAAAGAGGAAGGTTTTGCATCTTTCTACTATGGCCTTGGACCTTCTCTTATTGGAATAGCTCCATATATTGCAGTTAACTTTTGTGTTTTTGACTTGTGAGTTCATTAGTAATCTCTTTATCTTTGTAAATACATTGGAGTTTGGGTGTTGACATTGAAATTAAAACATCCTAACCTTGTATGGGTAATAGACTAAAGAAGTCGTTGCCAGAGAAATATCAGAAGAGAACTGAAACATCTCTAGTCACCGCCGTGCTTTCAGCATCTCTTGCCACACTTACATGCTATCCTCTGGATACAGTGCGAAGACAAATGCAACTGAAGGGTACCCCTTATAAGACAGTATTAGACGCCATTTCAGGTTTGTTAAGATTGCTCAGCTTTTCTTTTTAGTATCATCGTTTTTTGTGCACGCATTATAGTTGAAAAATCTCAATTAGTAACAAATGTATAAGATTAACTCCCTTTATATATATGTACGCTTACATTGATGGGGAATATCTGCCATATTAATATTTTGGTTGATGCAGGCATTGTGGCACAGGATGGAGTTATTGGTTTGTATCGGGGATTTGTGCCCAATGCTTTAAAAAACCTACCAAACAGCAGGTATTTGTGATATTTTATTTCTAAACGATTTCAGTTCAAATTCCAATTTTGTTGATAGTTAACATCTTGTGATGTTCAGTAAATTCCCCGAAAAATAAGTAGATAAAATCCTGATCGAAACTGTTTTTTTGTTTACGATTGATATTCTCAAACTACTAAGAACACACAAAATTATGATATATTTAGCTAATAATGGTAATTTATTTTACTTCGAAGTAGATTTTGTTTAGTTTGCTCTCTACAAGAAGAGATTGTGATTAGTTACCTGACCTATTCGTAATTTATTTTTGCAGCATCAGGCTTACTACATATGACATTGTCAAACGCCTTATTGCAGCTAGTGAGAAAGAGTTTCAAACAATTGCCGAGGAAAACCGCAACAAACTAAAGAAACACCCATAATCAATGATGGTGAACTTAGGATTCATATTGATTTAGCCATTTTTTCCTGCTGAAATTTCTTGCAGAGTTAATGCTGCAATAAAATTATCCATCATTTCCTGAAGGGAGCTGCTAGCACTGATATATATCTCAGGAAGGGGCTGTAAATTCTGTAGGACACAACTTTATTCTTTTCCTGAATGTATTTTAGCTGTAACTTATTTATTAGATAAGTTTAACTTAGATGTTTTATTAATTGGTTTGTGTCAACCGATAGATAGGTAAATAGTTGTACTAAAATGTTAATCGAATATAGAAATATACAACCCCTTACTCCCAATACAAGACCCAGGTGGAAAATTCTTTGACCTACTTGTTTAGCAGCTGACCCAGAGAAGAAAGCAACACTTCAATTGGCAGAAATATTATATTCTCTAAACTTGCAATTTCTTCTTTTATTTTAAATGAAATTTTGTTTAATAAAAAAATACTCCGTAACAATTACACGCATTAACTTATTTATTATTTTTAAATCTTTGGGTTTGTTCACGAAAAAAGATATTTTTTTATGAGGTACATGTCACGGTTGACTGAGAAATGGACTAAGGAATAAAGAAAAAGTGGAAGATATGGTTGGAACGTGGGCAATTCCCATATAGTCAACTCCAAGTCTTTCTTGTGCTTCCATGAAATTTCTTGCAATAGAAAAGTGTCATCTTTTCAGTACTATATAATAAGGTGATTATAGGAATATTCAGAATAATTAAAACTGCATAAATTAAAGTAACACAATATACATAGCTTTCTCAAAAATGAAGTTGGGATTCATAATTAGTTATCTTTTTAATTTAGTGATAATTATAATGTTAATGCAAAATGAAGGATCATGTAAGGGATGTTTAGAGAATGAGAGAATAGGCCTTCTGGAGATCAAACACTATATCTTGTCACAAACATATGGAGATGGAGATCATAACAAAGAATTGAGTGCATGGGTTGATGATAGAGATAGCAATTGTTGTACTTGGGATAGAGTCCAGTGCTCTAACACCTATTCTGGCCACATAACTGAACTATACCTCTATAATTTACTATCCTATGGATCATATCATATGATGAATGTTTCTCTGTTTCGTCCGTTTGAAGAATTATCCCTCCTCGATTTGTCCGCCAACAACATTGGAGGCTGGACTGACAATGAAGGTATTTCATTTCTTTAATTAGCATATATTCATACAAATTTAAAAAAGTTGGTTAATTTCAATTGTTGGGATAAATATGTTAACAATCTGAATTATATTTTCAAAACTATAATAATTTATCATTGAGTTTAAATTTCATAAAATAATACTTTCACTCCATGTTGATAATTATATCTTTTATGCTGAAGATGATCCAAATTTGAGAAACATGAAAATGTTAATGTAAGGCGTAATTACATGAAAATTATATCTCTGACTATGTATTTTATTTATATACTTTTTTCTTGTATGCTGCAGATGTTCATAATTTGAGAAACTTAAATTTTTTAAGTTTAAGCTACAATGACATGAATGGCTCAGTTGAAGGTATTACTATTACTCCTACCAAACACAAACAATACATACATTTGAATTGACATATTTTCTTTCATCTAGCATCCATGGTATCTCGTAATTGCTTCAAGGAATATTTTAGCTAGGGAAGGATTACAATTAAGACAAATACCTTTCTTATTGCTAAGTTCCAATTTTAAGTTACACAATTTTTAAATTTTATACACACACACACACGCGCACATATATATATATATATTTCATTTGAGATATATTGATTATGACAGGACTATGCCAATTGAAGGATTTGCAAGAGCTAGATATTAGCAATAACAAGTTCAGTGGTCAACTTCCAGATTGTTTAAGCAACTTAACAAACCTCAGAGTTCTTGATGTTGGCAGTAACTTGTTCAGTGGTCGTTTTCCATCCTTCACTAGCAATCTCACATCCCTGGCTTACTTATCTATCTATGAAAATTACATGAATGGATCATTTTCATTGAGCACTTTGGCTAATCACTCCAATCTTCAAGTTCTATATATTTCATCAAAAAGCATTGGAGCACACATTGAAACTGAGAACACACAGTGGTTTCCTAAATTTCAATTGAAGTCACTCATTCTTAGAAATTGCAACCTAAACATGGACAAAGGAAGTGTGATTCCTACTTTTCTTTCATATCAATATCATTTATTAATGATAGTTCTGTCTAGAAACAAACTAGTAGGCTCATTTCCAAGTTGGTTGATACATAATCATGGCATACAATATTTGGATATATCAAACAACAATTTAAATGGTTTGCTTCCAAAAGATATTGGTATATTCCTTCCTAATGTTTCCACTTTGGACATTTCATGGAATAGTTTTGAAGGAAATATACCATCATCAATTGGTAAGATGAAAAAAAGTTTGTCCTTGGACTTCTCTCATAATTATTTCTCTGGTGAGTTACCTAAACAACTGGCCATAGATTGTGATCATTTAGAATACTTGAAGCTCTCCAACAACTTTCTAAGTGGGAATATTCCTAAATTTAGTAATTCAAGGAATATGGAAGTTTTATTTCTCAATAATAACAACTTTAGTGGTACACTTGAAGATTTATTGAGAAACAAAACAAGTTTGACTATGTTACATATATCCAATAATTCAATCTCGGGCACAATTCCTAGTTCAATTGGGATGCTTTCTGATATGTATACCCTTCTTTTGGGTCAAAATCTATTAGAAGGTGAGATCCCTGTTGAGATTTCCAATATGACAAGTCTTGAAGTTATGGATCTTTCTCAAAACAAGTTAATTGGATCAATTCCAAAGTTCAGTAATATGAAATCTCTAAGATTTTTGTATTTAGGAAAGAATGATCTCTCTGGATCCATACCATTTAATTTTTCGGGAAGCTCAAAGTTAGAACTTCTAGACTTGACGGACAACCAATTTTCTGGTAAAATTCCCAACTGGATGGACAAGCTAGCAGAGTTACGTGTTCTTTTACTAGGAGGGAACAATTTTGAAGGAGATATTCCAACTCAATTGTGTCTGTTAAAAAATATCACCATAATGAATCTATCACGGAACATGCTCAATTCTTCAATACCATCTTGCTTCAGAAATTTGCCCTTTGGACGATATCATGATGGTTATGGTCCTATTTTTGAAACCCAAGTGGAAAATGGATACATCGGAGATATTCCATATTTCTCCAATTCAAGTCTGAAGATGTCTTTTGTTCCTGATCTATTTTTAGATGATGACCCGCTACACTTGGAAGCGGAGTTCACAACAAAACACATGGATTACTATTACAAAGGGAAAGTTCTAGAGAACATGACTGGATTGGATTTATCATGCAATAGACTAACAGGAAGTATCCCTTCTCAAATTGGAAACCTGAAACAAATTAAAGCCTTGAATTTATCACATAATTACTTATCAGGTCCTATTCCAATCACTTTCTCCAATCTTGCTCAGATTGAGAGTCTTGACTTATCATACAATAACTTGAGTGGTAAGTTACCTTCTCAACTGACTCAATTGAACTTTTTATCAATCTTCAATGTGTCATACAACAACCTTTCTGGAACACCTCCTAGTACAGGACAATTTGCAAACTTTGATGAGGAAAACTACAGAGGTAATCTCGGACTTTGTGGACCACTCCTTAACCCAAAGTGTGAAGGTGTTGCGTCTTCGCCTTCATCACAATCCAATGACAGTGTTGAAAAGGAAACCAAAGTGGACATGATATCATTTTATTGGAGTTTCATAGGATCTTATATAACAATACTATTGGCCTTCATAACAGTGTTGTGCATCAATGCGCGTTGGCGCATGGCCTGGTTTTATTATGTCAGTAAGATTATGCGTACATGTTTTCCAACTTTTCCTCTTTATTGATGAATTTCCATAGTCCTTATTGAAACTTTTTGTGAAGTCTCAAATATTTGGATATTGTAATTTATATTTGAACTAATTTCGTCATTTTGATTTGATACATTTGATGTTAAGTTCCTTTTTTCTTGTTGTTTGTATGATGTACTGATCTACAGTTATTTGAAGCTATTGTTATATGTTTTACATGTGTTTCTTTATTCTGTTTTATTTCATACTATTGCCTATATAAGTTACTCTATATAATATTGCCGGTCTCTAATACCAACTAGGAGAAGAATTATGTCATTTGAGCATAATTCAATTAGCTAAATGTAAACATTAGTCATATACATAATTATTTTCTACTATAGTTGAAATAAAATATAAATAATTATTTGTTTTATCTTTCTACCTTTGTATTTAAAATATCAATACAACAAGATATGACCAGCATTTCTCCTTCCCTTGATGTTCCCCACATTCTACTCCTAGCTAGTCCCTCATTTCAAAAGAATGCCTAAATATGCAGATTCACTTGCACAATCAATTAATTTTTGAACAAACCAGCCACTTCACCTTTCTCAAACATGGAGGTCAATATATCACAACCACCAACAAGTTCACCATTCAAAAATATTTGAGGGAATGTAGGCCAGTTACTATACTTTTTAAGTGTCTCCCTCAATCCATAGTTGTAATCTTCATCCAACACATTTACACTCTCATAATCTACTCCTTCGTTTTCAAGAATGCCTATCACTTTTTGCGAGAATCCGCATAATGGTGCACTTCTAGATCCCTTGATGAATGCAACTACCTTATTCTCTTTTACCAACTTGTCGACGAGTTCCTCAAGAGGGACGGTAAGTTGCACATGACGACCGGGTGTTAATCGAAGATCAGGCTTCTTCTTAGGTTGCTGTCTTGTCCAAGTAGCATTTCCAGATTCGTTACCAGGAGGTACTTTCCCACTGACTTTTATGTATTCTTCCATCCATGACTTCCACGCTTGGGTCAGAGCTTCTCTGTCAGGTTTATCCACTACCCCAACCTATTAGAGCAGACAATTTCACAATGAAAAACCAATCATAAGGAAATTAATATGACTAAAGATTTGGAGCATGATGACCTTAATCAGAATAAATATAGTGCAAGAGTATTTTGTTTACAAAAAAGCCAATAATTTTCACCAAATCATTTCACTTCCAAATACTGTTTATTTATACATGATGATTCACTTGGCCCCACATTTCTTCATCCTATGTAGCATTGACACTTTAGGTTAAAAGAGTATCTGGTGTCTGACACGTGTTGGTGTCCGACAAAATAATATTCACTCACTTCCATTTCCTTGAACTATTACTAGTGTCTATGTGTCATATCACTATCGTATTTGTGTCTCTGTCATTTGGTCAATGTCTTCCTCACATAAACTCTCGAACGGGTTGATTGTTTTTGTGGGTTCTGCTATGGCCAGCTATTCTCAAGAACCAGCATATAATAAAAGACTGTGTTCACAACGAACATACTTTGTTCGTCAATGAAAATTTTACCAAACAACTCTTTCATTATCAATATTTATCACAACGCTCTGCAATAAAATTATAATAAAAATTATGAATTTAATAGAATGAAAAGGAATGAGGGGATTTATATAAGCGGTGCTTCACAAAAACAGTTGTGGAAGGAACATGACACTAAATCGAGGGAAACCTATCCATCCCATATAACCTATGAGTGAAACACAAGAATGCAAACATCTCAGAATCATAAATACTAGGAAATAGGAATGTTAAAATACTCTTAACACTATATCATTGGGTTATGGCATTACTAAACCGTGCCGAATTTTTATCTGCAGGGGTGGCAAGGGAACACACGAGTCACCCAAAAAAGTCCCTCATTGGCACACCTCTGTTAGCCCTATTTGCTAAACTTAACAAACAAACATAAAAATAAGTGCAATTATGCATTTTTCCTTCTGTTTTGCCTTAGTACATGAAACTATGTTTCAATTACTATTCTTGTTTGCACTAACAATTTTAAGAATTTTCAGGTTCATCCATCAAGAATAAAAAAGTAACAAGAATCATTTGCTTCTCTTTCTTTTCAACTCTATTATGTTACTAAAACCACAGGCCTATTCATTCCCTTCTTATGGCATACTTTAGAAGAAAGGAATTCCTCATAAGCATCATTTCCATTAGTGTAAGGGTAAATAAATAGTCTTAACTTAAGAAGACATCCTATCCTATGCAAGGATTTTCCCTTTCTTTAGGCTTCCTCAGTTCTGGTCCAAAGATCCGAAAGTCCAAAACAATTCAAGGGGATTGATTATTCTGAGAAGACACTAATTGTAATTAAGATCATGGAAATGGTAAATGAAGTCATTGAAACTAAACAAGACCTCATTAAGTTAATCCCACAATGATATTGGATCAAATTCAAAACAGTCTCCATCATGATCTAAACCCGGAATTAAGAGAGTGGTTTTATGGTGCAGTTCTTTTTACTCCCCCCCTTCACACCTAAGTAACTCTTTAAAACTATTACACCATTCAATAAAATTTTACCGGATTATCATAGTTCAATATTCAGGATTCTCAAGGTTACAATCATATCTATAAAAGTTAACATTAATTCAAAACTATTTCATATGCCATCTACATATGTCAAGCTTAACTGAATCTATACTTTTGAATTTGAAATATATTAAAAATAAAACAATCTTATTATAAACATATTGTTATCTAAATCTTATAAGATTTCAAGATAAATAATCAATGTATTAATAATTATTATTTAACATCACAAAAACCACATTACAAATAAAAAATGAGAATGAATAACTAAAAATTTATCACACACTTCAATTCAAAACTCAGATTCGTTATTCAAAATCTTACCTTGACGGAGCCACAAAGCTCCGGCACCGATTTCCGGTGCGCCGAAATAGTGGCAGCAATATTACGCGACAATCCAATGAACTGAAGCTCACCAGCCTTATCATAAACAGCATAAACTCCGGCTTCCGACGGCAATTCTCCGGTTTGTCCATCATTTTCCGGAGACACCGTCACTAACTCCGTCTCGGCAAGGTTTTTGACTGCCATAGCTATTATCCATGTCCGAGGCTTTGTTGAATGGTAGGGTTTGAGGGAAATTGGGCGTAGGGTTGTAGAAGACTTGGGGTGGAAATTGAATGAAAGGGTAGGGGTATTTTGGGGATAAAAAGAGGAAAATCGATGAAAAGATAGAACTTGCGTAGAAGAAAGGTTGATTATGGTAGCCATTGATGAATGGTCGGTAGAGTGAGTGAGTAAGAGAGAAATGGGAAAGACAACATAAGTCAAGTTTTGTCTAATTTTGAAGGGTGTAAGTAACGTATGGGCTAAGCCAAATTGATTATTTTGGATTGAATCTTAAGCCCAATTTGATTATTTTGGAAATTACAAATGTTGCTTTTTAAAAAAAAATTAATTTTGTCAATCTTATGAGTTACTCGCGCGCCCTACAAAATGATCATTTTACTCTTATGTTATTTAAGTAACGGATATTGTAAAAATGAGAAATTTTAAAAAATATTATCCACTACTTAAGTAGTGGATGTTATAATTGTAGGGTGTTTTTAGGGGTGTTCGCTATTTAGTTAGCGGACAGAGGTATTTTGGTAAAAACATAGGGCGCGCGAGAAATAGCAGTGGCAAAAGTTTTTTTTTTCGGTACACAAAATGAATTAACTATTGAAATTCACTACTATGTGAAATTGAAAATTGAAACTATTTTTCAAGTACATTTAAACTAAACTATGGACCTCACCAACTTAATTTCAGTCAAGTAAGTACTTCAATCTTTTGAAAACTACCTCTCCTTGTAAAATTGCATCTAATTAAGTCACTTTTAGCCTGCCGTTCTAATTTTTATTGACAACTAAATCTAGCTTCAAAGGAATAAATAGAAATATAATTAAGAGGGGGAAAAATAAAAGATCCCAGGACCATTCACTCAATATCTTAAGTTCCAACCCCATCCATAAATTAGACTTGTATATTCAAGACAACATTGGTTGTATTGTATGGTTTCAACATATGAACAAATGTGCAATCATTTTGAAAAATAATATCATATGGATGGATGTTCCTTATGGTAGATAATATAATATGATATAAATAAAAAGCATTTATTTAGTAAAAAAAAATATAGTGGTTGGATCAATGTGTAGAGAGCTTCACTAAATGGATATAAACAATCCAAAAGGTACTAACCTTTCAATGTCATTTCTTAACTACTATATAATTAATTTATTAATTAAAATTGCACAAATACCACATAAAATTAAAAATTTGTCACTTAAGGTTACAAGGTCTTAACACCTTAGGGACAACAAACTAACCACAATTTTATTTGGAAAAAAAAAAAGAAATTTATAATATTATTATTAATTAAAATAACAAATAATGAATATTTTATGGGTGACAAAATTTGAACTATATCATTGAGATTACAAGACTTAACTGCTACATCATTTTTTAATTACTAGTAATCATGAGTGGTTGGATCAATGTATAGCTTCCACTACATGAACACAAAATAAGCAAAAAAAAATGTTACATTTTTCAATGTCATTTCTTAACTACCAATATTAGCATAGTTTATAATCACAACTAAAGCATACTATAAATGCTTTGACTTCACTCCTACTCAAAAATATAATATCCCTTAAACCCTCTCAACAATTTCATCATCATTCTGTTTTTTTATGCATTAATTCATACTCTTTCTTTCCATCTTTACTACCTTTAACCTTCTTCCACCCTCCATTCACATGAACCCTTCAGAAACAATGAAGCTTCTTAGAAAAAAGCTTCCTCTTCCAATCATTATCACTACAATTTGTGTTCTTATCTTCACAATAGTTTTGTATGCTGAGAGACTCAGTTTCATTTCTTCCACTTCTATTTTCAAGTCCAAAACATGTCCTAGAAATCATATCAAATCAAAATCTAGTAAGTTACTTATTGCTTTTTTTTTATTTTTAATACAATTTAGCTTTTTAATAAGGTAAATTGTTCAACAGATGACAGAAAAATTGAGGATGTGGTTTTTAATGCTTCATGGATGGATGATAGGTTTGATTTTGACTCAGAAGAATGCAATGTTGCTAATGGAAAATGGATATTTAACCATTCAATTAAGCCTTTATACTCAGATAGAAGCTGTCCATACATAGATAAACAATTTTCTTGTGTCAAGAATGGAAGGAATGATTCTGATTATCTTCATTGGGAGTGGCAGCCAGAAGATTGTACCTTGCCTCAGTAAGTTTTCTCACACTCCAACTCATGTTCATTTTATTCATCTTCTATGTAGCACCGACACTTTAGATCATAGACGTGTCTAGTATCAGACACATATGGTTACATTCAATTAGTTATATTTGCCTAAAGTACTACCAATATTGACACGTTTGTGACGTGTCTAGTGTCTATATCAGTGTTTCATAGCTCATATTCTAATTTTTGGTCATTGAGGTATATGGTTACCTAATTTAAGTATCATTCTGATAGAATGCTACATATTTGGTAGGTTTAATCCAGAGATAGCCCTCAAAAAGCTTCAAGGAAAGAGGCTTCTATTTGTTGGAGATTCATTGCAAAGAAATCAATGGGAATCATTTGTATGTTTGGTTCAAGGTATCATACCTAGAAAGAAGAAGTCAATGAAACGAGGGCGAGTTCATTCCGTCTTCAAAGCCAAGGTAATTGAATTCGAATTTCCTATAGTAACAAAAGGCCACATGTCACAGTCATGCAATTTAGGCTTTTTGGTCGAAATCAGATGAGTCGTTTAATCTCGATTAGACGGTCTAAATTGCATGACTATGACAATCCTTTTCAATACGAGTCTTTTGATTTAGGTCAAATGGCTCGAACTGCATGGCTACACAATCTGACCAATTTTTACTGCAGGCAATCAAGATCCAATGTCAAACATGTAGATTCAAGCATCTACAACTCTAAATGAAACTCTTATATGGTTATAAAATATGTAAATACAAAAGTAAATACAAGAAAAACTACTAAGAATTCCTTGGAATTGAACATATATATACTTACTTTTAGATATAACTTATATAACAAGACACATAAACTAACAAAATGAAAGCAATTTTTTTTAATAATGTGTGTTTTATTTGATTTAGGAATATAATGCTACTATAGAATTCTATTGGGCACCATTTCTTGTGGAGTCAAACACTGATATTAATATAATAGGGGATCCAAAGAAGAGGATAATAAAAGTTGATGAAATCACTGAACGTGCCAAAAATTGGACAGGAGTTGATATTCTTGTTTTCAATACTTATGTTTGGTGGATGAGTGGCCTTAGAGTTAAAGCATTGTAAGTCCTCTTCTTACTTACTTACTTACCAAGCTATCTATTTTACTTGAAGTAAACTACTTGATCTTTTTTTTTGTTCCTGGTCATTTTCATTCATCAATAGTAGTAGCTCTATTACAACATTTTATCTTTAGGCTGCTCTAATATCTTGCTTAGAGCAAGTTTGTTTCAAATAATTCTATATAAAATAATTGAGTCAATTTTTTTTTTTTATTTTGATTGGTAACACGATATTGTCACTTGTCACGTCAATGTGTCAACATTACAAATACATTCATAAATGTCTCTTTTGTTAGTAATTTTATGAAATAAATTGGCTAAAAGAAGACACATTTAAGTATTAAATTAACAAATGAAAGACAATTTTGTTTACCCTAAAATGTTACATTTCTTAGAAGAAAAATAATTCTTTTTTGAACTTTTAATCTATTTGTTTTGGCTTTTTGAAATCATTAGAACACAAAAAGAATATAAAATTTGACTATAGTCAAAAACTATATTTGCAACAAGAGCAAATTAGCTTATGTTGTCATGGAAATTTCTAAAATATAATGATCAATTATTTTATGTGAAGATCACTTTTTTGAAATGTAGGTGGGGATCATTTAGCAATGGAGAAGAAGGGTATGAAGAATTGGATACATCAATTGCTTACAACTTAGGTTTAAGGACTTGGGCCAATTGGGTGGACTCAACTATCAATCCAAACAAAACCAGGGTCTTCTTCACAACTATGTCCCCTGCACACACTAAGTCTCTTTCTCAAACTTTATATTTCTATTAGATATGTATTTTGCCAGCATATGAATTATGAGGCGTGCCCTAAGAAATTACCAAAATACTCATATCCATTACTTAAATAGTGGACACTCTCAAAACATCCTACAATTATAACGTCCGCTACTTAAGTAACGGATGACATTTTTCTAAACATTTCATTTTTTCTACATCCGTGATTTAAGTCACGGATGTGTATTTTGGTCATTTCGTAGGACGCGCGAGTAACTCATAGAGTGGCAAAAGTAATTTTCTTTTTATTACATCTTTTAGTATGCTGAGAAATTTAGTGAACATAAGCACTAATGATTGGTGTGACATGTTTTTCAGAAGTGCTGATTGGGGAAACAAGAATGGTGTGAAATGTTTCAATGAGACAAAGCCAGTAAAAAAGAAGAATCATTGGGGAAGTGGTTCAAATAAAGGTATGATGAATGTGGTAGCAAAAGTTATCAAGAAAATGAAAGTTCCAGTAACAGTAATCAACATAACACAAATCTCAGAATATAGAATTGATGCACATTCATCAGTTTATACTGAAACTGGTGGCAAATTATTAACCGAAGAGGAAAGGACTAATCCATTAAATGCAGATTGCATACATTGGTGTTTGCCTGGTGTTCCTGATACTTGGAATCAAATATTTTTTGCAATGTTGTGACAAATTAAGATCCTTAAGTTTTTTATGACATGAAGATGTCAATTATGTTAAACTATGTGTTCATATTCATTTTATAATGGCATTTTTGTGATGCAAAAAATAAAGTGTCACAAAATGCTAAATGAAGATTAAAGAAAAGAAAAATATCAGATTATTAAAGAATTTGCACAGATAAAATGGTTATTGGTAGATCATATGTTTAAGCTTTTGTTCAATCTAGATGAAAAATATATCAATATACCAAAGAGTTAGAAAAATGAGACAATAAAAGATTTGAATGCTTTTTGAATCTTCTGATATCCTCATAATCAACTCTGTGTTATCCTCAACTTTTTGAATGCAACAAGCAATAATGATATTTGAACAATTGTGAGAGTGAATAAAGAGAATAAAAGTACAATGAGAGTATAAGAAAGAGTTGTTCCAAAAATTGTACTAATTAGTTGTAAAAATATTATTTCTTTTATACGACTTTCTTTTAAGAATTTTATATGTAATATATTATATAGAGAGTGAAATTCAAACTTTGGTACTTTTACTATTTCACTTTAAAAAAATGAAATTTTAGTCGCTAAATTACTTAATATTTTAGTTGCTAAATTACTTAAAAATTCTATTTATCCAATATATAAAATGAATGACGTTTTGTTAAAACTTTGCTGTGACAGAGTTTATTGTGTAGTAAATCAAATCAAATGTCTAATTGAATCTAGCTTATGTCAACTACTTGTTACCGATTCTATATCTTGTGAAATTTGTGACAAAATTTCAAAACTATAATAGTAATTGGTTACATATATGTTAGATTAACTATTTTAATTAATCAACCCGTAGTATATGGAGAGACTATTAGCACTCAACAGTTATATGAATAAAGATAAACGAAGAATAAACTGCGCCACTAATACCTTTTAAATGATAAAATCAATCCTCTTAAACGCTATGTATTGGATCAACATAGAGAAACTAATTTCATCAAACATTGAGTAAAAAAAAACTTGCATTTGCATTGTGAGTGAACCGCAACCGAGCAAATTCACTAAGCTCCAGAGCTCATACGTGTCATTAGAATAGTTCCAAAACATGCGTGTCTTATTTCTACCTTAGCCACATCTATGTTACACGTGTTTGTTTAAAACCACTATTACTGTTCTTTATTTACCTGTTGTCATCTTCTTGTTATTTACCACTCTAAAACTATTATCATGCAACTTTAATTATTTAATTTATATTTATCACTTTTTGTTAACTATATAAACCTCTTAAACCTTTGTTTTAACCACATAGCTTTGAATACTGATCAAGAAAGTGACACTACATACCATACTCAACCAATCCAAATTTAAGAAAGAAAGATGGCATCTCAACAACAAAACCGAAAAGAACTTGATGAGAAGGCAAAGCAAGGAGAGACTGTTGTTCCTGGTGGTACTGGAGGCAAGAGCCTTGAGGCTCAAGAACATCTTGCTGAAGGTTATATATTATATATGATATGATTAATCCATTTTTAATAGAATGATGTTTTGTTGCTTTTTTTTATTTATTAATAATTTGACATAATTTTTGGTGATTAATTAATTAAGGGAGGAGCAAAGGAGGGCAGACAAGGAAGGAGCAACTTGGGACAGAAGGGTATAAGGAGATGGGTCGTAAAGGTGGACTGAGCACTATGGACAAGTCAGGAGGAGAGCGTGCTGAAGAGGAAGGTATTGACATTGATGAGTCCAAGTTCAAGATTGGTGGTGGTATGAATCAGAACAAGTGATGCTAGGGTATAAGTATATGCTAGCTAACTTCAACGTGTGTCAAAACTAGTTTGTTTTAGGAATATGGTCATGATGTTAGTTATATATAACTAGCCACTGATCAGTGTCTTTTATGTTTTAGTATTTGTAATAAATAGCTAGCATGTGGTAGGGGTGCTTGATGTTTAAGTGTCTTAGGTGTAGTTGATGTTGAGTGACTTAGGTGTGTTGATTACATAACTGTCTTTTGTGGTAGTGAAGGCGTGAATCTTAGTAGGTTTTGCCTTCATTTCCAAGTAACATGTATTTGACAATGTCTAATGATAGTGTTTAGTCATCTTAAACGTTGTGTTGATGCTCTCCCAAGTTTTATTTTCATACTCACCTAATATTTACAAAGTCTTGAAAAATTGTTAATAAGAATCAAAAATGATTTTAGACCTAAAGTGCCCTTTACAGTGGAACTTTCTCTGAAAGGGGTACGAACTTAAAATTAAAACCTTCCAAGTACTTGTCAAGGTTTTCTCGCAGCCTATTGTGATATTCAAGTGATGTATCAAAGCTCAAATTAGAGTGATGTAAATTAGAGTGATTCATTTTGATGGACCACTAGAGATAGAGAAATATAAATTCAAAATCAGCAAAAATATCACTTATTAATCCTAACAATAAAAAATTAGCAATCATTATCTTTTCATATAAATAGCTTTATCAATAACAAAATTTAACAACATAGGTTCAATGGTCGTTTAATGTTTATAGGAATTCAACATCTTTTAATGAAACAAATGGTTTGGGACAATTTATATTATTCCACACCAGCTAAACTTTTTACCAAAAAGACACCAAACCAGTCTTTTTTGGCAGTCTTTTTTGGCAGTCTTTTTTGGCATTCTAATTTTGAGGCTCTGCATGGCATCATAAGTACAATAAAAATGAAAATTGCAATATGACCCATTAGCTTACAAGTACCAAGTACTAGGAATCAAAATTTTGAGAGAACCTCCCTCTATAAGGATCATATTAGCTTGTATTTCCATCAAGAATTGATGCAATTATTATCCACTCTCATTCTTAATTCTAGCCTAAATTATAAAGATTAACACTTTCCCAAGCACTATTGCTCAAGCTCAGTGATATTCAGCTATAAACCTTATATATCGGGTTCATATGACTGACCCAATGTTGTAACATCTTCAGCCTTAAGATATCTCTGATGTTGAATGGGTTTTGAGGAACTCAATTTCTCCCTACACAAGTAAACAACACACACATCCAGTTAGCTTTGGAACAAGTCAGGACTTGCCAAATTGCAATAAAAAAAACCACCCAAGTCTACAGCAAAGACTGTGAAAGGAAGAACAGAAAATAAAAAGTAGAACCTATTTCACAATCTCCATTGCTAATGTATGAAAAGCAGGATTTTGCCACACTATTTCTCTATTTCTTCAGGAATGATAGATTTTCCCAAATAAACCTGTTGCATCTCCTCTCTCCAAATCTGCAAAATCAACAATCCTTTGTGTTATTCCCCTTATAAACATTCAACAAATTTATTTATGTTTACATCAGATTTTGGTTCCTGTTTATTTTTATTTAGGCTTTGGTTTCTACCATTAAATATTGCTTCATATATTTTTTTCACATATTCAGAATTTAGTACTTAATAATTTCTGTCAATCAAAAGTTATAATTATCTGTTTTCCAAGGATTGGTCCTTGCAGTTTAACATATTGCATTGGTGCCTGAGGGACTGTTAGAGGGACGTTACCATGTTTAGTTTATATAGCATATTAAAATCATACATAAAAATTAATCAAGCATAAATTCTAAAATTTAGTATGCATGAGAAATTGTCAGCAAAGAAATATATAGCTTAAGTACTACCGTGTCACGGAATTCCAATCGTATGTGAGGAACGTTTGTTCTGTGAATGTCATTTCCATTTGGCCCTCGCTTGTAGTATTCCTTACCAATCCAATGTGACTGAAACAATAAACTGATCAATTGAGAATAATGCGAAAAATTGCAACCATATTTTTAAATAGCGGAAGATTAGCATTTATACAAAGATCTACCATCATAGTTATCACACTTATCAACACAAGTTTCATATTAAATATTGACATTATGCACTAGGTCATGCTCGTCTGAGACAACTTTTTGCAGATTTCCCTGAATAATGTAAGAAATAAACGTACCTTTAAAGCATGCGAGAAACCTGATTGATAAACCGAATTACGGGCAATCTCACATAAATCGCATGAACTCAACTTCCACACCTGTAAATGAAGAATGTCTAAAATGTAAGCGTTGTCTGTTGTGTATTGATAAAACGCATACAAACACACACAGAGAAAGAGATCTCACAGAAGCAGCTATACTATACTCTTCAACCAGCGGTTCCTTTGTTAAATGAATTTGGAGTGGATCATCAGTAGAAAGTGATACATTCAAACCCCGTAAAAAGAAAATGGGAAGAGGATTTCGATGGTAGTCTAAAAATAGAGAGTTATTGCTCAGAGGAGACATTGCCAGTCCAATCTGTAAAAGAATAGTAGCCACCGAAAAATAAGTAGCCGTTGCATTTATCATAATCAAGCAACAGTCAATTTATAAAACAGTCCTACCTGGGCCAAATAATACAAATATTGAAGCACGGGTGATTTTCTCAAGTTAATTCCATGCGCGATGTTATGAGCAGTAAGGAAGGTAGCAGCAAGGTGGTCAATATCACCAGCCTAAAGTCAATATGACGCATTAAGTTACCAAACAGTCCATACTACAATAAATTGACACAAAATATACTCCAATATATACCTCTCCAGAATGAGGACGGAATTTGATCGTTGTCATTCCTTTTGATTCGCGAAGCTGAGAAATATTTATATTAGGATAAGTTTAGTGTGTCAAAGTTCAAATATTCATGAAGTTAGAGGCATAAAAAATAATCTTGAAGTACTCATTTAAGGCAGTTTATGATTTTATGGTCGCTACAGAAACAGAAAAAAAATATGCATAGACTATTTACAGTCAGATCAATAATGTACTGAATTTATTATGAGATTAATAACAGATGGTCAATTTGACTTTAAAAAAACAATTGGGAAGGGAAAATTATTAGTAATAACGGAATGACCATTTAATAATTGTTCCATATGTGATTTGAACCAAGTCCCTTGAGGTTAGAAAGTAAAACTCTTGCCACTAAATTGATAGTCAGGTCAGAAGTACTACAAGCATATTTATCAAAAAAAAAAATTACTAGTAAAATAAAAATAATATGATTTGGATATATGCAAGTGCAGCTTAACCTGTTCCCCACTTATTACCAGCTTAAGACGGGCAATTTAGAGTGAATAGCAATTAACAAAGTACCCAAAACTCTGGCAGCAATTTTGAGTCGTGCTGGTGAAAAATCATTACCTTGTTCAAGGTGTACAGATTTGCGTAACAGTAATACACATAGTATGAATATGCCGGATTGAATACATTTGTCCATTGAGCAGGTGTAGGCATGTGTTTTGTTGGCCGTCTTTCAGGTTTGCTTTCATCATCCACCAAATCTAACCCAACAACCTTAAAAATGAAATCAAATAACAGCTAGGTAATTAATGTTGAACGAAATTACTAGATTACAATAATTGATACTACATAAGCAAACGTGTTTATGCAATGTATGTAGTCATTTACACTCCTTTAGATACTTAATAAATGTAGATGATAAAATAGCTCTACGATCAGCACTCAATACTAGCATCCATAAAGGTAGAACTCAGTACAATATAAACTAAAAAAGATAGAGTTAACACTATTTCAATCCTTAAAAATAGTGTCATTAGTGAGATCCTCAAATGATAAATATAACCAAATGTCCTTCATTTTCAATATTCAGAGTAAAAATATCAAAACTGGTCCCTTTCAAAGGATTAAATTAATGTCAAAAATGAAGTGATGGGTCATTTCAAAATATCAAAACTGCCGACACTTGTATCTTTGGAGAAATCAAAGTGGATGTTTAACTGAAGGAAAAAAAAAACTATAGAATATAGATAAATAGCAGACCTGTTTCAAGAAAACATGCAGCTGAGGATGTGAATCAGGGTCAACAGTAACCTCAAATAGTGGAATGAAGATATTGTCAAGCATGTTCTGGAATGAGGTCACAATTCCCATTTCTTTGTATATATTATACAATCGTGGAAGCTGCAAAACAGATTTTATACGAAGTAGCATCAATTGTCAAAACTATAAAATCTCATGACCAAACTAAACCATAAATGGGAAAGTTCCTGAAATACTACCAGATACTTATACTCCCCTAAAAGTAACCTTAAAATATTTAAACTAAATGTGAAAAGCATGCACCAATTGTAATATGAAGCTAAAAGCTGTGAAATTGACAACTATAGAGAGTACTGATTTATGAAAGTGTGGAACTAACAATAAATCTATTATACCGTTTTAACATATAAAACTAATCAGTTATTTAAGCAAATAATTAGAGAGTACCTGAATCAACCAAACAACATTCTCACTGTACAATTCATTATTCACTATCCAACTGGCTAGTTGGTCCCACTCACTTTGCTTCCTACCATATATTGATACTCTGTATTCAGCCATCTGTGAATGAATTAGGTGCAAAAATACATGAGTAAATAACAATCTAGGAGGGAATAAGCATACAAAAATAAAATTCAATATATGGTAAAATAATATTCACAAAAGCCAAGGCTTGTACAATTAGGAAGGGAAATGATTCCGTCATAAAAAAAAGCAACGGAAGTGATAAATCATTATAGATATCTTTGTAATGCGGTTGAACAAAAAATGTATCAAACCTGATATTTACTGGCTTCAAGATCAGAAAACACTTGCTTTGTGAGCTCACCAAGGAAACGACCTAGTCAATGTGAGGGAAAATGTTAACAAATTGAAGAAATTAACATAACTGGACACAATAATCTCCAAAACAAGTACTAATACATTTTTATAATAGCTAGACACTTTTTTTAAGTCCTTCCCACTTTTGTTTCTTCCACTCAATTCATCAACTGGTAACAATAATCTCCAAAATGAGTACTATACATTTTTATAATAGCTAGACACTAGTTTTAATCTTACAACTTTTGCTTCTTCCACTAATTCACTAACCTACACATGGTAGTTGAGCTTGAAAAAACAATCCTAAACCTCATTTACAAAGGCTGACCACCATGGCTATTTGAAATACTTGTATAAAAACATTGCCATTTCTACCTCTCGCATTTCATTTCCACAAGTATAAAATATACAATAATATATAACAAGAAAGTCAAGCGTATCTATCTTATACAAAAATTAGTAAAATATATAATCGACTCCTGCAGGTAAATATAGTATTAGATAATATAACCTTTTGGCTTCAACAAAATAACCTCAACAACTATAGATTATTACAAATGATAAGACATTATGGCATTATTAAATTCATCGAGCTGACCCAACCTTAGCAAGAAATTACTTCATTGGTGCTGTAACTTAAGAAGATCATATGGACAAGGGTCAATAAAATATATTCATCATATCACTAAAAATCACTGTACCAAAAACCTGCCAAGTGTTGTCATGTCATTTTATTCAGATTTGTTGGGATATATAAAAAAAATATCTCATGAATAAATATTTCATTATATTGTATGATTTATTTTTCATATAATTAGGATTACGAAGTCGAATACAAGTAGAAATAGGGTATAGTGTTTTGTCTTTCACAATACATCTTAACAACATCTCATATCAAGAAAACATCAATGTGCAACCAAATTATCATCTTTCGCAACCTTTGGTAATCCAAGCTACATTGCCACTAGATCTTCAACACAGTAATAAAGCCCAGTAAGCTGTCATTCTATTTAACATTGACTAAGAATGGAAATAGCCATTGGCATCATTTGATTCACCTCATAAACACTAGTAACATAATTTTGACTAGTCTGTATCGGGAAAGAAATGTCACACAAAGTAATAGAAAATGGTGATTGTCTACAGATATGATGCAACCCAAGATGCCATGGTATTGATAAAGGCTACATTCAGAAAATGCCTCCCAATACCACGGCATCTTTGAAGTAGAACTTACCCTCCACCTTATTTGTGCCACATTGGCTGTGGTTAAAAGTAAGCGCATAGTTGTGACTTGTGATGAATTCAAATGTGTCATACCAACAAAAAAAAATACCTTGAATGAGATTATCCTGCTTCAAAAATATCTCCCTGAGCCTACTCTGACCACAAGGATTGTATTTAAGATTGAACTTGTCAAAGCGATGAAATGTACTCTTGTCGGCGTGAACGTCCAAAAGGTCAACATTGAGATCGTATCTGTTAAATGAAGTTAAAAAATAATGAAATTCATTTCCAGCAAATTTCAATGACAATTATAGTGACAATTTAAATTATAGAAGTACATTACCCAGTTAAATCTAGACTCTCAAAAACCTCTTTCAACGTCAGATATGTTCCATCTCGAAATATTACAACCTGTAAGAATAATAAAATATATATTAGTATTCAATTCATGTCACTTCCTAAGATATGATTCAAATAAACTGTAATACAATAAAGATCATAGAACAATTATATGATATTTACTTATTGCATTTAATAACAAGATGCAATCATTTTGAGCATACATGTAATATTTATGTATGTCTTATAAAACAAGTGATTTGTGATTTGTCTTCCTCCTTACAGTTCAGTGTCGATAGCCAGGAAAAAATAAATAAAAGGCTACTGCAAAGTATGGTATAGTATAGTGTAAGGATGAAGAGTTTTAAACAATCACCTCATCAGGCTCTTTCCTCAGCTTTGACTTTATGAATCTCAAAAGATGTTTCTGATTCATGCAAGCTGAGTGGTGGACATGTGTATCCACCTTTCTAACATTATAGAAGTCTCGATGTGGAGCACTTTTCTGGGCGAGAAATTCCCTATCCGCATTGAGCATCAAATGAAGATTAAATTTCTGAATACACAGACAAGTTTTTTTCAGTAACTCGAATACATAGGCTCCAGAAAATTTCTTATATTCAGTAATTTAGACATGTATTTACTTGTTCAAGAAGATTAAGCCTGTGGTGGCATAAAGTTCTGATATTCCCTGCTGCAATAACTCTAAGTATCTGATGAAGGTCGGTGAAAAATGTAGTTGCATCTGCAACAGGAAAAAGCTCTTCCTTGGCTGCAAGTAATAGGCAACATGCATAAAAAATCCAGCTACAGGGGTAACTTCAAAATTTTCAAATTTGTTCCTCATTACTTACAGTTTTTATTTGGATATACATGAATAACTCCATCTTGCATTTGAAAATAATGCTGTGGCACCATAGAAATAAAACTCGTTTAATTACAGGAAAAATAAAATGAGGATATCAAACTTTCATCAAGTGTGAAATATAAAAATAACTCACATCAGACTTTCCTTCAGGTGTGAAAAAGAATGGCTCTAGGTTAGGTTTTGGAGTAGTGGGGTCAGATATAACTTCTTTCTCCCATGGAGCAACTGCTTCTTTAAAAACATATCTTTTCCTCATTTCAAGGCATTCTTGAAGAATCACATAGGATTCAATTTCATCAGGTGATGGAGCCTCTGAACAGAAAATATTAAAATTAGTGCTTGCTAAATGATTTCCTAGAATTGCAACTGTTTTCAGCAAAAAAATAAATGTTTGGAGGAAGTGGATTTCATGCATGCCACTAGAGAACCATTCGGAGAAATTAATTTGCAGTCAAGAGAATGACCAATATCTGACAGTTCATACCCATAGGAGTAATTTTTAATCGAGCAAAAACTTCTTGCTCTGGCTCTTTCCTCAGAATGTCAGCTGCTATTGGGTCAGGCTGCACACCATGCAGATCACCAGAAATACTATGAGAACGAATCATACTTGAAGCAGTGATTGCCATCTGCTCTCCATTAGTATTGACATGATTAGACAAAGTCTCGTATGGATTTTTACCTTCTCCACCCTGCATACAGGTGATTTCAAATTCAATATCAGAAGTAATTAAAAGTGTATATCTTAGCGAATAGAGAAAATTGCATTATGTGATGATCAAGGCATGGCTAAATATTAACGGAAAAAATGCTAAAATTGCAAGCTTAGGAGAGGACGAAGGGCAGGGGAGGCATTAAAAAGGATGCGAGAAAAAAGATTGGGACATTTGCTTATCATCTCAAGAGTAAGCTGTCTTTATATATAGAACATCAAGTGAATGGTAAACTTCATTTAACGGGTGCATTACAGACTTACTACATTTCCATTTGTGTGCAGATATGTAGTATCCAGTTTGTCTCTGTCTGTCAAATTATCTTCATCATCTGATCCCTCTACACTTTCAAAGGCACTGGCACTTGCAACAGGAGACTTGGGAGACGTTGGTCTTAAAATATTTCTCTTAAATGAACCATTGTTTGCAGATTTTCCTGTATGATACATATCTTAGTCAGGAAAAGTACTGAGATTAACACTTTCAGTTAGACAGTTCATGCATTTATGCAGGTATTGTATCAGGAAAAATGTACTAGTATAGTATAAAGCAAAAGCATCAGTAATCTAACATGAATGTTTTTCAATCCTTCCCCCACCCTTTTCCTCCAAAGCCATATGTTGATGCTACACTACTACAATTTTATCCTAGCACCTTCACGGTTAAAAACAGGAAAGAATCAGAAGTGTATTTTAATTATACGGACACCACGGCATATTAGTACAGCAATCAAACAAAGCATAAAGAAAACAATGGTCTCCACTCTCCCCAATAGCGATATAGTTGAATTCCAGCTGGGTTGGAAAAAGAATGTGGTCCAGGGAGATTTATCCACCAAGAGCAATTATTGAAGTAGAATAATCTTTTTTCAGTTTTCTAATTATTCTGATACTTCACTTTATTCTTTTTTACTTTTTTCTCTCTAAAAAACATTCATTTTCCTTTGGAAGTTATGTGATTCCTATTTTACTATGCACTGGAGCCCATTGCACCTAATAATTTCTTACATTTTTACTATGATTATATTAAATTATGTCATTTTCTCAAATTATTATTTGTTCCGACCGGTATATGTGTCGTGTCCGATGTTCGTGCTTCACAGATTACAATTAACCATCCCGGAAGCTCCAACAATCTCATTACTTAATTACATGAATAATCACACTCGTTTGTATAAAAAAGCATCTAATTTATACATAATCGAAGCTGCATAAACCAATCAAGCATAGGTTAACACACTACTTAACCAATTAAACACAAAGAAATTGCTTAATTATTGCTCAACTCAAATAATCAGAAAAATCTCAAATAAGAACAATACCTTCAGGAAGTGTTTGCAGCCGAGGCAATCCAGCCGGAATCCCTTCAACGTGCAACAGTCCATTTCCGTCGACTCCACCAGAAAGAGCCGTAACATCAGGCAACGAACCCGAACCACGGCGGTAACTTCCATTCCCTCTCCTCTTAGAACCACCACGCCGCCTCCTCGGCGAATCGCCGCCGTCAGAACCACCTTCCAGCTCAACCGTACGTGCAAACTCCAATAACTGCGTTAACGTCTTGCGATGCATATAGTACGCCGATACAGCAACGATTGAAGCTCCGAAGAGTGCCGCCATAGCCAAATGCACCGCGTGCGCATCCATGAATAACGAATTAACTATATCTCTCTCTAACTCTCGAAGTTTCAAAGTTTCAAAGCTTCTCTCTCTATAACTGAAATCGTATTTCAGTTAGAGAGAAAGAGATGAAGAAAAAATGAAAAACCCTACTGAAGAAGAAACAAGAGCGAGTCGACTCAGTGAAAGCGTTAGTGTTACTGAGTGAGAGCGAGTTGGCTCGGTGTTAAATGGAAGAAAGTGTTGTAACCTATGAGCTATTTATACAAAAACGACATTAGAAGATGACGTTTAATTCTCTCTCTTACATTTTCTTTTCTCTCCTACTTTTGAAAATGTCATTATTATCCTTTTTATTATTGGAAGAGATTATACTAGTATTATACTCACTCTTCTTGGAGATATACTATGATTAAATAGCATATACTTTTTATTTTATCTCAATATTCATTTTCACAATATTATTGCTCATATTACTATTATTGTTAAAGATATTATTATCAATAATTTGCTTTAAAAACTGACATGTTTCCTTTTCTTCTCAAATTTCACTTTCATCTTTTTGTGATGATATGTGAGTGTGAGAGGTTTGGTGAGTGGAGACAAAAAATACCTATATCCATGAAATATATGGGGTACTACTCAAAATAATAGATAGTAAATAAATAATTTTTTCCTAAGTTCATTAAGATGTAATTATATTCGATGTGTGTTTGAAGTATTAAGTGTGAACATCTTTTACATTGGGATTTAATCATTAATTTGTTCTGTTATAGAAAGTTTAACTTCTACTAGACTTAATCTTAATGGTGATAGTAAATTAACAAATGAAATTACTTTTTTTAATTTGATAATACTTTTATACACATTTTATTTGGATATGTATCGGTACACTATTGTTTGTTGATGTGGACAAATTTAATAGGTTCACAAATAATATTTAATATAAAAAATTAATTAATAAACACTATTTGTGAATCTATCACGATTCATAACTATCCACCTCAACAAATGTATTAATATATATTTAAATAAATATGTACCAAGGAATTCACTTTCCTCAATTATTTCAATTTGTGTTTAGTATATCATTATTAATGGAATGCTATAATTTTGGGAGGGAAGCTCAATGCATCTGGGGTAGGGGTATACATGAGCGGGATTGGGTTGGATTTGACCAAAACCAAAACCCAAATCACATAAGGTACTATGGGTTGGATCTAGTAAAATAACTACAGGTTATAACATTGGGCCGGGTTGGGTAAACCCACTAATTTCCGGGTTGGATTGGGTTGGGTAGTGGGTTACCCGAACTATTTTTCTATTTTTTTATATTAAAAATATAAATATCGAATCATCATATTTTTTCATAAAAATAACTCAACCATTGTATTTTTTTGAAAAATAATGTTACATTTTTACACTATAAAAAATAATCACCTATTTTTTATGTATACCCACTAATTTATGGATTGGATAGTGTGTTATTCAAATGATTTTTTTTCCTTTTTTATAATATCAAATGACTAAACGAAGAATCACCATATTTGTTTATGAAAATTATTCAATATTTTTATTTTTAAAATAGTGCAATGAATTATCATATTTGTTTATAAAAATTATTCGATCTTTTTATTTTCTTAAAAAATAGTATAACTTATTTTCAATATAAAAATATTTATTGATCAAATGGCAAAATCTTTAGTATTTTCATAAAAATATTTCAAAAAACATAACACTAGTGGGTCGGTGTGTTTTTTTGGGTTGGGTCCGGTTTTACCCGAAACCCAAATTTTTTTATGGGTTTTTAATTTTTGAAATTCATATCCACCAACTTGTCCGACCCAACCCACTTTTTTGGGTTGGATTGGGTGGGTTTGACCGTATCGAGTGGATTTGCCCAATCCATGTACACCCCTAATCTGGGGTCTTTTAAGTTTAATGTTTATAATAAAATAATTTTAAAGTTTCAAATTGATCATTTAATTTTGTAACAAATTACACTGTTGTCATTTTAATCATTCATTACAAAATAATTCATGTGATTGTTTACTTTGTGATATGACATTGTATGCTGCTTACACAGACAAGTTTAAATTCGATGTAATTATATTCGATGTGTGTTTGAAGTATTAAGTGTGAACATCTTTTACATTGAGATTTAATCATTAATTTGTTCTGTTATAGAAAGTTTAACTTCTATTGGACTTAATCTTAATGGTGATAGTAAATTAACAAATGAAATTAATTTTTTTAATTTGGTAATACTTTTGTACACATTTTATTTGGATATGTACCGGTACACTACTCTTTGTTGAGGTGGACAAATTTAATAGGTTTACAAATAATGTTTAATATAAAAAAAATTAATAAACATTATTTGTGAATCTATCACGATTCATAACTATCGACTTCAACAAATGTATCAATACATATTTAAATAAATATGTACCAAGGAATTCACTTTCCTCGATGTTTATTGATATTTCAATTTGTGTTTAGTATATCATTATTAATGGAATGCTATAATTTTGGGAGGGAAGCTCAATGCATCTGGGCTGGGGTCTTTTAAGTTTAATGTTTATAATAAATTAATTTTTAAGTTTCAAATTGATCATTTAATTTTGTAACAGATTACACTGTTGTCATTTTAATCATTCATTACAAAATTATTCATGTGACTGTTTACTTTGTGATTGTATGCTGCTTATGTCCGTTACAAAAATGCTTATTGAGAATTTATATATGTCTTGAAAGTTTTTTTTTACACAATGTGTCTTGAAAGTTATGAACATAGTTTTGTAAAATGCAAATCATTCATTGAGCTTAATTGATTCTTTTTAAAAGGATATTGTAGTGGTACATACTTATAGTTGTTTTTTTGTAAGTAACATACTTATAGTTGTTGGTAATATATCAAATATGGATTTGGATCCTCTCCAATTTTCTCTCCAGTGTTATTTCTCTTTTTCTTAATCTAATGGTTGTTAAACTACAAAGAATAAAAAAAAATACTTAAGAAGAGAGGGAGGGAGAGAGAGAGAGAGAGCAGTGGCGGAGCCAGAAAATAATATTGGGATGGGCCACTTAAAAATTATAATAAATAAATTATATTTGAAAATTATATTGCATACAAAAATTATTGATAAAAAAGTTGTGTTTTATTCTCAACAAAAAGAAGTTTTTGAGTTCATCTTTACATTGGGTCTTTAAATTAACAGGTAAATAAGAATATTTTTAAAAGGTATTACTTTTTCTATCATTTAAAAAAATTATAATAACTAAATATTATTTTCTAAAACTACCATGCAAATAAAATTTGGTTTTTTTAATAAAAAAAATTATTACTTATAATAGTGAATATTGAAGTTTTTTGATGAAAAAAAATGTAAAAGTTAGTATAATATTAATAAACAATGAAGTTGTGTTTTTTCTTATAAAATTATTTTCTCTTAAATAAAATAGTTGGCAAAGAATTTTTCAATTAATAAAATTTATTTTTATTAATTGAAAGATCAAGTGCATTAATACATTCAAATTTTCGAATGTGTGATTAATTAGATTTAGATATATATAAATATGATAAAATGTTCAAATCCCCTTGTGCCTGCTAAAATTGATACTTTTTTTTAAAAAATTAAAATGCAAAATGCAAAAACTTAAGGGGGAGAGGACCGAACATGCAACCCTGTGTATTATATATGCATACAGTCTGACACTCAGCTACATATTCAGCTCAGTGAAGTATTGCACAGACAAATATCTATATTATACATGTGTAATTTTATTAATCACTATGGGCATATTAGTAATTTCATATTTTTTTGGGTGGGCCATGGCCCATCCTGGCCATCCCTGTCTCCGGCACTGAGAGAGAGAGAGAGAGGGGAGGGAGAGAGAGAGAATAAGTAAACGAAAGGTTAAGATTCTACAACATGCTCAATATAAGAGAAAATATTGGAGAGGATCTAAATCCATCAAATAATGACCAATATAAGTAAATAAAAATTGTCTAAATTGATAAAAAATTTCAAACTTTATCATTTTAACTATTTTATGCAACTTTAAATTAAATAAATTTATACAGCATGCTTAAAACCAAATAATCTAACATACTTTCATCTCCTTATTTTATTAAACAAAATTTTATTAAACAAAGTTTTATAATACAAAATCAAATAAACTAACATAATTCCTTTTTTTTTTTAAGAAAATGCATTTCCATAAGTTATTATACTTTGAACCATATGATTCATCTGATATTTATAAAATTAGCATTAGTAAGAAGTTCAGTTCATCAATTTTTAAAATTGAAAGTCGAAAACCAAATAGTTTGTTTTTCTTCAATTTAGCTTGATTTTGGATCAAAAACTAATTTGGTTAAGTTTAATTTATGGAATTAATCGATTTCACTTACACCTTTACCTATCATGTGGAAAATGCATTTTTTCTTATGACAAATTGTTTTGAAGTTTCTTCAATTTGGCTTGAGATCTGGGAAGTGTGATCCTCCTTAAGATTTCAGGTTCAATTTTTATTTTTATGCCAATTGGACTAATTTAGCTTCTTTAGAAAAAGAAAAAAGTGGAAGTTGGTTTTTTGTTTTGTCATATTTTGGCTCAAGTTTTTTTAAAGGCTCTTTGCTATGTCATTCTATCTTTTTCAGTCGATCATTAAACTTAAGTTTTAGCAAAATTCAAGTTTTACACTTAACAAAATACAATATACAAATTGTGGTAAAAAAAATAATACTATATACAAATTAAATTCATAAATGAAATAAAAGTTGAAAGTGGGGAATATCCAAAGTGAAAAAGTCCAAGAGTGCCAAAAACGATTAACACAAAGGTGAGTGCTATATAACTAGGATGAGTGGATTGGTGAGAGTCATTTTCATTATCTTATTAAGTACAAAACATGCCAAAATGACTCAACAGTGCTACCACATTGATAGTATATATAGATGGACCCATATTTGAATTATCATTATCATTATCATTGCAAACATTGATTGAATATGAGACACAATATTGTGACACCTATAAGATAGACCACAAAAATATTCCATGTTTTTGTGTATATTTTGAAATATATCACAATCCATCTAATTCTCAAATAATACGATAAGACCGCAATATCTTTTTTAAAATATAATAAGCCATCGTGATTCATATGTGATAAATCATTTCAACTCAACTCTGTATTTTTATATATATTTTTCAGAAATAATGTATATTTTTATATTATTATGTGTAACTCAGTCAGACATAACATTATGCAGTATGCTTTAGATATTAATTGAGTGTTATAAGAGGATATGACTTTGGAAGGAAGAAAATAAAGAGAAAAATAGAAAAAAATATCATATTTTTTGGTAGATTTTTTCATAGAGAATGCTAAATAATGCTTATATATTTTAAATCTTAAAATATTAATAATAACATGAATTAAATTTAATGAAAACAAACCAAAATTATCCTCCAATTTAATACTCTCTCTTGTCCTATATATAAAAAATAGTTCACTTTTTAGATTTATTGTAAAAGTGATATATTTAGACTATATTATTGCATGTCTAGATATATCAATTTTATAATGAATCTAAAAAGTCAATTTTTTCTTATATATAAAATCAGATGTAGTAATTTCTTAGTTCCACTAAATTATGAAATTTTTGTGTCATAAAAAAAACACTTTTAAACTTCTCCTGAATCTTTCCTCCTCTCTCCAACCTCGCAAACAAAATCTTAACAAAGATAAATATACTTTTCATATTTATTATATTTATAATAAATTATAATAGCAAATGTGCCGAAATATCTTAGCCAAAATAAAATGCATACTTCTTGATCTTTAAACAAGATTATTTAATGTTCATGAATAATAGATATAACATATGATCAACCAAAACAAATTTTTGAATCCATAAAAAAAACAACAAAGTCTTGACACATCACAAACACAAATTTAAGGTGTGATAGAAAAGTAAAAGCAAAGTCTTTAAATCTTTGCTTGCTAAAAATTACCCATAAAATAAAATTTCAAAGTCTTCAATTTGTTAATACTATTCATCTCCATCCTCATCCTCTTCATCTTCCTCCTCTTCATCTTCATTATCCTCCTCTTCCTGTGCACTCTCCTCCTCTTCGCTATCATTTTCTTGCAGAAATTGTTGTACAACTAAAGAAGCGAGTGTAAGTAGATATTTCTGATAGCATAGTTGCCTAATCTCTTCTTTCAATTGTTGCTTTCTCTCCCACATAGCTTCAATTTTTGTTAAAAATAAAACAAATAAATAAATAATTTTTATAACTTGGCTTATGCACAGTGAATAGGTAGTTACTAATACATGAGGAAAAACATAAATCTTAAAAGATAAGATGGAAGTTAAAGACTACACAATTATTTCATTAAATTTAAATAAATTTTAATTTCCAATTAATAAATAAAGCTATAAAAAAACTATTTATTTCCATTTGCTTGTTCTAAAACCAAATGTATTTTATTTTACCACCTATTTAATACCATAAACCATGTCAATACTTATGCATATTCTATATGAAGCTTTCACTAAATATATCCCCCCAAAATAGAATTAGGTCTAATCTATTTTTTTACTTGTTATAAATCATGGTAATATTATATACATTAACAAAGTCACATCTAATATATTATACATTTATTTGTAAATAGGAAAAAAAAAATGATAAAAAGCACTAGCCTACCATTTAGTAAGTGAATCTTCTCATTCATGATTTCCAACTTCTCAACCATGATTTCCATCTTCTCATCCATCATTTCCAACTTCTCATTCATGATTTCCGACTTCTCAACCATGATTTCCATCCTCTCATCCATGATTTCCAACTTCTCATCCATGATTTCCAACTTCATCGTATTCAGCTCAACCTTCCTTCTTTGGATATATCTCTGACATTAAGATCGAGTATAATATAATTGTTAAAATCCTACTATTTTTTTTAATCACAAACTGACATATATAATGCAATTAAAAGGACCAAAGATCACACATACATAATAAAAATCTAAAAAAAAAGGAATAATTGTTGTTTATTAAAATGATAGTATTGGTAATTTTACAAATATTTTTTAGGGCATTTAATTTTTTTCCTCGACATTACAATGTCAATCTCTTACTACTCCTTACACATTCATATAAATAAGACACACAAGTTATAATCGAGCATAATATAACAAGAAAATGTGTATGCCACATATAGATGATGGTAATGGTGGTGATAAGTTAAAACATACCTTGAACATGGTCATTCTTAATCTTGCAAAGAATTTTCGTTTTGCCAATACCCTATTTTATGAAACAACAAAAAACGAGTATATATTAGCAAAAAAATTACTAAAATAATGATGAAAAGTTTTATGGTAATAACCAATATTCCTTGATGAATGATACATGAATAATTACTAAAATATATAATGATGAAAAAAAAAGTATAAAAATCCAAGAATGAATGTTTTTTTATGAGCATTGTTATTTAGTAAGAAAGATTTGTACAATAAAAAGAAGAATCGATAAAAAGAAGGAATTTGACTAATCAAAAATTGGCTAACCATACATGAGAGAGTGGTTATAATGTGTAAGTATTAAATAATGTCGACATATCATATGTGATTATTCCCTTTGTTCAAAAATTTTCTTACTAAACCAATCGTTAGTTGGTTCAGTGGTGATTGGCGCTGAACTTGGTAGGGAGGACCACGGTTCGATCCCTCGCAACTGCGATCGGGAGGGGGCTGGAACCACTTGATGCCAGAACTGACCCCCGAACCAGATTAAACTGGTGGTGAAAAACCAAAAAAAAAAAAATTCTTACTAAATAATATTTTCCTTTTTTTTATACAACAATATATATAGTACAATATAAGAGATTTATGATGTTATTAAATTTTTAATTAATGATACGTACCTTCTAACATGCTTGTGTTTAATCAGGGATATCTTTAAATTTGTGCGCTTGGGCAATGGCTTTTTGGAACCAACATTAAATTTTTTGTCTTTCGTCATTGCTAACCACCCGCCTTATCGGTCCAAAACCTAGTTGGTATAGCATTACGGTTAGAAATAAACAAGTGTTTATTAAAAGAAATTAAAAGAATTAAAAGAAATAATTAAAAATTATATAACAGATAAATGAGTGATAGTGATGAGCCAATGAGGAGGAAAGTTATGAATTGTACCTTTTAATGTTGATTTCTAGTTAGTATAAACTCAGAACTACAAAAATTGAAAATTAATCTAATCAGAATCCTTTATAGTGATATAAACTTTTCACACATAAATCACATACATGAAACATTGAATTAAAGAAAAATACTAGAAAACTCTAACACTTACAGATATGCTTATAAGAAAGATTAAAAAAAAAAACTTACACATATGAGAGAGAGCAATATGCTATAGGTAAGGACGTTATAGCTTAAAAAAACACACACACACACAAAATAAGCTATCGTCTTAAATAATGCTTTTTCTTTCCTTTATTACAAATTTATACTCCCTCTATTCCTTTTTATAAGAGACAATTCACCTTTCTAGATTTATTGAATTATTAATGTATTTGGTCTATAATATAGACTAGATACATTAATTATTTAATGAATCTAAAAAAGTGAATTGTCTCTTATAAAAAGGAACAGAACATTTGACTGTATAATTAATTATGTATTCTTAATTTCTAAGGAACCAATTTAAAATATATAATAATTATTTTTTAGTCAAAAGATTCATTTGATTATATATATATTTAGTCAAAAGAAAAATATTGGTAAGTTTTATTTTTCAAAATATGTTAATAATAATCATTCTAAATAAATACAAGTAATTATTGTTTAGTCAAAATTAACAAATATATATCAATTATTATTTTTCTTTAAATACAATGTATTTCAATAATTTAATGAAGATTGAAATATCTGCAATTATGGTGTTTGGATTCATTCCATGCAAAAATAAAAAATTGTTGGTCTTATCCTATAAAATTCAGAATCATACCATCCTCATTTAGATATTAGAACAATATTGTAATATAGGATTTTACCTATTGAAGGGAGTTGTATGATTTTTTTTTTAAATTCCTCATTTAGATATTTTCAATTAGACATTTTCTAATTGCTTCAATATAAAATTTGAATTTTAAATATCTTTGGTCAAAATTTAATGATTCTTAAAATTGGTGGTGTAATGTCAGAATTTTATTGATAAAATATTGCTTGTGGCGTAGACAGAGCTAGAAATTACAGGGGACCTTGTAAAATATAATTTAATAAAAAAATTAAATTTTAAAAGCATATATAACATATACAAGAAATATAAGATAAATGTAAAGTTAATATCGTGAATCTTTATTTTATGGGAATTTTTTTTAAGTTGAACTTTTTAAACCATTCATTTTTATATTTGTTGTAATTTTAATCTCAACTCATGTGTTTTTTATAAAAATTGTGAATTTTTGTGTAAAAATGTGAATTTTAGTTTCAAAAGATAATTTATCATTAAATTTAATATTGGAGCAATGAATCACTTTTTTTAGTAGAAATATATATATATATATATATATATATATATATATATATATATATATATATATATATATATATATATATATACAGGGCTGTCTCCGAGTTTTTGGAGGCTATGTGCAAAATATTAAATGTGGCCCTATAAATGTAATTTTTTTTTTAAAAAATCATCCTCAATTTAAATTGCAAATAACATAAAAAAGAGAAAACCCAAATTGTAATTTTTAGTTTAAAATTGTAAAATTATAATTTTTACCTTCGTTTCAATTTTAATGGAGACCGATTAGAGCGGCGCCGGTGATGGAAACTATTTGAATAATTTAATGGTGGTGCGGTTGACTTCAAACCTTTGTTGTGATTTGTGAATTGTGATGAAGATTGATGGCGGTGACTTTGTTTTTCCCTTCTTTCTTCTTTTAATTTTTCCCTACTTTTGTGTTTTTATTTTTTTCTTTTGACAAACTGGGCCTACTTGGTCATGCAGCTAGCAGCCCGTGTTCTTTCTTTCTTCTTCTTTTAACTGTTTTTTTTTTCTTTTAACAAACTGGGCCTGACAGCATTAGGCTTAACAGTTTGAAAAACTACTTTAAGTTTCTACCCCCCTTATTTATTAATCTACCTACTATATAATTTTTTTTTGAGGCCTTCAGTTTTTTGAGGCCCAATGCCATAGCTCATGTGGCACATGGTATTGGGCCGGGCCTGTATATATATATATATACATAAAAGTTTTAGTGGGAAAATCCAATGAGATCAAATATATAACAAATGTATAAATAGAGCAAAAAAAGTTGAATCGATAAAGAGGGACCATGTTCACAAGTTTAATAAAATAAGAGAGACTAAAAGTGAAATTAAATCAATAGTGTAACAACATACTGGTATAAAAAAATTAGAAAATGTTTAAGGGGAACGTGGCCTATGTTGGTCTCCCGTTTACCTTCGTCTCTGGCTTGTGTGGGACTGTTAATTATTTTGACCATCAAATATATGTTTAATAAATATTACGCATTATTAATTTTTATTTTTTATAATTTGTTAGGATTTAAACACATGAGGAGAGCTCAACCCAAAAGAATAGTCCAATAAGTGGGAGAACCCCATGACTTAAGTATCACATTTGAGTACTTTGAAATACTCGATGTGAGACTCCTAACATTGTCACTCCCTTTAAGAGGCGACTTCCACAACAGCTTTCACTCTATAGGCACTGGCCCGATGGTAGCCCTTTCCTTTTTGGTGGCTTCAAATTGTGATGACTTAAGCACATGAGGAGATGTCAACCCAAAAGACTAATCCAATAAATGGGAGACTTCATGACTTAAGTACAACATTGAGCACTTTGAAATACTCGATGCGTGACTCCTAATATTCCACGCCCTTTAAGAGCAGACGTCCATGACGGTTTTCACTCTATCGACATTGACCCAATGGTTGCTCTTTCCTTTTTGGTGGATTCACTCACCTATCAGTATTCAGTGGAGCACCTTAATCCAGTCTATAAGTATCCTTTTTTGGAACTCAACTCTCAATGAAAACACAAATTGTTAGAACTTAAGCACATAAGGGGAGCCCAACCCAAAAGACTAATCCAACAGATGGAAGAAACTTAAATACCAAATTAAATACTTTAAATCACTTGATGTGGAACTCCTAACATAATTGAATTCAAACGTACCATTTTAATAATATGAATTTGTGGCTAGATCGATTTATAAGAATTCCTTTGGTTAGCTCCCACCTTATGAGTTTTTCTCACAAACTCAAAACTAATGAATCCAACTATCACAAAGATGAGTTCCTTAGGTTAGCTCCCACCTTATTTAGGTTCAGTTACTAAGATTAAGACTTAAACTATTGCACATGCATGAGTATTTAGCTCCCTTAAAGTTTCCCTCATGAACTATAGTGATTTTAATTTTGTGGGGTCTTTCTAACATGTGTTCTTAAGACACATTAAAAATTTAAAATATATTCTCTTAAAATTTAAAATATGTTCTTAAGACTCATGAACTATATTCTCTTAAAATTTAAACAATTAATTTATAAAAAAGTTTAAAAAATGAATTAAATGCATGGATATTATAGGAAAATATTATCTTTTTTAAATCACTAACATGTATCCTTTATCTTTAAGCATTGGCTTATTCACTTTTCTTATATTTTTTGAATGTTTATATGTGATGTGTAGATAAGGTGTGTGATGTTGTAAAAATATAGAAAGCTACGATGTACATATTAAAATGGTGATGGTAAATTATTGCATATAGTCACAGTCATTCTAAATATAACCTTATTAGATAAGATTAGATTTGCATGTGAGAATTTTTAAAACATGCCAATTATCTATTGCATGCAAATATATAAGTAGTCATATCTATCAGTTTTAATAGCAAATTTATATAAAATTATAAATCATTGATGCTCATGTATTAATCCATGTTAGTATATATAATGCACAACAGTTCCTAATTTGATTTTAATTATTGGTGGTTATAAACTTAAATTTGTTCAACATATCTAAATAGTATTATAGGATTTGTTCATGGTAAATTTGAAACATTCATTGATATTACCCGCAACAATTATTTGTATATCGAGTATACATATAGATTACTTGTCCTTGCTAAATAGTACACATATAGATTAAATATTATTTATTGGTGTTTTCTTTTTTCAAAATCGGAAATCTCCGATTTTTTCATACTACTTGTCATTTTCCTCGTCTTCTTCCTCTTCCTGCATACATTCGCCTCCTCCTCTTCATCATCGCCATCATCATTCTTTTGTTGAAACTACTACAAAATATACTTTTGGTTTAGGCTTTTTACATCAGGTATTGATATATCATATGTAAAAGGGGACACAGTGGCAATCCTGTAATTAACAGGAAAATAGATTATAAGGATTTTACATATGTCTAAGGTTTCACCGATGTAAAATCCTTCTTTCCCAAATATCCTCTTTCCCCAACATACATGAATGATATTACCGAGTCACTCTTGCACAAAATCACTCAGTCACTCTTTCTCTCTCACACGAAGAACCCTAAACCCATCTCCTCGTGCTTTCTCACTCAGTCACTCTTTCTCTCTCAATCCTCACCGACCCTCTCTTGTTTCTCTCAATCCTCACCAAACCCTCACCGATTTCACGAAATTGAGTCTCCCAATCTCTCAATCGTCGCTCAATCGTCTCTCTCATTCACGAAATTGAGTCTCTTAATCTCTCTTGCTTTAGGTTCGTGAGGTTGATTCAACAACAATGACAGATTCGTGTTCATCTGGATGAGGTACGCAGAAACCCTAGGTGAGTTGCTTCTGGATTGTAGTGTTGTTTCTAATTTTAGTTTTAATCTTAAATTTTGCTGATTTTTGTTTTGTAAGTTGCTTCTGGTTTTGGTTTTGATTCTGTTCATCTGGTTTTGGTTTTGGTTTTTGTTTTGTGAGTTGATGTTCCTGCGTTTCTGCTTACAGTTTTTCTGTTTTGGCTGGGTGTTTTTAGCTTCTGGTTATGTTGTCTCTGGTTATGGTGTTTTTAGCTTCTGGTTATGGTTTGTTTTTAGCTAGAGGAGAATTAGTTTTCATCTTTTCTAGTGTTGAGTTGGCAACTTTATTAGAAGAAGTAAGCTAATTATCAGGAGAGGGAATAGAGTGAGGCATTTAGCTTTTTATCTAGGCTAAAAGTATTGTTTGGTGCTGTTGTCTCATCTTTAATAAGCCATAGTCATGTATTTTTAAACAGAAGAAGAAAACAAGTCTAATCACATCTAAGGCCATGTGTTGTAAACTTAAACTATTAAGTATATTAGGCTCCCCAAAGTTTTATGTAATAAGTCATTTCGGTCTAATTAATAAGTAGTACTAAAATAAAAAGAATTTACCCATAAACCAAATTAAAAGGCCATGACACAAACCAAGTATAGTATAGGAGAGGCTAGACTTTCAACGCCATAGAGAACTTTGATTGTCCAAATTTGGGTGAAAATATGATAATGAAAAATAATTTATTCTCTACTTTAGAAAACTATATATACCAATGACATTAATCATGATTTAAACTATATTACAAGCTGGTAGATTCATTTTCATATGTTTGTGACAGACACTAGCCACATGTGCTACTTTTAGTGTGGAAGAGGTTGCTTCAACAAGACCTGCTATTCGTTTCCTACAACTCTATGTCAGTATATATATTGCTCTCTGATTTCATCTTTTCATGATTAAATCAATGCAATATTCATCGTCATATAGCTCAGGCGGTTTCTGTTTATGAATTTTCTTGTCTCAGATGTTTAAAAACAGAAATGTGGCTACTCAACTTGTGAGAAGAGCTGGAAAGGCTGATTTTAAGGCAGTTGTCTTTACAGATGGTGGTTTAGTAGATCACGTGACCCTTGCGTGACATTCTTGCATTTCTTGCCGTGATTCTTTCGTAATGAATAGCACTGCTGTATAATTTGTCTCATGATATGTTTTTGACTGACTTACATGAGTTGTTTCGTATATCATTAGGCCTTATGATGTGATTATAAGGTGTTCTATAAAAATGTTAAGTTTAATGTTTCTAATGGTTGATTTTTTATTTTTGCTAGGTCTTTCAAGGTGATGATGAAATTTGGTTGTGATGAGGTATGTATAATGTAACTATGAGACAGTTTGTATAATTTTTTTAATTATCACTTGTAGGTTTATGGATTTTTATAATATGCACAATTTTCAATTTTGACTAGTGGTTCAAGAATATGGTGGAGGATGGAGGTTAGTGTTTCAGAACTATGCTACTCATTGGCAATGGTGTAGTGAATGCGTGTTTGGTCTTTAACTAAAGATTTTCGAGTGAAAGTTCTTAAACATTATTCAACTTTATTCATTGTAACATCACATCATTTTTATTTAGAAACTGAAACCACTGCAAGACATTATTTAAATTCTCAAAAGATGCACAAAGTACCTGATCTGACCGTGACTTTCCAATTTGCAGGTACTTCGTTCAGCAGGTCTCAGTTGCAACTTGTAACACCATTGCTGGAAGCTTTGCCTGGTTTGCTCTCTCCTGCCTTGCCTAACATTCTCAGTTTAACATTAGGTTTGTTCATCTTGTTTGTATGAACTGTTTCTTCATGATCGATGTCATGTGTGATTGGGTCTAATTTCCATCTTGAAAGCTCTATATATCTTGATAATGTCTTTGACAGTGCTATTGAGATTGCAAATTCTATATATGAAGTTTGCAATACGTTGGCGGTCTGTCTTTTTTAAAAGATTCTATCTTTTCCTCTGTTTGGAGAACTTAAATTACTGATTTATTTTCAATTTTTTGGTGACATTTTTTCGCATATATACAACAGGATAATGATGCAAGGGAGAAGCTCCGAGCTCTTCTTGGTCTATATGTCTTGCAATGCATGGTAGTTGCTCTGTATTACTTTCCGGTCCACTTTTGTAAAATTCATTACTCAAAGTTTTATCTACTGCACTGATTTAATATGTTACCTTGCACTGTTCAGGCTCTTGTTTGAGCTAGCAATACAACTTCCGGTTGTCATGCGTTAGTGTTACAACTGTCACGAATTTCATCATATTGTGGCTTATCTTATCTCAGTCTAGTAACAACTTATGACGTCGAGGCCGTGGCTAGCACTGTTTTTGGAGGTAGTACTTTTAGTTTACTCGTTTCTGGTTTGCTGTTAATTTATTTCAATGTTTACTTAACACTGCATACAACACTTTTTTTAATCCGTGTCAATTACCCAGAAAAGAAAGATGATTGTATGGGTTGTTTAGCTCATGTCAAGCATGGTGCCGCTCTTTCAGGTTTGTGTTATGACAATTACTGTTATTTAATCCTTGCCTTTTGTTTTATGCATTTCCTTTTCACTAACACATCAAATTCCAATTTTTTTCAGTGGTTTGGGGGCATGTCTTGGAGGAGGTTGCTCATGCTGCTAAAGAAGATATCACTGCTGTCAAGGGCGAGCTTTATAAATACCAGATCAAAAGGTGGCATGCAATAGGAACATTAAAACATGCACTTTCCTTTGTAAGTCTGCCGTGGGTGTTAAAGAAACATACAATCAACTTCTTGCTTTGCATCACAGATGGGGATATCTGTGGAAATTGTGATGATAAAAATTCCCAGTGGCCATCTTATCTGCCAAATATTTCCACAGCTCTGCAGGTACTGCAATTCCTGATTTCAGTTTGTTTGCCATTGCTCGATCTTTTACTTTTTCAACAAGGAAGATGCTGACATGTTCTTTACTTTTGACTGACTTACATGAGTTGTTTCGTATATCATTAGGCCTTATGATGTGATTATAAGGAGTTCTAGAAAAATGTTAAGTTTAATGTTTCTAATGGTTGATTTTTTATTTTTGCCAGGTCTTTCAAGGTGATGATGAAATCTGGTTGTGATGAGGTATGTATAATGTAACTATGAGACAGTTTGTATAATTTTTTTAATTATCACTTGTAGGTTTATGGATTTTTCTAATATACACAAGAAGTTAAGCTAAAGTAGGCCTATGTCTAGTTGTATGTTAATGTCCTGTAGTTTTGGCATGTAGAAAAAGCTTTCACTTACTTTTATGCCAATGTCCTGTGCTTATATTTCACTTACTGTTATGCCAATGTCTGTTGTGGCTTTCCTTTACTTAATTCAGCTAGCAGACACTTGATATTGTTGCTGGAAGTCTGGTTCGTTGCTTAGTGGTAAGCTGCATCTGCATTTTTTTTCCCTCCCTACTATCAGAGTTAGTGTAGAAATGGAGAATGCTCTTTTGGCTTTTGTATTGCATTTGTCTTGTGTTAGCTTTTGTATTCTGTATCAATTGAACTTGTTATGGTGATTTTGCATTACTTGTGTTTGTAGAAATGTTATAACCTTGCTAGCTATTAATTGGTTGCAATGAAATTAATTTGAGTTTTAAAGAATTTGATTAGAGCTATATATATATGTTTGTGGTATGTGTGATGAGGAAATAATTTTTAGGTACCAAATGGCTACTTGAATGTAGTCTGTGTGATGCTGCAGGTACCAAAAAAAAATAGGGATTTCACATCGGGGCCACAAATACAAAGATGTGATATATTGACATTTCACATCGGCTTAAACGCGTACCCGATGTAAAATATACATTTGTTTTTAATAAAATAAAATTAAACTTCACATTTCACATCGCTGGAAAATTAAAACCCGAAGTTATATAGTAGTTTTCACATCGTATGTCCAACCGATGTGAAATGTGTCAGACTTATTACATCAACTGTGTTTACATCGGGCCTGAAACCGATGTAAAATGTCATTTTCGCCTGATGTTAAATCCCCTTTCTGTGGTAGTTTGTTGTGCAGCCAGAAAAACATTATTGTCATAGTATTGTTGCACCAATCCAATTATAGTTTCTTCTTCCAAATGTTGTTTTTCCTCATTTAAAAGCATCAATGATTTCTAAAAGTTAAAAAAATATTTAATTAATATTCTAACATTGCTAATCACAAAAAACTCTTAATAAACATACAAATTTATGTATGTATACGTGAATTTTCTAAGCTATCAATTTTAATGTTAGACAATATATGTTACAAATGAACATAAGAAGAAAACCAACCAACAAATTGAGATAGTGCAAATTAAATACAGTTTCGTCCAACAAAGTTTTCTCTATTTACAAATATTGAGGATCGAGATCAATCTCTTATTTTAAAAAATTCAAGCCTCACTTAAATTGATACTTACTAATACATAAAGTAAAAAACAAAAATCTTAAAGATAAGATGAAAGTTAACTATATTATTTCATTTATTTGAACAAATTTTATTTTCCAATTAATTAATAAATATATAACGATTTTTTTTTTTTGACAAACAAAATTATTTATTTTAATTTGCTTGTTCTAAAGTGATTTTTATTTAATTTTGCCACCTATTTAATAGCATGACTATATGTCAATGATTATGCATATTCTATGAAGCTTTTCACTCCAACCCAAAAAAAAATAAATCTGAATTCTTTTTGCTTGTGATGAATAATCATGAGAAAACAACATTAACAAACTTCACAATATAAAACTGATATGTCATACATTTATTCGTAAATATTTTTTTGTGTTTTGCAAAATTAAAAATAGAAAAAAAATGACAAACCACTAGCCTAAATTTTTTAATAGAACAACTTACCGTTTTTTGAGTCAATTTTCGCATCTATGGTTTGCAGCATGGACTTCATTTCATTATTCTCAGCATTCAACTTTAGAGTATCTATTTGCTATTAAGAAGATAATACAATTTAAGAGGACAATGAATATAGATGATTATGATGACGATGACCCGATGATTATGAGTTAGTATAAGACATACTTCCTCTATAACAAAATATAAGCAAAAAAACTTATCTTTAGTTGATTTAGTGGTGGTTGACGCTAAATTTGATAAGAATGACCACCGTTCAATTTCCCGCAACTGCGATTGAGAAGGGGTTGAAACTGTGGTAGTTAGTTTAATCTGGTTCGGAAGTCATTTATGACATCAAGAGAGTATAAGAAGAGAGAAAGAAGTAAGAAATATATTAGATTTTTGAGAAATGTTATTTTTTGAAATGACAAGAATGCCATTAAACTATAAAAATACAATACATAAATTTTTGGTGATTACTACTCCTATGCCCTTTTATAATTTAGGGGTATTTATCCTTTAACCAATCAGAACAAACCACGTAAATATATTTTTATGTGGTCCTCACAACTAACTTGAAACATAAATATAAATATAGACGAACATATAATCAACAATATAGTTTATAGAGGGTGGAGGTGTACTAAGCTTAGCACATTGCCCAACATGAACATAGAACCATGGGAATATTTCACTATCTCATCGGTTATGCGACACGATATCGATATGATACCGATATGAGAAAACTTTCAAAATTCCTGATACGATACGACCGCGATACGTTATTTAAAAAATTAAATTTAAAATTAAATATATAAATACACAATATATAACTTAACTAAAATCGATAATGATAACAAATTAACATTCAAATGACTCAAAATAAGCAAACAAATGACAATTAGTAATTAGAGGAAACACGAATTGTATCAATCTCTTCTCTTTCGTTTCCATCATCAAAGAACATTAATTGTCTGATACTTCTCTGATATATCAGAGAAATATCCGACACATATCAATCATTTATTATTTTTTAAATAATATTAATTCTCCGATAGTTATCCGATACGGGTACTAGAAGATATCGGCGAATATCGGTATCGAATACGTACTAGATGTGATACTTGGCAATTTTTGGAGAGGTATATGATAGAGAAAGAGGAGAGTAGATCCTCTAAATTTTTATTCCCACTGCAGGAAGAGCAGTCCATCATCCAACCATTAAAATATCATTTTTTAAATTTTTTTAAAGTTTTAAATTTTCAATGAATGGCCAGGATCTCAGTGAATCCCTCCTGTACTGGAGAGGATCCAGTCTGGAGAAAGAGGGAATCGACAATGAAGTAAGGAAAGGGAAAGAGGTATATTTGGTAAAAGGAAATTAGGAACATGTATCATCCGTGTTTCTTCGCACTTGAGCAAGGAAACAGAATTTGTGTGGGTCCCGCCAGATTCTTTCTCTCTATGCTATCTCTTTCATCAACCAAACAAGAGAAGTAGCTAGTTTCTCCTCTCTTTCTCTCGCTCATACTTCTCTCTCTGCTAAATCGCCCAACCAAACAAGCTGTAAAGATCGATTAAAATTCCAAACCATACCCAATGCTGGTTTATTTCCCCAATTTTTAAATTCTTCGTGTATTTGAAGTTTTTCTTTTTCTTTTTCTTTATTCTTTGTGATAATAGTAGTTGTTGATGAATTTGAAGTTGAAAACCAAAGGAGAAAGAGTCGTTTTCTCTGTATGCAAAAGTTGAAGACGAACCCAGTCATCGTGAAGAAGAAAGCATTAAAGGTAACATCAACACTGTTAGCAATTTCCTGTATTTACATTTTCTTCCTTTTGTAACCGTCGCGGCAATACCGTTTTTGATCCATTATCTACAATGTGCAATTTGTTCAATTTTGTGTGTCTGAATTGGTTCTAGAAATGGATGATTTTGCTATGTGTTAGCTCAGATCAGATTCAGACCCCTCTGAAAATTTTTGCTATCGTTTTGGGGTCAAATTTAAAAATATTCAGTTTGACCTACTCTCTCTCTCTCTCAAATTGGAGAGAGAGTGATATGTTATAGACAAAATTTATGATTTTTTTTTGTTTTTCTTTCAATCTATAGGTTCTATTTTTTTACGGGACCAACAACTCAGTGGCTGCTAAAGAGGAAGTGAAAAAGGAGGATGAAATAAGTTGATAAATAAGAAAATGGCAGCAAAGCAAATGGAAGAGATTCAGAAGAAATTGGGAATGCTAAATTACCCAAGAGCAAACGCATCTGCTCAATCCCTTTTATTTGCTGGCATGGAGCGCTATGCTCTTCTCGAGTGGCTCTTCTTTCGGTATCTTTTTTTTTCTTCTTCTGTTAACATCCATTCTAATTTTGTTGCCACCCATGAACAAGGTTTAAAGTCACGGTTGCATCATAATTTTTGATATCGTAAAAATTATAATCAAATATTGTCTGTCAAAAAATATGTTGTCATAGCCACAATCAAGGTTGCAAAGGCAGTTTTGAAAACAAGTCAATGTAAACTGGAATCATAAATTATTAGGTATTAGATTTGAGTAATAGTCTTTCACAATTCACACAACCATCTGGATGATAAGGATTTATGGTGCTTGTTTTGGGATTAATGCATATTTCTTAATCATTAGAGTTATAATTAGGCAGGTGAAAATAGGGGCAGACGAGCAGTAGAAAAATTGGAACAAAAATTTATTTTGCATTTGCTTGGTGTTTTAAATAATCCCCAACCTTTTTCTTCTAGCTACGTATCTATAGCGCTTCAAAGTGATTTTTACTGATTTTCCTTTCAAATTTTCAAATCACTCTATTTGGCCAATCTTTCTATTTTCTACCCTCTCTACCTGCGATGTACATCCTTAACAATGCCCCCTTTTGAAAAAGTGTGATGTTTCCTTGTTTGAGCATATTTGCACCAGCACCACTAACACTTCTGTTATGTATTGATTTCCATGTTAAGAAAAATTAACGTTTATGCTTGTACTTGCAACAGGCTATTAGGTGATAAGTCACCCTTTTCTCAACAAAACTTGCAAGGAGATGCCCTTGATCGTGACGAGGAGACAGCTAGAATTCAATGTAAGACTTTTCTTTTTCTTTGATTTGAAAATTCAAAGTTGGCTGGTTGATACCTCAGCATCCAATCTTTCTTTGTGACTGAATTTTTCCTTTTTCCACAATTCTGCATTTGTACATGGTAATAGAATAAAATAAAGTGTGTGCTGTAACTGCTGTTCAGTTTCTTGTATACTTCTGCTCAAAATCAACCATCTTTTAAAGCTGTAACATTACTACTTAAGACTAATGTTCAATTTTCTTTTATTATTTTATTCCCCCCGATCTGGCCAAAGAACCAGTTAGTTTTTTCGATTTCTTTAAGTAGCCGCGTGTGAGCGATTTTTCACTTCTGAGTTGTTTTCTGCCCACTTCACTTTTGTTATACATCATAGAATGTTGTTTTATTTAGTGGCAAATTACTTTTAAACAAATTTTCCTCTGATGCACCTCTTGATTGTGTCTTCCTTTTGTTAACATTGCTACTTATGACTTATAATGTGCAGATTTGGCAGAAATAGCTAAGTTTCTGGGCATTACAACAACTGTAGATACAGAAGCCATTCAAGTTAGTCATCTGAATCTGATTACTTCCATTACTATTTTTGTTTTCCTACCAAATTAGTAGCTATAACTATGACAGGCCTAGGCTACTAAACTAACCACTGCATACATGTTTGCGGACAAGTTTGAATTCCTTTATATTTCTTTCTCATAAGCTTTTGCATTTTTGAATTGTTCTGATATTTATGTGTTCATATTCCTTTTTTATTTAAACAATTGCAAATATGGTCTTGCTCTTACCACGAGCAACTATATACTTATTGCTTTTTACTTTATTATGCTCTCAGCTAAACCCTACTGCCTTCATTTGTACACAGCTTCTGAATAGTTTTGTAAATTCCCCATTTTCTGTTAATTTATATGTTAGTTCTTTGTTTATTCACATGCTGTATCGGATCTCAATGTGGTATGGGTTGTTAGTATATTGCAGCATGACATTATCGTCGGTAATAAGTGAATTATGAGTTTATTTCTAAATTAATGTACAATTTTGAGTGATAATACATGTAGACAACTGTGTTTAAAGAGGTATTTAGATTGGTAAAAGTAGCATCATTGTGAACTTTGATTCTTTTGACTTCCTGGATAAACTGTTAGCATATTTTAGTTATCTTCATGGTTTATTGTCTTGGTTTTAGAGAGAGAGAGATAGTTGATTTAAGAAAAGGGCTCAAGGCAGAAAGCCACAATGCCATAGGCAATCAGGCAAATTGTGATAAACCTGCTGATCTAGTAAAGCAGAAGAGTTGATTGGGCTGATCCTGTCTTATTTTGTATTTTACTCACATGTGCTATTATTGATTCATAGCTAACCCGTTGTGAGTTCCCCCTAAAAAGCTTAGCTACTCTTTAGGTTTAATAATAGAAGAGAAAATATACTTGCATGTTTGTAAATAAAGCAGGTTATTGATAGGCTAGCTACTAGATTAAATATTTTTCCTTTGTATGCAGTAGTCTACTATCTTTTAATATAGAGAAAAATGAAGATTTGAAGTTTGATTCCCAGAGCGATTGTGCCATGCATTTATAGCAGTATTCAATATTCATACACAATTTGTTTATGAATTGCCTTGTAAATGGGTGAATATTATGCATGTGTAACAGGGACATGGAAGTTATGAGGACCGCACTGAAATGCTTCGTCTTATTGTGGATCTAGTGGAGGCAACCATATATGCTGGTAATCCAGAATGGAGGTTGTCCTTTGTCTAAATGATGATTTTATTTATTTTTTATTTTATAGTTATGGCTTTGCAGAGATGGTATTGACATAAACTCGGTTTGTATTTTTTTCTGTAGTGTTGATGAGCAGGTAGCCAAGGACATCCACTTGATAGATTCCATTGCAGAAAAACAGGCTCAAATATTTTCTGAAGAATGTAAATTATTTCCCGCAGATGTTCAGATTCAGTCCATATATCCATTGTAAGAGTTTCTTGGTCTCTTTTCTTCTGCTTATGAATTTTTATCTATCCATTGTGTGATTTCTATTAGAGGAATACATCTTTATTTCATTATTAGGATGGGATTCAAGCTTGCATTTGTATCTGAAGTTACCACTGTAACATCTGATATAGGGTCTAACATGGGTATCACATTAGGGATTATCAATTGGATTGGCATAGTTTGTGGTGCATGTCAAATGTTTGAGTTCAATAGTGAGAGGCATTCCGGCTAAATAATAATGACATGGAAGACATGATTATGGATAGGAAACTGTTACTTGACAATTTTATTTTCCATGAATATGAACATTGTGGGAATATAAACTGATGAATGCCATTTAAATTTTGCATATTTTATGGTTTCCTTAATTGATTTCTTTTTCTCAAAAGTACAAAATAAAGTACTGCATGGTAGGAGACAAATAGTTTAAAGAGTGTACACTAGGATAAATTAGATGTGCACAGAGGACCGTATCACCTCTAACTGATACAACTATGTGGTTAGTTACCGGTTAGGAGTAGTTGAAATAGGAGGAGAAAAATAGTGAAGGCAGGAAAGGAAAAGTAAGGTTAGATTGGAGAGAAAATCAGGGTTGTCCAAATATCTTGTTGAATAACACACCATACTTCATCTTCCGCCTAGGGATCACCTTGACTGATCATCATACTGTTTCTTTTCTTTTCTTGATTATTATGTTACTTCTGTTACTGGTTTGGGTCTGACACATGGAAACTGAACTTGATAGAAGTTTACACTTGTTTGTTTCTTTAGCAAGCGACATGTAGAGAAGCTTCATATGTACTCACAAACTTTCACATAACACCTTAAACATCTGAACAGTTAAAGATTGATGTCATCATTTGTATAACTTATTTGGTTTTAGGTTGAATTTTATGAAAATGATTATTTTTACATGGGTTAGAACTTAGAACGTTCTCTAATATGTTGTGGTAACATTCTGTTTGTTTAATCACTACTCTTTTCAGACCAGAGGTTTCTGAGCTGGAGTCAAAGCTTACTGAACAATCAAAAATATTATTGAATCTTCAACAAAAAGTTGATGACTTGGCATCCAAGGTTTACCAAAATCTTAATCTGATTCTTGTCTTCTAGTAGCCATATGATATCTTTATCAAGTTGTGGAAATTGATATCAAAACTTGAAATTTTTTCAATTACATTTCTATGGATTTCTATTTTCATCATATTACTTTTTGCATTTTACATCACATTGATATCATTGAAATAAGTCAACTTTGGTATGTGGCCCTTTGTATCTAGAAGCCACAAGGAATCTTGACTGATTTCCATGGAGTTGGGTGGGCCCACTTAAGGAACAAAACTTTCCCTTAATGCAATGAATCAAAGAATACAATGATCCGTATGATATAATGAATTTTAATGATACTTGGGAAGTGGAACAATAAGTCGATAATTATATTGTATTTCCACACTCCCGCTTAAGTTGGAACATAGAGATAAAAAAACTGTCAACTTGCTGCATGTATAAGAACTCGTTAGTTCCTCAAAGTGATTTGGTGAGCAAATCAGCCATTGCCATTTGAGTTAACAAAGGATGTGCTATTTTATTCAGAGACAATCAATGTTTATTTGTTTTGTTGCTAATGGAAAAAGGAGTTAAAGTGAAATAGGAAGAGTTGTTTGATTATCACAAATTGATCTTATAGTTTGGACCTCAGAAAATTTGAACTTTTTAATGAGTTGTTTCAGCAATATTAGTTCACATGTAGCGGGAGTCAGCTTGATATTTTGCTTAGCCTAGACCTTGTAACCAAACTTTGTTTCTTGTTTTTCCATGAAATAACATTCAGAGGTGGATCTGCTAGAGTCCCAACCCGGTCTGCGTCAGTATAGGCAATAATCTTCCCATGTCTTCTGTTGTTGTCATACACTAATTCTTTTCTTGGGGATCCTCTAATAATTCCTAAAATCCTGAAACCTGCATATCAACGGTCAACCCGAGCTTTCTTTTCTTTTCATACGCATAGCTTTTAAATTAAGAGACTGTGATGTCACTATCTTTCTGAGTCATGCTGCAGTAATTTTATATGGTTACTTTCTTATTTGGTTTGTAGCATGCTTATAATCCAGACGAGGAGTATACTGAGGTGGAATCTCAATTGCGGGCACATTTGGAGTCATTCCTAGAAACAGCTAGAACATTCAACATGATTTACACCAAGGTTTGACCAGGCTTTGCTCTAATCTATTCTGCAAACCCTAATTATCTGATAACTGATTGAATCCACCCTATTCAAATAAAGGTTTGGTGTATTATAAGTAAATAAACAAGCATGGCAATGAACTGTTGCTATCATTATATTCTTATTTGTGAAATTTTGATTTAAATTAGTTAGAGCCTATATGCTTCTATATTTATGGTGAGGATTGTCCAAACTTTATGTAGAAAAAGGGTTTAATATTTTTTCTGAACAAAAACATAAGGGTTTAATATATTTCAATAATGTGTTTTTGTAGGGTTGAGTTAGGTCCAACCCAAAATCTAAGACTTTATAAGCACTACCGAGGCCATATATCTAGTTGATGTGGGACTTCTCAATATACCCCTCATGATGAGGGCTTGTAATCTGAAATGTGGCCTAATGCTGATGTAATAAGAAGGATCCCAACACATCTCTTCATGTCCAGGATTGGACATCTGGACCATAGAAAAATGCCGTGGAATAAGAGATCTTGGCCCAATAACAGATTTAGGATACACTTTGATACCACATCAGAATTTTGGCTTCAAGACTAACTGAACCCTACAAAATTGATTTGTTTGGTGGGTGAGGACTGCCTGAGCCTCATAAGCTCCACTTAGGCAAATCTCTAGGCAATGTGAAACTTCTCAAGACACCCTATCACTCTCAGGAGTGGACATATGAAGCTCAAACTAAGATTTAAGGCGGATGGACTAAAATGAATCTCAACAAAAGGCACCAAAACCCTTGCTAAGAAATAAAGGAGGGTCACAGAAGAATGTTGATTATGATGATTATAATAACCAAATTTTTCTTAAACTTAGCTAATTTTAATGTACCTTTCGACTAGCATTGCCATTTATAATTAGCTATTGCAGGAGTCCTTAAACATTGACCAAAAGTGCAAAACATGCAATCTTTGAGTAATTTTCAATCTTGACAATTCATGTGGGATTGCAAGGACAGTATTAGCTTTTCTCGTTATAACATAATACTGTCGCATGATATGCACACCAGCATCACCCCAACACACACACGGACCATACAAGGAAGCTTATAAAAGATTGTTATTGTGTAGGAAATTCGTCCATGGACACATATGATGGAGGTTCCACAACTTCATGGGTTTGGACCAGCTGCCAACCGATTGTTAGAGGCGTACAAAATGCTTCTAAAGGTAACTTTTCTATGCTTGGCAAAAATAGTTTTCTTAAAACCTATGATATTGTCCAAATTATTAGAAATTAAAAATCAAGAAGCTACACATCATTCTAAATTTGTCTATCACCAGTTTATTGCAGAAGTATCTATTCACAAATACGGAGCATATCATTTTATATGTATATACATTCGCGCTTCTGTTTGTTTAACGGAGAGAAAAGTAGAGAGAATCTTTCTCATATTTTCATCTATTGAATTGTGAATTACAGTTCCAGTCTGTTCTAAACAGATTCTGGGGTTTTCTATGCTAGTTATCCTGCACTCAGATCTAACTAACTCTGAGGCAGTTGTGTTGGTGTGGCGTACAATTTTAACACGTGCCTTGTTACAGCTGGCAATAGATAACAGAAAACTAACTAGCGATACTTATCTCACACATAATTCGATCTTGCTGCTCACGTTGAATTTTCTCATTTTGCATTATTAGTTCATTGTTCTCATCCTCTATTCCTCCTTGTTTTTATGGACCTAACCATTCATTTTGTAACAAATTGTTCCCATCCTCTATTCTTCCTCCTCTGTTATTACGTGAATTGGGTTCACATCATAATCCGACTGTTAATTTTGTTAAATGCTTGTTAGTATACCAAATTGTAAATGGATTCTTAGCCCATTTATATTTGAATAGACAAAATGAATAATGAATAAACGTGGTAGTAGATACTGCCTTATTAATATAGCAAATCTGTTTGTTTGCAACAGTTTTTAGGTAACCTACAGAATCTTAGAGACTCACATGCTGCGCTTGCTTTTGGATCTTCTGAAACATCAGGAGGGCCTTCTTCTGTCTCAAGAATAATCTCTGAATGTGAATCTGAAATGACAGTCATAAATCGGGATCTTGGAATTCTTTCCGCTTCCATTGCTCGTGAACATGGAGAGAAGATGAGCATTTGATGAAACAATATGGAGCATAAGATCAACCCTGAAGTCGTTTTCTTTTGTATTTTGTGATCTTTTTATTTTATGAAAATATTTTCTGAAGTTGTGCACAGTGTTCATATTGTTTACATGTGATGTGAATGTCGCAAAGCCGAATTGCTGCATTATCTGTAGGAGTTTAGAAATTGCAGTTTTACTCATTGAAAAAAAGCCAGTACGGCTGTAAATGTTATTGGAAAAAGCCAACACTGGCTGATAATGTGGTGCAGTTTGTTTGATCTACAACGTGATAATATTGGCTCGGTGATGTTTATACATTATAAATTACTTGTGCACTATTAAAAATCACAGTTTAAATTTTTGTGTCAACACGTCTTGAATAGAGAGAACATATAAGAAATATATAAAAAGAAGAGTATAAGCTGGTGTTTGGAATTTGACTTAACCACAGTTTCACCTCTTTGCTTCACAAAATCATTGTACTGCCATTACTACTACCCATTAGGATGGAAGATTCACAAAAATACACAGCAGAACAAATGAACAATACATATGATAAATGTCGGTAAAAAATGAATAGATGAAGTTAATTAAAGTAGTTGATAAATGTCAGTAGTGACTTCGTCGACGTAGTAATTATTTTTTAGCTAGGATAAAAAATGAATAGATGAAATTAAATTCTATATTAAATTGATTAAACTAATTAAATAAATTAGAATTATTTAATCTTTTACTATAAACAGCTTAGATCAACTATAGTATTTTGTGATGTGTAACTGCTTAAAGCAGCCATCTTAATCCCTATTTGTTAGAGAGTAGAGAAGACTAGCGTGTGTTTGGTTTAGCTTTAGATATAATTGATTTTGATAGAATTGATTATGATAGAATTGATTTTATTAGAATTGATTTTAGCATAATTGATTTATGTTTGGATACAGTTATGTAAAAGTGAGTTGAACAATAAATTTCAGTGTAAAAATCATACTTAAAGTCAGAAGTTACAAATCATAGCTTCTAGCAGAATTAATTCTGGAGGCAGAATCAATTCTGCTTTAAAGTAACCATGTTGGAGATAAACTCTCACAAAGAATGAACAACAAAGAACTTAGAACACTAAGAAAGAAAACGAGAACTATGAATAAAACTTGAAGAGAAATGAATAAAGGAAAAAAGTAAATCTTATTCTTCCACAAAGGGCCTTAGTAGTTATATATACAAGAGGGGGTTGCGTAAAGTGCAACTGCCTTAACTACCTAGGACAAAACAAAAGAATAACTAACTAACTAACTACGCTAGCTAACTACTAAAACAGAGCAGAAGCTAAGCAGCTTCAGAAGCTGTTGCTTCAGAACCTGTTCCATCAGAACCTGTGTGAGCATCAGAAGTTGGTTGCTTCAGGTTCTGATGAGTTCAGCTTCTGATGAGCATCAGAATTCAGCAGAGCTTGAATTACAAACCAACACTCCTCCTTAATTCAAGCTGTCAAAGCTCACAACTCTCATTTCTCTTCTGAGCTTGAGAAATTGGTCTCTTTTTACAGCCTTAGTTAGAATATCAGCTTGTTGATTGTCAGTAGAGCAATATTCAAGTTTCAACTTTCCTTTAGTGACTTGGTCTCTGAGGAAGTGAAATCTTGTCTCAATGTGTTTGCTCTTCCCATGACTAACGGGGTTCTTAGCCAAGTTGATTGCTGATTTGTTGTCAATCTTCAGCACCACTGTGATGTCAGCAATAATGTTCATCTCACTGAGAAGTGATTGCAGCCAATTTGCCTGACATGCAGCTAGGGACCCTGCTACATACTCTGCCTCACAGCTGGAGAGTGCTATGACTGACTGCTTTTTAGAGCACCAAGACACTGGTGCATTTTGAAATTTAAACAAATAACCACTGGTACTCCTCCTGTCCACCTTATCACCACACCAATCTGCATCAGAAAATCCACTTAACTCAAGTTTTCCATTGTCCTTAGAGTATGGAAATACAACACCATAGTGGATTGTGCCATTGATGTATCTAAGTATCCTCTTAGCTGCCAATAGGTGACACTTCAGTGGTTTACTCATAAACCTGCTTACATAGCCAACTGCATAACTGATATCAGGTCTAGTTTGACACAAATACCTCAGTGAACCTATCAATTGCCTGAACATGGTAGAGTCCACTGCATCACTGCCTGTATCTTCTTCAATCTTGGCTCTTGTATCTGCAGGTGTGACTGATGAATTGCAATCAAGCATTTCAAATTTTCTCAGGATCTCAGTGGCATATTTAGCTTGATGCAATATCATCCCTTTTGGAGTTTCTAAGAGCTCCATTCCCAGAAAGTAAGTTAACTTTCCTAGGTCAGTCATTTCAAACTCACACTTCATCTGTGATTTGAATTTCTCTATCTCTATAGATGAGCTACCTGTTACTAACAGATCATCAACATACAAACATATGATTAACATGTGTTTGTCATCACTGCATTTCACATATACACCATACTCTACACTGCATTTTCTGAAGCCTTGCATAACAAAGAATTGATCAATTCTTTTGTTCCAAGCTCTTGGAGCTTGCTTCAGACCATACAGAGCCTTATTCAGCTTCAGAACTTTGTCTTCCTTGCCCTTCAATTCAAACCCTGGAGGCTGCTTCACATACACATCTTCCTCTAAGGGTCCATTTAGAAATGCTGACTTCACATCTAAATGAAATAAGGGCCATCTTCTACTACAAGCCAATGCAATCACTAGCCTTATAGTTTCATGTCTTGCCACTGGAGAGAATACCTCATCATAGTCCAAACCTTGCTTCTGAAGGAATCCTTTGGCCACAAGTCTTGCCTTGTATTTTATCACCTTGCCTTCAGGATTTTGCTTGACTTTGTACACCCATTTCACACCAATTGCCTTTTTATCAGAGGGCAATTCACACAAGTCCCATGTCTTGTTCTTCTCTATAGACTTCAACTCATCAATCATTGCCTCCAGCCAAACTTTACTCTTTAGTGCAGCTTTGGTATCTAAAGGTTCAGTATCTGCAAGCATTGCATAATGCACAATTTCTCCTTCATTGTCTACTGCATTGTCTGATACAATCTCACAGTCAACTAACCTTCTTGGTAATTGAGTGTTTCTCTGAGGTCTTGGTGGTACAGTAGTGACCTCATCATCACTTGAAGTATGCATGTCTTCATCACTTGCATTACCTTGATGCTGATTCACAAAAGTGGGAGTGTCATTAACAGAGCTTGCTTCACCACCTAAGTCCACTGCACAAGTTTTCTTAGATGAGAGCTTCTGACCCCAATCCCAACTTTCATTTTCTAGTACCTTCACATCTCTGCTGATCTCTACTTTGTCACTTGTAGGATTATACAGTCTGTAGGCACCCGTTCTATGATATCCAACAAATATCATAGGAACACTCTTGTCTTCTAGCTTCTTTCTCTTAGCATCAGGTACATGTTTGTAGCACAAGCTGCCAAACACCTTTAAGTGACTTACACTTGACTTACTCTTGGACCACACCTCTTCAGGTACCTTATCCTTCAGCTTCTTAGTAGGACTTCTATTCAGAATGTAAACAGCTGTAGCAACAGCTTCACCCCAGAATCTCTTGGGCAGATTCTTCTGCTTCACCATGCTTCTAGCCATATCTAGAATACTTCTATTCCTCCTTTCTGCAAGACCATTGTGCTGAGGAGTATATGGTGCAGTAACTTCATGAATTATGCCTTGTTCCTTGCAATAATTCTCAAACTCTGTAGAGGTATACTCACCTCCACCATCTGTTCTCAGAACCTTCAATGACTTGTCACTTTGATTCTCAACCAGTGTTTTGAACTTCTTAAACACCTCAAAAGCATCACTCTTAGCTTTTATATGGTATAACCATATCATTCTAGAGTACTCATCAACAAACGTCATGAAGTATTTGTTTCCACCAGTTGATAACACATCAAATGGTCCACAAATGTCAGAATGCACAACATTTAACACATCACTAGATCTCATAGGAAGATGACTTTTAAATGATGATCTATGATGTTTTCCTAAAAGGCACGTAGTGCATGTATCAACTGGAGTTATGACACTAGGCAATCCTAACACCATGCATTTTGAATTAAGCATTGACAAGCTCTTAAAATTCAAATGCCCATACCTCTTGTGCCATAGATCACTATCTTTCTCTTCAGCAGTTGCGGACAAGCATGTGGCTTCAATAGCTTTGATTTGAGTCTTGTAGATCCTGTTCTTGCTTTGGGCTGTTTTGAAAATCAGTCTCTTCTTGGAATCAAAGAGTTGCAGAGTCTCATCCTCAATTACTATCTTGAAACCCTTTGAGATTAATTGCCCTATGCTCATCAAGTTACACTTCATACCAGGGACATAGAGAACCTTTTCAATCACAGCTTTCTTCCCATTCGATCTTTGGATCACCACATTACCCATACCTTCTGCCTTAATGGAATCACTGTTGGCCAATCTGATCTTTGTGTTGAGACATTCATCAAAGTCAGTCAAGATGCTTCTATTGCCAGTCATATGGTTAGAACACCCTGAATCAAGGTACCAAACCATGGAATCTGCTGCTTCATCAGCAATTGTCACCATGAAACTGGTTTCATCCTCAGAACCTGAGCTATCATGTGCTACCTTGGCCTCTTCTTCATTGTCTTGACCTTTCTTTTTCTTTGGATTTTTGCATTCATTGGCATAATGCCCATATTTGTCACAGTTGTAGCACTGAATCTTGCTCTTGTCCTTTTTCTTTGACTTATCTTTCTGTTTCCCTCCTCCTCCACTAGAGGATTCAGGCACTGTCTCAGCATTCTCCTTGCTTTTCTTAGAGTCTTTCTTGTTCTGCCATTTCTTCTTCTCACTTTGATACTTCTTGAATTTTGAGAAAAGAGCTTGCTCATCTTCTTTGCCATGGCTCCTCTCACCATGCTTCAACTCATGAGCTTCAAGAGTGCTTTGCAGATCCTCTATCTTGATCTCACTCAAATCTTTAGTCTCTTCTATAGTCACCACTATATGTTCAAATTTAGAAGTCAAAGTTCTTAATACCTTTTCCACCGTTTCTTGCTCATCAAGATTACCTCCACAATTCTTCATCTGATTGGTGAGAGTCACCAATCTTGTGAAGTAATCAGCAATGGATTCATCATTCTTCATCTGCAACAGTTCATACTGTCTCTTCAAGGCCTGAAGCTTTACTTTCTTCACTTTTGCATCACCACCATAACTCTTTTGCAAGATATCCCATGCATCTTTGGAGGTCTCAGCATCTGCAATCTTCTCAAACACCTTTGAATCAACACATTGATGAATGAGAAACAGGGCCTTGTTATCTTTCTTCTTTGCTTCTCTGAATGTTGTTCTTTGTTCTTCATTTGCATTTTCTGGTAGAGGAGTGATTGCTGCATTCACTTGTTCATACACTTCTTGAACATTGAATATCACCTTCATCTGCTTCACCCATCTATCCCAATTCTTTCCATCGAAAACTGGCAAATTCGCATGGAAATTGTTGTTCCCAGCCATGGTTGATTCACTCTCAACCTGATTCTTCTATCAAGAACGAATCAAGATCCCTTTGGATCGTACGAGCTCTAGATACCACTTTGTTGGAGATAAACTCTCACAAAGAATGAACAACAAAGAACTTAGAACACTCAGAAAGAAAACGAGAACTATGAATAAAACTTGAAGAGAAATGAATAAAGGAAAAAAGTAAATCTTATTCTTCCACAAAGGGCCTTAGTAGTTATATATACAAGAGGGGGTTGCGTAAAGTACAACTGCCTTAACTACCTAGGACAAAACAAAAGAATAACTAACTAACTAACTACGCTAGCTAACTACTAAAACAGAGCAGAAGCTAAGCAGCTTCAGAAGCTGTTGCTTCAGAACCTGTTCCATCAGAACCTGTGTGAGCATCAGAAGTTGGTTGCTTCAGGTTCTGATGAGTTTAGCTTCTGATGAGCATCAGAATTCAGCAGAGCTTGAATTACAAACCAACAAACCAAACATCTAAAACCAATCTAAAATCAATTCTACACCTCTAGAATTGCTTTTGGCTCTTCCAAAAGCTAAACCAAACACACACTTGAATGATGAATATTCAATTTGTTTGTACTTTTGTACTGTATGAGGGTGACAAGAGTCACATGAAGTGTGATGCCGACATCTAAAATGTTAGTTAGTTACTTGGTCTAATTAAGCAGACAAATTAGTGGACATCAGCTGCAATCATGGTACGATTTCCTTCTTGGAATCTTTGCCATCATGGATTAACCACATGAAAGACACACAAACGCGCGTTTCACATTCATCCATCAACGCGTTGCACATGTATACCTTCAATTCCAACGTCCCAATTGATCAAAAAACTGCTTATGTGCAGATTCACGTTTTAATAAGTTCAATTACCATCAACTATCTTTCCCGGTATGGTAGTACCTCATACTCCGTACCTTCAAATCAAAATCGGTGGACTCAATTTAAACTATAATTATAATTATTGGCTGCTTAAAAAATAATTATCGTTATCTTTAATTTACTTATCTATTTGCAAAATTATAAGAAGATGATATTTTAAAAATATTCGTTAGCTTAGCAAGTCACTAAGCTTAGTCTAGTGGTGATAGATTTGAATAATATTCATGAGATCCTAAATTTGATCTTTTGCTCTAATATAAACACAAAAAATATTTGTTAAGCAAATTGAACGACATTTTACATCCTTTAGATATTATTATAAGTAAAAATTATTTTTTAGATTTATTAGATAATTGATATATAGAGAATATACACAGGTTATTCAATTAACTAAAAAAAATAATTTTTACTGGTAATAGTATTCGAAGAGTGTACTTCGTATATACTAATATTTGTCTTTATATATCAGTAATAAAAAAGAGATTCGAGTAGATTACATAAAATGAACATAATCAAAACACTACATTTATTTTGACAAAAAATATTTAATTTTTCAGTAATGATACATGTGAAAGAAATGATCCTCTTAAATGAAAAAAAATTGTGAACACCAAAATTATTGAATTATGAATATAAAATAATATTTTAATTAACAAAAATACACTCATTTTCCGTACACATGCATAACACTTGGTAAATGAACAGAAAAAAATATGACTAATTCAATTGAATAAATAATTAAACGTATGCTCTAAAGAATTATAAAAAAGTGTACAATTTATCATAATTTAATTCAACTACATAATTATAACTATATTTTTAAGCATTATTGTTAATTATTTTTGCATCCTATAGGTGTTTATGTTGCTTTATTAGCCCGTGGAATCTAATTACTTCGAAACTCCTGTCAATTCAACTGCGACCAAACTCTACAAAATGGACCAATTGACTATACCACGAAACTGGTCCACCATCGACAATTCTTGTGCAACACCTTGACTTTGCTACTGTGATTTTAAAAAATTACTTGTTTTATTTTTTTGACAGAATATATAAACTGTTTTCTCAAGCACTGAAATTGAGTTCCGCACAATTTTTTTTTTGTACAAGTTTATGAGCTTTTTTTTAATAACAAATACTCGTATAATATTATATATTAAAAGAGACAAAAAAAAAAGTTCAAAATATAAATGGCACCATAGAAACATACGTTTTTATGAGTAAAACAGGTTTTAGTGTTTTACCTAAAAAATAATGACCATGGTTTTTTCTAATAAATAGTTTAAAATGGAGAATAATTTTTAGATGCCATCTTTGACAAGTGATATATTTTACTAGCTTTCTTATATTGAGTAAACAAAATGCTTTTCCTATAAATACAAACCGCAAAAATGTAATCAAATTTAAGACACACCCAAAAAAAGAAAAATGACTATATATCCAAAAAAAATATACTAATAATACCAACACATTATACACGCGGTTAGTCTAGAAAGAGCCCGAGTCAAAGAAAAAAGAGAAGAGTCTTGAAAGAACCAACTGTAGTCTGTATCTATCCAAATATGTGTAAAAAAAAGTATCTACCAAAATAATGAAGTAAAAGTTATATAAAATCATATAATATTTGATATGGTTTGTATTTTTATTTTTCTGGAATTGGTGGGATATGTTCATTCATAGATATTTAACTCTATATATTACATAAAAATAATCATATCTTTAAATAATAAACTATTTTAAAATATTCTAAGCATATTTTTAAAATTCTAAACATAAATATTAATCTTAATTTTTTTTTGACGCATAATTTTAAATTCTAATATTATCTATTTTAATATAAATTCAAAATATATTTAGGTATATTATTCTCAACAATAGGAATCTCTATAATATGGATATGATCAAAATGTGGACATTATTATTTTGAATAAATTTTAATAAAATTTAAACAAAAAAATGATCCTGTATATCACTTTTTTAAGGTTCATATTTTTTTTGTTTGTTAAGTATCCGCATTTCACTTTTTAGAATGAAAAAAAAAAGAGAGTACCAGATTCAAACTCTCATATTACAAACAATATTCTTGTCACCTTATAGAGACTTTATAAGATCTATATTACCGCAAAATAGAGTATATAAAAACTTACCAAAAAACAGAGTATATAAAATATAAAAAAATTATACATACAAAAATATGTTTTTAATACCAAACAAAATATGTTATTAATTAATACTTCAAATAACCATTCAAATTAATTTGCCAATGTTAATTCCATTTCAAAAAAAATAAATAAATTAACTTTTCAATACTATTATAAAAAAATAAAAAATCAATTTGCCATTAATTACCATATACTTGAACAACAAGACAAATAACACAAACCAAATTCAAAAATCCATCAATTAGCATAAACAGAAAACCGCCCCTTGTAATAACATCACCCACCATATCTCATCTCATGCAGTTTCCTCTCTCCCAAGTTTTTAATTTATTTTATTTCCTTTCTAATTTTTCCCTTTTACCTCTCTCCCAAGTAACACAAACACACAATTAAATCTTACTACTATAAATCCTCCCCATCTTCCATTCACATCTCACTCACAAACACAAACATCTTTCAAAACCTCAAACACATCAAAAAATATTATTTTGTCTTTTTCTCCAATATGGCCACAACAAACCTAGGATCCCTCGAAAAATCCAAACCACCATGCAACGACATTGCCAACCCACCAAACGGCGCCGTTTCAACGATCCAAAAATCCGCCTCAGCATCCACCTTAGCCTCATCAGAATCCACCCTAGGTAGTCACCTAGCACGGCGACTCGTTGAAGTCGGCGTAACCGACATTTTCACCGTGCCGGGTGATTTCAACCTTACATTACTTGATTACCTGATTGCTGAACCCAAACTGAAAAACGTTGGTTGTTGTAACGAACTCAATGCTGGATATGCTGCTGATGGTTACGCGCGTTCTAGGGGCGTGGGCGCGTGTGTTGTTACTTTTACAGTTGGTGGATTAAGTGTGATTAATGCTATTGCTGGTGCTTATAGTGAAAATTTACCAGTAATTTGCATTGTTGGTGGTCCTAATTCTAATGATTTTGGTACTAATAGAATTCTTCATCATACTATTGGTTTGCCTGATTTTAGTCAAGAACTCAGATGTTTCCAAACTGTTACTTGCTACCAGGTCCAAATCTAAACTCTTTTTTTTTATTTATAATTATTATTATTATTATTATTATTATTATTATTAATCTTAAATAATTAACATTGTCATGTCTATGAGTATTAAAGTAAAAAAAATGTAATACTATATGTTAGTGTTTAATTCAAATGTGTCTATGATTATTAATTTGAAAAACTCTGCTTTGTTGAGTGTGTTAATTAAAATGGTTTATGCACATGATTTGATTATAGGCTGTGATTAATAACTTGGAAGATGCACATGAAATGATTGATACTGCAATCTCAACAGCATTGAAAGAGAGCAAGCCTGTGTATATAAGCATAAGCTGTAACTTAGCAGGCATTCCTCACCCTACTTTCAGTCGTGAACCTGTTCCATTTTCCTTATCTCCAAAGTAAGATTAATTTTTTTACTCATTATTTATTTAATTTTTTTTCATTTTTTAATTAATTGCATTTTATATGGCTTTGTGAAAATTCAATCATGTGAAATGCTAAGGATTAATGGTCAGCTTATTTCAGCTTATTTTTTTTAAAGAAAATATCACTTTTTTAAAATAATAACTTTTGACGATGAATTTGGTAATTTGACAAAAAATGAAAATGATTCTTAATAACTTTTGACAATGAAAAGTGATTTTTATGCTGAAAATGAAAAGCTAATTTGATTAACTTTTGAAGAAAACTACTTTTAATAGAAGAGGTAAAAAATACAAAATCTCTTTTTATAATTTTAAACAAGTACAAAATTGCATATTTTTCTTCAAAATGCCTAAAAAATAATATCTAAATTATTTATATCAAAATGACTTTTAAAAAAGCTTAAACACGATAACTAAACCATCAAAAATAAGTTTTTAATAATCTTAAACAAATCATTCTTGAAATTCATTCTTGATAGATGCTTTTTTTTTTTATATGTGACATTCACTATGGTAGACAAATCATTTTTTGTTTTTATAATTTGTAACAAACAAGTTTATAATTCTGTAACAAACAGATCCTATTTCGGTTTTTATTTCGATTTTTCAGATGCAGTAATCCAATAGGGTTGGAAGCAGCAGTAGAAGCAGCAGCAGAGTTTCTAAACAAAGCTGTGAAACCAGTACTAGTAGCTGGTCCAAAAATAAGAGTAGCAAAAGCAAGTGATGCTTTTATGGAACTAGCTGATAAAAGTGCTTATCCATTTTCAGTTATGCCATCTGCTAAAGGATTAGTTCCTGAGAATCACCAACATTTCATTGGAACATTTTGGGGTGCAGTGAGCACTGCATTCTGCGCCGAGATTGTTGAATCGGCAGATGCATACCTATTTGCTGGACCGATTTTCAACGATTACAGTTCTGTTGGTTACTCACTTCTTTTGAAGAAAGAAAAAGCTATTATTGTTCAGCCAGATAGGGTTGTGATTGGAAATGGTCCTGCATTTGGGTGTGTTTTGATGAAGGATTTTCTTAGCGCGCTCGCGAAGCGAGTTAAGAGGAATAATACTGCTTATGAAAATTATTATAGGATTTTTGTTCCTGAAGGTTTGCCTGTGAAATCTGAACCTAGAGAGCCTTTGAGGGTTAATGTTCTTTTTAAACATATTCAGAATATGTTGTCTGGTGACACTGCTGTTATCGCCGAGACAGGGGATTCTTGGTTTAACTGCCAAAAGCTGAAATTGCCAAAAGGATGTGGGTAAGTAGTAGCCGATAGAATGTAAAGTGCGTCGCGGTCTTTGATATTGCATTGAGTTGCATTGAAATGTTTTTGACCAATATGCAACCTTTAATGCAATCGCAAAGGCATTAAAAACCTTGATTTTGCAGTCTAAATCGCTGTCGCAGACCTTGATTTAGAACCCTATTGACCATTTTATGAAAAACTTTGATTTTTGGTATTGGTCATCAGAATTTTCAATCATAGCTGTGTCGCGATCGCGTGGCATTTTATAAAACATGGCTATGTAACTATGTTATTAACTTTGTAGCTTTTTTTGATAAAAATTACTTGTTTACAGTTATGAGTTTCAAATGCAATATGGATCAATTGGATGGTCTGTTGGTGCAACACTTGGTTATGCTCAGGCTGTTCCAGAGAAGCGAGTGATTGCTTGCATTGGTGATGGAAGTTTTCAGGTTTGTTTAGTGCATCATAACTACTTAATCAATATTTCAATCACTAAGAAAAAATTATATTCAAATTCCAAATTTTAGCTTTAAAATTTTGCTGGTACATTTTTTCCTCTATGGTTTTACATGAACTGATTATATAATGTTTTATATCTTGAATTTTTTTTATCCTCTAGGTGACAGCACAGGATGTGTCTACAATGCTGAGATATGGTCAGAAGACCATAATCTTCTTGATTAACAATGGTGGATATACTATTGAAGTTGAAATCCATGATGGACCATACAATGTCATCAAGAACTGGAATTACACTGGCTTGGTTGATGCTATTCACAATGGTGAAGGAAATTGCTGGACCACTAAGGTAATTAAGATTCTTAACTCACTACATTCTTCTCAAAACTGCATTTTTGTTAGCCATGAAGCACATGCACAGACACTAGACACTGGACATAACACTGACACGTAGTAACATATAGTATCTTAACCACATGTGTCCGTCAATGTCGTGTCAGTATTAGACACCAGAAACATTTTAATTTGAAGTGTCGGTTTCATTTTTGATTATTGTAGGTTACTTGTGAAGAGGAGCTTGTTGAAGCAATTGAGACAGCAACAGGACCAAAGAAGGATTGTTTCTGCTTCATTGAGGTGATTGCTCACAAGGATGACACAAGCAAAGAGTTGCTTGAATGGGGATCAAGGGTTTCTTCTGCAAACAGTCGTCCTCCTAATCCTCAGTGAACTTCAAACACTTAAAATTTAAGGCATTCGAATAAAGATATTGAGTTTAGCTTTATTAAGTTGAGATTACTTTAGATTCTTTATGTTTAAGGGAAAATTTCATTTGAAATGTTTAAATTAGTTGACTGGATTAAGTGATAATTGATTCATGTATGGACACACATTATGAATTATAATAATTGGTATTTTAATCACTTTAATGGTGATTTTATTTCAACTTTATCAAATAGAATTTGATTTAGAGTGTTCACTTTATATGTGTATGATATGGAATTATCTAGTTCATTGGTAATGTCTATTAGACATGATATTCTTTTCGGTTAATATGCTTTTACCCCCTGTAATGTTTTTTTTTTTTTGAGATTACTCCATGCAAAATTTATTTTTTTGATTTATCCTCTTTTTGCTGACATGGCAGGCAAAAAAAAAAACAACAAAATAACCGATTTAAAAAACAACATTTTTTAAACCGGTTGAACAAAATAACCGATTTAAAAAGTACAGGGGGTAAATAAAAATAAATAAATTTTGCAGGGGTAATCGAAAAAAAATAAATTATAGGGAGTAAAGCAAAACTCGCATACTTTACAGGAGGTAAAGAACTATTAACCCTATTGTTTTTAATGTGCATGTTTGGATGCAAATCCTGTAGAATCTCATCTTGTAGTAGGAAAAAATTATTTTATCTATATGGCCAAATATTTCATCAGATGCCGACTTCTTGACACATGCTTCTGCTCCATAAGACATCCGCGATCTTCTTAAGAATGATGCAATAGAAATCTTTTTTCTTCGTGAATAGTTTTTCTCTTTAGTTTTTCTTTTTCTTCCATTAGCCAAAAATCAAATATATGGTCCTGGTTCAATGATGAACCTTGCTATTTTTAGTAAATTTCAATAAAATATTATATATTTTGGATTTGAACATATGTGCCCATCATTAGTAGGGTTAATAGACTTTTACCCCTGCAAAGTAGGCGGGTTTTGCGTTACATCCTGTAATATTTTTTTTGTGATTATCCCCTTGCAACCTTAAGATTTCCCGTTTTACCCCCTGACTGCACAGCGTGACACATGACTGGATGAAATCTCAATGTATAACACGTGGAGGATATTTTTAAATTTTTTATTATGGTTTTTTGCCAACTCAGATAATGACTCTTGTATGCCTCTCAATCTCATGGCTATTCCGATCAAACCATGAACAAATATTTTTCACCATCAAATATAATCATAGGAAAATACTTACCTAGGCACAAGCACAAAATTGAGGTGTTAGGCACAACAATACTATAGATTTGGTAGCTAAAATTTCTAGAAAAAATTTGGTAGCTAAATTAATGGAAGTAGAACGATACGGAAAAAAGTTCTTAAGAAGCCCATCTGGGAAATTACTTTATCCAGTAATTATCCTGAGACCAAGATTTAATAATTTAAGTCTTTATAAGGCTCAGATTAGATGGTTTAAACATCTAGAATATTGGTTTAGAAATAATGGAAATAATTTCTTATCCAAAAAATATAAAGAATTTGCTGAAAGTATTCAGAAAAAATTACAGTCTATGGCAAGATGACTGAAGAAAGTATAACAAGTGTTTTACAAAAAGTTTTAGATAACTTAGAAAAACAAACATTATATTTAGAAAATTTACAATCTGAAGAAAGTAAAAATAAAACTCATGAAACCTGGAATTTTCATGAAGAAAACTTTGCCTGTTATGAAAAGAATGAATTATATCCTCACATCTTTCATACAGCAAATCCCCAACTTAACAATATAGCATGTATGTTAACTTATATTCTAAAAAATGTAGAAAATATCTGCATTAAATTGGAAGTTCTAGATGAGTTATTTAAATTTCTTAAAGAAGGGGAAGATAAGGGAAAACAAATAGAAATACCACAAAACCAACCTCAAGAAAAGACTTCTAAATTCGAAGAAACTTCTGAGTCCACACAATTAAGAATCAAACCACCGTCTAATTACTTTTAGACATGGATGATACAGAAGAAGCCCTTAATAAGCAATTAGAAAATTTAGAAAGGCTAATGGTCTCTCTAGATATTAGTGGCAAAAGTCAGGAAACCTATGATGACAAATCAGAAGATAATAATCAGATTATTTATGACTTTAGCTCAGAAGAAGAGGCTAACGAAAATGAGAGAGAAAATCCTCATTATGTAAAAATAGAAGAACAAGGAGAAACTTCAGGGACTAAAAGACCTGCAGATTTTGAAAGAGAATTCACCAAACAAAAATTCCAGAAAGTACCTCATTATTATGTACCTTCACAAAATCCATTCCAAGGACAAGGAATTTTAGATATAGACTGCAGTGTTGATGCAGCGAAAGACCTTAGAGATTGGTATAATACAAATAGTGTGTTAATCCAGTTAAACGAGGATCTTAAACATTTAGGAGCAGTTGAAGTTTTCAACTATCTTCAATATAAAACTAGAGGAAATGCTTACAAATACATTTCTACTCTACCATCAGAAGTTATGGGAGCATTACCTCTAACAGGAACCTTAGTAGTAGACTGGGTCTATAGTCTACTAATAAAAGAATTCAAAGGATGGAAAAATTCCATTCAATCAAAAATAGCATTTTCTGACCAAAACCTTTGGAAAATCACCAACCTGAGAATCTGCAACATGTGCTATGTAGATAATTTCATTTGTGAATTTCAGGATTACTACTATAATATAGATAATAGTACTAGAATCTCTAGGAACTTGTTAGAACTATTTTATGACAAGTTACCAGAAAAAGTATCGGCTCAAGTTAAGGTGTTCTTTACCTCAGCGTTAGCAGAAGGAAAGGTAGACGATACTTTAGGAGGAAGAATTACTTCCTTAAAAATTTGGCTTCAAGAAATGTGTAGCCAAAAGATAGCCAAAAGAGAAGCTCAAGTATCCCTTTGTTGTAACAAACTACAAGACAAAGTAGGAAACTATGGTTGTAACTCTAGAAAGAAAACCAGAAAGATAAGGCCACAAAAACCTTATAAAAGAAAGAAATTCAAGAGGGTCCCTTTTAGAAAATTTAGAAAAGGAGACAAAAAATTCTTTAGGAAAAAACAACCTTACCCTAAGAAGAAAACATGCCCACAGGGTAAAAAATCGTGTACATGTTGGTTATGTCATGAAAAAGGTCACTATGCAAATGAGTGTCCTAAGAAGAATCCTAAGAAAAATGTCTTACATGCAATATATGCAATAGGATATGAACCTATAGAATCAGACATAGAATCTGATGAAGAAATTTATGAATACTGCACAGAAACAGATTCAGATGTCGAAGAAAGTACTTGGTAAAGGAAATCCAAGTGCTACATTTATCAAAATAGTACTAAAAAGTAGAAATCTTCTAGCCTATATAGATACAGGTGCAACTCTTTGTTTCGGGAAAAAATCTATCTCTAGAAATTGGGAAAGATTAGCCAAACCAAAAGAAATAATAGTTGCAGATAAATCAAAACATCAGATATGGTTTAGCCTTAGAGATGTATCTATAGAAATTGAAGGATATAAGTTTTTTATCCCAACAATATACCTCCATGATTCAGGTTTAGACTTAATTATAGGAAATAACTTTTTAAAGTTATATGAACCTTTTACTCAAAGAAAGGATACAATATCACTTCAATGGAAGGACTTGGGAAATCCTAAGAATAGCAAAATAGTAACCACCAAAATAGTTACAAAAAATGAAATCTTAAATCTTATTAAGGGAAACCTTAGAGAATTAAGAACGATGTGGGAAGAAAGAAGTTTCCATATCAGTATAGAAGAAAGATTAGATGAAGTTTGTTCAGATAACCCTCTAGACAGCCTTAAAAACACTAATCATGAACTTATAGTCATTAAACTCAAGAACCCGAATGACGAGATAAATGTTCCAAATAGAATTCCATATTCTATTAGAGATGTGGAAGAATTTCAACAAGAATGTAAAGATCTACTTGATAAGGACCTTATTAGACCCTCATCAAGCCCACATTCTGCACCAGCTTTTTATGTCGAAAATCACAACGAAATAAAAAGAGGAAAGAGAAGAATGGTAATTAATTATAAGAAACTTAATCTGGCAACAGTGGGAGATTCTTATAAATTACCAAGAAAAGATTTTATTTTAGAAAAAATAAAAGGATGCAATTGGTTTTCTTCCTTAGATGCAAAATCTGGGTATTATCAACTAAGACTAGCCGAAGAAACAAAACCATTAACATCTTTTTCATGTCCACCTCAAAAACATTACGAATGGAATGTTTTGCCTTTTGGATTGAAACAGGCACCATCAATATACCAAAGATTTATGGATAAATCTCTTGAAGGTTTAAATCATATGTGTTTGGCATATATAGATGATATACTTATTTTCACAAAAGGAAACAAGGAACAACATCTTCAAGATGTAGAAACTGTTCTTTTAAGAATTAAAGAAAAAGGTATTGTAATTTCAAAAAAGAAATCAAAACTTTTACAGAAAGAAATAGAATACCTTGGTTTAATTCTAAAAGAAAATGGGGAACTAAGTCTAGCACCTCATACCCAAGAAAAAATACAAGCTTTTCCAAATGAACTTTCTGATAGAAAACAAATCCAAAGATTTCTTGGATGTTTAAATTATATTGCTAATGAAGGATTTTTCAAAGATTTAGCAAAAGAAAGAAAACATTTGCAAAAGAAAATTTCAGAAAAAATTCCATGGTCTTGGACCAAAACAGATTCTGATATTGTTAAAACAATTAAAGAAAAAATTCAAGTTTTGCCTGAACTCTACAATCCAACAAAAGAAGATTTTTTAATTATAGAGACAGATGCATCACAAACAACCTGGGCAGGTTGCATGAGAGCCTTACCTAATGGTAAAGCAAAACTTTCTCTTAATGAGAAGGGATATAAAATTGAAGAATCTGGTGATCTTCAATCAAAAGAATCTGAAACTTCGAGGGAAGGGACAGATACTATAAAAAGCATTGATTACAGTGCTTCTAAAATCCTGATAAAGGATACTGAAAAATTACATTTATGTAAATATATTTCTGGTACATTTACAGATACAGAATCTAGATACCATATCCAGGAACTAGAAACTCTGGCATGTGTAAAAATATTAGAAAAATGGAAAATTGATTTATTACCATCAAGGTTTCTTCTTCGTACAGACTCTAAATATCTTACAGGATTTTGGAGATATAAAATTAAAGCTGACCATAAACAAGGCAGACTAATAAGATGGCAGATGAAGTTACAACAATTCGAGCCATATATTCAATACATAAAGTCTGAACAAAACAGTTTTGCAGATACACTAACAAGAGAATGGAGCAAGCAATAAAGCTACTTCAAAACAATATAAAGCAGAAGGATGAGCAGCTCGCTGCCATTAATTCTAGAAGAAAAAAGATCTCCGACGAGAGGGGGGAGATGATTACAACACTCAAAAGTTTGCAAAACATAACAACAAATGCAAACCAGTCTTCAACATCAACAGCAAGCTTAGACGAAGTTCTTAAAAATAAAGAAAGCTGGGACTTGCTTGGACAACCTTCTGGAAAGTATGATTACTATGTAAAATATACAGCCCTAGAAAGTGCAGAAATTCCTATTGAAGCAGTAACACCTAACAGATGGAAATCAAATGAAGAACAGGAAGCCGAGTCCTCAGGAACAACTTCGAACAGTAAGAAATCATGGGCTGAAGAAGTTGAGGAAGAAGATGAAGCTAGAAAAAATGGTTTATCAGCAACCATCCAAATAAGCGATCCCGTAGATGATGAAATGGGAAAGTTTGAAGCTTATGTCATTTTTGATGGACCAATGAAAGGGATCTATAGAAAATGGGCAATAGCTAAACAACATGTCATTGGCAAGAATGTACGTCACAAAGGATACAAAACCATGAAAGAAGCAGAACAGGCACTCTATGGAGCCTACAAAGAAATTACAACAGCAAAAGACTTCCAAAGATCTCCCACAATGGAGTCAAAAAAGAAATTGTCAATCGACAAAATTCGCCAGCTTGAACAACAGAAGAGTTTCCAGATAGCTGATCCAACTTACATGGAATTCAGTCTCAGATGGAAATGGTTAAACCACTATGTAGAAGAATTCACCACCGAATGCTTCTATCCAGTTAACAGAATTGGCTGCACCAAGGCGGTCACACTACCTGGGATAGACAGTACTATATGTCTATTTTTCTTTCAAAATGGGTTGATCCATACTATATACTTGGAAGAACAAGCCGGAAAGACTTTTGGAGAACTCAAATTCCTTCCAAAAGAGTTACAAAATTTGGCACAAAAATTCAACAACTTGTTTGCCAAAGGAAGAGAAATTTTTATCCAAATTGAATCCACATATCCTTGGTACGACGAAATTACCCTGGAACTTACAACAACACCTTTATACCTCATAAAGATTGGAATTTCAAATAAGGAATATCCAGTAATAAACAGAGAAAAAACTGAATGGCACCCTGCTATCTACCTTAAACAAATTAGGCACTTTCACCAGAAAGTCACCAGATTGTCCTCCCAGACAAATTACAGAGTTGTTTACGAAGATTCATCAATGGTTGTATACAGCGACTCTAGAAAGCCTGCAAAGGACAAAGATATCAAAGCAATTAAAAACCTTGAAGAAAAAGTTGACCAATTGAAAGATGGTCATGAAAAATTACCAAAGGTAATTCAAGAAGAATGCTGTCAATACTTTTCACAGTATTACAAAGGGCATAGTTGTAAAAACTGCCTAGGAAAATCGTCGGCACAAGAAGACAAGGAAGCTGCTAGCACAAATCCACACATCACAATGTAGACAATAATGTACAGTGGTATCTTATCACATCTGAGTCAGATGGGAACCACTTAGTGATTAGCTTTTCAATAATGTAAATTACTGTTTGTCTTTTTTCCCTAGTGCGTGAAACTTTAAGTTAGTGCATGATGCTTTTCTGAGTGCATGTCACTATAGTGTGCTGTCATGGAAAGGGACGTCTTACCTATGTGAGCCCTTCTCCACTATAAATAAGAGCATTCAGCTCATTTGTAATCACAGTTGAAAAGAAATACGAAACTACTATCTAGTTTTCTGAAGAACTATTTCTAAAATAGTAGCTCTTGAGGTAATACTCTGGAGGAGCTAGATCCTTGAGGTAATACTCTGGAGGGATCACCTACAATAACAATATAATCAACAGATTATATCATAAAACACAAAAATATCTTCAATCCGAAGATTTCAACAAAATCAAAAACATCAAAAAGAAAACTTCAGAAGAATCATAATCAGGTATGATTATATTACTTTTTATTTAGAATCATTAGTTATGGAAAATTCGAATTTTAAAGTTCAAAGAATATCTTCAAATTATTTTGAGATAGAATACACAGAACTCAGTAATGATCATATAATTTTAGAATTAGTCTTTATAAAGGACTATGATAAAAAGGCAACTTATTTATTGAAAGAGTTTCCTTATCCAGATTTGGCTAAAATAATCTTAGACAAATTTAAATTTAACCATTACCAAGAAACAACTTTTCTTAAAAAACTTAAAGAAACAATTGAAACAGATTTTGAAGAACATGAATTACAATGTTTAGTTCATGATTTGTATAATTTTATTCAAGATTCAAGATATATAGCAGGTTTTGACGGACAGTTCTATGGAAGAGAGGCTAGTATATATTATAAAATGAGAAATTCTCGTTCTCATAAATTAATGCGAACTGAACCTATTAATTAAGGTTTAGATCCAGATCTTAGTTTAAGATTAGGTGAAAAATGTCTGAAATATCACTTTTCGAAGAAACATCTAGTTATTTTGCTGATAGCATACTAGATCCTAAAATAGAAGAAGCAGATTTATCCTTAACTGCAGAAGAAAACTTTAAAAGAAAGTTTAATAAATTCAAGGAATATTTCTCAAGAAAGAATATTTTGAAATTTGGAATAATGGTTGGAGAAGAAGCAATTCCAATTGATTCTACATCTGGAAATATTTTTATATCTACCATAGATAGAACACAAATTCAAAAAAGAATTTCAAGTCTTTCTGAAAAAGAAAGAAATAAAATCGGTTATATTCATATATCAACCATTCAAGTTTTAATCAAAAGCACTTTCATGAAAGGTATTGATACACCGTTAAATATAATTCTAAGAGACTCTAGAATTGCGAATGATAGACAATCAATAATTGCACAAGGAAGATGCAATTTAAAATATGGAAAAATTAAGTTTGATATAAACTTACAAATAGGATTATCCCTAAAAGATAAAGATCTTGACAGATCCATAATTTTTAATTACAAATTAGAAGATTCAAAATTCATGAAAAAAGGAAATCATCCCTTTACAATATGCTATAGAATTAATTATGCTTTAAGTAATTCACATCATAGCATAGAATTTACAGGAAAAGATGTAATTCATATTGATGAATTATTCACCCCTATAGTGACATTAGAGTCACCTATATTTAAAACCCTGGCAAGGAAGAGTTGTTCTTTAATAGAAGATGACAAAAATATGTTTGAAGAAACAGACGAAAAACCATTAATTAGAAGCCAAAGCCTTAGGGTAGCACCCCCAAAAAGAGATTTTGAAATCTCAGAATTAAAGGAATTAAATAAGCTACAAAGCTCAGTAGCAGAGTTGTCTTTACAACTCGAAAAATTAGACAAAAGAATCTAAATTTGTCTATGAAACATATTCCGCATTTTGTTCAAATTCGGTATCAAACTCTGGTATCAGAGCTTAACTCGATCTTAGACAATATATTTCTATTTGACACAAAAAACCATTTTTATGTGTTGTCCTATTTTGGTTGGATGTGCCCAAATATGACTTGTTAGGTCTGTGCCTATAAAAGACTCTCTCATAATCATATTGTATCAGATTGTACTATAACTAATGATTAGATGATTTACTATATATTCGGTGTTTATTGATTAATCTTAGAGTTGTATCAATGTTTTTGGTTTAAAGCATAAATTGGAACTTTATATTGATGATACTTTTAGAACTAAAAATATGCGTAAAAGAAATAAAACAACTAAATAAAAATCAAGTTATTTTGACATGAGCACATGAAAGCAATTGTTTAAATGAAGGTTTGCTCAAAAACGCCAAAGTTTGTCCCAAAATCACGAGTTATTCGGCACAAAAAATGTGTCTTTTAGATCTGCACAAAATAATAAGATTTTGCTATGTGTGATTTTTCCAGATTTGGATTCTGTACATTTAAAAACTAATATTCAATGAAAAATATAAAATTTTAAAATTATCTATTCTATTGTATAAGATTAGATTAGTATTTGTGTAAAAAAAAAAAATTAGATTAGTATATATAAAAATGTAAATTTGTAGTTTTCTTTACATGGGTATATGATGATATGAAAAGTTTTTATTAATTTTTTATATTAAATACGTACTCATCTCCGTTTATAAATTAATATTAGACATTCATATATTTATTTATAAAATGGTAATCCCCTTATATGAATAAGTATTGTGTTAAATGTTCATTCCTTACTTATAAAATGTTCATCTCCGTGTATTAAAATATCCATCCCCGTGTATTATAAAATTTGAACCAATTTACCAATTGTTAGTTGGTTCGATGGTGATTGGCGCTGATCTTGGTAGGGAGGACAATGGTTCGATCCCCCGCAACTACGATCGAGAGAGGGCTGAAACAACTTGATGACAGAACTGATCCCCAAACCAAATTCAATTGATAGTGAAAGCAAAAAAAAAAAATTAAAAATAAAAAAATGAACCAATTTAATGCTATTAATGTGTGGTAAAGAAATTGATAGTTCAATAATCAAGAATCGATCGATACCAAAAATAATCAATAATCGATATAAAAAAAATTAAGAATTTCATAAAATATGAAACAATTAGTCAAAACAATAAAAATATAGATCAATTTGAATAAAAAATAATTTGTTGAATTATTTACTAAATTACAAAAATATATACATTAATTTATTTACTTAAATAAATATGTAAAAGGTCCCTGCACTTAGGGGTCGTTTGAGTTTTAGTCCCTGCTTTTAAAAAAACTTTCATTTTGCCACTGCACTTTCAGTCAACTTTAAAAATGGTCCCTCGTTTGACTTTTTTGATGATGTGTCCTTAATGTTGCCAAATATCACTGATGACTGGGCAAGTTGGATGCTGAGTCATTCTAATAACACCTTGAATGGACAAAAATGCCCTTAATGGAGATTGGTGCTCATGCCTCATGGAATGACGAAATTTGTCAAAAAAAAACATCAATAGAAGCAACCCAGAAACCAAGCTTCATGGCCAAATTTGCTAGTTCATCCCTCATCAATGGTTAAGCAAAAATTCAATTCAACAGGTCAAAGAAAACAAAACAACACAACAACTAAAAATCAAACAAAATAACAAATCCCTCTTCTACTTCTTCATCTTCTTCAAATCCCTCTTCTACTTCTTCAAATCCCTTAGCCCTTTTCAAATTCATCAAAAACAATCCCAAAAAAAAAATTCCAGATCTTTTACACGAACAATAAGACTTGAAGAACACAAGAACAAAAGAACATAATCATAAAAATAAATCCAGATTTTTTTCCTTAATCAAAACTTAGAAAATTCATAAAACCAAACCAAAAAAATCCAAAAATTCTCTTTGCATCCCAAAATCCCAAATTAATGAACCCTAAATCTTCATCTTTAACAATCTTCCTCAAACCCTTTCCATAAATTCATCAAAGTCAGATATGAAGAACACGAAAATTCATTCTTTCTACCAATTCAAATTCATCCTTTCTCTTCAATAATTTCGCACCTATGAATCGATTCGGATTTGAGCTTGGCCGCTCGCGGTGGCGAGTGTTACGGCGGAAACCTTGTTGTGATGCATTGTTACAGTGACCTGGACTTGAAGGACCATTGGCGTATGGAGTTGGAACAATATATTGTTGTCTAGGTCTTCTATGAAGGTTTCACCATTGATGAAGTTTGAAGGTTTTCTAGATTTGGTTTTTTGGTAGAATTTTCACAATTGTTATTACTATTTTTGTTTTGTTGTGAAGTGAATGAAAGAAAAAATGGAATGATTTGGAATAGAGGAACAAGAAAGAACGATTTGGAAAATAAAAAATGAAAGAATGGTTCCTTTGGTTTATTAGGAACAGAGGAACAAAAACTCAGCATCCATTCAAGGGCATTTTGGTCCATTCATGGTGTTATTAGCATGACTCAGCATCCAACTTGCCCAGTCATCAGTGGTATTTGGCAAAATTAGTGACACATCATCAAAAAAGTCAAAAGAGGGACCATTTTTAAAGTTGACTGAAAGTGCAGTGGCAAAACAAAAGTTTTTTGAAAAGCAGGGACTAAAATTCAAACGACCCCTAAGTGCAGGGACCTTTTGTATATTTAAGCCTATTAAAATATTCATCCCCAGTCCCATGAACTTAGCTCAATTGGTGGACATTTGCATTATTATGCAGGGGATTGAGGTTCGAACCCCGGTCATCCCACTTATTTACCTTAAGAGTGGAATTTCAAGCCATTAGGCTACTTGACAAAAAAAAAAATTCATCCCCAAATTTGAGTCAATTTAATACTATTAATGTATGGTAAAGAAACTGACAAAACAATAATCAAGAATCGATTGATACCAAAAATAATTAATCAAGAATCGACCGATACCAAAAATTTTCAAGAATCAATATAAAAAAATCAATAATTTCATAAAATATGACACAAATAGTCAAAACAATAAAAAAATATAGATCAATTTGAATAAAAAATAATTTGTTGAATTATTTACTAAATAAAAAATAAATTTTTTATATTTTTATACATATTTCGAAAAATTTAACTAAAAACAATATAAAAATGATTTGTTGAATTATTTACTAAATTTAAAAAATATATACATTAATTTCTTTACTTATAAAATGTCGATCCCCGTGTTGCGTATTAAAATATTCATCCCCGAATTTGAGTCAATTTAATACTAATAATGTATGGTAAAGAAACTGACAAATCAATAATTAATAATCAATAATCAATAATCGATTGATACCAAAAATAATCAAGAATCGACCGATACCAAAAATAATCAAGAATCGATATAAAAAAAATCAATAATTTCATAAAATATGAAACAAATAGTCAAAACAATAAAAAAATAGATCAATTTGAATAAAAAAGAATTTGTTGAATTATTTACTAAATAAAAAATATTTTTTTAATATTTTTATCCATATTTCGAAAATTTAACTAAAAAATGATATTTACAAATAATTTTTCTTTATAAATTGTCTATAATTAATTAATTAAATATTTATATTTGTACTATATGTAGTAATTTTTTCTTGTAATAACAATAAAAAAAAATTCGATTACTTTTGAATTTAAAATTTTAGAACCATAGATAGCTCGTGCGAGCCATTTTTCTATGTTTTTTTTAATCAAGTTTTTTCTATGGGAATCATAAGCAAACTCATTTTTCTTATAAAAATAAAATAAAATAGATAAATTATTTTGATGATAATCACAATTGGAATTTTTAGCTTTTTTCTCTTTCTTTTTATACGTGTAATAATCTTATATAGGCAAAATGTATTTATAGATCCTTTAAGTTTTACGTTTGTAACAGATTGGTCCTTAAAATTTTTTAAGTAATAAATAAGTCCTTTAAGTTTTTTAAATTACAAATAGGTCCTTTAAGTTTGTAATTTGTAACATTTAGGTCCTTTAATTACTTAAAAAATAGGACCTAGATGTTACAAATTATAAACTTAAAGGACCTATTTGTTACTTAAAAAACTTAAAGGACTTATTTGTTACATAAAAAACTTAAAGGACCTATCTGTTACAAACTTAAAACTTAAAGGATCTCTGGATGTATTTTGCCTCTTATATAATATACACTATCACCGGTGATAATATTCTACGGTGTTGAAAATTGAAATTTGCGACTCTTTCTCTTATATGCCTCTATATATATATAATTGCATTTTCAAAGTTAGGAATAATGTGATGAAATAAAGATAATATATACACTTCATTTATTTATCTTAAGCGTAAAATATTATATTATTTATGTAGTAACTAGAGTTTGAATTAAATATTTTGTCCCAATGAGCTTAGCTCAATTGGTTGGGACATCGCACTATATGTGCAGGAGCCGGGGTTCGAACCTCAGACACTCCACTTATCCACCTTTAAGGTGGAATTTCAAGCCACTAGGCTACCTACCAAAAAAAAAAAAAAAAAAACTAGAGTTTGAACTATGGACTTCTCACTATTCATCTTAAGAATTAAATTTCGCTACTAATCGATTTGAAAAAAATAATAATAAAGAAAACAAAAGTCCATATCTAAGTCAAATAAAAGAAAAATGTTATTTGTAGCTTCTTGGCAAGGCTGCTCTGCTTGTCGTGGGTGTATGTTTGTTCAGTCTCATTCCACAATATTAAAAATTGAAATGGTCAAAGTTCTATGGTTGACGAACAAACATGTTTTTGAGTTAACTTCACGATTGTGGCTCACAATCACACACTCATAATGGTAACTGATTTTCACTTTTGACAATTTAAACATTTTGTTTACCAACAATTTAAATATATTATCTGATTTTGTTCCATTTTTGTAATAATTTTTCAAAAAATTTGAACAAACTATATAGATGAATATAAGGTTTTATCTCAAGATGTCATTTTAAAATATTAAGAAACTTATTCTATAAACCCACTTTGGTTGATTTCGTGGTGCTGACTTGACACCTTAAAATGTGCTCATCTCAAAGTTTCAGATAGAGGTTAAAAAAAAAACTTATTCTATAAAATCTAAAAACTGAGTTGTACTAATGAGAATTACTTAGGTAAATTTGCTCTTAATAATGAGTGTTTATCCCCTCCCCCCTTTGAATATGACCCAAAATTTCCCTCTATATAAACAGTTAATCACCCCCTCAATTTTTCCATCAAATCCACAAATCACAATATTGATTAGAAAAACCATGGACTACATAACATTTATCCCTCTCATTTCCTTTCTATATGCATTCATTCATATCATAGCCTTTGGCCTAATTAGCAAAAACACAAAATCTCCTAAGCTCCCACCAGGTCCTCCAAGTTATCCCTTAATAGGAAACTTATTGCAACTTGGTCCTTCAAAACTTCACCAATCACTTACTAAACTCTCCAAAACATATGGACCAATTATGTCACTTAAAATTGGCACTATTAACACTGTGGTAATTTCCTCTCCAAAAATAACCAAAGAAGCACTTCATAAAAATGATCAAGCATTATCTAATAGATTGGTACCAGAATCTGTTCAAGCACTTTCACATGATAAATCTTCCATAATTTTCATGCCTATTTCACCAAAATGGAAGACTCTTAGAAAAATTTGTGCCACCAAGATATTCTCTTCTCAACAACTTGATTTTACTCAAGCACTTCGTTTAAAAAAATTGAAAGAATTAGTTGTTTACTTGCAAGAAAATTGTAGGATAGGTAAAGCTATTGATATTGGTGAGGTTGCATTTACTATATTACTTAATTCAATATCAAGCACACTTTTCTCCATTGACTTGGCAAGTTTTACTTCTGGTTCTTCTCAAAACTTTAGAGATGTTGTTTCATCTATGTTGATCGATGCTTCGAAACCAAATATTGCAGACTATTATCCTATTTTGCGTAGATTTGATCCGCAGGGAGCACAACGAAGGATGAAAAACTATTACCAAAAATTGATTACACTTTTTGAGTCTATCATTAAAGATAGAAGTATTCGAATGAAAGATTTTATGATGGAAGGAAGTGATGTGTTAGACTCATTCCTCGATATCATACAAAAAGAAAATCCTGAATTGACATTACATGAGGTGTTACATCTATTTCTGGTAAGAACTGAATTCAACTCAACAAATTTATATGTATATTAACCGATGTTTGAAATTAATGTCGCATTACAATCATTGATATTACAAAGAATTGCGGTCAAATGACGCCTATATTTCATGTTGACCATTGTATGATAGAAAACCTTTTGAAAACATTTTAATATCCTAATTTTTTTATTATATCATATACTACGTTGCAGGACTTATTTGTGGCTGGAACAGACACATCATCAGCCACAGTTGAATGGGCAATGGCAGAGTTGCTACAAAATCCAAAGAAATTGAAGAAACTAAGAAAGGAACTTCAACAAGTTATCAACAAAGATGAAGATCCAAAAGACTTAGATATCAATAAGCTCCCTTACCTACAAGCAGTTGTAAAAGAAACCCTAAGGTTGCACCCATCAGCCCCAATATTAGTCCACAAATCGATTTCCGATGTGGACTTATGTGGCTTCAGAGTACCAAAAGATACACAAGTTCTTGTGAATGTGTGGAGCATGGGAAGAGACTCGAGTATTTGGACTGATCCAAACGTGTTTCTACCTGAAAGATTTTTAGAATGTGGAGAGGTTTTTAGAGGAGAAGATTTCGGGTTCATTCCATTTGGAGCTGGTAGGAGAATGTGTCCTGGTGTTCCATTTGCTCATAGGGTTGTGCATACTATGTTGGCCACTTTGCTTTACCATTTTGATTGGAAGCTACCTAATGGAGAAAAGATTGAAGATATGGACATGACTGAAAAATTTGGGATTACTTTGCACAAAGTCAAGCCTGTCATGATCATTCCGGTCAAATCATGAACAAATAGTTACACAGTTCAATGGACGTGCACTCGGGGTATAAAAATATATTACACTATAAAATATAAATATATTGTAGGAAAATTCTTGTATAGACACAAAAACAATTAAAATGGTATATTATTGTTGTTTTACATGTGTGTGCCCAAATATATTTTATTTGAGTTTATGTCTATGCAAGCCTTTGCTCTTGTATTGTACTATAACTATGATTAGATGATTTATATATTTGGACTTTGGTGTTTATTGATTAATCTTAGAGTTGTATCGATGTTTTTGGTTTAAAGCACGGATTGGAACTTTATATTGATGATGCTGTAAGAACTAAATATACGTATAAGAAATAAAACAACTAAAATAAAAATCAAGTTATGAAGGATCAATTTTGACTTGAGCACATGAAAGCCGTACATAAGAAAGACAAGTGAGCTAAGCCCATATACTTAAGACTAAACCCTATAACAACTTATAATTATAATGTCATAACTCTTAAAAGAGAAATGATTGATCACAACTTGTTTAATTTAAGGTCGAGCATTAGTCGATTTTAGTCATTTTGGGATGAAAATCGTCAAACCGTAAAAACTACAACCACTTAATTTGAATCTAATTTCGACTGTTTGCATCTTTAGTTTATTTGGGTGTCGAGTCATTATATAGGTGACAGATAGAATGAATCGGTTGTTATGAGTTAGATCAACATTTAATTGTTACATCCAAAACTGCATCGATCGAGAAAGTCCTCATTATGTAAACAATGCAATACCTAATACACAAAGTCACAAACGGTAGAAGAACAAAATGGACAACAAAGAGGTGAGAATCAATTAACTACTTTGTTCCAAATGAGTAGATCCAAAGACAGATATAGATCTAGTAGATGAGAAGTAGAAATTTAAATATATCTATATAATATTAGAGTATTTTTCATACCTCTTACATCTTAATGGTTGTTCGATCAGTTCCAGACATTGAGAGATTATTTTTGGAAACTCGCATACCCATCTATATGCAACCGTTGATGATCGATTTTCCACATCTGCTGACCCAAGACCCAACCTTCATCCATCCGAATACTTTCATGTGTTAGCAATTATGGCAGTTGAGTCGGATAGCATATTAGTGCTTGGTCCTAGTTCAATCTGCATGTATTTGAAATAAACAAACAAATAAATAAATGTATCCATAAAATTCTTCAAAATGAAGAAAATTTTATTTGTTATTTTGTTTGATCCTTTCAGAAGTTACTCCAAAGTATATCATCTTTCTTATAATATTGGTTACATTGATACTTTCATTTGTCGAAATTATTTGATAAATTTAAATGTAGTATATGATCCACCTATCTATTAGTATCAATTTTTTATATTGGGTCCAACTTATTTATATAAAACCAACAACACAACATGGTGTATAAATATAAATAGTTGGCGACGACCTATATCTATAGGCTCTAATATTATATAATTATTTTTATTTAGTTTAACTCATTTTTATAAGTTCTAATAAAGCCCATCTCAATTTTGCGTGGAACTTGGGTATTTTTTAATGAAGTGTGTTATTTGTACAACCATTTTTTGACAACCAATGAGACAACTAAAGATTTGCAAGGCAATATGAGTGTTGCACAAAAACCAAAGCCAAGCAAAAAATTATTAATAAAATTAAAATTAAGTTGTAAGAAGGATTGTCTATTAAGTTGTCTCAAAATAGTTGTCAACATAACATTTCTCTTTTTTAATAGTACACTTTAATAGAAAAAGGTCATTTTTTTGTGATAAAAAAAAAATAGTATAGTTAATAATTATTTTTGAAGTATTGTTAATAGTAATATTTTAAGAAGTGTGAATTAACATTCAGACATTCTTTTAAGCTGACAATTGTTTGTGTTGAATAGATAACTAGAGTCAACCGACAGTTTCAAGTGGTAGAAAACAGAAACATCATATCATATAATTGGAACTTATAAGTCAGAGCATGCTTATTTTTTTTCTTATCACGAATGGAATGTTTGTTTCTTGGTCACGTTTGAAGACTTTTAAAGGTCTTACTTAATTTCCACGGGGTGGAAAAGACCTACAACAAGCAAGAAACAGACCCCATTTTGTTATTATTTTACTTTTTAGATTAATACTATAGTCTTAAAGTCATGACTTCTATTTTTCATTTCACAATATTGAAAAATATTTATTAAACTTTTAGTATCTAAGCACATTACACATTTGAGTCACACCACTTTAAATGATACTTACTCCTTCATCCATTACAATATATAAGCAAAAATACACAGAGGAAGTTATAGGTGAATACTTTTAGTATCAAAACCTAGAAAGTGCATTTTTGCTTATATATTATAACAGAGGAAGTATTTGTCAAAAAAAAAAGTGTTGCTCGCACTCGTTTATCTACTAATGCATATATATATCTTTGAAAATTTGGAACCAATATTACAAATCTATAAAGATGACTAATGGACACTAACCACAATATTTTCCAATCAAGTTTTTCATTTCTATTCACATTTTTGGGTTTAATTGCATGTTTTCAACAAAATACCAACCCACCATGAAAAATGATATAGATTAGTCACTCACTTATATTCTTAAGAGGAAAATTCCAAGGTTGACTATTTGAACAACTTTTGTAACTATCAAAATATAGTGTGTTTTATTTTTCAAAACCATTTAATAATCTAATCAAATAGTTTAAGGTTGATGTTGAATATAAATACAGTCTATAAAAGCAGAAAAAGATACAAGCTACTTCATCATTCTTAAGCCATAATTCACTATGAGAGCACACATAATCTTTTGGCTTTTCTTTATACCATTCAACTTAATAAATAAAAGCTCTAATAACTTTTTGGTGAATGGCTACTGTCTTGGCCATCAACATTCTTTGTTGCTCCATTTGAAAAACAACCTCGTGTTCAAACCCGAAAAATTCTCAAAGCTTGTTCATTGGAACCAAAGTGATGATGATGATTGTTGCCAATGGCATGGAGTAACATGCAAAGATGGACATGTTACAGCCCTTGATCTTAGTCATGAGTCTATCTCAGAAGGACTTAATGACTCAACTGCACTTTTCAACCTGCAATCTCTGCAGAGTTTGAATTTGGCTTTTAATGACTTTCATTCCATGATTCCTCATAAGATACATAAGCTGCAGAATTTGAGGTATCTAAACTTGTCTAATGCCGGCTTTGAGGGAGAGGTCCCAAAGGAAATTTCTCAACTCACAAAGTTGGTTACTCTTGATTTGTCTTCTTTAGTAACTTCACATCACGGCCTAAAACTTGAGAAGTCAAATATAGAGATGCTAGTGCAAAACCTCACAGATATCAAAGAATTGTATCTAGATGGTGTAGCAATATCAGCTAGTGGAGACGAATGGGGTCGTCCTTTATCTTTATTGAAAGGGCTTCGAGTTTTGAGCATGTCATCGTGCAATCTCTCCGGACCTATCGATTCTTCACTAGCTAAGCTTCAGTCACTCACTGTCCTAAAATTGAGCCACAACAATCTGTCCAGCATTGTGCCAAATTTCTTTGCAAATTTCTCCAATTTAACCACCCTACATCTCAGTAGTTGTGGCTTGAATGGTTTTTTCCCAAAATATATCTTCCAAATACACACATTAAAGGTCCTTGATATATCATACAATCAAAAACTTCACGGTTCTTTGCCGAACTTCCCACCACTTGCATCTCTTCAATACTTGAATCTTGCCAATACAAATTTCTCAGGACCACTTCCAAATACTATTTCCAATTTGAAACAGTTAACAACCATTGATCTATCTTACTGCCAATTCAATGGAACACTTCCCAGTTCAATGTCAGAACTCACCCAACTTGTTTATTTAGACCTATCTTCCAATAACCTCACAGGTCCACTCCCTTCTTTCAACATGTCTAAGAACCTCACATATCTATCATTATCTCTCAATCATTTGAGCGGAGATTTACCATCCAGCCATTTTGAGGGACTCGTAAATCTTGTCAGCATTGATTTAGGGTTCAATTTTTTCAACGGAAGCATGCCCGCATCGCTACTTAAGCTCCCATATTTGAGAGAACTAAAGCTTCCCTCTAATCAACTCAGTGGTTTCTTGGGTGAGTTTGATAATGCATCTTCTCCTATATTGGAGGTGCTTGATTTGAGCAGTAATAACTTACAAGGGCAAATTCCTAACTCTGTCTTTAATCTTAGAACATTTCGTGTCATTCAACTTTCTTCCAACAAGTTTAACGGCACAATACAATTGGACATCATTCGAGGGCTAAGTAATTTAACTATATTTGGCCTCTCACATAACAATTTGTCGGTTGATATCGACTTTAGAGATGATCATGACTTGCCACCCTTTCCAAAGATAAGAAGTGTTTTGTTGGCTAACTGCAAGTTAAGGGGAATTCCAAGTTTCTTGAGAAATCAGTCCACAATGATATCTCTTGACCTATCTGGGAACGAGATTGAAGGGCCAATACCTAACTGGATTTGGCAACTTCAATCTCTCATGAGCTTGAATCTTTCCAGGAACTCACTAACTAGTTTTGAAGGGAGTTTTCAGAACTTGAGCTCTAACCTTTTTACGATTGATCTTAGTTTTAACAAACTCGAAGGCCCAATTTCATACATCCCACAGTATGCAAATTATTTGGACTACTCAAGCAACAAATTGAGCTCTATCATACCTCCAGACATCGGAAACTATCTCCCTTTCCTAAATACATTGTTTCTTTCAAACAATAGTTTTAAGGGAGAAATTCATGAATCCTTTTGCAATGCTTCAAATCTTCGCTTGCTAGATCTTTCGTACAACAACTTTGATGGGATGATTCCTAAGTGTTTTGCAGCATTGAGTAGGACACTCAGGATGTTGAACTTTGGAGGAAACAATCTTCGAGGTTATATTCCTGATACTATATCCCCAAATTCATGTGCACTAAGATATTTGGATCTAAGTGACAATCTCTTGAAGGGTAGCATACCAAAATCTTTGGCTAATTGCAATAAGCTGCAAGTCCTAAACCTTGGAAAGAATGCTTTAAGTGATATATTTCCATGCTTCTTGAGCAATATTTCCACCCTAAGAATCATGGTTTTAAGATCTAACAAGCTCCACGGGTCTATTGGGTGCCCAAATAGCACTAATGATTGGGAGATGCTTCATATTGTTGATCTAGCTTCCAATAACTTGAGCGGAACAATACCAGGAACATTGTTAAACAGTTGGAAAGCAATGATGCGTGATGAAGGTGTGCTTGGGCCAGAATTTGGTCATTTGTTTTTTGAAATCAACGATAACTTCCACCCTACGAGTTTGAAAGACGTGTTACCACATTTGAACAAATATCTTGCAATGAAATTAGTTAAACTTGTAGGGAACATGTCCCGTTCAATCCTTGACCAGGGGTTCGCTGATGATAATTCGGTGGATCTTGCTCGTTATCAAGATTCAATTATTATTGTCAACAAAGGTCAACAAATGAAGCTGGTCAAAATTCAAATGGCGTTCACATATGTGGATATGTCAAACAACTATTTTGAGGGGCCAATACCGAATGAGCTAATGCAATTCAAGGCATTGCATGCACTGAACTTGTCACACAATGGATTTATTGGCCATATACCATCAACCGTGGGAAATTTGAAGAATCTCGAGTCTTTGGACTTGTCAAATAACTCCTTCAACGGAATGATTCCTCAAGAGATTTCAAGTTTATCTTTCCTAGGATATCTTAATCTCTCGTTCAATCACTTCGTTGGGCGAATTCCTTTGAGTACTCAAATCCAAACATTTGACGCAGATTCCTTCAAAGGGAATGAAGGGTTATGTGGTTCTCCACTGACCAACAATTGCAACGATAATAGAGTGCAGGGGCTTCCACCGGCATCTGAATCGTCTGATTCTCATAATAAGAGCTCAATTGATTGGAATTTCTTAAGTGTTGAGATGGGATTTATTTTTGGCTTTGGAATTTTCATTCTTCCCCTTATTTGTTGGAAGAAAGTGAGGTTGTGGTATTCCAAACATATGGATGACATGCTTTACAGGATCATACCACAACTTGATTTTGGGTTTGAACAACATGAAGGGAAGAGGTATAGAATTTTGAGGTGGAGGTACTGATTGTAGATCTCTAGGGTTTAATTTGATGTTATAGCTCCAACAATTTGTGATCAAAATAAGGATTGGACAGCTTGATAAAGTAAAGAACTAAGTAGTTTTATGAAATGTTTGAAAACTTGTTCTAGTAAAAAATTGTTCTATATATAATTGTGTAGTTTTGTGATTCTTCCAAAATTAAAAAATCAATAGTGTGCATCGTCTGAATTACTAAAATGAATATCCACAACTACAATGTGAAAAATCAAAGGTTACTAATCAATTCATGACATCATCCAAATATACAATCCACAATGCATACATATAAACACATGACAAATAATGTTCAGTGCATAGAAAATAATCTAAAAAAAAATGTACCGAGACAATATAACATTGTGGGAAATATGTAAGTGACACAAATAAAAAAGCATCAGGCATTCTTGCGTAGTGTATCATGGCGATCTAAAGTTTGAATTGCAGTTGAAAATTACTCGTATTTAGTATCTGTTACATCTCACATAAGAATATTTTCGGTGGAAAGAACTAAGTATAAGACATTTTATTAAAAAAAAAAACTATTTGATTTAGTTCCAACATGTATATTTAACCCGAACTCGAGGCAATATGTTCGAGGTACAATCAACCAATAAATGTGAACACATTTTTGAATCAAAGACTCTTTATTTCTGCTAGACTCTACTCTCATTGGATAGGAATACATGTAGTTTTTATCATATTTTATATGCTTCTAAAACTAATGAAAAATGTTGATAATTCATAAAGATAAGAGTTAATAAAAGGAAATAAAAAAAAGTTACTCAACACACGAGGCTCTTACCATAAGGGGTCTAGGGGGACAGATGTATGCAGCTTTGCCTCACAAATGGAAAGACTCTTTCCATGATTTGAACTTGTGACCTGTAAATCACAAGACAAGAACCATACCATTGACCTAAGACTTGACTTCTTTGAGAATTGACAAGAAAAAGTAAAAACACTAAAAACAATCATTATGTGCTTAATTTCAGAAGTTAGAATAGACTAACAGGATGATAGCTCATTGTTTAGTTTGATGAAAAAAATATAGACTAATTAATTATCAAAATTTGGACTTAATTAAATGATTTATTTAAGTGAACCTATTTAGTTGGAAATTATTGTTGTAGTCTATATAAAGGGAGAACTGTAGACATTATTCACAAAGTGCCTCTCCTTTTCATTTTCACTATGACAGCACACATAATCTTTTGGCTTTTCTTGATACCATTCAACTTAATATATTTCAGCACTAACAATTTTTTGGTGAATGGCTATTGTCTTGGCCATGAACGTTCCTTGTTGCTCCATTTGAAAAACAACTTGATATTCAAACCCGAAAAATCGTCAAAGTTAGTTTATTGGAACCAAAGTGATGATGATTGTTGCCAATGGCATGGAGTAACATGCAAAGATGGACATGTTACAGCCCTTGATCTTAGTCATGAGTCTATCTCAGAAGGACTTAATGACTCAACTGCACTTTTCAACCTGCAATCTCTGCAGAGTTTGAATTTGGCTTTTAATGACTTTCGTTCGATGATTCCTCAAGAACTAAATAAACTGCAGAATTTGAGGTATCTAAACTTGTCTAATGCTGGCTTTGATGGACAAGTCCCAAAGGAAATTTCTCAACTCACAAAGTTGGTTACTCTTGATTTGTCTTCTACATTTACTGCACATCACAGTCTAAAATTGAAGAAACCAAATATAGCAATGCTTTTGCAAAACCTCACAGATGTCACAGAATTGTATCTAGATGGTGTAGAAATTTTTGCCAGCGGAGAGGAATGGGGCCGTGCTCTATCTTCTTTGAAGGGGCTTCGTGTTTTGAGCATGACATCATGCAATCTCTCCGGACCTATTGATTCTTCACTAGCTAAACTTCATTCACTATCTGTTCTAAAATTGAGCCATAACAAATTGTCAAGCATAGTGCCATTTTCCTTTGCAAATTTCTCCAATTTAACTGTCCTACAACTTAGTAGTTGTGGCTTGAATGGTTATTTTCCAACTGATATCTTCCAATTACAAACATTAAAGTTACTAGACATATCAGACAATCAATATCTTCTTGGTTCTTTGCCAAATTTCCCACCATTTGCATCTCTTCACTACTTGAATCTCAGCAATACAAATTTCTTAGGACCGATTCCAAATACCATTTCCAATCTGAAGCAGTTGTCTACCATTGATCTATCTTACTGCCAATTCAAAGGAACACTTCCAAGTTCAATATCAGAACTCGTCCAACTTGTTTATCTAGACATGTCTTCCAATAACCTCATAGGTCAACTCCCTTCACTCAATGCGTCCAAGAACCTCACATATCTATCCCTATTTCTCAACCAGTTGACCGGGGATTTACCATCTGGCCATTTCGATGGCCTTACAAATCTTGTAAGCATCGACTTAGGGTTCAATTCTTTCACTGGGAATGTGCCATCATCTCTGCTTAAGCTCCCATATTTGCGAGAACTGAAGCTTCCATACAATCAACTCAGTGGTATCTTGGGTGAGTTTGACAATGCATCTTTACCTGTTTTGGAGATGCTTGATTTCACCAGCAATAATTTACATGGGCTTTTTCCTTTTTCTGTCTTTAACCTTAGAACACTTCGTTTCATTAGCCTTTCATCCAACAACTTTAGTGGTACGATAAAGTTGGACGTCATACGAAGGTTAAGTAATTTAACTGTATTAGGACTCTCATATAATGATCTTTTGGTTGATGTCAACTTCAAAGATCATCATGATATGTCATCCTTTCCAAAGTTGAGAATTCTACGGTTGGAGTTCTGCAAGCTATTAGGAATCCCTAGTTTTTTGAAAAACCAGTCCACAATATTATCTCTTCACCTATCTAACAACCAGATTGAAGGACCAATACCTAATTGGATTTGGTACCTTGATTCTCTCATGAACTTGAATCTTTCCCATAACTTTTTTACAGATTTGGAAGGGAGTTTCTCGAACTTCAGTTCTAACCTTTTTGTGATTGATCTTAGTTTTAACCAATTGCAAGGGCCTATTTCTTTCATTCCAAAGTACGCAAATTATTTGGACTACTCAAGCAACAGATTTACCTCTACAATTCCACCAGACATCGGAAACCAGCTGGCTTACATACAAATCTTGTTTCTTTCAAATAATAGTTTTCAAGGAAAAATCCATGAATCTTTCTGTAATGCAACTAGTCTAAGCCTTCTAGATCTTTCCCACAATCACTTTGTCGGGACGATTCCTATGTGTTTTGCAGCACTGAGTAGTAGTCTCAAAATGTTGAGTTTTGGTGGAAACAATCTCCGAGGTCATATTGCTAATTTTATATTTCCAAATTCTTGTGCATTGAGGTATTTGGATCTAAATGACAATCTTTTGGGTAGTACTATACCGAAGTCCTTGGTCAATTGCCAAAAACTAGAAGTCCTTAATCTTGGAAAGAATGCATTAACTGGAAAATTTCCATGTTTTTTGAGTAAAATTTCCACACTGAGAATCATGGTTTTGAGGTCAAATAAGCTCCATGGGTCTATTGGATGCACAAATAACACTGGTGATTGGAAGATGCTTCATATCGCCGATCTTGCCTCCAATAACTTCAATGGCACATTATCAACCACACTCTTAAATAGCTGGAAAGCAATGATGCGCGATGATGCCATGCTTGGGCCAGAATTCGGCCATTTGTTTTTTGAAATTGTTAACTATCATCCTATGAGTTTGAAGGATGCATTACCTAGTTTTAGAAGCAACTACCTTGCTATGAAAATGGTCAAAATTGTTGCAAATATGTCTCGCTCTTTTCTTGACCAGGCATACGTTGATGGTAATTCGATTTCAGTGGATCGTGGTCGTTATCAGGATTCAGTTATTATAGTTAACAAAGGTCAAAAGATGAAGTTGGTCAAAATTCAAAAGGCCTTCACTTATGTGGATATGTCAAACAACTATTTGGAAGGGCCGATACCTGACGAGCTAATGCAATTCAAGGCATTGAATGGTCTAAACTTATCACATAATTCATTCCTAGGCCACATACCATCATCTGTGGGGAATTTGAAGAATCTTGAGTCTATGGACTTGTCAAATAACTCCTTGAATGGACATATTCCTCAAGAGCTTTCAAGTCTAAATTTCCTTGAATATATGAACCTCTCATTCAATCACCTAGTGGGAAAAATTCCATTGGGCACTCAAATTCAATCATTTGATGCAGATTCCTTTAAAGGGAATGAAGGATTATGTGGACCTCCACTGACCAATATATGTGGATATGCACTACCAGCATATGAAACACCTCATTCCCATAATGAGAGTTTAATGGAGTGTAGTTTTTTTAGTATTGAGTTGGGATTTATTTTCGGCTTTGGAGTTTTCGTCCTCCCTATTATTTGCTGGAAGAAATTGAGGTTGTGGTATTCCAAACATGTTGATGAAATGGTTTACAAGTTCATTCCTCAACTTGATTTTGTGTATGAACAACATTTAGGGAAGTGGTATAGAACTCTGAGGTGGAGGTACTGATTGTTTAACTCATGTTTGCTATAGCTCAAATAATTTGCACCATTATTTTGTTGGTTTGTATTTTCTTAGAATTCTATGTTTATAAGCAGTAGTGTCAAAATAAGGATTCACTAGATTGTGTCCATTAATTTGGTTGAGCCTAGTAATATATAAAATAATTAAATAGTTTAGAAATTTCTTTTTATCATAGTTTCTTGTATGCCTTATGTTTGTTCAATGATAAATCAGAGATGTCATTCAGATACATGTTTGTTTTCATATATAATCCATGTTAGTTTTCTTATCAATGAACATTGGTAATATTAACTCACTATAAAATTGTGTCCTTTATATTCTTCACCAATTTTAGCTCCACCTTAATTGAAAATTAGGTGTAACAAAGTATTATGTTCTTTTCCTTTATTAGCATTAGAATTCATCCACTATTCCTCCTAGAATTAGAAGCATAAAATATTATTTTCAACTGTATTTCACTAGGAATTATTTGTGTTGAATAGACAACTAGAGTCAATTGAAGAATCTTGAGTCCATGGATTTGTCAAACAACTCCTTGAATGGACAGATTCCTCAAGAGCTTTCAAGTCCATATTTCCTTGAATATATGAATCTCTCATTCAATCATTTGATGCAGATTCCTTTAAAGGGAATCAAGGGTTATGTGGACCTCCACTGACCAACAAATGTGGCGATGATGGAATGCAGGTGATGCCACCACCAGCATCGGAAACACCTCTTTCCCCGAATGACAGTTCAATTGATTGGAGTTTCTTAAGCATGGAATTGGGATTTATTTTTGGCTTTGGAGTTTTCATCCTTCCTGTTGTTTGCTGGAAAAAATTGAGGTTGTGGTATTCCAAACATGTTGATGAAATGCTTTACAAGTTCATCCCCCAGCTAGATTTTGTGTATGAACAACATGAAGGGAAGAGATATAGAACTCGAAGGTGGAAGTGGAAGTACTGATTGTATAACTTTTGGGTTTAATCCTATAGTTCCACAATATGCATTCTACTATTTTGTGGATTTGTATTTCCTCATATTTCTATGTTTATTAATCATTAGTAGTCTCAAAATAAGGATTCACAAGATTGTGTACATTAATCATGTTGAGTCTAGCTATTATAAATCAAATAATTAAATAGTTTTGAAATGTAATAGAAGACATATTCTAAAATTGACAAACTAGTAATTAGAAAATTGTTCTGTGTATTTTTATAGTTTTGTTATACTTTGTTCAAATTGTGCAAAAAAAAATAATCACAAAAGACAATGAATATCAAGTGAACAGTCTCTTCAAAGAGATTCAAGATAATGATACTTAACAACGACATGATTAAACTTTTGTAAGTTTCATATAAGAGGAAAATATAACCTTAGTTGCATGGAAACTCTAGTTGAGTCCATTGTTGCTACCTCCACCAACTGCTGCATAGCCTCCTCCTCTGGTTGTGGGTGGAGTTTGTCCCCCTAAAACCCAAATTATTCTTTGCAATATTCTCATTTTCCAGCTTACATTGGGTCTACTATGAGAGGAAAATTGTTTCAAGAATTTATTTGTTTTTGAGTTGATAACATACATCTTCATTCTCAATTTTTAGTTGATAAATTTAGGGTAAGATAAGAATTGGAGATTTCGATTTTGGAGTTTAAAAGAAGATTTAGTAAACAAAACACATATTAATGCAATTTCGAAGTGTATTTGGATGTAATTTATTATAGTTTAATGAAGATGAGCAAGAAAAATATGAATCTCTTTATTATGTGGGCACATGTTAAAGTACTCCGTGTTATATTTATAAATCCTAGTTCAACCGGTAAAAATGTTGAAATTGTTAGTGTCGGACATCATGATTGGGGTTTGACCCCCGGTCTCCCCTTAAAAAATTAGGGTCATGGTAATTAGTATGAAGTATCCATAGGCCACTAGTTAAGAATATAAAAAAAGTAAATTTTTATATTAGAAACAATACTTTTACACTTTTAAGAATTTGACTTCACACGTTTTAAAATATTCTTATCATATTTGTTTCCTTAAGTAATATTTCAGGAGTCTATTTTCCTAAATATATTAGGGAAAATGATTGACATTTAATAGGGAAAATGAGTAATTTGACTTGGTCTCACAACTCTATAGGGTTATGTCTATTAATTAGCCAACCAACCAACCACTCAATTGATGTTGGATTTATACACATTACACATTTAATTTTATAAAAGTTATTTGATTGGCACCTACTTTTGGGGCTGTCATGACTGGAGAAGACTAAAAGGTGGACTCATGACTTATTCACCTATAAGTTCATCCAATTAAGTATCTCTCTTTTTAATCAAATGAGTCTTGGATTAATATATATATTATCGAATGTGATTGAATGTGTTTAAAATCTATAAAAGGGAGAGATAGCATCCACTCAAAGTCAAAAACCATCTTAAATCATAATCCATTTGTTATTGCTTCTCATAACTAAATATCTCCAATGACAGTGATCTTATTGTTGCTTATTACCTTGCTACCCTTTTGCCTCATAAACTTGAGCATCAATATTGTTTTGGTGACTGGCCTTTGTCTTGGTAATCAACAATCTTTGTTGCTTGAGTTGAAGAAAAACCTCACATTCAACCACACCATGTCCCAAAAACTTGTTCATTGGAACCAAAGTAATGATTGCTGTCAATGGAATGGAGTAGCATGCAACAACAAAGGACATGTTATAGCTCTTGATTTAAGCAATGAATTTATCTCAGGACAAGTTGAAAGTAGTCTCTTCAACTTGAATTATCTTGAGAGTTTGAATTTGGCATATAATCAATTCCATTCTGAAATTCATTATGATTTTCAAAATCTAAACAATTTGAGGTATTTGAATTTGTCAAATGCTGGTTTTCAAGGTAATATACCAAACTCAATTTCAGATCTTACTCAACTTGTTTATCTAGACTTGTCATTCAACAATTTCAATGGTTCTATTCCATCATTTAATAGGTCAAAGTCCCTCAAAGTTTTATCCCTCAATCATAATAATTTCAAGGGTCTAGTTCCATCTACTCATTTTGAAGGCCTAGTAAATCTCATTAGCATTGATTTAGGAGATAACTTACTTAATGGAAGTTTTCCCTCATCATTGTTTAGACTTCAATCACTTAAAATACTCTTTCTTTATTATAACAAATTTGATGGTAAATTGGAAGAAATTCCAAATGCTTCTTTGTCATTATTAGAGATGGTTGATTTAAGTGGCAACAACTTTGAAGGACCTATTCCTGTGTCTATGTTCAAACTCAAAAGACTCCGTTTGCTTCTACTTTCTAAAAACAAATTCGATGGTACGATACAACTTGATGTAATTGGAAGGCTGCAAAATTTGAGTACACTTGCGCTTTCACATAACAACTTGTCTATTGATGCAAATATTAGGTATGGCCATGAAGCATCATGTTTTCCGAATTTGAAACGTCTTTGGTTATCCTCATGCAATTTGAGAGAATTCCCCGACTTTTTGAAATATAAATCCTCATTTGTGTACCTAGACTTATCAAGCAATCAAATTTCAGGACCAATACCAAACTGGATTTGGAGATTTGATTTTATGGTCATTCTAAATGTTTCAAACAATTTTCTCACAGGTTTTGAAGGTCCTCTTCACAATCTTAGTTCAAATTTGCTTAAACTTGACCTTCATTCCAACCAACTACAAGGGCATGCTCCAACTTCTTTTCAAAATGCCATCTATTTGGACTACTCAAGCAATAGATTCACCTTTATTAACATAACCGAAATCGGCAGTCACACGCCTTTTTTATTCTTTCTCTCTCTTTCAAACAACAGTTTTAGTGGAACAATACATGAATCCTTTTGCAACATTTCCCGTCTTCGAGCGCTTGATCTTTCACATAATAGCTTCGACGGCTCAATACCTATTTGTTTGACAAGGAGTAGCACTTTTAGGCTATTACATCTTGGTGGAAACCAACTCAATGGCCATGTTTCAGATACATTCTCAACATCATGTAGTCTAAGGTTTCTAGATCTCAGTGGAAATCATTTGAAAGGAACCATACCAAAATCTTTGGCTAATTGCAACCACCTAGAAGTTTTAAACCTTGGAAACAATCAATTATTTGATGGATTTCCTTGCTTCTTGAACAAAATTTCATCCCTTAGAGTCATGATTTTAAGGTCGAACAAATTGCAAGGAAGTATTGAATGTCCAAATAACATTGATCCTTGGGAGACACTTCAAATTGTTGATCTAGCAGCAAATAATTTCAGAGGTATGTTACCAGCAAAACTCTTACAAAGTTGGAAATCATTGACGATTGATATTGAAGATAAAGGCGGAAAATTTGGCCATTTATTTTTCAATCTGTATGATGACTACAACCCTGTGAATTTCAATTCTTCATCAGAATATCTCAACAGTGATTTTCGAATTAAATTAGCTAAACTTAATGCAGCATTTCCACCTTTTCTGATAAAGCATATAATCTCTCATATCTGTTAGAACATGCAATGGCAGCAGAACCATACACAATAAAACCAGAAAAATAGAGGAGAAAAATGGGAGAGAAGACAGTTTTAGTTTTGGAATGCTTCAATACAATACTTCAAGTTTCTTACATATTTAAAGCATAATACATAGCAAAACACAGCCTATACTTTGCTGACATGATAAGATATTTTGTTCACTTACACAAGTAAAACATTACCAACAAAACAAGATAAAATGATTACACCCATAAACAATAAAATATTCTAGAAAAGTTTTAGTGTTCAATACTCAACACTCCTCCTTAAAACTTTTCTTGAAGACTCTTAGCTTGCTTCTTAGTTCCATGAACTTAGCACTAGGAAGTGCCTTAGTCAAAATGTCTGCTAATTGTTCTTCAGAGCTGCAATGCATCAATTGAACATCTCCATTCTTTTCAGCTTCCCTTATAGCATGAAATTTGACATTGATATGTTTGGTTCTTCCATGCTGAATTGGATTCTTGGCAATTGATATAGCTGATTTGTTGTCACACCATAGCACAATAGGTTCCATTTGTCCATGATTCAGATCTGCCAATACCTTTTTGATCCAAATAGCTTGATTTGAAGCAGCTGCTGCAGCAATATACTCAGCTTCTGCTGATGATTGAGCAACTACATCTTGTTTTTTGGAGTTCCATGAAAACACTCCACTACCAAGTGAAAAAACATACCCAGTTGTGCTCTTAGAATCATCAACAGATCCAGCCCAATCACTATCAACAAAACCCTCTAACTTTCCATCACTTTTGCTGTACCAAATGCCAAAATCACTAGTACCTTTTATGTACCTCAATACTCTCTTGCCTACACCAAAGTGTGTTGCACTTGGTGAATGCATGAACCTTGAAAGCAAACTAGTAGAGAACATCAAATCTGGTCTAGTTGCAGTCAAGTAAAGAAGACACCCAATCAAGCTTCTATACTGTGTAACATCTGCCTTATCATCACCATCAGCTTTGGAGAGCTTTTCATTTACAGCAAGAGGAGTTGAAACGGGTTTACAACTCTCTAATTTGAATTTTTTCAACACATCATTAGCATACTTACTTTGTGAGATAAAAATACCATCATTTTGTTGATGCAATTCCATCCCCAAAAAATACTTCATCTCTCCAAGATCTGTCATTTCAAAGGCCTGCAACATACTCTTCTTAAAATTGTTAATTACATGAATGTCATCACCTGTAACCAACAAGTCATCAACATAAAGAGAGACTATAAGCTTCTTCCCACTGCCACAGTCTTTCACATAAAGAGTAGGCTCATTTTGACTCTTTTTAAATTCATTTTGTAGAAAATGTGAGTCAATTCTGCTGTACCAGGCTCTTGGAGCTTGTTTCAGCCCATACAAGGCTTTATGAAGCCTATAAACTTTGTCTTCATGACCTGAAATAACAAAACCAGCAGGCTGTTCAACATAAATTTCCTCCTGTAGAACTCCATTTAGAAACGCAGATTTGACATCTAAGTGAAAAAATTTCCACCCATTATGCGCCGATAAAGCAACAATTAGTCGAATTGTTTCATGCCTAGCAACTGGCGCAAATGTATCACCATAATCAACTCCAGCCATTTGAGAATATCCTTTCACAACAAGTCTTGCTTTGTGTTTGTGAATAGAACCATCTGGATTTAATTTGGTTCTATAAACCCATTTAACTCCTATCACATTTTTGTCTTTTGGTCTCGAAGTGAGTTCCCAAGTACCATTTTTATTAATGGCTAGCAGCTCCTCCTTCATTGCATCTTTCCATTCTGTTAACATAGAAGCCTCTTCAAAACAAGAAGGCTCATTTACCACAAAATTGCAATTTTCATAAATTTCGGCCAAAGATTTGGTCTTTAGCACCAGTGAATCAGATTCAGCTATCTCATATTCATCTCCATTTGCTGCATTTTGTTGGTTGTCAGAAGCACCAGAAGTAGATTTCAATTCACACTTTTGAACTTCATTATTTTCCCAATTCCAATAAGCATTTTCATCGACATCAAGGTCTCTGCTGATCACAATCTTTTTTGTCTTCAAATTGTACACTCTATAACCTTTGGAACTTGATGCATAGCCCAAAAATATCCCCATTTCAGCCTTATCATCTAATTTGGATCTTTTTGCTGCTGGCACATGAACATAGCATATTGATCCAAAGATCTTCAAATGTTTGGCTGAAGGCTTCACTCCTATCCATGCTTCAATTGGTGTTTTCTCTTGAACAGCTCTTGTTGGCAGCCTATTCAAGAGATACACTGCTGTATAAACAGCTTCAGCCCAAAAACTTTTTGGTAACTTCTTTTCAGAAATTAAACATCTTGCCATCTCCATAACTGTTCTATTTTTCCTCTCGGAAACACCATTCTGCTCGGGAGTGTAGCTCACCGTCAATTGATGGACAATACCCATATCTTCACAGAATCTATTAAATTCATTGGAGGTGTACTCTTTTCCGTTGTCAGATCGCAACATTTTAATCTTGCAGCCACTTTGAGACTCCACCATAGCTCTAAACTTTTTGAAGACATTAAAAGTATGAGCTTTGCTTGTCAAAAAATACACCCATGTCATCCTGGTGAGATCATCAATAAATAAAATGAAGTACTTGTTCTGGCTCAAAGAAGGGATACTCATAGGGCCACATAAGTCAGTATGAACAAGCTCTAATTTATTCCTAGCCCGTGTACCATTTGTCGATTGAAAAGACTTTCTATGCATTTTTCCAAGTTGACAAGCATTACATAAATCATCAATAGAATTTATTGGAGGCATGTCTCTCACCATATCATGTGATTGCAAAAATTTCAATGCATTCATGTTGAAGTGACCATATCTTTTATGCCATAGTGCAGAATCATCATGTTTAGAAACAAGTGCTGTTTGATTCACTTGATTCAAACTAATTGGAAAGCTATTACCACACATTTCAACATTCACAACTTCACAATCATTTGAATCCATAATGACACAACCATTATTTTTAAATGAAAGTGAGTATCCTTTTTTCATTAGTTGAGCAACACTAAGCAAATTTTGATCCAAGTCTGGAATTAACAAAACATCATCAATAAATTTTGGACCTTTGCTAGTGTGAACAGAAACTGTACCTTTTCCTTCAGCTTGAACAATTTCTCCATTTCCAAGCTTTACTTTGGTTCGGACAGCTCTATCCAAAGAAGTGAAAAGACTTGGTTCTTTCGCCATGTGAATCGTGCACCCACTATCAACATACCATACATCTTTTGAAGCTGAACTACATTCATGAGAAGCCATAAACAAGTGATCTTCATGTTGGGACTGCTCATCGGTGAAGTTAACTTGATGTGCATGCTGTGGTTGAGATTGGTTTTGCTTTAATCGACAAAACTTCTCTCTGTGCCCCCATCTCTTGCAATAGTTACATTGAATTTGAGGCTTCCCCTTATAAAAACAATTTTTGGTCAAGTGATTTGTTCTTTTACAAGTTAAACACGGAGGAAACTTGTCCTTAGCTACAAATTCACTTGGACTTCCATCTTCCTTACTTTTCCCTTTTTGATCACCAACTCTTTTGTAGTTTTGCTTGTTCTGATTTTTTTGACCAGATTGCTTCCCTTTGTGTTTGGCTTGAAATGCTCCTTCAGTTGCATCATCCATCCTCATAGAAAATCTTTGTTCATGAGCTTGCAATTTACTAACCATCTCAGAAACAGTTAGCTTCTTGAGATCACATGATTCTTCAATAGCAGCAACTTTGGCTTCAAATTTATCGGGTAAGCTGATCAACATCTTCTCCACCACTTTACTATCATCAACAACCTCACCATAAAGCCTCATTTGATTCACCAAGTGAGACAACTTAGAGGTGTACTCCTTGACAGATTCTGTTTCCTTCATTTTTAGCATTTCAAACTCTCTTTTAAGAGTTAATAGCTTGATGGACCTTACCCTTTCATCACCAGCATACCTTTCGTTCAGCTCATCCCATATTTGTTTTGCTGTTTCGAGATGCATGATGCAAGTAAACACATCATCTGCCAAAGCTGAATGCAAGCATGAAACTGCTTTCTCCTTCTTCAATGTCTCCTCCTCATGTTGTCTGATTTGAGCTATTGTGGGATTAGCTCTCAATTCTGGAACTTCCTTTTCTTGTTCCACATGCTCCCATAAGCCAAAAGACTTCAAACATGACCTCATTTTGACAGCCCATATGTGATGATTTTCCCCAGAAAAATGAGGAATAGAAAAAACAGCATTGCTGCCTGAACTCACTTGATTACTCATTTAAACTCAATTTTTTTGTTTTGACCCACAACCTTTAAGAACACAGCTCTTAGATACCACTGTTAGAACATGCAATGGCAGCAGAACCATACACAATAAAACCAGAAAAATAGAGGAGAAAAATGGGAGAGAAGACAGTTTTAGTTTTGGAATGCTTCAATACAATACTTCAAGTTTCTTACATATTTAAAGCATAATACATAGCAAAACACAGCCTATACTTTGCTGACATGATAAGATATTTTGTTTACTTACACAAGTAAAACATTACCAACAAGACAAGATAAAATGATTACACCCATAAACAATAAAATATTCTAGAAAAGTTTTAGTGTTCAATACTCAACAATATCTATGAGGAAGGGGATGGTATTAGAACTTATGAGGATTCTGTTACAATTGTCAACAAAGGTCATCAGTTTAATTTGGTTAAAATTTTCATTGCCTTTACTTCCTTAGATTTCTCATCTAACCAATTTGAAGGACCAATACCAAAAGAGCTTATGAGTCTAAAAGCACTTCATGCTCTTAACTTGTCACAAAATGCTTTCTCAGGTAGCATACCTTCTTCTTTAGGTAATCTAAAACATCTTGAGTCATTGGATTTCTCTATTAACTCCTTAAGTGGAGAGATTCCTACAGAACTTGCAAGATTATCATATCTTGCAGTTATGAACCTTTCTTGTAATCACCTGGTCGGAAAAATTCCAACTGGAACACAAATTCAATCATTTCAAGCAGATTCATTCATAGGCAATGAAGGGCTATGTGGACTTCCACTGACACAAAATTGCAGTCGTGAAAGAGGGAAAACGCGTTATTCTCATGATCATGAGAGTTCAATTGATTGGAATTTCTTAAGTGTGGAGTTAGGATTCACTTTTGGCTTTGGAATTTTCATCCTCCCCCTCTTTTTCTGGAAGAGATGGAGGATGTGGTATTCCGAGAAGGTTGACGGCATGCTTTATAGGATTGTTCCACAACTTGGTTTTGTGAATGAACATCGCGGAGGAAAAACTTATAGAATTTTAAGGAGAAAGAAGTAATGATACTAGTTTGTTTAGCGTGTAAACGAAAAACTTATCTTTTATCCTTTCTCAATGTTTCAATAAAAATGGTTGGTTATTTCTTTGAATTCAATATTTTGGGTTTCTAACTCTTGGAGAAGAAATTTTTCTCGTATTCTCTTTTTCAGAAAGAAGTAACTAATCACAAGTTCACAACTAATTAATAGATAACAAACTCTCCAAATTAAAGTAACTAACCGATACATAGATACTTTTGTTCGACAATAAAAGTTACAACTTAAGTACAGTTTTGTCATCAGATATCATAATCTGTTAAAAGGTTCTAAAATGCTTATTTAAATTATTAAAATTTGGATTGCCCCCACTTATAATCATATATTCAGGTCATCTTTTATTCAATACGAGACTCTTAACAATATTATCATAACAATCCTAAACATTTTTTCCATGAACAAAGACGCATATATAACATGATAATAACTCTTGTAAGACTATTGCCATAGAATCATAAGACAAACAGAAGTGCTATATAAACACAAGAGTCCGGGACAAAAATTTGACACCGTCCCTCTTTTCCACTCACAAAAGAAATTAAAAAAGCAAAAAGTGTATATTTGTTAGACAATTGTGTTTGAATAACATTCTTGTAAGACAAATTCTTATGTACAAGTTCTGTTACTTCATAGTCTGGTATTGAAGGTATATCTTGTTCTATACTGTAAACTTAATCTTTGAGGATTAACAGTAATAATCTTCATTTATACTATTATTCCTAAATTCTTGCTTTGCCGTGTTGAGATGCACAACTATTTTCCTTCATAGTACAAAATTCCTCTAAATAGAGAGAAATTCATTTATCATTTTTTACAAAATTTCTCTCAAATAAGATGTAATATTTCTCTCTATTTTTCTTTTCTTCCTATCCTCTAAAGTTCTTCCCTCCCTTCCAAACTTCCGAACAAAGCATAAGAGGATGTGATTTTTTATTTTGGGAAACTGTTATTGATGCAAAGTAGCTACTGACTTTTACGATTATTAATCTCCGTCAGAGAATCTGATCGACTACCTCTTTAGAAGGCCGCCCCTCCCAACCATTTTTCCAGCCAGAAAACTTGAATTCGAGAACTTGCTTAAGAGATTCAGATCCAATTCCATTTTGATCAATGTTATATATGTTGGTAAAGAATGTGGCTTTGGTTCCAAATATATATTTTAGAGTCCAAATATGGTGAAAAAGTAGCTTGCCAAATAAGTCAGTCACTCTAACTCGTTCAGGACTTTTGACTTTTGAGAATGACCACATTGACTGACCAACTTGTTTCTTTAAAGAGGAATGTTTCAACGTTGGACTGACAAATATTGCATGGTGCATATTATATGGGACCAATTAACAATCAAGACAATTAATCAAATATAGTTATAAGTCATGTCATCAAGAGAATATGCATGTGGCCTTTGTTTTTTCTTTAGACAGAGATCCAAGAATCTTTTATTCTCTTTGTGACTGTCAGTCTTAAATTGGTATTGTGTGGTGGCTAACTCTTGAATTAAAGCTAAATAATTTTTTTGGATTTTTTTTGAAAAATAATGTAAAAAGGTTGTCTCCAAAATCATTTCCATCCAATTCGTGGGAGAGTCGTGTAGATAGTGTCAAAGTTTAGAAAATTTTTATTTGAAGTGTCAGAAAACGATCTCGATACTAAAATAAGAAATAGAGTTAAATTCTTCATAACAAATGAACTTGACGATTTTGAATTTTTAATGACTATAATAATTTAGTTTAAAATATTCAGAATTAATTTGTTTAGCAAGCTTTTATAATCAAAGGATATGCCAACTAACTACCAACTACCAAATAAGTTAGTTACTCTTAACTCATTCATGACCTTTGACAATGACATGTCCGTGGTAACGGTGGTACTGGTATGTATGTATTGTAGGGTGACCAAGGTCATATATATGGACATGTACAAGTAATTATGTTTCCTTAATATTTGACTCTGTAATGCATGGTGCATATATTCGTTAGGACCACTTAACAATCAAGACAATTAATCAAATATAGTTGAGCTTCGAATAAGTTGAGTTGAACTTCAGAATCTTCTATTTTAGATCGGTTGAAAATTGGGTCGGTTGATTTAATCAACAGTCGAACTTGTTGTAGTTTTCTATATAAAGGGAGAGAATGTATATGTTATATTGATATAGCAATTAAATGTTCATCAAGCCATTAAGACACATAGCCTTCTCATAATATTCACTATGAGAGCATACATAATCTTTTTCCTTTTCTTTATACCATTTAGCTTAATATATTCCAGTTCTAATAACTTTGCAGTGAATGGCTACTGTCTTGATCATGAACATTCATTGTTGCTCCATTTGAAAAACAACCTCATATTCAACCCCGAAAAATCTTCAAAGCTAGTTCATTGGAACCAAAGTTATGATGATTGTTGCCAATGGCATGGAGTAACATGCAAAGATGGACAAGTTACAGCCCTTGATCTTAGTCATGAGTCTATCTCAGAAGGACTTAATGACTCAACTGCACTTTTCAACCTGCAATCTCTGCAGAGTTTGAATTTGGCTTTTAATGACTTTAGTTCTATGATTCCTCAAGAGTTGCATAAGTTGCACAATTTGAGGTATCTAAACTTGTCAAATGCTGGCTTTGAGGGACAGGTCCCAAAGGAAATTTCTCAACTCACAAGGTTAGTTACCCTTGATTTATCTTCTTCAATTCTGTCACTACACAGCCTAAAACTTGAAAAGCCAAATATAGAGATTCTTATGCAAAACCTCACAAATATCACAGAATTATATCTAGATGGTGTAGCAATATCCTCAAGCGGAGCGGAATGGGGTCGTGCTTTATCATCAAAGGAAGGTCTTCGTGTTTTGAGCATGTCATCGTGTAATCTCTCGGGACCAATTGATTCTTCACTAGCTCAGCTGCAATCACTCTCTATTCTGAAATTGAGCCATAACAATTTTTCTAGCATTGTACCAGATTCCTTTACAAAATTCTCCAATTTAACAATCCTACAACTCAGTAGTTGTGGCTTGAATGGTTTTTTTCCAAAAGATATCTTCCAAATACACACATTAAATGTCATTGACATATCAGACAATCAAAATCTTAATGGTACTTTGCCAGACTTCCCACCACTTGCATCTCTTCACTACTTGAATCTTGCCAATACAAATTTCTCAGGACCACTTCCAAATACTATCACCAATTTGAAGCAGTTAACAACCATTGATCTATCTTACTGCCAATTCAACGGAACACTTCCCACTTCAATGTCAGAACTCACCCAACTTGTTTACCTAGACATGTCTTACAATAACCTCACAGGTCCACTCCCTTCTTTCAATATGTGTAAGAACCTCACATATCTATCATTATTTCACAATCATTTGAGCGGAAATTTACCATCAAGCCATTTTGAGGGCCTAAAAAATCTTGTTAGCATTGATTTAGGGTTCAATTCTTTCAATGGAAGCATTCCCTCATCTCTTCTAAAGCTCCCATATTTGCGAGAGTTAAAGCTTCCCTTTAATCAACTTAGTGGTCTTGTCGGTAGGTTTGACAGTGCATTTTCTCCTGTATTGGAGATGCTTGACTTGGGCGGTAATAACTTACAAGGGCAAATTCCCATGTCTGTCTTTAACCTTAGAACACTTCGTGTCATTCAACTTTCTTCGAACAAGTTTACTGGCACAATACAGTTGGACATCATTCGAAGGCTAAGTAATTTAACTATATTAGGCCTCTCACACAACAATTTGTCGGTTTCTGACAACTTCAAAGATGATCATGATTTGTCACCATTTCCAGAGATAAAAACTTTTATGTTGTCTTCCTGCAAGTTAAGGGAAATCCCAAGTTTCTTGAGAAACCAGTCCACATTACTATCTCTTGACCTATCTGGAAACGACATTGAAGGACCGATACCTAATTGGATTTGGCAACTTGAATCTCTCATTAGCTTGAATCTTTCTAAGAATTTTCTGACTCACTTTGAAGAAACTATTTGGAACTTGAGTTCTAACCTTTATGTGGTTGATCTTAGTTTTAACCAACTGCGAGGGGCTATTTCATTCATTCCAAAATACGCAAGTTATTTGGACTACTCCAACAACAGGTTAAGCTCTACCATACCATCAGACATTGGAAACTATCTCCCTTTCATGCGTATATTGTTTCTTTCAAACAATAATTTTAAGGGACGAATTCATGAATCCTTTTGCAATGCCTCAACTCTTCGCTTGCTAGATCTTTCCTACAACAGCTTTGACGGGACAATTCCCAAATGTTTTGCAGCACTAAGTAGCAATCTTAGGATGTTGAACTTTGGTGGAAACAAGCTCCGAGGTCATATCCCTGATACAATATCCCAAAATTCATGTGCACTGAGATATTTGGATCTAAATGGAAATCTCTTAGAAGGTACCATACCGAAATCTTTGGTCAATTGCAAGAAACTACAAGTCCTAAACCTTGGAAATAATGCTTTAATTGACAGATTTCCATGTTTCTTGAGCAACATTTCGACCCTTAGGATCATTGTTTTAAGGTCTAATGAGCTCCACGGGTCTATTGGCTGCCCACATAGCAACGATGATTGGAAGATGCTTCATATTGTCGATCTAGCATCCAACAACCTGACTGGCACAATACCAGGAACACTGTTAAACAGTTGGAAGGCAATGATGCGCGATGAAGGCATGCTTGGCCCAGAATTTGGCCATTTGTTTTTTGAAATCGATGATAACTACCAGCCTATGTCTTTGAAGGACGTGTTACCACATTTGAACAAATATCTTGCATTGAAATTGGTTAAACTTCTTTCAAGCATGCCTCGCTCTATCCTTCAACAGGGACTAGTTGATACTAATTTCGCTGGACTTGATCTTTCTCGATATCAGGATTCAATTATTATTGTCAACAAAGGTCTGCAGATGAAGTTGGTCAAAATTCAAATGGCATTCACTTATGTGGATATGTCAAACAACTACTTGGAGGGTCCAATACCTGATGAGTTTATGCAACTCAAGTCATTAAATGCTCTAAACTTGTCGCATAATGCATTTATCGGTCATATACCATCATCTGTGGGAAATTTGAAGAATCTAGAGTCTTTAGACTTGTCAAACAACTCCTTCAATGGAGAGATTCCTCAAGAGCTTTCAAGTTTATCTTTCCTCGGATATCTAAATCTCTCGTTCAATCACTTAGCTGGCCGTATTCCTTTGAGTACTCAAATCCAAACATTTGATGCAGATTCTTTCGAAGGGAATGATGGGTTATGTGGTCCTCCACTGACCAACAGTTGCAGCGATGATGGTCTGCAAGCGCTGCCACTTCCAGTATACGAATCATCTCATTCTCATAATGAGAGTTCAATTGATTGGAATTTCTTAAGTGTGGAAATGGGGTTTATTTTTGGCTTTGGAATTTTCATTCTCCCCCTTATTTTCTGGAAGAAATGGAGGTTATGGTATTCCAAACATGTTGACGAGATGCTTTACAAGATCATCCCACGACTTGATTTTGGGTTTGAACAACACGAAGGGAAGAGGTATAGAATATTAAGATGGAGGTACTGATTGTTGAAGTCTTATGTTTAGTATAATGTTACTTATAGCTCAAACAATTTGTTTTCTTTTACTTTTTGGGTTTTGCACATTGCACTTCATCTTTTGTAGTTTTCAAGCAGTATTGTCAAAATAAGGATTGGGAGGGTTGTGTCCATTAGTAAGGTTGAGACCAATGATTAAGCAAAAGTAGTTTTAAGAAATGTTTGAACTGGACAACTTGTTCTAGTAGACTATTTGTTCTATATGTAATTGTGTAGTTTTTGAGAAATGGTGACATGGCATTTAAATTTAATTTAAAATTGAAAAAATTCCACGTGGCATTGTCACATGGAGATTCCTTCCTAGTAAGTTGACATGGTGTGCACTCAAGGAAGGAATCCAAAAAATTTTAGGAATCCAAAAAATTTTACTTTGCAAAGGTGGAACTCTAACAGAAATTTTTGCAGGGGTAAAACAAAATACGTCCACTTTGCAGGGGTAAAGACCTTTTTACCCAATTATTAACTAGTACTCTGAGACACTGTTTAGCATTTGCCAAAAAAAAACTCTTTCCGTCCCAAAAAAAGTGACCCATTTAGAATATATGCACTATTCATATATCTTATTTTGACCGTTTTTTCTCCCAATAAATAAAAATAAATATTAGCATATACTCTCCCCGTTACAAAATATAAGCAAAAGTTGATCAACAAAAATGAATGTATTTGATCTAAATTTTAAATCAAATACATCAAGTTTCTTTGACTCACTTTTGCTTATATTTTGTAACCGAGGAAGTAAGATGTTGGATTCGTCTCGATAAGTATTCATAAATGAAGCTCGGCACAGAGGTTTTGAACGAGTCCAATTTGAAAGTAACTCTCAAGTGTTGGTTGAAGCAATTCGTACGAAGCGAAGAGGCAATTTAGAGTTCTTTTCAATCATTAATGATATTATCTTTATTATGTCATCTTGTGAAAACTTTGAAGTTAAGTTTATTAGGAGACAAGTGAGTTCAGTTGCTCATACTTTAGCTAGGGCGGCCAATTCTTGGACTAGTTTCCATAGATTTGAGATTATTCCTTCATGTATTGAACCTTTAGTAATTAATGAAATGCATTAAATTTGTTTGGATCAAAAAAAAAAATCAAATTTTTATTATTTTTACTATTATACAATAAAAAATATTAATCGTCAAAATTATGCATTGACATGCGTGGAACAATCAACTGTGTCACTCATTGTGGTACATAGGGGGCATTAATTAATACTACTAGTTTTTTTTACGGTAATTAATACTCCCTCCGTTCCAAAATATAAATAAAAGTGAATAAAAAAAACTTGATGTATTTGATTCAAAATTTGGACCAGATACATTCACGAAATAGGGATTTGGATAGCCTAATACTAATAATCACAATGGCATAGGAAGATACAAAGAACTAGGAACTCGGATAGGCTTTATTAATAGTGGAATTTGAAAATAGAGAAATTCCTCAACACCAATAAGAAACGGTTAATTAATATTTCGATTTCTGATAGTAAAAATCAAATACTATATTAATCACATAAAATAATCCATTTCAATTCTATAACTTTTGAGTATACCAACGTGCTCCCATGGCTTCTGAACAACCTCAATAACGTAAAAAAACAATTCCTCTGAAAATCTTAGTTGACAAACAAAGCAACAAAGTTGTATTTGTGGAAGCAACAAAGGAATTTGTTGACACCCTCTTCAGCTTCCTTTCTCTTCCACTTGGCACCATTGTTCGCCTCTTAGCCAGCATCAATGACCAACAACACTCAGAATCATCACCATTCCTTGGCAGTATCAACAACCTCTACCAAACAGTCGAAAACCTCGACTCAGATGATGTTTGGAACAATCCTGTCTGCAAACAAATGTTGCTACACCCCAGAAATCCCTGTGAAGCACTGTGCATGAATCTGTTCTTGAATGTTGATGACACTGAGCCATCAAGTAAGATTTTTGTGTGTGATTCTTGTAACACGTTTACTACTTTTAAAAAACATGATTGCACCTGTGGAAAACCAACAAACAAACAGCTTCAAAATTTGGATTATTTGTTAACAAAAAAAACAAGTTACTGGAATAGTACTACTGTGGATTCCCAAAAAAAGGTCTTTTTTAGAGAAAATTATCCATCAGTTTTTATGGTATATTTGTCTGATGATTTGAAGATCGTGCCAAGTTCTATTATGAGTTCCTTGCAGCTGTTGAAGGAATTGGGGTATTCAGACTTGAATCAGCTAGAGCAAGTCACACACAACATTGGCAAGCAAGAGGTAATGGTCTCATGCTGTTTTTTCTTTAATGTCTGTATCTGTCTCACAATTCACATGCCCTCATTACATTCACTTTTAGACACAATTATAATTATCAGTTGCGGCTGTGCTGTGAAATCTAGACAAATGTAGACGACAATGCAGCCACAATTGTGAATAGATAAAAAACTTGAAATCTTTGGAGGACTGATCATCTCTTCTATTTTCTTCAATTAAATTGCTCTTTTTTCATCTATTTCTTTATAATTTTCCAATTCTTTCCCTGATGTTCCTTAAAACAATTCTGGTGTATAGATATTGAACATACTCAAGTATAGCTTAACCTCTCATCAGCCTCTAACAAATACAATTCTGACAAGTAGCTCTGAGAACAAAAACAACCTGCCTAGCCAATCTTCATCAGCAGTCAGAGTAGTGCCTTGCACTACTGGCAGCAGTAAAATGGATATTAAGGTAGTGCATAGTAAATCGCAGAAAAAGATAATCTTTGCAGAAGCCAATGGAGATTTTGTTAACTTCATTTTTAGCTTCCTTAGCACCCCTTTAGTGTCCATTGTAAAACTTTTGGGAGCTAACTCTTTTGCTGGCTGTGTTGGTAATTTGTACAAGAGTGTGGAGTACTTAGACCCTAAATCTGTGTTACTGAATCCACACCGAGTCTTTAAATCTATTTCTGGTTTTGAAAAAAAGGTAGAGGGAGGAATGTTTTCTAAATCAAGGGAATTGATTCATGATGCAAAAGTCTTGAGTGAACTGGATCCCCCCAACAGGTCAAAAGAACGTGTTGTTGGATTTGTGAAGAGAGCAGCATTATTTGGTGTAGAAGATGATCTAACAGTAAAACCACTTTCTGCTACTTCTTGCCTTTCATATTTTAAAGAATCAAGCATTCCCCTTGATGATCTTGAAGCGAAGGTGATTAGCATTGGTGAAGTTGAGGTAAGACAACTATTATGTATTACGGAAATTTGTCTTCTTTTTTATTTCCTGTTATTTTAACCTCTTATATACCCATTACTTGTGGTGTAGGCTTTCAGCCTCCTTAGAGCTTCCTTGACTTCAAAGTTTACCTTAACTAGTGGACTAGGTGACTTTCTGAATGTGCCAGAACAACAAGAATCAACTTTTACATCAACAAACTAGTTTGTTAATTTGATGATTTTTCAAAGCTGCAGTTTGAGCTTTTGTTTTGATCAATATCGACAAGATCTTGGACCTTGGCTTGTAATATTAATAGTATGTTGTTTTCCTTTCTGTTACTACTACTTAATTTGATTATGGTTTTTCTATTGCATGGATTATTATATACTGGTTCTGTTACTCTATAGTTTGGTTTGGTGTTTTATCTTGTTCTATATGTATCAACTGAAAACTTAATCTTTCCTTGCTTTGCATATTAGCTTCTCTTAGTTTCATTATAGAAAAGATAAAAAGAAAGCAAATATGTACCTCTAATTGCAGGGACATGAAACTCCCTCTTAAATTTTGCAATTGCCTCCTTCTAACGTAGCTTGTCGAAATTCATTTAGTTTTAGCAATAATTGCATTGATCTTGTGCTTCTGTAACCAGTAAGTAATAATAAACACAACTAAATAACAACTAACAATTGTCATAAAAAAAAATAAAAATATTATGGTTATTGATTAGAATCTCACCAAGGCTGCAGGGAAATCAGTTTACACATCATTTGTATTCCTCTCTTGTTTTTCACATTATTGCTGTGGCCATATTATCAAAAACACATACATATACTATTATCAATCATGAATCCATGATGACAATGATGGGAGCACGAAGTAATAAGAAACTGAAAATACATTTATAATTAAATGCGATGTAATTATTCATCGGAAATTCAGCATTTCAAGATACTAGCATAGTAAGATTCATCCTCCATTCCTCTTCCTCAGTGTCGTTTTTTACTCACTCTGTCAACGCTTCTGTGTGGCAGTGGAATCACTACAATAAAAGAGAAGTCGAAATGCAAAGTAATCTGTCCATAAATGTCTGACAACCAAAACTAAATAAACTGTCCAATCTTTCTCATTTACACCCATTAAACTCTTTCCACATTTAATGAATTAATATTTAAGCTCAGTTTATAATTATATAAGTCGAAATGCAAATGTATTTATTTTGATATAAAAAAATGCATTTAATCAAAAAAAAATGCAAACATTGAAAATACTTGAGAATACCATATAACTAAGTGTGATTGATTAAGCCCCACATCGACTATAAATAGACAATATTCGATATCGTAAAGTCTCCATCTTTTGTGGTCTTGAATCCCCAACATGAGATATCAGTTGTTCATATTTAAAAAGTGTGATTGCAAACTTTTTTTTTTATTTAAACTATTGTCTCCTCAAAGAAAAAATTGGAAAAGATAAAGTTTAGTAGTTTGGAGTATCTCAGGAGTATGAAGAACACTATAACCCTTCTGTCAAAAAAAAAAAGAACACTATTACCCTTCTGTTTAGTTTGAATATCAGTATTATTTCTTTTTTTCTTTTAAACTTAGCATAGATATATTGATCATATGAAACCATCACAAACTTATTAAAAAAATAATATGGAACCAACATTAAACATGGCTGTTGAAAGTTGATATGCACTAAACTCAAAATTATCAAAAGTTCAGCAATCAAAAAAATTTACTAACATATACCTTCTGCATGTCATATCACTAAAATTTCATTTATGTTGAAAGATTTCAGTTTGAATCTTGTGTAGGGACTGAGGAAAATTTTCTTTGATGCAGCATAGACTTAATCCTTCTGATTACTTGATCATTTGAAAATACTGATAAGTTGTCACCTTATGTTGTTGCAGCAAGAGTTACACAATGAAATTTATGCAAAATAAAGCTCTATAAATACAGCTTATAGAAGGGATACTTTCATTATATTCTACATGATAACAATAGTAACAGAGATTTTTTTATTTATTTGAACAGCAGTAACATCATAATTCATTGCTTAAATTTTATAAAATGTAGGATTTTTGACTAGGTTGTTCTTCATATGCAATCACTCTATGAAGTTCTACATAGGCTTGATATTACATATAACTTCATTGTTTGAACACACACTAATATGCATAAAAGAGGTTCATGATATGTTACACGCGCGACCAAAGCCTGCAAAATGAGTATCAAACAATTCAATGAACAAACCAGATTTAACTAGAGCCAATGATTGTTTAATGATGTGTTACAGAACTCACACGTCCAAGAAATCCTGATCAGGCCTTCTGTAATATTTGAAACATATGGGATAGCGCTTTATCCTCAGACACCAATTAAAAAGCTAAATGAAAATAAGATATTATGTCGCCTCATCCTGTAGTTGAAGAATGTTATGTTTTAGAGTAGGCCTGCGCAATCATCATCAAATCTTAATTATTCCAAAAGACCATGACAAACACTACTCACTTGTTCCCTATAAGATTTATGGTCTGGAATTTTCCATAGCCAGATGCCTTCACTTAATGGTTGCACAATTTGGATGCTCTGTCCAACTATGACCTCTCAAGGATGCTTCTTGCAAATTCAACTTTCAATCTTACCTGTTGTTTCAGAAGAGTTTCATGGATAAGCCACAAAAATTTGAAGGAACAAACAATAAACCAGCAAGACAGAAAGCATCTTGATTACTAGTTTTAAGAAATCAAGTACAGAAAACTTCAGAAGCAAGAAAGAAACCGAAACCACCAACCTGATAGAATACAATGATGAGAAAGATAGAACCAGAAAAGAATCACACGTTCAACAATTTTATCCTGCAACACAAAAAAGAAGAAAAATAAAACTAGACCCTCATTAGAAAGAAAAGATTGAAAGGGAAAGAATTCAATAGATAAAAAATAAATCTCGAAGCCATGCTATGAATAGTTATCACACTGCAGAAAGACATGTTCGTGAAGAACACTACAACACAACAGAAAAACAGGTTCACAACACACGATCAAACCCAATGAATAAAATAATAGAGAACAATTATATTTGATGAAACTGGATTTATCTAGAATTGTTTGCTGTTCTATATTATCCATTGTATTAGTATGGCAATTCCTGATAAAAATACAAAAATCACATTGTCACATCACACCATCTCAATAGACAACTATTCCAGAACAAGTACATTTAAGGGGGGACATTACCCGTTTTAACATGAGGCCAAAAGAATGTCCTTGATAATGTCCGCCACATCTTTAACATTCCCGCAGTACATTCATAAGCTATCTCCCATGTAACTCCAAAGCAGAAACCACACTACCTCGTGCTTTCACTTTCCATGTCCATAGCTTCACAAGAGAATTGCGAAAACTAAATCCTCATAACAGACAAAGAAACATGAAAAATTGTAGAATCACCGAATAAAACCATAACAACAATGAGACCATGTCACAACTAATTGTAGAATCTGGTCCTCCATGTAAACAATATAAAATTTAGGATACACATCTATCCATGAAGTAAAGCACCAAAGCAGCTTAAGTAAATTTAGTCCAGAATTCCTAATCCAGAAAACAGATATACTTTAGAATCCTGTATGCTTTAGTTCTCACATTCTTGATCAGAAACACAAAATCACCAAAACTGGCAGGACACAACACACATAAGTAGAAACATGACAGATTACAAAGTTGTGAATTGAATGGATAGTATCTGAACCTCAGCCTGCCACGGGCTCTCCACATTCATAAGCCATCAAACAACCACACAGAAAACTCAAACGAAATGCAAAAAGTAGATGCCGATTTGCAAGATCTAATATGATATGAAGCAAATTAGGCATCCTTGTTATACGGATGAGTCCTTGGGACACTACACAAAACTAAAACATTATAGAGAACTGTCACCATACTAAATTTAACCTGAGGCTTGACAATATAGAACTCAATTGTGACAACACAGAAAGCCAGATCAAAGCCTGAGAAAAATATACGAAAATATTCAATGACGAAATTAGATTCACCTTTAGCGCAGGCAAAATGATATATTTCTAATCTTGTATGCTTCCATATTCATGTTGCTGATACAAAAACAAGACAACTCGAGAACACTAGCAGGACATGCCATCAAAAGACAAATATCCCTAATGTCAAACAACTAGATATAACTCAACGGAAATAACTGTAGAAGAATATCATCTCTTCCTAGCCAATTTATCCCCAACAAACAACACCTAACCAAGTTGTCCAAAATTCCTCATCTTGGGAGAAGGAAAGTGTTACTCTCCAGAAGCTGTATGCAAAACCACAGAGTAAAACTCAAGTAACGGACACAGAAGCAAATAAAAACTAACGCTGGAAGAAATACATACAACTCAAAGATAAAAGGGGGAGTATGTGATAACCTCACCCTAAGCTTTGACAAAGGAATCATTGAGTGTGAACACCGAAATGGAAAGAATTCATAATCAGAGTAGAGATCACCAAATCGCCAAATTAAAGCCTAGCAAATATATAACATGGCCATCAGAACATTATGGTTCATGTGTCCTGGTTAATTTGTTCACAAAAGCCAAGTAGTAGAAAGCAGCAAAGAAACTCATCTCCAACATTCTCCACTTCAGACGGAGAATTAAAAAGGTGCAGTGTGATTGAGAAAGAAGGAACTATTGTGGTACACCAAACCCATGTAAAACTTGCTCTGCCAACAACACCACATGATACAGTTACAGGAAAAATTACGCTATGAAAAATAGGTTGTTAAAAGCGAACCAAGAAGAAAGAATAGTAGCATAATTCTTCAACCAAGTTGCAGAATAGTATATTCGCAATTCAATTTGCCAAACCATGCTGCAGAATAGTATATTCACAATTCAATTTGTATGCATTCTAAACGAAGCTTGAAAATAAAAATAGTAAAGAATGACTCATTGATTTCTTATCCATTGTATCAAGTTATATCTACAAAGGTTCTTGTTATCAAACTTCAATTCACTGTAAAACAGATGTATATACCAAGATTATTCAAGACAGAGATGAATATGTACCACAGAATCATAAATACTAAAACTCTCCTAATATTTAGATTCGTAATTCTGAACTTAAAAATTGACACTATCATAGAACAGCTTCCCAAAAACAAGTACATTTAAGGAAAATTGACCCATTAAATCCAAAGGCTCAAAGCATTTCCTTAGTAATGTCCGCCGCCACTTTCAAATCTCACGGTACACTATCATAGCCTCTCCCCCTGTTACACCAAAGGAAAAAACATGTCCTTTATAGATAATCTATGCAAAACTGACGAAGGAATGAAAAAAAAAAAAAACTAGATCCACAAAACAAACAAATAAACGTGAAGAATTCGGTCAGAGCAGATTCTGGCGTTCCATTCCCTATACCAAGTTATTGCTTCAATTGCAAATTCTGTAAGGGGTACCCATTCAGACAAGAAGATTTTTGTCGGTATTATTTTATACATCACAAATGACAATAATATAGAAAAACAATTTTAACAAAGGAAGTGGCAAATGAACATAAAAGTTCCAAACCAAGCTGTCCAGAATTACCCATCCTTGGGGAGGGCTAAGAGATGTACCCCAGAATCTTAAATGCTTCATAGTCACTTTCCTGATACAGATACACAAAAAATCCAACGCTATCCCAAATCTCAAAAGAAGTATGTAAGTAAAAAACAAGACCGGTTTAACGGTTACATATGTGAACCTGTCTGCCACGGGTTCCATAGAAAACCACAGATTTATAGGTTATCTCTCCTGTAACACCCACACAGAAATGACAAAGGAACTGACAAATTAGATGCTAAGTATCAAACAAAAGACTGGATATGTGAAGAGTCTAAGAAGAGATGACCAAATTAAAGCCTGCTGAAGATGATGATTCATTGGACAAACTCCATCCAATATGAAATGACACAATTTGGGCTTTCTCCTAGAACATAGTGTTCTGACCCGATCAGAATGAGATAACTCCGATGGTGAGGCTTAAGGCAGTAAAGGTGGCATTAGATTTCTGGTACAGTGGATCACAGTGGGGAAGGTACCTGCAAAACAAGTTAGCACTTCAACGCTCAAGTCAGTATGTGATCAAGGAGGAGTGAAGTGAAAAGTGATTGAATTATGTACCTTAGCGCCAAAGCTGTAATGAGGAGGATATAGTTTTAGGAGTATCATCGCATTAATCAGACAAGAGATTTCAAGAAATGGCAAATTTATTTAATCTATCAATAACTACGCCGGATCTAATGTATCCTATGATAGAGTAATACTCAGGTTATGAATAGAAAAAAATTATGTACCTCTAATTTCAGGGAACATGAAACTCCCTCTCAAATTATGCAATTGACTCCTTCTAAATGTAGCTTATCGAAATTCAGTTAATTTTAGCAATAACTGCATTGATCCTGCATTGATCCTGCATTGATCCTGTGCTTCTTTAACTATTAACTAGTAATAATAAACACAACTAAATAAAAACTTACAAAATTGTGATAAAACAAAAATAAAAACTATCATCATTTGTATTCCTCTCTTAACTGTGGCCATATTATCAAAAGAGTTTAATTGTTATGCACTGTCAGTGTAAAGTTATTTTACACATGCAACCAATAAGAATGATTTAAACTTCCATGTCATATAAAGATAGTGGGGTAAAGTGGGGTGATGTGGCGGAATACATGATTGTTATTGGTTGACAGTGTAAAATTATTTTACACTGTCAGTGCATATAAATTAAATCCTTATCAAAAACACATACATACATATATTATTATCAATCATGATGACAATGATGGTAGCACAAAGTAATAAGAAACTGAAAATACATTTTTATTTAAATGTGATGTAATTATTATCACTTACTTTGATTACTTTGACTCATATACCTAATGTAAGATTTACATGGAGATGTGGTGTCTCCATCTTTTATGGTCTTAGAGCATTGACTCGTTGTTGCTCTCGATGTTTCCTTATCAAAGATATTTCGTTCATATTTAAAAAGTGTGATTGAAAACTTCTTTTGTTTAACCTATTGACTCCTGAAAGAAAAAAAAAATGGATATAAAACACTATAACCCTGTTGTTTAGTTTTGGTTTTATTTCTTTTTTCAACTTAGCCTGGATATATAGATCATATATCACGAACTTATTAGAAGATAAAATATTGAACCAAAATTAAGCATAGCTGTTGAAAGTTGATATGCATTGAACTCAAAATTACAGTCAAAAGAATTTACTACTACCTGCTGCATGTTACAGAGATCAGAAAATATTATTATCATAAGAAAGATATTTCTTTGTACATATTCCCTCCCAGTTTCTCATTTAGATTTCATATTAATATCACTTAAATTTCATTTTTCTACCAAGGTTATGTAGACTTGATGCAAGAAGATTCATGTGGACATGATGCTGAAAGATTTCAGTTTGAATCTTGGGACCGAAGAAAAAAAAATTGATGCAGCAGAGACATAATCCTTTTGATTACTTAACCATTAGAAAATACTGATAAGTGTTCACCTTATGTTGTTGTAGGAAGAGTTACACAATGAAATTTATGCAAAATAAAGCTCTATAAATACATACATCTTATAGGGGATATTTTCATTATATTCTAAATGATAACGTAACAGAGCAATTTTTCCTTTTTGAACAGCCATATATTGTATAAACTTTAAAAAATGTAGGATTTTTTACGGGGCTGTTCTTCATATGCAGTCTCCCTATGAAGTTCTACAAAGGCTTATATTACATATAACTTCATTGTTTGAACACACTAATATTCATATAACAGGTTCATGATACGATACACACATGATTAAAGCCTGAAAAATGAATACCGAACAATTCAATGAACAAACCAGATTTAACATATGGGATAGGAGTAGGCATGCTCAATCATCACCAAATCTTAATTATTCCAACAGACCTTCTCTATAAGATCTATGGTCTGGGATTTTCCATAGCCATATGCCTTCACATAATGGTTGCACAATTTGGATGAACTGACCAACTATGACCTCTCAAGAATGCTTCTTGCAAATTCAACTTTCAATCTTTCCTGTTGTTTCAGAAGAGTTTCATGGATAAGCCACAAAAATTTGAAGGTACAAACAATAAACTCTGATTGAAACCAGCAAGACAGAAATCAGATTGATTACGGTTTTAGAAATCAAGTACAGACAACTTCAGAAGCAAACCAGAAAACCGAAACCACCATTTAAGGGGGAACATTACCAATGAGTCCGAAAGAATGTCCTTGATAATGTCCATGTCCATATCTTCACACATTCCATATCCCCCTGACACTCACATGGAACTCACATAGGAATCGCGGCAACTAAATCCTCGTAAAAGACAAAGCAACATGAAAAATTCATAGTCAAAGTAGATATCACCAAATGAAAGCATAACAAAGAGAACATTTCACAACCAATTGTAGATTCCAGTCCAACAAAGAGAACATTTAGGCTACACACCTATACCAGATGGTTGAAGCAAAGCACCAAAGCAGCATAAGTAAATTTAGTCCAGAATTCCTAATCCAGAGGAAAGATATACTTCAGTTCTCACGTTCTTCATGCAGAAACACAAAATCACCAAGACTGGCAGGACACAACAAATTTAAGTAGAAACATGACAGATCCCAAGGCCGTGAATTGAACAGATAGTATGTTAACCTCAGCCAGCCACGGGCTCCACAGCACAGCACAACATATTCATAAGCCATCTAACAACCACACGGAAAATTCAAAGCAATGCAAAAAGTAGATGCTGAGTAGAAATGACCAAATTTAAGCCTTTTAACAGTGGGAAGTATTCAACACACCTAATGTTTCATTGCAACAATTTATCATCCCATTTGCAAGATCTTGTAATCAATATGAAATGACACAATGTAGGCACCCTCGTTATACGGATGAGTCCTTGGGACACTGCACAAAACTAAAAATACACAAACATACACAGATTCTCAGGAATGATACAACCAAATTAGATTCAAGAAACAGAAACATGAAGAATTCATAGTCAGAGTAGAAATCACCAAATGGTTTAGAATACAATGATATGAATTGCCACAGCTAATTGAATTTAGGCTTCCCCCACTGCGACAGATGCCTATTTGACAGATAAACCCACATTCGAGAGAGAAGATTCTCATATAAAAAAGGACAAGCAAAATAGTAAAAGAATCATAACAAAGGAAGTGGTAAGAGAACCAAAACCAAGCTGTCTAGAAATCCACATCCTTGGCACGGGCAAAGAGATATACTTCAAATCTAGTTTTCTTCAATGTTCATGCAGCTGATGCAAAAACAAAACAAAAAGACTCCAACACTAGCAGTACACACCATCAAAAGACAAATAGCCCCAATCTCAAAATAAACGGATGTAAAAAATCACTGGTTTGAATGATGGTATGTTAACCTCTGCTTCCCACAGGCCAAATTACTAGTTTTATCTTGACAAGTCTCTGAACTGTGAAGAGTCTTTATTAGTGGAGAAAACTAAATCAAGCATAGAGCACAGCCTGCAGAACATGATAGTTCATTAGAACACATTTCGATCCAATTTGGAATATATGGCAGTCAATGTGAAATGTCACAATTTAAGCTTCAAGTCTTAACCAAATACCAGAGGAGTCCTATAGGGCCACTGTAACAATGAGGATATCATTTCAGGAGTATATATCACAAATAAAAAATAACGGAAATAACTGTAAAAGAAAATCAATCTCTCCCTAGCCAATTGATCCACAACAAACAAGTCATCATAACAAACAGTACCTACCAAATTGTCTAAAATTAATCTTGGGAAGGAAAGAGTTGCTCCAAAAGCTTGTATGCAAAACCACAAAGTAAAACTGAAGTTACCAATACATACAGAAACACACATAAACTTCAACACTGAGAAATACATATCACTCAAAAGATAAAACGGGGAGTATGTGATAACCTCACCCTTTTGACAAAGGAATCAAGAAGCATGGATGCTGAGACAGCTATTCCGAAATGTAAGGATTAAGGAATTCTTATCTTTTTTATAGAAGGATATGTAAAAAATTCGTAATCAAAGTAGAGTTCACCAAATCACCAAATTAAAGCCTAGCAAATATAAAACACGGCCGTCAGAACATTATGGTTCATGTGTCCTTGTTAATTTGTTCACAGAAGGTGTACAAAGAGGTAAAGAAACTCATCTCCGATATTATCCAGTTCAGACGGCGAATTAAAAAGGTGCAGTGTGATTGAGAAAGAAGGAAACTTTTGTGGTACACCAAACCCATGTAAAATTTGTTCCGCCAACAACACCACGTGGTAAATTTATAGAAAATTCACGCCATGAAAAACTGGTTGTAAAAAAGAACCAAGAAGAAAGAAAGAAAGAAAGAAAGAATAGTAGCCTAATTCTTCAAACCAATTCGCAGAACAGCAATACAAAGAAAGGCCCACCAAGTTGTCCCAACCTCCTCATGTAAACTTCTGCACTGTCAGAATTCAGGGAAAAAGAAGCCAAAGATAAAACAAAGAAGTAAATAATTCACTATCCAAGTACATGGCAGCTAAAGAAACCTGAGGCTTGATAGTTGATACAACACAGAATCATGCACTGCAGAAAAAAACATCATATTTAAATTCACATGTAAGGTGGTCAAAGCCAGCACCAAATTAAAAGACCAAAATTGAATAAGAATGCAAAACATGAAGATCAAACAAAAGAAAGATAGAACCAGATCCAGAAGGAATTGATGTTCACGTATTACCTTCCTGCAACATGGCAGGAAATAAAATATCAACAAAAAATGCTTTCAAAAGCCAGAGTTATCGAAAATAGTAAAGAATGAGGAACCGGTACAAGTCATTGACGAAATAAAATATCAGCAAATCAAACGAGAATTGGAAGAGGAACCGGTACAAATCATTGACGAAAATAGTAAAGAATGACTCGTTTACGAAACATGGTTCATCTTGACTCTCCTTTCTTATCCATTGTATCAAGTATCTACAAACTTTCTTATTAATTATTATCAAACTTCAATTCGCTGCAAAACAGATGTATATCTCAAGATTATTCAAGAAACAGATCGATATGTACCACAGAATCATAAATATTGAAACTCTCCTAATATTTAGATTCATAATTCTGAACATAGTACATTCAAGGAAAATTGACCCGTTAAATCAAAAGGCTCAAATCATTTCCTTAATAATGTCCGCCACAAATTTCAAATCCCACGGTACAGAATCATAGCCTCTCCCCCCTGCTACACCGAAGCAAAAACATGTCTTTGATAAATGATCTATGCCAAACTGACGAAGGAATAAAAAAACTAGATCCACAAAACAAACAAAAAAATGTGAAGAACTCAGTCAGAGCAAATTCTGGTGTTCCATTCCCTTCAAATGCAAACTCTATGAGGCATACCTATTTGGGAGTGAATATTCTTGTTAGAATTATTTATGTATCACAAATGACAAGAATATAGAAAGAGTTCCAAACCAAGCTGTCCAAAATTACGCATCCTTGGGGAGGGCAAAGATCCTTAGAATCTTAAATGCTTCATACTCACTTTCCTGATATAGGTACACAAAAAATCCAACGCTATCCCAAATCTCAAAACAAGTACGCATGTAAGTAACAAAGCCTGCCGTGCCATGGGTTCCATAGCAAACCACATATTTCTAGGTTATCTCTCCTGTAACACCCACACAGAAAAGACAAAGGATTGACAAAGTAGATGCTGAGTACCAAACAAAAGACCGAAAATGTGAAGTCTAATAAGAGATGACCAAATTAAAACCTGCTGGAAATGATGATTCTTTGGAACAAACTCCATCAAATATAAAACAACACAATTTTGGCTTTCTCCTATTACATAGTGTTCTGACCCGATCACAGGTACAGTGGATCACGATGGGGAAGGTACCTGCAAAACAAGTTAGCACTCCAACGCTCAAGTCAGTATGTGATCAAGAAGGAGTGAAGTGAAAAGTGATTGAATTGTGTACCTTGGTGCTAAAGCTGTAATGAAGAGGATATCTTTTTAGGAGTATCATCGCATTAATCATAAATCACAAATCAAAAGAAAACTATAGAAAACATTTCCAAAATTATTTTGTCACCAACGGACAAATCATCAAAGCAAACAACACGTATAATGTAACCAAATTGTCCAGAATTTCTCATCTTGGGAAGGGCAAATTGTTATTCCAGAATCCTGTACCCTACGACAGAGTAATACTCAGGTTATAAATATTGAACTACACAACTTCAACACTAAACGAAACACAAAAACTTCAACACCAGCTTGTACACGAACAAAGAACTATTATTTGGGAACAAATACATGTAATTAAAAAAAAAATTATATACCAAGAATGAATGAGAAGCAAGGATACAAAAGTAGTACAATGCACAGAACCAAATCAAAAGACCATAAATGATTAAGAATAAAAAACATGAAGATCAAACAAAAGAAAGATAGAAGCAGAACCAGAAGGAAACAGCATTCACAAATTACTTCCCTGCAACATCAGAGGAAATAAAATATCAAGAAAATATGCATTCAAAAGCGTTAAAGTTATTGAAAACTAAAATATTTTAAAATAGATAAGAAAAATCAAAACTTGAGGGCTCCGTGCTATGATGAAAGATAGTTATTATTTTGATTTTCGCAAACCATGCTGCAGAAGAACAGATTCACAGTTCAAATTGTATGTCTTGCAATCAAAGCCCAAAACTAAAAGTAATAAAGAACGACTTATTGATGAAATTAGAAAATGTATCTATATCTAGCCATTATTGTTCTTGACCCCATTATGATTGCATATTGTTCCATATATCCAACATTCAATTTGCTGCAAAATAGATAAACAAATATCTCAAAATTCTTCTATTTTTAATAGTTCATTTATTGAAACACAAATTATATCAAAAAACTACACATATAATCAAACGATATTTTTAATAGTTCATTTATGAATCACAAAGTATATCAAAAAACTACACATGGAATCAAACGAGAATTGGAAGAGCATTCGGTAGAAATAATTCGTAGTAGATCATTAAAATAAGAACAACTAACTCAAAGATCAAAACCAGCAAGAACAAAATCAAACTTCAATCAAGATACCAGAGTACTAAAAAAAAATAGTGTGAATACAATAATATGAAATTTCAAATAAGAGGAAGATAGAACCATAAGGAATTGTGTGAATATAGATAACATCTCCTGCAAAACCATAGCGAAAAATAACAAATAAAGAAATTTATCGTCCTAGAACTAATAAAGAGACACTGAAATGAAAAGAATTTACTAGAGATCTCTGTATGAAAAGAACTAATAAAGATGATTATTTTGCCAAACCATGCTGCAGAAAAGTATATTTGCAATTGAATTTGTATGTTATATGAACAAAGCTCAAAAGTAGAAACAGTAAAGAACGGCTCATTGAAGATGTGATTTATCTTCACTCTCATTTATTATATGAAACTTCAACTCACAGCAAAACAGATGTGTATCTCAAGATTATACAAGAAAGAGATAGACAGATACTACAGAATCATAAAATACTGAAGCTCTCCAAATATTAAGATTTGTAATTCTTAACATAAAAATCATAGGACACCTATTCCAGAACAAGTAAATTTAAGGAAAATTGACCTGTAACACCACAGAAACTGACGAAGAAACATGAACAATTCATAGTCAGGAAAAAGATCACCAAATGAAAGCACAATAATAAGTACAACAGCCAATTGCAGATTCTTTGCTCCACTAGGCTCCTCCTATACCAAGTTCCTGTTTCAATTGAAAATTCTAATAGGGATACCCATGTAGGATAGAAGATTTTTATTCTTATATAAGAGAAATGACAAAAATATAGAAGGAAAAAAATTGTAACAATATTTTGAAAAACTAGAAAACCATGTTCAAAATTCAATTCATACGTGTCTTGCAATCAAAGCCGAAAAATAAATAAAAATAGTATAGGGCTCATCAAGGAAATTTGATTTATCTATATTGAATCCTTCTACGTTCTTGTCCTTTGTATCAAGTCATTCTAGACATCGAAACTTCCCGGTTCACTACAAAAAGGATAAACGCATCTCTCAATTTTCAAACGAAGAATTATATTAAAATGATTATACAAAACAAAATCATGATCAGTAAAAGAAGAGTAAGAGAAGCTTGATTGTGTGAAATTCTGATAAAAGCTGATATCAATACGTAAATTAAAATCATATCCTCTCCTGCAACACAAAAGAATAAATAAATGAAATATATGCTCTCAAAATCCATAAAGGTTGCAACAAAAAGAATTTACTAGAGATCACCAAATTAAAACTCTAAACTCCATGCTATCAAAGAAGCCGGACACTGCAGAAAAACATTTTCACCGTTCAATCCGTAGCCATCAAAGCAAAGAAATTATAAAGAATGACTCATTGAAGAAATTTGATTATAAAGAATGACTCATTGAAAAAATTTGATTTATCTGAAAATGTTATCCGCTCTTATCCATTTAATTATGAATTGCAAGATGTTCTACATATCCAATGACTTCATCTCGCTGCAAAACCGATATAAAAAATATCTTGATTATCCAATGAAGAATTATATCCAATAATTATGCAAAGAATTCTTCATAACCAATCCATAAAAGAAGAGTCAAGAGAACAAAAATGTTTCAAACCAAGCTTGTCCGGTTCCTAATCCTTGGGGATGGCAAGGAGATTTACTCTGGAATCTTAAATGCTTCATACTATCCCAAAACAAATACACATGTAAGTAAAACAATTGTTTTATCCCAAGGCTGAACGGAAAGTATGTCAACCTTTTCCTATAAATCAAGATGAATCAACAGAGAACTAATCAAGTAAAATTGATTAAAACCAATAATTGTCACCATAAAATAGAACAAAGCCTAAAATAAATAAATTAAAACAATGCAATGACGAGCCAATGGTTCTGAATGACGATTCACAAAACTAACATAATAACCATGTTAAGAGATGTACAATAGAATCACTATATATTCAACTCTCCTAATCACCTTGAAAAGACATATGTACAACAAAATTATACATTCTAAAGCTCTCCTACCTAATACAGATTCCTAATAAACAACACACAGAAGTCAACATTACCACATCGCATTGATAGATAATTTCGCTGTAACAACCAAGCAAGAGTCATAATCCCACCACAGCTTTCGCAGTCCATATATCCTCCCTGTATAAAATGTTATTGTTTCGAACACATGCACTGCAGAAAATAACATGTATCAAAGACAGAACCAAATCAAACCTCACAATCAAAAGAATAGAGAAAAGAATCCAAATACAAAACCAAAAGACCAAACAAGAGAAAGAAAATTATTACTGTCCCTGAAACACCAGAGGGAGTAAAATATCAAGAAAATATGTTTTAAAAAGAAATATGCAAACCAAAACTTCAAGCTCCATGCTATGATGAAAGAACATCATTATTTTGACAAACCACGCTGCAGAAAAATAGGTTCACAATTCAATTTGTGTCGTACGATGAAAGCTCGAAATAATTAAAATAATCAAGAAGAACTTCATTGAAGAAATTTGATCTATGTATCTGTAGCCATTATCATTCTTATCCATTATCATAAATAATGGCAAATTTTTCCAAATATCCAGAAATCAGAAATCTGCTCCCTACAAAATGGATAAACAAATATCTCAATATTCTTTTATTTTTAAGAAGCATTAGTAGCAACAGATCATTAAACTATGAACAACAAATTCCAAGGTTGAAACCAGCAAGAAGTCATGAACCAAATCAAACCTCAACATCATGAGACGACGTAACCAAAGAAAAAACAAGAGGAAGATAGAAGTGATGCACTGCTAATACATCGATTCATAATTCTAAACATACATAAATACCAACATTAACACCTATTCCAGAACAAACACTCAAGGAAAAAAGTAACCGTTGAATCCAAAGGCTCAAAGCTTTCAAATCCCACAATACATTCACAGCTCTCTCCTCTGTAACACCAAAGCAAAAACAGGTCCTTGGAATCAAGAAAACTAGATCCTCAAAAAAATGCAAAGAAACATGATGAATTCTTAGTCAAAGTAGAGATAACCAAATGAAAGCACATCAACATAAGCCAAACCAAGTTGTCACGAATTCGTCATCCTTGCTTCATTCACACTTACATTCCTGATGCATAGACATAAAAACTCTAACACTATCCAAAATCCCAAGCTGAACAGTAAGTATGTGAACCTCAGCCTGCCATGGGTTCCACAGTGAAACTGACAAAAATATGTGTTGAGTATAAAAAATAAACTGAAATGTATAGAGTTTCAAAAGAGTCGACCAAATTTTCCATCCAATTTGCAAGATCATGTATCCACATAAAATGACACGATTTTGGCTTCCTCCTAGTATAGAAGAGTTCTTTGACCACTATAATGAAGAAGGTATCTTTTAGGAATATTATCATCATATCACAAATCATAATAAAATCAACAAAACAGTAATGAAGATTTAGAATATCCTTAAAGATTAAATTTTATATTACTTATTATTTGTTTTTTCTTCATGGTGGAATCTATGTAAATAGGAATTAGTATTTTTTATTGACAGTTTACAAAAGGAGAACCCTAGTTTCTTTGTGTTTTCTCTTCTCTTTTCTCCTCTATGAATTCATATTGTTCATAAAAATATCACCAAAAATAAGGTTAATAGATATCACCAAATCATAATTCTAGGCTTCATCTCCATGCTACGAACTTTGACAAACAACGCTGCAGAAAAACATGTTCTTAATTCAATTCCCACGTCTTAAAATCGAATCCAAAAAAGTAATAAAAATAGTAATAAAAAAAAAAATTCATTGAAGAAATTTAATTTATCCATCCGGGACCGTATTCCAATCTCATATGTAGTTCTTGACATCAAAACTTTTCAGCTCACTGCAAAAGCAAAACAGATAAACGCATCTCTCAATTATCAATTGAAGAACTGTCACAAAATTATATAAATAATTATTGATAACCAATGATGCGTAAAAGAAGAGTCAAGAAGAGTTTGATCGTGTGAAATTCCTGGTATCTACAATCTGAGAAAACCATGTTTATAGCGGCAGATCAAAGAAAATAAGAACAGCGATCCCTGACATCAAGATTTGTCAGAGTAAACAATCAAGATCAACAAATCAAGAAACATGAAAAAATCAAATTTTAGAAACAATTCGATTTTTATTATCTGGAGTGGTTCTCTGTTGTTGTCCAATTTATCAAAAAGTTATATCCAATAGACTTCTACAGATCAACAAAGCAAACAAATCTGAGGAACGGAACTCAAGAATGAGCAAAACTTTAGAATCTATAAATCAAAATTAGGTTCACAGTTCAATTCGATTTATCTGGAACCGTTCTCTGATGTTATCCAATTTTTCAAGCATCGCAAAACTGATAATCTGATATAGATTCATGTCGCTGCAAAACGGATAAACAGGTATCTCGATTATCCAATGATGAAGAATTATATCCAATAATCCTGAAATTATACGATAATCGGTACATGAAAGAAGAAGATAGTTACGAAATTCTTGATATCTACCGTCCGAAAAATCGATTACGAGTCTTCCTTTATAGCAATAAATCAAAGAACAGCAAAGCCTGAAATCAAACACCACGTAGCAAAAAAATTTAAGCAACGGACTTAAAGAACACGCACAAAACTTTAGAATCGATAAATCGAATCATCATGAAGAAAGTAGAACAGAGGATACGAGGGAACGAGAGAAAGATTGAACGCGGCGAGTTATGAATGAGGAAAAATTGATTGGAGTGATAGGTTTATATAGAAATCGGGGTTAGGATAGACGGTTAGGATTAAGCTGATGTGTAAACTTTGACGGTGATGATGTAAATATAATAAAACTGTTACGCGTTTTACAAATAATATGGCGGTGTGACAGGCTGGATAAGATATAGTTAGATTTCATCAAAAAAAAAAAAGGAAAAAATATATCGTTAGTTTTGCATACCAACTTAAAATAAACGCTATCCGTCCTCTTTTATATTTTTAATTTAATGAAATAATATTTTATTTTTTTGACACTAAAGAATATTCGTCATCTATCTAACAATCTCATGTATAAAAAAATAAATAAATATTATATCATTTTCTGTTTAACCTTATTGTTTAAATAAAAATTTGTAGGCAATCGTCTCATAAGTTTAGCTTAATTAGTAGGATGTTACATTGTTTCTGTTTGGTAAACCAAATAAGATAGCTTTTAGTTTATAAGCTAAAAACTCTGTTTGGTATTAGTTTTTAAAAAGAGCTTATAGCTTATTTTCCAAATGTTATTTCAAATAGCTTATGAGCTTATAGCTTATAACTTATTATCTTTTCTTCCAATTTTACCCCTATCATCTTACTTGAAGTTCGAACCCCGATCATTTCACTTATTTACTTTAACCAAGAAAAAAATTGTGATTTTCGTGCAAAAGAAAAAAAAATGTCTAGGCCAAATTCTTATTCTTTTATAATAATGGATTTTTGCATTTGTATAGTATACACATTCACATATTTAGGATTTATAAGTCATCCGATTTTGATCTGACGATTTAAAGAAAAGATAGGTTTAATTTTGATTTTATAATGATTTAAAGAATTAAATTTTAAGTTAACCTCTCAAAAAATTTAGGGCCCATTTGGATTCGGCTTATTTTTGAATTTATGAAAATAGTTTATGCAAATAAATAAAGTTTTATGTTAATTTATAAATTTTCAATAGCAAAAAATGTATTTTTATAAGGTATTTTTTCATAAACTACCTTGAAAAGTTTATAATAATGCATAAAAGCTTATTTATTTATATAAGTTGTTTTGTATAAACTCAAAAATAAGTCAATCCAAACAGGCTCTTAGTCATGTTTAGTCCTTATTTGGGTTTTATAGAGATTAAAGATATCCATATTTATATAAAATAAAAAAATAATAATAAGGACTACTCTTACAAAATGTAATATTTATAAAGGACTAAAATTATCAATGGGATTTAATATAAATTAAACTTAAAAGAATGTGATTTTAAAGGAATTAAAAATATATTTAATCTTATTTAAATACTGAATTTTTTTTGACGCAATATAAATACTGAATTTTAGTATGTTTCGTTCGCTCAAAATTGGACGATCTTCTATATCCAACTGCATGATAGAGTCGACGGAGAGAAATTTGGTCCTTCTTTTACAAACCTTAAGATGTGTATATGCTATTTGTTATGATGTTAGACTTTGTGACTCTATTTACTACATAGGATACTGTTACTCAAATTTGAGATTTAGTTTTGTCATTCTACTAGTTACTCGCGTGCTCTACGTCTTTCTCATTTTACCAGTATGTTATTTAAGTAGCGAACGGTATGAGAATGAGTAATTTTTGGACAATTTTGTTATTGTTATATACTACTTAAATAGTGGACTGGTAGTCAAATCACCTGCTCCGGTCAAAGACCTGCCAATTGGGCCATTTTAATTGGTCACTTATACGGCCAAAATTAATATAAATAGAGGCCTTCATGTGGTGATGTCTCACACCTCTCCCACCCCTCTTATTATGTTTCTTTTCTTTTTTTAGTAAAAATATAATTTGTTTAATTTTTGATATTTTGGGTGTAAACGACTGCAAAGTCCGCCGTTGATTATGCATTACAATAATTTTTATTCCCTTTAAAGAGGATGTTTGGGCATAACGATGCTTCTATTTTTTAGCCAACAAAAAACCCATATTTGACATCGTCATCCACTTGTCCTCAGTTGCAGCGCCGATTGCGGTAGGTGTCAGTGCGTTCATAATGAACTCAAATCTTTCCATACCACCGAACAATTTAAGATAGTGCGCTTTGTTTCGATTCAAACTCAATAATTAGATCAAGACGAACGATCTTGTGATTCTCAACAAATCTGCCAAGTAGGAGAGAAACGACACGAAATCCATAGTGCTCATCACCTTCAATAATTTCTTTACATATGGCATAAACGAATCGTCTTAAAATTGTTGTTGCGAGGGTTTAAAAATAATTTAAAAAAAAAAGCTACCGAAGAGATTATACTATGATGAGTTATAGACTTGTCACTTTCCTTAAGATGTTTCGCAACACTGCCAAAATTTATTAAAACTAGTTGTATTTCTTTTAAAAAAAGGAATTATCATATTAATTATTAACTACTAGCGGTCTGTGTCTGTTTGTGTGATTGACATTCTCTATTATGTTAATGTAGATAACTATTTAACCTCCTTTTTCACTGTGCTTAGTTAATTGATAACTACTCAACCTTATTTTTTGTCGTGCTTAGTTATTAAAGAAAAAAAAAACTTTTTTTTTACTAAAAAAAATTAAAAACCAACTTTTGTGTGGGAGTTATTTTTCAACATATATATTTGAAATTGTGTCCAAAAAAAAAATTTGAATAGAGTTAAGGAAAAAAGTGACAATAAGAAAAGTCTACATCAAAAGGGCTATTCTCTTTATATATCGGTATAGATATACAAAGTTGACTATGTAGTTTAACAAAAATATTACTTTATTTTTTTGTATTGCGTGTGTGCGCACGTGTGTCCCGACACACAATAATGAATACTCCCTCCGTTTCTTTTTAATTGTCTTTTATTATCATATTTAGCGTTTTTATTTGATTGTCTTTTTTGTATTTTAGAGGTATGATTTGTCAATTACACCATTTGTCAATTGCTCTTATCTTTTTCCATAAAACCAATTAATGCTATATATTTGGAATACTAAATCTTTTTTTTGTTGGTACATAACATATTAAATTTTTTTTTTTTTTTTTTTGTATATAATATATTAAATTTATTGGAAAGAAAAAATGTGGGCAAAACAATAGAAATTTATTGGTGGATTATAACGAGGGTATAATAGGAAGATAACGTGCAAAAATACACTTCCTTAATTTGGTGTTATCATTCTAAAAACACAATTAAAAAGAAACGGTGGGAGTATAATTTACCACGGTCCAAGCCTATATCTAACCCTAAAATATTATCCCATCTCTTGTCACTCAATCTATATAAACAGGCCCGGCCTGCACACATGTGCGGGGTGTGCGCCGATGCCGGGCCTCCAAAATTTCTAGGCCTCAATTTAAAATTTTGAGGTTTTATAATATTAGTTATATATTATTTGTACTCATAAAATATCAGATGTGTATTAATAGATTAATTTTAAAGTCCTAAAATAATAGTTATGTATTGTTAATGTTCATAAAACATCATATGAGTATCAATAGATTAGTTATCTATACTCATAAATATCGTTCTACTACATTTAATTTTAAATTAGCATGTCTCTTTTTGACGTTATATATAATGATAATTATATTTTATGTGTTTTTTTATGTATAATTTAAATAGAAAATAATTTTTAATTATTTAATATTTGTTTATTAGGGCCAATTTTTAATATTTCAACAGGGTCTCCAAATAGTCAGGGACGACCCTACATATAAAGAGAACTTAATTTGCAACGTTTCCGTTTCTCCATTTCTTCTTCTACAATTTGCCTATCCTTCTTTGTTCCCAAGTCATCCTTTCTCGAGTTCTCGAATGTTCTCTATTTTTTTAACTAGTTTGATTTGCCAATTCTCGGTTTTGTCTAATTCATGCCGGTTCGTACTGGTTAAGGAATATGCCCGATCCAACAATTAGATTAGACCAGTGACTCCCCGGTTCTCAGTTCGACTGACCGGTCCGGTCTGAATTCTAAAACACTGCCTAATTGGTCTTCAAGATCAGTATACCTTGAGAATCGCTATCTTTCTAAAATCGATCAAGTCTTTATATTTAGTTTCAATAATTAAATCTTGTCACTAGTATTTTTTTCTCCCGCTTCGTAATTTATCCCTTTTTCGGCTCTACTCTAATAGTGAAAACAATATTTTAAAAATTAGATCGAATTTTTGTCAAAATAAAAATAAAATTAGATCTAATTAATCGATTGGACCAACAATTGTAATCAAGACTGGTGCAAACAGCTTTAAAAAAATCAAATCAAAGATCTACAAAATCGAAAATACTGATAAAACTGGTAAACCGAGAAGTTTGAATGAAGAATTGAGCAATGAATGGTAGTCATTAATCACAATGGCATAGGAAGGTGCAGAGTACGTTGGAAATAGAGAAATCCATCAAAAGAAAGAAGAGAGAGACCATTGATATTTCGGTTTCTGATATTAAAAATCAATACTCTAGAATATATAAATAAACTAATCCATTGCATTTCAATTCTATGACTTCTGAGTTACTACTACACGTCTACAACAACGTGTTGCCATGGCTTCTGAACAACCTCAAGAAGATACAAAAACAATTCCTCTCAAAATCTTAGTAGACAAACAAAGCAACAAAGTTGTTTTTGTGGAAGCAACAAAGGACTTTGTTGAAACTCTTTTCAGCTTCTTATCTCTACCACTTGGTACCACTTGGTACCATTGTTCGCCTTTTAGCCACCATCAACAATGATCAACATGACCAATGTTGTGAATTCGAACCAAAAAACACACCAATAAAACCTTAACAAGTGTGTGGGGCAAAACAATTAAAACAACCAATAACAATGATGGATATCCAAGCAATAATAATATCAACCAAAGCTAAAACTAATGAAAGCAATAAAGAACACAATCGAAATTGTTTACCCAGTTCGGTGTTAACGAACCTACATCTGGGGGAGAGAGCTCTCCTTTCCACTATCAATCATCTTCCTCAAACTTGATTACAATGAGATTTACAAGAGTTACAAGAAATTAGACAATCCCTAATTTCTACCCTTTTCCCAAATCTCTTCCCGTGACCAAGAGATTTCAATTGATAGCAATTATAAGGTGTTAGAAAGAGTACCCAACCCTAGGATTAACCCAAGAGAAACCCCCTTGAACCCTAGCCTCCATGTTGGTGAAACCCCCTTTCAAACCCTACATTTTTTTTCTCTCTCTCTCTCTTGTGCTGCAGAAAAACAGAACAGGGGTATATATGCACGAACTGGCGCCTAGCGCCCCTGACCCGCGCCCAGCGCCGCTTCGACAGAAGCCACAAGCCAATCTGACCTCCCCTGGGCGCCTGGCGCCATACCCTGCTCCTCCACCATTTTTCTGCACTTTGTTTCATGCAATTTCAAAGGCAATCTTCAACAACCAACAATCAGAATCATCACCATTCTTTGGAAACATAAAAAATCTCTATGAAACCGTCCAGAATCTCAACTCAAACAAAGATTGGAACAACCCTTTTTGCAAACAAATGTTGTTGCATCCTAGGAATCCATGTGAATCTCTATGCATGAAGCTGTTCTTGAATATTGATGACACTGAGCCATCAGATAAGATTTTTGTGTGTGATTCTTGCAACACATTTACTACTTTTAAAAACCTTGATTGCACCTGTGGAAAACCAACAAAACAGCCTAGAAATTTGGATTCTGAGGGTCAGGGGAATAATAATATTGTGGATACCCAAAATGGTGTATTTGTTAAAGAAAATGGATCAATGTTTCTGGTGTCTGATGATTTGAAGATTGTGCGAAGCTCCTCGGTGACTTACTTGCAGCTGTTGATGGAATTGGGGTGTTCGGATTTGACTCAAATAGAGGAAGTCACACACAACATTAGCAAGAAGGAGGTAATGGTGTTGTCATTTTTTTGTTTGATGTGTATCTATCTCAAAATTTCCATGTCATGTTGCATTGTGGTTTTAAATTGCAATTGTGGTTTCACTGCGAACATTAACATTGTGGTAAAATAAGTTCAAATTTCGGTGTGAATGTGGTTGAATTGCCTTTGTGATGATGACCTCTAAAACCATAATACTGTAGCTGCAATTGCGAATGTGGACTACAGTTTAGAACTATCCATTTAGAATATATAGGTAGTACTGTTCTTTTTAGGTAGCTTAATTAGTAAAATATTTCAATATCTCTGTTCGTCTTGTGCAAAGACCTGATTATTATTAATAATATATTTGCCGTTCAAAAAAAAAAAAAATTTCAATATAAAGTTTTCAACACAAATATGTTGTGCTAATCTTGCAACACAAATATAAAGTTCTTCTTGATGTTATTGATTGATTACTTCCTTTTTTGATGTATAGGTATTGAACCTCCTCAAGTATACCTTAACATCTCATGAGCCTCTTACAAATACTATTTTGAAAAGTAGCTCTAAGAACAAAGTCAACCCATCTAACCCATCTACAGAAGCAGTTAAAGGAATGCCTTGCACCAGTAACAAAAATAAAATGGATGTTAAGGTAATGCTAAGTAAATCTCTGAAAAAGATAATCTTTGCAGAATCCAATGGAGATTTTCTTGACTTTGTTTTTAGCTTCCTTACCATGCCATTAGGGTCCACTGTAAAGCTTTTGGGAGCTAACTCTTTTGCCGGATGCGTTGGTAATTTGTACAAGAGTGTGGAGTACTTGGACCCTACTTCTGTGTTACTCAATCCCGGTATAGCACCACAGTTTAGTTGTCCAAACCAGCCCCTCAGTATTCCTCATTTACAACCACCACCCACTACATATTATTATGGTGCAGGGACTCCACAAGTAGATTATAATATTTGTTTTGATCGTTGTTTCACAAATCTAAGACCGATAGAGGGAGGAGTTATTTCTAAGACAAAGGAATCAATTTATGAGGCAAAAATCTTGACTGCACTGGATCCATTATCCCCCAACAGGTCAAAAGAAGGTGATGTGGGATTTGTGAAGAGATCAGCAACATTATATGGTGTAGGAGATGATCTTAATGTAAAACCTCTTTCTGTTAATTCATTCCTTTCGTATTTGAAAGAATTAAGCCTCCTCCTTGATGATATTGAAGTGAAGGTGATAAGCATTGGTGAAGCTGAGGTAAGGTGGATCTTATTTTATCAACAAATTTATACTAATCTTTTATGTTTTTTTTTTTAATCTCTATGATTCTCTTTACTTTTGGTGTAGGCCTTGAGTTTACTTGGAGCATTCTTGACATCTAAGTGTACCTTGACTAATGGACTAAAAGACTTCTTGGATGTTCCTAAACAAGAATCAACTTTTCTGAAAGTGCCAAAACAAGAATCAACTTTCAATGGAAACTGAATTGTCCATCAGTTGCTAGAAGATCTTGCAGTTTCAGTAGTTTGTTGTTTTGGATTGTGGTTTTATATATTTAGTTTTTTGAACTGAAGTCATGAAATTCTATATTTGATTGTGGTTTTTCTATTCCATGGATTCTTATAACAAGTTGTTTCTTGTTCAATATTATCCCTGGTTCTTAGTAGTAACAGTTATATTATTATCATCGTTATTATTCTGCATTGAAATTCACTATTATATTCCTTCGCTACATCTTTTGCATTTTTCAGATTAAAGAAAACTTTATCAATCTTAATAACCCTTATATTTCTTTACCAATAAAAAACTAGTTGTAATCGAGATCCTTATTTATTTCCATTGCTTCAATTATTCCTATATAATCAGAATCAACTTTATAAAAACAATTAACCAAGCAATAAAACTCACATAAGAAGATTAAAAGTTAAAATCCAGTTTTCCTACGTACCTTAAATAAGACTCACAACAACACCAGCAACTCTCAGAATCATCATCATTCCTTGGCATTATCAATAACCTCTCAGTATCAATCCAAAATTCCAATGATGTTTGGAACAATCCTGTCTGCAAACAAATGTTGTTACATCCAGGAATATCTATGAAGCATTGTGCACAAACCTGCTGTTAAATGTTGAACCGTCAAGTAAGATTTGTTTGTGAGATTCTTGTTTCAAGTTTACTACTTTTAAAAACTTTGATTGCACCTGTGAAAAACCAACAAATAGACAGCTTCAAAATTTGGATTCTAAGGGACAGGTGAATAGTACTAGTGTGGAGCTCAAAATGGGGTCTTCGTTATACCTTTTTCATCAGTGTTACAAGATACTAGTAGCAATATCATTCAACCTCCATTTTCGTTTGAACTTTTGCCTGAACAGCGTCGCTTTTTTTCCTCACTCTGCCAACGCTTCTAGGTGTAGTGGTTCAATGCTACAACACAATAAAATCATTAATTCGCTGGCATTGGAATAGAAAGCTTCCATCCATATAAATATCGGTGTCCTTATGTGCCTGAGATACAAACCAAAGATAGTTGGTGTTGTTTCATTTCACATTAAGTTATTTATATTTCTACCAAATCATTCATAGTGGAATATAAAAGCATATTGGACAACAATGCACTGGTTGGATAAAAATTACTGATAAGTTGTCATCTTATGTGTGTTGTAGGAAGAGTTACAGAATGAAATTTATGCAAAATAAAGCTCTATAATATTACTGGTTTAGCAGTAGTACAATTTATACAAGGGATACTTCAATCAGATTCTAAATAATAAGAGTATCAAGGAGCAAAATTCATTGCAAATTTTTATAAAATGTAGGCATTTTAAATCAGTTGTTCTTCATATGCAGTCACCCTATGAAGTCCTACACAAGACCAAATGAAACATTCACCGTCTACACTCTTTTATTCGCCTTGTCTAGAAGAATAAAGTAACCAACACTGCACAGAACTAAAATACAGAGATTCTCGAGAATCATGTAAACTTTAAAAACCAAAGGTAGAACAAACATCTGAAGAAAATGTTATCGTAAGAAAACTCCCATCTACTATAACAGACAGCCAAATTTTAAAAAACCTGACAGTTTTGTTATAGATATCCTCAGAAATTTGCATGATTACAAGCTGTGTTTAAATTTGAGATTAATGTCACCTCATCCCAATTACACGGAGTTGAAGAATTAGTTGTTTTAGAATAGGCATGCAAAGACATCACCAAATCTTAATTATTCCAACAGGCCATGACGCACACATCCTCGTTTGTTCCCCAGAAGATTTATGGTTGGGGATTTTCCATAACTAATTACTGCATACACCTATGTTGTGATTTCGACGATTGAACCACACCAATAATCCTTTAGTGTGCGGGGCAAAACAAACAAAGCAACCAATAACAACAATGGGTATGCACTAATAATCAACAAACAAAACAAGATAAACTAGTAAAGCAATAAAGAACACAAAACCAAATTGTTTACCCAGTTCGGTGTTAATGAACCTAATCTGGGGGAGAGAGAGTTCTCCTTTCCACTATCAAACGCTTCCTCAAACTTGATTACAATGAGATTTACAAGAGTTGCAAGAATTTAGAGAACCCCTAAATTCTACCTTTTTCCCATATCTCTTTCCGTGACCAAGAGATTTAATTGATAATGATTACAAGATGAAAGAATGGAGTTCCAAATACTAGAAATAACCTAAGAGATGACCCTCTTAATCCTAGACTTGATATTGGAACAAAACCCTCTCAAAACCCTAGCTTCCTTCTCTCTCTCACGCTGCAGAAAAAAGAAACAGGGGTATATATCTGCGTTTCCGCGCCCAGCGCCACACTCCCGCGCCCGGCGCCAGGCCGACAGAGCCCACAGGCCAAACGAGGCCTCTCCTGGCGCCGCGTGCCACCCCCTGCACCCTTGACAAATTTCTGCACCATTTTGCACCTTGATCATGCAATTCAAAAGCAATCTTCAACAACCTAATGGCTGCACAATTTGGACACACTGTTAACAAGTATGACTGACCTTCTGAGGCTGATTATTTCAGTAAAGAATGACAAAGCTTTTCACAAATTCAACTTTCAATCTTTCCTGTTGATTATGAAAAAAGTTTTATTGGCAAACCAGAAATAAGAAGTAATTTATTGAAGGTACAACAAATTCTGATATTGAAACTAGAATGAAGGAAAGCAACTTGATCACTTGGTTTAAGAAATCAATAACATGAAAATTTCAGAAGCAAGAAATAAACCAAAAACTAAAACTTGCTTTAGAATATAACAAAGCCTGAGAAAAAAATACAAAACAATTCCATGACAAAATTAGATTTACTCTAGAGCCAATGATCTGTGAATGATGTATCATAAAGCTCACATAATAACCAAGCTAAGAGATGTACACCAGAATCATATACTATAGAGTCATAAATTCTAAAGCTCTCCATATACTCAAATTCCTGATAAACAACACACAAAAATCAACATCACCACATCACTCACACCATCAAAAGACAACTATTCCAATCCATAAAAAGTACATTTAAATAATAATGGCCAAGTTTTATCCTAATCTCGCAACAGCTTTTGCAGTCCATATCCTCCCTGTGACACCCACATAGAACTTGAGGAATCGAGTAAACTAGATTCAAGAGACAGAAACATGAAGAATTCAGTTGAATATAAATCACCAAATACTTTAGAATACAACAATGCGAATATATGCCACAGCTAATTGCAGATTGGTGCTCCATGCGAAATGACAACTAACTATATAGGCTTCCCTGCTGTGACAGATACCCATTTGGGAGATAAGATTCTCATATCACAAAGGAAATGGTAAATTAATAGAACACGAGAGATAATAACTCAAGACGTATCTTTAGGGACTATTTACATAATTAAGTCCTACTGAAGCTCCAATATTCCATATTCCAAAAATGGCCAAGTATTGTATTCGATACTTGTCGATAATTTTCGATACCCGTATCGGAGAAGTATCTGACAATTAATATTATTTTTAAAAAATAAATGATCGATACGTGTCGGATATTTCTCCGATACGCATATCAAATAAGTATCGGACAATTAATGTTATTTGATGATGGAAACAAATGAGAGGAGTATCATACAATTCGTGTTTTCTCTTAATAGTGAATGTTAAAGTATGATGTTCTTTATGTAATTACTAATTGTCACTTGTTTGGTTATTTTGAGTAATTTGAATGTTAATTTATTATCATTAATATCGATTTTAGTTATGTTATATATTGTATATTTATATATTTACTTTTAAATGTAATTTTTTAAATAACGTATCATATCGGAAATTTTGAAAATTTTATCGTATCGCATCGGTATCATGTCAGACTTCACAAATTAAATCTAAAGTAAATGTGTTGTCAACTAACTGAGGCTTATTTCTACAATTAATGTTGGATATGCCTTGAAATCTCGGTTACATGAAGTCAGAAATCAGAAAACAGGTGGAGCATCTCGTGTTGACGCCGGGCGCGGAAGACATGGCGCGGGGCGCCAGGAGTGTGCTGGTTAAGGCTGTAGCCTCTGCCAGTGGCGCCGGGCGCGGGCCATATGGCGCGGGGCGCAGGTGCGTGGCGGGCAAGGCTTGGCTTTGCTGATTTGTTGGGAATATATTTTCGGAGGATATCTGACTTAGATTGTGTTTGTTTTTAAATAGGATATATTTAAAAATAATAGGAGATTTGTTTTTATTTTAAAAGATTACTTTTAAAATAATAGGCATATATTTTTCTATAAATAGAGGTTGTTTTATTCATAAAAAAAATAAGGGAGAGCAAAGAGTGAGACAAGATGTAGAGAGTTGAGGTTTGCCACCACAAAAGGCTAGGGTTTTGAATCCTAGGGCAAACTACTTTTGGGATCATCTTGTGGGATCACCTTGGGTAGACTAGGTCAATGGAGTCTCTTGGTCACGGGAAGAGATTCGGGATTAGGGTAGAATTAGGGTTGCTAATTCCTTGTACCCAATTGTGGGATTTCTTTGTGTAAGTTTCTCATTGATCATAGTAGAACGGAAGGGCTGCTCCCTTCCCCCAGATTATGTTCATTAACACCGAACTGGGTCAACAAATATTATCGTGTTCTTTATCGTTCTTTATTTGTTCTTGAATATTGCATCATCAACGCTATCAACTTATATTTTGTTACTTGGTTCTATTTGCTCCACACATCAAAGTTATTGGTGTGAGTTTATCAAGCGAATTCACAACAATTAATATTTTTATAATTCATCCCTATTATTTCTAAAAAATGCTAAAGAGTGCCCTGGGCACTCTTTAAACATCTTAAGTAGTAAGATTTTATAAAAAATTTATAGAAATGTGTAAAGTCAATACATTAAAAATTGTAATGTATAATTTTTTGAATAATTTATTTTAAGATGGAATGCTTTTTTTTTTCAAGGATCGATGTTTTTTATTTTTTGTGTATCATGAAAGGTTAAATGGAAAATAAAATAAAATAGATTGAAAGTTTATGAACAAAAAGAATGAGTTAATTAAAGAGATTAACACGACGCATTTAACAATCAACATTGCTATTTAATAAAAATTATTGACACAAAAAAGAGAAGAATCTATAAAATTGAAGAATTTGATCAATTAAAAATTGGCTAAGAAGATTATAATTTATAAATATTAAATATTGCCACCTAAGATTCTTATTTTTCTTACCTAATTTTTTTTTACTAAAGAGTAGCATTTTCCTTTAACAATTGTTCTATTTTATGAATGACTTCTTGCAACTCCTATAGGCTAATAACAAAAAGAATGAGTTTAAGAGTTTAACACGACTTATTTAACAATTATTATATTTTTTTTTGACAGAACAATTAAATACTATGTATCCTATAGTATTTAAACTAATATAGCTTGAAACTTTTACGACAGAACAAATTTTTAACCGATACATGTAAAAGAGAAAAATGACTCAAATTCCCAAAACAATTTATGCTTTGATTATCTTTCTTTTTCTATTTCTTGTTGTAATCGACGGTGGTAAAGATTTTTTCACACCATTTCAAATTTATTTCTTTATCTTATGCACAATATATCATCACCTTTTTAGTAAGCATCTTTTTATCTTATTTGATATTTCAGGATTTATTCCTTGCAATGATTGGCGTGATTGTCCAAAAAACTTTTGTGTGTATCCTCGCCGGAAGAAGTGTGTTGATGGTTTTTGTGAATGTGAGTAAGCATAACGATAAAGTAGAGATATTTTTATGTTACTTGTTAGCCTATGATATTTTTCTCACACTTTGGTTTATTTTCTCCGAATATTTAGGACTTGTTTGAAATATTTTTCAAAAAAAAAATGTTTTCAGTTTTAAAAAATAAAAAACTTATATAATAAGCTATTTTTAAATTATAAGTTTCAAAATATAAATTTAAAATATATTTTTGGATTTTTCTGTTTTGAGGATTAAAATACATATACAAGTCAAATGTATTTTGCTTTTCAATTTTCTGGTTATGGTTTTTAAAATTGAAAGAGTTTTTGAACTTTCAAAAATGAAAACAAATGAAGAAATGTGTGTTTTCATTAATGGTACAAATTCCATAATTATAAAATTCTTTTGAGTTTTTTCTTTATCTTCTTTTTTTAAGACTTTTTTAAAATTACCAAGTGCATTAAATATTTATTTTCCACAACATACCCTTAATCTTTTTCTACGATCTCTAATAAGTACACTAAAATCATTAACGGGTTCTCTCTCTTAAAGAATAAAATTGTAAAAACAATACTACCAATATCAATAAATTTAATATCACAATCAACGTTTTTAATCTCCGTATTTTTCTCAAAGGATCTTAAATTTAGCGACGGAACTTTTCATCTATTCATTTTTTTTCCCATCTACTTGTTGGTCTTGTGTGGTTTAGAGAAGATTTCCCTCGTTGGAAATAACCTTCTTTTAATTTTCTTTTCCTTCTCTTTAGTCTCAATAGTAAAAGTAGACAACATAATTTGTAACAAAACCTTTTTTCGTCAAAAAAAATAATTTGTAACAATACCAAATTATTTGGGCCTTTTCTTTTTTTTTTGACTTTATGGGTAATAAAAAATTATGGTTTTGTTTGGTTGTGCTTATATCTATTTTTTTAATCAAATAAACTTAATGCATTTTATTAATTATTAAAAACTTAATATTTGAAGGAATAATCTTAAACCTATGGAAACTAATTCAAAAATTGGTCACTCTAGCTAGAGTATGAACAACTGAATTCACTTATCTTCTAGCAAACTTAACTTCAAAGTTTACATATGTTAACATAACAATAATATTAAAAGAAACTCTGAATTGTCTTGCCGCTTTGTACGAATGAATTCAACCAACACTTGAGAATCACTTTCGAATTGGACTCGATCGAAACCTCTATGCTTAGCTTCATTTCCGGCTTGCAATAAGCCCATGTTTCTCCCTCTTCTATTGATAAAGGCAATTGTTGCCACCGTGTGAGTCCAGCAGTAAACTTGTCTTAAGCAGTTATTAAATAAAATTTGTTGTTAAAAAAAATATAACTCTGACACTGCAAATCTATATAACTAGTAATAATTAATTGAACTATACTATAATATTTTTATTTTAATTATTTTCATTATTTTCATTTTGTAGATATTGACATTTTTTTGTAGGTTCTGAAATAAATTGACTTGCGAGGATGCCTGAGAAACCTCATATTATAACTTAGAGTAATATGTATTATGAATAGATAGATATATTAAGCAAAATTACTTTTGTATTCCTTTAATTTAAGGTAATGCTTTAGTATTTTATCTATAATTTTCAGATCATTTTGGTTGATGTTTTACCCATGTTTAAATATGAATTTTAAATTTTGAATTTATGATTTTTCCCCTTTGCACTCTCAATCATACATATATAACGTTATGTCCAGAAAGAAATTTGAAGTTTGAAAATTCATATACATACAAACATGAGGATTATCAATATAACACAAAAAATAATTAAAACCAATGTTACCTAAAATTTTGGAAATACAAGAATAATTTTCCCTAAATATTATTACGATTTTCATGCTTTGATTTAATTATGAATAAAATCTGGGTACGAGGTATCCTAATTATTATTATTTTGACGCATGGTATATATCCTAAATTGTTAGATAGGCGATAAAATGAGTCTTTGGCTCAACGCCTGCTCACACAATGGAGAGAGGATCCTCTCAAGGGGGGCAGGGAAACTATCTACCCTCAAAGTTTTCTTTGCTAATTTTTATGAATTTTTTAATTGGTAATCTAAAGGCCAAAAATTCACTGCAGGTTGTGAAACGAGAGAATCCACTCTCCACAAAATGGGTAGATTTAATCTGCATTTTCGTTATGAGAAACTAAAACCTTGAAAAATAAGGTTTTATTATTAATAAAAGCATAGAGTAAATTATTAATCCACTTTGTCACAACACTTTTTTTATAACATTTTTTAAGAAAACAATCTTATAGTATTTCATTAATCAATAAGTATTCAATATATATAATGTGGTATGTCAATAAAAATTTGAAAATTAGCTACATACTTTGCCGCCTTAACTAAACTATAAACAACCTTATTTATTTGTTGCATAATGAACTCAATACTAGAGTTAGAGTAAAAAGAAGATAACCATCTCCTACAATGTACAATAATTTTTCCAAATTTGGTCACATCATACATTTTGTAGTGAAAATTATATATACACTATTATTTTCAAATCAAGCTCAAAATCAACTAGACCTAAGTTAAAACCTAAACCCATTTAAGAGCTGAAAGTAAGCCAAATGCCTCGTCAATGTGCGAACATCATAAATTGAATCAATCTGGTCATATTTTGCCAAAATAAAATCACCACTCATTATGAATGCAAATATATATCTATACCTACTTTGTTGAGGCAGGGGCGATGAAAAGGAGGCATCAATGCAAATATATATGATGTCAAGAAAAAAGAAAGGTTTTAAAAGGAACTTATAAAAAGTTTTGGGTTAAATATGTTTTTGGTCCCTATGATTTTTCAGAATTTTGTTTTTAGTTCTTGAAGATTTTCTTTGCACTTTTTAGTCCCTGAAGTTTTTCCCGTCGGTGTTTTTAGTCCCTACTTTTCATTCAATTCGTGTATATCATTCGAAATTTTCAATTTGTTTTATGCGCTCATGTTTAGTACATTATATGAATCTTTCTTACAAAAGTTTAAATTTTTTTAACAAGAGATGAATTAAATATGAATTTTTTAGTTTGTTGCACATAAAAATTCATAAATAATTCATCTTATGTTAAAAAATTCTAAATTTTTATCAGAGATGTTCTTATAGTGATATAGACATGAATACAAAAAACCATTCAAAAATGTGAAAGTATATAAGAGTTTGATTAAAAATAGGGATTAAAAACACTGACGGAAAAAACTTCAGGGAAAAACGAGTGCAAAAAAGACCATCATAAACTAAAAACGAAATTCTAAGAAACTATAGGGACCAAAAATATATTTAACCCAAAAGTTCTTAACTTGGCGACAATTCAAACCCCGTTGTGTTTTCTTGCACCATAGCTATTTACTTTGATATTGATAATTTTTTGAATGGTCATCCTAGGTGTGCACTTGTTAAGCATATTAAAATAGAAATAAAACATAAAGTTAATATTGATAAAGATAATTTTTTATATTTTTAATGTATTAAATGTACGAATTTCAAAACAAAATTTCTTATTTAACTGTGTACACGGGTACACTATTTAATATTTTCCTATTTTAAATTAAACAAAAAATAAGTTATCCTATGACGCTTCTAATTTAAAGTAAATCATGTGTTGCCCGTTTTGACGTATATTTCTACAATTAATTGATTTCATCTTTCATTGGTGTTATTTTTATCGTGGTATTTTTTTTATATCATAAAAGGTTAACAGAAATATAAAATAAATATATTGAAATTTAATAAACAAAAAGAATGAGTTAAAGGAGATAAACATGGCTATTGATGTACCTTAAAGACATCTAACAATATACAATACATTTTTATAAATAACTTCTTGGAACTCGAAAGGACTCTATTTAAAGTTAATAATGCCCGAAATTTTTACATTAAAAAGTTTTCTTTTGTTGATGATACAATTTTCTATTTGTCACATATATATAAAAGAGAAAACATATATGGCTCAAATTCACAAAATATTTTATTCTTTAATTATCTTTCTTACTCTATCTGGTTTTGTAACCAACGGCAGTAAGTCATTTTTCAAACTAGTTCGAATATTCTTCATAATCTTGTCACTTGTCAGTAACATTTCTTTTGATCTTATTTGACAGCCCTAACTGTTATTCCGTGCGAAGATTGGACAGACTGTCCAACAAAATTTTGCAGGCACCCTAAAAGAAAAATATGCGTTCATGGTTTTTGTGAATGTGAGTAAGCATAACGATAACGTTGAGAAATATTTTTATGTTAATTCCAATATTTGTTGGGATCATGTTTTGTTGCAGTAAATAAACAACATAGTAATATGCAATAATGATTCTATCCATTGATTTCATATCGGATGGTTAAGATACCTTTGCATCAAACTAATTGTGGCCGTTTATTTCGATCGAACTGTTGCTACTATAAGTTATTTTAATAAAATGCTTGGAAAGAGAGTCTCTGCGAAACAAGGGATAAAATCTCATCATTATCCTTAAGCTTCCTTCATGAGGACTTTACCCTCCATTCTCATCTTCGCGGAAAAATTTCTCCGTCTTCGAGTCCTCAAACTAGACAATCTCCACAAAATCCTCATTTTTGGATCAAATTGACATCCTATAGTTCACTCCCTAACTCATCTATTATAACCACCAAGTCATCCTTATATCCCTTTAATGCATTTTATTTTAATATATTTTGTTTTAATAATAATTTGTATATTTTTATTTGTAGATTTTATCGATATTTACATTTTTTTCAGGCTCAGAACCACGTTTTGCAAGGTTCGAATGAGGATGTTTGAAAAGTCTTGCATTGGACCTTAATATGTATAATCAATCATTATAAATAAATTTAAGTATTGTCCGTTAGAATTTTTGGGTCACAATTGTAATATTACATGTGTTAGGCCCATTATGTAATTAGCCAAAGCAATGATGATCTAATTAATAATAAGTTTGTGGTTATAATCATAAATATCATGAAAGGTAATATTATTATACATATATCATAAGTTAATATCTAATTTGATGAGGAGCCGATTAGAATATTGAAAACTAAGAGATAACTCTAAGCTTATTTATAGGGGTTATGGTCCACAACACAGAAATGGCGCACCAGATAAAAATTTATCTTCATCCCCATTAGAGGAGATTCAAGGTGCAATTGGAAGATCGCATACCCGTAATAGTCCCTGATATTGCGTGCCCTGTAATTGGCTATGCTTATTATGTCGGGCTCAACCAAAATTTCTTCAGGATCTCCTTCTTCAGTCTATCCTCTTCTGGCTCTGAGTGATAGTTGTGAAAGTCTTATCCTTCAGCTAAATTAACACCAGTTTCAGTATTCTGAATTATGGTGACAACAATCTGTGCATGCAAATTCTCAATACACTTGTCTTGACACCACTTGACAGAAAACATATTAAATCTCAAATAAGCTAAAAACTAAATGAATAAAACTTGGAATTTAGAACCGTACAATCTCCGGAAAAGGCGCAAAAAACTTGTTGCGGAATATGAGTTGTGCAAGTACACACGATCAATTCATAGCAAGTGATAAGAAAGATTATCGTACTCACATGGATTGTTTAAGCGAACTTTATTCCAATGTTATTGCAAATAGTCTTAAATTTATGAGTGATAAGGTAACCAAACATCATTTTGAGAACAAACAAGTAAAAGTAAATGAAAATAACTGTAAAGAGGTTTTGGTAAACAAATATTGGGAAGTGTTGGAAATATGATTCATTTAACTACGGTTTAATGTCAGTGAGTGATAATTGCTGACAAGACTTATGTGAGCAACGCTTGCCTTGTGGTGTATGTCTACAATGTTAAATTATGAAATGGGGGATAAAGTGGTTCATATGACTAGACCACGCTTAATTCATTCCAATTCAGATTATCATGCTTGTTTTCTCACTATAGCCCTAAGGCTTATGTCTAAGTCCTTAAGTAAGAAGTATGTGTACATCCTCTACTTAACCATATTAGTTCAATAATTCCATTTATCATAACTTGTGTTCAAATCTAAGTTGATCAATCCTAGAAATAAACATATAACAAAATAACAAATGAACTAACAAAACATACATCAAGAATAAACTTGTGTACAAACACATTTCACATAACATAAACAACATTAAACTTTCATTAAACTTCACATAATTCCAACATCAAGAGTTTTAGCTCATGGTGAGCTTAACAACACAAACAACCAGAATAGTAAGATTACACATCATAATAAATTAAGAAATGTAAACCTACAAGCACGACGATCTAGAGAAAATGTCTCAACAGCGTCGCGCCTCCAGTTATCAGAATTGCAACCAAGTGTGTGACGGCGCACCAAGTAGCTCTCCAATGTATCTTAGTATTTCTCTCTAAGCTTCCACACCAAAATTAGGGTTGATGATGTCCTTTTATAAGCATCAATCTCAGATCATGGGCCAAACCCTACTATGGATAAGACAGCCCAAAGGAATAAGACATATTCTCTCATTTGGATAGTACTATGATAGTACAACCTGCACATGGGAATCGCCAGTTGTCTTTCCCCGAATAGCAACCCTTTCTTCATTCTTTGCATATGTGACAGCTTTGACTGCACATCCGACTCACCGCCATTCGTTGTTGTACGGACAATATAAGTCTTGACTTTGATTATCATATGAATTTGCTCTGAACCTTTTTGTAGTGATTCAGTGGTCTGTCTTGACTCTAGTTAGCACCAGAACTCTCTTTTCATATTGAAATTACATTAAGTTCCTACATACAATACTAGACTCCGAATTACATCAAAATAAATCTAAATGTAGAATACATACCATATTAACAGATAATAAAACAAGTATTAAAGGCTTAATCATCACATAAAGTAAGTTATCACTACTTATACAATTCATACACAACTCATGCATACTCATAACACGTTTACACAATCCACTTTGTGACAACACTTTTTTTATAACATTGTTTTTTTATAAAAATCTTATAGCATTTCATTAATCAATAAATATTCAATATAATGTGGTATGTCAAATAAGATTTGGGAACTAGTACATACTTTGCCGCCTTAAGTAAGCGATGAGCAACCTCATTTGCTTGTCGCCTAATAAACTCAACATTAAAGTTAGAGTAAAAGAAGAGAACCGTCTCCTACAATGTACAATAATTTCTCCAAATTTAGTCATATCATACATTTTGGAGTGAAAATTATCCACTACTATTTTACGAATCAAACTCAAAATCAACTGGATCTAATTTGAACACATGCATCCATTTAAGAGCTGAAAGAAAAGCCAAGTGCCTCATCAATGTGCGAACATCACATTTGTTGTGTTTTCTTGCACCTTATAGCTATTTGCTTTGATAGTGATAAATTTTTAAACAAAAAATAAGTTATCGTATGGCACTTTTAATTTAAAGTAAATGTGTTGCCAGTTATTTGACTCTTATTTTTACGATTAATTGATTTTATCTTTCATCCCATTATTTTTATTCTGATATTTTTTTTATAAGTTTAAAGGACATGTATTGTCAGAGGTGGAACCAGGGGTGGCCAGGATGGATTATGGCTACTCCCAAAATAATGGGAAATTACTGAAATGCCCTTGGAAGTTTTATATATTATAAAATATATAATTATAAATATATAATACTATATACGAGTATATACTAGCGTACGCGAGTCGTAAGCATATATTTTTTGTTTTGTTGGAATTATGGAGAAGTTGCAAAGAAAAACTTATCACTTTTTATGGAACCGGGCTATACCAAATATTTTTGAAAGCCATCATAGACTCTCCATCGACCTCTTAGTTTGCTTATCATTTGGATTCTACCCCCAACTATCAACCTCCAAAGAAAAGCTCACTTGCTGGAACTTCTCCCGTAAAATTATAATCAAGGCCTACTTCCACTCGAAACACCTTCTCCTCCATTCCATGTTCCAAACCCCTCGATTGTCCTCCATCACACACAATTCCCTCATCATTGCGTCCTTTTGATTTGAAATCAAAAACAATCACTACAAAAAATTTGACATTTAGTGACAGCAAATATCCGTGGGTAAAAGTCAAAAAACCGTGGGTATAGGCAGTAAAACCTACACCCACGGACGTTCTGCTCCGTAGACTTTGAGTCGCCTTTACCTACGGAAATTTTCCTTCAGAATAGCTCTATAGCTACGGTTTTTTAGCCATTGGTTAAAGTTCTAGTGCTATACCCACGGACAATGACAACTATTGATTTGCTTTACCCACATCAGTGTTCCGTTGGTAAAGGTCTGGAAACATTTTTTTTTAATTGTATTATACTCAAACAACATTTAATTATGAATTAAAATAAAAAGAAAACCTCCATTATATTAAAAAAAAACTAATAAGCTTTACAAATATGTCAAACTACGAAACAATTAAAGATGTCAATGCAAGAAAATAAGTATTTAAAACATATAAAGTTATAATATTATCAAGTTACAAACAAAAAAGAAAACATATCATGTAATTTTCAAATTCCATCCGTCAAGATAAATTTAGCTTCTTATCTTCCTCTCTTCCTCTTCATTAATCACTGAACTTGAAGAATTTTTTTTGTTAGATCATCTCGTGGGACTCTAGAAGCATCTAAAACCTACAAACAATAAAAGAAAACAAGTTACAAACTCAACTAATGTTTTCAAAATATTGAAATATAAACTCAGGAAAACATATTATACATGTCTAATATTATAAACTCAACTAGTAGTATCTAAATATAATTTTCTCCAAAACCAGAACCACACCAAAAATTAGTAGCATCTAACTCTAATCTACACCAAAAACTAGTAGCAAACCAAAACAGATGGGAAGGCATACAACAATGGAAAGTCAAATCAAGATGCATGTTGTGACTAGAGATAATCAACAGAAAATTACCATGTTGTCTCATTGCACGCCAAACACCAACTAAAAGATCCCCATTAACACCTTTGCAAGTTTGACTGCCGCCAAATAATTCACACCCTAAATCCATTATTTCTTGTAGTGAAGAGATTCTACAAAAGATTTGGAAAATTAGATTAAAATGAAGGGGAATTCAAACCTAAAGCATACATAATCAAACTCAAACGTTCCTTAGAACTATACTAATGAACCTTATTGCATAGAAAACTTAAAAGAATTATTTTACTTACATAGAGTAAACTTGATTGAGTTGTAACAGTTGTTGATCAAATTTGCAAAAAATTGAACAAGTCTTGCATAATTTCCCCAAACAAAGTTTAGCATATCATCTGCAACACATTAACTAGATATATATCAAAAACTTGTAGAGATTTATAATCACCTAGCTTATGTAACCAAAAATAAGATTCATACCAGAAAGGTCTAAAATAATTTCAACATTATGGTTGTTAATGCATTACAAATAACATATATCTAAAAGCCCTTCAAGTTCATGACAGTAATGCATCCAAGATAAAGCTAATACTTCATTTGTCAATATCAAAATGCAAACACATCAAAAGAACTAATATTCTTTAATTGTTACTTGATACTTAAACTAATTATGCTCTTAATACACCAAACACAAAGAATAGATTCAATAGAATAACTCATAAATAATTAAATACTATGATGTTGACAAGCTTTATTTGATTTTCTAACAGATACATAATCAAATGATAATGATGTAAGTAAGCATGATTAAAATACTCACTTTGATAGAGGCTCTGAATATCTTCCAAACAATTTGAGATGAGAACACCAAAATGGTGGGGATATTCTTCATTTTATCTACCACTTGATCTATGAGTTACAACCTCATGCATAATATATGCATCTTTTCAAGGAAAAGTACTGAAACTGCAGAACAATACAACATTCAAAAGTTGGTACACATAATCAGTATAAGCTCATAACCAAGCAGGAGACTAAAGATGTTAAAAGTAAAAAATTGATACTCTATTTAGTATCGAATATACCAGACTCGTGAATTTAATTACTGTCTATGTTGCTAAAACGACCTATACACAAACACCGTCACTTATATAGTTCTAGCACTTAGTAAGCTAAGGATGAAAAAAAGCATATGTCGTCTCAAATAGTTACCAAATAGTTTCTGTGCCAGCATCCACAAATTCCTTTTGAGCACAAGGAAATACCTGTCATGTGATATGATAAACAAAATAAGTAACATCTAATAATTAATATGGGAACTAAAATATGATACATCCAAATCAAAATCAGATACTGAAAAAGAGAGGCATTCATCTTTATTTTTGGCACAAGATGGCACAAACATATGGTGTTCAGGAAAAATGTTAAAATTAAATTGCTACAATCTTACATTGCTTTCGGCATCTGCATTATTTAATCTCTTGAGATAGATATGCAATGGAAACTACTTCTACAAAAGGAATTTAAGACTAGGTAAGTAATAAAAAAGGACAACAAACAAACCTTATAATCCCTTAAAATAAAATCAAAGTAAACAAACTCCAGTACCACTTGTTGAAGCTTTGAGATTATGTTTGGCCATGTGTATTTAATTATTAACCTTCTATTATGGACCTGTCAAAAAAAGAGGACTAACAGAACCACTTCCACAAGAAATTGGAAATTTGGGAAGCTAGCAAAAATTTAAGTCTGTGATAAAGAAAGACACTATTATGCAGCAATTATATATATTGAACTTTCACTACTTTAAGATATAACATCTAATTTATATATACTAGTAAACAAAATATTGCAGGACACTAAATTATAAAACTCTGATCCACACTTAACTAAACACAATCTAATTTATATATATTGAAGTTTCATAGTGGTATCAAAGAGTAAACACGGATCTTATAAAAACAAAAAGAGTACACACAGATTAATAAGACCAAAGACTGCTCCACAAAATGCATTCAAAAAACAAAAGAATCTTGCAAGACACTAAACTAAAAAACTCACAATCTTAAACCAAAAGCCACTCAAGTGTGAGGAAGAAGATAAGAGGCGGCGACCGACAATAAATAAACAACCAATTCCAATCAAAACAAAGTTTCTACAATTATACAAGAGCTTGAAGCTAATTCAAACTGGTATCTCATTTAAACAAATTAGATACAGAAAATCCTAATTCAAACTGGAAATTGGACAAAATTGATCCAATTGGTATCACATTCAAACAAACCATATACAGAGAAACCCTAATTTAGATTGTTTCACTTCTTAGACTATATACAGTGCTTTTATTTTGGTAGAAACTATTGGTACCTGATTGTGTCGATGTCGGCAATATGGCGATGTCGCAGAACGCAGAGGCTAATAGCACCAAAGGTAGCAATTAGGAAAGCTGAAAAATAAGAGATAAAATTAATAATGGGAAACAATAATTTAAAGAAACATTCTTGAAAACATACCAGGACTGAAGCAAAGAAGAATGACCTGAATGCAATGTTTTCTGCGAAGAGGAATTGAACCGAAGCTTTTGAAGGGTGATTGTTTGACGCGAACTGAACGATTGACGGAAGGGAATCGAAGAAACGGAGACTGAACTATTGATGATAATCGAAGAAACAGCAAACTGAATGGAAGAAGATGATTGACGGCGAACAAAAGGGAATCATTGACGGCGAGATGAAAAAGGGAATGGAAGAATCGTCGAACTATTGAAGGGTGATTGGTTCGTCGGCGAGCTGAAGGGAAGGGAGGAAGGGACGAAATCGTTCTTTGATTTGATCTGAATGGAAACTGAATGCAAAAATCAAAAGAAATAAGTGTTTGGGGTTTAGGCTCCTGATGAAAATAATTCAGCGCTTTTCCTCTTTCTAATTTATAATTTTCAATTTTTTTTTAAATGAAGCAGATCTATACCCACAAGTAATAATTTTTCCGTGGGTACATGCTTTATATACCTACGGTATATTCGACCGTCACTAGACACCTCCGTTGGTATATGGCAAATTTGTTGTAGTGAATCTTGGAAATTTCACACATAATGGAACCTCCCCAATCCAACAATCGTACCAAAAGTGAGTCCTATCACCACTTCCCACCTTTCGAACCAAATCTTCTGCAAACCAATTCCTAGAAACCACCACATTCTCAATCTTACAATATCCTTCCACCTTCTTGAAACAAACCGGTAAAAAGTACTGGTACCCAATTTCATTTCATACAAAATATTAAAGACAAAGGTGACGAGTCTAAACCGCCGGAAAATATTTCAAAAAAATCTATTGCCATTTTTATTTTGCGACAGTTTCAGCCGACGCTGAATAGATTATGATGGTTTGTACGGCAGTTTGAAAAATCGTCACAATATAGTGCTCCCGATGCTAAGATCTATGTCATTTCATAAACCATCGCTATTCATTGTTGCGGCGCTTCAAAACCGCCGCAAAATCCTGAAATCCTTGTAGTGATATGGTGTCAAGAAAAAAAAAAGGTTTTAAATGGAACTTGTAAAACGTTTTTAACTCAGGCAACAATTCAAACCCATTTGTTGTGTTTTCTTGCACCTTATAATTCTTTAAGCAAAAACTAAGTTATCCTGTGGCGCTTTTAATTTAAAGTAATTGTATTACCAGTTATTTATTGACGCTTATTTTTACGATTAATTGATTTCATCTTTCATCACGATTATTTTTATTCAGGTATTTTTTTCTTGTGTATCATGAAAGGTTAAAAGAAATATAAAATAAATATATTGAAATTTAATAAACAAAAAGAATGAGTTAAAGTCAATAAACATGACCATTGATGTAACTTAAAGACATCTTACAATGTATTATGTATATAATACCATTTTTATAAATGGCTTCCTGCAACTCGTATGGACTATAAAAACTATATATTTAAAGTTAATAAAGCTCGAAACTTTTATATTAAAAAGTTTTCTTTTGTTGATGATACAATTTCTATTTGTTACATATAAAAGAGAAAAAATATGGTTCAAATTCACAAAATATTTTATTCTTTAATTATCTTTCTTTCTCTATTTGTTCTTGCAACCGATGGCAGTGGCGGTAAGTCATTTTTCAAACTATTTCAAATATTCTTCTATATCTTATACACAATATTTCATCATCATTTTAGTAACATTTGAAGAAATAGGCTGGTCTGTCCTGAGCCTATCGCGTAGGCCAGTCTGGTCTATTCTCACCTCTATACATGTACAATATTTCATCATCTTGTTAGTAACATTTCTTTTGATCTTATTTGACAGCCCTAGAAGTTATTCCGTGCGAACATTGGAGAGATTGTCCAAGAAAATTTTGCAGGTATCCTCAAAAAAAGTTGTGCCTTGATGGTTTTTGTGGATGTGAGTAAGCATAACGATAAAGTAGATAAATATTTTTATGTTAATTTCTTTCTTATAGCGTTTCATAATATTTGTACATTAAAATAATTAGTTAATCATTTTTTATTTCAATTTTACTTTTACCATCTTACTTGAAAAAAATTAAATATTAATTAAACATATCTTTTTTGACATCATTTCATACTATAAGCTAGTTCAACCATTAATTTTACCAAACACTACAGATTTAATCAACTAGCTTATTCGCTATAAACTAAAATTTAACTTATAATCAATTCGCTATAAGCTCATCAGCTATAAATTAGCTTATCAATTATTCACTATTTTTTATTAAATAGAGCCTAGATAGATATAGAGTCAATTAGTATAAAAATTTCTTGCACCTTCCGTGGTAACTTTGATCCTAATTATTCTTAAAAAAAAGTTTGAATTATCAAATTTTTATTATTTTCAATCAAACTAGTTGTAAAATGAAGTTTGATCATAAAACAAAAAAAAAAAGTTGACACAATTTTGTGAGACTTATGAATTCTAACAATAATAAATATTACATAAAAATAAATTTATGCAATTATATATTGTGTGAAATATAAATAAGCATAACATATGAACTACTTAAATATATATATATATATATATAAAAGTTATTTTAATAAATTATTCTGAAACGAAGTTTCTATGGAATAGGGGATAAAATTCCATCACTATCCTCAAACCTCCTTCAGGAGGACTTTATCCTTCATCTTCACGGGAAAAATTTCGCTATTTTCGGATCCTCAAAGGAGACAATCTCTATTTTCGAATCAAATTGACATCCCTATAATTCACTCCCTATAGTCTACTCCCTGACTCATCTATCATAACCACCAACCAACTGATCCTTATATCCTTTAATGTATTTTATTTGAATATGTTTTGTTTCAATAATTTGTATATATTTTTATTTTCTAGATATTTTTTTTTAGATTTTGTAGATATTTACATTTTTTCTTTGTAGGCTCTGAAGAACACGTTTTCAAACCCCCGATGTGATGAGTCGACATAGAGGTGAATGAGGATGTTTGAAAAGTCTTATATTAGATCTTAATATGTATAATCAGTCATTAATAAATAATAAATAAATTTAAGTATGTCTATTCATGTTTTAATTTTAATTAGTATATTTTCATTTAAAAAAATGAATTAGTATATATATATATATATAATCTATTAGATCTTTGATACATGTGATACACCGATAGAAATAAGTTTTTATTTTGTGTATAAATAAATCTCCAAATACTTTGAAATATATCAAGAAATATTTAGTTATAAAAGTTTGGATTTGACACCGACTCAAAGAGTACGTGTACGTGCTTTTTATTTTTTCGTATCAATTGATGCTTTCAACGAGAGCCAAAAATTGTTAGAATTTAAGTATATGAGTAGATCTCAACTCAAAATACTAGTTCGATAGGTGGAAGAGCCTCATGATTTAAATACCATATTGAGCACTTTGATATACTCAATGAGACTTCTAACACTGCCACACCCTTTATGAGGGGACACCCACATCGGCACTGATCCGATGGTAGCCATTTTCTTTTCGGCGGCTTCACTCACCTATCAGTATTTGGTAGACCTTCTTAATTCATCCTATAGGCAACCCTTTTTGTGGCCCAACTCTCGATGAAAGCACTGATTATTAAGATTTAAGCACATGAATAGAGACCAATCAAAAAAACTAGTCTGATAAGTAGAAGAACCTCATGGCTGAAATACCACATTGAACACTTTAATACACTCAATGTGGGACTCCTAACATACACAATCTAATCTATGATTCCGATATTACAATTAATTATTTTTTTTTAAAATCCAGATGCATTAAATAAAATTTGATACAAATCATATTTTAACATTATTTATTATAAATTATGAAAAACTTCTATATGAATTATGTTTGTAATTACATTAGTCATCCCTAAGAAGACGTAAGGCAGTAGGAAACGCGTGGCATCGGATCAGGACCATCTCCGGTCCTTATCCTCATATTTTTATTCCGCTCTCATCTCAGCTATCTATTCATCTTTTTTTTCTCTCTTCTACACTATTGTTTTTTTACTTTGTAAATTAATAATTGTTGGATTAAAAAAAATAAGAGAAAGTTGAACACAAACAACAAAAGAGGATCCAAATCCGTATGGTATCATCGTTTTCATTAGTTTACAACATCTTCGATCAACCACCAATTTTTTTTAAAATGCAAGTCATCAAGTAACTACTTGTTCATCAACCATGACTAGAGGTGTAGGTGAGTCGGACATGAGCATATTCAAACAACTCGTTTTTAAGGATTTTTTTTTCTAGGCATGGACATGACGTACCAAACATGAATGATTTGAACCTTCATTTTCAGATTAATTTTTCTACTAATAGTCACAAATATTGGAGTAAAGTGTTTTTTTTAAACTGCAAATATAGTAATAGCTCAAAATTGGCACTAGCTATAGAAGAAGTGCCAAAGATGAGAAATAAGTTACCTAAACTTCATCTCTAAAAGGTCACCTTTATATCCACCAACTCATTTATAAAATTCTTGTCACATTGCTAAAATTCACATCATTTCTATGCTTCCATATCATTGATATCAACCAATAAGTTGTATGTCAAATTGGTCTAAACTCTTTCTTTGCTCTCTTAGTACTCGCCGCTCCACAAAAACAATTAAACAAGAGACTCAAATTCGGTGAAATTGTAATCTCCACTCTAAGCCACTGGAAATTGTCTAGCCAAACCGTAAATGCGAAATCACAATGAAGAAAAAGGTGCAATGAAGTCTCAACCTTACCAAAACAAAGCACACAATGAGCTTCTTCTTGATTCAAGATAATGCGCTTTAATAAATTATGTTTTGTTGGAATCCGATTATGGAGAAGTTGCAAAGAAAAACTTATCACTTTTTATGGAACCGGGCTATACCAAATATTTTTGAAAGCCATCATAGACTCTCCATCGACCTCTTAGTTTGCTTATCATTTGGATTCCACCCCCAACAATCAACCTCCAAAGAGTTTGCCATCCAAAAAAAAAAACCTCCAAAGAGAAGCTCACTTGCCGCAACTTCTCCCGTAAAATTATAATCAAGGCCTCCTTCTACTCGAAACACCTTCTCCTCCATTCCAAGTTCCAAATCCTCGATTGTCCTCCATCACACACAATTCCCTCATCATTGCGTCCTTTTGATTTGAAATCGAAAACAATCTTGGAAATTTCACACATAAGGGAACCTCCCCAATCCAACAATCGCACCAAAAGTGAGTCCTATCACCACTTCCCACCTTTCGAACCAAACCTTACGCAAACCAATTCCTAGAAACCACCACATTCTCAATCTTACAGATATCTTTCCACCATCTTGAAACAAACCGGTGAAAAGTACTGATACCCAATTTCATTTCATACAAAATTCTCTCACCATATTTAGACACCAAGATACTCTTATCATTTCAGATTAACCTTCTTCATATTTAGTGAGAATTTTAGTTGTATAATTTTAATTAGTATATTTGTGGGATTTAGTTTGTATGCACCGACAGTGTTAAATAATTTTACACGGTCAACCAATAACAACCATGTATTACGCCACGTCACCCCACTTTATCCCACTTTCTTCATATGACATGGAAGATTGATGATTTCTTATTGGATGACCGTGTAAAATTATTTTACACCGTCAGTGCATATCAATTAAACTCATATTTGTGATGTTTATGAATTGATTTAGTAGTTTTACGTATGATAAAAGAACAATTAAATTTTTTTAAAAAAAGGAAAAACTATTAGCCAACCAAAATAAGACCAGATTTTTTTTTTATATAAAAAAAGAGATAGCGACAGTTTTAAACTCACGCTAAATCAACAAAATATGACAAAGGTGACAGGTCTAAACTGCCGGGAAATGGTTCAAAAAATCTATTGCCGTTTACATTTTGCGATAGTTTCAGCCGACGCTGAATAGACTATGATGGTTTGTACGGCAGTTTGAAAAATCGTCACAATATAGTGCTCCTGATGCTAAGATCTACGTCATTTCATAAACCATCGCTATTCGGTGTTGCGGCGCTTCAAAACTGCCGCAAAATCCTGAAATCCTTGTAGTGATTGGTGCAAGAAAAAAGAAAGGTTTTAAATATTTACCAATCGAATTGTGTATGGTGCTGTGCCGAATTGGAATCGGAGGATCATTTGTTCACTAAGTGTAGTATTGAGGTGGAGGTGTGGGTTGCGGTTCACTTGTGGCTTGGCGTATGCACTGCTGCCCCCGGGAATACTCGCCAATCCTTCGAATCATTTGGTTTCCCGTACAAGTGTAAAAAAAGAGCAAAGGGTCTTAACTTGATATGGCAAACAGTTACTTGGAGTTTATAGTTTGCTAGGAACTCTACCATCTTTGAAGGCAAGCTACCAAAGGTCTAAGATATTGTGGAGGCAATCAAACATAGGTCTTTAGAGTGGTTTATATAGCAAGGAAGTATGCTGGTGTGTATTTGTTCTATGAATGAAAGAAACTTCTTTTTTTTTTTTTTTTTGAACATCAAAATTATTATTAATAATATAACTGGTCTCTGCACAAGACGAACAAAGACCGGGGAAAGCAGAACTACAATAAGGCGCCGTATATAAGCGGAACACCAATAAAGAAAGCCAAAAACAAACCTAGCCTAATAGAAGTACACTTCTAATCCCATTCTTAGAAGACACTTCACAGCCTGCAGACCACCAAAGACCATCAACCTGACCCATGAAGATGTCACTGGTCTCTAATTCCCGCTCTCGAATCAAAAGTGAACGGCCCATCAAAGTCCAAAAAACAGCCCCGTAAGCCAAAAGTTGATGGGAAACGGTAGAATGAAAACTTTGACAGATAAGTTTCAGCTCGCAGTTCACCTCCAAAAAGTCAACGCCAAAGTGTAAAAGGCCAACCAAATACAAAGAAACCTGCAAATCTCAACAGATTTGGGAACCATCAGAGATTCATAAAAAGAATCCTGCAAATCTCAACAGATTTGTATGTGCGGTCAGAGAATCTCATAGCATGGAAAGCCAAACACACACGGCATCAACTATACATCGGCGGCACTAGATCCAACGCCTCCACGTCAGCACAACACCTCACCACCACACCCCCACATCACCTCCATCTCAAATCCATCGCAACCGCCACCAACACACCTAACTCAGATCCGTCGCCACCACTACACCCCACCCCTCATTACCTCCATCTCGCTATCACCACCAAGATATTTGAACCAATAACAGAACTCGATCCGTCGCGGCAAACGGAATACAAAACCACTCCAACTCCTCAACAAACAGAACACGCTTGAAAACCGCGTGAACCAATAACACCAACCCCACCACCGGCGGCGTTGAAAAACCACCGCCACTGAAAACTCATATCCAAAAACAGAAACAGAGCAAACCACCACCAAACATGTCGAAACAGAAACAGATGGAACAAAAGCGTAGCGAAACGGATCGGAAATCATCACACCTTCACCGGAACTGGAGAGAACACAGCCAACAGTAACAAAAACTGTCGTGAAACCACCACTAACTCAGACCAAAAGAAACGAAGACCAGCACAAACCCGAGACTATCGGCTCAGATCTGGACAGAGGGTGGTGCGGAAGGCCAACGCCGCTCGTCGCACCACCACCAGCAACCAGCAACCACTACATTTTGAGAAAAAAAGGTTGGATTTGAGGGAGGAAGAAGGTGGCGCTACTGTAGTGGGAGTTTAGAGAAACTTCCTTTTCCTTCTTAGGCTTTGTTTGCAAGTTTGGAGAGGAGGGGAGAGAATGGTTTTGAAAAAAAAGGAAGAAACAAGTGGAAGGAATAGAGAAGTTTGGGAGGGAATGAGTTTGGAGGGTTATTTTTTCTTCATAACACAAAACCCCCTAATTTGGTGGAACTCAAAAATTGTATTGGATGAGGGTTTGAAGGGTTTATATGAATTCTTCAAATTTAATTAATGTTGTTATAATATTCTTAAATTCATAATATATTAATCATAAGTATTTATTTGTCATTCTCTATAAAAAATACTTTCTCAAAAAATGTAAAAGATTTCTCTAATTTTCTCTCTATTTCCCTCCCTCCAAAGTCCTCCCATCCCCTCCAAACTCACAAACAAAGCCTTAGATAGTTTCCCTTGTTGTTTGTTGCCACTGTGTTGGTTGTATGTAGAGTAGATATGCTCATTTTTTGTGTTGATCTTGGGTGTATTCTAGTACCTAAGATTGTTATTGGATGTATTTGGGTTGAGTACCACGTGTACTTTCCCCCATTTTGTGGATCTAGTACTACTTGTACTCGGTTCTTACTTTGATCATTATATATATATATATATATATATATATATATATATATATATATATATATATATATATATATATATATATATATATCATTTTGCTGTTAAAAAAAAAAGAAAGGTTTTAAATGGAACTTGTAAAACGTTTTTAACTCAGGCAACAATTCAAACCCATTTGTTGTGTTTTCTTGCACCTTATAATTCTTTAAACAAAAAATAAGTTATCCGGTGGCGCTTTTAATTTAAAGTAATTGTATTGCCAGTTATTTGTTGACGCTTATTTTTACGATTAATTGATTTCATCTTTCATTACTATTATATTTATTCAGGTATTTTTTTCTTGTGTATCATGAAAGGTTAAAAGAAATATAAAATAAATATATTGAAATTTAATAAACAAAAAGAATGAGTTAAAGTCAATAAACATGACCATTGATGTACCTTAAAGACATCTTACAATGTATAATATTACCATTTTTATTAATGGCTTCCTGCAACTCGTATGGATTATAAAAACTATATATTTAAAGTTAATAAAGCTCGAAACTTTTACATTAAAAAGTTTTCTTTTGTTGATGATACAACTTCTTTTTGTTACATATAAAAGAGAAAAAAACATATATGGCTCAAATTCACAAAATATTTTATTCTTTAATTATCTTTCTTTCTCTATTTGTTTTTGCAACCGATGGCGGTAAGTCATTTTTCATTTTTCAAACTATTTCAAATATTCTTCTATATCTTATATACATATTTCATCATATTTTTAGTAACATTTCTTTTTATCTTATTTTCTTCTATATCTTATACACAATATTTCATTATTAGGTTTTATTCCTTGCAACCATTGGACTGAGTGTCCAAAACACTTTTGCTTGCATCCAAGACGTAAAATATGCGAAGATGGTTATTGTGAATGTGAGTAAGCATAAAGTAGAGAAATATGTTTTTGTATTTTTTTCTACAATAAAAGGCATTATTAATTACTTTAAAAAATTGGTATAACATTTATTCCCATTATAACATTTTTTTTCAAAACCATTTTTTTTATATATTAATAAGATTACTTTATTTTTTGGAATGTGTCCAATGTTAATGATAAATATCGTTAGTTTTTGTTAGTTTTGGCGAGGTTGGAAATTGAATTCCTGATCTTTTATCACTCCATTCCCTAACTCATCTATTATAACCATAATAAAGTCATCCTTATATCCCTTTAATATATTTTATTTTAATATATTTTGTCTTAACAAATTTCATAGTTTTATTTTGTAAACATTCACATATTAATTAATTTTTTTTTGTAGGCACTGACATATATGAATGAGGATGTCTGAGAAGTCTTATGTTGAATTGAACCTTAATATGTATTATTAATAATTATTAATAAATAAATATATTATGGTCTCATTGTTTTTGGGTACAATATTATGGTCTTCATTGTTAATTTAGTCTATTTTTGACAAGTCTAATGTATAATTTTAATATTACACAATTAATTATCGTTTTAAATCAATATGTATTAAATAAAATTTTAGTACGTACAAACTATATTTATATTAAATTTAACAAACATAATAATAAAAACAATAAATATTATGTAAAATGTATATGTATTAACATTATTTATTATAAATTATAAAAAACTTATATATCTCTATAAAAAAATAATAAAAAACTTCTATATAAACCACCTTTGAAAATTACCTACTACGCATGTCATAGTTTTCATTTTGTAGGATTAGTTGTACTCCCTCCGTCCCATATTATAGTACTAGTAGTAGGTGATTGTTTATATAGTATTAGTAGAGTACCTATGGAACCCTGATATCTGACACAATGCCGATATGATACTGATACGGCCGCGATACATTATTTAAAAATTAAATTTAAAAATGTACAATATATAAACATAAAATCGATCATGATAATAAATTAACATTCAAATTATTCAAAATAATCAAACAAGTGACAATTATATATATATATATATATACATATATATGAGGGCATATCTTATGAGAATGCTAATGTTATATGAGAATGATAAGAATGAATCTCAAGCATTGGATTAATATAGATGGTTAAGATTAAAAGTTTTATTTTAAACAACACATGTGTCTTTCATACTCTATCATTTCTTTTAAACCATTCAACTTTTCATCTTCTCCAATTGAAACAACCACCGTAGCAGTTCTCCAAAGGTTGTCTTCCTCCAAATTAAAATTTGTATATAATGACATCGATGGATTTGGAATTGAAGAGAAAGACAATGAGATTTTCTTCTCAATTTCATCTTCACTGAATCATTCCATAAGTTTGTTTTTTAATTTATGTTCTCTTCCATTAATAGATTTGATTTTAATCTCACCTTTACACCACTTAATCTTCCATTAATATACAAATGGAAGAACTGCGAATCTGATGTTTTATGGAAGAAGAAGATTAATCAGTTAATCTTCTATGGAAGAAGAACTGCGGATCTGATGGAACATTAATAGATTAACACGTTTTCTTCCAATAAGAGAATATAAATCCCTTTTGTTTTTCAGTATTAATAGATTTGATTTTAAATCCGAATTCTATAAATTAAGAAGAATAAGAAGAAAATAAGAAACAAGAGTATACAGATCGATGAACAAACTGGTGAACGAGTAGAGGAACCCAGACGGTGGCCGGAATCGGTGAGCGAGAATGAAGCGAGAAAACAGTGTTGTTGGAAAGCTTTTCAAAGAAATGATAGAATATGATAAGGAACAAATTAAAACTTTTAATCCTAGCCATACATTTAAATCAAATGGTTGAAATTCATTTTCACCATTCTCATATATCTTTGTTATTCTCATATGATACATCCTCACATATATATATATATATATATATATATATATATATATATATATATATATATATATATATATATATATTTTTTTTTATAGAGACCAATTATATATCTTAAATTAACTAGTACTATCCAAAAAAGACATTATCAGTACTATTCCAAAAAACATCATTATTATACCAGATCATTCATTCATTTTTTAATTAAAAATTTATCTTGATACAATAAAAAACATAACATGCTGTCAGGATTAAACGGGTATGTGTTGATTAAATATTTTAAGTAGCAAATTATGGATTGGGTTTAGTGAAGAACTTGTGCATCAGAAAGTATACCAATTTCCTATTAAACACTGCTTAATGAAATCAATTACTAGTTCTTCTTTGAAGGTGTTCATTTTTTTCCTCTAGCACTCAATACTTGTGTTTTATTTTTCTTTTGATTTTTGTCATTTTTGTGCCTACTTAAGCTCTGATTAAGAATTGGTTCTTATTAATCAGATGATGTAATCCCCTACTTTAAGTTAAAGAGGCTACTTTCAACTTACCCTGAAATAAATTCATTGCTCAAGAACTAACATGTACTATTTGGTTGCCTGTTATATACTCCATTACATTCACAACAATCATCATTGATCACTTTTGTTCCAAATCCAATAAACCAGTTTTTGGGACAAGGTTGTTTTTCAAATGAAGTAATAGAGATTGTGTATGACCAAGACATAGGACAGTCACCAAAACAACATTGATGCTAAAGTTGATGAGGCAAAAGAGTAACAATTAGAAGTTACAGAGAAAAATAGTAGTGTGTCTCATCGCGGAAATAGAAGGAACAATAATAATAATGATATAAAAAAAGATTATAACTGTTACTACTCAAAGCCTTAATTAAGTGTGCAGTAGATAATAATAACTACTAAGAACTCAATATCCTTGAATGAAGCAAGGAAAAATTAAGTGTTCAGTAGATAATATAGAACAAGATACAACTTCAAGAACAGACTTTAAAGCCATAGGAACAATATATAAGAATCCATGGAATAGAAAAACTACAATTCAATTAAGAATTTGAGAATTTCACAACTTCAGTTCACAAAACAAAATAGAAAAACTGCAATCCAATTAAGTAGTAGAAACAGAAAGCAAAAGCACAAACTATAGATATTAAAAACCAAAGGTTCAAGATCTTTTAACTATCGTCGGAAGCATAAGCTGAAACTGCAACAGATTGATAATGAAACTCCTTTTGAAAGATCTTCAAATTAACCAAATAGTCTGTTTTTACTTTGATGTCAAGTTGATTCTTGGTTAGGTACATTCAAGTGGTCTCCGAGTCCATCAGTCAAGGTAAATTTTGATGTCAATGAAGCTTCGAGCTGGCTCAAAGCCTACACCACGAAGTAAAAGGGTAATCAGAAGTTTAAAAAACAAATAAAATGACAAATATTTTAAAATGGATGGAGTTACAAGTTACAACGCAATAGTATCGAACTTACCTCAGCTTCACCAATGCTAATGATCTTCACTTCAAGATCATCAAGGGCAATGCCTAATTTTTTCAAATATGAAAGGCAAGAGTTAGCAGAAAGTGGTTTTACTGTTAGATCATCTCCTATAGAATATAATGTTTCTCTCTTCAGAAATCCGACCACACCTTCTTTTGACCTGTTGGAGGATCTTGGATCCAGTGCAGTCAAGACTCTTGCATAATAAATTGATCCCTTTGTCTTAGAAATCACTCCTCCCTCTATCTTAACTTCTAGGCTGTCAGTAAACACCTTATACTTTTCATTATGAATCCCTGTACCATAATAATATGTAGTGGGTGGTGGCTGTATTTCAGGAATGTTGAGGGGCTGGTTAGGACAACCAAACTGAGGTGCTATACCAGCATTGAGTAACATAGAGCGTGAGTCGGTACACAATGAAGAATCCAAGTTCTCCACACTCTTGTACAAGTTACCAACACATCCAGCAAAAGAGTTACCATCCAAAAGCTTTACAATGGACCCTAATGGCATGGTTAGGATGCTAAAAATGAAGTTAACAAAATCTCCATTGGCTTCTGCAATGATCATCTTTTTCTGAGATTTACTTTGCACTACCTTAAAATTAATTTTACTGCTGGAACTGGTGGAAGGCACTCTAACTGCAGATGCAGATTGGTTAGGAGGGTTGTCTTTATTCTTGAATGTACTTGCCAAAAATGTATTTGTGAGAGGCTCATGAGAGGTTAAGGTGTACTTGAGGAGGTTCAACATCTGCAAAAAAGATGGTAAAACAAAAATGGTAAGCATAACAATATAAGTCGGGCAAACAAGCAAGGTTTAAATATCTGTCGCGGTCGAGGTCACGGTAGAGTTAAGGGTTTCGCGATTTCGGCTATTACAGATGTTACATTACATGAAGGTTGATACACATCAAACAGCTTAAGATTCTATATGCAAGAAAAAAAATATCATTATAAGGCCTGTGAGTTGTGAGATATATACACATCAAACAAAAAACAATACAACACTATTACCTCCTGCTTGCCAATGTTGGTTGTGACTTCTTCTAGTTGAGTCAAATCTGAATACCCCAATTCATTCAGCATCTCTAAGGAAGTCACCAGTGAACTTGGCACAATCTTCAAATCATCAAACACCATAAACATTGATCCATTTTCACTAACAAAGACCCCATTTTGGCCATCCACACTATTCCCCTTACTCTCAGAATCCAAATTCTTAGGCAATTTATTAGCGAGGTATACACAGGTGCAATCAAGTTTTTTTTTTTTTTTGAAACAAGTGCAATCAAGGTTTTGAAAAGTAGTAAATGTGTTAAAAGAATCACACACAAAGAACTTACTTGATGGTTCAATATCATCAATATTCAACGACAAATTCATGCACAACGATTCACATGGATTCTTTGGATGCAACAACATTTGTTTGCAACAAGGTTGTTCCAAACATCATGGGGGATTATGCTTCCAAGGAATTGGGATAGTGGTTGTTGCTGCTCATTGTTATTGTTATTGGTGGCTAAAAGACGAATGATGGTGCCAAGTGGAAGAGATAGGAAGCTGAAGAGAGTGTCAATAAATTCCTTTATTGCTTCCACAAATACAACTTTGTTTCTTTGTTTGTCCACTAAGATTTTGAGGGGAATTGTTCTTTTATCATATTCTTCTTCTTGTTGTTGTTCAGAAGAAGCCATGGGAGCACGTTGTAGAACTTAACCAAAAAAAGAATACCTTAGTCTTGACTTATATATTGGATGACTCTGATTTATATTTGAGGCAGGTTCTTTGATAAATCTCTCAAATGGATTATTTTGGCATTAAAATTGTTTTGTGAGTGATGGAAGATGTCAATAAAAGTGAGTCATCACTGAAGTTTACAGATAATTGAAGTAATGGAAATCAATAAGGTGCTTGATTACAACTAAATTTTTCATTGAAGAAGAGCAAATATTGGTAAAGATTATAGTGCTAGTAGTGGGGGGTTAATTGTTGTCATTACTGAAATTTTCTTTAATCTAGAAAATGCAAAAGATGTTGGAAAAGAAAATAATAGTGAATGCTAATAACAACATAACAGAACATTATAGAACAAGATACAACTTCATATAAGAATCCATAGAAAAATAAACCACAATCAAATTAGGAATTTCATGACTTCAGTTCTTAAAATTAACAAAATAGAACAACCACAATCCAATTAAGTAGTAAAAATAGAAAGGAAAACCACGAACTACTGAAACTGCAAGATCTTCTAGCTATTGTTGAAGACACAAGCTGAAACTGCAATAGATTGATAAATCAGGCTCCTTTGAAAGAACTTCAAATTAAGATTCTTGTTTAGGCACTTTCAAAATAGATTCTTGTTTAGGTACTTTCAAAGTAGTTGATTCTTGTTCAGGCACTCTCAGAATAGTTGATTCTCGATTAGGCACATTCAAAAAGTCCTTCAGTCCACTGGTCAAGGTAAACTTTGATGTCCACAACGCTCCAAGGAACTTCAAAGCCTACACCACAAGTAAAGAGAATCAAAGGTTAAAAAAATCCATAAACAAAAATAAATTCAGTGAAAATATCAGCCATAATTGTCAATGTATTGCAGGCATAATTGTCCTAAGATCCAAATCAAACAAAAACAACACAAAACCATTAATTACCTGCTGCTTGCCAATGTTGTGTGTGACTTCCTCTAGTTGAGTCAAGTCGGAACACTCCGATTCAACCAATATCATTAAGGAATTCACCTTGGAACTTGGCAAAATCTTCATATTATCAGACACCAGAAACATTGTTTCACTTCCTCTAAGAAAGACTCCATTTTGGGCATTATTCGCCTGACCCTCAGAATCCAAATTCCTAGGCTTTGTATTTGGGGGGTATCCACAGGTGCAATTAAGGTTTTGAAAAGTAGTATACGTGTAACAAGAATCACAAACATAAAACTGAGTTGATGATTCAGCAGTATCATCAATATTCAAGAACAACTTCTTGCACAATGATTCACATGGATTCCTGGGACACAACAACATTTGTTTGCAGACAGGGTTGGTCCAAATATCATTTGAGGTTATGTTTTGAAAGCTTTGGTAGAGGTTTTTGATATTGCCAAGGAATGGTGATGATTCTGATTGTTGGACATTGTTGTTGTTATTGGTGGTGGCTAAAAGGCGAACAATGGTGGCAAGTGGAAGAGATAGGAAGCTGAAGAGAGTGTCAACAAAGTCTATGGTTGCTTCCACAAAAACAACTTTGTTTCTTTGTTTGTCCACTAAGACTTTCAGGGGAATCGTTTTGGACTTTTCTTGTTGTTGTTGAGAAGCCATGGCTGCAAGTTGTAGAACTAAAAAGAAAGACTTGAAATTGAAATGCACTGGAATGTTAGATTACTGTGTGATTTATATTTGGTTTTTACTATTAGAAATTAAAATATCAACCGTCATATTCCAAAAACAATAAATAAAAGAAGTATGAACCCTCTCAGTTTTGTTTTGTTTTACTACTATTCTGCTGAGTAAGTCATCCATTAGGTGGGTTCTTTGAAAAGTCTCTTCATTTTCAAAGTGGTACTACTACATGTCCCTATGCCAATTATGATTAATTGCCACTCATTAATTTCTCAATTCTTCATTCCAGAGTTAGTCAATTCAAATTCCTACTAATTTTATTTAGGCAAATGCTAACCTATGCCCCAAGGGCACATGTTAAGGAGCATTTACAGAGGATGGTATTTACAGAGGAAAGCTAGTATGTCTTGACAGCAGATTTAGAAATTGAAAGCTTCAGTGAACATAAAGTTCTTCATTTGGTTTATTTGTCACAAATTTATTCCAGTATTTATGATGCTCCATCATAGAAGATTGAACAATTCCAACCTGTGCACTAGATGCTTAAATCATGATGAAATTGTTATCCATTAAGGGACTGTGTATTTGATTTGAAGCTTTGGCATTCTCTTAGACGTATGCTGTATATTAAATTGTTCGGAACTAGACAATTTACATCTATTTTGAAGTTTTCTTTAATCTAGGTAATTCAAAAGAGGTTGCAAATGAAATTAGTAGTAGATAGTACTGTAATATATAACAAGATACCAGTACAATTCAAGACCATACTATAAAGTAACAGAATGAAATAGAAAAACCACAATTTAATTAAGCACTTCAAAACATCAGTTCATAAAGAAAAATAGAAAACGCCGCAATCTAATTAAGTAGCAGAAACAGAAAGTAAAAGCAAAAACTACAGATATTAAAAACCAAAGGATCAAGATCTTCTAACTATTGTCGGAAGCATAAACTGAAACTGCAACTGATTGATAATGAAGACTCCTTTTGAAAGATCTTCAAATTAACCAACTAGTTTGTTTTTACTTTGATGTCAAGTTGGTTCTTGTTTAGGAACTTTCAAAAAAGTTGATTCATCGTTAGACACCTTCAAAAGGTCTCCGAGTCCACAGGTCAAGGTAAATTTTGATGTCAATGAAGCTGCAAGTAGGCTCAAAGCCTGCGACACAATATAAAGGCAATCAGAAGTTTAAAAAACAAATAAAATGACAAATTTAGTACATACAACTCCCAAATTATGAAATTTAATGCATAACTTTCAAAGTAATTACATGCCATATGTCACTACTCACTACGCATTTATGAAATTTCTATACTTATGCATTCATTCATTTTGTTGTTTTTCTTAATTTATGTTAAAAAACCTCAAACGACGGATATTTTAAAACGGATGGAGTTACTACAAAATAGTAGCCACCTTACCTCAGCTTCACCAATGCTAATCATCTTCACTTCAAGATCATCAAGGGCAATGCCTAATTCCTTTAAATATGAAAGGCAAGAGTTAGCAGAAAGTGGTTTTACTGTTAGATCATCTCCTACACAATATAATGTTTCTCTCTTCACAAATCCAACAACACCTTCTTTTGACCTGTTGGAGGATCTTGGATCCAGTGGAGTCAAGAGTTTTGCATTATAAATTGATCCCTTTGTCTTAGAAATCACTCCTCCCTCTATACTTACTTCTATCGTTTGACAGCCATAATTATAACTATACACTTGCTTTGGAGTTCCAGTACCATAATAATAAGTAGGGTGTTTTACATCAGGAATGTTGAGAGGCTGGTTTGGACAACCAAACTGTGGTGCTAAACCAGGATTGAGTAACACGGAGTTTGAGTCGGTACACTCTGAAGAATCCAAGTTCTTCACACTCTTGTACAAATTACAAACGCATCCCTTAAGAAAGTTACCATCAAAAAGCTTTGCAATGGACCCTAATGGAATAGTAAGGAAGCTAAAAATGAAGTTAACAAAATCTCTATTTGCTTCTGCGATGATTATCTTTTTCTGAGATTTACTTTGCACTACCTTAATATCCATTTTACTACCGATACTGGTGCAAGGCAATCCTTTAAATGTCAATGCAGGTTGGTTAGGTAGGTTTTCCTTAGTCTTGGAGCTACTTGCCAAAAGTGTATTTGTCAGAGGTTCATGAGAGGTTAAGGTATACTTGAGGAGGTTCAATATCTATAAAAGATGTTAAAATAGAAATGGTAAGCACTAAGCATAGTATAAGAAATCTAGAATAGTGACACATCAAACAAAAAACAAGACAACTTCATTACCTCCTTCTTGCCAATGTTGTGTTTGATTTCCTCGAGTTGAGTCAAGTCTGAATACCCCAAATCCATCAACAGCTGCATGGAATTCACCAAGGAACTAGGTACAATCTTCAAATCATCAAACACCATAAATGTTGATCCATTATCTCTAATAAAGACCCCGCTTGTTCTATTCCCTTGATGCTCAGAATCCAAATTCTGAGGTTGTCTATTCATTGGTTTTCCACAAGTGCAATGAAGGTTTCTAAAAGTAGTAAACTTGTAACAAGAATCACACACAAAAAAACTTACTTGATGGCACAGTGTCATCAACATTCAAGAACAGGTTTAGGCACAATGCTTCACAGGGATTCCTAGGATGCAACAACATTTGTTTGCAGACAGGGTTGTTCCAAACATCATTTAAAGAAGTGTTTTGTACGCTTTGGTAGAGTTTGTTGATGCTGCCAAGGAATGGTGATGATTCTGAGAATTGTTGTTGGTCATTGTTATAGGTCGCTAAAATGCGATTGATGGTGGTAAGTGTAAAAGATAGGAAGCTGAAGAGAGTCTCTACAAAGTACTTGCAAAGGTTTATGATTCTACCAAGGAATTGTGATGACTCTGATTGTGGTTGTTGTTGCTGGTCAATGTTGTTGGTGGTGTCTAAAAGGCAAACGATGGTGGCAAGTGGAAGAGATAGGAAGCTGAAAAGAGTTTCAACAAAGTCTTTATTTGCTTCCACAAAAACAACTTTGTTACTGTGTTTGTCCACTAAGATTTTGAGGGGAATCGTTTTGGACTCTTGTTGTTGTTGAGAAGCCATGGCATGGCTGCAAGTTGTATAGCTCAAAATAAAAGACTTAATTCAAATGCATTGGAATATTGGATGACTCTATCTGATTTATATTTGATTTTTACTATAAGAAAATCAAAATATCAATGATCTTAATTATTCCAAAAAAATTATATGAACCGTCTCAGCTTTGTTTAGTTTTAGTATTCTGTTGAGTACAGTCACACACATAAGATGTGTTATTTGGAAAATCTTGCAATTTCCAAGGTACTACCACTACAGTACTACATGTCCCTATGCCATTGTGATTAATAACCATTAATTAATTTCTCAATTCTTCATTCAAACGGCTATCCAAATTATTATTAATAGTATTACAAGTGAGTGAAGAACTATTTTGGTCTCTCACAATGCCTCAAAATAAAATTTAAATTAGTCTATGATATTTTTGTACTCGAGACAAAGTGGTTCTCAATTTGTTATAAAAGAGTGACTAATTTTTACCCAACATAAAAAATATCAAGTTTTAATTTGGGTTTAATTTTTATCAAAGACTGGATCGTGCCATCAGAAAATTGTGAGAAATTAAAATGAGTCTTCACCCTATTTTTATTTATGCTACTGATGCAGTTAGTAGCAAAGCGGTGTTAATAACAACCTAACTCTAATTATAGTAATGGAGAGAAAAAATAGAAAGAAAAATTGGAGAGGAACTTAAATCAGTATATTGTGCTACTATTTTGTATTACCTAGTAAATTGTGTTTTAATTTTATAAATATTTAGGCCACGTCAACAAAAAGATTGTTTAAAGCAAAAGACCATATATGATGTGGTTTTTGTGATAGTAAATTCAAAAACACATCATTCAGGATGATCGTGCTTCTGAATGGGTTGCGGATAATGTTGAAGATAATTTAGATTTGGATGCTCCAATTGAAGTTGGACAAGAAGATGCTAATTATGGTGGTATTGGTGCTAAAGAGGAAACTAATGAGAATGTAGATCATATGGAGGATGATTTCCATGAATTAGGGTTGAATAATATTAATATCATAAATAGGATTATGTTTTTGGTTATAAATTTTAATCTATATGTTGAATTATTTTGGTAGGATCTTATGATCATATCCTTGTTACAATTCACCTAGTTACAAATTACAATCTACTACCCTCCTACCGATCTCAAGTCCATGGCCCCCAATGTGAGACTCTTAGTTGGGTTCATGAAGCGCTCCTTGCTTTTCAAAATCGTTAATAGACCCCTCACTCCAAGGTCACAAAAGAAAAATCTTGAATTTCAATGAGCTAGGTTTAGGACTCTCATTTGATTAATTTGAGAGGAATTCTATCTATATGTTCCCTACAATTAGAGGTATATATTTTCATGCTATTATTAACCTTGACTTATCTGAGTAGGTAGGAAAACTGGAGTTTAATTTTTGAATACAACTAGAGTTTTTACGGAGGGAAGAACAAAAATTGGTAAAGAAATATAATAAGGGACATAGTGCTAATAGGTGAATTTCAATGTGGAATACTAATAATAATAATAATATAAAAGAAGATTATAATTGTTACTCCTCGAAGCCTTAGAAAGCATTGTTCTACTAGTAAAACTATGAATAATATAGAACAAGATATATATACAACTTCATATAAGAATCCATGAAATAGAAAAACCACAGTCAAATTAAAAATCACTTTAATTTATAAAACTATATAGAAAAACCACAATCCAATTAAGTAGTAGAAACAGAAAGGAAAACCACAAAACATGGGGATCGATACCCCGCATCTCCAATTGTTTTATACTCTTTCCTTTTCGTATATATAATACGGACTAATTAAACTGCAAGATCTTTTAGTTATTGTTGAAAACACAAGCTGAAATTGGAACTGATTGACAATTCAGGCTCCTATGGAAGATCTTCAAATTAAGCTTCTTGTTTGGGCACTTTCAAAAGTGTTGATTCTTGTTTAGGCACTTTCAAAAAAAAAAAAAAAAAAGAGTTTATTCTTGATTAGGCACATTAACAATGTCTTGCAGTCCACTAGTCAAGGCAAATTTTGATGTCAAGAATGCTCCAAGGAACCTCAATGCCTACACCACAGGTAAAAGGAATCAAAGAGGTTAAAAAGATCCATAAAAGATTTAAATTCAGTGATAAAGTAGTATCCACTTTACCTCAGCTTCACCAAAGCTTATCATCTTCACTTCAAGATCATCAAGAGGAAGGCTCAATTCTTTTAAATATGGAAGGAAAGAGTTAGCAGCAAGTGGTTTTACTTTTAGTTCATCTCCTACACCATATAAAGTTGCTCTCTTCACAAATCCCACAGCACCTTCTCCCTTGCCCAGTTCACGTGCCATGCTTTCATAATTTGATATTTGGTTATTTGACTTAGAAATCACTCCTCCAATATAATCAGGATTGTTCAAGAAACTTTCATAACAATATATAGTTTTTGGTTTTGGTTTATGAGGAATATTGAGCGGCTGGTTTGGACAACCAAACTGTGGTGCTATACCAGGATTGAGTAACACAGAGACGGGGTTCAAGTTCTCCACACTCTTGTACAAATTACCAACACATCCAGCAAAAGAGTTAGCTCCCAAAAGCTTTACAATTGACCCTAATGGTATGGTAAGTAAGCTAAAAATGAAGTCAACAAAAACTCCATCGGCTTCTGCAAAGATTATCTTTTTCTGAGATTTACTTTGCAATACCTTAATATCCATTTTAGTCCTGTCAGTGTCACTAGTGCAGGGAGTTACTCCGACTGCTGATGCAGATTGGTAAGGTGGGTTGTATTTGATTTTGGAGCTACTTTTCAAAATTGTATTTGTCAGAGGCTCATGAGAGGTTAAGGCATACTTGAGAAGGTTCAATATCTATACAAAATGTTAAAAGTAAAACACAAAAGGTAAGAATGACAAGATTCAGGAAAGAGAAACAGATTACTTTGTTCGCGCAGACAGAACGGAACGCAACAAGACTAAACGACCACACCACCAATAGAAATATTTTTACTCCCCCAAGATGATAAATTACTTCTTAGTTCTCACCTTATTTACCACTCTCTTCTAACTTTTTACTCCCCCAAGATGGTACCTCTTATTCTAGCATGTATCTTTTCTTATACTTGGTATATCTTATCATTGTATTGAGTTGAAGTACTAGTACTTTGTTTTTAATATATTCCTATCACTATGTCAAATCCACAACATTGTAATTGCAATTGCATTTGTCCGCATTTTATCACAATAAAGATTCACAACAAAACCGCAACCTCAATTAAATATAATAGGTGTGAAGGATCATGATTCTACAATGGCCTAAGATCCTATGCAAGTAAAAATAATCAATGTAATGGGGGCATAATGGCCTAAGGTGGAGAGGCACATAAAATAAGAAACAACAGAACACTATTACCTCCTGTTTGCCAATGTCGTGTGTGACTTCCTCTAGTTGAGTCGAGTTTGAAATCCTCGATTCTATCAACATCTGCATGGAGGTCATCCAGGAACTTGACACAATCTTCAAATTATCAGACACCAGAAACATTGGTCCACTTTCTCTATCAAAGGTCACCTTTTGAGCATCCATATTCTTAATCTCTCTATTAGCAGGTTTTCCACAGGTGCAAACAATGTTTCGATAATTAGTGATTTTCTTACAAGAACCACAGCCATAAAACTTAGTTGATGGATTGATATTCAAGAACAAATCCATGCATAGTGATTCACATGGATTCTTGGGATGCAGCAACATTTGTTTGCAAACTTGGTTGTTCCAAACATCTTCTGAGTTGAGGTTTTGGACGGTTTGGTAGAGGTTTTTGATGTTTCCAAGGAATGGTGATGATTCTGGTTGTTGTAGCTCATTGTTATTGTCAGTGGTGGCTAAAAGGCTAACGATGGTGGCAAGCGGAAGAGATAGGAAGCTGAAAAGAGTGTAAACAAAGTCCGTTGTTGTTTCCACAAAAACAACTTTGTTGCTGTGTTTGTCCACTAATACTTTGACGGGAATCGTTTTAGACTCTTGTTCTTGTTGTTGAGAAGCCATGACAGCAAGTTGTAGAACTCAAAAGAAAAGACTTCAAATTGAAATGCATTGGAATATTAGATGACTGATATTTATTTTATTTTTACAGGAAATCAAAATACCAACCCCTCGTATTCCAACAACAAAAAATGATACTTGAGGGTCTTAAGTTACAATCTTGCTAGTTTTTAAGTTATCAGTTCATCAATGATACTTTGTAACTATTTTTTTTATACAAAGAGGGTCAGAGCCCAAAGAGAAATTAAACAAACACTAAACTACGGTAGCAATCCCCATAACATCAACTAATAATAAAGAACTATAACTTGAGCTGGACAATGCTTATAATACATCAACTCATCCTATTGATGACATCTCATGTTTGTCAAAGCATCTGCACAATGGTTGCTTCACAATAAGTGTGTGTGACACACCTTGATCTCCCAATCCAAAGCAAGTAATCTCCTAATTTGATTAATTAAGCGCCAACCAGCCACACTACATATTCTATTACTATTCAAAATATGGACAACAATTTTAGAATCTACTTGAAGCTCAACCTTTTTAAACCTCGATCCCCAAGTGAGTCTCAAACCTTCTAAAATGCCCCAAAGCTCAGCCACACATGCAGGACACCACCCGAGATGCTTCAAAAAACCCTCCACACCAATTACCATCATTCCTTCTAATTAGACTCCCACATCCAGCCAGCAAAGTGCTATTACTAGCACCATCCGTATTTAAAACAACCCAATCATTAAGAGGACTCTTCTAAGCCATCAAAGTATGAGTTTTATTTAAATGGGGTTCATTCATGTTAAAGTCCTTGTCACGACCAATCTCTGGTCATGACCGGCGCACAGGTCACCACTAACTAACCTTGTATTTAGCCTGGCAAGACTCTATAACAAATATACTTATTTAAAATATAGAGTTACTGAAATTATAGCTCGACAGGGAGGATCTGTGGTCCTACGTATCCCTAAACGATTAGGGAATCAGAGCAACGTAATTCTCTAAGCGTTGGTTAACTGTCAACAAAGTATATAAAAACTATCTCATTTCATTATGTGCATATAGACCACATTATCTCTACGTTGTGGTGAGCAGATATACCACATTATCTCTTTGTTGTGGCAAACACAACATGAATTCAAACACAATAATCAAATTATTTCGTATTACTCGCATCAATAAAAGTTCGATCACAACAACAATTATAGTATATCTCAAATATTTCATAATTTCAACCTAACACTGACTTTCCAAAATTTATTTAAGTAGAAAACTAAAAACATAAATATTAAGGCATAAAATAATTTTCTCATAAGAAAATATTTGGATAAAAAATTTCCACTAACCTAATTAGCTACTCACAACTGTGAAGAACCATTGAATCATATCCATTGAATCACAAAGAGTTCCAAACTAATGATTCCAATAAGTGAGTAGTATCCATTTCAATTCAAAGCACCAACTCTTGCCCCTTAGAATGTTAGGGATTTGGGGTAGAAAGTAAGAAATTGGAAGAAATGGTTGATAGAGAGGGAAAAAAATATGGCTATGGAAGAAACCCAAATTGAGAGAAAAGAGAAAAAAAAATGGAATGTGGGGTTACGTGAATTGTGAATTGTGTGATGAGTGTGTCTTTTATATCTAATAAACTTATATATATTATAGGGTAAATAGACATTTACCCCATGCAAAGTGGATGTGTTTTGTTTTACCCTGAAAAAAAATCGGATTACCCCTGTAATTTTATTTTAGATTTACCCCCTTCATTGAATATGTGGACTTAAGATTCCATCATTTTGCTCATTGTAATGTTAGCGAATTTTGTTTTACTCCTCGTTGGGCATATCACGTCATCATTTACTTGAAAAAAAGACATTACAGGGGTTAATCCAAAAAAAGAATTTACAGGGGGTAAATCGAACAAAAAAACATTACAGAGGGTGATCGGAAAAAAAAAATTGCAGGGTAAAACAAAACACGTTCACTTTGCACGGGTAAAAGTCCATTTTGATGTGGAAAAATTGTTATCTGTTGTTGATTTGAATGAATCAGTATGATTTATATTATTTTGATATGTTTCTAAATGATTGAACATCAGAGAATGTTGCTGTGTGAAAGCTAATGATTAACTCAGTTAACTGAGTTCCCAACTAATTGTAACTGTTGTAACCGTTTTATTCCCTCTTGTAATAGTTAGTTAGATGATTAGTTTGTTTGTTACTACTCTATACATTGTATATAAGAACTCCACTATGCATTGTATTAGTTATATAGTTTGCGCATAAGCTTCATCTCTCTGCTTGTTCTCTTCTTTCACACTCAAGCTTTGTTTAATGGAGTTTCAGCTTCACTCTTTACAAGCTGTAGGCAAGGCATTTGATCAATGTTCTATGTAAACATTTATATTTTAGGAATTATTACTAGTATATCCTCAACATATTTGACAAAATGCTACTATGGTTTCAATGTATGCAACCATTCAACCACCAATCTGACTGCTTTTTTAAGTCGTCGTTTCAGGTGATGAAATTTGACAACCTAAAGGAATTTGGTAGGAAGTGAATTGTAAAGGTATGCTTTTTTGTTTTTGTATTGCTATTGCTTCCTAAACACGACAGTGTCATCATGACTGTCTGGTATTTATGTCTATGTTTGTGCTTCATTCATGTAGCCATTTATCAGTTACTGCAGAAAAGGGAATAAGGGAAAGATCTCTGTTCCAAGGTTTAGGAACCTAGAAAATGGAGTTAAAGGTAGAACGGTACGTCTTGCGCTAAGTTGCGTTATTAATAAAAATTTAGCCATTTAACTAAAAAGTTTAAAGGAAGAACTATTTTATTTAAAGATTGAGAAAGGATAAAAGAGTTGGAAGTTTAATATGAAGTTGTTCTTCAACTGAAGCAACAAGTTATTGAACCCAGATTGTGAAATTCAAATAGCTTTTGCAAATTAATTGTTGTGAATTCGACATTAACTCACACTCTCACACCAATAATAAAACTAATGTGTGGGGCAAGCGTAACAAGCAACCAATATAAAGACAGGATAGAGACGATGATGCAATAATTCAAACAATAACGCGGCAGAAGATAAAGAACACGATACCAATTTGTTTACCCAGTTCGGAATAACCTACTCTGGGGGAGAGCACCTCTCCGTTCCACTAGAATCAATATAGTTTGCCCTAGGATTCCAAACCCTAGCCTTTTGTGGTGGCAAACCCCGATTCTCTACATCTTGTCCCTCTCTCTCAATTTTTCTATGAATAAAACAACCTCTATTTATAGAAAAATATATGTCTATTATTTTAAAAGCAATCTTTTAAAATAAAACTAAATCTCCTATTATTTTTAAATATATCCTATTTAAAAACAAACACAATCTATTTTAAAACAAAACAAATCCAAGTCAGAGTATTCTCCAAGAAAATATATTTTCCAAAAAAATCTCCAAGTCTTCACGCGCCCGCGCCCCGCGCCAATGGCAGAGGCCAAACCACTTTCTAGTGGCTTCCTGGTGCCCGACGCCGTAAGGCCTGCGCGCGGCGCCACTGACAGATTCTTCCAGAATTTTTCTGACTTCTTGTGACTGAGATTTTAAGGCATATCCAACAATTCTCCACCTTGCCTTTAAATCGATGGTGATCCACTCAACCACCGTGTGCTCTCTCCATCTTGAATCTTCATCCAAGATCACCGGCCAAGACCATGACCTAGGCGTTAGCCTCCACTTGCTTCCCGCAAGCATTACCTCCTCCCCTTCATCCTCGGAATGCCTTCCGCTCTCATGAAGGTCTTGTCTCCCATTACCACAGGATTTTAGGTAGTCACAAGATTCACCGCCTCCCTCTTCAGACTCCGAACTGGTCAAGTCCGTACCCCCCTGAAGAAACGCTTGCTCCCCACTATCATCGGATTTTAGATAGCTTAACAAGCTTCACCACCCCCTCTTCGACCCCCGGAGTGATCAATTTCGTCCTCTAGAAGAAACGCTTGCCTCCGACTATCCATGGATTTTATGACAGCCCTACAAGCTCCACCGTACCCTCTTCAGCCCCCGGATTGTGCCTTTTTCGTCCTCCTGAAGAATTGCTTGCCTCCGACTATCCCACGGATTTTAGGATAGCCCTACAAGCCTCACCACCCTTCGATCCCCGGAATGTCTTCCGTCCTTCTCGAAGTTTTGCTTGCCTCCAAACCAACCTTGGAATTTTAGGTGGTTCCACAAGCTGCAACATCAAACTCCCCTTGCACCCGACTATCTCCAGCAGTCCTACAAGTTCCATAGTTTGATCAAGGTTGTTTTCAATTGCCTCCCTGAAGATCCTCTCAAGGTCTTACACTTCTTCAGCCACAATTGAAACGTTTCCCACAAGGTCTCCATGGTTCCCCTTTGGCTCAACACAACCACTCTCCTCCCTATCTCCAATTAGATACCCGAGAGTCAATGTTGATAGCCTCCCACTCTTGGAAGACTCCACCTCAAACTGAGTTTCCACCAAAGTACACCAACCATCCCCTTGTGATAAGCAAGACCTCTCTAATCGTGCTTCTCCCTTCAACGCCTCAACCCTTGTTCTGAATTAACACCGCCCTCATCTTCACCTTCCACAACCCGTAGTCGTTACTCCCGGTGAACCTCTCAATATCCTCCTTCAAACCCATGGTACTTGAATCAAACGATCCCATTGCCCCACGGTGGGCGCCAATTGTTGTGAATTCGACATTAACTCACACCAATAATAAAACTGATGTGTGGGGTAAGCGTAACAAGCAACCAAAGTTAAGGACAGGATAGAGACGATGGTGCAATAATTCAAACAATAACGCGGCAGAAGATAAAGAACACGATACAAATTTGTTTACCCAGTTCGGAATAACCTACTCTGGGGGAGAGAGCTACTCTGGGGGAGAGAGCACCTCTCCGTTCCACTAGAATCAATGAGTATCACTTTACAAGAGTTTCCCACAATTGGGTACAAGGAATTAGCAACCCTAATTCTACCCAAAACCCGAATCTCTTCCCGTGGCCAAGAGACTCAATTTGACCTAGTCTACCCAAGGTGTTCCCACAAGATGATCCCAAGAATAGTTTGCCCTAGGATTCCAAACCCTAGCCTTTTGTGGTGGCAAACCCCGATTCCCTACATCTTGTCCCTCTCTCAATAAAAGCAATCTTTTAAAATAAAACTAAATCTCCTATTATTTTTAAATATATCCTATTTAAAAACAAACACAATCTATTTTAAAACAAAACAAATCCAAGTCAGAGTATCCTCCAAGAAAATATATTTTCCAAAAAAACTCTCCAAGTCTTCACGCGCCCGCGCCCCGCGCCAATGGCAGAGACCAAACCACTTTCTAGTGGCTTCCTGGCGCCCGACGCCGTAAGGCCTGCGCGCGGCGCTACAGACAGATTCTTTCAGGATTTTTCTGACTTCTTGTGACCGAGATTTTAAGGCATATCCAACATTAATAAAACCACAAAATAGAAAAACTGCAACCAAATTAAGAGTTTCATGATTTCAGTTCATTAAAACTAAATAGAAAAACCATAATCCAATTAAGCAGTAGAAACTGAAAGGAAAACCACAAACTACAGAAACAGCAAGATGTTCTAGAAGTGTTGAAACACACAAGCTGAAAATGCAACTGATGGACAGTTCAATTTCCATTGAAAGTTGATTCTTGTTTTGCCACTTTCGAAAAAGTTGATTCTAGGTTAGGCACATTCAAGAAGTCTTGCAGTCCACTAGTCAAGGTAAATTTTGATATCAACAATGCTCCAAGGATCCTCAAAGCCTACACCACAAGCAAAGAGAATCAAAGAGGTTAAAAATAACATAAAATATTATAAATAAATTCGGTGATAAAATATTAGCCACCTTACCTCTGCTTCACCAATGCTTATCACATCCACTTCAAGATCATCAAAAGAATGGCTTAATTCTTTTAGATATGAAAGAGGAAAATTAGCAGAAAGCGGTTTTACTTTTAGATCATCTCCTACACCATATAATGCTGGTCTCTTCATAAATCCCACAACACCTTCTATTGACATGTTCACTGGTCTAGGGTCCAGTAAACACAAGCTTCTTGGATATAAAATAGATACCAATGACTTAGAAATTACTCTTTCTTCTTTTGTATTATTGTTATGATAATAGAGATTATCCCTCTTTAGCTTTCCATAATAATATGTAGTTCCTAGTGGCTGTACATGAGGAATGTTGAGGGGCTGGTTTGGACAACCAAACTGCAGTGCTATACCAGGATTGAGTAACACAGATGTAGGGTCCAAGTTATCGACACTCTTGTACAAATTACCAACACATCCAGCAAAAGAGTTAGCTCCCAAAAGCTTTACAATGGACCCTAATGGCATGGTAAGAAAGCTAAAAATGAAGTCAACAAAATCTCCATTGTCTTCTGTAGTGATTATTTTTTTCTGAGACATACAATGCACTACCTTAATATCCATTTTACTGCTGTCACTGGTGCAAGGCATTACTCTAACAGGTGATGCAGATTGGTAAGGTAGATTGTCTTTGATATTGGAGCTACTTGCTAAAATTGTATTTGTGAGCGGCTCATGAGAGGTTAAGGTATATTTGAGAAGGCTCAGTATCTATACAAAATGTTGAAACACAATGATAACAAAGATACACCAGTAATCAATCAATATACTGCACATTGATGCTAAATTAGTTACAATAAAACTTTAAAATTGAAACTGAACTAACTATTGGCAACGGCTACTAATTGTTTTTTCGATAGTAGATGGATAAATAAAGATCTAATACTATCGCATTTTGTTTTTAAAACTTCTTTATAATGCAATAACTTGCTAACTAATTAAAATGCACGTGTATATATTTTAATTCTCAATTTTACGTAATAGCAGTGTCGACGTGTCCGTGTCGTGTCAGGTGTCCGTATCAGAGTATGTGCTTCATAGGTTATCGGTAGCAAAACTGACCGTAAACTTTTAATCTTCTCTTGTGAGTTTTATTGCTTAGCAAATTTCTTTTATCAACAAGACAAGACAAGAAAATAGGAGGTACAGTATAATTAATGGTCATTTTCTCTAACCTCTGTTCCAATTTATAAGCAAGGAAATTATTATTTTTATCTTAAATCATAATAAAAAAACAACTCAATTTTATCATTTTCAATATTTACTTTTACTTATTTTTATGAAATTTAATTTACTCTCTGCTTCTTTTCCCACAATCAATAACTACTGAAAATTCATTTTACATTTTCCGTAAAACTTATTTTAAGGAAAACACAAAACGTCAGGCTTCTAATTATTATATTTTATTTTTCCTAATAAATGTACAAAAAGTTTTTTGCATATAATATGGGATCGAGGGAGTACTCCATCTGTAGTAATCTAATCATTTCACACAAATTAAAAAATATAATTAATTTTGTATGGAAAAAAATGAATAGTTAGTTTACAAATTGTCCTTCATTAATACTAATAGGCTAAAATGAACTTTTGACCCCCTAACTTTCACAAACTTGCAATTTTAACCTCATAACTTTAAAAATCGCAATTTCGGTCCCCTAACTTTAACCCCTTTTGTAAAACTTCAATTTATAGACTTCAATTTTATTTTTTTTACAGCTAGACAAAATGTATCATTCAATCGATACCTATTATATGATTCAAAGAAAAAAAAATCTATACGAGAAAAGGTTGGCATATATCACTAACAAATCTTTTTATTTATAAAATAAAAAACAAATCTTTCATTCATAAAAGATAAGTAAAATCTTTTTTTAAAAAAAAAATAAAACAAACCTAAAATAAAACTTGCTCGCTACGTTTCCTAGTTTGTTTCGGCACTAGCAACTGTATAAATAGAACTCATGCCCACTGTTATTCTCATTCACTCACTATTAGTTTCTAACTTCCACAACTGATCAGGGTTTTAGAAAAGGGTGAATTTAACAAACATTATCCAAAATTCATCATGTCTTCAACAAAAAAGATCACTCTCAAAAGTTTCGACGGCGAGACCTTTGAAATCGACGAGATGGTGGCATTGGAAATGCAAACAATCAAGGCCATGATCGAGGACAATTGTGCCGATGACACTGGAATTCCTGTTCCGAACGTAACCAGCAAGATCTTGGCAAAGGTTATTGAGTATTGTAACAAACATGTTGAAATTCCAAGTTCTGAAGAAGAAAAACCTCGTAATGAGGATGATCTTAAGGCATGGGATAAGGATTTCGTCAATGTTGATCAAGCTACTCTCTTCGAACTCATTCTAGCTGCAAATTATTTGAACATCAAGAATTTATTGGATCTTACTTGTCAGACTGTAGCAGACATGATCAAGGGTAATACACCGGAGGAGATTCGCAAGCTTTTCAACATTGAGAATGACTTTACTCCGGAGGAAGAGGAAGAAGTTCGTCGGGAAAATCAATGGGCTTTTGAGTGATTATATTTTAACATCTTAATTACCATATCAGTCATGTAGACTTCTCTTTTATGCTTTGCTTAGTTGTTATTATTTTTTATTTGACATTACAATTATATATGCTTAGTACTTTTATTCTGTTCAGATTATAATATATCTATTTTTCTTTCGGTACATATGGTAATCTTGGTCATGAATCTATATATATCCATAATCCAATAGGAAAACTGCAATCAAATTATGAGTTTTATGATTTCAGTTCATTAAAACTAAATAGAAAAACCATAATCCAATTAAGTAGCAGAAACAGAAAGGAAACCAACAATAATTGTAATTTTGTGAACATTGTTCACTTCTCAACACTTGGTTTCAAAACTAATTGCTGTCTCGTTTCAAAACTTCTACATAAAGCAGTAGTAACTTATAATCAAACAAAGAACTAGCAAAAATTATTATAAGAAACTTAGCTAGGGAAAAGACTTAGAAAATTGATAGAAAGAAAGCTCATGACTCAATGTAATACAGGCATAATAGCCTGAGATAGAAACACAACACAACACCATTAAATACCTCCTGCTTGCCAATGTTGTGTGTAACTTCCTCTAGTTGAATCAAAGCTGAACACCCCGATTCAGCCAACATCATTACGGAACTTGCCATGGAACTTGGCAAAATCTTCAAATCATCAGATACCAGAAACATTGGTCCACTTCCTCTAATAAAGACTCCATTTCGGACATTCTTCCCACGACCCTCAGAACCAAAAGGAGTTCTCTTCGGGGGTTTCCCGCAGGTACAATTAAGGTTTTCAAGAGTACGTAGTGTATTTGTAACAAGAATCACACACAAAAAACTCACTTGATGATTCAGTATCATCAATATTCATGAACAACTCATTGCACATTGATTCACATGGATTCATGGGACGCAGCAACATTTGTTTGCACGCAGGGCTGCTCCAAATATCATTTGCAGCATGTCATAGATTTTTTCATTTTGTAGGATTAGTAGTAGTAGGTGATTGGTTATATATATCTAGATACTGAACATGGGGATATTCTGCATATCATTGAAATATTAAAGTGAATGAAGCTACTAATTATGTTGCGTTTACCACTTGATGTGTTGATTAAATATTTTAAAGTAGAAAATTAAGGATCGGTATTAGTAAAGAAATTGTGCATCAGAAATTGTGCTTAATAAAATCAATGACTACTTAAGCTGTGATTAAGAATTTGTGCATCAGAAAGAAATTGGTATTAGTAAAGAAATTGTGCATCAGAAAGAATTCCAATTTCCTCTAGCACTCAATACTTGCTGTTTTTTCCTTTTGATTTTTGTCACTTTTGTGCCTACTTAATCTGTGATAAAGATTCTGGTCTTATTAATCAGAGGATGTAATCCCCTACATTTTTTATTAGATTGAAGTACTTGATATACTTGGTTTTTCATCTATGTTATTTGGACTATTTGATTGTCTCTTTAGAATATGTATGATTATGTTTTTTGCAAATTAAGAAAAACCACAGAATAGAAATACCGCAATCAAATTAGTATTTCATGATTTCAGTTCATAAAACTAAATAGAAGAACGATAATTCAATTAAGTAGTAGAAACTAAAGGAAAATAACAAACTACTGAAACTGCGAGATCTTCAACAAAATGTTTAAACCACAAGCTGAAACTGCAACAGATTGACAATTAATCCAGTTTCCTGCGAATGTAGATTCTTGTTTAGGCCCTTTCATAAAAGTTGATTCTTGTTTAGGCGCACTCATATGTCTTGTAGTACACTATTCAAGGTAAATTTTGATGTCAAGAATGCTCCTAGTAAGCTCAAAGCCTACACCATAAGTAAAGAGAATCAAAGAGGTTACACAATACATAAAATATTTTAAATTCAATGATATAGTAATAGTCATCTTACCTCATCATCACCAATGGTAATCAACTTCACTTTAAGATCATCAATAGGAACTGGTTAAGGTATACTTGAGTAGGTTCAGTATCTACACAAAATGTTAAAGCTCAAATGGTAAGATAGATAAAATTGGTGATAAATCTATGAACTTGCTACACATAACTTTAAGAATAATAAATCTCTGAACTTACTACTGCAGATTGTATAGAACATACTTCATATTGATGCAAAATAATTATCCTAAGATAGATACAATACAACATCAAACAAAAACAACAAAAAACATTAATTACCTCCTGCTTGCCAATGTTGTGTGTGACTTCATCTAGTTGAGTCAAGTCAGAACACCCCAATTCAAGCAACATCATTATGGAATTCACCTTGGAACTTGGCAAAATGTTCAAATTATCAGACACCAGAAACATCGGTGTCCCATAACTTGGGATTTTACTCCCTTAACTTTTAAAATAGCACTTCTGTCCCAAACTTGCGATTTTAACCTCCTGACCAAGTCAGCGCACATGTGGGAAGTGACTTATATATAATGTCAACATATCTTGCCATGTGGACAATGACTCAAATGCCACATCAACATACGTGGCAAGTCATGCTTATGTGGCTTGTGACTCATTGTACAAGTAGCAATACATGCTGATGTGGCATGTGAGTCACTTGCTACATGTGCATTGACTTGATCAAAATCGATGGCGGGTCATTCTTTTGCAATAAAGATTAAAGTTAGGGGGTTAAAAATGATATTTTAAAAGTTATGAATTTAAAATTGCAAATTTATGAAATTTATGGGGAAAAGTGCAATTTCAGTAATTTTGTGTTGTATTGTACCTCTAAAAATATAAAGTAAAAACAAATGAATTAATGACAAAAGAGTCTAAACTTATTTATATTTTATATGTTTGACCAAACTTATTTTTTTGTGAATGTTTGACCAAAATTAAAAAGACTAAAAGATTATGATGAATTATTTTTTGACTAAAGATTATGATGAATTATTTTTCTTATAATATTAAATGCTACATTATTTGTTACATTTGTTAAGTTCTAGTTTGAAATTTCATTTTAGTTCCATGAGCTTACTCAATTGGTAGATATCGCATTATATATATATATATGGGTACGGAGTTCTAATCTTGTTGAATTTCTAACCATTATACTATTTGACAAAAAAAATAGTATATTTTTGAACTCCGTTCTTGCATACAACGTTTTTTAAAGTAAATAAGTGGAAAGAAATAGTATATTAAATGTGTTATATCAGAATATTGACTTCATTTACAAATTAAATTAAAAAAATGAAACTTTTGACTAAACTTAATTTATTTTCATCTGAAAAAACAATATTTGTCTATTAAATATTAATTAGCTATTATGCATTTACTTAAAACAAACTTTTGACTAAACTTAAATATTTTTTTTGGTAAGGCTCGACCAAACTTAATTTATTTCCATTTGCAAAAACAAAATTTAAAAAATATCACCAACCTAACATAACTTGTTTGCAGTATATATAATTAACCTACTAAGGTTATCTCATACCATCTGAATTCTAAAGCTTGAAAAAATAATAGCTACATTACAACCTAGCAAATCATCATGAAATTTCAATCTCTTGTTCTTTTTCTCCTTGTTTTGTTGGTCTCTATGGCCAAGAATCAAGCTAAACCGGGCGGTTATACCCCGATCAAGAACATCAATGATCCACACGTGATTGAAATTGCCAAATTCGCAATCACCGAACACAACAAGCGAGTAAAGACGGAGCTACATTTCACGAAGGTGATCAGTGGTGAATCGCAGGTTGTCGCAGGAATCAACTATCGCCTCACACTTTCTGCCAGATACGGTTCTAGTTCTAAGAGTGATCCATATGTAGCTGTTGTATATGACAGGCCACAACAACACCTTAGGAATCTCACTTACTTTATACCCATCAATGCTTAAATTATTAAATACTATTGCTTATTAGTTATGTGATCTTATAGCATCATTCTCGTGTATGTCTTATTGCCATACCAATAAAAATGTATACTTCTTTGTTATAATTTTCTCGATTTTTATTTTTTTGTACCTTTGAGTGCAATTTGAGCCTTTGAAAGGGGAGAATTATCAATATTCTTAGATTTATTAATGAGAGAAAAATGATCATGCTTTACTATATAGACTTACTTATGAAGAATTTTTTTTTGATTTAAAGGTCACTTTCGTCCCTGTATGTTCCAAAAAAAATTGTTTTAGTCCCTGTATGTTTTTTTCAAGTAAATTAGTCCCCGCATGTGTAGAAAAATTTGGTTTTCGTCTTTGCCATCAAATTCCATTTAAAAAACGCTTATGTGGTAGACGGACTAACACGTGACAATCATGAGTAGGCAAGTGAAGCTGATTCACTCACAAAGAAGGACCAAAACAAAAAAAAAAACACATTGCATCAAGTTTGAAAACCCTAAATTTCCAAAAAAAAATCTTTCTCTTCTCTTCTCACGCTCCCTCACTTCACTTGCCGTATTATTAAAAAGTTATGTCCATTAGTTCACGCTATTCACAATGCTATGTTCATGGCTTGTCCACTTAGTGTATTCATTATGATAGGTGATGTTATCTCTAATCACAAATATATTCATCACAGCTCTCAATTTTGCACTAGCAGGGAATTGAACTTGGTGCTCAATACAAAATTCTGTGAGATTATTGCTCAATACAAGATTTTGTGAGATTATTGTGTAGCCTCTTCCTCGATGAGTTATGAGTGAAGCTAATATAGCTGTATTGATGCATCTTCTTTAGCTATGAGGGAAAAGAGAAAGAAAAAAATTTGGAAATTTAAGGATTAGGAATTTCAAACTTGTTGTAATGTTTTTTTTTTTTGTCCTTCTTTTGTGACTGATTCAGCTTCACTTGTCTTCTCATAGTTGCCACGTGTTAGTCCATCTGCCACATAATCTGACGGCAATGACGAAAATCAAATTTTTCTATACATACAGGGACTAATTTGTATGAAAAAAACATGCAGGGACTAAAACCAATTAAGCCTTTATTTTTTAAGTAAAGACTTGATTATTATATCACAATAAAAATTCCTAAGTTGGCATTTCACAAGAATCAATAAATTAACCGGATCACTTTACTCTAATAATCGAACACAATTTTGTTAGAAGATATTATTGACCATAATATTGTAAATTTTTCAATTGAAATAGTATTCTTTATATAAATTTTAATACAACATTATTTTAATACAACATTATTTTAATCACTTTATTCTTCATTAATACAACATTATTTTAATATAAATAAATTTATTTATAAATGTATAATTTATCATGGATAAAGAGTAGATTAAAAAAACATATTATTGAAACAGAATATGAGTGGAAGGTGAACTGCAAGATATGAATAGGGTATTGGGGCCATGAGTCAATGTTTCAAACCTATTTTTTTTTCAATTGAAATAATATTCTTCGTTAATATTTAACATAGCATTAAAATTGAAAACAACATTATTTTAATATAAATAAATTTATTTATAATTTATAAATGTATAATTTATTGTGGATAAAGAGTAGATTAAAAAAAACATATTATTGAATCAGAGTATGAAGAGTGGTAGGTGAACTGCAAGATATGAATAGGGTATTGGGGCCATGAGTCAATGTTTCAAACCTATTTTTTTTTCAATTGAAATAATATTCTTCGTTAATATTTAACATAGCATTAAAATTGAAAACAACATTATTTTAATATAAATAAATTTATTTATAATTTATAAATGTATAATTTATTGTGGATAAAGAGTAGATTAAAAAAAACATATTATTGAATCAGAGTATGAAGAGTGGTAGGTGAACTGCAAGATATGAATAGGGTATTGGGGCCATGAGTCAATGTTTCAAACCTATATTATATTAGCAATGAATAAGATAAATAGTTAACATGTGTACATTTATAAATATAAAGGATTTGTGTGGAAAAAATAAAATAAAAGACGAGTATATAAATAAAATAATTGGTTAACTTGTGCACATATAAATTAAATGTGTGCACTTTTGTGGAATTGTGTGTGTGGGTACATCAACATACTCCTATATATTTGCATTGGGGTCAATGCATCAAATTATGTCATTATTAGTTGTGAAAAATGAAAGGAGTCGGGGTTGATTGACCCCAATGTGTTGTGCTTAGATTTAAATTGAGTTCATCTGATTCATCCATCTGCATCAACCTATTTTCACGTGTAGGTTGAGTATCAAAGTTTAGAAAATTTAAATCTCATGGTGCTTTATCAATTTAACAAACAAATGACATGTTTTACCCAATACAAGATGATAAGGTTTTAAAAACAGGTTTTCATGACATAATATATTTTTGATACCTAACTTAAATCGAAATACATGAAAACAACATAAAACAAATACATAATTTGATTTGATTAAACATAGTTAGACCCTGTCAACTATTAAAACATGTACGGACATAGGAGGATTTTCTAACACAAACAACAAAGTCATAATTTCTTATTTAAACCATCAACTCCCTATTTCTTAAATTATTCTTAAACTTTCAACATATTAATCTAATCAAGATAAAAACACTACATGGTACTGACTAATCAATAACATCACTTATGCAAATATGCAATTCATTAGTTGAAAGCTGAACATAACTTGCGGATTTCCCCATCAGCACCACTCTTCACTCCAATATTGCTCATTTTCACCATTGACTTTCCAAACTCAACATTAAATCTTAATCCAAACGACCCTCTTGCACCCAAATATCTCTGTACAAGCATCTTTGTGGATGAATCATTCCATAAGGCTTGATCAGATTGAAGAATTCCACGGCCCATTTTCAGATTAGCATAGTAAGATTTGTCAAATTTGTTTTGACTCCCATCATCCAATGCAACTCTGTTTGCATCACTGTGTTGAGGGCAGAGTGCTTGTAATTTTGGTAGAAATGAGGGGTCGATCGAAGGGTCAGCAGTACCATTTTCTGTGAAGTTATTCAATCGGTAACTAAAGAATCGACATGCAGTACTACCAATTGTATGTCCACCTATAACATATTCATAAAAAATAAATAAATAATAACACATGTAATTATAATTATAATGTTGTGTCCTATTTGTAGTTTAGTAGCACCAGTTAGAAACAACAGTTACACATCAAATAAAATAATGGAACTTTAATATAAAAGTGTAAAGTGACATGAATCTGAAATATTATCGTGTAGGTTCAAATACTTACCAACTAAGGTGACAAGATCAAGCTCATTAAGGCCTTTTACTGCAAACTTATGTTTTTGAACATCAACCGAATCATTGGGCCTTGGCAAGTCACGAGCGTCGGAAGCCTGTGACACACGTCCATCTCTGCGTCCAGTAGGAACATCCCAGCTCAGTCCACCACTCTACAAGGCATACATAAATAAATTAGGTCAATATGTCAATAAACATATTATACTTAAACTAAGGGGAAATTATATTTCTTTCAGACTGCTCAGTTTGGTAGCGAGATGGTGCTTGAGACACAACTCCATACACCATACACCATTATCATATCACAGTTTTATAACAGAACAGGAGTAGAAAAGTAAAAAAAGGAAAACAAAGCACAAATGATAATTACCGGTACAAGTACAACCGAAACATTGAAATCAAAACAGATCAGTTGAGTTAGTTAATTACCAGTACAACAGAATCACGAGCAGCAAGGGCGACAATATCAGCACAAGAAACAACTCCTGGACACACAATCTCAAGTTTTTCCTTTGCATCATGAATGACCTCATAACCTCTTAAACCGAGGTTTGGAATTGCAGTCTTCTCGGCGTTGGGACCGTCAATAAGAACAGATGCGTCACAACCTTGGACGAAGCAGTCGTGAAAATGCATCCTAAGCAAAGCTGGAGGCAAAGTAGAATCATTTTTAACATGATTCTCAACTGTCGACATAACAATGGACTCCGCTTTGGGACATGTTGTCCAATAATATCCAATAGTTGTTGTTGTTGTCCCTCTTTGTCCATCCACAAGAACTCTGCTCGTAATACAAACAAAAAGGAAAAAAAGAAAAGCCATTGATATCATAATATGTTTTGTAAAGGAAAACAGAAACAACATGTTTATGCGAGAGTGGAATGTAATGTGTGATTGGGTTTATTAGAATGGGGAAGCCATATAAGTTAATTGAAAGTGTGAATAAGTTACAATCTAATCTATACTTCTCTGATAAATTAGAGTATCTATATGATATGAAACTATAGTGTAAATGATTCCACGTGACGTGAGAATTTGCCACAAGTGTTTTGTGATTATTTGAATGCATGTGTCTAACTCAAACCAGGTTACTAAAAAAAAGAATGTGTCTAATTCTAATGCAAATTGGGAAAACGTGTGTAGGTAGCAGTGGAGAAAAATGCAATGCCAGTTGGCAGCAGGAATCTCAATCGTAGTTGGTTTGATCCTATATTCCTATGTATGAACATCTCATCCAAAATACACTAAAAAACAGAAAAGAGGAAAATCAAATAATCAACTATAAAGTGTTAATGATTCCACGTGAGAATTTGTCACGGGTGTTTATTTGAATCAATGTGTTTAACTCTAATGCAAATTGGGAAAATGTAGGGTACGTACGTGGTACCAGTTGGCCGCAGGAATTTCAATCGGATTTTCTGATCCTATCTATGTATGAATATCTCATCCGAAACCAAACTCTGAAAAAATGAGGGAAAATCAATTAATTAACAGAAGAAATCAATCACACAAGTTTAAATAAATTCAAATCAGGTAGGTTTTTAAATTTTTAAAGTAACAAATAGATCTTTTAAATTTCTAACTTGCTATACTGTTACTCTTTCAATTATCTTCCGCTACAAAATTTTGTTGCATTGTTACTCTTTTGGTTAATATCCTCCAAATGTATGTTTTTCATCAAAATATCCACCATGCAGGAAGTCAATGTTAATGGTCACGGTACAACAAGGCAGTAGAGATTTATTTTGAAGAAACAAGGTAACAGATTAAATGAAAGAGTAACTGATGATACTCAATTATTTACTAGTAGTTATTATGATTTTATAAGTTTTTATTTAGTTGTAGGAGTTTTCCATGGTCAAAGAAGAAGAATATTGGAAGGAATTTACACACAAATAGTTGAAGACCAAAAGGCAAAGTAACTTAGAAATATATTGAAGTTTTGAAGCATTTGTGCCTGCAGCACTGTTTTTATCGCGTCCCTAACAACAAAACATAGTGGCACGATCTCACCAAGGCTCAGCACATGGTTATAGGAGAAAGGCATATCACTTTGCTGAAGGCGTGACATCATCAAATGGATTGGAAATTATTTTCAACGTGATCCTTCCTTGAAGATAGCAACAAGAGCTTACTTGCCATAGGGACACGATTTTGGATTAATTCTTGAGTGATATAAATAAGACTTTTTATCAGAAATAAGAGTTACGCAGCTTTGAGAGAAAAATAGGATTCCGGTCTAGAGCAGTTTTTCCGTGTCTCAACATTGAAGAACTAAATCAAATTGGTCTCTCATCTCCGATTCATGTATAGTCTTTATAACTTAATTGTTATGTCTATTTCTATCATGAGTAGTTAATTTTCTATTGATTAGAATTAGTAGATGAACTTCCTTGAATTGATTTGAACCATGTAAATTGTTGAGGATCCGTTGGGACCTTTTTAATATTATTGTTATTCAGTTATTTCTGTGCGTAAAGCTTTTTATGAATTGACGAATTTATGAATTGAATTTAGGAATCGAATGATTACTAACCATAACTTTTGAGACCTGATTCTGAAATAATTGTTTGATCAATAGTCGTTTTAGAAATATTCGATTATTGAATTATGATAAGTAGAATTAACGTGCATAAATCTTTCTATGAATTTGAATTGACCTAAGACATTAGGAAATTATTTTTATGGAAAAGGGTTCTTAGTCATTAACACTGGTCTGAACCATTTAGTTAATTCATCGTGACAATAATAGAGAAAATGTAACCTAAGACCGCATTTACTAAATCATGAAGAGGAAGTGATTCGAACATTCTAATCATCTGTCAATCTAAATCTAAAAAAATCATCTTTTTAGTTTAATTTATTTTATGTCAACAAACTTTTCCAAGCAAACCCCCCCTTATTATTTACATCCTAAATACAAGTTAATTGTTTTGTTGAAATTGAAACAATCCCTGCGGATACGAACTTTATAAATATTACTCCCTCCGTTCCTTTTTATAAGGAACAATTTGGAAAAAACACACAAACCAAGGAATCTTATTTTTTCTAATTAAAAATTCTAAAATTTTATAATCTATTACAAAACTAACCTTGCTGTAATAAATGCATAGGGAATATATTACTGTAAATAAAGCATGAATTTAATGATTGTTTCTTATAAAAAGGAACAAATTTTTTTCCCAAATTGTTCCTTATAAAAAGGAACGGAGGGAGTATTACTTAACGATAAATTAGTACACTTGCTAATTTTGTCATCAGTAACAATGCAACATGTCCGAAACATAAAAAACATAGAGTTTAATGGATACACACAGTGAGTTCTGGCTCCGCATCATCCTCTGTTGCGGTTGATCCTTGGAGGTTTGCTCTGTGCGAGATCTCTCGTCATCGGTTCACGTGTTGTTCTGTCCGCCGTCAGCCGCGCCTCCCTGTACCGGTGAGGTTGGTTTTTTCGTCCTGTTTGTGTTCTATCTGCTCCGGTCCTGTTTCTGTTTGATCTGGTTGTGTTCGATCTGTTCTTTTCCAACATATTCAAAATTGTTTTCGTTCTATTTTTGTTTGTTATGTTATTTTTGTTTGATTCCTTGTTTGATATGTGCGTTCGATCTGTTTCCACATAATCAGATTTGGTTTTTCGTTCTTTATCTTTTATGTTCTGTTTCTGGCTCTGAATCTGTTTGTTCGCTCTTGTTTCCGGCGAGCTGCTTTGTTTTTCCGTTCTTGTTGTTTCTGTTTCGTGGTTTTTTCGTCGGAAGTTCATCGGTTGTTTCCGGCGATATTCTGTTTTGTATTTTATGTTTTTGTCATCTGTTATGTTTGTGGTTTATGTTACTGTGTTTTTGGGTTGTGTTGGTCTTCGGCAGTTTTTGTTCTGGTTCTTCGTTGTAGGAGGTTTTATCACGGTGGAGGTGATGAGGCGAGGTGGGGATGTTGTTGTTGTGGCTGCCAATGTAAGTGGCAGTTTTGTGTGGGGGTTTGGAGGTGATGTGGTGATGCTGTTGTTGTGGCTGTCAATGTAAGTGATAGTTTGGTGTGGGTTTGGACGTGATGTGGTGATGTTGTTGTTGTGGCTGCCAATGTAAGTGGCAGGATTGGTGGGGGATTTGGAGGTGATGAGGTGGTGAAGTGCCGATGTGGTGGCGTTTGGATGTAGCGTTATCGGGGTGTGGTTGATGCCGTGTGTGAGAGAGAATTGATTCTCTGACCATTTTCAAATCTGTTGAGATTTGGATGACTCTTTTTGAGTTTCTGTTGGTGTCCAAATCTGTTGAAATTTGCAGGTTTTTGTGTATCTAATTGATCTCTACTGCATCTGTGTTGACGGTTTGGAGGTGGTCTGCCGCGTGTGGTTGGTTCTCTAGATATTTTGATTTTTTGATTATTTTCAAATCTGTCGAGATTTGCAGAAATATATGTCTCTAGTTGACCTCTATTGCGTCGGTGGTGACTGATTTTTCTCTGGTCACGTCAATCTTTGCCTCATGGAGCTGTTATTGAATTGTAATGGGCCGATTAATTTTGCTTCGAGATCGGGAGTTAGTGTTTAGTGACAATTTACTCAAACGGAACGTCAGCACCCTCCATGGATGAATAAATCATGAGAAAAAAAGTTCGCATTCTAGCCAAATGACGAAATACAAAATTTTTCGTCTCGTAAATGACGAAACCTTGGAACCACGCTATACTACGTCGGAGTTGGGGCTGATGTAGCTAAATGGCACCATTTTTTCGTCTCGTAGACAACGAAATCCCATTTCGTCATGTTCGAGACGAACACGCTGGTTTTCGTCATCTGCGAGACGAAAAGGATGCATATGTAGACGAATAAACAATTTCACTATCAGTTTGATTCAAAACCAAAATCATAATTTTTTGGAGCGATTTCTAGGGTTCCAAGGAGTAATTTTCATCAACCATCATATCCAATCAATCACCATTGCCTTAAATCAATTAGGAGTCCTGTTAGAAAATTCATTCAAGAGAAAGAGGAATTTGTGACCTAGGAACTGAAATTTCAAGTAAGTTTTTTATCAATTTAATCATTTTTCATGAATTTGTGGATGATTTGTCATTGTTTACAGTTTACAGTCGCTATAGTTGTTTGATTTTGATTTTCAAACCCAATTGCATGCTATAAACTATTTAGGTTAAAGTTTGAAATTGATTTGGGGATTTAGGTTTAGGGTTTGTGATTCTCTGTTGAACTCGTGTTTCTTTGATTATGATTGTATATTGTTGATGGTTATGAATATTGTTGATGATTATGAATTTGTTTATTGTTGAAAGAAACAAATCCATAATTGTTTGCATACTGTAACACCACCTAATAGAATCTTTGTATCATGTTTCATTCAATATTTACATTTATAATGTCTTGCTATGTTCTGCACTGTCATATAGTACCAAATTGGTTGGGAATGAAATTGTTCTCCCTTTGAGGTTTATGTAGTCTAGGTATTCATTTTCCTTATTAGTTCGAATATTGTCACATGATTTGATACATGTATACAAGGGCTGGGATAATATTTATTCTGTAATTTGGACATGATTATTATGTTTATTAAGTGAATAGTTTGATGCATATTTTTACTTTTGAGATCAAATTGTATTTTTACTTTTAACTATAATTAGTATATGTTCTAATTTGTTGTTTCTTTCGTAGAATATTGTTGGATTTGAGCAATATTTTGTCTTATTTATGTCAACAAGAAGATCATATATGTGTTGCAGCAAGAATACTGTCCGGAGTAGGAAGCACATATTTAGCCAATCAGAATAATCACTATCTTGGATGATGCATTTTATTAATGGATCATGTAGGAACTTTCAGCCATAAGAAAACTAGGTAACTAAGTTATTACAAATTCCAAAACGTAGTTTCAATTTGAGACTTATGTTATTTGTTTAGTTGTTTTAGTAATTGGTGTTTTTCATTATGTAATGAAATGCTTATGAGATGCTAAGATGAATATGCCTATTTCACCATCTTTGATATTCTTTGTTTGACAATTATTTGTGTTTAGTGTGGAAGAAATGATTATGCATTGGTTCTTTTATTTTCCTTTCTCTCTTCTTTTGCTCTTCCATCGTATTCGGATTATGATATTTAATATTTGTTGTAGGGGTTGAATATGATGTTGAATATTGATTCCAATCTAACATCTTTAGTTATACCTGCTACAAAAAATTGATCTGATCAATACTTTCAGTTTTAAAAAAATTGATTTGATCACTTGCAAGTTATACTTATACCTGCTCCTTAATTTTTTAGTTAGAGATTGTTGTTTTATATTTTTGAACTTCTTTTTTATCTGTTGCTAATTTTCTTTGAATACCTCAAAGGGATTCTTAGTCTGTGATTTTTATTTAGAATCCAAATATTTAAATGGTTTATATTGCTCATTTTGTCCATTGACTTTGACAGATTTAATTTTAGATGGACTCATTGGATTTCCAATTCAAGTATTTACTTAAGTATCGTAGGATAATTTTTCTTTTGCTGCAATTCATGTTGAGGAAATTTTCTTTTTCTATTATAGCAACAAAGTCTTTTGATAAACACTTGAAGTTGAAGACCAACATAGCTCTTTGTATCAAATTTGAATCAAGTGAAAAAAAATTTGACATTTGTACAAAACAGTGGAACAAGATTTATGAAACTTTCTCTAATTTGTAGTTATCATCAATATTATATAGCCTTGCGTAGCATTGAGAAGATGTTTGATATAAACATTACATTGATACCTCAAACTTAGTATATTGTCACCTAAACATTACATTGGTCAAATTTCTCCCATGTATGGTTAACCACAAAATTAAGAAATTTGATCAATTAAAACTTAGTTAACCATACATGGGAGAAAAAATGATTATAATTTGACCAATTAAGTATTGCAATTCGGATCCTCAGCAGCAGCACCTCTGCTGCGGTGTCTGCTGCTGCATCCTCACCCTTCAATTGATCTAGCATGCTGGTTCCATATTAAAACATATTAATCCTGCCGCGTGTAGTTATTTGCCGAGACTTTTACGCACTATTATTATGAATATACCCAATTTATTTGTGAGATTTGCTGAGTATTATATACTTTTTTCTTTGTCCTCTGTCACTTTCTCTGAAACTCCTTTTACAGTACAATTTCTTTCCTTAAGCCTTGTGCTTTGCAAATAGCAATATAGTAGCCTCATGGTTTAATGACAGTCTAAGATAGTTTTCTTTATACAATTGGATCAAATTAAGCTTTATACTTTTTGTTGGAAGAGACTAACCTCTAACAGATCTCAATTATATTGTGCATGGAGACTTCATTTAATTTAATTTATAAAAAAAAATAGGTAACATTTGATGAATTTGTACAGAGCATAGTATGAATGAATTTTATGATGCAGAACAAATAGGTAACAATCAATGATGCAGAACAAATATTCTATATACTATTTTATGATTATTTCATGAATGAATTTTACAATTTTAATTAGCATAAATAAATATGACGGTGAAGAAAAAAAAAGCAGAACAGAGCAAAGCATTGCCAATTTGCCACCTAATATGCAAGCGGTGGAAATGACAATGAGAAAGTTACAGAGGACAAAGAAAAAGTATTGAATTGAATAGTATAAATCTCACAAATAAATTGGGTATATATGCATAATTATAGCGCTCAGCATATAATTACATGCGGCAGGATTGATATTTATTAATATGGAACCAGCATGCTAGATTAATTGAAGGGTGAGGATGCAGCAGCAGGCACCGCAGCAGAGGTGCTGCTGCTGAGGATCCGGATCGTTAAATATTGTCACCGAATATTCTTCTCTTTCTTGCATCAAAAAATTCTTGCTAGATAAGTAGCATTTTTTTTTTATATTGCAAGAAATAACATGTGGTCAATGTGCGTATGTGGTTGACCACCATTAATGATGTGTTTGTTATATATGTTTACCACAATTAATTTTTGTTAATATATTTGTTTTTAATAATGGAAATAAATCAAATTAAGTCAAAATTTTGATTTATAGACTTAATTTGATTTATTTCACAATTAAAAACAAAATATGGAAATTAATTGTGGTCAACACACACAAATATATATAAAAGAACCCAATAACTAATGTTAATTCACGTCATCACGATTTCTAAAGCTTGAAAAAAACATAACATATACAATAGAGGCATCATGGCATTCCAATCCCATGTACTTCTCACCCTTGCTTTGTTGGCCTTTGCAACCATGAATCAAGTAATATCAGAAAATTGGAGTCCCATCAAGGATATCAATGATCCATATGTGATTGGAATTGCCACCTTTGCTGTCAACGAGTACAACAATAGAACAGGGGCAAAGTTGAAGTTCGAGAAAATCATCAAGGGTGATGAGTCGCAAGAAGTCGTAGGAAAAAACTACCGCCTCACCCTTTCTGCCAACAACGGATCAACTTCTAACAATTATGTAGCCATTGTGTACGACAAGCCACAAGATTACACCAGGAAGCTCACTTCCTTTGAACCTGTTCATGCTTAAATTATTCATTAATTATGTGGTCTTATTGCTTCATTTTCATGTATGCCTTATTGTTTATCATAATAAGTTGTGGAGCTAATTCTATTCTATGATATATTGGTTTAATTAACTATATGCAAACTTTCTTGTTATTATTTTCAGGAAAATTGATATGATTTTTTTATATCTTTGTGTATTTGTTCGAGACTTTGAAAGCGAAAATAGATTGGTTAAAGGAGTAAAAATTTGTCATGTTTTATTCTTTTTTTAATGGCAAAATAATATTATATATAAAAATGATGAAAGTACAAAAGAAAATTTAAAATAAAAAGAGTACTAGAAGTACACTTCACATCTATAATCCGACCATAAAAAGATCCACAAACCGCTCAAAGAGAAAGGAAAGGGTCAAACCACTTCAAATAATGTCATGTTTTACCCTAGACTTGTTTTGGAAATAGTTGGTCTAGCAAACCACCATTCAAAAGTAGGGTGAATGTACCATGATTTTTTCTTAATTTTTGGGATTGAAAATTTATTCTTTAAATATGTAAATATTTGGTGTTAATTAAATTTGAGAATTGTGCAAAGATTAAGAATATAATATTAAAATTAAACGAGTATTCTTGAATTGAATCTATAAATTATTTTGGATATAAATCAAATCATAATTTTATTCCAAAATAAGATAAATATCAAATCGGGTTATTATGAAATAAAATCAAATTCTTAATGTGACAAGGAGAGTGAGATATATCAATGTGTCATAAATAAGGAAAGTGAAATAAAATCAAACCATTGATGCAGGAGCAATTCAACGCAACGCAACTGCCAATAATTTATTTTATTATTTGTTTTTTAGTTAGATTTGATTTCAATATTATTTGTTTTACATTTAAGTTAGAATAAAAAAACAAATATATATTTTTAGATTTAGATTTAAGTTAGAATAAAAGAAAAACATATATTGTGAAATTTGTTTTATTTTAAAACAAATTTGTTTCTATTTTTTAGTATTAGGTTTATTTTACTATTTAAAGACTCAATTATAACCTTGAGAGAGAACTTTTTGATTCAATAAAAATTATAGAGATTTTTCTCAAATTTGGTGGATTCCAAATTATTTACCCTTTCTGGTGGATTCCAGAAATCTGGATTTCAGAGTTTTATTTCAGAGTTTAGCGCTTGCTATACTCTTCTTGGTGGATTCCGGGAAACATATATACAAGGATTAGTGCTTGCTGATCCTTTCCTAGATTCCGGGAAACATATATATTCAATTAATAGAAATTATTATTAATATACATTATGGGTTATGTTTAGAAACAGGTTGTGATGGGTTATGTTGTTTCTCATAGTAAGTTATTGAGAGGTCCTGCCTCCAGTGTCGTCCCTGAATATTTGGAGGTCCCGGACAAATAAAAAAATAGGCCCTTTAAATATAAAATAAATTTAATGAAATGAATATTTTTAATTTAAAAAATGTATTTTTTATTAAAAAATAAATCTTTTATTTAAAATGTAAATAATATAAAAAATAATCATGTTCTAATCAATAATAACAAAATATATTTTAAAGTTAATATCATTAATAAAAAATATTAAATATTGATGGTCTTTTTAATAAAAATTAGAACTTAAAAGGAAACAATTTTTAAAATAATTTGTGTAATTTTATTTTCTATACATATTATTTAATTTATTTGAATATTTGTTAATATTACACTACAAGAAAACAATGCATTATTGAGGGCCAAAAAGACTAAAATCCGTCAACAATGAAGCCATTATTGAGGGTCAAAATCCATCAAAAAAAGCTTCGTCGGTAATGGTTATTGACAGTCTAGAACCCTCAATAATGCATGTTCAGAACTTTATGCATTATTGAGGGCCTGCAACCCTCAATATATTTCTGACGCCTGCAGACCTCAATAATGGATTTCGAGGTAAAATTACCGACAGCCTTCAGCCGTCAATAATGTATCTTTAATTAAAAAAATAATATAATTATTTAATCATTTAAAAAGCAGATTAAATCTGATTTTTAAATAATTAAATTATTTTTTTAAAGTCAGAAATTGTCTTTTAAATAATAATTACTTTTTTAAAAATCAATTTAATTATAAACTACTTTTTCTTTAAACTGCAAATTTATTTATTTATTTTTTTAACAACAAAATTTTATTTATAACCACAAACAAATAAAAGACATTTTTCTTTTAAAAAAGCAAAATAATTATTAGAAAATAAAAGTGAATTATGCCCAAGTGCAAATTCACCAAAACCAGCTACTACACTACATCACTAACATCACTATAATTAATCCTCCATTTACCTATATCATGGCTGCTACCTATATATCTTAAGTTGCCAAACAATATATCATTACAACACAAGCCAATGGACTAGCATTAAAACGCAAAAGCCAATGGACTTCTCTACTACAAACCTAAGCATACAATGCAAAAGAGTGGATGCAGCATGACAGCGAAATAAATCACATCGGCAGACGCAACAAGACAATTACGTTCCCAACTTGGGAACTTCAGCTACGTAGAGAAAACGCGGACCTTTCGCCGCACGCCCGATAAACCAATGCAAATATTAAATCTGCGAAAAAAAAAACCTCAAAACAGGGATACAACAAAAACAGCTAACCAAACAGCTTCTATTCCTTAAAGCTAGGAAAAAAAATTGCAACAAAATCTAGCATATAGTTATTGATTGATATGATACAATTTAAACATCAAATGCAAGGAATGGTGCTGTAAATTTTATCATAGATCATGCATAAATAGATTTTGTGGTTGTTCAAGATAAGAAGGTTTTGCAAGTAAGAATCACATTCATTGAATAATCATCTTTAGCTTCAAATAAATTCATATACCAGACATTTAATGGCAAATTAAGGCACAAGATGAGCCTAAACTACATAGAGGGAACAAAACAAGGCCAACAACAACACAGTGGCACTAAAAGTACAACAACTACTCCTAACACCCATAAACAAAAACACTCCACAAAAAACCACCCCCACCCCACACTAACAGAGGAACAGCACCAGGCAGAGAAAAAACAAACACAAAAACAGAGACCTAAACACTAAAAAAACCCTCCCTGTGACAGAGAAACACGGCCCCAACACACACCCAAACACCAACCCAACAAAGCAGCCTAACTAGAGAAACAAATCAGAGGTTCCCAATTCAAACAAATCAAAGCAGCCTAACTTTACAGTATAAAACAAATCAAAGCTATCTCCTATTCAAACAAATCATTGGTTTCGAATTCCACTCATAAAAGAAGCACATAGAATAACTTTACAGTATAAAAAAGCACATAGAATACCTATCCACCATTTCCAAAAAGTGATTTTAATTTCATCCATACCTGTAGACATATAAGAAGAATGTCATTAATAAATTAAAATTAGAGTACAAACCGCACAAATATTCAAATGTCGAATACAATTAATTAAACAAAAGATAAAATTACTACATCACCATTCATTCATCGTATTCATTTTCTTAAGAAAAATCTTTCTTAAGAAAAAGTTACAGAAAAACCTGCGGAACAATATGATTAGGCCAATTAGCAATGCAAAATTTAAGCATGAAAATGTAAGAAACAAGATATGAAAGAAGCCTCATTATTATGGTCTTTAATGGCTGCACGGTACTAAATAAAAAGGAAGTTAGAAGCAATTCCAAACAAAATATCCAAAAATCATAAGCAGTTTTTTCGTTTCAGGGGAAACATAAAAAAAAAATACCTTCAAAGCTTAGAAGCATACTATATATATGGGGTATAACATGGTTCAGTCACTGAGAAGCAAAATGTAGAGGTAAAGTGGTAACTGGTAAGCATGAGAAACAAGTATATTAATATTAATAACCAACAGAAGCTCAGAAACACACATTATCTAACTATCACATTGGAAGCTCAGAAACACGCATAATCTAACTATTGACATCCCTAGAATTGCTTTCTTGTATCATTCAAATAGGTGTCCTTCACTATGTACTTTGGATAAGGGCAATGAATTACTTGTATCAATTTCTTAATTTTAGAAAACTTTAGATACCAGACACAACAAACTACACATCATTTTCAGAAAAGAGGGTCAAAAGATTGAAAAAAGCTAATAAAAATAAAATTCATGTTACTTAAAAATTGATGCAAGACTTGTTACCACAATTATCACATTTATGAGCTATGTTTCGTTGGACTTTTGCACCTACCATATCATTATCAAGTGTTAGAACAAATATAAAATCTCAAAATCCGCTTAATTCTGAACTAATGATACATAAAACCTAGAAAAATTCTGTAACAATCAGTAACAATAGTTCATCAGATGAAGTTGAAAGTAACAAAAGCAGCTTAATTCTGAGCTAAAACTCTACCCAATTTCATCAGATTCAAACAAATCAAAATTTCCCAAAAACCTAAAACCTAGAAAAATTATAGATTTTGAAAAGATTATACCTCTTTCGCGAGAAGAGAGACTGAGAAACAAAAGGTAGAAGGAGATAGACAAAGCTTTTGTCCTGGTGGTCAGTGGCGGCGTTGGTTGAATCGGCCGAGCAGAGAGAAAGAGAAAGGTGCGGTCGAGCAGAGAGAGAGAGAGGTGGTGGTCGATCAGAGAGAGGCGAGTGGTGGTGGTGGTGGTGGTGGTGCGGTCGAAGGTTTCCCGGTGAGTGAGGGTGTGGTGGTGGTGCGGTCGCACGCGGGAGAGAAAGAAATACAGGGAAGTGTTTGGGACTTTGGGTGAGTTAGGGTTGGTGTAGGCGTGTGTGTGTGGTACTCTAAGGTTTTTTTTTTCAAACAAACTTTTTTATTCCAATATTACAAATATACTGTATTATACTAGTAAATAAGTATTCGTGTACTTCATCAACATTATAATAAACCTACATTTACGTGAAAGTTATTTTTCACGTATACAAATATTCAATAGAGTGAAGGACAAAAGTGTCAATAAAAAAAGTTCATATAAAATGAACTATTCTTTTTATATATTGGTATAAATATAGATATAAATATTTAAATTCAAATACAATATTGCAACATACTAGCATCGTTTGTCAGTTTTTGTTGATAGATAAAGGGATATAGTGAACTTCTCGGACACTATGGGCCATAGCAAACGGATCATAGAGCGAATATTTTTTGTTCATTTTTATGTCCACAATATTAGTATTTAAATTATACCTGATACCTCTACTTGAAGGATCAAACCAATTACATTAAAACAATACAACTGCTTTCTTATATTTAAGATAATTGCATGACATTTCATATATGTTCTCAATCACACTGTAAAAATCTTTTCACTATTTTCAGTCACACCTTTCATACACACTCCACTATTTATTTATGTTTTTCCTTCAGGAGCAACACTTACATAGGCACAATCCCAAATACAATTTATTTGGGCACACACACACAAAGAGGAAAAAATAAATAGTAAATAATTTAGTCACATCACTTTGCATTAATTAATCATTTTATTTTTTTACTTTTTTAAATTTATGTATGTGTGCCCAACATGTATTATTTATGGTTGTGCCTAACCAAGTATTTCTCTTTCCTTCAGTCCAACTGTGTGTGTGAAATTTGTATCTGTTGACAAAGTATGTGCCATTGTTTAACGATTGACCTTGGGCCATCAAATAAGTTCCTCAAGTGTTGTATGATAGGAGTTTCAGGCGTTTGAAGGTACATGTGTATTTTCAACCACACTGAAAAACGTGGATCGATTTGAGCAAAAGCTTTATTTTTCACATAACGTTTTGAATCGCCCATGAACCTTTCAAACGGGTACATCTATCTATATTGAACCGGCCCACCAAGTCTAGCCTCATGTGCAAGATGCACCACAACATGCTCCATAGAATCAAACATTCCATCATAAGGATGTCGCAACTCACCTGCCATTTTTCTCCTTTCATAATTTTCACGATGCCATGTTATCTTACTAGCAGTTTGCATTGATGCATACAACCTTTGTAACCTTGGTATTATCGATAAATAGAACATCGCTTTTCTCGGGATTGGCTTCCTTCTGCTTGACCGAGATTTTTTTGTTACATAGTATCTTGGTTCTTGACAAAATTTACATTTAAGCAAGCATCGTCACTTACACCAAATCGTTGTTATAGTACAACAAACACCCGTTAACACAACAATCAATTTTCTTCACTCCGAGACCTATTTGAATCGAAAAATAAATACTTAATGGTTATAGAAATAAGTATTTAATAAAAAATATTTGACCTATTTATTTTTATGGTTATAAAAAAATTGTATTAGAATATATCCATGGTTATGAAAAAATGTTTTATGGATATTTAATTGGTATTTTATGGATATTTAATTGGTATTTTATGGATATTTATTTTTTATACCAAATAAATAAATATTTTATGGAAATTTAATTAAAAATTAGACCTATTTATTTTGGATGACCACGAGAATATTTGAATTAACAATTGCTAAATAAAAATTGTAATAAAAAAGTATTAGAGTATATACCTATTTAATTCAAATAACAAATAAATAAGTTAAACTTTTTTAAAGTTAAAATATAAACGGTTACAACTATTTACATGAAAAAATGGAAAAAAAGAAATTGAGAAGCAATAAAAATGTGAAAGATAGAAAAATAAAATTAGAGTGAGAAGGAAAGTGTAGAAATGAAATAAATTTGGATATTATTATAAAGAGGATTGGAAATATTACTGTTTGAATTTGGTCCTATAGGAAGTATTATTGAGGGTCATCAGCACTCAATAATGTCTGGTCAGAGTTTTGCAGGTTTTGCGTCTCTCCATATGCATTATTGAAGGCCATTAGCACCCAATAATGGCTAGTCAATTTTTTTTGAAATTGAAGACCACTTATTGACGGTCTTTACACACTATTGAGGGCTTTAAGCCTTCAATACATTATTGAGGGCCTAAAACCCTTAAAACTTTCCGTCAATAATATCAAGTATTCTTGTAGTGTTATAGTTGTCTCAATAATATCCTAAAATATTTGTTAAAAAGTGTCTTTGAACACGCGACCCTAGCTATACAAGACACTTAAGTCTAGCGCACCTCCCATATTTCTAGCGCGCCCCCCATTTTCAATTAAATAATTACTTTTGTTTCTTTGAAGTACATACTATAAGAACCAATTTTTAATTAATTGTGTTTGATGATTATATAGCCATATTTTAATTTAAAATTATATACTAAAACATGTCCTGTAATTATGGTTTAATTTATCACAATTAATATAAAAACTATTAAGTACATCTAATGATTTTGGAGTAAAACCCTCTGAAACCATTCCACAGCAAAATGGTTTTGGCATGATTAAGTACATCTAATGGTTTGAAATACATATATCTGAAATTATTCCACAGCAAAATGGTTTTGCAGTACAAATCTCCGAAACCATTCCACACCAAAATGGTTTTGGCATGATTTTAGTTTAAAACTAACTACTAAAACATTTAACCATACATAATACTCTGAAAAATATCCTTAATCAATAAACTAAAATTTAATTAATAAAAAATTTTAAAAAAACATCTGGCGCACGCTAGAAATCAGGGGGTGCATTAAGCAATATGGGGGGCGCTAAGCAATCTGGGGAGCGCTAAGCAATCTAGAGGGCGCGCTGAGCAATCTGGGGTATTTATGTATGGGGCATAAGAAAAGATTATGCACCATAACTTGTGCCTCACAAAACTACTTAACCAATACTTTCAATGATGGATTTGAAAGAAAAAAAAATATTGAGGCCCTCACAAATTTGAGGCCCAGTGTTATAGGTCTGCTTGCACTGCCTCTAGGTCGGGCCTGCCTGCCTCCACTGATGAGTGTATGTATATATATAGATATTAACTATCTCATCAGGTTAATATACACTCTAACTGAAACTAAAATATGTAACTGCTTATCAGTAAGAGGTAGAACTATTCTCTCAACATTTTCTCAATCTCATGTTTTCTCCGATCGCCGCTTTCTGAAAAAATGTATGTTGTTCATGGTTCAATTTCATTCACAATATGCTATAACTTGTAATCTGCTGATCTACGGTTGTTCTATTAATATTTTCTTCAAGATGAACTTGAATATGCCAATCTAAAGTCAACATGTGAATGCGTCGATCCAGTGTGAGATTCGTTTCACTAAACTTTTATCCATAACTATGTATCAAAATCTTGAAATCACTCTCTACAATTAGATGAGAAAATAGAGAAATATACTTTTTCCACACAAGTTCAAGCCAAGATACATACCTCACATTTTACCACGAAGGGCATCACAAGCATGTTGGGTTTTGTTTCTCTGTGTATGTATTTTTTCCATATTCTTTAGCATAATACAGGACTCTCATCAGTGAATTTGTGGATGACCTTTGTACTTAGTGTCCTTACGTAATCACTAGTGACCGACCGCCTTTAGTTCTATTGTTAATTAATGTGATGTGATTACGTACTTGTAACCTATTAATTTGGTGTTATACAATTATATAAATACGATCATTATATTGCATTGCAAGTTTGCAACAAAGCAACTTTTTTGTTTTTTTTGTTTTCAACCACCAGTTTAATCTGGTCCGGGGTCAGTTTTGGAGCAACAAAGCACCTTGAAGAATACAATACAAAACCGACTCAATGTTAATTCACTTAATGTCTTAATTGTTATTACTCTAACATATTGTTCTAGTTTTAATTAATTTTATGACACATTATTAGCGCAAGACTTTGTTGGAAGGGTTAATAGGCTTATACCCCCCTGCAATGTTAGTGAGTTTTGCGATACCCCCCTAGAAAAAAAAAACTCGTAGATTCCCCCTTGCAATGTTAAGATTCCCTGTTTTACCCCCCTCAATGCCACTTGGATTTGGAATCTTCATTTTTCGCTGACGTGGCAGTCATAGGTGGCACTTGACTGGACAAAACTGATTACATGGCAAATCCACGTGGAATTTTTTAAAAAATTATTTATTTTTTACTGCCACGTATGATAATATGTGTAATTTATTTTTTACTATTATTTTTTATATATTTCTTTAAAATTATTATTTTATAACATTATAGCAATTTAAAAAAAATGAAAGAAAAAAATGTAAAACAAGGCAACGTGAAAAAAGAAAACTGTTATGCAACAATCTCATATTCCATCTTCTTCTTCACCTAGATTGTTCTCTCTCATTATGATATATGTGATGATTTCATCTTCTTCATTTTCATTCTTCTTCTATTCCATTCGAAAAATTCCTAATTTCATCTCCAATCTATAAGAACCTTATTTCCCAATTTGAAGACCAAAACCAATTTCTTCTGTTCGATTCGATTCTGTTTCTGGTTGTATGCAATTCCAATTTATAAGAACTGATTCTGTTCGATTTTGTCTGTGTTGGATTCTTCGATTATTTTTGCGATTTAGCCACTGAGAGAGAGAGAGAGAGAGAGAGAGAGAGATTTTTGCATTAGTGTTGTTGTTCGATATGGGATTTGGATTTATGCGTTCAATTCATGATTTGTGTTGTTTAATTCTGGTTGAATTTCTGTTTTTCGAATCTGGATTTAGATTTGTGATGTTCAATTTATGGAGATGAAGCTGGTGTTCGCTACGAAGATATTTCGTAGCTAATTGGTAGCTAATCTGTAGCAATGGATGAAGATTGATGTGAAATCTTGGAGATCAGAGAGAAAGAGAGATATAGGTTGTTGTTGTTTTTGTTCATTCTTCATCTCCCTCTTCATCTCCCTCTTTTTTTTATTTCTTCTTTTGTTTTCTGTTTCAAGAGAAATTGCTTTGGGTATTGTTGTTGTTGTAACCATAAAATTTGATGATGATGGTAGTGGTGAGAGGATGAGGTTGAAGAAGGTTAGGAGGTTTTATGTTTTTTTTTATAAAAAAAAAATCTGGGTTGAATCTTAAGCTAGATCTATAAAAAATTATTTTTGGGTTGTTGTTGTTGTTGAAGGTTTGGGTTTTGAGATTTGGGTTTGAAAATGATGAATTTGTTATGGGTTTAAAAGACTGTGTTTCTAGAGAGTAATGGAGATTCACTATGGAGCCATGGAGATTCAATTTGGAACTATATTGTGTTTTCGTTTTTTTCCAACAATGATGATGTTTAAAGATGATGGTTTTGATTTTTTTGTTCACTTCAATTCAATTTGCAGATTTTATTTTAATTTTTAATTTTTTACTTTAAAGAGGAATGAGTTTAATGATGAAGATTGGAAGGAATGAGTTTAGTGATTGTGATGATGAAGATGATGGATGATGAAGATGATGATGAATGAAGAAAAATAAAAAAGACCCTTTTAAATTTTTCAGATTTTTGGATTTTTTTAAATAAATTAACTGACGTGGATTTTAAAAATAAAAAAAAAAAAAAATTCCACGTGGACATGCCACGTGGAGATTCCTCCTAGTCATGTGACACATTGTACCTCCAGGGGGTAAAACAGGGAATCTTAACATTGCAAGGGGGAATCTACGAGTTTTTTTTTTCTAGGGGGGTATCGCAAAACTCGCTAACATTGCAGGGGTGTATAAGCCTATTAACCCTTGTTGGAATAACAACTTGATCAACTTGAGGAATTCTATATGGCAAGAGAGGCCAAGAGCATTACATGTGAAATATGAGTATTTTCAAATGGCATAGATCCAATTAGTGGTGATCTTACCTATAATATAGGTGGATTCTAAGGTGAGGGAGCTATTAAGTCCCTCACCGGTGTACCCTTTAATTTAACCATCAGATTAATCAAGTTTATGTTATACAATTGAACATGACCACACTGGATTAAAGTCTTTACAACATTCATGAAGCTTCAACCGAGATTAAAACCCAGAAAATAAGACAAACACCAATTGCAACTATGACTTTGTTCATGAAAAATTCAATAAATAGGGGGTTTTGTGGTAAGAATGAAACGGGTTTTGAGAGAGAACCTTATATTTTAACACTTTGAATCTTCACTTCTTAGATCTTGTTTTAATTTTTCATGGCAAGAATGAAAATAATTTTACCATTTAAGTGCTTGACAATTTCATTTTGATGGAATTCATTCTTTTTGTAATCAAAATCTAAACATTTGAGAATGGAATTGAAGATAAGAACATGGGAAAATTACAGTTGCAAGGTGTGTTGAAACATCAATGTTATTATTTTGTGAGAAAAAATCACCCCTATGATTATAACTTTGAAGTGTGGGTGGTTATTGTCCTTGATCAAGATTTCTAACTTGTGTTCGGTTTTGAAAATGTTTCACCTATGTTTAAAGTCATGATGATTAGAAATTTGATGTTTGCAAACATTATTTTTTTTCATAATTGTTCTATTTTTAAAAATCATTTTCTGCAGATTTTGAGTAAGAGTGTGGATATAAATGAGGAAGATGATGGGGTAGGATTGTATGCTACTATGTATAAATGATCCCGATTTTATTTTGAAAAAATCTAAACCATCCACTTAATCTATTGGTATTTTTTAAATGTTTCACCGATGAACCACTTGTTTGATGGTTCACCTTAGACCCCACCATATATTTTGGATATTTCTATATTTTGGAGATACCTTATTGTTCTAGTGAATAAATAATGGGGATAGTAACTGTATCATTCATATTAATAATGAGTGTAATTCTCTTAGATACAAAAATTGTGAACTTTTTACAATAAAGCGTATACTCATATTTATAGAACTTTAATGTGGTAGTTGTCATTGACCACGATCATGGATACCCCATGATCATGGCAGTTTTTCTATTCCACCACCGTCCCAACGTGGTGGTGAGGGGTGGTTTTCCTCCGGTTCCGGTGTTAATCGTGGTGGTGGGGGGTGGTTATCCTCCCCCACATTGTGAACCTGTACAGAGTCTTCGATCTAACAGTTATCTTTATGGCGAGGGGTCGCCCCTAGGTCGTGGCGCCCTTAGGTATCTTTTCCGCCAAGTTTTCTTTTTGAAATACATGGGTTGGAAGATTGGATCATCTTGCTATTGAGTCTATGCTGTTTATTTTTGGGCCTTAGTCCAGTCCACTTATATTGATAATTTTGAGTTGTGAAATTATTTTCTTCAATTTCTTAAGTTTCATTTCATATGTGTAATATCTCTTGTGCAATTCCTAATGAACAAATAAACTTTTTCTCTTATTTTGATTTAGTTTATGGTTAGTTGAATAAAATATGTCAGTATGGTTTATTAAATTTTATTTGTCAAATTGAATTTGTGTTCTAATTTAATAATTTGTAAAATGTTGCCTTTCATATGTATATATGTGGGATATATTTAAAGAGAATGAATATTTTATATGAGAATATTTATCAACTTTTAGATAAAAAATAAATGGTCCAGATTAAAGCACTTATTTAATGCAAAATGTAAATCAGATCTTTAAAATATCTATTATTGTTTTTGTATATGTTGTTTATGGGGATACTTAGTTAGAGTTGGTGCTCCGGTCTAAGTCTTAAAGTACGTGAGTATGTAGAAAGTGATGTCTTGACCTAATGATCGTAGGCATCTATATACACACCCCTAGTTGAATGGTAATGGCGAGAATATCTCCTAGGGATGGGGAGCCGCTAGCACCGCTCCTCCCCTCATATGTGATCCATGTGCTCTGTTTCCTTGGACCTATCCTCTTATATATGACTCAGTCTATCTTCATCTCATTAATTGCCAAAAGGGATGAAGTGGGTTAAACGTTGGGCGTGCTAGGCCTTCTGTAATCAGAGAGAATGAAGCCAAAACTAATCTTGGGGTCTCGTCCAGTCCACAACCCCCAAGCACTAAGCCCAAAATTGGGTATAGTGCTTTAAAAAAGGTGGACTCACGCATACCCCCTTGCTCCTTGCCTAATGTTTCGTCTTCTCTTGTTCTATCCGCTACGTCATCGCAACATCTTATTACTTTATTCACCGTGCTAGGTGACACTTGTCTCTTTGTGTCAGACTCGTTTCATTAATCAAGGAATGTAATCATGTTAACCCCTTACGTTGTTTCATATTCCAACAAACTTGTACCAATCTCTTTTGTACAACCTTTCATTATCCAACTTTCCTTCTTATTCTCAAGTGGCCAGCCGTACTTGTATCTTTTATAAATACTTAATCCCAGTATTATATAGTTTCAGTCTCCAACATTCAAAATATCCCAGTCCTTCAAACTTTTCACCCCTTTTATCACTCACTGATTCTTACGAACATGAATCTTAGGATTGTTATTTTGATTGAGATGTTGAAGGGATTGCGTATAGAGGATTCTAAGGGTCTTTTCGCTGACCCCAACACGATTAACCACTTTCACGAAATAGTGGAAGAATTGCAGGGTATATCTGTACAGTTATCCCTTAACTTGCGGCTTTGCTGGATCAGGCTCAAGCGCTTGAGAGACTTTTGTCCATTGAGGCTCCCTTCACTTGTTCCGTTGGGGAGGTTAGCCACATAGTCAACACCACCCTGTCTGCTATAGCGGATTATCCCTCCTTGAGGAAGGAGGAATTTACATTGTTAGCAACAAACCTTTCGATTTCCTCTGAAGAAGATCTTTCCATTGGTGAATATTAATATAATATATAAATAAATTGTCAAACTTATTATACTTATATGCAATGTAGTCAGGGTCGAGTTTTTACGTAGGGTCGTTCAGCTGGTGACGGGTCGTAAGCACGAGGGTCGTAGCACGGATCGTAAGACCCTACTCAAGGGCAAACTTGTAACTTCACACACACACACACACACACACACATATATATATATATATATATATATACATACAAACACAAAAAAAAAATATAATACATAAACTTTCATAAACTTAGTTAATTAATATTTCATATTCATCATTCCAAAGGTTCATAACAATCAAGAAGGCCTACGCACCATTCACAATTAAAGGTCAATGCATCATTAACAAAAGAATGACCTATCATTCACAAAAGATCTACTTAAGATGCAGCACTAAAAAAAAAAGGCCTATGCATCATTCTATCATTCACAAAAGAGTAAAGACCTATGCATCATTTAAAAAAAGACTTATCAAGTTATCATCGACAAAAGACATCATAATCTAAACATTCAAGATGTTTTCCAATCCAAAATCTTGATAGTCATCAAGAAATTCATCATCATCCTCATCCTCATTCTCTTCAACTTCAACGGCATCATCAAGATCACCATTTTCTTCTTCATCATTGGGAGGAAGTTCCAAATCATCACCAAGAACATCACCGATACTAGCATTTTCTTGTCCAACACCATCTTCCAAATCATCTCCTTCATCTTCCTCATCCTCATCATTCTCAATCCACTCTTCCCCTTCATCTTCGGAATCAATTTCTTCAACCTCTACCTCATAGCTAGCACTCTTTCTCTTGATCTTCTTCTTTCCTAATTTTGAGTTAACCATCACAAAAACAACCTTGTTCATTGTGATTTGCTTCAAGCGGTTCATCTTCTTAGTATGAACCTAAATGATTATAAGTTTAAGATAAATTAAAATATAATAGATACTTGTAAATTTGTAATACAATTTGTTCTAAAAGTTTGAAAACTTACCCTTTCAAAAGCGCTCCAATTTCGTTCACACCCTGATGAACTACATGTTAAGCTAAGGACTCGCAAAGCAAACCATTGCAATTCTTTATATTTTCCTCCATAGGATTCCCACCATTGTGTTGGTGTTTTAGTTTCAAGTGCAAAGGTAGCAAATTCATTACCAAATGTTCCTTTTCTTGCCTTGAAATCCTCAAGTTGGTAATCAATTTTGGCCCTTTTTCTCGGATCTTCCACCATTCTTAGCAAACAATCATACATCCCATATGTAACTTCATTATCATCAATGTATCCAGGAGCATAACGTATAGTGGGGTTCAAATAAAGGCCTGCAGCATGTAGTGGCCTATGAAGTTGCCTATCCCACCTTTGATCAATTATATTCCAAAGGGCATTGTAGCTAAAAAAGACAAAAGAATTGAATTGGTATTCATACTATTACTAGGTAAATCTAATTATCATAAAAAAAAAGCATAAAGTGAAAAGAATTGAATTAGTTACCTCCTAGCAACTCCATTAAAGTTTGCTTTAATCTTCTCTTTTGCACGACCCATTTCTTCATAAAGGTTTCCCATGGCTGGCTTTTCTTCCGAGTCCACCATGCACAACACTCCAACAAGTGGGAAAGCACCTCTTAGACAAGTCAAAACATCCTTCCAAAACAATTTACTCAAAACAATCTTTTGCACAATAATCCCATCTTTACTCTTAGCAACTTCTTCAACAACATCATCGATCATCTTGAATATTTTGTCTGCTGTCTTGGTTATATCGGATGCATCAATGGACTTTAGAAATATAGTTCCCTTGGGACTATGTATCAAAAAATTATAGTTCTTCTCTTCCTATCTGTCCAACCATCGGTCATTATTGTGCATCCATATTTCTCCCAATCGGACCTATATCCAGCCACAACCTTACTAATCTCACCATAATAATAGTGCAAATATTTAACTCTAACTTCATGATAAGATGGTAGTTTAAATCCAATACCATGTTTTGCAACATTGTCAAACATCTTAAGATATTCATCAGACCTAGCAACATTAAATGGTATATCATTATTGTAAAAAAAGAGAGCAATATCCTTACAAGCATCTTCTCTGACTTCCTTTTTAAAGGCACTATTGATTGTAGTTTGTCTTGCTGTTGTTAGACCTCTTTTGAACAAATCCTTAGTTGCTAGCTCCCCTTGACTTTTTCTTTTTTCCTTTGCATCATCACCAAGTTCAAGATCAACATTATCACCTTCAATGTTAAGGTCAATATGTATCTTTTTCAAATTCTCTATTTGCAAGCCATTGACAATATCCAACATTTGTTTCTTGAGGTCTGGAGGACACTTTGTACAAGGCTTAACATTTCTATTAGTTCCAGCCAAATGATGCTTAATTCTATAAGCACTTCCTGAATACTCATGTTTACATAATTTGCACATCACTCTTCTGGTCTTTTCATCAATCGATATAACATATTGCCATGCTATATCACTCTTATTTCCAGGTGCATTTTTAGGAGGAACCTTAGCAGCAGGGGCAGCAGAAGGTGAACCTTCATTAATGGTAGGGTTAGAAGAAGCTCCAACATTTGAAGTCATTACAGTCAGAAAATAAGCTACTGAGTTTTGAACTAGAGGTTGAAAATAAGCTACTAGAGGTTAAAAATAATAGAAGTATAGAACACAGGTTGAAAATAATTATGAGTGAGTTACTGAGTTGAGGGACAAACGAACGACACAACAACAGAAACAAAACAACAAACGAACGAAACAAACGAAACAACAGAAACAGAGTGAAAGATTAAACATGGTGTGTGACGAAAGAAACAGAGTGACAAGGGACAGAAACAGAGTGTGACGGCGACGACGATGGAGTTGCAGTACCGACGAGACGATGATGGTACCGGAACAAGGGACAGACGGCGACGGAACAAGGGACAGACGACGACGATTAAGTTACCATGGCTAGGGTTTTTACTTGTTCGGTGAAAGGAAGAGGAAGTGAAAGTGAAAAACGCGATTTTGTGAATTTGGGTTAAAAGGGAATTTCGGGTTATGAAATAACCCGACCCGTTTTGCATCACCCAGCCCATTTGAAACCCTAAATTCCTCCAGCACTACGACCCTGCCTGAAAAAACGCGACCCTGACCACGCAAACGCTAAAAAAAACCAAAGCTTGATCGTAGCACGGTTGACTGGCCGGAACACGTAAGGTCGTGCGTTCCTACACACCAGCACGCGACCCTGACTACATTGCTTATATGAATATGAATGGTGACTTATAGAATGAAAGCTCAATCAAGTCTCTCAAGTGTACCACTCATCTTGACCAAAAGATTAAAGAAGCCCACATTATTTCATTGGTCATAAGCACACTTGATATAAATTCTTTTACAAAAATTTCAGATTTTAAAATGTTGCCTCTTCACCATGTTCCTTTGACTGCTAGAAACCAAATAATCTTCATTTCATGTTTCAATTTCCATGGCAAAGATATACAAGATCCCAAAAACATTTCACCACCTAAATATTTACGAATAAAATCAAAGACAAGAATGAAAAAGTACTCTATATTATAATATTTGTATACATTATTTTTCACAAACTTAAAAATAAGTTAATTCAAATAGATTAAAAAATAATATAAAATTATAAAAACTATATTTCTTTTACACTGAGATATACAAACTAAAACAATATTATATTGAATGTGAAGCTACTGCAATGATGCATGCTCTTAAGCTCGCGTTGTCCAATGGTTTTGAGAGAGTTATCTTCGAAAGTGACTGTCAACAAGTTGTGAATGCTTTGCGTAATGATTGCTCGTATGCGAATGAGCTTGGTATTCTGTTCTCAACTTGTAGTTCCCTTCTTATTTCTAATGGTAATTGCAACATAGCTTATGTTAGGAGGCAAGCCAACAGAATTGCTCACAATCTTGCTAGAGCATCTTTATTTCAGTCTAGCCCCAGTGTTTAACATTTTTATCCACATGATTGTATCTCTTCTATTATATTGAATGAAATGCAATGAATTCATTTTGCTTAAAAAAAAGAGCATCTAGGGGAACTATATTAAAAAAATAAAATATAAAAGTAATATTATTTTTGGTATCATAAAAATTAGTACTATTTTTATTCACTTAAAAAAAAAAATTAACATTATATTTTGCCTCTCAAAATTTAAAACAATATAAAATTCAAATTTCGAAATAAGGAAATTCAATTTTCCATTTCAAAATTCCAGCGCTTCCTCTAAAAAAATCCTCCAAAAATAACCCAACCGTTACACCAAAAAACCCCCAAAACATTTTCTCCCTCTATAAAACCCAAACCCTTTTTCTTATCTCTCTCTCTCTCTCTCACCCTAGAAACCCTTTTCAACACATTTTCATTTCTAGGTCATTTCATTTCAATTTCTTCCAAAAAAAATCTCTCAAAATGCGTCAAATCCTTCACATCCAAGGTGGCCAATGCGGTAACCAAATCGGTGCCAAATTTTGGGAAGTTGTTTGTGCCGAACATGGCATCGATCCAACCGGACGTTACGTCGGTGACTCAGATCTTCAACTTGAAAGGATCGATGTTTACTACAACGAAGCAAGTGGTGGTAGATTTGTTCCTAGAGCGGTTCTTATGGATCTTGAACCGGGTACTATGGATAGTATCCGGTCTGGACCATATGGTCAGATCTTTAGACCGGATAACTTTGTTTTTGGTCAGAGTGGTGCTGGTAATAACTGGGCTAAGGGTCATTATACTGAAGGCGCTGAACTTATTGATTCTGTTCTTGATGTTGTTCGTAAAGAAGCTGAGAACTGTGATTGCTTGCAGGGTATGGTTTTCTAATTTTTTTTACTTGTTTTGAAATTAGGGTTTTGTTCATTTTTTTGAGTATTGCTGGATTTGTTAGTGTTTGTTGGTTTTTTCTTAGTAGAAATGAAGTGTTGATTTGTTTTTATAGTGTTTTGTTAGTGTTTGTTTTTTTAAGGAGAAATGAAGTTGTTGTTGAAGTGTCGAAGTGTTTATAGAGTTATATTGGTGATTTTGTAATGGTTTTTTTTGTTGATTTAGGGTTTTGTGATATTTTTAATATATGGATTTGTTAGTATTTGTTCAGTAGAAAATTGTTGATGTGTTTTGTGGAGTTTTGTTTGTGACTTTGTAGTGGGTATGTGTTTGATTTAGGGTTTTGTGATTTTTAGGATTGTTGGATTTGTTTGTTTGTTTATTTTCTCAGAAGAAATTAAGTTGTAATTGAAGTGTTTGATGTAGTTTTTGTAATGTATGTTTTTATGGATCTATACGTGCTTTGTGGTTGATTGTGATATGAGATCTATGTTGCTTTTTTGAGAGTTTTGTGGATGTTTTTTGAATGAGTGTTTATATTTATGTGTTAAGTTTTTTTAGCACAAATTGTCCTGTTGTTGTTGAGTGAGTGTGTTTGATTAGTTGAGTTTGTTTTGCAGTATGCTTTATTTGTTGTGTGGCTGATCATGAAATGGGTGCGGTATGTTTTCTGGTTTTGTGCAGGATTTCAAGTATGCCATTCACTTGGTGGTGGAACTGGGTCTGGAATGGGAACCCTTCTCATCTCAAAGATCAGGGAAGAGTACCCAGACAGGATGATGCTTACTTTCTCTGTTTTCCCTTCTCCTAAGGTTTCTGACACTGTGGTTGAACCCTACAATGCTACTCTATCTGTTCACCAGCTTGTTGAAAATGCAGATGAAGTCATGGTTCTTGACAATGAAGCTTTGTATGACATTTGCTTCCGTATTCTGAAGCTCAGCAACCCAAGCTGTAAGCCATCTTGCTATTTTGTACTTTCTATATTGATCTTTCTGTTTATAGACTCGGACTTATTATTTCTTGTGTTTTTATTTTTGAGTATTTGTTTGGTAATGTGTTTCATTTTCCGTGGTGATACAGTTGGTGATCTGAATCATTTGATATCAGCAACTATGTCTGGTGTCACATGTTGTTTGAGGTTCCCTGGTCAGCTTAACTCTGATCTTAGGAAGCTTGCTGTGAATCTTATTCCATTCCCCCGTCTTCATTTTTTCATGGTGGGATTTGCACCTTTGACCTCACGTGGCTCTCAGCAGTACAGGACTCTCAGTGTCCCAGAGCTTACCCAGCAAATGTGGGATGCCAAGAACATGATGTGTGCTGCTGACCCTAGGCATGGACGATACCTCACTGCTTCAGCCATGTTTAGAGGCAAGATGAGCACCAAGGAAGTTGATGAACAAATGATGAATGTTCAGAACAAGAACTCATCCTACTTTGTTGAATGGATTCCGAACAATGTCAAGTCTACTGTGTGTGACATTCCCCCAACAGGATTGAAGATGGCTTCTACCTTCATTGGAAACTCCACATCCATTCAGGAAATGTTCCGAAGGGTGAGTGAACAATTCACTGCTATGTTCAGGAGAAAGGCTTTCTTGCATTGGTACACTGGTGAAGGCATGGACGAGATGGAATTCACTGAGGCTGAGAGCAACATGAATGATCTGGTTGCTGAGTATCAACAGTACCAAGATGCAACTGCTGATGAGGATGAGTATGGAGAGGAAGAGGGTGAAGAGGAGGAAGAGTATGGACAACATGACATGTGATTTTGAATGAAGGTTGGATAGCTGCAACTGCATGTTGCTGTTTCAAGCTAAGACTAGTTTTCTTATATTTCAGTTACTATTGCTGTAAAATTGTTTTTGGTTTATTTGCTTTTATGTGACCTGTTGGTAGTGGAGAGTTAAACACCTATTATAAGCATCACTTTTTGTTGGAATTTAAGCATCAATATTTGATTCAAAATGATTGTCTCCATGGAATTCATTATGTAGTTTTGTTAAGTTTGGATGCTAAATTAATTTTTCTACTTTTGCTGCTTGTGTGACATGTTTTTTCTGAATTCTTTCTCTTGTGATTGACCTGGTTCTCTTTGCTGTGTACCAATTCTTTGCCAATGCAGCATATCCTAATTCTTTGAATGGTTTGAGAATTTATTGGTTGTGGTTAGAAAAGGAACATAAATCTTATTTTATTGTATTATTTATCTCCTTTAATTTTGAGAAGGATGGGAGCTATTGACTTTCATTGCCTCAACCCAAACTCTTCTTGAGGAGACAACATCAATTGTAGATGTTGATGGAGGGTTGAGATTCTCTTTAGTGACTTGAACTCTTCTTGAAGGGACAATATTGTTAGCAGCCAACACTCGGTGGGATTTAGTCCCACATCGGATAGATAGGATTCTTGATAAGAGTTTATAAAGAGGAGGCAATCATCACCTTATCAAGCCGGTTTTGTAAGGATGAGTTAGGCCTCGATATTCGTGACATGGTATCAGAGCCTATCAGGTCTATCGTTGGGCTTCCTCCATCATCCACGCTTCAGGCCCATTCGGCCGGGCTGAAGCGTGAGGGAGGGTGTTAGCAGCCAACACTCGGTGGGATTTAGTCCCACATCGGATAGATAGGATTCTTGATAAGAGTTTATAAAGAGGAGGCAATCCTCACCTTACAAGCCGGTTTTGTAAGGATGAGTTAGGCCTCGATATTCGTGACAAATATCAGATCTAGATGTTGACTGAGTTTTTCTCTCTTATACTGGAAATTTTCTGTCACTGGGGAGGAACCTTACCTGTTGCTGAGTCTGAGAGGGTGGTTCCTTTCCATTTCATATGACATGCAACTAGCTTCCTATGGGCAGCCAAACTATGTGTATGAGAGTCTCTTAGGATAGGTGGGTGGTATGTTCTCTTATTTAAATGTGTCAATACCATTTTATGTCTCTGTGCAAGTAGTATGAATATACATTTATAGAAATAAAACTATAACACTGTCACTAATATTTGCATCAAAATTATGAATCCACTTCATATGTACAATGTTTTTGTCAAGGACCTTAATTTCATTTTTATAGAACCCAGTTTTGCAAAGGAAAAAAGAACCTCAACTATAACTAATCACTCGCACACCCCAATGTATGGGTCACCCTTAAGGGTATGTTTGGATGAAGGGTATTGGAAGGGATGATAGGGGAGATGGGATTTTATTTTTTCTTTTTTAAATTAAAGAAGTTATAAAATATTTTTATAAATAAATTAATGGAATTATTGCTTCAAAAAAAATAAATTAATGGAATTAGATCATCATATAGTAATAATTTCACATTATTTTTTAATATTTTTAAAATCTCAAGTATATATCAACATATTATAGATTTAGATCTTAAGTCTTTTATTTATTTATGTATTTATTTATTTTAAGTAAACCAAAACTCTTACAATCATACCCCAGTGTCACAACACTAGTTTTTATTAGAAAAGTTATTGATTGATTGTGGATCTACTCTCCCATGTGAGTAAGAAAAATAACCATTTATAATGGTCTAACCAGAATAAAATAAGAAAAACAAAGGCAACAAGCTTAAAATTTAGAAATAAATAAATAGAAGTCTTCGCAAGACATTTCCTTTTCAAAGCATGCTGTTATTGCCATTTTTTCTTATATTCCAAGAATGGTGGACCATACGACTATGGAATCTCTTAAAAATAGTACAGTTGCAATGAAGACAGAATTAATAAATAAATTCACATGACTCCCATGTTGTTGCTGCCCAAATGTTTTCAGCTCTACTCCAATGATTATATAATAAGATATTTTGGCAAGCATATATCGAAAAAGAGAGATGGATTATTAGTTATTTGGATCAATTTTTATTTTTCTTATTTTTCGTCAATAAATTGAAACTGATTCATTCATCAAGGTTAGAATGGCACAAATAATACACCAAGTGTAGACAAACTACCTACTATTAAGATAACTATAGGATATAGGATTAATGCAGATTCAAACAAATATAACCTTAAACTCTTGAATTACTCCTGACTTGTAAATCTACTAAAATTTGGCTATCTGTATTAGCTGAAAATGAAACAAATGCCAATTTAGAAACATCTCGTGCAACAACAAGATGAGGGGTGGGTGGTGGCTCACCGCCACTACCAAAGACGTAGTGACGAACGATTGTTCTAGCCGAGTCAAGAGTTTTCTATAACAACTGGAAAATACCGAAGGAAAAACTGTGGAAGGAAACGAGAGAAAGAGAGCCCTATCTTTCTATCTTTCTAGGGGAAGAGGTCTCCACTCAATGGAGAGAAACAAGCCCTAGCTGAACACTAGGAAGAAAAAGAGCGCCTTTGAGGGGATTCAACTAAGGTAATTTCTTTTGCTACCCTACGTTTTTCCGCGCGCTCTACGATTTTCTGTTTTTATCTTTTGGGGACGTTATAAAAATGTGAAATTTTTGTGAAACACCCATAGCTACCTAAGTAACGGACATAAATATTTTGATAAATTTGTAGGGCACACAAAAAAAGGGATAAGTTGGCAAAAGAAATCCTCTTCAACTAAACCTCTTGAACTTTTAAAAAAATGCACATATACCCCTGTATATTTTGCATTTTGCACCTCCTATTTATTTTAAACCACTAGCTCAAGAGGCTCAAAAACTCAAGTTTGAACTAATCCTATATATTTTGGGATTGATGTCTCTCCGATTAGTTGGTCCTTGGGTTGGATATCGAATTTTCAATAAAAAATATTCTTAAATTAAAAACCCACATGAGTCCGGTTAGTAGTGAAGACTTGAATCCTTTAAACAAAGTCTCAAAATCAACTCATGTAAATGAAAAAATATGGTTAAATAAAAAGACTACTCTTATCTCTTCTCATTCATTCATTCATATAAGAGTAGTTGTTCCTAACTCTTTTTGTTAATGTGAATAAATTGATCAACTAAGTCAGTTATTTTGAGAAGGAGAAAATACTATTAACTAGAGCATACAATTGAAAAAAAGAGAGTAAATAACCACTTTAATCTCTGAAAATTTGTCGTTCTGTCACTATTCTATAAGTTAAACACCAAAGGAGGCAATAGAAAATGTATTTACATTTTTAATACTTTTACAAATTATAGTGACAATAGAAATGTATTTACTCGGATTTTCTTAATTGTGTTGAAAATTAAAGTGTCATTTATTTTTGCACATAATAATCTTTTAACAAATGAATCAATTATTATGTGAGAAAAGAGTATTATTTCTCATTGAAAATTAGTACTATTATAGCTAATATTTTTCTTTTAGAGAATAATAAATGGATGTGTAAAGTCAATGTTTTGTTTTGAATAATTAGCCAAAATTTTAGTGTCCCATTTTATAAGCTACCAAAAAAAAGTCAGCAAATTAGAAGGGGTCGACATAAAACCGCGTCTACTTCATTAAAAATAACGTTTTTCAGCAACTAAACAAAGCTTGTTTTTCTTTCTTTTCTGACAAAACATCATTGTAGAAAAATCGAACTATGACTTTATGAGTTATTGTATTTTGACATAGTTTACTTTGAATGGTGCAATATTTCTTGTTTCATGGGTCTGAAGCTTTATGATAACACCAATTTTTCCTTCATTTCCTATTCTATCTTGTATGATTTATTGTAATTAACAGTATAGACCAATGAGAATTACATTGGTTTCATTTCTTTCTTTTATTCTATGTTTTTACTGCATATTTCTATGTATCCAAATCACTGCTGTCTCTGCAAAATGTCTTGTTGATCAACAATCATTGCTGTTGCAATTAAAGAACAATCTCACTTTCAATCCAGATAGTTCTACCAAAATAAAGTTGTGGAATTCAAGCCTTGATTGCTGTGATTGGATTGGTGTAGATTGCGACAACAAGGGTTATGTTATTGGCCTTGATCTGAGTGCAGAATCAATCTCTGGTGGATTTGATGATGCAAGTAGTCTTTTTGGTCTGCAACAACTTCAGAAATTGAACTTGTCTGGTAACAACTTCAATTCTCCCATTCCATCAGGATTCAACAAGTTGGCGATGTTGAATTATCTGAATTTGTCTAATGCTAACTTTGTAGGGCAGATTCCAATAGAGATTTCTCAGCTTACAAGGTTGGTTGCTCTTGATATCTCTTCTCCTAATAGCTATTTATTAGGACAAGGGCTGAAACTTGAGAAACCAAATTTACAGAAGTTTGTTCAAAATCTCAGTAGTATTAGGCAATTGTATTTTGATGGTGTAAATATAACAGCTCAAGGACAAGAATGGTGCAATGCTTTGTCGTCGCTGCGTGCGCTGCAAGAATTGAGTATATCATACTGCAATTTAGCAGGACCCCTTGATTCTTCGCTGACAAAACTTGAGAATCTATCAGTCATTATTCTTGATGGGAACAACTTTGCATCCCCGGTCCCAAAAACGTTTGCCAATTTCAAAAACTTGAACACTCTTAGTCTTGCATTTTGTGGATTGACAGGTAAATTTCCGCAAGAAATTTTTCAGATTGGAACATTGTCATTTATTGACTTATCCTTCAACTACAATCTCCATGGTTCATTTCCGGAATTTCCATCTAGTGGATCTCTCCATACCTTAAGGGTAAGTAACACAAGCTTCTCTGGAGCATTACCTAACTCTATTGGTAACATGAGACACTTATTTGAATTGGATCTTTCTAAATGTAAATTTAATGGAACACTTCCCAATTCACTGTCACACCTCACAGAACTTAGTTACTTGGATTTGTCATTTAACAGCTTCACAGGACCAGTGCCATCATTTCGCATGGCCAAAAACCTTACACAACTAGACCTTTCTCATAATCGTTTAAGTGGTGTAATACCATCATCTTCCCATTTTGAAGGACTGCATAATCTTGTCAGCATTGACTTGCGTGATAATTCCATCAGTGGGAGCTTTCCTTCATCACTTTTTGCACTTGCATTACTACAGAAGATTCAGCTTTCATCCAACCGGTTTAGTGAATTTGACGAATTCATAAATGTGCCTCCCTCTGTAATTAACACCCTTGATTTAAGTAGAAATAATCTATCAGGGCCTTTTCCAACTCTTATCTTTCAGCTCCATTCACTTTCTGTCCTCGATCTTTCCTCTAACAGGTTGAACGGGTTGCTGCAGCTAGATGAGCTCTTGGAGCTTAGAAATTTAACTGCACTAAACCTTTCATACAACAACATATCAATCAATGTGAATGTTACAAATGTTAGTCCAACTTCTTTTCCCAATATTAGTAATCTAAATTTGGCATCCTGCAACCTGAAAACTTTCCCTAGTTTCTTGCAAAACAAATCCAGATTAACTATTTTAGACCTGTCAAATAATCAAATTCAAGGAAAAGTGCCCAACTGGATCTGGAAGCTACAAAATCTTCAAAGTCTTAATGTTTCTCACAATATGCTTACTGATTTGGAAGGACCATTGCAAAATCTCACTTCCAAATTGATAGAACTTGACCTTCATAACAACCAATTGAAAGGTCCAATTCATGTTTTTTCTAAATATGCTTCTTATTTGGATTACTCAATGAACAAATTTGATTCTGTTATCCCACAAGGTATCGGTGATTACCTGCCTTTCACAACTTTTCTCTCTCTTTCAAATAATACTTTATCTGGTAATATCCCTCATTCCCTCTGCAATGCTTTAAGTCTTCAAGTGCTTGATATTTCCATGAATAACATTTCTGGAACAATTCCCTCATGTCTAATGACAATGACACAAACCCTTGTGGTATTAAATCTGAAGACGAACAATCTCATTGGTGCTATCCCAGATGTGTTTCCTCCTTCTTGTGCTCTAAGGACTCTTGATCTCCAAAAGAATTATTTAGATGGAAAGATTCCAAAATCTCTTGTGAATTGCTCAGCATTAGAAGTGTTAAACCTTGCACATAACAAAATCAACGACAGATTTCCATGCTTGTTGAAGAACATATCCACAATCCGTGTCATGGTCTTGCGCAAAAACAAATTTCATGGTCCCGTCGGATGTCCAAAAACCAATGGCACTTGGCACATGCTTCAGATAGTTGATCTAGCCTTTAACAACTTCAGTGGTAGACTACCTGGGAAATGCTTCACAACGTGGGAGGCAATGAGGTCTGATGAAAGCCATAATGATTCCATGGTAAATCACATCCGATTTCAGGTTCTTAAATATGGTCAAATATACTATCAGGATTCAGTGACAGTTACAAGCAAAGGTCAACAGCAGGAGTTCGTTAAAATTCTAACGGTATTCACTTCCATCGACTTCTCATCCAACCATTTCGAAGGTGAAATACCCAAACAGTTATTTGATTTTAAAGCACTCTATGTACTCAACTTGTCAAACAATGCATTTTATGGCCAAATTCCTTCATCCATTGGAAACCTGAAGCAGCTCGAGTCCTTAGATCTATCAAACAACTCACTGGAAGGAGAAATTCCCACAGAGATTTCAGCTCTTAATTTCCTATCATTCCTGAACCTCTCTTTTAACAAGCTCTCAGGAAAAATCCCTGTAGGTACACAAATTCAATCATTTTCAGAAACTTCCTTCATTGGCAATGAAAAACTATGTGGTCTTCCTTTGACAACAAACTGCAGCAGCAAGAATACAAGTTTACAAACAACCGAATCTGCCACAAAATTTGATTGGCAGTATATATCAACTGGAATTGGTTTTGGAGTTGGAGCCGGACTAGTTTTTGCACCATTGATGATTTGGGAGAGAGGTAGAAAATGGAGCAATGATATCATTGACAAAATTCTAATGGTGGTTTTTCCATTATTTGGATTGGTCTATACTCCAATTGGCGATGATGAAGATGACACAAAAGAAGACTCAAATCTGACAGAGGACAGCAATTACAATGTAGAGGAAAATTATTGGAGTAATCCAAGGTTGTATTGTGTGTTTTGTTCTAAATTTGACAACAATAAGGAAAAGGTCATTCATGACCCTAATTGCACATGCTTCCACTCATCACCAGGTTCCGATTCAACCAATTATTCAGATTCACATTCTTCTTAGTCACTTACAAAAGATGAAAATTTGATAATTTTTTGTTTTTGTTTTTTCTTTTGTTTTGCTTGTATTTATTCTTTCTCTCTGAATGCATACATGTATATGTATTGTATATATACACACACAAAATCATTCAAAGTGTTGCAATCTACAATTTATGAAGCACCGACATAAAGACCTAATACAAAACTAACATATACACGTAGATACTCATTAAAATTTGAAAACATATATGCAATTGAATGTAACTACATCATGTGTCAGTGTTGTGTCAGCGTCCAACATCAACACATATCAAACACGAGTCAAGCTTTTAATTAAAGTGTCAATGCTACATAAGTGTCAATGATACATAATGTTGTAAACTGTGACGATAAAAAGGTTAAGAAATAAAGGTATTATTCAATCAGGATTTTCATCAAACAGTTGATAGGCATATCAATAATTGTACTAACTACTAAGACTAGGATTGGTGGCATAACAGTTAAGAAATAGATAAATGCAAATGATATTTGTACCCTTTTGAAGACTCTCAAATCACATATGAGAAATTTGAAAGGAAACTTTGCAATTGAGAGTATGTGGTGCTTTGTTCTTGGCATTGAGTCACTTGTGCTACAAGAAAGTGTTTGGGCAATTTGTGATTAGAGACACCCGCTGTACTCTTTGAACTTTGAAGTGTCTCTTTCTTTTAGGATTTATATTCACACCTTCATTTTACTTATCCGTACACCCTCGTTTTTTACTTGTTTCACTAAGGCTTAAATGATCTTTTGGTCCCTGTATGTTCGCGAATTTTTGGTTCTAGTCCCTGTATCTTTTTTTATTGCAAATAAGCCCCTGAATGTACAAAATTTGTTGGTTTTAGTCCCTAAAGTCAAAATCCGCAGGAAAATCTGCACGAAAACTGCAGATTTTCCTGCGGATTTTGACTTTAGGGACTAAACCCAACAAATTTTGTACATTCAGGGACTTATTTGCAACAAAAAAAGATACAAGGACTAAAACCAAAAATTCGCAAACATACAGGGACCAAAAGATTATTTAAGCCTTTCACTAAAATACATCTTTGCACTACCTTTTTTTAACTTTGAGTCCTTTAGCATTTATTTTTTAACTTTGTTTTACTTAATTTGCTTTAGAAATATACCAATTTTAATTTGTGATTGTAGGTTTAGATTAAAAAAATGAGAGTTGTGTATTTGGTAAAAAAACATAATAGATAATTGATAAATTAGTTTATTATGGTTAAATATATAATTAACTTTGTAGTGTTTGTTAAAATTATAATTGAATTATTTTAAAAATATAAAATAACATAAAAATATATTTTTAATTGATATTTAATCCAATTAAAATAACAGTGGTATTTTGACAAAGTAAACACATGTGAAAACTAACTAAGTGATATGCCACATATATCTGGCATGGCACATATGCAATATATATATATATATATATATATATATATATATATATATATATTTGGTACAGAGTATATTTTTTATTTTTAACATCTCTTTACCGGTTTTGTTAATTTATAGTTGAGTAGTGCTATTTGGTACGAGAGAATTTGTTCAAGAAAAACAAAAATGCTTACATGTAGTGTTATAAGTGGTGGGTCAAAATGTAACTCCCCTTTTTGAGGAGATCATGGATGAGTTGGTATTAAAATTACTCCCTTAATTTTGCCTTCTTGTATTTCTTATTTTTCACTTCTCGTACCAACAATCATTTTTCTTTATAGTTATACAATACCATCTCTAGCTTGGTTTATTTTGGTCCAAATCATCTCTTGATTCTTTTTTTAAAAATAAAAAAAGTAAAACCAAAGTAAAGCATAAAATAAAATACCTAATTAAAAACTCAAAGAATTAAGAAATGAATAAGACTTCTTAAAAAAAGAAAGAAATGAATAAGACTAATAAGATAAGATAACCAAACAGAAGTAGTAATTTCACTTTCACTTTCAAGCATGTTCCTTATTGTTCTCTTTTCCATTTGTTTTAGAGATGTGTTATTTGTACAACTAATTTTTTAATCATTTAAGAAACAACCAAAATATAGAAAGCAATATGGTCATAACACAGAGATCAATACAATTAAAAAAATATTAAATTAAAATAAAAAAACTTTTATGAAGAGTTGTCCATAAATTGTCCAAAATTATTTGTTAAAATATCATTTTTTTTTATCATTACAAGATCCTTGAATTTCGTCTAGAGCTAGAACACTCCAAATCAACCACGTATATCAATACGTGTTACACTCCACGACACACTTTGCCACTTGTCACATACCTAACCATTGTTCCCAAAAATTCCACACCCCATAAATCACAACTTCTCAATTCTTCCCATAATAACGCAAAATCACACAACACAATCATCGCAAGAAAAACAAGATCAAATAACCAAAACAAAACATAAAAACACAAAAAAAAAAAAAAAAAATATGGCAAGTGATGGAAGTGAAGAGTTCAAGTTGGTATCACCATCAATAGCAAAAGAAGGAAGAATACCAAGACAATTCACGGATGAAGGACAAGGAGCAAAGAAAAACATATCTCCACCTTTAGAATGGTACAACCTACCAGATGGGACAAAAACTCTTGCAATTGTGGTGGAGGATATTGATGCACCCGACCCAGATGGTCCGATTGTTCCATGGACACACTGGGTCGTGGTGAATATTCCTGCGACAATCAAGGGATTGCCCGAGGGATTCTCGGGCAAAGAGGAGATGGGTGGTGAGTATGCCGGGATCAAAGAAGGGAACAATGATTGGAAACAGCCGGGATGGCGTTGTCCTAAGATGCCTACACATGGTCATAGATTGGAGTTTAAGCTCTATGCTTTGGATAATGAGCTTCACCTTGGTAACAAGGTACATACATATTTTTTGTTAATTTTTATGTTGTTTATATTGTTTGTTTGTTGAAATTATATTTTCTTTTTCTTTTCTTTTTTGTTTTTTTATTGATTATTGAATATTGATGGTGAAAATTGGGTTTTCATTAAAAAAGTTTATTTAGATATCATACATGAAATCCATCTAAAAATAGATTATATATGTGTAATAAATAATTTTTTTATACTATAAATTAATTATTTAGCTTCTAAATGCATAGTGAAATAGAGGAATTTAAAAGTTGATGTTTTTCTTTCATTTGGTGAATTAATTGTAGGTTGTACTTTGGTGTCATTAGTTACTCCATAAGATTGGTGTGGAATCTTGTAGCATCTTTATTTGATTCGTAAACATTGTATTTCCCTTAGTACAACTTGTATTTGGGATTTTTTACATTAATATAATTATCTTTGCCTTTTTAAAAAAAAAAATTGTAGGTGACTAAGGAGAAAACATTGGAAGCAATAGAAGGGCATGTGCTAGGAGAAGCGACCTTGATGGCTACATTCTAATTAATTATGTGATGTCAGTAAAAACTTGAACTTTATTGTACCAAAAAAGAAAACTTAAACTACTAGTATATATACAATGTCTTTGGCTTATGTACCATTTTGAATTGTGAAATCCAATTAGTGGAGGACTTTATATCAAATCCCACTACATTGTAGTTTTGTCTAATTGCAAATTTGGAGGACAATTTCTTGTGTGAATGATGTTAGCATGCATTTTCTTGTTATTTATATTTAGAGGTGGGAATATGCCAGGTCAGCCTACGAGGCCTTAAAGTCTAGCCTACATATGGTCAGGTCGGCCTATTTCTTTAAATAGAGCAGACCAAAGCTTTTTTATAAGCCTATTTAAGTAAATAGGCCAGACCGCAGATCATTAAGAAAGCCTTTTAGCCTATTAGGCCGGCCTACTTAAGTTAATATAAATAATATTTTTAATACTGTTATTATTTATATATTAAAATTTGTATTTTGATTAAATTATAAATTTATTAACTTTTTCAGTAGTTTAAGTTTATTAATCTACATTAGTTTTTCACATGTATACATTTATTATTATAAACTAGAATTGAAATATGATGACATATATAGTCAAATACTCTAAAATGTCATGTTAAATATCGAAAGCATGTTGGTTTATTAATTCATAAGTATTTTTTAAAATAAATATAATTATTTATTTAAATATTTTCATGTGAAGTAGGTTTTTAAACAGGCTAACAGGCCACATAGCCTTTCAAAAGGCCAGGCTCAGGCTTAAAAGATAAGCCTATGATAGGCCACAGGTCAGGTTCAAGCCTTAGATTTTTTTGACAGGACAGACTCAGGCCTGGCAAAGTCTAGCTCGATCTAGTCTATTTTCACCTCTATTTATATCGCTCCAATTATCAAGATCATCTCATATATGGACTACTATTTTATGAAAATGATTTAGAGTATTTTTTCCGCGTCCCCCGTAGTTTTTTACGCGCTCTTTTAAATTACTAAAATATTTTTTTATTCAAATAAATAATATCCATTCATTCAAATTATTGGAGTACATCAATTTTGAATTTGAATTATTTTGAATTCACTTTACATCTTAAGAAGTAAACAACAAATTTTTTTTTCAACTCTAATGTTTGCATCTGTTATGCACTCATTGAAAATATTAAGATGAAAATATTAAGAAGAAATACAGTTCTTGCGAACTTAAATTAGTGTATTTTACTAGGAAACTTTATAAAAATGTGACCATTATTCAAAAATATATTTTGATTTTCTATTGGAACGGTTGAGACATTTTTTTTTAAACTCGGTATCCGATCTAAAGATCGATTAATTTGAGAAATTAATTCCACCGTTCACTTGTGGGGTCTACTTTTTATTCTGTGTGGACTAGCCCACCAAAATTGACATCAATAGAAATCGAATATGAAAGGAGCAAACTTCAAAGACTCAGGCCAACACATAATATATTGTGATTTTCTATTGGAGTGGTTAAGACATAATATTGATACACATAATTTATAATTTCATAAATTGAATTAAGTTTTTTTTTCAACCAATTATACACTATTTATAATTTTCTAAATTTTGAAATAAACTTTTTGTTTTTCATTTTTTAATTACTCCTCATAAGCTGGCAATCTTCCAATATGGTGACTCTATATCAGAACAGATTGCTTACAGGTTGTCTAAGCTACAAGAACATGGCCTAGTAGAAAGATTGAATTTGGAATTGTGTTGTAGGTTGTCTGATTTGAATAAGAACTGTAAGGTAATTCTTGTTAGAAGATAAGTTAATATAGGGTAATTTATAATTTAGTTAAGAACAAAGCCTAGTAGAAAGACTGAACTTGGAGCAATAATTGAATCGTGCAAGGTAATTCTTGTTAGAAGACGAGTTAATAGGGTAGTTTATGATTTAGTTAAGAACAAGGCCTAGTAGAAAGACTTAATTGGAGCAATATATTGAATCGTGTTTATTATGAATGAATTGTATTAAATTGTTAATTTTTTCAATCATTTTATGTTTTTGTCTAAAGTAAAAAAATGTTATAGTGCCTAAACAAATATATCATCAGGGGTAGCTAGCTTCATATATTTGAGTAAAACAGTTGACAATATATGATGTTAGGCATAAAATGATATCAAGGTGTATGTCAAATGGTGATTCCCTTTTTATTTAAAATGAAAACTCTCACTATTATTATTATTCCCCAAATGACACTATTTTATTTAAACATAATAGAATGTATCTTTAAAGTTCCAATACAGAAAACAACATAATAGGACTAATGATATCGCCATCTTAAAACAGTGTATGTTTGTCCTCTATTGGTTTCATATTCAAGATACATTCTTGAAAACATCCAACAAAGAATTTTGTCCACAAATTTCCAATATCTTATCCTCCATTTTTTCCAAAACATGATAGGACCAATGATGATTCCAAGCCCAAAAACAAATCCCAATTCTTCACTTAAAAAGTTTCTGTCATTTGAACAAACTAGTCTTCCACATGATGGTTGTGGATGCAAGTCTTGACTTATACCATCTAATAGTTTTTCAGTCAATGGAGGACCATATAGTCCATCATTTCCTTCAAATGAAGATGCTTCAAATGTCTGAAGTTGGGTACCTGTTGGAATCTTCCCGACCAATCGATTAAAGGAGAGGTTCAAACAAGAAAGGAATGATAAACTTGCAATCTGCATAGGAATTTCACCAACCAATGAATTATTTGAGAGGTCCAATGACTCTAACTGTTTAAGTTTCCCAATAGTTGATGGAATTTCACCAGAGAGAACATTATTTGAAAAGTTGAGAATATGGATTGCTTTAAAGTCCATCAACACTTCTGGTATTGGTCCTTCAAAATAATTCGATGAGAAATCAATGGCTGTGAATATTGTTTGAATTTTAACCAACTTCACTTGTTGACCTTTGGTAGAAACTGTCACACTATCCTGATAAGAATAATATATGTTCCCTATGTGAATGAATCTTGGTACAACATGCTCTTCATCATGCATCATTTTTTCCCATGTTGTGAAGAATTTTTCAGGTAGTTTCCCATTGAAATTATTGAAAGCAATGTCCACAATTTGAATCATTTTCCAAGGCTTATTTTCTAGTGATTGTGAACATTCTATGGAACCATGCAATCTGTTGTTCCGCAAAACTAAGACACTAAGTGTTGGTATGTTTTTCAAAAAGCATGGAAAGCCACCAAAAATTTGATTTGATCCAATGTTTAATACCTCTAATGATGAGCAGTGAGAGAGTGACTGTGGAATTGGCCCCTGTAACAGATTTCCATGGAAGTTCAAAGTGCTTAAGGCACAAGAAGTCGGAAACATATCTGGTATAACACCATTGAGATTGTTATTCATTAAATTTATTGCCATAAGGGTACTAGTCATTGTGATTAAAAATGGAGAAATTGTTCCATAAATGTTGTTGAAGGAAATATCAAGAACTTTCAAGTTGGAAGTGAGATTTTGTAAAGGTCCTTCCAAATCAGAGAGAAAATTGTGAGAAATGTTAAAGATTTTAAGATAATGTAGTTCCCAAATCCATTTTGGTAACTTCCCTTGAAATTGGTTATCTGAAAGGTCTAGAAAGGTCAATGTTGACTGATTTAGTAAGAAGTTAGGGAAAGTTTTCAAGTTGCAGGATGCGAAATTAAGAATCTTAATATTAGGAATGGAATTGTTACCTACATTTGCAACATTCACATTGATGGATATGTTGTTGTGTGAAAGGTCTAGTGCGTTTAAATTTCTAAGCTCGAGTATCTCATCTACACATAGTGAATCATTAAATCTGTTATAGGAAAGATCGATGATAGAAAGGGAATAGAGCTGAGAGATGGGCGTTGGAAATGGCCCCGATAGATAATTGTTACTTAAATCAAGGATGTTTAGTACAGAGGAAGACACATTTATGAATTCGTCAAATTTACTAAACTGGTTGAAACTGAGCGAAATCTCCTCTACGGATGGGAGTGTAAAAAGAGATGAAGGAATTGCACCACTTAAATCATTATCAGAGAGTTGTAGGAAGGTAAGGTGTGTGAGGTTTGACATTGAATTGGGAAGTGTTCCATAAAATTGACAGTTTGAAAGGTCCAATTCAAATAAGTTCCTCATGTTACCAAAAGTGCGTGGAATTTCTCCCGAGAAGCTTGTGAAACTTACCGACAAAGTATGGATGGATCCATTTAATGGAAATTCTGGAAATGAACCATGGAGATTTAAGTTGAATGATATGTCAAGAATAGTCAGTGTTTTAATCTGAAAGATTTTTTGTGGAAATGTTCCAATCAATTCACAATCTGAAAGACTGAGAGTGGTAAGGTTTTCAAAATTTGCAAAGGTTTTTGGAACCGGGGATGAAAAATTGTTGCCATCAAGAATAATGACCGATAGATTCTCTAGTTTTGCTAGGGAAGAATCAAGGGGTCCTGAAAGATCACAGTTATACATGCTCAACTCTTGCAGGTCACGCAACGGCAACAAAGCATTGCTCCATTCATGTCCCTGAGATGTTATACTTATATCATCTAGATACAATTTCCTAATTTTGGTCAGATTTTGGACAAGCTTTTGCAGATTAATGATTTGTGGTTTTGTCGAGTAGGAAATGAATGAGAGATCAACAGTTACCAACCTCGTAAGCTGTGAAATCTCAGCAGGAATCTGCCCCACAAATCCAGCCATTGACAAATTCAGATATGTCAACCTCTCCAACTTGCTGAATCCTGATGGAATGGAAGAATTGAAATAGTTGTCATCCAAGTTCAGTTTCTGGAGATGTATAAGACTAAAAAGACTACTTGAATTGTTAAATCCGCCGAGGATATGTTCTCCACTAAGGTCAAGGGCGATAACATGTCCTTCATTGTCACAAGTAACACCACTCCAATTGCAGCAAGTAGTGTTTTTATTCCACATTTTTAGTTTGGTTGAACGACTAATGATTTCATGTATGATTGGAGAATATAACGGTTTTTGATCAAGAAATGTAAAATCGTGTTTTAATTGGAGCAACAAAGATTGTTGATCCTCAAGACATTTAGAAGATGCATGAGTGATATATATGCTGTAGTAGCAGAGAAGGAATGAAACTAAGGTAATTTTCATTGCTGTTTCTAGATACTATCAGACACAATTTTAGCTTAATATATATATAGTTGCAAACTAGCAAATTAGCCGAAATGCAATTGGGCAATCGGGACATTCTTCCATTGAATATTCTTTGCAATAAATAATATAGTTGCAAGTTTAATTGGTTGAAGAAGTTGGTCGCCGGTCACTCATGATGACTTCTTCCATACAATTTTGAGAGGTAGTGTCACCTTTGCCATTCAATTCAAGGGACCCTTAGCTATAAATAATATACTTGTGGTGAGTGAGAGTTGAAAGATTACAAATTTATATACGTGAGGTTAGCTAATAATATTAGATGGTTCAGATCTTAAGATAGCTTCTAACTTTTTATATAATATAAAATCTGAGTTTGAAATCTAAACCGTGTGATCTTGATCGGATGACTTTAAGAGCACCGACTACATGACTGTATGGGTTTTCGACTGTACTGAATCTGGATCTATTTACTAACATGTAACAAACTATAACCACCTATAACTAACTTTAACTAACTAGAATTATTTTCATGTGATAGCCTCGCATAAGTTGAAGCTTTGTAAATGTTAATCAAGTTCAACTTTGGCATAATAAATGCGAATGGCTTAAGCAGCAAGGACTTCGAAAAAAAAAATCATCCATTCAAAACTGGTAACAACTTCATGACTCTAACTTCATTTAATCTGCCAGTCCTAATACTAAGAAACAAGAATAACACATCTAATCTGCCATAAAAATTCATAATGCATTAATATAATTAACAAACATTTTACAATCATTATTATAGTATAAATTAGTCTGAAACTACAAAATAACTAAGTTACAACTATACAAGATCATCCCCTAAAAAGTCAAATCAGAATGCATTAGCATCATGACAAACATGTTGAGAGTAACAAAGTCTTCTTATGCTACAAATTAGTCAAACTAAAAAATTAAGGCTACAAGATCAAGAATCACCGTCTAATGACTGGTTGGCCAAATCATCATAATAAAGACGTGAAGGAGGATGGTTGATACTACATGATCCACCAGCTCAACGACGACGATCCATTGCGTCAAAGCAATCCATAAGCATTGTCCTTACTGCAATCAAATTCATCTCCAACTTCTTTGAATGCTATCAAGCGTTTTGAGCCCGAACTTATGTATTCGGATCAACTTTCAGTACGAACACTTTTAGACTTAGTCCACAACGTAAGTATTGTCCCTCCATCTACCGTTTGAACACCATCTCAACCTGTTTTGCCAATTTGCATTTGTACTGTACTTTTTTTTAATGTGATATATTCAAAAGGAAAAACAAATAATTAAGGTACTAGTAGCAGTAGAAAAATTAATGTTACGCAATATAGATAACAACGCTGCTATATATATATCGAAACTTTGCTAAATTAAACATGCTAAATTAATAATCTCAATAGATTTAAAACTTTGTTGTTCCACCAACAGATGAACAATAAACAGTTCAAACTCAAAACTTACAAAGCCTTTATATATCATGATCAATTTAAATTTGTGAAAGTGTTCCATAAAAGTTAAACTACCAATATTAAGTGTTCCATACATATCAATCAAAATTAAGTAAACACACAATAAACAACATTAAATGAAAATAGGAGACATTATTTTACAAATTATATCAATGACTAGAATTAATGATATTGCCACCTTAAAATTGTGTATGTTTTCCCTCTATCAGTTGCATATTCAAGATACATCCTTGAAAAGATCCAACAAAGAATTTTGTCCACAAGTTTCCAATACCATATCCTCCATTTCTTCCAAAACATGATAGGACAGATGATGATTCCGAGCCCCAAAACAAATCCTAATTCCACATTTAAAAAGTTCCGATCATTTGAACAATCCTGTCTTCCACATGCTGGATGTGGACGCAAGTCCTGCCTTTCACCATCTAGTTTTTCAGTCAATGGAGGACCATATAGCCCATCATTTCCTTCAAACGAAGATGCTTCAAATGATTGAAGTTGGGTACCTGTTGGAATCTTCCCCACTAAATGATTAAAGGACAGATTCAAATAAGAAAGGAAGGACAAACTTGCAATCTGCATAGGAATTTCACCAACCAATGAATTATTTGAGAGGTCCAATGACTCTAACTGTTTCAAGTTCCCGATAGTTGATGGGATTTCGCCGGAGAGAGCATTATTTGAAAAGTTGAGAACAAGGATTGCTTTGAAGTCCATCAGCACCTGTGGTATTGGTCCTTGAAAATGATTGGATGAGAAATCAATGGCTGTGAATATTGTTAGAATTTTAACCAACTTCACGTCTTGACCTTTGGTAGAAACTGTCACACTATCCTGATATGAATAGTATATTCTCCCCATGTGAATAAATCCTGATGCAACATGATCTTCATCATGCATCATTTTTTCCCACGGTTTGAAGAATTTTTCTGGTAGTTTTCCGTTGAAATTATTGAAAGCAATGTCGACAATTTGAATCATTTTCCAAGGCTTATAATTTTCTAGTGAATGTGAACATTCTATGGAACCATGCAATCTGTTGTTCCGCAAGACCAAGACACTAAGGGTCGGTATGTTTTTCAAGAAGCATGGAAAGCCACAAAAAAATTGGTTAGATCCAATGTCTAGTACCTCTAATGACGAGCAGTGAGAGAGAGACTGTGGAATTGGCCCATGTAACAGATTTCCATGGAAGTTCAAAGTGCCTAAGGCACAAGTAGTTGGAAACATATCTGGTATAACACCATTGAACTTGTTATTCATTAAATTTATTGCCAAAAGTGTACTTGTCATTGTGATTAAAGATGGTGGAATTGTTCCATAAATGTTGTTGAAGGAAATATCAAGAATTCTCAAGTTGGAAGTGAGATTTTGCGAAGGTCCTTCCATAACAGAGAGAAAATTGTGAGAAATATTAAGGACTTGAAGATATGGTAGTTTCCAAATAAATGTTGGTATTTTTCCTTGAATTTGGTTATCTGAAAGGTCAATAATGATCAATGTTGATTGATTTAGCACGAAGTTAGGAAAAGTTTTCAAGTTGCAGGATGCCAAATAAATATACCTAATATTAGGAAGGGAAATATGACCTACATTTCTAATGTTCGCATTGATTGATATGCTGTTGTATGAAAGGTCTAGTTCAATTAAATTTTAAGTTCCAACATGGCATCTACTTGTAGTGAATCATGCAACCTATTAGAGGAAATATCTAGGAAAGTAAGTGAATGGAGTTGAGAGATGAGCATCGGAAAACACCCCGATATATTATTGTTATTAACATAAAGTACTTTCAATACAGAGGAAGACACATTTAATATGGATTCGTCAAATTTACTAAACTGGTTGAATGAAAGCACAATCTCCTCTAAGGATGGGAGTGAAAAAAGGAATGAAGGAATGGTACCACTTAAATAATTATAAGAAAGTTGTAGGAGGATAAGGTGTGTGAGGTTTGACATTGAGTTAGGAAGCGTTCCATAAAAATGACAGTGACAAAGATCCAATTCAAATAAGTTTCTCATGTTACCAATAGTGCGTGGAATTACTCCCGAGAAGCTTGTGAAGGCTACCAACAAAGTATGGATAGATCCATTTAATGGAAATTCTGGAAATGAACCCTGGAGATTTAAGTTGAACGATATGTCAAGAATAGTAAGTTTTTCAATTTGAAAGATCTTTTGTGGAAATGTTCCAATCAATCCACAATCTGAAAGAGTGAGGGTGGTAAGGTTTTTAAAAGTTGCAAATGTTTCTGGAATTGGGGATGAAAAATTGTTCCCATCAAGAATAATGACCGAAAGATTCTCTAGTTTTGCTAGGGAAGAATCAAGGGGTCCTGAAAGATCACAGTTATACATGCTCACCTCTTGCAGGCCACGCAACGGCAACAATGCGTTGCTCCATTCGTGTCCCTGAGATGTTATACTTATATCATCAAGATACAATTTCCTAATTTTGGTCAGATTTTGGACAAACTTTTGCAGATTTGGGATTTGAGGTTTTGTCGAGTAGGAAATGAAAGAGAGATCAAGAGTTACCAACCTTTTAAGCTGTGAAACCTCAGCAGGAATCTGCCCTACAAATCCAGCCTTTGACAAATTCAGATATGTCAACTTCTTTAACTTGCTGAATCCTGATGGGATGGAAGAATTGAAATAATTGTCACCCAAGTTCAGTTTCTGGAGATGTATAAGACTAAAAAGACTACTTGAATTGTTAAATCCGGCAACAATATGTTCTCCACTAAGGTCAAGGCTAATAACATGTCCGTTATTGTCACAGGTAACACCACTCCAATTGCAGCAAGTAGTGGTTTTATTCCACATTTTTAGTTTGGTGGAACGACTCATTATTTCATGGATGATTGGAGAATATAATGGTTTTTGATCGAGAAATGTAAAATCGTTTTTTAATTGGACCAACAAAGATCGTTGATCCTCAAGACATTTGGGAGAGGCATGAGTGATATACATGCTGCAGTAGCAGAGAAGGACTGAAACTAATGTAATTCTCATTGCTGTTTCTAGTTACTCTCAGACACAATTTTAGCTTAATATATATATAGTTGCAAATTAAGACACATTGCTAAGATGCAAGCGGCCAATAGGGACATTCTTCCATTGAATATTCTTTGCAAAATTAAATAATATAGTTGCAAGTTTGGCTGTAGAGGTTGACCGTTTGTCACTCAAGAATAGATGACTTCCTACCATTCAATGTTAAGAGGTAGACTCACCTTTGCCATTCAATTTAAGGGACCCTTAGCTTTAAATAATATATACTTGTGGTGAATGAGGTTTGAAAGATTACGAATTGATATGCTTGAATATTGAATGGACAAAGCAATGGTTGCATACAAGTCATGATGCACCATAAACTAAGCTATGTGCATCATATATATGTGATTGTTGCTTCTATAGCAATTAACTAACATGTAACAATATATAACTGCTTCTAACTAACTTTAACTAACTAGAATTTTTATCATATGATGTGATAGCGCTAGCCTCCACAAGTTGAAGCTTGGTAAATGTTAATCAAGTTCAACTTGGACATTTGTGAAATGTGAATGGCTTAGGCACCAAGGACTTCATGAAAAAATTCAGCTATTTGTCTTTGTGATAAAACTAGTAACAACTTCATAACTCCAACTTGCAGTTTTACTCGAACCAAGTTGCAATCTATCTGATAATGTTTGGCCCTTTCATGTAAGACAGAGTTAAAAGCTATGTGGAGGACACTCTGATTGTCACAACAAAAAACTGGAGGTCTAGAACATTTGACTTACAAATCACGCAACAAGTATAAGATCCATTTGAGCTCACATGTTGCAGCTGTCAGTGCTTTAGACTCAGCTTCAGACGATGATCATGGTGCTTTGTTTCTTGGTTCTCCATAAATAGTAAGTTCTGCTAATTAAACATTAATCGTGAGACTACACTAACATATAGAACTCCATATTTTTAAAACTTCCATAGTCAAACTTTAATATGAATTGAGAAAATAATAAAGTGTGTGTACTATTTTGTATGTGGACCGATGACCACATCTCACGGGTCATGAATATGAGATATCACGTCTATACTCGATTTTCCCACAATGATATTGATTACTACGCAGTATAATATGAGATGTGTCAATAAATTATTATCATAATAATAAATGTGTATATTGCCCTGGAACCACTATGTTCCCTAGTTGTGGATTCAAATGTCTTACTGTCATTCAAACATTGTCTGTAACAAGATGACTATAAAGTTTGTTAATATGTATTTCACAAATCATGTTGAGGGACATGATGAACTAGATGTGATTTTCCCCTCCCGCATAACTGGAGAACTATCTATATGCCTCTTGATGGGATATGACCGAAAAATGCATAGCCATGCTGGACAGAGTCAATATGATATATTGAGCTTAGTTGTTACTCAGAATATTTTTAGATGAAATATTGAAGTATACATACTCTGATATTATCTATATCTATACCTTGTGTAACACCCTAAATTTATGGTAATAAGATAAGACTAGCTTAAATTTTGAAAATTTTAATGCATTTTTCTTAGAATACAATTACTAAAATACTGTATTTAATTAAGAGGTAGAATAATTTAAAACCTATGTACCAAAAAAAGAATAATTTAAAACCTAATTATAGGATATACTATGTAGGCTTATAAAAAGAAATTAGAAAAAAAAATGGTAACAAAGGATAGAAAGGAAAAATCTTCTGGTCTGTTTCCCTTACTCTCTGCTACCCGAACCTCACACCCCACAAGAAGAAGACGGAAATTTAAGTGAAATAAAGACAAGGATTAAGGAGGTTTGGTAAAATTGAAGAAGCTCAAATTTTTCAATGTTTCCATCAATTTCCTATTTGGTGATCAAATTAACAAGGTGAGCATCTTAAACTAGGTTACAAATCTTTTGTTGTTGGATTTGTCTTTCGAGTGTGGTGATTATAATAGATTGGTACTTACTAATGACAGTTCAGTTATTACTGTCCATTTCTCATAGAATGATAGTAATTCTTCCCTTAAAATTGATAGGTTCTATTTCATTACTCCTATGATGATTTGATTTCCTTTGAGAAAACACAAAGGAAAAAATTTGAATAGGTTTAAATATGATTTCTGTACTTATAATTTATATTGTTTATTTTTAATTCAGATAACTAACCGCTATCACCACAACTCCATGTGGTACTATTTTATTTAAATTTGATAGAACATATATCTCATCACAAAGAAGTATACATAAAGAACAACAGGAAACACTAAAGTCTTAAGCATGCTAGAAATGAAATAGAAAAGGAGTAAACACAAAGTACAACTCAAACGGAAATAGAAAACATTATTTTAAAAATTATCACAATCCTGGCACTAATGTTATCACCATCTTAAAACTGTGTATGTTTTTCCTCTATCAGTTGCATATTCAAGATACATCCTTGAAAACATCCAACAAAGAATTTTGTCCACAAGTTTCCAATACCTTACCCTCCATTTCTTCCAAAACATGATAGGAACAATGATGATTCCAAGCCCAGAAACAAATCCCAACTCCACACTTAAAAAACTCCAGTCAATTGAACTGCCTAACCTTCCAGATGCTGTTTGTGGATGCAGCTCATCCTGCCTTGTACCATTTGGTGTTTCAGTCAAAGGAGGACCATATAGTCCATAATTTCCTTCAAAGGAAGAAGCTTCAAATGACTGAATTTGAGTACCTGTTGGGATCTTTCCAACCAAATGATTGAACGAAAGGTTCAGATAAGAAAGGAATGACAAGCTTGCAAGTTCCATAGGAATTTCACCAACCAAAGAGTTATTTGAAAGATCCAAGGACTCTAGTTGTTTCAGGTTCCAGATAGTTGATGGGATTTTGCCAGAGAAAGCATTGTTTGAAAAGTTGAGAACATATAGTGCTTTCAAATCCATTAGATCTTTTGGTATTTGTCCTTCAAAGTGATTGGATGAGAAATCAATGGTTGTATAGATTGTTAGAATTTTTACTAACTCCATTGATTGACCTTTACTCATAACAGTCACACTATCCTGATAATAGTATCCACTTCTCACCATATGGATAAAGTCTGGTTCAACATTATCATCACCATGCTTCATTTTTTTCAAGAATCTGAAATAGTTTTTTGGTATTTTACCACTAAAATTGTTGAAAGCAATGTCCACAATTTGAATCATTTGCCAAGGATTTTTTGCGTTTGAACATCTCAAGGTACCATGAAATTTGTTGTTCCGCAGTACTAGGACCTTAAGTGTGGGTATGTTCTGCAGAAAGCATGGAAAGCAACCATCAATTTGATTTGTTCCAATGTCTAGTACCTCTAATCCAGAGCAGTAGGCAAGAGACTCGGGAGCTGGCCCGTGTAATAAATTTCCATGGAGGTTCAAAGTCTGTAATTCGCAAGAAGCTGAAAAATTATTCGGGATTGGACCTTGGAGATTGTTCCTCCTCAAATTTAATACCATAAGGGTCTGAGTCATTGTCATTAAACATAAGGGAATTGATCCAGAAAAATTGTTGAAGGAAAGATCAAGCACTTTAAGGTTTGAAGCATTGCATAAGAAATTGGGGATACTTCCATGCAAATTATTGTTATGAAGAGCAAGAAATTTTATAGATATAGAAGTTCTATTTTGTATAGGTGCTTCCAATTCTGTTAAAAAATTGTGTGAAATGTTAAATTCTTCAAGACTTTGTAGTTTCAAAATCCAATTGGGAACTATTCCATAAATTTGGTTAGCTGAAAGGTCTAGATGGTATAATGATGATTGGTTTATCAAGAAACTAGGGAAAGTTTTCAAGTTACAGGATGCAAAATTTAGATAGCCAATAGCTGGAAAGGAAGAAGGTTGAATATTTATTGGGTTCCCATTAAGAAATAAGTTGTTGTATGAAATGTCTAGGGTAGTTAAACTTTTTAGCTCGAAAAACTTATCTAGGTGAAGTGACCCATTGAACTTGTTAAAGGAAAGATCGAGGACACAAAGTGATTTTAACTGAAAGATAGATATTGGAAAAGGACCTGATAGATAATTGGTACTTAAATCAAGCTTCTTTAATATAGAGGAAGACACATTGAAGAATTCATCTAGTTTACTAAACTGGTTGTATTCAAGGTTAATCTCCTTCAATGATAGGAGTGTAAAAAGGGATGAAGGAATTGCACCCCTCAAATCATTATCAGAAAGGTATAGGTAGACAAGATGTGTGAGGTTTGACATTGAATTGGGAATTGCACCACTCAAATCATTACGATAAAGGTCTAGGTAGCTAAGATGTGTGAGGTTTGACAGTGAATTGGGAATTGCGCCACTCAAATCGTTATGAGAAAGGTCTAGGTAGGTAAGATGTGTGAGGTTTGACATTGAATTGGGAATTGCACCACTCAAATAATTATGATAAAGGTCTAAGTAGGTAAGATGTGTGAGGTTTGACAGTGAATTGGGAATTGCGCCACTCAAATCATTATGAGAAAGGTCTAGGTAGCTAAGATGTGTGAGGTTTGACAGTGAATTAGAAAGTGTTCCATAAAAATGACAGTTAGAAAGATCTAATGTTGTTAACTTCTCCAGCTTGCTGAATCCTGATGGAATGGAAGAATTGAAATTGTTGTAAGCCAAGTTCAATGTCTGGAGATGTTGGAGACTAAAAAGGCTGCTTGTATTGTTAAATACACCAGAGATGAATTCATAACAAAGGTCGAGGCCAATAACATGTCCCTCATTGTCACAGGTAACACCGCTCCAATTGCAGCAAGCAGTTCTATTATTCCAAAATTTTAGTGTGGAATATTTAGGATCAAATGTGAGATTGTTTTTGAATTGGAGCACAAAGATTGTTGATCCTCAAGACATTTGTTAGAGGCATGGGTGATATATATGCAGTAGTAGCAGAGAATAAGGAATGAAACTAATAATGTAATTCTCATTGTTGCTCTCTCTAATGAAATTACATTATGTAAAACTAATCTATTATTATATATATATATATATATATATATATATATATATATATATGGTTGACCACACACTTTCTCTTTCTTTCTACACAAACGGTTGTCTCTCTTTTGCCCGTTTTGCAGCATAGAACGGGCAAAAAGTTTAAAAGAAATTATGTTGAAAAGCAACAAAGCAAATTTAATCTTTTTAAAGTAAACTTTATAGTAAAGTAATTATAACTTGACCCATAAATTTGATTTCTACTGGCCAATTTTTCTTTGGAAAATTTAAATAACTCAAAGTGAAAACAATGACCCTACATTTTTTACTGCGAATCCATTATAATGCTGTAAAGTTTAGTTTACATAATATTCACTTTTCATATACAATATTAATTAAGCACAATCTTTGTGGATCCTCCATTAATGTGATAAACATATAGGAAAGTTGAAAGTTTCGTGGAAAAGCAACAAAGCAAACTTAATCTTTTCAAAGTAAACTTTATAATAAAGTAATAATAATTAACTTAGCCATAATCTTATTTCTATTGGCCGATTTTCCTTTGGAAAATTCGAGTCACTTAAAGTGAAAACAATGATCCTATATTTTTGAAGTTAGATTAACGATGACAAAGAATCCATTATAATCCATTATAATGTGTTGAAAAGAAGTGTGATCTTATAAAGTTGCATATACATTTTGTCCTATGTGTGAAAAAGAGAAGTTTCATTGAAGAAGAGCAGTGTGGAAAAGGAGATAGTATTCGTGTCAAATTGCAAGGAAAGAGACTCGAGTTGAAATTAATGTTAGGGTGCATTTGATATGCTAAAAAATATAAAACTGAATAGGGTAATTTTAGTTGTGTTGTGTTTGATTTTAAAAGTGTCTAGGGATTGAACAAACTGAGAGTCAAATGATTGGAAAAAAACTGAAACTTTTTGTACCTCACTAAACCACAAAATAAACTTTTTGTCATCCACATAAGACAAAAATTTGTTCAATGTCTTAAATTTTTGTCTTGTTTTGTTCTGTCTTGTTTTGTACAGTACTTACCAAATCAAACAGATTCATAGTGTTGACTTTTAAGAGAAACACTTGCATTGTAAGGCACCATCATGACAAACAACTAGAGAAATAAGAGTTTGTGATCCTTTAGTGAGGCATGAAGATGTATAATTTTCAATGACAACTAAAACAAAATCAGTCTTCAAATACATTATTTGTAAACATATTGAGTTTCTAGGCGATCCAATGATAATTACGGAGTACATAGGATTTTTGTGTGCTTTTTGTTGTGGATTTCATCATTGGAACTGCGCTTTTAACCTTGTTTTATCTTTACTATATTGAGTTTCTAGGTGATCCAATGATAATTACAATATGCCCCATCCACTTTGCGCTATTCTCCTGCCTACCCAGCGCAGGGCACCACTTCTGGTGTTTGGCACTGCGTGTTTTTTTCGCCTTTTTATTTTGTTGGCGCAAGGTGCCCCGGCGACAAGCCCAAATGGCAGATACATGGCATGTAGTATGTTTTATGTTAAACCTAAGGCATTTTTTATAATGAGTTTTTGGGGATGAAATACAAACCCTGGCAGAGAGTATTGAGTTGTGTGTAAGCGGAACATATTGATCGAAAGCCTTTTATTCAACAATCATTCCTTCGAGACGACTTGTTATTCCCATTTTCACTAATTTCATCTTTTAAGTTTTTTGTCTAGCTAAATACACACAGTTGGGGATGAGTGAATATTGATGGATATCTTATGTATTTGATTTTAATCATTTTTATTTGAGTTAATCTTAATAAATTCTGTAACAACTTGAAAAATGAACTCGTGTTAAGTTCTAGTCAATTTGCATAAGATTGGAATCAATTGATAGTAACCCTATTTGTGTTCTTGTTTCTTTTATAGTTTAAAATTAAAAAATATTGTTGTTACTTTCTTTACTTTTTCTTGTTAAATCAATCAAACTTGTGCTAAATTCAATCTTGTTGTTTAATTCGTGGATCGGTAATCAAAGAATGCTAGAAACAGAACAAATAGAGAACAAAAGATGCAAAACATAAGTTTAAAGCATGAATTCAGCACATCATGTTTATGCTGGTATATGAATTTATATCCAAGTTGGATAATCCAACCATCATTCATTGATAAACATTATTCTCTAGTGACTTATTTATTTGAATTTACTCCAAATAAAATTATAGCCACAGTAAATCATACATATTTATAGTTTTGAGTCTCAATTTGTTGCATTCCAAGGTTTACTGTTGGGCACATTTTTAAAAGTATATTCTTACTTTATCCACCTATACCCGGCTGACTAGTCATGGTTACAACTGAGAATTTTTTGGAACATGACTTAGTTCATTTTCTATGACAATAAAAACCAAAATCAGTCTATAAATACATGATTTATAAACATGTTTTTCAGCTTATATGATCCACCATAAGTACCCCCCGCCACTTTACAGTTTATCCACTGGCAGCGCGAGTTGAACTCACGCTTTTGGGAATATATACTTCAGTACTTCACCAACACGAACAAATCGGAGCCAAAGATTCATCGCTTTGACCTCTTCCGGGATATTTGCGATTTCTATAGTTACTATTTATATTGTTTATTTTTTATTCAAATAAATAAACAACTCCATGTGACACAATTTAATTTAAATTTGACATAACATATATCTCATCACAAAGAAGTATACATAAAGAACAACAGAGTTGGAAATAGAAACACTACAGTTTTAAGCATGCTGGAAATGGAAATACAAAAGTAGTGAACACAAAATACAACTTAAAGGGAAACAGAAAACATTATTTTAATAATTATCACAATGAGTTGCACTAATGTTATCACCATCTTAAAACTGTGTATGTTTTTCCTCTATCAGTTGCATATTCAAGATACATCCTTGAAAACATCCAACAAAGAATTTTGTCCACAAGTTTCCAATACCTTACCCTCCATTGCTTCCAAAACATTACGGGACCGATGATGACTCCGATCCCAAAAACAAATCCCAACTCCACACTTAAAAAACTCCAATCAATTGAACAGGCTAACCTTCCACATGCTGGTTGTGGATGCGGATCATCTGGACTTTTTGGTATTTCAATCAAGGGAGGACCATACAGTCCATAGTTTCCTTCAAAGGAAGAAGCTTGAAATGACTGAAGTTGAGTACCTGTTGGGATCTTTCCAACTAAGTGATTGAAGGAAAGGTTCAAATAAGAAAGGAATGACAAGCTTGCAAGTTGCATAGGAATTTCACCAATCAAAGAGTTATTTGAGAGATCCAAGGACTCTAACTGTTTCAGATTCCCAATAGTTAAGGGAATTTTGCCAGAGAAAGCATTGTTTGAAAAGTTGAGAACATAAAGTTCCTTGAAATGCATCAACAAATTTGGTATTGGTCCTTCAAAAAAATTGGAGGAGAAATCAATGGCTCTAATAATTTTTAGAATATTAACCAACTCCATCTGTTGACCTTTAATTGTAATAGTCAAACTATAATATGCAAAATCGTTCCTAGGCGCCACCACCACGCTACTCATTTCATATCTGAAGGTAATTTTATCATGTGTGAGGCTATAGTTTGATACAACATCATCATCATGCATCATTGTATCCCAGTTTATGAAATATTTATCAGGTAGTTTTCCATTGAAATTATTTAAAGAAATGTCCAAAACTTGAATCATTGTCCAAGCCATATTTGCTTGTGAATGTGAACATTCTATTGAACCATGAAATTTGTTGTTCCGCAAAACTAAGACTTTAAGTGTTGGTATGTTTTTCAGAAAACATGGAAAGTAACCAAAAATATGATTTGATCCAATGTCAAATACCTTTAATGATGAGCAGTGGGAGAGAGAATTGGGAATGGGCCCATGTAGGATATTTCCATTGAAGTTCAAAGTCCTTACATTACAAGAAACTGGAAACATATCTGGTATACTTCCTGTGATATTGTTCTTTCTCAAATTTAATGCTACAAGGGTTCTAGTCATTGTAATTAAACACGGTGGAATTGTTCCAGAAATGTTGTTGAAGGAAATATCAAGCACTTGAAGTTCTGAAGCATTGCAGATGGAATCGGGGATGTTTCCATGTAAATTATTATATGAAAGAAAGAGAAATTTAAGTGTTGGTATGTTTTTCAGAAAACATGGAAAGTCACCAAAAATGTGATTTGATCCAATGTCAAATACCTTTAATGATGAGCAGTGGGAGAGAGAATTGGGAATGGGCCCATGTAGGATATTTCCATTGAAGTTCAAAGTCCTTACATTACAAGAAACTGGAAACATATCTGGTATACTTCCTGTGATATTGTTCTTTCTCAAATTTAATGCTACAAGGGTTCTAGTCATTGTAATTAAACACGGTGGAATTGTTCCAGAAATGCTGTTGAAGGAAATATCAGGCACTTGAAGTTGTGAAGCTTTGCAGATGGAATCGGGGATGCTTCCATGTAAATTATTATTTGAAAGAGAGAGAAATTTTGTGGAAGACAGGTATTTACCAATATCTTGTGGGACAAAAGAAAAATTATTGTTCGAGTAGTCCAAAAAACCTACAGCAGATTTAGGAAAAACAGGTATTGACCCCTGCAATTGGTTGTTATGAAGTTCAATGAGGTACAGGCTGGAAGTAAGATTTTGCAAAGGACCTTCAAAATCAGTGAGAAAGTTGTGAGAAATATTAAGGAGCTCAAGATGTTGTAGTTCCCAAATCCAGTTTGGTATTTTTCCATGAATTTGGTTATCTGCAAGGTCTAGTGATTCCAAGGCTGATTGATTTATCAAGAATCTAGGGAAAGTTTTTAAGTTGCAGGATGCCAAATTTAGAATGTTAATATTGGGAAAGGAAGTCTGATCAGCATTTGAATCATTCACATTGATTGATATGTTGTTGTATGAAAGGTCCAATACAGTTAAATTTCTAAATTCTAAAAGCTCGTGTAGCTGCAGTGAGCCATTTAACCTGTTAGACGAAAGATCGAGGAAAGAAAGTGAATGGAGCTGAAAGATAGGCATTGGAAAAGGACCAGATAAGTTATTGCTACTTAGATCAATAACCTCCAGTGATGGGAGTGTAAAAAGGCATGAAGGAATTGTACCACTTAAATCATTATGATCAAGGTTTAGGTGAGTAAGGTGTGTGAGGTTTGACATTGAATTATGATCATAGGAAGACACGTTTATGAATTTTTCAAATTTACTAAACTGGTTGTATTCAAGGTGAATCTTCTCCAATGATGGGAGTGTAAAAAGGGATGAAGGAATTGCACCACTCAAATCATTATCAGAAAGGTCTAAGTAGGTAAGATGTGTGAGGTTTGATATTGAATTAGAAAGTGTTCCATAAAAATGACAGCTAGAAAGATCTAATATAGTTAACTTCTCCAACTTACTGAATCCTGATGGAATGGTCGAATTGAAATTGTTATTAGACAAGTCCAGTGACTGGAGATGTTGGAGACTAAAAAAGCTACTTGAATTGTTAAATCCACCATAGGTGAAATATTCATACGAAAGGTCGAGGCTAATAACATGCCCCTCATTGTCACATTTAACACTATTCCAATAACAGCAATCAGTGCTATTATTCCAAAATTGTAGTGTGGTGGAATATTTAGGATCAAATGTGAGATTGTTTTTGAATTGGAGCAACAAAGATTGTTGATCATCAAGACATTTGGGAGAGGCATGAGTGACATATATGCTGTAGTAGCAGAGAATAAGGAATGGTACTAATAATAATGTAATTCTCATTGCTCTGTTTAATGAAATTACAATATGTGAAGCTAATAATGTATTATTAGTATATATAGTTGCACATACACTTTGGCCCGTGTATTTAAGGGTAAGAGAAGTTTCCTTGAAGAAAGTGGAAAAGTGGAAAAGGAAGACTCTCAAAAAAGGGAACTGATGGCAGTAAGCAATTTCTTAAAAATCAATATTTTTTAACAATAATTATATTATTTTGACTAAATAAATTATATTTAAATTGATAGAGTACATCGATATAATACATATTCAATATCGCTAAAAATAAAAATGGATAAATCTACGAACAAACGCACAACATCCATGTTAATAGCATAAAATATAAAATTACATAAGCCTAAACATTTGACTATATTGAAATGTCTGAAAAATACATGTCTCCGGATCTGTAGCGTTGATGACACAAGAGTAATCATGTGACCTGGAGAAGTAAAAAACAAAGAGTTGTAGCATGAAGTAGTGAATGATTATGAAGTAAAAAAAGGCAAATGTTGGGGCTTCGGCTCAGGGTATCCATAAAGGAATATGAATACAAATAGTAGTTTTGAAGGAACTTAAGATGAAAATTGAACTTCTATTGAGATTTTATGCCGAGATATAGTTATTAAAGCTGCCATTAGCTAGCATAGCTCACTACCCAATTCAATATGATTATTGAGATTGGTCAGCATATCATAAAGAAGAAATTAAACGCATAAATCATATGTCTATCGTTTGTGAACTCTAGCTAATAAACTACGATATATTAACAAAAAGTTTACCAAAACCCGTCTTGTAGGGGGTGGGGGAGTTAATAAGCAAATTTCTCCTTATAATTTAAAGATCTAAACTGGCATTTGGCTGAAGAAAAAACATTACATCATTCGCTCTTTCTTTCCACGCATTCAGTTGTCCGTTTTACGTGTAGAACGGGCCAAAAGTTTAAAAGAAATTTCATTGAAAGGCAACATATCAAACTTGATCTTTTCAAAGTAAACTTTATCGTAAAGTAATAACCTGACCCACAAATCTTATTTCTATTGGCCAATTTTTCTTTGGAAAATTTGAATAACTCAAAAGTGAAAACAAGGACCTACATTTTGGAAGTTTACTGTATTAACGATGACTAAGAATCCATTATAATGCAGTAAAGTTGTGTTTACAAATTCACTTTTCATAATTAAGCATAATCTTTGTGGGTCCTCCATTAATGTAGCTGAGAAAAATGTTTCCTTGAAAGTTGAAAATGCTTTCGGTGATTTATTTTATCTATAAAATTACTAACGAAAGAGACACAAGAGATGTATTATTTTATAACAAGATAATATTCCATGAATATAAGAGAACAAACAAGAACAAAAGCCATAATAGCTGAAGCTTAGAGAAAAAGTAATGTGATTTCTTTTTGATCAAAAATCGGTTTTCAAGAGTACAAATGTGTTCTTTTATATAGAGTAAGATTAAGCAACTAACTTCTCTACATATAACTACTTTAACTGTATTGCTTCAACTGCAAGTAACTAACTCCTATGACTAATAACAAACTAACTAACTAACAAGCAGTTTAGAGCTGCATTTTGTCATTTCAAAACTGGTATGAAAGCAAATTACATTTCCTAACTTTTTATGCTCATTTGAAACTTTGAATGGTGACAAAAGGAAAAGCTGTTGGGTGCAATAGCAGGGACAAAAGGAAATACATTTGAATTAATATAAGCTGCTTTAGGAGGCTTGTATATATCTTATATCAGTTTCCATATCACCTTTGCCTCAGCCATATGTCTTGTTGATCAACAATCATTGCTGATCCAATTAAAGAACTATCTCAGTTTCAATCCAGAAAGTTCTAGCAAACTAAAGTTGAGGAATTCAAGCTTTGATTGTTGTGATTGGAATGGTGTAAAATGTGACAGTAAGGGATTTGTTATTGGTCTTGATCTGAGTGAAGAATCAATCTCTGGTGGATTTGACAATTCAAGTTGTCTCTTTAGTCTCCAACATCTCCCGAAACTGAACTTGGCTGATAACAATTTCAATTCGCTCATTCCATCAGGATTCAGAAAGTTGGAGAAATTAAGATATCTGAATTTGTCATATGCTAGCTTTATTGGACAGAATCCTATCGAGATTTCTCAGCTTACAATGTTGGTTACTCTTGATATATCTTAGTTATTTTACAGGACAACAAGTGCTGAAACTTAAGAAACCAAATCTACATAAATTTGTCCACAATCTGACTAGTCTTAGGCAACTGTATATAGATGGTATACAAGCTCATGGAAAAGAATGGATGAAAGCTTTGTTGCTACTGCGTGACCTACAAATACTGAACATGTCGTTCTGTGATCTATCAGGTTCCCTTGATTCTTCCCTAAAAGACCCGAGAACCTATCTGTCATTATTTTTTATGGGAACGGTTTTTCGTTCCCAGTGCCAGAAATGTCTTGATCTCCAATAACAATATTGTTATTGAAGAATATATCTACACTTCGTGTCCTATTCTTGCGCAAAACAAGTTCTATGGTCCCATCGAATGTCCGGCAACCGATGACATTTGGCATATGCTTCAGATAATTGATCTAGCTTTTAACAACTTCAGTGGTAAACTACCAGGAAAATTCTTCACAAGGTGGGAGGCAATGATGTCTGATAACGACCAAACTGAATCAAAGATAAATCACATCCGATTTCAGGTTCTTCATTTTGGTCAAATATATTACAGAATTCAGTGAAAGTTACAAGCAAACATCAACAACTGGAGTTGGTTAAAATTCTGTCAACCTTCATAACCATTGATTTCTCATCCAATCTTTTCGAAGGACCAATACCAAAGGTGCTGATGGACTTCAAAGCACTTTATATTCTCAACTTCTCAAACAATTGTCTCTCAGGTGAAATCCCATCTTCAATAGGGAACTTGAAACAATTAGAATTGTTAGACCTCTCGAATAACTCTTTTGTTGGTGAAATTCCTGTGCATTTAGAAAGATTGCACTTCCTTTCTTATTTGAACCTTTCCTTCAATCATTTTAAGGGGAAGATCCCAACAGCTACTCAAATTCAGTCATTTCGTGCATGTGGAATACCAGATGATAGAAGGCCGGATGAGATACATCCTCAACTTGCATGTGCAACAAATTTTGTAAGAGGAAAGGATTCCAAAATATCAAGCTACTTGTGAGGGTAGAAGAGAATACATTATGCAATTGACTGTTTCACCATCTTGTCTTGGTGATAAGTGCCAAAAAGTAGCTAAAATCACATATATATTTTAAGCACTTATTAACTATTTTTGTAAAATATTCTTTAGTTTTTCCTCACTTAAATGTACATATTTGTTTAAGTCATTTATTTCAATTAAGTCTCCCTAAATCTCAACATTTGTGCAGAAATTTGAAGAAAAATTGCAAGTTAACTCGCCAGGGCGAGCTCAGAGCGAGTGCAGGGCGAGTAGAGGCAGAGAGCATCAAATTGAATAACTGATACACTCGCCAGAGCGAGCAGCAACTCGCCAGGGCGAGTGAAGGCGGTTCAAACTCACTCATGACGTGGCAGTAACCCTCTGGTGAAGAAAGGTCAACTCGCCAGAGCGAGTTGGAGCTCGCTCAGCGAGTTCTAATTTTCAGAAATAGTATAAATAGAGCTTGCTGTCATTTTTCTGATATATCACTTGTAATATAACTCAGAAACAGAGAGGGAAACCCTAGGAGACAGATTCAAGGGGATAGGAAGGTGGATTCACTACAATAGTTGGGAAATCATCATTGATAAGTTTGTTCATCTCTTTTCTTCTTTATCTTTTGTATAGCTATCATGACAATGAATAGCTAATCTCTCTTTTGTTGGGATTGGATGTAATTAACTCTATTAGTATGTATTTCTTTTGATCATGGTATTATATATGGTTTTAGTTTAGTTATCAATTTTGATGTTGTTCTTGAACTGTATGTTTTAATTCTAGGTTTTGAAATGGTATAGACGTATGCTTTTTGAATCCGAGACCTAGAACAATCATCTATTAAACTCTAAACTCTAGACATAGATTTAAGTTTAATATTCACTCTAAATATCAAGTTTTAAAACTATTGTGTTGATTAAATTGTCCGAGACATCGGAGTTTGAGCAATACGATATAGCCGGTATATTGATCGATCACTCGAGACATCGAGGGTTAATGAATATAGCGGGATTCTCATCGTGCTCTGGAAACGGACACGTACGTGAGTGATATGTGATAGAATTGATTGATAGCTAGAACCTGTGTAACTGATTCGAATGATACATGCGATTGGGTTGGTGAAATCTAATCTCAGCAAACTTTTCTCTCTGATAACAATTCATTTTAGTGCACTTACTACTTTATTTTCACAAGTTTTCATAACAAACATTTTCAAATCACTTTACTTAGAATTATATTGATTGTTGAACGGCATCGATATCGCATCAGTCCATGTGGAGACGATAAAATTATACTTACTTTTGTACTCTAACACTTGGTAATGAACTTGAAGTTGTAGATAACTCAGATTGTACATGCTACCATCGTTTTCATTACTATTGACAGTTATTACTGTCCATTTCTCATAGAATGACATAGTAATTCTACCCTTGAAATTAATAGGTTCAACTTCATTTCCTCATTTGATGATTTTATTTCCTTTGAAAAATGTTATAGTTTAACTATGATTTATGTTGTTATAGTTTATATCATTTATTTTTAATTCAAATAAATGTTATCACCACAACTTCATGTGACACGATTTTATTTAAATTTTGTAGAACATATATCTCATCACAAAAAAGTATACATAAAGAACAGCAAATTGGAAACAGAAGTTTTAAGCATGCTAGAAATGGGAATAGAAAAGGAGTAAACACAAAGTACAACTTAAACAAAAATAGAAAACATTATTTTACTAATTATCACAATGTTATCACCACCTTAAAACTGTGTATGTTTGTCCTCTATCGGTTGCATATTCAAGATACATCCTTGAAAACATCCAACAAAGAATTTTGTCCACAACTTTCCAGTACCTTACCCTCCATTTCTTCCAAAGCATGATAGAAACAATGATGATTCCGAGCCCAGAAACAAATCCCAATTCCACACTTAAAAAATTCCAATCAATTGAAGAAGCTAACCTTCGACATGATGGCTGTGGATGCAGCTCATCTGGCCTTTTACCATTTGGTATTTCAGTCAAAGGAGGACCATATAGCCCATAATTTCCTTCAAAGGAAGTTGCTTGAAATGACTGAAGTTGAGTACCTGTTGGGATCTTCCCAACCAAATGATTGAAGGAAAGGTTCAAATAAGAAAGGAATGACAAGCTTGCAAGTTGCACAGGAATTTCACCAACCAACGAGTTATTTGAGAGATCCAACGACTCTAGCCGTTTCAGATTCCCGATAGTTGATGGGATTTTCCCAGAGAAAACATTATTTGAAAAGTTGAGAACATATAGTTCTTTCAAATCCATTAGATCTTCTGGTATTTGTCCTTCAAAGTGATTCGATGAGAAATCAATGGCTGTAAAGATTTTTAGAATTTTTACTAACTCCATCTGTTGACCTTTACTCATAACTGTCACACTATCCTGATAATAGTATACACCGTAATCAAAACTGATATAGTCTGGTCCAACAGTATCATTGACATACTTCAATTTTTTCAAGTTTCTGAAATAATTATTTGGTAGTTTACCACTAAAATTGTTGAAAGCAATGTCCACAATTTGAATCATTTGCCATGGATTTTTTGCTTTTGAACATCCCAAGGTACCATGAAATTTGTTGTTCCGCAGTACAAGGACACTAAGTGTCGGTATGTTCTGCAGAAAGCATGGAAATTGACCATCAATCTGATTGGTTCCAATGTCCAGTACCTCTAATTCGGAGCAGTGGGCAAGAGACTTCGGAACTGGCCCATGTAATAAATTTTCATTAAGGTTCAAAGTTTGTAGAGCACAAGAAGCTGGAAACTTATCTGGGATCGGGCCTTGCAGACTGTTCCTCCTGAAATTTAATACCTTAAGTGTCTGAGTCATTGTCATTAAACATGAGGGAATTGATCCAGAAAAGTTGTTGAAGGAAAGATCAAGCAGTTGAAGATTTAAAGCATTGCATAAGAAATTAGGGATGCTTCCATGCAAATTATTGTGTGAAAGAGAGAGGAAAATTGTCATAGATCCGTTATAATCATTATCTTGTGGGATAAGAGAGCTAAATTTGTTCATTGAGCAATCCAAATAGTAAGGATATTTAAGAAAAGTAGGTATTGGCCCTTGTATTTGGTTGTTATGAAGATCAACCGACATTATAGAAATGGAAGTTAGATTTTGTGTAGGCGGTTCCAATTCTGTGAGAAAATTGTGTGAAATGTTAAAATATCGAAGACTTTGTAGTTTCCAAATCCAATTGGGCAGTACACCTTGAATTTGGTTATTTGAAAGGTCTAGTTCTTCCAATGTTAATTGGTTTATCAAGAAACTAGGGATAAATTTCAAGTTACAGTATGCCAATTTTAGATATCTAATAGCTGGAAAGGAGGAAGGCTGAACATTGATTGGATTCCCAATAAGAAATAAGTTATTGTATGAAATGTCTAGGAAAGTTAGATTTTTTAGCTCCAAAAACTTACCAAGGTGAATTGACCCATTGAACTTGTTAAAGGAAAGTTTGAGCTGAGAGAGTGATTTTAGCTGAAAGATAGATATTGGAAAAGGCCCTGCTAGATAATTGCCATGTAAATGAAGGATTTCTAATATAGAAGAAGACACATTGAAGAATTCATCTAGTTTACTAAACTGGTTGTATTCAAGGCGAATCTCCTTCAATGATGGGAGTGTAAAAAGGGATGAAGGAATTGCACCACTAAAATCATTATCAGAAAGGTCTAGGTAGGCAAGATGTGCAAGGTTTGACATTGAATCGGAAAGTGTTCCATAAAAATGACAGCTAGAAAGATCTAATATAGTTAACTTGTCCAGCTTGCCGAATCCTGATGGAATGGAAGAATTGAAATTGTTATCAGAAAAGTACAGTACCTGGAGATGTTGGAGACTAAAAAGGCTACTTGAATTGCTAAATCCACCAGAGATGTGTTCTTCATTAAGGAAAAGGGCAATAACATGCCCCTCATTGTCACATGTAACACCACTCCAATCACAACAATAAGTGCTATTATTCCAAAATTTTAGTTTGGTGGAATTTATAGGGTCAAATGTGAGATTGTTTTTGAATTGGAGCAATAAAGATTGTTGATCCTCAAGACAAAGAAAATTGGGAGAGGCATGAGTAATATATATGCAGTAGTAGTAGTAGCAGCATACAAGGAATGATACTAATGTTATTCTCATTGCTAGCTGTTTCTAATATTACTCTCATCGGGCAAAGTTATTGTCCATAAAGACAATCTTTATGGACCGTCCATAAATCAATCAAAAGACAACAACTTTACTCATGCACCTCCCATTTTACTCGCGCGCCCCCCATATTACTCACACACTCCCCAACTTTCTCGCGCACCCCCAAATTTCTCATGCACCCCCCAAATTACTTGTGCACCCCCCAAATTACTTATGCACCCCCCAAATTTCTCACGCACCCCAAAAATTTCTCATGCACCCCCGAAATTTCTCGCACACCCCCATATGACTTTTGCCCCCCAATTTTTTTTTGATCCCCTCCACATTTCTATCTTAAACCATTTTGCTGTGGAAATGGTTTCAGAGATATGCACTCAAAAACCATTAAGTGCATAAGATTGTTTTATATTACAACCCTATAATTAAAATAGAAATGGTTTCGATTGTCTTATATGATAAACCAAAATTATTGTTAAATGGTTTTAAATACTGTAATGATTATAATTGTACCAAAAAAACTAAAAAATAATGATTATAATAAAAAACCATTAAACCATTTTGCTATGAGAATCGTTTCAGATGGTTGTAATAAAATACCAATAGGTGCATAAAATGGTTTTGGAGTATAACCCTATAATTAGAATAAAAACAATAATTGTGATTAAATGATTTAGATTGTCTTATATAAGAAACCAAAATGATTGTTAAATGATTTTAAATAATGATTATAATTGTACCCAAAAAAAATAAAAAATTATGATGCTAATTATAGGTTGTACTTCAAAACCATCTTATGCACTTAATGATTTTGGAGTGTATATATGTGAAACCATTCCCACAACAAAATGGTTTAGGCTAGAAATGTGTGGGGACAAAAAAAAAATTGGGGGTGCATAAAAAATTTGGGAGGTTGCATTAGAAATTGGGGGGTGCGCGAGAAATTTGGGGGTACACAAGAAATTTAGGGGGTGCACGAGAAATTTGGGGGTGCATGAAAAATTTGGGGGGTGTGCGAGAAATTTGGGGGGGTGCGTGAGAAATTTTCCTCACTTATAAGGGTGTGTGAGCAATATGGGGGGCGCGCGAGTAAAATGGGGAGCGCATGAGTAAAGTTGTTGTCTTCTGATTGGTTTATAGACGGTCCATAAAGATTGTCTTTATGGACAATAACCAATCTCACTCTCATCAGTTATAGATACAAGCGACATTATATAGTTGCAAACCCAGTCATCTTACAACGGGCAATGGTGATGACAGGAATTTATATGGTATTTTTAGTAGTATTATTAGTAATAAAATGACTAAGACAGACCCAAATACGAAGGAAAATCTACAGAATCAGAGAAAAGTATCAAAGCAAAGCAAAGAATACAAAAAGACAAGAAAAAGCCAAAAATGTGAAGATTTGTGTTGTTCATCGTACCACGATGGCTTCCATCGTGCCACGATGGAAGCTACTTGGGGTGGGTGTACAGAGAACTATCGCTACAAAAAGAAAAAAAAATGAAAAAGAGACGGAAAAAACAATAAAAATTCTCTAAAAAAAATAGTCTCTTCAAAAAAAAATGAAAAAGCCAAAAGGCAAAATATCATGCAAGGTTGTGAAGTTCTTATCAACTTTGTTTATCTTTTAACTCGCTAACAATCTTGTCTGACAGCATGTTACTTGAGGACAAGCAACAGTTTAAGTTTGAGGTTGTGATGACAGGAATTTATATGATATTTCTAGTAGTATTATTAGTAATAAAATGACCAAGACATGCCCAAATACGAAGGAAAACCTACAGAATCAGAGAAAAGCATCAAAGCAAAGCAAAGAATACAAAAAGACAAGAAAAAACCAAAAATGTGAAGATTTGTGTTGTTCATCGTGTCACGATGCCACGATGCTACTTGCGCGCCAAAAATAAATTTCGTTAGCATAGAGTCTTCTTAGTACCTTTGGCATTAAATTTTAGAGCAGTGTGTTGGTCACTCACGATGACTTCTTCCATTCAATTTTAAGGTCGTCTCACCTTGACATTCAATTTTACGGACCCATAGCAATAATAAACAGGTGAGTGAGGTTTTATGATTCCACATTGGGGGCGTTTGTTTCAAGTTAGATTGGTATGTTCTTGGGAATAAAATGGTACAATTTTTTTTTTTACAGAATGATACAAAAATACATTAATGTGTTTTTTTTTTACTAACAGTTAACAGTTGTCACATGCAAACTAAAGACACTCCAGATATGTAAACCTTAGCATGCCATCAAGCATTAAAAGATAATAGAAAGGAATTGGTCAGAGAAACCAAATTAGAAGTTTAGTTGAACAGGACCCATCAAGCATTCAACGTAAACCTTAGCATTTAATTATAGCTTGACTTTGTAGAATCCTTGTTTTGTAGCTTAAAAGAAAACATGAAGATCTCAGGTTCAGGTAGTCTCTCACCTTAGAATATTGAATTTTGGGTACTACTGGTATCATACCCTCATACCCCACAAGTTGAAAGATATCAGTTTTAGAACTAAGACTTTTTATGCATCTAGTGGCTCCCCATACCCCACAAGTTCCTATAACTCGCATCTTGTGGCTATTATTTATGGTTCAAAATATGACTTTATCATAAGGTATACTTTGAAATAATGCTTAATTGATTTTGCTTCAACTTCATAGATCATGTTCAACGAAATTTCCCTTAAACTATTGACCCATCCACACTGGAAAACACAGGGAAGATTGTCTGTGTCTGCAACTTTATAACACAACCATTTGTATTGTGGTAGTCACTAAGAAAGAGTAAATAACAATGAGAGTTACATTAGTTTCAATTTTTTCCTTCCTTCTCTGCATTTATATCAGTTTCCAAATCACCTATGCCTCAGCCAAATGTCTTGAGGATCAGCAATCATTGCTACTCCAATTAAAGAACAGTCTTATGTTCAAGCCAGAAAGTTCAAGAAAACTGAAGTTGTGGAATCAAAGTATTGCATGCTGCAGTTGGAGTGGAGTAACTTGTGACGGTGAAGGACAAGTTATTGGCCTTGACCTGAGTGGAGAATATATCTTTGGTGGATTTGACAATACAAGTAGTCTTTTTAGTCTCCAACATCTCCAGAAACTCAACTTGGCTTATAACAATTTCATTTCTGTCATTCCATCAGGATTCAACAAGTTGGTGATGTTGAATTATTTGAATTTTTCATATGCTAGCTTTGTGGGGAAGATTCCTATAGGTATTTCTCATCTTACAAAGTTGGTTACTCTTGATATCTCTTCTCCTAATATCTATCTAATAAAAACAAAGGCTAAAACTTGAGAACCCAAATCTACAGAAATTTATCAAAAATCTTACTAGTCTTAGGCAACTGTATCTAGATGGTGTAAGTATTAAAGCTCAGGGACAGGAATGGAGCAATGCTTTGTTGCCGCTGTGTGACCTGCAAGTATTGAGCATGTCTAACTGTGATCTATCAGGGGCCCTTGATTCTTCTCTAATAAAGCTAGAGAACCTATCAGTCATTATTCTTGATGGGAACAAATTTTCATCTCCGGTGCCACAAACATTTGCCAAATTTAAAAACCTAACCATCTTCAGTCTTGCATTTTGTGGATTGATCGGTACATTTCCACAAAAGATTTTTCAAATTAGAACATTGTCAAATATTGACTTATCCTTCAACTACGATCTCCATGGTTCATTTCCAGAATTTCCATCTAATGGATCTATCCAGACTTTAAGGGTAAGTAACACAAGCTTTTCTGGAGAATTTCCACACACAATTGGTAACATAAGGCACTTATATGAGTTGGATCTTTATAATTGTCAATTTAATGGAACACTTCCCAATTTTTTGTCAAACCTCACACAACTTAGTTACTTGGATTTGTCATCTAACAGCTTCACAGGTCCAATGCCATCATTTGGCATGGCCAAAAACCTTATTCACCTAGACCTTTCTCATAATCGTTTAAGTGGTCCAATTCCAACCTCTTCTCACTTTGAAGGACTGCACAATATTGTAAGCATTGACTTGGGTTTTAATTCAATCATTGGGAGCATTCCTTCATTCCTTTTCAAACTCACATCACTACAGAAGATTTGGCTTTCATTCAACCGGTTTAGTAAATTTGACCAATTGAATAATGTGTCTTCCTCTGTAGTTAACACCCTTGATTTAAGCAGCAATGATCTATCAGGGCCTTTTCCAACGAGTATCTTTCAGCTCCGTTCACTCTCTATCATCAATCTTTCCTCTAACAGATTGAATGGGTCACTGCAACTAGATGAGCTTTTGGATCTTAGAAATATAATTGCACTAGACCTTTCATACAACAACATATCAATCGCCGTGAATGTCGCAAATGCTGATCATACTTTCCTAGCTAATATTAGCACTCTAAATTTGGCATCCTGCAACCTTAATACTTTCCCTAGTTTCTTGAGAAACAAATCCAAATTAACCATGCTAGACCTTTCAAATAATCACATTCAAGGAAAAGTGCCCAACTGGATCTGGAAGATTCCAAATCTTCAAAGTCTTAATGTTTCTCACAATATGCTTACTGATTTGGAAGGACCTTTGCAAAACATCACTTCCAACTTGATAGAACTTGACCTTCATAACAACCAATTGAAAGGTACAATTCTGGTTTTTCCTAAATATGCTACTTATTTGGATTACTCGATGAACAAATTTAGCTCTGTTATCCCACAAGATATTGGTAACTACCTGCCTTTCACAACATTTCTCTCTCTTTCGAACAATAATTTACTTGGAAGTATCCCTGATTCTCTCTGCAATGCTTCAAATCTTCAAGTGCTTGATATTTCCATTAATAACATATCTGGAACAATTCCCTCATGTCTGATGAATATGACTCAAACCCTTGTGGTATTAAATCTGAGGATGAACAATCTCATTGGTACTATCCCAGATGTGTTTCCATCTTCTTGTGGTCTAAGGACTCTTGATCTCTCGAAGAATAACTTAGATGGACAGATTCCAATATCTCTTGTGAAGTGCTCAGCACTAGAAGTGTTAGACCTTTCTAATAACAATATTGTTGACAGATTTCCATGTTTGTTGAAGAAGATATCTACACTTCGTGTCCTAGTTTTGCGCAAAAACGAGTTTTATGGTCCCATCAAATGTCCGGCAACCGATGACACTTGGCATATGCTTCAGATAATTGATCTAGCTTTTAACAACTTTAGTGGTAAACAACCAGAACAATTCTTCACAATGTGGGAGGCAATGATGTCTGATAACGACCAAATTGAATCAAAGGTAAATCACATTCAATTTCAAGTTCTTCAATATGGTCAAATATATTATCAGGATTCAGTTACAGTTGCAAGCAAAGGTCAACAACTGGAGTTGGTTAGAATCATGACAATCTACACAACCGTTGATTTGTCATCCAATCTTTTTGAAGGAACAATACCGAACGTGTTGATGGACTTCAACGCACTTTATGTTCTCAACTTTTCAAACAATCGTCTGTCAGGTGAAATCCCATCTTCGATAGGGAACATGAAACAATTAGAATCCTTAGACCTCTCAAATAACTCTTTTGATAGTGAAATTCCTGTGCAGCTAGAAAGATTGCACTTCCTCTCTTATTTGAACCTTTCCTACAATCATTTTAAGGGGAAGATCCCAACAGGTACTCAACTTCAGTCATTTCCAGCTTCTTCTTTTGAAGGAAATGATGGCCTATATGGACCTCCATTAACTGAAATACCAGATGGTAAAAGGCAGGATGAACTACATCCTCAACTTTCATGTGGAAGGCTAGCTTGTTCAATTGACTGGAATTTTTTAAGTGTAGAATTGGGATTGGTTTTTGGTCTCGGAATTGTCATTGGTCCTCTCATGTTTTGGAAGCAGTGGAGGATAAAGTATTGGAAACTTGTGGATAAAATTATTTGCTGGATGTTTTCAAGGATGCATCTTGAATATGTAACCGACAGAAGACAAACATACATAGTTTTAAGGAGGCATTAGTGACTAATGTGTGTGCTAATTCGCAAAGTAGTATTTTCTATTTCGAACTCTGTTATTTCGAACTCTGTTATTTGTTGGGTTTTCCTTTCATTGGTCCCCTTGTAGTGACATTAGTGGCTAATGAGTGTGCTAATTAGTAAAATATTGTTTTCTATTTACAACTATGTTGTTCATTATGTATACTTCTTTGTAATAATATGTTCCGAAACTTTGAAGAGATTGTATTAAATAAACTAGCTTCGCATGGACCTGTTCAAATATTTTGTGTTTCTTTCTAAGAGGAAAGGGTTCCATAATATCAAACTACTTGAGGCATGTTAAAGATTGTAGACATTAGATGCAATCAAAACCATGATAACTTCCCCTTTTGATTGAAGAACATATATAACATAGTAGTCTAACAAACAATTTTGAGGGTAGAAGATCTTATCCTCATGTCATAAATGGAAGATCTTAATTCTTAACAAACTAAATGATAGATAAGAAAAGTTCTTATTCTCAATAATTCTCTTACACCCTCTTAAGTTCTTGTTAACATATGGCCTAAATCATAGCTAAAAATATGAAAGACCCAAACGCATATTTCAATTAAGTTTCTTCTGTGGCAGAATGATCCTTGTGCTGCAAGAAAATCTTTGGTGTCTGGAATAGGATGCCTCATAATACATATTGCACGTGCAACTTTTCCAACGTTCTGAACCTGATGGGTTGATTAAATTGTGTAAAGTAAAGATACACAACTTTCTTACATAGTAGTCATGCTTATACAAAGTTGTAGAGATACACAACTTTCTTACATAGAAAATGAGCGTACAAGTATCGTCCAAACATACTTGCATACATAAAACTGAAACAGAAAAACTAGTAAGGACAAAATAACTGCTTTGGATACAAGATAAAATATCTGACTTAATAAACCTTAAAATTAAATTTAATTATCTTGATACTAGACACAAGCCTCCTAAAGCAGCTTATATTAATTCAAATGTATTTCCTGAATATAGAAGTATCATCACAAACTTACCTTGCATTCTGGCTTGTTAAGCATGTAAGTTCCACTGTACACAGAACTCAAACGTGCAAATGCCTTTCGGTAATCAAAGTTTTCGAAGTTAGTTTTGTAATCATATTAAATTTAAAAGGAAAAATAGATATGGAAAACCTGAGGCAACTCTCCCAGTCCATATAGTGGATATATGTAAGGTGAACCTCCTTGAAAGCGTGCGAGAGATTCTGCATAAACCTATACAAAACAAACAGCATAGCATGCTTATAAATTCAACCGAGAAAACAACATATTCAGAATGACTGTATGGTCATGATTCCAAAAACAGTATATTGATACTTGATATCGAAGCAAAACTGTTGATGCTAAATTATAGAACTGTGGCCCTACATTGCTTTGCTTCTAAACACATGAGTGAGGGGACCTTGGCAATTCCAATCCCAAAAACAAATCCCAGATTCACATTTAAAAAATTCCAATCAATTGAACAAGATAGAACTGTGGCCCTTAAGCTAATATACATGTTTGTTTCTTACTGTAGTTGGCTGATAACAATTCAATTCTGCCATTCCATCAGGATTCAACAAGTTGGTGATGTTGAATTATCAGAATTTGTCATATGCTAGCTTTGTGGGGCAGATTCCAATAGAGACATCATTTAGCTGTTCAAGCATATCAGGTACTAATCCCTCAAATTATGTCTTGATCGATGGTAGTACTAAACTAGACCAACGTATTCATAGCTATTAGCTTGTGAGTATCAGGCATTTTCATTATTGGTGACATAGTAATTCTATCCTCATTAACTGTTAGTCTCAACTTCATTTCCTCATTTGATGATTCTATTTCCTTTGAGAAAACACAGGAAAGAATTTGAACAGGTACAGATATGATTTCTGTAGTTATAATTTGAACGCTATCACCCCAACTCCATGTGACACTATTTTGTTTAAATTTGATAGAACATATGCAAAACCCAAAAACAAACTGATAGAACATATTTCTCATGACAAAGAAGTATACATAAAGAACAGCAGAGTTGGAAATTGAAAAACATTACAGTTTTAAGCATTCTAGAAATGGCAATAGAAAAGGTGTAAAAACAAAGTACAACTTAAAGGGAAATACAAAACATTATTTTAATAATTATTGCCACCTTAAAACTGTGTATGTTTGTCCTCTATCGGTTGCATACTCAAGATACATCCTTGAAAACATCCAACAAAGAATTTTGTCCACAAGTTTCCAATACCTTACCCTCCATTGCTTCCAAAACATGATTGGAACAATGATGATTCCGAGCCCAAAAACAAATCCCAACTCCACACTTAAATAACTCCATTCAATTGAACAAGCTAACCTTCCAAATGCAGGTTGTGGATGCAGCTCATCCTGCCTTGTACCATTTGGTGTTTCTGTCAATGGAGGACCATATAGCCCATAGTTTCCTTCAAAGGAAGAAGCTTGAAATGACTGAAGTTGAGTACCCATTGGGATCTTCCCAACCAAATGATTGAAGGAAAGGTTCAAATAAGAAAGGAATGACAAGCTTGCAAGTTGCATAGGAATTTCACCAACCAAAGAGTTATTTGAGAGATCCAAGGACTCTAACTGTTTCAGGTTCCCAATCGTTGATGGCATTTCATTAGAGAAAGCATTGTTTGACAAGTTGAGAACATATAGTGCTTTCAAATCCATTAGATCTTCTGGTATTTGTCCTTCAAAGTGATTGGATGAGAAATCAATGGCTTTGAAGATTTTTAGAATTTTTACTAACTCCATCTGTTGACCTTTACTCATAAGTGTCACACTATCCTGATAATATACATTAGATATCGCAGAGCGGATAATGTCTGGTTCAACATTATCATCATCGTCCTTCATTTTTTTCAAGGTTCTGAAATAATTTTTTGGTAGTTTACCACTAAAATTATTCAAAGCAATGTCCACAATTTGAATCATTTTCCATGGATTTTTTGCTTTTGAACATCCTAAGGTACCATGAAATTTGTTGTTCCGCAGTACTAGGACCTTAAGTGTGGGTATGTTCTGCAGAAAGCATGGAAATTGACCAACAATCTGATTTGTTCTGATGCTAGTACCTCTAATTTGGAGCAGTGAGCAAGAGACTTGGGAACTGACCCATGTAATAGATTTCCATGGAGGTTCAAAGTTTGTAAAGAGCAAGAAGCTGGAAACTTATCTGGGATTGGACCTTGCAGACTGTTCCTCCTCAAATTTAATACCTTAAGGGTCTCCGTCAGTGGCATTAAACATGTGGGAATCGATCCAGAGAAGTTGTTGAAGGAAAGATCAAGCAGTTGAAGACTTGAAGCTTGGCATAAGGAACTAGGTATACTTCCATGAAAATTATTGTTTGAAAGAGAGATAAAATTTGTGAAAGATACGTAATTACCAATATCTTGTGGGATAGTAGAGCTAAATTTGTTCATCGAGTATTCTAAATAGGTAGCATATTTAAGGAAAACAGGTATCGGCCCTTTTAGTTGGTTGTTATGAAGATCAACTATATTGATGTAAGTTAGATTTGTTAGAGGTCTTTCCAATTCTGTAAGCAAATTGTGTGAAATGTTAAGTTTTTGAAGACTTTGTAGTTTCCAAATCCAATTGGGCACTACTCCTTGAATTTGGTTATTTGAAAGGTCTAGAAAGACCAATGTTGACTGGTTTATCAAGAAACTAGGGAAAGTTTTCAAGTTGCACGATGCCAATCTTAGAATCGTTGCTGGAAAGGAAGAAGTTTGAAAATTTATTGGATTCCCTTTAACAAATAATTTGTTGTATGAAATGTCTAGGAAATCTAAATTTTTTAGCTCGAAAAACTTATCTAGGTGAAGTGATCCATTGAACTTGTTAAAGGAAAGATCAAGGAAAGTGAGTGATTTTAGCTGAAAGATGGATATTGGAAAAGGACCTGATAGATAATTGTAACTTAAATCAAGGTTCCTTAATAGAAAGGAAGACACATTGAAGAATTCATCTAGTTTACTAAACTGGTTCGACGCAAGTGAAATATCCTCTATTGATTGGAGTGTAAAAAGGAATGAAGGAACTGCACCACTCAAATCATTATGAGAAAGATCAAAGTAGGTAAGTTGTGTGAGGTTTGACATTAAATTTGGAATTGCGCTGCTCAAATCATTATGAGAAAGGTCTAGGTAGGTAAGATGTGTGAGGTTTGATATTGAATTAGAAAGTGTTCCATAAAAATGAGAGTTAGAAAGATCTAATTCTTTTAACTTGTCCAACTTACTGAATCCTGATGGAATGGAAGAATTGAAATTGGTATACGACAAGTACAGTTCCTGGAGATGTTGGAGACTAAAAAGACTACTTGAACTGTTAAATCCACCAGAGATGATTTCTTCTTGTACAAGGTAAAGACCAATAACATGCCCCTCATTGTCACATCTAACACCTTTCCAATTACAGCAAGCAGTGCTATATTATTCCACAATTTCAGTGTTGTCGAATATTTCGGATCGAATGTGAGATTGTTTTTGAATTGGAGCAACAAAGATTGTTGATCATCAAGACAAAGACAATTTTGTTGATCCTGAGGCCAAAGACAATTTTGTAGTAGCTCAGAAGGAATGATTGACTTTGGGCTCTCTTTGGAAAGACTTTGGGTCCGTTTGGTAAAATTAACCTCTAAGCGCTTATAGCTGATAAATTAGTTGATAGCTGAAAAGTTAGTTTGTAGTTGATAGTTGAAAAACTAGTTGATAGTTGAAAATTTAATTGATTGAAATTAAAGTGTTTAGTAAAATTAGCTTTTGAAGTGGTTGATAAATATAAAATGGCAAAAAAAGACATGTTAGTGGGTAGTTTTTTTTTTTCTTTAGTGGGTAGTTTTTTTATATATAAAAAATTATAAAATTAAATTAAAGGTTAAAAAAGGAAAAAACTGTAAAAAGTTATAAGCTATAAGTTCAAATGCTACTTGAAATAGCATCTCAAAAAATGCTATAAGCTAATTAAAAAAGCTAATTGTCAAACACCTCTATTTTTTTCAAACAAGCTTATAAGCTAGTCCAATAAATTATAAGCTAACTTATTGGACTTACCAAACAGTGCCAAATAAGCTATAGTTAATAGTTTATAGCTTATAAGCTAAAAGTTCTGTTTGATAACATTTTTTTAAAAAAAACTTATAGCTTATTTTACTAACTTATAGTTTATTTTTCAAATGCTATTTTAAGTAGCTTATGAGTTTATAGCTTATCATATTTTCTTCTAATTTTACTCCTATCATCTTACTTGAAAAAATTAAATATTAAATAAACATATATTTTTTATGTCATTTCATTCTTATAAACTAGTTCAACCGCTAATTTTAATAAACATTACAAATTTAATCAGCTAACTTATTCGCTATAAACTAAAAGTTAGCTAGCTATCAGCTATAAATTAGATTATCAGTTATCCGTTATTTTTTACTAAACAGGGCCTTAATCTATTCTATTATTTAAAGTAGGTACATATAAATATAATATATTTTTTTGGAAAGTACATATAAATATAATATATAAATAACTAGTAAGTACATAATAATATTTTAAAGTAAACAAATAATATTGTCAAAAAAAAGTAAACAGATAATAATATTAAATTACATATAAATATTTTTTTTGGTAAGTATATATAAATATAATACTATATAAATAATTATTTGAACAATATATAAAATGCATATAAATATATGCACAATAAGAAACATTTATTACCAACGGACAAAGATCTTGTGGCAAAATTGCTTGTTGAAGTTGTTGGTGTAAGCCCTATAGGCCAATTATTTATAATTGCATGAAACTTGTATTGAATAATTTATTTATTAAATAAAGGCTTGTCTTTATTATGTTTATGTGTTAAAGTAATAGAGTCCCTAAAATAGTTAGTTCGTCAAATGAAACGTTAAGTGTGACTTAATCGTGAGAACCCATTAAACATAAGAACGCTATTCTTAAAATATCTGCAGTCAAGCTTTATTGTGAATTGGGATAACTTTAAAGCATATAGACTATTATGTTGGTAGACTGATGATCACATCTCACGGATCATAGATAAATAGTTATCAAGTCTTCACATAGATATAAAGGTTAAGGGTAACATTTATATCGAATTGACCCACCATGAGAATACTACATAGTATGTTATGAAATGTCATAAGATATTCTCATAGTGATAAGTGGTGTATTCCACCCTTCGACCTGAAACCACTATGTACCCTAGATGTAGGAGTGTAGTGTTTTATTGCCGTTCAAACGTTATCCGTAACAGGATGACTATAAAGTCGGTTGATGGGTACTCCACGAATCATGCTGACGGACATGAGTGACCTAGATGGAATTTGCCCCTCCTACATAACAGGAGATATGTCTATGGGCCCAATATTGAATTTAGCAAGGGTGACATACTATGCCTTGTGTTCAATATAGACATAAGGGCAAAATGGTAATTATACACAAGATATTTATCACGGGAAAAGGTTTGTCAGATCACGTGACATTCTTGTGACTTGGGTAGCAGTGATGTGTTGCTAGATACCGCTCACTGTTTATAATGTTAAAATTAATATTATTGCCAACGTCATGAGAACCTACAGGGTCACACACATAAGGACAGTTAAGACGGGAAAAATAGGTAAGACTTATTTAGGGGTGCAATTAGTGATAGGCGGTTATTGGGCTTGTGAAGACTAATATTCGTTTGACTAGAAGACCACATAAGAAACTCTATATATAGAGCCTTGTGTAGTTCAGTTGTTCACTTCACTTGACATTCAGAATTTTGGAGAATAAACCCTAACCGAATTCCCTAATCCTTCATCTTGTAGCAGCTAGCACTGTAAGTTGAAGGAATCTGTTCGTGTGGACTGGCTAGAGGTGCTGCGATTGTGTGGTACTTGTGATCGAATCAGAAGCAAATGATTTGTTCTTCAAAGGTAATAATCTAAACCCTGATCATGTTCATTCGCAAGGATCCATTGATGGGAAATTAAAATTTTAAAATTCCGCTGCGTTTATATCTCTGTTAAACGGTTTAATTTCCCAACAGAAGTTTGTATAGAAAATTTGATCGATTTATGATATTTGCATTTTTTAGACTATTAAATGGGATTGCTATAATATTCCTTTAGGATTATTTTATGATTGCAAGCTAGTGTCTGCACCAGTCTCAATTCGTATAAAATTATGAGTATATACAAAATTTTGGTTATAGATTTATGTATGGAGGTAAAATAGAGAGTAATATTTTTTTTTATTAAAAATAGACTTTTTAAGTCGGTTAAGATTTTAACCGATTTGAAAACAAATATTTAGCATCCACTTCTACTGATGCTAATTAGCGTCCATATCTGTTAATGCTAATTAGCGTCAGTTAAGGATAGAAATTTAGCTTCAAAATTAGCGTCCATATTTGTTAATGCTAATTAGCGTCAACATTGACGCTACTGTTTTAGCATGAGGGCTTTTACTGTCCTAAAATTTTTTGACGCTAAATGGACGCTAAAATCCTTTTACCGTCCATTTTTTCCCTGCTAGTGTCCGTTTTTGTGTTGATGCTAAATAGCAGTTTTCTTGTAGTGTAAGTAACAAAGCGTAGTAGCGTACTAAAAACTCACCGGAGAAGAAAGGCAAGGTGGCCGGAGGAGGAGTCGGAGAAGCTGCATCACGAGCATTTTGGCGGGTGAGGGTTGAGATTGGCGAAAAAATGTTTTGAAAAAATGTTTTGCTGATTCTTACTTAATTAATTAAGCGGAAGAGATATTTATACTGCAAATAGTCATTTTGGTCCTCCAATTTGTAAGTCGCTATGTCACATTAGTCCTAAATGTATTAAAATTGCAAATAGATCGACAAATGTTTTTTTATTAGTCATTTTGTTACTCGAATATGTTTTTAAGTAGTCAATTTAGTACTCGAATGTGTTTCTCGTTGATCATTTTTAGTCCAAAAAATTACTATCAAAAGAAATATTTTGAACGCATTTGCAATTTCTATACATTTAAGAATCAATGTGACAGCGATTTACCCATATTTATATGGTTATGAATTTGGGCTTGATTATAATAAGTTTTTACTTCACTACACTTGTTTTTTTTTTGTTAAGAACTACACTTGAATTTTATTTGAAAGTTTTAATTAATTTAACACCCAAAAAATATTATTTTTTAATTAATATTTTTTTGTAAGGTTTATTATTATTTTTTTGACAATACATTGAATAAACGGTAAAAATAATAAAATTCAAGGAAATCTTATTTTTTTGTTTAATAATATTTTTTTGTTACTTATCTTAGATAATTCATGGCAATCTTATTATTTATAATGTTTTTTTTTCATAATAAATTAAATAATCGGTAAAAAAAGCAAGATAATATAGGAAAAATAAAAAAGTAAATCAATGAATTTTTATTTGTTGCAAATAAGTCCTTGAATATATAAAATTTATTGATTTTAGTCCATAAAATCAAAATTCACAAAAAAATTTGACGCTTAAATGAGCTTTTGGCGATGACTGCCTTTCATTACTTATGTTTCTGTTTAAACAATTCGTTTTAAAGTCGTTTAAAACATAGTCGAAATTGTTTCGGTACTGTTTCTGTTTAAACAATTCACTTATGTTTAAATTGTTTAAACATATCAGAATCAATTAAATAATAAAAGGAACCCCCGGCTAATTCTGCGTAAAGTAATCAATCATGGTATTTTATTAATTGGGTGAATAATAATAATAATAATTTGTTTATTGTTATTGAATTGTATGATGAATGGTTATGGCCTTAGTCCTTTGATTTTGTTTTGTTTGGGATTTTAAATACGGCCTGCGTGTCGTGTCTTTCTTATATCTCTTGATGTAATTCTTTTCTCATCTCACTCCCTCGTATGTAACGCGAGTATTCTTATAGTAATGTAATATAAGATTAGTAAACAGGACAGGAAGGACAGCCATGAAGATCTATCTTGGAGAAGTTTAGGTGCATAGGTTCTCTCATTGGCTTGAGGGAACAATTACGCTAGGGGCCATAACCATGTCACTTTATTATACTATGTATGTTGATGCATGTTATGTTTGGAGTGACGTTATTGTATGTAAGCCGTGGTGAGGTGAGATCTAATCAATTAATAAAACCCTCAAAAGAAATCTATATTAAGTTTTATGCTTTCCAAAGAAATAGCACCCTTCAAGATCAATATCGATTAATGTAGGTTTTGCCAACGTAAAGTGCATTGTCAATATTGATAAGTTGCGGTGAAATAACTAGTTTATCTGTTTGCTATTTATTGGGTTTAACTTAACTAAAGAAAATATAATATGATTATATGACTTTAGAAGCACGTGTTGGGTTATTCCATATGATGGATTGCAATATGAGATACAATTGGAAATAGTTTCTTACCTAAATAACTATGTTTTGTGTAATCAGTCCAACGCTGACTTAAAACAAAGTAAAATATGGATCTCATTCCCACTAGAAAATCTTCCAACGGGGTTTTCCGAATCAAATGTCGAGGGTCATTTGCTTTGAGTAAAATAGTGGGAGCAGATGTTTAATTAAAGGCCTAATTAAATATGTCTCAAAATTATTTAATACTTATATCTTCACTTTTATAATGTAGATCACCATGACAAACAACAACAGTTCAAACAGTATTATGCAAAGCATTCTTGACAAAGAGAAATTGTCTGGGACAAACTTTCTCGATTGGCATCGTAACTTGAGGATAGTCCTCATGCACGAGAAAAAGTTGTATGCTATTGAGGAACCCCACCCTGATCCTGAGGAGGAACCTCCCGCCAATGCTCCTAAGGCTCAAAGGGATGCTTATCAGAAGCGTCTTGATGATGCCTTGGATGCAAAGTGTCTCATGCTGGCTACCATGACCTCTGAGCTTCAGAAGCAACATGAGGAAATGAATGCGTTCGATATGATCGAACACTTGAAAATGCTATTCCAAGAGCAAGCCAAAATTGAGAGGTTTGAGGTTTCCAGAGCCCTGTTTCAAGCTAAGCTAGCTGAGGGATCTCCTGTAAGTCCACATGTGCTCAAAATGATTGGGTACGTGGGAAACTTGACAAAATTGGGATTTTCGCTCGGGAATGAGCTTGCGACTGATCTCATCCTGCAATCATTGCCGGAAAGCTTTAATCAGTTTGTGTTGAACTTCACCATGTCTGACATGGAGAAAACCCTGCCACAACTGTTAAGCATGTTGAGACAGGCTGAACAGAACATGAAATCAAAAGGGAAGTCGAATCATGTCCTGATGATCGGTAATGGAAATCACAAAAAGGCCAACAAAGGGAAGGGCAACAAAGGGAAGTGCAAGGAAGTTGCCAAACCCAAATTTGCCCCTCAAGCTTTGAAGCCTACTGGTGGTGTTGCAAAGGAGGGTAAGTGCTTCCACTGTAATAAGACAGGACATTGGAAGAGGAACTGCCCAAAATACCTGGAAGATAAGAAGAATGGAATAGAAAGTTCCAATTCAGCAGGTATCTTTGTTATTGAAATTAATTTATCTACTTCTTCTACATGGGTATTGGATACCGGATGTGGTTCTCACATTTATACTAATGTGCAGGGGCTGCAAAGGAGTAGAGAATTGGCTAAAGGAGAAGTCGACCTACGAGTAGGGAATGGAGCAAGAGTTGCCGCATTAGCCGTAGGAATTTATGATTTGTCTTTACCTAGTCATTTAATAATACAGTTAGAAAACTGTTTTTATGTACCTGCCATTAGCAGGAATATCATTTCTGTTTCTTGTTTGGATAAACTTGGCTTTTCATTTATAATAAAGAACAATTGTTGCTCCATTTATTTAAATGATATCTTTTATGCCAATGCACAAATGAGTAATGGATTATATATTCTTGATCTTGAAATGCCAATTTATAACATTGATACTAAAAGGATGAAACCTAACGAGTTAAATCCCACATACCTTTGGCACTGTCGTTTAGGCCATATAATTGAGAACGCATTTCCAAGCTCCATAAGGATGGGCTCTTTGATTCATTCTATTATGAATCATTTGAAACATGCAGATCTTGCTTATTGGGAAAAATGACAAAGGTCCCATTCACTGGTAAGGGTGAAAGGGCAAGTGATCTCTTGGCTCTCATACATACTGATGTATGTGGACCACTGAACACACCTGCCAGAGGAGGTTTTCAATACTTCATCACATTTACTGATGACTATAGTAGATATGGATATGTGTATCTAATGAGGCACAAATCCGAATCCTTTGAAAAGTTCAAAGAATTTAAAAATGAAGTACAAAACCAACTAGGAAAGAAAATCTAAACCCTTCGACCAGATCGGGGAGGTGAGTATTTAAGCCTAGAATTTGATGACCATCTAAGAGAATGTGGGATTCTATCCCAACTCACTCCTCCTGGAACACCACAATGGAATGGTGTGTCTGAGAGAAGAAACCGAACCCTTTTGGATATAGTGCGGTCTATGATGACTCACGCTGATCTTCCAAACTCCTTTTGGGGACATGCCCTATTAACATCAGCTTATACACTTAACTGTGTTCCTTCTAAAACGGTTGAAAAGACACCATATGAGATATGGAGTGGTAAGAAACCACATATGTCTTACTTAAAGATTTGGGGTTGCGAAGTTTATGTAAAACGTCAAACTTCCACTAAACTTGAACCTAAATCTGACAAGTGTTTCTTTGTGGGATATCCCAAAGAGACGAAAGGGTATCACTTCTACAATCCTTCTGAGGGCAAAGTGTTTGTCGCTCGGACAGGAGTATTCCTAGAAAAAGACTTTGTTTCCGAAGGAATCAGTAGGAGGAAAGTAGATCTTGAAGAAATTCATGATCCACAAAGTAATGATACACAAATGGAGGAACAAGAGCAGGATGCACAATGATCAGTGCATTTTAATGCACATTCTTCTACTATTGTAATCATGTATTCCTATAGTTTATTTTACTATTTTTACTATTTTAGTGTGTTTTTATATTTAAGAATAATTATAGCCTTATTTTATTTTCGCACTTATTTTCCGAATAAATAATAAATTGACATATTCTCATTGCGCAGACCATAACTGGAGCTAGGAATATCGGATTGAGACGCGGCCAGTTGCGTTGGAAAGCTAAGAGAAAGAGCTACAACTTTTATGTTGAAGCCAAAGATCAGTTCGGAGCACAAATGTGTCGAATAATTGCGTCAATGTTCCAGACTTTATGCATTTTAACTATTTACGACCCAAACTTATGTTTTCGGCCCAATTGTTTTGAGGCCTGTTTTTCCTTGCACTTTAAATAGAAAAACGCAGCCTAGGGTAAAACTATTCAGCATCCACGAAACAAAATAGGGATTGCGGCTGACGCTATGAGGAACTAATCTCCTTTTATCGATCCATTGGTAATAAGGAACTTTGTTTATGAATTCTTGAGGTTTGATTATCAATAGCAATTTTATTTATGAGTTTATGCTGTTTTGTATCAGTTTCATATCTAGTTTTCTCTATATGAATTCGGTTTAGATTGATGCTTTATTACTCTAATTCGAGTTTATTAGTCGAATTGATTTTGCGCTTGTTAGAATTGATTTGATTAGAAACTGGTACAAACTATTGCGCTTAGCAAAAGGGTTAATTGGAATTTTTTATGATCTTAATTCTGCTTATGTGACGCTTGATCCTAAGCATAGTTAATTTAACACACTTGATGCTTAATCAATTGAATTCCTTATAAGACTAGTTGCCGCTTGTTAATTAGTTTTATAATTAACCAAATGCATAAACTCTTGAATGAATATTATCGCAAAACATGTGATAGATAGTAAACAAAGTTACCTAAACCCAATGGATCGGTTACGTTTCTATTAATTAAATTCATCATCTTTGTTACTGTTTTGACAAATCGAAACCCCCATATTTTACAGTTTTAATCTGATTCTAAAATTGATAAAGCAATCGAGAATCCTTGTGATACGACACTCTTGTCGCTTCCCTAACTACTGTTTTAATTACTTGTTTTGACCTGTGTGCGACAGCGGATCAAATTGGCACCGTTGCCGGGGATTCTCTATTGATTTAGCCAACATTAGAATCATAGTTACTGCATTTTTGCGTGATCTTGTCTTGCTTTGCAAAGTATCTAACTTTTACGCGCGCTAATAACTAGTTTTCGAAAAAAAAAAAACTGTTTTTGGGAAAACCTTCTCTGAATCGAGTGCTGCCTGTGCGAATTTATCAGAAAAAAATCACAGTTCCAAATCCCCTATTTTGCGACAAAATAGGTGATGCCGCACTCAAAATTCCAAATTCCTTTGTTTACTATTTTATTTTAATTTTTTTCTGTTTTCATATTTTCAAAAATATCTGAAAAAAATTGTCCGATCTTTATTTGATTTTATTAGAGTTTTAGTCATATTTGTATATTTTTCTAATTCTGTTTTAATCAATTTTCCATTTTTGGATTGATTTTCCTTTTTTGTCGGCATCTTCACATTTGTTGCTGCATTACTGAATTGGTTACTAGTAACATGACTGAACAAAGAACATTAAGAGAGCTTGCTGCTCCTGATGTTAATTATAATGGTTTATGTATTCAATGTCCTGATGTTGCTGTACCTTTTGAATTGAAAACTGGTTTAATACACTTGTTGCCAAGGTTTAGTGGTCTTGCAGGTGAGGATCCACATAAACATCTAAAGGAATTCCACGTTGTATGCTCTACACCTTTGAGACCCGAAGGCGTTACAGAAGATCACATCAAGTTGAGAGCCTTCCCATTTTCACTCCAAGGAGCTGCAAAGGACTGGTTATACTACCTTCAACCAAACACCATTGCAAGCTGGACTGACCTGAAAAAGTTGTTCCTAGAGAAGTACTTTCCTGCCTCCAGAGCTGCATCGATCAGAAAAGAAATATGTGGTATTAGGCAGGGCAATGAGACATTGGCTGAGTATTGGGAGAGATTCAAGCAGCTAGTTTCCAGTTGTCCTCAACACCAAATCACTGAACAACTTCTCATCCAGTATTTCTATGAAGGCTTGCAACCAATGGATAGGAACATCTTAGATGCTGCCAGTGGTGGAGCACTTGTTGATAAGACCCCAGTTGCTGCCAAAAATTTGATTGAGAATATGTCACTTAATTCTCAACAATTCTCAACCAGAAACAATGCTGTGAACCAGACAAAAGGTGTCAATGAAATTCAGGCTTCTTCTTCCTCCGTCAAGGCTTTCGAAACCAGAATGGATACAAGAATGGATGAACTTACTTCCTTGGTGAAACAGTTGGCACTTAACAAACCTCAAACAACCAAAGTGTGTGGTATCTGTACCTCTTCTGAGCATCCAACCGACACATGTCTTATCCTGCAAGATGAGACCATAACTGAGCTACCTCAAGCATATGCAGCAGCAGCAACCCTTTACAATCAGAACAAATACAACACCCCTGACCTCTCCACCAACAAGTATCATCCTAGTTGGAGGAATCATCCAATCCTCCGATATGGGAATCAATCACAGGCTGCAGCACCTTCTGCCCCACTAGCCACATCTACACTAGAGGACATTGTCAAACAAATGGCTATAAGTAGCACCCAATTCCAACAAAAGACAGATGCTAGCATTCAAAACTTGACAACACAAATTGGACAAATGGCTAGTGCAATAGGCCAATTGCAAGCTCAAGGCTCCGGTAATCTTCCCGCACAAACAATACTAAATCCTAATGTCAATTCAAATGTCAGTGCAATTACCTTGAGATCCGGAAGAGTATCAGAACCAGCCCCAGAGAAAAAGAAGAAGAAACCCACTTCTGAATCTGAACATGTTACTGAACCTGTTGTTGCAGCTGACACCGAAACTGAACAAGAAAGAGTTTATGTGCCACCAATTCCTTTTCCTCAAAGGGTGTAGAAAAATAAAAAGAAGTCAGTTGAGGAAGATAAAGAGATTCTGGATACATTCAGAAAAGTAGCAGTCAACATTCCTCTTCTTGATGCAATTAAGCAGATTCCTAAGTATGCAAAGTTCCTGAAAGATTTATGCACCAACAGGAGGAAAGTGAGGGTGAACGAAAATGACAGAGTCAGTTTGGGAAGGAATGTTTCTGCTTTCATTCACTCCAGCTCATCAGCTAATGTCTCAACTCTCAGTCAGACCTTGCCACGAAAGTGCAAGGATCCAGGAGTTTTTGCTATTCCTTGTTCCATCGGGGATAAAAAGTTTGAAAATTGCATGCTTGATCTTGGAGCAAGTATTAATGTTATGCCTACTTCTATTTATAATAACCTTAATCTTGGTCCTTTGCAGCCTACAGGTTTGATCGTTCAATTGGCGAACAGGAGCAATGTCCGCCCTGCTGGAGTGCTAGAAGATGTCCTTGTGCAAGTTAATGACTTAATTTTTCCTGCAGATTTTTACATTTTAGATATGGAAGGAGAAACTAATTCCAGTAGGGCACCCATCATTCTAGGCCGACCATTCATGAGAACGGCAAAAACAAAAGTTGATGTTTATGATGGAACAATGTCCATGGAGTTTGGCGACATTGTCGTTAAATTCAACATTTTTGATGCCATGAAGCAACCGGTTGAAGAGCACTCGGTTTTTGGAGTAGATGTGCTTGATAATTTAGTAGAGGAGGAGTACAGTGCTCAGTTTCCATCTATCTATGGCTTTAATGACGCTTGTCAAATTTGCACTGATGAGACCATATGCTCTATGTGCGCTGAAATTTTTGAAAGTCATATTAGTACTAACAACACTGACACTGATAACATAAACTGCACTTCTGACAACATCACTGTTGCAAGTATTGACATTGTTGCAGGCTCTTCACCTATGCCACATCCCTCCACTTTCGGAGCAAAACCGTTGATCTTAGATGCTTTGAAAAAAGAGAAAACCAAGCACTTCCATGATAAAATGGTTTTTAGGAAAGAATTCCATGTTGGCCAAAAAGTCTTACTGTTTAATCCCTGCCCAAAAGTTGTGGCTGGGAAACCTAGACCCAAATGGATTGGCCCCTTTATTGTTACTAATGTTTTTCCTCATGGTGCAATAGAATTAAAAAATGCTGGTACAAAGAAATTGTTCAAGGTAAATAGGAAGCGCCTGAAGCTGTTTCATGAAAATCTGACACCTGGAGAAGAACCTGTTGAAGAGCTCTCCTTGGATGAGCCTTCCTACACCCCAGCTGCTACACCTTAGCCCTCGGGTGTGTTCCTTCCTTTACTATCACTTTATGTTTATTTTGAAATTGCAGACACTGTCTGGTTTAAGTGTGGGGGGGGACATTCTACTTTATGTTTACTTATTTTATGATTTAAAAAAAAAAATACAAAAAAATCATAAATTGAAAAAAAATACAAAAATATAATAAATGTCATGAGTAGTCACATGTTGTAAGGCTAAGAGCAGATAGTTGTAAGGTTGGTGATATCTTTGGAAATTCTTGTTTTGATACTTGACATGATAGTCTTTGCAACCTTAATGCACAACTGCTTGAACACTGTTAAACTTAGTAATGTCTAGATAAATTTCTGAAATACACATTCTCTAGACTAAGTTCTCTGAATTTGAATATAATGGAGGGTACGACTAGAACTAAGTGTGGGGGTAAGGCTGAAGTAAATGATAGACTGATCATTGCCATTAATTAAGAAAAAGGGAAACTTCTTAAAGGCTAAAAAAATAATAATAATACAAAAAAAAATGATGATAATAAGTTCCTGTGCCCGAAACTGGAGGAACAAGTGCTGTGTAGGATGCTCTACTCTGAGTAACAGGTTGGACCTATTACAAGTAGGATCTCGTCAGGTGAAAAGGTGGAGTAGTACCTAAAGCTTTGAAATAATAATAATAATAATAAGTAATAAAGCTTGAAGGAAGTTGCCCCTGTGTTGAAATTGAAAAGCTTTGGATCTCTTAAAAAGAAACAGCACCCCTAGACTGAAATCCTGGTTAAATCTAAAATTATAGGAAGAGGATGACAGCTTAGCATTTAGATTGGGTATTTCGGAGAGGGATCTTGACATTACTTTGGTTGACAGTAGGAGACAGTACACACACACACACAAGATTATCAAGGAAGGTTGATAGATGAGAGTTATGCCAATTTTTGAGTTTTAACCTAAGGCTTGAATCTTGGAACCTGGAATATGTTGAATGTTTGTGACTATTTAAATTTTATTTCAAGTTTTTCAACTCGAGTTTTGCTCGGAGTGCAAAAGTTCAAGTGTGGGGGAATTTGATCAGTGCATTTTAATGCACATTCTTCTACTATTGTAATCATGTATTCCTATAGTTTATTTTACTATTTTTACTATTTTAGTGTGTTTTTATATTTAAGAATAATTATAGCCTTATTTTATTTTCGCACTTATTTTCCGAATAAATAATAAATTGACACATTCTCATTGTGCAGACCATAACTGGAGCTAGGAATATCGGATTGAGACGCGGCCAGTTGCGTTGGAAAGCTAAGAGAAAGAGCTACAACTTTTATGTTGAAGCCAAAGATCAGTTCGGAGCACAAATGTGTCGAATAATTGCGTCAATGTTCCAGACTTTATGCATTTTAACTATTTACGACCCAAACTTATGTTTTCGGCCCAATTGTTTTGAGGCCTGTTTTTCCTTGCACTTTAAATAGAAAAACGCAGCCTAGGGTAAAACTATTCAGCATCCACGAAACAAAATAGGGATTGCGGCTGACGCTATGAGGAACTAATCTCCTTTTATCGATCCATTGGTAATAAGGAACTTTGTTTATGAATTCTTGAGGTTTGATTATCAATAGCAATTTTATTTATGAGTTTATGCTGTTTTGTATCAGTTTCATATCTAGTTTTCTCTATATGAATTCGGTTTAGATTGATGTTTTATTACTCTAATTCGAGTTTATTAGTCGAATTGATTTTGCGCTTGTTAGAATTGATTTGATTAGAAACTGGTACAAACTATCGCGCTTAGCAAAAGGGTTAATTGGAATTTTTTATGATCTTAATTCTGCTTATGTGACGCTTGATCCTAAGCATAGTTAATTTAACACACTTGATGCTTAATCAATTGAATTCCTTATAAGACTAGTTGCCGCTTGTTAATTAGTTTTATAATTAACCAAATGCATAAACTCTTGAATGAATATTATCGCAAAACATGTGATAGATAGTAAACAAAGTTACCTAAACCCAATGGATCGGTTACGTTTCTATTAATTAAATTCATCATCTTTGTTACTGTTTTGACAAATCGAAACCCCCATATTTTACAGTTTTAATCTGATTCTAAAATTGATAAAGCAATCGAGAATCCTTGTGATACGACACTCTTGTCGCTTCCCTAACTACTGTTTTAATTACTTGTTTTAACCCGTGTGCGACAGCGGATCACACAACATGTTGTGACAGAGAATCCTACTCAAGTAACACAAGAACCACGTAGGTCTAACAGGATACGTCAAGAACCTGAAAGATATGGATACCTCATATCAGAGCAAGGTGATGTATTACTCATGGATCAAAATGAGCCTGTGACCTACCAAGAGGCCATTACTGGCCCTGAGTCTGAGAAGTGGCTTGAAGCCATGAAATCTGAAATGGATTCCATGTACACAAACCAAGTTTCGAACTTGGTGGAAGCACCTGATGGGATCAAACCCATAGGATGCAAATGGGTCTTCAAGAAGAAGACCGACATGGATGGAAAGGTACAGACCTACAAAGCACGATTGGTTGCTAAAGGTTTCAAACAAATTCATGGAGTAGATTATGATGAAACCTTTTCACCAGTTGCGATGATTAAATCCATTCGGATCTTACTTGCCATCGCTGCATACCATGATTATGAAATTTGGCTGATGGATGTAAAAACTGCCTTCCTTAATGGGAGTCTCCTTGAGGATGTGTACATGACACAACTTGAAGGATTTTGCATTCCAGGTGAAGCCAAAAAGATTTGCAAATTACAGCGATCAATCTACGGATTGAAGCAAGCTTCCAAAAGTTGGAATCTTCGTTTTGATGAAACTGTAAAACAGTTTGGATTCATTAAAAATGAAGATGAACCTTGTGTTTACAAGAAGGTTAGTGGGAGCATAGTCGTGTTCCTAGTATTATATGTAGATGACATATCACTTATAGGAAACGACATCCCTACCTTGCAACAAGTTAAAACTTGGTTAGGGAATTGCTTTTCTATGAAAGATCTGGGTGAAGCAGCCTATATATTAGGAATAAGAATCTATAGAGATAGATCACAGAAACTGTTTGGCCTAAGTCAGAGTACATACATAGATAAAGTGTTGAGACACTTTAATATGCATGATTCCAAGAAAGGATTCATTCCTATGCAACATGGCTTGTGTCTTTCAAAAACACAATCCCCTTCGTCTAAGGAAGAAAGAGATCGCATGAATAAGATCCCTTATGCATCAGCTATAGGATCTATCATGTATGCCATGATATGTACTCGTCCAGATGTTTCATATGCCTTAAGCGCAACGAGTCGATATCAGTATGATCCTGGTGAGGCTCATTGGGTGACTGTCAAGAACATCCTTAAATATTTAAGAAGGACTAAAGACTCATTCCTGATATATGGAGGTCAAGAAGAGCTTAATGTAATTGGTTACACTGATGCTAGCTTCCAGACAGATATGGACGATTTTAGATCGCAATCTGGCTATGTGTTTTGCATAAATGGTGGCGCTGTGAGCTGGAAAAGTTCAAAGCAAGATACATTGCCGCATCAAATGCAGCAAAGGAAGCTGTTTGGATAAGGAAGTTCATTATTGAACTCGGCATATTCCCTAGCATTGTGGATCCCATTGATCTATTTTGTGATAACAATGGCGCAATCGCACAAGCTAAGGAGCCTAGATCTCACCAAAAGTCCAAACACATACTCAGGCGCTATCATCTTATTCGAGAAATAATTGATAGAGGAGATGTGAAGATATGCAAAGTACCAACACTCGACAATGTTGCTGACCCACTTACAAAACCTCTTGCTCAGCCGAAGCATGAGGGCCACACTAGGAGCATGGGTATTATAAGTATGCCTAATTGGCTCTAGTGCTAGTGGGAGATTGTTGGTGTAAGCCCTAGAGGTCAATTATTTATAATTGCATGGAACTTGTATTGAATAATTTATTTATTAAATAAAGGTTTGTCTTTATTATGTTTATGTGTTAAAGTAATAGAGTCCCTAGAATAGTTAGTTCGTCAAATGGAATGTTAAGTGTGACTTAATCGTGAGAACCCATTAAACATAAGAACGCTATTCTTAAAATATCCGTAGTCAAGCTTTATTGTGAATTGGGATAACTTTAAAGCATATAGACTATTATGTTGGTAGACTGATGATCACATCTCACGGATCATAGATAAATAGTTATCAAGTCTTCACATAGATATAAAGGTTAAGGGTAACATTTATATCGGATTGACCCACCATGAGAATACTACATAGTATGTTATGAAATGTCATAAGATATTCTCATAGTGATAAGTGGTGTATTCCACCCTTCGACCTGAAACCACTATGTACCCTAGATGTAGGAGTGTAGTGCTTTATTGCCGTTCAAACGTTATCCGTAACAGGATGACTATAAAGTCGGTTGATGGGTACTCCACGAATCATGTTGAGGGACATGAGTGACCTAGATGGAATTTGCCCCTCCTACATAACATGAGATATGTCTATGGGCCCAATATTGAATTTAGCAAGGGTGACATACTATGCCTTGTGTTCAATATAGACATAAGGGCAAAAGGGTAATTATACACAAGATATTTATCACGGGAAAAGGTTTGTCAGATCACGTGACATTCTTGTGACTTGGGTAGCAGTGATGTGTTGCTAGATACCGCTCACTGTTTATAATGTTAAAATTAATATTATTGCCAACGTCATGAGAACCTACAGGGTCACACACATAAGGACAGTTAAGACGGGAAAAATAGGTAAGACTTATTTAGGGGTGCAATTAGTGATAGGCGGTTATTGGGCTTGTGAAGACTAATATTCGGTTGACTATAAGACCACATAAGAAACTCTATATATAGAGCCTTGTGTAGTTCAGTTGTTCACTTCACTTGACATTCAGAATTTTGGAGAATCCTAAAATTCTGAAACCCTAACCGAATTCCCTAATCCTTCATCTTGTAGCAGCTAACACTGTAAGTTGAAGGAATCTGTTCGTGTGGACTGGCTAGAGGTGCTGCGATTGTGCGGTACTTGTGATCGAATCAGAAGCAAATGATTTGTTCTTCAAAGGTAATAATCTAAACCCTGATCATGTTCATTCGCAAGGATCCATTGATGGGAAATTAAAATTTTAAAATTCTGCTGCGTTTATATCTCTGTTAAACGGTTTAATTTCCCAACAGAAGTTTGTATAGAAAATTTGATCGATTTATGATATTTGCATTTTTTAGACTATTAAATGGGATTGCTATAATTCATGGCAATCTTATTATTTATAATGTTTTTTTTCATAATAAATTAAATAATCGGTAAAAAGAGCAAGATAATATAGGAAAAATAAAAAAGTAAATCAATGAATTTTTATTTGTTGCAAATAAGTCCCTGAATATATAAAATTTATTGATTTTACTCCATAAAATCAAAATTCACAAAAAAAATTGACGCTTAAATGAGCTTTTGGCGATGACTGCCGTCCGTTACTTTTTACTTAATTTTGTTTTGTTTATTAAGCGGCAAAACTGAGTCATTTAAGTGACTTGCTAAGTCTGTGTTGACTAGTCAAAATTAATTTTTTGCAAAAGTGTGCAAACATAGGGCTATTTTGAAAATTAAGGGATTAAAATTGTTATTTTGTGAAACTTAGAGACCGAGAGTGCAATTTATCCTATTATTTATCGACTACATCAGCAAAATCAACAAAAAAAAAATGTATTAAATACGATCACATATGCACACAACACAATGAAGGTTAAAATTGCAGTGTGAAACCCTAATTTATTTAGAATTATCTCCATCTCATAGACGAAAGAGGGTAATTAGTTCATGGCGATGACGACATGTATTTCAAAACAACTCCAAATTTATGCCAGCAGAAGACCACATGTTGATGATAAGTTTCTTCTGTCAAATAATTTTAAGCCTAAATTTACTAGCATTCGAATGTTGAATAATAATAATAATACTTGTTTTAGAAGTTGCTCAGTATCATCATCATCATCATCTAATCTCGTCGATCGTCGATCTATATTAGTTCATTCATGCAGTCGTTTGTATCCAATCTGCAACCTTTTTGATGATATTCGAAATAATTTATTTAGAATGTTGGCATCATCGGTATTACTCTTGCCAGTTATGACTTTGGCTCTGTTATGTATACAAGTTCCTGCAAGTGCAGCTTCATATGGTAGAATGGGAGGCGGTTCTGGCGGAGGATCATCCCAGACCCAGTCCTCGTCGAATCATCGTTATCGATCTGATGATTCTAGTTCAAGCTGCAATTGTGAAACATCAACTAAGAAGAAGAATAGTAGGTCTTGTACTATTTGTGATTGCTATAAAGAAAAGGGTAAAAGTTGCGCTGATTGCAGTTGCTATAGTAGTAGTAGTAGAAGAGAACTACTTTTAACTTCTAATTGTAATTGCAATTGCCACATACCTTGTCAATGCTCTTGCCACATTCCGGAAAAAACATTTGACATACCACTCTTTATCATTTTTTGCATTGGTGGAGTAATATATGCAATTGTCGAAGAAGATACAATTGGCAACAATGGGGAGCTGGGAAAGTTTAGATGGGGAAGTGTAATCATGATTCAGGTTTGATAAATAAATTTCAGTATATAACTAATTATATTTATTTTTTTGTGCTTGTAGAATGTAGATAAATATTTTGTTTTCACTTCTTATATATGTATGTGTAATCAAGGTTGGAATTTTAGACAAGAAACGGGTGCTGCAAAGGAAGCTTAACAGAATTGGCGGGACTGCGGATACAGTCTTCAAAAGTGGTTTGAATCTCGTATTGAAAGGTGTGCGTCTTTTTCAAGGCTTCAATCTGCTTTTTCTTCATGACAATGCGTCCGTCATTGTGCTGTATACTTGAGCATTTGTTGTTTCTGACTTACGTTCCTTTTTATTTTTATTTAATCTGCAGAAGTGGTGCAATCTCTCTTTGAGCATCATGATCATTGCCATTTTGCTTATCTATATGTAAGTTGATGTATATCCTATCCTTCATTGTGTCTATTTGGGATAACTTGTCCTTCAAAATGAGAAGGTGTGTGTGTGTGTATATATATATATATACGTGTGTGTGTGTGTATATATACATACATACTGATAATGTTAATTAACGTGATAAGAGATGCCTTTGGATTTTCGACCATAACTCTATATGAATATTGGATGTTGCTGACGAATATTTACTAGGTGGTGTTATGCAAATATATATTTTTCACATGCCCGTATGAACCGACCAATTGTTGTAGGCAAAGTACGGTCATCTGGAGAAGTCTAGCCGACCACGTTTTAGAAGATTTTTGGAGATAGAGCTTGGGAAAAGTGACAACAATGATGAGACATTCGTGAATGTAGATGGTGTCAAATACCAAAAGGAGTCTGGCGGGAAAGTTAACAGTATTGACAATGAGTATTCTGTGGTAATGACTAATTTCTTTTCTGTAAATGAAATGCTAGTATGCTTTTACTCCCCCGTACTTTTTTTTTTGCTGTCTTCCCTAATAATAACATTTGTTAGCTAAAGATTTTATGTTGTGAACTACAATAGTACTTGCAATAATTATCTTATCGAGCCAAAAGTTTGAAATTGACTGCAGTTGTGTTCCTGTACATCTGGTTGTCCAGGTAACATTGTTAGTGCTTGTTAATGGTGAATACTTGATTCCATCACTGAAGGGGAATTCAACACGTGTGAATAAAGGTGACGTTGAAACTGCACTGCGAACTATTTATTCGATCCCAAGGAGCAATTTAGAGGTAACTTTAGTAAGTTTACTTTGGGTATTTCTCATATTCTACTGTCATAACTGATAATACAGTATTTGTATGTAAACATAGGCTGTTGAGGTGCTATGGACCCCACAAATGGAAAACGATGTTGTATCAAAGCAAGATGTTCGTAGAGATTTCGGGATTCTCATGAGACCGGTTGATTAACCGAGTAGCTGGCGCAAATGGTAGATGGTAATCTGCAACTGAGAAGTAAAGAAGGCGCAGTCGATCGTCACAATAGCTATTTGTTTTCATCTTCACAAAAACCTGCAATTAGTTGTATCATTTACGAGTTCAGATTACGAAGAATTCTTAATGAAATCTTCATGTGGTTATGTATTACATTAATCTTCATGTGATTTTAAATCCGGCTAACATTCAAAATTTAGTGGTTTCTTATTTTAACTCCGGCCACTATAGAATTCTAGTTTCTGTGACGTTTAAAACATTTTTCGATAGTGTATAAAATATGAATTAGAATCATTTTGCACTTAAAGTAGATATTCTAACTAAGACCCAACAGTGCAATACCAACACAGGAGCACCATTCATAACTAAATCTTTAAATTTCCAAGTAACTAAAAACTTGGTCTTTACTTGTGTAATATGCCTCTCCAATTTAGAATATATGCATCTACTAAGTCTTTGACACTATTTACGGCATCATACAACATTAGATAATTCGTGGACGGCTATTGATCGAATCGGTTTGGGTTTGAATGTTCAAGAACTTTAGTTGTTTAAAAAACTCCATTCTTTTGGTGTTTCATCAGCTGCCCTCTCAAGCTTCACACAAACATCCTCAGAGTAATCATTATGAACCTACATGTAGTAAAATTGCTATAAGTCCAGATAGGTTGGTCTTTGTTTATAATTACTTTGGCTAGTTTCAAGTACTAGCTAGTGGGAAATGTAATAATGAAATTTCCCGTTTGCAGCACTACCACATAAAAAGGCTTTTATAGCACTCTTTTTTTGCTTTAATAGCACTTTTAAGTGTTATAGAAGCCAGTGCTATTGTAAGTCTGTAGCTATTATAGCGCTTTTAAAAATGCTATCGTATCCCCAAATTTTAATAGCACTTGTATGCCAAAAGCGCTATCATATGCTTGTTCTGAGACACAAATTAACACTTCTAGCAACAAGATTTAATAGCATTTTTCTGAAAAGTGCTATCATAGGTTCCCTTTTTAATAGCGTATGTGGTTAAAAGCGCTATTGTATGTCTTTTTTTAAATAAAAAAAATGTGCAATTTAATTTTTATTTTAAACCTGCAATTTCACTTTTTTTCCATCAGGTCTCTTTTTTCAATATTTTCTTATACAACCTAAAACATGGCGAACAATACAAAAGTTTTATTAAAGATAATACGGCACAAGAAAGGCCAATTATAGTACAATCAAAATTACATCCATCTTTCATAAAATGAATCTAATTCTTTGTCCAAGATAAAAGCAAATTAATATAAGCCACAAAACAAACAATAAAGTAACAAAGCTTGATTTACTAAAACATTCACAAAATAAGCTCACAAAGCATTTCCAAACTAATTAATTTACCTAAGTCAACCAGTAGATGATGTTCATAGCACTAATTAAAATAAGACAACCTAATTAACCTAAGCCAACCACTAGATGATGTTTATAACACTAATTAAAACAAGACAAACTAATTAACCTAAGCAACCCTCTGCCATTTGCCAAACCAAAGTCAGCATCTCTACCATGTTTTCAAGAAGTCCCTGAAAAATTAAAAATATACTATAGTCAATATCTTGTGCTCACGAGAGATTGATACAAATATTGTTTCAAATTAATCTATGCCCACACCGCAATTGTCATGTAACAGTACATATATGTCACCAAGTAGCGGGAAAATTAAGAAAAGCAAGTAGCAGACAAATGAAAGGATTTACACAATGACATATCAATCGATTCAATTCTAACACTACTCGTGATCATCATTTTAAGTCATAGTTAAAACATAAAAAATTATTTACCAAAACTAAGAAACTCCATAGTTAAAGTAAACAGCCACACAAAAGTTGATTGAGTTGAGCTAATTTGGATAAGTGGCTAACACCATGACCTACAAAAGAAAATAAGGTCTAAAAGTTCTTGTCAAATTAAAATAGATACAAAAAGAAACAGAGAGACTAATAAATGATTTGAGAAGAGAGAATAAATATCACTTACTCTCCAATTTAGCCCATTTTGTATACAATAGTTTCACTGCTAACAGAATTAATTCTAAAGATAATGTAATGGAACCTTATAGATTGAAAAGATATTAATTAAAGTAACAAAGATAACTTCTTCACATAAAAATGTTTTTGTAATTCTGTAAGAGAATTAGATTACACGGGTTTGATTCAAATATATCTTCTAAACATTCACATTCTACCACTGTGAAACAATTAAAAGAAAACTTTCATATAGGCTTGAAGTTTTCACATAAACAGTTTACTAGTATTTTGTCACTTATAATTATTATTCACTGTATTAGTTCAATTCCCATCTTAAATTTCTATTTTCTCATTGTTAGCTTTCGACAAACTGCAATTTTTTTATTGCCATTGATATTTTGAAATAGAATTGGTACCTCTAGAAATTGTGATTGAAGCTTCTAAACTGCGTTTGAGCTTTTAGATGCTCCCTCACTAGTTCTGATCTTTCAAATTCAAAGTTTAACCTTGATAACCCTTTCAAATGACCAGCTAGTATGTCCTGCACATTCAAATCATTAAATTAGGAATTATATTAATAAAAGAAGCATTACGAAAATCAACACATCACGAAAGACAGTTGCAGAAATAACACTAACACATCAATACATCACACTATCACTGAAATCATGTGTAAGCTAAGAGGGAACAAGAAAAAACAAGGAAACAAAGTAACAGGGTTTAATAACAATCATACCAAAGTCCCACATAACACTAGCATCAACACAAAAAAAACCAAAACAACTACACAAGCAATAAGCACAACCAATGGCATACACACACAAAAAAAAAAACTACACTAGCTACAACCCCAAACTACAAATCAGCAGAACCAAAATCACAAACAACTGACAGCAAAGATGAAAACAAATTACCAAGAGCAATGTAAATGCCTTTACACGAGTAGAAACAAAAAAACCACAACAGAGCTGCATCCTTGAGGTTGTAAGCAACATAAAATTGCCGGAAAGAAGACGCAACAGTCCTGCAACAGCTACAGACATAAAAGAAAACAGTATACAATGCTGAATAATAGCAGAAAAATTAGCCTCTCCACAGAACCAAAAACCAGAAGCACTAGTTAACATAAAAAACTACTTATTTTTCTTCTTAACCATCTAATTTGTGTTAGTAACTAGTTGCACAAACTTGTTGAAATTTTTATATGCATAAACTCTACAACAAAAAAACTTGCTCAGATTGAATTGAAGGAACTATAATATGGAAGTCTAGAGCACCAGCATTACCATGATTCTCAATCCATAAACCAAATGTTATACTTCCAAGAGTCAAGATTATTGCTGCATGGCATCTGAATCTTGGTCTGATAGGCCTTCCACACATGTAAAAAATTTGGAACAATCACACACACAAGTCAAATAAACATACAAGCAGAAAAAGGAAACAATAAATAAAAGAGCCAAATACCTTGTTCGTTGTTGCTTTGTCACAATTTGAAAAATCCCTTTCTCTTTTTAAGTTTCATCCCTTCCAAAACGTGGTTACAATTTATTTTGGGGTTCAATCAACTTTCAATATGGGTTTTAGGGTTCAACAGGTTCTCGGGAATGATTGAGAGAAGAAGGTTTCTAGGGTTCAATTGACGGTGAACAGTAGAGAGAACAAGGTTTTTAGGGTTCAATCAATGGTTAACGATGGGTGTTTTGGGTTCATGAGTAAGGAGAGGGTTCTGGGAGAGAAGAAAAGGGCGAGTTCATCGGAGTTCGTCGAAGAAGGTTCTAAGAACGATGGAGTTCGTGAGTGAAGAAGGTGCGTGAGTGTTCGTCGGAGAAGAATGAACAGTGACGAGGTTATGGTCGGAACGTTGAAGTGGAGAGGAGTGGTGGTTCTGAGACGGAAGTGTAGTGACTAGTGAAGGAGGTGAAGTGAAGAGAGGGATGGTGGCCGGATTTGGGTTCCTCAGATCTTAGATTGTGAAAAGTGAAAGTGAGGTAGCTATACTGAGAGTGAAAAGTGGCAAAAGGAAATTTTTGTGGTTTTTTATTTTTTTTTCACTAAGCCCAATAATAGCACTTTTGAAGAAGTGCTATCGAAGCTATGTACTAATTATAGCGCTCGCACTAAAAGTGCTATTGAAGGCCTTTGAAATAAGATTTTTGTTATTTATAATAGCACTTCTGATAGTAAAGCGCTATTATAAGTATTTAGTTGGGATATTTAATAGCACTTCTGTAAAAGTGCTATTAAATTAGTGCTATTGTAAGCCAAAATTGTAGTAGTGCAGACTCGTCACAGAAGGCTAAAAATCAAGAGGAATCAGGCTAACAATTATGATCTAAGGGAATAATTATTTTGCAAGTTCCTTCCCGAATCTTTTAGCAGAGAAATTGAGAATACTACTTGTAAAATTTTCTTATGTCTACATTCGCAAAGTTAAGATCCTCAAAGCACCGAAATTTGACACTGGGTGATGGAGGTACTAATTAGTTTACTAGCTAGTACTTGAAACTAGCCAAAGTAATTATAAACAAAGACCAACCTGGTGAATCTGTCTGGACTGATATAGCAAGGCTTTCTTATTACTTTCAAAATGAAAATGGCTTGCATACCTGATCAAGAATGTAACAATAACAAGATGCATTTTCCTAAAGACCCTCCTCCTTACAGGGAAACCTTACCGTGGTTTTGTTGCGCTTCCTCCCCCCTCCTTCACTTGTTTCCTCTTTTAACCTTGTATCATACTCCCACATCCACTCATTCCGGGCGTTTATGTTGCTGGCGATCATGATGATGATGCTGAATCCCTCCTCCTTTATACTAGAAATCTCGTACCTGGTGTTCAATCTCCTCTGGACCAAGACGTCGTTTTCTCTGTTCAGGCATAATAATCAATTAATAATTAATGCAATTACTTTTAGATATTAATAATAATTTTAAGCAACATTTTGAAGTTTAGGCAACAGTTTTTTAAGCAACATTTGAAAACCGCACCTGTAACTAAGAATTGGCAGCAGTTTTGCGTATGTTGCATAGTTCCCATACCAACAGTGGGAAAACCGTTCCTGTACAAAGTATAAGCAACGCGTTTCGTACCGTACGTATTTACCATAGCAGCAGTCGATAACCCGTTCCAGAAACATACTATCGGCAACACGTTTAGAACTGCTCTCATAACTACACACGGACAACAGCTCTAAAACCGTTGCTACAAACGGACAACAACTCTAAAATCGTTGCTACTATAAAATATGATTAAAACCGTTGGCAATGAAATATGGACATTAGAATAAAACTTAATTAAAATAAACAAAATATAAGTAAATACAATACGTACTGTGTATCACCTTCTCAACTTCAATAGATCTCCTTCGATTCTCCCCCAAGCGTATAACCTTCTCCTCCGAAACTTCTTCATTGTCGTCAGATCTGCTCCACATACCTCGCTGCCACATCTCACGTCTTCCTCATCTAGGTCTAGATTGCTTCTGCCACTCGCCGAACCTTTTCCATCTACCTCGATGCCGACAGATCCCATCCCTAGTCTATGTCGCCGACAAATCCCATTCCTCATCTACGTCGCCGGTATATCTCTCTCCCTTCTTTAACATTCAATCTATAATTCTAAATTGCTTGTCTTATTTGAATCTCCATTTTTATGTATCCCCAAATTGATTGTTAGGGTTTGGGAATTGGGGGTTTTAATATTACTCCACAACGAGACACAATCGCTACTCTCTAGCACTGGCTGTTTGGCTTTGATTGTTGTGTAGTATTCCTCTCGCAAATTCAAGGTTTGGAGGGTTCATATTTATCTTTTTCATTTCTGTACTATTCATGTTTCCCTAATACGTTTAGGTAAGGCAATAAAACAAACCCTAATCTACTTGCAATTTGAATCTACTGTTTATTAGATTCTTAAACATGGGAAGTTTTTTTTGACGCCTTAAACATGGGAAGTTACCTTTCACATAATTGGAAACTTGATTATATTTGTTTCTAAACATGATTTTAACATTTAAGTGAGAAAGGGATAAGCAGAACTAAGATGTGAATCATATATGAACTATGAAGATGTGAATCATATAGAGTTTTACGTTTTCTTTCTTTTGAGTAATGATGACAAGTGTTATAAAAACTTGTAGAAATTATGTACAGAGATATTCATTTACATTTTGTTTGAGTTTTCAATACATAATTAGAGAAGGATGAGAGGGATATATAAAAAAAATGCACAAGGGGAACTATGTTATGTTCAATACTTTTTACTTTGTTTTACAATTGCAGAGATTTTTGAGCAATTTGCAATTAGTATTTTCAAATGTGCAAACAGTTATATCACTAATTTTCTCTCATTTATAGTCTTGATTTTGGGTATATCATTGTAGTATTATAATTTGGCTTTCTTTGGGGATTGGAGTTTCTTTGTGTCATTTGTTGTGACTTAAGTTGCATCATATATAGTATTTTTATTATATGGAGTTACTATATATGTTAGTAGAGATTGTTTTTGTTATATTGGATTGTACTGATCTACTTAGTCAACTAGAAAGCAATTAAAATATTGAATTGGCCCCTGGTATATGGGTTTTGTCTTGCGGTTTTGTTAGCTTTGGGTGCTGCATTCCTATTTCGTTATGTTGTTCTTTGCTCTATATTTTTTGTTGCTGGTGTGGTAATTTTTCTGTATGAAGACTTGGTGACTTGTGGCTTTTTAGTGGGTGTATTTTTTATTTCTTTGTGGAATTTATAGTCCATGTTAGGTGCAATTGAGACCATTGTTTTGGGATCACTCTGCTGTAGTGTGTTTTGTCAGCATTAGTTTGATTTGGTTTGGTGTATCTATTTTTTTTAGTTTTGATTTTGTGATGTGTAGTCTTAATTTGAATATTTAATTTACACAAGAATTCATAAGTACTCACAATTTTTTCTTAAAAATGCAGAAGATTCATACAATACAATTGGTGGGAAAGTTCGGCCTCAAGATGAAAAGGATGAATGATATTTGCACGTGAAGATCACTATAATTTTCAGCAACGTCGTTTAAAATATACACAAAGTTTATGTAAACCAATACTTTTTGTTATTTTCTTTTATGCAAACACATGTGCGTTATTTTAATTTCGTATGTTTTGGCCATCCATACTTGGAATATTGTGATGCAAGATTGTTATCAAATTTATTTATCAAGACTTTTATCATATTTCTTAATCTAGAGTAATTTTGTATTTTGAAAAAGAAACTATTTAAAACATAAAAATTTCTCAAAGAACCGTTGCCGTTGCTATAATAATAACTACCAAAATCAGTTTTGCATATAACAATGAGCAACACTAAAATAATTGTTGCCATTATAGTAAGTTTAAAACCGTTGCCATTAAAGGAACAAGCAACGCGTACATATATGTTGCATATGCAAATAAGCAGCATTTCGAAAACCGTTGCCAGAAGCTGAAGCAGCGGTTTTTCTGTATTGTGGCCTAAAACTCAAAAAACCGCTGCCTATAGAAAAGGCAACGGCCGTATAGAGTGCGCTAGCATAACCGTTGCTAAACTGTTGCCTTTGGTTTTAGGTACGGTTTTTTGTCTTTAAGCAACAGTTTTTGGCCGCTGCCTAAGCTCCAAAATGTTGTAGTGACATGGGCAGAGAAATCACCTGTGTAGACTTGTAGCTAAGCATGTGTCTGTTGTTTTCTTGCTAATTTTGTTGTAATGCTGGTAAACTAATTATGAGTAAAAGTGTGCCCCGTCCCTTCTTTTATATTTTTGAAGCCCACAATTCATTAACTCAGCAACATTTTTAATCAACTAGCTACACTTGCAATATTTACTTCTTGTATATACATTCATCATGAAAGGTGACAATTTATATGCACTTCTTGTATATGCATTTATATAATAAGTTTCCATCAATTATACAAAATATACCACTCCTAGTTGAAACATATATCTACAACAGCAATCCTTTATCACCTAAAGACTTTGTCTAGTTTAATTTCACTGTTAGAGAAACCAATCGCCGTCAATTCTTGGTTGAGTCCCGACCAGCTTGGTATTATAAGCACCCTGAACTGAAGCCTGTAGTTGTGTGACCTTCTTAAACCCTCTTTAGTTCTTCCAAGTCAACTGCTCAAGGGAAGTCGAGCTTCAACTGGGTATGCATAAAAATGCATTTTAACCCGAACAAATTCACTCTCCTTCCAAAACTCACCGGAGGCGTTGAAAAAGCAAAGGATTTTCAGGTATTTGAGAACTTAAATCAGGGGCTAGAGGGTGTAGTAATCCACCATTCGACAAGTCTTTCGGGGACTTAATGTCTTGTTGCAAACGGGCCACGTGTAGAATGGTATGATCAACAACTAAAGGATCGTCTGGAGGATTATTGAGAAGGGTGAGCAGAGCCTGTTTATATATTTGAGCAGACAATAACGGCCGTGCAATCTGCCGACTTCTACAGAAAGTTGCCACCTTGATGACATGTTTACAGATGTTTCCCAGCCTAGACCAAGAACAATCACAAAGCGAAAATTTTGAACCAGGATTCCATATTGTATACACCAAGTTTCTGTCAGTCTGAGATAATACTTTGGCAAGATGGAGGTTTTGCTTGTCCAGTACGACATCAACATCTGGAATATGAAGAGCATGATACCAAGCATTAGTGGAGAAAGAATTATCTCGCAGATTCTCAAAATACCTGGTTTCTAAACTGTATGGGTGTAGCCAGTATAATGAGTGAAATTCAGTAGTTAAAGTGTGGATTTCAGTTTTAAGTGATAGGATTCCATTGCAGCATGTGGCTCGGGAGTTGTCACAGGGAGCGATTTTATGCCATTAATCCTCGCATCTGCATGAGGAAGCACAATAATACTATTATTCAAGAAATAACAGCCATGCTCAGAAGTCATAATGTTCATATGTTTGGATGTTGGATACTCCTGTAATGGTAATGAAAGACTACTACAGCTAGAGAATATGTTTCTTCAAATGGATGCCAAATTCACCATCAGTTGAAAAATACCAATAATGGCTAGAGTATGACTCTTGAAGTAGTCAATGAAGGAACACTGATCAACAAAAATTTGCATAAACTCTTCAATTACATCCATAGCACTTAGTCCACATCTTGTAGAGTACAGAATCCATCCCAATTTTCTAAACATCTCGCGCTGCACCTCAAAGTTGCAGCATTTCTTGAAAAGATTTTTTATCCAATTACGGCGAATATGCCAGGTACATAATAGGATGCGACATTGGAATGCCTCTCTTCAATAAGCAAGATCTTACTCCATTTCCTATTTTAGTGGGATTGTCCTAAAAAAGTTAAAGAAAAGTTCAATGAAAAAAAGTAACCACACTAATCGCTTTACCTTATGATATAACAGTTAAAAGATGGATCGTCCAAAAAAATAGCACTAGGTTTCCATCCGGGATCCTTTGTTCGTACTCTTTCAGATAGCAATACAATCCATTTATGAATATCTTTACCAGCAAAAGATGAGGTGATGATCTAAGCAACTGGAATTGCATTTTGAGATTAATCGAAAACAAGTAAAGAACATACCGGATACTGCCAGTGGACATGAAAGAAAAAAATATGAGACATTCTACATTCCTTCAGTATAATACCTTAAGCTTCTTCAAGCCAAATGTTGAATGAAAAGAAATGAAACTATTATTTCAATAACGAAGCATTTGTTGCAGCTGCCAATCTGTCTGTATACCCAAAATAAAAGATTCCGAGCTTGAATTATCTTGGAAATAGAAAACATCCTTCCGATGACGCTGAATCCATATCTTTACACTCCACGCGTCATTTCCCAGAACCTCAAGTGAAGAATTATGAATAGTCCTTTCCATGTTGCGCACGTCATTTCGAGTGAAAAAATCATCACGGTTTAAGGGTCTACCTTGTTTCTGCATCCTCTGCATGGTGCTGTAATATATTGTCCAAAGATATTCCAACATAAAGCATAGACATCACTCTATGGCGTAACTCATCTGAAATTCGCGGAGCATACATAGCTCTTGTCCCTACAGCATCTATGTCAAATATTCCATGACACGGCGCCCCTGATTTATCTACATGCCTTTTCTGGTTGTACTCCCTCCGTTCCGTAACACTTTATAAGCAAAAATACACTTTCTAGATTCATTGTATATTTAATGTATCTGTTCTTACGGAGGGAGTATATTATCAGGGCAAGGTGGGGTCGGGTGTATAGTCTTTTTACAGTGAAATGGCAAAGGCAGCCTCTCATCATGTGATGCCTCCCCGGCCTGCTACCCTTCCATGTAAGCAGCTTTGTTAGTCGCGATTTAATCGGAAATTTGACTAAAAGAATTTTTTTATTGTAATGTTAGTAAAGTAATTATAGAAATCACTACCAAAAAAAAAAAGTTATTATAGAAATACATTTTGATCGGTTATGAGCGAATGAATTCTCTCCTTTTTTTTTCCTCAATTTTTAACCAAAAACGATTTAGACATTACATCTTCGTCTAAAGTCTTAATGCACTATTTGTCATTTAAAGGGGAGGAAAATGAAAGGTTTGTCATGAAATCGTTTTACTCCCTCCGTTCCATAAAGAGTGACTCTTTTGTAAAAAGAAATAGTCCCAAAATAAATTATCCTTTTTCAATTTTAATACAAAATACTTTTTTTTTCAATTACATACTTTTTTTTTTGTACAATTCAATTATACACTTTAATTAATATTACTTGCATCACTCTCAATTTAATATATTCTACTTTGCATCATTGTGAATCCACCAACACTTGATAAAACTACTTTAGTAAAATAAATGAAATCACTCTTTTACATTTTTCTGTTGTGACTTTCTAATACTTTTCATATGTAAATGACATTATTCTTTCAAATCACAATCAAACTTAAATTTTTACAACACAAAAAAAAGAGAAGTAAAACTTTAATTGCATAAGCAAGTATTACATAAACATCAAAGCAGATATTAAAACCAAGAAAGTACATTGTAGCACAATTGACCTCACAAAGAGGTCTTTATTCTCACTCTATTCTTACCACATTTATTTTAAAATTCAACATTACTATTATAATTAGTTCATTTATAAAACTCCATAATTCCTAAACTTGAGAAAGCACGACAAGCCACTTGAAATTTGGAAAATCCAGAGAGTTTGCTCAAATTCTCCCATTGTTTCTCAGTTCTTTCCCTTCCACCAACTGTGATAAACATGAGATTGTCAAGAGTTGAAACAAGTTTAGATTCTTCAGTTGTTGTTGGTTCTTCTGTTAATATAAACTCCACAACAATCACTTTTCCATTTGGTGATAGAGCTTTGTGACAATTGCTTAAAAATTCTATGCATTTTTCATCTGACCAATTGTGACACACAGCCTATAATCATGTCACAAAAAATTGTACTTAGCACTTTTATTAAAAAATCACATAATAATAATTATAAATCAATCAAGTCTAAAGTAATTACTAATTAGTTAGTTAAATAATTAATTAATATAGGAGTTAATTACCTTTAGTATCATGGCATCACCCTGTGCAACACTTGCAAACATATCTCCTCCAACATGCTCAATGCCTAAATAAAAGTTGGTATATACACTTTATTAATTATAATATTCAACAAAGTAACTAAACAAAGTTATCATGATATATGTGATGAAACATTAGTTTTTTTGTTAACTCCCTGTTCCTAAGATAATGAATCTTACTAATTTCGGAGTTCAGTTACGAGATAAATAAAATCTGACTAATAAATTGTTTCATTCAAGAATCAAACTCTCTCTGGTTCTTTCAAATGATCCGTTTTATGATAATATTCATCAACCACATTATTTACCTGGAAGTGGTGGTGCATTTTCAATCACCTGAGGAAGATCAAAATTAATTCCCTTTATTGATGGGTACTTAGATATAATCATTTTGATATTTTGTCCACTTCCACCACCAATATCAACCAATGTTGATATTCCCTCAAATCCAGTGTATATTTCAAGCATTCTTTTCATCTCTGTTGCACAAACATCAACCATTGATTTGTTAAATATTTGATTCATTTTTTTATCCTTTCCCATGTATTCATACTTTGTCACTCCATGAATATTCATGAACAAATCAATGTCTTCAGCAACCACTGCTTCCTTAAAGTTCATCCTAAGAAAAAAATTAAAACTTAGATTACTATAGCAATTAAAATAAGATTATATTTGCTAATTGACTCAAATAGTCACAAGCTTTTGACCCATATTCATCAACCACATTTTTTTTTTGCGAGATATCTTGTAAGGATATGTAGTTTTCCAATATTATATACCCTAAAACATTAATAAAAGAAGCTTCTATAAAAAAATTCATAACAAATAATGTAATGTAAAATAAAATAAAGTAGAATGAGAAAGGAGGAAGAAGAAGTTGTAGGCCATACCACAAAATGAAAGTTTTTTTTTTGACTAATGAAGAAAGAATTTGCACCATTAACATTTTCAATTAAAAATTGGTTATGTGATATTTTAAAATCAAATAAATATTTAAAATTAAATAAAAATATTTTTACATTTTTGAAAAATTGCAAATTATTTTTTGAAAAATAACTTGTAAATACTTTTTTATTATATGTATTTTATAAATGATTTTATTATAAAAAATTCAAAATAAAATTATGAACTATTTTTTTAAATATTTTGTAAATATTTTTTTAAAAAAATAATTATTAAACCTTTTATTAAAAAAAAATTAATTCATTTTTATAAAAGAAAATATTATTATTTTATAACATTTTATTTTAAAAACATATTTTAATTACCTTTAAGATATTTTATTTTTTAAAATACCACATAAGCAATTTTTAGTGAAAAAAGTTAACGGGAAGCTGAAATGCAAAAAGGGGTAAATTTGGGGCAAAATTGAGCAATTCAAAATATAAAATCATTTATATGTATTTTATAAATGATTTTATTATAAAAAATTCAAAATAAAATTTTGAACTATTTTTTTAATATTTTGTAAATAATTTTTTTAAAAAATAATTATTAAACCTTTTATTAAAAAAAAATTAATACATTTTTATAAAAGAAAATATTAATATTTTATAACATTTGATTTTAAAAACATATTTTAATTACCTTTAATATATTTTATTTTTTAAAATACCACATAAGCAATTTTTAGTGAAAAAAGTTAACGGGAAGCTGAAATGCAAAAGGGGGTAAATTTGGGGCAAAATCGAGCAATTCAAACTTTGGGAGTTAGAATCGAGCAATTGTGAAACTTAGAGGGTTAAAATTAAGCAATTGAAACTTTGAGGGTAAAATTGCACAATTGTGAAATTTGGGCGGTCAAAACTCCATTCAAGCCTTAAAATATGTTACATGTGAAATTTTATTTATTTTTGGGATAGTGCATGGGAGTTTGTAATTACATTTTAAGACTCAACAACATCTTCTCTTTCATGCTCTCTTGTGTTCTATTGATCAAACAAAAGAGCGTGAAAGAGAATATGCTAATTTATGGAGGACTACTATAATAAGTTTACTAGGGAAAGAGCCCTAGATCCATTGTTCAGCTGCGAGATAAGTAAATTCTGAACAAGAAATCGTTCTACCCAAAAATCAAACTCGGGTTCTCGCAAACAATTTGTCCTTTTACAAAGCTCAACATCTTGGTTGGAGAAAAGCTCCTTAAGAAAACATGTTTTTGTTATTATTTTTTAGACAATAATGATTTGTTATGTAGAATTTATTTATCATTTTTTTATTCGTCAATATTTCTCCCCTTTAAATTAAAATTGTTGAGTCTTCTGAAATAATAGAAATTCATAAAATATTTTAAAATCTTTAATGTTTATGTTATAAATCCATTAAAATATGTTAAAAACCCTAATTGCAAAAAGTTTTTTAAAATCAAATCTTTAAAAATCTCACAAAATCAATACAATTTCACAAAATCTTCAAGATTTTTTTTCCCAAAATATAGTCTTTCAAAATCCCAATATAATACCCATAAATATATTTCTTTCTAGTATAATTTTTTTCTTGTCAAGGGCCTTTTTATTAGTCAAAAGGAAGTATAAAAATTAAATGAGCAATTAATGCGTCATAAAATAGTTGACTTTTTTTCCTTCCATATTTGGGACAGAAAAGTTTTAAATATTTTCTTATATATATGGGATCTCATTACTCATTAGCATATTGCAAGCTGCTGATTTTCTAGCTTTCATCGTAGAATGGGTACTACTAGCATCAAAATTCTCCAATATACATTTGTAATTCTATGCATTGTTGCAGTTCTTCACCATAGAGTGGCCATCAGCATCAACAATCCCCATTATACCTTGGCAACATCACGTGACGACCTTATGCCTATCTGATATCAGGTGATTGACAAGTTCTATGATCTTTTGAAATGAATTTGTTTTTCTTCGATTCTATTATGTGATGTTTTTTACTCTAACTTTTTAATTAAAAAATCTAATATTTTTGTGTTTTGTCGATTTTATATGCAAAATAAAAGATATATTAGAGTTTTTTTTTTTGGTAGTGGATATATTAGAGATTTTATATGCTTATTAAACGGTAACATTATCTTTTTTTAGTTTTACCCGAGTAATATTAGAGATTTATTTTTTGCTGATATCATGGGGCTCGGTGCAGCACCCCTCGTTTAATTGCCTAGTAGCCTTTTTCTTTTGAACTTAATCCTCATAATATAAAAAATAAAAAAATAAAGTATATTCAAACTTTAAAGGGTTGCATTTAATACTATGACTATGATTCACACACAATTTCTAATGATATTTTTCTTTTTCAGTGACACCACCAAGATTTCCATGTACTCCTTCAGAACATTGCTGCATTAACGTTGGGCCAGAACAATGTAGTATCCAAGGGTGTATGACTTTGTGTTCAACATATCACAAAAAAGGAAAATGTCAAGATGTTAATTGTTGCTGCGTTTGATATTTTATAATTGTACTTTCTCGGTGTGTTTTGTAGTGTAGTATCTACAAACACAACAATTATTATGAATAATCGAAAAAAAATGAGTTAACTTCAATTTTAAATAATATTGTCATGATTTCGTATTATATAATATTCACAATTTGTTTGATAACAACAGTCATATTTGTAAATTAAAATATGTTTCAAAATAAATACATGGAATCATTTATCATCACTTGGCTATAATTTTTCCTAAAAAAATAATAAAATCATTTGGTTATAATTTTCAAATATAAATTGATTTTGATTTTTAAACTTAAATCGTAAATTATTGGAGAGTGTCTACACCCTAAAAATTATAGGAAAAAAAGAAGAAGAAATAAGACATGAAATAACTCCATCTCTCTCCGTCACTCTTGAAAGTTTACAATTTAATCTCCATTATTTGTTTCTTTCAAATTTTGCAACTTTTTCATAAACCTAGATGGAAATTGGGTTAAATTAAAGAAATATAATTGATTAAACAAACACATATGGGTATTTTAAAATTTGGATTCTCAATAAAAATATTGTGTTGTGATATCTGTGTTAGATCTTGCCACAGAAGGATGAGGCAACAATGATGCAACAATGATGATGGCTTTTTAAGTGAAGCAACATTGACGATGAAAGGGTTTTGAGATTGTTAGGTTTTGAAGTTGTTAGCTTCATTTAGGTTTTGAAGTTGTGCCAGATGTGGTAACATCAGGACCTGCTGAAAGCGTGCCCATTATGTTTTTTTTTTGCGAGATATCTTTTAAAAGATTTGTTTGAAGAATAATCTCTCGCTTGCTTACGCGCTAAGAAACGAGCTAATCTCTGAAGATTCAATTATATTTTACGATGACCAGATGTTATCAGAAGATATGAAACAAATGTATTTTGATCAATTTTGAATTTATCTCAAGGAAATTTTAGGATGGCCAGTGATTGAACCATGGTGCTCGTTCTATTGAAAGGAAGACTGAAGACCTAGTTTGTTTATTGTGAGCCTCTCTTGAATCTTGTTTGATACAAGAGTAAGACTGTTTATTGAGTTGTAATTGCTCTTAAACTTTTAAGTATAGAGCTATTTGTTTAATGGAGTGCTCTTGTTTAATGGGAGTTGTCTCCTTAGTTTGATAAATTGTTGTATGCACGGACAGGCCCGGCCCTGAGGGTAGGCAATGGGTGCCATGGCCTAAGACCCATTATTTTTAGGGGTCCAAAATATTTTGTTATATCTAGCTACTATTATCGAAAATAAAAAAACAATTATATTTAAAGAAAAAAAATATACTATTATAAAAAAAATCAATTATATTTAAAGAAAGAAAACATACTATAATAAAAAAATAATTAATTATATTTAAGGAAAGAAAATACGATTATGCCTAGGAAATAAGTGTTATTTAAAATGGGATTGAGGTCTAATTTTTTTTATACCTAGTAAAAGACGGCACCACTTGTCTTTTTTTCCTAATTCCTATTGAGTTTTTTTTTTTTTTTTCTTTCTAATACTTGCATTGTTGTAAGGTATATAAAAATGTTATAGGTTTTTCTTGTTTAGGTTTTGGCGTTGTTTTACGTTTTGTGTTCCTAATTTTATTAACAAGTTATTTAATTTATTTTCTATAAATTGTTAATACTTAACATGTTATTTTTTGCATCCAATTTCAACCATTTGGATCGTACGATTTTTCAATTGTTCTTCGAAGCCAACATTCTACTTCCATGTGCTATTGTTCTCTAATTGAGTTTTTTTTTTTTTTTTGGTTTCTATCTGAAGCTTATAAGGTGTTGTTGTCTAAGAAACATTTATGTGGTAATGAAAAACGGAAAAAAAATGAAAAGAATAGCTAATAAAATCACAACAAGTGGCTCATGAAAAAATTGTTTTCAAAAAGGTAGATATATTAATGCTATTATATTAAATGAAAGATTTTTTTTGTTGGCCTAAGGCCCATAAAATATCAGGAACGGCACTGTGCACGGGTTGTGCAATTGAGGGGGGTGAGAGGGGTTTCTCATATCTAGGAGGTTCCTAGGTAGAAGTTGCACTAAGTAGTAATTAAAAGTGAGAAGTTGTAAACGAGGGAGTTTAACTTTGAATTGGTTTCGCCAAATAGTAGATTTCCTTCATGGCTTGGTAGCCCCCAGAGTAGGTGACGTTGCACCGAACTGGGTTAACAACCAACTGTGTTATTTACTATTCTACAATTTATTACTTGTTATTTGTTCTTTTTTTCATCAGGTGGAGTGTGTGCACGACATTACAACATCAGACATCACATCATGTCATGTTATCCTAGTATTGACACATTGTGCTTCATATCTATCACCTACATGCCGGAATTAGAGGGATGAAGCAACATAAGTGGTGATGATGATGATTGATGATAGGTTTTTGGGTGATCTGGAGAGTTTACCCTTAAAGACGAAGCATCAAATTTTCCATTAAAGGTACCGGTGATGGAGCCACTTGATAGCTTGTGTGGACATATGCCTTCACAAAGTTTTGAAAAAAAATAGTTTATTTTATTTGTTTTTTAATTTCTTAAATATTTTAAAAAATATATTTGTTAATATGTAATATTGATTTGCCACATGCCATTATCACATTATCGTTTTTCATGCCAACTAATTAAAAAATGGAATAGAGATCAAAATCACAAATCTTGCAAAACAGAAGACTAAAAGTGCAATTAAGCCTGATAAATAAAAAACAAGTAAATAATTGTAAATAAACCACAATTCAAACCTGTTAGAGTTTTCTACTCACAAAAAATAAATAAATTGATGACGTGGATCACATTCTCTATGTAAAATCAACCGACCAACCGGTGGGTGCCTCGAGTCCATCTATTTCTCTCTTGCTCCGCACTGTATATCATCCTATGATGCCTAGGTACGGGTACGGTACCGGTATCCGGTACCGGTACTGGTACGGGGTACGGCATTTTTAGAAAAATCAAGGTACGGGTACGTCTGTAAATATTTTTTTTAATATAATTATATAAATAAAATAATAGAAGAATAATGTTAAAACAAATAATTAAACATAAAAAATACCAAATAAGTAATTCAAATTATTCAAAAACATCAAAACATCAAGATTTGTATGAATAAAATTCGATTGAGCCTATTTCTCCAATAAACGAGTGAATAAATTCAACTACTACTTTATTATTGCTTATCAGTAAAGCTGCTACTTTTATATTAAACAAATAAAAAACATAAATCTTCCTATAAACAAAAAAATGAATAAAAGAAAAGAAAAAAAAATTGTATTTTTTTGGATTCGTGTACCACAGGAGTACCACGCGCGTACCATAGGAGTACCATGCGTGTACCCATTACAAAATAAAAAAATAGATACGTCATTGGTGCATACCCAAAGAGTACCATACGCGTACCGGTACCCGATACGTACCCGGTACCGGTACTCTCCCAAAAATGGAGTACCCATGCATCATAGATATCATCACAACTCCCACAACAAACAATAACAAAACCCATTCCTTTTCCCTCTCACAAAACGCACAGTTTCTTTGCGTTTTACTCAACCGCCCCTTTTCATGAACAACGTTTCTGACACTGCCGGGGTCTCGTCGCCGGCACAGTCAGCCGAGATCTCTCCGAACACAAAATCCGAGACCAATGTAGTTGGTGGACCCACAATCAAGATCAATGTGAAATACAATTCATCTCTTCACGAGATCCACCTACCAGCCGAATCCACTTTCGGTGAGTTTCACTTTTTGCTCTTTTCAATCCACGAATTTTTCTTCCACTGGTAACGAATTCGATTGTTTCTAACTTTAATTTCCGTTTTATTACTGTATTGGATGTACTTGAATATGGTGTTTTTCTTCTGTTTTATCTTGTGTTCATGTTTAAGTTTTTGGGCTTGTAAGTTTAAAATTCGTTATATTAAATGAAAAATGAAAAAACTATTTATTTGCTAAGATAAAGTAGTACTCCAATGTCTTTAGCTTTTGTTAAATGCATGTAACTGATAAATTTATGAGGCTCAAATGAATATTCTGATCAAGGAATAGTGCATTGTATTGTAATGTTGGGGAGTCTGGTAGAGTGTTGGGAGAAACAATGGGCCAATGATTCAGGACCATAAGAGATGGAGACACCCAAAATCATAACATTAGGTATACGGGTCGCCTTTCTTATAAATTCAACATTCTTCCAATTCATATTTGACGTGAGGCTTAACCACTCACACAAACTTCTAAGAAAAAAATAAGAAGTTGACTATCATAAAATCACTCGCTTTTGTAAATTTGTTGGCATGTTTTGCTTTTTTTTAAAAATGAAAAGTATCGAATTGAATAATGCATAAGTTAACCTGGCTGACATGTATATTTACCTCGACTGGTTACTTGCATTATTCAAGCATGGTTGAGTCAACCCGACAAGTGTCTCTCATCATCATCGTCCTTTCTTTTTAATCTCACTCCTTATAAGTATCTGCATCTGTTGCCATGCCCCACTTTCGATTTTAGTAGGTAGTTACTATGTGAAACTATGTCGTACTTTTCACACTCCTTTCCCTTGTGCTTTACTTCACAAATATATTATCAATGTTATGTGTGTTCATTCTTAATTGGGCCCTCAATAAAGACAATGTTAATAGATTGCTTGCTCATAAAAACTGTTTTATTGTCTGAACTCTGAAGAGCACTCCACCAACCCTTTTCCAAAGTAGAAGAAAAGGAAAGAAAATATGCGAGTCCCCCCCCCCCCCCCCCCCTCCTCCCTCTCTCTCGTATTTAAGTGTAGTTATTTTCTGGATTTGTGTAACTTCTAAATGCTTCTAAATGTTGTATTCGGATATTACACAAAGTGTCTGGTGGGTCGATCATAGTTCAAACGGGACAAAACTTCTGCATTGTCATTTTATAATGGTTTTAATAGTTGCATCTAACTTACTGTTTAACAAAGTCACTTCTTGTTATTGATATACGTGTTTATCTTGTTTGTCTTATCAATAACAGGAGATGTAAAGAAGTTGCTTGTGCATAAAGTTGGCTTAGAGCCGGAGCAACAACGACTTTCCTTCAGAGGAATAGACAAGGATGATAAAGAGAAATTGCACCTGGAAGGTGTGAAGGACAGGTCAAAGATTTTGCTTATGGAGCATTTTGCTAGCAAAGAGAAGAAACTTGAGGAAAAAAGACAACTTGATGAGATGTCTAAAGCTACTGAAGCTATTACTGTGGTCAAAGCTGAGGTGGACAAACTCTCTAATAGGGTGAGCATGTTTTTGAAATATATAATTTTCTACTCGTAGTATAAACATATTAACTGGGAAATGATCATATTGATTTTTGTAATTTTTCAGGTGGCTGCCTTGGAAGCGGCTATAAATGCAGGGAACAAGACGTCTGAGAAAGATTTTCTTGTGTTGACCGAGTTGCTTATGAGTCAATTGCTGAAACTAGATGGCATTGAGGCCGAAGGTGAGGCAAAGTCGCAGAGAAAAGCTGAGGTAGTTTTTATGCCATTGGAATTGTTTAGTTCAAGTGTAAATAATTTTTCTATCATTGTTTTTTCTTTCTTTCTAATTTTGTGCAATCTCTTATGTTTTTTGGTTAGTCATGTCCAATAGCTGAAGTGAATCAAGTGTTTGCCCAAAAGAAGTTTCTTTTAATATAATAAACTCACAAGTTATTACACAGGTTTGCAGAAATTAGATCACTGATAAAGTTGTCAATCATTCTAACCAATGAAGTGTGATATCTTTATCATTCGTTTAACTTATGGCATTGTTCCAGTTTTTATTCATCTCCTTTTTCGTTTCTCTTTTCTCCTAAAAAATGTTGAATATTTATGTGGGTTTGATATGTTCACAAAGTTCATGACAGCAGTCTGGGAAATTTCTGAAAATGTCGATAACCATTTGTAGGTCAAATTAAATGATTTTTTTCTTCTAGGATGGTGTGGGAAAGAAAACAGTTTGCACACCCTTTTTTTTAGGAATGAATGTATGCACTCCTGATCTCACCGTTTGCACACCCTATGGTAGAAGTGCCAAGTATTACTATTAAGCCCACTAGGATAACTAGCTGTTGCATTCATTTTCCAATTCACATTTTAAAATACTTTTTGCACACTTCACCACCCCCTAAAAAGTATTTTTGCATGGTTGTAAGCGTTGTATACATTTGATGTCCTTACTACCACAAGTGGTCGGTCATCCTAGTCTGACCAAAAGTTTAATAATGCTGGAATAACTTCTTGTTTTTTTTTTCTTCTTTCAATAGTTACTATCTTTAACCTTCAAACTTATCTCTATGGGTATTTCAAGTGTAATTACCATGTGATATTTTAGATCTCTGGAAAGTTCATCTGTCGTATATATTTTCTGATTTTTTGTCATATCATCATCATAGGCTTTTCCTTGTTTCTACTATGATATATGATCATATAACAATTCAATCACACTTCATTCATTTTTAGAAACATTTTTTAGCTTGTGCAATTTAGAAAAGAAAAAAGCTCTCCTCGATAACCCCCCTTCCAAACAGACTTGGAGTTTTACATCAAAGCTCCCCTCCAAAAGCACCAAAACATAGATCACTTTACTTCAAATTCAATTGTAACCAAATCAATTTTACAAAATCAAGTTCATTTAAAATCATGTGGTAAATATTCACCTAAACATACATTTGTTGTCCTTACTACCACAATGATTACTACTAGCTAGTGTTAATGATATGGACTGTAAAACATATAGTTATTTACTGTTAAAATATTGACCAAGGGCATGGGTTACTCATTTTGGCAATCTTTTAAAGTAAAAAATGGCATCATCTGTTCACACACTGCTTAAAATTGCAAATTTATGTTGGTTGTGACAAAATTGCATTACGGAGATTTAACTATTGATTTTGAGCACAAGCTTTTCCATCCCTTTACAGGTGCGACGGGTGCAGGGCGTTGTGGATAAATTAGATTCTCTAAAGGCTATAAATTCCAACCCATTTATCCAAAGTGGAAATGCTGCCACAGGAACAACTCATTGCGAAACCTTTGGTACTGGAACAGAAGGTTCGAACAACGACCCATCCACAACCACAACATCATCTGGAACAAAAATATCTCAAGATTGGGAGCGGTTTGATTAGCTTAAAATTGCTGTGAAATATCAACTTATAAAGACTGTACAATACCATATTGGCCTTCATCCTTTGTCCAAGTTTGAAAAATGTTTTTTTTATACAAATTAATTTAGTGACTATTTTTAGAGATTTAATGTAACCAGCCATTTATATTTCTATGTTATCAGTACTCATAAAATCTAACATATACATGTGCATTACCTTTCCATTGCCCCCCTAACACTATATATACAGTGATGAAAGGTTCTGCCACTGATTGCTTCAAAAACTGTATGCTGCCGCTGCCACTGCCACTGCCACCTTATTGAGTTGGTAACAGGCAATATGAGTCTGCAGCCAAAGATCTGGTTCTGCTAAGAGACCAAACGGAAATAAATAGTACTTTAAGTTCATTCCCCACCTTCATTGTAAACGGAAATAAATAGTACTTTAAGTTCAAAATTCTATAAATAGTACTTTTCTCCAACTCAAAACTCTATTTTATTTTGTGCGATTTTGGTCCATTTATTTTGTGAAATGAAAGTTATTTTGATTCTCAATGTGCATCTCGCTTTAATATGAGTCGTAGACCTGTACATTTGTAAAATAAGAGAATAAAAAGTCATTTAAATCATTTTTTAACCTATTATTATACGAGACGAGGTATCCAATAATCTCTTTATATTATGAGAGGGAGATAGGGGGGGAAATTTTCAGTTTCAAAGTCCTACTACAACCTGCGATGGCTTCTGAACAACAGCCAAAAACGATTCCCCTCAAAACCTTAATAGACAAAAAAAACAACAAAGTTGTTGCTGTAGAAGCAACTAAGGACTTTGTCGATACTCTCTTCAGCTTCCTTTCTCTTCCACTTGCCACCATCATTCGCCTATTAACCACCAACAATGATCAACAACAACAATCCTCAGAATCATCATCATCACCATTCCTTGGAAACATCAAAAACCTCTACCAAAGTGTACAAACCCTCACCCCAAATGATGTTTGGAACAACCCTCTATGCAAACAAATGCTATTGAATCCCAAGAATCCATGTGAATCACTGTGCACGAAGCTGTTCTTGAATATTGATGACGCTGAACAATCAAGTAAGTTTTTTTTTGTGTGATTCTTGTAACAAGTTTACAACTTTTCAGAATCTTGATTGTACTTGTGGAAAACCCACTAATAGACAGCCTAAGAATTTGGATTCCGAGGGTCAGGTAAATAGTGATGCTAGTCTGGATGCTTTAAATGGGGTTTTTGTTAGAGAAAATGGGTCAATGTTTTTGGTGTTTGATGATTTGAAGATTGTGCCTAGTTCTTTGATGACCTCTGCGGAGCATTTGATGGAATTGGGGTATTCTGATTTGACTCAATTAGAAGAAGTAACACACAACATTGGAAAGCAAGAGGTAATTGTTTTGTGTTTTATTGTAAACTAAATTTTGCAATGTGTATTTATCTCACAATTATGATGTTCCCATTACATTGAATTTGGTTTTATTTGAGTTTTGAGTAAACCCCAAGATATCATGTTAGTTTGTAGTGTAAGAAAAGTTTGAAAAAAGTTGTTGAGATTGCAATTTACGGTCGCAGTTGTGGTTATGATGTGAAACTTGATATTGCAGTAAAACGTGGGTAAATGTGGTTTTTGCGGCTGCACTTGTGGTTGTGATGTTGTTGTAGAGACCTCTAAAAATGTTACATTGCGGCCGTAATTGCAGTTGCGGTGCGCAAGTTAGAACTATGTTGTTAATCGTCAGTCATTTTAATCTATGGTTAGTTAGAAGTCAGGTCTTAACATTTTAGTCCAAGGTTAGTTTGAACACCGGTGTTAACTATGAGTATCAAAATGCTTACTTGAATGGTAATCTCTTGACCAAAATAACTGAGGAATTATGGTTTCGAGACCTTTTCTGAATTTGTCTGCTTTCAAGGACTATTTGAACTTGCATCGGATCTTTAGACCGTTCTCGAGTTATGAATCTTCATCCTATGGCTTGATGTTTTTAGGATAGTTTTTATTTGGCACAGTATCTTTTAAGAACCTGATAAAAGAGCATTCATAAGGTCTATGTGAGAAAGAATGGAAAGGAAAGTAAGGAGGGAAATAGAGACTTTGTAACTAAAACGTTATCTAACTAATCCTCTCTAAGTGACTAACTAATTCCTCTTATTGTTCCTAACTGATATCCATTCTTACTAACGACTCTTAACCATTCCTTTTCCTTTTAAAAAGTATCATAACCTGGACGATTCATTTGTCAACAGTTTAATCATTGTTATCCTTATTATTCTGATAAGTATTGAATTTCAAGTTTTCAAAACACAAACAGCTTGCACATTAGCTTTATTCATGCTTCCACATAAAGTTTCTAGGTGTACCTTAAATTAAAAGTGCAAACATTAGTTAATTCACAATTTTGGCTAGTTCTTTATGTTATGATGGTTAACTTGGTGGCTAGCTGTTATATTTAGTGCATGTTAGGTTGTGCAGTAGATTCGTGATTTCTTGTGTCCCGAGACATTCGACACAGAAGCTATCTCTCGGAGCTTCTAACACTCTTAGAGTAGCTCTGGTGTCAACCATGCATTGGAATATGTGCTAACACACGCTGTTATTCTTACCGCATGGTTTTAATATATTGTATTTATGTCGTGTGAATTTGGTTTTGAAAGATTTCATAAAAAGGTTATATCGGTGTCATTTTTGTCTAGGTGTTGTTATCTTGGCTAAAATATTGTTCCATGTCCTTTTGATGTACAGATATTGAACCTACTCAAGTACACCTTAACCTCTCACGAGCCTCTGACAAATACAATTTTGAAAAGTAGCTCAAAGAACAAAGAAAACCCACCAAACCAATTTGCATCAGCAGTCAGAGTAAGGCCTTGCACCAGTGACGCCAAAATGGATGTTAAGCTAGCGCGAAGTAAATCTCAAAAGAAAATAATCTTTGCAGAAGCAAGTGAGAACTTTGTTGACTTCATGTTTAGCTTCCTTACAATACCATTAGGGTCCATTGTAAAGCTTTTGGATGGTAACTCTTTTGTTGGATGTGTTGATAATTTGTACAAGAGTGTTGAGACCTTGGACTCTTCATGGTGCACGGATTCGCTCTCCGTGTTACTCAATCCTGGCCTATCACCACAGTTTGGTTGTCCAAACCAGCTCCTCAATATTCCTGATGCACAACCACAACCACCCACTACTTTTTATTATGGTACCGGAATACCAAAGCCAAAGTATGATTCCTATCATGGTCATTATGTTGCAGAAGAAAAGATAGAGGGAGGAGTGATTTCTAAGACAAAGGGATCAATTTATAATGCAAAACTCTTGACTGCATTGGATCCAAAATCACCCACCAAGTCAAAGGAAGGTGTTGTGGGATTTGTGAAGAGACCAGCATTATATGGAGTTAGTGATGATCTAAAAGTAAAATTACTTTCTTCTAATTCTTGCCTTTCATATTTGAAAGAATTAAGCCTTCCCCTTGATGATCTTGAAATGAAGGTGATAAGCATCGGTGAAACTGAGGTAAAGTGACTACTATTGGTCTCTAAACGTGCGAGGCAGTATGTTACTATAGTCCCGAATGTATTGAAATTACAAAAACACTCTCAAATGTGTCTTTTGTTAGTAATTTTATGAACCAAACTACCAGAAGACACATCTGAAGATCAAACTAATCAATGAAAGACACATTCAGAGACCAAACTGACTTAACAAAAGAAAAGTTCATGTATGTTCTTGTAAATATTGATATATTCAGGGACTATAGTGACAACAACTCATTCAAGGACCAATGTGATTATATACTCTTTTCTTTTGTTTTCTTTGTTGTTGATACCCTTCTTTTTTGGTTTGTAATTTTCAGGCTTTGAACCTCCTTGCAGCTTCCTTGACATCAAAATTTACACTGACTAGTGGACTAGAAGATTTTTTTATTGTGCCAAAACAAGAATCAAATTTAGCCTCAAAGTATATACAAACTAGCAGGCTTGATGAACTTGCAAAGGAGCCTATACCAGAAGCCTAAATTATTATTCAGTTGCAGTTTCCACTTTTGTTTTGAAAAGTAGCTAAAAGATTTTGGACCTTGGTTTAGTAATATCAGTAGTTTATGGTTTCCATTTACCTATTACTACTACTTTTTTGGGTTTTAATATAGTTTTATGGACTATGGTGAAATACTTCACAAGTACATCTATATAGTATATAAGTATTATCTTCAAATTGTATTATGACTTTTAGTTTCTTTAACCATTGTTGGTTTAAACTTCTCGAGTATAGGAAAAGTCCATTGCAAGTTGCAACTCAAGAATAAATAAAATGTAAAGAATATATAGTTATGATATTTTATTCGTAAAGAAACTTAATATTTAATCTTTGAACTTGTATAGTCAATATATTTAAAATATAAAAAGTATTATTTTCAATACAAAATTTTATCTTTATCGCTTCATTAACCAGTGTCTCGAGTATTACCCTTAAAAAAAAAAGGAACGTGGGAGGTTTTCTCAAAAAAGTATATGGAACATGAAAGCAACTAATAAAAATTGTCACCTGGCTTACTAATGTATTATATAGCATTTAAAACTCACAAACACATCTATGAGATTCCAAATTCAATTTCAGTTATAAGTATTCGATCTGACAATATTGACATTATTTGGTGGATTAAATTTTTCTTTAAGTAAAACAAAATAAAAACAAATTTATTTATTATTTATTTTTGTCAAGAAAATCACATTTATTTTATTTTGAAGTAGTACATACATATTGTGTGTCTTAGCCTCATTCAAAAAAAAAAAATATTGTGTGTCTTAGCCAATGTACCAAAAAAAAAGAAAAAATACATATTGTGTGTCTTAGCCAATGTACCAAAAAAAAAAGAAAAAATACATATTGTGTGGGATTCACAACAAAACACATAGACACAACAATATTTGTGTGTGTGTGTGTGTCTGTGTATTTTGGAAGAGAAAATGAATACTACCCTCTCACCTTCACCATCTCCAACAACCTTTGCTTCTCCAAGGTTTTCCAAAACCTATCCTTCATTTTTCAACATCCTTGTTCCTTCTTCATCCAAACCCATATGCATTCAACTTTCCAGCAGCAAAAGGGGTTTTCAAACCACTGGAATTCGCTGCAACAATAGCTTCTTCCCGGGTGGTAAACACTTTTGTTTTCTTTATCTTAGTTTTGTTTGTTTTAATGTTAATGATGTGTTCTTCAATTGCATGAACAAGGTTAGTAACATAACATCAATTTCTGTTTTTGGGTAGGTTGCTGTTGATTTAATTATTATTTTTCACCCTTAATGCTGTTTCTAATTCTTAAATTGTTCATTTTTTTTATACTTTTTTTTGGGTGATGAAATTTATTAGATTATTTCACATTTTCTGAATTTATTTTGTCAAATTTGTAATTTTGTGTTAACCCTCCGGTTCCGAGGAGGGCCTCCAATAATCCGGAATTTGGCCAAAAGGTAAATAAAGTCTGATTAAGAATTGTTCAATCAATTTATCTTTTGATAGAGCTCATTAACCACTTGAGTTCAATCAAATTCGTAAAATATGTAATATATGTGGACAAAATTAATTCATATGAAATTATTTATCATTAGATTTTTGTTTGGTTCTTTACTTGATTATGTAGTTTTCTAAAGTGTGTGAGTTGTGTAGGTGATGGTGATAGCAGCAGTAAAAATGTCCTGGATGCATTTTTCTTGGGAAAAGCTCTCGCCGAAACTCTAAATGAGCGAATTGAGTCCACAGTTGGTGAGCTCTTGAGTACGGTTGGAAGACTGCAAGCTGAACAACAAAGACAAGTGCAGGAATTTCAGGTAAGGAACAGTTTAAAGTAGCTTTGTGTTGTGCTGGATTTATGGTATAAGCCAATGTTGTCAAATAACGGTGCTATAGCTCTATAACACTGCATAATTTTAACAAACTTCTATAGTTTTGTGATATGCGATTTAGTATGAAGTGTTGTCAAATACTGGCTATAGCACAATAGCATAGTAGAACTCGAACAAAATGCTATTTTTTGCAATTAACAACATCGGTATAAATGCTATAGCAGTTTGTTAAAATTATGCAGCGTTATAGATATAGCACCACTATTTGACAACATTGGACAGTGTTGTTAAATAGTGGTTATAGCAGCGCTATAGCATAGTGGAATTTGAATAAATCACTATTGTTCAGCGGTATGCTATTTAGTGCTTTAACATAACAAAGCTTGAACAAACCACTATTTTCTGCGATCTGCGATTGACAACCCTGACTTTTGATGGTCTGGTAACCAATATTATTAGATTGTAATTTGACTTATAGTGTATACTTGGACACTTGTGTTGGACCTTAATGTTCTATTCTATAGGTGATCAGTAAAACTTATTCTTGGGCCGTAAAATAAGATTTATGTCGGTGTGAACTAAGAGTTTGACGATAGCACTGGTCTGGTAACATATGCATCACCGACACATGTGTTTACATTCAATCACTTGTATATTTCTGTTTGTGTCTGTTTCAGTGCTTCATATATCAATCTAATGGTGCACTAGTGCACAAATAACTTATGTGGTTATTTCAGATTTTAATGTCCATCTTCTAGTTGTTTGAAAGTATAATTGTTGCCATACAGGAAGAAGTGTTGGATAAAGCCAAAAAAGCAAAGGAAAAAGCAGCACGTGAAGCTACGGAGGCACAGCAACAGGGTCTGGTTTCCAAGTCTACAGCTGATATAGTAGTCGTCGATTCAGGAACTTCAAATTCTTCAACTGATCCAGTTACTTCGGTACAGTCTACTGATGCATCTGAAACAGACACTGATCCCACCATAAGTTCATAAGTTATATACTATGCTTCACCTTTCTATATATTTTCGCTAAACATGCTTAGTTCCTTGTGTTTACAGTTCTAAGTTATCGAGTTCAATACACATGCTGTGGCCTTTAAGAGATAAATTCCATCGTTTCTGTTAAATATTTCTTGTAAAGTGATAAATCAGTTCAAATTCTCAAACGGATTATCTTTACTTCTTCCTTTGGCATGTATATATAAGTAACGTTAAAACACACGACGACTATTCCTCGCTTCTTAAAATTGGAATGTGATTATACCTCGATGAATAATATTCAATAGCTAAACCAGTTCCTATCAAAATGTCTTTTGGATTGATCTTTTTTTTTTGAATCAGCAAATTTATTAGGCATCCTATAGTACAAGAAGTACCAATAGGAGCAACAAGAACAGAGAGCATACAAAAACCAAAACACAAGGCCACAAAACAACCAGAAGGACAAAACAAACTCTGCCCCACTAGCGCTAAAGGCACACGCCAACCAGCTAAAAACAGCAATCACCCAGCAAAACAAAAACAACTCCCACAGAGGCTAAAAACGCACGCAGCCAAGGCCTGCTACTACAACAGCAAAAAACTAGCAGCACTTAAACAACAAACTAACCAAGAAGACAAGCCCCCGGATCCCACAACCATTCATAGAATAAGCACGGAAAAATTCTTAATCTCCCTAAACTCCACTTCCAACTCAAGACTTTTATTTCTTCCACTATAACATTCGGCAAGAAATTTCCGGTGGAGAAAATAGCTCTATTCCTAGCCTTCCAAATGGACCATAACGTCGCATGCCATATCAACAAAAAGCCTTTCCGAATTTTCGCATTTCTCGCACTTCCTCGAAAAACCTCAAAAAGAGACGAGATCGAATGAGGGATAACAATCTCAACCCCTAACCAATTAAAAATACAACTCCAAATCTTCATAGCACACGGACATGGTAATTATAGAAAATATGGAATGTGGACATGGTAATTATATTCATTCACTACAGTTGGCAAGAGAGCTTGGGGTTATTTCATTTTAAATATATCTTATGTGTAACTCACAAAATGATACAGAACAACATTGATACTTCATAAGAAAAATTCAACCAGCATAAAAGATTAACACAATTCAATTATTTGGCTTCATAAGTAACTCTCTCAATTGATACCAATATTTTGTTTTAATTTAAATGAAAAACATAACAAGGAAATGAAAAGATACACAAACTGTATCAATATTATTAATTGCAAACATAAAATCAACGGAAAAAAAAACTATATAATCATTCCAAAGCCCATCGAATTTCCCTACGGATTTCTGCCTCTTCCTCAGGAAGATAATCATTCACAATGTGAAAAGTATTGCGAATCTCCTCGGGTGTCTTACCCGTCATCATGTCTGCTACAGCCTTGCACGTAAGATCCAACAAACTCGGTATGTTTAAATAGTTTGCAGCCTCGATGAGAGCAATGAGTGTATGCTGATCAATCTTGACAAATTCAGCGTCCCAAGCCTTAAGACATGTTTCAGAACCTGCAATTTCAACATGTTTCTTTAAATATTCAACAACCTTCGCTAAAATGTTGCTGGTTACATTGTGAGCAGTGATTGAAGTGTTGTCAGCACAATCCTCAATCATAAGCTTGAGTGTTTGCGATTCCATTGCCACCGCCTCGTCAATTTCAAAGATCTCGCCGTCGGAACTTTTGAGATCGATCTTCCTGGAGGATGACATGACGATGATTGAATTTTGAAAATTAAATTAACACTCAATTTGAGTGAGGTGAGTGGGAAATGAGTGAGAGTGAGTAGTATATATAATGCATCTAACTAAGGGTGTCCTAAGTGGTGAGAACTTTTACTTTTAAATTAAAACGATTTGTTTTTTGACGAGTAAAAAGATTAATTTTTTTGACGAGTAAAGTGAAAAGATTTGTTATTTACTTAAAATAAAAGGATTCGTTATTGGTATAAGCCTTTTCGTCATCGGAAATATAAAAGACGTTGAAAAAAAAAATTTGACGAGTAAGAAGATTTGTTGTTTACTTAAAAGAAAATGGTTTGGTATCGGTATTAGATATTTGTAAAAAGAATTATTTTTTGAAAAGTAAAAAGATTTATTGTTTACTTACGACAAAATGATTTCTTATTTTTTGACGAAATTGAAAGCAAATGATTTGTTATTGGTATAAGTATATTTTTCGACATAAGTATAGTAGATATTTGTGAAAATGATTTTATTACAAATAGATTTGTTGTTTACTCAAAAGAAAAGGATTTGTTATTTTTTGACGAAATTGAATGAAAATGATTTTGGTATTTGTATAAGTCTTTTGTTTGACTGAAATATAGTAAATATTCGCAAAAAAGAATTGTTTTTAACAAGTAAAAAGATTTGTTGTTTAAAAGAAAATAATTTGTTATTTGTTTATGAAATTGAAAGAAAATGATTTATTATTGGTATAAGCCTTTTCTTCCTCGGAAATATTGTAGATTTTGATAAAACGATTTGTTTATTGACTAGTATAAAGATTGTTTTTACGAGTAAAGTCAAAAGATTTGCTGTTTACTTAAAAGAAAAGGATGTGACAAAATCAAAGTAACTAAAGTACTCATACCCTTGCATCCGCATCTTTGACCGCATATTATCGGTTGAATCAATAGTTGATTGTAGTTGATCTATTAATTTGAACCAACCAAACACTGCATTAAGATGAAAAATCAAACAAACACTGCACTAAGACGAAAAATCAAATGAATACAGACAAAAAATCAAACAACATCGCAATGAGATAATAAAATAACAACAACAAAAAAAAAAACTTGATTTATGTAAACCATCGTAATATATATCTTTTTGAAGAGTGGTTACTTTTTCTTCTGTGTTTTTAAAGTAGATTAATTTATATTTTATGCCAGAAACAAACTCAACTCATTTTATTCATAATATCAAATTCAATACAAGATTACATATGTTGGGCCGTAAAGAGGAGTCTCACTAGGTTGGATCGGCATATTGGACATTGAGCAACCTAATAAGTGACTTTTGACATCACACATTCACCCAAAACCTTAAAGCATAAGGTTTATGGGTCATCGCACCAATAAAATGTTCAACTTCAACTTTCCAACCAATGTGAGACTTAACTCACAGTCGATAAATCTCAACATTTGTTTTCCCTTCAAGTGTGAGTCTACTCTCCAATCGGACACTAATACCGTTGTTGGACCGTGAGGGGGAGCCTCATTGGGTTAGATTGACACATTGAGCATTAAACATCCTAACAAGTGACTTTTGACACACACATTCACCCAAAACCTTAAGACATTAGGTTTCTGGGTCCTCTCACTTATAAAGTGTTCAATTTCAACTAATATAAAACATAATTTACAGTTGATAGATCTCAACAAAATACGATAATAACTATGAGAACTAGCATATAACAGTATGCTAAGTTTAAAGCTAAGTTTATCAAATATGGTGACTAAAAAACCAATAGTTGCAGCTTAAACAACAAGTGTTGACCCTATCTCGCAAATTTCTAACCGTGCGATGTAAGAAAGATTCCAAAAAATAAAAATAATAATAATTTTAAAATGAACTAACTAAAAAAATAAGTATAAATTTCTTTGAGAACCAACAATTTGTTGCAGCGGAGGTATTATAATTTTCTTTGATCAACCAAGTCCATCAAAAACCAGATATTGATGGACCAAATTTTAGACTTCACTCCAAATATCTTTATTTATTGTAAAGTGATAAATGAGTTCAAATTCTCAAACGAATTATCTGTACTTCTTCCTTTGGCATGTCCTTCCTCCGATCTTAATTATAAGCAAATATCACTTTTTAAATACATTGAATATTTCTAAAAGACACTAAAAAACTATACTAAACTAACATACTAATTTCTTCATTCATTTTTGCTTACTTCATTACATTCATTCATGCCTTTATTTATAGGATTGGTTAATCTTAACAAACTAACCAATGGCTCGTCAATTCAATTTATCTATATCCTTCTAAAACATGGTTAATCACCTACAATTAACTAAGAGAATTCATTTTGCTGCCCTATGGCTTATTCGCGCGCCCTACGAATTGACCAAAATACTCTTCCATGGCTTAAGTCACGGATGAAGGAAACATGAATATTTTTGAAAAATGACATTTTTTCTACCTCCGTGACTCGAGCCATGGATATTATAAATGTAGGGTGTTTTGGGAATATCCGTAGCACAAGTCACGGACATGAATATTATGGTCATTTCATAGGGCGCACCCCAAAATCCGAGTGGCAAAAGTAATTATCTTAACTAATGCATCTTGGGCCTATTTTAATCTCTATGGACTATATTCATTACATAATTGTTCACCGATTAAAAGAAGAAAGTCTCTTGTCAATGTTGTTGATCGACAGAAATTATCAAAAAAAAATGTAGAATCGACAACTGTGATGTTTATCGCACCTGGTTATCATTTTTATTTTTTTGATACATACCACTGTCAAATAATTTATTAATTAAAAAAAATATATCAAACTAAACTCTTTTTATAGTCCCCAATATTGTTCCTATTGCGTTGAATTGTTCCAATTGCAAGGGATTTAGCTAATTTTTTAATTGAAGATTTAAATAATATTATAAAATTGATAAAATGTTAAATACAATAGTTTATAGACTATTCTCTTTATAATATTTTGCCAAACACTTGTTTTGTTGGGAGTTCTTTTTGCTTTCAATCTGATCTTAGAAAATATGGAATGTGGACATGGTAATTATATTCATTCACTACAGTTGGCAAGAGAGCTTTTGTTATCTTTCTATCTTTCTATTATACTAAGGGTTGGTGATGCTAAACCCTACTGCTCTCCAAGAAACCCTATGTGCTGATGTCAGTTTTGATGTAATGCTTACTTAATGAGCTGAACTGGCCGTGCATGCTCAATAGATTGCTGACAACTTGGCAAAATGCAGCTTCCATTCTTTCTGTCTATAAGAAACCCTCGAGAATGAAAGCTAAAATCTCTCATCATTCCTTCTTTACTTCTTTCATTGGTTGCATGCACTTTCCCTCTTTCATATGCTGCCATGTGTCTCCTGTTGCAGTTTTCTTGTTGTTGCCATCATTGCTATTCCATTGTTTCTATTGCCCGTTTCATTTTCATTAATGCCACCTTCTGTCATCATACCTCTCCACCTTCCTTCTTCCAATCTATTGGTAATCCTTTACTTCCGCTTTTAACTAGCAGTGTCTTACAAGTAATTGAGGTATCTCGCCCTATCAATTTTATTTAATATCTCTGCTTCGATCTTTCCACTTCCACTCTTCACTGATTCTCTTCTCTCTCTATCTAATGGCTTCCTCTAATGTTTTTTTGCTTCATCACTCACTCTTTGCTGATGCTTCGTCTTCCCAGGATACTGGCCACGAGAAGAGGAGCTTCCTCGATGATCTTCTTGCTACTCTACAAACATATCAGATGGAGTTCGATGCTCAGTGTGTATGTATTGTTAGTTTTTGACGTTTTAATTTTTGGGGTTCCATGGTTTATCTTTAACGGATGTGTTGTTAGGGTTTATTTTTTTCACATGCTTGCTCTGTGTTGGTATTTTGCTAATAGTTTGTTGGATGTCTTTGTTATTGTAAAGTTGTTGCCTTTGTTATTTGATATGGAGTTTACCATGCAACATTGTTTTTTGTTTCCTGTTTATATTCTGAACTTTTTGAACTGCTGGTGCTTAAGTTAATTAGGTTTCTTTAAATTTGTGTTTGCTATGATCTGTCATATGTTATCTTGGTTGGTATTTTTTCATTGTTGTGTATTTTTTTTTTAGAGGCATTTTTGGTTTGTGTTTGTTATGATTTTCTGTGTTTTGTATCCTGCTTTCTATGGTTTAGAATTAGTTGTGAGATATCTTTCTATTATGCTAAGGGTTGATGCAGAAGATTCATCCTCATTTAGTCATTCTGTCACTATTTGTTTGTTCTTATTGGTTTTGGTTTTTGTTCTCATTGTATTTTGTTGCATATCTATATACCATTTAGTGGTTGTGCCATTTATTTCATACCTTTTCTCTTGGTGTCTGAGCTTGAATTTAAAATGCAGAGAATTGGAAGACCCCCCAGATGTTTTGTCCGAGAGTTCGGTGATCAGATCGAATCACGTGTGATGCTTAGGGATCCTAACCACAATGAATTTGAAATTCATGTGGCTAAAAAATCTAGGGAGTTATTTTTAATTTATATTCAAAATTTAACAAAAAATATGGACAATTAGGAATCATGTTCGTTTTTTAATTATGTCTGGTGTGCTTCTCCATTGTGACTCTACACACAAGTTCAGGTATCCATTCCACTACCATTCTATTTCTTATTCTCTCAGTATAATGCAAATATAAATGCTAATTACCCTTTTCTTTCCATCTAGCTTCAATGTAATGATTACAAATTCACTTGGAAATGTAAATACTGTTACATGCAGCCAATTAGAAGTGTGTGTATACCCTGCTATATTCCATCTGGATTCGTATGGCCAATCAAATACAATGTGAGCAGCAAGCAATAAGTGCATTGTCTATTGGAACAAGGAGCGACTTTTTCCTTGCAACCTGCCTTATGACATTACAGTGATGTCACATGATTCATTTACTTATTCATCCTTCATATAGGCACAATAAATTAACTTTGGTTGTGAGAGGCATTTAAATAAACTTTGGTAAATTATTTTACCAACCCCAAAATTCTTTAGCATCAAGTGTCTATGAGTTCAAAGTTGAATATAAATCTCAGTTTTTATTTTTAAGGTGTTTGAAGAAAATTCATCTTACATACTATTTCCACTGAGTGACTGCCATTGAGGAGAAGAAGGTACCAATTTAGTTCTTTTAATTTGGATTTTAATATTCACTGATTGATGAATTTACCGAATAATATTGAAATTGAAAACTTTTTTATTATGTAGTTGATTGAACAATCTGTTAATATGTGATGAATTTATCTAATACCTTGATTTTAATTTAGTCTGAAAAACATTAGGGTACTTAGTGTTCATTAGAGTATTGAATTTTGAATTTGTCAATTGCTTATGTGTTTCCACCTTTCCCCATTAGTTTGAATGCATGTATATGTGTTTTGGATATATTGCACAGCATGTTAAAATTCAAGCTAGCCTTTGTTTGAGAAATTGTTTCAAGGTTTCTTTTTTCTATGTAGACAGTTCCAATCACAAGTCCAATTTTTGAATCAATCGACTAAATAGAAGTTAACAAAGTACTGAACCATTTGCCTCTTTTTGCGGGAAATATGTATCGTTTGATTCAACAGAGATAAAGATCATGGTTGTTTGATAATCAGGGACTAATGGACAAACCAATTTGATCTGCACCACAAGATTGAAAGGCATGGCTTGATAAAAATGTCATAGATTTTATCAGGTTGTGTTAAAGATCTTTATCAAGTGTCTATGAGTTCAAAGTTGAATATAAATCTCAGTTTTTATTTTTAGACATGTTCTCAATTCTCATCACAATCTTACTCTTAAAGCAGGCTTTTACTTTTAAGCCATTTGTTTTAACTGCTTGAATATGAATGTTTCTGAATCTTCTTCAGATCAAGAAGATATTGTCATTGTAAGTGAAAATCTCTCTCTATTTTTGCAGTGGTTTGAAGCTTTGCAAGCTCAGGTCGATTCTTCTTCCTCCTTCTTTCTCTTTGGTTCTGTTTCTGTAGCCTGTTTGTGTTTTGTTTTTCTTGATTATGGTTGTTTGTGGTTGTGATTTTGTGATGGAAGTGGTGACCCTTTTCTTGATTATGTTGTTTGTGGTTTTTGTAGCCACCTTCTTTCTCTTTTTTATTTTTTAATTTGTGCAGAAAAATATTTGCTCTGCAGATTTATAAGCATTCCGAACAAGTGACACCCTTTAGGTTCGCTTCTCTCAAATATGTTTTAAATAAAGCTTGAATGTTGTTGAACAACTTGATTTGGCTAAAGTTTAATGAGTTTCGTTAAGGACGATCATTTTTGTTTGAAAACTCAGAGTTTGAATCCGTCGCAAATTAAAGCTTATAGTAACCATGATAATTTGCCTTTTATTATATAGGTTTGTTCTTAATTCCTATTCATGAAATCACTGATATGTTCCACAGTTAATATATCTATTTTAAGGTGTGATCGCCCACATGAATATATATTCTTTCAATAAAAAACTGATCTTAAAATCTTATAGTTTTATTGGTTTAAAATGGGTGATTTTTTTTAAAGGGGCTTTTTTTAAAGGGGCTTATTACCACCGTTTTCATATTCAGCAAGTTTGGCTAATTCCATAGATCATGTTATTGGTTTTCAAAGTGAGATTTATTTTAAATATTTTACAAGACTAAAATCAATCACATGCATAACCAGTTTATGCTCACATATTCCAATTGTTTCCTTAATAATTTAGCCTTTTTTGTAGTGTACGTGAACGGATTTCAAAATAGAAATTAAAGTAGTAGTGTTTATATGGTGTATATAGCATATCATATTGCATATGCTACTTTCAGAGTTGATCAAGAGACATTTTAAATGAAAATTTGGCTACTTTGAGTGTTGGATAGTGTGAGATATGCATGTATGTTGGAAATTAAATATATGACATGTACCTTTTTTTTTCTTCTTCTTAGTTTGTTCTGTTTGGTGTTTGTTTTATTGATTGAAAATGGTGGTTTGGTTTAGGAATGAGTGGTTTTGATTAATTTGTGTGATGAAGAAGGTTGGTGTCTGAATGTAGAAATATTGATGTGTTATTATGACTTAATGGCAAGCTCTGCTCTCTCTGTTTATGGTTAATGCTTTATTACCATATTTTTTAAAAATTTTGCAGAGAAATATTAGCTCTGCAGATTTGTAAGCATTCCGAACAAGTGACATCCTCCGGTTTCACTTTTGCTAAGGTATCATCATTCGATTCATGCCGCATTTCGTTCTAGGTTCTTTTTATTTTATTGCGTGTTTTCACCAAGTTTATTGTTTGTGGAGTTTTGATTTGAATTAATCGTTTGTATCTGTACTTTGTGATTTGTTTGTTCTATGGTATTTTTGTGTTTAAATCCTATAATTCGGTTTGAAAATTTGCTTACTGCCTGCAATCTTTGGTTAAGAGTAACACTCCCAGTTTCTCTTCGGATTATTATTCGGACTTTGATAAAATTGAGATGTTCTTTTAGATTTTTAATTTGTTTCATTGCCCTGCAGTGAGGAGTTTGATTTTGAATTTGATTCTCACACACCAATGATTCTGGGACTAGCCAAAGTTGTCCGTTACTTTCCAAAGTATGAAAGGTAAATAGAATTTTTTTTATGCTATATTGACTGATTGGCTTTGGAATGCTCATTCTTTTTAAATGCCACATGACCTTAGATAAATCTTTTGGCATTATCTTCTCTGAACCTAGAGTGAACTGTTTTTAGTAATGGTACTGCAATTTTTCTTCTAACCCTTTAATTTATTTTAGTAAAAGCCATTGTTTTTTCTTCTCTCGATTTTTTATGGTTTCTCTCAATCTCAAAGATGATTTGATAATTTGTGTTATTTTGATTTTTAGGGTGTTTGAAGATAATCTCAGTCACAGTTTCAATTATTGACTTAATAAAAGATAACTATGTAGGAACTAAAGTCAATTATTGACCTACAATCTTTTCCTATTGTTTATTATATTTATTAGAATTCTTGCATGTGGATTCTAAGATTATCCTATGATAATTTTAAGTTGAAATGGGTAGAACCAAGAATGAATTGGTGTACTTTATATGGAACTGTGCAATGGATGCAGCTATCAGCACACAAGATATCAAAAGCGTACGTCCACTTCTCATGAATATTTGTATCCTTTAGATTTATTGGTATGTGTTTGTTCAAGTGATGTCTGTTGAGGAGGTTATGTATACTAGGCCATGTTACTTGCACAACTTTTATCTGGAATTGTTCACAGTAGATTGTGCTAATTACATTGATGGAGTGCATAACATTTTTTTTAAAATAGGTTCTTAGGCAAAAATTAAATTATACACATGTCACGGGTTTTGATGAGTTCTTTTTCGATGTCATCCACCAAAAATCTTTGAAGAATCAAGGTCATTGGGTTATGCTTGATATTAATGGGTGCTTACTTAGACTCTATTAGATTGTTTTTTTTTTTACTCTTCATACTTCTCTAATAAATTTAAGAAGTAAATCCAAGTATAAACACGCCCATAGCTTTGTCTAGAATCGGATTGGCTATTGTATGCACCATGTATTCATCTTATGGTTATAAGTTCAACTTATCCTCTTCCACAAAATGTTGTGCACTCTTTTTAATAATCAATGGTGTGTGCTTAATTAGTATTTATAACATGTATGCTTGGTAATGAAAAGTACCTTATTATTGATGGTACTGGAAATTAAACCTCTGTCACATAATAAAAATTAATTTACAAAAATGGATGCCATTTATTCTTTCTGCAACCTTACTGCATGATGACAAAGACAGGATATGTGGAATTTGATCCAATTAGTGTAAGTTTAAATATTTATCTATTTATTATGTTTTGCAAGAAATAATACCTATTATTGTTTTTCATTTTTCAAATGAGCTAAATCTTCAACATATTGTGCAGGCCTGCGCCAAGCTGCTAGCAAGTTTAACAAGAAGCATTGGTTCATTCATAAGCAATTATGTAATTGTACGGGATCCAAAGCGAAACAATATTCGGGTATCTATTGAGAAGAGGGTATTATCCTTTGCTACTATTGTGTTGACTTGGATCTTTATGTTTTGTTTGTGCCATGGTCTTATTATCCCTTACAAATGTTGTTTTGGCTTGAATTATCATGTTTTGTATGATCCATTACCCTATAATTATGATAAACTTGCAACCTTATGCTTAGTTTCAATTTCTATGTCCTCACTTGAATCATTATATTTTGTTTGTCCCATGGTTTTATTATCCTTTTCCAATTACATATGTAAGTTTTGTTTAAATGACAATCATCATAGTTAAAAGGGGTGTAAGTTTTGTTTCGGTCTATTTTACCTGTTATAATTATGCTATCAATCTAGCTAGATGTGCGCACAAAGCAGTGTCCTTACTTGAATCATTATATTTTGTTTTTCCTTTTGGTTTTATCTATGATTAAACTTCTTTCTTCAAGCAATAGCCATGATTGATAAATGTAACCAATGCATGTTAGTTAGTCATTGTTCATCCATACACATATCACATCTTCATTAGATCTCATCTCCATATAAACAATTACATAATGGTTCTTTCTATTTATATATATATATATATATATATATATATATATATATATATATATTAATAATAATAATAATAAAAACTAAAGGGGAATTATGCTCATGAAAAACAAAACAACCTTATTACACAAGCGAAAATAGAGTATATGATGAACAACTTGACATCTTTTTTGGATGTACAGGTCAATAGGATGTTGATGACAATCTACCAGCACACAAGATTTCAACACACAATGTTATGTGTACTAGGCCAAGTTACTTGCATAACTTCTATCTCAAATTATTACATTGATGGAGTGCATATCAATTTTAAAAAAAAAATAGGTTCGTAGGTTTTGCTTGATATTAATGAGTGCTTACTACTAATTACATTGATGGAGTGCATAACTTTTCTTTTATTTTTTTTGAAATAGGTTCTTAGGTAAAAACGGGTTTTGATGGGTCCAAGTTATTTTTATTTTTTGAAATAGGTTCTTAGGTAAAAACAGGTATTTGATGGCTCATTTTCCCATTATTCAATTCATCTAGCTAGAGGTGCACACAAAGCACTATCCTTACTTGAATCATTATATTTTGTTAATGTTATCTTGGTTTGAATCCTTTTCGTTTTATCTATGATTAAACTTCTTTCTTCAAGCAATAGCCATGATTGATCATACCCATGATTGATATATCTATGTTATACCATCGAACCCGTGCAACGCACGGGTCGGCGTCTAGTTTCATTTTAAAGATATCTTGTGTTATATATATATATAGGGATGGGTATGGTTTGATTTTGAAGGAAAACTGAACCAAACTGTTTTCAAAATTTCGAATAACCGAACTGAACTGTTTGTCTTTAAAATTGAATCGAACCGAACTATTAAAGTGGTTCGGTTTTATGGTTTTAAACCAAACCATAACCACTACAACAAAAGTTGTCAATACCCACGGATTTTTTATCCAGGGCTGTTTTCCGTGGGTATTACCCATGGCATGTTCGCGGGTATAGTAAAAACAAGAAAACTAATTATACTTTTTTACTACCCACGGCATATCAGTGTGTAAGCATATAATAAATTTTTTGTATCCACGGCACATCCGTTTGTAAGCAATTTTATTTATTTTTAAATGGTTCCCACGGTATATCCGTATATAAGGATAAAAAGTAACTTTTGTTACCCATGGCATTTCCGTATATAATGGTAAAATATAATTATAATTATTTTTTTAAAGAACTTTTCACTTTACCTTTCCTTCCCTTTTACACTTTTCCCATTACACTACATTTCTCATCTCACTTTCACTCTCCGGCGAAAGACACGAAGAGGCACGACAACCATGTCAACCTCTACTCCGGCGATCCACTCATCTCTGACGACCATCTCAGCTATGGAGACCTTCCGGTGACCTCTTTCATCTTCCCTCTCATTGGAACAGTGAGTGTAATCCTTACTTCTCAATCTTCTTATTCTTCTACTTGAATGATATAATATTGTTGTGAGAAGCTGAGATTCAACTTTGTAGTTGTTGGAAAACTTGAAATTTCATGGGATTTGATCTTAGTTACTTTGTTGAAATTTTATGATACGATCTTGCTGCTGTTTAGGAGTATTTTTCTTTTTAGATTTTAGCTGCATTTTTTTGGCCTGGATGATGTGTGGTGTTTAAGTTCTGGTGTTTTCTTTTGGGCCTTAGACTTGATAGCTCTTCCTTAATTCTCGTTTTTTCGTTTTCTTTTTAGCTTCAATCTCTAATCTGTATTATTTGTTTTCTTTAAGTGGATCTGGTACATCTTGTAACTTTTCCCCATTTTAATATATTTCAACTTTAGCCTCTTAAAAAAAAAATCGTGTGTGAAAATGAGAATAAACTTTTTTGTTGTTGGAAAACTTGAAATTTTATGTGATTTGGTCTTCGTTACTTTGTTGGAATTATGCTTCAAAGTCCAGTGTTTGAATTCTTTTAGGACAAGTTAAGCAAAATTAATTTGTTAACAGAGAAGTTGTTACCTCTTGGTAGAAAACCATTGCCATTCTTTGAAAGCCACATGTCAGCCCAATAAATTCATATTTGACAGTTTCATTGTAGTTTAGTTTGATATTGTTCCTTTATTTGATTTTCTCTTCTCTCTGCAGAGGAGTTTGTTTCTTACCTTCTTTTGTATACTTCTTGTACTCAAAGTGATGTAATAATAAAGTTTTGTTGTTTAAAAATAAAGTCATAACCAACTATTGTTGTATTTTGGGCCATATTTAGTAGGGATTCTCTCGTGTAACAATATTAGTCATCTAGTTCTTTTATGTGATAATGAAAACTTGTATTGTTCAATGTGAAATATGGCTAAGTTAAGTAACAACTTGCATTTGTCATATACTATTTTTCTTTCTTTTCCATGTATTGTCCTAATTTTGGTTTCAAATGTGGTCTCTCTACTGTTTTATTTTTGTCTTTTTTATGTATTGTTTCTTTTTCAATGCTACAAATTGTTACTCTTTTGTTTCAAATTGATGGATGACTAGTTCTATTGCCCCTATTTTTTGTTCTCATTTTCTATCGATGCCTCCAAAAGAAAAGCTTAAGGTCAAGAAGAATTCTTTGTAGAAGAATCGCGTGATTTTACCGCATATGGTAATACTAAGCAATTTAGCATCATATTTTGCTTATAAGTAACGCTGTTACTAATTGCAAATGTAATGATAATTTGTGCATAGTCTAGATTTTGTGAATAATACTTTGCCTTCTTTTATAAAAAATATAAAGGTACAACCAGTAGTTGCTCCTTTGCAACTGGATGACAATGCCACTACACTAGCCGCACAGTCGGTGAGGCGACAAGTTGAAATGGCTCCATGAGGCCATATCTTTCACTGAGCATACCTGGATGGTACGTTTTTCCTTATGCATATTCTATAACATAAATTGAACCGACTTGCCATTAAAATATTGATCTGTTATGATAGTTGTGCTATGTACTAAACTGCTATGTTATGATAAACAAATATTGATGCTCTGTACTGAACTGTCATTATTGTTTTTCCTTGTACCTTAACAACATGAGATATGATCCTTAACATGAGATATGATCCTTAACATGAGATAATTTGTTTTTCCCTGTCATTATTGTTTTTCATGTACTATTTCTTTTTCAATGCATCAAATTGGATTCAATGTTGCAAATTGATAGATGATTAATTTACATGTATGCAGTAAGATATGTATCTAAATTCAACACAAATAGTAGTTCAATGCTTATTTTATGGTATGGCCTCTTAAGTATTTTATGAGATGAAGGTAGGATACAAGACTTGGGTGCTTTTGAGTTTGTATCTATGGAATGTATCTTACTGCCTTCCTCAATTTTTCCTTTGGATTTGCTTGTTCTTAATAAAATAATGGTTAATAGCATAAAACTAAAGTTTTCTTCCTATATAAGAAATGTTTGGCACAAAACTAAAGTTTGTCTTGTTTTATGTTTATGAAAGGTTGCAGAGTCATGCCTCAGAAGGTGCAGATGGTAAGGGATCCCAAACAATCGACACGATCGGCCCTATGACTCGTCTAAAGCTATCTGCCCAATCAACTAGGAGAAAACTGTTATGACTACATATTTTGTCCAAATTGTTAGTGCCTTATCTGTTTATTTTGACACTTGTAAATTTTTGTTAACACTACACATTAGTTTGAGTAAGTGATCTTTTGATGGCATGACTCAATTTGCTTAGTTTTTAATTTAGTTATTGTTTAATTTGCGTTTGTTTGGTATTGGTTGGATGAAATTGGATGATGTTATGTGGTAGTAGCATAAAATTGCTACCAGTAGTTTATGAATGAAAAAAAATGACATTACCCACGGCAATACAGTAGGTAATGCTTTCCTATGGCAAAGCCGTGGGTACATATTTAGAAACGTTTTCTATGGCAAAGCCGTGGGTAGGTTCTACTCATGGTATTGCCATGGGTAATTATTCACGGCAAAGTTTTGGATAATAACGTGGGAAAGACCGTCAGTACCTTACCCACGGCATTTTCTTGGGTAATGAGTTACCAACGAGGCAAAATGCCACGGATCTGTGCCGTGGGTATTCCGTGGGTAAATCTCCTGTACTCATGCTGAAGCCGTAGTTAACTAAATTTGCACTAAAAAATCAAACCATTAAACTGAACCGAACCGAACTGTTAATCATGAACTGAACTGAACTGTTTCAGTTTGGTTTCAAAACTGTTGGTTATGGTTCTGATTTTTTTTGTTCGGTTCGGTTTAGTTTAGCAATTCAGTTTGATTTTTGGTTTTTTTGTCCACTCATAAATATATATATATATATATGAGTCAGGATCCGTTGACACCAAATAGTTTGACACCAAATCTTACACCTCTTAATAACGTCTTAACCGATATAAATTTTATAAAATCCACCGTTGGATTGAAAGTTTATATCATATAGAACATTTATGTAAAGTTTCAGAAAAATCCAAAATCATTTGATATGCTATTGAGACATATAAGGATCAATGGCATTTAAAAAATGACGCAAACCGTTAACTTTGATGTACCTCAATAACATATCAAATGATTTTGGATTTTTCTGAAACTTTACATAAATGATCTATATGATATAAACTTTCAATCCAACGGTGGATTTTATAAAATTTATATCGGTTAAGACGTTATTAAGAGGTGTAAGATTTGGTGTCAAACTATTTGGTGTCAACGGATCCTGGCTCTATATATATATATATATATATATATAGACACACACAAAATGATACAGAACAACATAGATAACTCATAAGAAAAATTCAATCAGCATAAAAGATTAACACAATTCAATTATTTGGCCTCATAAGTAACTCTCACAATTGGTACACAAACTATATCAATATTATTAATTGCAAACATAAAATCAACTATAAAAAAACTATTACTCCATATAATCAATCAAAAGCCCATCGGAGTTCACGTCGGACTTTTTCCTCTTCCCCGAGACTATAATCATTCACAATGTGAAAAGTATTGCGAATCTCCTCGGGTGTCTTCCCGTTCATTATGTCTGCTACAGCCTTGCATGTAAGATCCAACAAACTCGGTATGTTTAAATAGTCTGCAGCATTGATGAGATCAATGAGTGTACCCTGATCAACCTTGACAAATTCAGCGTCCCAAGCCTTAAGGCATGTTTCGGAACTTGCAGCTTCAACGTGTTTCTTTAAAAATTCAACAACCTTTGCCAAGATGTTACTGGTTACATTCTGAGCAGTGATTGTAGTGTTGTCAGCACAATCCTCAATCATATGCTTGAGTGTTTGTGATTCCATCGCCACCGCCGTGTCGATTTCAAAGATTTCACCGTCGGAACTTTTGAGATTGATCTTCCTGGAGGATGACATGATGATGATTGAATTTTGAAAATTAAATTACTAACTCAATTTGGGAATGTTATTTTTTATAAGAACTAGTGAGTGAGAGTGAGTAGTATATATAATGCATCTTAGGTAGTGAGAACTTTTACTTTAAAATTAAAATGATTTGTTTTTTGATGAGTAAAGTGAAAAGAATTGTTGTTTACTTAAAATAAAAGGATTTGTTATTGGTATATAAGCCTTTTCTTCATTAGAAATATACTCCGTAGTAGATTATTGAAAAAATATTTTTTTGACGAGTAAAAAGATTTGTTGTTTACTTAGAAGAAAATGATTTGGAATTGGTATAAGTCTTTTCTTCTACGGAAATATAAGAGATATTTGTAAAAAGAATTATTTTTTGACTAGTAAAAAGATCGTTGTTTACTAAAAAAGAGAAAATGAATTGTTATTTTTTGACGAAATTGAAAGAAAATGATTTGTTATTGGTATAAGTATATTCTTCGACATAAATATAGTAGATATTTGTCAAAAGAATTTATTTTTGACAAGTAAAAAAATTTGTTGTTTACTTAAAAGAAAAGAATTTGTTATTTTTTGACGAAATTGAAAGAAAATGATTCGCTATTGGTATAAGTCTTTTCATTGACGGAAATATAGTAGATATTTGTAAAAAGTAATTGTTTTTTGACAAGTAAAAAGATTTGTTGTTTAAAAGAAAATGATTTTGTTATTGGTATATAAGTTGTTTCTTTCTCGGAAATATAGTAGATATTGGTAAAACGATTTGTTTTTTATTAGTAAAATGATTTATTTTTACTAGTAAAGTCAAAAGATTTGTTGTTTACTCAAAAGAAAAGGATTTGATATTACTATAAGCCTTTTCTTCTTTGAAAATGTAGTAAATATTCATAAAAATATTTGTGTTTTAACGAGTTAAAAAATTGTTGTTTATTTAAAAGAAAATGATTTGTTACATAGTAGATTCTATATTTTTTAGAGATTTTGTGAAACACTTGCTTGCAATCAAGTTAAATCGACACCACCACCAAACCCATATTACCAAGGCAAATTTGTTGCTTCCTTTAGTCAATAAGCTTCCGCCTCTTGAGGTTGTGGTAAGCTTTGAAACCAAGTTGTCTTTGATGCTATGCCCTCACCATTATCACCTTAAGGACACATCCCTATGTCGAAACGACCTTGTTCCTTGATGATTGTTGCGCCAACCATCAATGTTGCATTTTACCTCTTTGCTATCCGGTTTTTCCCATCTTGTTGCACAACTACGCTCCCTAACCTCTGCAGACCGGCTCCATGACAACAACCACACCAGCCTGCTGTTTTTTCAACTGCACCGGCTGCATTGCAAAACACGCGTCGTGTGCAAGCTGAATTTATATTGAAGGGCGCGTGTCCACGTCGTTCCACGATTTCTCTTCCAAATACACCATATAGTCACAGTAAATATATACAAATTATGTTATGACAAAAGATCCAACATTTCAAAGAAAAGAGAGACAAAACCGTCCACAACTTCCAATTTATCTCGATGAAATTCCAAAAAGATTCTCATCCCACCCCCCACACCTCTTCCCCCGCCCCCGGATTTCCTTTTTTACCCTTGATTTTAAAATTCGGAACGCGTTTTTCGAAGTGTTTTTTGCCTTGAATACGAATTTCGGAATGTATTTTTCGAAGTTTTCGACGAATTTGAACTAGAAAAACTTCGGTGAACACGTTCCGAAGTTTTTGTACAGGGATAAAATCGGAATATTGGGGGGTTAAAAAGAGTCATGGGGGGAGGGGGGGAGAAGAGAATCTTTCGAAATTCCACAACCCAACTTCAGCCCATACCTCCGCCACCTTGTTACACCCAAAAAGAATATGTCATTCATTTTCAAAAAATCCCTCACCATGAACACAACGAACCGAGCAATGCACCCCTCCCGTTTGTAGCCATTCTCTTGTTGGGAGGCACACTACAAATAATGTGCAGGATAGTGGGGTTTCAAAATATTTGTTGTTGATAGACAAGGTCTTAGGCAGCCTTGGTCATTTTCGCTACAGCTAGCCTGGCATGTAAGTTCATGCAGACTCTTAATGTTTAAATCTTTGGCAGCCAAGATGAGATCGAAGAGTGTATCCATATCAACTTTGACGAAATCAGCATCCGAAATCATAAGATCATCCTCATTACTATAAGGTTTTTCTTCTTCGGAACTCGCAGCCTCGATCAAACGCTTGATTGTTAGAGATTCCAATGCCACCGCCACATCGATTTCCTACACCTCACTGTCGGAACTCTTGAGAGTAATCTTCTCGGTCGATGACATGATGATTGTAACAACCCGTTTTTCAATGGCCAGAAAAGGCATTAAATTTTTTTTTTTTTTTTTTACACATCAGAGTTACGCATAAAAGATTTTAAATGAGCCGGCATTCAAATATACAAAAGAACTCATTACCATAAGGTGTTTCGACAAGCAAAGTGTATTCCTGAATAATTACAATCCAAGTCTAAATATTCAAATACTTACAACAAAACAAGTTAGAATCATATGCCTAAACCCAAAAAGCACGGTGTACAACCCACACCGGCGCATAGTCTAACTAAGCTAAAGCTCCAACCGCTCACTGGGGCCTGGAACAGCCACCGTCGTCACCACGACCTAACCCCTCATCTGGGTGGGATGAGCCCGCAAATGAAAGAAAGGGTCACCACAAAATAAAAGTATGTATATATATAATCAGTGCGAAAGATGTACACATAGCAAATTTCCACATACACAAGAGAAAGCTCTTAACCTCGAAAGTAGTTCCCACCAACGGGTTTATATAAATAAATCACCAATCCTAATGCAGACTTCTACAATGGGAGTGACAACCAATCACTGGTTCGCCACATGCATGATTTTCCGGAAATTAACCTCTCCTCGAAGAGTCGTGGGGTAGGCAAAGCCACACAGAAATATACGTACCCGCACTAAAAAGCCACAAAGGGCAGGTGAAGTCACACAGACAAACACCAGGTGAAGTCACACAGACAAACACCAACTCAATAAAATCCAGTAGGATTTGGCGAAGCCACACAGTCAAACGCCCGGTACGTATGCAAAGTCACACAGACATACACCTAGGCACGCAACTATGAAATGCATGGCATATATTCTCTTTGGCATATACAGGATAGTCACACAGACAAAATCTCCGCGTAGTCCTATCCGACGCACGCAATCATATATGCTCATGCAAACAATTACATAGCCTAAAGCATATGCACAAACCATCACAACATACATACATTTTCCTAATCATATGTAAATTGCACATGTAATTATAACCACGTTCTCATCAACGAGAATACATAAGTACAAACATGCCCAGGGGCGGAGCCCTTTGTGGGCTGGACAGGGCCATGGCCCGCCCCAGCTTTTTTTTTTTTTGATTTTTTATATGCATGTATTTGATATATACAATTAGGCGTTACTCTTTAATACAACATAGCGCGTAGCTCACCTGGTAGTGTGGCCCTACCTGTAGCTAAGAGGTCTCTAGTTCAACTCCTCTTGGCTACAACTTTAATTTTTTTATTGAATTTTTCAATAGATATTGCTATGTTGTCACTAAAAACAATAATAATAAATCAAGAAAAATAGTAGTAGTCAATTTATTATTTTCTTTAAAGGAAAATTCAATATATACATATAAAATATTAGAGAAAAATTACAAAATCAATGTATTTATAATTTTCCCAATCAATGTTTTGCTAATTTGGAAACTAAGTGTAACAAAATTATAAGAACATGGTATTTATAATTTCTCAAGTTTCACTTGATTTTAATTAAAAATGTGAGTAGAAAGTGCTAATTTTTTTGAATTTCTCTTTTATTTAATAGTTACTAAAATCCATAAAAATTAATGATTTATATATTTTTAGCGCCCATAATTTTTTTTAGTACAATTGCGGCCCCCCCCAACAATTCCTTCTAGCTCCGCCACTGAACATGCCAAAGCACACAACAAATGCATAACAGCAAAACCAAGCATGTCGTAACCGTTTTAAAAGACGGAATTAAAGTGGAGCCTTTACCTCGGCAAGCTTCCGTTTACTAAAACTCGTCCAAACAACACAACGCGCTTCCTAAAACAAGCAGCGTATTATCAATACACTGTTTTCCAACCAATCGTATTGAAACTAAACCAAAGACCCCAAAAACTAAAGGTTCCTAAGGGAAAACAACTCTTTCGGATACCATACCCAAAAACTACCGTATTGATCAACCACCATGAGTTATTTGTACTATTTTTAGGACCCAAAACAATAGTCAAAAGTCTTAAATAATTTGAAATGTGAAATGACCGTTTTCTTGCGTTACAAGTTACGTACTTTCCGAGTACCCGAAAAACTCGTTTCCAATCCCCGCCACTTCCATAAATTAATAAAAAGGGATTAGAAAGTTAAAAACCAAGTTTAGAAATCAGATTCCAAAATTTCAACTCCCAGAGCTCGCCCTGGCGAGTGGGTGGCGAGTGAAGGCAGTGAAGACAGGTCTCACTCGCTGTGGAGCTCGCCCTGGCGTGTTCATGGCCTGTGAAGCTCGCCCCAGCGAGTTAACACTCGCCCCAGCGAGTTAACACTCGCCCGGCGAGTTGCACCTGTCATGACAGCAAAAACAGCAACTCACACCACCTTTTTCCAACCAAGCCTAGTTTGATTCTATTAGTTCCCAACACCTTTTCAAGGCACAAGAGCAAACCATTTTCATAAGCAAGTAATACATTTCCGAAAGCATGTTGGTTGCTTCGAGTACAAGTTATTTGGTTTTCATTTTCCAAAATCAAAACCAAACCAAAGCACAAGTTTTATTACGGGCTTTAACTGACCTGTAACCATTTTCAAACATGTTTTCAAAGCGAAAAGCAACACCACATGTCACAAGAGTTTTAAACCACTTGGACCCCAAAAACACCACACAAAACACTTAGGAAATATTTTCATAAACCCCAAAATATTTTTCATCGGATTTTCTAAAACAAAACCATACAACACATTTCCCTTTTGCCCAAAGGTTCAAAAGCAACCTCGTTTTCCAAAACCAAACAACATAACCTCAAGTAATTGATCAATATAATTTACTTCCAAAACCCTAACTTTTCTCATGAGATTTTTCACCAACTCATGGAAAACAAAAATAACAAAGCCTACACATGCTTCACTAAACCTCATGAACAACATTCATGAAACAAAAACCATGTAAAGTAACATTTTCTAACAAACCCTCATGAGAACATAAACCCCAAAAACTCCTAAACTCTATAAGTCTACCAACCTAGGAGATGAGAAGAGAGAGTTACCTTTAGAAAGAGATTCTCTACAACTTTCTTCTAAGCTCCAAAGCTTGAAAAGGATTGAAATGGTGAGGAATGAAAAATTTGGTGAAGGTTAGAAAGTAATGGAGTCACACGTGAAAGAGAGAAAGAAAAGAGAGATTTGTGATGTTTTTCTAAGTTACCAAAGTCATCAAACCTCCTTACTATGACAAAAGCTCTTGATAGCCAATCCACCCTTGGATCAAAGTCAAAAGTCCAAGCTTAAACCCTAGCCATTGGATCAATTTGCTTTATGATTACTCCCAAGATTTAATCAAATCTTCCAAAACAAGACACGTACTCAGCTCTCGCGCGTCGCGACGAACGTAAATCACAAAAACATAAAACCTACGGAAAGAACGTCCAACGTTAAATATTTCCAAAACTTATCGTCGAATCTTTTTCCGCGACTGTAATTTTCTTCCATACCTTGGAAAATTATTCTCAGAACATATCCCAACTCACGCAGATATATAAAACTCCCATCCGAAACCTCACTTAAAACAGACGCAGTAAAATTTTACAACGACGGGTAAAATTCCTACTCGTTTTTCCAAAAACACGAATAATCCAAAACTCGTTATTCTGAATCCACATCAATCTTCTTATTCACAAAAGAGGATTACAAGACAAAAGTCTGTGCCTTTACAGCGCACGAGTACAAAACAGACTCAATTACAGCAAAAATCCTATAATTACACGATGTTTCACCACATGAACACATCGAAACCCTAATATTCCTTAAACCAACTATACAATGAAATCTTGGGTCTTACAATGATTAGATGGTATTGTTTATTGTTCTCTAAGTTAAAAAAGTAGTGACACTGAGCTGAGTGAGAAACGGTGGATGTGAGTACAATTTATAATACTGCTAGAATGCAAACTAGGTCTCTTACATGGCGAACAAGTAATTTGATTTTAGATTTTGTTTACTTTTATTTTTTGATAAAAATATTTTTTATATATATTTAAGATTGTTATCTCGATGAACGAAAATAATGTTTTTATTTTACAGAGAAAGTAAACTTAAGCCATTCAATTACATCCCAAAAACAAGTTATTCAAAAATATAATGTTAATTACCATTGTTTTTTCAAATTAAAAGAAAATTATAATTAAACTATTACTATAACATATAAGTTTTCATAAATAATAAAGTATACTCAAATGGTGAAGATGCCATTTTTGTACCATACACAAATCAATGGACATTTGTATCAATTCAACTTTCATGTTTTTCACATTTGTAAAAATGTTTGACTAAATCCTAGTTAGTGGAATGAATAGATAGAGGCCTTTATTTTCTACAATTTCAACTGCATTTGCTGCTGCAACTGGTCCCCGTCGAAAATACTTCATGTAATTGATTGAGCTCACAGTGATTATTCTAAACTTTTGACGAACTTTTTAGTCTGTCATGAGAAAGAAGGAACACAAATCAAAAGTCTGTTTGCTTTTTTTTTAAAAAAATAATAATAATTCTCAACTGGTCCCCGTCGAAAATACTTCATGTAATTGATTGAGCTCACAGTGATTATTCTAAACTTTTGACGAACTTTTTAGTCTGTCATGAGAAAGAAGGAACACAAATCAAAAGTCTGTTTGCTTTTTTTAAAAAAAATAATAATAATTCTCAAACCAAACAGACGCTGAGTGCACTTTTCAGAGTTTATGCCATTGCCACATGATCGAAAAAACGAAGAACGGAAATGTAGCAGAGTATTCATACTGTACCTGTTCTAGGGTTAGAAACATGATCACGTTCCAAGATCCCAGCCGTCCAAAATTTGGGAGGAACCCTTTATAAAATGCTAAGGGTCCCTGAGAAGAAACATCAGATTACATTAGACAACCAATCAGTTTTGTTAAAAGACAACCCTTTGACATTGTAGCCTCTTGTCTGACTCAAATTAAAGGTAAATGACAGAAAATGTCTACCTTCTCATACAAGTAAACTAACCCAAAGAAAAGAAGAAAAAAAAAAGGAAAAAGAAAATGTGACATATAAGTTCAGCTAGCTAAGCTTGTGTATTATACCCACCAGCATGGTTTTAAAATGTGGTCGCAGTTGTACTTACACTGAACTTTTATTTTATGATAAAATGCAGGAAAATGTGACCTACATGTCCATAATTACGGTTGCAGGTTGCAATTTAGAACCATACCGTTGCAGAGAATTCTAAATTGTTATATTGTGTCTGCAATTACGGTTGCAGATAGCAATTTAGAAAAATGTCGTTGTGGTGAATTCTAAATTGTTATTGTGTCCATAACCACGGTTGCAGATAGCAATTTAGAACCATGCCCACAAGCTACAATTAGACATGATAAAGTAGTCAAAGGAATTTTATGCACATATCTTAAGAGGAAAGGATTCACATAGAGTTAATAGTTGTACCTAAAGCAAAAATGGTGGTAAATGTTTTTAACACAGAAAAATTATTATAGTGGAAGGCAACATACATCATTCTTAAAGGTTCTGACAAAACAATCAAGGGTGCTTTTGTAACTAGAATCTCCCATCATTCTCGACTTGACCTGCATATTCACCAAAGGGAAGATAGAGCAACAGAATTAGTGGAATGGTAAGAATGAACAAGCAAGAAGCTCACTTCATCTCTTGCAACCAATATAAAAAATGAAACAGTAAAAAGAAAATCTCATACAAGCTATAAAAGCTAACTGATTCTACCATTGTGTAATCATTCTGGGATTCTTATCTTATCATGGTTGACCACAGAAAAAAATGGAGCAAATTTCATATCAAAATGTAAATCAGTTATAAGTTGAAACAATAGAAATTATAAAAAGCCAAATCAACAATGTATATTTATTATTGGCTAAACTACATATTTGGTCCCTTACGTTTATTTTAGGTTTCAATTTGGTCCCTTACGTTTAAAAAGTTTCAATTTGGTCCCTTACGTTATCAACGTTTGCATTAGTTGGTCCCTTCCGTCAGATTCCACTATTTCACTGTTTCAATTGGACACGTGTCAACATGTCCAGGTGTCCACGTGTCAATCCACGTGTGCAAACCGTCTGCCACGTAAGCAAACCGTCTGCCACATGTGCAAAAATTGACGGAAGGGACCAAATTGAAACCTAAAATAAACGTAAGGGACCAAATTGAAACTTTTTAAACGTAAGGGACCAAATTGAAACCTAAAATAAACGTAAGGGACCAAATATGTAGTTTAGCCTTTATTATTTAGTAAACACTATAAATTAGTAAATTACCACATCAACTGGTGAGCCGATACTGACAGCAAAAAAACCTGCCCCAAGGCCAGCAAAGAGATGAGTTACAACATTGTCGGTGAATCCTGGAATTTTCAAAATAGTCTGCATCAAAAAATTAGTTAGTTACTCATAAAATTACAACATTGTCAAGAAAAAGAAAAGTTTGCCACTCAAATCACAATGCATGCCCCAAGTAACTTTTAAATTACCTGTTTCACTTGGTCATAGCTGGCTAGTTCAGCAGCATTGATAATACCATTTCTTGCTATGTTGGGTCCAAGCCCTGTCCAAAGAGCTCCAACTCCTTCCTGAGTATTAGATGCAGATTTTAAACCAAAATAAACCAGATACATGTTTCTCTTTCATAAATCATGTTGGTTTAAATGTCTATACCTGTCTCACGATTGACGAATAAGCATTTAAAGATCCAGAGTAGCGCCTGGGAACACCCGGAGGTAATTTTCCTTCTGCTTGAAGTCTTACTTTGACAAGATCAGTTGGATTTGCCACTGCAATTGCCACAGCACCTGTTGATGGGACACATTGAGGAGTAGTACGCAGTGAGTATCTAGGTAAATATAACACAAATACATGTTACGAAACAGTACATAATCCCAACATTTTAAAATTAATTCATATCATAGCACAAAGTGACACAGAAAAATTATTCCCACAACAACTTCCAGCATTGAACTTTACCAGTCGTAAATGCAGCTAGAATTTTCTTTGACAGTGGAACATCGCCAACATGGTCCTTCCCCGTGTAGAAAGTTTTAACCTGTTAAAACCCCGTGCCATTCACAGCATCAGATAAACTAAAATAAGCAAACAATACAGATAAATTAAAATAAGCGAACAAGTTTCTGCAAAAAGATTCAAATCTCACAGGTTCGTATAATCCAATTCTTAATCCTCCATACAAACATTGACGATGTAGCCCTGGCACAATGCCCTTCCAGAGTGCTGAAAGACCTTCTTCCCTGGCAATCGTTCCAACTGTTCCCAGCATACCCTTGTATTTAGGTAAAGAGGATACATCACCAGCTACAGCTTGCTTTTGAAGCTGAAGCCTAACTTTGGCAGTGTCCAAAGGTATGGTACAAACCTATTTCAATTATAAAAAAAGCTGTATGAGAACTAACAAACAAATGAACAGGACACCAGAAAACTAAAAGTAACACGCCTTATATTCCAACAAAGTAGTTCCTATTTGGATAAACAACTTAATTAAGTGCTTATAGCATAAGCGCTTATGTATAAGTTATTTCTATAACAAAAAAATAAAATAAAGTCAAACTATTTTGATATCAATAATAAACTATTTTCATAAGTTATCTGGTAGAACTTAAAGAAATAAGTTGAAAACATATCATGGATGTATTCCAATAAGATCTCACAAGTGCTTATGTCAGTATACAAATTCAAATAAGTGAATCCAAACAAATTGAAGCAGACAGACTCTTTTGAATCAAATCAACAGTCAACACAATAAATTCGACAAAAAATACAATTAACTTGATCATCCAATTTTGAATTGAATGAATTTCTCAGAAGCAGTTAGAAGAACTAGTAATCAGATCCATTAGTATAGTAAAGCAGAGTAAAGCAATGTATATTAATAATGGATCGTAGTCGTACACAGAGAAAATGGATGGATGATTAGAGTATATATATATATACCTCAGCGAAAGATGCGGAGAAAGCACTGCTGGCGAAGAGTCTACCGAAGGAGAGGTCGGATTTGGAGTTGGAATCAGCTACCATTGCAATCCACTCTAAGGTTGCGTTGCGTTGCGTTTGGGAATTCAGAATTTGCTTTTTCTTTCTTTCCTTGTTATGATTATGATCAATTTTTTTGAATAAGCGCTTACAGTAATGTAGTAGTAATTGGGAACTTTGTTATGCGGCAATTGGGCGCCGTCTAGATGCAATTTGCACGTTGTTTTTTTATTATTATTAGTAGTGATAAATGTACTTTATTACAATAATTAATTTGACTCAAATTAAATTAATACCACTACAACTCAATTGCGTCTTCTCTTTTGAATACGGATTGTCTGCACGCAATCAGTTGAACCATTGTCAAAATAGTATGTTTGAAATTGGGTAGGGTTAAAATCACTTGATATGTGAGTCTCAATCAGATTAAATTAATTGTAAAAGTTAAGATGTAGTCTAGGGGTGAGCAATGGTCGGTTTCGGTCGGATTCGGGCCGAAAATCGACCACCGACCAAGACCGACAAGCCTAATATACCAGCCCAGTTCCGACCGTTTTGGATTACGGTTTTTGCGGGTGGCGGGTTTCTCGGGTTGCGGGTTTGATGGGTGGTTTTATGCGGGTGACAAGAACCAGAAAAATTAACATCGAAAAAATTTCAAAGTGAATCCAGAACAAGAAACAAGTTAAGAGTAAGAAATTACTATTGTAGATCTGTGATGAAAATAACAATGTCAAACTAACTCAATCACTGTTTCTAAAATTCTTCTTTGCTAGTAGTAAGAAATAAGCAAATGGGTTGGGGTTTTTTTTAGTAAGAAATATGATATGATTTATTCTTTGTTGGTAGATTAATGAAGAAAATGAAAGGCATGTGTGTGGTGGTAGGTGTCTCGCACAAAGAAAAGAGAGAGTTTCACTGCTAAATGTCATTGAACTGCGTTGTAGAGTGGCCATGGAGAAGAAAGATAATGGTTGTGTTGTTTATTCCAAAGGATTGTGAGTGAGAAATTAGAGATGAAGCAGTTTGGTAAAGTAAAACCGCAAGAGAGAGAGTTTTTTTTGGAAAGTGAAAGAAGTGAGAGTATAATAAATTAACAATGAAAGTACTACAATTTTCAATTATAAAATATTACTGGTGTGCATGTGACCATGTGTGTTATTTTGTGGGTCTCAAGATACTACTGACTACATGATTTAGACTTTTATTTATTGTTTTGTGACGAGATTACACGTACAAAGCTTAAGCTACGTGTTTAAAGTATATATACTAGTACTACTTTTCCATATTTTCGGTCAGGCTCGAGTTTAAAGGGATGGATTTTTGACATCCGATTCCGCCCAAACCAACTCATATTAACTCGTATTTTTCAATTTTTCAACCCGTAACCCATTTGTGTCCGACCGATTGGTCAATTTTTTAATCGGATAGAGCGGGTCTCGGGCGGGTCCCGGGTCTTTGCTCACCCCTAAGATGTACTATCTTGTTGGAAGATCATATGTTAAAAATGCAAATATTATAATATTTTTTTGAAATATATGCATTCTATTTTTTAAAATTAAATTCTTTCTTATTATTAAAATACAAATTTCCAATTTTAAATATCATGTGAAAGTACATGTTGGTTAACACGATTCAATGTTAAATAGCGTTTCCCAACAATAGTTAAGTAATAAAAAATGGTAATATAAAAAATGTTATACATGCGAGGGGGCTTCATGCAACACAATAAAGATAGTGTCATTAAAAGTCTGGGACGAATCCATGAACTTTAATACATGAGGTCAAAGTCATATCACATAAGAAAAATATAAGTTGTTATTTTATCAAGATAATATTCCCTCCGTCCCTAATTATAAGAATTTAAAAAAAAAAAAATTTGTCCCTAAATATAAAAGACCATCTACAAATTTTTAGATCTCTTTTTTCAAATATATCCCTCATTATCACCAAATATGGAAAAGCAAAATTGAATATATTAATTATGAAGGGCAAATTAGTAATAACACCACACAACTCAAATAAAATTATTACTCCAACTTTTCTTAATATTCGTATTTTTTGGTAGATGTTTATATAGTATTTAGGAATTGAGGGAGTAATTACAACACTTTTTTATACCAAGTTACCTTTTTGTTTGTTTGTTGATCAATATTCTTAAGACACTCATTAGTATCTTATTAATTTTATAATTTGTTGTTGTGTAGTAAATTGACTATCTCGAGACAATAATATCATATAAGTGGAATCATATTGCATAAATATATAAGTATTGGCTAAAAATACAATAAGCAAGTCGGGTTTACAGACCCCAGCTGCAGCATTACCCTCACGCATAGTGTGTTGCAAATTAATCATTCAATCTCTAAGTAGAAGTTGCTCGATATCCCAAATCAAATTTCATATTTGTGAAACACATTCAAAACCTTCTGAACAAGGTTAACCACAACAACACTCGAGTTAATAGACACAACACACTTTAGCAAGAGTCCGAACACAATTAAGTTGATATGTTTAATGTGTGTGATTTTTGTTATTCTCGGATAAAAAAAAATGTTCTCTCTTTTGATAGTACATAGATTTTCACAAATAATAGATTACTTGTTTCTCATGATTTATATTAAAAATTCTTTCTAAAAATGCTATGAAGAAGCAGTTGCAAGTGATTGAAGAAATCAAAGCAAATTGAAAATGACTATCTAAGAAACATGAATAAAGCTAAAGTCCACACTCCACATCAAAATGTTTATGGCCAATGTGCCTACTCCCACAATGCTAGGAAATGATTAAATAAGTGGGTCCAAATGAGATACTTTGTATGCTGCAAACTTGTGTTGATCCAAATGAAATGCTATGATTGTGATCTTGTTAATTTTACTACAGTTTCTAAGTACTATATCTCCTCTTGGTTTCACTGTACAATATAACTCCAATGATAGTGAGTACATAACCAAGCATTCCAACCATTGAAATTGGATTTTGAAATATCAAAATTGAGATCACCACAGCAACTACTCCCTTTGCATTTCCTAACACCTGAATAATATTTGACAAAAACAATCACATTGTATGATTTTTATATGTTTAATTAAGTTTTAAAAAATAACCATAATAAAAAAGAAAAGAAATGTAGTAAGTGTGTGTGTGACACCGACACAACACAAATACATATGATTACATTAAAATATTTAACTATCTCAAATTATTATCAGTGTTCTGTCTGGTATTCATATCCCTATCCGTATTTGCATCAGTGTTTCATAGTTTAGTATATTTGTTGCATGAAATGAAATATGTTAAAATGAGTGAAAAATGACCAAGTATGTATTAAACATGAATTGGATCTATGCATTAAGACATACCTGAAGGGTAAGAGCACTAGTATATTTGGTCACCAAAAAATTAGTGAGGTTGACAAAATATGCAAGAGAGGAACTCAAAAGCAGATACCAAATAATTCTGAAATCCTCTCTGGCAAGCTCTATTGTCATCCGAAGCACGTTTCCCTCCATCAACAATGTTGCAGGAAGTAACACCATCATTGCTATAGGCGCCATGTAAAGCAGCAGGTTCATGGAATCCAATTTTTCTCTGGAAAACATCAATTTATTTATTTTCTCAAATTATTACTGGTGCCAACGTGATGAACGTGTCAATGTCAGTGATGTATCTAGAGTTCATGTATGTGTCGGTGCTTCATATATAGTACATAGTCTTTTATTTCTAAATATCTTGTTATAATAAGGACAAATCAAATAGAATCAGATTCTGATTATTGCGATCATTGGATAACACATTTCCTTCAATTACGCAATTCAACTTATCTGATCAAAATTGAACGGCTGGTGTTCCAAGATATATAAATTAGTTTGAAAATATCAAGTTAGGATTTGAATCGTCAAATTTTAATCAGATGCTCAAGATTGCGTGACAGTGATTTTTGACGGAAAGGAATCAAACCAATTGGATCATTACCCTTCTGAGGACAACAAAATAGATTGAAGCACTGATTTAAAAGCTCTTGCAGCTGTTGATGAAACACAGATTATAAATCCAAATAGATGAAAACTTGGTTCACTCTGCAGCAAAAATGTTGAATGTGAGATTGATGAAAAACAATTTGATTCTTGAAGGGATTAGAAGATAAGTATACAATATCTAACTTTTGTGTGTCTAAATAACACACCTCTATTTGAATTATGAGTTTGGCGGAATAACAACATGTGATTCATGTCATTGTAATTTTGGCAACAATTACATGTTCCGAGTTTAACAAAATCACGATGTCACACTAATTTCGCCAAACTCATTGTCAACACAAACGTGCACAATTCAAAAAAATTGAAGATGAAAATTACTTACCCCACTAGCAATGATAACACCAGCAACAACAGGCAAAAGAGTACCATAAGTAACCCAAGCTTCTCTTTTTCTAATCACCACATAAGCAAAAACAGCAGTAAAAAAAGGTGTAGTAGCTCCAATAGCTTGATTAAACGATACCGGAATATAATTAAGAGAAATGTTCCCACAAACAACAGAGAAACAAAAAACAACACTTAATCCACAGATTTTGAACAACTGATTCTTAGATTGAACACTCTGCAAAGGTACAATATCCATAACATAAATTCCAACATAGCTGAAAACAGAACACAACATCATGTGACACATGGTGAGAAAAACAGGGAACCTGTAACCATAGTTGCTTAATAAGTACTTGTTCATAAGAAGAACCCCAATATTTGAACTGTACCAAGAAATCACAACCATGATTGTTGGCCATGGAATTGAGTTTTTCATCATTTGGGTCATAATGAATTTGAATCAAAATTCAATCTTTTTTAAAAAATTTAAATAAAAAAAAAACTTTTTTTGGGTATTCTTCAAAGGAAGAGAGAAAAATAGAAACTTTGTAGGAAGATGGAAGATAGAATGAATAAATGGTTCATCCTAAATGAATGTAGAGAAGAGAATCAATCTAATTCAATGGTGATTTTTGGGTTTGATATCATTTTCTTAGAGTTTGGAAAATGAAACTGAACATTTGATATAGTGTGCATGTATGTTTGATAAGGTTACAAAATTTTGATGAATTTGAAAATGATTTTGATGAGACACTTTGGCTAATTTCATTTAAAAAGAAGAAAGGTTAATTTTTATGGTAAGATTATAGAAGTTGTAGACAGGCCAAACTCCAAAGACTATTGGATAATGCATGCGTAATGGCATATTTAAGCGGCCATAATCAATTAAGATTAATTAATATAATTTGGTTTCTGTGAAAAAAATTAGGCAAATTCTTAATTACCCAAAAATTAGTAGAGTTACCAAACTTAGTAGTCAAAATCGTATTGGTCCATAATGGTCCAACTATGTTAATTGCACAATTTAGTTCCCCAACTATGAGGTTGTTTGTTACAAATTTTTTTAAATAAAAAAAATCATTTTTTTATAAAAAAAATCACTTTTAAAAATACTATATCTATTTGTTGCAGATTTTTTTAATAAAAAATGGAATATAAAAATAATTAGAAAACAGCTAAATATAATAAGCTGCTAAGTTTTTTTTATCCAACAAAAAAAAGTGTTAAAAGATAAGTTGCTAAGTTTAACTTCTCAAATAAATGTTTCTTTTATAGGAAAGAAAACAAGTATTAAAAGATTATTTTATGTGTTGATAAAAAATGTGTTAACCCTAAATTGATTCTCTTGTAATCTCTTCTTTTCTGGGCTTAGGCCCTCGTGAATATAAAAAAAAAATGTTTTGCTTTTGTAAAATGTGAGAATTTAAAATAAATAAATTACATGTTATTCCCTCCAAACAAATTTTATATGAAATATTTTACTTTGAGTGAATGAATAAACATAAGGCAAAAGGGACAATGCAGGAATATTTTGGCTAATACTTGTTGTTCCAATTAGGCACTGTCAACTAAAATTGCCGGCCTAAAGTTAATTACAAGAACATTTGGCTCAATGTATATTAACTCTTGCAGGGTTTTATAGCTTTAATTTATGTTTCTTGTCCCCACAATTTCATTCTCCACCGAAGTTGGTTCTCTTTTTCTTTGTTTTCATTTTTACATGCAATTGCTCAAATAAGTGAACAGATTTCAATGCCATACTTTTGTTTTCACTATCACTAATTAACTAACAATTTGTGCATTTTAGTGTAGTTCATGCACATAAAAACCATAATTTTGTTTATTGTCTAGAGTTTAGAGATTAAGAGATTTAGTTGAGAGGTGATAACTCGTTGTGTATTCATCAAACGAAGATTAGTTCACTAGAGACGGCAGTTAAAATTTTATACCTATAACATATGATAAACAAAAAAATGAAGATTTTTCTTGTCTAGTTTAAATACCTACCATATTCTAATTAATTCTAAAGTTAACATATGTTAAAATTTAATTATTAAAATGATTTAGTAATTCAAAACAAAATCCTTTGGAAACCTTAAACTAAAGTTTAGTGTATTCAATTAACAAGCAGATAAAGATGAAAATGATGTCACCAAATAGTCATTTTTCATTGTAAACATCGTGTACCTCTTTGATATTGTCGATGATGTATTCATGTGATCTAACAAGGATGATAAATAAACTTAACAATTTCTAACAAAGGTATTGTCAAGAGAATTTTGCAATCATGTGTATTATTGTGAATAGTACACTTCATTCATTTCTTAAACATGGCAAATAATGATAATGTGGGGAAATCCATGGTTTTATTTGCATGTTTTATGGCTTTTTCATGTTTTTGAAATACTTCAGCTGTCACATTTTAATTGTCCTTTGGATTATACACAAATATTAATAAAATTATTTGTTATGCATACTTTGAAAATGGGTCGCAAGTAGTGTGTCGATATGATTCCACCTAATAAGAGAGTGTGTTTGAAGGTATTTAGTTGAATTTTCTTAAGGCTACTCTTTTTTGGTACAATGAGAAAAAGAGGATAACAAAAAATAAGAAAAAGTAACTTTATAAATATTTTAAAAAGGTCCTTAACTTTCTTGAATTATCAAATTGGTCTCCATGTTCAAGCAATTTCAGTTGTTCCTCCTCCTTTTCTTCTGCGGTAACCTGTTTTGCATCTTTCGGTTTACTTGTTGATTGCTGATACATAACCCCACCTAGCATACAGATCAAAAGTCCCACTGTACCTACCCAAGTCGAGTGCTTATCCCATATCACCAAATTAATCATAACTGTCAACAACTTGTTCACTATACCAAGAACAGTAAACCCAGTTGCAGAAATAGCCCTGCGGCACGAAAATCCAAAGAAAGAGATCGCAAGACCGAACAAACACGACAACGCCACAAGCAAAATCACAGGAAACGAATGCCAATCAGACTCATCAATGATCTCATGCTGTATCTTCTTCAATTCACCCATAATCAACAATTCCAACGGAAAAAGCAGAAGAGCTTGGATATTATTATACAACACAAGACCCCAAGTATTCAATTCAATCGTCGTAACCACATGCTTAATGTAAACAAAATCTATCATCATACTAACCAAATACGCCACTGCCCACATGTAAGCCGCAAACGTCAACTGATAATCAGTAGCAACATAAAGCACACTTCCAGCGAATATAGTCCCCAACGAAGCCCACGTCTTTAAAGACGGCCATGGCCGATGCAAAAACACCGACTCCCCTACAGCAACGAAAATCGGAACAGCTGATCGGAACACAATGAAAGTATCCACATTGGCATGTAACAGCAACTCACTATTAGTAAAAAGTGCCAAATAAAAAATGACAGCAGCCGGTAAAAACCGCGACATTGTAATCAAATCAAGCTTGTCGTGCTCGACAACCTTGAGCCAACCACACAGTAAAACACAGGCAGCACTAGTGAAGTACTGTAAGGCGGTAAGCGTGCTCGGATAAGGGAATTTCATGACAGCCCATTTGTTAATAATTGACAATAAAGATGCAGATAAACAATAACCAGCGGCAACACCATAAACTGAAATTTGATGAACAATTGAATTGTGCCAATTTCCATCAACACCATCATTCTCATTCACAGCATTCATGTTCAAATTCAGATTATAGCAGTTTTAGACAGGCCAAGAACTATATTGGATAATGCATGCGTAATGGCATATTTAAGAGGCCGTCATCAATTACCTAACAAAGAAGAGTACTATACTAAACCAAGAAAAATTACTACAATTTGGTTCCTAAGGACAAAGTTAGGCAAATTCTTAATTTATACCCAAGAAATTGAGTAGAGTTACCTAACTATAATGGTCCAACTATGTTAATTTACACAACTTAGTTGCCCAACTATTTTAATTTACACAAATTATTGAATAAATTTATTAAAATGTACTTTTTCTGATGGAACAAAAACATAATTAGTTTTTATTTTACCCAAAGCATACGATAACAAATTCATGTAAAAATTACTCAAGTAAAAATTATACAATAATAAATTAATTTTACACTAATGATACACTAAGACTCCGTTTGAGAGTTTGGAGGAGATGAAATTGGAGGACTTTGGGGGGAAGAAAAAGTGATTTTATAGATAATAATAAGAGAATGTTTATAATTAATATATTTTAAATTTTTAAAGTATTGTAACAACATAAAAAGAATTCGAAGAATTTATCTAAACCCTCCAATCCTGTTTTGAGTTCTTCTGAATTATAAAGATTTTGTATTATGAAGAAAAATAAAACTCTCATAGTCGTCCCCTCCTAAGTTTCTCTTCACTACTATTCAAGATGGAAGGCTTTTTAATTTGTATGCTTGGCCTAAATTCACTTTAATATTGTTTCCACATCGTTTATGGAGGTATTAGCCAACAAACAAGGACGTTTATGCCACAAAAAATCATAAGCCAAAGCTTAAAGATGACTCTATTTCAGAGAGCAAGAGTTAATGCTAACTATATATTCATATGCCACAGAAGCTACTGCTAAGTATATGCCAAATCTTATTAAGAGTAGCCTAAAGCTATTCTCAGTTGTCAGTAAAATAAACACTTCAAATACCGACCCGACAATAACATATCTTAAGCCAAATGATATTGAAATCAAAAGCAAACAGCATAAATATCACCGAATCAAAATGACCAGAAAAAGAGATGAAAACTACTGGGAAAAGGCTTCCATTACACTGGAGATTAAGGATTTAAGACGACACCAGAGTTGAGAACTTTGGAGGAACAAGAGAAAGCTTTTCATAGCCTTCTACTCTCAATCCCCTTCTCTAACGAAGGATGCAACATTTGTTCATATAGCTGCACGGGTACTATAAAATATGTTAAGTGCATTGACATGACTGATCTAGGATTGATTGGCATATATGTTTCAAAGCTTGGCAAAACTTTATCTTTTCCTAACTTCGTTCATAAAATCTAATCCTAAACCAGAACTATAAAATGGGAATGAAACAAGTTTTACTCAGTTAAGTGTTGTACAAAGGCTTTTTGGCAAGAAATGATGCAGAAAAGGAAATATAGATCAAATTATATCTATGAGCTGGAAGGCCAATGAACATGTCATCTATGCCAAAACCAAGATTACTCTACTTTTCTTGGCTAACTTAATTAGTTCTAAAATAAAAACATGGACTCTTAAAGAACTAACATCATTGTTAATGGGGGGCCATTGCAGAATGGTGTGGCGAATTTTTTGACAACCATAAGAAATTTGTGAAGGGATAAATGGGATGGCTGCTATGGCAGCGCCACAGGCCGCAATGGTGTGTTTATATGGCAGATTTTTGGCCTTCTGCCATCGATAACATTAGTTTAAAACTCTAGACATAAAAATTAATCCAACAGACACTTATAGAATTAAAATATGTATCCAGATTAATCCAACAGAAACTTATCCTATCAAGTATCAACTGGTAATGGGTGTCACTAAACTCTAGCAGGAATCAAAATTCTTCCTTGAAGAAAATAGTAATTGTCAGATGTCTATCACATCAATCCACACTCATCGAGAATTTGAGATGGTATATAAATATAGCCATGTGTGTAAACATTTTAGATCCATGGTAAGAAAAACAGGCTCAGAAAAACATATGGTTGTAGAGATAACAATACAACTATCCTAACAGTATCTCAGGCAAGAAAAAAACTAGAAAATTGAATAATAAAATGCAGTTAAAAGGCATAAAAGTAAAAAACCTCTATAACAGCCACTATAATGAAAAAAAAAAGCTGCCCGCTGAAATCCATAACAGCCACTATAATGTAAACAAAATGCTGCATACTGAATTCATAACAGCCACTATAATGTAAACAAAACGCTACATACTGAAATCAGATGAACTTGGCATTCGCTGAGATATCATTGGTAATCAAATAATGGATTGACGGTTCTGAAAAAATGATAATATATTTTAAATTGGATACCTGTGAAAAATACACTTTAAAGGAAGTATGGAAATTTTGTTAGGTGAACATAATTTCAATTTCCTTCTCTTGATTTATTAACTTCAATATCACTAATGTCGGTCTCAGAATTGGCTTGCATTTCAAGCAATTTCAGTTGTTCCTCCTCCTTTTCTTCTACAGTTACCTGCTTTGCATCTTTTGGCTTACTTGTGGATTGCTGATACATAACCCCACCAAGCATACAAATCAAAAGTCCCACTGTACCAACCCATGTCGAGTGCTTATCCCATATCACCAAATTAATCATAACTGTCAACAACTTGTTCACTATACCAAGAACAGTAAACCCAGTTGCAGAAATAGCCCTGCGGCACGAAAATCCAAAGAAAGAGATCGCAAGACCGAACAAGCATGACAACGCCACAGGAAAAATCACTGGAAACGAATGCCAATCAGACTCATCAGTGATCTCATGCTGTATCTTCTTCAACTCACCCATTATCAACAATTCCAACGGAAAAAGCAGAAGAGCCTCGATATTATTATACAACACAAGACCCCAAGTATTCAATTCAATCGTCGTAACCACATGCTTAATGTAAACAAAATCTATCGTCATACTAACCAAATACGCCACCGCCCACATGTAAGCCGCAAACGTAAACTGATAATCAGTAGCAACATAAAGCACACTTCCAGCAAATATAGTCCCCAACGAAGCCCACGTCTTTAAAGACGGCCATGGCCGATGCAAAAACACCGACTCCCCTACAGCAACGAAAATCGGAACAGCTGATCGGAACACAATGAAAGTATCCACATTGGCATGTAACAGCAACTCACTATTAGTAAAAAGTGACAAATAAAAAATCACAGCAGCCGGTAAAAACCGCCACATTGTAATCAAATCAAGCTTGTCGTGTTCGACAACCTTGAGCCATCCGCAGAGTAAAACCCCGGCAGCACTAGTGAAGTACTGTAACGCAGTAAGCGCGCCCGGATAAGGGAATTTCATGACAGCCCATTTGTTGATAATTGACAGTAAAGATGCAGATAAACAGTAACCAGCAGCAACACCATATACTGAAATTTGATGAACAATTGAAGTGTACCAATTTCCAACAACACTATCATTCTCATTCACAACATTCATATTCAAATTCTTCACATTCACATTAACCCCTTTATGAAGATTCAAGTTATTGCTTGTAGGGTTTTTTTCCACAAAATTATTTTTTTACATCTGAATAAAGCAGAAAGTGATCACAATGTTAATATGAATGTAAAATCTATAGAAAAATAAATAAAATCAGATTAATTGTTTATTGTGAGTGTAGTGTAAAGTAAAACAGAGCGAAACGACAAGGGTTGATGCGTTTTGATGGAATGAAGAGAAGAGAAAGAAATAACTAACCAGAATAGTGAAACTGAAGAGAGAGCGTTGTATGAATCATTTTCGATTTTTGATTTATTTATTGGGTTTTGTTCTTCTTTCTGTGCTTTGCTTACCGTGGCTTGCAGGTTGTTATTAAAATATTTGATTTTTTTTTTTATTTGAATACATTAAAATATTTGTTTTGGGTAAATATTTTTATAGAAAGTAGTAAGAATTTGTTCTAATATGGCAACATTTAATACTTACAAATTATAATAACTATCTCCTTTTCACGTATGGTTTGTCAATTTTTTATTTGTCAAAATTCCTTAATTTTGTGATTCTTTTCTTTTTTGTATAGATATTTCTTATTAAATAATACTACGTAATATTTATTTATTTTTTATTTACAAAGAAGTGAGAATCGAATCTATGTCCTCTAGTATATTATCCAAACCTCTCACCACTAGATGTACGTATATCATTTTTAATTTGATTTTTGTTTAATAAACTTTTAATTAAGTTTTTTTTCTTTACCCATCATCTAAGAAAAAATCTTCTAATTTAAGTTATTTACCATAAATCACGTCAATTTTTTTTTACTAAACTTTGTCATTGTTAGCACAATGGATATCCGTATTACATTGAAAGAATTTTTTTTTTCCTTTTTTCTTCCAGTAAAAATATATTGTTTCTAAGATTAGTGCTGCCATGGTACAATTAGAACTGTGTTGATGTTTCTTCCTGATATTTATTGTTGTTGTTGTTGTAGTGACCGAGTGGGGGATGAAAATTAGAACAAAGAGAGAAGATAAAAGAAGGAAAAAAAAACACCCTACAATTATAACATCTGTGACTTAAGTCACGGATGTTATTTTTCAAAATTATTCATTTTTTCTACATCCGTGACTTAAGTTACGGAAGAATATTTTAGTCATTTCATAAGGTGTGCGAGTAAAAGGAAAAATCTATATTAATGAAGGTCACCATTTTGAAAGTTTAATAGAGACTTGACGTCAAGGACCGATAGTGATTGTCCCTAATTACAAAGACTGATACGCATGACTAAAAAGTATATTTAAACCATTTTTTATACATCTATTATCAAAGATATACATGTGTCTTGCTTATTATTCCACTTCCAGACCAAATTTAATTGCAGTTTTATATCTCATAGTAAAACCATTGCAACTGGATAGGAAATGCTAAATACCATATAAATTTTTATAAAAATGGAGTAACTAATTGAACCAAGGGAACCAACCTTTGCACTATGTACAAAAGAGCATCATCTCTCCATCACACCGAGGGATGATTACAAATCTTTATCTCCTATAAAACTGTGTTGAACTACACCCATAAAAAGAATAATAAATAAAAAATGAACACTATAGACAATCAAAATCCTTCAACACTGGCCTTCCTAGAGGCTGAGGCTGAGGCCGAGTACGATAACTTGCGGCTTTCTTGCCTATCAAGCTCTTCCAAATAGAGGGTTGAAGAAAAAGCACGAGGCGGAAGTTGAATCGACACTCCTGACCATCTTGGAGGTGAAACAGATACCAGGGCTCTGGATGATGGTGATGGAGAGAAACTCGACCTTGGTGCAGGGTGGATGATACCATTAAGACTTGGTGATCTCGACATTTGTGCTGGTTCTTGCAGTGGAAATCTGGAAGAATGCTTCAAATCTTGTATCTTTTTGAGATGCTCAACAACAGTTCCCATGGTTGGTCTTTCTGATGGCTCCATTTGAAGGCATCTTTGTGCAATGTTAGCTATTGTACTCGCCGCTTTAGAAGGAAAGCGACCTTTGAGTTGAGGATCCATGATCATTGACAAACGATGATCATCAGATAGGAAAGGCCTACTCCACTTCACCAAATTTCTCTCTTCCTTGGGGTGGCGGCTATCGAGATTCTTTCTTCCTGTAAGTAGCTCTAGAAGAAAAATTCCGAAACTCCATACATTGCTCTTTGGTGTAAGCATTCCTTTCTCCAGTGTCTCCATCGATAGGTTTCCAACGGCCTGAGCAATAACAAATTCATGAACAAAAAGATAGAAAATATTTGTGAAATATCATAGACTCTTGATGGATATTTTAGAATAACACTACAGATAAGTCAAAGCACTTACGGATGAACTGCTTGAAATCTCTTCCTTGGGAACATGTCCGACACAACCATATCCTGAAAGCTTTGCACTGAAATCTTTGTCAATCTGAATGTTGGCTGTTGAGAATTCATTATACATTGCCTGCAGACACAAAAGAGCTATATCAACAAAGAGAAAAACACACACTTGATTGAATATGTCCAGTGTCCGGCACGTGTCTATGTCCGACACATGTGGTTACATACAAATATTTTACTTATTTTAAAATTATTATTGGTGTCTACATGCCAGTGCTTCATAGATTATGACAAATAAAATAGCCAGGTCCTTTAGCTCTCACTCAGTGAAATCTAAACTCCACATACATTCAAATAGAAAAGGCAGACATAACAACACAAGATTTCTTCAGTTCATTACATGATTCAATATAATTTTATACTAGTTACCTGAAAAGGCCCTTCTTCGTGCAAGAAAGAAAGACCTAGTGCAGCACATATTGCAATTTTCATTCTTGTACTCCAATCAATTGATGGTCCATCAGATTTCCCATACAATAAGCGGTCCAAGCTTCCATGGTATAGCCTCTCATAAACCAACATCCTATGTTCTGAACCATCACGTGCGTGAAATCCTAGCAATCTACAGAGGTTCGGATGCTCCAAAGATGCAAGAGTATTAACTTCATTTATGAATTCCTTCAGGCCCTGAAAAAAGACAGATAATTTTAGTCCAAAGGCAATTTAGAATTTTTAATGCAATAAAATTTACAACACTAACAATAACTTGTAATTATGTTTCAATCAGGATGTATGCAATTCTTCACAGTTTTGTAAGTATGTTTCAATCAGGAAGTATGCAATTCTTGACAGTTTTTCAGCCCCACAAGGATTTGACAACATATTCATATGCATGGATTGGAGATATAAAAGAGCAAGGAGGATAGCTAATAGCAAGAACAAGAAGAACGATGCTTAGATACTGCACAACAGAAAGTTGAATGACACAAATTGAAACATAAAAACAGTATAATTCCTTTGTTGCGTTTATTGGTGAATTCGACTAAACAAACACAATATAAGGTTTACCTAGAACACATTTCATAAATAACAAAATACATAAAACATTGAATTCTAGCCATTCCTAAGATAATAAAGGCAAAAACAGTACCCTATCTTTGAAGTTTCCAACATTTAGATGACAATTAGCAATTTGTATGCATGAGAATACAAAGAAATGAAACTAAAATACTGCAGTACTGAGAAAAGTACCTGAGGTGATGGGCGAAGGCGTGTGACAGTGGCTTCAAATTTCTTTGAACTTGAAGTTGAAGTATCATCACCAAAGGAAGCTTTATAGATGGTGGATGAAAGAGATTCTGACATGTATCGATCTGAAGAGAAATTGAGGCAAGCGGCAGCAAGTTCGTCATATGAAAAGTTTCGAAGTGACCCCGTTGGTGGAAGCGGCAAAGGTCCAGAAGCATATAAGGGACTACTAGCTGCACCCGACTTAAAGCTTCCAACAGTCTTCAGTGTACCGCCACCCTTAGGAGATGGAAGCGGTAAAGGTTGTGGACTAGAAGTTCGCTGCTCCTTCCATGATCCAGTTCGGTATTTTGAGTCTTCTTGTCCCTCATACTCAATTGAGGCCAATGCATCTTGTTCTGCTTCATCAAGAGCCGATGGAGCAGACAAAGCTCGTATTCTAGTCGATCTATTGTTAGTGACTTTATTGGTAGGTTGAATGGGTTTCACTCTTATCTTAAAACTAGGAGGCGCGGACTGGAGTGAGCGAGTATGAGTTTGGGGTTCAGGAAGTACTTTAGGTGAATCCTCGCCAGGGCTTACGCGTTTTACATACGCAGTCTGATCAGACTTTTTCTTATTTCTCTTCAATATAGTAAAACACCCCATCCTATAAACAGAACAAGGATGTTATAGAGAACTGTTTATGTCTACAGAAACAAAATAAAAGTTATATCTCAAACAAAATTCAATTTACTACAGTTAAATATCCCACAAGAGATAATGCTAACATGTGTTTTCCAAAGATATAGTTTGACACCCCATTTTAAAAGAAAATGGCAAATCATATGTTTGTCATACTTTACCCCTAAATTATGCTAATCATGGTAATTGTAAAACTCACAAAATATGTTTGATTAAATTATAAAACTGTGTATAGAAATAAAATAATGTCTTCATTTCGTTTTCTACGTTATAAGCTATATCTTTATATAATTTTTTCTTTGTCAAAATCAATTAGTATAATTGTGACAGTAACCCTAATATTTGCAGAGAGTAGTGCTCTCCATCACAGATCTACAAATCTGTGGCATTTTTCATATCTCACTAACCTCACTACCCATATAGACAATGCCAAACAAACAATCCTAATACTAGAGACTTGTCTTCATTAGAGCATCCATGCGACGCCATGCCCTAATTCTTGGTTCACTGCATCCTTGTATCTGGGCAGTGTGCCAATGAGTTTCCACTCCTCCCTTATATCCAATTTTATGTAAACAACTACAATTAGCGAATAATTGGTTAATTAATCGCATCGGCCTCATAAACCTCATTTCCAATTTTTGTGTACATCACTCACATTCCAAAAAAAAAAATGGTCTAATCAAATCACTCACCTTATATCTCCTATCTCACTTCCTAATTTCTACAACAAATATTTTATAAGTAAAAAATAAATAAAATAAAATAAAAATGTATGAAATATTGGTTTGCAAATGAATAGAACTACCCAAGTTCAAAAGCCTTACTACATGAATAATCACGTGATAAATAAACTACATAAAAATCAACTCAGATCCAAAAAAATCAATGAAATTTCAACACAAACCCATTTATTCAATTTAATTTCACATACTAAGACAACAAAAAAGAACAATTTTTAAAGCTAAAAATTCATTCACACCAATAATCCTCCAAATAAAAATAAAAAACCAAATCAATTGTTACAACAACAAAAATAAATTGAAAAATACAAAAACCTAAATTCATAAAATTACATGAAAAAACGCTAAAATTGCACAAATCAAAGGGAAAGTAAGAAAATTGAACAAACCTGTGCAAGAATTGGAAGCTGAAGAAATTGATAGTAAAGCGATCAAAAGACAAAGAAATGGGTGAAAATTTGAAATTTTTTTTGTGGTTTTGATTCGTCCACGAAGAAACTATTACAGAGTCAAAGAAAGCAGATTGAAAAAGCTGGGAAGTGAAGATTTTAGAGAGAGAAAGTGAAAGAATATTGAGAATTTTAGAGAGAGAGTTGTTATATTTATAGTATTACAGAAAATGATAATAATTAACATTGGTCAAAGATATTCAAAACAAAACAGTTAATTTGTCATTAAGATAGTAATATATTTATTTATCATTAAACACCAATGACCAAAGAATTTTTTTTTTTTAATCAACAAAAAAAAGTTGTATAAAATATTAAAATTTGTTTTTTCTTTTGAAATTTTTCTAATTCTTTTCCATTAAGATAATATTTGCTTGTATATATAGTTTTTGACCAAATAATATCTGTTTGTATTGGTAGTGGAAAAAGTTGTAGATACATTCAATTACATATAAATCATTTTTGTATATAAAGTTAATTACTTTTATTTATTATGGTCAACACATGATTCAAAAAAATTGGAGAAAGTAAATAAATTCTTAAATAATACTCCCTTTGTCCCAAAATAAATGACATGTTTGACTACTGACACGTTTGCCAATGCACAATTTTAATCGTTAATATCTCTAATTATCTATTATTAAAAATTATAAAAATGATATATTTTTCGTATATTTTGCATGTATATATTAGTAGAAAAACAAGGTCAAAGCAGGTCAAATGAATAGTACAACAAGTCAAAAAAAGGTTATTTAAAATGGGACGGAGGGAGTAAAATTGTTATTTTTTTTAATGATTAATTTGGCTTAAATTTCTGTGTTTCTGCCTAGAAAATTACTTTGAACGACACCTTTTGTAAAAAACAGATGGATTTTGAATATTTTTTTTTTTTGTTTGAAACATTGAATATTTTGGTTTCAACTTTGACTAAATCACTTCTTTATGATTTTTTTCTTTGACCGAATTTTTTTATGATTTGGTACGATTGTGATGGAGTACTAGTATAATATTTATTTATGATTTGTTTTATTTTTTTTAACTGCTAAATCTCTATTTTTATAAAACATTTTATATTAAGAATAAAATGGCCAAGTTCAAAATGGATTGGTATACAAATGAAAGCCGGATATACGAAAACTTTGTTTGTGAGTTGGGTTTTGGAGGGTAAGGGAGGGGAGGACTTATTTTTCTTTTCTAAATTGAGGTCTATATAGTTACTATTTTAAAATAATAATTGAAAGAAGAAAGATAAGTGATCACATAATACTTCAATCACACTTAAATTATTTTTAAAAGTATTTTATAATATTCTTAATTTAGAAAAGAAAAATATGTCTTCCCTCCTCTCCAAAACCCAACTCACAGACAAAACCGAAAATGATAATGTTATATGATATACGAATTTTAAAAACTTGAAGATATGAAATGGATTGTTGCTTCAAAAAGAAAATATGAAATGGATTGATTAAAAAAAAGATATGAAATGGATTATATACATAAAAAAATTAATATAAAAACTTATATAGATGTAAAATATATGTAAAAATATGAAATTTTAATAATTGTCAGGAACATGTTTAATTTAAAAAATTGGATACCAATATAGGTGTTATGAAGTGTCCTACGAGTGTGGAGTATCAGCGAGGTATCTAGAACATAAGCAACACTTACTTTTTTTTTTTTCATCATAAGCAACACTTACTTAGGCACAAGTATTTGGACATAAAATTTGGGCACATACACAAATCAAAAATACTAATAAAAAAAAAATTGCCGAATCAATCTATATCACTTTAACTATTATTTGTTTATTTTTATTTATTTTTTGTGTGTTCCTAACAAATAATATTTGAATTTGTACCTATATAAGTATTTCTCCTAAAACATTATGGTAATAACTTCTCAAATATAATTTTAAAAAATATCATATACTTCTTTCGAAGTATTGTGACTTCATGAGATGGGCTTCTCCAAGCCACCCTCTATTGGGCTATCTAAAAGCAAAGCCTGCAAGACATATTCGCTTTCGACTTAAATGAATTTATTTTATTTTTTTGACAGAAAAGTGTTTATATTATATCATATTAGTGATTAATATGTAACAAAAAAAATATGAGTAATCAATATATGTTCGAGACAATTTAATATATCAAACAGAATTAAGATACTAGCTAGAATAAATATATTTTATTTTATTTGACAACAACTTCAAAATGACATTATACATCTTTGTCCAAGAAATGAATGTGATTATTTTTTACCTAAAAACTCATTAAAAAAAATGATTCTTCAATCCCCCACTAGATAGATTTCACTCAAGAACTCATTGGAGAAAACTCTGATCCATCTTCCGATAAATTTTAGCTACACGAGGTGTTTTTCAATTTATCCTAGAATCTCTCCAAAAAGCATCGGTTCTTATCCCATAAGATTCCCTAAGGATCCCTTCTTTTGATTCCTAAGATTCTGAAAAATCTACTAAAAAATGTATTTGCATACATCACATATGTTATTGGCGCATGTGCGATGACCATTAACACCTAAGCGTAAAATGGCAATGAATACCTGATTCTGAACACTGGGCATTTGTGCTTGAACATAAAAGTTATAAACTCAAATGCTATTTATAATAGCTTACTAGAAAACGACATAAATTTATAGGGAAAAAAAATTGTTGTGAAAAATGTCTACTATAATCATATAAACTTAAGTTGTCCCTATCCGCCGTTAGTTCGAAAATTGACCAAGTCACATCGAGTTTATGAGTTGAGCCGAGGCATCATGAGGGTGTAAATGATCTTTGGTATAAAATTGTGGTTATTCTTGAATAGAGGTTTTTCATAAATCTTTCATGAGGGTTTTTCATTAATTTAAAGATAAAGCAAGATGTGATAAATTAGGTGTTGTGTTGAAAATAATAAAAAAGGAATGAAACATAACTTATTGAGCCAAAAATTCACAATATATCAAACAAGTTACCAAGAACATAAACAATTAGAAAAGTTTCAAACATATTACAGAACATAAAAATGAAACAATACCATCCCCAACTATCTCAATCTTGATTATTACATACTATAGGATTGAAATCCTCTCCAATGAGAATTTTAAATGATGAAATCTAGTGGGAATTTCCACCATTTATTTTTCTCTCAAGAAATTTAATTTAATATGGTAGAGACTGATGGGTGAGTGAGATTCAATCCTTTGCAGAAGATATGTTTCAATTTTGATACATTGTCCTCTGAAGTATCAGAAATAGGTGGAGGTGCAGGGGAAGGTGCTAACACAATGTCATCTGAAATCGATGAAACCGGGCCAAATGCAGCTCCAGAGCTAACAAGTTCGATCATAGCACGACGAGGGTTTGTCTTGTGTTTCTCACAAAGTTCCGGCAAAAATACTCCTATACAAATTTGAAACAAATCAAAGCAATCCCAACGTTACATTTTTTAAAATTATTCAAACGCATATTCTTCTTAACAATTCGTTCTTAAGTGAAACTCATTAACAAATTTTGGTTGAGTGTGGTGTGACTGCATGCAATCACATGATCTAAACCATCCAATCAAGATCAGACAGTACATATTTTAAGGATCAACTTTAATTATTATAAAAATATAAAATTCAAGCTTAAAATCTAGATAGTCAAATCTTGATAGGATGGTCTAATGGTCTATATATGACTAACTGCAGTGCAATCACTATTTTTTGACCGCATACAATCTCAATCCTCTGTTAATTTCTTGGCTGAATCACATTGAATTGGACAAAAGTATATGATGATGGTAAGTAGTACCATTATTAACAAACAATTCTTACCTTCTCCAGCAGCCAAATTGAAGAAAAGGTCAACAATATTGGGACACTTTTCATAACAAGGTGGGGAGCAAAGCTTGCCAATGAATTGTGGCTCAAAGAAAGCATCAAATGAAATACCAACAGAACTCCTATCAACACCACATGCCTCGACACATTGGTCGGTTTCGATGTACTCCGCCATTCTCTCCGCCACAACTTCAGATCTTCGGCATTGATACTCAATTTCACCATTGATCCCTTTCTCTGTCTCTAACAAACATCTCTTTCCAGATGAAGCTATTGAGAAACTGCACATTTCCTTTGGCAAGTCCTCGCATACCATCACTGCTACAAAATTCATGAAAAATATAAATAAAAGGACGAAAATAAAAATGAAGAATTAATGACATGAAAAATTGTATGTTATTATACCGTCAAATTTTATGATACACAGGTGAGACATATCTTGCATTATGCACAAGTTTATTTTTACCATTAAATCAATAAATTTCATTATTCGAACAAATAAAATATGATAATACTAATACTTATTGATATTATTGGTGGATAACAAACTTGTGCATGGTGTAAAACTAAACTACATGTACACATTAGATAATGTCATTACATTTATTTAAAAAAATACCAATGAAAAATAACATTAAAAATTTGTAAGATATAATATACATACCTATAGATGCATGAATGAGAAAAGAAGAAAGTAACAAAATCAAAGGCATCAGTTTGGTTGAGAAAGACATGGTTTCTAAGTAAAGGGTATATAGTTGGCAAATTTAGTAATTAAAAATAATAATAATAGAGTCCTCACTTTATAAGTAGTGGCAATTCTCACTTTATAAGTTGGTTTTATAGGGTTAAGTTATGGCCAATTTCTACATGGTAGCATAGTCTCTATAAGATCTTTTTGGCTTATTGCTATCAGATTTGCGTTATCGGGTCACTCACCATTTATATTTACGCACTAAGTCAAATAGTGTTGAACGTAAGAGAATGTGTTAAGAAGTCTTACATCAATGTGAGATGTCTCAAACATGAATTTATAAGTAGAGACAATATACACCTTACAAGCCAATTTTGTATGCTTGAATTTGACTCAATTTCCAATTTCTAAACACAACAACTATGGATTGGAATTAAAGTGACCATGAAACATTATTGCTAGAAAGTGTGAAGTTGTGAGAAGAGGCACCAAAGGACACAGGTCATGGTCGGATGTAGTTAGATCTGTCAAGTGAGAGTTTCTTTTTGCCCCTCTAATTGTTTCGCACCCCCCTAAATTTTTTAAAATATCCCACTTGAATTTTAGAATCTCAACTTCATTTTACATGTTTAAATTCGAGAATCTGAATGCTCTCTATACATAGTTGAAAACCCTCTTGAGATTTCAGTACTTTACACATTTGAATTCTAAAATCTAAAACCAATTTTGAATTCTAGCTTATTTTTACTATGACAATTATGTTTTTTTTAAGTTGTTGTTGCTATTCTAGATTTTGATGTTCCTCGTGATTCTTCCGTTGATGTGAATGGAGACATTGCACCTAAAGTTATGGGTTCTTACACTGATGTGAAACCAAAAATTGCAGCAATCTTTTTAGTGAGGATCCACAATTTTAGGCGCAATGTGTGGTTCACATCATTGCGAGAATCACGAGAAATATCTATATATGAAACAACGTAAAACAACTTTAGAAAACAAAATAATCTCAGTAGAAATAGATTTCGAATCCTAGAATTCAAACGTGTAAAATCCTTAAATTTCATATATGCAGGTCTGATCCAAGAGCTAAGGAAGCGCTTTAGACCTCGAATTTTTTGGGTCAAAATTTAAAAAGTTTATTTACAAATTTATAATATGATAAAATATTTACATATATTTCTTTAGCTCAATTGGTTAAAAAGGAGGCCTCAAATCCTCTGTAATCAAAGTTCAATCCTCAACATTTGTATAATTTTTTTTTTTTTTTTGAAACGGCAAATTATATTATAGAGCTCTTAAACCGGCACAAGGCGTGCCGGAAAGAGAAAAGCCATTACAAAGAGGAGGGAAGCAGTAACGAAGACCACTGTACTCAACAGAAAACAAAAACAAACACCCAGCTCCACTAACAAAAGCCTAGAGCTATAGACAAAACACACACAGCACCTAATCACAATCCCATACAATACCAAGGTTCCTGCAACCATTCATAGAGGAGACAAGGTTGCTTTGCAATTCTCCCAAGGTTGCTTTGCAATTCTCCCTCAACATTTGTATAATAATAATTTAACATTTTTTTATTTATTTTAATTAGCCTTGTGTTTTTTAAGGCCTCACTTTTTTTTAGCTTTAGGCCTCTACTTCTATTGGATCGGCCCTGCATATAAGTATAGAGGGTGTTCGGATTCTAGAATCCGAGTATGGTATTTTGACAAAATGTTATACAATTTGGTCCTTTGAAATTTTTTGTTTCATTTTGGTCCAATAAATTATAAATGTTGGACACTTTAGTCTTTTTTATTGCAAATATTAAGATGTTTTGGTATCTGATTGGAAGAACTAAATCATCTAAAATTTATGTTCCTATGAGATTAACTCAATGGTAGGAATATTGTATTATATATGCAGAAGTCTGGATTCGAACTCCAAATATCTCACTTATTCACCTTTGAGAGCGAAATTTTTAGTCACTTGACTATTTTTTTGACGCGGTCACTTTACTACTTGACAAAAAAATATCTAAGACTTATAGCTTAAGGGATCAAAATGACCCTTGTATTAAAATAAAAATAAATAAAAACAGAATCAAACAATAAGCAATGATCGAAGTGAAAAAAAAACAATGAGCAATGAATCCAGACCAAAAAGAAAGAATAACAAGTATAAATAACTCCTTAGATATCAAATAAGATGCCAAGATCAGAAACAATTCCAAAATTTGATAAATTTGGAGAACATAACATAAAAATGAAACAATAAGTGCCCAACTCAACTTGCTTATTACATTAATCAAAACAAATTCCTTAATAAGGAAGACATATTTCCCTCTACTATATATCATCTAAAATATAGTAACATAGGAAAATATAAATTTAATATTTTGTAACATATAAACCATCTCTCCAAAATTACAGAGAAGAAGGTGCAGATGCTGGTGCTGACACAATGTCCTCTGAAACAGAAGAAATAGGGCCAAATGCAGCTCCGGAGCTCACAAGCTCGACCATAGCGCGGCGAGGGTTGGTCTTGTGCTTCTCACATAGATCAGGCAAATATACTCCTGTTGTCATGTAAATACAAATTTATAGTTACTATCTATGCTAAGTTATTAATAAACACAAAGATAAAAACTATATAAAAAAATCCAAGGTTACATTTTTTTAATTATGCCTTCATTATTTTTGTAGATGACAAGATAAATATATTCCTTGATTAGTTTTGAAGTTAAAATATGTTATGGTATTATGTTACTTTCTTAGTGATTGTCAAAGGTCGGAGACAAGAACGGAACATGAATAAACATTACCCTATATGTAAGCAAAGGTGTACATCATATTTTTTTATGTGTGAGAAAGAAAAAAGAACAAAATTTCCTTGTATAATAGAATTGAACAAATTTTAGAATAAAGATATGTCACACTTGAAATAATTAATTTGGTCTCTAAAATTGTAAGCGCCAAACAATAATTAATGAAATTCTAAAATATCACTAAAATTTAAAAATTCTAGATCACATTAATCTTTTTGAATTGGTCAATTTGTCTTAAAATTTTATATCGTTTTAGAATTTCGATAATTTTAATATTTTTAAATGTCTGATCTTACAATTTTGACTATTAAAAATGAAAATTTAGACACAACTCATATCTTAGATATGTTGAATTGGAAAAATGTCTATGATGATAGTATATTAGTGGCATTAATAATGAAAAATTCTTACCCTCTCCAGCAGCCAAATTGAAGAAAAGGTCAACAATGTTAGGACACTTCTCATAACAAGCTGGGGAGCAAAGTTTGCCTGTGAATTGTGGCTCAAAGAAAGCATCAGATGAAATACCAACAGAACTCCTATCAACACCACATGCCTCGACACATTGGTCGGTTTCGATGTACTCCGCCATTCTCTCCACCATAACTTCAGATGTTCTGCATTGATACTCAATTTCACCATTGACACCTTTCTCTGTCTCCAACAAACATCTCTTTCCTGATGAAGCTACTGAGAATGTACACACTTCCTTTGGTAAGTCCTCGCATACCATTTCAGCTGCAAAATTAATCATGAGTAGTTTTAATATACATATCATGAGAAAATATCAAAGAAAAATAAATTAACAAATAATTATGTTGAAAATAGTATGATATAATCATATTAACATACCAAAAAAATTATTAAAAAATAATAATTTAATTAAAAATAGTAGGATATAGTATACATACCAAGAGATGCATGGATGAGAAAAGAAGAAAGTAATAAAATCAATGATAGTTTGGTTGAGAAAGACATGGTTCTAAATAAATGGTATAGTTTGAAAAATGGAGAAATTGTATTTAAGAAATATGGAAGTTTTTTTTGTGTGTTTAATGTAATGAGAAATGTTGAAGATATGAGAACTATGATTTGGAAAAAAGCATGATATGGGTATATATAGGCATATTGGAAGTGGTAAAATTAAAATGCGCGTCTCTATTGGACTTATGGACGCGTTTGGAAGGTGCAAATTTTGGCCAAGTCTACGAATGACTTATGTATTTAATTTAATAAATAAGTAAACAAAAGACAATGTTTTTTGAAGAAAAAAAAAGTGTGGTTGTTTTTATTTTGTTACGTTTTGATCGTTGAATTGTATCCTTTGGTTGTTGATAGTTGACACGGGTGCATGATTATTGACGAAATGTAAGACGTGTTTGGAGGTTTGAACTAACGACTTTTGGAACTTTCCAATTATAAAAAAGTCAAATTCCCTATTTGTTTATTTATTTTCCACTTCTTTTGTTTTAATTTAAGTTTTTTTTACATACTAATCTCTCGAATATATAATAAAACGTACATGTAAGATTTAAATAGATAATAAACTCTTGTTAAAAAATTTAACATTGTTGTATATTCAAGCTCAAAATCAGATACTTGTGTCCTTATATAAGAAATTTTGGTTTGTTTTATTTATTTATTTATTTTTCACGTCTTTGATATTTACCAAGAACCTAGTTATACTGTATCGGCGGCATCTTTGCTTATAAACAATTTCGGAGAAGAAAATGGTAATGCATTTGTCATTTGTGGGGTAACGTGTGTGCCTATCAAAATTAAGTTTGTCATCAAGAAAGCAAAAGTTTGAAAAGCTCAAATTTGAGACAAGTGGAAATATGCATGGCAAAATGTGAATATAAAACTAATCAAACAAGGAATTTGACCTTACAATCAAAGTAGTATTAGAAGAATCTTATTTAACCCACATGGTTCGTATTATGCCGATCTCTTACATTTAGATTTAGTTGAAACTAGAAGAAACTTTGATCCTATTAGAACTGTCAAATAGGCCGGCCCGGTCCGACCCATAGGGCCAAGACATCTATTGGGCCTAAGTGGGCCGGCCCATTAAGGCTCGAGGCCCGGCCCGCTTAGCCCAGCCCAATAAGCATGGGCCGATGGGCCAGCCCGACACATTTTTTTAAAATTTTTTTATAAAAAATTGACAAATTTTTTGTAAAAAAAAAAATCAATGGACAATAAAACTACATATGCATCGCACACAAATTAATATCCATAAAAAAGTGAGTGTCATGATTTCATGAAATAATAAATACTTCAAAATAGGGGTGTGCATAGTCGGTTATTTTGCCAAACCAAATTATATCCAAACCAAAACCAGATATATGGATTTGGATACATGACCATAACCATTATTTTTTATAAACCGGTTATATATTCAGTTATAAATTTGGATACGGATACATAACCGGATATTTTTATAAAACCGGTTTAAAAGTGGTTAATTTTTAAATCCAGTTTTAAACTGGTTATTTTTAAAACTGAAATAATAAACGGTTAATTTGGTCTGATTTTTTTTTACGCAGACGAAAAACATATTAAACACCGTAAAAAAATACACTTTTCTTTTTTTACTCTTTGCAGTAATAATCAGCTTCAAGCCAAATTGCTTCTGATATGTGTTTGAAAGAGATGGAAAAAAACATGTGAAGAATAAAGAGGAGAAAAATTACAAAGTTTCTTTTTGCAACTTCACATTACTGAAATAAGAATAAAGAGGAGAAAAATTGCTTCCGCGTTGAATTAACTAATTGTGAAGAATAGAGAAAGGAAGAATACCTGATTAGAGCGGTTGGAAGCAATTGGAGAGAATGAGTGTGGTTCGATTGAAAGAGAATATTGCCGATTAGGATTCAATTGGAGAGATTATTGTAGATTTGGGATGTAGGGTTCATCGCAAATCATAATTGTTGAGATCACACGCACATGGTGATGGTTTGTGCGTCAATTAATTTTAATAAAAGTTAAAAGGATATTTGTTTATTGTACCAAAAAAAAAGGATATTTGTTTGTTTTGTCAAAAAATAAGATATTTGTTTGTTTTTTTTGTTTTGACAAAAACAAATTTGAAAATGATATAATAACCAATTTAAACCAAATCCGAAAATTTAATTTGGATGGATAACCGACCAGATGAAAATGGTTTGGTTATTAACCATATACCAAAATCCGGATTTTTAAAAACGGATTTGGATCCGGTTATGAGTTTGGGCCTTCTAACCGGATATTTTGCACACCCCTACTTCAAAATATCCATGCAAAAGTCGAGAGATTTGTGGATGATGATTCATAAAGTGCATCCTCAAAGCTAATAAATTTCAAGCTTACATCAGACACTAAACTTTTAACATAACCATTCTAAATACATAAATTAAATTATAAAAAAAAAGTAAATTATAAATCTCATCTTTTTCCTTAAAAAAAAAACAAATCTCATCTTTTATTACTTATTTTATCTAAAGATTTTATGCTAACTAAAATTCCTTATTTTTAGGTAAAATTTTTTTTAGATATATTTTTTAAATTCTTTAATGGGCCGGCCCAAAAGTCCGTTGGCCCATAGGCCCGACAGCCCAGCCCAATAAGGCCCAATGATAGTTTTGGGAAGCCCGGCCCGGCCCGTAGAAAACTATAGGGCTACTGGGCCGGCCCGATAGCCCGGCCCATTTTTACAGCTCTAGATCCTATGCATGTAGAAAAATATTTGTATGAAAGTTATTTTAATTAGTAGACTTTTTTTCTTATGGAAATGGAATTTAACTTGTGTGTTTATAACTTTTATGTTCAAACGTGATTTTACACGTTAACTATTTTTATTTTATATACATATTTATTTATTGTTCAATTCATTGTTATACTACCTCTGTCTCTAATTATAAAACTCAATTGAGAAAATTGCGAAGATTAAAAAAGTGGGTTTTGATATTAAATGTATTGACAATTAGTATTGTTTTTACAATTTTACTATATCCTTCAAGAAAAAGAATGAATTTTTGTTTTTCTAAAGTATTTAGTATAGATTGTAGAAAAAGATGTATTTTGTCCCGTTAGCTCAATTGGTTGGACAATGCATTATATATGCAGGGGGCCGGGGTTCGAACCCCGGTCATCCCACTTATCCACTTTAAGGGTGGAATTTCTAGCCATTAGGATACTTGACCAAAAAAAAAGATGTATTTTCATTAAGGATATGTTGGTAAAGAAATAATTAATACCTTTGAAAATTTGAAAAGGTCTTATAAAAAGGGACAAAGTCTTATATTTAGAAACGGATGTGGTATGATTTTTTTTTGTTCTTCGAGATCAAAGAACACCTCATAAAATCAAATATAGACTAAGGCTCTGTTTGGATTGATGGAATATAATGGAATGGAACGGAGTGGAATCGAATAGAATTTAATAATGTTTTATTGTTTAGATTTGAAAAATAATAATATAATTGAATGGAATAGGATGAAATTAATTTCATCTCATACCACCAATTATCTTCAATTTTGTTTCTCTTCTTTTTAAAATATCCAAATAATAGAATGGAATATTTATTCAATTCCGCTCCATCTCATTTCACTTCACTCTATTCCGCTCTGCTCAATTCCATTATATTCCATCAAATTCAAATGGAGCCTAAGATTCGTCGGAGTTTTTTCCATAACAAAACATTAAAATTGATTTCTACTATTTAGTGCAAGGGAGACTTAAATAGGTGGCTCATTAAAGTATAGCAATACTTTGAGGAGATTAACTCCCTAGAAATATTTAAGAAGTGTTATTAAATCAAAATCAATTTTCGTCAAATTATGATGGCATTGTGTGCTTAGTTTAAAGCTTCAATTTACTGCTTCACGAAATTGTAATCAATGCTATGTCATTGAACACATAGTAAAATCAAACATAAACTAAGTTTTGTTGGAGTTTTGCCGTGAAAAAGACTTTAGAATTGATTTCTAATATTTAATGCAAGGGAGACTTATAAATAAGTGGCTCGCTAAAGTAGAGCAATAATACTCCCTTCGTTCATTTTTATAAGAGACAATTTATTTTTTAGATTCATTCAATAATTGATGTATTTGGTCTATATTATAGCTTAAATACATTCATTATTGAATGAATCTAAAAAGTCAACTGTCTCCTATAAAAAAGAACGGAGGGAGTACTTTGAGGAGACTAAGTCCCTAGAAATGTTTTATGACACCAAAAGTCTCAAAGTCCCCCATTGCATTATAAGGCTAACTTATAGACATTTATGCGCTCCTCAATAACTTGAAGTCACTTTATGCTTCAATGTTAGGGTCGTTTTGGCGTAATTTTTTTAGATCTTAAAAGCTATCTAAAAGTTAAAAGTGAAAATAAGAGTATTTTAAAAAAAGCTAAAGCTATTTGGTAATTGTTGTTTTTTTATTTTCAAAAGTCTTTTATCTATATATTTTACTCATATTAAATAACTTTTTTCTATCAAGAACTTATTGAAAATTTGTTTAGTCTAGCTTCTTGTTTTTTTAAGTAAAAAAAATTGAAATAAGTTAGGTCAAACGGTACCTTAGTATCGTAAAGTTACTTATAATTTGGAACAATTTTATTTTAAAACAAATTATATTTTGAGACGGAATTAAGTACTGTTTGGTGTGCTTATTTTAAACTTTTCTACTTAATAAAAGGAGAAGCTGGGCCAAATAGATTTTCAAGAAATTCTTGATAAAAAATAAGTTGCTTAATTTTTATGAGTAATACACATAGATAAACGACTTTTGAATCTAAAAAAACAACAATTACAAAACAGCTTTGGCTGTTTTACGAAAGCTCTTATTTTTATTTTTAACTTTCAAATAGCTTCTAAGACCTAAAAAAGTCAGGTCAAACAATACCTTAATAGTATTTGTATATCAATTATTTAATTAGTTTTTTTCTTTACAAATGTCTTTAAATAGATTTTTTTAATTACCAAACTACTTTTGAAATTGAAAATATGAACAAAGATTCATGTATGCGTATGAGTGGAAATTGTCCTTGATACTACGACAAACGTGTTTGGATTGAGAAATGTTTCGAGGTAAAATAAATTTTTGTAAGGAATTCAAATTCTTCTATTTAAATTTTCTTGTTTAAATTATTAATTTAAAGAATTTTTAAAATTATTGAAATTTATGAAATATTTTGTCTAAGATAAATTTTAAATGACTCCTGAAAGTTAGGAACTTCAAATTCCTTTTTCCCAAAAAATTTAAATTGATGCCTACAATTTTTTTAAAATTACAAATTGACCCCCTAAAATTTTAAATAGATCCTTTAAATTTTTTCAAATTGCAAAACGGCCCTACATTTCAAATTTATAAAAGCGGCCCAAAAATATTCAAAAAAAAATTATTATTAATCTATTCAAAATTTCAAATAGACATTTAGAAATGAACATAATTCAAATAGAAATCATTTGAAATATTTTTTTTGAAGGAAAATCATTTGAATATCTTAAAAATATAAATTCTCTTAAATTTCTAATTACTCTATCCAAATGCATGCAGGTGCTGAATGTGCACACCTACTTGTGGCATGTTTTCTTTCAAAATTACAATTACAATTAAATATAGTACTAGTAATTTTGATTTAGTCATGAGAATCATTTAATTGCCACTCAATGTGATCAAATTTTCTCAACTAATCATCATGAAAACCACATAAAACTAAAACTCTATTACAACTGTGTCCCTTACGGCTACTTATGTATCAAAAAGGATACTATTTTGTTATATAACAATGTAATGATCGGTCGTATGATTTTAATTTGAGAGTAACACTTGTTTTTATTTATTGTTGTCACTGTGTGAATTTGGTGTTTAGTTGGTTAGTCATTTTTGTAGATGACTTGTTGTTTCACTTGTTTGGTCAGTCAATTAGATGATATGTCAACTGATTAACTCACACTTCTAATAATAATAATCCCCTTTGATAGAAAAGAAAATTGAGATATTTAGTTAAAAATTTAGACTAAATACATCAATTTTATTTCACCGATTTTCCTTTATATTTTGAGACAAAGGGAGTATTTGTTTATTAGATGTGGAAACTTAAATTACTCCAAAAGAAAATGTTGAGTGTTAAATGTTGAACTACTGTCCAAAGGTATATGAGTGTTAACCATAAAAAGAATTGTACATACTTTTTTATTAACTTTGATATATTCGTAATTTAAAGATTATTTTCGACACCAAATGGACCTCTTTTCATAGATGGAGGATAAAGTAATTTAAAACCTAATTATTAACTCCGATGAAGCTCAAGAAAAATATCAACTTTAAGGCAATTTATATGACATTTCTTTATATAAAACAATTACACATGAATAAAAGGTAGACAGACAATAAGTTGTGCCGCTAAACCTTTTTGTATAGTAAAATCCAATCTTTGAAAAACTATATTCATAGACTTGGACGAAAATGGTCTCCTTTTAATTAAAATTCTTTCAATATTTTTTATGAGTTTCTCATATTGAGGCATGACAATGGTCACTTTTTTGAGGTTTTTCTCTGCTTTTTGAGGTTTTTCCCTATTTTTAATCATTTGTAGTTTCATGCGTTCTTTTTTTATGAGTTTTCTTTTCTTTTTCATTGTAAAGTTTGTAATTTTTTCGTACGCCTTTTAGGTTTGGCCTTTTCTTTTGCAAACCTTTTGTACCTGCTTCAACTCTAACTTTTTTGTTAGATCATCTCATTAAATTCTTAATTATCGGGAGAAAAAAGAATTTGCACAATCAATTGAGTTTTCCAACAAAGATTTGCTATTCTTGCTAAATTCTCATTAGGTGTTTACATTCTCCACATTTCTATGTTTAAGGGAGTAAATATTTACCCACATACTTGACTTGGACAACTCGCATCTCTCTCCAAAATATTTTTTAACTTTGTTCGATATATTCGTAATCGTTGCATGACATTTGAACTTGATCAACTATATGTTATAGTCTTTTGAACTTTTATTGTCAATTTGTAGATTCGAATTCGTAAATTCCTATTCATATCTCTTGGATGAGATCCATTTTTTCAAAATCCATTGTAAATTGTAAATTGAAATGAAAGAAGAAGTCATTCCCACATTAGCCTAATAGCCGTATCAACAAATCAGTGAAAGAAAATACTCAATGTGCATACAAAACATTCTCACTCTCAAATCGGTATGTGCTCGAAGTGGGAGGTTTAAAATAATGTTATTTTGATAGGTTATAACGTGAGTTTAGTATTTGATTTAGGCCAACCTCAAGTCCAATCTAAAACAAAATATGTAACTATATATCAATTTTATTTTTTTTATTATTTCTACATAGCTGTCTTTTAGTATTATTTTGTAAATAAAAAATAACTTTGGTTAATGAATCAATTGGTATATAATACCATACCAGCACATGAGAAATTGCAAAAAATTGGGTAATAGTATTTCTCACCTGATATGGTCTATTGCCAAAACTGTGTACGGACTACGGGTCAATGTATAATTCGTCAAATTCATTGAACGAAAATAACAGTTACGAATGGAGCGATAGTACGATTAGTAATAATGGAATAAATAAAATAGCGCTAGAAGGAGGGGTTGAACCTCCGACCTTGTGGTTAACAGCCACACGCTCTAACCAACTGAGCTATTCCAGCACATGTCTTGCTTGTTCAGATTATTTTATTTATACTATATCATTTAATGTTACAGATTTTTTATTTGTTTTTTTCTACTCGTGTAATTTATTTGATAAAACATATTATATGGCATATTCTTTATAACATTATCTCATTATTGTTGAATGGAACATAAAATTCTCCTGGACCTGGTTATTATTACAAATGTTTTAATCAAAATTTCAAAAATAATGAAAAATTCTTTTCGAAGCCATACTTTTGGAGAAAAGAGTCATTCTAATTCTATTTTTTGAAAACATGAGAAGATGAATACACCACTTAGACAAGAAAACAAATTTATTAGTAATAATGTTATCGACCAATTTTTTATTTTTATTTTTTTTGATAAATAAAATTTAGGGTAAGGGGATGGTGCCCCAGTCCAAGGCAGGGAAGACCTTAGGGCTCAAAAAACACTTACAAAGGTAATTATATTTACCTCCCTCCAAAGACACTAGCGGGGCTCGAACCCGGGACCTCTCAGATTCAAGACCTGTCTTTTTACCACTAGACCAAGCCTCTGGAGTTATCGACCAATTTTAAATGCACATACATTTCTTTCTTGTATATATAAAATTATTTTTCATTATCTAAATATAAAATGTTATAGCAAGTCAAATCAAATGTTTAATTTCTGTTAAAAAAATAAAAATAAAATGTCTAACTTTCATATCCTTTCTAAATTTAACCAAATTTCCGAAAAATTTAAATGCATCCAACCCAACTTATTAAAATCCCAACCAATTGTCTTTCAAAAAAAAAATCCCAACCAATTGAAAATGATGTGCTCACACATTTTGAACTTGGGATATAATTGAAATATATATGGTTGCATTCCTCCACCATAGCAAAACTGAAGACATAAATGAGAATAACAAACCAAGAAGTTCAATCTTTATACTAATTTTTAACAAGTCAAACTCAAATTTATAGTTAAGATTGTTGTTGTTCAAATGAATAAGTTAAGCTAGAGCATTCTTTTTCTATAATCCAAACTCAAGCTTTAAATATTCGATTCGGCTGAATTACACCCCTGCTTTAATCGTCTTTTATCGTAAGCATATGTACTTGATTAATTCTTTAAGCTTTTTCTCTTAACTCCCTTAACATAAAATCTTCTCTATTTGTTCCCTTCCACCATTAATTAATGTTCAAACTCAAATATCTATAACATGATATTTGTGGGTGGCAAAACAGATAGATTGAATGATAATAGATAGATCAAAATAATCCACTAAAATCATCATACAAATATAAAAACAAACAAAGCATCTTCCACTAATTTAGAGTCAACAAATAAATAAAAGAACTTGACATTTAGCTGCTAAATAGGGTTGAAACTGGCTAAATCTTTCACTAATATGTAGTGTGATTCCAAAATTCTCCAATTGGTATATTATAAATTTCATTGTAAGTTTTCAATAAAATTGATCCCCCATAATCTAAATTTAACTATCAAAAACAAATTATAAGTAAATTTCATTGTAAGTCTTCAATGTAATTTGTTTTTGTTCCTCCCATAATCTGAATTCATTTTAGGATCATATTTTTCTCCAATTGTTCAAACCAATGATAAATGCAAATTCATAATCCATAAGCTGATTCCTTGCATGTTTACTAGAAAGTTTAGCTGTTTCACAACATTTCAACCACAAAAAATATTGCTCCAAATACTTTTAGACATCAAGCATACACAGTTAACCATGTTTAGCATCAGATAAGTTCAACTAAAAAGTTAATCTATTGAGTAAACTAGAACAAGAAAGGAACTTATCTACAAGAACAAAATAATCATTTTAGCTTTCCTAGATGACCATTGACCAAACAGGTTCATAGGTTAAGGAACAAAATAATGGTGTCAACATCCTAAATAAGGAAAGCTGCATTCTTTGGCGCAATGAACATAAGAATCTCTTGCAGCAAATCAGCCTGAGTCATTCTCCGAACTCTCACATCAACAATTCTCCTGATCTAAACAGCTCTGTCGCCTTTTCTCTGAAAGCAAACAAACAATAACTATAATCAAAAACTTAAGTTGTAAAATCACATTAAGAGTTTTATATTTGGAATTGAGTAAATTTACCTGGGCTTAAAATTGTTATGGTTCTTGTGACGGAATTCGTTGCAGTCAAACAATCAGAGTCTGCAAAAGTGAAAGCTTCTCAGTAAATCATGGTTCAGGTAAAAATTAAGATAATTAAGAAGATAAGCAATTACTTTCGTTACCTTGTATATTCATATTTTTCTCACATAGAGCTTCTGCCGAAGTTGATGGAAGTTCAGATATAACTTGATTATCATGTGACTTAATTGATCCTGGTTCGCATGAAAAATCAATGCCCTCACAAGAAAAATCTAGATCATTTAACATTTCAGCAAATGAGAAGTCTGCGCCAAAGGCATCAAAGTTAGGGAAATCGATGTCATATAACTGAACATCATGGTTCGATTCCGGTGTAGATGTCTCATTAGGCAATGAATTGTCTGATTCCAAGCTCTGAGTTTGAGGCATATCAGAGGAATCAAAGTTCAACCTGCTTCTTACATGATCCCTCTTACTTGCCTTGTCGGAATTTATTTTAACGGGAGAAATGCAATGACTACTCTCTATATAAGCCATCTGTTTCGCAGGGCTAACCATAACTCTCTTGGTTGAAATTACAGTGTAACAAGTAGATGGAGCCTCTACGTTGCTAGGTGCTACTTGAGTAACCTCAGGAGGTGATATATTTGTATCACCGTGACTGGAATTTGTTCTCGGAGGCGTCTTTGGAACTTGAGTTCGAGACTGATTAAATAAGCATTTCACGACACTGGATCCTTGAACCTGTGATCCACTTGGTACACAATTCAAAGTCGATGATTGAGTTGCAGAAGATGGGTGATAAACTACTTGATGATTGACAGCACGGTTTGATTGTGGCAGTGTGTTTTGACCTGAGAGTAAGAACAGAACAAAAATGTAAAAATTGATGATTCCGTGAAAGATTAGCACATATAGGTATCAGTTGCACAAGCTAGGATACAAGTACAACTATACCTTTGACAGGAATTTTCCTACTGGTCGTAGATGATCTACCACGAGATCTTTTTGCAATTGAAGGTGCATCAACTGCACTAGTATCTTTTCTCTTTCTGGTAGAAACGCTAATCATCGGTGTTGAGAAGTTTCCATTCTCTGCATTGGTGATGTTAGACTGAGGCACTGAGAGTGTAGTTGATGTGTTTTGTGTGGCAGTGGCGGCTGCAGCAGTAGTAGGAGCACCTGAAAAGTTGAATGTTAAATCAGTTTTCATTAAAATTGAAAATTAGTATGATTTCATAGAAAATTATTCTTGACTTGCACACTTCAAACACAACAATAGCAAATTGTGACTAATTGAAGATATGTACAAGTCCCCATTGTTCAGAAACAAAATATGGTAAACTAGCCCCTAAAGAAACCTTCTAGTATGTGTTTCACTTAATTGTCAAAGACACTGAATTGAACCTGAAGATTATTCATAAAAAAGTCAAAAAACTACAATGCAACCACAACTTCTAGCATCATCAACAACACATTAGATTGCAACTCTCCACAATATCAAGAATCAACACACAACTACAATTTAAAACCCAAAGTGTTTAATAATAAACTAACCGGTCTAACCCTAACAAAAACATGACATAACCAACAGAAACTAATCAAGTAAACACAAGCACATCCAACCTAAAATAAAACAAAAACACCCAAAAAATTTACCAAACAGTTCAACCCTAATTAACAAAGGAAACTGTTTTCTCACCGAGTTTTGATTGAGGAGGAACCGCTGCAGATTTTGCATTTGCATTCAGCACAGGAGCATTGGTTAATGAAAAATTTTTACTAGCATTGTAAACATTCATGACATTTTGCACACCATTCAAAAACATCTGAACCCTATTCTTTTCTTGCTCCATGTAAACCCTTTCTTGATCCAACATCACTTTCTGCTCCTTCAAACATATATACTCATCAAGCATCTCTCCTAAACTCATCAAACTCTTCGGCACCTAAAAACCAATCAAACCAAAACAAAAAAAAATACAAAATTAAAAAAATCCAATCTTTAACAAAAACAAAACAACCCATTTAAGAAAACCTAAACCCTAAACAAGAAATGACCAAAAGGGGTTGTAAAAGGGGCAAGATCCAAACTTTGTCGATTAACAAAACGACCCATTTACGAAAACTGAATGAAAATAAAAAAATAACCAAAAGGGGTTGTGAAAAACCTCGTTGACTGGTGAATTGGCTATGAAAGAAGAAGCTTCGATCCGGAACGATTTTCGGGTTTCAGTGAAATTGTTATCACATAGATATCTGTCAACGATGAAAGCGATCTGGATTGGGGTGACTTTACCTTTGCCAAATGACTCTGGTTTCTTTGATTTAGATTGTTTCGCCATTGTTGTGGTGGTTACTGGTTTTTTTTTTTTGGGTTTGAGATTTGGTTTTTTGGGAAGTGTTATGTTATTTATTTAGGGATAGTGAAAAGTTGAAAAGGATGAAGATGGAGGGAAGTTAAGGAGAGTGGTGTAAGGCGCGAGAGGTTTTGTTTTGGGTTTTGGGTTCAAAATTTATTGACTGTTTTGGCGGAAACAGCAAAAAACAACGTTGCTTGCCGCGCGGACTCACTTTTGCTATGTTTGATCTCAAGTCATAAACCTTTTTTTTCAATATTAGTGAAAATTAAGGAGTTACCATTATTATACAATAATAAAGGGAAAAATTAGTTCTCTGTTATAATAAATTAGAAACTACTCTACAAAAAAAAAAATTGAAACTAAATATTAAAATATTAGGAAAATTAATTTGAAACTATTTTTGTTGGGAATTAAATTGAACCTTCAAAAAATTATGAAGTATCAAAATGAATTTTTAATATAAAATCAAAAGATGTAATTTTTTTTTTTGACAAAGAGATGTTATGTTTTTTATAAAATAAATAAATTGAGTTATCTTTTAAGTTATCATGTTTTTATTTTCTTTCAAAATATGAATTTAATTGAGACGTAAAAAAAGCTCAATTGAAGATTAAGGTGATATATTTGTTCTTGCTAATGTTAAGATGAGTGGGCCATTATATTTTTGAGACGAGCTCGACAAAGGTGACCAATGACCATGGTCCTACTACGTAAGTGTAACTCAATTGATAGCACTCAAAAGTTATTGAATTATCCACTTCTCCACGTGGTGGTGCATAAGACTTTTGCCATGCATGACTTACTATCAAATTATTGAGATTGATTGACATTCAACACGTCTCTTGACTCATTGGTGCCCTCCTCACGAAGGTACTCAAACTAAACGTGGATGGTAGTTTTGTGGTAAACTATTTGTATTTGAGTGTCGATGGGCTTGTTCACAATCACATAGGTTTTCTCAGTATAAAATTGGAGACGATGCATTGCTGCTGAGCTGCGACCAATCCAACCAGGACTTGAATTTTGTCACGATAAAATTATAATAAAATTATAAATGTATCAATAATTTAAAATTTTAACTTAATTTAAAAACACAAATATAGTAAATTACCATAATAAAGTGCAATAATATTCATAATTTTGGATCAAAATATACAAATTAACCACCAAATCATCATGGTAACATCCAAAAATGCTAGAGTTTTGAAAACGTTGATCATTTCTCTGTTACTTCTCTCTCATAACGCAAAATGTGTGGGAGAAGTTGTTGCTCATTGTGAAATTGTGAATAGAGTAAAAAGCATGGGAGAAACTAAGAGGGGAAATATTAAATGGACTTTTTAAAATTTGCAAAACAAAAAAAAAAGAAGGTAAAATCATGTCAAAACGTAAAAACCAACAATTTTACCCAATTCCAACAATTTAAACCGTTTAAAATTGTTTAATGCTACAATTTTATCCAAAAACATTCATACACACGGTTTAACTCGATATAGTGATTTAGAAACGTGAAATCTATAGTTCCTACGTTTTAAATTGTGACTTTAACAACCTTCATGTCTGCATGAGACTAGGGATGTCAGCGGGGGCGGAGATTGAGTGGAGAATGTTTTACCACTCTCTTCTCTGTCATCTAAAATGCCCTCTATCTTCATCTCAGTTCCCCCCTTTGAAAAGTTCTTCCCCCATTCTCATCACTACGAATCCCCACAGTTTTCGTGAGGATCCATCAATATTAAAAAATATCGAAAGGTCATTGTGTCGTATGGTGGATTCGGGTACTATTTGATTTTTCACAGACTTAAAAATGAACATAAAATATACCTCCCGAGCAGCAAGTCGATTACAACATCATAAAAGCAAGGAGGTAAACCTCTTTCCAATATATAACATAGGTTTTTGCAATGCAATGTATTTGGGATCTCATGTTGATTTGAATGAATCATTCTTGTTACTAAAGTAATTGTCCGATAAACAAGAGGATAACAAATTGCAAATTATGTGGGATTATCATTGCGCTTTTTGTACTCATAAATCTTATATGTGTTCCCAAGAAAAATTTTGTCTATTATTTTCAATCAAAATAATTGTAAAAAGGGAATAAATTTTAAACATAAAAACAAATAAAAAAATAAGACAATATTGCGAGTCATGCGGCAATCATAAACATCATATATAAATAAATTTATACATATATACTTGCATATACATAAACTATACTTGCATAAACACATAAAAAATTACTTTAATAAAGTATTCGAGGTTGAGGTTTTCACATGACAAAGATGAAATTCTATCCCCTTCTCCAGACATCTCCCAGGGAATTTTCTGATTGTTTGTTGTACTGCTTTCACGCAATGGACAATCTCAGCAATAGAAATACAATCTAACAGTTACAATTAATTCAATTTGATTTGATTACTTTTTTGACGGTTTTAATCGCAGTAATTGCATTAAATCCAATTCCCTTTCTCCTTCATCTTTACGGGAAAAAATTCTCAATTTCAAATCTTCTAATAGAATAATCCTCATCAAAATTCTCATTTACACGTCAAATTGACATCCTTACATACACGGGGCTAATATCATTACCAAGGTAATCAAAACCGGACCGGACCGGCCGGTTCAACCGGTTGAACCGTGAACCGGATCAGTATCCGGTCCGGTTAGGCATGCAAACCGCTCTGCCAATGAACCGGATAAAAAACCGGAAAACCGGTAAAAAAAACCGGAAAACTCGGATGAACCGGCGGTTCGCAGGTTGGACCGGTTCTTCTTCAAAACAGATAAAAATGACTCAAATTTTAGTTTTCCAGTAAATACCAGTAGAAAAAGTAGATACTTTACAAACAGTGAAACCTTCAAACATTTGGAGAAGAAAACAAAACAAAAGAAAATGAAGGATGTCTCTTAGAAGTTAGAAGAGCAGGAAGTAAAAGAAGATGATGAATATTTGATGGAAGTTGGAATAGAAAAACAACATGACAGCACTTATTAAAACAAGAACAATGAAAAAGGAGATAACAGAGGAGTGAGTGGCGGCACTAGTATTCCAATCATTATTTCTAGAACTAAAATTAGGGTTATAATTAAGTGGGCTTGAACAAAGAGTACAAGGCTTTATTTACTAGCCCAAATAGAACAAACATAGAAACAAAGTCCAAGGCTTAGTTTCCCTCTTTCTTACGGCATTAATTTTTACATGAATATTTTTTCTTTGTAAGGTTACATGAATATATATACGGCTTCAAATTTTAAAAATAATAATATTTAATTAATAGTCAAACTACTTTACACAAAATATAGTATAAATTTTAGTTTATTAATATTTTATATATTATAAAATATAAAATATATATATTTAATTAAAAACGGTCCGACCTCGGTCTGACTCCGGTCCGACCATTGAACCGTGAACCGGTAAGCTCACCGGTTTGATGACCGGTCCGGTTCTGACAACCTTGATCATTACAAACTGTGCATGTTCTTGCAAAACAATATACAGTTTTTGCAAGATTTTTTTTGACAGAGTATTTGCAAGAATTTAAAATACACTTCAAATATATTTCTTTTGTACAACAATTTAAATTATATATATATATATATATATAGAGTCATGCTAACTAGTGCCTTGGGGGCACTAGTTAAGAATACAAAAGTAGTAATTTTTACATTGGAAACAACAATTTTCTTACTTTTCAATGTATTATTATTATTATTTGAAGTATCCTTAACTAGTGCCCGGGGCACTAGTTAGCATTTTTCATATATATATATATATATATATATATATATATATATATATATATATATATATATATATATATATATATATATATATATATATGTATATATATGTTATCTTGTAACTTTGGAAAACATAGAAGATGAAAGGGGTGCTTACTATTCAGCTATGGAATCCACCACCACGCTTCCACACTCTCTCCTCCCACCACCCTCTCTCAATCTCAGCCTCCTCCTCCTCCTCCTCCACCCAACAACAACCGCAGGAACTTCTCACAGCAAAAGAGAGAAGACGCTTAAGAAACGAACGAAGAGAGAGCAAAAACACAACCAATTGGAAAGAAGAAGTTGAAGATAAACTCATTATGAAAAAAAAGAAAGAGAAAAAGCATTGGATGGATGAACTCAATCTTGATAATCTCATTAAATTGGGACCTCAATGGTGGGGTGTTCGTGTTACCCGTATTAAGGGTCAGTATACTGCTCAAGCACTTTCTCGTTCTTTGGCTAAGTTCTTCCCTGATATGGATTTTAAGGTTCGTGTTTTTTTTTTGTTTAGTTTAAGGTTGTTGTTTTGTTTTTGCAGTTGAAAAATGTTTATTTTTGGCTCTTCAATTTGTTATGGATAAGGATAAGAATAGAAATGGTTTAGCTTTAAGGTTAGTTTTTAGTTTATGTGTTTGCTTGAATTAGATTTTGGATTATATGTGGATGAACGGTTTCGGACTACGGAGCATGGATTGACACAAACACATTAACATCGATAATAATTTGGGAAACTGACATAATCAAATGTAATCTTATGTGTCGGTGCCGTGTTAGACACTTAATTAGGAGATTAAGTTGAGTGTGAATCATGATTTAGTCGATTAGGTGTCGGATAATTTGAACCCTTATATTGGCAACATTTCAAAATGATTCTTGAAATTGAAAAATCTTCGATTGCATTTCTCATTTTGGGTTGGCCAATTTAGCCGTGGAAATAGTTTAGAAAGTCTAATGTGATTGAAAATTTTCAATTCTAGGATTATCTAAAAACATTGATTGGAACTTGTGGCTAACAACCGTACCAGCTGAAGGGATGAGAAAGTGAACTAAGCGGATGAAAAAAAGAAAGAAATGATGTTTCATACGATGTTTGTTTGTTTGTTTGTTTATTAATCTATTGTAGTGTTTTTTTAGGTATATGCCCCAGCTATCAATGAGAAAAAGAAATTGAAGAATGGTACCATATCTGTAAAACCAAAGCCTCTATTTCCGGGTAATATTTTTCTGAGATGTGTACTGAACAAACCATTACATGACTTCATAAAAGAGTATGACGGAGTTGGTGGCTTTATTGGATCCACGGTTGGAAATACGTACGCATCTTCTGCTTTTGTTTAATTCATTCCTCATTTTTTGACAGTTTGCAACTTACAATTATAGCAAAAATTAGATTAAGTTTCCTATAACATGTTCATAAAGGTCTGTTTGAATTGAGTTATTTGAGCTTATCTACTGCTATAAGCACTTGTGAGGCTGTTTGGGTTTGGGAGAGCTTGTAGAAAAAACTTATGACATTCCATCAACTGTTTTCAACTTATATTATCGTTTCTTATAGAAATAACTTATTATACATAAATACTTATACGATAAACGCTTAATTAGGTTGTTTATTCAAACAAAGCCTTAAGTCCTCAAATAAAACGAAATGTGAATAGTTAAAAAATTTAGCAACATATTTTTAGTTTTTACCAAGGCCTTTTAATATTGAAGCTACCAGGGTGAAATGGTTGAGGTTGTTGAGTTACTAGGAGGTCATAAGTTCGACACGCCAAATCCTTTTGCAAATGCAGCATAAAACTGCTTACTATTTACTTATAAGTTATAACTTATAATAAGTAGTATCTGTAAGTCATTATTTGATTTGAGAACTTGATCACATTGATATAACAAACTTCATTCAAGTTTTGTCTACTAGGATTTGTTGCTATTGATTTGTTAGAATTTGTTCACAATTGATATTGTTTTACAAGTTTACCCTTCAAGAGAGACAATCAGTTTATGCAACTATTGATTTCAGATATTAAAGAAACATTATCTTATGTCTCTAAAGTATATTCTTTCTTGTTAAGCCTAAGTTGAAGCTCTAAATTGTTTATCATTTGCAGAAAAAGGCAAATTAATAAACCAAAGCCAATAGACGAGGTTGATATGGAAGCAATATTCAAACAGGCTAAAGTAGAGCAAGAAAATGCTGATAAAGCATTTGAGGAAGAACAGAAAAATGCTGCCGCAATCTCTTCAAAACGAAATTCAGAGCTAGAATCAGATGTTTCAAAAGCTATTGTTGATTCTAAGCCTAAAAGGGGATCTAGAACAACCTCTAACCAACTCACCGTCGCAGAAGAAGCTTCACCTGCTAAAAAAAGTCCTAAACTTGCCACCGGTGCCACTGTTAGAATTATATCTGGAACATTTTCAGGGTTTGCAGGGACCCTCAAGAAGCTGAACCGCAAAACCAAAATGGTGAGTTTCCTCTTTCACAAGAATAAATTGAAATAAAGATTAAGCTTATTATGCACCGCTAATATAAAACTTTTTTTACATACTCATCCAATCAAATTTTATCTGTGTCCTTGTTCTTTGCATTAACTCATTTAACCTTTTTCATGCAGGCGACAGTACATTTAACAATATTCGGGAAAGAGAACATAGTAGACCTAGATACTAGCGAAATTGTTCCAGAGACTAACTAATGCCCTTAGGTCCTCTCCCCTCCCCTGATGGTATGTTTCACTCTGAAAATAAAACTTTTGAAGAGTTGCGCACTACGTGCTGTTACAGATTTTTCCACATGTCGATGAAGTCCCTTTTTCTAAAGAAAATTAAATGCATTTTTACCTAGTGCATACTTGTATATTATGAGATTCTGAGCCTAAAATTTGAGGAGAGTGGGAATACTTTCCTTCAACCTCTATTCTCATTTGTAACTTATTTTATAACAACTGCCAAGGAAGGAAGTGTAGTTTTTTAGTGAATTTAGATTCTTTGGTATTGGTTTCATCCTATAGACCTTTAAGCCATGCATGACTTTTGATAGTGATTATGAACAAAACTATTACCTATGTGTTGTAAGTTTATGTATATGGAAATGCTCATTCCTATGAAAATACTCGACAAAGAAATACAAGAATGATTATTGGCCGTAGATTTACACAATAACCTATCCATGATTTCCGTCAAAGATGGCCTAACAGTTTTAGTTTTTTAAAAATGCCTCACGAATATACGCAATGCTTGAGAGCTAGTATTTATAATTATGTATTTTGTAAAAGTTGGTGCAATGTTTCTACTCTAGTCAAAATATAAGCATTGTTTTTTATCTTCGCAAAGAAAATTTCTGAGTTCGCCATTGGTTACGAGAGGTGAGAAATTTTGATTGTTAATAAATTTTCTCCCATAAACAAGACATGAACTTCATTGATTTCAACACATATTTTGGAGCTATGTTTACATGAATTGTTAAGTGAGAAAGTTATTATAATGCCTAAACTGTTGAACGTGCACACTAAGTCACCCCTTAGGTCGGCCATAAATATTAGTACAACATGTTAACCAATGTGACATGACATTAAACCTATTTATTATATTATGATTAAATTGTACACAAAAACAACACTACGAATTCAAACACAGTTAATTGACTTAAAAACAGACAAATACTGTAGTTTTCATTTTGATTTTAAAGTTTATGACAAGGAGATTTTGAATTGAATGGTATACCAGCAGGATGGTATAGTGATTCCATCCAATTCATCAATCCACCAAATTTTCATTGAATCATGAATTAAGATTATTCAGTACATAATATATTTGATTAAATTAAATATAATTATTGAAAATGATGGTGCAACATACAATGTTTATAGGCCCTACTTCAAAGTTCAAACCCCACATGTTGTTGGTCATTGCTCCCATGTGTGTGTGATGTGTGGATGGAGAGCACCTTCCTGTTCGGTTTGGACTCTATCCTAAAGAGATTATATTTTCTTTAAGAATTTTTATCTACTAAAAAAATTAATATTATTCAATTAAATTGGGAGAATACAAAAAAATGATTTCATTTGTATACACTAACTGGATAACTATTTTTTATATATACATCTAGTAGTATCACGACAATAAATTTATATAGCTAATATATATAAAAATTTATCTCTATGTTGAAAAATAACACAAATCAACTCACTAAATTTGTAAGGAATATAAATCTATGAACAAACCCACAAGATTAATAGTTCAGACAATGATAAAGGTTACGTTTGTTTAAATTTTAAAAAATGATTTTTAAAAAAAAAATAGATTTTTAAAATAATTTAAAGCTAATTTCCTTTTGTTTACTATCATAATTTTTTTTTTTTTGAAAAAGCTAAAATGGAATATATAAATAATCACAAGAACAAGTAGACCCCTCAGCACAAGGCATACCAGGGAGCACTATAAAAGTTTACAAGAAGATCCAAGTAAGCAACATAGGTAAAATGACTATTAGTCGATGCCCAGACATAGCAAAGGGCTCGACCACCAAAGATGAGAGTTGGTAGCTAAAGTAACATTTGTCGTCCGCAACCACACCGATAGGAGAAGAGCTTGACTTTGTCTAGAAGCTGATGAACAGAGTTCGCCGAATTTCTGAAGACCCGAAGATTTCTTTCATTCCACACTACCCAAACACAAGCGAGCCAAACGAGCTGCAAGAAGGACCTCCGAGCACGAAGGCCACCAACTGAATAAGTGAAATGTACGAAGTGATCTGTGAGGCTGTGAATTGTACTATCATAAAAATTTAAAATCATTTTTAAAAAATGTGAAGCCCATATATTTAGGTTTCTTAGTTTTTTGCTTCATTGTAAGTTTATAACCATCTTTGTGCTTCATCTTAGGTTTCTTAGTTTAAAAAAAATAAATAGAAAAACTATTATGATTGACTTTTCAGTTTGGGATTACAAATGATTTTTTTTACAAAATAATTTTCTAAAAAATCTATAACAAATATTTTATAATTATAAAATAAATTTTTTAAAAAATTAATAGGTTATTTCTTAAAAAAATTTAAAACAAACACACGCAAAATGTAGAATAAAAAACTACATAAGTGAGGAAGAGAAACTTGTGTGACAATTTTCTTTTGGATTTTGTATGTAGTATAAAAAAGTGCCTAATGGAGTGGTGGTGAGGGTAGTTAACCTCCTCTCCATTTGTGTTCTCAATTTTTCCTTTTCATTACTATAGTTATGAAGAATTTTACAATACATATTAAATAGTTAGATCCACCAAATATTACATCATTACATTTATATTTTTAAAACTTTAATAATAAAAGAAATGGAGAAAACAAATGAAAAAGATCCGACTTCGTGGTGAGGGTGATACTCCCAAACTTAAAAAGTGGAATATATATCCTCTCTGCATCCTCTCTGCACTATGTTATTATTTATTATTGTATTGCCATTTGTCAATCTCAACACAACATTTCTTATTTAAAGAACCAAAACATAACTATCTACATGTTTTATTTAACTATTTTAGTTTATTTTTGACAAAAACAATGATATATATGAGTGAAACACAAATTTGAATTTTCAATTTTTGACTTTTAATACTTACTGTATGTAAGTTCGATAGATTTAGTAAAATCATAGTCACAAGAAAAAAACGATTTAGTAAAATCAAAAAGATAAAAACAAAATTGTACAAAGTTTATATTTATGAGCTATATTCCAATTATTCCCTTCACACTCCTAGTAAAAAAACTATATCCCCTTCATACTCTAACATTAACCAGAATGATAAACCAAAAGTATTAACTAATTTATTTAATTTAGTGTCATTCGCTTAATTTAAACCAGTGAAATTTGAGGATCTTCTGCTATGAAAACCATCAAGGAAGATTAGAAAATGTATTTTGTTTTTTACAATGAATTCAAAATAAACAAGGAAGTTTAGAAAATGTATTTTGTTTCCACCGCCGTTAGCGATGACCAATCTCCATCGGAGAACATGTGGGGTACACAAGATGAGTTATCTCCTCCCAACTGAATTTTCTTCACATGCATGAATCAGAAATCGAACCCCTAATCATATGCTTAAGGGGACTGAGTCCGTTATCACTTGGACCAATTTATTGTTGGTAATGATAACTACTATCATTCTACTTATGTGTGTAAGTAGTTAGTTTTCCTTATAAAAGTGAATTATTTTGATGTTAATTAAATTTGAATAATAAAGCATGTTGGATATTTCCTATTCTAAAAAGTTCATATTCATACAAGTCCTAAAATTAGCTGGTTCACAAATAATTGAGTGGACCATATGGACACCAAAATTTTAAAAGATAGGAGTAAAAGTTAATTGAAAATTTTAATACTCCATCCACAAGATTGAGAGTTCCCACAAAGAATATTTAAAAAATAAACAAATACTAATAAAACTCTCCATTATTATATTCCCTTGGTTATCTGCCACTGCAAAAAAGTGAACCACCACCATGTTCCATAACACAACAAAATACATTAAATTTTCACAACCCCCAATCCAACTTTCCCATTATTCTTTTACTTTCTTCATCTCATCTCTTCACAAAGTTTCAACCTTTATGCTTCAAATGGAATCAAAATCAACCATCAAACCCTAAAATCACAAACCACCCAAATTTTCATTATGGCATCATTCACCACAACCCTTTACTTCAAATCTTTAATTTTCATCATTTTGTTCATAAAAGTCCTATCTTTTGACCCAATTCCTTTGTTTTCTTTTGCTGATTTTGAAAAAGATCTGAAATTTAAGTCCAATGTTACACTTTTTGGTAATGCTAAGGTTGTCAATGGTGAGTCCAAGATTCAATTTTTTGGTTCAAGGAGTGCTGAAACTGGGAGAGTGATTTACAAGAAACCCATCAAGCTTTTTCAAGGTAAACCTAAGCAATTGGTTTCATTTTCAACTTACTTTACATTTTCAATCTCATTGGAAAATGGTGGTGGTTTAGCTTTTGTTATGATTCCAAATGGTGTTAAAGGTGTTAAAGATGAGATTTTTAATCAAAGTTCATCTGGGTTTTCTCTTGGATTGAAAAATAATGATTTTGAAGTTATTAGTGTTGAATTTGGTGCTTATAAGGCTGGTAAAAATGAGATTTTGATTAGAAATGGTGTTTCAAGTAAAGCATACTTTACAAATCTGGCACTAAAAAGTGGTGAAAAGTTGCATACTTGGATTGATTATGAAGCAAATTCAAGGAGGTTAGAAGTAAGATTGAGTAAACATGGAAATTCAAAGCCATTTGATCCACTGTTATGGCACAAAATCGATATATCGGATGTTTTAAAGAAGGAAGAGATGTTTGTAGGTTTTAGTCCTATGAAGGGGAAAAATGCTTATTTGTACTCATGGAGCTTTGTTTTGAGACATTTTCCACCACATACTATGCATTCAGAGCCACTTGATCCTAAGGTTTTTGCTAAAAACAGTGAAACTTCAATGGTTATTAAACCAAATGGTAAGAAAAAGAATGATTGTGTTTTAAGAGTTCTTGCTGCAATGATATTTGGGACTGGTTGTGGAGCATTGGCAGCATTCACTATGCTTTATTTGTGGACAATCTTTGGCAATAAACGCGCTGCAGTGGTTCCAGAGGGATGTGTTATGCAACCTTTAGATGTTGATTATAGGAAAGTTAAAATTGTTGTAGATAATAAAACCATTGGAGATGGTAATAAGTAGATGTTTTTGAGAAAACTATTATCTGGTTTGAAACTTGGGTGTTTGTAAATTTAGTGTTTGTTGTATTTAGTAGGTTTTGATATGTTGTATGATGATGATTCCTAATCTATATGTTTTGTCTTACGTTGTCTATTGTTTGTCAAATTGAGATTGAAATTCAAGAATGAATTAAGATTGCTTACCTTTTATGAAAGATGCTCAAATTGAAGTTGTCGATGTTGTATGTACTAGTAGCAAATTAGAACCATTGTCGCAGCCCAACGTTGCTAATGCATATGCGTAGGTATTAGCTTTGCGATTTGTATGACACGCCTTAATTTCTCAATCTAACTCCAACACTCGATGAATTTGTTGAACTAATCAAAAGCCAGCAAAACTAAGAGCTCCACTTCCAACACCAATTACAGACAACCATCTAAGAATCAACATGCAGTGATGCAACCCAACCTTATTAAAACCATAACTCATGGCCAACAATAAACCCTCCAAAACACCTCATAACTAAGCGGGATTAGGCACTACAATCGTTCAATTTTATTTTATTTTTTGAAAAATCGTCCACTCCCGTCTAATCAGCCATCCACAATCTGCACGCAAACCTCCCTATCACGCTCCATCAAGATTTATTTTGATCCAGCCTATAGGAGGTGGTTGCCAACCAACCATAATATGATGTTTCTTAGTCGCAATATCAAACAAACTTGTATCGCTAGCTTGCTTGTAATCTCACATTGTTAGCAATATCATGCCATAGAAACCGGGGATTCTCAAAACCAACACAGAGTGGCGCACTGGCCGAAAAAACTGACCAATCTCCCAAATTTGGACTACCAAAGTTGTTCAAATTTAGTTGAGACCATGTCCGCAAGGAAAGTTGTATAAATAGGTTATTTAGGCTTTGTGTAGCACCATTAAAAAAATAATCAAACAAAATACATTAAATTTCCCTTTTATTTTAAACAAATTGATGATATTTTTGTCAAAACAAATGGCTTTTGGTCCCGGCGGGGCTCGAACCCGCGACCTTCGGCTCATAAGACCAACACTCTAACCAACTGAGCTACGGGACCTTACATTACTATCATTCAAATGAGAATATCAAAAAATCCCAAGGTTCATGGAAACCTCCTTCTATTTCTATTCCTTTTGTATTAACGTATGCATACCGATAAATATCCTTGTGAGGACATTGTATTGAAAATTTTAAGGATCTCAAATAGGAATGTCAACGAGACGAAGAGGCAACAAGAAGTAATTTCACACAAATCCCCATGCTTTTTTGGGGACTCCATCAACATTAAAAAATTATCAAAACTTATATACATGTGTGAAAATACAAAAAAGTATCATATAAAAAATTTAAATATAAACAAAAATTATTTTAGAACTCCAAACAGAGCAATTTTCATGAGGATCCCAATTTATAGATACAAGTTGACATCCCTAATCTAAAATATATAAAATCTGAAAGAACACTTAGCATGTCTAATTGTCTTTTTACTTGCGACACCACCGGCTGATTTGAAGGAGTTAACATACAAATTTAATGTCAAAGACTAATATGACTTATTTGATTCAGAGTAGGGTATTATTGTGTTTTTGGCTGAGTCAGGAATTGGAATGGCTAACTTTTAAGGAAGAAAATAAAGGATGGCTTATTTTGAAAATTTTAAGACATCCTAATGAGTTATTTGCATTTTTTTGGTTAAGTAGATTAGTGACTAGAATTTCTATCCTTAAGGTGAATAAGTGGAATGACTATAATTCGAATCCCGACCCCCAGCATATATAATGCAATGTCCTACCAACTCAGCTAAGGTCACGGGACATTATTTACATAATTATATCCAAAACTCTGGACATAGCAAAAGAAAGCAAGTGTCTCGTGAGATTAACTTAGTTGGTCAGAACATTGCATTATTTGATGGGATTCATTCCACTTATTCCAGAATAGTTATATCAATTATTACCTTAATAAAGCAAGTAACCATATCAATTTTTTTTTTGACAATTATTACCTTAATTTTGGGATACAATTGAAATAGAAATTCATATATATTTATTAGTACATTTATTATGATGCATAAGAAACTTGCTAAAACACGTTTTTATTGAGAAATTTTTTCTTTCACACACACTCACATACACATATATGTAGGGTTAAATGACACCAAAGTGTCAAATTTTGTTTGTCACCAAATTTCATCCATTCATTTTATTTAATCCAAATATTTAAAATTCTCATCAAAATAAGTAATATACAACAAATACTTTCTAAAATTAGAAAAAATAAAATAAATTATCATCATAAATTCATAATTAAACATTTCCTATTTGGTTTCCCTTTTTTTTTCAAGTGTTTCCATTGTTTTTGTTTTGTGAGAAATTCCCATATTTTTTTTAAATAAAATATTGTTTTTGGCCAAAAAGAAAATATGTTTTTTCCATTTTTTCTGTTGCTCAATAGCATGAAAAACGCATAGTTTTTTTTTTCTATAATTAAAAATTGCTACATAACTTGTTCCTTTGATTATCGTTGTAGTGCTTTGTTAGTTACTTTTATCTCATGCCATAATTTTTTTATAATTCAATAAATTGTAACAAAAAAACACCCAAATGATTCACTACAAAAAAAAATTTGATTCCATGAAAGAAAATAGAAAATGTATGATTTTAATTATATTAAAAAAAAAAAGTTTGTCATGCTAATGAGTGAATAAAAAATTGGGAAAACAAATAGGTAATATTTGATTATGAATTTATGATAATGAAAATCTGTTTTTAATTAGGTGATATTGGGGTACATTAATTATTTTGGTGATAATTTTAAACTTTTGGATTGAATGAAATAAGGGGATGAGATTTGGGGTCAAATAAAGTTTGACATTTACGGTCCCCATAAACATAGCTCAATTAGTAATTAACATTTCATGAAATATGCAGGGACTGAGGTTCGAACCCCGGTACTCCCACTTATTCACTTTTAAAAAGTGAATTTCTACCCACTAGACTATTTGACCAAAAAAAATTGACACTTAAAAAAGGAAATTATTAGTACTACTTATCAAAAGAGTAATATTTTTATAGAAAAAAATAAATAAATATTCTTGTCAAAAAGAAAAAAAGAAGCAATTAGTACATACAGTACAACGCGATTCCGCCTTTCCCTCAATCAAAACCTTTTCAACCTCACTCAAAAAACACACCCATTTATATTTTTCAATCTGTTTTGCGTTTTACAATTATACTCAGAGAGAGAAATATTCCTCTTCTTCTTCCTACTTCCTATCATTGTTATTGTTTTTTGTGTTGGTTCCAACAATGGCTACAACAGCCTCAAGGTTCATCAAATGTATCAAGGGCAAGCAACTATGTGAGCAGATTGGAACAATAATAACATATAGCTCCAATCTGCTTGCGTTTTTTTTTTTTGATAAACTCCAATCTGCTTACGTAGTTCCTCGCCCTGGATACAAACAAAAGCCAATGATTTCAAAAAATAATCCATGTTGAACTCTATAGATAGCTAAAAAAGGAAGATTCGTACTTACTCAGTAGTCATCGGCACCACCATGCATAACATGAAAGAATAAATTATATGTTCTTTTTATATATTCATCAAATAAATTATACTTTCTTGTTAGCATTCCCTTTACGTTTTGAAGATTATATTTTCTTGTTAGCATCTCCCTTCACGTTATTGTTCATTGATGAAATGCAAAATTGAATAGTTAAGGTTAAACTACACATTTGATGTTTATTTTATGTTTCAATTTGTTCTTTTACGTTTAAAAAGTTTTAATTTGATCCCTCACGTTTCTACCGTTTGCATAAGTTGGTTCTTTCCGTTAGTTTTGTCATTAACATTGTTTTAATTGGACACGTGTTCAAGAGTCCACGTCTCTGTCAACGTATGCAAACCGTCTGACACATATGACAAAAGTGACGGAAATGACCAAATTGAAACCTAAAATAAAAGTAAGAGAACAAGTAATTAAGCCAATAATTAATTATTATTGGAGCACATAAGTTGAAATAGTTGCAAATAACTAGTATATGAATAATTAAAAACAGATTGTCGAGATTGGTTTTGTGCATGCAATGAACAAAACAACAAAGATCATATTCAAGCTCATGCATAACATGAAAGCAAATAGATTTCAGATTTTTTGGGATAAGATATAGATTTAAGGGGGAGACAATGGTCCTCTTCCCAGTGGCGGATCCAGAAAATTTTGCCAGTGGGGGCTAAAAAATAATGCGTATATTTTAACTAAAGAAATGTGTTACGAATTTTTACTAAATACACAAATATAATGACAAAAAAAAAATTAAAATACATAAAAGTTCATATAAATTACAATTTGATTTCTTACGTTTAAAAAATAACAATTTGATCTCTTATGTTTCCACCATTTAGGTTAGTTAATTATTTCCGTTAGTTTTGTCACCTACAACGTATCAATTGTACATGTGTGTAAGTGTCCATGTGTCTGTCCACATATGCAAACTGATTAACTAATGCAAATGGTGAAAAGATAAGGGACCAAATTGATATTTTTTAAACGTAAGAGATCAAATTGAAACTTAAAATAAACGTAAGGAACCAAATGTATAATTAACTCTAAATTTATTAAGTTGATAGTAGACCTAGTCATGACTCATGGGGGCTTAAACATTATATTAATATTATTATTAGTGTAAAAATATTATATTTGGTGGGGGCTTGAGCCCCCAATCCATTACACTTGGATCCGCCCCTGCCTCTTCCGCATTAGTATGTGCTATCTATATATGCAGCATAAATTAATCAACTATATATGCAGCACAACTAATCAACTTTTGGACCTTAAAGATTGATGCTTAAAATAAAAACAGTTGTTTCAACAACAATATAGTCTTTCAATACCATGTTACATAGAAACAGAAATAATAATAATAATAATAATAAACAATTACATTACAGCAGGAACAAAAGTATCCCCTTACAACAAAAGAGATTATGAACCGGCAACAGGAAGTTGCAGCACCATATGTGTTATCCACTGCAAAAAACATCAAAATGTTCACATTTCAGGATTTTCTCCCTCTTCATCTTCAAAAAAATCCCCCTCCTCCTCCTCCTCCTCCTCAGCAGTAGCATCTTGATATTGTTGATATTCAGATACAAGATCATTCATGTTGCTCTCAGCCTCTGTGAATTCCATTTCATCCATTCCCTCCCCGGTGTACCAATGCAAGAAAGCCTTTCTCTTGAACATAGCAGTAAACTGCTCACTCACTCTTCGGAACATTTCTTGAATTGAAGTTGAATTACCGATAAATGTTGAAGCCATCTTCAACCCTGTTGGTGGAATATCACAAACTGTGGACTTCACATTGTTTGGAATCCATTGCACAAAGTAGGATGAGTTTTTGTTCTGAACATTGATAATTTGATCATCAACTTCTTTAGTGCTCATTTTGCCTCTGAAGATGGCGGATGCAGTGAGGTATCGTCCATGTCTGGGGTCGGCAGCGCACATCATGTTCTTGGCATCCCACATTTGCTGTGTGAGCTCTGGTACACTCAAAGCCCTGTACTGCTGAGAACCTCTTGAAGTCAAAGGTGCAAACCCCAACATGAAAAAGTGAAGCCGAGGAAATGGAACCAGATTCACGGCAAGCTTCCGTAGGTCAGAGTTAAGCTGACCAGGGAACCTCAAACAACATGTGACACCAGACATGGTAGCCGATATCAAATGGTTAAGATCACCAACTGCATCACAAAAAATCAAACAGCAATATCAGAAACCTTATTGAACAAAAGCAACAAATCTGAAAAAACATAAGGATTAAAAATGTCATAAAACAGGATATGGAATTGCTTACAGCTTGGGGTGGTGAGCTTGAGGGTACGGAAGCAAATATCATACAAGGCTTCATTATCAAGAACCATACATTCATCGGCATTTTCAACAAGCTGGTGAACAGATAGAGTAGCATTGTAGGGTTCCACCACAGTGTCAGAAACCTTAGGAGACGGGAAAACGGAGAAAGTAAGCATCATCCTATCAGGGTACTCTTCCCTGATCTTTGAAATCAAAAGGGTACCCATTCCAGATCCAGTTCCTCCACCTAGTGAATGACATACTTGAAATCCTGCACACAACAGAATAAACACACAACATCCATTTCAAGATCAGCCACAAAATAGTAAGAAAGTTGTCATTTCATAACAGTAATAATTGTAATACAAACATTATACTAGTTACTACCTCCGTCCCAAAATATTAGAACTCATTGACCATTGCACGTATGCTAATGCATAATTTTAATGACGAATATATTTAATTGTCTATTGATAAAAATTATAAAAATTTGATATTTTGAAAATACTCATCGAAACAAATCAAACAAGATCTTATATGATCATATTTACATTTATAGACTTTTAGAAAAATACGGTCAAAGCAAGACATGTAAATATACTAAGACCATAAATTCAAAAACAATAAAGTTAACAAATCAAATCCCAACTAACAGCAACATCAAACAAAACTTTCCAACTTTCCTAAGTAAAAACTCACACACAAACACACCAATTCAAAATCATATGCCAAACTACAAAAATACAAAAACAATTATTCACGTCACTAACAAAGAAATATTTCACTTTCACACACCCAATTCACAACAGCCACAAAGCATGCAAAAGATCACACCTTTAGCAAAATTAACACATACCCATCACAAAATCACAACTAAAACAGTCTAAAAATTCATCAACACTTCAAACCCTAAATTTAGAAACAAGTAAAAAAAAGAAGAAGATAATCATACCCTGCAAACAATCACAATTTTCAGCTTCTTTTCGAACAACATCAAGAACAGAATCAATAAGTTCAGCGCCTTCAGTATAATGACCCTTAGCCCAGTTATTACCAGCACCACTCTGACCAAAAACAAAGTTATCCGGTCTAAATATCCATAGTACCCGGTTCAAGATCCATAAGAACCGCTCTAGGAACAAATCTACCACCACTTGCTTCGTTGTAGTAAACATTGATTCTCTCTAATTGAAGATTAGAGTCACCAGCATAACGTCCGGTTGGATCGATTCCATGTTCGGCACAAACAACTTCCCAGAATTTGGCTCCAATTTGGTTACCGCATTGGCCACCTTGAATGTGAACGATCTCTCGCATGGTGTTGCGAAGAAATTGAAGTGAAATAGGGAAATTAGAAGAGAGGGTTTGGAATAAAATTCAAATTGAGATTCGTATTTATTTGTTTAATTTCAAATGACAGCTGGTTTTGTGGTCCTTTTTTTTTAAGAGGGAAGAAGATAAGGATAGAATGGTCCTATCCCAATTCAAAATAAATGCCTTATTAATTCTATATATTGTGAGAGTCTGACATATTTTATAATGAGTTTTATTAATCTATTTAAGTAAATAGACTGTTTAGAATCTTAATGTTTGTTTTTTATTAAATTGGGGCCATATTTTAATTAGGCTAAGCTGTATGTTCTTGTCAAATAACTTGAACTTGACTTATGTCATTCCTAGTTAAGACTCTTTTTAAAATAAATAACTAAAACTTGTATGCAAGGGTGGGTTACTTTACTATGATTGAAGATTAATATTTTAATTAGGCTAAGCTGTATCCTTGTCAAATAACTTGACTTATGTCATTCCTAGTAAAGACTCTTTTTAAAATAAATAAAAATAACTAAAACTTGTATGCAAAGGTGGGTTACTATAATATATTTTCTATTTAAATGTCACTTGTTTAATGAATAAAATACTTATAAATATTGGTATAGATGTCTTTTATGGATGTGTAAGATCATAATCTCTATATTTCTTCAACGTATATGGAGAAAATTCAGTTTAGAGAAAATAACTCATCTTATGTGTCCACAGATTCTCTGATAAAAATTAGTTATCGGCTTATTGCTAACGGTGATAGAAACTTTATACCAATATTTTGGTAATAAAAAAAATTCAATTGTTTCATGAATTGAGCCATCTAACTGAAATTTAAGTATGTAATAGATAAATATATTTAAAATAGATGCCTTTTTTTTTTTGGTATTTAAAATAGATGCCTTTTGTGGATATGTAAGATCAAATCAATAGATTTATTCGGCACATGTAAAGGAAGAAGATTCAATTGTTTTAAAAATTGTAGCATCTTTCGATAAATAAAAAATGTATCAGCTACATAAAATTTAAGAAAAAAACGTACAACCCTTTAACACATCCTTCTCACTATTATTCAATGGTCTATGGGACTTTATTTTTAATAATGGCTTAATTAGTTTATAGGTCCCTTAAAGACTTTTTTGGTTTCACTTTGGTCCCTTAAAGAAAATAAGTTTCACTTTGGTCCTTATCGATATCTCCATCAGTTAATTTGGTTATTTCTGTCCATTTTTATCAAAAACCGTTAATTTATGTACAAGTGTCATGAAACAACCTATTTTACCACATGTACAGAAGTTAACGGTTTTTGATAAAAAATTGACAAAAAAGACCATATTGACTGTCGGAGATATCTATAAGGGATCAAAGTGGAACTTATTTTCTTTAAGGGACCAAAGTGAAACCAAAAAAGTCTTTAAGGGACCTACATACTAATTAAGCCTTTAATAATCGATATGTCGTCACGATTTACCAAGTACATCTGATAGAATTTAAAATATGTTTAAGGAATAGACATTTATTTTATCCGAAAATAAAGTGACAATTTGAAATTCAAATATATTATTGTAATATGATGCGTTTAAATTCGAGTAAAGGTGTTTGTACTAGCAATATCATCATTGTCAATTAAATTACATCTTGCAGATAAAGTATAAGAATCAACTTGTCTGTATGGAAGCAAACTTTCTAAAGAAACATTTTGCACAAACAACACGCATAAATTTTTTACACTACCTAGACAAAATTAAAGACCAATTTAAAATATTTGAACAGAGTTACAAATTGTTTGAGATAGCATGGTGACCAATGTGACATGACATTGAACCAATATGATTAACTTGTAACACCTAGAAAGCAACATTGAGAGTTTTCTATTTTCAAGTTAAACACCACTACAACAAGTTCAATTACCGTTAAATGACTCCAAAACAAACAGAAAGGAACAAATTAATCAAATAAATGGTTTATCATTTTGGCATTAAGGAAATTACTTTTGGTGCCATATTGTTTTTGGGTGTGTCCTACAAAATTACAAAAATACCTTTTTCTATTATTTAAGTTATTGACATCTCTTAAAATATTTTATCGAGTTTTATTTTTATAACGTTCGTTACTTAAGTCATAAAAGAATATTTTAGTCATTTCATATGGCGCACGAGTAATCCATAGAATAACAAAAGCCTTTTCAGCCTTAAAGGTTATGCCAAGTGGGCTTTAATTTTATTTAATATTATACCAGCAGGGAGATAGGATTCCATCCAATTGAACTCGCATTATTATTTGGTAGTACTCCCTCCGGTCCTATATATAAGAAAAAGTTTACTTTTTAAATTTATTATAAAATTGATGTATCTAAATAATAATATAGTCTAAATAAATCAATTCTACAATGAATCTAAAAAGTAAAATGTTTCTTATATATAGGACCGGAGGGAGTAACATTTAACTTATACTCCCTCTGTCCCAAAATAAATGACCTGTTTGACCACTGACACGTTTGCCAATGCACAACTTTAATCGTTAATATCTTTAATTATCTATTATTAAAAATTATAAAAATGATATATTTTGAAAGTATTCGTCGAGACAAATCAAACAACATCTCATATGCTAATATTTGCATGTATATATTAGTAGAAAAAATAAGGTCAAAGCAGATCAAATGAATAGTACACTAAGTCAAAAAAAGGTCATTTAAAATGGGACGGAGGGAGTAACTTATTATAATAATTACAATATAAATATTGACAATAATGTTGCAACAAACAAACATGTGGTTGATCACTTTTGGTCATTGCTTTCATTACACTCCCCATTTGATGCTATAACATGTGTAGGGAAATTAAGAACCACACTACAAATATCACCCTTTATTTTATCAAGAAATATAAAAATATCATGAACCAATTAATTGGCTTTTTATATATTTATTTTTGTAATGATTTTGCTGATGCAAATTGCAAGAATATCTATTACATTTGTCAATGATTGAGTCTGTAAACTTGGCCGGTCATTTTTTATGAGATGAGTCTCTTCCTTAACCACATTTTTTATGAGCTTGATGATGGAAAACGAAAGAGTTACAGGGAGCACAGAAAACAAAACGAAACAGGGAAGAATGAGTACAAACGAAAATAAAAAATCGAGAACCGAACCAAACTAGTTTGATTTTCTTCAATGTGGTTTGGGTTTTTGTCCCAACCAATTGCTTAATTTTTGTTTTGATTTTATTTGTCAGCTTGATCGATTTTGTGTGAAATCCTTACACATTTAGGTTCAACTCAAACTTTCTCTCTAAGAGCATCTTTATTCCTAGATATTTAAATTGAGATGTTTAACACTATTCACGTGAGTCCCACCGTGCCACGTAAGATTAAGCAATTCTTAAGCATTTCAGCCAAATTTTGTTTCATCCACATATTCTTAATTTTGGGGTACTTAACACTATTCATTGAATCCACAATATCACATAGTATATGTGTACCATGAGAGAGAAATAAACATTATTTTAATTTTAAGGATCAACTTTTGAAAGATCCTTGCACTAGAATCTTTTTTTAGAAATAAAAATTAAGGATCTCCACCTAGACTCTCTCTAATGACAATTTTTTTTAACTATCAAGTACTTAGATTTAAGCACTAGCTAAGAATCTCCCACTAAAGATGCTCTAACACATTTATTTTCAATCATGTCTTCCTTATGCAGCCTAACAATTTCAGATTTTCAATTCATGCCAAATATATCATTATGGGTTCATTCATTCCAATTAAACCCTAATCCCTTTTACTTCAAAAACCATTTCATCATATATATATATAGCCAATGTAGCTTCCCTGCAAACAAATAATATGCACATCGATAGCATATAGCATGACCTAATAATTCTAAGTAAAAATGCACATGGATACTACAAAATAGTAGTAGTAACTAACTAACTAACTAGTCATTTGCAAATTTTGATCATTTAAATCCAATGTGGCTGGGTTGTCAATGGCCAGACCAAGAATACCTGGGAGTTCAAGTGTCGGAAAAACCATATAGATTGATTATTATATTAATAGGTGTTTAAACAAAAATACTGCCTTTCCCTACAAACAAGTCACACATAAAACAAAAGTAAAACCAGAATCAATTTCATAATAGCCGGAACAAAAGTATCGCCATACAAAGTTTCAACAAAGAAATAATCAACCGGCAACAGGAGGTTGCGGTATGTTATGTTAACCATATTCCGCAAAAACAAACACAATCTTCACATTTCATTCATCATGTTCCTGATACTCTTCCTCTTCATCTTCATACTCATCCTCCTCAGCAGTAGCATCTTGATACTGTTGATATTCAGATACAAGATCATTCATGTTGCTCTCAGCCTCTGTGAATTCCATCTCATCCATTCCCTCCCCAGTGTACCAATGCAAGAAAGCCTTTCTCCTGAACATAGCAGTAAACTGTTCACTCACTCTTCGGAACATTTCTTGAATTGAAGTTGAATTACCGATAAATGTTGAAGCCATCTTCAACCCTGTTGGTGGAATATCACAAACTGTGGACTTCACATTGTTTGGAATCCATTCCACAAAGTAGGATGAGTTCTTGTTTTGAACATTGATCATTTGTTCATCAACTTCTTTAGTGCTCATTTTGCCTCTGAAGATGGCTGATGCAGTGAGGTATCGTCCATGTCTAGGGTCGGCAGCGCACATCATGTTCTTGGCATCCCACATTTGCTGTGTGAGCTCTGGTACACTCAAAGCCCTGTACTGCTGAGAACCTCTTGAAGTCAAAGGTGCAAACCCCAACATGAAAAAGTGAAGCCGAGGAAATGGAACCAGATTCACGGCAAGCTTCCGTAGGTCAGAGTTAAGCTGACCAGGGAACCTCAAACAACATGTGACACCAGACATGGTAGCCGATATCAAATGGTTAAGATCACCAACTGCATCACAAAAAATCAAACAGCAATATCAGAAACCTTATTGAACAAAAGCAACAAATCTGAAAAAACAAAAGGATTAAAAATGTCATAAAACAGGATATGGAATTGCTTACAGCTTGGGGTGGTGAGCTTGAGGGTACGGAAGCAAATATCATACAAGGCTTCATTATCAAGAACCATACATTCATCGGCATTTTCAACAAGCTGGTGAACAGATAGAGTAGCATTGTAGGGTTCCACCACAGTGTCAGAAACCTTAGGAGACGGGAAAACGGAGAAAGTAAGCATCATCCTATCAGGGTACTCTTCCCTGATCTTTGAAATCAAAAGGGTACCCATTCCAGATCCAGTTCCTCCACCTAGTGAATGACATACTTGAAATCCTGAACACAACATCCATTTCAAGATCAGCCACAAAATAGTAAGAAAGTTGTCATTTCATAACATTACACTAGTTATATTTAAACATTATACTAAGACCATAAATTCAAAAACAATAACGTTAACAAATCAAATCCCAATTAACAGCAACATCACACGAAACTTTCCAACTTTCCTAAGTAAAAGCTCACACACAAACACACCAATTATTCAAAATCATATACAAAACTACAAAAATACAAAAACAATTATTCACTTCACTAACAAAAAAAATATTTCACTTTCACACACCCAATTCACAATCAGCCAAATAGCATGCAAAAGATCCAACCTTTAGCAAAATTAACACATACCCATCACACAATCAAACCTAAAAACAGTCTAAAATTCATCAACACTTCAAAAATCAACAAAGCCCTAAATTTAGAAACAAGTTAAAAAAAAAACAGAAAATCATACCCTGCAAACAATCACAATTTTCAGCTTCTTTTCGAACAACATCAAGAACAGAATCAATAAGTTCAGCGCCTTCAGTATAATGACCCTTAGCCCAGTTATTACCAGCACCACTCTGACCAAAAACAAAGTTATCCGGTCTAAAGATCTGACCGTATGGTCCAGACCGGATACTATCCATAGTACCCGGTTCAAGATCCATGAGAACCGCTCTAGGAACGTACCGGCCACAACTAGCTTCGTTGTAGTAAACATTGATTCTTTCTAGTTGAAGATCAGAGTCACCAGCGTAACGTCCAGTTGGATCGATGCCATGTTCGGCACAAACAACTTCCCAGAATTTGGCTCCAATTTGGTTACCGCATTGTCCACCTTGAATGTGAAGGATCTCTCGCATGGTGTTGTGAAGAAATTGAAATGAAATAGGGAAATTAGAAGAGAGGGTTTGGAATTGGGAATTAGGGTTTGTTTGGTGTGAGAAGTGAGAACTAAAGAATGAGTGAAAGTGAAAGTGAAAGTGAAAGTGAAAGAGGTTTGTATTTATTTGTTTAATTTGAAATTGAGAAATGAAATTGAAATTTTGAAATGACAGCTGATTTTGTGGACCTTTTTTTAGAGGGAAGATAAGGATAGAATATTACTCTCTCTACTTCAAAATAAATGATTTAACCACGTTTATATTTATCAATGTACAATTTTAATTATTTATATTTTTTATTTTTATTATTAAAAATTATAAATTATATATTTTGAAAATATTTATCGAGAAAAATCAAACAACATCTCATACTAATATTTGCATGTATATATTAATAAAAATATTGTTAAAATATTGTTAAAATATTTGCATGAACACCATTAATATTAATTTGAATTCACCAATTCCCAGGCTTTGTAATGTTTGCATTTTGATTCACATGATTTGCCTAGGGGCTAAAGAATTATTAATCTTTTCAATTTCATTAGTGACATTTGTACCCGAGGTTACACTCAAGATTTATAATTTCGAGTTTGAGTTTCCTTTGTTTATTTTCCATTTGAAGAGAGATAGACACAAGTGAATATTAGTGGGGTCCACAAACTAGTGAGACCTACTTTTATTGGGTACCATTAATCTTTAATGTGTCTATCTCTTTCCAAATGAAGAATAAATGAAGGGATAACAAATGGAGGAAAAACAAATTCGTAATTTCGTATGATAAAAGAAGATTCGTATAATAGAAAATTATGTGAACATTCCGATTAAATGGAGGTTTTTTCATTGAGATTAATAAGACCACACAGTTTGTGTACTGGCCATTTTTTTCGTGTAATGGCCACTAATCTATTTGATTATTTTATACAAATTAAAAACATGTAAAATCAAATACAAACAAAGTGATATTTTTACTAAATTAAATGTGTACTATAAAACATGGTAGGGCCTAAACGTAACTCTTTGGCATTATGAATTCGGTGACGTGATTATAGAACACGTACGTAAATCTTTCTAGCTTTACTGACCATGAGACAATAAATAGACCACACACTTCTGGTTCTTAGGACCGGACAAAAAAATAGAGGTCGTCTCAATCAAAAAAATCTGAAAAAATTAAAAATTTGGGAGGTTTATAACAGCCGTAGGTTGATGGGGTTTTACAATAGGCCACAGGTTGATGGCTTTCAAAGCTTCAATCAATGCAATTGCTTCTCCTTCAACAATTGAGCAATTCCCTTCAAACCAAGTGGTCTCCACCATAACAAAACGCCCTAAATGATCACGCAAACACCAACTCGTACTCGTCTTATTTATTCCTTGATGGAATACGGCATCAACATTGCATTTATACCACCCATGAGGAGGTTTTTGCCACCGTAAAACCGGCTGGAGCTGCAGCGAACGCACTGATACACGCTGCACCTGCTGTATAGCAGTCCATTCCTCCCATAAACAACGATCTTTAAAGCCTAGCGAACGCCCCGGATCAGCCATATCATTCCAGGTAAAGTCTTACATAGGCACGGACACAAATAAACACTGTTTAGGCATACATACATAAAACATCACATCATTTACTTTTTTGAAAAATATTACAAATTAAATTATTTTATATTCTCTCTCTCTCTCTCTCTCTCTCTCTTCACTTATGTTAGTGTGCCTAAACACTATACATTTATATTTGTGCCTATATTAGAATTCTTCATCATTCCAAACCATGTTGTTGCGATTATTCCATAAGACCCACACAATCATAGCAAAAATTCCAGCAATATTTTATTGAGATTTGAAATTTTGCTTTTTGGATTATGAATAAATGTTTCGAATACAATTTGAACATTAATTATATATATCGTGACAGTGCGACATTTTTTACTAAACTAAACTTATGTTATGTTAATAACTTGTATTTTACAATGAGTTTTTTCGTTACCATGTTATATATATAATTTTTTCAATATCATTTAACGGTGATTAATATATCATCCAAAAATTTAATAAATACATAAAAACAAGATAGAACGATTCTTTTCTCCCAACCAAAATTTTTCCATACAATTGGAGAAATTGGCCACAAGATATTTTTACTAAATAAGGTCAATGAATAAATAAAACAACACTAAAATAGTTTATTTATTTGTATAAAGACCTTTCACCGATATAAGGTGTCCAATCAATGCAAAAAATGAGAAAACATTGAATCAATTTTATCCACATTTTTTCTGCTTATTTTACAAAAAATGAGAATACAATAAAATATTTGGGTTCATTTTTAGTCTACATGTGATTTTCTTGTGTCCTTGTATTTTATTATTGCAATTTTTCAACAAATTCAAGATTAATATAAATTATATAAATAGGTAGATTGACCTACAAGCCTTAATAAGTAGTTTTTGTTAAGAATTCTCACATTGTTTAGGAGAAGGCCTGAATATGTGTTTATAAACTAGAAGCAATCCTCACCTTAGAGGCCGATTTTGTAAGGATTAGTTAGGCCCAAACTCAAATTTAAGATTATATCAGAGTCTCTCCACGATCCGCCTGCTAACGGGTTTCCGATCAGACCATCAACCATTTATATCTACGCACCAAGCCCAATAGTGCTGGGCGTGAGAGGGTATCTTAAGAAGTCTCACATCAGTTAGGAGAAGGCCTGAATATGTGTTTATAAACTAGAGGCAATCCTCACCTTATAAGCCGATTTTGTAAGGATTAGTTAGACCCAAATTCAAATTTAAGATGATATCAGAGTCTCTCCACGATCCGCTGGGCCGCCTGCTAACGGGTTTCCGATCAGGCCATCAACCATTTATATCCACGCACCAAGCCAATAGTGCTGGGCGTGAGAGGGTATGTTAAGAAGTCTCACATCAGTTAGGAGAAGGCCTGAATATGTGTTTATAAACTAGAGGCAATCATCATTTTATAAGCCGATTTTGTAAGGATGAGTTAGGTACAAACTCAAGTTTAAAGTTTTATGAGTCTTAGCCTTTTTAAATAAATAGACTGTTTAGAATCTTAAGGTTTGTTTTTTATTAAATGGCTCGGGCCATATTTTAATTAGGCTAAGCTGTATGTCCTTGTTATGCCATTCCTAGTAAAGACTCTTTTTAAAATAAAATATAAATAACTAAAACTTGTATGCAAGGGTGGGTTACTATGATTGAAGATTAATAAATATATATTTTCTATTTAAATGTCAATTGTTTAATAAATAAAATACATATAAATGTTGGTATATATGTCTTTTGTGGATGTGTAAGATCAAATATCTAAATTTATTGGAAGGGGATAATTCACCTTGTATGCCCTATAGACTCCCCGATAGAGATTAATCATTGCTAACGGCGATGAAAATTTCGTACCCATATCATGGTAATTAAAAAAAATAAAAAATAGATTCAATTGTTTCATGAATTGAGTCACCTAACTGAAATTTAAGTATTTAATAGATAAATATTGTCAAAAAAAAAGTATTTAATAGATAAATATAATTAAAATATTTGATAAAGATGCCTTTTGTGGATGTGTAAGATCAAATCTATAGATTTCTTCGGCACATGTAAGGAAGAAGATTCAATTGTTTTAAAATTCAAACACATTAATGTAATAGCACGCGTTAAAATTTGAGTAAAGGCGTTTATACTAGCAATATCAGTATTGTCAATTGAATTACACCTTGCAGACAAAGTATAAGAATCAATTTATCAACAAATGAGAAAAAATCCCTTCGAAATCTTGTCTATATCGAAGCAAATTTTCTAAAAAACATTTTGCACAAATAACAAGCATAAATTTTTTACACTACCTAGAGAAATTTTTTCTGATCAACATAACTGTTTTTTATTTTTGACAAAAACATAACTGTTTTTATTTTAGTGTTGCCCAGAAGAAAAAAATTAAGTAATTCTTTGAGCGCCAAAATGCAATATTTTTTAAAGACCAATTTTTAATATTTGAACAGACTTACAAATTGTTTGAGATAGCATGGTGATCAATGTGACATGACATTGAACCAATATGATTAACTTGTAACACCTATAAAGCAACATTGAGAGTTTTCTATTTTGAAGTTAAACACCACTACAAGTTCAATTACTGTAAAATGACTCCAAAACAAACAGAAAGAAACAAATTAATCAAATAGTTTCTCATTTTAGTTTTAAAGGTTATGCCAAGTGGGCTTTAATTTGATTGAATGGTATACCAACATATAATTTATTATAATAATTAAAATATAATTAAAATATTGACAATAATGTTGCAAGTTGCAACAAATAAAGTGGTTGATCAGTTTTGGTCATTGCTTTCATTACACTCCACATTTGATGCTAACATGTGTAGGGAAATTAAGAACAAAACTATAAATATCACCCTTTATTTTATAAAGAAATATAAAAATATCATGAACCAGTTAATTGGCTTTTTATATGGTTATTTTTGTGATGATTTTGCTGATGCAAATTGCAATGTATCCATCTATTGCATTTGTCAATGATTGAGTCTGTAAACTTGGCCGGTCATTTTTGATGAGTCTCTTCCTTAACCACATTTTTTTATCTATAAGATCGAACATGAAATTTTGTTTAACGAATTTGAGTTTATATCCACTCAATTTTTGTCTTGTTTTTATGTATTGATCTAAAATGGATCAAAATAAAGAAGAAGAAAAAAAATCTTAAATTTTGTTTGAATATTTGAAAATAAGCAGAATGAGAGATAGTTTTTATTCTATTATTTAGTATTTTTATTTTCCAATAATGGAACAAAATAATTTTCTCATTTCACTGTTTTATAAAAAGATGATAGAATGGATGATAATTTTTTTTTGGTATTTTTACTCTTAACTTGGTTTTTCACAAGTTTTCTCCAAACACAACCAAATCAATTAACGTGTGATTCATTCTATCAATTTATTCCACAATAGGTTCAACTAGGAATGTAATAGTTTGATTTGGATAAATTTTTAGTAAAAAAAAATGTATGATTTGATGATTATCAGTTTGATTTTTAATATTTTTCATAAGTGAAGTTGAATCAAAGTAACTTGTTCAATTTAGTTGTCTAAAAATATAATTAAAAACAAAACAATATTTTGATTTTCTGCAACTCAAATTATAGGCTTGTTATGTTTCAAACAATTTTTAATATGGCATACTCAAACAAATTATACCTTGATCTATTTTTTTCAAAAACTTCACAATAAGTCTATCAAATTAATAGTTCACCATCAATACATCCATCAAAATAAATAAAAGAGCAACAAAACTTCAAAATTTGTGGAACATGAACTGGTTTTGACGATAATCTCTATCAAGTTTGACCCTAAACTAAAATAATATTAGTAAGAAGTTTGTTTCAGTTCATCGGTTCACTAGTTTTCAAAATTAAAAATTGAGAACCGAACCAAACTAGTTTGATTTTCTTCACTTTGGTTCAGTTTTTGTCCGAACCAAACTAGATCGATTAATTTTTGTTTTGATTTTATTTGTCAGTTTGATTGAAATACTTGCACGCTTAGGCTCAACTCAAACTTTCTCTCTTAACACGTTTATGCTCAATCAAGTCTTCCTTATGCTGCCTAACAATTTCAGATGGGTCTAATTTTCAATTCCTGCTAAGTAAACCCTAATAATCCCCTTTACTTCAAAACCTTCTCATCATATTATTCCTCAAGTCCTATATATCAAGTCCAATGTAGCTTTTTACGTTATTGAAAAGGTTAGTTTCCCTGCAAACAAATAATATGCACATGCATAGCATATATCATGACCTAATAATTCTAAGTAAAAATGACATGTCCTAAAACTACAGACTGTCATCATATAAATGCACATGGATAGTGCAAAATAGTAGCAGTAACTAACTACTACTAGTCATTTGCAAATGTTGATCATTTAGATCGAATGTGGCTTGGTTGTCAATGGCGAGTCCAAGAATACTGGGAGTTCAAGTGTCGGGAAAACCATATAGATTGATTATTATATTAATAGGTGTTTAAACAAAAATACTGTCTTTCCCTACAAACATGTCACACATAAAACAAAAGTAAAAGCAGAATCAATTTCATAATAGCCGGAACAAAAGTATCGCCATACAAAGTTTCAACAAAGAAATAATGAACCGGCAACAGGAGGTTGCGGTATGTTATGTTAACCATATTCCGCAAATACAATCACAATCTTCATTCATCATGTTCCTGGTACTCTTCCTCTTCATCTTCATACTCATCCTCCTCAGCAGTAGCATCTTGATACTGTTGATATTCAGATACAAGATCATTCATGTTGCTCTCAGCCTCTGTGAACTCCATCTCATCCATTCCCTCCCCAGTGTACCAATGCAAGAAAGCCTTTCTCCTGAACATAGCAGTAAACTGCTCACTCACTCTTCGGAACATTTCTTGAATTGAAGTTGAATTACCAATAAATGTTGAAGCCATCTTCAACCCTGTAGGTGGAATATCACAAACTGTGGACTTCACATTGTTTGGAATCCATTCCACAAAGTAGGATGAGTTCTTGTTCTGAACATTAATCATTTGTTCATCAACTTCCTTTGTGCTCATTTTACCTCTGAAGATGGCTGACGCAGTGAGGTATCGTCCATGTCTAGGATCTGCAGCGCACATCATGTTCTTGGAGTCCCACATTTGCTGTGTGATTTCTGGTACACTCAAAGCCCTGTACTGCTGAGAACCTCTTGAAGTCAGAGGTGCAAACCCCAACATGAAAAAGTGGAGACGAGGGAATGGAACCAGATTCACAGCAAGCTTCCTTAGATCGGAGTTGAGCTGACCAGGGAACCTCAAACAGCATGTGACACCGGACATGGTAGCCGATATCAAATGGTTAAGATCACCAACTGCATCAAAAAAAATCAAACAACAATATCAGAAACCTTATTGAACAAATGCAACAAATCTGAAAAAACATAAGGATTAAAAATGTCATAAAACAGGATATGGAATTGCTTACAGCTTGGGGTGGTGAGCTTGAGGGTACGGAAGCAAATATCATACAAGGCTTCATTATCAAGAACCATACATTCATCGGCATTTTCAACAAGCTGGTGAACAGATAGAGTAGCATTGTAGGGTTCAACCACAGTGTCAGAAACCTTAGGAGAAGGGAAAACGGAGAAAGTAAGCATCATCCTATCAGGGTACTCTTCCCTGATCTTTGAAATCAGAAGGGTACCCATTCCAGATCCAGTTCCTCCACCTAGTGAATGACATACTTGAAATCCTGAACACAACATCCATTTCAAGATCAGCCACAAAATAGTAAGAAAGTTGTCATTTCATAACATTACACTAGTTATATTTAAACATTATACTAAAACCCTTTACAAAATGATCAAAGTAATCAAAGTAAACCCTTTACAAAATCACAAACATTATGAACCCTAAAACCAAATTTCAACAAGGAACTTAAAAATTAAATACCCAATTAACAGCAACAACACATGAAGGTTTCAAACTTACCTAATCAGCCAACATACACAAAACACTACAATTAAATAAAATACAGCAACATAGATCTCATTTTGTAACCAGCCGACATACAACCATTTCATAATCACCCACAAAACAATAATTAACATTTCATGATAGTAAAACAGATCAAATCCCAATAAATACACACACACCCCAATTCAAAACCACTCACACCCAATTCATAATCAACCACAAATCATGCAAAAGATACAAACTTTAGTTAATTCAACACATTAAAGAACCACCAATCAAGATTTAAACAACAATTATCATCATTTATTAAACAAAAAGCACTAACAAATCCATAGATTTAATAAATCAACAAAACCCTAATTTAAAAAAGTCACAAAAACCATACCCTGTAAGCAATCACTGTTTTCAGCTTCTTTACGAACAACATCAAGAACAGAATCAATAAGTTCAGCGCCTTCAGTATAATGACCCTTAGCCCAATTATTACCAGCACCACTCTGACCAAACACAAAGTTATCCGGTCTAAAGATCTGACCGTACGGTCCAGATCGGACACTATCCATGGTACCCGGTTCAAGATCCATAAGAACCGCTCTTGGAACAAATCTACCACCACTTGCTTCGTTGTAGTAAACATTGATTCTCTCTAATTGAAGATCTGAGTCACCGACGTAACGTCCGGTTGGATCGATTCCATGTTCGGCACAAACAACTTCCCAGAATTTGGCTCCGATTTGGTTACCGCATTGGCCACCTTGGATGTGAAGGATTTCTCTCATTTTGGAGAAGAAATTGAAAATTGAAAAACCTAGAAATTGGGAATTGGAAGAGAGAGAGAGATAGAGAGTGTTTTTGAAAAGGGTTTTGTGGGGTTGGGAAAATGAAGGTTCTATTTTATATAGAAAAAGTAAAAATAAAAAATTTGTTATTTTATTGTAACGGTTAGATTTTGAGTGGAATGTGAGTTGTAATTAACTTATTTGGGAGATTTATTTGAAATTCAAAAGTAGAGTGAGAAAATACAGCTAGATGCTTTGCTGGTTTTGAGGGGAGAAAGGGACAGACAGAGTGGTAATCACTTTTGGGGGAAACTTAAAATGGGTGATTGTTTTTGTTGAGATCTGAAGATCTTTCTTCCTCCCAAAAAATTGAAAAACTTAAAATAGGAGTATATAGTAAATTTAATTGTGCTTTTTTGAATTTAGTAAAAACAAAAAAATGTAAAAAAATTACAAGGACATGAGTTGTCTATGTGTGCGTTTGGTTTGGCGGTGACTAGAATTGATTTTGGTAGAATTGAGTTTGGCAGAATTGATTTTGATAAAATTGAGTTTGACAGAATTGATTTATGTTTGGATACAATAATATAAAAGTGATTCTCAAAATTTAATGTTGTTTGGATAGTTTGAATTAAAATTGATTTTGGATGTATAATTACCAAAATGGACTTATACATGTGTATTTAAAATCATGTTTAATTTAATTTTTGTATTGTTAAATTTAATTATTATTATTTGGACAGTAAATTTAATTAATTATATGTTCTTTATTAAAATGCATATTGTATAAAAAAATAATAATAATATAGCAACTTAATATACAATTATATAGATGTATTATATTCCTTGAAAGTTTAACACGTGCCCACAACCACAACAATAAAAAACAGGGAGAATCTCAAGTAACACTTAAATGGGCCGGGTCAAAAATGATATTGAGCCCATTCTGTTTATCTTCTCCAACCTAAGGATAACAAAAGTAACAGCCACACATACAGAAAACTGAGGGCAACAGAGGAAAAATGATGAAAAATATTTTTCACAGAAAATTAAAATTCCAAAATCGATTCAATGTGCCGTGAAAGCTACAAATTGTAGCTTCGTGTAGAATCGAGTCTGAGGAGCAAAATCAATTTTCTATTAGTTTACCAAACATCTTGCAAAAGTGAAAAATTGCGTTTGAGATAATGAAACGCGCGTTTGATGTGCAGAAACGCGTATCCAAACATAGCCTATACTTTTGTGCTACTCTTTAATCTTTCTTTTGAATTTTGCACAATTATTAAAAAGTGATTAGTTGTGTTAATTTTAATAAAAAATAATTCTTTTATGAGGGCAATAAAATGAGTTTTATTTATTTAATTTTTTTTTCTAGTGGTTAAAATTTCACTTTTTAAAGTGAATTATGCATCGTTTGGAATATCTTATTTTTGAATTTATGTAAAACAACTTATGAAAATAAATAAGGTTTTATGTTAATTTGTAAGTTTCTACTAACGAAAACTGTATTTTTATAAGTTATTCTTGCATAAATTACATTGACAAACTTATAGTAATACATATAAACTTATTTATTCATATAAGTTGTTTTGTTTAAGCTAAAAAATAAAGTATTCAAAACAGGCCCTTAGTGGAGCACCAGAATTCTACCGAGATTATCCATATTACGTGCAACATTCATACCAACTAAGTTATACTCACAGGGACATTTACTCAAGAGAAATGATATTCCTACACACTCTTTCATATACAATACTTACATAAGATCATTTGTGTAATTTTTCATCTTCTTTTTCTTATGAAAAAAAGCAAAAAGTATAAATAGTGTTTGTGTAGAATTTGTGAAACAAAAGTGTTTCAAAATAACACTCCTCTTTACTTAATTACTTAAATATTCTGATTAATAGTAGTTAATGAAATAGTTAGATGAGTTAAAATATAGGCAAAATGCATCCATAGGTCCCTATATGTTACAAACTTAAATGATCTATTTGTTACTTAAAAAACTTAAATAACTTATTTGTTATTTAAACAATTTAAAAGACCTATCTATTACAAACGTAAAACTTAAAAAATTTATGGATGTACAAAAAACAAAAATATTTGTTGCATGCATATTTTAATGGGACAAATAATTTAAGATAAACAAAGACGCCACTTATTTTAAGATTGAGGGAGTAGAAGATATGACAATTATATTTGCTAAAAAAAATAAGAAATAGTTGATAACTTATATTATGGCAGATATCTTATAAGTTGACTTATAGTTAGAGCTGTCAAAATGAGCCTAGACTGGCCCACTAGACCCTAAAGTTACCTAGACTCTGAAGTAGATAGATTTGTGGATGATGAATCACACAGTACACCCTCAAAGCTAATAAAGTTCAAACTTACATTACAAACTAAATTTTAACCTAACAATTCAAAATACATAACAAAGTAAATTATAAATTAGGTAACTTATCGGCCTAGGTAACTTCAAGGCTAGTGGTCGGTCTAAACCCATGTTGACAGCTCTACTTATAGTTGATAGTGAATAAACTAATTTGTTAGTTTATTTTTGTCTTATAACTAATTATTTTTATGTTTAGGTTCTTTGATTAACCTTACATCAGTCAAATCAGATATTTTTGTTAAATTTTAACCATAAATATTTAATGTGAACTAATATTGTAGGTTATCTGCCATAGATCTTTATAATTGTTTTAATCTTAATCATTTGATTTTTTTGTTAAAAAATAACCATTGAATCTTCTTATAGGTCTATTGTATATCTAATTGTAAAATCAACCAACATTTAATTTATTTTTTTAGCTTGTTGTATTGTAAACTTTTTCATATTTTTTACTCTCATCAAAGAAAGTCCAACATTTATGAAAGTTTAGAATAGTAACATGCATTTAAATAAGTGATTTTGGGTCACTTTTGGCCTAGAATCACCCCCTCTACACATTTTTTTCTTTTCTTTTAATTTAAATAAATGATTTTCACATAGATTAAGTTTTTCTTTTGTGTTTTTTTGTGATTTCGTCGTCTAAGTGCGGCGTTGTGTTGGTCGTCGTCTTGTGCGGCGTTATTTGATTTCCCGTTTTGTTGCGGTGTTCTTTGATTCTTCTCGAAAGATTATCTTCGGTCAATTACAGATTCAATCAATGATTTGGGCATCAACGTTGCAGATCCGGAAGCATAGATATTCCGATGATTTTAATTTTATCATATTATTTGTTGTAGGCATTATGCCGTTGTATGCTATTAACTCGGATGCTGTGAGTTTGTTCGCAGATTCATCCTTTACGTTTTTAGCGAAGTTGAATATGTGGTTGTATTTGATGTATCTGTCGATTTGAATGAATGAATATCATTTTGTTTGTGTCAAAAAAAAGAATAGTAACATGCATTGTTATTGTGCATGATTAAAGCAGACTAAAGAGCTTAATTAATTTAAATTTATATTGTTGTGAATTAATAAATAGTATTAAATAAATATTGGATAAACATTTGTCATTATAATAAATACAGTATATACGAGACATAAGATTTTTTTTTTTATACACGAGACATAAGAATTTGTACCATGACTATAAAATATAAACACATAAAGTTCACAATGGACACGATACAAATATTTTCTGCCTTGATTACACATAACGTGAAATCATAAATTTAAACTCAGATCACCATATTTTTCAATCTCTAATGCATATTTACTTGAGTATATGCGGCCTCTGAGCTAAATGCAAAAAACAAATAAAATTGGAATTGATTACTACAAAGTAAGTTTCCCTCAACTCTCAAGTGTTACTTACTTTTACTAGAAGCGGAGTAGTGAAAATCTCTGCCTTTAAAACTCGAACATACCATATTTTTAAATTTTTTTTATTTTTCAATCTAAGGCCTGAATTATGGGAGATCCACTCCCCCCTCTAGCTTTCCTTGTCAAAAGTTAGTCTTGGATACAAGAAGTTTAATACACAAAAATTGATCATGTATAAACATGGATCATCTTTATCCTCAATTTTGATTAATTCTACGAAATTAGAAAGGGTTAAATATGATCTCACGATATTCAATTTAGGGTAAATAGGTTGTTACCCCCTGTAATATAGGCGAATTTTGTTTTTCCCCCCTGTAATTTTTTTTCTTTTGATTCGCCCCTTGCAATGTTGAATTTTTAGGTTTCCCCCCTTGGGTGCAAGAAATTTGCACTTTTTAAATCAGTTTGAACAAAACAACCAATTTAAAAAACAACACTTTTTAAATCGGTTTGAACAAAATAACCGATTTAAAAAGTTCACCCAAGGGGCGATTTCAAAAAATTCAACATTGCAAGGGGTGAGTCAAAAGAAAAAAAATTACAGGGGAAAAACAAAACTCGCCCACGTTACAGGGGTATCATCCTATTTACCCTTTAATTTATTAGTGGTTTCAACTTCTGCCGTCAACATGAAGATTTTGTTGGTGGATAATGAATAATCAATCACTATAGTTCCGTCAATTTTCTTTGAGCTTGAGATATGTTCTGACCTTCGTGAGTTCCGGACGCAACTCACCGGAACTTTTCTTGACCAAAAAGAAACTGTACGTTTTCTCTAAACAAATTTAAACCATATTCAAAGGGTAAAAAATAAAAGCAGATTAATTTGCAAAAACTAGCTAAGATTCAAAACTTTGTGGTCGTGGCTAAATGGAGTCCATGAAATGCATGGCAAGTAACAAGTAACAACCATTCATTTTTTCATTAATTCAAAAGCAAAGTCTCAATTTGCTAACTTCATTTCAAACACAATCTTAGAGACATTTCAACTCATAGACTTATCAATATTCTTTAGCACATTTTTCATTATATATACAAGAAATTGAATGCTACATCTATAAGCCATCAAAATCTTTAATATGGGTTTAGTATTTGGAAAAATTGGAGTTGAAATACCAAAATTTGAAGTAATCAAAACCACACAAAACTATGTAATTAGAAAGTATGCACCTTCTGTAGTAGCTGAAATCACCTATGATCCATCAATGTTCAAAGGAGATAAAGATGGTGGCTTTAATGTCTTAGTTGATTACATAGGAATTTTTGGTAAACCCCAAAACACAAAAACTGAAAAAATTTCAATGACTTCACCAGTGATCACACAAGAAAAAACTTCAGAAAAAATTGCTATGACAGTGCCAGTTGTGACAAATGAGAAGAATAAAATGGTGACTATGCAATTTACTCTGCCTTCTATGTATGAAAAAGCAGAGGATGTACCTAAGCCTATTGATGAGAGGGTTGTGATAAGGGAAGTAGGTGGGAGGAAATATGGTGTGGTGAAGTTTGGAGGAGTGGCAAGTGATGAAGTTGTGAAGGAGAAAGTGGAGAAGTTGAGGTTGAGTTTGGAGAAAGATGGTTTTAAGATTGTTGGTGATTTTTTGTTGGGTAGGTATAATCCACCAAAATGGACTATACCTATGTTTAGGACTAATGAGGTTATGATTCCTGTTGAATGATCATGATGGATGAATGGAGGTTTGTGACATTGGTTTCTTCTATTTTATTGTATTTTAGGGTATTTTTCCGCCGGAATAAAAAAGATTGATTTTACCGTATAATTAGAATTAGCGGCACAATTTATTGTCCGTTCCTCTTTTATATATGTATAATTATCTTGAATAGATAATTTCAGTTCAATTTTTACTCCGCTATTTCCACGTTACTCCGCTATTTATACCATGTCATATTAAAAAGGCCAAACAATGGTTTGAGAAACTTGCTGCAACAAAGAATTGATTTACACTTCTTTGCCTAAGTGTATATGGTTATTAATTTGTTAAATAGAGAGGGGGGAAATTGTTAACTGGACCGAAATTTAGAAATTAGACCTCATTTTTTATACTTATCTGATGTTTCAATTCATACCATTGAATTATACCTCTGGCACATAAAGTAAACACAATTTATAATTTTTCTTGAATTCAAAGTAGAGTTGCATAAGAACAAATAGGGAATTTTTAGTAAGACTTGTTGGCATCCCACATGTAAGTGTTTGTACAAATGCTTGAGATAGTTAAGCACAATATTTTAAATAGTCAAGCACAATATTTTTAGTCCAAATTGAGGAGACCGTGAGTATATAGGTATTTTAGTCTTTGAAATACTATAAATTGACCAATTTAATCCTTCAAATTTACAAAATATCAAACTAATTTCTTTAACTTTTTTAATTATTTATAAGAAATCAGTTCCTTATAATTTAAAGAATATCAAGTAAAACATACATAGTAAATTTGGAAAAGTGTTGGTGTGTGGTATTTATCTGAGCTGACATGGATATACACTATTCAGATATACATGTTTCAAAATTATCCTCAATTCTTTAAAACTTAAAAGAAAATTCTTTTGGATAAACCTCACATATAATATACGTCCCAAATACTATCCAATCATTCTTTGATATCGTTAAAGAAGTCTCACATCGGTTGCGATAAGGCCTGATAAGTGTTTATAAGTAGTAGGCAATCCTCATCTTATAAGCCGGTTTTGTAAGGATGAGTTAGACCCAATTCTAATATGGTATCAGAGCCTATTCACGATTCGCTGGGCCACTTCGTCGGACCGTCTGCAATCAGGTTTCTGATCGGGCCCTCCACCATTTATATCCGCACTGCAAGCCCAATAGCGCTCGGCGCGTGTTAAAGAAGTTTCACATCGATTGCGACAAGGCCTGAACAAGTGTTTATAAGTAATAGACAATTCTAATATTACTATCATATCATATAATATATATAGTAGGAAACTTTATCATTTTTGTTAGGATCATTTCATTGAAGAAAGAAAAATTATTAGTAGTAGTGACATCTTGATTATTTTATAACTGTTTGCAACTCATATATAATTTGAATTGTGTCTATTGAAGCTACGAAGTCAAATCAAGTACTATACAATTTTTTAAATTGTAATTAACATGTTTTATATATAATGTAGTGATCAATGTCTATTTTTACAAGTATTCTATCTGTACAAACACTGCAACCTTGAGTGTGATACATCTCCATCGCAAAACAGCATCCTAAAACAAATTGTTATCAAATAAAGAGTGAGTCGTCAATTTATCGAAATATTCGATTAAGTTAATCCATAAAATTATACTAAAGATGGCTCAGGAGCCAAGAAAAAGTTCACCTTCAATATCACAAAAGAGAAATTCAATTTTTTATAATTACCGCGGAAATAGCGGTAATAATTGATACATCAATGGAAACATCTACACAATGTAGTAAAATAGAAATTGTCAAACATAGTAGCTTAGAGACAACAATAAGGTGGTGGAATGGAGAAACTAGCATACTAGGATGGTGGAAATAGAGAGACTTATTATTGCATGCTTAATCTATATCCAAAGGTTTATCAAGAATTTCAATTTCAAGAATTGTTTTCAAATTTCACTAATTTTAACAAATCGCCTCAAATCTAAAATTTTATAGACAAGTTAGTGAGTTAGTTTCAAATAAATGACCTGACCACGATGTTAAAATTGGCACTTAAAATGCAATGACATACTTATACTTATATATATATATATATATATATATATATATATATATATTTCTTTTACCACCAGTTTAATCTGATTCGGAGGCCAGTTCTGACATCAAGTGGTTTCAGCCCCCTCCTGCTCACAGTTGCAGGGGATCGAACCGTGGTCCTCCCTACCAAGTTCAACGTCGATCACAACTGAACCAACTAACGATTGGTGATATACTTATGATTTAACTATGTGCATATTTGGATCAAATATTTGACAGAATTAGAATTACGGTGCATCACTATTATTTTAATGAAAATCACATTTTAGAAATTCAATAAAATTATAAATAATTTCAATTTAGTTACTGCAAATCCAAATATGCATTAAATATTAATTATTATAATGATTTTGCTTTAATTACAAATTTTTTGAAAACTATAAATATTTTCCTAAAAGCTTATAAATTACATGGTCTTAATAAAAAAGGAGTTAAAATTACTTTCCTATTAATATAAATCATAGTTTAGTCTGCCAAAAAAAAAAGAAAAAAAATCATAGTTTAGAAATAATCTTGAAAGAAAATAAAGAATTTTATGTAAGGAAAACAAAAGAGAAAAGTTCAAATTCTAAATGGAGTCCACAAACAGCATGGGCAATGTGGCAGAAAAACAGCCACTCATTTCATAGGCAAAATCTGGAATCTTGAAGTGCTAAATGCTAACCCCTTCTCAAAGAAAACTCAAAGACATGTCACCTCATAGAGTTCTCAACATTGCAAACTCCTCCATCACTTGCATGTCCTTATTCTCTCTCGACTATTGATTTGAAATCGGTCGGTACATATTACACTTTTAACAAATCATCTTCAAATATCAGTAACGTCGATTTAAGATCAGACGGTCAAAATCAGTATATGTGTCATGTATTTACGACGTGGAATCCAAATCTCTTATCCCTTATTATATAAAGGATTGAAATCCACTTCAACAGGTCATCAAAATCTCATACCAACATTTTTCAACTCTCATCTTACTCTTTTCCATTCTCAATCCATAATGGGTATGGTATTTGGCAAAATTGGTGTTGAGACACCAAAATATGAAGTGATCAAAACCACAGAAGAATATGAAATAAGAAAATATGCACCTTCTGTTGCAGCTGAAGTTACCTATGATCCATCACAGTTCAAAGGCAACAAAGATGGAGGCTTTATGGTTTTAGCAAACTATATTGGAGCTTTAGGGAACCCTCAGAACACAAAACCTGAAAAGATTGCTATGACTGCACCAGTTATCACAAAGGATGCTGGAGAAAAGATAGCTATGACAGCACCTGTAGTGACGAAAAGCGGGGGAAGCGAAGAGGAGAAGAATAAGATGGTGACTATGCAGTTTATTTTGCCATCTAGTTATGCAAAAGCTGAGGAAGCACCTAAGCCAATTGATGAGAGGGTTGTGATAAGAGAAGAAGGTGAGAGGAAATATGGAGTGGTGAAGTTTGGTGGTGTGGCAAGTGATGAAGTTGTGAAGGAGAAGGTGGAGAAGTTGAGATTGAGTTTGGAAAGAGATGGTTTTAAGGTTGTTGGGGATTTCTTGTTGGGTAGGTATAATCCACCTTGGACAATTCCTATGTTTAGGACTAATGAAGTTATGATTCCTGTTGAATGAACATGATATATGTTATCATGACATAGATTTCAGTACTTTGTGTTTGTATCCTGTCATTTTTGTATGTTATTGTTGATGTTGAGAACTTGGAATATGTTGTAGTGATGAAAACTGTTGTTTTATTCAATTTTCACACAATAAAATATCAATTGAATGTTCTATATGCATGTTTTGTTATTATTTTTTACTGGTGAGTTGGATCTCGGAGACTCACCAGAATCAAAGAAAACCCGTAAGGTTCAAAGAATGTTTATTGAGATACTTATATTATATACCTGCATGCCAACGAACTCACGATTATGATTTCAATACTGATAAAAGCGAACTGATAAATTCTGATAATTATACCTCAGTTGAATTTTGACAAGATTATCAACTATAGCCGGAGCATAAAACTAAAAATTTACAACACACAACAGAGTACAGCAATCCAATGTTACACTCTAATCAAGTTATCCAGTGAACAATTTCACTATGATAGTGATAATATTGAAAAGAATAAGGGGAAGTCTCAAGAATTGACAAGCATGAATGAGTCCTATCAGTTGTCCTTTAAGAGAATTCCTTTGAGGTCCAGTCATTTCTGCCAATGTCCATCCTCTCCGAGCAAGGAACCGGTCCTCATTCAAAATTGCCAATGCATTTGCAAAGAGCAGTAACCCTTCTAGCAATGACCAGAATCCCATCTTCTGCAAGAAAAATAAAGGGTGTTGTGGATGTTAGTATTCAAAGAAAAACTATTACTGTCGACAATTGTACCAGAAGGAGAAAAAGACCCTTTGAAATAGAGTTCTCTTTCATTTTCATTCTGTTCTACCAATTTTCCAACTCTTTTTTCAGGATTCTCAACACGCAGATATGTATGAAAACACAAATTAGTGCAATATTCAGGGTTGTCAAGCACGGATTGCAAAAATAGCCGTCTCTTTAAATTCCGCTACGCTGAAGTTGCTATAGCTGTTATCAGGTATTACAGAACAATAGAGGTTATACCCACTATTTGTTCAAATTATGCTATGCTAAAGGGTTATACCCACTATTTGTTCAAATTATGCTATGCTAAAGGGTTATACCCACTATTTGACAATGGTTTGTACTAAATTAAGTATTGCAAAACACTAGCGGTTTGTTTAAATTCTGCTATGTTATAGGGCAATAGCCGCTATTTGACAACGTTGGTAACATTTTACACAGAATTGACAATTATAAGAATTGTTTTGGAGAAAATACAAAGAGATGTTGTGAAGACGGTTTTCTTCTCTCAACAACCTTACATGCTCCTCAAACATGACAATGAAATACTAGTCAACTTTTGCTTATGCTCTCAACTAGATAGGAATGCAAACACAATCCAGTATAACATTGTACAGTTTGACACAGAATTCACAACAGAAATGTAAGGTTACTTGCAACGAAATCCATAAAATACCCGTATCTCGAAACCAACCTTCAAAGGACTATAGCAGATTACTTGCAAACATAAACTCACTTCACAAAGACTCAGAAAAATATAAAAGATTGTACACTATGATAAGTACTCATCTTCACCCAATTATGTATTGGGTATCACAACAATTCTGCCATCTTTTTTTTTATCAACGGAAATTTTATCAAAAACCACTAACAAACATAAGGCATGTTTGTAGTGAGATAGTTACAAACAGGATACACAAGAAAAAACTAAAAGAAAGCAATAAACTGCCTCAAGGGAAAAACTACTTCCCTACACTTACACCTACACCAGACAACACAGACTTCTAACAAAACAAGCAGACCAAAGGGAACAAGACCAAAAACACCAGAACACCAAACAAATCAGCGACAGAAGCAATCAAACGGACTCCAGCAACATTCATAAAGAAGACGGACCTTTCGCCGCTCGCCCAATAAACCATTCCCAAGACACTGCTTTTATCCGATCCACCGTCTCATCAATAACCACACCGCCGTTATTGAAAATACGATCATTCCGCTCTTTCCAAATAACAACAACTCTGCCATCTGCTTTTTGGATATCACTCAATTATGACAACTCACTACACTTAATTCTCTTAAGTATCACAACTTTACTATATTCTCTGAGCAACAATTTAATTTTGGCTTTAAACATCTCAATTATTAAAGAAACAAAACACAGCTTTGAGTATTAGATTGCAAAAAACCAATGAAGAGGAAGAAAAATTTACCCCTTCGAATTATTACCTCTATCTCAAAGCATAATAAGTAGAACAACCATATTTCATATGCATAAACACTTAGCCCCAAAAAGTAACCATGTTATTGAGTCTCTCCTACAAAGTTAAAATCACCGCAAACTATACCAAATTTGGAAAAACAAGTCTCGAACACTTGGTAGTCTAAAATGGTACAAGTACTACTACTACTACAATACACTCCATGTCACAACATCATCATAAAAAAGTTGCATGATATCACATCTCTGATTAAGAATAACATATAGTAAGATAAGAAAGATGATAACGGTGATCTCAGCAAGTTCTGATTATATTCAATTATTATAGGAAGTTACAGACAGATAAAACAGTTTCTAGTAAAATCACTTCCTAAATCCACCATACAAGACCAAAACAAAAATCCTTTTAGGGTAAGTTATGTTTGTATTCTCTAAAACAACTTTATCCCTTGCAGGGGGACTAAAAGCACCTTTTTTTTTTTGTGGGATTAAAAATGGAAAACAGTTTTTGCAGGGAGTAAACTTAAAATGTCCGAAGTTTTATAGGGACTAAACCCTGTGGTCATTAGTATAAGCAAAAATCACATTTTAGGTTCAGTGAATAACTTACGTATCTGGTTTATCTATATTATAGATCAGATACACTTTAGAGCTTTACTAAATCAATAGTGTCTATGGTACATCAGTTATATATATCCAATGAACCTAAAAACTGATGCTTGATGTACACAACTTGGATTGACCATCAGTTTGGTGGAATAATGACGATCGTGATTGTGGCAAAAACTACACTTTAGAGCTTTACTAAATCAACAGTGTCTATGGGTAGGTATAATCCACCTTGGACAATTCCAATGTTTAGGACTAATGAAGTTATGATTCCTGTTGAATGAACATGATATATGTTATCATGACATAGATTTCAGTACTTTCTGTTTGTATCCTGTCATTTTTGTATGTTGTTGTTGATGTTGAGAACTTGGAATATGTTGTAGTGACGAAAACTGTTGTTTTATTCAATTTTCACATAATAAAATGTCAATTGAATGTTCTATATGCATGTTTTGTTAATCTTTTTTACTGGTGAGTTGGATCTCGGAGACTCACCAGAATCAAAGAAAACTCGTAAGGTTCAAAGAATGTTTACAGAGAGATACTTATATACCTGCCAACAAAGGGATGATAATTTCAATACTGATACAAGCGAACTGATAAATTCTGATAATTATACCTCAGTTGAATTTTGACAAGATTATCAACTATAGCCGGAGCATAAAACTAAAAATTTACAACACACAACAGAGTAAAGCAATCCAATGTCACACTCTATTCAAGTTATCCAGTGAACAATTTCACTATGATAGTGATAATATTGAAAAGAATAAGGGGAAGTCTCAAGAATTGACAAGCATGAATGAGTCCTATCAGTTGTCCTTTAAGAGAATTCCTTTGAGGTCCAGTCATTTCTGCCAATGTCCATCCTCTCCGAGCAAGGAATCGGTCCTCATTCAAAATTGCCAATGCATTTGCAAAGAGCAGTAACCCTTCTAGCAATGTCCAGAATCCCATCTTCTGCAAGAAAAATAAAGGGTGTTGTGGATGTTAGTATTCAAATCTTCTGCAAGAAACTATTACTGTTGATAATTGTAAGTGAAAGAAGAAAAACTATTTCTTTTCATTTTGTTCTACCAATTTTTCATATCTTTTTTCTGGGTTCTCAACACACATATATGTATGAAAAGACAAATTAGTGTAATATTCAGTGTTGTCAAACGGCGATCGGAGAAATAGCTGTTTGTTTAAATTCCATTACGCTAAAGTTGCTATAGCTGCTATTTGACCATGCTTTGTAGTACTAAATCAGGTATCACAGAACAATAGGGGATTGTTAAAATTCTGCTATGCTATTTGACAACACAAGTAACATTTTACACAAAATGGACAATTCTAAGATTTTATTTTGGATAAAGCACAAAGAGATGTTGTGAAGATGAATGATCCTTCCCTCAACAGCCTTATATGCCCCTAAAACATGACAATGAAATGCATCTCAACTTTTGCTTATTCTCTCAGCTAGATGGGATTGCAAACATAAACTAGTATAAAATTCTACTTTTCGACACAGAATTAAGAAAATAAATTTAAATTATTAGATAAAATACAAGGAGATCCATAAAAACTCATATCTCAAAACCAACCATCAAAAGACTAAAATAGATTACTTACTTGCCAACTTAAACTCACTTTTCAAAGAAGTCACAATAATCTAAGGTTGTGCATTATTCTTAGGTAACTTCACCGTCTGTTTTTTGAACATCACACAATTATCACAACTCACTAACACTCGATTCTCTTAAGTACGACAACTACACTATCTGCTTGGAGAAATAATTAATTTGGCTTTAAATATCTCAATTGTTTAGAAACCAAACACAACTATGAGATTGCAAAACACATGAAAATTAGAACAACCAAATATTGTATGCACAAACCATGAAAGTTAGCCTAAAAATATAATCATCAAGAACACTATGGATCCCATACAACAGAGCTCCAAGCACGAGATGATTCTTAGTCTACAATAGTACAACTACAATATACACCATGTCACAAAATCACCATAAACAAGTTGCATATGATCACATCTCTGATTTAGAATAAGAAAAGAAGAAAGATGATAAGAGGATCTCAGTAAGTTCTGATTATCTTCAATTCCTGTAGAAAGTTACAGAATAAATATAGATAAGGCAGTTTGTACTTAAACTCACCGATCCTAAATCCAACCATAAATGAGCAAAAAAAACTGTTTTTATTCATGTTTAGTCCTACATTTTATAAAAATAAGGTGTTTTTAGTCCCGCTCCTTGCAGAAGGATTAAAAGCACCTTGATTTATTTTTATGAAAGACAAGATTAAAAATGGTTTTAAAGGGACTGAACTTGAAATGTCTGAAGTTTTATAGACTAAGAAACTTGGATTGACAGTCAGTTTGGTAGAATAATGGTGTCTCACCGTAATTTCCTCAAACTCACCATGATTCAAAAAATACATGTACTAACTAGTGATTGGGCTTAAGTGGTTAATGAGCCCCCTAGGATGAATTGTTCTAGAAAAACACAAGTTTGATTCCAGATAAAACAGTTTCTAGTAAAATCACTTATACTAAATCCACCCATACAAAGACCAAAAAAAAAAAACCTTTTTAGGGTAACTTATGTTTGTAGTCTCTACTCTCTAAAACAACTTTATCCAATAGTAGTCCTACATTTTATAAAAATAAGGTGTTTTTGGTGCCGGTCCTTGAAGAGGGACTAAAAGCATCTTGTTTTTATGAAAGGTGGGATTAAAATGGAAAACAGTTTTGCAGAGAGTAAACTTAAAATGTCCGAAGTTTTATAGGGACTAAACCCTCTGGTCATTAGTATAAGCAAAAATCACGATTTAGGTTCATTGAATACATATAACTGATGTATCTCATTTATCTATATTATAGATTAGATACATCGGTTATATATATCCAATGAACCTAAAAACTGATGTTTGATGTACACAACTCGGATTGAGCATCAGTTTGGTGGAATAATGATCGATCGTGATTTTGGCAAAAAATATACTTTAGAGCTTTACTAAAATTAAAAGTATACACGGATTTCATCAAACTCACCGTGCATGCAAAACAGATGATAGAACAAGCATCTTAAACCAATCAATCCCCATAAATTTTTTCTATGGAAAATTTATTTTTTTACTAGTGATCACCTATGAAGCACGGACACTCCTCGGATTGGGCGTGTCCGTGTCCGACACGTGTCCGTGTCCGACACGTGTCCGTGTCAGTGTCCGACACCGACACGACACTTATGATTACACTGAATTATTTCATTTTTCCAAATTATTATCGGTGTCGCCGTGTCAGTGTCCGTGTCGGTGTCCGTGCTTCATAGGTGATCACTGTAAATACCCATATGATCCCTTATGAAATGATGATAATATGCAAATTTTACTTCAAACACAACAATCAGAAGTGTTTTATGCAAAAATCAGTGAATCAAAACATATCTAAAATAACCCAAAATTGCATGCAATAAAACTTCATCAAATTGTTTAATTAATTCAACAAAATACAAATTCATGACAACAACAAAAGCATCAGTCAACGGGTTGTTGCAAACTTGATAAGCTATCTTAATTGAATTTCTTGAAATTTTTTCCAACAAGTTAATTAATATAAACAAATGAAGAATCTATAAAAAATTGAGATGAGTTTGTTACCTGTTAGAAAAGAAGGAGCAACATACGAGGTTTCGAAACTGAAAGTGAAACGAAGGAAAAAACCACTCTTTGAAGAAAGAATTTTCCAGAGGACAATATCGAACGGCTTGAAACGGCCCTTGCCAACGTGTCTGCGTGAATATATCCGTTCGATTAGAAGTCTACCTGGTAACTCATGATGTAACCCACACTCGATCTCTTTTGCTCACATGGTTCATCTTTTTTGTTAATAGTAATTCATTCAATTTATATGAAATAAATTTATTTAAAATGAGCGTAGATTAAAGTTTTAATTAATATGGACTACATTTAAAAAAACATTATTTTCTAAGGATTATAAAAATATGAGTCAGGATCCGTTAACACCAAATAGTTTGACACAAAATCTTACATCTCTTAATAACGTCTTAACCGATATAAATTTTATAAAATCCACCGTTGGATTGAAAGTTTATATCATATAGATCATTTATGTAAAGTTTCAGAAAAATCCAAAATCATTTGATATGCTATTGAGACATATAAAGATCAATGACATTTAAAAATGACGCAAACCGTTAACTTTGATGTACCTCAATAACATATCAAATGATTTTGGATTTTTCTGAAACTTTACATAAATGATCTATACGATATAAACTTTCAATCTAACGGTGGATTTTATAAAATTTATATCGGTTAAGACGTTATTAAGAAGTGTAAGATTTGGTGTCAAATTATTTGGTGTCAACGGATCCTGACTCATATATATGGGAGGGGATCATTTGACACTACCAGTGTCAAATTAAATGTTTTACACCAAATCTAGATCATACAATATGTTTTAATCTAAAGATCAACAATTTCTCACTAATGAGTTCACGTGAAATCATTTTACGGTTTGGCTTTCACTCCCTCTCTCTTGCTCGCCCTCTCTCTTTCTCTCTCTCTCTCTCTGCTTATTGCAACCAGAAGCCGTTTTCGCTCTCCATCGATGGTTACAAAATCAGGGGAAACTAAATTGAGAATGGATAAGTATAAAAATTGAATTGATGGGGGTGATTAAAAGGTGTAATTGTTGTTCCAGAATTTTCAGCTTTTACTGATTTTGGAGTTTGGATATTATGGCTACGGATGATATCTACTTACAATGAATGATTAAAATTGAGACAAAAACAATGTATGCCTACTTTGAATTTCAAACAGATTCTGAAAATCCATAATTTTCATATACAACATGTAGAATTATTGTGTATTGACAATTTTCAATTTTATAGTCTCATATTTCAAATTTAAAGCCAAAATTTTGCAAAGCTTTCATAACCTAACTAGTATTATTGTTCACTTTTTCTACAAGATTCTCAACTGTTGCACCATTAAACTCTAAAATAGGGGTAGTTTGGACTTCAAAGATCTCTGAGTTTGTATCCTCCATGAATTTATACTCCTTATTTTGATCTTGGAAGAACCTTCAATTGTTGCAACTTACACTCTTCACAAATTAAATTAACACGTCAAATAGATGTGCAGCATAGGATTGAGGATATTCAGATTGAGTGGCAGCGGTATAATAATGGTGAATCCTTTATTTTCATGTATTGTAGCATTGCTGCCGAGAAAAGGGTTTTACGTGGGTGAGTAGTTTTCAAGTGAGTGATGGAAGCAAAACTATAAAATGATCTCACGTGAACTCATTAGTGAGTAATTGCTGATCTTTGGATTATAACATATTGTACGGTCTAGATTTGGTGTGAAACATTTAATTTGACACTGGTGTCAAATGATCCCCTCCCTATATATATATATATATATATATTTGAAAATTTCTCTTAAGGTTCTTATCTTGCTCACAGGCCCCTTAAAAATTTAAAAATACCTTCCATTTTTGGTTTAGTGTAGATGAGATTATATCTTCCGAAATGTCATTATAGATGAGAAAGTAACTTCCAAAAGATAACAAATGGAAAGATAGGATCCAAAATGTCACTTGATTTCGAAAGATAGCTTCCAAAATCTCAGATAGTTTTGGAATATAGGATCTGAAACAAGTCAATATAAATGTTTTGGAAGATACATTCCAAAATCCCAAGTAGTTTTGGAAGATATGATCTGAAACAAGGTAAGACAAGATACACTGGCTTGAGGCTAGGATATGTAATGTTGTTTTATAATAGGAAACCCACAAACCTTCCATCAGTTACATTTTTACATTTTTTTGTTGTTGACAAAATCGAATTTAAACATGATCCCACTCCCAACTTCATCAATCTAAATCCTTCCATCTACTTCAATCAATGTTTTGTGTTTTTTAGTTTTTGTTTATGTTAGATTTTGTCTTGATTTTTAATATATTTGTAGAGCACTTTGCTTTTGGTTATGTCTTTATTGGGACACATGGACAATCCCATGGATAAATTAACACAATTTTCATTTCTAATTTCTGCTAACTGTAAAGGGAATCTTAAGATTCGAAATTGCAAGTAGTTTTGGAAGATATCTTCCAAAAAGTTTAAAAACTACCAATGTGGTGCTATGATCCGAAATTTAGCTCTCAATGGGATCCTAGATCCGAAATAGAGCAGTTTCGACACGTATTTTCCAAAACTCGTATTTTTTTTTTTTTTATAAAAACGCCTTTCAAAATAGACCTTTTCGGATTGTAGTATCCCATTAAGGCCTTTATTTTGGATCTTATCTTCTAATTGCATTCAAAGGGCATTTTTGTCAATTTGAGGGGCTTGGGAGCAATTCAGGTGGCCTTAAGAGCAATTTTCAATAAAATTAACCCAATAATTACTTATTAGTGAAATTTTGGCCCATCACTGAACTTTTAAAAGGCCCATTATACAAACCCTAACATTAGTGTCCTATATATACGTTCTCTTATATTTTACTTTCACAACCTACTCGCCATTAGTGTCCTATATATACGTTCTCTTACACAATTTTCATTTCTAATTTCTGCTAACTGTAAAGGGAATCTTAAGATTCGAAATTGCAAGTAGTTTTGGAAGATATCTTCCAAAAAGTTTAAAAACTACCAATGTGGTGCTATGATCCGAAATTTAGCTCTCAATGGGATCCTAGGATCCGAAATAGAGCAGTTTCGACACGTATTTTCCAAAACTCGTATTTTTTTTTTTTTTTTTTATAAAAACGCCTTTCAAAATAGACCTTTTCGGATTGTAGTATCCCATTAAGGCCTTTATTTTGGATCTTATCTTCTAATTGCATTCAAAGGGCATTTTTGTCAATTTGAGGGGCTTGGGAGCAATTCAGGTGGCCTTAAGAGCAATTTTCAATAAAATTAACCCAATAATTACTTATTAGTGAAATTTTGGCCCATCACTGAACTTTTAAAAGGCCCATTATACAAACCCTAACATTAGTGTCCTATATATACGTTCTCTTATATTTTACTTTCACAACCTACTCGCCATTGCTGCGCAGCTTATCTTTTCCTTTGTTCTTCTGGAGATCGTCTCCAGCGATTGGATGGTCCAACCCGGATCCTCACATGCGCAATAGCACAAAGGAATGGTGAATGCGTAGATGGGACAACATAACAGAAAAGGTAAGAGATGATTCAAATCCAACATTTTCATTAGCAAAATATATTTCTATTCCAATAATTTTTCGACACTACTGGTTTTTCATTCTCTAACTCTATCCTTTCATTTGAGATCACTTGTCTCCACCTCCAACTTTTTTGTCCACTATCATTTCAGTATTGTTTTGATCTATATAGGTATGGAAGTAAATAATCAATCCAAGAAGCACAATATCAGGGCCGTCCCTGAACATTTGGAGGTCCCGAACAACTAAGAAAAGAGGCCCTTTAAATGTAAAATAAATTTAATAAAAATGACTATTTAATATTTAAAATGTAAATAATATCAATAATATAAAAAATAATCATATTCTTTTTTTTTTTGGTACAAATAATAATCATATTCTAATCAATACTAACAAAATATATTTTCAAGTTAATATCATTAAATATTGATAGTTCCCGTAAAAAAAATAATTAAATATTGATAGTTTTTTTTTATAAAAATTACAATTTAAAAGGAAACAATTTTTAAAATAATTTGTGTAATTTTATTCTATACATATTACTCTATTAAATTTATTTCAATATTTATTAATTTTATGTTGTCTCAATAATCTCCTAAATAAATTGAAAAAAAGGGTCTCAAGAGGGATTGAACACACAACCCCCAAGTGTACAAGCGCTTAAGACAAGATCGAGGCCACCAGGCTATTCTGCATTTGATGATTATTTAACTTCGCACAACTACATAACCAATACTTTATATTATGAATTTGAAAGAAAAAAAAATATTGAGGCCCACTAAAATTTGAGGCCCAGAGCTATAGGCCTGCTTGCACTTGCTCTGGGCCGGGCCTGCACAATATAAGAGTAAGATGTATTCATTTTGCAAGGTCAATCTTTTTCTCTATCCCTTTTTTCCTTGCTCTTTTTCTCCTTATTCTACTTTGTCATGTCTATTTGTTGTATGGAATGATTTTCATGTTTACAATATTAAGAGATTTGAAACTATAGAGACATGGAAAATGATATAGCATATTCAATTTGAAAATATTTATGTATCTGGAAAAGTCTTTGGTCTAGTGGGTTCACAAAATTTAGTGTACAAAATTTGAATATTAACATTTTGAGCTAAAGCTTCCGTCAAAAAAAAAACATTTTGAGCTAAAGCTTATTTTATTTGAAAATTAAGTAGTGTTTACCCAAAGTATATTTTGGGCAAACAATAAGAGGTTGAATGAACAACCACTAGATCAATTTGGGCAAACAATAATAAGTTGAATGAACAACCACAAGATCAATTGGAAACTGCAAACATTTACCACTTCTGACAAACAACCGAATATATATTTTGGTGTTTACATTTGTTTGTCTGAGATGGACCACCAACCTCTAATGGTCCACTAGGCAAATTCTCCCTACAAACACACTAGTCTACCACCCCAATGATAACTCCATCTTGAACATTAGTAGCAGCAACAACAATAGTCCCTCTAGAAATATCACCCTCAAAGCTAATACGTGTATGTTTTGTTCTGCGGTGGCGAGAATTGATTTTGATAGAATTGATTCTGTAAAATTGATTCTGGCCAAAATTGATTTTAAGTTAAAGTGATTTATGTTTGGATATATTCATGTAAAAGTGAGTTGAACAGAAATTTTGAGTGTAACAATCAAATCTAGAATCAGAAGCTACGATTTCTAGCTTCAAGTAGAATCAATTTTGGAGGCAGAATCAATTCTACTTTTGAGAAACCAAACAAGTCAGAATCAATTCTACACGTCCAGAATCAATTCTGACTGCTCCAGAAGTGGAACCAAACATACACTACATCCAACGAAAATATAAGATGAGGTATCCTCCTCACTTAAGTAGTTTTATGCACCAACTTCTCGTACTAGTTCGGGCGTACGAGGTGAGCCTCACTAGTTTGGATCAATATATTGGACATTGCGCAATCATAAAAGTGACTTTTCGTCTTTGACGCCATACCTTCACCCAAAATTTTAAGGATTTGAGTTTGTGGGTCCTATCACTTATATGTTGCTCAATCTCAACTCTTCAAATCAATGTGAGACTTAACTCACACTTGATAAATCTCAACATCTTCCCTCAATTGTGAGTCTCTCTGTGTCACGATCCATCACCACTCACTTACTGCTCCCCCAACAGTGAGAATGAGCCTCACTGGATTGAATTGACACATTGAGTTAAGAGCAACAACACATGTGATATTTAACACCATATTCATTAAAAACCTTAAGGCATTAGAAGTCCTCTCACTTATATGTTGATCAACATCTGCTCTTTCAATCAAGGTTGGACTTAATGGACACTTGATAGATCTCACACTTGAGGAGAGATGTTGAGATATATCAAGTGTGAGTTAAGTCCCACATTAGTTGAAAGAGTTGATGTTGAACAATATATAAGTGAAAAAACCAATAAATCCAATGTCTTAAGATTTTGGATGAATGTTATGTCAAAAATCACTTGTATGGTTGTTCTTAACCCAATGTGGATCCCCCTCATGAACCAACAATACTTATACATAGGCACTACTTCCCGACCCTCGTAGAACTCCGTACTTAGAGTCGGGTCAAAGCTTTAAGCACTAGGCGATGCATGTAGTTGTTGTTTGCCAATATCAATTTATTATTATTCTGAGAAATGTGCAATGACTACGATGAGAATATATGTAGAAGATACTGATCATAACTTATTTTAAGGAGTTGAGTCTAAGACTCTTCAACTTTAAATTTGTCCATCTTGCATATAACAAAATGGGTTTGTTTGAAATCATGACAAAAACAGAGAGAGTCTTCAACACACGGATAATTGGCTCAACATGTGGAACTTCATGAAAATCCTAAGGGGATAATAACTGCATGTGTGTCTCAGTGTGTTGATGAACTCTCTTTGTTTTTCATCATGATTTCAAAAAAACTCATTTTATTATATGCAAGATGGATAAATTTGGAGTTGTAGAGCCTTACACTCAACTTATGATCAATATTTTCTACCCATATTTTCATGGTTGCCCTTGCACATTTCTTAGAATAATAATACACTAATATTGACAAACAAGCAACCACATGAAGTTATTATCTATGATTTGAAAGATAATAGTGTGAAGATACTTAGCAATAGATCATTGTGGGCGTTTAGTAATTGATAAAATAAATTATTTTTCAAAAAATTTCATTTTTATAATGTCCATTATAAATAGCGGAAAGATAAAATAGAAAAGACATAAAGCGCACAAATAATTGATAGAGTGACAAAAGTAGTAAATCTTTACAAAATTTTGTCTGGATTTCATTTGACCTCACTATTGAACCGTAAAATTGGTCTCCCAAATTAATCCGATTAGAGGAAAAAAAAGGCAAAATTACACGTTTGATCATTTATCTTATTTTTTTTGTAACATTTTGATCCTTTATCTTTTATTTGTAACACTTTGGTCCTTTATCTTATATATTTGTAACATTTTAGTCCTTTATATTTTATTTGTAACGCTTTAGTCCTTTATCTTTTATAACATTCACATATAAATCCTTTTTTTTTACTAAAAAAATATTGAATTTTATTTGTTAAGATACTTTTTTATTAAAATTAAATAAAAATCATAATTTTGATAAATATGTTCATCATCTTCATCAATTCTTTCATATCTTCATTTTCTTTCAAGGACCAAAGTGTTACAAATAAAAGATAAATGACCAGAATGTAACAAAAAGATAAGATAATAAGCCAAAATATTACAAATAAAAAATAAAAAACTAAAACGTTAAAAAAAATAAGATAAAAGACGAAACTTATAATTTTGAAAAAAGAAAAAAAAAAACCATTTTCTTACTTTGGTTCGGATAATGCACAATTTCAAAATCCTAAAAACCAAAAAGATCTTGCGTCAAAAAAAGAAAATGGATGATAAACCCTTCCATTAATCCAAAACCCAAAAATGTCTTCTTCATCTATTCTTCTTCATCTTCATCATCTTATCCTTCTTCCAAACTCACTTCAAAAACCCCAAAAAACCCTTTCCAAATTCAACACAACAACCTCAAAACGACACATCAAAACCCCAAATGTTTCTTCCACAACAGAAATACAACCCACAACCTCAAAACGACGCAACAAAAAAAACAACAACCAACCTCAAAACGACACAACAGAACCCCAAAACGCAGAATCAGATTTAGAAGACTTCGACGACGGAATCGATTTCCCATACGAGGAACCACCGTTAGTATGTTGTTTTGGAGCTGCACAGAGGGAATTTCTCCCTACGGTGCGTGTGCAGGAGTTTCCAATGCACCCTGATATTTACTCAGAATGGAAAATGTTACAATGGAAGCCGCCGGAGTTCGCTCGAGCACCTGGTGGGCCACCGTCCAATGTGGCAGTGGCCCATGTTAGGCTCGGCGGAAGGGCGGCTTTGTTGGGGAAAGTTGGTGATGATGAATTTGGGGAAGATATTGTTTTGGGATTGAATAAGGAGAAAGTGCAGACTAGAGGAGTGAAATTCGATTCGGGGTTTAGAACTGGGTGTAGTTATATGAAGGTGAAGTTTGAAGATGGGAAAATGAAGATGGAAACTGTTAGAGAATCTGCTGAGGATTCTCTTCGTATCGATGAATTGAATCTTTCTGTTCTGAAAGAGGTTTCTTTTTTTTACTTTAATAAGCTTGCATTATTTGTTAATTGTTATTTTTCACTCAAAAACATTGTTATTGCTATTAGATTAGGATAATATGATATAAAAATGTGTTTATAAGTGCGAGATATCCCTCGTTGTAAAAGTTAGTTTTATAGGATTAAGTCAGGTCTAACTCAAATTTTAAGATGGTATAAGAGTTTATTAAGGATTAGCTAAGCTGTTCGCTATTGGCCACTTATGTCATGCTTTAGATGAACTTTGGTCGTGTGTCGTGATGGGGTTTGTTAGGAGTTTCTCATTAGATGAGATGTGATCTTAAATTGTGTTTATATATGTGGGAAGCCTCCCTCACTTTACAAGCTGATTTTGTAGGCTTTATCAATATTTTATGGCATGCAAGTCGTATCTCGATTCAATTTAATTCCGAACACAATTGATCCAAATCCTTCGAGTGTATATATTTTGGACTTGAATCTCAATTCCTTAAGATAGACCTTGATTTTCTATGATGAATCCTGATTCATTCTAATGAATTGCTACCTAAACTTAGTATAAGATGTTCCTTATTTTCTCAGCTTTTTATACTCAGCTACTTTTCTTTTGTCATTTGATTTATGACTTGAATATTGAATTACTTGTCATTGCCAAGTCACTTGTTTTTACATAAAAAGCCATGTTATATCTTACTATTCTTAATGAGATTCGATTTATGATTCGGGAAGTCGGTCTTTTGATTCACAATTTTTATCCTGATTTGATAAACATGCTAAAAAAGTATAATCATAAGTTGTTTCTATGTTATTTGGGGCGGGAAACTTTTTTCTATTATTAAGTTAGGTGGCATAAAACCAATAGAAATGGTGAAAGCTTGTTAACGTATTAGGAAGATAGTTATGCCTTTGTTTGGGAGAATGTTTGATAAACGTCATATTGTATGAAATTGATATTTTTACTTTGAAGGTAAGTTTGATATAAAATTAGTAAAAAATTTTCAATCTAATGTCAAACCTATTTTCCATGTCACACGTGTAGAGTTTGGAAATCTAGAAACTTTTGAAATGGTAATAGTTTGTTACTTCTGTATGAATAAATTTTTTGTTGTAACTTTTTTCTGTGGACTATTGCAGGCGAGGGTTTTCCATTTCAATTCAGAAGTTCTAACGTCTCCTTCTATGGAATCAACTCTTTACAAAGCAATTAAGTGGTTTAAAAAGTTTGGTGGCCTTGTGTTTTTCGATTTAAACTTGCCATTACCACTGTGGAGATCACGTGATGAGACTCGAGAAATAATAAAAAAAGCATGGCAAGCAGCAGACGTCATTGAAGTGTCAAGAACCGAGCTAGAATTCCTTCTAGACGAAGAACATTATGTGAGGAAGAGAAATTATAGGCCACAATACTATGCTGAAGACTACGAACACACCAAGAATCGTCAAGAGTATTACCATTACACTGCCGAGGAAATCGCGCCTTTGTGGCATGATAAACTTAAATTCCTGTTTGTGACTGATGGAACACTTAGAATTCACTATTATACCCCTTCTTTTGATGGGGTTGTAGTTGGAACCGAAGACGTGCTCATAACTCCATATACTTGCGATAGAACCGGCTCGGGCGACGCGATGGTGGCTGCTATTATAAGAAAACTAACCACTTGCCCAGAAATGTTTGATAACCAAGATGTTTTGGAGAGACAGCTACGTTTCGTTGTTGCGGCTGGAATTATATCGCAATGGACTATTGGTGGAGTTAGAGGTTTTCCTACTGAAAATGCTGCTCAGAATCTGAAAGAACAAGTTTGGGTACCTTCTATGTGGTGATTAAAATTGTTTGTGCAATTAGAATAGAACTTAGCAGTGTCATGAGACATTAGTTAGTAGGTAAATGTTTCATTATTTATTTATACATCCTTTCTAGGAGTGTTTGTTTCACCTCAAATAGGAGCAGGTAGAAGAACTCAATCAAGATTTTGCAGAAATTGTTTACTTCAGCTCCAACTTATATCATCCAAAAACTACTTCTGAATAGTAGTAGGTGGAGGTGTGGATTCAAAACTTTGTAGTTGAGAATTGAAATGTTAATGTACACTATTTTTGTAAGGGTTCTTGTCACTTATTGTTTATATCTTCTGCTTTAGTTTTATTGCTCTCCTGCATTCAATTCATGCTAGATTCCAAGTTTGAATTGTTTTTGAATATTTGAACAATTGATATTTTTGGCAGTGCTTATAATATTTGATCTGTAAGAAAGAGTAAACATATGCAGCATGTTATTTGATCTGTAGAAACACCATATATGACATTGACACATTGAATAAACAACCTCTTTCAGTGCTTTGTTTTTGGGTTTATATCTTATTTCAGTTTTTGAAACATGTTCTTTTGCATTAGGTATCACAATTTAATCTTTTTTCAATCCAATTTTAAGGCATATGTGATTGAATCAACTGGAAAATTGACCGGTTATTTGTTCAATTGTTTAAGAGAGCTTGCGGAAATATAAATCCGAACAAAAGCCGTCGGAAACTATACTCCGGAGAGGGATAATTTCGTCAAAAAAATTAATGGGCTTTTATTTGTTCGGCCCATTTGTGACAACTTGCTTTAAAAAATGGGCTCTTATTTGTTCAATCTCAAATTGAATCTACACTTACTAAATAGGTTATAATATGCACCCCCCCATTTCAACACCTAAATTTGACATAGAAAATTGTTATTTTCTTTCCAAACATAGGGGTACTTTCTTGGACCATGTTATTTTTCTTTCCTTTTACCAAAAATTGGGATTACATGTAGTAGTTGATAACTTAAAAGTCAACACTTAAACAATAAATTAAACTATCAAAGATAGAAGATTCTTTAGTTTAGGAAACAAGGCAAGTGGAATTGCACTCCCCACCCTATACCTTAAAAAGTCCAACGATTAACGTGTCATTTTCCTTTCACAAAGTCTTGCTTTAACGGTATCACTTTTCTTTGCTACTTTACCTTCCTTATAGATTGACTCTTTCACAGTTTCACTTCCAACAATTAGAGTCTATGTGTTTTTTTAGTCAAAAAAAGAAAAGTATAGTATTTGTGTATGTGATAATTCATCTAACAATTCTCGCATTGGTAAAAAAAGATGAATAGTTTATGATAATTGATCTAACAAGTTTTGCTTGGACTTGGACTATGTCAACTAATTAATTTTGGTGTAACCAAAATTTCAAGGCCAAAATGAAGTGTTGCTTGACCAACACACTTTAGTGTATGTTTGGTATGCTTTTGCAGAAGCTACAAGTTTTTGGAAAATCATAATGAATTACTTTGATTTTGATATATGGTTAATTTATACATAAGCAAAAAGGAAGGAAACCATAGGTGCTACTTTCTTCACCTTCCAACATCAGTTTAAATGTATGCATTTAAAAAAGCCACTAAATTTGTGTGTATAGTTCTGAATGATTTGTACTGTCTAAATGCACACTACAAAAAATATGGAGTTTTTTTAGAGTTGATGGGAAAACCAGCAACACAACAAGGTTGGTATTGGAATGTGTATACGTGATGATCAAGATTGGTTCGTGCTTACCAAGACCGAATGGATAGCTCCTTGCATCGATGTTGAATTGGGTGAAGCTTTGGGTCTACTTAGTGCTCTCCAATGGATTAATGACCTTCATCTTCATAATATGGACTTTGAAATGGCTTCTAAGAGAGTGGTGGATTGTCTCTATAACGATACCGTGAACGTCTCTGAATTAGGTGCTATAATTAATGACTGTAGACGTATTTTAGCTACCGATCTTGTGAACTCTCATGTTAAATTCATTAGGAGACAAACAAATGAGGTTGCTCATTCTCTTGCTAGAGTGACCCCATTATTAGCTAGCTTCCATTTTTTAGCGATATTCCAACATGTATCCAAACTATAATTATTAATGAAATGCATTAAGATTTTCACCATAAAAAAATAATAATCTTGAAACCACTATTAGCTCAAGCTTCTTTTATTCTTGTAAGTAGCGTGGAAATATGACATGCTGATAGCAGTCCTGTTCCTGACATTTTATGGGTTTTTTTTGGCAAGGAAGCGAAAGAAAGAAAAAAGCTAAAAAGAAAAACTATTCACGAAGAAAGAATGTTCCCATTGCATCATTTCTAAGAAAATAGCGAACGTCTTCTGGAGGAGATGCATAAGTCAAGAAGTCGGCATCTGATGAGGCTCCGAGTTTAGCGAAGAAATCTGCACATTGATTTCCCTCTCTAAGTGTGTGATGGAGAGAAACATTAGTTTGAGAGAGCAGCTCATTTATTACATTTTATGGGCTTTAGGTCAAACATAAAATAAAAATTTATTTCATTTAACATAATATATATTAATAAATAATAATAGTTTTATAAAATATCAAAAAACTTACTTTTACTTGAAAATTCATAAGAAGCGGTTTCTTCGAGCATTTTGATATGCAAAATCATTTATAATCACGTCAACATTAATGTTCTTCAACATACCATTCTCAATTGACAAAGTTGTCAAACCGTTCAATCTCTCTTGTGACATTGAAGATATCAAGTAGGTTTTAACGAACTTCAATTTTGAAAAATTTCTTTCTGCCGATGCTAAGTCACATGCATTGTCATTAAAACTCTATAAACAATTGATATATTTGGATAACAATCAGTATCTTTAACAAATTTAAGAATATCAATGACAGACATTGTTTCAGAGAAAAGATCATCAACATCTGATGAATTGTCATGAGAAAAGTTGAGTGAAATTTAACACAACATTCTTTCAACTCATTATCATCAAATGATTTTAACTTTTGTGAATCATATAAAAATTCAAAGTTACTTTCAAATGTCTTCAATTCCTTAAATCTATTTTTCGAAGAAATAATTTTCATATCAACAACATTAAGAAAATACCCGACTTTAAATGATTCCTCTGGTGACAGATGTTCATGATCCTCATTATTCTCTCCATTTTTTTTTTGTAATCACACGACACTTTGTTGAAAAGATGAGTTCAATATTCATTTCAAGTGCAACAGTTTTTGCAAGATCCATACTTTTTGTAAAACCTTTGTCTTGATATTTTTCAAAATACAATAACACATTTTCCATTTGTTTTATGGTAGCGTCGATGCACATAGATTTTTTTTATTTTTTTTTATAATATTGAGGGTCTGGACCCATCAATGCACATAGACTTTGATTGTAACTTTTTGGTGACCATATTAATACAACATAAAGATTTCTTTATTTTTTTAACAGCATAAAAATTGTTTTTATAACAATAGCTAGATATAAAAAAATATGAGCCCTAAAAAATAATGGGCCTAAGGCCGTTGCACCCTGGCCGATAGAGGTTTATATTTGAGCCTATTTCATACCTAAATCTGAATAAAGGGATTAATTTGACATCAATATGAAAATATCATAGATGAACTTGAGTTTTAATTTTTTGTAAAGAAAATTATACGAATGGAAACAAATGTGTTCAATTTTGTGTTTTTGTGGTTAGACATTTATTCATGAAATTTACAATAAGCAAACAATTGTTAATTTTGAATTACGTCAATGAACAATGGTCTTTTAGTCAACTTGTGTTGAATTACTTCAATGAACAATGAGCGATGATTCTTCTTATGTGGAGAAAGATCGTACTAGGTTTATTATGAAAATGAATTTTGTGAGAAAGAACAACGGAAAAGAAGAATTAATATGGCAAGTGTGAGGTTAATTAAGTCTCACATTGCTCAGAAAAATGGAGGTTGAAGATATTATAAGTGAGATGATTTATAAATCTAATGCCTTAAATTTTGGGTAAAAATATGGTATCAAACTTACTTGTGTAGTTGTTATGAGTACAATGTGTATGATCTTCAGCTACCTCTTGGCGACCCAATAGTTATGAGGTGCAACCCAAAACTTGAAAGTGACTAATTTGCCTAAATTTTGAAAGACATTGAAAACCTACTTTCATTTTTTTTATATATAAAATTTAGGGCGAGGGGATAGTGCCTCAGTCTAAGGCCAAAAAAAACCTTAAAATTCAAAGAGCACTTACCTCACTCCAAAGACACTATCAGAACTCAAACCTGGAATCTTTGAGATTCAAGACCTACCTTTTTACCACTAGCTAGATCGAACTTTTAAAGTTTACTTTCCTCTTCAACGATTACAGATAACATTGGAAACTCATTTTTCTCTTCAACCGTTAACATTTTGGCCAATATAACGGTGTCTTCCTTATCTTTAGTGATGTTTATTTAATCTGTAAGGGATTATGATAGGTCCATTTACTATATGTGGAAAAATTAAAGCAATGTGAAACTATTCTTCGTTCCTTCATAGGTGAAAAATCAGTGCAACGTGACAAAAAATAGTACCAAGGAATATGTTGGACTAGTAATATCATTAGTGAAAATTAGGACAAAGGAATATATGTTGGATTAATTAGTGAAAGGTCCAAAATGAATTGGGAATTCCAAATTCACTTTGCATTTCCAATTTTCAATATTTGCCTCTAATTTCATATCGTTCAAATTGACATTAAATTTTATCCGTTTAATTGAACACAAAGTCACACGAAATTTTTCGGTAAAACTTATTACTTTATTATCTTTCAAGATAAATTAGCATTAATTATATTGAAGCTCGCTTATTTAGGAATTTTGTTGTAAAAAGTTAGTATATAGTCCACTTCAAAAGAAACATGCTGTGAGCTATGATAGATTAATCTCTTGATAATTTAGGAGTAGATATATGGTGCTCCATGTTGTTATTTCATTATAATGAGTAGCTTTCTGACCACACATAGTATGATGCTTGCGGCATTTTAGTCGATTGAATAAATAAATATCGTTTATTTAAAAGAAAAAATAGAGACCTACACCAATATGCTCATATTTATTAGTTCAAACCTAAATTGCTTATATACTTATTGAATAGGTTCTATACACACCCAATTCAATTAAACACCTAAAAATTACTTAGACATTGAAAAATGTTATTTTGTTTGCAAACATCCTTTCTTGGACCATGCTATTTTCTTTCCTATTATTATAAAAGAAAAATTGGGCTCACAAAATAATAGTGAATAAATTAATGCCAACACTTAAAGTAGAAATTATATTATCAATGATAGAAGAAGATTTATGAAATAAGGTAAGTGGAATTGCACTTGCCACCATAAACCAAAAAGTCCAACGATTAACGTGTCATTTTTCTTTGCTACTTTACCTTCCTTATTGATTGACTCTCTATTTCAATTTTCTTAATTAGAGTCTATGTCTTTTAGCCCCCAAAAAATTAAACATAGTATATGTGGAGCTCGTATATGTGTATGTGATAACTCAGCTAATAATTTTTTATTAGTTGGACTTAGGCCATATATCAATTAATTAGTTTTGGTATGACTTAAGTTTCAAGGCCTAAATGTAGTGTGGCTTGACCGACACAATTTAATTGGTAGAAATTAAAGGAGCTAAGCTAAAAATTCGGTATATAGAGACTTACTTAGTTGGCTAATGATGGCAACTATTATTTCTTTTGTAATATTTATTTATTTTGTTTTGCTTAATTCCAACTTAGATTGGCATGTGGGAGATTAGTCTATTATGCAAGACTCAAACCTCTTTGTTGGTATTTGATAGATGTGTTTTTCTTTTTCTTTTTTTCAAATTAATTTAGTGACTAAAATTTTACTATACTATTTAAAGTGAATAAGTAGAAGTACCAAAATTCGAATCTGATCTCTGTATATTACATATATTATCTCTGTAATTTGAACTATACTCACGAAAATATAGATGTGTATGTAAATAAATTGGAATTTCCAAATTTGCTTTTCGTTATCATCTTTACTAGTTATCTTCAGAATAATAAACACTATCTTTTCAATATTCTCTCTAACATTTATTCATTAATTGGTTGAAATTATTATAGATCCCTAACTTTTTTTTATTATAGATCCCTAACTTCGATGGTCCTTGTTACAATTTAATAATTTAGATTATTTTTTTAACGGAAAATGATTTAAAGCATTTCATTAATAATAATGTGTTCAATACAATGTAGTATATCAATCCATACTTGAAAACTAGCTAAAGATGTGGCCGTCTTAGCAAGACTATGAGCAACCCCATTTATTTGTCTCTGAATAAACTCAAGTATAAAAATTTAATAATTTAGATGTAAAACATTTTATGAGAAATGCTGAATTCGAAACTAAATTACTATTTTTTTTTCCATGTGTGTTTATTTGAGTATGTGTATAAACTAAACAAAAAAAAAAAGAAAGGATAGATGCTTTGGAAAAGAAAAAGAGATAACAATAGTAAGCAAAAATGCAAACAATTTGTGGCCAATAACCCTTTGCATTAAGCAAACATATTCGGATGTAACAACAAACAGGGACCACATATAAACAAAATTAACTAGAGAATGAGAGGTGACATATTAAAATGAGTATCTTTGACTGAAAATGGCCTTTTCAATTTGATTATATGATGTAACTAAGATTAATTCTCCACTTTTCTGTTAAAAAAACTTAATGGCCCACTTGATCATGCCCAAACGTTTGTTAATGTTTAATTTCAAGATTGATAATAACATATTAACGGACAAACTTATCCATGTGGAGCAAATATGGCCTTACTTTTAATTTATGAATTGTTTGGTTTATAAAAAGTAGTATTGATAAACCAATTGTTTTAATCTCTTAAATCAAAATAGCAAATACGTCTTGAACAAGTTTCACTAATAATTGCACACAGAACTTTCAATAAGATTCTTACTTCTAATTCTAAATCTAAAGAAGTTTATCTTTGGTAATTAAACTAAGCTAGGTGAAATTTTTTCTTATCAAACAAGAAAATGAATGAGTATCTACGTTATACCGTTCTGAATGGAATATGATTCAGAGCTATTAAAGTATTCATATGAAGTCTTGTAGGAAAAAATAATACCGTTTGAATAAAGATTTCATTAAAAATGATCAGTAAAATTTACCGACAAAGTGGTGAAAACTTTATATCAATGACATGGTTTATGGTTAACAAAAAAAAAAATGAATGAATAATATATTAACTAATCATCAAAATTCAGGACATAAAGGTACATATCATAAATCTAAATATAAACAAGATATCCAATGTAAAGTACCAAGCTAGATTCCTATGTATCAAGTAATCAATTCAAAAATGTAACCAATTGTGCTCCATTTGGCAATGGTCCTTCAAAAAATAATCAATAAATCCAATGGTATGACATTGTAACCCAATCCCCCCAATGTAAATTTTCTAATCTGTAATTTGCCTTTTGATTATACACAAACTTTCTATTCTTTACTCTTTTTGTATACCTAAACTGAAACTAGTATTTTGCATAAAATAAGAACCCTATAAAGCTCCTTTTGATTCTTCAACAGCCTCATCAAATAGGCTTAGACAAAGGAAAGCACATTCCAACCACAACTCATATGAGTTGCCTTTAACTTTAAGGTAGTGCCATAATAACTTAATGAAGCTCCAATATTTTAGCCTTGTCATCATATGACAAAAACTAAGATATTATCATTTTTGTGCTCCAATACCAAATCTTTGGTCTAGTTTTTGACTTGTAATTAGTTCTTGTGACTTGTTGCATACACAACCAGGAAAAGGGTTGGCGAAAAAATTCTCTTCGATTCTTGGCGACTCTCCTACTTGTCTAAGATAAGGCGCGCCTAGCCGATTGGAATGCAAATTTTTAACTTCTGAGGAAAATGTTTCCCATGATATCGAACCCTCGTCTAGATTATCAATCAGTCTGACAAAATTAGATCTGCAAATGAAACGAAACATATTATATTTATATGCGTAACATGTGGAATGAATAAACAAGGTGCGCCAAACATTGAAAGAAGAATCTAAGTCCAATTCAGATAGTCATTTTATGTTTTGCAAACCTACCTATCAGGATTGATAGTTTTTCGAAATCCTTCAAACCTCCTATGGCCCTGCACCGCCTTGGCCATGTTTCCATCATAAGTATAAACAAACACGTCACTTTCAAGCGCAACAATGTAATCCAAAGCAGCGAGACGATTTTGATACGGCTTGAAGGGCTCTAGCTCCTCCTCCGTTGCAAGAGTGGAATGAGTGAAGACATTAGGATACTCGGCGCGAAAGGCTGCCATACTATTGCCACCATAAATAGGTCCTGCAACAATGTAGATTGTTGTAGTTGAAGGGTATCCCATGGCCTTGAGGAAAATGGCTGCTTCTCTAGGTGACATAGGGCATCCTCCTTGCAATCGCCGTTCGACACTGTCAATCTCTTTTTCTTTCCAATGCTTCACGTCATACCTCATAACCCTTAGTTCCTTGGCTTCCGCTTTAGTAAGATTATGGCTACAGCCAGTAAAAGCCAGCATGTCTTTCTCATATCTACATTGTACCATAAAAAGTAAGAAAAAACAAACAAAACCCGGACATTTTCTAAAACCAAACAGATCCTTAAGTCAATGAGGTAATACCTTAAATGAAGGGCAATAAAAGGCTCATCATTGTTTCTTAGCCTATCAACCAAGGTCTTTCCAAGCTCCTCAATCTCAACTGTATACTTAAGAGCTTGGTAATTGGCACGACATCTAAGCTTCTGAATCGATGAAGCAAGACCATTGTTGGCAAGTCTTGAATCTGTGTGAGTAAATTGTACAACCTTATGTCTTTTCAACAATGGAAGAATCTCACTTCTATAGTAACTAGCCTGCAAAATGTAGCATATAACTAAGACATCATTGCATTCAAAAGAGAAACTACTAATAGCAAAAAACCACATTGTAAAAACATAGCCCGAACCATATTCAAGATAAATTATACATGAACGAAAGGTAAACGAGTAAACAGACGAACATGGTTTAGAACTATTTTGATTATCCATACCTTAGACCATGAAACCGGGGCCTTTACAAGAGGCTTGATAGATGCATAACGGACAGGCAAGTACTCGATTATATCAACGTCGTCTTTTAAAACTTTCATGAAGCGCCTCCAATCAAAAATATCTTTAAAGTCACTGAAATATATCAGGGACATTATATTTTTGGAAAAATGGTAACATGAGGAAATAAGTGTGGCAAGTGTGGCATTCATTATTTTTGCCTTGGATCAGTCATAAAGATGGTAACATTTTTTTTTTTTTTTGCCTTGGATCAGACATTATTTTTGCCTTGGCAAGTGTGGCATTCATAAAAATGGTAACATTATATATATATTTTTTTTTTACCTTGGATCAGTCCAAAATGAATCATGGTCAAGAGAAGGAAGGACAAGTGTGGCATTCATTATTTTTGCCACTGCTACCATATCACATATCTGCATGTCATTGAAGATTTTTAGTATCATCAAATAGAGTTATAGAAAATATTATTGAGAAAACAGAGGAAAAAAATTCACATACAAACATATTGTGGATCAACTTAATCCAAAAAGTAAGGTTTTTAACTTTTTTTCATTAAATTTATATTTTTTTGGATACTTTAGTTATTTCAATTTATCATATAAAAGTATATTTTTGAAAAATATGAATAACTATCAACTACAAAATTCAACAATCACAAATTTGATATCTACAAAATAATTATCGAACCATGTTCTTCCAATGCGAGTAATTCATTTTAAAGAGTAATATTAATCGTTGACGAAGAATTCAATAGTAAATACTATATGTACATGTATAACAAATTATCAGGGGTTGAAATGCCAATTTTATCACTTCACTAACTACTAATTTTTCGTACGGTTCAAATAATAAAAGACTGCAGAAACATTTGATATATTGGAGCGTGTTATTCTTCACTTTTCTGTGCGTAATGTGAGTTTTGCCGCTAAACTATATGTAACGGTAATCAATCCAATCCTAAATTCACCACTATATATATATATATATGTGCATAATGCATAATAATATATAATATTTGTTATGAACTTACCCCTGTTCTCATTTGGTTCAATCCACCGTTTGCATGAACAAGAAGATAGCCGTTAGTTTTTGACTTTGGTCCTAAAAGAAACAAATAAACGCGGAAAAATCACAAATGAGACAAAAATTGATCACAAGCTAAACATGAGACAAATCAAATGCAATTGTACTTGTACTTACTCAGTTGATTCCTATTTCGTGACACGCACTGGTAATAGTTGTCACTGTTTGGCTTCATCCATATTTCTGGAGTCTATTCAAAATCAAATATTAAGAAAATTAATTAATACTACCAAAACTCATATTACTGAAATAAATTTCCTAAAAACAAAAATATTTTAAGATAAAGTTATTAATATTATATAATTCAATAGAAAAACATGAAGCAAAAAGAAAAGAAAAGAAAATACAAAACGCGTGAGAAAATCACAAAAAGGCAATAGAAAGAAGGATTAAGGTCAGAGCCACCTAGCAAGAACACAAAAATATTCAAAACTAGAAGTTGCCATCACTACTACATACACACACACACATACATGTAAGGAATCAATCAAAGTTTTAATATTAAAAGAGTTGAAAACTCCACTTATGTCGACAACAAATATCACACTATAGTTCATGTTCTTCCACGTTGTTACATTAATGTTTGTTTTCTTTATTTTGTGATAAATAAATTAACATGAATTAATTGAATCATGTCACTCTCACTCGGACGAGTAATAATACTATGAATTTCTTACAAATTGGATATTGAGATGCTTTGTTGAAAAATAATTTATTTCACCGACCAAATTAATATACAGTGTGGATGTTCAATACTAAATATTAGTCATTGTTAATTAGAGTTTTAAATTATTTTAAACTTGGGTTACTAAAATAAAATATTTTTAAATTGGTCCACCTTAAAACATATCAATTGTACTTCCGCACCTTATATTCCTATGCACATTGGATGCCTAAGAATTTAATTTTCATTCTTGGTCAAAAAAAAGAAATTTAACTTTCAGGCATAGTTGACTGCTTTCCTCTAAAAAAAAAACTAAGAGTAAAAAAAATGTTATAAAAACTATACACCTCTTAATCAATAATTACACGTTCCAAAACATGAGCTTTTTATCCCAATAAACAATTTAAATTAGTTGGAAAAAGAAAAGCAATTTGCTAGTAAAAATTATTAAAACCATATTCCAGAAAATAAATAAACTTTTAAATCCATCCAATCAATGACCTCAATTTAAACCCAACATTATTCAAAAAATCCAGCTAAATACATGCATACTTTGACCAAACAAAAAATATGAAAAAAGCAAAAAAGAGTAAAAAAAATCAGATTCCTCAAAGACAATTATGAAACTACATTATTCATTCATTCACAAAAGCAATTTTTAAGAAGTTTTATCCTTTTTTCTTTCCATTACCAAAAAAAATACCTTCTCTCTTTCCATTGTCAAAACTTTTAAATAACGGTAAAAAGCTAAAAAGGCAATTCTTTTTTTTTTTTAAAAAAAGAGATTCTGAAAAAAGCAATTTTGGTGAAACGTGATAATGAGAAATAATCACTTACAGCCAACCTCTCGAGGACTCTTTTAGGCATGGAAGTTTCAACCTGATCATTATTTTCAGTAACAACCCTTTGAGCAGAAGCCCAATCTTCTTTAAACCGTTGTAAAATCAATTGACCATTTTCAATACTTTTACCATTCATTTCAACACCAGCACCCATAAACGAAACCTTAAAAAAAACCGACATAACAACCATTAAGATTAAAACCGCAAAGATCTTACGGCCCATGTTTTTACCGGACCGGAAACACTGAACCGAACCGGATAACCATAAAAACAACTGTTCCAATCTTATTATGAATGATTCAGGAACGTATAATAAAATGCGAGCGCGTAAGAGAAGGTAGCGCGTGATTGGATGTAAGTGATGATGAACATGCGCGTGGTGGTGAATTGTGTTTAATGATGAAACGGTGTCGTCTTGTTCTAGTTCGGAGAAATCTGAGAAACTTTGTGGAATGTTTTGATTTTGTTGTTGCTGTTGTTGTTGTTTTTCTGTGTCGTTTGTGTTGTCGGCTACGCGTCTACGTGTTGTTGTGGGACCCGCGGCGACCCTTGGGCTTGTGTTTGATGAGGTTGTTGCTGTTGTTGGGCCGCCGGACGACATCGTTGTGGTGTCAAAACGACGACGGATTGATGATAATTAAACAACAACAATGATTCAATGAATAATGAAGAAGATTTTGAGGATTTTAATGTTGTTGTTGTTGTTTTTTTGATGTTTTTAAGGTTGCGGTTTCTGGGAGCTTTGTTTTTGTTCTGTGTTTTTTGTTTGTGTTTGTGTTTGGTTGAAAGGTTAGAGAGAGAGAAATATAAGGAGAGATTGTATGAGGAGAGTAGAAATGTGAATGTGGCAATATTGTGTGATCTATGATTCTATTTTTTGTCGCATTTTATATCATTTGGATTTACTCGTTTCATGTGACATATGGACTTTGTTTTCAACTTCAAATGACTCTATTGTCCTTCATTTTTTTTTTTATTTGTATTTTAGAAATGTTAGTAATTTATTGCTTTTATTTTGTTCTTATTTTGAATGGTTTTTGTTTCTTTTTCTTATGATATTTGTTTCTATTTTTTAATTTGATATTCTATTTTGACTGGATTTTCGGATTGATTTTAGGAACTTTTATCTTAAGAAATTAATTAGTATGCACTATGCAATGATGCTAATTACGATTTTTAATTTGATATTCTACTTTGACCGGAAGTTTTGGATTGATATTAGGAATTATTTTTATCTTAAGAAATTAACTAGAATGCACTATGCAATGATATTGTGATTTTTTTTCATAAGTCCAATCATGTATAATTTTAGTATTATATTTAAGTTTAATTGTAGTGTTTATTAATTAATCCTTCTACTTTTATATATTTGTGAAATTTGCCTCCTAATTTTAAAATTTGTTAATTTTAGTTTCATCAAACATTTGATCTATAATATGGTGATATAATATGTTTCAAGTAAAGCTTTCAAGAGAATTTTCCTACAATTTTATTGATGTGGTCTTTTCTCATTTGCAAATAATATATCATGCAATTTTAAATAGACCACATCTTCAATATTTAGTATAAATATGATAGAGAGATCAAAACAATAAAATTTTAAAACAGAGAACCAAATTCACAAAATAGTAAAAATAGGAACGATTCTACAATTACACGTTATATATATGGGAATATGTTAAAAAATAATATAAAATAATCATAATTTTGAAATATAATTAGATATTTAATTAAAGTGGATATGTGGATATTTTGTGTCAAACTTAACATATTTACACTTTTAATATTTTTGTGTGTAGAATATTAACTTTACAAATCCAACTATTTTTTTTTTGACAAAAGGAAACTCATATCATTAATCATTTTATGAAACAATAAATTGTTAATACAAGAGGGTATCAAATCAAATATATGGCGAAGAGACCATAAAATGGCCGCTCTAGCTATAATGTGAGCGATCATATACGCCCGACGCCTAGCATCTATTTCAAAGATAACATCATTAAAATTTCTTTGTTGTAGCTCCTTCATAGCTTCTAGCAAGGCTAATGCTTCTCCTTCATTTGAAGAGCAACTTCCATGGATCCAAGAACTATCTCCCAAGACGTATTGACCGCGGACCGCGGTTGTCTCTTTCACACACCAACCTATTAATGTTTTATGTGCCTCGTCATGTAAACCCGCGTCCACTATATTGAAATATATAAAATTTGATAAAACAATTAATTGTATTATTGATTGTGAATTTGTAAAACAAAATCTCTACCACAATTATTTGTCTCTATGTAATGATTTAGATTTTATAATTTTGTATTTGTCGCACTCAAATAATTGTTATTAATTAGCTTCCACTTTTTTGTTTTGTAATTCCTCAAGGAAAGAAACTTATATCATAAGGTGATAGTTTTAATTTATTTTATTTGGAGTTTAATTATATTCTTTTGTAAACAAAATGCCTAAAATATATATATTTTATGCACACAACTATAGAGATTACATTTTGTTATCAAAAGTTTACTTTGCTTTTAAATTTTGATTTCTTGTAAAATTTAAAAATATTGTTAATTAATAACATTGTAAATACTTATTCGAGTTATTAATTAATCTTTTTTGTCTTTGGGATTATAAGAGTTTTGTTTGTGTCTATAAATATACAAAAAGGACAACTAATACTTGAAATTTAAGATCATCAATCAATTTTATTCTTTCAATAATTCTAATGAATCTATATATCCTAATCCTAATTACAATAAAAACCAAACAAACAAGAATCTACATTCTAAAATAGAGATCAGCCAAAATCTTCCAACAAAAACGTCATAATAACGTTAAAATGTAATCAAGCATTTCAATTTCCAATTTATTTATTTTATTTTTAATGTTTAGTAGGGGTAACTTAGCAAATATTTCTAAATACAGCAAAGGCACGTAATTTGCTTAAAGCTATGTTTATATTGTAGAAATGAGATAAAATAGAATGAAAAAAGATGGAATAGAATAATGTTCCATTGTTCAAATTTGATAAATAATAATGAAATGGAATAGGATGAAATAGATTTCATCTCATACCACTACTTACTTTTAATTTTGTTCCCCTCCAATATGGGAGGTAAATGATGAAATGCAAAATTTATTCCCCCCCTTTCTAAAATATCCAAATAATGGAATGAAAGATTTATTTCATTTTACTCCATTTCATTTACTTGATTTCACTCCGCTCCATTCTATTATATACATTCCATTAATCCAAACATAACCTAATTAAGCATGCACACTAAAAAAAGGTAGGTATATATAATCTGTCTAAATAAATAATGGGTAGTGTATCAAATGTGCATCAACAAAATAGTGTTAGATAAAAACACAAGAACAAGTAGGCCCTTCAGCACAAGACATACCGAGAAGCACTTCCAAAGTTTACAAGAGAATTCAGATAAACAACATAAATAAAGTGATAATTAGTCGATGCCCAAACATAGCAATGAGTTCCACCACCAACGATGAAAATTAGTAACTAAAGTAACATCCGTCGTTCACAACCACCAGGAGGAAAAAAAACTTGACTTTGTCCAGAGCTGATGCACAGTATTCTTCGAATTTTTGAATACCCGGAGATTTCTTTCATTCCACACTACCCAAACACGGAGGTCATCAGCTGAATAAGTGAACTGGACGAAATGATCTGTGAGGCTGTAAGCATCCACCGCCGAGAAACCAATCCAAGATCGGACCAAGGCCCAAAGCAAAAAGGTACTGCATGATAGAAATAAGTGTCGAGCTGTCTCAATGCACCGCAGTCTGTCACACAATCGTGGAGATCTGGAGCGAGAATGCCTCGAGAAACTAGGTTTGTCTTTATTGGCAGCCGAGCACGCAAGAAACGCCATGCAAAAATAGACACCTTCAAGGAAACCTGTATGTGCCATAGAAGATCTTCAGCTTCCCCTAAAGTGACTGAATCCTGAGGGGGTTTGAACAAATTAAATAGTGGTAGATTCTAGACCAAAATAAATAAATTAGTGGTAGATTATGATGTTTGTGTGTGCAAGGTTTTAGATTCAAAGATTAATATTATTATTTTTTTTGTTTTGCATAATTTTAATTATAGTCATTTTAAATTAAATTTAAACCCTTTTTTTTTGGAAAATCTAAGAATTGAAACCATTTACATTGGTAATTATTTCTTTATTATGTTGTTTTGTATGTTATTTATAATTTAAACAGAGGAAGATTATTTTCTAAAAAAAACATTTCTTTAATTAGATGCTTATGGTTAATATTCAAGCTGGACTCTAAATAATCCGGACCAGTCCAGTCAATTAATAATGTGTCATGTAGAATGGCTATACATAGTCATATAATGACGGGGATGCATTCCTTAAAGTTCCAAAAGTTAAACCTTAAAAGAGAAGAACAAAGAAGAAAAAGAAAATAACCAAAATGCATGCATGGGCAACACTCTTGAGGTTTTGGATATAATTTGATATATATAGTTAAGTGGCCTCTATCAGTGTGTGCAATTTACGTAATGAATTAATTAAGAAATTAGTGGCATTGCCCTCACGGTTTAAACTGTTTTAATGCACTAAGAAATTAATGAGACTCAATTAGGATCCGTTATGGCTGTCTTTTTTATCTTTAATTTATCTCCAGAAAATTGCTTACGCTATCCTTTCTTTTACACAATATCAACATCACTTTTTTAGCAAAAGATCAATTTAGTCAATTGACATTGAATACGTGTGGTAACCTTTTAACTAAAATCTTTGATTATGTTTATTTGAGTGGATAATCTTTTATTTTTACATAAGTTTACTAAAAGAACCGTCTCTAATCAGCACACCAACAGACAAAAAATTGGAGTAGAAAGTTTTTATACATATACTTTTTTGTACTACATGTTCATATAGGATGTTTTATGTGTATGTCTAAATATTTTTTATTTAGAGTTGTGACGATATAAGTATTGTTTAAATTTTTTTAGAGATATCCATGTAAACATGAGTACACATGGTGACAATTGTCAACATCTAGATTGATTCACTAATAAGAAATTAATTTATACTATATCTTACAAGAATGTGAGATCAACTTTGAGACTTAATTAAAACCTGCCTTGACTCTAACGGTGAAAATAGATTGAGTTAAAGACACCCATGTCACAAACACAATTTATGGCCTAAGTCCGACATGCAACATGTCAACTTATTTTTTATGTGCAAACGTGACTTTTCTAAAGTATGGTATATCTATTAGCAATCATTTGTATAAAAGTTTATCCGATTTCATTTGAATGTATTTAAATAAATAGTTTCATCTATGTTTAAATAACAAATAGAACAATGTGATTAAATAGTTTCATTTTGTTTTTGTTTTTGTTTTTTAAGAGATTTGGTATTCCCTTAAAAAGGCTCATTGTTCAACATTAATCAAATACTAGTAACTACTAATATGTCGAATGTGTCAATAGAAGAAAAGTGAATAGCAGGGGATCCGGGACCCAAACTAATGATGTTGGAGTTGTGTAAATGTCCTTTTGACATGACATGTGTGTATTGGAACGTTCCTCAATGGTTGTGTTGTGGTTGAGTTGAGACTTGAGACCTCTTTCTCTCTTCTTGAGACAAAGAAGACAGTGAGATTGCATCTAAACATAACATTGTACTACTCAATCTTTCTTGTGGTGGGTCTCACGTACCTTTCTATTATCGCTCATAACATATTCTTTCATCCAACCAAAACCAAATCTAGTGAGACGCGTGGCATATGGCGCACGTTGGTTGAATTCAATGAACTCTTTGCTTGTCTCATTCTCATAATCGTACTACCGACGCTCATAGATACGTTTCTCCCCCACACGTCATACAATCACAATAACATTTTTGTGATGTTCCACCCCTACCACCTCTTTCTTATGTATGATTTTAAAGTCTTATTATATTTATTTTTCTTATTAAAAATAATTAGAGTCAATTATACTTGAGTTAATTAAGCTTTTATCAAAAATTAAAAAGTATTGATAAAGGTCTTGTTTCATTTACCTCTAATTCTTGTATAGAGATAAAATTTAATTGAGATGTGAGAATTCACAATTTTTTTAAAATAGAATAACTATTAAACGACGATGAAAATTTTAAATTCAAAGTTAAAAAATTGTAAGAGCAATTGATATGCTATGACACAAATTTGAATCAAAATGACTTACTTTTTTTTTGACAAAAATCAAAATAACTTACTCATCAACATTTAATATATATATATATATATATATATATATAATGCAGATAATTAGGTGTGATGCGCCGGCGTTGTGATGGAAAATTGTTTGGAGTATGCGGTGGTGTGACGGTGCCAAAAGGAATTTGGAATTTTGAAGGGAGGTACCAAACAAAAATAAAGTCCAACGCGGAGAATAATCATAAAAGAAGCAGCATAAAAAAAAGAAGAGTATAATAATAATTAATAACTGTTAAAATATGGCATTGGATATGCCACTGTCAACACCCACGTTCTCCTCATTCCTTGCTGTTTATGTCACATTCATGCACTCCACCATACTACTTTCTTAAATACTGTATAAGAGTTTATCAAATATCGGTGATGAATTTGCTACGAAGGATCACAGTTTAATCTCCTGCAATTGTGATTGAAGAAGTTGAAATCACTTAATGATAGAACTAATCCCAAATAAATTAAACTGATCGTGAAAGAAAAAAAAGTAGTCATTTTTTATTAAAAAACTATAATTATTTATTAAAATATTATAAATTTAATATGAAATGCTTAAATTCCAATACAAATTTACTATTTTAAACTTTTTAATTTGTGCAAATTTGCATATAGAAAAACTATATAATAAAATATTAGTTAAATTAATATGGTAAAAAAAAAATTGGTTGATTTCATGACACTTACCAATATTTATAGTCAACATAGTATTTATTTTTGCCTCAAATATATACGAATGTCAACTAATCTATTCAAATGTCATTTTTGAAAAATTATCCTTACATTAATTACTAAATATTGTGGGGTGTGGGGTGTGGGGAGATGACAATTCTTTTTTTTTTTTTCATTTTCAATATAGATTATGCATCATAGGCTATGAGATGACAATTCAATAAGGGGGATAGTAAATAATTATACAGTAGAAAGGAATATGTTAACAAAAGTAATTGCTTGCATCAAATTTAGTCTTACTCATCCCAAAATTTAGTCTTTCTAAGAGCAATGTTATTCAAACAAACAAAATCAACACCGTATATTTAACACCGTATAAAAAACTTCGAAACTCGGTGCACTCTTTGTTTTGAATAGAAACTATATTAAGTATTCCGATCATTTTTACGTTTATTGAATATTTGATCTATATTATGGATCAAATACACCAATTATCTAATAAATTTAAAAGTCAATTGTTTTTTATAAAAAAGATCAGAAGTAATATTATGTAAAAAAAAAAGAAAGAAAAAAAATACTATATTAAATAGAGAAATGTTATTTTGACAACCAATTTGGGACAACCTAATGGACAACTCTCCTTACAACTTCATTTTAATTTTTTTAATAATTATTTGTTTGTCTTTGATTTTTGTGTCAACCCTCATATTGCTTCTATGTCTTTAGTTGTCTCATTAGTTGTCAAAAAAATAGTTGTACAAATAACATACCTCTATTAAATATTGTAGCCATTGTCAGAAAAACATTTAAATTTATCACACGTTCCACTATACCAATTTGTATCCGGTATGAGTTCAAATCTATAATTTTCCACTTTTCTTGGCGTGAGTTTTGCTCTTATACTTTATAGAACAAAAAAGAATTGATCAAGTTCCTTTACATAAATTTCAACAAACAATAGGAGGACCTAGTTTGTATTGAGGTTGTTTGGAGTTTATTTGGAGGTCTATATTACTTAGATTTTTATGTTGTTGAATGGATAAATGTGTTTGAAAATCTTCACCCGTTGAACTAGTGTTTGAGATAAAATCAAAGCCCATTTAATAATAGTATCAAAGTCTTGTTAAAAATTGCAATGCGACCGTTGAAGCTAGGATCCACGCTAACGGAAGGGTGGCTAATGAAAGAAAATTGCTATTTACACTCCTTGCGTTTGCTCTCATGCCCCCCGAGTTGACAAAATTGCCCTTGGTAAAGAATTCGTTGGGTAGGAAACGAAACAATTTAAAATCGTTTCATAAACAACGAAATGGAAATCGCATTAGTTTCGTCAAAAGATGTAAAAACCCAATTTACGACTGGAATCAAGATGTAAGTATCTAAATTTGCGACACTAATCAATTACAAAACACAGAACGAAAACCAATTTCATTATAATTTAGATTTTTTGAGAAAATCTTACCCGCGAATTCGTGTTCTATGTGACAAAATCAATTGTTTTGTGACTGTGAATCTTCAATCACCCCTGGATGATGCTTTCCACGAGTTGATTTGTTGGGGACGATGCTTGTTCGTAATCGCACCCTTTTAACCCTAGAAATCGCTCCAATTCCTCCCAAATCATGTTTCTCACAAACTGAACATGTAACGGTTAATATTTTAGACACTTCGTAAACTGCGAAACGAAAGCCACTGTCTTCGTGGCCTAGGATACGAAATAATGGGGGGTTTGTGCCACTGCCTACCCACGACCATGCTGGTATCTTGAGTTGGGTACGCAAACCAAAACTTCATATTCTACGAAACAATTTTTTTTTTATTTCGTTTCCTACAATACAAACTACTCTGGGACGTAATTTAGGGGTATTTTGGGATTTTAGGGGGGCGTGAGAGCAAACGTGAGGGGCCTAAATAGCAGTTTTCCTAATGAAATTGTTGAAAATTTGTTTAAAGTCTCACATTACTAAGATTTCCAAACCATTGTTTTATTTCTTATAAATTTAAATTGAGTGGGCCTGAGAAGGTAGGCCAGGCCCTGTTTGAAACATTCTATCCAGATCTTTCAAGAAGATTCAACTTGGTGCCCCCACAACTAGTTCCTATACCCCCTACAAATCCAGTAAAATTACAAAACAGTATTTCACCTATTTGAATGAAAACTAAATTTCATTTACAAAATTTTTGTTAAAAATCAGAAACAAGACTTTCTTGAAAAACTTCCACATTTCTAAAAATACACTTTTAGATGGCATAAATTGTTTAGAAGTGTATTTCTGGATGATATAAAATTAAGGATTTTTCATTTTCTAGATATGTAATTTAAACTCATATTGGAGGTGCGCAAAGTTTTCCTCATAAAATTATCTAGTGTTCTATATCAAACTTGAATCCATAAAACAAAAACACTATGAAGTAGTAATAGGTGAATGGAAACCATAAACTACTGATATTACTAACCAAGGTCCAAACTCTTCTATATCTATTGGTCAAAACAAAAGGTTGAAACTGCAACTGAATAATAGTTCAGTCTTCTAGTTTAGGCTTCTTTGCAACCTCATCAAGCCTACTAGTTTGAATATACTTTGAGGTCAGATTTGAATCTTGTTTGGGAACATTAAAAAAGTCTTCTAGTCCACTAGTCAGTGTAGATTTTGATGTCAAGGAAGCTGAAAGAAGTCTCAAAGCCTGCAAAGTGCAAACCACAAGGTAAGAGGTACTAGTGATCATAACACAAGGTATTGAGAAGTATCAAACGTGTATCAATATCGGATACGTGTCGGACATTGATACCTCTCCAATTTTGAAGTATCTATGCTTCGTAGACCACATGGGAGGGGGATCAAAGAGGTTCATACAATAAAGAATACGAAAGAAAAATAATGACAAGTTTAGTAATAATAGCCACTTTACCTCAGCTTCGCCAATGGTTATAACCTTCACTTCAAGATCATCAAGGGGAAGACTTAATTCTTTCACATATGAAAGGCAAGAACTAGAAGAAAGTGATTTTACTTTTAGATCATCTCCTACACCATATAATGCTGGTCTCTTCACAAATCCCACCACATCCTTTTTCGATTTGTTGTGGGATCTTGGGTCCATTTCAATCAAGACTTTTGCATTATAAATCAACCCAGATGACTTAGAAATCACTCCTCCCACTACCGGTACTTCTATTGTATTATAACAAATACTACTATAACGATAATCCGTCTCTTCTTTTGGTGTTCCTGTACCATAATAATATGTAGTGACTGCTGGTTGTACATGAGGAATGTTGAGGGGCTGGTTTGGACAACCAAACTGTGGTGCGACACCAGGGTTGAGCAACACGGAGCGCGAGTCTGTGCACCATGAAGAGTCCAAGTTCTCTACACTCTTGTACAAATTATCAACACATCCAACAAAAGAGTTACCATCGAAAACCTTTACAATGGACCCTAATGGTATTGTAAGGAAGCTAAACATGAAGTCAACAAAGTTTTCACCGGCTTCTGCAAAGATTATCTTTTTCTGAGATTTACTTCGTACTAGCTTAACATCCATTTTAATGTTGCTGGTGCAAGCTTTTACTCTGGGCGCTGATGCAAACTGGTTTGGTGGGTTGTCTTTGTTCTTGGAGCTACTTTTCAAAATTGTATTTGTCAGAGGCTCGTGAGTGGTTAAGGCATACTTGAGGAGGTTCAATATCTGTACATCAAAAAAGGACAGAGAACAACTAAACACCAAAGATAACATACAAAGATATGAAACCAATATAACCTTTTTTTAAAAATCTTACACTAGCAAGTTCACATTACATGACATAATCACAATATATTGAAACCATACGTAAGAATAATAGTGTTGGAGGAAATGTGCGTCTGAAGATCTTAGATGCAATGACAAACACACAAGAATATGTTTGTTTCTGCACCAGAAAAATATTAACGCACGGTGGAATAGAAGCTAAAAGAGATAACTTCTGGGTTGAATATGTCTCGGGACACAAGAAAATACAAATCTACCGCAATACCAAACATGCACTAAATATAACAACTAGCCAGTAGCCACTCAATTAACCACCATAACATTAAGAGCTAGCCAAAAATGTGAATGTTTATTAACTAATGTTTGCACTTTTAATTTGAGGTACATTTCAAGAAACTTTACGTGGAAGCATGAATAAAGCTAAGGTTCAAGCCGCTTCTGTTTTGAAAACTTGAAATTCAACATTTATCAGAATTATAAGGGTAACAATGATTGAATTGTTAACTAAATGGATCATCCAGCTTATGATATCAGTTAGGAACAATTAGAGAAGTTAGTTAGTCAGTTAGAGGGGATTAGTTCGATAACTAAATAAGGGATGTAAGGGCAGAGACACCGTTCAGATTTGTTGGCATGGATCAAACAGAGAGAGTCATATACAAGAGGATGCCCTTGAAGGAGAAATCTTTCTCTTAGATTTTGTTCAATTTCATTCACTCAGTAAAAACCATCTCTTTTACCATATTCATTCGATTTGAGGTTTTGATAGAGTTCAACAAGACTTGGGGGAATCACAAACAACCCTCTGGATCAATAGGATCAGAGGAAAAGAAAGTGATAAACTCTAGGCCAATTGAAAAGTGCTCCAAAACTCACCCTAAAACAATAAAAAATCAGAAAAGGTCTCGAAACCATAATTCATCGCTTATTTCAGTCCAGATGTTACTATTTAAGTAGCAGTTTGATACTCACAGTTAACAACCATGTTTAACTATACTAACCCTAGACTATAATGACCAACGATTACTAAATTGCAGACACAATATAAAGGTTTTAGAGGTCTCCACAACGGTATCGCAATTCGCAACTACAATTGCAGCCGTGCCGGCCACATTTTCTCAAATTTTACTACAATAACTGTGACCGCACTTTAGAACCATGATTCACAATTTCAAAACTTATTTTTTCAAATTTTTCTTACGCTACAATCTAATATGACATCTTGGTTTACTCCATAGTAGATACACATTGCAAAATATACTAGTTTACACTTTACTCCCTCCATCCCAAAATATAAACAAAAATAGGACAGCAAAAGTTAATGTATCTGGTCTAAATTTTACAGCAAAAACATATAGTTTTTTTTGACTAATTTTTACTTATGTTTTGGGAGGGAGGGACGGACGGAGTACAATAGAAAACATGATCATTACCTCTTGTTTTCCAATGTTGTGAGTGACTTCCTCTAATTGAGTTAAATCAGAATACCCCAATTCCATCAACAACTGCATGGAAGTCACCATAGAACTAGGCACAATCTTCAAATCATCAAACACCAAAAAAAAAATGTATTGTTTTGTAAAAAAAAAAAATTTATTGTAGTTATTATTTTTATGAACACATTAAAAAATCAACCTTAAATAATCTAGACCGCAATTTTGAGGAGAATCTTTTTAGGCTCTTTTTGAAGTCGTTGCAATAGTAGAACTTTGCCGGTGAAATTGAATGAACAATTTTCTTCTTCTTTAAATTTAAATAGAGATTGCAAAATATATTGGTCCATCGAGTCAATCTGTTTAATCCATTTAGGCTATCACTAGTTGGCCTATTGACAACAAAAGGTGATGCTTGGTTGTTGTTATTTGTGGTTTTTTCAATTTCTGGTGTTTGGAGTTGTAGTTGTGGTGACTTGAAAAAGTCAAGCTCTTGCAATTGACTTATCTCAACATCATGGTCATATAGCGTCTCTTCTTTTGAACTCATCTTCACTTGTTTGTTTTTCTTTGATTTAATTTGGTTTGGTTTGATTTCCCTAACTTTGCCAAGACCTTTTAATACCGATGGGGATTGACCTTTTATTATTATTTTATTTATATTTTGATTTTAGTTTTCCAAAATAAAAAAAAATTATTTATGGTTTTCAGAATGAATTTCCTTTTTATTTAATTACTCTCTTTTCATTTTGACCAAAAGTCATTGCCTTAATAAATATTCCCTCTAGTGCTTAATATGAAAAAAAGTTCATTTTTAAATACATTAAAATATTGATGTATCTAGTCTATAATATAGTTTAGATACATCAATCTTTTAATGTATCTAAAACGTAAACTTAACATAAGAAAAAATTTATTTTTTAGATACATTAAAAGATTGATGTATCTAAACTATATTATAGACTAGATACATCAATATTTTAATGTATCTAATACCAATTCTGCATGAAATGCACCTTTATTTATTTATTTACGTGTATATGAATCATGAATGCACCATTTTGTGCTATTTTGATTTCAGATCGTAATGTACAAACCAACTTGGATAAAAAAATAGGGGTATTTTTGGGGTTTTGGGGGCTTGGAAGCACTACAGGAGGTCTAAAAAGTAATTTTTCAACTTTTTTAAAAAATAAACTGGGCCTGGACAGCGTTGGCCTTAACCGTTTAAAGAATTCCTTTAAGTTTCTACTCCCTTATTTACTAATACTATCTACTAGTATATAATTTTTTTAGGCATTTATTATTTTGAGGCTCAGTGCCATGACACATGTGCTTGGGTCGGGCCTGATTGAGACCCAACTCGACATCCTAACAAATTCTACCGATTCCAACATAAAATGTATTTTTTCATCTGCTCTTTGCAATTTGGTTAAAGTCATTTTTCATTCAGTTAAGTTATCCATTGTTGGCATGACAAATGGATCTCATAAACCATATTTCATTTAGTTTCCTGCTTCTCAGGTATATTTCTTCAAACAAGAATCTAAATCGAGTTTTATTAGGCATGAACTTATTATTCTAATGACTTTATCATGTTTAAACAAAACATAATAAACTGCAATACTCCATTATTATAAATTAAAGCAAGATACAAATGTAACTATAGAAGAAATACATAAGTCTCTAGGACTAAAAACATAAAGAGTTAACAAACTGATCAATTCAAGCTGTAGCTTCATCCTTTGGCTTCTTGAGGAGATGGAACAAGCCTTCTGTCAAAGCCTCTTTAGAACAAGTCAAAGAAGCTCCCAATAAGTTCAGTGCCTAGTAATATAGAGATTGATTCTTATGAGTAAGTCAATAATAGTTATGCAGTGATTATTATTTTACTCTGTTATACAATCTATGTCATTTTATTAAATATCACGTGAATTAAGAAATATAGTTCATTTATATGAGAATAAAAAACTATGAAAAACTTTATAAAATTACCCTTCATTATATATAGTAACAGCGAAAAATATTTAGAAGAATTGAAACGAGAGTAAAAATATAATAATAAATATAATAGGAAAAATAACATTTATTTATACTTCATAGATACTTATTAGTAGTTATTTCAAGATCGCTAGACTAAATTTTATTTCTTAGTTAATGTAATAATCTAATAATTATATTTTCAAGTATCAAGATTTGTATAAGATTTGTATAACAAAATAAAGTTAATTAATATAATGATATATATATAGTTACCTCTGTCTCTCCAATGCTCACTATATGCTCTTCCAAATCATCCAATGGTACATTCATCTTATGCAAAAATGAAATGCTAGAAGTATTAACCAATGGTGTCACTTGCAAATCATCCCACACAATAAATAATGATGGTCTCTTAACAAAGCCCAAAGCAGATTCAATAGTGCCATAAGCTGATCTTGGATCAAAAAGTTTCATTGCTTCTGGATTTTTAATAACACTTTTATTATTTGAAATCACTCCATCCACATTAGAATAGCATATATAATTTTTAACCACACCTTTACCATACCAATAAATAGGTGATTTTTCTTCACAAAGATTTATTAGTGGTTGCTTCATAAAACCAAATTGAGAAGCCACTTTTGGATTTGGTAAAGGATTACCTAAAGGTCTTATGAACCATGAAGGATTAAATTCTTTCACACTTAGGTGCAAATTTTCCATGCATCCTAGAGAAAAATTTCCATTTAATTGTTCTAGAATAGATCCAATAGGTGTTGTAAGGAAACTTAATATAAAATCAACAAAATCTCCCTCAGCTTCAGCATATAGTATCTTTTTCTTTGATTTTCTCACCATTACTTTAAGTTTTATATTACTCCATTTTTCAACTTTTGGTCCTTGTTTTGGTGAGAATGTGTACATCCTTTTAAATTCTTCATTTGCCAAAAATATGTCAGTGAGAGGAGTCTTGGAGATTAATGATTGCTTTAGTAAGTCCAAAATCTGCAATGTGCATTAAATTAGGCACAATCATATAATTAAGCTAGAACTTTTTTAACTAAGTATAATGACATCAAAGAAAATAGAAGACGTCCCAATAATGATAAAGGCCAAATTTATTATGTAAGAAGTCCTCCTGCAAGAAAGCAGGCAAGAAGTCCCACCAAAGGAAACCTGAAATATTTGTGACCATGATTCGCTAACTTGTCTGCAGCGCATTTTCAAATAACCATTGGTTCGACAATACATAAAACATCCGGTTTATGAGTGGAAAATAAACTTTTCAACACACAACGGAAATTAGAATTACCTATTCCGGGAATATTCCAAAAAAATAAACTTCATATATGACATGCGTGGTTAAGAAAAAATATATATATTTGGAAGGAGAGACTCTACTAAAGGTAGTCATTCAGATTCTCCATGAGATTAGCCATTGATAAAATTGGTGGATGGATATTTTAATATGACATATGCATGGTTAAGAAAAAAAAATTGATCGATCTTTCTTGAACAAGATCTGTTCTATAGGATCGTACTACTGTGTCCTCGATTTCTAAGGAGACAGGAAAAAAAATTGCCATGAAAAATTTATAAAAAATTATAGAAGAAATATTACCTCCTTTAAGCCAACATTCAAGGAAACTTGTGTCAACTTGTGAAAGTTTTTGTAACCAAGTTGAATGAGTTGCTGAGCAGAGTTACCAGGAGAGTTTTGCAACACTTTCAAATCATCAAAAATCAAATACAAACTTCCCTTCTTAACAAAAACACCATCCTCAAAATTATAACTCTCTTCACTAAAATCTCCATATAACTTCATTTCTTTGTCCATCAATTTCCCACAAGAACAACAACTAGCACCAACAAAAGTACTCAAAAACCCTTTACTCCCTCTACAACATTTTCCACACATGAAGTACTTAATGGATTCTGAATCATCTAAATTCACCTTCAGCTTCTTGCAAAGTGACTCGCAAGAGTTGCGCGGACGAAGTAACATTGTCTTGCAAATATTGTTCCAAAAAACACCATCACTTAAATTTTCAACACTCTTATAAAGATTGTTGATACAACCAAGTATCTCTTGTGGTTGATCATTAATTTCATGAATATAATCATGTTGATTATTAGACACTAGCCTAATGATGGTTCCTAATGGAAGTGTTAGAAAACTAAACAAAATGTCTATTAAATCACTTTTTGATTCAGCTACAACTACACGGTTTTTTTCTTTGTCAACCAAAAGCCTCAAAGGAAATTTTTGTTCTTCCTTGGAAGCCATAACAAAACCAAAGAAGATTTAGTGAGAAGTTAATTGATAGCTCTTTTGTGTTGTTTTTTGACATGTCATTTAATTTATCCATAGCATGTTGATATTGATGATGTTGTGTTTGGAGTTAGAAAAATGAAAAAAAAGGAAGAAATTTCCTTCATGATTGGGAAGGTGTAATTGTTTTTGTTTTTTGTGGGAAAAGACAAAGGGTTTATTTGTTTTTTTGCTAAAGTGTTGGAATAGTGAATTTCACATAACTTTCCAATTTGTATTCATGAAAAAAAAATACAAATGTTAACTAGTCGGGGGCACTAGTTAAGGAAGCAAAAAATGAAAAATTTACATTGAAAATAACATTTCTTATATTTTAAAAATATTGACTGCACAAATATCAAGACAAATTTTCTATATATGGTTTCCTTAACTAGTGCCCTTCAAAAAAAAAATACAAATGTTAAAGATTGCACCTTTGCATAAGTTAAGGAATCAAAAGCGGTAAAATTATTTTGAAATTTTGTGTAGTCAACTTTTTTAAAGTGTAAATTATGTTTTTTTCAATGTAAAATTTATTATTTTTGTATTTCTTAACTAATGCATCCGATACACTAGTTAGTAAGACCAAAAAGAATTATATAAAAGCTTGCATATTTGTTTTTATGACATTGAGAAGCTTGTATAAAAAATAAGGACATATGAGCACAAACTCACGTACGTATAATGACATTATGACATAAATGTTTGTTTTTGTTGAAAAGCAATCGGAAACCTCTAAGATATTTCCTATTTTAACATTGGACCAAGTGTGTTTGGTTATGCGGAGACAAAGCTAATTTTGTAAAAGTTAATTGTTCAAAATTAAAAGTAGGTTGAATAAAATCTCTTGGACCCTAGCCTAATGATGGATCCTAATGAAAATGTGAGAAAACTAAGCAATAATGTCTTACAGAATTGCTTTTATATAACAATTTATAGTATATCTATAGGTATTACAGAATTGCTTTTATATAACAATTTAGTTATTTATTTCTCTTTCCGTCATTTAAATATATTTATGATTGAGAGTATACAAAGAAAAATAACTATAAATTTGAAGTTTGAAATTCATTTTTAAATATGAAAAAGAGACTAAAAGTCGTGAAAATAAAAAATTAAAAAAATGAGCTAAATCGTTAATGGAAATTAAGTTAAAGGAACCAGACATATTTTTGTCAAAAAATAATAATAAGTAAAGTCTAAAACAAATTTTAATACATGTGACATTTTTTATATGTATATGTAACCTTTTTGTTTATGTAATGACGAATAATTTTATGGAGGCATATATGAAGGCTATAATGAAGCAGCGGGATGGTATCCAACAGATCCGGGTGTGGAATGAGATGATTAATGCCCCTAAGTTTAATATGAAAAAGATGTATTTGGCTTTTCATGATAGCTCTCAAACTGTTGCTTGGAGAACTCTGTTCTATGGTAACTTGGCCCGTCCTAGAGCTCTTGTCAACATTTGGCTTGCTTGTAATGAGAGGTTGGCTACTCGTGAGAGATTACATAAATATGGTCTTATTGATGCAATTAGTTGCTGCTTCTGTAGTGCTGATGAAACACAACAACATTTGTTGTTTGTTTGCAAAGAAACAAAGAGTATTTGGAGGAAAATTTTAGATTGGATTCAGATTGATCATAATCCTTTGGGGTGGCGCCAAGAAATGGACTGGATTATTCAGCGCACTAAAGGTAAGGGTGGTCATGCTAAAATCTTGAAGTTGGCCTTTACTGAAAGTGCTTATGAAATTTGGAGATATAGAAATGATATTAGTTTTGGTAATGCTGTACAGAAAAAACATATTGAGGAGAAAATAATAGATACTATAGTTTATAGAGGTTGGACCAATAGAAAGTTAAGGACACACTTAGCCAAGCTTATGATGTACTAGGCTAGTTTATTTGGTTTATTGTCTATTTTTGACTTCTTGGGCTGGATCCTAGCGATCGCCTTGTACTTATGGTTTTTTTTATTTAATCAAAGTATTATAGATTCAAAAAAAAAAAATGATGAATAATTTTTTGTCGTTAACTTCAAGTTAAAGCTTTAGTAACTTTACATTTAGGCCAATATTCTGATAATATGTAGGGGAGTCCAGGGAAGTTCGGAAAAAATTATGGAGTCAATATTCCAGGACCTCAAAAAAGGGAGATACAACATCTCTGCCCAAAACTTTAATGTATTAGGTTAATGACTCACTTCTCTTATAAATCTAACATTCTTTCCATATACAGTCGATGTTAACCCAACACAACATACTACACTATTCACATAAACACACTTCTTAATTCAATATACATTTTTTAAGGCATATCATTTTAGTTAAAATTCGAATTAGCCCCACAAAAATCTAAAGTTTTCAATATAAAATTGAGAGACATATGAATTTCAATAAATAGTATATGAAATATATTTGAAATGTATATTTATTTGAAAATATGTATTAAAGAGTGTGGTTTTTTTCATAAGTAAAGAATCTGTTTTTTTAAATTTATTCTGTTTTTGCTTGAAATAAAAGAGAGTCTAAGTCCAAAATTTAAATTATTCTTGTTACAAATATATTACTTCATCGACTTTAAAGTGAAAATGTCTATATTTTAATATTTGATTTTTTAACCAATGTTCAAGAGCACTCATTGGTTTTTTCTATATTAAATAATAAAAAGCATGATGTTTACTTAATATCTTTGATTTGACGTTCCATAAAATGTTCTTTTGATATATATTAGTAGTAGTAGTCCTTGTTTTGATATTCCTAAAGCAAGTTTATATCAATTGGAAAAATATAAAAGTAAATAGCGTAACGTTTCAGCAACTATCTCAAAAGTTGAAAAAAATGTGTCCAAGAAAAATATATTACATGACCAAAGATTTCAACATCTTATTTATTTTGACTTAGATTTTCACATCCTGAACTATAAACATGTAAAAATAAAAATCCAGTTGCAAAATATGTTTTGTACGGTGCAATTTGCAAATACAAAACGACCCGTTCTCGTCTAATCTTGCATGCTCAAAAATGGAATAAAATATGTGGACTTTTACGTTCAAATAAAAACATTGTTGACCTTAAAAAAAAATGTCAAACATTTACCTAACGAAACATTGACATTGATATCGATTGGGTAAATTTTTCGAGCTAATGAAAATCATGAATTGTGATCATTACACATATAACTAAAATTTTGGTGTATGTTCTTTTTGTCAAACTAATAAATTAACTAATGCTAACAAATGTTAAACATATTAAGAAATTGTTGTAATATGTTAGTTTTGTATTTTAGCTAAGCCCTCATTGAGGCTCTTGTACTGGTGTGTGTGTGCCCTCATTGAGGCTCGTGTGCGGGTGTGTGTGTAGCAGGCTTGTAGAAGCCTTGTGTTGGTGCTGGCTTGTTTGGCGCGCGCGCATCATTGCCTTGTGCTTGTATCTGCCTGTATATAGGCATTGCTATTGTGAATAATATCAAGAGAAACACTTTACACATTACAAGTGGTATCAGGTTCTCCATTTCCTTGGGACCTGTTTGGCAAAAACCGTTATAACCGTTTTCTGTTTTCGCGCATTTTTTTTCTGTTTCTTCTCCGATCGTTTTCGTTCTTTCTCTGTTTCTTCTCCGTTCATTCATGGCGGATTCTGGTGATTATCAACGTCCTCAAATTCCCAAATATGATGGTCACTACGATCATTGGGAAATGTTGATGGAAAATTTGATTCAATCGAAAGAACTATGGGATTTGATCGAGGTTGGTGTTACAGTGGCACCTGCAGATGCCACCGAAGCTCAGAGACAAGCAGCAGCAGCAAGTAAGCTTCGTGATCTCAAGTTGAAGAACTATCTGTTTCAATCGATTGATAGACCAATTCTTGAAACCATTCTTGTTCGCGAAACTTCGAAAGATATCTAGGATGCAAGGTTCTACGAAGGTGAAAAGAGCAAATCTTCAAGCTCTTAGGCGTGAGTTTGAAGTTCTTTCTATGAAAGAAAGTGAATCTGTTGAAGAGTACTTTTCAAGAACGCTTGCTATTGCCAATCGCATGTCAACACAGGGCCAGAGATTAGATCAAGTTACAGTGGTGGAAAAGATCTTAAGATCCATGCCTGCAAAGTTCAACTGTGTGGTTTGCTCCATTGAGGAATCCAATGATGTTACCTCCATGTCTATTGATGAATTGCAGAGCAGCTTGCAAGTTCATGAGCAAAGAGTGAAGTGTCAACAAGAAGCAAGTGAAGAACAGGCCTTGAAAGTCACCAATCAGGGCAGGGGCTCTGGTAGGGGTAGAGGAAGAAGCTCCACTACTAGTGCTCGAGGTAGGGAGAGAGGTAGACAGAATAAAGATTCTGTAGAATGCTTTAGATGTCACGAGCTTGGTCATTACCAAAATGAATGTCAAGAAACTGAAACAGGTAATGCCAATTACATAGAGTATGATGAATATGAAGAATTATTACTTATGGCAAATATTGAACAAAATTCATGTGGCAAAAATGAAAGATGGTTTTTGGATTCTGGCTGTAGTAATCATATGATAGGTCATAAAGAATGGTTCTTTGAATTTGATAGTTCATATAGAGATTTTGTGAAACTTGGTGATGACTCTAAAATGGCTATTATGGGCAAAGGAAGTGTTAAGCTCAATATTAATGAAATTGTTCATGTGATTAGTAATGTCTATTATGTGCCTGGGTTGAAAACAAATCTATTAAGTATAGGCCAACTACAGCAGAAGAAAATTACATTTCTCTTCAAAAATGATGTTTGCAAAGTGTTTCATGAAGATAAAGGTCTATTGTTTGCCACTGCTATGTCAAATAATAGAATGTATATGGCGTCAGCTTCTGTTCTAAATCCCATGTGTCTGCAAACCTCTAAACTAGAGTCAACCTTATTGTGGCATGATAGATATGCACATTTAAGTTTCAAAGGTTTAAACACTCTATATAAGAAGCAAATGGTTAAGGGATTACCTCAAATTGAAGAATCAGATGAAAGATGTGTTAGTTGCTTGGCTGGGAAGCAACACAAAGATTCTATACCTAAACAAGCTAATTGGAGAGCTAGTGCTAAGCTGGAATTAGTTCACTCTGATATATGTGGACCAATCAATCCTCAGTCCAATGGTGGAAACAGGTACTTCATGACTTTTACTGGTGATTATAGCAGAAAAACATGGGTATATTTGTTGAAAGAAAAATCTGCAGCATTTGAAACTTTCAAAAATTTTAAAGCCTTAGTAGAAAAAGAATCTGGTTGCTCTATTCAATGTCTTAGAAGTGACAGGGGAGGTGAATATACTTCTAATTCCTTCAATGAATATTGTAGAGGTGAAGGAATTAAGAGGCAATTGACTGCAACTTACACACCTCAACAAAATGGGGTCTCAAAGAGAAAGAACATAACTCTTTTAAACATGGTGAGAAGCATGATCAATGCTAGGAATGTTCCAAAGAAATTCTGGCCAGAAGCAGTGAAATGGGCAACTCATGTGATGAATAGAAGTCCTACTCTAAGTGTAAAGAATATTACACCAGAAGAAGCATGGAGTGATGCTAAGCCTGCAGTACACTACTTTAGAACATTTGGCTGTATAGCACATGTTCATGTAAATGATGTTCAAAGAAAGAAACTTGATGCAAAGAGCAAGAGATGTGTATTACTGGGAATTAGTGATGAATCCAAGGCCTACAAGCTCTATGATCCTGTTGATAAGAAGATAATAGTAAGCAGGGATGTTGTTTTTGAAGAAACTAAGGGTTGGAACTGAGACAATTCTCAGAAACTTGTGCAACAAGATACCTCATCAGATAACAGTGGTAGTATAGATGAAGGGTCGGATAAAGAGGTTGTGGCAGCTGCTGATAATAATGTGAATGATGAAATAGACAATGTGTCAAACAATGAAGAAGATGTGGTAGTGGAAGATACCTCTAGTGACAGTGAAAGTGAGTATTTCAATTCACCATCTCCTCAGCAACCCAGAATCAAAAAACCTTCAGTGAAACTCACTGATTATGTGACAGAACAAGATGTAGAGTTTCACAATCTTGCTGTCTTCAATGCTAGTGAAGATCCAATCACATATAATGAAGCTGTCAAGCTTGATGTATGGAGAAAAGCTATGGATGCAGAGATTGAATCCATCAAAGAAAACAATACATGGGAACTGACTACCTTGCCACCTGGTTATAAATCCATTGGAGTCAAATGGATTTATAAAACTAAGTACAATGAAAGAGGTGACATTGACAAGCATAAAGCCAGATTAGTTGCAAAGGGCTATACTCAGAAACATGGTATTGATTTTAATGAAGTTTTTTCACCTGTTGCCAGATGGGAAACTATTAGAACTGTACTTGCTTTAGCTGCTCACAATGATTGGAAGGTATTTCAGTTAGATGTAAAGAGTGTTTTTTTGCATGGAGAATTGACTGAAGACATCTATTTTGCTCAACCTCTAGGATATGACAATGGAGATAAGAATCAAGTGTATAAACTGAAGAAGGCTCTCTATGGCTTAAAGCAAGCCCCTAGAGCTTGGTATAGTAAGATTGAAGCCTATTTTCTCTCTGAACACTTTGAAAAATGCCCTTATGAACACACCTTATTTGTTAAGAATGGTGATAAGAGTGATATTCTGATTGTAAGTCTCTATGTGGATGACTTGATTTTTACCAGTAATAATCTGAGCTTAATTGAAAATTTCAAAACCTCTATGAAGAAGAAATTTGCTATGACTGATCTTGGCAAGATGAAGTATTTTCTGGGAGTTGAAGTTGAGCAGTGTCAAAAGGGAATTTTCATTCATCAGCAAAAGTATGCTTCTGAGATCTTGGTTAGGTTTGGCATGGAGAATTGCAACAAAGTTTGTAATCCTATTGTCCCTGGATGCAAATTGGTTAAGAATGAGACTGGAATGGCTTCAGATTCTACTCTATATAAACAAATGGTAGGAAGTTTGATGTATTTGCTAGCTACAAGGCCTGATCTTGCTTACTCTGTGTGCTTAGTAGCTAGATTCATGGATAGGCCAACTGAAATTCACTTTGCTGCAGTGAAGAGGATTATGAGGTATTTGAAAGGGACTCTAAGTCATGGAATTTTATACAAAAGAAAATCAGATAATCCAGTGAATCTTAGTGGTTGGTGTGACTCTGATTATGCTGGTGACTTAGATGATAGGAAGAGTACAACTGGATTTGTGTTTTTGATTGGTGATTCAGCTGTTTTCTGGTCTTCAAAGAAACAACCTATTGTCACTCTTTCAACTACAGAAGCTGAGTATGTTTCTGCTGCATCATGTGCCTGTCAAGCTCTCTGGTTAAGGAATGTGTTGAGTTACTTGCAGCAGAAGAATGCACTAAAATCTATTGTGATAACAGTTCATCTATAAAGCTTTCTAAAAATCCTGTCATGCATGGTAGGTGTAAGCATATAGATGTTAGATTCCACTTCCTTAGAAATCTCACTAAGGATGGAATTGTTGAAATGGTGCACTGCAAAACAGAAAATCAGATTGCAGATATTCTTACAAAACCCTTGAAGCTGGAGTCCTTTTGCAGATTAAGGGAGGGCTTAGGAATAATTGATGTTAGTTGTGTAAATTGAATTTCATGTTTGAAGTTCAGTTTAAGGGAGGGTTTGTTGTAATATGTTAGTTTTGTATTTTAGCTAAGCCCTCATTGAGGCTCTTGTACTGGTGTGTGTGTGTGCCCTCATTGAGGCTCGTGTGCGGGTGTGTGTGTAGCAGGCTTGTAGAAGCCTTGTGTTGGTGCTGGCTTGTTTGGCGCGCGCGCATCATTGCCTTGTGCTTGTATCTGCCTATATATAGGCATTGCTATTGTGAATAATATCAAGAGAAACACTTTACACATTACAGAAATCAATTATAAATTTTTTTAAAAAAATTATATGCATTGCTTAAGATGCAGTTTTTGTTGTTTTATCTTTTTCATGTTTTGATCTGATTCGTTGAAATACATACCGATTAGCATAACTACTTACTCTCCTCTATGAAATTTAAGGTCTTTTATATTTAACTAAAATACAATTCTTATGTTGATATATCAACTTCTTTTAGAGTTTTCTCTCAAACTTTTATTTGTTTGGATTTTTTATTTTGTTGTCAGCTGGTTCACTTTTTTTTATTTGCTTAATTCTTTATGTTTTGCTTTTGGTTTTTTCCTTTGTGAATTTTATGTCTCTCTTAATTATTTAATAATATTTACTTGTAGTTTTTTAGTTTGGTTTAAAAACTTTTAATAAAGAGTTTCAAAGTACACCAAAAGAGAAATGAGGGAATGAAATGAAAAACCTAGACAATTGGATATAAAAAGAGTGAGTGAAATTTAAATAAACCTCGACATTTGGAAATTGGATAAACATTATTATTTTGGTTTTAAGAACTTTTAGTATTGAATTTCAAAGTACTCCAAAATAGAAATGAGAAAATGAAACAAAAACACTATTTAGATATAAAAAAGAGTGAGTGGAAGTTTAATTAAATCTCTATTATTGGTTTATGATTCATCTTTGATGCTTGTTTTTTTCATACTTTGATCTTTCTTGTAAAATTACGCACCGCATGACGTAACTATTAACCTTACTCTTCTATGTAATTTACGTCAAATATGAAAAATCAAAAGTAAACTTTATAATTTATCTCATATTATATATTTTATTCATCCATTAAGAGCCTTGAATAAGAATCTAATTTATGTCAAATCCTTTTCTCTTGGTAATTTCCCCTAACATATTAGTTTTCTTGCTGGAGGCATAGTATAAAATAGGGATAAAATATAGTAGATATATCATTTTTGAAAAATAAGAATAAAATCTATAAATATAGACTAACAAATGTTATATCGATTTCAAGCTAACCTAGTCAATCAATATAAATATATAATAGAGCAACTTAAAGAATTTCTCGATTTAAAATGTTGCACCCAGCAAGGGCAATATACATACAAAAGCATTTCTCAGTCAATTAACACGAACATAATCATGAGAGAAATGATGAATATTAAAAATAAAAACCTTAAAAGATAAGTAAAAATAAATAGTGTGGAACATAAAAAATAAAGGTGTGAACTTAATTACCTGGTCACTCTCTGATATTGAGCTTTGTTGAATTAAGAAATCTATTGAGGCATGCACAAATAATTGCATTCTTTTTATGGGTTTGTTGCTTGATCGATTTTTTCATTGGAATTTGTTACACTTAGCAAGAACGATATACTACATACTAAAGCAAAGGTGTTTTTGGACAATATACTAAAGCAAATTTATAATTAGAAGATGACTAATCATATTTTTGCATATCCTTGCAATGGTTTATCATAGTAGTATTTTATAATTGGTTCATTTAATGTAAAATACACTAGTTCCAATACAATGGTTTTGCAAATTTCTTCATTTAATGTAAAATACACAAGTTTCAATATAAATTTACTATTTTAAACTTCTTAACATATGCAAATTTGCACATGATAGAAAAACCATTATAAAAAAATGAAAGGGTGCAACCAATTAATTAAGGAATTTTAATAAGATAATAATAATGGAAACTAACATATTGAAGATATTGAATTAAAGTAATAATATGCGTTTAACTATGCATTATGTAGCCTAAAAAAAACTATGCATATTGTGTAAGGGTGACTACTTCTCTACCCCTTCATAATTTAAGGGTATTTACCCTTTAACTAATGAGAACAAGCTGCAAAAGTAGATTTAAATTTGTATGTGATCGATACTCACAACTAATACCCTCAAATTATGAAAAGGTAAATTAAAAAAAAAACCTTGTGTAAGACGTAAAATCCGTAATAAAAAATGTCGTTATAGTCGAATTTTAAATAGGAGTAGTATCAAAACCCATATGCATTGAAGCCAAACGTTAGCTAGCGCGCAATTTTTCATATTGTATGTTGGTCTAGTCAAATAAAAGGCTTGTACATGTGCAAGAACAAATGATGTGAGTTGGGAATTAATAGAGAGAGATCAATTTATGCATTTAATTTGAATAATTTGTATCAATATATTAAAAAACAACATTTTACTTATTCTTATTTATATAGGTCGTACGTTATACTTTTTTAACTTCAATTCATGATAACCAGCAAGTTGGAAAGATATGTACATTGTAATATTGGCATTTATGTTCTCAAAAGATGGTAGAAGTTGAAGGATATATATAAACACTGATTTAATAAACAATTATTAGAATTAACAAAAGTTTTTTTTTTTGAAAAAACATAGAATTAACAAAAGGGTGTAAATGAACAAAAGGTGACAACCGACAAGTTTTCAAGAGTGTGAGTGGAGCTCATTTAAATATGTCACATCATCAAAATGGAGGCCTAAAAACTAACATAAATTTCCTTTTATTAATAAAAATAAATAAATAAATAAATAAAAGATATGTACGATTCTCCCATCTATTTCTTAACAATCAAGGATGAGTAGTTCAACTTATTTTAATTAAAAATTAAAGGAGTTCAAGGTTTTGGATTTAAACTCGGACAAAAGAATAAAAAATATTAATCTAACATTTAATTGTTAATATTAGAAGCATCACCATGTAAGTTTTTTCTCAGAAGCATGCATTAATAAAGTTTACCTTAGCACAAGTGTGCCGAGAAATTAAGATAAGCACAGAGATACAAAATGATACAGAATTAAAAATACAAAATCAATGACACAAGAGGCAAAAACCTTCAAAGATAACTATATAACCAAAACCTGAGTCTTGAGCCACCATCAAATAAATATTTTAAAATTTAAAATTTAACACTATCAACTATATCCCTGATGTCACCATATATAGGTATATAAAGTTTGTGACTACAAGATAATAAGAAGAGCAAATAATTGGGCAAATACATAGAATTCATCTTAATCGATCACTTTTATAAGTGGTTCATCAATTATTAATACTTATGAAATATTTATAATTTGAATGATAATATACATTGTTATTTAAAAGTATAAGGTAATGCTCATTTTCATTTTTATAATTAAAATAATGACTTAATTGATATCAGTTTAAGTAAAATAACAATAAATAAATATGTAATTCGTATTTAACCGACATCAATAATATATTATCTTTTTATCTACAAAAATTGGGAAAATTGTAATTTTTTTACTTTTGAAAAGTATTATAGACAATTGTTAAAATTTAGGATAATTTTAAGCATTGTTCTACAATAGACCACTTATAAAGGTGGTCCACCGTAGCATTAATCTAGAAAATATACGATGTAATTGATTCAATGTATTCCATTCAACAAAGAGACAATGATATGATTTAAAACTAGCCAGGAACCGTTTCCATAATAATAAGTGACCTCTTTTTTCTTGTTTTTTTTCTTTTAACTTAAACCCAAAGCCCTAACCTCTGAGAGCCTTTTTTTTGTCTCTCTTTTTCTTGCTTTTAAATATGTTAGGAAAATGCAATTTTTATATATTGTTGTTGATCAACTCACCTCGTGCGTGACCCATGCACCACGCACGTGCCTTAAAGTACGTGTACCCCACACAAATTTTCTCCCTTTTTCAGCATTTTATGCCTCCTTTTTTTAGCATTTTGGTCCACATCAACATTTTCCTATTAATAATTCTTTAAAATAAAACAAAAAGTACATATTTATGGTGGACCATTGCAAATTGGATCCTCTCATTTGTTTTTTTAACATCTATCTCCTTACTCTGTATCTCTCTTAATTTCAATCTATCTATTCAATAAAAAGTTTAAAAATAATCATAAGAAAGAGTGAATAGAGAAAAGAGATACTCTCTTTAGTCTTGTATATAAGAAAATTTTCAAAAAAGCTCTTCCTTTAAGAAAATAGTTAAAATACATTAACTGAGGAGAAAAAACACATTATATCTTCTTGGAAAATGTAAAACATTACATTTATTGGTTGAAATTGGAATAATGTCATAAAACTTAATAATTGAAGTAGACTTTTGCTTATATTTAAGACTTTAAATTTTTTTGTTTTGTTTCTTATATATGAGACCGGAGGGAGTATAGAAGAAGGAAATGAAGCAGTAAATCGTGGGTCCCACCTTAACATTTTCCTATAGTAAATATTTAAATCAATCCCAAAGTCAAGCGCACACCACAAATGTAAATTAAGGTCAATAGCCACATAGATGGAGGGAAGATTTAACATGGGCCCCGCAAAAACATAGCCTCAGCCCTCAACATTTCACCAATATTCATTTTTCTAAACCAATTGATATGCTTAGTGGGGAGTCTAACCAAAGGCAGCTACCCAGACTAATTATTTAATAATGTAACATATTTCTCATTTACGTGCATCCATACAAAACAAGGCCATGCTAATTAATAACATGTTATTATCATTGTTATATTGTTATTATTTATATAATTTTCTTTATTATCAAAATGACGTTTTTCGTTGAATGATCCTGGAAGTTGTATAAAACAAGAGGCTTGATTCCGTTAGAAAAAAAAAACTTTGAAAAGTTCATACCTCATGGTAAATTTAGTAAACACAAGTAGGTGCTGGTGAAAATGAAATATATAGTACTATCAATTTATAATCTCACAATTTGACTTTGATATATAATAAAGTGGTATTATTAATTTTGACCAAAAAGACAATTAACATTAACCCACACGTAATCTTGTATATACAATGTATACGTAACGAAATGCCAACGTGTTTCTAGTAACTATTCAAACTTTAACTACCACAACAATAGTTAATGTTGACAATTTTATTACAACGACTTAAGATGCAATAGCATATTCTCTATCTATTCATTTTTACTTAGCATTTGCAAGAATTTTTTTTCACCACTAGCTAATATCCGACTTACTATACCTTTTAATTTGATTCGGGATCAGTTATGAGACTAAATGGTGTCAGCCTTTTCCCAAATGTTATTACAAAGATTGAACTATGATTTTTCCTATCAAATTTATGACAGACTAAAAATTTGCATGAATTCTTTGTTTATATATAATAGCATTTACTTGTCGTTTCAAAAGTTTAATGTAACATGTATTATAAATGTTATCTTTACAGAAGATGAAATAGATGAGAAAATATAATAAATGATTAAGGATAATATAAGAAAAATACAAAATAGTTATATTAACTGGTGTTGTAATATAATCTTGAAAGTAGAGTATTTAATACTTTGAAAATTTTAAAAAAGATTTTTTTCTACTTAGTATATTTGTTTTTGTTTCCTTAACCACTGCTCTGGGACAATGTTTAACCTGATCCAAATCATGAAAGAAAGTTTTGTATTGGCATGCATAAAAAGTTCAAAATTTTGTAGAAACAAGAAGGATCACGAGTTCAAAATGATTTATAGTTTGTTTTAGTATGTGTAAAATAATGCAAGAGTGAAATGTATTAAGAAAAGAGTGAGTCGGATTTTTTATATAGACTTTGTCCAAAGGCGGATCGTACTATTTTTAATAAATTTTAGTAATAAATTATTATTTTTATTCTCTAGTTTTTATTTAAAATGATAAAAATTTACATTTGCACTATTTTTTAGAGGTCGAAATTAGATATACTATGAGGAGACTATAATGCTTTATTATATGATAATAATAAATACAATGGTCATTTTTTCTAGGCCATATAGTCAAAATTAAGAACCACCTCATGTTGAAAATTTCCGATATAGGTGAAAATAACAAGCTATTGACGAATTTCCATTATTCTTCCTTGTGGACATTTTTTACATCAACTAGCATGTGATTATAATGAAATTTGCATCCTCCTCTCAATCCAACGAAAATTCAAAGGTTTAATTATTTATTTTTCCATATCGCACACAACATACACCTAAAACGCGCAAATGATGAAAATGTCAAATATATGTCACACATTCTCTCTTATGTATATATATAAATTGAGAGTCATTAAGATAACATAGACAACAATTTCATTTCTAAACTTTCCAAATATGACACATTTTATGTATTCTCTAGCATGGCCTTTTGTTCTTCTATTAGCTTCTTCATTAGCTTCTGCTGCTATCGTGGAGCATACTTGGAATGTAATAATCGCTTCTTTTATATATCTCTCATTTTTTTTCCTTAGCTAGCCTAAATTTCTTTCTTCATATATACTTTACATAAACTTGTTTTACAAGCAAACTATTAAGATATAGTTACTACAGCATGATATTTATGATTAAGTTATTTATGGTCTTTGAATTTTAAACCACCACATATTCAAAAACGGCATTATGGAAGACACCATTTTTTCGTATATAGTGGTTTCTAAAACCACCATAATATGTTCGATTAATTAACCGCCGCAATAGCTCAATTTTTTTAAAGTGTGAGACACATGTAAAATGCTAGGGAAAACATTTTTACCTTGATTTTCATCTATTTTTAAATATTTGTACATTATGTATTAAAAATATTTACAACATTTCCTGCATATATATCTTTAAAAATACATTGAAAATAAGATGTCAATTTTGTGATTAAAAGTGAAAACAAGAGATAAAACAGAAATATTTTCTCAAAGTAAACAAACATGCCATCAAATATTTTATGAATTTTTTATTTTCATTTTTCAATATTAGATTTTTTTTTCGACAGCAAAACATTAGATTGTCATCTTGCTTACACTTCATTTTTAAATTTTTTGTAAAAAAAAATATTGAAGCAACTTTGTTTTGTTTCTAATGTTTTCTTTACAATCTTTCAAAAACATGAAGAAAACAAAAGACAATAAAATGATAGTATTTATGTAACATTGGTTTAAACTTTAAACCTTTAAGTTTTCTTTACATCACTATTACCTTAAGCTAAGTATGAACTTTTTTTAGATATTTATTCCATCACATGTTATAGTAAACTATATATTATGAAATTGCAATATCATATATTCATTGAAATTTTATTTTGATATTACAGGTTGAGGACATCGATTTTCAGCTATTGTGCCGTCCACAAGTGATTACTGCCGTTAATGGAACTTTGCCAGGACCAACAATTAATGCTCGAGAGGGTGACACTGTTATCATTCATGTATTCAACAAATCACCCTACAACCTTACTATTCATTGGTAACATTTTTCTCTACTTACCTCAATAAAAATATTAGATAAATTAAGCACACGCATGGTATGAATGCATGAATTAATCTTTTTATTTTTATTTTTGACTAATTCATATACTATGTGTATATTATTGACTTTAATCTCTTACTTTGTTTTACATATTTTGACTCATTACTCTGTTTCACATAGCGATTAGTTTAAGGGAATTTTAGTTTTACAATTTATATGAGTTTAATTGTTATGCACAAACAGTGTAAATTTTTTTATATACATTATAGAGTCATTTTATATGTTAGTTACTAAAATATTTCTATTAATATCTGCATAGCGTAATTTTAATTTATTTTTTAAAAACTAACAAAATCTATGATTAACAGGTATTTTAAATTTGTCAAAAAAATATTTAAAATTGAATTAAAATGAAAAAAAAATTGATTATTGTCCAAAATTATAAAAGAGCATATAATTGATGCTCTTGCACGCTTAGGTCACTCAGGTGACTTTTCATGAACCATTTTAGATGCATCTCCTTCTTCTTTATGTTTTCTTTTGCATTTTAATATAATGGGTCTTGTACCCCTCATTTTATTTCCTTAGTATTCACTTTTCTTTTATCATAAAAAAAAGGAAAACATAATATTTTATATATATATATATATATATAAGTGAAAATTATGAAATATGGTGAAAATGGTTTCATTATAAAAAACACGAAAAATTAAGAAACTTTGAGCTTTTTTATTTTTTTGATAGAGAAACTTTGAGCTTTTATTGACAAAAAAACTTTGAGCTGAAATATGTTTGAAAATATTTAAAAGTGGCTCTTTAGGAGGAAGAATTCTTTCTCCACCCTCCGTGTCTCTTTTTAGCCCCCTGAAAATCCAATTTTACCCCTAATTTTACCCCCAAAAAATTCGGTTTTCATTTACCGAACTTTTCCAACATAGAAAAATATGTGTTTTTCAACCGTTTAAAATTTCGGTTCGCATTTACCGAAGTTTTTTTTAGGGGTAAAAATGGAAATCCGGAGGGTGAAAAAGAGACACGGGGGGTAGGGAAAGAATTCTTCCTTTAGGGGCAAGACAGAAAACTTAACTTTTAGGAGTACTAATCGGGCTTCCATTTTATTGGCCCAAATTACTATTGCAGCCCAAGTTGGATATGAGTTTATCTCTTTAATCATATTTCTAGCTTTATTGAAAATAAAACACAAATTTAAACATGGTATTTTTTTTTCTTTTACACCTTAAACATGGTAAAGTAATTATATATGCTGAATTAATAATTTTTTAAAATAAATTACGGATTTTTTTTTTAAGAAAATATATATAAATATGATAAACAAAGGTTAATTTACTTATTTTTATTATTATTATAAAGATTAAAAACAACAAATATGAAATCATCTCATTTTAAGTAGTAATATTTTTATTTTATGATATGGGATGGAATTTTTTTTATAAGTAATTCTAAATTTGGTTACATTTTGCAATATGCAGGCATGGAATCATTCAATTTTTAACACCTTGGTCTGATGGTCCAGAATATGTAACTCAATGCCCAATTCCATCTAATGGCAGTTATACATACCAATTTAATTTAACAGGACATGAAGGAACACTTTGGTGGCATGCACACTCTTCTTTCCTACGTTCTACTGTTTATGGTGCCCTTATTATTAAGCCACGACTAGGACACACATACCCTTTCCCCAAAGTCTATCAAGAAGTCCCCGTAGTGCTTGGTACGTACTCTTTTTTCCCATTAATTATATCTGATCTTTTATTAATTATTGCCTAATTTTTATAGAATTATTATTTGGTTTAGTGACGGATTGCACGTATTTACTCGATTAACATATTGGTGATCATTGAATCAAAATCTCATGAACTAAATTTCAAGCTCAGTATTTTAGATTGTTATAAAAAAATCGGAATTTATATCAAAATCTAGAACATCAGATATTGGTCCAATAATTATTAATGTATTGACTTTGTAAATGTGAGCAATCGACGAAGGTAGAAAATTGAATTCATATCGGTATCATACAAAATTTACACGAACATTCAATCAAATATATTCGTATTTACAAATATATTTTTTAAAATATCTACATAAATCTAAATTGTGAAGTTAAATAGAATGTCTGTGTAAAATTATTTTGAACAATTTGTACATCTAAATTAGTCTTTTTAAAAAAAATATAGATTAAATATTTAATTGACATAGATCATAATTAATATTTGCAGGGGAGTGGTGGAATGCTAATGTTGAAGAAGTTGAGAGAAATGCAACAGATACTGGTAACCCGCCAGAAGAATCAAATGCATCCACAATTAATGGCTTCCCTAGTGATTGGTATAATTGCTCTCAAGATAGTAAGTATTATGTTCAAGACATTTATTTACTTTCTTGGATTTTACCTACAATATTATTTTCAATTGGATTTTACTACATCTTAATTATTTTAACATTTTTGTTTATATTTCAGAAACTTACACGGTCAAAGTGAAGCGAGGAAAAACCTACTTACTTCGCGTTGTCAATGCTGCACTCAATACACAACATTTCTTTAAGGTAGCGAACCATAGTTTAACAGTTGTAGCTATGGATGCTATCTACACAGAACACTATGACACCGATGTTCTCGTGTTGGCGCCTGGCCAAACTGTTGATGTTCTCTTAAGAACCAACCAAGTTGTTGATTCTTATTACATGGTTTTCACACCGTATCGTTCGTCGAATGTCTCGATCAATAACATTACAACTAGAGGAGTTATTGTTTATGATGGTGCTTCCACAACAAAAACACCTATAATGCCAATTCTACCTGATGCTTTTGATACACCAAAAGCTCACAAGTTTTACACCAACGTTACAGGTATGAATATGATAAAATAGTGTTTCACTCAAGTTGTTATATTTTATTTTTTCAACAAAAGAAAAATCATTTACTTGCAACTTCAATGCAAAAAAAATTTACAATCGTGCAACAATTGCAAAAAAAAAATAAAAAAAATAATAAAATTGCTCCTATAAATATCCAAAATTTCATTTTTAATATTTGTAAAAAAAATTCAGGAAATTTTTATCCCTCAAATATTTTTTATCATTATTTTTAAGTCAACTTATATGTACTCTTTTATTGTTGAATCCGTTTTTGTACCCATGTTTATAATATTACAAGAGTCTTCCTACAAAAATTTATAATCTTATATAACAAAATATGAATTAAATATTAAGCGTCAAAAACTTAAAAAATACATATTTAATTTATCTTTTGTTAAAAAATTCAATTTTTTTTAAAGATATTTATATAATGTGTCAAACATATGTATGACTGCACAAAAATAATTCAAAATTTCAAGATATATACATATAAGTTGGCTTAAAAACAAGTATTTAATCAAATATTTATGTATAGGCGTGCTCTATTTGACAATGTCAAAATATGAGTCTATGGATTATAGTAGTTTATAAGCTCATAGTGAAAAAAATACTTGTTTGGGGAAAAAAAATTCACGAGCTTATAGCTTATTTTAACTAATTTATAGTTTATTATTTTTTCTTTCAATTTTATCAGTGTATTATTTTGCTATAATTTATTCGCTATAAATTAGTTTATAACAAACTATTTTATCAGTTATCTTCTATTTTTATATTGTAGCATGTATCTAATCAAACATTGGTATATATAAACAGGGTTAACAACTAGTAGACATTGGGTTCCAGTACCACGTAAAGTTGATGAACATATGTTTATAACCTTTGGAATTGGTTTAGAACAATGCATAAATCCAGGACCAGGACGTTGTGTTGTACTTAACTCAAGACTTTCAGCAAACATGAATAATGAATCATTTGTTCTTCCTAAGGGTAAAAAATTCTCATTATTGGAAGCATTTTACCGTAATGCTAGTAGTGGTATATACACAAAAGATTTTCCAAATAAGCCAGCATTTGAATTTGACTATACTGACCCTAACTTAAGGTTCATTAATGCTACTGAACCTTTTGCATTTGCACCTAAATCAACAAAGTTGAAGCCTTTGAAGTTTAATTCAACGGTTCAGATTGTACTTCAGAATACAGCTATTTTAGGAACGGAGAATCATCCTATTCATATTCATGGATATAATTTTCATGTTTTAGCTCAAGGTTTTGGGAATTATAATTCAACTAGAGATGAACCAAAGTTTAATTTTTTTAATCCTCAAATGCGTAACACTATTTCTGTACCTGTTGGTGGATGGGCTGTTATTAGATTTCAAGCAAATAATCCAGGTTCGTTTTATTTCCTTCATTAACTTAACTACTTTAATTCATTAATTAGATAGATCTCTTTCCTATTTTTTATAGCCGCTGTTTGAATAAATAGCTTATTTGCAGCTTATAGCACAAATATTTTATTATGATAAAGTTTACGTATAAGCTCGCATAAGTTTATATATATATATATATATATATATATATATATATAAAGATAAACTAAAGAAAAATTTGTTGGTATACATGCTATGCTATATTTGAGAAGTTATGAAAATAAGTTGAAATTTTTTTATAAAAATTATAATGCCAAAATATGACTTTCAAAGTGTATTTGATCAACGACTCGTATTTTAAAAAGTATTTCTAAGTGTATTTGATCAAAATAGAATACAAATGGTTTAATCTTAAATTTATCCAACCATTAAAATTAAGAAAATGCTAATTGACTATTTTGCTCTTAGGAAAAGTGTGTTAGAGTCCCTACTTTGATTTCAAATCTAATTAATTTATCTACTTTAAACATTATGCAGGTATTTGGTTTATACATTGTCATTTGGAAACACATTTGCCATGGGGATTAGGAACAGCTCTTGAGGTTGAGAATGGACCTACTCCAGAAACCACAATACCTCCTCCACCAGCTATTTATCCCAAGTGTTGAGTACATTAATATTATATTTTAAACCTTATAAATTCTTGAGTTAATTAAAAAAAAAACACTTAGTACTCTTACTATTTTGTAATAATGCTAATACAAATTGTTTAGTTGATATTAATTAAGTGTAATAAAGGCAAAATGTTAGCCTATTCTTTCAACATAGCTACATGATAGTCCAATTCATACCCTGTAAACATTTATTGATTTGACATCATAAATAAACTCTTATTTATTTATTTATTTAAGAACAAAAATTTATTTAATCTAAAAATAATTTATAATTAAGTTGCACATTTATATTGTACCCTCTCTGTCCCAAAATATAAGTAAAATTTGGTCAACTAAAGTTAATGTATGTTGTGCAAAATTTAATCTAGATACATTAACTTTTGTTGTCCTATTTTTGCTTATATTTTTGGATAGAGGGAGTAAGTATATTAATTAGTAACAAACTTTACCTTAAACAAACCAATTGAATTTGACATGCGCGTGCACAAATGTTTTCATGATCATTTCATGAGAGTCTTCACACTATATAGCATTCCTCTGCATAACTAACAATCTCATAAGAGAATCATCTCAAACTCATTAGCATTTCATAATAATATGTTCTAACAACTATAAACTAAATGCAACATTGGTGATCCAAATGGACACATGGTCTAACAACTCAATTTCAAAACTCCTATTCATGAGGATGATCTCGACATCTAAATCTAATGACTCATTGCATTAAGAAGTAGATGGTTTAAGACATTAAAGATGAAAGAATAGATCTCCTTCTTTAGAAATAAATATTTTTTTATTCTCTTCAATACCAATTTTATTCAATACTCCCTCCATCATAAAATATAAGCGAAAATAAGTCAAAGAAATTTGATGTATTTGGTTAACAATTTAGACCAAATACATTAACTTTTATTGACAAACTTTTGCTTATATTTTGGAACGGAGGGAGTATGTCATAAAACATTTCCAAGTTTTATCAATTGTGCCAAGGTATATCATTGAGGATGAGTGAGAACAATTCTCACCTTACAAATCGATTTTGTAGAGTTTAGTTATGTTCATCTCCTACCAAGGCATTAGTGCTCCTAGACCAGAGAGATGTCTCTCTTAGACAAAACTCTTATCAACCATACTTGATACTTCACAATTTGAAGTATTCGTATAAAACAACATAGGCAGCGCCAACTATACCTAGTCTAGCAACAACCGGTACATAACCTTTATAAAAGGCTTTGATGTCATTTTCTTTAATTGGAGTCTTGTCATCATGGTATTAAAGGATGTGTATACAAGCTTGCAAGCGTCCCGACTATGAATCCTCCAGTGGCTTGATAGAAAACATTCTTTCTCCATGAAACCTGGTCACTTTGACTGAAGTTTAAACAAAGATCTTGAGTAGAATCATAAGTTTTCCACCAAATGATAATTGGTACCATTGGAGGGATGTCATATCCTTGTACAAATATTTTATCACTCATTCTATTGTCATATCCCTGTGAATAAAATAATTCTAATATTTTACTAACAATTACTTTTTATATTATATCATCGCTTATAATTATATTTAACTACTCACTCTGTTCTTTTTTAAGTGTCCGTTTAGAATAGTATTAGGTGTATTTTTAAACCTTACTTCTTATCATACCCTATTTTTAATCCACCGATAAATTCATATTTTTTTTCACACATTTTCTCTTTCCAATAAATTTAATATACTATGTACAAAAAAAAAAAATTTAATATGTTATGTACCAAAAAATAATTTAAAAAAACTTTAGTTTTCCAAATATATAGCATTAATTAGTTTTATTGAAAAAAGATAAGAGTAATTGACAAATTGTACAATTGATAAATCGTATCCTTAAAACACTAAATGGACAATTAAATAAAAACATTAAATCCAATATTTTTGGACACTTAAAAAGAAACGGAGGGAATAGTTTTTAATACAATAGTAAAATTCATTTTGCTAAGTATACATTTAAAATCAATTTTAATTCAAACCTACTAAAATAATACTATATATCCAAACATAGATTAAATATATTCAAGTCACTTTTAACTAAAATCAATTTTCTAAAATTTATTTCTCTCGAACACAATTCTCTTTCACCGTAGAACCAAATATAAAATTCCAATCTTGCAAATTTTTTTTTTGTCAAAATGCATTTATAGGTCATTTAAATTTTACGTTTGTATCAGATAGTCCTTTAAGTTTTTTAAGTATCAGATAGCTTCTTTAAATATTTTAAGTATCAGATACATCATTTAAGTTTCATGTTTGTATCAGATATATCCTTTAAGTTTTAAGTTTGTATCAAATAAGTCATATATGTCCTTAAGAAATATGACATATTTGATACAAACTTAAATGACCTATCTATACTTAAAAAATTTAAACGATCTACCTAATATAAACATAAAATTTAAAAACCTATATGATATAAATGTAAAACTTAAATTTTATAGATCCATTCTGCCTTTTTTTTCTTTTACCAAATATTGCAACTTTTTCTTAAAAATAGAAAAGAAAAGAGAAGAAAAGGATAGAGTTGTAATTTGAAATTGAATAGACACCTGACCATTTTCCGAACCCGTTTCTCCAACCGCCGAAACATTTGCGCGAATATTTATTTAACCAATCTCTATCATATCAAACAACAACCCTTTTTCACTCACTTTTCAAACGTAACCGTCATGGAACAAGAAGAACCTACCGTTACGACGGTTCACGACGGAAGCGGCGACGAAGCTTTACTCGCATTAGGTGAAGGTGATGTCAGCAACGGTAACAAAGTTAAAGGTCCTTGGTCTCCTGAAGAAGACGCTGTTCTCAGCCGTCTTGTTAGCCAGTTCGGTGCTAGAAATTGGAGTCTCATCGCTCGTGGAATCGCTGGAAGATCCGGTAAGTCCTGTCGACTCCGCTGGTGTAATCAGCTTGACCCTGCTGTTAAACGCAAGCCCTTCACTGGTACGTTACTTCTTGCTGTTGATCCTTTTTTCAATTTCAATTTCAATTTTATTTTGTGTTTTGTTTTTCAATTTTTTTTTAATTAAATTAATTAAGCTAACTCAAGATATCAAGCATTGTGGATTAGGATGTTAGAATTATATTGAAGTGATGGAATTAGGTGAAATGGTTTTATGTGCATTGTGTTTTGAGATTGTTCAATTAAAAATTGATTTTTGTGTTTCAAGTTTTAGGGTTTGTTTGATTTGAAAAAGAGTAAAAACTGGACAAGGTTAAATTTTTGAGTTACTGGAAAGGGTTTTTAAGGGTGGTTGTGATTCTTTACATGGTGAAGAATTGTGGTCAATGTGGTCAAATGTGGCTGGTGTAGCCTCAATTGTTGTCGTAGAGACATAATAAATAATCGTAATAGTGTGTCCTAGATTGCAAAAAGAAAGAGTACTACAAGGTTTTAAAGTGTGGTTGTGATCCTTTTTACTTGGTGAAGAATTGTGGTCAATGTGATCAAATGTGGCTGGTGTAGTCTTAAGTGTGGTCGTAGAGACATAAAAAAAAACTCTTAATAGTGCGTCCTAGATACTAGATATCAGGCGTGGGCTTTTTTTTTAATACAAAATATCCTGCTTATTGGTGAGTGATTTTGTGGTGATTCTTTGCACGGTGAAAAATCATGGTCAAATGTGGCTTGTGTGGCTTCAGTTGTAGTCGTAGACATAAAAAGAATTGTAATAGTGCGGACTACATTGCAAAAGAAAAATGAGTACTACAAGGATAAACTTTTTTAAGTTATTGGAAAGGGTTTTTAAAGGGTGTTTGTGATGCTTTACTTGGTGAAGAATTGTGGTCAATGTGGTCAAATGTGGTTGAGGCCTCAATTGAAGTCGTAGAGACATAAAAAAGTCTTAATGGTGTGTCCCAGATAGTAGTCGCGAGCTTTTTTATATATAAAAAAAACCTGCTTTTTGGTGGGTGATTTTATGGTAAAAGTGTGATACAAGGTTTTCAATTGCTGTCACCAATTTGTGGACAAATGTTGCATATGCAGTGGTCGGTCACTATGCTGTTTTGCAGATCTCTAAAATATTGAGATTGTGGTCACAAGTCACAACTTTTGTTCTGAACTGTAATTTTGAAAACCTTGGTATAATGTTACATGTGGGGTTTTTTCAAAGCTTAATAGTGTGGGATTTTTTTAAAGCTTAATGGTATATGAATTAATGTTATCATTCTGGATAGAGTTCGTTTTTAATCTGCTAGAATGTTTGGATTTGCTGTCTGCTTTTTAATTTTCCTTTACAGATCACCTTTCATCTGCTGTTACTTTATCAATTTCCATTTTGTCGTTACGCTAATAATGTTGTTCGGGGTGGTGGTAGTTATTGCTGCTATTACTTACTATCTGATTTCCATGATTCTTGCTGTAGTAGTGTGGTTGGTTGCTATTACCTCCTTAAAATTTTCAATTATTTTTAGTTTAGTCCCTAATTTTGTTTTAAATTATCATCTTTCCTTTTAAAAAATGATTCTTAGAATAAAAATTTGAGATTATTTGATGTATTCATTGAATGCATATATTCCTATTATGGGTGAGCTATTTAAAATGATACCATCAACAAATTAAATGAATTGATATACATCCAAGAGTCTTAAACTCTTAGCTCACGTGGCAGCAGTGTTATCGAATATCGACCAAGGCGAATATCGGTGGTGGATTTTGGCCTCTTTTGTTATAATAAATATCGGCCGATTTCCGCCATAATCCGCTAATGCGGCACCACAAAACGTCTGTTATTGACATTGTGGGATTTTGGCTCTCCGCCATCAATCACACAAAATTCTTAGATTCAAAAAGAGAGTTGAGTACACCCGAGAAGAAGGTGAAAGAATGCTTCGGTAATGTTTACTGAATCACAAATAGAGGCCAAAGGGGACAAGAATCCTCTTCTATGTGTTTTCCTTCGGCCTTTACAAGTGACTCACTACTGAATTCCCCAAAACCAAAACTAACAAATCTGAATGCCTCATCTTCTACTTATCTCATATTATTTAGGATAAGTGGTTCTGTGATTAGTCTAACTAATTACTCTATTGGCTTATCAATTCCATCCCCTTGAAGTTCCAACTTTACTTACAAGAGTCTCTTGAAGTTCCATCCCCTTGTACTTCTCCTGATTAGGACTCATCTTAACAATCTTCCTTTCTTCTGTCCACTTATTCATATTCTGCCAGATCAGTAACCTTCATGCTTCGTTTTAGGAATTTGTGCAATGGATGGGAGCCAAGTAGATGACCACACAAAAGACATCAACCCTCTTCCCTTTGTCTTACACATTCCTTGTATTTTAGCTGCCTACTGATAGAAATAAACAAGAAATAGAATAAACAAATAGATGTTATTGCACAAACAGTGCTGATCATTGATCAATACCCATTTATATAAAATCACCATTATTCTTCACTTGTCAATCCACCGAAAAAACATATCTCAGGAATTGCTCCTCTGGTTCTTCAAGCCTATTCCATCAGTATTATAGAATATATTGTATATAGTTATCGATAGATCTCATTTCCTACTAGTTGGCCAGTCTTTCAGTCACCCTGCCCATACTCATTCCCCCAAACCATAGTCTACGTCAAGTTTTCTGGAGTCTAGCTTCTAACTCAAAAACTGGAACCAGCACACCACTTACCCCGCCGTGCTCACGAAGTCAAGTTACACCTCTGTGTTCAACTTTGTGCATTGCATGCACATCCAAGAATTTCTCTGCTTGGGGCAATCCAGCCCATCAAATTTGCTGCCCTCAAATTTAGGCAATTCAGTTTTTCTTGCACAAGATGTCGATTATGGCAGAAGGACTCAGTCACCGTCCTGTTGTGACTCCTCTTTCTCCTTATTTGTCTGTGACTGGCGTTTCGGGAGTATGTTTTTCATCTTCCACCTCAAGGTTTAATAATGCCTTAATTCTTCATCAATTGATCCAGAAATTGCTGAATTCCTTTTATAGCTGTATTTATTTTTTTAGTTTCCTAATATTAGTGATTGTTAATCATGTAAATATAATCAATCATGCTGAGGTTTTCCCTCAGTCAATTTAGTAAGCAACTCACCCCTCTCAAGAGGGTGCTTGTGCTTGCAAGTTCTGGGCCTGAATCCTAAATAAGGGATACTATCCAACATGATATGGTACATTGGATTAAAATTGGTTCATATCCAATATAAAATTCTTAGATATTAGAAAGGCTACTAAAGGTTAGAGGGGAGAGAGAGAGAGAGAGAGAGAGAGAGAGAGAGCTTACGCAGTTGTTCATTGAATCACAAAGACAAAAGGAGAGAATCTCCCTTCCAATGGTTTTCCTTCTTGACAAAGGATACCCTTTTACAACTAGTCACTAACTCCCTGCTCAGTTTCTCAAAAATAATTAATCTAAATGTCCCATATTTTCCCCCGAATAGTCTGGTTTATGGGTACTTCACCTTATGAATAAAAGCTTGTGATAGGCTTGTACAAAAGAGTATTAGTAATTTTGTGTTGGATTTTTTTTGGGGCATTTAACTTTATGTGCTTTTGAGGTTTTCTGATTTCAATCACTGCAGCCTTGCAAAATATAATAATTATGCGATATGTGATTCTCTACTGTCTATTGGATATCGATGATAGTCCCTTTACTCCCTTCCTTTTTTCAAAATTTCTTAATAATAGTATATGTTAGCATAAGATTATGTAATTTATGAATTGCTGAATCCATATGATTATGTCGCGTCATTGATGTCCCTTGTCACATTTGTCCTTCTTGGTTATCTTCAAGTTGAATTGAATTATAATTTATATCATATATATTTTCTCTGAAACTTCAGGATTCCATCGATAATAAGTCTTATTATTCCACTTTCCGGAATTCATAGGCTAAACAAAATATAATTTTTTTCAGATGAGGAGGACCGGATCATAGTTGCTGCTCATGCAATCCATGGAAACAAATGGGCTGCCATCGCCAGGCTTCTACCAGGAAGAACAGATAATGCCATTAAGAACCACTGGAACTCTACTTTGAGGCGTCGGGGAATTGACCAGATTAGATTAGAATCTGGTATCATGGTGGAAGCCAAAGCATCGTCAGAAGAAACTCTATCATGTGGAGATGTTAATTCTTTGAAATCCTCGGAAGGAAGAGATGTTAGTTCTATGGAGATTGTGGCCGATAAAAATGAAGGCAATGCAAGAACTGATGCTCAACTATACCATGAAGTCAGGGATCCTCCGACCCTTTTTAAGCCTGTAGCACGTGTAAGTGCTTTTAACGTGTACAACACTTTCAATGGTTCACAGCCTTCAACATCAGTTCCAAGACCTGTTCCAATGCAAGGACCTATTTTACATCCGCCAAAATCAGATATGGAAATTTGTAAAATGCTCAACCGAACTAATGGTGACCGATCGGTGCCTAACCAGTGTGGTCATGGATGCTGTTCTTCTGTAAATGGTAACAGCTCAAAAATATCTCTGTTGGGACCAGAATTCATTGAGTATTCAGAACCTCAGTCTTTCCCAAGTTTTGAGCTGGCTGCAATAGCTACAGACATTAGTAACCTTGCTTGGCTTAAAAGTGGATTGGAGAATAGTAGTGTCAAAATGATGGGTGATACTGCTGGCAAGGTTAATATGTAATGGATTATGATTACATATTGGATGGATGTGCATAAAGGCTATACTGATTTCAAACTTAGTAGTAAACAAAATCTTGGGATTTGATAATGATGTGAATCATTGTAATAATGTATATTAATTTGGGGCATTGACTGAGTGAGTAGTGATTAGATCTTATATAATTACTTGGAATTGCTGATACATTTTTTTATGAGTATGAATCGAATACAAGGTAGTCTGAGATTTACATCACTCATGCACATTATGCACCAACCACTTGCGTTGAACTTCGATGGAATTGCTAATAAGTCCATTGTAGAACCGCTTAACTTGCATATCAATCCGTTTGATTGCTTCTATAATGCTGTTCACTTTCTTACAGCAATCGAGACGCATATGTGTTTAAAGGTAATTGCAACTCTGTGTATGTATAATTTTAAAAAACATTTTCTATTTTTAGTCTTAATTGTAAAACTAACTATTGTTTTCACTCTATTTCTTGTTTTACAAAATTTAAAAAGAAAGCTGTAAAAACAAAAATAATTGTCTTCATTATTTACTGAGTGAATAATTATGGCTTCCTAATTAAATCTGTAGTATTTGAAATGAAAAAACAGAGTAAATATGTACCATTTTCAAATCAAACATGCCTTGTGTGCCAAGACAATTCACATGCGTAATCATCCACTAGCTAATAACATTTTTTTTTTGAAATTACACAGACTAATAACATTAGACGTTAATGTCAATGTTCAATCTGTCAATCAGTTTTCCTAAACATATTACACTTTCGTTTTAAAATGTTACTTCAGCAAAAAGAAGTTTCTTTCAAAATGAATAGTATTTGTTTACTCTTTATTGTAAGAAAAGAAAAAGAAGAGAGTTCAATTCCACCCTCTAATATTATACTCTCTTCGACCACTGCTATAAGCAAAAAATCACATTTTAAATTTATTGAAAAAGTAATGTATTTGGTCCCATTTCATGAGTTACTCTTGTTATTACAAACAAAAATATATTGAGTTACTCGTGATTTGTAACTCTTATTATTTAAAAATTCTCCGATTACATAATTAACAATAATGTACTGACAACTTTATTTTGTTAGTAATTCACATGATTTCTCATTAGAAATATAAAAAACTAACTCGCAAGTCGACCCTCCCCATGTCCATCCCGCTTTTTCAACAAGTTAAACAGGATATACCAACTTAAGAGATCGAGTTCAAAATCTCAACTTAATCCGCCTAAAATAGTAGGTTAAAAGATCAGTTTAAAAGACTCAACTCAAATGATTAATATGAATTCAATATGAGAAAATGCAATGGTTTAACAAAACATTTTAATTTCTACTTTTAAGTGAGTTCACGTATATTATTCAAAATTTTGAATTTTTTTCCATATTTAATAATACATTATAGAAATCTCTCTCGTAAAAATTTAATTTTTCAATAGAAATTAGTTGCCGGTAAAATGATAATTCAAAAGTCCAATATTTTTTGTGAAAGAGATTCTTATAAAATTATCATCTTATATGCTCATAAATTTTTCGACAAAAATTAGTAACAGTTTAATAGGGATGATAAAAAAAAATTGTCTTAGAAAACAATAATAATATTAGTATGAAAGTAAAAAAATAAAAAATGAAAGAAAAGCAAAATGTAGCTTGAAAGGAAAAGAAAACAACTTCCTAACGTGTCTCAATTCAAAACTCAAATATCCTCTCGTTGAAAAAACATTTAACAATCATTTATTAAAGCATAAAAACCTCAATCAAGTTAAAAAAATAATAATAAACCCTCAATTAATTCCATTAATTATTATAAAACCTCTATTAATCAATCACAAACCTTTATTTATGATCATCATAATCATTATCATCATCTTCATTTTCTTTCTTCATTCCTTCACACTTCAACAACAACAACAACAACAACACCACCAAAAAATCTTCAAAAATCAAAACCAAAATCCCGAAAAACCGTTTCAATCATTTCAACTACGATCCATTTTTCCCGAATTCGGATAATATTCGGAGCTGAATTCGGGTTTTCAGTTTTCGGATTTTGAGTTTTAGGGTTTTGAATTTTACGGCGATGGCGCAAGGAACGGGACGGAGTAGTAGAATTGTTGGAGATTATGTAGTTGGGAAGCAAATTGGAGCAGGTTCGTTTTCAGTTGTGTGGCATGCGAGACACAAAGTTCATGGAACAGAAGTTGCTATCAAAGAGATCGCTACTCTTAGACTTAATAAGAAGTTGCAAGAGAGTCTTATGTCTGAAATTTTCATCTTGAAGCGTATTAATCATCCTAATATTATCTCTTTACATGATATAATTCAGGTATTTATTCAATTTTGGGTTTAACTTTACTTGTTTTGTTTGTTAGTATATAATCTAATGTTGATATTCATTAATTTGTGATTTTTGTAACCTGTGAGTTTATTACTAAAATTTTGTATTTAAGGAAAAAAAATTAGTAGTCAGATGAGTTTTTGTATATATATATAGACACCGGACACGATACGACAACACTAACACGTAGACACGGTGAAATTTTGAGAAAACGATATAATTCAATGTAATCACATGTGTCGGTGTCGCGCGCAGGTGTCGGATACCGGGACAAGCATTTGATCAGAAGTGTCTGTGCTATATAAAATATAGTTTCTACTTTGTTTTAATTAACACATTTTGTGTTTTAGGGTATGTAAGTAGGGGTTTGACTTGTGGTTGATTTTTTTTTTTGCTGAATAGTACCGTTTTATGATTTGTTTTAATTAAAGAGTTTTAGGGTATGTAAGTAGGATATGGCATGTGATGAATGTTATTTTTATAGTGATAGTGCTTTTTTAGGAGGTTTAAACAATGTGATGAGTTTGGCAATTTTGAAAATTGATGTATTTGGCTTTGTGTGGTGGGGAAATTAGGAACTCGAAATGGGGGTTTTATAGTGTAAAGTTTGGTTTATTGAAATGGGGGTGTTATAATATAAAGTTTGATTCATGCTATAGTGGGGGTTTGATATAGATTTTGCCTTATATGGAGGTGTACTAAATATGGAGTTGGGCATGTTATACTATATATTGGAAATTTTTTTGGCTTTGAGGTGTAACACCATTTCTTTGTTATTATTTTGTAAAAGAAATGTATATTTTGAAAAAGGAATGAAGAGTTCTTTGAATCTCACTATTGACTCTGATCGAAGTTTTGCTGTATAATTGAATTGGGGTACTTCATGATTGTGAAAAGGCTGAATAAAGAGCTCTGTGCTAAAATCGAAGGAGCTATTTTGAATATCTGACAATGAACTCGCATTGGTTCCAGATATTGCACTTGATAGTTTAACGCTAAGTTGAGTGGCCTGAAATTGGCTCTATTTTTTCCCTAATGAGTAATGATAAATGGCTGCCTACTATACCATATTCAGTGTTGTCGATGGCAGATGGCCAAAAAACTGCCATATAAACACGCCATTGCAACCTATGTGGGCATTCCTTCACAAATTGTCTATGGTGGTTGTTAAAATAAATATCTTTATGTTGGCCATTTAACAACACCGCTATGATTTATGATTTAAGTATTTGGTTGGCTTATATTTATTCAATACCAAAATGGTATTTGGTTTGACTCAGAATTTATCACTTGTGATTAAATTGGTCTGTAAGAAATTGTTATATGTGTTAAGTGTAAAGCTAAATGAAATTTACATTGATTGGTGCATCAAGAAAGCCTCTACTTAGAAATTTCATTAATTTTATATAGGCTCCTGGGAAGATACATCTTGTGTTGGAGTACTGTAAAGGGGGAGATCTTTCTTTGTACATTCAACGTCATGGAAGGGTACCGGAGGCAACTGCCAAGCATTTTATGCTTCAGCTGGGTATGTTTCAACTGTTTATAGCTGTCTTTTCTTTTTATGTTTTTTCTGTTAATAAAGGAGAACTCTGTGGTACAGCTGCCGGTCTACAAGTTCTTCGGGACAATAACCTTATTCATCGAGATCTGAAACCACAGGTATCCTGAACCTTGTCAGCAAAAAGTATATCAATTGTTTGTCATTTTTAGTTCATAACCCTAGCTGATTCCTCTCTATTTTAAAATTTAAATTTTGCATGAAGGTAGTGTTTTTATTGTATCTAAATATTGGTAATATGCCTATCACCCTTGAAACAGAATCTTCTTCTCTCCAGAAATGATGAGAAGGCAGTGCTGAAGATCGCTGACTTTGGATTTGCAAGGTAGCTTAATTATTTCTATATAGTTCATTTTTAATACCCCAAAAATGATGAAAGCCTCACAACTTTCTATTGTTTCAAAAGTATTACTTTATATTTATGCGGCTCAATATTTTATATAAGACATTTGGTGAAAGCATATGTTAAATTAGTTTATTTTGAAGCTCGCTCAAGTTGCTAAATCTTTGAATTGTGTATCTACGTACAAATTAAACCACCTTGTTTCGCTCAAGTTGCCTGCTTGCTTGTTTGTTTGTTTGTTTTTTACTCTAAAAATCATGGGAATTGTTTTGAAAAAGGCTTTCTACTCCTTTTCTAAAGTTTAGTTATTAAAGCACCAATTTCTTGGCAGATCTCTGCAACCAAGGGGCCTTGCAGAAACATTATGTGGTTCACCACTCTACATGGCTCCAGAAATCATGCAACTGCAGAAGTATGATGCTAAGGTGAATTTTACTCATCAGAACAACAGAAAACATTCATTGTTGGTTTCCATCAAATTAATCCTGAATTAAATACGCAGGCAGATCTCTGGAGTGTTGGAGCTATCTTATATCAGTTTGTTACAGGGAAAACACCTTTTACTGGAAACAATCAAATACAGGTATTTGTAGCCATTGCGGTTTTTAATTTTTTATCTTTGCAAAAAACAAAGTATTCTTTACTGATTTAGGTGCTATTATCTGTACTCGTAGTCTTCTTCTTCCAATTGGGTGTGACTCTTTTGCCATTCCTAGTTAGCTTACTATTATAATCGCAAACACTGCAGTTACTACAGAATATTATGAAATCAACAGAATTGCAGTTTCCATCTGATAACCAAAGTTTGAGTTCCGAGTGCAAAGACTTGTGTCAGAAATTACTACGCCGTAACCCAGGTATATTTTGATTTCTTTATAGATTGTAGTCTGAGACTTGAATGTAGTGTGAAATCTGTAGGCCTGTTTGAGATAGTTAATGGTATCCCTGCCCCGGCAATTATTTAATCACTGTCTACTATTGGATATAGTTTCTTGGAGTAATTCTATGACCAATTGCCCTTGAAAACTAGTTTTAGTAGAGGGGATGATCAGTGCATGTTGTATTGCCTGTGTGAAGTTAGATTTGCTCTGGTAGTAGCCATCAGTTTGGCAATATACAGCCAAATTGGGCCGGCAATTTTTCTTTGATGTTAGGCTTTTAGATAACTTGAATCATCATCCGGCTAACCATGCTGACAAGAATAAAGGGGCATTTTGATGTTTTTTTGCTAATGGAAATCCGACAGAATAATTAAGACTGTAGAATGATATTTAAGAGCTTCGGCAAGGCAATCGTTGAAGTTATAAGTTATAAAAGGACGAGAGAAGTAATAGTAGCCCAGTATTATTGATAGGTGATATTTAATTGATAATAGCTTGGTACTTGATACAAAAGACTAAACTCTAATTTCTATTCATTGGGGTAATAGACTCAATATTAAATAAATAGGGAAATAAGGAAGAAAAAAAAATAAAGCTAATTTAAGATACTCTAAGATAATAACAAGGAGATTGAGGGATGATATTTATAAAATATGCTTGTAATATTCCTTGTTCTTGTTGTATTAATTGAGGGTATTTTTCACATTTGTGCTCCAGCCCACATTTTAAAAAAACCTCATTCTAATACATGGTTTATTTTCTAATTTTCAGTGGAACGTCTTACTTTTGAAGAATTCTTTAACCACCCATTCCTTAATCCAAAGCAAACGGAACAGGATGAACCATTAAGGTAAAAGGGAAGGCTTTTAGAATTTATTTTTATCACGGCTTTTAGTTTCAAGACAAAATGTCTTTTGGTTTGCAGGAATAAAAGCTCTTCAAGGCTGGTAGGTGGGTTATCTTCAACAGTGACTGACCCTTTGAGAATAACCGAGGAAAATTATCAAGAGGACTGCTTACCTTTCATTCTAGATGATGATTCCAATGGACCTGAAAGAAGTACACTGTTTTCAAAGAAGTCCTCAATTAAGTCTACCTTTGGATTTGATCTAAATAGAAAACTAGATAAAGCAGAGTCAACTTCTATTTCTAATAATGTAAATTGTGCTTCCAGATATAGTAGTGTAACACATAGACCTGAAAACACTTCTAAAAGATTGGACAACCATAAAATTTTAGGAAGAAATCTCACTAGTCCCCTAGGATCTCCAGAACAGTTATTTGCAAACCCATATCCAAAAGGTAGCGATACCAAATTGAAGTTTCTTTTTTTATTTAGATTTGACACATTTTTCAAATTATCTATAATGCTGCTTATATACGTTCTATGAAATTTGCAGTTACAGATTCACTTGAAAATATTGATCAAGAATATGTTCTTGTGTCTGGCCCCCCTATGGATGTTTCATCTTCTTCAGTGAATGCTTCAAAACCCAGCCATTCCTTATTTAGGTCAGGTAGTTTTCCCCAAGAGTCTTCTAATACAATCACTAGATTAAGTGCTCCAATGCAAATCGTTGGTGCATCTACCAATAGCATGTGCCAAATTGGAAGTTCAGGTAGTCAGGACTCTGCTCCTGGGACTTCACATGGATCAATGGATACAGGTGATGAACAGCCATCAACTAACTGCATGACAAGGGTAAAATCATTGCAACAGTATGCATCTGCCATCACAGAATTAGTTAATGAAAAGGTAAATGTTGCTATAAAATTTATTGGTATATTATCCTGTACAATATAAGTAACACAGCAGTTAAGAAAATTTTATTATGATAAAATGACTAAAATTCAGGAATGTGCATTTATGATAAAATATGAACTAGTCATTCACTGTGTCTCTGCAAAAGCATTTAAAAGTTCTCCAATTACACGATCTTTAAACTAATAAATTAACTAATCAGGATACTTTCTCGATAAGTATTTAGTGATACAGTATATTTTATAAAGTGCATGCAATCATTCTAGATAATAACCAATACAACTGTTTTGGTGCTTTCCCCCTTCCACTCTGCTCAAGAAACTTGTTAATAACAAGTTGTTATTAGTGTTACTGCTGTCATAAACTGTGAAGCTGTTGGGTAGTTCCTTCATTAATCAGTATGAATTATTCACTGTCTACTTGCCTGTTAAGAACTTTTCCCTTTGGGAAATGATTCAAACCCTCTTTCCTGTTTACATTTCCCTTGATCTCTCTCATGTTGCTTCCTTTTGCATTTTATAAAGTAGTTTTGCTTGAATAATTATTGAATTTATTATTTTTTTTCATTATACTCATGCTAATATTTCTTATTACTCCTCCAAAACAAAATTATAAGATTGAGGCAAGAAAGCAGCTAGAAGCATTTTCTATTCAGCTTGTAATTCTTGCCATTTGGAAGCAAGCACTGCACATATGCCATACACAGGCTGCCTCAGCTATGGAAGGAAGTCCAAGTCAAGAAGCTTCAAGATATAGAAGGAGCACCAGCAAGAAACATGGTAGTCCCGATTCGGAAGAATGTCTTGATGAAAACACCAAAGTGCCGAAGGATTTATTATCTCAAATTGAAAGTGATTTTTTGAGGGAATTTGAGCATGCCGAAGAACTTGCTAAGACCATAGAGCCTGGTATTACTTTTATATTTATCATGAGCTGAATGACTGCTTGACCTGTCTTCCTTTTTTTGAAGTTAGCTATCTTTTGTATCAATGCTTGTGTACTTATCTTTATAGCGTTCTCTATAAAATATCTTTTTTTCCTTGCTTGCTTGGTAGTGAAGAGTTTATTATTGTTTACGTGTAAACTTTTAAATCCTGTTAAGAATCTATCGGTTCTCTAATAAAATACTGAGGTTATGTTTTTGTCAAGAGTGAGAGTTAAAATATGGCTAACAAAGAAAATCACTGTCAGCTATATTTGTAATAGATTGCATCATTTAATAATACAATGTAGAAGATGTAAATAGTGTGTTGTGTGTGTGTGAGAGGTGATTCTTATATTTTGTTTCATATTATAGGAGATCTAAGAAATCATATATTTCTCCTGATTACAGGAAATACAGAAATGCCAGATGCAATGGAGACGATATTCCAAGCCGCCCTTGCTTTTGGGAAACATGGGGGTGTGAGTATTTCCTTCTGCTTCTCATTTCTTCTATTTTGGACAGGGTTTTAAAATGCATCTTTAAAATGCAATTTTAGGTTCATTAAATTAATTGCCAATCTTAGATTTTCTTTTGTATACTAAACTTATGCCAATGATAGGTAGTTGGGTGAGTGATTGTTACACCATCACTCCCTTACCTTCACTCATAGTAAATAACAGAAAAATTAAGAAAAAAGGGGATTGTATTATATAAGTATAATGATGAAAAGAAACAGTGAATGGATGATCCTCCGGAGAAGAGGAACCACCACAATGCTTAAGCATCACTCATAGAGTCACCTCTCTGGTGTTGCAAATCTAAAAGAACTCATAATGCATTTACCCTAACATAATTCCCCTCATTTCCCCACCTTTCTATGTGTCTGATTGACTAGCCTGTCTAGCCATATCCCTCATCTCCCAGGTGCTCTTTCTACTCTTTCTACTTTCCTTTTGGCCACACCCCTCTAATGTCTCTTACATGTAATTTACCGTAGGTCCAGGCTTATTCGCTACATAAACTGTTAGTAATAGTTAGTCCTTTTGTGGGTTGTCAGCATTGCCACCCTCCCCAGTATCAGCCTTGTCAGCATGGATCAAATTTATAAACTCATTGCAAATGGTAGAAACTGTTACCCATTGGATTGTAACACGCCACTATTTAAAAGATTTTCCATTTTACAATTTTTAAGCCGGTCACTGCTAGAGATGTAGTAGATTAATGGATACCACTTACCCAGATGCAGGAAGCTGTGACTCCACTGTAGGCTTCCCTACTGTTTTTTATGACCTAGACTATAAATTTTTTTGAGGCAGTCACTGTTTTTATACTGGTTGTTTATTTCTTCACAAATAGTTAGATTTTGGTTGATATCTTACATGAGTTTGCCACATCACTTTTATACTAAAAGTTTAGGATATCATGATTATGCGAATGTACAAATGTGGGGATGGTAAAATTGAGGATGTTACTCATGTTATTGGCAGGTAGAAGAGCTTATGGGTGATACAGAAAGTGCAGCTGCATTGTATTCAAAAGCTGTCCGTCTATTGGTTTTCCTTCTAGTGGAAGGACCATCTCTGATCCTCAACCCTCCATTTTCATTGACAAACTCAGACCGTTACAGGCTTCGGAATTACATTGATATTCTTAATAACAGACAAGGTTATTCAAGGTCTCAGAGAATGACACTTCTTAAGGGTGATGATAGTCAAGGCATCTTTAAGGAAAAGTTTTAGAGCTTTAGCAGTGTTTCTTCATTTACCATTCTACATGTTAAAAATATTCATTTGTACAGTTATTCTTTGATGGATGGGAAATTGGGGATGCTGATAGAAATTAAACCAGCATGCCACAGTTGTAAATTTCAACATTTCTGTGACTAGAATGACCAAATGTGCATTCCATTATTTACGCCTTGTCATTTTGTGGTCGCATAAGTTATTATGATGAGTAAATTATTAGTACATATGTTCAAATTCACCTCAAATGCAGTTATTTTTTCCACTCTCAATTCACTAACATATTTGTGAAAACATGTTTTTTGTGTTGTTTAGAAGTACGCTTTCAAACAAATTATGTCGTTTGGAAGTTTGTTTCTAGAGCTGAGTTTTTAATAATATCAATAATTTTTTTGTTACTTAAAATTTGTTCAAAACCACAGATTTATGAAGTATTTTACATGATCTTAATATCAATAACTTTTAAGTTGCTGATAAGCCAAGTCTAAAGTTGAGAAGCAGATTATATTGCAATGAAAAGAAAGTTGAATTGATGCATATGATTGAGCGTTTATTTTATTTTTTTTGTAAAATTAATAGCTTTCTGCTTAAATTTTAATTTAATTTTATCATCTTGTTTTCCTTCTGTTTAAGCCTGCCATAGTCAATCATTTACGTTATTGGTTCTTCTAAAGGCAAACACTTAAAAGGCTTAGATCAAATAAATGATTTGCTCACATTGAAAGGGAATCAGATCCCTCCCTTCCATCAAAGATGACATGCATTCATTGTAATCGACATCGTTAGACTAAGATCAGATAACCCACTATCAATTCAATGCACCATACTTAAAAATGAGTCTTTGATCTTCATTCATCGGTATCCGGTTCAAGGACCGACTAATCCGAGGGCATACATGAATGCATGTAATTTACCAAACCAATAGAAATTGCATGGATCACAGACTCAAACTATTTTAACAGAATTAAGGAATGGTTTCATGATGGTATGTCTGATCTCTGGACAAAATATTTTAACAGAATTAAGGGATGGTTTCATGATGGTATGTCTGATCTCTGGACAAGTTACCGTGTTGGAATTCCCTTTTAAAGCAATTCCTTATATGTGGGCAGGATAAGTGCTTGCAAGAATAAGCTAACTTAGCAGAATAATAGTTTCTCTATGAATTACGTGTAACCCGAATTATTGAATTACAATCAGAATCAGATCCTCTATGACAAGTATATTATTCCACAAAATCATTGCACTATACACAAATATTTGAACGAAATCAAAATTAAAATCTTAGCATTTCCCAAGCTCTTCACTCTTTTAGGCCTACCTTTTTTCCTTAAACCTGTCTGTTTCATGGTCAAACTCAAAGGAATTTTACTTTTCCTTAAACCTGTCTATATTTTGAAGATATTTTGGCCAAGAAGACAGCTTATTTGACTTGCTTTAGCTTCTCTTCTACAAGCTCAATGCACCGATATAACACTAATTCAAGCGGATTTAGGGTGCATACAGTGTCAATCGAAAGCTCATCATAGTCACTCTTGTTCTCTGCCATTATACCTGTCACTAGGGTACGCAAAGGAAGCAGCCATTCATTGTAGACCTTGAGTAAACTGCTCCTAGACAAGACTCCAGTGTAGTTCGTCTTTCCTGTTACAAAAGGTAAACGCAAAACCTTAATTATACTTTAATTTGATTGAGTTTCGCAACTACTAATTAGTAAACCACATCCAGGTAAAAATATTTCTCTTTAGGAACAATTAGCTATTCAAGTGATCCAGTAATATAAAATACTTGTTTCTCATAAACCACTTCTTAAAATTGGAATATTTTTATCAAAACTCCTGTAGTGTAGTTTTCACCATTGTTTGATTGCTTTAGTTGATATTGATAATTCATTGACATACCTGTAGATTCTGTCATTAATACAAATCTGTATAGGTTGAGAGCTGACAACACCTGTAGATTGTAAACATAATGCTATGAACTACAACCTTTTCAAATGAGTGCGTAACCGAAAAAAGAAACCAGAATAATGCTTCTTCAACTAGATGCATTACAAGATACCAGGATTTTATAAATTACTATGAAACAGGAAGAATACCGCATCACTCTGCTCTGGTAGGGAAGGAGGTCCTCCCTGTGGAGGTCTTAGAACTGACTCTACCAACTCAAGGACACTGGGACTCCAAAATGATATATCTGGGTGTGCTTCGTGATTAATTTGTTGACCTTTTACTACAGACGTACTACTGTGGATTTCGGTGTGCATTTCCTTCCGTACAAGATCCAGCAAAATAGCAATCTACACAGAGATGCAAGACCAACATTAGATGATATAAAGTTTCCAGTTAGTTAGATAAACATAGGTTTCAAAAACATTTGGTGAGAACCACATGATTTAGTGAGACCAGTTTCCAAAATAGCGAGACTCCGTAAATTTCAATTAATAGGAGAGAGTCTGTTAGAAAAAGAGTGTTAGATGGTGTGTTGCTAACAAGAGAATTACCATGGAGGAAGAGTTGGCATTTCTAATCAACGCTTTCAAGATGTCAAGCCTTTCAGAAATTGGAACATCAGCAAGTACCTTTGAGTAACATGAGAACATAACATTAAAGTTATCAGGAAAAATACGCCCAAGACATTAATATATATTTAAATTTTCGTTTTTTTTTTAAATATATCTGAATTTCATAAAATGCACATTAAATATTGTACGCAAACTGCAAAAGAAAAAACTTTCAACTTTGAAGGCATTATATAGTAGTATTAGAAACTCACTCCTTTTAACACAGCAAAGGAATTTTTTCTAAGCTCTGGGTCTGGGGCATACATAATAACCATTGTAACAGCCTGAAAAGTTACAGTGTGATCAAAAGTAAAGAACATGTCAGCATCTTCCTTGTTGAAAAAGTAAAAGATCGAGCAATGGCAAACAAACTGAAATCAGGAATTGCAGTACCTGCAGAGCTGAGAAAATATTCAGCAGATAAGATGGCCACTGGGAATTTTCATCATCACAATTTCCACAGATATCCCCATCTGTGATGCAAAGCAAGAAGTTGATAGTATGTTTCTTTAACTCCCACGGCAGACTTACAAAGGAAAGTGCATGTTTTATTGTTCCTATTGCATGCCACCTTTTGATCTGGTATTTACGAAGCTCATCCTTGACAGCAATGATATCTTCTTTTGCAGCATGAGCAACCTCCTCTGAGACATGCCCCCAAACCACTGAAAAAAAAATTGGAATTTGATGTGTTAGTGAAAAGGAAATGCATAAAACAAAAGGCAAGGATTTAATAACAGTAATTGTCCTAACACAAACCTGAAAGAGCGGCACCATGCTTGACATGAGATAAACAACCCATACAATCATCTTTATTTTCTGGGTAATTGACACAGATTAAAAAAAATGGTGTATGCAGTGTTAAACAAACATTGAAATAAATTAAAAGCAGACCAGACACAGAGTAAACTAAGAGTACTACCTCCAAAAACAGTGCTAGCCACAGCCTCAATGTCATAAGTTGTTACTAGACTGAGATAAGATAAGCCACAATATGATGAAATTCGTGACAGTTGTAATACTAATGCATGACTACCGGAAGTTGTATCGCTAGCTGAAACAAGAGCCTGAACAGTGCATGGCAATATATTAAATCACAGCGCAGTAGATAAAACCGTGAGTAATGAATTTTACTAAAGTGGATCAGAAAGTAATACAGAACAACTACCAAGCATTGCAGGACATATAGACTTAGAAGAGCTCGGAGCTTCTCCCTTGCATCATTATCCTGTTGTATATAAGTGAAAAAATGTCACCAAAAAATTGAAAATAAATCAGTAATTTAAGTTCTCCTAACAGAGGAAAAGATAGAATGTTTTAAAAAAGACAGACCGCCAACTTATTGCAAACTTCATATATGGAATTTGCAATCTCAATAGCTCTGTCAAAGACATTATCAAGCTCTTCTTCATCTGACTCCAAACATACAGCCTTCAATACATTAAGAATCATAGGAACAGCTTCTTTTACTAGCTCAAACTGACGCCTACGGATGGAGATAAGGACTGAAAAAGCAAAATAGGTATGAATGAAAACTTCCAAGGAATGTGGCATCAAATCATTGAAAGCGTGGGACACAACTACTCAACCCAAAACTAGCATTTAGGTTTTGCATTTCACCAACAAATATGCCTTCAACTTGAACATGATAGCTAACGTGGTTAGACAAATTCTCCACTGGTAACAAGCCCGATAAAATAATATCTGATGTTTAATTGACAGCTAACGAGACTATTGGTGATTTGATATCAAGCTGAAGCTAAAAACGTTTAACGTTATTATTATTTGGCGATTTGATGCAAAGTTTCAATTCCAAAATATGATTTGCTTATCTCTTTCAAACTGATCTAATCATTTGATACCTAGTATGGATAAAATAAACATAAATGCATAAAATGAGCCAGGCTTGTAGAGGTCAGAAAGAGTATGGAGTGTGTTTTCTTATATTAAGCCCAGAGCAACTAAGATTCAAGATAACTAAAAAGTGTGTCCATAAAATTAATCCAGTCAGGATTTTCAAATGCAAAAAGAAACAAGAAAAAGAACATGATCCTTCAAAGCCCTACATTAGCAAGAACAAGGAATTCACAAGGTGATTGGTGCCATCTTTCTGTATTGAACAGAGGTTACAGGTATACATTATATCCAGTATTCAAAAAGTTCACTGCAAAATTACCCTTTGAGAGCCCTGATAAAGGAGGGACAATGTAACTGGCAGCGCTGGTCACCTTACTTGAGTAACCTAATGTCTGTTTCAATTAAATTAACAGAAGCATAAGATCAAAACATTAACTGAAACTAAATAAATTAAATGTCACACTGGTACTGAAATCTATCATTTTGTATGTTAACTATGATATGATTCTAAGCACATGGGGTAGGTGTATGTAAACATACATTCTTATCTAGCACCTTCGGCGCTATTGACTACTAACTGGGTTCTACAATAATATTCATTCAATAGCCAAATAGATACAGAAGGCACTAAAACAAAAAGAATCATAGAAGTTTTCTGTAAATACACATTAAAAGAATTCACTTATTACTCAACCAACATACTTCGACTCAATCTATACAGTAACCAAAGAGATATTTAAATATATAAACAACTAGCAGTGTCTAGTTAAATAAATATATGTGCCATCAGGTTGGTCGTCCATTTAGAAATATATCAAATTGGCCCCTCATTAATGCCATCAAATTAGGTTTTCAAGTGATTTCAAACCAGTCTCTAAAAGGATGAAACTGATATGATTTAATTATCAGCGAAGAACTAATTTGACATCTTTAATTAATGGAGGACTAATGAGATTTTGCATATAGTATTAGTAACTTTTAAGCACTGAAGTATGCATTTAAACATAAATAAAGACATAGACTCACATCACAAAGAATTAAAAGCATATCCCTTGGACCGCATTTCACTATAAACTGATCAATGATGCTAATTGCCATGTCCAAAAAATTTCTTGAAATGCCAGCAAATTTCGAAACAGCCTTTGGCAGTTCAAAGGAAAGAGCATCAACAACTTCCTGTCAAATCACCAAATAATCAATAAGGTACTCTTAGTCACTCCCTCTCACTCTCTTCAATACAACTTACATGATAATTATGAGATTGAAAAATGACATGCTCCAAATGATAATGAAATGTTGTTTGATTTCTATTCTATAAGCATAAGTCTACATGCCGTTTGAAATACTTTAATCAGGATAATGACACAAACACTTGCGTAGGTGATCAGAAGAGTTACTAAACATAGCTTATGACGCTAAGAAACCGCTTTGAGCCTATTTTTATAAGATCTCCAAGATAGTTTATAGAAACAATTTATACAGAGTTTACACCCATAAACTCTTCGATTGTACAAAACACTTATGCATAAAATCTTAGATGATAAGTTCTTATCGAATAAGTGTCCAATCACCCCCCTTCATTATGAAACAATGAAGTAATTATGAAGAGAAAAAAAATATAAAACATGAATGAAATAGTAATCTCACCTGGTCAAGAGACGGGGAACAAATATATCCATGAATCTCAGACAGAGCTTCAAATGCATTGTTCTCTTTATGTTTATTATCCGGATCGAACAGAGTAGCATCCAATAAAGAATCAAGAAAACCGACAAGCTCTGAGATGGTATTTTCAGACTCAAGAGAATCTCCAACTTCAGCCAACTACCATGGATATAAAATCATCACTGTCAACAGCAAATTAATAACCTTTCAATTAACTAACAACACAAATAATCATCCATTTTTATCCTCTCGACTTCTTTTTTTCTTACTACATAGCACAATAAGGGTCTAGTTGAATTTACTTATTTGAGCTTACCTACTAGCTATGAAGCACAAACACAAACACCAGACACTGACACATCGACACCAACAATAATTTGAGAAAATGACACAATTCAATGTAATTATAAGTTTTGGTGTCGTGGCGGTGTCTGACACCGGGTCATGACTAATCCGAAGATTGTTCGTGCTTCATAGCCTACTAGTATAACTTATACATACTTGTAAGACTATTTAGAAGAACTTATGAAAACAACTTATAGCATGTCGATAAGCTGTTTTCAACTTATTTCCATAAACTAGCTAGGTTAACTTGTGAATAGAAACTAGCTCATATGAAAACACTTTAAACTTTATATTATCTTTTTTTATAGAAATAACTTATTCATAAACACTTATGTGATAAGCATTTATGCTATAAGCCATTAACTAAGTTGTTTATCCAAACGGGGCCTATATATACTTTACTTATATGAATGAAGTAAACCTAAAATCAAAAGGCATTGCTTTGAATCATTATATATAATTGATAAAATCATGATTGATCAAAGTTTCTAGCATTATTTCACTTTCAAATTCATACTAGCATATCTAGTTTCAGTTCTAAATAAATCAATTTCTCTAAAAATAATCAATATTTACAAATGATCTTACTTTAGAGCATGATTGGAGAATTTTTTGAAGATTATTGTGAGCTTCAGAATCCCGAAAGTGAGGGGTTTCGCTTTCAGCGGATATCGACATGAGAGTGATGTGAAAGAACAGAGTAAAAGGAGTGAGGTGCGACGGAGAGTTTAAACAGAGGTAGAGGTGGTCGTCGGAATCACCGGTAGTTCTGGTGGCGACTGGTTTGGACAGTGTCAGCAGCTGGGAGAAGACGACGCTGTTCATTCATACATTTATTTTCTTCCAGTTCTTTCGAGAAATAGTGACACTTGGCACCATGATTGATCTAAGGGCACATAAATATTGAAAGTTACCTGCCTTTGGCGCTCAAAAGGCAGAGAATACTGATACCAGAAAAACCCCAACTTTCTTTGCTTTACTTTAAACCCCATTTTAATTAAGTTTAATTACTTTAAAAGAAAACTAAAGTAAAAAAATCTGACTATATATTTTCATCAATGGATTAAAAATAAGATTATCAAATGGGTTGAGTCCGATGAATAGACTAGTTGAATTGAGGTTTTCCGTTCGTCAAGTTTAATTTAAAACATGATAATATTAAATAGTATTCTTGTAGCACTAGTTAAAAAAATAAAACAGGTAAATTTTATATTTATTTTCATTTTTATTTTTTAAAAATAGAATACATAAATTTCAAGAATTTTTAACCATTTATAATTTCTAACTACTAATTAGCATTTTCTTTTAAAAAAAATTATATTTTAGCTTTCTTTTAGTGATTTGGCCGACTATTTTGATGTTATGTTGGATTTTATTTAAGTTGATTAATAAAATTTTTTTAGTGACTTTACCATTAAAGTTGTCTCATACATGTGGTGAGAGATTGTGATGACGTGAAACTCCTTTTGAAATTATATTGATATATGAGATAATTAATTAAATAAACGAAAGGTAGATGAACAACAAACTGCGCTGCAAAAAAAATTTGGATAACAAAACCAATCTTTCAAAAAACTATATTCATAGAATTATAGGAGCAACATTGCTAGAATGGAGCAAATTCTTCAGCTTGGGTATTTTGGTTTGGCTAGAATGGAATCTCTCCTCAAATGATATTGATGCATCACTTTAGCCTTGGAAACTTGTATTTAGTGTTGCAGATAATTCTCTTTCGTGGGATTGCAATGCACTAATTTTATACGAGATCTGTTTTCATTTTATAATTTAACTTCAATTAGAAAATTGCAACCTTTATATTGAAGAACAAGCTTAAGTAGTAGTATATATTCATGTTGAAAAAAACTTAAATTGTTTAGCCTCAGTTATTGATAATGAATACTCTCGAGTGTAAATTTTACATAAAATTGTAAAATGTAATATTTTACCATTTTAAAGGAGGGTGAAAAATACGAAAAATTTAGATGCGATGAATTTAGATAGTAAGAAATCATATTTTACTCATAAAAAAATCAAACTTTTGAGAGAATCCATTATCCTTGGTCCTCACTATCATATGAGAAGTTTCTTCCCCCTAAAACAAGTGAAATAATAATGAAAATGTACAAATAGTGGTCAGCAATGTATAGACCAAATACTTTTTTTTAGGTAATGTATTTGAAGAGGATGCTCAAATTTAAGATACATGTTCGATAAAAGTTAGTGTCACATATGATATAGCTTAGAGACAATATAAATGCATGTACATAAATGTTAGAGTTTAAGTCAATTAAGTCTGACTCTTCTAATTGGGTTGGCAAGATCAACAAATATTCAATAAATAGTCCTTCCATTTTCACATATTTTATATATATCACACAATATTGATTTGTTGTTCTATATTGATGATTAGGATAAGGTAATCTGCATCCCAAGGACTAAACACAACAAAATATTGTTCTAGATCTCAGGATGCAGATTATCCAATCCCAATCCAACAACTGTTCATTAAAGCATTAGACTAAAATAAATTTATTGAAATGAATAGAGTTTTTCTTAATTGATAATAAAGAAAAGGTAATCAACATCCTGAGGAGCAAATACAACAATAATATATATTGATTTACACCTCAGGATGCAGATTACCTATTCTTGAACCAATATCGAAGAAATATTTATTGAGACAATTGATATTTTATTTATTGAGGCAATGGATGTTAAATAAAGAACGTGTGTAAATGATTGTAGGAGGCTGGATTGATAATCATTAGCATGATGGGAGAAATCTATATATAGTGTTTCTCAAAGTATATGTGTCAATTTCAGTGCTCAAGTATTGTGGTGCAATTCTTGCATCTATAGAATAATCGAGATTATGGTCCCAAAATGATGATTGTAAAATGAAATTATAAGAAAGTTATATGTTCTGTAATATGCACCATTCATGTGTATAAAAAGTTATGTTCTATACATATGGTTAAATAAAAAAAAACATCTAGCTGCTTCATTCAGATACATATGGTTTATTAATCCGTGAATATATGTGTGCTACTTCACCTCACACACATGTTAATTAGATTATTTATACAAATGGCAACTCAACAATTAAATAAAATATTACATTATATTTTTAATTAATTATAATAATTATACTCTAAGAAAAGTTTTTTAGACATCAAAACTTGATATCCAATACTATTCATTATATGATTTCCGATATTTTAGTAATTCTTAACATTCAATAAATATATCATCGATGCATTTCATATATTCTAAAATAAATCATTCATTTTAAAATAATCGAATCCAAACAACGCAGTGGCGTGCATCTATCAAACTCTAATAACTAGGGGTAAACCCGTGCGTTGCACGGGTTCGATTAAAATATATAATTAAAATATTTTTATAAATGAAAAAAAATTATTGTAATAAGTATAAATTATATATAGATATTTGTTTAAAATATCCAAAATGCTTACACATATATCTTTCTAATTGTTAAGCATATAAAAATGAAAACCAAACTTGAAAAGAAAAAAAAGTATCGGTCTAATTAAAAATAAATTTTATGTAGTTATATATGATCTATCACAGTATATATGTTGCATATATCAATATTTGTATAGGGAATATAATTTTCCACTATGATCTAAAAAATATAATAAAGTAACATGCTTGATCCAAAAAAAAAAAGTCTTATGGTAGAAGATTTATAAATAAATTTACCTTTCGTTGGATGGTATGTGCACCTTATCCACCAAATCATTGAAATTTCTTCATAAAAAAAATGATAAACTAAGACATGAAAAAGAATAACACTTCACATTAAACCAACAAAAGAATGTTAATTGCAAAAATAAGAAAACTATTAATTTAAAATAGATAGAAAAATTAAATCTTAAAAAGACGGCTCACATAGAAAAAAAAAATCACATTATATTTAACATGGATCTCTATATATAAAAAAAATTATCTATTCAAAAAATAGTAGTATCAAAATGACCTTAAAGTTCGCACCGCATATTAAAGCTCTCAACGGCAATGTTTCATGTTGACAATAGGTGTATGATCAATACCTTCAAAAGAAACAATACAATGAGATCATCATAGCCTATACAAATATGATATTGCAAATTTAAATTTTAAGTAAATTATCTTTTCAACCTCTCAAGAGCCAAACATAAATAAATATATAAAAAGGAGAGAAATTATGTATTTTGTATCACCTTGTGCAAATCCATAATCAACTAAAAACAAATTTGCCAACAAAGATTAAGAGTTTCAATTGAAGACACAAATATATTCTCTAGATATATATATATATATATATATATATATATATATATATATATATATATATGATCTTAAAAATCTTATAAGTTACATATATCATCAATTAGGGAAGCTCAACAATTGCATAACATTGACTCTAACTCTTCTTGTTGCTAAATTCTCACTAATGGACTATTTTTTTTTTAATCTATTAATGCATCATTACACATAATTTAGTAGAGCACCATCAATATAATGAAATGTCAAGAGAATATTTTTTTAATATATATAAGAAGCTCTTTAAAGCATGCCACATAGGCAAAATGGAGGCCTATGAGCTATCTTGAAGCTTCCTTTTGTGCGTTGCACGGGTCCGATTAAACTATATAATTAAAATATTTTTATAAGTGAAAATAATAATTGTCATAAGTATAATTACATAGTTAAATAATAGATATTATTTTATTTAAAATGTGATTATATTTAATATTAGTATTAGTATATGTATAAAAATAAAAAAAAATTGTTTAGAAATATAAATTTTTTATTTTATTTAAATCGTAGTTTTATTTTAATAGTATAAATATGTATAAGATCTTACTTTTTTTTATGTGAGTTGCAATTGTATTTTTTTTTAAAAGTGAGTTGTAATTGTATAGTTAAATGTCACTTTGCTTTTTATTTTGACGTATCCCTTATTTTATTTTTTTCAATAAGAGTTGGAGACAAAAAGACTTATATATGTTTACAATATTGTCCATGATAAATGTTGGGAAAAACCTTGTTATAGTATACTATGATTCATACATATGGTGGCTTTGACTTTTTTTTAGAAAATTAGGTATCAAATAGTGTAACTACTTACTCTCTTCTATGCAATTTAAGGCATCAAATAACTCATCTACTTACCCCCTCTCGTTCTTTCGAAGTTTCATATCACATATTTATTTAGTGAAATTTTATCTCGACTTTCTTAGTCCCCAATTTTTTAATTTACTGTTTGGTTTAATTTTGTTTTTTTGCTTGGTCCTTCTTTTTTTGTTTGTTTTTCTTTTTCTTGGTGAGGTTTGTGTCCCTTCCAATTTATTGTTAGTTTTTGACTTTGTTATTTAATAATATTTGCTTGAATATTTAGTTTGTTTTTGTTATTATATAAACATGATTATATTTTGTTGCCAATATATATGTTTGGAGGATGATTTAATATCTTATTTGAATTTAGGTTTAATTATTTCATATATACTTTTTTTTTATCTACCAGGTAAATAAGTTTATTATTTTAGAATAATTTCAATCTAATATGTCATCTTATTATTTTTGCTTAAAAAAAAAATACCATCTTCTTCTTACAAATATCTCACTATTTTTTTTAGCAGTATAAACATTCCTTTAACCCTGTATGTACTTATTTTTGTTATTTTATGAACAACCATATAGTATCAATTTCAAAGCTATCAACAACTCGGTTGAAACGGCCAATTAAGCTATATATCAATTTCAAAGCTATCAACAACTTGATCACTTGCTTTTCCTCAAATTTAACATGCAAGAGAGGCTCCAACCCGTGTTATTTTGGATTCAATAAAATATAATCTGAAATAACGATTGAAAATAGAGACATAAAATATTAATTAATAAATAAAAATGTAGAAATTGAAAAGATAATTTAAGACTCAAAAGTTCCAAATATTCAACTTGGAGATTAATAAGAGATACAACAAATTAATTTTGAAGTGTAAAATTGATGAATAAAAACTACATTAATTTGTCAATAAAACTACAATTATATTCTAAATATTTTCAAAACCATCGAGTATATCAAGGTTTGACAACCATATAGTATAATTTTCAAAGCTATCAATTAGTATAATGAATAACATTTTCCCCTTTTATACTTGACAGATTTTTTCACAAAGAATAAATTAATTACGAACTAATCTTAAAATAAATTCACCAAAAATCTAACAATTATTTTTTTGATTCAAATATTAATGGCAAACATATGATAAAAATATAAAGATTGAAGAAGGCATGACATTGTGATTATATGTTAATAAATGTACACAACTTAGACAAAAAAAAATCACATATAAAACCACTCAACACAAACAAAAAATATATAAATCCAAAAAAAATAAAATCACTCATTATTTCACTTTAGCCTCAATAACTTCAAGAGAAACAATAGAATCATATACTTAATTCTAAGTAAATTATCTCATCAAAACCCCAAGATATATCAACAAAAAATAAGAAGATGAAGTATATTGTTTCTTTAATTACCTCATATGGTTTTTTTATGTTGATTGAGACACTGAATTTGTAATCTGCAAACACATGGAAAATATCAAAAAAAAAAAAAAATCATGAAAAATATGAAATTCTCTCAATCCTAATTGTTATGTAGAAAATTTGCAAAAAAAAAAAGTATGAATCTAAGAAAAAAAGAAACTATTTATTTGACATATATTGACCAATTGATCAATCGAAAAAGTAAATATAGGAACAAAAGAGAGGGAAGAACAACTAACTGACCCATAGCAAATCAAAGGAGAAGAAGAGCAAAAATCATCATGTTGCAACCAATGATGAATGTTATGGCAAGAATTTATACATAAAACTATCATGTAACCATACACTGATATCTAACGTTTTTTTTCCTTCATATTAATAAATTAATTAATGTGTTTTTTATGATTGATTTCCAAATAATGCAACCTTTTTTTGTGGGTAGAATAATGTAGATAAATTAGATGTAATTTGAATATGAAAAGACCAAACAAATGATCAGATAAGTGAATAGGTAGAAGAAATTAAGTTACAATTTAGTGAAAATTAAAGACAAATACTATCAAAATATGTATTTATATATAGTCTCAATGGCAGTTTTTTTTCTTCCTATTAATGATTATTATACGTTAAATTAACTTAGTGGAGTATAATAACTAATAAGATAATAACTAATAAGGCATCATTTTTTGAAAGGTTGAACTAAAATATTTTTGTAACTCAAACTTTAAATATATGCATTATTATTTATATTTATTTATTTATCATCTACTTAAAATGAGAAATTACATGAAAATTTTTTAGAGGTGCCACATAAGCAAAATGCTTGCCTATGAGCTATCATGGAGCTTCCTTTTATAAGTAAAAGATACTAGTATGTGATTTATATGATAAAAGTGAATTTTCAATGTAAAATTTTGTTTACCTAACAAAGCATAAATATTACTTGCACAAACTAATCTGTGTTGTCAAAACGCATCAATCATATAAGCAAGCAATCATTAACCGACACAAAATGTCACATCCAATTTGGCTGAATATAGATTATTGAATTGAAAGAGGAAGGCGTGGCCAATGTTGAATCATATAGACCATCACTTTTCAAGCTTGAACATTCCTAAAATTCAAAAGAAAGCATCGACCTATATGGCACAACAAATAAGATGAGCTGCTTCCTACAAGTACTTCCATCCAATCCCCAAGAATTAAGACCAACTATAGATTGATCTCACGCACACATATGCAAGTGCACGCACACACATATGTATATTAAGTAAAAAAATTGATGCCTCTAAAATTTTGATGCTATGTACAGCCGCTCTTCTCGAACGTCCCCCGAAATCCTCCTGTGTTAAAATAATAACTAATAGCAAAATTAGTGAATAAAATTAATTAATACTATTAATTAAATAAAAATAAATAAATGTGAGATTTAATTTACTTTACAATTAAGATTTTTAAAATCGTGAGTTAACTCGTAAAATTGTACAATTTCACGAAAATATATATGTATCAATTTTGAATTAACTTGTCTGTAAAATTGAATTTCAGTTAACTCAAAAATGAAATTGAGTTTAATCAACTAAACTCTCATTGTGAATTTGGAAAATTCATAAGTATTTTTTTAAATAATCTCTTTTTATATCAGCTTTCATATTTGGTTCATTTTATTCGTTATTAGCTTTGATTTTTTATTTATAATTGAGTTAAACTTTTGATTTATTGTATTATTTTAATATGAGATAATTGTGCATGAGTTTACAAATCGATTCACATATAGACAAAACAAATTTGCTAGGGATGCATTTTTTTTTCCTACCAATTGGTCTAAACTCACGGGACTGCAAGGAATGCATGTTATTTTTTCAGTTTTGTATCTATTGGTTAGTCTATTTATTTTTTGGACCATATCCTACATTGAATATAGGACCACAAAAGAGCATTATTCTCAAGTTCAATTGTAAGATATATAATCTTTACTTGTTAAGGAGAATCCTATGTATAATATATTGTGAGAGCATAAAGCATTGGTTTGTTACCCCAAAACTAATAGAGGACCATTTTTGTACCAGTTACTTGTTAACCAAATAAAGCAAAATCCTGATTCTAGTCTTGACTAGATTTGGGTCACAATTAAGCTATCGTGAGGAATGCAAATTGTATTGCATAGGGGGTATTGAGAGAGACTTTCCCCAATGTTGTAAGCTATCTTCAAGAAAATCTGAAATATTATCCCATTTCCAATTTGATTGCAAGGGTAACTAAATCCAATGTACAACTCCTATTTTTTGTTCTCTATATCATTTAGTTAATGTAAATTTTATTTTTCAATAAACTTTTTTATATTCATGAAGCAAGTTTCTAAGAAAGATAATTTAGTTGCATATTAGAGAATATATAGAACTACAATTTTATTACTTTTCATTTATATATACAAAAAGATATACTCTGAGTCTATCTAGGAGGAGTCTCCAACATCACTACATCAATAAAACAATGATTAACTAATCAATATACGCACTTTTGTTGCCTTCACGCTGTGTGTGCTCAAACTGAATTTGGCAATTTTGACTAAGATCTTTGATAACACGAAACAAAAAGGGTATTACTCTACTAAGACTCCCTAGAATCACTTTCTAGATGAGTGCCTTCTCATCTTTGCACCAACTCTATAGATCAGGTTCAACTCCAAGAGATGGTAGATGTTACTTTGAGTCTATCTACTGCCCATAGGATCATGGAGCAATATTACTAAGGAATATTTAGATATTAAAAACTGTAATTTCGATGTAGTTGTTTTGTATGTTCAAAGTGTTTCATTTCTGATGTTGTAACGACGGTTTTTTGAACTATCGCAAAGTGGAACCGTCGCAAAATAACATTGTGACAGTTACAACCGTCGCAAATACAATTTTTAACAATTATAAAGAACATTTTTCTTTTCTTGTAGTGATACCCCACATTTCATGATAGGGTGTCACAATTACCAATCTTTGGAGTATATTTGTCTCCATCAACCAAATGAGTTCCGAATTGAGTCACCGCATCTAGCAAGATCTGTAACCTCTTTATAAGTTATCACAGTTAAGTTTGATCCAATTAACCTTATGTGGAACGCTTCCAACCTATGTATATGGTATCCATCTGGCTCAAACCTCTGATAAAGTAGTCGTATATAACCATCTTAAGGACATTATTTTTTTTAGATAGTTTTGTTGTGACAGGTCGATCATCGGCTTGCCAACCAGTCTATCGAGAAAGAGGAGGGGGCGGGAGTTTCAACTTTTGTAGGATAATGAGACAGGCGAAAATGGTCAGTTTTCCCTGCGTAGGTGGCCCAAGCCCACCTTTTATTTTTGTGGATGAACAATGAAGAAAATTTCTCCACCCCCGCCAAATTTCTATTTCTACTCAAATAGATGTTGGAAAAGTTTTTCGAATTTTTTTTTAAAAAAAAAAAAACCTTGGAACGTGTTTTCCGAAATTTTTTGCATACTAGGGGGTGGGCAGAGAAACTGCAACAATGAATAACGCTTGCAACAAATTTTAATCGGATCAACCCATACACAATACCAAGCCCATCCAAAAAAAAAATTACACAAACTTTACAGCTCAATTAAAACATTTCATCCCCAAACTGTAAAGTACCATAAAGATTATTTCAATAATAGCTCATTTTTCTTCCTTGTTTCATGGTTTATAAAAGCACAAAGGAAACTTGGTTAGTAAATAGTATATCACTTCACAATCAAAATAAAAAAGTACATACAAATTATAATAATTATATTGAAAAAGATGTTCATCCTACAAAGTCATGAAACATTTGACCTCCAATAACATCTCTACCAAAATGCCTGTTTTGTGATTCAAAACCACTCATAACATAACCTTCATTATTGGTTTCAAGTCCAAGACCAAATCTTTGAGCAGCACTTAATGGATATGGTTCAGCTAAACCAATTCCATGATTTTGATAAAGTCCTAATGTCAATGAAACATTACTATTACTATTATTATTGTTATTGCTTCCACTACCAATGTTCATTCCAACACCAACTTGTTGAAAAGGTAGACTCATTTGTTGTTGTTGTTGATGATGTTGTTGTGCTTGACTTCTAATTGGTATGTTTGGAATTTCGTTCACGGCACGCTTGTAAGCAACGTCTTGAAACTTATCTGCCGAGGTGGACGGATTATCGGAAAGTAGAGAAGTATCTGAAGGCAAATGGTGATGTTCATTTGATTTGTTTCTAGAACTTTCTTCCTTTTGTGAATCTTTTGGAGTTTGCCTTGTTTCTAGCATGTGTATTTCTTCAACCATTGGTTTCCAAAGTCTTACTCTTGCATTTATGAACCAATTAGACACCTAATACATACAAAGATAGAAGGATATTGTTAAATATTTGTAGGATTATAAACTACATTAGTTAATAAACATGAAATGATTTAGAGGATCGATTCTATCGAGATAAAGCTTACTTGGCTACGTGACAGACCGGTTTGTTTAGCCAACATTATCTTGTCCGTATCGGTAGGATAGCTGCACAAGCGATAAAAACAAGAAATCAAAATGCGACAAACATAATACACAAAAAAAAAGTTTAATAAATGTTCAAGACTCTAGGTTTATATTATTGCGGTTCTTTCATTTGTCACTTTAGTCGATGAAATTACTAATAAAAAACGCAATCAAAGATATGTTTGTAATTTGAATATATTCAAGGACTACTATGACACCGCCACACACGTTTAGGGACTAAAATGTCAATTTACTATATTTAAACCCTGAAGAGATGTTCAAATTTTGGCAGTGGAGGAAACAACATCGTGTCGTTTAAGGTGTATATAAAGGTGAACGCATTACTTGATCGACACAAATGAAACATAAAATAGCACTTACGGATGCAAAAAGTGCTCAAAGAGCCAAGCTCTAAGAACAGTCACAGCACGCTCGGGGAGTCCTCTTTGAGGTCGCCACACAGGTTGTTGCTGCTCAAGAAAACCTGACCTATGGCCGTAAGGACCTCCTCTTTCACTATTGCCAAATCTCGGAGATTCATCCTTCCGATTGCTTGTGTGAAAATGAGCCTTATTGGAGTACTGAAGCTGGTCAGTAATTGCCTTCTTCAAGCACCGAAAATGTTTCGACATTGCTTTTATCGCCAAACTTGCATATGGAGCTGCATTGTTGAGGCCCGAAACATACTCAAATGATGTTACTACCGATTGCATCTGTTGGTAGTATTGCCGGTACCTCTTGTAAACCTGTTCAGTAAAAATGTACAACAATTTTCACAATCATGATTAGATATCAAACATTCTCAACCGAAGGATATTAGAAACCTATGAAGCACTGACACAAAGACACGAAAGGATCAAAGGATTAGATTTTAGGAAACAAGCAAGCACATTTGATAACTCTTTTACTTGGTAAAAAAATTGGAAAAATAATTCATACTCTTTTTACGGTTACATTTTAATTAATACATGATATGGCACATGTAAATATACCTTATCAACATTCTCACAATCTCACATTGTTTCCATGTTATTTTTACACATAAGAACAAACTGAAAAACAATAAATGAATGAGAGAAAAAAAATTCACTAAGCATTTTGATAGTTTGTTTATTAATGTACACATTTGTGATTTTAATATAATTTTCATGTTGTATCTTCATTCAACTCAGAATAAAATTAGGATCCAATATAAAAATAATTGAAATTAAATAAAATGAAGCAATCCATCTATTTTTTTAGATAAACACCGTACAAGCCATGTATAACATATTGTTCAATTCACGTTGGCTACATTTTATCTTTAATATTGTCATATTAGAAATAGTAACATGTAACCAACATAGTGTGCACCATAACCATTTGGCCCCCTTAATTATTTGGTCATGAATCTCATTTACCGCGCAGAGGATAACTTTGGTTTAAAAAAAAATAGCAACATGTAAAATATCTAACAATTAAGTATGCACCATAAGATGATTTATCATTTTACTTTGTTCTCTCTTTTTTTTTTTGATATAAACTTTGTTCTCTTTTTATTAAACACGTACTCCTCTTGTCCATATTAGTATAAGAAAAACAAAATTAAAAAATCATCAAAACCAATGAACACAAATATGCATCATATGAAATTGTGAGACATTAAATACACATACTAATATTAAAAACACACCTTAAATGAGGGTAAAAAATTATTTAAGCAAATAATTACAACTTTTTCTTATATAAAGAGGACCCAAAAAACCTTCAAAAATCTCTTATAATCGGGACTAGAGGTAGTAATTATCAATAATTTAAGGAAGAAATAGTTTGAAATATTCAATCTTATCATGATTTTGAATGACATGTTAAACTATTTAAGCATCAAGGGTTTGGGTATTTTGTAAAAATAACAAAAAATAAAGCCAATCACTACACAAAGGCAAAACACCTTATTACTCATCATCTAAAACTACAACTTCCTTTAACTTTTAACCAACCATAATCATATCACTCCAAGCTTTTTTGGAGTATAAATCTTTTCCAACGGATTCCTTCAATATACAACTTTAACCAAAATTATCCCTCCAAATTGCGTGACAAAGTCACTTAAAAAGAAATCTATGGTTGGCATGCATAAACTTTACAATACCAATCTCCATGCATATATTCCACCCCATTAACTTTTCTAAAAAAGCCAATTGAGTTCACCGAGGCCATCCATCACAAGAAAATGCAAGAATCTTAATGTACAAAGAATAAAGATAATCCATAAAATTAAGCTATTAATCTAAAAATTAGTAGCACTATGATGACCAATGAAAGTAAGATACACTTGTTTCATGCAGCCAATCAAACCTTATATAAGCCTACCACTAACATAACCAACCTTCCACTTTTTGAAAGAATCATTAATCATAATTTAATTAATTATATATAACATGAGCACTAAATTAACCGTAAGAACCAAATGGAGAGTATTTTTTAGACTGTAGACTCATGGTCGAATTTTTGTGACATGAACCACTCAATATTAAGCCTCATAAAAAATTAATTTAAATGGCAAATAGTCTAGATAAATTAATCTAAATAACTATTGTAAAAAAAAATAATCTAAAAGACTAAAACAATAATCCACAAGACAATGAAAAACCATTTTTAGGCAATAGACTTGTGACATTATCACTAAATATCTTTAAAATCCGAAAAAAAAATGAAAATGACAAATAAATTAATTTGAAAGACCAAAACAGTAATCTAGTAGACAAAATGACAAAACTCAAATCAACCAACAGCAACATCAAACATGAACTCAACCGACAAAACAAATAGTACAAAATAATTAATAAAATAACACATTTCAACAAAATGAAAATTTTCACATGACAATAGTAGTATAACACAAATAAGAATAATAATGGAAGAAAAAAATTGCTCAAAAAAGAAATTAAAAAATAAAAGAAAACAAACCTCATCAAGCATAGTCAATAATCTTGACTTATTGCGACCATCATCACCAAATGGATCTTCTTCACTCAATCTTTCCAAAGGTGATTCCATCATCAAAGATGAATCAGCCAAAACAACAATCTTCTCACTACAAACACCTCTCATTCCAACATCACAAATCTCTTCCAACAATTCTTGAGCTGGTTTCAAAAACCTAGAATCCTTTAAAACAGAAGCATATCCAGTAAATGGAACTGAACCACCACTTCCTCCTTCAACCATCCCTTGAATCATACCTCCACCACCATAAATCATAGATCCATATCTTTGTAGATTCAACTCCAAAGGTAAATTACTACTAACACTTTTATTTGATGAAAGTGACAAAGACAAAGGTTCATGATTATTCAACATCATAGTACTAGTACTACTACTATGTTGTTCATCAAAATTTCTAAGATTTTGAATGTTTTGTGCTTGATAGAAAAAAGGGTTATTAATATTATTATTATGATGATGATTTCCTTGATTATTATTATGATTCAAAGTTTCAAAATAAGGATGATGAGAAACAGAACAAGAGTTATTAGAAGAAGAAGAAATATTATTCATTACCCTTTTACCTTCTTCTCTTGAAAAACGCATCATCAAATTAGAACATTCTAAATCCTTCATAGAATTAGAAGAAGAACAAGAATTTTGCTTCAAACCTTGTTGTTGGTTATAATTAGTAATGAAAGAAGAAGAATCATAGAAAGGAAGTAAAGGTTCATGAGATTGGTTTTGAGCCACAACAACTCTAAGCTTATCTCTTCTACTTTGTTGTGGGACATGGTAACCTTCAAAACCCTCATCACTAGCCATAGATAAAGAAAAATATATATTAAAACTTCATTCACTAAAAAAACCCAACAAATTTTTTTTTGACCCAAAAAGAAAATTATACTAAAAAATGAAACATTTTTTATAGATGAAGGAGAAATGAAGTGATCATTCACCAAAAAAAAAGATAGCAAGTTTTTTTTTATGACCCAAATGAAGAAAAAACTAAAAAATGAAACTTTTTAATAGATGAAGGTGAAGTGAAGTGATGGAAGTGACAAAAAAAGAAAGAGAAGGTATAATAATTAATGGTGATGTTAAGTTTTATTATTATGGTGACAGAAAAAATTGATACGTCAAAGTTGATTGAGAATTTGATGATGCACAGAAAAATACACACAAAAACATGAGTGATAGAAAGAGTGCAGATAGTTGTTTTTTTGGAAGAAGGAAGGAAACAAAGAGGAAACTATGAAAGGATGAAGTTGATGTTGCTATTGTTGGTAGGAGATGAGAAAAAGTATAGGTATAGTAGGGTTTTTAGTGACCGGTTTGTTACCGGTTATTGCCGGTTATATTTGGATACTGTTTGTTTGTGTATTTTGGTTTTCTTTGTGTTCTCTGTGTGTTTGCAGATATTTTTGGAATGGGGTATGTATTCCCATCATGTTCAGCTTTTATACCGTCAATATTTAGCCATTCAAAATGGATTAACAACTCAGCTATGACTCTGTTTGGTAAAAAATAGCGGAAAGCTGATAAATTAGTTTATAGTAGATGAGCTTATAGCGGATAGTTTATAAGGTACTTTTAGCTTATGGCGAATAAGCTAGCTGATTGAATTTGTAGTGTTTGGTAAAATTAGTGGTTGGACTAGTTTATAAGTATGAAATAACATAAAAATTATATATTTAGTTAATATTTAATTTTTTTCAAGTAAGATGATATGGGTAAAAATTGAAAGAAAAGATAATAAACTATAAGCTCATAAGCTACTTGAAATAACATTTGGAAAATAAGCTATAAGATAGTAAAATAAGTTATAAGTTCTTTTTTAAAAACTATTAACAAAGAGAGCTTTTAGCTTATAAGCTAAAAACTATAAGCTAGCTTATTTAGTTTACCAAACAGAGCCTACGGCTTATATACTGTCAATATTTTTCTATATATCCATTCAAGTAAGGATATACATAAGTTTATTCAAATAGACTATATACCTGTTTTATATCTAAACAATTCGATCTTAATTAGATAATTAGATTTTTTTATTATATGATTGCGTATAGTTTTAACTATATGCAATTCAAATTCATTCGAGACTATATTTCGATAACTAATTCTTAAATAATTTTTAGGACAACCATCTTTTTCTTCTTATTTTGTGGCAAATACAATAAAGAGAAAGAAATGAGGAGAGACTATAATAAAATGGGTCATGCTAAACAATGTATAAGATGCATTGGTTAAGCATGCTAAAAAAAATATAAAAATAATAATGATAAGAGAACATTTTACAATTTCAAGATATTGAATACACAATTTTCAAGGGAAAATTTCTATAATAATTAGCTTAACGAGTGAATCGGGTGCATTGTTTAACATTTTCTTAATAATATTATTAAAGTATGAGGGAGAAGGAGTTCAAAAGTTGTCTAAAATTGGGTGTAGAAGTATCTTTTCTTTATCCATTCTATATAAATTCTATAAAATTAACTTAGTTGGTAAAGACATTATATTACTGCAGACACCCTGTTTAGGAGAGTCAAAGTTCTATGTGTACGAGTCAAAGTTTGAACATCAAACTCCTCATTTATTCATCGATTTTCGTATTTTTCTTTCTTCTCACTTTCTTTCCTTCAAAACAAACGGATCATAAAAGTAGAAGTTTTAGACCGTAGGCTACTTAATAAAAAAATATATCATAATTAGTTCAGCAGATACTTAAATTTTTTTACGATAAATCAGTTTTTTTGTCAATTAGTCTATATATATTATCTATAAATTTTAGCTTAAAGTTGAATAATTAAGTAATTGTGATTCAAACTTTTATATATATATATATATATATATATATCTCTTTAACGATTGAACTAAATTTACACAAACACAGTGTTTCATTATATTTGCCAATGACTAAACATAATTGAATATACATTCGAAATTATGTTAATCATTTACGTTAAAGATTAGATTTAAAGTTAATTAAAGATTGAAATTCTTTTAAGAATACTTTTCGGTGTGCAACAGTGCAAGTGAATGAAAAATGTAAGAGAAAAGTGAGAATAAAATTTCTCATCATGCAAAGCTGGTTTTCTGGGTTTTGTCGTTTTCTCCCCTAGCTTGCTTTATGAGTTTATTAATAATAGAGTTTATTAATTAATATTAGTATTATATAGATTTAATGTATAATATTTAACTTTAAAAATTTGTGATAATTTAGTATATTATTTCAGAATTTTATAATTTAACTCTAGAAAAATCAACTAAAAATTTGTGATACCTAACTTTTCTGAAATTTATCAAACACAAATTAACAAAATTTATGATTAAAAATCAACCAAAACAATTTCCTAGAAGAAACTTGACGTGTATATATACGGTGTACTAAAATATTAGAAATTCAAACAACATAACTCAATTTCCTATCAAAATAAACAAAAAGATGTACTGTATAACACAACTCAATTACAATTGGCATAATGATTAAAGTGGCAAGGAATTTATGTCGGGAGAGTTTTGGTTTTTTATAAGTCTACCCAGCAGCTAGATTCAATTCGATCAAAAGGAATATTAAATATTTGGACATAGAAATAGTACTAAACTTCATAACTAAATAAATAATTGTTGAAGAAAACTGAAATTTTATTAGATGAGGTCACTAGGTACCGCAAGGTTTAAAGAATGCTTAAAGAATCATTTGTAGATTATTCAACAATAAAGTATTTGTTTTGAAAAAAAAAATAGAAGTATCGTCCATTTTAGTCAAAAAAAAAAAAAAAAAAGTATCGTCCATTGATTATTAAAAGTTTTATTTTAGTTTGTTTAAGGGCGGGCATTGCTGGGGCTCTTCCTTGGGAAAGAAAGCTCCCACATCACATCCTCTGCGGTCTCGCATCCGGATGAGTTTTGCGTTTGTTTTCTCTTCGTAAACTATCTGTCCTCTCATCATTTGATCGAAACCAAATAATCCAAATTTAAATGATTTTTTTTTTAAACATACAAATTCTAACGTTGAAATATAGCTTTCCAATCTTAATCACATGATTCTGACTATGCTCAATATATAATACTAGACATATTTATTAACTGAAATTCAAACTTTGATTTATCATATCGTGAAAATTCAATCATTTTCAATAAATCCGATTTATAGTTGATTGGTGATTTTAGATTTTTTTTATAATTAAGTAAAAAGTTTTTTACATTATTAATCTCTATAAAAGAAATTGGGGTGTATATAAAATGAATTCTCTTTTTTAAATTAAATATTTTTCATACACAAAAGTTATTAATAAAATCACTAATCACTTAATAGTCACTTACTACTAGTATTTAAAAGTTGTACTACCATTCTTATTTTCCTTTCTTGTTTGGATCAATAATTAATAATTTTAGATTGAATTAAGGGTAATATAATGAGATGAAAGGTGTGATGATAGTGACAGTAACATAACACTGATGATGGATGACGCACGTGAGAAGAAAGAAAGGAAGATTTTACACTTATCAACACTCATCCGCCAAACCCACACTCTCTCTTTACGAGGTTTTTATTTACATGTCTTGTTTCACTTTTTTTAATTCTATAAGTGAAATAAACAATTCAAAGAAAAATAGAGGTACTACTAATCATTAACTGTAGTTAAAATAAATGTAAACTTTCTGAGGTCCCATATTAATAATCAATCATTAAATATCTTGTTGGGTTGTGTAATTGATCAACATGTGCTTTTCTTTTCAAAAATTGGTGGAATAGTAGCCAATCCATTTATTAGTGAGGGGCCTTGTTCACTTGTGGGATCACCAAATTGATTAATTAATTAATTAATTAGTTAACTAGTACTACAATAATCAAGTTTTGTTGCTGATTGATTTGCTGCCATTGGTGATAAGATAATAGACCACTTAACAAATATTTTGTAGTCTTTTGTTGATTAACTTCATTTTCAAGTATTGTTATTGAATTTTAGATTTAGTTCATTAATTAACAACTCTAATGCTTTCTAAAATTACAAATAATGCATAATATATATTCTCTTCTCTATAAATGGTTTTTCATGGGTGATTTTATTACTACTCTTAGTGCTCATGAGTATCGGTGTCTTCATAGTAATGATAGAATTTTGATAGAGAATTTTCGTAATTGAAGTGATTATAATTTTCTCATACGCTTGCCTAAGATGGATGTTTAGTAGATTTGATCTAATCGTAAAAGTGTTTAGATATAGCTCTTTATATATATTTTGCCATTCAAAAAAAAAAAAAAACAAAGATTTGTTCAAACCATTTCCTCATAATGCTTAAATGGTCTAATCAAGTTCATAATTTTAATTCTTCTTTCAAAGTTGAATAAACTTAGAATGAAATTTAGTCGCTCTCAAATGTCGGAGCTTATTTCCTAATAATCAAAATGTAAATTAAAAACATATGTCCTATCTCATAATATATAGATATTGACATCTCCTGATAATATATATATAAAATTAGTCTGAATCTCTCAAAAACATAATCAAAACCTTTTTTTTAGAAAGGAAGATGATACTAACATAGTATAAGAACTAAAAATATCATATTTATATAAAAGTGAAGACTAAACATGAATAAAAAATTTATAAGAACTAAACTTATGATTTTTGTAGGATTGCAAGTATATGTTTAATCCATAAAGAAATTAAGTTTGATATTTTTAAAATTTTCTAAAGTGATACTAAAAATAAAATGGAGAGTGTATCAAGACTTTTGTGGAAAAGAATGTTACCTAAAATTGGATGAAAAGCACAATTTTGCGGCTAAAGTAAAGATTGAAAAAATAATGGTGTTTTTAGATAAGATGAATATACCCACATGTTATTGTCTCTGATATGAATACTACGGTATTACAATGGGGCAAATTTTAATATGGATTATTTTTTCAGGTGGTTTATGGTAGATCAGTTATGAATACTATTATAACGAATATGAATTTTACAAAATTTATCGTTGGATTAAAAGTTTATATCATATAGATCATCTATAAAAAAAATTAGAAAAATTGAAAATCATTTGATATATTATTAAGACCCATTAAGATTAACGGCTTATGAATTTTTATTATATACTGTTATTCTTAATAGATCTCAATAACATATTAAATGATTTTCAATTTTTCTAATTTTTTTTATAGATGATCTATATGATATAAACTTTCAATCCAACAGTTAATTTTGTAAAATTCGTATTAGTTATAATAGTATTGATCACTGGTCCACGGTGGACCACTTATAAAAATGCTCCACCGTAACATTTTTTTTTTAACAAGCTGCTCTACCGTAGCATTAGTCATTATAATTGTACTTCCTAAGCTGTTTTTGCCATTTTTATTTACATGTATATCTTATTAGAGATGATTTTATATGAGGATCTAAAAAAAAGTAGGGTAATGATAAGAGTCCGTTTAAATTTAACTTATTTTTTTAGTTTATTAAAATAGTTTATGTAAATAAATAAATTTTTAGGTTAATTTACAAGTTTTCGTATTATGATAATACTAAGATCAAAAACATAGGAACGTCTCTAAACCAGACCACCGCTATGGGATTGACGGTCAACGACACACCACCGTCCACCGGTGCCGCCCAGTTCCTCCAATTCTCAATTTCAACAGGAATAACAATACCGTTGAAATTTAAAATTATATATAGTTTTTTGTAACATTTTGTGACTCTCTGTAAACATTGGTAATCTACCTTGACACATCTTGTGCTAGAGAGATTGTGTTTTATATATTTATATCTCATTTTGCCTTGTTCAAAAAAAAGTTTTAAAACTAAAAATCACAATTTCCAAAAAATTACAATCCGAAATTTCAGAAACATTCATATGATATGGTTTTTGGTTTTATTAATGTAAGGGTTGGTTACTTATTATTTTCATGACCGCGCTTCTATTTTTTTGTCCAGATTCGCGATTGAAATGTTTCTTCTGTTTGGTTATCTTGCTAAATTTTTATTAGATTAAATAAATTTATGCTCCCTATAATTTGTTTTTGACAAATTATACTTCCTATAATTAACTTTCTCAAATTTTGTTTTTTTTTGTTTCTATAAGAAAATTAATAGTTTTGATCTTAAGATATTTTCCATCATAATTTTTTGTGTCTATTTTTAAGTCAACTTATGTGTACTTTTCGTATTTTTAAATGAGTTTTGTATTCATATTTATAATATTAGAAGTATATCTCTCACTAAAATTTATAATTTTTAAACAAAAGATGAATCAAATTGAAAATTTTTAAGCACAAAAACTTAAAAATTTAAATTTAATTCATCCTTTGTTAAAAAAAATTATACTTTTGATTGCTTCTAAAATTATAAATGAAATAATTTAAAAAATTAAACAAGCAATGTATTTCTCAATGATACTTGATTGTACTCATGATGTTAGTCACAAAAAACAAATATCTTTGATAATGCGATATATGTGAATGTTTTTTCAAATTCTCTTAACATTGATGAATCTTGTTTAAGATTTTTAGATGTGAATGATACAACTGGCGAAAAGTTTTTATTTTTATAATTTACAAGATGAATTGAACATGTTTAAGAACTTTAATGCCTGCTGCTTGTTCAGGGGGTTGTTGGCACGTGGTTCTTGTTCCGTGTTGGCGGTTGTACCATTCGCTAAGATTTGAACCCTTTTTTATTTTGGTGATGCTCTCACTCTTCATTTTTTTTGTAACTTGGTTTCGCGCCCGTACGCGGGTTCGCTGAGTTGCGCTCGTGACGAGTGTTTGTATTGTTATGATAGATTAGGGTTGTTTCGACCTGGCTCTGTTTGTTCAAGATGTATTCCCATTTGGGTTGTAGCTGGGTCAGGTTTTATGTCCCCCCAGTCTCTGTACCTTGCTATCTTTTTTAATATATTTTTCCTTTTAAAAAAAAAAAAAAAAAACATGTTGATTTTGTATTGAATTAAATTCTACCGAAATTCTAATATCGGATGGTATTTGCATATCTGGTGTAAATTTTTGTGAAAATTAAAATTGGAAATAATGAAATACTAAAACAAGTACACGTGGTTAGTTGTTTCTCTTTTAAGAAAAAAATTCTGACTGAACAGTAATTGAACAATGACCAAGGACAGTGTTAGTGTGATCGGCATGGGTAAAGAAAAATTCAGGTTGGGTTGATCCATCGAGGTGAGGTGGGTGACACAGTAACCTAGAATCTAAGATTATGTGCATCAAACCAGACTGTGAGTGACTTCAGAACATGATGTAATGTTAATTAATTATTCCATCAATAATGCTAGTATAAATGAACACTATACTCTCAATAATTCATTTCAAGAACTTTATTTGATGCAATTTTTTTTTTGGTACAATATTTGATGCAATTTATTTCAACAACTTTTCATAGTAAAAAAAGTGTTTTAATAAGAAATTTAATTTATATAAATAGTCGTATAAAATTATTTTTCACATGCATTTAATAATATATTAACATATTATATATTATATTTTAAAACATATGATATCTATAAAATATTTTACATTAACGGTGCATAATAATTAAACTCTTTAATAAAAGATATTATTTTATATTTTTTTCTCGCTTATGTAAGAAACAAATTAAGTATATTAATCATTTAAAAAAGTCTCGCACTCATTAAAGTAGAAAATCAATTAAGATTTTTGTATTTGATTTAATTTATTTTTATAAAATCGACTTCTAAAATGAGTGATATTACTTTTTAGAGTTAGTTTTGTACTACTTTTTATAATTTGTTTCTAGACTTTAACTCTTTTCAATATGTTTTTTTTAATACACATTATCACGGCCAACACTACTGAATTTAGGCTCTGTTTGGTAAAAATAGCGGTTGACTGATAAGCTAGCTGATGGCTGATGACTTATGACTTATAGCTGATAGCTGATGACTGATGACTTATGGCTGATAAGCTAATTGAAGTGTTTGGTAAAATTAGCGGTTCAAGTAGCTGATAATGTAAAATGACATAAAAGGGTATTGTTAATTTATAATAAATTTTATATTAAATTGATATTTAACATACTTTGATTTTTTTAAAAAAATTAAAATAGAATTTAAAAATTAAATATACTAATATAATATTTTTTAATATTATTAAACTAATTTTTAAGTCCTTGGAAGTTTATTTTCTAACTTCATGGAAGTTGTATAATACACATTAATACATATAAAAATAAAGTACGTTGTACTGTGTATATCTACATATATTTTTAGAGTGTATATATAAGTATATGAAACCACGGAAGTTGTATATATACACATTAATACATATAAAAATAAAGTACGTTGTACTGTGTATATACGTATATGAAAATGAAACCACGGAAATTGTATATATACACATTAATACATATAAGAAACATTGGCTTTTTTTATTAGCAAGAAATGGTTTAGTGTTTAAGTACATAATTATTTTATTTTAAATTAAAATAAATTAGAAAGGATAAAAATGGATTTTAGTTAAAATAATAGGGGTAAAATTGGAAGAAAAAATGATAAGCTATAAGCTATAAGCTCATAAGCTACTTGAAATAGCGTTTGAAAAATAAGCTATAAGTCAGTAAAATAAGCTATAAGCTCGTGACAGAAAACAGTTACCAAACAGGTCTTTTAGCTTATAAGCTATAAGACATAAGCTATAAGCTAATTTTTTGGCCTTACCAAACAGAGCCTTAACACATGAGATGATGAGACATATGCAAGTGTATAGCATTGGCGACAATAACCTCCACTTGTCTAATTGTGTACTATATGATATTTGTCTGGACTATGGCTCTGTTTGGTAAACCAAATAAGCTAGCTTATAACTTATAGCTTTTAGCTTATAAGCTAAAAGCTCTGTTTGGTAACAGTTTTTAAAAAAGAGCTTATAGCTTATTTTACTAGCTTATAACTTATTTTTCAAATGCTATTTCAAGTAGCTTATGAGCTTATAGCTTATAGCTTATTATCTTTTCTTCCGATTTTACCCCTATCATCTTACTTGAAAAGAATTAAATATTAATTAAACATATCATTTTTATGTCATTTCGTACTTATAAGCTAGTCCAACCGCTAATTTTACCAAACACTACAAATTCAATCAGCTAGCTTATTTGCTATAAGCTAAAAGCTAACTTATAAGCTATCCGCTATAAGCTAATCCGCTATAAGCTAGCTTATCAACTATCCGCTATTTTTTACCAAACAGAGCCTATGTCTTATCAAATCGGCTTGGATTAATAGTCGTCGCGTAAGTGATTTAGACATTATTGTTTTGCCTATAAACTAAGACATGAATATTTTACAAAGTGTTAAATAGCAAAAAATCATTCAAATTTATCAACACAAAAAATAATAAAACATCTCATCCAAAGGGTTCCCACCTTGATTGGGAGAACTTTTTCTCCATCTCCATAGAAAAAACATCTCATCCAAAGGATTCCCACAAACGCGGAGTATATTCCTCGTTCCCAAACAACTCTGATCGGGAGAACTTTCTCTTCATCGTAGTAGAAAAAATTTCCACCAAGAGTGCTTCAAATCGAAAATTCCCCACAAAAATCTCCATCATTTGTCAAAAAAAAAATCTCCACTTACATGTATACCTTGACATTATTCTATAGATTATACTCTAATAAGCAATAATTTATAGTACATTTAAGATATATTTTTATCAAATATACTATATTAATTTAATATTTCTTATAAAAAGTAAGGGAATATTGTTCTGTAAAGTGTATGTATATAAATATAGGTAAATTTGAGAAAGCAAATATTACCTTGGTATAATATTAATTAATTAAATGATCTGAATTAATATAAATGTGCATGTGAATGAATATGAATACTACTAGTAAGTTTTATGGCGTCGTTTTCGAACAAAACGGAGATCGTGATTGTTCACTGTTGAGACATATGAATGAACAAGAGAGTGAGTCAGATTAAAGAGTGTTTGTGTGAATGAAGGGAAGGTGAATCTCTGTGAGTCTGAATTATGAAGCTTTTATTGAAGTTATGGTCAAACACAAACTTACAAAATTATTACTAAGACCGGTCATTGAATTCAATTGTACGTATATACTGCTTTAACTGCAAATACATTATTCATTCATATGCTATTGCTATGCCATGCCATGCTATGCCATGCTATGCTATGCTACCATTCACGACCCCCACAACTTTTTAGTCTCATTAACTTTTATGCATTCTTATCATATTACTATCATATACTATAATAAAATCTACTTGTACTTAGAAATAAAATGCCCTCAAAAATCAAAATCAACTTTGTACCATGTATTCTTATTTCATTATTGATACACAATCTTTACAATTATTATTTATTAGCAATAATTAATATGTTTAATGCGCTCTCCTAAGATAAATTGCTCAGAAGAATTAAAGTTTAATTTCTAATAAGAACAATTTTTTATAAGATTTTATACTATGGAGTAGGATAACATTAATAAAGTCTTTATATTTATGGATTAAATTAGTTTTAAATCTAAAAATTATAACGGATTTTGATTTTATTCTTTAAAAATAGAAACAGCGTATTTTCACACCGTCATTAAAAACAAAAATTAAAATGGAGAAGGACGAAAAAAATCCTATTTTTATTTTTAAAGACTAAAATCAAAATTTACTATATTTTTTTTTGCTTTCGCTCCGATTTTCGACCCACCAAAGGTGGATGACTAATCTGATTCATACATAGAGGCATACGCACCGGCCAAGCGTTGTTCAAATTCACTATATTTTTAATGACTAAAAAACTTATTTAACCTTTATATATTAATTGACTACATGATTTGTTCTTTCTATTTGTATCTCTAACTCTTTATCAAATATGTCTCTAACTTTTTCAATATGTCAAATTAGTCTTTATCCCTATCAAATATATTTCTTAATATGGTCTTTCTATTAACATCGGTTTTCTAACAACGTTAAATGCATTGATGTGGAGTGTTAAGCATCATGTGGTGTTATTGACTTGACATTACAAAATTTAAGTGTCATGCATTCAATGATCAATTTAAAACAATGATTATTTGATAAAAATTTATAAAGTTGTGAACTAATTTTTTTACAGTAAATTGGAAATGTCAGAGAAACCAATTTAAAGTATTGAAAGAGCAAAAAACCTATTTGAGAGCGAGTTAAGAGACAACAACCATTTTGATGATTTTTTTTTTTGATGATTCCTATAAAAATTATTCATTTTAATGATTTCTAGCTACGTAATTTCTATGTTTGTATCATAAACTTGGATTAAAGTTAGTCCAAACACAATTATTGATTTCCGTAATTTTTTCCTCTTTCTTTTGTCAAGCCCATGATTATCTCCTGCCATATTTAACGATTTTGTTAGCTATTCCTACTCCTTTTGAAGTTTATGAACTAATGGAATATTACTGAAATATTTTCCTCCATTTGTGGTTGCTCTATGATGTTTGCAATGATGATTGTTTCTCTTTGGTTTAGGTGAAATGACTTCATTTCCAATCAATTCATATACTAACGGTGCTTCAGTAATTAGAACTAAAGTTGCTTTTGACAAGTTTATGAGTAGCAATTGTTTGTCTTTATATGCTCTATGAAATACTACTACGAATCCTATTCATTTTTTAAGTTGGTCTCTCCCTTATTAATTGGTTCTAGATTAATTGTGATTGTGCCAAGTATGGTTTAAATGGAGAATGGATTTTCTTCATTGAAAAAAAATTAAGGAAAAAAAATTGAATTAAAAGCATGTGATAATATTTTAGTTAGAAAAAAAGAAAAGAAAAGTTAGTGTATGTTTGGTTATGCGGTGACGAGAATTGATTTTGATAGAATTGATTCTGTAAAATTGATTCTGACCAAAATTGATTTTAAGTTGAAGTGGTTTATGTTTGGATATATTCATGTAAAAGTGAGTTGAACAAAAATTTTGAGTGTAAAAATCAATTCTAGAATCAGAAGATACGATTTCCAGCTTCAAGTAGAATCAATTCTGGAGGCAGAATCAATTCAACTTTTGAGAAACCAAACAAGTCAGAATCAATTCTACACGTCCAGAATCAATTCTGGCTGCTCCAGAAGTGGAACCAAACATACACTTATTCAATGGTTAAATGTAACAATTGAGAAAACTTAAAGAAAAAATATTGAGAGGATCCTGTTTCATTTAAATGAAACTGTTCCTCTAAAGATCTTTAAATTGGATCTAGATTACTATATTTGACTATCTTATATTTTTTAGAGGTTTTTAGTTTGCTTTGAGCCTTTGCCTCATTTTGTTAAAAAAAAAGTTATTTTTTTAATATTTCCTTAGGATGGGCCCATTATTTATTTTTTTGGATAGAGCGTTACAAAATTACTTTGAATGTTTACTTCTTTTTTTTTTCTTTTTTTTTTTTGACAAATGAATGTCCACTTCTTACAAAATATAATTTGTGTTGGATGTACATTCGAACAAAAATATAGATGTTTGTCCTATTTCGTAATAATCTTTTGAATGTTTATTTTAGCACAATGGGATGTGGGTAAAGTTGTTTTCAATAATTTGGTGCTTTCTCTTTTGGAATTATATTGTTTTGGTCTGTATTTGTATTTGGGCAATTCTCTTCAAGGTATATGACCTAACTCACCTAAGCTGGCCCAACACCAAATATTATCTCTTCATTAAAAACAAATTAATAGGTAATTAAAAATATTATGGCAATAAAATTGGCCTTTTATTTTATATTTTTAACCCTTTTGTTTCCGGGGAAAGGAGCTCGGTAATTCAAAGTTCGGCCGAAAAATAAGTAAAGTCTGACCAATAACTGTTTTCACCAAGTTTTACTTACCTTGCGGTCGAACTTTGAATTACTAGAAAAACTCTCTTTCTCTAAAAACCAAAGAATTTACACTCAAAAATTAGCTTTTTTTAACAAGCTAAACGAAGATAATATTAAAAAGCCGTACAAGCACATAATTTGCCAACAATGAAAAAGTTAAAGATGTTTGAGTACAAAAATGAAATAAAAAATCAACCAAAATACCAAAGACAAAATAAACAAAAGGAATACTCAAGCTGAAGGGTTTGTCCAGCACAAATTCAAATATAAAATAAAATATCTTAACATTAAGCCACAAATCAAATGAGAACTTTAATTTTGTCTAGCAACTGCAAACGATACACCAGCCAAATTAAAAGGAAACAATACCAAAAAAAACATAATTACAGAAACATAATTCAATTTGATTTCACTGGATACAAAGTATCAATTGAATTAACTTCCTGCATAGATGGGAAACCAACATAATTCCCATTCCCCAGCAAGTATAAAATATTTTTTACATCAATCAATCTTATTAATACAATGGTAGTAAGAAGCTAATATACAGAAAATGCCATCATGTCATGTTATTAAAGCAACATTTCCTCTCACTTGGATTCAGACAAATGTCCCTCGTCTTCCTCAAAGAATCTAACCTGGCACAACTTTCCGCCTGCTTCATCAGCGAATGCTATTTTTTTCTCTTTACGCACTACTTCTTTTGGGGGTGAGTCTGCATCTTGTGGAATTGAAGGACTACTACTCTCAGCTAATTTCTGCGGTTGATAAAGAACAGTAATTAAGCAAACAAGAAACAGGAAATTAAATCATACAGAGCTGTTCATATTCAAAAGAGCTATGAAGCACAAACACCGAACTTGACATTGATAACATAGACATCAATAATAATTTAAGAAAATAAAATTGTGATTAAATGTAACTACATCGGTGCTGGAATTCGACAAGTGTTGGATGCTAGCAATGCCTTTCAACCTAAAGTGACAGTGATTTGTAGGATTCAGAAGTACAGTAGAGGATGAACTAACCATTATTTTACAGAAACGGTTGCAATCCCTTGACATGAAGGACAGCCACCGTTTTGCACCTTCTTCAGCTTTTGTCGCACTTTTGACAGCCATTCTTGCCTGAAAATAAAAAATTATTTACAAATATTAAAACCTGCCAATTTAAATGCATTCCTACACACCTGAAAAATTAAAATTACAAGAAATTTGGACAATTTTAAGTTTTAAATAGGATTGCAGGAAGAGAAAACAAAGCTTTATAAAGCCAGCATAATCTGCTTTACTAATTGACAGCATGGGAAAATAATGAACCAGAAATCTGAAAACTAATAGACTAATTTACAAGCTATAATACTGTGGTAATTGTACAAAACTACAAATTATAAAATATAAAAAATGCAGAAACTGCACTGTTACTCGAAAAGATGGACTCGAATCAAACTATCATGATTTTTGCTGTAGATACTATCATCCACTAAAGAACAAGTTTATCGTATCATACCTCGTTTACTTTATATCTCAAAGAGGTATTAAGACAGAACTCGGATCGTAACATATCATCCACAATATCCTTCATTGACTTCAACTCTTTTGTGAGTTTCATAGCAAGACATTCTGCATCCTGCATCTGCTGCTTTGAAAATGCAATAGCACTCTTTGAGCAATTCTGTAAAGTGCTGCACCCCACATGGGTTGCTGACCGAGAAGAATTGCGATTCTTGGAAACACCCTTAACATTCGAGCTACTTTTACAAGGCTTAGGAGGAATAACTCTAATTTTTTTAGGGCTACTTCTCGTGATATCATTAAGCCCTTCAGTATCACCATTCTTATCAGTCTGTTCAGTAAATTGCAGTGCTCCTTTGCGTTCTGAAATGATTATAACCAAATATAAGTATCGAAAGATAGGTAAAAGATTGAGATATTTAGAGACCAAAAATCTTATTATTATATGCATTAGGAAAAAAAAACACAGCCACTTCCAAATAAACCCAAATTATATATGAGAGAAATGAAATCATTAGAGTACAAAAAAACGATTCTCGCTAATAATAAAATCCCATTAGCAGTTTCAAGCATTACTATGACTACAATGGAAGCAAGGTTTAACTTGTGCTTATCATGATACTTCTCACATAGGCCATAGCTATACAGCCACATTTTTCCTCTAGATTTTTTTCTAATTTTTCATCTCCCAAAATTGTCGGGTTTATATTCAAACAAATGTGGGAGGTATTGAAAAATGTAGTTATAATTATGGAACTAGATCATATCAAAATACTTAATGCACTTACTAAGACTGTTTTTATGACTGATATCAACGGACTCCATTGCTTTGCAGAGCTTTTCCTGAGAAGATGGTGAAATGGCCTGAATAGAAACCAACTAATGAGAAAAAAAATAAAAAAAAATTAAGTCAATAAAAATTTGTGATAATATTTTCACCTTTCTGGTTGATAATAGCCTTTCAGGACCATGCAGCTTTGGACTACCTTCATGTTCATCACAGGAAGCCAATTCATCAGCAGTCTCATTGACATGTATCTTCTCACCATCATATAACAAAACAAAAGATTGCTTCTCCTCGTATTCAGGTGAATCATCGGAGCGACGAACTGGACATCCATCTGGATTGAGGCCTTGTTCGGTAGTGGAGCACAGTTTATTCTCAATCTCAACACCATCTGTGGATTCATCTTTACTGTGATCATCAAATAAAGTATTATCAGCTCTAAACTCCAGACCTGCACAGTCAAGGTCTTCATGGCTAGCCACTTTAGGTGGTGAGACTAGTGTACCAATGTCATCATCACATATGGAATCAAAAGATTGCTTCTCCTCGTATTCAGGTGAATCATCTGAGCGACAAACCAGAGATCGATCAGGATTGATCCCATGTTCAATAGTGGAGCAGGGCTTATCCTGAACCTCAGCACCAGCTGTATATTCATCTTTACTGCAGTCCTCAAGTGAAGTATTATCATTTCTAAACTCCAGTTCCGTAATATCAAGGTCTTTAGGACTAGCCACTTCAGGTGGCGACACCGGTGTATCAGCATCATCATCATCAAGTTGATTGTAAAAAATATCAGAGTTATCTTCAAAGTCCATTGCCAGAAAGTTTGTAGATTGGTTGCTGCTTAGTTCAGAATTACTTAATACAATATCCATACCAGATGGACTCACCATCCGTAATGGAATACGATTAAAAAAGTCTTTCCATTTGTAATTTAATTCATGCTGCAAATTCCATTCAAGAGTTATCTCTGCGTCTTCTTTACTTTCTCTACCGGAAAAATCACTTGGCCTGTCGAAACAATCACTTTCAGGACACTCAAAATTCACTTCAACAAGAGCAGCCGAATCCCCACCAGAGGGTGAGAACTCCTGACAATCTAGTATCTCATCAGATTCATCAACTGACACAATCTCTAAGGAGGCCACTGGGTGGTCTTCTTTACTTTCTCTACTGGAGCAATCACCTGGCCCATCGAAACAATCACTTTCAGGACACTCAAAATTCACTTCAACAAGAGCAGCCGAATCCCCACCAGAGGGTGAGAACTCCTGACGATCTAGTATCTCTTCAGATTCATCAACTGACACAATCTCTAAGGAGGCCACTGGGTGGTCTTCTTTACTTTCTCTACTGGTACAATCACCTGGCCCATTGAAACAATCACTTTCAGGACACTCAAAATTCACTTCAACAAGAGCAGCTGAATCCCCGCTAGAGGGTGAGAACTCCTGACCATCTAGTATCTCTTCAGATTCATCAACTGACACAATCTCTAAGGAGGACACTGGGTGGCCTTCTTTACTTTCTCTACTGGAACAATCACCTGTCCCGTTGAAACAGTCATTTTCATGACACTCAAAATTCACTTCAACAAGAGCAGCTGAATCCCCGCTAGAGGGTGAGAACTCCTGACCATCTAGTATCTCTTCAGATTCATCAACTGACACAATCTCTAAGGAGGACACTGGGTGGCCTTCTTTACTTTCTCTACTGGAACAATCACCTGTCCCGTTGAAACAGTCATTTTCATGACACTCAAAATTCACTTCAACAAGAGCAGCTGAATCCCCGCTAGAGGGTGAGAACTCCTGACCATCTAGTATCTCTTCAGATTCGTCAACTAGCACAATCTGTTGGGAGGACATTGGGCGGTCTTCTTTACTTTCACTACCGGAACAGTCATCTGGCCCATCAAAACAATCATTATCAGAACACTCAAATTTAACTTCAACAAGAGCAGCTGAATCTCCACTAGAGGGTGACAACTCTTGACTGTCTAGTATCTCTTCCGATTGGTCAGCTGGCACAATCTCTTGGGAGGACATTGGGTGGTCTTTTACGCACTTCTTCTTCTTGGTCTTCATATTCTTTGACAGTTTAGTTCTCAAGCTAGTAAGGGTCTCCATGAAATCAGGATCATCCTCTTCCATTTTCGGCTTCTCCATGTAGTCTTCCGGGGTTGACGGATCCTCAATTTTTATTTTAGAAGAGTCGAGACCTTGTGAGCGTTTTCTCTTCCTTGCTTTGCAACTTTCTTTAATTTGCATTAGTGTTAAAATGAAAGAATCATCTTCATCGTCATCCAAGTTATGGATTCTCTGAACATCACCATCATCGGCATCACTTACCCAAACATCAGGTTCAGTTTTCACTATTCCTTCCTCCATTACATCAATACATGATCTTACAGCTTCTAGATCATCATTATCAGACAAGAAGCTCTCATGTTCATGGATATCTGAAATATTTTTGAATTTTAGTTTTGGTCGCCCGCGAAACACATTAAGGGCATTTGTAACCAAACCACCTTTGATGGTTTTGATATAATGAAGATTATCACAACGGCGAAGGTCCATTTGGATTTCCTGCTGATAAATCACAATCTTTCAACTAATTTCTTCTAATTTTCCCTTAAATGCAGATTTTCAAACCACTGGAAACAGTAAAACAAAATACATAGTTAGATGAAAAACCTATGGCAACATATCCTTTTTTTTATGAAACCAAGACATCCACCAAATGTACAAAGCACTTTGCAACCTACATCAATTCAAACATTGAAGCAACACTATTAACATTAACAACAATGTCATTCCCAAAGTAAAGATTATACGTCTCTATACAAAACATAAAAATATTTCTGTAAACAAAACAAAGAAGCCTGGTACAAAATCTATCATATATTAAGCACAACCAATCAAGGGAGAACACCAATAAATGCAAAATGAAACAGCCTCAAATTGATGTAAATACATACCGAACAGCAAAACTCAAACAAACAAGGCACCAAACATGCAAGTATAGTACCAATTTAATACTACCATCAAAATTCAGATTAACACTGCAATCAAAATTCAGACAAACTCTGAACTAAACAAACATTATGGGTATCAGATCCAACTTGAAAACCTAATAATGGGTATAATTTTACGGAAAAAATAGTTCCTTTTTTCAAATGCCCTCTCCTGAAGCTATAAAAATTAGGGTTTGTCTCATCGGCATAGCTTAATCTAAACAAACAATAGTTCAAAAAATTGCTAGAAACTAACGATTCAGCATTCACAATAGGAACAAATAACTCAAATTTTGAACTAATTCTACGATTTAAAGGAAATTCATCATGAATAGAGTGAAAGGCAAAATCCAATTGAAACATATTTGAAGAAAAACAACGAAAGAAAAGATACCAGTGAATTGAAATTGAATTTGAAAATAGGGTTTTCTAGATCTGAGAAATGAATGTGAAATCGAAGAGAAATGAAGAATCTCTAACCTTGGATAGGATTGGATTCAGCGGTGTGCGAGAAGAGAGAAATGGATCTAGGGTTAACTCAACAAGGTGTGTGTAAGAAAACACCGAAAACACTGAGATATAGTAATGAAAAGGTAAGAAGGCGCCAATTCATTTTGGCGGGAGTCTATTAAAAAAGGGGGCGACTCATTATAACGCGGCAATTTTTTTTTTTTAACGGCAAACGATTTTATGAATTTATAACGCGGCAAATTACAATTTGAAATAGAAGAGTTGTTCGCTTTTAGCGCGTGTTATATGCTTTGAATAGAATTATCTTTAGTGAAAAGATTTTGGTTAATTTTTTTTTAGTCATTTAACTAAATTTTTAGTTTAACTCTAGATCTTAATTAACAAATATTTGGACAGGTTCTTAAACTATACTCACACGTCAATCATAATAGTCTGTTCCGTTAATTTTTAACCTCTAGTATATTAGATGGATCATTATTGTAGATCTCTTTTGAATATAAACAAAACGTTAATTAATTGAGAAATCAATATAGTAATTTAACCAACAAAAAAAACTATCTTATATGTGGCTCCTATAAAAAAAATTGAATAAATTTGCTAATCATTATAATGTGGCAAGATCACAATTTAAATTCCAGTCTTCAAATAGTGCGACCAATGTGTGATTTGAATGTGAACGTTTTGAGTTATTCATACTATGAGTTGAATAAGAAAGCAAAAAAGTTGGATAAGAAAGCAACTCGTCTTAGAGAGTTATTCACATTTCCCACTAGTATACATTTTGAGTTGAATTATTTTAATTTAGTGAGCAATTTTATTATTATTATTATTATTAGAGTTGTGCTAAATAGTGCACCCGATACACTAGTTAATCATACCAAAAATATAAATAAAACTTAAAATTAATATATATATATATATATATATATATATATATATATATATAAATAAATAAAACTTTTAACATTTTCAATGTATTGAATGCACGAGTTTCAAGACTGAATTTCCTTATTTATAGGAGCTGCTGCTGTTTAAGGTGGATTTTGAAAAAGCATATGACTTGGTTGACTAGGGCTATTTGGACGCAGTTATGGGGAAGATGGACTTCCCGCCTCTGTGGAGGAAGTGGATGCGGGAATGTGTGTGCACAGCTACTGCTTCGGTTCTGGTGAACGGCAGTCCTACCGATGAGTTTCCGCTTAAACGTGGTTTACGTCAGGGGGACCCTCTGTCTCCTTTCCTGTTCCTCTTGGCCGCCGAAGGTTTCAACGTGATAATGCGGGCCATGGTGGAGGGTAATAGATTTGAGGGTTATCGTGTGGGTGGACAGGGAGCGGTGACTGTGTCTCACTTGCAGTTTGCTGATGACATTCTCTTGCTGGGGGTCAAGAGTTGGGCGAACGTACGGGCCCTGCATGCGGTACTTGTGTTGTTCGAACTGATGTCTGGTTTGAAAGTGATTGTCGGGTGGGGAAAATTCCTTTTCTCTATCTTGGCCTTCCTATTGGCGGTGATTCGAGGTGTCTGGGTTTTTGGGAACCAGTGTTGTCGCGCATTAGGAGTAGACTATCCGGGTGGGGGAGTCGTTTCTTATCTTTCGGGGGACGTCTGGTTCTTCTCAAATCTGTCTTGACATCCTTGCATGTCTATGCTTTTTCTTTCTTCAAAGTCCCCTCAGGTACAATCTCTTATATTGAATCTCTTTTGATTAATTTTTTTTTTTTGGGGGGGGGGGGGGGGGGGGGAGGCGAGGATTCTAGGAAAACCTCTTAGATAAACTGGAAAACTATCTGTTTACGTAAGGAGTACGGAGGTTTGGTGGTTAGGCAGCTTAGGGAGTTTAACTCTGCCCTTCTTTCTGGTCTGATCCCTGGCTGGGCGGAATCCCTTTTTGTGAGAGGTTCAGGCGTCTGTATGATTTAGCGACCTCCAAGTCGCGTACGGTGGCCGAGATGTGCGCTGCGGGTCTGGAGGATGGAGGGGGGCGTGGGAGTGGAGGAGACAGTTGTGGGTGTGGGAGGTGGAGTTGCCGAGGGAGTGTCAGGCCTTACTTCTTCCCGTGACTTTGCAGGTAGCGTCTCCAGACATGTGGCAGTGGCGACCTGATTCAGCTGCGGGCTATACCGTTCCTGATGCGTATCAGATCTTGACTTCACAGGATTCAGTTGTTATAGGGGAAGCTGAGGATCTTATCGCACGAACAGGTTCCGTTGAAGGTGTCTATTTTTGTGTGGCGTCTCCTACGGGATAGGTTGCCTACGAAGGCAAACCTTATGTCACGAGACATCCTTGCTCCAGATCTCCATGATTGTGTCACAGGTTGCGGTGGCATTGAGACAACCCGACATTTATTTTTATCATGCAGCACCTTTGGTTCTCTTTGGGTTCTGGTCCGGTCTTGGATTGGGTTCTCTACTGTGGATGCCTTCAGCCTCACAGACCATTTCGTCCAATTCACTTATTCGGCCTCCGCGCTAGGCGGTCTTTCTTGCAGCTCGTCTGACTTGCTTGTGTTTGGGTAGTCTGGAGCGAACGAAATCTCCGGGTTTTCAGAATTCGGCGAATACTGTGCATTAGCTCCTGGACAGAGTCAAGCTTTTTTCCTATCGGTGGATGCGGACGACGGATGTTACTTTGGCTACTAATTTTCATTGTTGGTGGTCGAACTCATTGCTTTGTTTGAGCATCGACTAGTTATCATTTTTTATGTTGTTTATTCGGGTATCCTTGTAAACTTTGATTGTGCCTCTCTGTACGCCTTGTGATGAGGGGTTCATTTTGTTCTTTTGTTATATATATATATATATATATATATATATATATATATCAGTTTAGCTTGTTCAAAAAAAATAATCCTTCTAAAAAAATTCTTTGAACAATGGACCTTTAAATATGTTCAATCAACATTATTTGTCACATGTGTATCCGTATAAATTTTGAATTTCTTGTAGTCATATAATTAGTCATTATAGAAATATCTTGCAAATATTCGAAAAAAATCTCTCGCAAAAATTTAGGACCTAAATATTTTTTTGTTGTTGATTAATTTTGCACATTTTTAAATGTATAGTATAATATAATTTTAAACACATTTTTCCCTTCTCTCTAGAACACATCCACTTCCATCTCCACCGCCCTCCTCCCCCTTCATCCAAATCAAGAGAACCAAGGTGTAGTCATCACTGTTTGATAGTGCGCGCGACACCACCACCCCAATACCCCCTAAGAGGAGGTTAAGCAGCCGTCAACGTAAATTATACGTTGCAGAATGCTTTGGCAACTCTTTGAAACACATTTTCACGTTGGTTATATACATAGATCTTAAGTTGTTATGGCCGACAGGCTTATTTATTCACATAAAATTAATAAATATTGGTTTAAAAACTATTTTTCATGCATTTTAGAATACAAAATAATCAAATTAAGGTAATTATATTTCATATAATTTAATTGACAATCAAACAATTCGATTTAATCTTTATCGACAATGTTAGTTTTAAAAATAGTAGAATACACAATCTTTTTTTAAGTTTATTTAATATTTTTGAAGGATTGTTTTTTTTCCCTCATGTTCCTCAATTGTTTCAATCTTTACATTTTTTCTTTTTTTCCTTTTTTTTTCTCTCTTCCCAAATCAATGGCTCCAAAACACATTTACCCTAATATACTTGAGATAATCTTCTCACCAAGATTTTACTTTATATATTACTAAACAATTGAATAGTAGTAGTATATAACTTTCACTATTCAAAAGCAATATTACCTCACATTCACTTTTCATGCGACTAATCTTTCTCATTTGAACTTAACTAAATGATTTCCTCTCCTCCATCTTTCTTTCTTTCTTTCTTTCTTTAGTTTTGATTGATTAACATTAACTCGAGCATTTTGTCCTTTATACACCAAAAATAAAAACAAAACATTTGGAAGACTTGCAAGATGAAAATAACAGGGACAGTGTACGTATAGTGTATTTTCCACCGTTTAACTATGGTGTGTGCTTCTTGCCATTTGTATCTCCATGTGAATGTGTCCAAACTCCAAATGCTCTACCTTCCCTATCCCTTACGCGACGTTGCCACTGCCTTCATGCTATAAGTCAAATATCCATTTGAATTTATCTAGATAAGTATTAGATGAAAAACGTTTAGTACCCTCTAAACATTTTTCTTCTTTTTACAATATGTAATCAATTTTTTACAAGACATTATTATGACAAATTCTTTGCAGATACTTAAATGTACTTTTGATCAAGTATATTGTCTATAGTAAAGTTTTAGTTTCTCAATTTCTAACGCACCATATCACTCAATTTTGGAGACTTTTTACTCTAAATATGACATCATAATCAATAGCGTGACATCATCACTATAATTTTTTATTTACATATAATAACATCACTATAAATTTAAATTATACCCCACAATCAATCTCAATATAATCCCTTCATTGCCACAAAAAATATAAAAAAAATTAGATGGAGGTAGAAACTCGTAAAAGTTATGAAATTATATAAGGACCTCTTAAAGAATTATATATCTAAAACTTAAAACTTACACATTCGAAAACTTTTGAACTTGAAAAATAAGCTTTTCAATTACGTTTATAGTATTTTATAACATCATGGAGCACACATTGAATGTAAAAATAAATATAGACTTTTTTCTAAACTACTAACACTTCATTATTTTGGATTACTATGTATTTTGATGTTCAATGATTACACTTGTAAATCATTGCATACAAAAGAGAGAAAAAGAATATGTGGACATGAAAGCAAAGCAATGGTCCACAACAAGGCTGTTGTTTGTTGTACACAACATCATAATTGTGCACTTCCACTCAAAAAATAAATCATAATTGTACTTTTCATTAAATTTCCACTTCAATTCTCGTTCTTTATAGTAGAAGCTTCCTCAATTCAACACCACACTTCACTTCCACTCACTCACTCACTCACTCACTCACTCACCCTCCTTCCCTTCAATGGAGGACACCATCCCTCTCTTTCTAACACTCCTCACATTCTCAACCCTCACACGTGCCACTCTCCCAGGCACGTGGGAGCTTCTAATCCCAAATGCAGGCATAGCCTCAATGCACACAGCAGTAACACGCTTCAACAACGTAATTCTCTTAGACCGAACCAACATCGGTCCATCACGTAAACTACTCCCAAAAAACCATTGCCGGTTCGACCCAAACGACGCCGTTTTAAAAAAAGATTGTTACGCTCACTCAATTCTCTTCGACCCCAAAAAAAACCAACTCCGTCCTTTAAAAATTCTCACCGACACGTGGTGCTCTTCCGGTTCATTTCTCCCTAACGGTACACTTTTACAAACCGGCGGTGACTTAGACGGGTTCAAAAAGATCCGAAAATTTGACCCGTGTGATTCAAACGGGTCATGCGATTGGGAAGAGTTAAACGACGTCGAATTAACCGAAGGTCGTTGGTATGCAACGAATCAAATTCTTCCAGATGGTTCTGTCATCATCATCGGTGGAAGAGGTTCAAATTCTGTTGAATTTTATCCTAAACGTGAAAACGGTGTCGTTTCGTTTCCTTTTCTTTCCGAAACTGAAGATACACAAATGGATAATCTATACCCTTACGTTCATCTTCTTCCTAACGGTAAACTTTTTGTGTTTGCGAATACGAAATCGGTTATGTATGATTTTGATAAAAACATTGTGGTGAAGGTTTATCCGGAGTTGATCGGTGGTCCGAGAAACTATCCGTCGGCGGGGAGTTCGGTTATGTTAGCTTTGGAAGGTGAATTTTCCGAGGCGGTGGTTGTTGTTTGCGGTGGTGCTCAATACGGTGCGTTTCTTGAACGTAATGTTGATACGCCGGCGCATGGGAGTTGTGGTCGGATAATGGCAACGGGATCCGACCCGGTTTGGGAAATGGAGGATATGCCGTTTCAGAGAATTATGGGTGATATGGTGATTTTACCAAACGGTGACGTTTTAATTATAAATGGAGCTATGAAAGGGACACAAGGTTTTGAATTGGGTTCAGATCCGTGTTTGAATCCGGTTTTATATAGACCCGATGAACCAGCTGGGTTACGGTTCATGGTTTTGAATCCGGGTACTGTACCGAGACTTTATCATTCAACGGCAAATTTGTTACCGGATGGAAGAGTTTTACTAGCGGGAAGTAACCCACATGTTTTTTATCGATTCGATGTTGAGTTTCCAACGGAGCTAAGAATTGAAGCATTTTCACCCGAGTATTTGGATCCGGATAAGATGAATATCCGACCCGAGATTTTGGAAGTGCCCGAAATGGTGTCCTATGGTGTGGGTTTTGATGTTGTTGTGAGTGTTGAGTTGCCTGTTGTGGGAATTATTGAAGTGAATTTGGGTAGTGCTCCTTTTGCAACTCATTCTTTTTCTCAAGGTCAACGGTTGGTCAAACTGGGGGTTGGTTCGGCTGTGCCGGAGGATGGTGGGAGATGGAGGATTAGATGTACAGCGCCGCCGAGTGGGATGGTTGTGCCGCCCGGGTATTATATGATTTTTGCGGTTAATCAAGGTGTTCCAAGTGTGGCACGTTGGATACATGTGTCATAGTTCTTTTAAAGCAAGAGATTATGATAATCTAAAGTTTAACTTTAAAATAAGTAAAGTATAATAATCATAGATGTTTTCACTAAGAATTAAATTTAAATTCTTTCAAATACATTTGTCATAGATCGAGAAAATATAAGCCGTTTTTTATTTAAGAGAAAATGGATTTTGTTAATTGTATTTAGTTTTATTTTCTTGTTAATGTTTTGAGATTATGTAGTTAACAGAAAAGTGTGAATAAGTGATGATTGATTTTTTTATAAATAGGAAATTATGTGGAGTTGTATGGTGTTGGTTAATATTAGTGTTGTCAATAATGTACCTCTCTTTAAAGAGAAGCAAGGCATGCAATTCAATATATGTGGACACTAGTTCTTTCAAAAAGATAAATATATGAGTGCTCTAGTAATTTAGGTCCCACGTCCAATACTAGTAGAATTTTTGTTGTTGTTGGAATCGTATTATTTGTTTTGGTTTTGTCCATGTAAATGTTCACAAATAGACATTAGGTCCATGATGGATTGTGATATTTCATATCAACCTATAGACTTGTACATGGATGGTCATTAATTACTACTAACAATAGTAACAATTATGGTGCAACCAAAAAAAATTATGGTTGGACTTTGCATTTTAACTCTACAAGAAAACAATGGCAATTGTTTAAAGACATGGTGGAGAAGAGGTGAAAGACTTGCTACTTGAAAGGGAATGGGGGAGAAGGCTAGAGGGGTGGAGAAAAGCGGTGATAATAACTACATGCATGTGTGATGTGGTACCCTCCCACTCAAACACATTTTTTTTTAGGAAAATGCTGATGAATGTTTCTGAAATTTTAAATATTTTAAGAATATGTAAGGGCTCGTTTGATGGTCAGGATAGGAAGACAGGAAATGATAAATATATCATATTCTATTCATATCTTCCATTTGATGTACCAATTGGATATGATATATTAATTCTATTTTTAATCATATCCTATTTGGTCTTTGTATTTTTTATCCTGAGAATAAGCTGGGTTAGAAATATCCTATTGTGATTAGTAGCACTTTTTCTCATTTTGTCCTTTGCCGTCACTGTAGCACACAACTCAGAATTCCCTTTCTTCTACCTCCAACCTCTTCGTCTCTCTCTCTCTCTCTCTCTCTCTCTCTCTTCGTGTCTCTCTCTCCACCGTCCGCTACTTTCTTTCTCTCATCTCAACACTATGTCTTTTTCTCTTTTATTTTTATGATCTTATCAATGTCTATTTTAATTTTTTTTTCCATCAAATTTCTTTCAATTCATGAATAATAATACCCATCACATCATTACCCTTCTTCAATCCTAGTTATTTTCACAATTTCAATTTTCATAAACCACACAACTTTTCAACAACTGTAATAACAACAACATTTTTTCCACTACAATCATCATCTTCGCCCCCCTTAAGCTACAACTGCATCTTGTTCTTTTATACATCAAATAAATTCAGATTAAAATGCTTTTACACACGAACCCAGATTCAAATTCAAATGCCTTAGATCTACTACCGGACGACTGTGAATTCACGTTTCCTATTTATCTTTCTGATCATTCTATTTTTTGTTTTCCTCATATTATAGCTTGCAATTTCAATTTCACTCATGTTTCTTTCTATTTTATATATACAGTATGTATACATTTGATAATGGGCAATCAAGTTTATGTGAAAGAAAAAATAAATTGGACTGTGAGGGTAATTTTGTTATTTTATTATGATATATATCATATCCTATTTGTTTTCATCTGCACATCAAACACATGACAAGATACATAATTATCACTATATCATATCCTGTCATTATCTAACTCTGTATCATATCCTGTCTTTATCATATTCTGACTATCAAACGGGCCCTGAATTGAATATTTTTTGAAATAATAATTTCTTTGAATAAAATGCTTTTTTTAATGTTAACTAAAGTTTTTATTGTCATTAATCCAATAACTAGTTTAGGAGTTTTTAGATTCGCACGGATTTATTGACTTTTATTTAATACTATCAAAACAATTGTGCTCTTTTTTATAAAATTTATTTTATTAAAGCTATTTTTTCATGTCTATTTTAAAATAAATTTAATTAATATGTTCTAATTATTGAAAATTTAAATCAGAAGTTATGAAAAAGTTAATAAATTTAATTTATTAATTTTGTGATAAATATATGTTCGGTGTGTGATTTTTGTAATACATTATAAAGAGGAAAAAAAATGAAAATACATATCATGATACATGTATTGTTGATTTTCGGAGTGATGTAGTGACAAAAGAACTACATATTATTTGCCCTAATGTCTCTCTACTAGTTTTTTAACCCGTGCTCCCGCACAGTTGACTTTTTTTTAGTTGACATTGAGATTTTAATTTTATTACTATAAACGTATAAAGAAATTAATCTAAAATTTCATGTAACACCTTCCAACTCTATATTCTCATTTGCCCGAAACAGGGGTTTAGGTAAGTAACAACTGACATAGCCCATTTAATAATGGAAAGAATACCCTAATTAGCAAATTCATGAAACATGACACTACAACGACCCAAATATCTATTAAAATAGTAAAAATACCAACACACCCACCCTAACAGAAAACAACATTATAAGTTGTAAATGAATGCACATCAAAGAATAAATAGCATTATGAATTTTAAATCATTAATAACTTTCTTACTTTTCTTATGTGTTTTGAATTCAACTTCAAGGTTATTTACCTATTAGCTTCAATTTTATTGCTAAAAAGTTGATCAAAACAATATATAAGGTGGATTTGTATATTTTGCATTACTCTTCTCTACCTCTACTAAATTGTGTAGTGTACAATATTTCACACACCATTAAATTCAAAAACTCATACTGAAAACCATGGTGAATTTGCTGGGAAACATGGACTTTATAGCCACCAAAGAGAAACAACACAAACAAATTGAAAAAACTGAATTTTTATGACATAATTGGACAAAATCACTATATCATGAGACAAGCTCCTAACTTACATTGCTGCAGAATGCAGTTGGGGAATAATGCAGTCTAGAAGCAGTAGGTACACTCACCCACAATTTAACAATTCTTAGTAAAACATTGTTGATAATTGCAACATATAAAGCTTAAACTTTTCATTAATAGCCATCACAACAGCTTCCAATGCAGCAGGTTTTAGTTTGTAGTCAAATTTGCTTCTGTTGCCAAGTTTAATTTGCTGCACGAGAATTTCACTTAAACAGCTGTCCATATCACTTGTCCACCTCATATGCTTCATTATATCTTTAATATTGCTATCATAGTTAACTGGACAGACACTTTCAAACCCCAAAGGCTCATCACAAGGCTCAGAGTCATTACGATGCAAAGGCTCATTAAAATGGCCAAAGATGGTGCAGAACTGCTCATATTTCTCCAGGACCCTAGCACGGTAAGCTCCTTAACAAACTCAGTCAACTGAAATTCATCGCTAGCATCAGTATCATCAGACGAACCATCGGAGTCCAAATCAAAAGCATTAGACATTGTCGGTAAAAGAGCACGAAGTTAACATAAAAGAATCTATATATACAAATCACACCAAGCATGATTAAAAATTTAAAAATAAGACACTAATAATAGACATGTTAAGAGAAAAGACACTGTTGGCCATGGATTTGTTGTTCCAGCAACAACATAATGTCTATAGACCACAACATTTGCCACCATGTAAAAAACAAAAAGTATTCCAATTGACACAAGATTGAGAAGAACATCAAGATCAGTGAAAAGTGCAATTGCTGCTGTGGATATCCCTAAAATTAATATTATATGTGGATATGAGAAAAATGTGAACATCCCAAAAAAACCATAATAATGCACAACAAAGCATAAAATCATTGAAATCTAAATCCATGATTAAGGCCAACTTTAAGTAGTAGCTACACAAAGAGTTAAGGTCATAATCATCCGTCAATGATTCTAATCAAGAGGAATAAATCAACTCATTCAATAGTGGAGGTATAGAATCAATTAAAAATTAAAAACCACCAATATCTTCCACTTGAATTGGTTTATTATTCTTCTAATGAGCTGAAAAAGAAAATAAGGTGTCACAATCAGAAATTTATTATTTTACATATCAGTGAATGATTCACATCTTTCCATCCTAAGCCACACATCAACAAACTTAACACACAGTTGTCTTTGTCCTAACATATATATAATCAAGACAAGATCACAAGATATAGTATATACATTCACACTTACTACTGTTTATCACATCAACAAAACAAAATAAACCAACAAATCAAAGACTGCGCAATAAAATTGGTGATGAGTACACTATAAATAAAAACAACATCTACCTATGATGAGTTAGCTCAACGATGACCATTTTAGTTAATCTTACCATCCTAACGTACTCTTGCTCAGCAGAAATCCCGGTCATAGCCCCAATTACATCTAAAATTCAATTCATCAGCTAAACCTTATAAAATTACCAATTTCAAAACAATTCAAACAGATTCAAGCTGGGATATAGCAGAACTTTCAGATAGTTTCACCTTTGTCTTAATTTGGAACACAAGTTTGTATGGGTGAAGAATTGTACGATAAAAACCACTTTGGGGAAAAAAATAGAGAAATAGGACAACTCATAGACTTGTCCCTCTTCAAGCTTCGATTCAAACATATAAATCAATTGCTACCTAGTAGTAGCCTGGATCTTTCCACCATAATACACAATCAACAAATCATTATATACAAACTGCATATGTAAATAAAGTTATAGCCATAACATGTAACCAAAATACATGAGACAGACATATAAAAAATACTTACCTTCTCATCAACCAAAACCATCTCTAGAGAGCTAGAGTCAGATGGATTAAGGAATGCAGGAACCTTCCACAAACGAAGAACCCTAACCTTGATACAAACGTTTTCTTTACCGGGCAATATAATTAGCAACATCATTGAACATGATATTAACCTTCCCCTTTTTTATATGAACCATTTTGGCGATGACAAAGTAAGCACCCTCAACAAAAAATTATAGATCGATAAGCAAGGAGATATAGCATTACATTGAGATTATTTAATCTAAAAAAATGTACAGAATTTGAAATTCAAAATCAATATTAGTTTGTTTAGGAGAGAAAGATTAAAGATCATATACAACCTACAGAATAGATAACCCCTTCCATACAAAACTGTGTGAAAGCAGAAATAATAAAAAAGAACAAAACATAACAGCACAATAAAAATAACTGACCTTTTCATCAATCAAAACCAGCTCTAGTAAATTTGACTCACACGGATTAATGAAAGCAGGAAGCTTCCACAAACGAATAACCCTTGCCTTGATATGAACATTTTCTTTGCCGGGCAATATTTCAGCAACATCATCAAACTTGGAATCAATCGAAACTTGTTTGAAGAAAATTATGAAGTTGAAGACACATTTATAGATGAATATGCAACGAGATAAAGCCTCCACCAGATTTAGCAAAAATCGAAATTCAAATTCAGTATAACTTTGCTTGGGAGGGAAAATTGATAAGCAGATATACCTTCACGAGATAAACTCGCATGAATCATCTGCCCTCTACCAACAATTAGACCAGATACATGAAACAAATTTATCCCAAATTCTAGCCAAGAAACCCTACGAAAATAGCTTGGCGAGATAGACTACACTTGTCAAAAGCAGTACAAAAAGAAAAAACAAAAAATATTAATATATTTTTGCACACACCAAAAAAAAACGCCAAAATTTATGTACCCCACAACCATTAAGCTGACGTGGCATAGCCCAATGCAATCTACAGTGGCGTTTTTGCCTTTCAGCTATGTCAAGATTATGGATTGAAATTGAACTGACTGGCTAAAAGTCATTACTTGTTGTTGTGGAAAGTTGTTGATTATTGGACTTATTCTGTTGGCGGCTGGTTCATTCACTAATTATTATATCTTTGATTAATGTTAAACTTAACCAGATGTTGAACAATATATTGTTGTTCAAATGTTTACATTACCTATTTAGGTTAAGCTACACTTTATGTAATTTTACTGGGTTAGATTTTATATCTTCAAATTTTATTTCTCTTGTAATTTTTTTTATATATATTATATTATTATGGTAAGTGATTAGGATCTTTAGACATGTCAACCCAGTTAATATGCCTAAAAATCCTTCAATGTCCTATATTTACTTAACTTATCTAAATAAAATCTTGGAATAAGTATATATGTTTCTTGCGCTGCATTCATCCGAGTGAAGTACATACTTAGATGATAGAAATGCCTTAATAAATATTGATGTAGAAATTATGCTGGTAGTATTAATTAGATGATAGATTTAAAAAAGATAAATAATATATTGTATTGAAAATTAAAAGACTAGCTATTTGTTCTTATAAATACAGTTTAATTAGTTGGTAAAGACATAACATGTAATATTGTCTAATCAAGAATTGTTTTTAATAGGAATCGAACTTGTGTTCCCCCGAACACTTTATCTTAGGGGGAGCTCATTAACCAATTGAATTCAATATCTTAGTTAAAAACAAAGTAAATTAATTTCTAGTCACTAAACCACTTGATAAAAGAAAAAAACTTAGTTATTTTGGGATAAATTCTTTTTACAAAATATTGGTCATTTTGGAAAAAGGAAATTTTTTTTTAAAGCTAAAAATAAAAGATACTCACCATTGAAATTGATAGAGTACATCAATACAATACAAATTCAAAGTCGTTAAAAACAAAAAGGATAAATTTGTGAACAAACTCACAATATACATGTTAATAACATAAAATGACAACTTGCATGACATTAAGTTTCCATAATATCTATGTCTTCGAATCTGTAGCGTATACACTAAAGTTAACATTGATTGGATTTGCACTATATCAAAACTAATCATTCAACTTGAAACAAATGAACACAACACAAATACGAGAAAACAAAACACACCGCATTAAGATGGGGCAATAAAATACATAGTACGAAAGACGATAAACCAAAACAAACAAATATGTGAAAATCACACTTATTTATTATAACGAGAAAGGAAAAACAATTTGAAGGGTTGATTTCAGATTAAAATGACTTTAAAACATTCCTCTATAATAGACTAAGAAAAAGTAGTGATAGCTAATATTAGAAGAGAAAAAGAAAAGAGGAGAATGGAAAAATGGAAATATATATTTGAAAAAAATATCCCACATTTTTATTGGTGGTAATAATCATATTACTATTTGCTACCTCTTGATAATATAAATTGTCTTTTGTTGTTTATTTTATAGGTTATGCTAAACAGTGTAACCGGTGCAGTTAAACCGTGTATCCGGTGCATTTATTAAGCATATCAAAAATAGAAATAAAATATAAAGTTAATGTTGATAAATATAACTTTTTACACTTTTAAGGTATTCAATATATGAATTTCAAAATAGAATTTCCTTATTTATGTACTTAACTAGTGCACTATTTAATATTTTATTAATTAAATAGAAAATTAGGTGTAATAGTAGTAATTCTTATGTATTACTACCTCCGTTCCTTTTTAAGTGTCCAAAAACGTCGAATTTAACGTTTCTATTTAACTGTCCATTTGGTGTTTTAAGGGTACGATTTGTCAATTATACCCTTTGTCAATTATTTATATCTTTTTCAATAAAACTAATTAATGCTATATATTTGGAAAACTAAATCTTTTTATTTTTTTGTACATAACATATTAAATTTTTTTTTGTCTGCATTATATATTAAATTTATTGGAAAGAGAAAGTGGATGCAAAAAAATAGAATTTTGTTGGTGAATTAGAATTAGGGTATAATAGGAAAATAAGGTGCAAAAATAAATTTTCTTAATTTGCTGTTACTATTCAAAACGGACACTTAAAAAGGAACGGAGGGAGTATGATTTATAATTTGATGGCAACTTGGCAAGTAACTTGTATTGAAGGAGTGATGATTGATTGTGGTAATTATCATTGTATATATATAATTGCATTTTGCTATACCGTACTCCATATCATCAACCACTATTGAACACCATTTGGTTAAATACACGATTTTTTTTTCAATTGCAAGCGTCTTTCTAAAGATATCTCTGTGGGGTGAAGTGGGTCAACAGTACCGGCAAAAGATTGAGGAATCATATGTTTTCAAGCATACATCGAGAAAAATAGAATAGTTGATAAATTATAAATGCGCTATATATGTATCATATCAAGGTCACCTTAATTTGTCCACAAAACAAACTTACCAGGAATGGATTCTCTCTGATTGAAAAAAGTTAAGGAAATAATGTTTGTATTTAAACTATTAGATTAAAATCATGTAATAAGATTTTAATTAGAAAATAATGAAGAAAAGTTGGTTAATAATTAAGATGTAACAATTGAGAAAACTTAAAAAAAAAAATTTAGAGGATTATTTCTCATACAAATCAGATACTCAACCCTATCCCATGAGATTTGCGAGCTTAAAATAAACTTTGTAATAAAATCTTGACAAAATTACTTTTGCGGTCACTTAGCTTAATTTTAAGTGATAATTTAGTATTAACCAAGACATTAGGCTCAACCTTATGATGGGTCGTTCGGGAGAACTCGTGTTTGATTTCATGCAAAAATAAATTTTTGTTAGATTTTACCTACCTTACTGTTGAACTCTGAATTATCGAGAACCCTTCTCCTTAAAACCAGAAAGTTAATACTAAAAGAATAAAAACTAAATAATTTAGCATTTTAACTTTTTTCCTTCTTAATTTCGTACTTTACATTTTAAAAAGTTCCCATTTTATCACCTTTTACATTCGTAGGTTAAATCATAGAGAAAATTTATCTTAATTAATCTTCAAAGAAATTTATTTCAACAAATTTAGAAATCAAATCTTTAAAAAAAAAATATCAAAATATTCATATCCAACAACAATAAAATCTCAAAATAAAAATACTCACATCTTATCGCAAAAAGCAAAGCCGAGGAAGTTTAGATTTAGTAAACTAATTGACTAAAGACCCAAAAAAGAAAGAATATACTAGAAAAACTTGAGATGTGTTTTTTTACTCTCAGGTTTTCTTCTTTACTCCATGAAATGACCATAGTACACCTCTCGCTATCTAGAAAGCGAACACTTTTTGCACTCTAAGTAGTGAATGACAATATTTTATATTCAAATTCAACATCTTCACCCCCAAGAATGAAAAATCATGAAAAAGAGAGTTCACATTCTAGACGGCCAACTCTTTTTTCATCATTGTTTTATTCTTAGGGGGTGAAGACGCCGAGTTAGAGTATAAAAATTGTTACACGCTACTTAGAGTGCGAACTTAACTAGTAAACTCAGTTTGTTAACAAGATAAATATGGAAAAAATTTATTAAACTTGTGGTGTGTTTAATTATTTAAGCATTAAATTCTTTGTATTATTAAATACTATGTTTCTATTTTTAGGTGTCTTAACATGTGCCTAAAGTATTTTTGAACTCGTTAAGAAAGTTTGATTCGCTCATTCCTATCTTTGGCCGCAGGTCGATATTGGAACGTATGACGAACCGATTACCAACCTATTCACTTCTGCCGAATTGACCCTAACAATAATTGTGGTAATATGTCAAACTAGTACAACTCATTATTATTAAAGAGAAATGATATTTGTACAACAAAAAAGTAGATAACTTTGGACAACTCTCTCTCTCATACTTTGATTATATTCTCACTCTCTCTCTCTCTCTCTCCTCCTCTCACTTTATTTTTTTTGTTGTAAAAGAAAAAAAGAGAGTTGTCCCAAAAGTTGTCAACTTTTGAATGTACAAATAACACAACTCATTATTAAATGATTTGAAGATAAGGTTTTGAAAGGATTAGGGCTATATATATATATATATATATATGTCTTCATGGGCCACCAAACATTTGTTTGTAGAATATGCAACTTTGGATTCTAAGAGGCGGCTCTACATGCACTTGAGAGTCTACACATGCACCCTCAAATCGCAAAATTCGCATATATAAAATGTGTCTGATCTGGTAAAGAAAATAAGAGAATGAATATGAGAACTTCAGTTGATATTCTATTTTTGTTATTTATACACCTAAATTTTTTTTTTCTTTTCACCCATAATTCATCGCTTCTCTCACAAAGAAAATTTAAAAGAAAAATGCTAAATAGTACATCCAGTCAGTGGCGTCTCCAGGAACCTGGACCAGGGGGTTCAAACTATTTTTCCTTTAAGAAAATTTTTGCTTCAAAATATTTTTTATATTCTAGTTAGTAATTGTTTTTCTAAATGAATTTTTTTTATTGAAAACGGCTTAAAATTAAGAAATAGTTTACAAAAAAATAGAAAATATTTTAAAAAAAGATTATCCTAAGGTTAAATTCATCCAAAAAAATGTTCTATCAAAATTAATAGTCGGGTTAGTTAACCCAAGCAAATCAGAATCAGATCGATTATTGAACGGATGTACATACCGGTTCAAAGTTCAATAGGTCGGACCGGAGGTCAACAGATCGAACTATTTTTAATTAAATATATATATTTTTTTTACATTTTTAAATACTATATAAAATAATAATAAATAAAATTAGATAATATTTATAATTTCATACTATATAAAACATAAAACATCATAAGTCAATACATCAAAACTACACTCGATAAGAATTGGTTCGATTAGAAACTAGACTTGAGTTTGACATAAACTCTTTTTTCAGCTCGAGTTCGACTCGTTTATAGTTTACGAGCAGTTCGGTTCAGCTCATTAGGTTCAATTAATTTTCAACTTGTAACTAACTTAATATTTAGCTTAAGTTCGACTCATTTGGTTTATGAACCAAGTTCAAAATCAAACAAGCCGAACTATATATAGCTCAAGTTCAACTCGTTTAATTAACTAACTTAATATTTAGCTTAAGTTCGACTCATTTGGTTCATGAACCAAGTTCAAAATCAAACAAGCCGAACTATATATAGCTCAAGTTCAGCTCATTTAATTAACGAACTTAATATTTAGCTTAAGTTTGACTCATTTAGTTCATGAACCAAACAAGTTAAACGAATTAATTGTCAAATCGATCTCAAATTTTATTCGACTTATTTAGGTTCATTGTCAGCCCTAATAAAGATAGAATATAATTTGAAAATAAGTAAGTTAAAATTGTTTTGAGTTTAATTGGGTCAGTGGTTCAATATAGAAAAATGAGGGGGTTCAAAATATAAATTATATAGGATTATACGTGTATTTTTTTAAGTCCAGGGGGTTCAGTTGAACCCCCTCGGATGTATGTGGCGACGCCACTGCATCCAGTGCACTAGTTAAGCAAATTACTAAGGAAATTTTTTCATTATTATTTTTGTTTTTTATTTCTTTTTTTAGTATTCTTAACAAGTCCATCGGATATACTATTTAGCATGACCAAATTTAAAAATGAAGAAAAAAAATGGTGTAAGAATATTGTCAGTTCACGGGAAGAAGAACAGTGGAACGTGGGAAGAAGCAGTGAAGTAGAGAAAATGATTAAATATGGCGGCTATTTTGCTAACAACATATAATTAGGGTTACCAATGTATGTCCTCACTCCCCACGAGATTGGGAACAAACAAATTATTCAATATGAAATAATTAAGCCACACTTTCACAACTTGTGGTCTAACTTTGAAAATTTTCACGGTGGTTTCTATATGTTTGTTTTGTAACTTTGTTCTATTTGTGATCATACATTTATTGTTGTTTTTACAAATTTGGATTTTTTTTTACATAGATGAAATGACAAAGCCATCATAAATTCACATACACAAAATTGAATGACTAGGGATCGAACCCCAATCATGAAATTTTTTATTCATGTTGTATATGAGTCTAATATTTGGGAACAAACAAATTATTCAATATGAAATAATTAAGCCACACTTTCACAACTTGTGGTCTTAACTTTGAAAATTTTCACGGTGGTTTCTTATATGTTTGTTTTGTAACTTTGTTCTACTTGTGATCATACATTTGTTGTTGTTTTTACAAATTTGGAATTTTTTTTATATAGATGAAATGACAAAGCCATCATAAACTCACACACACAAAGTGAAGTGACTAAGGATCGAACTCCGGTCATGAAATTTTTTATTTATGTTGTATATAATTCTAATATGTTTATAAATAGTATTTACTGATTTCTCTATATTAAACACTATTTATGAATTTATTTCAATAAAGATGTGTATCGAAATACTCACTAATAAAAATACCCCCTTTAATTTGAAAAATGAACCTCGTAAGTATTTTTTAGTTGAAAAATAAACCTTTTTCAATTGAAGAATTAAGTCTTGAAAACTATAATGGAAATGAAAGTAGATGATGTTCTATTTTATTAGCATAAATAGCAATACTAACCTAAAAGTTCCTAAATGTTTTACGGGACAAAAATTCAAATCCCACCAAAAGATGACTGTATGACTTTGGTACTTGTTGTTTATAAAAGGACATATGACATCGGTACTTGTTGCTTATTGTTTCTTCCGTTAATGCTACGGTAAATCACTTTCGAAATTATAAACAAATATTCAATATTATTATAATAAATAATTTATTTTATAAAATTCATCGTTGGATTAAAAATTTATATCATATAGGTAATTCATAAATTTTTTTAGAAAAATTAAAAATTATTTGATATGTTATTGAGACTTATCAAGATTAACTGTATTTAATAAAAACCTATAAAGACAAAGATTAACAGTATTTAATATGTTATTGAGACTTATGAAGATTAATACTCCCTCCGTTTCTTTTTAATTGTCTTTTGTTATCATATTTAGCGTTTCTATTTAATTGTCCTTTTTGTATTTTATGGGTATGATTTGTCAATTATACCCTTTGTAAATTGCTCTTATCTTTTTTCCATAAAACAAATTAATGCTATATATTTGGAAAACTAAATCTTTTTTTAAATTTTTTTTTGTTGGTACATAACATATTAATTTTTGTTTTTTTGTACATAATATATTAAATTTATTGGAAAGAAAAAGTGTGGGCAAAAAAATAGGAATTTATTGGTGGATTAAAACGAGGGTATAATAGGAAGATAACATGCAAACATACACTTCCTTAATTTGGTGTTATCATTCTAAAAAGACAATTAAAAAGAAACGAATGGAGTAGTATTTAATAAAAACTCAACCTAAAAAAAACATCACCGTTGTTGTACATCAGCAGTGTGATTAATTCTAATGAAAGACTCTTAGACCATCTCCAATAGTGAGTACCTGCTTTTTAAGAATCGATACCTAATAGGTACCTTCATTGGAGTAAAACACAGAAGAGTACCTAATAGGAACTGGTTCTACATTAAGCAATGATACCTATTTCATTTCTGTGCGATCCATTTATAATGATGTAAAATTATTATTGAGATGTGTTATTAATAAAACTCATTTATAACTTTTTAAAAAATATTGAATTGGATAGATTAAATACTTATTAAGTACTATTATTAAAAAGTTATAAATAAATGATATACACACATGAGTCCGATTAAATATTAGAAAATAGAGTTTTCCATTATGGATAGTTTCCTGGCTCCGTCCAATGAAAACAAACCAACAAGCATGGCTCTTATATTTCCTTGGCAACGGTCCAATAGAAATAAACCAGGATGCATGAAATTAAATCATGAAATCATATGGTTTCTAAAATTATATCACCGCATGTTATTTTGGCTTCTGTCGGTCCAAATCATGAAAATGATATCATGAATCAATAAATTACTATTTAAGATAAATTAAATAATAAAATTAAATCTCGACTGACGAGTTTTGTGTGATAAATTAAACACAAATGCTAAATAGTGCCTATGAGATACTCTTTAAAGCATTAAATAGTAAGATTTTATAAAAAAAAATTATGAAAAAAATGTGAAATCAACATATTAAAAATTGAAATGAATCATTGAATAGAATCCTTAAAGAGTGGCCGAAAGCACCGTTTAACAAGACCCTAAATTAAATAATAAAATTACATCTCGACTGACGACTTTGGAGTGAGAGGAGAGTGGGGTCATTTGGGAGAGACGGCGGCTGGGTTGAGGCTGCTCTAGAAGAAAAGTTTAAAATAGACCGAACAATTATTTAAAGTATTTATAAAAGGAAATTGCTACTTTCAGCGAAAAATTTATCACGACAACATCACAATGCTTTGTATAATAATACCATCTCCACTTTTTTCTATCGTAACCACCCATGTTTTCCAAGTAAGTGCATGATCTAATGGTTAAAACCATTTCATGAATAGTTCGTGATGATTTTTTCGCAAGGAATAGCAGTGCTCTTTATAAAAATTATAATAAATTGTTGTACAAAAAAAATAAAAATAATAAATTGTAAAAGAAAATGTACTTCAATTAGAAGTATGTTTGTGAAGCTGAAGAAGTAATTAATACCCTTAAAAAATTTTTAAAAACCGGGACAAATAAAAATTTGAAGAGAATCTTACAGAAAAGAGTTAGTTATGAAATAAAACGGGTAACTTCTTTTGGTTGAGGGAGGGGTATTTCCTTTTTTGGTAGGTTGAGAGACTTGAGGGTATCTCTTTCCTCACTCAAGTAGTAGTATTTATATTGCTAAACTACTCTCCAACTTTTATACCATCACCAGCTTATCATCACAAAATAGATAGAATCTCATATCATGTCAACTTCCCAACCAGTTGATTCAAGACAACATGCAGTCCCATACATCAAGCGACCAAATATCAATTTTCGTCCTAGCGTTTGGGGAGATTTTTTTCTTCAATATGATTCTCAATCTCAATCAATGGTACTCATATAGTTTAGTTTGATTCTTGGAATATTATAATCAGTTTGATTCTTTTCAGTCTAGTTTACTTTTTTTTTTTAGTTTCACCACTAATTGAATCTGAATTAGAGGCCAGTTTTGGACATTAAGTAGTTCCAGTTTCCTTCCATATAACATTTTATGTTTTAATTTTTGTTTTTGATAGAAATGATTCAACCGCTCTTCATAACAATTATAAAAAAAAATATTTGAGTTTGAGTCCTCCTTAATAAGTGCCCAGGCACTTTAAAAAAAGCTTAAACATCATTTTCGTTCCTGTAAGTTCGCTTTTTCGGTTTTAGTCCCTGTATCTTTTTTTATTGCAAATTAGTCCCTGTATGTTCAGATCTTTTGGTTTTAGTCCCTTAAAACTAAAACTCGCAGGAAAATCCGCAGAAAACCAGTGAATTTTCCTGCAGATTTTATATTTAGGGACTAAAATCAAAATGATTTACACATGCAGAGATTAATTTGCAGCAAAAAAAGATACAGGGACTAAAACAAAAAAATTATGAACTTACAGGACGAAAATGATGATTAAGCCTTAAAAAAATAATAAAAGTTTATTCTTGAAATAATGAAATTTCTTATCTAGTGCCCCCAAAAACATTTGCCATAATATTTTTCATATGATCTATATGGATACCTCATTCCTTGTGACTATAATTTATTGCAGGAAGTCATCAATGATGTGAAGCAACAAGAACAAATGCTAAATGAAGTGAAAAATATTTTTCAATCTTCCAAAAATGATATGGGACAACAACTAAACTTGATTGACTCATTGGAGCGTTTGGGAATATCTTATCATTTTGAAAGTGAAATTGATGAAGCATTAGAACAAATCCACAATAATTTTACGAACAACATGGAAATAACTAATAAAGAAGGCGACCTTCACTTTCTTGCGTTAGCATTTCGTTTACTTAGGCAAAAAGGACATTGTATTTCATCGGGTATGTATATAGAAATTTTTCTACCATATTTTTTTGTTTTATTTCAAAGAGCTTGCGAAATTCGCACACACTAGTCGCACAAAAGCAATTTTGGTCCAAAAGATCTATGGTAAGGTTTTAATCCTCAAAATTTAAGGTTAATTTTTTTTATAAACAAAATTAATTTAATTGGTTATAAATAGTAGTATGAAAGATTAATTATAGAAGTTTGCAGGGCGTTATTGGTCAAGATCTAGGTTCAATAATTAGTATTTTATCATTCGGAAGTAATATTTTAATATAACAGTCTTACTATAAAAATTTGTTTTTAGCCTCTATATATACACTTTGAATCCGTCTTACAAAGAAATAGGCTATATTGTGTTGAATGTGTTTAAAGTCTCACATTGCTTAGGTTTTCAGGCTGTTGAGTATATAAATATGTGAGAGCAAACTCACTATATAAGCTAGCTTTTAGGATTGAGATCCAAACATATTTAACATGGTATCAGAGTCGGGTTAAAGACTGTAATGTGGGTGTTTGACCCAGAACCACGCTAGGCGTGAGGGTGAGTGTTGAAGTTTATTTGAAGTCCCACATTTCCCAAACTGACTGTTGAGTGTATAAATATATAAGAACAACTTCACCCTTTGATTGAGTTAGCTTTTGGGTTGAGATCTAATCATATTTAACATATGCAATCGAACTCGTGCCTCAATATATTAAATATCTATGTAACATTTTATCATATGAACTATAATTATGAGACTTTTGTGCCGTACAATTTATGAGGCATTACTTAATCATATTATGAGCTTAGCTTCTTAAAAATACGATAATATCTCATAAGGCTATAATATTAATTTTGTTGGTGAATTGATCGATCAACAGAGATATTTGAAAAATTCAAAAGCAATAAAAAAAACTTCAATGAAAAGCTATCCAAAGATGTACAAGGAATATGGAGCTTGTATGAAGCCACACAATTAAGGATTCATGGTGAAGTAATATTAGATGAAGCACTTGATTTCACATACACTCATCTTAATTCCTTGATCATCACTAATGATCAATTGATTAGTCCTTTTCTTGGCACACAAATACGTCGCTGCTTAAAGACACCTCTTCACAAGGGACTTCCTAGGTTGGAAACAAGGTGTTACATTTCTTCATTAAGTGAAGAGCCTTCTTATAATAAAGTTCTTTTGAATTTTGCAAAGTTAGATTTCAATATGATGCAGAAAATGTACCAAAAAGAACTCGGGAGTATCACCAAGTAAGTATCACAAAGACTCTAAAATATTCTACATCTTTTTTTTATTTTACTAAAACCTGTTTATTAAGGTCCTTAACAAACAGGTTTTAGTAAATTAAAAATTAAGGTTACGAAAAAATTTTATTTTGATGCTCACTAATTTAGAGAATAATTTTAAGATAGTGTTAAAAAATAGTTGTTGTTTTTATGTTTGTTTGCTATGATAAAAATCATATTTTGATAAAAAAACCAGTTGTTAAATTATTATTTTTTGGAGAAACTATTAAAAACAACTTCTCATTTGGAGCAACTTTTAAATTTTTTTCTTCATATTCTTATTATTTTTTAAATATTTAATAAACTGATAAAAACTTTTAAAAAGTGATTATTTTTAAAAATAAGTGGTTTATATATATAAGTGATTTCAAAATTGTATAGATATTTCTATATACAAAAGATTCTTTTATAGATATTTTTAAATTTTCATATGTTACACAAATTTATACGTATTATTTTACAGGTGGTGGAAAAAATTAGACTTTGTGACAAAAGTCCCTTACGCAAGGGATAGAGTTGTTGAGGCTTACTTCTGGCAATTGGTTTTGTCCTATGAGCCAAGAAATAGCACGGCAAGAAAGTTAGGGACAAAATTGACAAAATGTGTTTCTGTTTTAGATGATACTTATGATGCCTTTGCCACGGTTGAAGAACTTGAACTTTTTACAGATGCCATCCAAAGGTTGATTGATTTCAATCCAAAAGAGATAGTATTAAAATTTTTTATAATATCTTTTCTCAATTAAAAATAATAATAACTTGTGTTGCATTGCATGTTAACTTTGTCTTCTTGCCTTCATGTTTTTTTTTTCTTTTCTGATGTATAATATCTTTTCTGATGTATTGTGTGCAGTGTAATACAATCGATGGGTCCATTATGTTGTAACAATTGTGGCTGCGCACAATATATCAGAAAAAATATTATACACCAGAAATAAAAATCATAATATATTATATTTTTTGATGTATTGTGCATAGTGCGATATAAACGATGGGTCCATTATAGTGTAACAATTGCGGCTGCGGACATTGCCACTACTAAAATATTGTGGTTGCATCACATGACACAGCCCATAATTTTGAAACCATGATCACCACCAACTATATAAGTGACTTTAAATGTGATAATTATGATTAAAGTCAAACACTAATATTTTTATGTGAATACAATTCATTTTTTATTTAGTGGTCATATAATCATTTTTTTCCTTTGTGAATTTCAGATGGGATATTAGTCTTATTCAATCCCTTCCAGAGTGCATGAAAGTTGTATTTAATACAATTTTAGAATTATGGGGTGAATATGAGAGGACAATTGTGGAGAATAGAAAATCAAGTTTTCTGTTGGAGTATGTTAAAGAAGATGTAGGCTTCCAAATTCCATAACTAATCCCATGCACATAATTTTCATCTATCAAATAATTATATGATAAATATATTTTTCCTTTTATTAGTTTTATAAATTGGCAAAATCCTACTTGGTTGAAGCAAAATGGTGCAATGAAGGATATATTCCAACATATGATGAATACAAGGCCAATGGAATTAAGTCTTCTGCACTCCCATTTCTACTATTATCTTTTATTGGGCTTGGAGAATTTTCAAACAAAGAGTTGCTTGATTGGATTTTCAGCAATCCAAAAATCATCAATGCTGCATCAACTATTGCCAAAGTCGCGGATGACTTGGCCTCGCATAAGGTATGTTAATTTTGCTTGATTGGATTTTGATATAATTGATCATTATTAATATATAAGCTTAATTTCACCTTTAGTCTTCCAAATATTATTGTTAACTCAACTTAGCTTATTTTTGATATCACAGAGAATATGTTAAAATTACGGCGATTTACTGTGATATTGTAGAAGCTACGAAATCACGGTAGATCACTGTGATTCTGACATACCACCGAGATATCAAACATACACTTAACCTCTAGACATCACTCATCTTATAAGTTTTATGAAATATGAAGTGACCAAAGTTTGAATCTTTGTACATCTATTTATTTAGTTTAAAAAATGTGAAATGATATGTAATCACCAGACCCAATTTTGTTTTAATTCAGATAGAGTTAATCCAAATATTTATGAATATTTTCTCTTACTCAGAGTATCTCTAATAGTGATGCCACTTTGAGTTTCAAACATTTTCAACAAGTGGTCCTTACAATGTCATATAATATTTATGCAATTCATATATATTTTGCTCAAATAATATAAAATTATGCAACTCTTAAGCAACTATTACTTCTATATTTATTTTTTCTACTTTGTCTAAATAAAAATATTAATATATATTTTCTTTTAATAAATACATAAAAATATATAAATTAATAACTAAATAATGAGAAATGCAAAATAATAAATTGAAAATGGTAAAAATTACATAAATATGTCGAAAAATATACAATGGAAAGCACAATAATTAATTTTGATAATTCTCTTGTCTAAAACGCTCTGAACTATATGTTCTAAGAGATCTGCTTGGAGTTGTGATGATTTGTCTTTTCACAAATATGTGTTATCGTTTCCATTTTTGCTTAAGATTTTTAAATCAATGAGTAGTTTTTTTTTTTTAACTAATTATGTGTTGAATGTTGGTTATACTTTTTTTATTAGCCAAAATGTTGGTTATAATATTGTAGCAATTGCTATTCGTCATAAAACATACTTACTATATAATTGAAGAGTATTGTGCAAAGCTTTTTTACACTTATTATGAAATTGAAGATTATCTAACCAAAGCTTTTGCTTTATATTTTTATATTTATAGTTTGAGCAGCAAAGAGTGCATGTTGCTTCTTCAGTTGAATGTTGCATGAAGCAATATGACATGTCACTACAAGAGGCTTATAAATTCATTTTGAAAGACATTGAAGATTATTGGATGATTATGAATGAAGAGTGCTTGAACTTAGACTTCATCCCAAATCCAGTGCTTCAAACTATTATTAATGTAGCACGAGGATGTAGATTTATGTACGATAACTTTGCGGATAAATACACAAATTCAGAACTACTGAAAGACTACATTGTTACACTAATTCTCGATCCTATAAGCATTGAGAAATGTGGGTAGGAGAAGCAAAACAATTATAATAAGTAGCTTATTTTACTTTGTTTGTTTGTTTTCACCATCTGCCGATATCCGTTCTACTGGACCGTCTAATCTGGTTCAGGGGTCCGTTCTGGTATCAAGTGGTTTCAGCTCATTCTTTAGTCCAGCGTCAATCACCACTAGACCAATAAACGACTGGTAGCTTATTTTACTTTTTTATACATCTATGTTTTTGCTTAATTGTTAATCGTTTTTATTATTGTATTAAATTGGTATACTACCACAATTTAAAAATTAAAATATATAAGTTTTTCTTCCTACTATTACGTGTTTCTGTACATAGTTCCAGATACATTTTTAAAAATGTTGAAGATTGTTCAATAATGTTAAGATGATCATTGTGTAGTTGAACATTTTAAATATTAAGAATAGACAAAGTCATCAACAATAAAGTGTTCTATGTTTTCAAAGTGTTCTTTGGTTAACTAAGGCTCAAGTCAAGTGGTTAATGAACCCACTAAAATGAATTATTCGAGAGATAGGACTTAGACAAAATATAGGACTTGCCTAAAAATGATATAAGCAATCAACTTTTATTGTACGTGTAACTAGCTCAATTGGTAGTGGGAATAGAATGAACAACGTACTTATTCCCAGGTACATGGTTCGATTTCCACGGAATGCAAAAACTCCAATAGTGAAGGTGATACTTTTCAAATGATAATAATATCTATAATTTCTATTTTATATATTACATATCATCCATAAAGAGATAAACAAGAAAACTCTTAGATTGAATAAGCAATCAATAATATTCTATGATTGTCATTCATTAAAACTCAAACCAAAGTAACTAACACACCATTAAAAATCAAATTTACAAAGTATATGACTTTGATAGTACATGCAAACATATATATAATTTCATCATTCTTTGAATGAAATTTTAATATTCAAGGAAAATAGAACTAAATTAACAATAATTCAAACCATTCTTCCTGCTCCACCATCATCACTTTTTCCATCATAACAATCAGCTACAACAATACTTTGAACATTCTTATAAGTATACCTTTGAGCAAAAAACACAAACACAAACATGTTCAATGTGGTTATAGCTGCCAATAGCCAATAAAATTTATCCAAACTACTACTATTCAAATCTTCACCAAACCAACTTTTTCCAAATTTATTTGTCACATGATCAATAATTGTTATCAACAAACTACTTAGTAAATTTGCAGCTCCAATCACACTAAGGTAAAGTCCAATTCCAAAGCTTCTCAATGAATCAGGAACTTGGTCATAGAAATATTCTTGTAAACCAACAAGTGTGAAACCGTCGCCAAAACCAATTATTAGAAACTGCGGCGCTAACCAAAAAACACTCATCGAAAGTGAACCGGTTGATGGATTCATTTCAACAATTTGAAGCCTTTTTCTCTCTACCAAAGCAGCTACTATCATTGTAAAAATTGAAAAAACCATTCCAACACCAATTCTTTGAAGAATGTTCATTCCTCTTTCGTTTCCGCTTATTTTTCTTAAAACCGGTACAAGGATTCTATCGTAAAATGCCACTGAAAATATCATACCGATAGCTGAAATAGTGTAAATCGAAGCCGGTGGAATCTCAAAATCATTTCCTATTTTTCTATCCATTATATGACCTTGTTTGATGAAGAAAGTTGATGTTTGTGCAGCACACATTCCAAATGGTAAAGTAAATATCCAAATTGGGATCATGTTGATCATAAGCTTCATTTCTTCAACTTTAGTTACCGTTGCTAGTTTCCAAGGACTTTTTTCCTTTGGTAAGCAATTTCCTTCATTTTCAACAATTGCTGCCTTGTCAAAAAATCTGAAAAAAATGAAGTACCATCAATTAATTTATAATTATTTTATATAGAATCAAAGTTAGCTTTCTTTTTTAATTAATTCAAATGTAATGATTTAGTTTGTGTTTTAAAATTGTGGTCGACAACAAGATTTTAAATCAGGTTCATGGTCGTATTATGATACAAGATGTTACGAAGAAAATGTGGTCAAAAGTGGCCGCAACCACATAATGTATTTTAAAATCCTAGTTTACAATAATAAATTAAGATCACAAAAGTGATGCTAGAATTTTAAATTGCGGTATATAACAATATTTTAAAAATTGGATCAATGATTGAACTGGTAAAACCTCTGATTCATGATTCAAACGGTTGAGATATGGTTGAGCCGAACAACTAATTAAAAAGCATTTGTAAAAATAATCGGAAAAAAAAAAAAAACCATTCATACAATACTTACTTGAGCTTCTTGGTGTGAGCTAAGAATCTTCCATTATTACCCTCGTACTTTGAAACTTCATATAATTGACTTGGATTAGAAGGACAAGGAAGCTTTCTTTTAGAAATTGCTGCAACAACAACTTGCAACATTGGAGTCAAAGGGCTTCCATTTGGAACCCTATAACGATAAAATTTCTTTCCAATCACAAAAATAACCAATGAGAAAGCCATAACACATGTGAGAATAATATCAGCTACACCCCAATTCACATGATCTTGTACATAAACAATCAATGTAACACCAAGAATGAGTCCACTACAAAGTCCACAATTCCACCAATTGAAAAAGGACATTTTTTGTCTTCTTTCTTCAATATGATCATCATCAAATTGATCAGCTCCAAAACTCTCTAAAGATGGTTTATGTCCTCCTGTTCCTATTGATATTAAATATATGGCTAGGAAGAAGAACACTTCATGAATTTTCCTTGGTTCAATGCATGTATTAGCATGGTCACATGGCTTTAAACTTGGTAAGAACCATGATAGTGTAAGTAGGACCAAACCCTGTTTTGTTATTAAATAAAAAAAAAAAATCAAAACAATAAGGATAATTATATTATGCAATGTTAGAGTTTTACACAAATGCCTATTTACCGAAAAAATATTATGACATGACACTCAACTAAAATATGATTGTGTAAAAATACTTATACCAATATACAATTAGGTTTAGGATCGTTCAAAAAACCAAAAACCAAAAGTTGAATCGAACTATTAATGACTTGTTATAGTTGTAGTTATAATTAAACTCAAGAGAGTTTTTACCGTACATTAAGTCAACTAATTAATAAATTAACGATTATTTTATAATTCAAAAATCTATTTGTCAATTATTGTATTTCAGAAATAATAATTTCATAAGGAAAAATACAATTTCAATGTTTTATAAGCGTTACACTAACTTTTTTTTATATATTTTCATTAAAAAATTCAATATTGACTATTATGAGTGATAAAAATTCAAAATAATATAAAATTTTATATTTTTACAATTTTGATAAATGTATTTAATTATTATAATATTTTAAATGATAGAAAACTAATTTTTTTTCAAAAAATATATTCATTTACCTATTAATTTAATAATCTAATATACCGGTACATTGAAATTTTTCTTACCGTACAATTTCCCTAAACTCAACTAATAAAGTTAATTATGAGAAAGTATTTTGGCTAAATGGAGTGATTGAGATTAATTACCATGAGATAAATAATGCATGATCCAATCACAGTTGTGTAGCGGCCCAAGTAAGAATCAGCTAAGAATCCACCAAAAAGTGGCATCAAAGTGGTGACTCCAGACCAATAGTTCACATTCCTAACTGCTGTCTTAAGGTCTTGATGCATAACCTTTGTGAGGTAAATCACCAAGCTAGTTGCTATTCCAAAGTAGCTAAGCCTCTCACTGAACTCAATTGCTGTAATCAAAGATAAAAAAAAAATTGTTTAATCAATGGATTACATTTTTAAAAGGTTTTAATTACCTCATAATTTTGTTTCGCACTATATATATATTGGCAGGAATTAATTTACACTGGCATAATATTTGAGTAATATTAGTTTAGTGACCTTTGGCTTCAATTCCATTACTGGGGGAGAGTGTGAAAAACATTGCAATGACTTAGTTACATTTAATCTATGTATAGAATTGATTAGGTGTAATTTTAGTCCCTTGAATTTTTTGAGTGATTAGTTAGTTACAGTTAATCTATTTTTAAAACTTATTAGTCTTTTCTCAAACTTTCATAATCTACTATATTTTTTTTCATAAATTTAATTTATTAAATTGTTTAAATATTTTTTACTGAAAAATGACAATTTAACTATTGAACTTTTTTACTGAATAATTTGAAAAGAAAAAAATAACTATTGAATTTAACTAAACAAAAATATCCCACTTTTTTCATTCCTCTTTTTCTGGGGCATATACTTAATCCAAAACTATTAATATAAAAATAGTATATTCTATAAGGATCACATATTTTTTATTTTTTCTTAACAAAATGGTAGTTATGGAACGCATCCCTTGTATGACCGGTTGGGGGTGGGTGCCAATAGCATATAGAAGTGGCTAGCATAGGCCCAATCCAATATGCTTTTTCAACCATATACAAAATGAATAATAATTTTCTTTAAGAAAAATTAAACTTACATTAATAAAATGATTTAATCATTTGTAACAAAAAATGATTTAACCTTGGTATAAAAAACAATGATTTATACCACTAACATAATAAATATGTTAAATGTACACCCATCAATACTTATATGCTAAGCTTACTCCCATTATAACTCGCACTAGGTAAGAGTGGGATTTCTTAAAAATGAAACTCACCTAATAATATTCCAAAAAAGAAGTGAAATTCACATAATAGTAGTAGTATATAATATGCCTTATCATGTAGCATATCTCATTTATCATATCATAAGCTAATAAAAGAACATATCTATACATAATACACGAACAACAAAAAATTGAACATATCTATAGATGTAGGTTGTGGGAAGTGGGAACCATACGTAATTGAGCTGTACGTGCTTAAATCTTAGAGCAACTTCAATGGTAAACTTCACCTAGAGTTATTTTATGGGTTCCATTAAGCCACATCATTTTAAAATAACTCATTCATTTTTCACTCCAATGGTGCAACTCTAAAATACTCATATTGGGTCCCACAATTTTACCTCACACATTAATATTTTATTCATATTTAGGTCCCACAAGATGGATTTGGAAATAGACAAACGGTAACATGCAATTCACATTTAATTGCCTAGAATTGGAAACAAAATAATGTTATTTTAATGGATGAACTTTGAAAATGTTGTTGCTTCAGAAAATTACCGTAATGCCATGCTGGCGTACTCCAATGGTAAGATTTTCCAAGTACCACAGATTATGTGATTCCAGCTGGCCAACAAGCTCAAAATACCTCCCGCTGGAGATACTCTTAATCGTTTCAAGTTAAATCCTCTCCAGTTTTTTTTATATATGTTATTAAACTTTTTAAAACTATAGTAATAGAGAGAAAAAATTAGGAGTAAAAATGAAGAATTTTCTGACTCAATCATTTTAGGTTATGAGATTTTGTTTTTCATTATCTCATAATTACTCAGTCTACACTAACAATATATAGTAAAATATATATAGTGCTGATGCTGAGGCCTGAGTGAGGTTGAATTCTTGCCTTTCGTGAATCAAAAGCAAAGGCATTAATTCTATTCTATAGGAGTATTCATCTAAACCTAGTTTGGAATGTTTTTCCAAAAATGAAAAAGGACAAAAATCCAATTTTGGATGTTGGCCACGTGAATATATTGAATAATTTTATAATTTTCCTAATCAAGCATAAAAGTGGTAAATATTTGTTTAAAAAAGCATAAAGGTGGTAAATATATTCAAAGAAGGTTTGTTGGCACTTCCTATAGGGTCTATTAGAGTGGATCAATACATTGTACCAAAAAAAAAAGAGTGGATCAATACATTAGATTAAGAATAATTACGCAAAGAAATTTAAATATCACAATCTTCACTCAAAATCTTAGAACATTTAATTTTACTTCATACTTTTATATTATGTCAAGAGAAAAACTTCTATTCTTACATTTAATGTAGAATTTCCAATTTACATTTGATATATCATTATTGTTGACTCTTTTATGAATATATTTTTACAGTGTTTTTTGATGAATTGGAGCTAGTTCACTTTAGACATTTAAATATTTATAAATAAAGAATATTTCATAAATTCTTTTCAAAAGTTATGTCCAAAAAACTAAAATAAATTCATCACAAAAATATTTTTCTTTTTTAATCTTTGATAATATTTTGGATGAAATATTTTTTATTTATAAATTCATTAATTAAAAAACTTTGAACCAATGAATTATTTTGTTACTTAATATATGGAGCATATTTTGTTGAAAATATTCATTTATTAATTGTGTTATGTATATACAGATGTCAAAAGATGATGGACATATTTTTATAGTGCTAGGTAAGTTAATAAGTAAGAAATGATAACTATGTATGCAAACAAAGATAACAATTGTACCATATATAGTGTTACTATATTTTTTTAAGAAGCAAAAGTATATAGTGCTACACTATATTTGATTATGCATATGAACATTAGGCAAAAGCTTGCAACTAATTAATTAATTAACCTTACCAATAATAAAGAGAGAGGCTTTCCAAGAACCAGTTGAAGCTCGGAGAGGTACTCTTCCCTTATGATCAAATGAAGAATCATGAACCCATTTCATCTCATCATCAACCTCCCCTGTTTTTGCATAGACTCTATTCTTTTCCATATCTTCCAATTCAAGCTAAGTAGTGCTAGCAAGAATACTATGCTATAATTATATGAAGTATTCTAAAATTAAGAATATTGGAGCTAGATGTGGATATTGAAATGACAAATATACCTTGTTAGCACCACCTTATATAGAGAATGGGATTTGTCTTCTTCATCCACTAGCTACCACTTATTTTTTATTTAAATTGAAGAAGAATAAATTAATATTAATTAAAGTAGCATTAATAAACATTTTATAACTATTTTTGATGAATCCTGAATTTAGACCTTTCAAATTATAAGATCAAATTCTTTTTTCTACTAATAAACAATGATATTCATTTTTAGTAGAGTACATCAATCAAAATTGTTATATATTTAAATTCGCTAAAAATTGAAAATGATGAATCTACGAACAAATTCAAAACATCAGAGTTATTAGTATTAAAATAGCCTAATATCTACAAATATGAGAAAACCTGCAATTGATATGTCAAAATTCAAATGTCTTGAATAATTATGTCTTTGGGATATGCAACGTTGACGACACTAAAGTCCTTGAATATGCACTGAATTTAAATCGAAGCAAATCTGCAAATATGAACAAAACAAACATTATACAAAGACGAGAAATCAAATACAAATACAAATAAATCTGCATTAAGATGAGGATAAAACAATACCAAACGAAAAAATGGCAAAGAAGAAAACTCATACGAAATTTAAAAATATGTGAAAATCAATCATTTAAATAAAAAAAATCAAATGGGGTGATTTCAGATCAAAATTAGCCCTAAATCACCTCTCTTTAATAAATGAACAAGAGAAAAAGCAACAAAAAAAAAAATACAAAACTAAGATATTGGACTCAAGTGGTTAATGAGACCCCCACGAATTGTTTGGGAGAACACAAGTTTGATTCTTAGTGGAAACAATGGGTTTATCCTCATTTTGCTCCCACCAAGAATCGAACTCGTGTTCTTCCAAACAATCCGTCTTAGGAGGAGTTCATTAACCACTTGAGCTCAATGTCTTAGTGTTATTTATTTTTTCTTTAATTTATGTTGTTATTTTTCCTCAATTTTTATTAGTATAAAAGGGCCTAATAATGTATACAAATATGAGAAAACTTGCAACTGATATGTAATAATTCAAATGTCTTGAATAATTATATCTTTGGATTTGCAACGTTGATGACACTAAAGTCATTGAATCTGCACTACATTTAGATCGAAAATTTTCTGTAAATATGAACAAAACAAACATTATACAAATACGAGAAGTCAAAACAAATAACTCTGCACCAAGATGAGGATAAAACAATACCAAACGAAAAAATCGTAAAGAAGAAAACACATACAAAATCTAAAAATTTGTGAAAATCAATCATTTAAATAAAAAAATCATGTGGGGTGATTTCATATCAAAATCAGTCCTAAATCACTCCTCTCTAGTAAATGAACAAGAGAAAAAGCAAAATAAAAATAAAAATTAGACTATTAGTAAGAGTGGCGGCTGGTATAAGATCAAATTTTGATCGCTAAATTAACTTTTCATATGTCATGTTTAACATAAGAATTAATGAAAATTTCCATTTTATGTGCAATAATTATATAGTCAAACAATGATCGATAAATGTTACACTACTAAAAAATTGTTGAAATACTAACGAAAATTTATATACAAAACTAAGATATTGGCAGTTTAGAGGATCCAGAGAGCTAAGATTCAACAACGAAAATGACAGCTAAGATTCTTTTAGAGAACACAAGTTCGATTCCTGGTGGAAACAATTGTTTTATTGTCATTTTATTCCCACAAGAAATTGAACTCGTGTTCTTTCATACTATCCGTCTTAGGAGGAGTTCATTAATCACTTGAGCTCAATATCTTAGTGTTATTTATTTTTTCTTTAATTTATGTTGTTATTTCAATTTTTAATAGACGTGTTTATTAGCTCGAAAAACTTTTTTAGTAAAATTTTTCTCTCTTACATATGCCTATATTCTTAATAATCTTACACTTTAGTCTTTATTTAAAGAGTTTGGTGTTCTTATGTTTAAAATTTGGGTGTAACTTATCTTTTATTAAATCGGTCTATAAAATGACAATTATTTATAATTTATTAACACATTTTCAATGTCACATCATCTAATCTAATCTGAACTTTAGTTGTACAATTAATGTGTTATATATTAATAACAAGACTTGAAAAAAATATATGAAAATCACACATTTAAATAAAAAAAAAATAAGTGGGGTCATTTCAGATCAACATAGACCCTAAATTATCTCTCTCTCTGTGTGCAATGATTATATATATAATATAATCAAACAATGATCAATAAATGTTATACTACTATAAATTGTTGAAATACTAACAAAAATTTAAATATAAAATTAAGATATTGGACTCAAGTGGTTAATGTGTCCCCCACGAATTATTTGGGAGAACACGAGTTCGATTTCTGAGGGAAACAATTATTATATTATCATATTTGTTTCCACGAGGAATCGAACCCGCGTTCTTCCATTCCATCCGTCTTAAAGGGAGTTCATTAACCACTTGAACTCAATGTCTTAGTGTTATTTATTTTTTCTTTAATTCAATTTTTAGTGAACAATTTTCTCTCTCTTACATGTCTATATTCTTAATGATCAATTAATCATACACTTAATTAGTCTTTATTTAAAGAGTTTGATTATCTTTTGTTAAATTCGCCTATAAAATGAATTATTTTTTTTGTCTTAAATGAAGTAGTAATCCACTGAAATTAAACTCACATGAGGTCCCGGGTTCGAAACCCGGATCATAACGTCCGGCCTAGCAATTTCGGCATTTGCCAGTTGAGCATAAAATGAAAATTATTTACAATTATTAACACATTTTCAAAGTCACATCATCTAATCTAATCTGAACTTATTCAAATACTTATCTCATTAATAAACTTTAGTTGTAAAATTGATGTGTTATATATTTGGTAACAAGACTTGAAGGTAGTGAGATGCTCTCCTAACTTTGTACTACACAGTACACACAAAGGAAACGTCATTGTTGTAATGTCATAGTATTTGTTCCCACTTTATTTTATGGGACCATGTTACTGTTCCATTTTGGGCACACTAAATTAATGTTACGTGACACCAAAAGTCATTTAGCAGGACGGTTGTGTTGAAAAGACCTCAATAAAAGGTTATACATACAATCTTGTTACCAAAAAAAAGGTTATACTACAAATACAATCTTCAAAAAGAATTATAAGTAGGTTTCTAAATTCTTTTTTTTTTCTTTTAATTTAATTATATGATAAACACATAAGGCAAGAAACACGTGATGAAAACATTGACTTTTAAAAGTCAAGACATAATAATTAAATGTGTCAAGAATTTAATTATAAGAATTCAAACTGAGATTCATCATTCCCTACGGAATTCAACCACCAACTTAGGAGAGATTTACATTATTTATTAGTATATTAGTATTTCAATGTACTATAGAACATTAAAGATCCCATAGGCATGTTTTATATTTTCCGAGCAAATGAGTCCTTCATTGTGAAAGAGATAGTCTCATTTTTTTTTACAAATGTGATCTTGAGTTTACGGATGTATTTGGATTGAGGGATGAAAGAAAATTATGGAAATTAATAAATGAATTTGAATTAAAGTTAGTTCAAGTTCAAACCAAACACACTGGTAGGTAATATGGAAGTTAGAAATGAGATCATGAGTTATGGTAAGTTGTGTTCAAAGTGAGTTGAGTATGAGAATTATCATCTGAGGTTGAAGAGTGCATAAATTATAAGCCGAGATTGAAGAGCACGAGTCAAGTAAAGTAGAAGATGGGTCGATATGTATAAGGTTATGGCTATGCTTGCATAATTTATGGCGGCGGTATCAATCTGAGTTGGATATTGGGGCATATATAAGACTCAGTTGAATATTTAGGATCCGTTTAAATTGACTTATTTTTGAGTTTTAGAAAATAGCTTACGTAAATAAATAAATTGTGCAAGGAAAAAATAAAATGATCTTTGGATCTAGTGCGAATTATTTGACCCTTAGTTAATTTTTTTATTGATTCAGATTTCAATTTAGTATTTTCCTTTTATATATCTTTTTGTCCATTTAATTCGAGCTATCCACTTGAATTGAGTTTGAGTTATCAATCGAGTTATTTGTGAACTTTAATCAAATTCGAGAGTTGAAAAACTAGGTCATGACAAATTTGAGTAAAATTTTGAACTGATTCAAATTTTATTGAGTTCGACCAAACTAAACCAAATTCGACTTCACTACTCATTTTCATTCCAGCCCTATGTGCTACCTATATCGACATATTCTAGAGAGAACATTTGCTAAAAGGCAATTCAACATCATAATTCATAAATAGATAATATTGCAAATAAAATAATTAACATTACTACCACACCAACAAATTCCACTTGATATTATTTAATCAACCCCACCTAAAATCGAAAAGAGTATAATTAAACAAGGCTTAAGTCAAACATTTTGTGGCTTAAAATGAGCAAATTAAATCCAAGGTGGCCAAAGCACTCCAACCTTTATGAGTGTTAAGCTACCATTACAGCCAAATGTGGCTTAGTACTATTTTATCCTCAAGGTCAACAATAATCATAGTATTTTTTAGGGCAAAAGATGGTGGATATACTATTAGTAATAAATAATTATTACTACCACACACAATACAATTCAACAATACCACGTGCATAACGTGAATTACATCGTTTGGTATATAAAACGTGAATTATATATTACAGTCAAACCTTTTTTTTAAGGCAATCTAATTTATATTTTCACCATCCAATTTTTTTCAATGATTTGTTCATTATGCTGCAGGAAAAATGAGAGGAGTTTAGCTGTTACTATAGAAAAAAAAACACATTATTGGAAGGGATCTCCTCCCATTGATAGCTATCACCAAAATCATTTTATTCAAAATTGGAGTTGCAATTGGTTACATGACTATAGACAATTTCCATATATTAGGGTTGAGCCTAATTTACATATAATTTATTATAATATCATATAATTTACATATATATAATTTATAATACCATATTCCGACATTGTATATCATTGAGTGTGAATATCAATTTCGATATATTATTTATTTAAAACTATAATAATAATTTAAATTTAAATCATTAATGGAATTTAATTTTTTTAATGGTATTAAATATTAATAGATCGAATATTCGAATTTAATTTTGACATGATCAAATTATATTTAAATTACTTACTATCGTGTTTTTTAACGGCAAAATAGATATACATTATAAATTATAGAGGGAATACAGTGATATTCCAACCTAACACAAACAGATACATGTACTAAAGTCTCAACACTGTTAGAAATATTCATTCTAAAAAACCCATTACACCACTCATAATAGAAACACGACCCCACTTTTGACAAAAACCACTTTTAGGATACTACAGTAATATGCTTAATTGATGGCAAAGGATTTCCTCGAATGTACTATTTATTGGATTTTTCTACAATTTTTAATTACAACCATTGAATTTTTCTCTTTTTTTTTATTTATATTTTTTAAATATTTTATTGGAAGATCATGATTTCACAAGAGGGACTCTCACAGGAGGGTACATGGGATAAAAAAAAAAAGTTAAAGAAAAATGAGAGAACATATACCCATTATTGAGCTCCTACATCGACCAAGCCACAAAGTGCCAAATGAGAATAGGATTATTTTTGTTTGTTATGAGTCCTATCTTAGTGGAATATCATTATTAATAATGATGACTTTGCTGAAATAAGCAAATCAACTTCTAGCTGTGGACTTGAAATGAAAGTGCAATTGGTTCTACATACACGGCTTTAATAAGTCAAAAGAAATAAAACCTTAAAGATTAGGGTTATACCCAAAACAAAACTCATATGAGCGGTATTGTACTAGTAATTTGCCTAAGATTATAAAGCCTTAAATCAAGTTATATTGGTATTTCAAATGTTGTTAGAGTCATACGTTAGAAAAACAGAAGTGTTGAATATCATGTAAGTGAGAAAACTCTTATACATATTGCCTTAAAATTTTGAATAAAGATGTATAGTATTAAGTCATTTGTGTGAGTGTTCTTCATCCAATATGATGATAATTCTCTCTTTATTTCTATGCTCTCCTTGGAAGTTTGAATAGTTTCATTAGTTCCAGGTTCGACTTATTTCAGGTGTTTGATCAAATGTGTGGAGAGTCTCGCACTTGCTTAGGCACAAACTCAAATAAAATATATTTGGATACACACACACAAATCTAAAAATTTAAAAGAAAAATAATATAATCATATCAATCAACATTATTTTATTTCTTTTATCTTTAATTTTTTTGTTTATGTGAATGTGTCTAATACCGTATTATCTATGTTTGTGCCTATACAAGAATTTTCCATCCTTTCATTATATAAATTCCTATAATTTAGATTTGAAGAGAAAGTAGGTAAATCAAAGTTTGATAACTGTCTTGCCAAATTGGAAAATGGAATATACTTCAATTATTGCATCGTTGTTCAAATTCTTCATATCATCAACATCCAAAATTCAATTTCTAATTAAACTCTCACATAAAAAAATAGTAAAAATCTAAAAATTGGGTGTGGTCACGTACAGAATATATACTGTAGGATGTAAACACCAAAAATGAATCATGTGAAGCACATGCACTATTATGTAAATGTGAGGGAATCACACTTATTATTCCTGTGCAAAACCAAGTAAAGCTAGATAATCACTAGTATAGCTTAAAGTTGAGGAGATTCTGAAGAGATATGACTTGATTTTGATACTCTTTTAGCTTGTGATATACAGAATGTTGTAATAATTTGTATAGAACACATGATTGATTGGATTTATGGATTATATCAACCGAAAGTACTAGCAGCACTGCGTAGGGGTGGGTAACGGGTTGGGTAGGGCGGATTTGGGCCAAAAATACCATCCATTTCAACCCGCGGTTGCAATAATGAGGTCCAATCCGACTCTTTTTAAAAGTTCGGTTTGTGCGGGTTCGGTTTATGCGGATTGACGGTTTGACGGATCGGTTAATTTGGTTTTGAACTAACAAATAAAAAATTATCTATAAAATAAAATAAAAAACTCAATTGTGTGGTGTGAAGAGAACATTAGTGCAAGTGAAATAAAATAAAATATAACGTATAATAAAATAGTAACAATAAATGTATCGTGATATTAATATTTGAGTGAGAGAAAGCTACTAGTTAGTGATATTAATAACAAGTTTTTAGTTTGTGTGTTTCGAGATATGCTCAACCACTCATCATATTTTATATATTAAATAAAAAAAAAACTTACAATTTATGTAACTCGGGCGGGTTCGGGTACCGTTGGGTTTATTTTAGAAAACCGAACTTGTCCATTTAAACCCGTCTACAATCGAAAATGTTTGACTGACAACCCGACAATCCGCAGCAACCCGCCCGCTTAACCATTTTTCGGTTTGAATCAGTTTGCGGATTTTACCCACCCCTATCACTGCGGCTACATTATTGTTTTTTTATTTTTTTAACAAGGAAAACATTATTGTCCCAAAAAAGTTATGTGTGGTCATGAAATTAACCACATCAACTAGATACATATAAGAATATAAGAAAAATAAATTAAATAATATATATATTTTTTAAAAATTAAATGAATTGTAATACTTAACTCTCATACAGTACTTTTTATTAGTGTGAACCTAGAGTTTTTCTCTACTGTTTGAATGAAGTATAAGTCGGTAACTATTAAACTATAAATAGTATGATGGATACTTTCATGTCATTATTTAATTAGTAAAAAAATAAAATAATTTCATGCACATTTGATTCTTGTTGAGATTCACAATTTTAGTTGTCTTATTTCTAAATTTTAAAATTTGGCTTCTTTTAATTTTATGATTTTTTTTAAAAAAATCACCATTAAATTTGAGACTTATTTTTGTTGATATATGTGTCTTATTTTTGTTAACAATGTGTAGAGTTGAATAATGATTTGATAAGTTGTAAAGTGTTATGATAAGACATACGTTAATATAATCTTATTATTTTATTTTATTAAAATATTTTAATAAACGAGCTCTAAAATGATTTTTTCATTATTAGTAACATTAAAAATTTATGTACAATAATTAAAATTTAGTGTCAAAAATTATGAGACGACCAGCGAATTCGGTTGCTCGTAAATAAGTAAAGGCAATTAATTCTTGGGTTGATATCAAGCCTTGTGTTTATATTATTCTTATGAATGAGATGTGTTGAGTTTACTTTTATGAAGAAAAAAAAATTAATTTATTTTAAGAATCACATATAAAGATTGATAATGTTCTCATATATATATATATATATATATATATAGAAAACATGTTCTGAAATATTTATTTAAAGGTAAAAAAGAAAGACTGGGGCTATAAAAAAAATTTGGGGGTGAGAAGATAAATTTTCAAAGAACAAATGTGCTAATTTTTTGACAAATGTGCTAATTTGTCAAATGTGCTAATTATTTAGCTTTCTTGGAGATGGTTTTGTGTGTTTTTTTAGTTTACAAAATCTTCCAAAGAGTATATATATATATATATATATATATATGGCGGGGGATTATTAGTAATGATCCAGTTTAGGCTTTGAAAAAATCTCTTTAGACCTTTGTAAATTTGAGGGACGCATATCGAATGGGTTAAAGCGAATTTTTCCACCCAATTAATATCTTTTTCATTTCCCTTGAAGGTAAAACAATCGGTGAACACCACCCGAAATTTTTTAGTGCAAATTCGAGTAAAATTTACATTAAAAAAACTTCGGTAAACGTTTACCGAAGTTTTTCGAGTTAAAAAAGAGTTTTTGAGGGGTGAGAAAAGAATTCATCTTTGTTTTTTGTTTTCTTGCTATGGTTAAGGCCTTTGTAATAAAAAAGAAAAAGTAGGAGTTAATACTCTATATAAGATTTTGAAAATTGTTCTTTAGGCCTCCTCTGTTGCTACTCAGGTCCTCCGATTTGACGAAAATGCTTTTGACAAAGGTTTTGGAACATATAATCTAAAATTGAGCATTTTTAGAACGTATGTTTCGAAACAAACTTATATATAGAAAGATGTATTTGTTGAATAAAATGTATAGAAAAGTGGATTTTGGAATATAAGTTCCGAAATGAGGTTTTTTAAAAAAAATATTTGTTTCGGGAGTTATGAACCGAAAACATTTAATTTTGGAACGTAACTTCCGAACTCACCCTATATATGCATTTTGGATTGTATAATCCAAACTGCCCTGAATTCAATATGAATGGTATTTTTTTGGGATTTTTGAGGGGCATGGTAGCAACAAGGGGACTTAAAGAGCAATTTTCTAAGACTTTTTCTTTTCTCATCAACCCACTTGCACCTATGAAAAAGAAAAGAAAAAAGAGGGAGTAGCACTAAATAAATTGGGATTAGATTTGACACAGTAACTGTGTCACGCAGTTATTCATTATGATTGTCCAATCTTTAATCGACGTCTCAGATTCTTCATAATTTATTTTGCTGTGTTTTATCCGAGTCGTCTAATTTCAAAATTAATGGCCGAAATTTGAAATAATATTTCACTGTATCATTTGTCTACCGCAAAGAATTGCCCTACATATTTTTTATGCCAAGGGATTAAGTGTCAAAATGTCCATTTTGAATTAAGATAAAATCTGATTACGAGTGTTTTTTCTATCTTCAGCAAGTTAAAATCTCAAACATGAATTAACCAATTTCTAGAACTTCCTCACAGCCTTGGTTCTATATAGCTTTTCACATTTAAAAATAAAAAATAAAAGAAAATTTATAATAATAATTATAACTATTTTACAATCGCTTACAATAAAATTTAGACTTTGTGTTTTGAGATCACAAATATATCGAACTTTTATCACTACACTAATATTTCATGAATATATATTATGAATCGGATATATAAATAAATTATTCAATAAATTTGTAAAATGAACTTTTTTTTTAATTAATGAAGTTGTAAAATGAACTTTTATTTATAATTATAATCGAAGTAGTATCATTTTCGACCTGCCTTTGACCTCACTAATATATATGAGCTGGCTAATTGTACCATTTGGTTCTTAATTAACAAATATCTTTAAAATTAAAATCAATTAAAAACCAATAATGCACAGATACCTACTTAACATAAAATATAAATTTAATAATGTAACCTAAGGTGGGCTTCTGGTACCGAGGTATATGAAAAATACTTGTTATTTCATGATCATCGATGTAATGTTTTGTTAATCAATTAAATAAAGTAACATTAATTGTATGGCAGAAGCTTCTAGTTCAAAAAAAAAAAATGAAACCCCACATTTTGTCTCTTGTTTTCATGACACAAATTGATAATACAGCTTACAGGCTACAGATTCTAGAATGTCACTAATGGTCTCTCTTGGTTCAATTCATGTGAATGAAGACATTGTTTTGTGAATTGTGATGTAAATTTGTAGACATGCATATATTCCTAAATCATACAAGTATTTGGATTGATCTCCTCTAAGTAAATTAGCTATAGCTAGCCCTTAATTATTCCTTTGATAAATTAGCGAGGTGTGTATTATGGCCTACGATCAGAATGAATTAGATAAAAACACATTTGAATTTAAGGATTGATTACCTTTATATGATTAGTAATAGTATTAATATGTGATATTTAATTATGTTCAAGATTTTTGCAACATGATACAAGGTAATACAGCAACTAGATTAATTGTGCGGGTATGCTCATTTTTCGCAAGTATACATTTTTTTGGTCAAATAATTTAGTAGTTAGACTCACATATTTAGAATGTTGTTATGCTTTGGAGAAATTTTTCATACATCCCAAAATCATTGGGAGTGGTATCCCGATCCTAATATAGGGTATTAAGTTAGTAGAGCAAGTGTGAAGAAATGAAAAATTCAGAGTTTGAATTTCCACCTTTCAATAATATCTTTAATAGCTATCAACTAAGCTGTATTTACAAAACATCGCCAAATATAATTAACTCGGAAGATTTAAATTCAAATGTGAGGAATATTAAAAGAATATCTGGTCCTCTCAAAACCATCATGAATATGTACCAGAAGATTATTAACTTGTGGAAATGTTTTATTGTCTTTCAAATTTAACTACAAACATGACATGACATGTTATTGTCAATGATCTAAATAGAGATACCCATGTTTCTTTGCCCCCAGTTTTCAATTACATTCTCTAAAATAAAGATAAGCTATACTTATATCATAGCAAACATTTTATATTTTACATGGCTATTTCAGAAATCACCGGTTATTGTACATATTTATGTTAGTATATTAGCATGTGATTAGGAGTATTTTTTTTTTGTGCGTAAATTGTGTATTTCTACAAATAACTACAAAAATTAATTTCTCGAGTCTTGCAAGATTTAAGTAGGCGGCTAATTCTCATTAAGAATTTTAATATTGTTGCGTACTCAAAGTCAAATGTGATTAGGAGTTTGATTTGTACATTGATACATATGAAAATTCGTAATTTGTTAGAGACAACGTTTAAATGTACTCTAGATTCTCAAAAGAAATAGTTTTGCAGTTGGCTAGTTGCCCTAAAAAAATACCTTAAAACAAAATACTTTTTTGGCCTATATTTATACCTATAGGCTATATATAAGTTATATACAAAAAATCAAGGGGGGCTGGAACCACTTTATGCCAGAACTGATCCCCGAACCAGATTAAACTGGTGGTGAAAAAAAAAATTATTTTGATAAGCTATCATTGAGAGTTAATTATAAAAATAAGTTGATAATAGTTCATTGAATTGCTAGCTATTAATCCGGATCTAATCTATTTGACACTACAAAAATAAAGGAAATTGTCACCAATACATGAAAATGAATTTTCTATGCTACCGATGTTGGATGTAGCTACCTCCCTCACGTGCAAATGGTATTTTAATCGTACCCTTTAATTTGAAAACTAATCAACTTCTAAACATCTTAAAAAATATTTGTTGCTAGTAATTAGACACACTAATTTTTTATAATAGAGTCCAATCGTATCACAACTCATCATATAAACATCAGTGACATCTTGTTCCCTTGATTCTCTTAGTTGTATTTCTACATATTCTAATGCCAAACACAAGTATCATACATAATTTCTCCTATCTCATAGACAACTTAGTATAAAAAAATATATATTTTGTTTTAAAAAACTATCATTTCAGAATCCAACAATAGGAAATTTCTTCCAAAGATTCAAACCACACGATTGTAGGATCTCTATATATAATGTATAACCTTACATAACAAAATTCAAAACCATCTCCAAAGCTTAAATCATACATCTTCAAAAAACTCCAAAAAAAAATGGCTAAGTTTATTTTCTTGTACTTTTTATTAGCAAATACTCTTCTATGTAATGTCATAGCTACAACTACAAACAAACCTCAAATTAGTGTTCAATCTAATTCATCACCATCTTCAAATGCTCCTTCTCAAAGTCCCTTTAGTGATCATAGAACAAATGAAGCACAACCCTCTATTGGAAGAAAATTTGGTAAGCACCTAGATCATATCATTTCATCACCAAGTCCTAGCCCTTTTGAAGGAAATATTCTTAGTCATAAAAAAAATTCAATTTTAGATTCTCAAGGTCATATTGATTTGATGAAACAACATCATCATCATCATCCATTTGATAAGTCTATGGCTGGTGGAGGAGTTATTCTTGGAGGACTTGCCACAACATTTTCGGTGGCTATTTATTGTTACATTAGAGCCACTTCAAAGCATAAGTTAGATACTACTACTTAGTGCTCAAAATCCTTTTGCTTCTTTTCTTTTGCTTTATTTGCTTAGATGTGTATAGTATGTTAGAGGAGGGCAGATGACATGACACTCAAAGCACTGATACTCTAAACCCTGGGGGCTAGACCAAGAGAAGAGGGAACTTTCTTTGCAACTTCCATCGATGAATTTCGGTTGCTTTTTCTGTTGATCCAGGTGAGAAAGCTTACTTTACTAAGCCAGCCTCTGCTTTTGTCTATCTCCCAAGGATAGCTCCTTTGTTTGAGAGCCTTTGCACGAGTTCGTTAAAAAATAGTTTTTCTTTTCTTTTCTCAAAAGATAGTTCCTCGTATCCGTCATCGTGATTTGAATCATACTATACCCTCCTCACTTTCTTGTAATATTGTATACACATTGTATAAAGAAATCTCTCTTTGATTGAATTGGAAGTAATTCGAACTAAATAATGTCTTTGTTTGTTGCATATTATAAAACAACAAAAAAAAATGACATTTAAATGATTTAGATATTGTTATTTTAGAGAGTTAAAAAATAGAAGTAAAGAAAAAAAATCAGATGGTTGGATTTTCTCAATACGCGTAAATTAAGTGTTACAATTTACAAAGCTCTGCCCGTATGTAGGCCATTGTGGATAGGAATTAATTAATAGATTATATTTCACTTTGTCCCCGTTAAATTAGTTTAGAAGGTTTATTTTTCCTTTCAATTTATGTCTTCTAAGTTGTATAAGTGTCACATGCACAAACTAACATTAAACAACTTAAGTGTCATGTAGTCAATGATCAATTTAAAACAATGATTATTTAATAAAAATTGATAAAGTTGTGAACTAATTAAACAGTAAGTTGAAAATATCAGAAGGCAACTATTTTGAAACTGATGTTTATGAAATGACCAAATTGAGAAACATCTAATAGAGACAAAAATTAAATTAAGATGTCAGAGACATTTTAAGAGCAAATTACAGAGACAAAGATCAATTTAATCTTTGCAAGTTATGTGTTAACAAACACTAACTGCAAAGATAAATTCTTTTTGTTTTAAGTTAATTTAATTTCAATCAGATTCTTTGTTTGGATCAATTTTTTAAAATCTTATTGGATCTTATCTCTATTGGCATAAATATTAAATAGTGTTAAGTGTCTAAAAATTATAGAAAAATATTTTATGCTTGCTTCAATTAATGTTTTTACAGCTCTTCTTTGTAGTTCATCCACTCGGGTTTAAGATCCTCCCCATTTATCCAGAAAATATCCCTACTCAATCTAATCCAGAAAGGGTTCAATGTCAAATAACCATTAAAATTTTGGGTGACAACATCGAAAGAGGGTGTGAACAAATGTATCAACAAAATCAAATCCAAGAACCAAAATTTTAAAAAAACATACCACACATTCAATTCTTAAACATAAATTATTATAACAGTCCATATAATGGGTGATGAAATCAGACAAAATCATCAAATGACAACACAAGTAGGTTTTCCTAAAACAAAAATCTCAGCTTAATATAACGGTATCCCTTGATTGTCAATTCTAATAATTTGCAATTTCTCCTCACTACTATGATCTCCATGTCACATGAATTGCAGATTCTGCAACAAAGATTGTGAAATAGCATTAGAACCAGATTTTCACCAATATAGCATTAACATATGCATCTTAAGACCAAAACAAAGCAAAGGAAAAACCATCGGAATATTACTTACATATTTTATTGAAGGCCACAATGTCACAACTCTGGACATACTCATTGATGGGCTCAACAGTAAGATAATCCTCAACCATGTTGTCAACGGAAACCAAATCATCCACAATAGTAAGCATAATTTGCAATTTCTTGATACCATACCCAACAGGAACAAGTTTGGCTATGACAATAATAAACAAAAATCAGAATCGCGGAAGAAAGATGGCCAGTATAGATGTAGATAAATAAAAACAAACAAATAAAATCAATAGTAAAGATAACTACAACTTCTCTACAGAACGAAGACTAGAGATATATATTTTACACATTTGAAAAGAGTTTCTTTTTCACGATTGAAAAATGGCTAGTACTATGGCACACAAGTTAGATAAGTGATGTGCCATGCGTAAATTTGTTTCCACCATTGGATCACTATGTCCCACGGTCCCCTCATTGTATCAAATTAGATATGATGGAACTTATTGATCCAATGATGAAAGACAAACTTGTACGCCATAAACATAGCCTTCAAAAATAGTATACAACAAACCGAAACTCATCATTCAGTATCATATTGTATATTGTTCAAATTATATCAGAACGAAAACAATCAACAAAGTAAAAATGTGCAAATATATATAGACGAAAAAATTAAAACTATAAAGAGAAAGATAACATACATGCACCCCAAAACAACCCTTCCAACTTAACAGATCTCACGGCTTCTTCAAGCTTCTTCATGTCAGTTTCATCATCCCATGGTTTCACATCCAACAATACAGATGATTTCCCACCTGAAAATGTAATCAACATAAAACAATACTATAAGTTCATGTCCGGCCAGATTCGAAATAATTATGAGAATATGAATATGATACAACAGAAACTTACTCTCTTTCTTTTTGCCAGATGCCTTCACGGCTGCTGCCCGTTCCTCAGCTGCCTTCTTCTCTTCCTCAGTCTCTTCACCAAACAAATCCACATCGTCATCATCATCATCATCCTCTGCTTCAGTGGCCTAATCAACATAAACATTTTATAATTTTAAAATTAGTCATAAATCAACTAAGAAGTAGAGTTAACATCCTCTAAAATGAAAACGTGACATCAACCACAGTTCAAGTATCAATTGCTTATAAAATACTTGCCTTTGTGTCAGCAGCTGGAGGAGTGGCAACAGCCTCTTCAACTACGAGAGAAGATTCCACAATGACACCAGATCCCTCCCCAGAAACATCGCTAATGACACAAAATTCAATTGAAAATTCAGAAAAGTTAAACAAATATGGATGTATAAAATTACTAACTCATCACATAACACCAAACAATATTAAGATCCAACACATAAACCATTGCATAATAAACCACAGTAAAAACATTATATATATATATATATATGGGAAGGGCAACTTACGAAATTCTCAACAAAGCATCAATGTGCTTGTACCACCTAGCCACGTTCACAAATTCACTTGATGGAACTGATGGCAGAGCTGCATAAACAGTGATATCATCCTTTGATGCTTGGTACCTAAACAGATCAAGTAAATATACAATTACATAACAAACAAAAAATCAAAGAAAATACCAACCAAAACAAATGCTTACAAAAAAACCAACATAACCTACCCAGTGATGTAACTGCGTGTAAGAAGGTACTCATTAAGCTTCTTCAACCCAGATTCAGACTTAAGGTTATAGAATGTGGCAGCCATTTTTGCTCTTTGATTAAACTTCTACAAAACATGCATAACAATAACAATTACTTACGATAGCCATTAGCCAAAACGCAACAACCCAACAACATAAATCACCAAAAAATTCAATTTTTTCAACTAAATACAAAACATTCATAACAATAGCAATTACTTGCAATAGCAACAACCCAACAACATGAACCACCAAAAAATTCAATTTTTTCAACTAAAATCAATTACAAAAAACAAATAATGAAAAAGCCCTAAAAATAAAACACAATTCAGGTAGATAAATTACTGATTCATGTTACAAATTGAGTATTGTTAACATCGAATTAAGGAGTGATATAGGTTTAGTGAATTGCGATTGAAGAAGAAGAGATCGATTGAATGAGTTTGTTTACCTTTGTCGAGAGAGAAGCAAAAGATGGAAGGCAAGAGAGTGACGAACAACAGTGAGAGTGAAATTGAGAAAGGTTTTGATTTTATATAGTTTGAGAAGATAACCCCTGACCCGGTTTAATAATTGGGTTTGTTGGTGGCCCAATTGGGTTATTTCTTCATGTTAATTATTGGCCCATGTTTTTCTTTATTTGATATTGTTTGGTGCATCTATAGTTTTTTAATTTTTATTTTTTTTAGGTGTGGTGACCTTTTTTTATAGGTAAATTTGTCCTTAGAAAATCTCTAAACTTTGTTTTTAGTTGCAATAACAAAATTTTCTTCTAATTTTCATATTTCACTTATTTCCCTTTAGCAATTTCAGTATTTACTTGCAACCAATTTTTTTTTAGTATTTACTATTAAACTTTATTAAAAAAAGAATGAAGTTTTTTATTAAATATTAATTCTCTTCACAGTTTTTGTAAAAAAAACAACTCTCCAGCTCTCCTTACACTTGACTACGGACTAGCATATAATTATAGACTTTGCATGTGGTTTTTTTTTTTTTTGTTTGTGATTTTAAAGTAAATCAGAATTCTTGGTTAGTTTACTGAATTGTGAAATAAAAAGAGGAGGTCAAAATAAAAAATATATATATTCACTAGTTTTTAAGGGAAGAGTACTCCGATAATCTAAAATTTGACAAAAATACATTTTATACTTTGTTGGAGGTGGTTTCTTGTTTTATATTTTGAAATTTTCAAAAATCAAAATAAATTTTTTTGAGTTTTTAAAATATCAAAAGCTAAAATAAGTTTAGGTCTGCAAAATAATTAAAATTTTTACAAATATATCATTATTTATTTTGTAGTAATTTTAAATAATAGTATTCGAAAGAGGCGAGTATCGGCAAATACCTATCAATGGCAATTCTTAGTGGTTAGAGTGGTAGTTTATGGAGCCCGGTGGAGGTCAAAGTGACGGTTTACAGTGGTTAGATTGTAATCAGTAATGGTGGCAAGTGGTAGTTTCTACTGGTTAGAGTTGTAGATTGTGATGGTCAAAGTGATTGTTTTCGATGGTTAATTGTAATAATGATCAGAGTTGTAGTCGATGGCGGTGACCAGATTGGTGGTCAGCGTCTGATTTTTGGCGATTAGAATTGTAGTTAGCTGTGAAGAGCAACGGTGGTCATTGTGGTGTTCCCGATGACTAATTGGTGATCAAGATGGATGGGTCCTTAGCGATAGTCAAAGTGGTGGTTTGCGATGATCGAAATGGTGACTGATGGTGGTCAAAGTGGTCACTGATGGTGTTGGTCAAAGTGGTGGTGGTCATAATGATAGTCGGTGGTTGTCCGATTGGAGATCATATATGAATACAGTGGTGATGAAATTAGGAAGTCATAGTGATGGTTGGTGGTTAGAGTGGTGGTTAACAATGGTCAACGTGATGGTTGACGGTGGTTGAAGTGATGATCGATGATAGTCATAGTGGTGGTCGGAGTAGTAATCGGCGATCTTTTATGTGAGTTTTATCATTAAAACAAAAACATAATTGTAGACCTTATTTTTTTATTTTGAGTTTGAGTAAAAAAAACCATTTTGCAATTATGTAAAATGTCATTTCAATCCTATTTTATCCAATCATATTTTGATTTTGAAATTAACTTTTAAAACTAAAAAAAAAAAACTCACAAATAACTTCAAATGTGCCCTGTCTTACTTTAGAGTGTTTGTATTTGATCATGCTAACTCGTGCCCCGATCATTTTCCTTTTCTATTTTGATATATATGGTGTATTAAAGTTTTAATTCTCACTAAAAGGAGTACTAGATTTGTACAAGACCAAATTCTTCTATAGTTTTATTTTGATTTTCCAAAATCTAGATTGTCAAGAACCACATTTAATTAACTTCAACCATTAACCTACCAAAGAAATTGACCTAGTTTTCGATTTGAATTGTAAACACAAACTTTGATTAATAATTAGTTTATCAAGTTCAATTTAATGCCTAAAAACAAAATAACTCAATTTCATCAACAAATATTATCAAAGATCCGCGAAGAAGTTGAACAAAATTAGAATTAGAATCTACAAAATAAAAAGAGATTTCTTTTAAAAGCAAGTACAAAGAGGAAGAAGGAAAGTGAACCACAACAATATTGTGATATGTTAAATGAGTTAAAATTAACTTTGAATGAAGAAGTTGAACTTGAGCTCAAACAACATATAAGAAAGAGAATCAATCAACTAAGTTTTAGGTTAAGTTTTGGTGTCTAATTTCACTTCTGTTGCCGCTTTTAATTAAATAAATATATTGATCCAACATGGTAAAACTCTGTTTGGTAAGCCAAATAAGCTAGCTAATAAGCTAAAAGCTCTGTTTGATAACATTTTTAAAAAGAGCTTATAGCTTATGTTACTAGCTTATAGCTTATTTTTCAAACGCTATTTCAAGTAACTTAAGAGCTTATAGCTTATTATCTTTTCTTCTAATTTTACCTCTATCATCTTACTTGAAAAAAATTAAATATTAATTAAACATATTCTTTTTATGTCATTTTATACTTATAAGCTAGTCCAACTGCTAATTTTACTGAACACTACACATTCAACCAGCTAGCTTATTCGTTATAAGCTAAAAGCTAGCTTATAAGTTACTCGCTATAAACTTATCCGCTATAAGCTAACTTATCAGCTATCCGACATTTTTTACGAAACAGATCTTACGACTCCTTCAGAAGGCCCAACAATAGTATCATAACTCTAATTTAACTTGATGAGGTAGCAAATGTGAATTAAAATCTCATATTATATGAGAAAGTTGAAATTGAACAACATACAATATATGTCTTAAAGTTTTGAGTTAAAATAATATGTTCCGTAAATTTTTTCTTGAAATTCAACTTCTAAGCATTTTCATCTCAAAATCTCACTAATTTGTCCATATTAATTTGAAGTCTCAATCTTTTAAACATGTTAATTTAAGTGTTGACACTACTTTCATTTTTTGGCACAAAGTATTGGTAGTGTTTTATTTTCCTCCTATTGATTTGATGTTAAACTTCTTGGCTTGTCCTAAAGTGGAAAATAGTGGCTTTTAAATCCTAAAAATTCTTACAGAATTACGTAATGGCCAACGTTCAAAATATAAAAATAGTATACTTTCGCACTCCCTTTTCCTTTGTGAATTACAAAGACAATTCTCATATTTTGCGTATGACATTTTTTTCAATCAGTTTTTCATTACATATTATTTTCTTGATTAATTTTCATATATTTAAGGATTTTTTATCTCCTTTATCAATTTGAAAATCATGAATTTTTTAGAAATTAAGAACATATTTAATCTTAAATTCAATCAATATACAAAGAAATGTTACAACATATCTTGCTTATGTAAAATGTAAATATAAATTAAAGCATGAACAAATAAAATAAAAATTGATAATTGCTATTTAGTACGTTGAATTTGACGACATTTGAAGGATTGGAAATATATCTATAACCAGGAGAGAAGATTCTCTCCCTTGACATGATGATGGTATTTTTTTTTGTCTTGCTAACGCACAGTGCATCAAGTGCACTAGATAAAAGTAAATTTTACATTAAAAAAATATATAATCTACATTTTAAAAAATTGGTTATACAAAATTCAAGACAATTTTATCACTTTTGATTCCTTAACTAGTGTAAGGGGTATAATGTTTAACCGTTGATTTGTAAAGAGAAAGAGGAGAAAAAAAAAAGGTGAATTCACTTCTATAACTTGTGTGTAAACTGTGAATCCATATAATAAATTATCTATTTTACTCAACAAATTGGGTTTTGCATTGACATGGCTATCAAAATTGAACGGCAAATTTAATACTCCTTCCATTTTAAAATACAAGATTTTTGACCATATTACACAAATTAAGAAATGTAGTTAATGTTGTATGAAAAAAAAATGAATTGGTTTATAAAATTGTCCTTTATTAATGATATGAAAAAATTAAATTAAAGAATTAAAAAAAGAGAGAATAATAAATAGTTAAGGGTATAATATAAAAAATAGAATTACATGCTTCATTGATATTGTAAAGCGATTTATAATTTGGAACATTTTTTTCCCAAAACGACTTATATTTTAGAAGAGGGAGTATTTAATAGTAAGTAAAGCCTAAAACAAATTCTATTGTCTACATATGAATTTTTTTGTTTAATAAAAAAATAAAAATGTTTTTTTTTATCATAGATGAAGTGGTAATCCACTGAAATTAAACTTACATAATTGTGAGATCACATGTTCGAACCCGAGTCACGACGTCCAGCCTAACAATTTCGACATATTTTCCAGTTGAGCTAGAACTTATGGAACGTAAAATATTTTTTATTAAAACTATAAAATTATGATTTTAGTAGCATTACTCTTTTTAGTCGACACGGAAATAATACTTGCTAACATTTTTATAACTTTCGGACTACTAATCAACTTAATTTGGACAAAAAAAAAAACAAGATCAATGGATTAATGCATAAAAGACCAAATTAAAAAAAAAGTATGAAATCTAAATTAAGCTAAAAAATGTTAAAATTATTTATTTATCGTCCCAATGAATATAATTTAATTAATAGAAATATCATATTTATATGCAAAAACTGAAATTCAAACTTAAAATTCTTTACTTCTTTACCTCAAACAATAAATTTTTAACTATTGTTTCTGTTAATTAATCTAGTGATGAGAATTATTGGGAATCTCAAATTCAAATTTTATTTTTATTATTTAAGTTATGCTTAGAGAGACTAAAATAATTTTCTTTATATCAACTTTCTAGAGAAAAAATATATAAATTCCTACCTAAAGTCATCCGTATGGAGACGTAATGGAGTAGGAAACGTGTGGCATCATATTTGCCTCTCTTCCAGAAGCCCACATAAGACAACCCATTATCTCAAGCTACCGCACATTCCAAATGGGAAGAAAACAAACACAAAGACCATATAATATAACTATAACCACCTCATTTCTTCTAGAAATACATTAATTAATCAAATGAAATTGTCAAAAAACCAAACATATCACTTTCACTCTTACTATTTGTGCAAGTTATATATAATTTCAACATTATATTATTTGACAAACTTGGAAAATTTTACAACTATATATTAAAAATTTTCTCAATAATCTCTTCACTCCCTCTCCTTTGCCACCAAAATATACAATATGGTTTTCAATAAGGTTCCCATGCTCGTTGTGTTAATATTTTTTATTAGTTCAATTGTGGAGAAACCTTTAGTTATAGAAGGAAGAGCACTTTCATTAATATCTCATCATCAAGGACAAGGTTAGCGACATTAATTAATTTCTTGATTATATATGATTTTTTGTTCTTCTTCTTCTTTGGTATTAATATTTAATATAATATATAGTTCATACATATATGATTGTTGATTATTTGTGTGTGATACAATTGCAGGGTACTCTAAGATATTTGCGACTCTTGGGCTTGTTTGTAAGTGTTGTGATAGTGGGATTGAAGGTGCATGCAAAGAAACATGGACAGATTCTTGTTCTAACATACAGTGCTTACCTTGGAAAACACACTAGTTATATAGTTAATTCTTTTAGAATACACACTAGTTATACTATTAGCCACGAGTTTCGATAAATGTTATAGAAAACAATTTATGATCCGAATTGCAGATTCAATTTATTTTTTTATTGAATTGCAGATTCTGTGTAATTTAACCTTTGTAAATGTTATAAGTTATAATGTTAAATTTTGGGGGTGTAATTAGAGTTTCTTGGTGAAATTTCTATGATTAATTAAAGATATCGATTATGTTTAAATCAGTCTAACAGCAAATTACTTAGTTGAAAAAGTATGAAAGTTTCTTGACGAGAACGAGAAACTGTTGGATACTTGGATAATACTTTCCAAAATAAATGATATGTTTGATCATCTTTACGTTTAACAATGTACAACTTTGATCATTAATATCTTAAGTTATTTATTACTACCTCCGTTCCTTTTAATAAGAAACAATTTGAAAAATTTACACATATCAAGGAAACACATTGTAAATAATTCTTTTCATTTAATACTCTTATAAATTTAAACTTATTCCATCTATACCCCTATTTAATTACTCTAAATTCAATTAACTTACTTATTTTTAATATTCTCTTTCATAATAAATAAGGGCATAAGTGAAATTCAACATTTAAATCATTTGAAAATTAGTCAAAGTTTCTTATAAAAAGGAACAAAAAAAATTTCACTTTTGTTTCTTATAAAAAGGAACGGAGGGAGTATTAAAAATTATAAAAACTATATATTTTAAAAATATTTATATGTATATATTAGTAGAAAAATATGATCTAAATAAATCTTATGAATATTATATTAAGTCAAAATTATATCTTTTATTTTGGAATGAAGGAGGTAAAGTTTAGAGTAATATCCTGAAACGTGGTTAATTTTCAAAAATTTGGCATACCAAAATTTCATCTATTCCAAAAATTGTCTTCTCGTAAAATCTTGAATATAAATTTACATTTAACCACAGTTCAACTGTGACTAATTTCCATAAATTCAAACAGAACCGACTTTTTATTATTCATTGGGAATAGGCTAGACCGAGTTAGGCTTTGCTAAGCCTGAGCCTGACCTGTCATAAAAATTGAAAGCCTAAGCCTGGCCTGTGGCCTATCATAATATTATCTTTTAGGCCTGAGTCTGGCATTTTAAAAGCCTATTGTGGCCTATTAGCCTGTTTAAAAGCCTATTTTTCATGAACATATTTAAATAAAAAAGTATATTTATTTTTAAAATTACTTATGAACTAATAAATTAATGTCCTTTTGTTATTTAACATGATATTTTACATAATTTGATTATATATGTCATTATATTTCAATTCTAGTTTATAATAATACATTTATATATGTGAAAAACTAATATAGATTAATAAACTTAAATTATTGAAAATTTTAATAAATATATAATTTAATCAAAGTACAAATTTTAATATATATATATATATATATAATAATAGTATTAAAAATATTATTCATATTAATTTAAATAGGCCGGCCTAGTAGGCTTAAAAGGCTTTTTTAATAGCCTGCAGCCTGACCTATTTAACTAAATAGGCTTATGAAAAAGCATTGGCCTACCCTATTTAAAGAAATAGGCTGGCCTGGCTTGAGCCTATATAGGCTAGGCCTTAAGGCATCGTTGGCCGACCTGACCTATTCCCACCTCTAAATTCTAGCCAACATGGGATGATATATGCACTCATCATCTAGAAGTGGGAGTTAACTTTTCCTACGGACAAAATACCATTGCGACTTCCCGTGTACACATGAAAAAGCAGTAATAAATAATAGGCTAAATCATCATTTTCGTCCATGTAAGTTCGCGAATTTTTGGTTTTAGTCCCTGTATTTTTTTTTGTTGCAAATTAGTCCCTGTATGTTCAAATCTTTTGATTTTAATCCCTTAAAACTAAAATCCGCAGCAAAATCCATAGGAAACCAACAAATTTTCCTGCAGATTTTCTTGCGGATTTTAGCTTTAGGGACTAAAATAAAACAAATTTGCACATGCAGGGATTAATTTCCAACAAAAGAAGATACAGGAACTAAAATAAAAAATTTATGAACTTACAGGGATGAAAATGATCTTTAAGCCTAAATAATAATGCAATGTGAACAGAAAACAAGTTGCTGGGCTTCTTCCTTTCTCTATTTTGTCAATAAACTCCGTTAAATTTTATCTAATACTATACCATTAGAAAAAGTATAAATTGATAGTTGGTTCTATGATGATTCGTGCTTAATTTGGTAAGGAGGACCAGATTCAATCCATTACAACTGCGATCGAGATGAGACTGAAATTATTTAATTTCAGAACCGACCCCGAGCCCAGAAAAAAAATACTATTAAAAAAAGTGATTTTTCAAAAAATTTATCAAAGAGCTTTTTTTACTTATGAAGAAAAATTATTGGTAAACTTTTTTTGAATCAAACCGAGAAGTACTTATCCAAGACCAAGAGCATTTGGATGAAATAGTCTCTTTTAGTTTTTTTTTTTTGTCAGGTAGTCTAGTGGCTAGAAATTTCACACTTAAGGTGAATAAGCGGATGACTGGTGTTCGAATCCGCCCTCTGCATCTATAATACAATTGCCCTGCCAATTGAACTATGCTCACAAGACAGTCTATTTTAGTACTTTAACTAAAAACAATATTGAATTTAAAAATTAAAGATGTATTATTAAATCTTTTAAGTGAACACTTTGCCATTTATCATGATCCTATCCAATTTGAGAGATTAGTCTATATACTTATGCGTGGTTTAAAAGAAAACAATAAATTCGAACTTGTTTATACTGTTCAGCAGCAAAAACCATAAAAATACAAACACCATTAAAATTTAGAGGGAGTGTTTTGTCATACTAACTCAGCTATGAAATTATAATATCAAGTTTAGTTTAATCAGGAAGTTCTGTAGGATGTTCGGGAAAAGCGGTAGTACATGGCACCAGGTTTTTAAGGACACCATATATATATATATATATACTTGAAATCTAAAAGTTATATATAATTTATATTAATATTTTTTAGTATAAGCATAAACTATAATAAAAAAGTAAGTTTAAACTGGACCACATATGACATATACATAATAATTTAAAAAATTATAATTAATATATTAAAATCATTCTCCCTTTGTAAAAAAAAAAAAAACAATTCCCTACATAAATTGTGTAAGAAAACTACATAAATGTGATTCACTATAAAAATAGAAAACCTAAAATCAACACTAACTAATTGGACTATTATCACTCCGGCTAGAGAAATGAAAAAAAATAAAAAAATTCAAGGAGGGTTATATTCATAAAAAACAAACTTGTTTAGTACTAGTTTTAAAGATTTATGTGTTTTTTATGTGGTTATTCACATAAAATACTCTTTTCCATTAATAATTTCCCAAAAACATAATTTTATCAAAGTTCGTAGTAACCATAAAATGTAAATTTAATGTAAAGAATTTATGAAAATCACCTAAAAAATGCAATTAAATTTTGTCTCTTTTTTCTTTTAAATTATTTTAAACATAAATCACCCTGCATAAAGATGAATTTTTTACTGGGCTTTGTACCCCCTTAGTTCTCTTCAACTCATGCAAGATGCATATTTTAGTGGGCCGGACCACAATGTAATGGACATCTACAATTTGTGGGCTTTTCTTCGAAAACTTTTTCTCACACCCTTACAATAATCCTTCACCCCTTTATTATCTTTTTGTCAATTAACTTTACCCTTTCAAAAAAATTCAGTACTTTTATAGTCAAAATTTCAAACCAAAATACTTGGAAAAACAGCTTTCCAAAATATTACAATGGAAAACTAAGATGAGTTGCAAACTGGAAAATACTGATTTACTTGTTATTTATTAGTTTTTTTTAAAGAAAATATTAAACAGTGTCTCAAATACACTAGTTAATCATATTAATAAGAAAATAAATTTTTTGAAACCTCCGCATTCAATATATTAAAAATGTAAAAAATATCTTACAAATACAAAATTTAATTTTAATATGGTTAACAAATGTTTAGAGTACTGGTGGGCTCTAAATAATAACTTGCCTGACCAAGAATTTTTTTCCCGACGAAGCTTGAACCAAGAATTGAAGACAGTAGTTGTACTAGTGTATGGGAATTTAGAAATGATGATGGCGAGTGAGTTGAATCAAATGCTTATGTTATTAAGGGTGCGTTTGTTTTAGATTTAAGAAAATGGATTTTTTCTTTGTATTTTTAAAAATGGATTTTGTAAAATCGTTTTTCAAAATATTACAAGTTTTTTTATATTCATTTTTTCTAAATTGAAACACTAATTTTGACATCATATAACATAAACATACATTATTGAAGAACAAAACATAGTCAAAATCACAATTTTTTTAAAAAGTTGTATTTCAAAAATGATTTTTATGAAAATCTATTTGAAATAGCTTCAAATTAAATGATTTTTTTTGAAATTTTGATATCCAAATTTTTTTTCAATAAAATGATGAAATGCCTAAAATGACGTTTTAAGAATAACTATTCAAACCAAATTTTGATTTGAAGCTTTTATAAAAAATTTCTTTGTAATTTTTTTTTTCACAAAATTATGTAACACTATAAAATCTATTTTCAAAAAAATCTAAAACAAACGCACCCTAAATTATAAATAAACAATCCTTCAACGTGACTTATGTCTTTTTCCTTCTTTGGTAGCAAGGTGAACTTTTTTATATTTGGGGTAGATGAGAGAAGATGAAATTCTCTTGTTCATAACAGACAAGAAGATAGTTTAATTAGAGGAGATTGTAGAGAGAGGAGAGGATGATGAATGATGCAAAGAATGAAGGATAATATTTAATTTATTGACGAGAGTGAGACAAGCAATTCGACAAATAAGATAATGCCTCTACAAAGACCGGCCCAGTCAACTGGCCATGACTATGATCTTCGATTCAGATTCCCCAAATTCATATCCTATAACTCAATCGGGGTGTTTAAGTAAAATCAGTGAGGGCACGCGAGAGAGACTTGGAGAGAAAGAATAACTCAATTTATTCTAAAATAACAACCAAACTTAACTCCAACTTTAAAATAGGGTTAAGTGCACCTAACCGGAGAATAACCTTGTATTTCTATTTGATTCGTTGAATTAATTTTATTAATTACGTGTGAAAAATATCAAAACTCCATTAACAATTCATGTTATTGTAATATTTTTCTTAATAAACTATCAAATTTTAGATATTGTAGGTAAACGTACAAATACATACGACTTAATTATACATAGTACATGTTTATTGATGATATATTGTCGGCAAGAGAATTACATTGTATGAAATAATAAATATTGAGTAATAAATAAATTAGATGACTGGTGTATATAATCTCTTAAAAGTTTGAGTGAGTGACACATATATAATTTTTTAAAATGTGATAATATACTGAACTCTATTTATCATGTCCTACTAGAAAAAAATATTATTTAGTGTTTGTCAAAAATCCACGCTAAAGGGTCAAAAACACACATTGAGGTCAATTTAGCGTCAGTGTCAAGGTTGAGGCTAAAACGTCTAAAGATAATAATATTTTTTAAATTAGGTGGGTTTGAAAATTTGTTTATTTTGTGGGAACAGAATAATCAAGTTACGTCTTCTTTTCTTCATTCAAACGTGATTTGGCATGAGGATTTTTAGCTACGAAGTCAAATGTTTTTAAAGCTACGAAGTTAAATGTTGGAAAGCTTATTAAACTTCATTTCAATTATAGAAGTTAATATATAGGCACGTGAATTAGAGAATTACGTGACAACATAAACTATAATATATATCCAGCTATATATGAATTGCTCATGTCATATATATATGTCATGTATACTTTGATTCTTTCATGAAAACATTTTTGCTTTGATATATGTCATATATGTCATTTTTGCTTTATTTATTTTCTTGGCAATTCATTTCTGCTTTATTTATAAAAGCATGAAAAATGTGTTTTTTAACCATATTTATATGTATGAGCTATATGACATATCAACCGCGATTTAAGTTATTAACCCATATGAGGGAAATTCTATTGAACACCATAGTGGATTCTCTTTTTTCAAATAGATTTTCTCCATTAACCAAAGTTTATCCGTCTGAGTCATTTACAACTCATATTAATCACATTTTAAGACAAATTTTCTTTTTGGTAAAAAAGAAGAAGATAAATTTGCTTTTAAAGTGTAATATATATATGATTTAAGATTAAATATTTTTCTAATTCTTATAAAATATAGTATAGTAAATATCTATTTTAATTGCCATATAAATTTTATTAATTTTTAATTGATGTATTTAACAAAATTATTGTATTTCAATTTGTAAAAATCTGAAATTTATGTAGTATGTACACTAAAAATTTCATTGCAAATATTTTGGGTGTGCAACAAGTGTTTTGTTGGGAAGCGGTAAAATATTTTGGTTTGACTTTCAATAGTTCGAAGTAGAAAAATCAACTTTCAAATTCATTAAGGATAAAATTTGAAAAAAAATGTTAATTCTTGGAGCAATAAATGACTCTCTCACGTGGATAGAGAGATTGAGATAAAATCATACTTGCAATCTATTTCCTTTTTATGTGGGTAATTTTCTAATTTCATCCTCTTTTAATGACGAAATTGAGAAAATGATAAACTCCTTTTAATGGAGTTATAATAACTTGTCTTATAAATTCTAACTTAATTGGCAAAATATGTCAAAATTGTTAGACCATACGTCGTGACCCGAGTTTGAACCCGGAATCTCACAATTATATGAGTTTAATTTCAGTGGATTACCACTTCATCTAAAACAAAAAAAAAGTCATAATAACTTAATAAAAAATAATATATAATATTCATGAACTTTTATCAGTTTATGTGATCGATTAACTATGCATAAAAATGTTGATAGTATATAGTATGTATTTAATTTAAAGATATTTCTACTTTTAATTATGCAATCCTTATATATATATGACCGGAAGCTATCGACAAGCCCATGTAATTTAATCACTAGTCTTTTCAAAGTCAAATATTTTTCTAGAGATGATGTTCTAAAATCATATTGAAAGTTGCTCTTTGTTTAGGCCTATTTGAAAATGCTTTTTGGTAGTGATCACTTGTGGATGTGCACCAAATAGAGTTGTGTGAGTATAGAAAGAGGCTTCTTTTTTTTCCTTGATAAAATAGATGAAACATGAGAAAACTATCAAATTAATCTCTAAATTTATAGGGTGCTATGAAATAGGTCCTTGAGATTATATTTTAAAATGGTGTACGTTTCTATTAAAATGTTAAATTGATTTTTATATACTATCAAATAAGTTTATTTATTTTAAAAACTTCCTATTAATTTGGTCTCTAACGTATTTTGAAAATTATTAATATATATGATTAAAATTTAATAGATTCTGAGATTATTTTAAAAGCAACTGACTTATATGTAAGAAGAGTGGGGTAAAATATTTTGGTTTCTAAGAATATAATTTCGCGAGTGGTTTTTAGGTAAAAAATTTTGGTCCCCATGTTTATTTTACGAGTGGTGTTTCCACCTTACTTTAAGCTAGAACCAATAGAGTTTGTTGGGGTGTCAAGTTGTGTCATGATGGGTCATAGGGATTGTTACTTTAAGTCTTACATGTGGTTTATCCATGTCTCTCTTTTCTTTAAGAGTTCTGGTTAATTTGTTGGTGTGGTGCATCATTGCTTCTTTATAATCTTATTTGTCTTTTGTTTTACTGTCTTACCTTAGAGATTGTTGGATTCAAGTAAAATGTACTTTTAGTATCTCTTTATTTTTTTGAATTTTCTCTTGCACTTTTTTTTTTCGTTTTTATATTTATAGGTAATATATATGCCATTCCGGAAAAAAAAAACTTATAAGACGATTCATATTTACTTAAAAAGTAAGACGATTATATTTATATGATTAATGAAATAGTGAAATTGGTTAATAACACAACTCAATATTTGGTGTTACAAATTCTCTAAACTAATTTTTTTTGGAAAAACATGTTGACCAAAAAACGGTTGTATGTATTATGTATAACATTATATGTTCTAATAGCATTTTTGTACTTGTAAGCCGCAAATTGTGGTCCATGATGCTCGGTAAGTGCATGTTCTCTATATAAGTACTTTTGATTCTAGTTTTGGCTGTTACTTACATATGAAAGAAACAGAATATTTGACATGAAAATGATGGTTTTGTATAGTTGTTGCATAATTTAAATTGGCTTTCCTTATATGTAGTGTGGATAGATAGATAGATGCCGTGGTGTATAATGTATATTTTGAATTCCATGTTGGTCATTGCTTAGTCAGTTTTTTGACTTTTTTCTTTACCACTATCTTGGTTTATATTCCCCTTCTCTTTCAATCTAAAGAATTGTTTATTAATTTATCATGTTGTTGGATATTTCAACAATTAAGCATTTTAGACGAATAATTGGTTATTATACCCAAATAATTGATTGAGTAAGTTGTTTTTTTTTTGGATTTAATTTTGACATATTTCTTTTCAATAACCAATTTTTGACATGATTAATCAAATTGGTTTGGTTTGAGTCTCAAGTGAAATAAAGGAAATATACTGGTAAAATATAGTGGTTTGGTTTGAAAAAAGATTTTATATTGCTTATATGTAATATGGTTAGCATGTTGTTGGCAAATATGAAAAGAGAGAAATAATATGGTGTTCGCTCAAAAAGTGATGATACTCGATTTTTTATTTGATAAAGTTAAAATTATTGTTTGGTGGTGATTGAAAGCTATAAAAGAAATGATTTTAGTTATGATTTATAGTGGTCGAACTCTTTGCATTGTTTGGTAACTAAGATCACATGATTTGATTTCGATTTTGGCGACAGTTTTCGTTAGTTAGTTTTGTAAGACTTGTTTTTTTGGTCTTGATATTATGTGTCCTAAAGGCACATGTTAAGAATCTAAAAGCATAAATATTTTCTTAAATTTTGTGTAATTAATTTCTAAAAAAGTTTAAAAAAAATGAATTAGATACATAAATTATGATAAAATATTTTTTAAGGGCACATGTTAACTTTTTCCGTGTTTTTTCTTAGTTAGACAAACTTTATGCTTATATGAGAGTTTTATGATATATTACAGTTTTTTTTACACAATATATTACGGTATTTGGTTTTTCCAAAAACAAGAATAAGGAGTATAAGTTCAGACATTGAATAAATATTAAGTAGAATTAGGATTCAAACTAACAAATTTTCTCTGACTTAAAAAACTAATTACCTTATGTGGATTGTTTTTAATTGTTGATAGATAATTCTCCTAAATTATAAAAGGGTAGTTTAGAAAAAACTGAAATTAATTATGTACCGGTACATTTAGTTTTTAATTTAAGTTAAGTGTGAGTTTTATATATGTAAGAATTAGTTTAGCTTTTAAATTAATACGAGGAGAATTTTTTCTAGTATAAAGATATCATAATTAAATAAACGGTCAACAATTTTATTTAATTTTTGAATTTTTAAAGTTCTCAATAGTGAAAATTGATTATTTTTTAGAAAAAAATGTTAAAAAATAGTATAATTTTTTATTAACAATCAAATTATATGTTTTTCTTATGAAATGATTTTATTTAAAATATAACAGTCAACAAATAGTTTTTTATTCGTAAAAAAATATCATTAAATTATTAAAAAAAGTACTAAATTTTGTCAATGTAACATAAAATATATTAACATAATTATGTAATTTTTATTTTTAGTTATTGTAGAAAATATCTTTCCAGTCCTTGCAATTGCAACTATAATATTCTTTATGTTTGACCTTATAATTTTGTTTTAGTTTTGAATTATTTGTTTGTGTTGAAACTAATTTATTAGGTAAAGTATTTGATTTTAGTTAATCAACATCGGTTACCAAAAGACTAACACGAAGATAACACATATATTATACTAATCAATTTCAAATAGAACACATTTTACCAGAACTAAAACTAAACTACAAGAATCAAAATAAAAAGTTGTATATTTGTAAAGAGTAAAATTAAACAATTTTTTCACAGTAAAAAGTTGTATTTTTGTAAAGAGTAAATAGAAAATAGTTGTACATTTATTACAGTAGTGAAACATTTTATTTATTGTAAAAAAATAATTTTTATTTTATATTTAAGCAAATATATATATTCAAGGTTAATTAGATTGGTATGAGCTACAGTTATATTTGAAAGTCACACTTGTTTGACTGTCTTTTATTTTTCTCTATTTCCCCTTTCTTATTCTCTTCTCTTCTTTTACGTTCTCTTCTTTTCTTCAAGTATCTTTTTTTTCCTAATAAAAACATAATTGTCTTTTCCTCATTTTAAGATGTTCTCAAGCAATGTTTGAAAGAATTTTCTATATATAAAACACACTCACCCTTTGGTTATTTCAAGAGTTGAGGTAGTGGTTTTGATATAATTAGAGTGTGGTGTTTAGGAATATAAGAGGAGAATGGAAGGAAATAATATGCAAAATGATTCTTCTTCATTTGTTTATGAGCTTTTTGGCCCCAAAGAGACACACTACTCATCTTCTTCTTCTGGAGTTCTTGGTTCTATGTCTTCTCAATCCCCTAATGTAATTTTTTTCTATTATTATTTATATCTTCATGTTTTTAATTTTATATATACTTGTGTTTATTCTATGTAACCCCCATGGTTTCGTACCACGCTCTTTTTTTTCTACAACTACTAAAAAAAGTTAAATTTGCGAAGGGAATTTTGAGACACTAAAACGTGAAATCCGTCTTGAATTTTTCATTAATGCTTTGTTTGCGAGTTTGGAGGGGAAGGAAGGGGAGGGCTTTGGAGGGAAAGAAATAGAGAGAAAATTAGAAAAATCTTTTACATTTTTTGAGAAAGTATTTTTTATATAGAATGACAAATAAATACTTATGATTAATATATTATAAATTTAAGAACATTATAACAACATTAATTAAATTTGAAGAATTCATATAAACCCTCCAAACCCCCCTCGAAACCCCCATCCAATACAATTTTTGAGTTCCCCCAAATTGGGGGGTTTTTGTGTTATGAAGAAAAAATAACCCTCCAAACTCCTTCCCTCCCAAACTTCTCTATTCCTTCCACTTGTTTATTCCTTTTTTTCAAAATCATTCCCTCCTCTCCCCTCCAAACTCGCAAACAAAGCCTAAGTGTTAGAGATGTCAACTTTGTTTAATGTCAAATTTTTTTCTTTCTCTAGTAATTTCTCTATATGTAAAATAATCTATACTTAACAAAATTTGTTGACTAGTTAAAAATACACTATAATAATTATATTGAATTTATGTAGCTATATTGAAGTACTTTTTTAATCATTATTGTTGGAATATATATCATTTGTCAAGTTCATTGAACATAGAGGTTATTGATATAACTTTGTCATTTTCTTGTTTGTGTTGATTTAGGTGTTAGGAAAAGAACCTGTCCTCTCTGAAGTGAGTGAAAAAACCATCAAGGAGAGATGGGACACTATACTTGGAAGTGGAACACATGGTATGGTAGTATATACTCTTTTAGACTCTCTTTTAATTAGTTACAAATTAAAGAGAAAGAATAATTTTGATGCACTCTCCATATAAGTAAATCGTTTTACATCTTCAATTAGTTACAAATTATGATATATGACTTTTTTTTTGTCAACATAAATATGACTTTTTAATTAGATATAGTGAAAGTCAACCTTTTGTATATATGATATTGATTAAGATTTTGCATATATGAAATAATATCTATACCATGGTAATTTTATAGTCTACTATATAGGATAAATTCATTAATTAATTGATTTAATTGAAATAATATTCATTTTCAATTGATATTTGTTTCACATGAATATAGGTAGCATCTCCAAGGGCTATGGGGGTGAATTTCACAAAACACAAACTAAAGATAGGATGAGTTCCATCTATCAAGATCAAAGAATTGAACCATGTAATCTCAGCTCATCAATATTTTATGGTGGCCAGGACATAATTCATCATGTTCAAAGCACACAAAATGAAAGAAAAAACTTATTGGTGAGTGCTAACATACCTTTGAATTTTTCTATAATGAGACAAGATTTGGGGTCTTTTTTTTTATCTTATTTTAATCAAGAACAATTCTTGACTCTTTAAAACGTGTTTAAAGGTGGACCCTTAACATTTTTATTAAAATATTAATTTTATAATAATAAAATAGAGAATAGATGTAATATGTTTTTTAAAATTTAATAAAATAGTAAGGTTTATCATTGAACCGAATCCATATTAGAGATTGATGTATTAAGAATATTTAACATGATTTTTTGTCTAATAGCCCAAAAATACAAAATATATCAATTCCTTTTATGTGAAGGCTTAGAAGCCATATTGGTGTGTCCTTTAGTTACCATAGAGAAGGAAACTAGATTGCAGATAAACTAGCTAATTTTGGTCTGTGTATTAATGATAGTTTATGGTTTGATTACCGCCCTACTGTTTTTAGGAGCGATCTTGTTAATAATAAATTTGGTCCGCCTATTTTTTGTTTTTCTTAATCTTGGAGAAGATTGGTTTGTTTCCCCCTCCTTTGTATCTCTCTTCTATTTATATTAAGTTTCTAGATGTTGGATACTTTGGCTTTTCTCCTTTATTTTTTTAAAAAATATTATAATAGTGAGAAATACTAAATGGTCTTTTTAGAGCAATGATTAGAAAAACAAAAATACAAATATACTTTTAAAATAATTCATTTAATTAAGTTTTTTTTAAAAAAAAAGTTCCACTTAAGACTTCATGCCTTATTTGCTCTTATTGGAGATTGGATAAACAAGCTTTACATATTTCATATGTATATTATATTTCTCCTTGAAAAAAATGGTATTTCACGAAAATAAATTAGGTAGTGTCAAAAGTTAGTGACGAACAAAATGAAATCATTTGAGCATATATTTATACACATACATAAAGGACCATTTGATTGATTTGGATTTCCTACTGTAGAAAAATCATGTGATAACACAGTTATATATAATGACCGTTGATTTGAGACCGGGCAGTTTAAATCAAATAATAACAAATCAATCTTGACGGTTGATTTAATCGGACGGATGAAAACAATAATTGCATGATGTAGTTATTGCATGATATCTGTTTCCCCATTTGCCATATGTTCTTCTGCTGTGTTTTGTGTTTATAATAGCGCTCGATTACATACAACATTTTGTAGCTATATTTTAATTTAATTGTAGCTCTTTGGTTGTATCTCATCTTTCACTGTCCGTATAAACAATGATATAAATTAATAATAATAATGATAGTAATTTTTAATTAATTTTTATTATTTTTGTAGTCTGTATAAAAAAATTCACACATTTTAGTTCTTTTTTTTGAGTCAATATGCATAAAATTTGAATAAAACATATGAATAAAATTTGATTTCTTGGTCCAAATTTATGTTACTTTTATCTTGAATTTTTTACTTTTATAAAAATTCATATATCGTTTTATCGCAAGTTAAAAAATTTAAATTTAATAAATGAATTTTTTATAGTATTCGAAAATCATTAAAAATTTAAGAGTTTTTATTTTGGACTAAAAAAACTTTTTTTTTGAAGCATGGACTAGAAAAACTTAAAGAGTTTATAAAGATATATAATTAAACAAACTTGGTTATCACATACTCCTATACTAGAAAGAATCATGTGAAACACTTTATTGCGCATTTTAGAGAATGAAATACACATGAAGCACTCTCTCTTATGCATTTTATTTCAGTTTCTCTCTTGAAAGCAAAACACACGAGGTCTTTTTATGCTTTATGAATGGTTTGATATGCTACGGTGAAATTTGAAATCATTATTTGTTTTGTTACATTTAAATTTGAAGTTATGTTCCTTTTCCAAGAAAGGGAGTTTAGAAAAATATATATTAGAATTTGAACTCAAGTGTTAATGAGTTTTTCTTAACACAAAGGTACATATAAAAACAAAAATATTCTTAAAGGAGGAATAACACAAAAATTATCGTTTCATGTTTAATTTAAAAAGCTAAAAACAAATCACTGAATAGAGTATAAAAAGTTATCCATGTACAAACTATATAAAAAAGACAAAACTATCCTTACTTATTTAATATTATTCCAATCTTATATATATAATAAAAAGTTAAGTAAATAAAAAATGATAATGTACTTAGTCTAAGTTTTACACCGAATTCATTTGACTGTAAGAGTAATTTTATACATATATTTAAGGTAGGAAAGAGTACATTAATATTTATATTTATAAATAACATTAATAATTGTAGAATAATTCAATTTCTTGTCATTTAATAAAATAAAAACTCAATTGTTTGTCATATTATTTTATCTAGTAATTGTGGTCTCTCATTTTAAGGCCTTATTGTCGATCCTTTTTATATATAAAGGCTCTCACCTCTCACTAATTTGGTGAATTGAGAATTGAGATATTAGAGTGTGTTTAGGAAGAAAAGAGGAGAATGGAGAGAAAGATTAACCAAAAGGGTATTTTCAGTGGGTCCCACCATTCCCCTGGAATTTTTGGCTCTTTATTTTCTGACAAATCACCTCTGGTAATGATCTATTACACTTAATTAGTTTAATTTTAAATCAACTCCATTAATTTCATGTTTTTCTTGTTGATCATTTCTCTTATAAAAAAATCAGCAAAAATAAAATTTTAGATGATCTAATAATTAAATTAATTTGGTTTATTTAGGTACTTGCTTGAATCGTTAAGTTGATAGAATGTAATCTTTCAGGCCACAATTATAAATAAAATTGTACTTTTTAAATTCATTGGATAATTGATGTATCTGGACTATAATACAGACTCGATACATCTATTCAATGAATTTAAAAAGTGCATTTTTCCATATATTTGTGGCCATATTAAACATGATTTTTATTTTTATTTTACAAAAAACATGAAATATTATTGATACAATTTGATTTTCTTTATTTGATTTTATTTTTTAAATTTTTTCTGAGTTGTTGTATTAATTCATTCAGGTGTTTGGGAGAGAATCTGTGCGCTATCAAGCTAAGGGAAAAACCGTCAAAGAGACATTAGGCACCAATAGTGGAACTCAAGGTAATATATATGTACACTCTTAGATTCACGTTTTATGAACTTGGTATATCATATATGTATATGTGTAATTTTGGTCAAAAAGTAATTGGTAAATGTTTTAAGATTTAAATCATGTAAAAATTGATTCAAATAAAAATTATAGTTTTTTTTACTATCACATTTTCTAATTTGACTTAATATTACCCTTTAACATAATTATTACGATTTGATGGCTGTTTGTTTTTGTGTTGATCTCTGGATATCTTTGTATTTTGGAGTCGTAGATGGATCAAGAAATTTATCCAAAAAGGGATAAAAAATGAACAATTTTTTTTTTATAAAATAAACTAATAGTGGTTATTATTTTAGAAAAAAAATAGGTATATAATTTATAATTTTGTATTAAATAAATTCTATAGTCCTTGACCAAAAATATATAATATATATTATTAAAATCTTTTTGGGTAGCAGACAATATTATATAGTATTTGACCAAAACAATATATTATATAGTACTTGACCAAAAAAATATAATTTATTAATATTTTACCAAATGTTGACTTAATTATAATTATTATTACTAGAATTATATTATTGGTAATAATTTAGTAGAAAAGTAGAGATTATACGTCCCATGAACTTAGCTCAATTTGTAGGACATTGCATTATATATATAAGGACCGAAGTTCAAACTCCGGTCATTCCACTTATTCACTTTAAGGGTGAAATTTCTAGCTACTAGACTACTTGACAATAAAAAGAGTAGAGATTACGAAATGATATGATTATATACCCAAAAAAATTAATATACCTCAACAATCATCATCTACAAATTATATGTGTCCAGTGTCCTTAGCATTTTAAAAGTGTTCTCTCACACTATTGTGCAATTGATTCTTTACAAATAAAATAACCCTTGTACTCTTTGTTCTTTAATATAAATATAAATTCATTTTCCATTTAAAAAATAATAATTGCTTCATTTTGTTATTGCTAGAAATAAAACTTGAGCCTATATGACAAATTCTTCAATAGTTTTAGATATAAATTATCTTTTCAATTTTAATTTGTTGTCCATAAATACAGCTGATCTTTGGAAGAGCAATGGGAATGAATCTCAGATCGTAAGAGCTGAGGATTTGTGTTCCATCTTCAAGGTTCCTAGAATTGAACCATGTAACAACATCTGGTCATCCATATTTGATGTTGGGAGTACTCAGAATGCTGGATTTACCTCAAGGGTGAGTGGCCACAATTATATACATTTTTCAATTTTTCTAAACTTTTTATTGTATATCCCAACAAAATTATTTTTATTGTATTTTATTATATTTTTATAATCAAAATTATTTTTAGTTACACTCAAGAATCAAGAGACTAATATTATTTTGATATTTGACTTTATTTGTATAATTAAAATTATTTTCTAGTGTCAAGAATCCCTAACATTGGTTTTTTTCTTTCTTTCTAATAGCCAAACAATTATTGGGAAAATGATGATTCAGGTGCTTCCTCATTGGGAGATTGGTGGAATGGTATTTTATGATAAATACTTGTCAAGTATAGTTGTTCTCTTAAGAGTTTGCATATGACTTATCTATAGTGGCCTAATATTCTCATTATTTTGTTTGTTTTAAATTTTCATTAACAGGGGGCCCTCATTACTCATGAAATCATCCTTGCCAACACTAGGCATATGATTTACAAGGTATTTATGATATTTTGAAACCTATGGCCAAATTGTAAAAATTAGGAAAATGAAATTATTATTAATTTATTATCATCCTTGAGTTTGTTTCTAAGGTACTAAAAATTGATTTTGGATGGGTTAGTTTATTCTTTCAAAAATTAGGAAAAAGAAATTATTAGTAATAACATTGACAGTTGGTCATTTTAGGATTGTCATATAGGAATTTGAACTTCATTCTTTGAGATTATAAAGTTAAGTTCTCACCTCTAAATCTAATAACACCTCATGAACAAATATAATTTTGATTAAAAATTAGTTGGATGTAAAAAGGCTAATTGGGTTTGAATTTTTATATATGAATTCATGTTGTTTAGACAGTTAGATCAAAATTTCTTTTGAGTTTGTAATGAATAAAAAGAGTATTAGCATGTGTATAAATATATTGCAAAAAGTTAGAATATACAACCTCAACAATGAAAGCTATATATTGCAAATAGCATGTGTGTGTGTATATATATATATATATATATATATATATATATATATATATATATATATATATATATATAGAGAGAGAGAGAGAGAGAGAGAGAGAGAGAGATGCTTCAAGGGAATATTGCTTTTGAAACATGGTATGCAACCCTCATTGTGGCTTCCATCTTGGGATTTTAAAGGCCAATGTGAAAACATCAATTGGGTTAAGTCCATCTTTTTCTTATATTTGAAATTTATTTTTTTATAAAATTAATATTTGATAGAAAAGATCAAAAGAACATAATTGGCCTTTGACTTTAAAATCAAATTAGCTAAATCAAGAAATATACATAATCATATCTTCTCTAAATTGATCATATGTATGTATATTTCTTTTACAGTCTTTATTTAATTCTAGTTAGATTTCTTATTATATAATTTTATTTATTTATTTTAGAGTATAATATTTATTACTTGAATTGAATGGATATTGCAGGCACACAGCAGGATGTTCTGACAGTTTAGTCATTCTAATCATATGGAAGAACTATATTTGTTAGAATGTTTTGAAGAATTTGTTGCGTATTTTTAGTTTTTTTGGTGTTTGGTTTTTGTTTGGTTCGATGGATTTCTTGTTATTTTATTCCGGTTTGGTTGAACCTTGAACTTTTTATTCCCTCCGGCCTCTATTATAAGCCAAAATTCCATTTTACACACTTATTAAGGAGTTGTCTTTTTGTCTTGATTTTATGTGCAATTTCTATTACAATTTCTAAAATGACCTTCTAATATTATTGGGATTCTAAAATCATGTAAAAAAGTTAAACAATTAATTAGGGGTACTTTTGGAATTATAGCATTTAATAAAGTTACTTTTGGTTACTTTTGCTTATATTTGAGGCCAAAAGTTTTTGTTGACTTTTGTTTATAAATAAGGCCGGAGGGAGTATGTTATTTATCATGTGGCTCTTGACTTTGATTTATCAAGTTTTTATTTTGAACATCGGTTTTTGTTTGGTTTGGTGGATTTTTTTTTGTTTTATTTGCCAAGAAAATACATTCACTTTTTACAATGTTAAAATTTTGCGAATTTTACACCCTTGACAACAAACAATGGAGTAGGAGAGTGAATTAAGTGTAAACATAAATAAGTGGAGTTAACTTTGAACCTACCTCTATCATCTAGTCTAGTCTAAACTTTCAAATTTCAATGGTCCAAAGAAGCTTGTTGTAAACGAAGACCTAAATAAAGAGTCTCTTCCAAGCACACATCCAAGCTTGCTTCCGGCTCTAAGTGTCATGCTCCCACACATGAACTATAGTTTCTATTATCCTCGGCTTGTGTGTATTGTACCTTGGCCCAATTTAGAAGAGTTAAACTAATATTTACGCAAAGTTTATCATAAAAAATTATTTGTTTAATATATTACATGTATATTAAAAGGAGAATGATTGTTTTTAATTGAAAATAGTGGTGTTTTTTCATTAAAAAAATGAGAATTGTGCTTCTTTTTTTTGATAAAAAATTGTGTTTTATTCACACAAAAAAAGAGCTTTTGAATTTATCTTTACATCAGGTCTTTAAATTAATAGGTAAATGAGTATTTTCTGAAAGAAAATAAAGAAAATAAAACTGTCAAGAAAATAAAATTGTCGAGAAAATAAAATTTCATTTTAAAAAAAATAATTATTACTCTTTTTTTTTTTGGTCTTAGATGAAGTGGTAATCCACTGAAATTAAACTCACACACAACTGTGAGGTCCTGGGTTCGAACCCGGGTCATGACGTCCGACCTAGCAATTTCGGCATTTTCCAGTTGAGCTAGGACTTCTAGACAAAAAATTATTACTCTTAATAGTGAATGTTGAATTTTTTATGAAAAAAAACAGTATAATGTTTATAATGTTTATTACTCTTATGAGTATTTCTTTTAATTAAGTTAGTTAGTGACTAAAAAGTCTACCCTTAAAGATGAATAAATGAAATATTTAGAGTTTAAATTACAGCCTCTATATATATAAAACGACATCTCTATCAATAAAATTAAACTCACAGAAACCAAATTAAATACAATCAATAAGCCACAAACTATTACATCATGGATCCATAATAAGCCACAATCAATAATTATTTTGCTGATAGTTTTAAACTCTTGGATTAAATGAAATGAATGGATGAGATTTGGTGTCAAATAAATTTTCACACATTTGTGTTATTTGATCCTAACTCTATATTTAGTTATCTATTATTAAAATTGTAAAAACTGTATATTTTAAACATATTCACCGAGACAAATTAAAAAACATCTTAACTAATATTTGTATGTATATATTAGTAGAAAAATATAGTCAAAATAAATTATATGAATAACACACAAAGTGAATATTAGATCATTTATTTTAAAATAGAAAGAATATTTGATTTAGGGTCGGTCCTAGCCAAAAGTCAAAAACAAAACATCGGTCGTGTCACAAATTTGTTCAAACTTGAGTTCATCCAAGTAATACACAACAAGACAAAATAAAAACTAGACAGACTAAGGAAAAGAAGAGAGTTTGTACAAAAAAAAAAAAGAGAGAAAGCACTGCAAGAAAAATCCTTCCTTGTTTTCCTTTTTTTGTTTCTCATGTTTTTTTCTCTAATATCCTAAATTTATTTATGTGTTTTGTTCTCATTAGTTGATAAATAATATTTTTAAATTATAAAAGAGTAGAATAAACCTCACTTGTTTTTTACATGAAAAATTGATGTCGTAAATTCTAACATCTTAACAAATCAACAATTACAAGGATAGAGTTGAGCAAAAATTTCAACATATACTTAGTATAAAAACAAGTAGAATTCTTTTGTTCTCGCTAGATCGAAATTCTAATCTGAGTGTTGGCAGCAAATCCTATTTTTTAACGGATTAAAAATAAACTGAATCTTAAACAATTCTTTTGAAATATATTAAATAAATATAAATATATTCAATATAAAAACAAACAAAATCTTATTTGATTTTAAAACATATACTACTTCTGATTTAAAATATAAGCAAAAAGTTAATTTTTTAAATTCATTAAATAATTAGTTAATCTAATTTACATTATTGACCAAATGCATTAATTATTCAATAAATTTAAAAACAAATAAAATCTCACACAGAATAATTTACTGCCTTAAAATTATTTGAAAAACCACAAGCTGACGCAAGTTTCCTTTTTTTTGTTCTCTTCTCTTCTTTTACGTATTATTATCTACTTTCTTTCTCATTATGTTTGTTTCCAAATATAAACGTAATTGCCTTTTTGGATTTTTCTAATTTTATGGCTTTTTAAATGGTGGTTAATACACATTTTTGTGTATATAAAAGCTCTCACTTTTATTGAAGCATTTTATATTAGAGAGTGATTTTTGTGAGAAGAAAGAATGGAAGACAAGAATAAACAAATTATTACTTCTTCTACACTTATTTCTCATCTTTTTGGGTCTAAAGAATCTCATCCTTCTATTTCTGAAATTTTAGACTCTACTCAAGCACCTAAGGTAATAACGTTTTTCATATCTTAAAAAAAAATTGGTTTATGCTTTATTGCTTTTGTTTAGTTTTTAATCAACCCCATTTGATGTTTATTTTTATAAGAAAGTTTCATGGTTTTATTGATCTATATAACTTCATCTTGAAAAATAAAGTCGACACGACACACTAATATAAAATTTTATATTAACACAAAAATTTCTAGTCAAAGACATTTTTAATATTTGTCGGTGTCTGACAATAACACTACACTCCACATGATATTGTAATTAGAAGTTATTGTTATTTATTTAAAATTATTATTGGTGTTATATTTGGTGTTTGTGCTTAATCTCTATCGTGATTTGTATTGAAACCCCATTTCATGCTCTCTTTTTTTTCTTTATTGAATTTATCTAAATGTTGAAGATTTTATCAGAATCCTAGTATATGTAACAAGTTCATTGAACTTGGATATAGCTGTGAGATTGTTTTTTATTTTTATTTTGTGCTGTTATGAATCTTATGATACAGGTTTCAGGGAGAGAAATTGTGCAATCTGAAGTGAATGGAAAAACTAAGAATGAGACATTGAACTCCAAAATTGATTCTCAAGGTAGTATACTCTGTTTCTGCCTCTGTTTTTGGTAATATCTTTTTTAATAAAAGCATATTTATTTTTTGTAAAAAATATTGTACCAAAAAAGGATATTTCTTTTTAATACCATATTTCCTTTTGAAACTTTTTCCATTTTTAAAACTTTCCTTACATGCACAATTGATAATTAGAAAAGTTTTATATTCGTTAATGATCATAAAATAATTGTTGGGTTAATAGCACATTTGTACCGTCTTCTATAATTTAGGCTAGTTTTGATTTTTCCTTTTGCAAATTTTTTTTGTATGATTTCACCTTATAATTTGAAGATTCCTTGTTTTTAACTAGTTAATTTTGATTTTTAACCATTCAAATATAAATGGGCCTATACAAAAAATTATTTTATGCTTAAAAATAATTTTGTTAATTTAAGATATATTATTTCTTTTTAATTTTCATTTTTTTAAACACGAGTAGTAAAGTGCTACTACCTCAAAAGAAAAGAAAGAGAGAGACGGAAAAAAAGGAGAGGAAAAAGGACCAAAACTTCCTTATAAATTTACAAACCTAAACTAGGTTTTGACAATCTATTGACAACAAATTTTTAATTTTCATTGTCTCCTGTAAAAATAGATGAGATCTTCAAAGGCTATGGTGGTGAAGCTCATAACAAAAAAAATAAAGATATGAGTTGGATGTGTGAGGATCAACAAGTTCAACCATGTAGCCTAAGTTCATCAATTTATTATGGTGGCCAAGATATATATCCACCTCCTAAAAGTACACAAAATTCTGCATTCAACCCGGTGAGTGATAATGCAGTTATTAATTGTTCTATAATTCTGTATTGTATATCTACAAAAGTCAAGGATACGAGTTTGATCTTATAACTTGAGGTGATGAAATTTAAATCCACATATTTTATTTATAATATAATCAAACTTACATGATCTAAAAATGTAGATGATTTGATTATTTAAATTGATCATGATTTTGTTAATCATATATACCAAGTCTAAAGAATTCGGTGTATATTTAGATTTGGAGCAAGATTGACGGAACCATGATATTACCAAAAATTACACTTTAAAATTTCACAAAATTGAAATGACACCGTAATTTTAATGAGTATACGCTAATTCAAACATATGTATTGAATAATAGTCAATAGTAGATATATTGTTATGTTTTGGGGGTATATTATATTTGTATTATTTATAATTATTTTCTAATATTAAGAATTTCTAACAATATTTTAAACTTATAGTACAAGAGAAGTGAAGGAGATAATTCCCAAATGGCTACAAGAGGAGACTGGTGGGAGGGTATGTTATAACATATTCTAATTAGATTTTTGTGGTATGAGAAGGTTTGCATATGGCTTGTACTTGTTTGTCATAATATATTCTAATTCTTTTACTATGTTGTTATATTTTGATCCACAGGTAGTTACCATTATTAAAATCATCATTTTCAACTCTAGACATATGCTTCATCAGGTATATATGATATTCTAAAATAAAGATAGTTTGAAAAGTAAAATGTTATTGCAAATAATCAAATTTTGGCAATGTATATTTTGAAATGAAAATGATCATAATAAGCATTTTTTTTTATGATCTTACCTTTTATTTTATTTTTGACAAATGATCTTATCTTTTATGAAAATATAAATACATATAATTATGCATACTTATATTTTTTACCATTTTAATTGAATTCTAGTTACATTTTCTCTTGTACATGCTCATATTTGTATTCTTGTTCTTGTATATGGTATTCATTACTTTTTATGGTTATTGCAGGTAGATGGCATTACTAAAGAGGAGACAAATATTATGGGCAGCTATTTGCATACCAAATAAAGGAATCTTAATTCAATTCTACAATCATTAAAAAACTTTTTTATTTACTATATAATTTGGTTATCATTTATTGCAAAATAAATTATGCCATTTACGAATTTGATGTTTTATCATTTATCCACCTACTTTTGAGTAGTTAAAACTTTGAAGATATATTTTACTTTTAATTTTTTTTTGGGTGAAATGGTGTTATTTACTTTTAATGGTTGGTCAGTACTCATATTAATTCTTACATTAACTACTCTTATGAGTCCAAGTTAATTCATTCACATAATTGGAGATTAGGTAAATGATCAATGGGATGGAAAAGGGTCTAACGCCACCCACAATCTTGTAATACTACTGCTCTTAGATTAACAGTTTATGTGTATTTATTGAATACTCGCCAAATTATTTATACTCGCACAATATGAAAGACATTTATAAATTTTAAGACAATTATGACCCTCCTTTCATCATCTCCCTTTTCTCAAGGCCATAACTCTCACCACCGTCTTTACATCATGGAAGGAGGTGATAATGTCGTTTGTTCATCAAAGATGCGTAAATACTGATAACATCATGAAGTGTACGAAATTTGTATGTATACGTCATTTCATGAAGAAAATAATTGAAAACGTTGGATTTTGTGAGTGAGCGGTGAAGTTTGTCGTGTACGAATGAATATTTATATAATCTGTAATTTTTTATGAATTTGATTTCAAGTGATTTGTCGTTGAAAGAGATTAAGATGAATCAATTTAGATTTTAAAAGAAATAAAATATATTTAAAATAAGTTAAATGGAAGATAAATTAATAAAAAATCTAAACCAAAAATGAAAGAATCAAATCATTTTCTAATGGATATTTTTCCCAATTATCTCTCTGTATCTCTCTTATTATTTGTCATCTATCATTTTATTGACATCTTTTCTCTTCATCTATCCAGATTGTCATTTTAACATCAAGGCTAAATTGTGTATTAATACAGGCATCAAGTTTTTAGGGAAATTCAATAACACATGATTTGTTGTGTTTAATGTGATTTGTGTTGGGCCATGAAGGTTGGATTGAATGAACATATTTGACTAAAAGTAAATACACAAGTGAATTTAGACGTTACATTTTCACCGTAATTAGATTTATGAATCTTTTTATTTAAATGTTGTTCGACTTCAACATTTTCATCTAATATCAGATTTTAAAGCACACTTAATATTAGGGATGACAATGGGTAGGATATGGGTAGGGTACTATAGTCCTCATCCCCATACCCGCGGTTTGAAAAAATACATGTACCCATCCCCATACCCGAGTGGATGACACTCATTGTCCCCGTCCCCATACCCTATGGGTACCTAAGTACCCATACCCGTACCCGCATTTTTGCTAAAATAAAATTGATCAATTATAAAATATTATATCATTTTAATATAATTAAAACAAATTAAAGATTTTAATGTTGACTCATGAAAATTATGAACAAAATTATTAGTAATATCATGTTAAAGTTCATTTATCTATATATTGACATATATGGATTATGTCATAAATAAACATTTTCATTAAAAATGTGTAATAGTATAATAATGTTGTATTTTTTAAAATTGATTTACATATATTATTATATACTAATATAATTAAAATAAATAAATATATACTATGTGGGTATATGGGGTGGATACTAAGGTACCCGTACCCGCACCCATACCCGTTCAATTTTGCGGGTAATTACCCATACCCATGCCCGTACCCAAAATGCGGGTTTTTACCCTACCCATTGTGGGTATTTTTTGTGGGTACCCACTGGGTATGGGTAAATTGTCATCCCTACTTAATATATTAAAATATCTCTTCCCTTAGTGTAAGAATATTCACGTTTGTGATCCAACTATAGAAATCTCTCTTGCTCCATCATCAAGTCAAACTTCGCTATAATTCCACTATTTGACATGAAGGAGAGACTCATTGAGTTGGATCATTACATTCGGCTAAGAGCAATAACGAAAGTGAGTTCGACATCACATATTTACCTAAAACTATAAAAAGTTAAGTTTATGGATTCTCACATCTTCACCTAAAATCATAAGAAATTGAGTTTATAGCTGCTCACAGACACATGTTGCTCAAGCCCAACTTTTTCATCCAATATAACACATAAGAAGCTCACACTTAACATATCACAACAATTTGATGAATTTCGAACCTAAACTTAAACTCAAACATAGTTTTCAAAACCATTTTTTATGGAAAGAAAGTGGAAAGAAAAAAAATTACGGAAATCAATAAATGATCTTGAACATAGAGTTATTCCAAAATCTAAATTTCTTCATTGATTTTCATAATTTTATTTCCTTCCACTTTTTTCCCATCAAACCAAACACACCCTAAATGTCACTAATGGAAAATCATGAAAGTCAATGAACTGTCACACCCTCTAGAAGTTAAAACACCGTTCAAGATTGAGTTAGTTTCATGTGGATGTGGCCCAAAAAGCATAATCAAATGGAAACTTGTCCAACACCTAATTAACTAACTAGTCTTTTCAGTTTCTTATCCAAATTCAAAATAGATTAAGTTCTTATTTTTCCTCATCCAAAATCAAACCATCACATTCACATTCTTATCTTTAATTTATCCATATGGGCAGTTGTTTCTGATTTTTATCTTTCCTTTTTCTGTTTGGTCGTTGATAATAATTATTTCCCTTCTATTTTTCATTCAATTTATATAATTGGATACTAACCGGTTATTTTAATAAATAAAAAATGAAAAAAATAAATATATACTGATAATATAAAATAATTTTATGATATCGATTAATACAACTATATATATTGTAATGTCATCTTATTCAACTCACTTTTTTGAATGAAATAAAATATAGATTATTCTTATTGAATTGAATGTAAAATTAATTCAGAAATTCTTCAGTTCCACATAATATACAAACACTACAAAATAGAAAGAAAAAAATTCAGAAAAAAAATGCCTCATCTCATAAGTGAGATTAAAATCCTTTCATTGCGCCTTCTATCCATGCTTGATCCATTAAATTGAGCTTAAAATCTTCTGTGCAATCACTTGATTCCAAATCACTGGATTCCGTATCTATTTCAAATTCTGGCACTTGATCAAATGTATTTAATTTTGGAGCCAACTTTGCATCAATTGGACAACCATAGTCTTCTTTTCTACCCATGCTAAGAAAATTTGTCACATCCTTATTATATGGAACTGAAGTAGTCCTTTCCGTAATTACACCAACTTTTGATAGAGATGAGATGTGATCAGAATGTTTGGTTAAGTCGTCTACATGTAGCACATCATCAATTCGCGCAACAATATTGGACGAGAAACTCTCTAGTACTCGCGAATAGCTCTCTAGAATGGATTTTCCAACATCCTAGAAAACACAACAATTCGTAAGTTAAACAAAAAAAATATGATAGAAAATGATGGAAAAAAAAAGTTACAAACCTTGTTGCATTGAATTTTGCTCACATCTAATGATGTTGTGAACACAAGAATTATGTAAAGCCAACTTTTAGTGACTTTATGGAATGGTAGACATGTTGGTAAAGCCATATATTTTGACTATGGTGTAGAAAATCTATCAAGAAGATTTTTTACGGTGCAATTGTCAAAGAAGTGGAAGGCAATAGTGTTTCAAGCTATGAATGCATTTATTGTTTTCTTACTTGCTTGTAGGCTACGTGCATTGAAGCAGTAGGAGTTTCACTCCTATAAATACCAATGCATTTGTAACATTTCCATTCATCCCAAAACCAAAGTAACACAACAACAAGTAGTTCTTGTTGAGAAAGTGAGAGGAAAAATATAAAGAGAAAATATAGTTTCTCCTGTGAGGTTTCTCCTAGTGTTAGTATTCTCCTATATTCAAGAGAGGGTGTAATTGTACTCTCCTTGCATTTAGAGAGAGGTCTTGTAATTTCTTCCACTTAGTGAAAATTCTCTACTTTGCCCCGTGGTTTTCTCCCCTTATTTGTTGAGGGGTTTCCACGTAAATATTATGTGTTCAAGTCCTGTTTTCTCATCTCTTATTTTAGCTGTGTGATAATTATTTTGTTACTCTGGTACCCAACAGTGGTATCAGAGCCGCTGGTTTGAGGTCGTTGTTCCGCTGCGACAAACTGGTTAGGTACCGGTGATAAGAAAATTCTCGTATGCTCTGTGGTTGCGGCATAGGCCGATCTTCCACATCAAAAGAGAATTATTCTTGTAACTAGAAAGTGTGGTAGTGTAAAAGTGAAGTCTAGGAAAGTCTCTGCCTAGTGATCTTTTACGGACTCCAGTCACTGTCCTAGTACACGGTACGTCCAGTTGAGAAAAATAATTATCTGGTGGAAAAAAAAAAAATGACAGCGAAATTTGAGATAGAGAAGTTCAATGGGAGAAATTTTTCCCTGTGGAAATTGAAGATAAGAGCAATATTAAGAAAAGATAATTGCCTAGACGCAATAGATGGCAGATATCACTGAAGAAAAGTGGAAAGAAATGGATGATAGTGCCGTTGCCAATTTGCACCTAGCAATGGCGGACTCGGTATTGTCTAGTATTGCTGAAAAGAAGACAGCAAAGGAGATTTGGGATGCTCTAATAAAATTGTACGAGGTCAAATCTCTTCACAACAGAATATTCTTAAAGAGAAGGCTCTACAGTCTTTGGATGAGTGAATCCACATCAATGACGGATCACATCAACACCCTGAATACGCTATTTTCTCAGCTAACAGCTTCAGATTTCAGAATAGCGGAAAATGAGCGTGCGGAACTTCTACTTCAAAGTTTACCAGATTCGTATGATCAACTCATCATCAACATTACAAATAATAATATAGCTGATACTCTTCACTTTGATGATGTCGCCGGAGCAATTCTTGAAGAAGAATCCAGGCGTAAGAACAAGGAAGAAAGGTCAGAGAATTCAAAGCAAGCAGAGGCTTTGACGATGACGAGAGGTAGATCAACGGAACGTGGCCCCAGTGGGAGTCAAAATCATGGTAGGTCAAAATCTCGAAGATGGAAGAACCTTAAATGCTACAATTGTGGCATGAAAGGGCACCTAAAGAAGGAGTGTCGGATGATGGTGACATCCTGTATAGCGAAGCAGCAATTAGTTCTAAAGGCGGTAAACGACTCAATGAAGTCTGGATAATGGATTCAGGAGCAACATGGCACATGACGCCACACCGAGATTGGTTTTACTCTTATGAGCCTATCTCGGAAGGATCTGTGTACATGGGAAATGACCATGCCTTAGAAATTGCTGGTATCGGTACTATCAGATTAAAGATGCATGATGGTACTGTTCGAAAAATACAAGGGGTACGCCATGTGGATGGGTTGAAGAAGAATTTATTGTCCATTGGGCAATTGGATGACCTCGGGTGCAAGATCCACACTGAAGGTGGCATCTTGAAAGTAGTGAAAGGCAATCTTGTGGTGATGAAGGCAGAAAAGATCACAAGTAATCTATACATGCTTCTGGGAGATACATTGCAAGAGGCAGATGCATCAGTTGCAGCGGTAAGCCAAGAAGAAACAACGATGATGTGGCATCGCAGATTAGGCCATATGTCGGAACGTGGCTTGAAAGTCCTTGCGGAACAGAATCTCCTTCACGGGCTCAAGACAGTAAATTTACCATTCTGTGAGCACTGTGTGGTAAGCAAGCAGCATAGATTGAAGTTTGCGAGAGTAACTACTAGAAGCAAACACATATTAGACTTGATCCATTCTGATGTGTGGGAGTCACCGGAAATATCTCTGGGAGGAGCAAAATATTTTGTCTCATTTATTGATGACTATTCCAGAAGATTATGGGTGTACCCGATCAAGAAGAAGTCTGATGTGTTTCCAGTATTCAAGGAATTCAAAGCACAAGTAGAGCTTGAAACTGGGAAGAAAATTAAGTGCTTGAGGACAGACAATGGAGGAGAATATGTAGATGGCAATTTTCTGGCATTTTGCAAACAAGAGGGTATTGTAAGGCAATTCACAGTTGCACATACACCTCAGCAGAATGGTGTAGCAGAGCGGATGGATAGAACTCTCCTAGATAGAACAAGAGCTATGCTGAGAACAGCAGGAATGGCCAAATCTTTCTGGGCAGAAGCAGTTAAAACTGCCTGCTATGTAATAAATCGATCACCATCAACAGCGATTGATTTGAAGACACCGATGGAGGTGTGGAAAGGAAAGTCAGTTGATTATTCTTCTCTACATGTGTTTGGTTGTCCTGTATACGTCATGTACAACTCCCAAGAAAGAACAAAGTTAGACTCAAAGTCTAGGAAATGTATCTTCTTGGGTTATGCTGATAATGTTAAGGGGTATCGCCTGTGGGATCCCACTGCCCGCAAGGTTGTTATCAACAGGGATGTAGTCTTTGTAGAAAATGAACTACAAATTGAGCAGAAAAATGACAGCACTTCCAAAGAGACTGCTATAGTGCAGATGGAAGAAAAATCCAAAGAAAGTGATTCTTCTGAAGTAGAACCAGTGCACGAAGAACCATATGAGGTCAATGATGGAAATGTTCGTCGATCAACACGTCAGACGATGAAACCAACTTGGCACTCAGATTATGTTATGGCAAGCCATGATGCATATTGTCTTCTAAATGAAGAAGGGGAACCGTCAACCTTTCCAGAGGCTTTGAACAGTTCAGATGCTTCTCAATGGATGGCAGCAATGCATGAAGAAATTGAAGCCTTACATAGAAACAAGACATGGGATCTTGTTGAACTTCCAAAGGGTCGGAAAGCCATTGGTAACAAATGGGTATACAAGATAAAACGTGATGGCAATGATCAAGTGGAAAGGTATCGTGCAAGATTGGTGGTCAAAGGATATGCTCAGAAAGAAGGTATTGACTTCAATGAGATTTTTTCGCCAGTTGTTAGACTTACTACTATCAGAGTAGTGTTGGCGATGTGTGCTGCATTGGATTTACATCTTGAACAGCTAGATGTAAAGACTGCTTTTCTTCATGGAGAACTTGAAGAAGAAATTTATATGCTCCAACCAGAAGGATTTAAAGAACAAGGAAAAGAAAACTTGGTTTGCAGGTTGACCAAATCTCTATACGGTCTAAAGCAGGCGCCCAGATGTTGGTACAAGAGATTTGATTCTTTCATAATTAGCCTCGATTACAACAGACTAAGTTCAGACCATTGTACGTACTACAAAAGGTTTGATGATAATGATTTCATCATTTTGCTGTTGTATGTGGATGACATGTTGGTGGTAGGCCCCAACAAAGATCGGATCCAAGAATTGAAGGCACAATTGGCTAGGGAGTTCGATATGAAAGACTTGGGACCAGCAAACAAGATTTTAGGGATGCAAATTCACCGAGACAGAAAGGACAGGAAGATTTGGCTTTCTCAAAAGAATTATCTAAGGAAAGTCTTGCGCCGCTTCAACATGCAAGATTGTAAGCCAATATCTACCCCTCTTCCTGTGAATTTTAAATTATCCTCAGGTATGAGTCCTAGCAATGAAGCAGAGAGGATGGAAATGTCTCGAGTACCGTATGCATCAGCGGTGGGAAGTCTTATGTATGCCATGATATGTACAAGACCAGACATTGCACAAGCAGTGGGAGTGGTTAGTCGGTTTATGGCTGAACCGGGCAAAGAGCATTGGAATGCTGTTAAAAGAATCCTGAGATACATTAAAGGAACCTCAGGTGTTGCAATATGTTTCGGAGGATCGGAATTAACTGTCAGGGGTTATGTTGATTCAGATTTTGCAGGCGATCATGATAAGAGAAAATCTACTACTGGTTATGTGTTCACACTTGCAGGAGGTGCAGTAAGTTGGTTATCCAAGTTACAAACTGTTGTAGCTCTGTCCACGACAGAAGCTGAGTACATGGCAGCTACCCAGGCATGCAAGGAAGCTATTTGGATACAAAGGTTAATGGAGGAACTCGGGCACGTGCAGCAAAAGATTGTTGTGTATTGTGACAGTCAGAGTGCCTTGCACATTGCAAGGAATCCAGCCTTTCACTCCAAGACGAAGCACATAGGCGTTCAATATCACTTTGTTCGAGAAGTAGTGGAGGAAGGAAGTGTGGATATGCAGAAGATTCACACTAATGATAACCTAGCAGATGCGATGACCAAACCGATCAATGCTGACAAGTTTATATGGTGTAGATCCTCGTGTGGCCTATCGGAAACGTAGCAACAGGGAATTGGCAAGGTAGAGAGATTTTGAACGCTAACAAAAGTGGCTTTAAGTGGGAGATTGTGAACACAAGAATTATGTAAAGCCAACTTTTAGTGACTTTATGGAATGGTAGACATGTTGGTAAAGCCATATATTTTGACTATGGTGTAGAAAATCTATCAAGAAGATTTTTTACGGTGCAATTGTCAAAGAAGTGGAAGGCAATAGTGTTTCAAGCTATGAATGCATTTATTGTTTTCTTACTTGCTTGTAGGCTACGTGCATTGAAGCAGTAGGAGTTTCACTCCTATAAATACCAATGCATTTGTAACATTTCCATTCATCCCAAAACCAAAGTAACACAACAACAAGTAGTTCTTGTTGAGAAAGTGAGAGGAAAAATATAGAGAGAAAATATAGTTTCTCCTGTGAGGTTTCTCCTAGTGTTAGTATTCTCCTATATTCAAGAGAGGGTGTAATTGTACTCTCCTTGCATTTAGAGAGAGGTCTTGTAATTTCTTCCACTTAGTGAAAATTCTCTACTTTGCCCCGTGGTTTTCTCCCCTTATTTGTTGAGGGGTTTCCACGTAAATATTGTGTGTTCAAGTCCTGTTTTCTCATCTCTTATTTTAGCTGTGTGATAATTATTTTGTTACTCTGGTACCCAACAGATGTTTGAGGGAGAAAAGGGAAATGTTGCTTCAAGGAAAATAGAAGACTTTCTCCTCTCTCCATAAACATTTCACTTTTGAACTTTCCCCATGATGATCTTGAACTTGATCTTGTAGCGCGTTTTGCAGCCTTTAAGTTGGTCTTTTTATGCCAAATATAGATGGCAGCTTCTACTCTATTTGCAATCTTTATTGCTTCATGCTCAGAAGATATATCAAGACTAGCTAGCAAATTTTCAGGAGAAAAATTTTCTGATGTAATGTATTTATAAATAACATCCCCCAAGCTAGCTTTTGCAGTCTGTAAAAGGATTGGATCAACAAATTTTCCATCATATCTTGTATAAAATGTATAATGCATTGACATTATGGGAAGAAATATACTAATAAGTAAAGACAATTTATTCAAATATTGACATTGTTTATGATAATTGTATGTGTTGAGAGTCTCACATATTCCATTAGATCACTCAGATATCGAGTATTTAGTGTGAATGAGACTGAGAGACGCACATACGATGGAACTCAACGATATATTTTGAGAAAATAGGTATTTTAGTCATTAGTTATGTCTTTTACCAACAAAATATTTTAACATAATCTTACAATTTCAAAGACTAAAATTATATGATAGTTTTGTCAAAAAAATAAAATTATATGTTGGTCAGTCTAACATCTGATAAGTTATCTGCTATCAGACTATCAGGTCACACTTCAGACGTTCAATCCTTAGTGTTAAAGGAGAAGATTAGTAGTACCTTTGGAAGAGACTCTAAGTAAGTATCAGGAACCTTCATTTCACGCAAAGTGGCATTGTTAATGGCCATTGCAGCTTTTGATATTTGGTTTGCGCAATTGCGCTTATGCTGCAACTGCTTTCTTGAATTTTCATGGAGACCACAAGGAGGGAGTTGTGGTACAGGAAGCCACCATTTCTCTTCTTGTCTTTGGAAAGTAGATGAACCATCTCCTTCTAAGGCCATAACACCTTGGTCAACATACCTTAACTCTGTATTGACAAAACTATCTAGTATTTCCTATATAAAGAGAAAATGCATGTTTAGAAAGTTTTGCGTATGAAAACTGAATTAATGTGAAGAAAATGTAGAAAAATCTTACAAGAAGCGTGTTTTCTAATTTTCTCAAAGTTGGAAGATTGATGTAAAGATCTGAGCGTGGTCTACGAGTCATGACCTGATTCAAAGTGAGAATAAATAGGTTTTAGCACCAAACATACGCATAGACACCAACCACGATACTGATACTGTCATGTAGATTTAAGAAAATGAAAGTGATTGAATCTAATTATATATGTTGGTCTCGTGTTGTTGTCGGACACCAATATGTATCAGACATCAGACATACCTTCAATTTGAAGCGTCAAAGCTATATAGATCTTTGTTCAAAAAAATCTATATAGATCAATTGTGTTACGATTAGGTGTAACCAAATAAAAGATCAAGTGTGTTATATACTTGATCAAAACAACTAATCATGTATTTAAGGTGTCTGAGTCTCTTATCACTCAGACAAATCACATCGCGAAAGTCTTTGATCTTATATTACATATAAGAATGATCTCAAATAAGTAATTTTGTACCGGTACTGCTATGTAAGTCAAATAATTAAAATTATTTCTAGATTTGTAATTGTACCTCAAACTTGCTTCCATTTGGAAATGTTTGCCAAGTAGGCTTGAAGTCAACAATATGATCACTAACACAAAGAAGCCATTCCATCTCTCTTTGCCACATTGCTTTCTTTTCTTGTGAAAGAGGTTCCAATCTCCAAAGTTGACCAAAAACAGTGGCTATAGATTCAAGAAATGTATTAAAAAAATAAATCAAAACTTTAGAATTTAAGTTTCATTAAATTCAACACCAAAACTAGCACATAGAAACTGTTTTATGGGTGCATACCACATAGATTAGTTATGGCATTAGATATAGCCAATGCTGTAGAGACCCCATTTCCAGAACCTGACATATCTTCTCCAAGTAACAATTTTGAAAACTTTTCCTTCATCATCTCAAACTCTAGCACTAATAATCAAAATCAAATTAGAAAACATTTAAAGTCATTAGACATAAAACTTCACTACAAAAACTAGAAATTAATTATGCAAACATATTGAGTAACGGAAGATACATACGACTATTTGAGGACTAAACTGACTAATGAAAGTATGTAGTACGTGGTCGAGGATTAAAATGACGAACTAAACATATATTTATGTATGTTTTTTTATTTCGATGCATTCAATAACTATTGTGTCAGTGCATCACACATTTAAGGATCAAAATGACTATTTACCTCGTATTACAGAAAGTTGTTTATCAAAATTTTCATAACCCAAATCCTTTTTCTCTTCAACTTCACTTCCATCTGGACTAGTACAATCAAATGCAGAAACTTCTCGAACCGATGAAGATGAGTCCAAAACACTACTACTTGAGTTGCTCTCTACACCCCTTTCTTCATTCAAAACAGCAAAAAGTAAATCTTCACTGCCACTTTCACATTCTTTGTTTCCTTCATTATTGTTTACTTCATTCTTCTTAATAATATCCACACCCTCCATTGAAATTTTTTCCTTCTTTAAGAAAACCAAAATACTATTTAGTGCAATTGTAAGTCATTAATTTAGTGGTTTTTGTATTTGTTTGGTCTAGTCAATTATATGTGAATTGGATGAAGACAATCATCATTAATCATTAATCGAAAATATTGACAAAATCACATAATAATAATAAAAGCATATATATTTTTTCTAAAAAAAATTTGTACCAAAAAAGGATATTTTATTTTAATACCATATTTCCTTTTAGGACTTTTTCCATTTTTGAACTTTCCTTACATGCACAATTGATAATAATTAGAAAAGTTTTATATTTGTTAAAGATCATAAAATATTGTTGGGTTAATTGCACATCTATCTCTGTTAATTAGGCGAGTTTTGATTTTTCTTCTTGTAAAAACTTTTATGTGCGATTTCACCCGTATAATTTGAAAATTCCTTATTTTTGACTTGTTAATTTTGATTTTTTTTTTTTGGTGCAATGTTCATTTTGATTTTTAACCCATTCAAACATAAATGTACAGTGTATTTATGGCCTATACAAAAAATAATTTTATGCTTAAAAATAATTTTTTAATGTTAGATATAATATTTCTTTTTAATTTTCATTGTCTCCTGTAAAAATAGATGAGATCTTCAAAGGCTATGGTGGTGAAGTTTTTTTTCAAGAGCAAAATTGAAATATTAAGGGGTAAAATAGATATGTAAGGGGTGGAAAGAGAACTCATCCAAATGGAAACCTGTCCAACACCTAGTTAACTAACTAGTCTTTTCAGTTTCTTATCCAAATTCAAAATAGATTAAGGCCAAAATTGATTCTGCGGTGAGAAAAATTGATTTTGCCAGAATTGATTCTGTAAAATTGATTCAGGCCAAAATTGATTTGAAGATAAAGTGGTTTATGTTTGGATATATTCGTGCAAAAGTGAGTTGAACAAAAAATTTGAGTGTAGGAATCAATTATAGAATCAGAGGCTACGATTTCTAGCTTCAAGTAGAATCAATTCTACTTTTGAGAAACCAAACAAGCCAAAATCAATTCTATATGTCTAGAATCAATTATGACTGCTCCAGAATCGAAACCAAACATACTCTAAATTCTTATTTTTCCTCATCCAAAATCAAACCATCACATTCACATATTCTTATCTTTAATTTATCCATATTGTTTCTGGTTTTTGTCTTTCCTTTTTCTGTTTGGTGTTGATGATGATTTTTTTTTCTTATATTTTTATTCAATTTATATAATTGAATATTGACGGTAAATTTAAAATAAAAATTGAGAAAAAAAACATATACCAATAATATAAAATAATTTTATAAAATAGCAATTAATAACAACTATATATATATATATATATTGTCACGTCATCCTATTTCAACTCATTTTTTTGAATAAAATAGAATATTAGATTATTCTTATTAAATTGAATATAAACTTGATTTACACGTGTATCTTTTAAATGAAATAATATATGACCAACCAAATATTTTCCTATCTTTAAATTTCCCTAGAGAGCTAATGAGTTAAAAGGTTTAAAAGAAAGAAGAGAAGATATACAAAATGTAAATCAAATGAAGGCAACTCCTTAGAATAATGCATTGTTCCTCTTCCTTATTTTTATCTTTGAACTTTTACATAGTTCCTTGAAATTCTACACTTCCACAAAATATACAAAAACACTCCAAAATAGAAAAATACAAATTCAGAAAGAAAAAAAAATCCTCATCTCATCTGTGAGATTAAAACCTTTCATTCTATCCATGCTTGATCCATTAAATTGAGCTTAAAATCTTCTGCGCAATCACTTGATTCCATATTTGTTTCAAATGCTGGCACTTGATCAAATGTGTTTAATTTTGGAGCCAGCTGTGCATCAATTGGACAACCATAGTCCTCTTTATTACCATTGCTAAGAAAATTTGTCACAACCTTATCATATGGAACCAAAATACTCTTTTCAATAATTACGCCAGCTTTTGATATAGACGAGAATTGATCAGAATGTTTGGTTAAATCGTCTACATAGAGCATATCATCAATTCGCGCAACAATATTGGACGACAAACTCTCTAGTACTCGCGAATAGCTCTCTAGAATGGATTTTCCAACATCCTAGAAAACATAACAATTTGTAAAACTAAGATCAATGTTTTCTATCTAAAGAAGTAAAAAGATTGAGTTAATTACAGAGTTAGTCTTTCTATTTTGCCCTATTCACAATTTTGGTCCTTCAAATTTAAAATCCACAATTTTAGTTTTGCTTTTAAAATGATTGACTATTTCTCCACCTTTACATTTTGAGGGTGAATTTTGACAATGTTGCATATGTGAATATACATACGTGTCAACTCAGATGATAATATGTGCAGGTGAAAATTCTTAATTTATAATTAACTTTCATTTCATTAAAATATATAATTATTTGTATCACAAAAACAACTAAATTTAATGCAAAACACTATTTAAGTATAATTCATTTTCATGCCATCAACTCAATTTTCAAATATATAGATGAAAAAATGTCATATATTTCGAAAACTAATTGACCAAACTAGTGAACTTAAAAACATAGGGACCAAAATCATTAATTAGATAAAATTTGGAAACCAAAATTGCATTCGAGTCAAAAAGGTGTATGATGAAAATGACGGAAAAAAAGTTACAAACCTTGTTGTATTGAATTTTGCTCACATCTAATGTTGTTTGAGGGAGAAAAGGGAAATGTTGTTTCAAGGACAATAGAAGACTTTCTCCTCTCTCTATAAGCATTTCACTTTTGTCTCCTTCAACAATAAGATCCTTGAACATTCCCCATGATGATCTTGAACTTGATCTTGTAACGCGATTTGCAAGCTTTGAGTTGGTCTTTTTATGCCAAATATAGATGGAAGCTTCTACTCTATTTGCAATCTTTATTGCTTCATGCTCAGAAGATATATCAAGACTAGCTAGCAAGCTTTCAGGAGAAAAATTTTCTGATGTAATGTATTTATATATAACATCCCCCAAGCTAGCTCTTGCAGTCTGTAAAAAGGATTGGATCAACAACTTTTCCATCATGACATGTATAATACATTGACATTATGGGAAGAAATATACAAATAAGTAGAGACAATTGATTCGAATATTGACATTGATTATGATAATTGTATCTGTGTTGAGAGTCTCACATTTTCCATCAAATCACTCGGATGTCGATTTTTTAGTGTGAATGAGATTGAGAGTCGCACATGAGATGAAACTCTCAACGATATATTTAGAGAAAATTGTAACTATTGGTCTGATTAGTTCCTCAAATTTTCATGAAAGCAATTAGTCTCTTAATTTAATTAAAAATATCAATCAATATAGTTCTTTTTTCAAATTTTGCACCACCATTTAAAAAATAATAATTATGTTTTTATGCAACAAAAGACCATTAAAGTCATTAGTTATGTCTTACTGACCAAATATTTCAAAGACTAAAATAATATGATGGTCAGTCTAACATCTGATAAGCTATCTACTATCAGGCATCGGGTTACACTTCGGACATTCAATCCTTAGTGTGAAACGGGGTTGATTCTCAACAGTATATTTATTATGCTAACATTTGAAATGATAGACAACATTAGTAGTACCTTTGGAAGAGTCTCTAAGTAAGTATTAGGAACCTGCATTTCAGCCAAAGTGGCATTGTTAATGGCCATTGCAGCTTTTGATATTTGGTTTGCGCAATCGCGCTTATGCTGCAACTGCTTTCTTGAATTTTCATGGAGACCACAAGGAGGAAGTTGTGGTACAGGAAGCCACCATTTCTCTTCTTGTCTCTTGAAAGAAGATGAATCATCTCCTTCTAAGGCCATAACACCTTGGTCAACATACCTTAACTCTGTATTGGTAAAACTATCTAGTATTTCCTATATAAAGAGAAAATGCATGTTTAGAAAGTTTTTCTTATGAAAACTGAATTTATGTGTAGAAAATAAAGAAAAATCTTACAAGAAGCATGTTATCTAATTTTCTCAAAGCTGGAAGATTGATGTAAAGATCTGAGCGTGGTCTACAAGTCATGACCTGATTCACATTTGAGAAGTAATTATACGTGTCAATCTTATGCCGATGTCAGACACAAACATGTGTCAGACACCAAACATGACTTCAATTTGAAGCGTCAAAGCTAAATAGATCAATTGTGTTGCGATTAGGTGTAACCGAATAAAAGTATTTCTAGATTTGTAATTGTACCTCAAACTTGCTTCCATCCGGAAATGTTTGCCAAGTAGGCTTGAATTCAACAATATGATTACTCACACAAAGAAGCCATTCCATCTCTCTTTGCCACATTGCTTTCTTTTCTTGTGAAAGAGGTTCCAATCTCCAAAGTTGACCAAAAACAGTGGCTATAGATTCAAGAAATGTTGTAAAAATCAGAACTTTAGAATTGAAATTTCATTAAATTCAACACCAAAACTAGCACATAGAAACTGCTTTGTTGGTGCATACCACATAGATTAGTTATGGCATTAGATATAGCCAATGCTGTAGAGACCCCATTTCCAGAACCTGACATATCTTCTCCAAGTAACAATTTTGAAAACCTTTCCTTCATCATCTCAATCTCCAGCACTAATAACCAAAATCAAATTAGAAAATATATTGTATACTGAAGTCATTAGAAATAAAACTTCACTACAAAAACTAGAAATTAATTATGCAAACAGATTGCGTAACGGAAGAAACATACGACTATGTGAGGACTAAGCTGACTAATGAAATTAAAAAAAAATAAAAAAATTATGAATGTTTTTTAATTTTGATACATTCAATAACTATTGTGACAGTGCATCACACATTTAAGGATCAAAATGACTATTTACTCGTATATTGCCGCAATTTATAACCTTTTATGTAAGCAAAATACTCATTGAATTTGAAATACCTGGTAATACAGAAAGTTGTTTCTCAAAATTTTCATAACCCAAATCCTTTTTCTCTTCAACTTCACTTCCATCTGGACTAGTGCAATCAGATGCAGAAACTTCTCGAACCGGCGAAGATGAGAGCAAACCACTACTACTGGAGTTGTTCTCTACACCATTTTCTTCATTCAAAACAGCAAAAATCAAATTTTCACTACCACTTTCACATTCTTTGTTCCCTTCATTGCTGTTAACTTCATTCTTCTCAATCATATCTACACCTTCCATTGCAATTTTCTCCTTTGTTTAAGAAAACCAAAATGCTATTTAGTACAATTGTAAGTCATAAATTTAGTGGTTTTTGTATTTGTTTGGTGTAGTCACTTTCCAATTAGTTGTTAACATGATGTTTTGTAAGCTACCTTTGATTGCTTACTTATATGTGAAGGATGAAGACAATCATCATTACTCAAGATTACTCAAAGCATGTGAATGATGTGATATTGAGATAGACATGTGAAAAAAATAAAATTCATTATTTTATCTTTATGGAACGCTCTCTTTAGCCTTATTATTATTACAAACTGATCAGTAAAATGAAAATGACTTTGTTCCTCCATGTGACATTCATACATAATGTTGATAATATTTGTTGCAAGTATTGCATATAGAATTAGACTAAAGGCATACAGTCACTGATTGAGAACCGTCAGATCATAATCAGACAGTTTAGATCTTAGGAGAGTTTAGATCAAGATCAGACAGTCTAAATTTACTGATTGCATCACTTTTCGAATTTATTGAATCCAAGTCCATAGCATATCTAGCTATATAGTATCACTTTCATTTTTTATATCCAAATTTTAAAAATAGTATTATCGCCATCGAGTATTTCAGTTGGTAAAGAGTTGGCTTATATCATGCCAACGCGTGAGCTTAATTCATATCAGCAATGTAAAAAATTTGTTGGTTAATAATTTGTAAGTATCTCAATCAATTTTCTTTCAATTTTGACTGGATTCACCTAAATTAGATCAGGTTTAAGTGTATTAAAAAATCTGTACAGTCATGCAGTCGGTAAATTTTGAGATATTCTAAAATTACACATTACTCGCGCATTTATATGCAATGGTGGACAATAAGGAGCGCCATCAACTATTTACTTTCTTCATATGAAGCTTCCACGGGAGCCTATGAGAATTAAAAGGACTACCCTAAACATGTGACTTTCAAAATTATTACTCCAATAAAAATAGAAGAGAGATTTGAAGTTCAACTTTTTTCTTTCCCTCTCAACTTTCCAATATTCTTTCACCAACCTAGTTGTTATGTTGGTCTTTGGTAGAAGCTTTTCTTTTTTTTGCCTTTGCAAATTTGGTTAGAACAACCGCCATTATTATCAAATAATAGTAGAAAAATGTTAATTTCTTAGATTAGGAAAAGCCTTGTAAGGAAAGTTAGGAACTATGTTATCATTAGAGGTTTAATTATTTATATCACATCTCAACTAAACTCACTTATCACCCTTTTAACTATGATTGATTTACATGTGTATATTGTAACACCTCATAAATAATCCTATGTAACTAATTTTTTAGACTAATTCAAATTTACTTAATTAGTTATTACAAAAAAATTATACTTTTTCGGGAACAACATAGTAATTTGGCGATTGCTCTTCTTCTTCGTGTTGTTCAAACAAACATACACTGCTGAGAAATATCTTTCGACATGATTTTACATTATTTTTTTTGACAAAATAAATGATATTCATTCATTCAAATAAAAAGAGTACATCGGTGTAATACAAATTCATAATCGCTAAAAACAAAAAGGATAAATCTGCGAACAAACTCACAGTATCCATGTTAATAGCATAAAATGACAAATTACATATGCCTACAAATATGACTATATTGAAGTGTCCGGAATATCCATGCCTCCGGATCTGTAGCGTTGATGACACCAAAGTCGACATTGATCGAATCTGCACTAGATTGGATCTACTCCTTTAACCTGAAATAAATAAACACCGTACAAAGACGGGAAAACAAACACACCGCACAAAGACAGGACAACCAAATACACCGTACAAAGACAGAAAATCAAAACAAACAAATATGTGAAAATCACACTTATTTATTATAACGAGAAAGAAAAAAAAACAAATTGGTCAACTCGATCTCATGAAATTATCTTTCATGAACATTGAAAAATATCTTTTACCACAAAAAATTATCTTTCATGAAATATCTTTTACGACATTATTTTGAACATCACACTTAAGTCAACTCGATCTCGTGAAATTATCTTTCATGTTTTTAGTCTCTCATAAAAATAATATTTCAGAAAAAATTATCTTTCATGAAATGTCTTTAATGTTTTTAGTCTCTCTAAAATAATATTTCATCAAAATAAAAGTCTTTCAAATATTACTGGTCAACATTTTTTATCTCTCTTTTAAGTCAGCTCTCTTCAAATTTTTGAAAGTATTTTTGCAGTCATATTTAAAACATTATAAAATATCTTTCAAAAAAATTTAGAATTTTTTTAATGACCATGATGCGGTGTATAATTATATGAATATGACATAAAAAATGTTCAGTAGTATTTCCAAAACACTAGTTAAAGACTCTCAACATAGTAAAACTAGGCAAATTCTAATATGGACCCTTTGGTCAAGTGGTCCATGGTGGACCCGTGGTGAATAATGCTATAACGAATACGAATTTTACAAAATCCACCGTTGGATTGAAAGTTTATATTACATAGATCATCTATATAAAATTTTATGAAAATTGAAAATCATTTGATATGTTATTGAGACCCATCAAGATTAACGGTTTATTAAATACTCTAAATCTTGATAAATCCCAATAAAATATCAAATGATTTTCAATTTTTCTAAAAAAATTTATGAATGATCTATATGATATAAACTTTCAATCTACCAATTTTTTTTGTAAAATTCGTATTCGGTATATCATTTTTCCACGGTGGACCACTTGTGAAGGTGGTCCACCGTAGCATTAGCCAGTAAAACTATATTAAAATTATGTAATCAATATTTATAAAATATAAAAATATTATTTTCAACGTAAAATTACTCTTTTAGTATTGCCACCGACATTAATTATACCCACAACATGTATAAATTTTCGTGTCCAGCTACTTAGCTACCTACCCAGTGCCCACCAACCCCCAAATTCTCTAGTCCATCAAAGTTGACCAAATACATCACAAAACCAAACACAAATAGCTACAAACAAAGCTATTAGAATCATATCTCAAAAATCACATTTCATAGCTACAAAATTCATTTTCAACCTCTAATAACTAAAAAAAAAAAATGGCAGCTACAAATCAAGAAGAAGAAGTGAAACTATTAGGAAAATGGCCAAGTCCATTTAGCAACAGAATAGATCTTGCTTTAAAACTCAAAGGTGTTCCTTACAAATACTCAGAAGAAAATCTAGCTAATAAAAGTGATGATCTTCTTAAATACAACCCTGTTTATAAGAAGGTACCTGTTCTTGTTCACAATGGAAATCCAATAGCTGAGTCTCTTGTCATTCTTGAATACATAGATGACACATGGACAAATAATTCATTTTTGTCTCAGGATCCTTATGAGAGAGCTTTGGCTCGGTTTTGGTCTAAGACTCTAGATGACAAGGTTAGTATATCATGATTTGTTTTGCTACATTATGTAAGATTAATGTTTTATATTATCATTTGCAATACAATAATCATAGTTATGGTAGAAAATTAGCAATAAAGTAGGGATGAGAGAGTTGCTAATTGTGACTCTCTTCAAGAAAAATAAGAGCATGTTTGGATTCACTTTTAGGAAAGGTTAAAGTGATTCTCAAGACTTAAAATAGATTTTAGCCTATATTTGGTATCACTGTGAGCATGTCACGGTGATTCACCGTGATTTTACAGAAGCTACAGAGTGTAGCTTCTGTAAAGCTTCTGTAAAATCACGGTGAGTCACTGTGATTCTAACATACCCACAGTGATGCCAAACACGCACTTAGTATGTTTGTGGTTTTTTTTATTGGAATTGATTTTGGCTTTGAAATTAGGATGTGCAGTTTTTGTCCCGAAACTGTTGGGTTAAGTGTGAGTGGTTAGGTTCAATCGTCGATGAATGCGTTTAATGTTGAATATATAACAGAGTCAACCCATATCCCAATGTCTTAAGCTTTTGACTTTTGAGTGGGATGTAGTGTCTCCCTCTCTTGTGATATTGGACCATTGGTTCGTTGTTGTTCTTGGCGCTCCCTGTTTACTAGTATATCTTTGTCAACTAGGGATTAGTCCTATTACAGGTTCAAACGGTCTAAACTATGAAATATCATGTGACTGTGTTGCTGATTGCATTTGTGGTGGATGTTTAATTTTTCATAATGTCGCCATTTTTAGTATTGCAGAAAAATACTAAATTGGATCCTCTATAGTCGATGTTACAAAGCCAGTGATAGAGGATCCGAGTTTGAAAAATCCAGATTATGTGGTTTTATTTCCAATCACGAAGTCGGTGCATAGGTCCAAAAACCTTGGCATTGCTCTTGCAATGTTAGTTGCGGACTGCAACTTAGAACTGTTGTCGGCTAAGGTTTCAATCTGTGGTCATAGTTGCAGTTGCATCGCAATCTTTAAGTCAAAATGTGGTTAAAGTTTCATAATCGCAATCACATTGTTTCTGAAGTTTCTAAATTGCATGTGAAGAATCATGGGATAATAGGGTCAAAGATCATACTAACGAATTCTAACTATCTTAACAATTTGCATAAGATTTGTATATTTTCTTTCGTTGGATAGATTTTGCCTGCAATTTGGAATGCATGCTGGAGCGATGAGAAGGGTCGCGAGAAAGCTGTGGAGGAAGCCTTAGAAGCTCTAAACATACTAGAGAATGAAATCAAAGACAAGAAATTCTTTGGTGGAGAAACCATAGGACTTGTTGATATCACTGCAAATTTCATTGGTTATTGGGTTGAAATATTGCAAGAAATTGCAGGGTTGGAGTTACTTACCGTCGAAAAATTCCCAAAGGTATTTAAATGGAGTCGAGAATTTATCAATCACCCTGTTATCAAGGAAGGTTTGCCTCCTAGAGATGAATTATTTGCTTTTTTCAAAGCTTCTGCTTCAAAAAAGTAGAGACAACTTTAGAGATAGGTTTCATAATTTTCCTTCAAAAAATAATCATGTTGTAATGAGTTAAAATCTGTTACTGATTTGAGTTTTAATCCAAAAACTAGTGTTTCTTTTCTAATGCTTAATTTTCAATTTTATTGAACCAAAACAAGAACTTACCTAATTGTGTTTCCTATTGGCACAAGAGAATCAAGAATTGTATAAATTCTTTTATGGTGCTTGTGGACATAAATCACTTATTAAAAATGAGTGAAGGGTTATTTTAGTCTAGAAAATTAAATGAACAAGACAATTTGGTTTTCGAATTTAAAATTCTTCGATGAAATTAGTATTTTGAATTTATCGATTTAGTCTATAAAATTGTAAGAAGATGACGGGTGACGGGTATAAGAATAGTATCAAGCTACGTCGATACCTCCTTAAAATCATCACCAGTCAGCATAAATCTGTGCCCGTCAATAGTGGATTGAGCTCGAGCTGAGTATTCGGATAAATTTTGATCAGTCATCTAAAGGATAGCCAAATTTGCAAGAAGATTGATACATTCAATGAATATCATTAGCATAAAGGTTTTTAGCCTTATAACAATTAACAATGTCTTAAAGGAACACAAATGTGTCATTAGCAATCATCTTTCAGTGTAGCATCAATCTATGAAACCTTCTTAGAGATGATATGAAAGAGAATTTTTCTCTTCCTCCCTACTATTTTTCTCTTATCCCAAAATTCAGTTTTAATCTTACCATTAGGTTAATGTATATTTTGGAATAATTTTTTACACGTAGATTTAGAAAATTTTAAAAATCTCCAAAAAATTAATAATTTAGTGTAGTACTCCCTCCATCGTAAGTAAAGAACTAAAAAATTAAAAAATTAGTAAAAATTAATAACCACTTCATCTATAAGGATAAGTGTAGTACTCCCTCCAACGTAAAAAATTAATAATTTAGTTTGTCCTAAGTTATAAATTAAGAAAATAAATTTTTATCATTTTCAAGATTTACTTCAAAATATATGCAAATTATGAAAATATATGCAAATTTAATTTATTTCTTTTTTTCCTATTAATGACCAATACAAATTATGTTTACAACTTTTGATATAACTTATTTCAGATAAAACAAAAAATTATACTTCAAACTATTATGTTTTACTTTTCTTAATAAATCTGAAGAAAAAAAATACTTATAATTTATGATGGAGAGACAAAGTGTTGAGATCTATCTAATATGAGTAAAAAAAAATTATATTGATTGGAAAAGTTGAGATTAAGCATTTTATAAGTGAGGAAACTCATAAACCTAATAATTTCAAATTTTGGACGAAAATAGCTTAATGCCTAATATATTGATCCAACCTAACTACTTAAATATATACTTTGATTTGCCAATCTTTAAATGAACACTAACTACTTTGATTGTTAGTGTTAATTTATCGTACGAATCCTCGATAGAAGTACTAGGTGGTTGGTGCTCTAACCAATATTTCTTTGTTTGAACAAATGTGCTCTAAGAGTCTAACCAATTGACTATTTGTTTGGGAGTAAGGTCACTTAATATACATGAAGACGTGGTGAATTATGTATCACAAACCTTACCTAACTCATGTAGGACTATATATCAAACTTATATTTCCACTTCTAAAGAGTCCAAACCCAAAGAGAAAAAATCGTCTAAACCAAAAAAATCACATCAACATTTGTGAATTAAGAGCTTAGAATTTCTAAATTTTGCAATGGCCAAAGTTGAAGGAGAAGTTCAACTGTTAGGTGTAGGAGGAAGCCCATTTGCTAGAAGAGTGCAAATTGCTCTAAAATTGAAGGGCATTGAATACACTTACATTGAAGAAAATTTAAGGAACAAAAGTGATCTTCTTCTTAAGTACAACCCAATTCACAAGAAGGTGCCTGTGTTAGTTCACAATGGAAAACCCTTAGTTGAGTCCCTTGTGATCCTTGAATACATTGATGAAACATGGGAGAATTATCCCATTTTTCCTCAACAACCTTATGAGAAAGCCTTGGCTCGATTTTGGTCGAGGTTCATCGATGACAAGGTAAGTCATAAATTTATTTTAAGTTAAATTATATTTTTGGTCATTTAACTTACACAAATTTGTGATTACGGCCACTGAATTTTTATAATAGTGCTTTTGACCTCTAATTTTAGCCTATTTGCAAAATGTTAATTTTGACCAAATGAACACGTGAATAGTGACTACTCGAGTCACATTAGCATGTCATCATGGTGAGATTTAACTAGTTGCATACGTGCACGTGAAATATCATGAAATTCACTTCAATTCTTATACCTAATTTGAATTAAATCCATCATCATAAGCTTTTTTCTTCTATCAATCTAGATTCTGCCAGCAATATCAAAGGCTGCATGGACAGTGAACAAAGAGGAACGTGAGAAAGGAATTGAAGAATCATTGCAAGCTCTACAATTTCTTGAGAATGAACTCAAGCACAAATTCTTTGGTGGAGAAAATATTGGCATTGTAGACATTGCTGCTTCTTACTTAGCTTTCTGGCTCCCTGTGATTGAAGAAGCTGTAGAATTGAAGTTGCTTACCAGTGACAAATTTCCAAAGCTCCACAAATGGAGTCAAGAATTCATCAATCATCCTATTGTGAAAGAGAATCTTCCCCCTAAACAAGGACTCTTGGGATTTTTCAAATCTCGGTATGCGGCAATTAGTGCTGCTTCGAAATAAAAGAATTGTAGGAGTGATGGCGACTTGTAATAAATAAAAATTGATCCGACTACATGATGCAGCACGCTGCAGAGCCGTTAGATTAAGAGAGTGAAGTAGGTTAGTCTTAGACTAATCCTAGAAATAAGAGAAGTTTAAAAAAAATGCAGAGTTTGCTCATTTGAGTTTAAAATAATACTAGTACTATTTGAGCAGTATTTTGAGTTTTATTATCACTTATGCTTTGTACACAAATTTATAATTAGCTCAAGTATCCTATTTTGTATGGTCATTAGCATAAAAGTTATGAATGAATCAAATATAAAATCTTTTTGTGCAATCACTTTGTCACTCTTTACTTTGATTTAATGTTTGAAATCTGCATCTTTGAGCTTGTTTGATCTCGATGAACAATGAACCATTCGATCTCGATGAAACAGTCATCGAGTCCCCTAACTGCGTGAATGTGTGCACTCGATTATGCTTGTAGTCTCTAGTGGGATCCAATGTGAATATGTTTGGATTTTTCAACTTTTCTCTAACCTTATATCAGAATCAACAAATGCTCACATGGCTCCACCATGTGCATAAATATTGTAATTTTGCCAAAAAAAACATGTGCATTTTCTGAAAATCATTTGCCAAGGATACAATAGTAACAGAAAAAGGAAAAAGCAAGTTCCTTTCAAGTTCCTATTTTCATAAGAAAACGAATACCATATCAATTTCAATTTGTGCTTCTGTTTAGGTGTTTTCATTTTCAATACACTACAAAGTATTCAACTAATTATGAATGAAATATAGAAAATGGGATGAGTAATAAAGTTAACCAAATATATAGTCATAAATTAAATTCATAATATATATAATCTCACATGATGAAACAGAAGATGACCAAATAGAGCTCAAGTACAATGCAAGAAACAAAATATTTTTTTAACTATTAAGAGCATTAAGACATCAGAGTAACTAGTAGATATCAGAGGGACATCTAGTAGCACTAATCCTATGCCTTATTGCTCATATATAATATATAAAATGCAAGAAACAGATCATCCCAAATTTAAATGCAAGCACAAATTCATCATATCTTTAGTTCTTTACTTGCTGCTGCTGCTGCTATTATCCTTGACAATAGTCACAGGGCAAGGAGCATTAGTCATCACAAAGTTGCTTACACTCCCCAATAGTATCCTGTTTTTTCATTTTGTAAAATCACAAACAAAAGACATGTTCATGAGATTCACATTTCAATATAATCAAACAGAATAATCCAATCACAACAAATATATGATGAATTAGTAATTTATCCATGGCAATATTTTAAAAACCGAACCGGACAACGGACTAGTAAGGTCTCAGTCATAGTTCAATTGCTTTAAACCACTCAAACCGCGGTCAAGCCACTCAAATTATTGAACCATAGACGATTTTGATTCAAGGTTTAATCGGTTGGATGGTCTGATATGATTCGGTTTTTAAAACATTGTTCATAGGATTAAAACAATCCAATGAAAGGGGGAACCCAATCTCAATGAATAACCGAGATCATTTAAAGCTAATTTTGTGTAATCAGAGTCATCCGATCTCAAATTAACGATTGAGATTGTTTATTGTGTCAAAATTACGCATAGTTACAACTGCAGGCAATCCAGGTCAAATTCTATAAGCCTAATCTTTGGTATTTTTAATTCACCAACTTGCTGACCAAAACAAACCCCACATGATATAATCCATTCTCTATAAACACCACTTCAGACTAATAATATATGATTGATTGATGATGATGATGAAAGGTGCCCAAAAAAAATTAAAAACAGGATTAAGAAATTAAGGTATAAAAAATGAACCTTTGAATTGTGCTGAGACCCCTGCTTCCCATAACAAGAGAATCAAGCTTAAGATCTTCAACAGCATCCAAAAGTTTCTCTCTTGCATCACCCCAGTACACTTTTGTAACAATATTCACCTAAAAAATCAATTTTTATCAATTATCATTATTACACAGATGCAAAAACAATTAAAACTCCAAAAAACAAAATCATTGTCTAACTGCATGTTTAAAATCTCGATGGATTTGTCAAAATCACAGCAAGCCACCGTGATTCTGCTAAAGCTACCATCCGTGCATGTTTGGTAACACTTGTAGCTTCAACAAAATCACGGTGTCAGAGTGATTTTGTCTAATTCACCCAGATACCAAACAAATACTAATGTAGATTTTTACAAAATTACGGTGGTTCACCGTAATTGAGACAAATTCACTGTGGATCCAAACATGCAATTGAAATGCGGAAAATATTGTGGAAAAGGGTAAAAGAAAAACCTCTTTTTGTCTGGAAACAGTGTCAAGCAAATCAAGAACCTCAATATCAATTTGAACACCATACTTTTTCATTATCTCAGGTTCTCTGAACTCTTTCAATGGAATTAGAGCTTCACACAAAAAATTAAAAACATAAAAATAAATTATAAAATCATATATTATATTAGACTAAGATTAGACTATATTATATAAGATCAGATCAGAAAATAAATAAAACATAGGATAAACAAATTAAGGTTGATGAATTAATTAAGAAAAAAATAATGGTACTTACGAGAACCAGATTGAGCCCAAAGCTGATTACGAGATTCATCAGGAGAATCATGGCTGATGTGTATGATGTAAATGTTGTCACCTTTATCAGCCAAATTATCAAGTGCCCATTTGAGAGCATTCTTGCTGCTCTTGGAGAAATCCAAAGCTACACCAATAGTTCTATCTTTTACCATTTTTGTGAATGAGGAGAAGTTGAGTTGAAAGAAGAAAGAAGAAGAAGAATAAAAAATAATTTTGACAACGGAATATATATTGCAAAAAAAAAAAAAAAAGGCACGCTTTTGACAACAAGGATGGAGTTGGAGTCACGGAATGTCAAAAAAAAAAATAAAGAGATAGAGTCAAGGAAAAGTAAAAGTGGCAAAAAACAGATTTTTTATCAAATTTTATGAGATCCTTTTTTATCAATTTTTGGTAAAAAAAATTGCAAAAATTTATATTTTGAAATATTTAAAAATCAGAATTTGTTTTTATTTTGAGTTTTAAAAATTCAAATTAGTTTCATATTTTAGTTATGAAATTTTTAAAAATCAAAATCAATTTCAAATATACAAATAACTATATTTATATCAAACAATTAATACTGTTAAATTTGTATAATGGTTAGATATTACAAATTATATAATGTATTTATTTAATGTGATTTTAGTAGTATTAGTTGAAATTTGTGGTTGACATGTGTTGAAGAGGTGATTCGTGGTGGTGTGGTGAACGTAGTGGTGGTTAGAGTGGTAATCAGTTGTAGTCGAAACGGAAATTTTTTATGTCAAAATAGTGGTTATGGTGGTAGAGTGTGGTGGTCAAAATGGTGGTTTTTGTTCGTCCTAATGATAGTATTTATAATTGAAGATGGATGAATTGGAATTGGTGATCAACAGCCGTTGATAATGGTGGTTATAGTAGTGGTTGACATTAGTTAGAGTATGAAGAGTGGTGTTTAGAGTAACAGTTATAATTATAATGATAATTGTTTAAAGAGCGTCTTAAAGACACTCGTTAGTATTTTCCATAAAATATATATCAAGTATATGAAATAAAGAGTGATCATCTCTTTTACTTTGTTTACAAAGATTCATCTAAACATTATTAGGTTTTAGTGTTTTACATAAAAGTATTTAATATTTAAAATTTTATATTCAATTTAGTTTATTCATAATTACCGTTACAAAACTAATTACAATAAATAAAATTGTAAATTTTGACTCAAAATAACAAATTAATTAATTTTGTATAAGTGTTTTTAAGTGTTTTTTATGTATATTTAGTTGTTTCTTTTGTGATTTCTTAGTCTTAATACAACATCGTGTTGTTAATCATTTTGGTGTGACATTATTGATGTTGTCAACACTACAGATGTAGAAACATGAATATTTTAAACACTTTAATTTTAATATATTTAAAAATTTATTTACATTTGCAAGCTTTTTATTGCTGCATAATATTAAGTGGACGCAGTAAACTTGTTTGTAGATCATTGTTTTTTTGGCAATTTTAAATTTATAATATTAGATATATTCTACCGGTTTAATTAAATGAATGTGTTTTTTTGTGCAAAAGAGACTCTGCATGATTGCTTAACAAAAACAAAAGTTGTAGTATAATTAAGTGGTAGGTCTAACAATAATTCTGATGTCGCAATTATTCTAGTTGCACTTGATTTTTTTTGTCAAGTAGTATAATGATTAAAAATTTAATTTTAAAGTAAATAAGTATAATATTCGGAGTTTGAATTTCAACTCTTGCATTTTATTTTATCTGCGATAAATGTAAACATCCCCATTGGAGATGTATATGAAGTAGGTCATTTATCAAAGGCATGTATATAATATATAAGTGGGATAAGTCTCTTACATTATTTTTATCATTAAATTAACAAGTCTCGTTGTTAATATATCACATTTTATCTAATTTAATAGTAAAACTTATTAATTCAATAATAATAAAAAAAACCTATATATAACAAAATATTTATCCGTACATATTAGATAAGATACAATTTCCTGTATGATAATAGATTAGTATTTTGAATAGTATAATAATTATTTTTATATGTCAAATATGTTAATGTTTATATTTAAAAACCATCTTAGATAATGCTTAAAGATGCTCTTAGTTTTATCAAAAAAATTATGCTTAGTTGTTGGTTTAACAAACATGGTCCATGTGTTATGCATATGCTAGTAGGTTCTTGGCTTTTGATGCTTTGCTTGGGGCAGTTTAAATAGTACTTAACGTGCGGCGTGCCGCAATCAAAGACCAAAACTTTTATTACTAATTGTTTAGGGGAACAAGTCACAAAAAAAAATTAGATATAAGAATTTGAATTTGCTTTATTTACTATTCTTCTATTTATTATTTATCTAGTGGAGAATTTTTTTTAATTGAAATACAATTATATATTTATATATTCAAGATAATTGACACAAATAAAAATTAGTGAGATTTATCAAAAATAAATTTCATTAATATTTACTTGTATTGATTTTTTTAAAATAGACAACAGATAAAAAGATGGTAAATGGAACAAATCTAAAATCTGATATAAAAATATAAAGGTAAATATTAAACATTGCACGCTAGTTAAGGAATCAAAAATGGTAAAATTATTTTTGAACTTGTGCACCGGGTGCACTAGTTAGCAAGACCCAAATATAAAAGCCTAGGATTCCACTTTGCCCGTTATTATGTTCATTAACCGGAGCACCTTTCATTAATTAAATAAAACCGCGTGGAATTAGATGCTCTTATTATTAATTTATTTTTTAAATAGAAAAATATATTAAAAGTGGTTTTTTTTTACATAGACAAAATGATAAAATTATCATAAAATCATACACATAATAATCTTAATAAAAAAACACAATTTTTTTAAAAAAATATCCTCGATTTAAATTGCAAATAACATATAAAAATAATCTTTTTGTAATTAATGTAAAAAGATTTATATTATAATTAATAACAATAAAATATTTTTTAGCTACTTAAAACAAGACATTCTTAAAACATTTTTTGAAGCAAATTTTTCAATCAAATAATATATTAAATTTGGCACCCATTAATTTATCAATACCACTACTTTGTAAAAAGAATTATAGGTCTGACAATTGGACTTTTGCAATTTGTTGTAATGTATTAAATTTTGCTTCTTTAATTTACTAATATTACTATTCTGTCAAAAAAATTGAGGCCTTTACTTTTAGGACGTCCACCGCCATAACACATATTGCACATGTGTTTGAATCGAACCCAATAATCAAATACGGAGTACAATTTAAGGCATGGCTATAATATGCTTTGCTTCTTAAGCGAAATTCGCGAGTGCGTCTTCACCCAATCCAGAACACTTTTATACAAAGTACCATTGAAAAATTAAATTAAATTTTTCTCTCGTTTAATATAAAAAATTGTAAGAATAGATATATTAAAAAGACACACAACTTTTTTAATATCTGTAGAAATTTTGTGGGAAATTCTTACAGTAACAAATAGTAGGAAAAATTTAAAAATATTCTATAGAATTCTTTGGCAACAAACTAATGAACTTCTGCAGCTGAAAACGTGAGCTAGAATTCTTCTAGATAAAATCCTTCTATCAGTTTGGGCTTCTTCTCTCCCTGTTGCCTCATGTCCTAATGAGCCTTTCATGTTGGCCCATTTATCTAATTTGGGTCTTTTAATATTTGCACCTTGTATCAGTTGATCATCTTTTATTTGGTCATTTGGTATATGTAGAAAGGAATGTATAATTTGGTTTTGTTCTCTTCCTAACCATTTTCCTTTCTACTACAATTATCTTATATAAATATAATGAAACTAGATTTGTTGTGAAAAAAACAATGAATAGGAGAATCATTAGTGTATTCTATTGAAATTTAAATTGGTTATGAACCGTAATTGAACTGTTACTTAATTGAATTGTATGAACAAAGGGCATGTCAAATATTTGGAGGAAAATTTGACATTCTAAAAGGTTAACACTTTTAATAAACATATTTCCTATGCTACACATTCATATATATATATATATATATATATATATATATATATATATATATATATATATATATATATATATGTGTGTGTGTGTGTATATGCATAAGTGAGGGTCAAACTTAACCGTCAAGAAAGAAAAAATCCTATGAAAAAACTAACATTATATAATCTAAAATGATCTTTAAAAAAGTCATTCGGATAAAAGATTGGTGAATAAACTGATCGTCAACACAAAAATATGTTCACGTACCATCAACCTCCTGCAATAAACAATAAACAACAGCATGCAATAACAATTCTTTCAATTATATATAAATATAATATATGAATAGTTTATTTGAATTGAAAAATAAAATAAAAATAGGACTTAAACTAAATTCTTTATATAGGTTGGTTCAATCAAATGAGAGAGAAGTGCAAGAATCTTGAATTTGAACTTCCGAGTTCCCAATGAATTATGGTGAAGATGAGAGAGTAGGGATGGCAAAAATATTCATACCCGCGGATATATGCGGATAAAATCCGCCATGGATATGGAGCGGATAGTTTAATGGATATCCACGGATAAAATAAATGGATATTTTAATTATCCGCATCTAATGGATACGGATGCGGGTTTAATACTATCCGCGTCCGCGGATATCCATACCCGCTAAATAATTAGTAAAATTATCTAAATATATCTACTTACGTATAAATTCTAGTATTTTTATATATAAAAAAAAATTGTACTTTTATATTTTATCTTTCTATTTTAATTTTTGAGAAAAAAAACTTTTCAACTTCTTACAATTGACAAAAAAAGAGAGCAAAATTTATGAATATTATGTGTTAATGTTTTGTCTTTAAGAAAAACTAATTTTTTTTTCAATAATTAGTTCTTTTTTTAATAAAAAAAATCATCCATGGATATCTGTTAATATCTGCGGATACTTCAATATCCGTGGATTACCCGCTTAGCGGATATCCGCACGGATATGGAGCGGACACGTATATCATATTTGTCTGACGGAGCGGACACGGATATCACACTATCCGCCTCCATGGATATCCATTGACACCCCTATGAGAGAGAAGTGTGGGAGAATTTTTGTAACTTTACAATCATTATTGTTTTTGAAATTTTTGAAGGAATTTCAAAATTTGAATTTTTTTTTTTTTTGAAAAGTAAATTTGAATTTGTTAATATATGCAAATTGCACGGTAGACATATTCACTAAAATATATCATTTTTTTTAAGATGGGTAAAGAAGAGAGCAAAAGCTAAGCAAAAAGAAAAAAGATTCTAAATTATTTTTGATGTGACATATTAGAATTGTTCATACTTCATCATATATCGATTAATTAATCATTTTCATATGCCAAAGAAAGACAAAAAGAAAAATTTAAGTAAGGATAAATGGACAATATGTTAAATTTCTTTTTCGACGCAATGTTAAATTTTTTTGGAATGTTAAATTTCGTAGTGCGAATTAATGTGTCAAAACACATTTAAGGAGTTTTCTAAAAATTTCTAAAAATTAAAACATACTCACAGCATTGAAGTGAATTTATTTTTATTTTTTTTACAATAACATCGAAGCGAATTAAGAGTTGTCATGTTAACAACCTTTTCACGTTGGTTCTTGTAACAAATGTTCTTAATTTTATTTTTTTCACCCTCCGATTTTTAGGGGAAGGGGGCCTTAGTAGTCCAAAGTTCGGGATGAGTTATGACATCAAGTGTAACAAATGTTCTTAAATAGAAACTTATTATCTTTAGTGGTGAGGAAAAGTTTAACAAATTAACACAATTCTTAATGTGATTCACGACTACTACTCTGCTAGTGATGTGGTTAGTTATGGCCAGCTTATTGAAAATAATTTTACTAGTTAGTACCTAAACTTTAATTTGAGCATTGAAACTGTTTTAAAATAAATGTTTTTTTATAGATAGTTTGATGGTTAAAATTTTACCTTTAAAACGAATAAATGAAGAATAAGAAATTTGAACTTTAATTCATACTTATAAAATGTAATATTTTTATTAACTGCTAGTATTATGGAGACTTGGTCCTTTTTTATATAATAATTTTACTATTATTTTTCTTTTGAGAAGGTGATAAATTGTTCTTTATTTTTTCTATGAAAGTAATAAATTGTTCTTATTAATATTATAGGATTGCCAATCGCATTCTCAATTTTAAAATATACTAACCTTATTGAAAGCAAAGTGTGGATGGGTCACAAACAACTATCTACAAATGGATACAACTTTGGCTAACGACCTTTGAAAATTTTAATATGGACCACTATTACAAGTGGTTTATGGTGGATCAGTAGTTAAAAAATATTTAAAATTTTAATTACAATATATATTATTGTTTGAAAGTATAAATTGATGATGATTTTTATTTTTACGGTTGAAATAATGATGTAGTTAATATCGGTTTGATTAAAATTAACAGGCGAAAAAAAAAATATGTGACTTATATGAAATTGACACCAATTATATCATTTTTTAAATCATAAATATCAGAAGAGTTACAATTTTTTACTTTTAAAGAATATTATCAAACTGTCGTTAAAATTTTAAATACGGTTTCAAAATGAACTAAGTAGTCCACCGTTAGCCATTCAAATTGATATTATTTCTCAAGTATAATATCACAAAGCAATCAATCAACGTGTCTATTTAAATAAAGTTCTCAATATGCGATGTAACTTATTCACCTAAGTACGATATTGGATTCTCTCAATTTGGTGAAAAAACTGAGGAAATAGCGTGTTTTGATTCATGTCCCTCCATTTTATCTAATAGTATGTACTACACAAAAACTAACTCACAACAGCACCACAATCCTCCCACTTTGGTAACCTCCAAAAACACTTGAAAATATCAGTGTATACCAACCCACAAGACCCAACGAAGGAAAAATGTTGTGTAAAATTTACAGATTTAAGCACTTGTGGTGTCAATTGAGTTACTCTCCGCAAAATTGTAAGCAGAAATTAATAATAACCAAAGCAATGAGATGGCAAGAAATTGTATATTCATAACGAGAGAGAGCGAATGAATAGTGACAGCAAAAAGAAGTGTCGTGAAACCCCCTATTGTCGTCGGAGTTTGCACAACCGCACAACCACATCTTGGAGCTTATCAATCTATCGTTCCACCTCTTCATCGAAGTCTGGATCTATCGTTGACAGCCACTTCGGCTTCTACCTCGCACCGCTATGCACGACGGCCTCTTTGCCGGAGTGGCCACCGCCACATCATGAAAGAGGGGAACAACAACATCTTCAATTTTGGGAAAGTAACAAAATAGAGAAGTCAGATGAAAGAGGGAAAGAAAGGAGGAAACAAATTAAGTGAATCAACATGGATTTGCCTCTTTTGATTGTGTCCATTGATCAATTAAATAAAATGGAAGCTTGAGATTAGACATTATTTCCTTAATTTTTTCACCAAATTGAGAGAATCCACTCTCACCTAAGTACATATATTGGCTTTTGCAAAGGGACCTTAACACAATAAACAATAGAGTACAGTGCAGACGGGAAGAAATAATATAAGCAAGCTTAACAGCCTCGATATACTTTTAAAATTATCTTAATACACATATCTTTTGTTATAATTACTTTATTACTTTATTTTTTTATTCTCATTGAGTTTATTCAAAATTCAATTTTACATAACAAAAAATTACTTCAAACAATAGAAAAAGTTATTATCATAAATAAAATTAAAAAAGATGGTTATGCAAGACTTTTTTCCTACGGAATGGTAATGTAAAAACACGAATTTTACGAAACATTATTGTTGTGAATTTGAACATTTTACTCAAATAAACAAGAATAAAGTATATGGAGTAAATAATATAATTTACAATTATTTTGTATTTTTATGAAACACTTGTACTATTTATTGTTATACGACATGTATACCTTACTTTAAGATTCATATCTAATACATGAAAAATTAGATAAAATTAATTCATAATTTATGCATGTAGTTGACTGATAGCGTTTTTGGTGATTTGTATGTATGTAGCTGGTTGGTCTTGATATCGGTGATTAGTATACATGACTATAAGAGTCATAGTTCTTTTTTTCCATGAAATAATGAAAAATTATTTGGGTATGAGTCATATAAATAAAAAAAAAAAGTTTAATGGATGAGTAGAAAAATATTACACACTCAACTAATCACCACCATGATTTCCGCCACGTCACCCCATTTTACTCCACCTTTTTGATGTGATATGAAAAATTACATCATTTTCATTGGTTGTTCGTGTAAAAATAAATTACAACGACCGTGCATATCCATTAAACTCAAAAAAAAATTACTAACCTCTCGTTTGAATTTGGGGTTACCAAAAGCCCTTTTCTTAAAACTTTAAGGGATAAAATTAAATCTTAAATTTTAATCAAACTATCAGCACCATAATATGCAAAATAAGTTTTTAAAAATTAAATGTAAATATTGTTTAAGACAATACCAAGGCAACAAAAATGTAAAGTATTCAAACAAAATAACAAAAAATAATATCGATATTATCTGAAAAAGTTGATCGTAAAACTATTGAAGCAAAAATTTATATCTCGCGGTCTCTTGATTTTTTTACAATCTCTCCATATCTTAAAGCCTGAGGGGTAGTGAGGTGGTCGGTGGTCATTCCATCCAATTTTGTACTTATAAAATGAAAAAAATTGGGATAAAAGAGGACAAAGATTAAATATGAATGAATAATCGATGAAGATCAATTCTAAAAAGACAATGCGCGAGTGAAGTCAAGGAGAAAATGACTACATTTATATAATGACACTTTGTTAAGGGTGGCAAAGCAAACGGTTCGCCCCGTTTAAATTCGTCAAAAAATGGAGTGAAACGAACTTAATCAACTCACAATGACCTTATTTTATCTTGGTGCATACTACAAATTTTCAACTAATTTAATTACATTTAAAAATTTAAAGATATTATAAATTTTATTACATTTAGTATCTCTTTGATAAGTCTAATAAGATAGCTTATAGTTTACTGGACTATAGATTAATTTTACAAAAGATAAGCTTAATACAATAGAAAATTGAAGAAAACGGTATGAAAAGATAGCAGCAGAAGCAAAGTCTTGTTCTGTTACGTATAGTCGGCGCGTACAGACACTCCATAAACCTCGCGCGTAACACCAAAAAGCACCACCGCCTTTATCTTTCTTTCTCCCACCACTCTGTTTCCAAAATTTTCAATTAAAAAATTTAATCTAAAATAAAATTAAAATGAAGTCACACACGTCACACCAAAATTGCAGCACACGCTGTATCCAAAAAGTGTGAATCCTCCTCATTCCATTCTACTTTTCCTTTCTTATTCTCTCTTTTTTCCATTTTGCATTTCATTTTCATAAACTGTTTTTGCATTATATAATATAGATAGATATCTGGGTCCCTTATTATTACACTACTACTTCTATTTTTCTATATTAAAACCATATATCAAAATCTCTTCGAAATTCAAATTCAAAATCACTCTCTCAAAAAACTCAAATGGCTCAAAATCAAAATTCCTCCGACTTCTTGCTCCCGCCTCAGTTCTTCACTTTCTCCAAAAACGACACCGTTTCAACCACTCTCTTTCCTAACTTCATCACTTCACCCACCGTAACAGAACAACAACAACACATCACCGAGTTAACTCGTCAAATGACTCACTCTTCTCTTCATCACAAACTCGCTCTCAACAACCACCACAAGGTAACTACTAACAACAACAAAAATAAATAAATAAATAAAATAAAAAACTATAACCGTTCAAAAAAAGTTATAACCATTTTTTTTGTAGGATGTTTTTGTCAATGAGTTTGAGAATGGAAGGTTCGGGAAGGTATCAACTCGAAACGACGACGTTTTGATGCTGAACGCACAGAGAGCGAGGTATGATCTGCTACATGCGGCTGCAGAAGAAGATGAAATGATTCGTCAAGTTAACAACTTCGAAGAAGCATTTTATGGTTTTGTCCCCAAAAAGCCCTCTGTATTTCACACTCAGAATCATCATCAACGTTCATTTTCTCAGAAACAGTTACAATCACAAATTGCACAAGTAAATTTTTTATTTTATTTGTTAATTTCTTCAGCTATTAAAATTTAGTTACTAATTTTATTTTATTTTTGTTTTATTTATTTTTGTGGTTTTTTTGTTTTTAGTTTGAGATGTTGAAGAAGCAGTGGTTGAAGCAACGAGAGGAGTTTGTTAGAGATTTTTCGCAGAGAGAAAGTGGAAATTACCAAAATGTCCCTAGACGGAACAATGAAACGGTTTTTCAGGGTAATGTTGGTTTGTTTTCATCTGCTGCATGGCCATCTTTGAAGAGTGGAAGCAACAACAACAACAACAACAAAAATAAGGCCGTTTTTCATGGAAACCCTAATTTCAAAAAGGAACGAAATGGTACTGGTGTTTTTTTGCCTCGTGTTGCTGCTAATACTGAATCATCAAGGAAGAAATCAGGTAAAAATTCAAAATATTAATTAACTAATGTTGATTTTGTTATTGAAATGCGTTAATTAATTTTTTTAAATTTTGTTTATGTAGCTTGTAAGAATGCGGTTGTTCCTGAAAGAGTGGTTCATGCTTTGAACCGGAAGGTGGAAGAGGGTATGATTAGAGATTACATGAAGCAGAAGAATCGTTTTTATGAAACTTTAAATAATGAAAATAATGGTTAGTATTAGTTATTTATTTATTCTTTATAATGTACTACCTCCGTCCTATTTTATAAGAACTGTTTTGACTAAATGCACTATTTATATGTCTTGCTTTGACCGTATTTTTCTAAAAATATATAAATGTAAATATCATCATATAAGATCTTGTTTAATTTGTTTCGATGAGTATTTTCAAAATATCAAATTTTTATAATTTTTACAATTAGACAATTAAAGATATTCGCAATCAAAATTGTGCATTGGCATACATGCAATTGTGAATGAGTTCTTATATTTTGGGATGGAGGTAGTAATTTATTTTTATAAGCTTTTATTGATTTGGGAATTTTGTGATTTTTGATGGTGATGTGTGTGTGTGTGATTTTAGGTGTTGGAAGGATCGGGGGTGAAAATGGATTTTCTTGGCAAAAGAGGAACGTGAAGGCACAGACAGAGGGGAACCGTGAAATCCGGCTTCCTCAAGAATGGACTTATTGATGGATATAAGTGTGTGGCTAGTGTTTTAAAAATTGAACCGAATCGGACAGGCTTGATTGCTCGAATCGGATGTTTTAAAAATTCGAGTGATAGTTTGGCTGATTCGATGTATAATTTGATTTTTAAAACATTAGTGTAGGATTAAGGTGAATAAGTTTAGGAAAATAGTACTACTAGTTAATACAGGGTAGAAGAAGAATTAGCATATATTTTGGAAGCAAGAAAAGATAAGTACTTTGTTGTTTCTTATTGTGGCTTGGGGGTTTATTACAAGCTGTGGTTGAAGCTGAAAATAATGTTAGGGTATTTTGGGAAAAACACTATCTGGATGATGGGTAGAAATTTTATGATTTACTAGTTTAGGAAAAATAAAAGCATAATGAATATTGGGAAGGTAAAAAAGCGCAAGGTTGGAAATGATTTGGTGTGATTGTAATTACAGCTTTGAAGATTTCTGGGAAATGTAATGTAAAGATCTTATTATCCGCACCAACCATATTACTACTATGATGTAAATAAATGAATACATTTTCTTTCAATGATTGTGTTCCGTTTCTTAACCTTTTTTAGCGATTTCAATTTATGTAGTATTCAAGTTTTTCGGTACCCTTTGTTGGAAAATAAAATCCACTGAGTTTGTTAATTCCGTTTAGAACGTTATAGGAATTGTTTGGAATAGTTTATTTTTTAGTTTATTAAAATAATTATACAATTTTTATGTATTATTATAAGTTTATCAAGATAGTTTACGATAAAATAATTTATAAAAGAGAAATGATAAATTGACAACCAATTGAGTTGTCCGACAACCCCCAAGCATGGGGCCCGCCACCTTTATGCTACCTCGGAATCCGTGCATAGAAAGGAAAAAAAGGTTGTCCAGCCCGACAACTAAAAGCTGTTGTTCAAATAACACAGCTCTTTATAAAAATACAATTTTTCCTAATGTGAATTTGTAAAATAGCATAAAACCTAATTTATATTGTATAAACTGTTTGCATAAGATCAAAAATAAATTAATCCAAACGGACTCATATTGTCCAATTTTTTTTAATGTACGTATTAATTATATTTTTTTATTTTTTTTTATAAAAGGAGAGTCTAAGCCCATGAAAGAAAAGTTATAAATTAATCAAGTGGACTGAAGAGTAGACACTCTCCTAAAATCAAACAAGATTTTGTTTGGTAAAAATAAGTCACTCCCTCTGTATCATAATATAAGTCGTTTTGACTATATTACACGAATTAAGAAATGCAATAATAGTTGTATGGAAAAGATAAATTATGAGTAAGTTTACAAAATTGTCATTTATTAACACTTTTTGTTTTGTTTTAATTTTCTCTTTTTCTTTTTTTTAAATAAATGTTAATAATAATAAAATACTTCACCATCTATTTCCTCATCCGGCAGGAATTTTTTTAAAAAAAATAATTATAAAGTCATGTGACACATGGCAGAAAAAATAATAAAAAATTAAAGAAACAGCCACGTGGAGATTTTGTGTCATGCTGTGCAGCCAAGGGTATCACATAAAATCTTCAGTATGTAAGGGGGAATCTCAAAAAAATATATTACAGAGGTATCACAAAACACCCTACTTTGCAGCGGGGTAAAAATCTATTAACCCTTTATTAATAGTTTTAGAAAGATAAATTGAAGAATTGAAAAAAAGTAAATAAATAGTTAAGAGTATACTAGAAAAAATAGCATTAAATGTTTCATTGGTAATGTCAAGTGACTTGTAATTTGATACAGAGAGAGTATAAGCTAGTTGATAACTGAAAAACTACTTTATAGGTGAAAAATTAACTAATAGCTGATAACTAATAGTTTATAGCTGAAAAGTTAGTAAATTGAAATTAAAATGTTTGACAAATTTAACTTTTAAAAGTGCAAAACGACATAAAATTACATGGTTAGTGCGTAGTTATTGTATATATTTTTATTTTAAAAAAGGGTAAAAATAGAATAAAATGTAAAAAACTATAAGATATAAGTTCAAATGTTACTTTTAATAGCATCCAGAAAAAATGCTATAGGCTAATTAGAGAAGCATGTTACCAACACATCTATTTTTTTCAAACAAGCTTATAAGTTAGTTCAATAAACTATAAGCTAATTAGACCTAGATTTTGAGGGGTCCGATTATGGTGCATGCATAAAGATTAGAATAGAAACAATAATTGTGATTCAATGGTTTCGATTGTCTTATATGAGAAACAAAAATAATTGTTAAATGGTTTTAAATAATGATTATAACTGAAACCATAAGTATGGTTTAATGATTTTGATGGTCTTGTATGTGAAACCAAAGTAATTGTCTAATGGTTTCAATGGCATCCACAACAGGTACTGTTCATATTCTAAAAAAAAAAATCTGCAATCACACCACCATAGCCATGACAGAAACCACTTCTACAACCTACTTGAAACACAGTCAAACAGTAACCGCGCTAGAAGAATGGTTAAATAAACTGAAATGTGATGGAAAATAAAATCGCAAACCCTAGAATTTGGGGAAAATGATGAAAATAGAAAAACGAAATCGATGATGAAGATGAACCAGATCGGAAGAAGGAAAAACGAAAACGAAAAACAAAATCGACGATGAAGATGAACCAGATCGGCAGCAGCACTGTAGGCTTATGAAGATGAACAATGGAGGGTGCGGCGGCGACACGTGAAGAAGAAGATGAACAGTACGCGTTTCACTGTTTCTTTTTTTTAGAGATAGGAATCAGTTACAATTTGATGGTGGAGATTTGTTTATGCACCATGCATAAGGAATAAGCTTATGCATAATAACTCTTCCCGATTTTGAGTGGGCCATCTTTGACACGTATAACTTTGATAGTTTATATTTTTTTATAATATTTTTGAATAAAATAAATTGAGGTGGGTGATACGATGAACTGACATTATAAGTGGTCACTGTGGTTTTTTTTTTTTTACAATAGTTTTTTGAAGTAAAATTTATGATTGTATTTGTCTTTATAATTAAAATAATGATATAGTTGACGTCAATTTAGAGTTATATTTTTTGTTGATGTTTAAATCATACTAATATCAAATATATTATTATCTCAATTGTAAAATAAAAAATAATCATTAACTTATATTTCCAAGCAATGATGTATATTGCAGTTAAAATTTATGTTTTAATCGATAATCTATGATAAACTAGTTATAAAAGAGATCTCATCTAACTTTAAGCTAGATTACATTTTTGAGTTCCTAAATAAACCTTATACAATTTAATCCTTCTAAGTTTAAATTATTTTTTTTTGTTTCATTTTGTCCCCCTTAAGTTATGAGTCTTGAACATTTTAATTTGATACTTTAAGTTATATACACTTCAGAAAATTTAGTCTTTCTATTAGAGACTAAAATATCTTAGTTTGGTAATTTAAAGGTTAAAGTGTTCAATTTTCATAACTTAAATGACCAAAATGAAATGAAAAATTTAAACACCAAATAATATAATATTTATAATTTAAGGATCAGAACAAAACAAACAAAATTTAAGAGATAAATGTAAAACTTAAAAAAAAATTAAAGGACCAAAAGTTTTAATCAAATAATTAAAAATCTTGCTTCCTTTTACGGCAAAATATTTCTCTCTCGAAGTCTCAACCACTGAGCAGTGGCTACAAATGCTTTATAAAGGAAACGTAGCTATCTATCTATCTATCTATCCATGTTGCTAATGCCTGCGCTCTGTGCCTTGTGTTGTCAAGACAGAGACATGTAGCCATTAGGGAGGGGATACAAATAGTACATGGCAGCCATTAGGAAGAGTAATAATGTCTTGTTAATCTATTTGTGGAGAAATAATTACTCCATCTGTCCCAAAATAAATGATCCGTTTGACCACCCTAATGTTTATCAATGTATAACTTTAATAATGAATATTTTAAATTATTTATTATTAAAAAATATAAAAATTGTATAATTTGAAAGTACTCGTCGAGACAAATCAAACATCTCATTTGCTAATATTTACATGTACATATTAGTAGAAAAATAAGGTCAAAGTAGATAGGTTAGCCCAAATAATTAGAGTCATGACTCATGTCATTTTAGGTAATTTTTTTTTTCAAACCATTAATTTAAGAGAAAGAGAGAGAAAAAAAGTAAAATAATAATTAAGAGAAATGTTTTTTTTTTGAGAATCCACTCTATTACTACTCATCCGTTCCAAATCTAAATCAATATTCATCCGATCTTATATATAAATAACAAAAAAAAAATTGAAAGTCTTAAATATTAGCAAAAATAACTTCTAATCATTACAATAAATGTTACTTTTCCAAATATATCCCTACTTTTTTCACATTCCCATGTTTTTAACGGTTTCCAAGTCAAAAGATAGGGATAAAATTAGAAAAGTGTATGACTTAAATGCATTTAGACACTTTTCTTAAAGGAGGAGCTTTTTGGTAAATTTGCTTATATATGAGACCGAAGGGAGCACAATGAGTAATACTTTATCATTTATAAATTTATTAAGAAAAATGCTAAACATTGCACCGGTGAATTAGTTAAGTATATTGATATAGAAATATTTTTTTGAAACTTGTACATTTAGGGAGCGTTTGATCTGCTAAAAAACAGGGGACTGGACAGGACAACTTCTGTTATACTGTGTTTGATTTGAAAACTGTCACTGGTACTGGACAAACTGGGGGTCAAGGCACTGGACAAAATCAGATATTCTTGTCCCCCACTGAACCATGGGACAACTTTTTGTCCTCAGCACAACTTTTCTAAATCACCAAAATAACATTTTTTCCATCAAATATCATACAAGACAAAATTTATTTAATATCGTAAATGTTTATCATGTGTTGTTCTGCCTTGTACTGTCCTGTACTGTTCTGTCCAGTACTTTCATTTTACAGATCAAACGAACCCTTAATATATTGAAGATGTAAAAAATGATCTTTCTAACATTAATTTTGTCCTTTTATTTTCTTTTTAATTATGCTTAACTAGTGCACCAGGTGCATTGTTTAGCATGACCCCTTTATTAAAACTAAAATATTAATTAAAAGTTTCTCTTTCTTAATAATATATGAGTATAAATGACTTAACGTATCAATCTTTATAATTTATTAATTTGCGTGTATAACTTTAAAAAGATCAAAGTTTTGAAATGTAGTCACTCCGATCACTATTATAAACAAAAAATTACTCCCTCCGTCCCATTTTAAATGACATTTTTTTGACTTAGTGTACTATTTATTTGACTTGCTTTGACCTTATTTTTCTACTAATATATACATGCAAATATTAGCATATGAGATGTTGTTTGATTTGTCTCGACGAGTACTTTCAAAATATACCATTTTTATAATTTTTAATAATAGATAATTAGAGATATTAACGATTAAAGTTGTCCATTGGCAAACGTATCAGTGGTCAAACAGGTCATTTATTTTGGGACAGAGAGATTACTTTTTAAGTTCATTGAAAATTCATTGTATCTAGACTATATTACAGACCATATACATTGTTTGAGATAATAAGAGAAATACTATTTAATAACAATAATAAAAATAATTATTTAATAGAGTAATAAAATAATTAAAAATGGTGAAAAGTCAAAGAAATATCATGTCTTGCAAATATAATATATATATATAGGTAAACCCTAAATTCGATCTTTGGCCGATTTTTCTCCTCAATCATCCTCAACAAAGAACGGCGCATCATCTGTAGCTTCCGGTTCTTCTACCCAATTTAACACCACTATGGCGAACCTGAATGAACTTGTTAATGAACTCATCATTCCCGATCTCCGAGAAAATGCTCTCCATGTGCTCTCCAAGGTTCTTACAATTTTTTTTTTCATTTTTTTTTCCAATATTAACCAAATTTTATGACTTTCATGTAATTCACAAGTAATCCAAATTTAATTTGGGGGAGTTGGGATACTATGCAATTGTGATTTAAACTGTTTGTGGGCTCCACTATCAATATATATTTAAATTGTGATGTATTACACTATGATACTAATTAATCCCTTTTGCTAGACTTAATATCATTTTAATTTTGTTGTCATTTTTGGGTATTTTAGGAGAATTAAGATGAGATTCTAGTCATAATTTGGGTTAGATGGATCCTTTGTGTAGTGAATTGATCACGAGTGAAAACTTTCTTTAGTTTTTTTTTCTTTACAAAATTCTATAAAATTCGAAGATGTGTTCCAATTTTAAAATATTGTATAAGAATTTCAGAAAATTGTATAGTGCTAGTATAATTCTCTATTTCGTTAACAATGTTTATGTCACACTTTGTGACTCCATGAGGCCAAAAATTGTGTAAGAAATGGAGAGATTGTTATAAAGGATGGATAGAGAATTAAGGTTCTGTTTAGTAAAAAATAGCGGATAACTGATAAGTTAGCTTATAGCGAATGAGCTTATAGCGGATGAGCTTATAGCGGATGAGCTTATAGCAGATAGTTTATAAGCTTGCTTTTAGCTTATAGCAAATAAGCTAGCTGATTGAATTTGCAGTGTTTGGTAAAATTAGCGGTTGAACTAATTTATAAGTATGAAATGAAATAAAAATGATATGTTTAATTAATATTTAATTTTTTTCAAGTAAGATGATAAAAGTAAAATTGGAAGAAAAGATAATACGCTATAAGCTATAAGCTAGCAAAATAAGCTATAAGCTCTTTTTTAAAAACTGTTACCAAACAGAGCTTTTAACTTATAAGTTAAAAGCTATAAGGTATAAGTTAGCTTATTTAACTTACCAAACAGAGCCTAAGTAAGAATGCGGTAGTTAATAGGATTGAGTGAGAGTAGGAATAAAATGTGATATAATATATGATAAAAAAAAAATTAAGTTACACTATAAGAAAGATGGTAATTTGACAGGGCTTCTTGTAGTGTTATTTGTTACAGTTCACAAGATTAAGTTATTTGTTAATCATATGAGAATCACATAATTTTATTCTATTTTGGAACTCTTATATTATAATTTGGTTAGCTACTATTGTTGCTCAAACTTATAAAATTATGCCATTATTTTGTATTTTTTATGTTTCAGAGGAGAGATCTGTATCACGAAATTGCCCCTTTGTTGTGGAATACTGCTTGTGTTGTTACAGTATTTTTACAGGTATATATATTCTATGTGACTAACTATATTATATATAATTTACTAGTTGGTTTTCTTTAGTTTAGTACTTTTCCGTTGTAATTTTTTGTAAGCTTTAATATTTGTTGTGAAACAAGATTTAGCAAAATGTGATGTTGTGTATGTCTTCCTTGAATGTAAAAATAGGTTATTCTGCATTACTTTTGGCAAAAAAATACAGTTAGTGGGTGAAAATATCAATCTTTTCTTTGATTCTTTTCTACCATATAAATCTTTCACAAATTTATCTTTAGAACTTTTACTTTTTAATGTGAAGACAACAATTTATTTTCACAATTCAAAGTTCAAACAAAAGAAACATGAATATTAGGGAGAGTTGGAAAGTAAATTGTGATGGTTTTATTCAATTTAATTTATTTTTTTTTATAAAAAATAAATGTTAAAGAGGTGATAGATTAATTAGTGGTATAGAGTTTAATTTTGTAATTTCAAGAGAAGATGTTTAATTATTATCCTTGAATAGTTGTAAAATGGTCAATGTATCAATTTAATTCAAAATTATTTTTGTATTTCCTAAATAATTTTGAAAAAAGTTTACTCTAAATTTTCACAAGTAACATATTAATACTATATTGTTTTAAGTTCTAGAGCTTTTTTTTTCCAGGAAATAATTTCAATATATCCGGCTGTTTCATCATCGGAACTTACTTCTGCACAGTCAATTCGAGTTGTCAATGTTCTTGCACTACTTCAGGTGAGATAAGTTTGTCTTGAATTTTTTTGAATATTGTGTTTAGAATATAGAAACTTAATTTCATTATACACCCAAAATAACTAAAAATCAATCATGTTAAAACAACTTGATCGGCAAATACTATACTCATTTTGTTTTTACACATACAAAATATAAAATTAATTCATCTAACACTCTTCCATCTTCTGTTTTTCCAGTGTTTGGCATCTCACCCTGAAACAAGGATGCCATTCCTCAATGGTAATGTCAAGTTATTATTCATCTTAATTACTTTCACGTTTTTTTTTTGTTCAAGTAATTACTACTTTCAAATTTTATTTACTCTTGTACTTAACAAGTTTCCATTTGACAACAAATTACCGAGATTTATTTGATGTAATTTGAGAAATACTAATGTGAAAGACTGAGTGATGAATGTTAATTCTTTGCAGTGGGCACAATTTTTATTAGGTGGCCAAAAATAAAGAAAAACAAATTATATTTTTTATAAACTAGCATATTAAACTTAATCAATAACCAAAATAAATTTATAATAATTCTTATTTATATAAAAAGAAACAACACAAAAGAAAATATAAACGAACAATAATTATTTAGTAAAGTTGAGTTCAATGATACTTTAAGAAGCTAAATTCATACTTGTAACATTATATATTTGTGTTTTAACCATTAAATTTATTTGCAGCTGCTAAATATTTTTTTTTTATAATATTAGTTATAAAAAATTAATACTTAATTTTAAGATTATTTTTTAGTTTGTAGCCGCAAAGAAAAAAATATACTCCTTTTATTTGTTTACACTTATCTCTTCTTAATTATTTGCAGCAAACATACCTCAATATTTCTATCCATTCCTTCGAACGACTAGCAAGTTACCACAATTTGAGTTCTTGAGGGTTGCTAGTCTTGGAGTCATTTGTGCCGTGGCGAAGGTACTACATCTTTATTGATTTTATTTTTTTATTATACACGAGTTTATATTTACACAAAAAAAAATTATTGATTATTTTTCAAATTTATGCCAAGTAGCTAGTTATTTTAGAAACCATTTCGTGGCAATTAAACTTTTTTTTTCCAGATTTTTTTGTAATTGCCATAAAAACCTTTAGTGACATTGGATTTACTTGCCATAATTTTTTTTTATTACATGTATACCATGTTTATAATTTTATTAGATGTGTACCATATTTATTTGTACTTTGTCAGTTATATTTATTATTTTTTGTGATATTTGATATTCACAGGCTAACACAGAAGAAGCCATAAATTTTCTTCTTTCAAGCGAGGTAGTACCTCTATGTTTGAAGAGTATAGAAAACGGACAAATATTTGCAAAAACCGTTAGTTTCTCTATTCTTATTCTTTTGTCAATTTATCTTTACAAAGTATAAATACACACACTAGAATTTTGAAGTATACATGATGCATGAGTCTATTAAAAAACACAAAATAACTTAATAGAGATACAATAGTATAATTAAAATCAGCCTAAATGTCTTTTAAGGGCATTTACAAACATAAAAAGTTGATATTTTTATATGATTGACATTCAATTCTATAAAAACTTATAAATTGAAATAGTACATATGATATGTTCATTCTATCAAACTTATATATATATATCTTATAGAAATATGAAAGATAATAGTTTCTAATTAATGTCACTTTTAATCAACCCGGTATATTTTTTGCTCAATGACCGCATCTATGTGCTCCAAAAAGCGTAAGTGTTAGAATGATTATATAGTGTTTGAAACTCAATGATAACTTAGTATTAAAAGATGCTTTAAGAGTTCAAGTAACTATGGTTAGGATACTATATATCTCCTATAAAATAAGTAAAGTTAGTTTAGATGTATGTCAACAATTTAAAATCATTAACATATCCCAATTTATATTTACAATTGCATCCTTTTCTTTTGAAACAACCTTGCCAAATTTCAATTTTATATAAGACTTATAAAACAAAAATATATGAAAAACAACCAAAGAAACAAAATTGTATTGTACTTTTTAATTTTCTAGAAAACATGAACATAACATACTGCAAAAACAAATAATTACTTCAATTCATTTAAAATGCATAAATAATAATAATAATAATAATAATAATTATACTTTTGAGTGTCAAATAGGTTTGTTAAATGTCTTTCATTTTCAAAGCACATGCTTTGCATGCAAAATTTTTCATTTAATTGCTATAATTTTCAATGCAAAATAATAATGAATGTAATGCATATTTTTCACATCGTTTTAGAATTTTGGCAAGTTAGGGTTAGTTTTTAAAGAAGAATGCAAGATTATATACTAAATTTGATTTATATATTTATTAAGATTAAGATTCATATCTAAGGGAGAATGTAACATTGCAGGTCAAGATTTTCTTGTATCACTACTTTCCATTTATATTTATTAATAATATTTAACTTAGTATATATATGTATATAATTATTTTTTTCTTTTATGAATCCACTTTTGCTACCAACATTTACTGTTAAAATTGTATATCTCTCCCCAGGTTGCAATGTTTGTAGTACAAAAAGTTTTAGCAAATGACAACGGTTTAGAGTATATATGTTCTACAGCAGAGCGTTTTTTTGCTGTAGCAAAAGTGTTGGAAATGGTCTTAGGATGTCTTGTGGAACCACCTTCCCCTCGACTTTTAAAATATGTAATTTCATCTTATTCTCGTTTATCTCATAATCACAGGTTGGTTAAGTAGTTCTATTATTATATATCTTAATTAAGCGCTCACTACAAGAAATATGATTTTTGACAACGACTTTTTTCGTTAAAAGTTGTTACAAATCGCTGGTAAAACTATATTTGATAGTTGTGCGCCAACAACTTGTAACAACTTTTTTCGTTGCAAAAAATAATATTTCTTGTAGTGACTTTTGAATAAATATCTCATTTCCTCTTATTTCAAAGTTTCTGATAAAACTTCTTTGATATTAAAATAGGGCTGGCATTGCATTAGCGAGGTGCATTCCAAACACTCTCATGGATGCCACTTTCATTAATTACATCCGTGTAAGTATTTATTGTGATATAACCAAATAGAAATTTGATTTAGGAATTGTTAGATACATATGATATGACTTGATAGTTAGCTTTTAGGACATGTTTGAATTTGATTTATTTTTTAGCTTATGAAAATAATTTATGAAATAAATAAATTTTTATGTTAATCAATAAATTTTCACAAACAAAAATTGCATTTTTTTTTTTTTTTGTGATACAACAATGTTCATGCTAATTAACTTCTAAATTATAATGTTAAGATACTGCTAGAAATTAAGGAAGTGGAAAAATAAGACATTGTTTATTTTCTATATATAAATATTTTGTATTTTTTTCTCTTGAAATTTATGTTAATTTTTTTTAAGGATTAACTTTTTTTTTTATCAAGTAGTCTAGTGGCTAGAAATTCAACTCTTAAGGTGGATAAGTGGGATGACGGAGGTTCGAATCTCGGCCCCGCTGCATATATAATGTATGTTCCTGCCAACCGAGTTAAACTCACGAGACGGAGATAATAACTCTTTAAGTAAACAATTTTGTTCATTTTTTAAAAGTTCATTTTTTAAAGTAATAAAATATCAAAAGAATTATTTTGATGATTTCTGAAAATGCATCATCTCAAACTAACTTTGTATCTTCTCTCTATCACAATGATTCATTTTAAAAATTCCAGATCTTGTTGTTAGCAAGTTAAATGAACACATGTTTTAAGAAATGAAAATTTAAAATGGTTATCACAAAGTAAACAAAGTCTAGTGTGTTAATAAATGGTGAAAAGTTTGAGGTAATTGCTTCAAACTTTTGGATCATGATCCTCCATACTTAAGAAGAGAAACAAGTTATAATTTTGTATGTGCAATAATACATGAGATGGTATAACTAGATAATATTAATCTCTTCAAATATTCAACTTTACTGTTGAAGAAATTTCAATAACCTTTATAAGTAATTCACAATTTTATTTTGTTTACATTATTTATTATTGTTCTAATGCATTCAGGAAGACCCAGCAACACTGAATATGATGAACGTTTTGCAAGAAAATATGAGGAACAATCGGATTTCTTTAGAACAAGGTGGCAGGGGAGGCGAAGATACTAGTGGTCGTTAGTATTGAAAATATAATTTAATCAGTTATGATTGCTTATACATTAAGCTATAAATAATTAATTTGGTTTTAAAGATGCTGCTTGGTTGTTTTGACGAACAATTACTTTCTATTTATGGTCAACTTATCTTTATATTTGGAAATTTAATTTATACATAAATCTCTGAATAATTATTGGTTTTAAATGTGTTGCTTGGTTGTTTTTGACAAATTTGATGAATGTTCGGTTGACATAACCATTACATGTAATATGTAGATATTAGAGTTAGAATCTCGATATTCTATTATTTTATTTTAAAATGTGAAATTATGATAACTGAATTATTTGACATTTTTTTTATAAATGTTGATATTGAAAATATATAATAATTGATAGCCTTCAACTCTATGATATGTGTCCTATTTTTGAAAATATTGTCACATAGATTATTCACCTCTTGTGCCATGTGTGACAAACATGTGAATAAACTCTACAATTGTTTGTTCTTAGTGATTTTATATTTTCACAGTTTTGTATGGGATGAGTGTTAGGGATTATGTTGGTGACACCAAATAGTCTCTTTCTTTTTTTTTTCCTTCTCATTTTGGCTATTTATTCTTTGTAAATTGGTGAAGAGTGCCGATGAAGGTAGTTCACTGGGAAAACAAACCACCATCGATCTATCAATTTCAATTATTATTATTATTTTTATTATTTTTCCCACTTTAAAAGGGAGGGAACAACAAGTAACAACAAAATTAACTAGACAATTTTTCAACACGTCTCTCCATTTGCTTAGTTAAATTATGAGAGAGGATCCCCTCAAGTGTATATTACATTGGAGGGGGAGCAGTGAAGCTATCCACTTTTAAAGTTTTCTTTGTCAAATTTTATGCATTTTTTAATTAGTATTTTAAAGGCCATAAATCTACGGGAGGGTAAATTGAATGAAGAGAATCTACTATTGTTAAATTATATTACCAAAAAAGGTTTCCAATAGAATGTAATATTTTAAAGTGTCGGAATGAAAATTTGTCAATCAATTAAGGAAATTGCTTCCCCTCCTCATTGGTCACAACCCAACCCCCTCAAATTCCAAAAATGTCATTTAATTTATAGTACCTGCTGAATCAAAACTAACCACATAACAAGCTGGATACCACGATTGGGTCATGAGGTGGCATCTCAAGGGATTATCTACATTAGGTTTAAGAGCAACCATACAAGTGAGTTTGACTCCAAATCTTTATATGTACTCTCACTTATAAAATATTAAACCTCTACTTTTCTATGCAACGTGAGACTTAACTCACCTCCCACTTGCCACAAAAATCTCTCCCTCAAGAGTAAAATGAATTGTGATTCACAACCTCTGGTGCGAAGAAGTCAAAAAAGTGTCAAATGCAAATGATATAACATGTTGGATTTTAGAACATGTTTTCTCATGTTTTGGCACTTAGCTTGAAGCTGCTTTAAGGGCCGCATGTCCTAAAGTAAAATCCTAAGTCCACAGTCTCATAAGTGGAGAAACTCCAGTCAAGTTCACACATAAATGTTTCCTTCCTACCCACTCTTACACCAAATTATATGTTGGGCATAATGTTGATCTCCCCATTTGTAGGTCGTCAAAAATTTTCCACCGGCGCCTCTTTCTTCACATATAATTTTGTTTGCCTAAAAACATAGAAAATAATATCTCTAACAAAGTCATGTATGTATTTGAAGCATGAAAGCTCTCTACATTGAACTACGTACTCCTCAAATTTATTCAGACACACCTTACATATAATAGGATAAACATCATCGTCAATAGAAAATAATGGGATCATGGAACATTATTTAAGGATAGTATGGTACTTTATCAACAACATGTGTCAGCCTAATCACTCAATTAGGATAGTTAGATGAAAATCCTGAGGTAAAGTTGTTTTATATCTGGTGGTTATGTAAAGTTTTACTTCTATATTTTTAACACTTTTACCAAACAAGGCAATCACCAAAACATGTCGGGCTTTACGAAAATCGGAATCCATACCACATACTCCGTTGACTCTCAATATACGATCTTGCAACACCGAAGACTAAACTCTGGAAGCCACAAAAGCATACAAGGTGATCTCTACTGCTGAGTACAACCCATTACGAGGCGACCATCCTCCATTGAAGGTCACCAAAGACAAAACATGCACCAACTACAATGTCTTCAACCACACCTCACAACTCTTTATCAAACAAAACAGTCACATCTTCCATGTAAATCGATTGATATGTCCTTATGGCGTAAAAAAGTTTGGCAATACCCATTCAAAATCGAAGTAGGAAAGCTTATTATCTAGAACCTTTAACCAAAAAAAAAAAAAAATGCATCAACTCAACAACTCTCTTCACAACCACCTCATCAATAAAATCGTTATTCCAACTAATAGTTCTTCTGTATAATTTCACCTCCAACATCGATCTTTCTATGTTGAAAAGAACAACCAAAAGATTGTACTTGAATTTTAAAATTGTAACATTTTATTCTAAATTAATTTTTAATTTAACATTCAAATTTTATACTCGAGACTGTATTTAACTCATTTTTATATAAATCAAATACTGTATTTATCTTTAACTCAAATTTTAATCAGAATATATTCTTACGAAATCAATTCTCAGTGGAAATTATTCCCTCGTATCACTCTGCTCTCCAATAAAAACAAAACAAAAGTGTGTAAAAATTGGCGTATTCACTGAAATATTCGTCACTAGTACGAACCAAACCTCACTCAGATGAAAGATGGAAGCTTCAATTGCCGCAGTGGAACAAACAATCGGTTACATATTCAGAAACAAGAAGCTTCTAGAAGAAGCGCTAACCCACCCTTCATACAATGAATCCGTTTCATACGAACGTCTCGAGTTCGTCGGCGACGCCGTTTTAGGTCTCGCTATAAGCAACCATCTCTTCCTCACTTACACTTCCGTTGACCCCGGTCAACTCACTCTTCTTCGTGCTGCCAATGTCAGTACCGAGAAACTCGCTCGTGCCGCCGTTCGTCATGGTCTCCATCGCTTTATTCGTCACAACACAATTGTTGATAAGATTAGAGAGTTTGTTGATGCGGTTCAGAAAGAGGATAATTGTTCTGTTGTGTTGTATGGTGGATCGGTTAAAGCTCCTAAGATTCTTGCTGATATTGTTGAATCTATTGCTGCTGCTGTTTATGTTGATGTTGATTTTGATCTAAAAAAATTATGGGTGGTATGTATCGTTATTTTCTCACCAGTTTCATTGAGTAAACCTCAAATTAGTCTCTGATTTTGTAGGTTGCTTTGTAAAATTGAATATGCTAGGAAATAAATTCATAGTAAGTGAATTGATAGTAAGTGTGCTTCACACACGCACCGACACGACATGGACACCGACAAATATCCACCGATAATAATTTGAAAAAATTACATAATTCACTGTAATTATCAGTGTAAGTGTCCGACATCGAGACGTGTCCGGACACACCTAATCTGAAGAGTATCCATGCTTCATAGATTAGGGGTAGTGGTTATAGAGACTCAATTGATAGTAAGCGGTTAAATATGGGGACTAATTTGATGGTTTAATAGTGTCCGTCAAAGACTTTTTCTTAAAATAGTATTCATAAAGTGAGGGTCGATTGACTTATTTATTTGAGAGTGCCCTACAAAGTTAGGGACTAATAGGATCAGAGCTAGTTAATTTCATGGACCAGAGCTAGTTAATTTCATGAATTTTTCATGGATGAGTTTGGTGAAATTTCAGTGACATTGAAATTTGAGAGAAACATTTGGTTAATAGGTTAGGTGGTATAGTAGGGGATGTTGTATTCATTGTTTGCTACATTGAAGTTAAAAGGGTGAAAAGGAGGACACAGGCTAGCTTAACAAAACTTGTAAATGATGAGCTTGTGCATTTTCCTTACTGTCTAAACTCTAAACTATTCTTGCATGAGGGTGTGCGTTGGATATGAAATCATTTAGTTGCTTTGACCCAACAACTTTGTCACTGCCTGATAAATGCTTGTAATTTTTGTTGGCAGATAATAAGAGGTCTTTTGGAGCCGATAGTGACACTGGATGATCTTGAACAAAATCCGCAACCGGTGACAATGCTCTTCGAGATATGCCAAAAGAATGGGAAAAAGCTTGATGTAAGACAATGGAGGAATGGTGCCAAAAGCACTGTCAGTGTCTATGTTGATGAAGACTTGGTTGCATCCGCTTCCTCTGATCAGAAGGACATTGCTAGGCTTGATGCTGCCAAGATTGCTTTGCATAAACTAGAACAAATACTGCCTGCAGTTACCATGATGTCTGACTGTTGTGCCGACCTTGATTGTACCTTTGAGATTGAAGCAGGCATGCAGAATTTATATGCAATTTGTGGGATGAAAAAGTGGCCTAAACCAGTATACAGGTAAACACTGCTAGCCTGCATCTTGGATCAAAAAGCTTCATTGCTTCTGGATTTTTAATAACACTTTTATTCTTTGAAATCACTCCATCCACATTAGAATAGCATATATAATTTTTAACCACACCTTTACCATACCAATAAATAGGTGATTTTTCTTCACAAAGATTTATTAGTGGTTGCTTCATAAAACCAAATTGAGAAGCCACTTTTGGATTTGGTAAAGGATTACCTAAAGGTCTTATGAACCATGAAGGATTAAATTCTTTCACACTTAGGTGCAAATTTTCCATGCATCCTAGAGAAAAATTTCCATTTAATTGTTCTAGAATTGATCCAATAGGTGTTGTGAGGAAACTTAATAGAAAATCAACAAAATCTCCTTCAGCTTCAGCATATAGTATCTTTTTCTTTGATTTTCTCACCATTACTTTAAGTTTTATACTACTCCATTTTTCAACTTTTGGTCCTTGTTTTGGTGAGAATGTGTGCATCCTTTTAAATTCTTCATTTGCCAAAAATATGTCAGTGAGAGGAGTCTTGGAGATTAATGATTGCTTTAGTAAGTCCAAAATCTGCAATGTGCATTCAATTAGGCACAAGCATATAATTAAGCTAGATTTTTTTTAACCAAGTATAATGACATCAAAGAAAATAGAAGGCGTCCCAATAATGATAAAGTCCAAATTTATTATGTAAGAAGTCCTCCTGCAAGAAAGCAGGCAAGAAGTCCAATCAAAGAAAACCTGAAATATTTGTGACCATGATTCGCTAACTTGTCCGCACCGCATTTCCAAATAACCATTGGTTTGGCAATACATAAAACATCAGGTTTATGAGTGGAAAATAAACTTTTCAACATGCAACGGAAATCAGAATTACCTATTCCGAGAATATTCCAAAAAAATAAACTTCATATATGACATGCATGGTTAAGAAAAAATATATATACTTGGAAGGAGAGACTCTACTAAAGGTAGTCATTCAGATTCTCTATGAGATTAGCCATTGATAAAATTGGTCGATGGATATTTTAATATATGACATGCATGGTTAAGAAAAAACATTGCCATGAAAAATTTATAAAAAATTATAGAAGAAATATTACCTCCTTTAAGCCAACATTCAAGGAAACTTGTGTCAACTTGTGAAAGTTTTTGTAACCAAGTTGAATGAGTTGCTGAGCAGAGTTACCAGGAGAGTTTTGCAACACTTTCAAATCATCAAAAATCAAATACAAACTTCCCTTCTTAACAAAAACACCATCCTCAAAATTATAACTCTCTTCACTAAAATCTCCATATAACTTCATTTCTTTGTCCATCAATTTCCCACAAGAACAACAACTAGCACCAACAAAAGTACTCAAAAACCCTTTACTCCCTCCACAACATTTTCCACACATGAAGTACTTAATGGATTCTGAATCATCTAAATTCACCTTCAACTTCTTGCAAAGTGACTCACAAGAGTTGCGCAGACGAAGTAACATTGTCTTGCAAATACTCCAAAAAACAATTTGCAACATTGTGAGTCATTAATTTGTCTTGCAACATTGTGTTTTTTGGAGTATTGTTCCAAAAAACACCATCACTTAAATTTTCAACACTCTTATAAAGATTGTTGATACAACCAAGTATCTCTTGTGGTTGATCATTAATTTCATGAATATAATCATGTTGATTATTGGACACTAGCCTAATGATGGTTCCTAATGGAAGTGTTAGAAAACTAAACAAAATGTCTATTAAATCACTTTTTGATTCAGCTACAACTACACGGTTTTTTTCTTTGTCAACCAAAAGTCTCAAAGGAAATTTTTGTTCTTCCTTGGAAGCCATAAAAGAAGATTTAGTGAGAAATTAATTGAAAGCTCTTTTGTGTTGTTGTTTTTGTTTTTTGACATGTCATTTAATTTATCCAAAAAGGTGCATGTTGAAAGAAAAACATTCATTTATAGTATTGATTTCTGTACATAAAAGGTGCATCTTGTCTTCTAGTTTTCCCTGGTAGAATAATTTTGAAATATATGGCAGGTTTGAGAAAACAAAAAATGACGTGCTTACTTATTTTCTTGTTGGTTTGATGCTTACCTCTGCTTCTTAGTCCTGAATATTTTGTACTGTGATCCTCATGGCAATACGTTTCTCTGGTGTAATCGTACTTAGGTTCTGGTGGTTTGGTTCTGTACATCTTTGTCCATGGCTGAGAGTGTGGTTTAGTTGTGCTTCTTTTTGGGCGATTAGTTTGATATATCTACCAAGAGAAACTCAACATTAATTATTTTTGTAGAGTTGATATTTTCTACTTGCTAATCGATCTTCTGTGTTATTTTTAATTTGTTCTTTCAGTTGATTTGCATGTGTCATACTTTTGACCCTCCTTGAAAACTGATTTCTGACTTCAATGTAATGTTTCACAGCATTGAGAGAGACGAAGGTACTCCTCAGAACAAGATATTTGTCACCTCTGTTCAGATAGCCACTCCAGGTGGTAGACTCAAAATGATAGGGGATGAAAAGTCTCGGCTGAAGGATGCACAGAACTCTGCAGCTTCCTTGATGATTCGGGCCTTACAACAAGGCAAGTATGTGTGACCATTATTGTATATATTTTTCTATAAAGGTGTGTTGTAACTATTGTTTAGTATGTATCCGGCCTCCGAATATAGAGGTATGAATCCGGCCTCCTAAAGTTAGATGAGAGAGATTCTGAAATTGTTGAAAAAATGCATACACTCATTTAAATTTTATACATGAAGTTATAAGTTAGAAAATTTATAATCACTAGGGCTATTTAAATTTTATTTATCTATGCATACTCGTTGAAAAGTTTATTCAAACTGATTCAAAGACAAGGTTGCTGTTGTTCCCCTCCAATCCATAATGGAATCTTCATATTCTTGATCATACAATCACGACAGGAAATGAAATGGTTGCTGAGTATATATCTTGATACATCACTTGACAAACCTGATACCCCTGCATGTAGTTGCAGTGAACTTTATAAAAGTAATGAATTGGTAAATACAACTTGAAATTTGCTGTTTTAATGAGTGTATATTTGTTGTTATTTGCTTGCTTAATTAGTGCCTTAGGGCACTTCTTAGCATGTCCCTTTTGAAATTAGTTATATAACAGACATTTTGACTATTCTTATTGGATGAACTAATTAATAAACAATAGAAATTGGTGAGAAAATAACCATGCATGCCTCCCATAACTTGTTTAGGTCAAAATCAACATCAACAGCATCAACAATAGTATTAATAATATCAGCAAGAATCTTGGGAGCTTTAACCGAACCCGCCATACAACACAACAACACAATCATCCTCTTGCTGAAGTGCGTCAACAAACTCTCTAATCTTAGCAACAATTAAGAGCATGGTGTGACAGACGTAGCGGTGGAGACCATAATGAACGGCGGCACGAGCGAGTTTCTCGGTGTTGACATTGGCAACATGGAGGAGAGAGTTGATCGGGGTCAATAGAGGTGTAAGTGAGGAAGAGGTGGTTGCTGATAGCGAGACCTAAAACAACGTCGCAGACAAACTTGAGATGTTCGTAGGAAACAATTTCGAGGTATGAAGTGTGGGTAGCTTCGTATTTATGAAGGTGTAACCAATTGTTTGCTCCATCGCGGCAACTGGCGCTTCCATCTTCATCTTAGTGATGTTTGGTTCGGACTCACAATTTCAGTAAGCACAAATAAAAGTGAAACCCAAATAACAACTATTTTCAATTAAAGATAATCATTCTCTTTTTAGTTTTGTATACGTGTAATGAAATAAAATAGAATTTTCTGATCATCAATTTTGTGCAAATATTAGTTTAAAAGTGATTATTGATGATTTCTAATAACTTGGTTTATGTAAAATATTATTTTAAAGTATGAATTTAGTTTTATTTTTTATGATCAACTTATGGCCTATTGTGAATCACATTACTTTTTCACCACAAAAAAAAAAAAGAATTAAGTTTTTTTTATGAATATAATTTTTGTATTTAATTTATATATTATGTAAACATTTTAATGGCCCATCCAAAAAAAAATTCTTGGTTCTGCCAAAGCCGGTACCCATCCTCATATCTGTGTGGATAACAATCTTTGTACTTGTGTCCATGTCCTATGGGTACCTACTCGTACCCGCTTAAAATAAATCGATCAATTATAAAATATCATATCATTTTAATAAAATTAAAAAAATTTCAAATTTTTTAATGTTGATTCATGGAAATTATATAAACAAAATTATTATTAACCTCATGCTAAACTTCATATCTTTATTGACATATACACCTTGTGTTTGCATTATGTTATAAATAAATATTTTTATTAAAAATTATCATAGTTTAATCGTGTTGTATTTTTTAAAATTGCTATACATATATTATTATATAATATATACTCCCTCTATCCTTATTTATAAGCAAATATTCACTTTTCAGATTAATTGAATAATCGATGTATCTGGACTATAATATAGACCAGATACATCAGTTATTCAATGAATCTAAAATGTTGACTTTTGCTTATAATTAAGGATGAATATATATATAACTTTTTAAAAAGCAGCATTTAGTTTTTTCTAAAAAAATATATACTTTTTGACTCCCTATTGCAAAAGAAATATATTTTATAACTACTTTAAAAAATATTCTTTAAAATTATAAATTATAATTTAGTAAAGTTTAATGTTTTAATTTTTTTCATTCATGCATAAGAAACATTTTTTGACCAATTAATAACCATTTATTTTTATTTTATAAATATTCCTTTAAATGTATTCATCATTTTATTAAATATATACTTAATACTTTTTATTTAATCAATGACTCATATAATTAATTATCAAATAAAATGGTAAATATTTAATTCTAGTCAAACAATGATAAATATTTAATAACAATACTAAAAATAATGATTCAATACAGTAATAAAATTATTAAAATTGGTGAAAAGTCAAATAAAAATCATTTCTTGCAAAGAAAATAAATATATATATATATATATATATCACTATCACATAGATAAAACCTAAACTATAGTGACAAAATTGAATACTCGTCCTATAACATCACCCGATCGATGGCCAATTTTTCTCCTCAACCATTCTCAACAAAGAACGACGCATCATCTATAGCTCCTCTCGGTTCTTCTGCCCAACCTAGCACCACTATGGCAAACTTGAAACACCTTGTTGATGAACTTATCAATCCTGATCTGCGAGAAAATGCTCTTCATGTGCTCTCCAAGGTTCTTACTGATTTTTTGTTTTGTTTGCATATATATTAGCTAAATTTTATGTTTTTCATGTAGTTCACAAGTAATCCAAATCTTGGAGAAGTTGGGATACTCTACAATTGTGATTTAAATTGTGATGTTACACTATGATTCTAATTAATTAACCCCTTTTGCTAGACTTAATATCATTTTATTTTTTTTGTCAAAAAAAAATATATCATTTTAATTTTGTTGTCACTTTTGGGTATTTTAGGAGAATTAAGATGAGATTCTAGTCATAATTGGGTTAGATGGATCCTTTGTGTAGTGAATTGATCACGAGTGAAAACTTTCATTAGTTTTTTTATTTAAAAAATTCAATAAAATTTGAAGATTTGTTCAGATTTTAATGTACATTAATCATTGTTATTTAGGTTGATAATATATTTTTATCTGTTATGGACTTGCATTTGCTTGTATTAGAATTTTAGAAAATAGTATAATGATATTGTATAATTCTCTATTTTGTGAGCAATGTTTATGTCACAATTTGAGACTCCATGAGGCCAAAAAATGTATAAGAAATGGAGATTGTTATAAAGTGTTGTAAATTTTGAGTATATTTCAAAAGTTTAAATTATAATGTGTCTCATAATTTTTTTTAGTGAGAAAAATAGAAATATAATTTTAATGCAATATAAATTATTTTCTATTATGTTTACTTAATATTTTGATTTAAATTGTTTTGGTTTATTTCACATGGGATTCCATATATTGAAATGTGTCCTTTAATGCCTTTTAACCTCTCCTTCAATTATCATTATTATGATATATTATGAAAATATAAAGCCACATTTGGTGTAACGGCTTAGTAGTAATTCGGGTATTAAAAATAGATATATGTAATTCATATGGGTAATGTTTTTTCATACAGAATTTGGAAACTAACATTAACAAGTTGGTTGCTTTTGAGATACAAGTTCTCTTTGAAAAATACTACTACTTCTATGTTTTTGTTTTTGGTATGTGTTCCTTGCTTTTAGCAAGATGAGAATTTGCTTTCAAAATTAGTAGTGCCTGAGTAACCGACCTTGTTGATATTCTCGTGTCTTGATAGCCTCGGTATGTTTATCACCGAGAAGAACCGGTTGTACTCTGGGGGAGTTGCGCAATAATATTGCGGATAATTCCTTAGTTCAGTGTCACGACACGCCTCCGGTTATTAGTTTCCAGCCATCCGCAACAACAATCTAAGGAATTATGGCTAGAGATGGTTATGACATTGGCAACAAGGTCGAGGTTGATGATCTCCCCTTCTCCCGCATTTAACAGCACTCGGACGGTGTTGGTTTTATTTTCTCTCTATTTTGTATGGCACAAAAATGTGGGGATTAGTTTGCCAAAGGGACAAGAGCATGATGATCGACTTCTTTGTAAGTTTATATTATTTCCCTTTGAAATCATCCACAAGGGGTCAGGTACATATTCTTTTAACTCTTAAAGCTTACACTTTATGTTGAATTTGTGACATATTAAATATGTTAAATTTATTTAAAATTAGAATAAATTCGTAAATGAAATTGGTTCAAGATTTATCATGCTGACTTTGATTAGTTGAACATGTGTATTTCATAATTGTTATCATTGAAGGAATAGTATAGATAAACTGATTTCACATGTGATTTTATGAAGAGATGAGGGGTATGGATAATCCATTTTAATCATGATTGTATGAAACAAAAATGAAAAGGATTTTGATTGATTATTGTTGTGAAATTTAATTTATTATATTTTTGTGTAATTGAAGTTCAATTTTTGATGAAGAATTGCTTTTAACTTTGTCAAACCTATGGAGTCAATAAGTGATAAGAATATGAGCTATCTTTAATTTTGTTGTCTACTCTGATTTGTGTTGTTGATTTGCTAAACTATTAATTTAAGGAAAAATTGTTTGTGGTATGTGATAGCTAGCTACGCTGAAATAAATAGATTATAGATAGAAGCATTCTATTATTGTGGATACCTCGCTCATATTATGCACTTTAATTTTGTGAGATATCATTTAAAATTTGGTTCTAATGAGCATATGATTGTTAAGTAATCAAAAAGAGAGTGATAATGAGTTTATCACACAATAGTGTAATATTATAAACCCACTTCGGAGTAAAATCGTTGAGTACCCGTTGTGATGCTTTGAGTATATGTTCTTATGTTAAGATTTTATAAAGCTTTGATTTAGTGAAGTTTTATTTAATATTGGTTATCATGAGTTTATGAAATTCATTGTTAGAGAATTCTTCTTAACGATTTTAATTGGATGAGAACTATAATTCGAAGTGATGTGAATAACTTGACAATGAGAAATTAAATTTATTTATTTTGTGCTGAGTGGTTGAATATTCTTTGTTATGCTTGCATTTATTTAAAGGAAAAGAAGCATAAGAATATCAAGTGTGATTTGTGGTTTAGATCATAAGGATGTTGATATTATAATTTTAACAGTAAGTATATTAAGAAGCATCTTTGAAAGGTTATGTATTTTGAAATTAAAGTATTGAGTGTATCCCTTATGATTCTAATGCTATTTGAGTAAAGATATTTGAGATATACCATAAAAGTTTATATGGTATATAGTATGGATTAACTATTGTATTTGAATAATACAATGATGTATTATGAGATTTGTTTGTGTAATTAAAATTATATTTGAGATTTCTCAATTGTGAGAGTGTTATCATTTGAAAAATTATTCAAGTAAGCTTGTGTGATAAATCCACAAATGAAGTCACATTTATCCAATGTGGGGGTGTCGCTTAGAAAATATTCTAAGTAGACTTGTATAACAAATTTATAATTGGAGGGCTAGTGTATTATCCAATTAATCAATTTATTGTCGAAATATTTTGTGACGTTTAAACTCACGAAATATTTGAAGATATGATCATGTGTATTGTGATATTATTTTTAGAGGATAAGTCATTGTATGTTTTTGATAATACAATGGTGATGTTAATTGGATATTAACCAATGAGATAAATCTATAAGTAGATTTATTTTGTTGATGAATAAGTTGTCGCTTAGTAGCCATCTAAGCAGACTTGTCTAAACTTATTGTGAAAGCCGAGTTTATTTCTATAAACTTGAGAAAATTGAGTTGATTGACTTTGAGACGTCTTAGTCAATATTTGTGAATTTAGCGGATCCGGATACTAACCCCTGGGAAGAAAATTGATAGGAATGGACTATGCCACTTGAAAACGACAACTAACGGAAACCCAACCTTTGTGATTGGAGACCCCATGAATAAGGTTCAATGGGAAAAACAAGTTACTTGTTAGTTATGTTAGCACTGAAATTTTGTCCATTTCCTATGTGCTATAATAATGGCTATGAGAAGTGCTAAATTAAAATAAATTTGACGGGTAAGTCTTAAAGGCTTTTAATGATTACCATAAGCCCTTATGGGTGGTGTATGGTTGTAGCATACACTAGATGGAATCACCTATATGAGTGTCGAGTGGGGCCGCTTGCATGAGACCGTGGCGGGTCTTTAGAGCACTCATGAATACCAGACATGCGCACGGCCTAAATGCGCCACACCGCGTAACACGAGAATTGTGGGGGTGTAATGTGATTGGTAGACCGCTAACATACATCAAGTGTCTTGGGTTCCATTGCTTGCAAAACCAATTCACTGTGTGTTAAGTCTATCAGTCTAGGGACAGGTTCCATAGCTTGCTACACTGTTCTGATGCATTACATTCAAAAGTTACTCAGGCAATAGTATTTTTTTAAAACATTGTTAATTTATTCTTTGGTATAAAACTTTTGAAATATGTGGGGGATTGTTGTAAATTTTGAGTATATTTCAAAAGTTTAAATTATAATGTGTCTCATAATTTTTTTTAGTGAGAAAAATAGAAATATAATTTTAATGCAATATAAATTATTTTCTATTATGTTTACTTAATATTTTGATTTAAATTGTTTTGGTTTATTTCACATGGGATTCCATATATTGAAATGTGTCCTTTAATGCCTTTTAACCTCTCCTTCAATTATCATTATTATGATATATTATGAAAATATAAAGCCACATTTAGTGTAACGGCTTAGTAGTAATTCGGGTATTAAAAATAGATATATGTAATTCATATGGGTAATGTTTTTTCATACAGAATTTGGAAACTAACATTAACAAGTTGGTTGCTTTTGAGATACAAGTTCTCTTTGAAAAATACTACTACTTCTATGTTTTTGTTTTTGGTATGTGTTCCTTGCTTTTAGCAAGATGAGAATTTGCTTTCAAAATTAGTAGTGTCTGAGTAACCGACCTTGTTGATATTCTCGTGTCTTGATAGCCTCGGTATGTTTATCACCGAGAAGAACCGGTTGTACTCTGGGGGAGTTGCGCAATAATATTGCGGATAATTCCTTAGTTCAGTGTCACGACACGCCTCCGGTTATTAGTTTCCAGCCATCCGCAACAACATAAAGAATAGGTAGCGAATGAAAGTAAGAATGTGATAGCTAATAGGATTCGTACAATATTAGATAATTTTTTTTTTAAAGTTGCTATTCACAAAATTAAGTTATATGGCTGAAATCATGTGATTCACACTGTGACTTTGGCATATTAGGAATTTGATTGTATGATCCTTTTTAATGGTCGAGATAATTGACGACAATGATCAATATATTGATCAATATATCATAAAATCAAGATACAATCATAACATTATTTTGTATTTTTAATGTTTCAGAGGAGGGATTTGTTTCACGAACTTGCCCCTTTAATTTATTGTGGAATACTGCTTGTATTGTTACAATATTTTTACAGGTATGTTCTATATGACTAACTATATTACATATAATTAACTAGCTAGTTTTGCTTTCTTTAGTGTAGTACTTTTCCTTTGTAATTTTATTTTGAGCTTTAATATTTGTTGCGAAACAAGATTTAAAGAAATGTAATGTTGTGCATGTCTTACTTCTAGTGGATGCAAAAATAGTTATTCTACATTAATTTGGCAAAAAAATACAGTTGGTGGGTGAAAAGATCAAGTGAATATTTTTTCTTTGATTTTTTTTTTACCTATATATCTTTCACAAATTTAATCTTTATTATATGTTTCCAACCTTTACTTTTCAATGCGAAAACAACATTTTATTTTCACAATTCAAAGTTTAAACAAAAGAAACATGAATATTAGAAACATGGAAACATCTAGAGTTGGAAAGTAAATTGTGATGGTATTATTCAATTTAGAATTTTTTTAATAGTAAATGTCCAAAAAGTCATAGATAATGGTAACAGTTTAATTTTGTAATCTCAAAAGAAGATGTCTAATTCTTCTTTAATTTCAAAATTTAATTTATTTGGGAAAAAAAGTTTACTCTAAATTTTCACAAGTACCTTATTAATACTATATTGTTTTAAGTTCTAGAGTTTTTTTTTTTTTTTTTTTTTTTCAGGAAATAATTTCAATATATCCGACTCTTTCATCATTGGAACTTACTGATGCGCAGTCAGCTCGAGTGTGCAATGTTCTTGCACTACTTCAGGTGAGATGAGTTTGTCTTAAAAATCAATCATGTTAAAACAAGTCCATTGGCAAATATTATACTCTTTTTGTTTCTTCATGTAAAAAATATGAAATTTAATCATCTAACACTCTTCTCTCGTGTTGTTTTTACAATGTTTGGCATCTCATCCTGATACAAGGATTTCACTCCTCAATGGTAATGTCCAATATCTTATTCATCTTAATTGCTTTGATGTTCTATTTACTCTTGTACTTGACAAGTTTCCATCATTTAATTTGAGCGTGCTATGGAAATATTGACAACAAATTACTGAGATTTGTTTGAAGACATTTGAGAAATACTAATGCGAAAAAGTACTCTAAATAATTGTGAAGAAAGGTATTTCTCTTCAGCGGCGAAGCTAGCACAATTTTTATGAGGTGGCCAAAAATAAAAAAATAAAAAAATAATAGTTTTGTAAAGTAATATATTAATCTTAATCAATAACCAACAAATTTATAATAATTCTTACTTATGTAAAAAGAAACAACAAAAAAGGTAAGTGTAAATAAATAAATGTAGTATATTTTTCTTTTTGTTGTTTCTTTTTACATAAGTAAGAATTATTGGTTATTGATTAAGATTAATATATTACTTTACAAAACTATTATTTTTTTATTTTTGGCCACCTCATAAAAATTGTGCTAGCTTCGCCGCTGAAGAGAAATACCTTTCTTCACAATTATTTAGAGTACTTTTTCGCATTAGTATTTCTCAAATGTCTTCAAACAAATCTCAGTAATTTGTTGTCAATATTTCCATAGCACGCTCAAATTAAATTATGGAAACTTGTCAAGTACAAGAGTAAATAGAACATCAAAGCAATTAAGATGAATAAGATATTGGACATTACCATTGAGGAGTGACATCCTTGTATCAGGGTGAGATGCCAAACACTGTAAAAACAACACGAGAGAAGAGTGTTAGATGATTAAATTTCATAGTTTTTACATGAAGAAACAAAAAGAGTATAATATTTGCCAATGGACTTGTTTTAACATGATTGATTTTCAAGACAAACTCATCTCACCTGAAGTAGTGCAAGAACATTGCACACTCGAGCTGACTGTGCATCATGGTTACTGGTCTGAACTACTTTATTATTCATATACATAGAGAAGGCAACATGGTTGCTGATGTTTTGGCTAGCCATGGTCTTTGCTTGCCTTATTTCACTCATTGGTTGTGTGCTCCTGATTTTATCAAAAGTTGTCTAGAAAAGAATCACCTAGGTGTACCTAATTTTAGATTTTGTGATAGTTAATGGAGCTTTTGGTTTATGTCCTCTCCATTTGTATATTTGTCTTTTTTTTAATACATTTTGGGGTGGTTGCTTTTGGCATCCATCTTTTTGGCTAAAAAAAAAAAAAATCTCTATCCATTCCTTCAAACAAGAAGCAAGTTACCACAATTTGAGTGCTTGAGGCTTGCTAGTCTTGGAGTCATTGGTGCCTTGTATTACATACTTATTGATTTTATTTTTTTGATACACTTAACTACGAGTATATATTCAAACACAAAAACAAGTTTTTTTTTTCTTTCAAATTTATGGCAAGTATATAGTTATATATTTTAGAAATCATTTTGTGGCAATTAAACATATTTTTACCAAAATTATTTGCAATTGCCACAAAAACCTTTAGGCTTTGTTTGGGAGTTGGGTTTTGGAGGGGAAGGAGAGGCTTGGGAAGAGGTCAACCCTTGTTTGGGAGTTTTAAAAAAATAAGGAAAGGTTTTGGGGGGTTTATTTTATCCAATTTTAAAGTTCCCCCAAATTGGGGGGTTTTGGAGGGTTAACTATATAAATTGTCTATTTTACCCCTTACAATAATTCAAAATTCCAATTTTAGCCCTAGCCTAATTTCATTCCAAAAGATAAAAAACTTTTTTTCGGAAAAATCGAGAACTTTTTTCCGGAAAAATAGGAAACATTTTTTCCGGAAAAAATCCGAAAATTTTTTTTTTCCGAAAAAATCGGGAACTTTATTTCCCGGCAAAAATTCGGAAACTTTTTTCTGGAAAAAATCGGGAACTTTTTTCCGGAAAAATCGAGTACTTTTTTTCCGAAAAAAATCAGGAACTTTTTTTCCCGGCAAAAAATCGGAAACTTCTTTCCGGAAAAATCGGGAACTTTATTTCCCGGCAAAAATTCGGAAACTTTTTTCTGGAAAAAATCGGGAACTTTTCTGGAAAAATCGAGAACTTTTTTTCCGGAAAAAATCGGAAACTTTTTTCCGGAAAAATCGGAAACTTTTTTCCGGAAAAATCAGGAATTTTTTTTCCCGGCAAAAAATCGGAAACTTTTTTTGGGAGAAAATCGGGAACTTTTTCCGGAAAAATCGAGAACTTTTTTTCCGGAAAAAATCGGAAACTTTTTTTCCGGAAAAATCGGAAACTTTTTTTCGGAAAAATCGGGAACTTTTTTTCCCGGCAAAAAATCGGAAACTTTTTTTGGGAGAAAATCGGGAACTTTTTTTCCGGAAAAATCGAGAACTTTTTTTCGGGAAGAAAATCGGAAACTTTTTTTCTGGAAAAACCGGGAACTCTTTTTCCCGGCAAAAAATCGGAAACTTTTTTCGGGAAAAAATCGTGAACTTTTTTTCCGGAAAAAATCAGAATATTTTTTTCCAGTACAATCGGAAACTTTTTTTCGGAAAAATCGGGAACTTTTTTTCCCGGCAAAAAATCAGAAACTTTTTTTGGGAAAAATCGAGAACTTTTTTTCCGGTAAAATCGGGAACATTTTTCCCAACAAAAAATCAGAAACTTTTTTCAGGAAAAAATCGGGAACTTTTTTTTCGAATAAAATATTAGATCTTTTTTCCCGAAAAAATATCGTAAACTTTTGTTCCGAAATTATTTTTTATCTGAAATCGAAACTTATTCTCAAAAAGGGCAAAATAATATAACACAATGTATTAATTTTAAGGGAAAAAAGGGTAAAATAGTAAAATCATCACATAAGCCTCCTATGTCCTTCCTTGTTGGTTTTTCAACTCCCAAACAAGGGGAAGGATTTCCCTCCTTTATCCCCTCCTTAACCTTTCCTTTCCTTCCTCTCAAAACTCCCAAACAAAGCCTTAGGGTCCGTTTGGTTCGTGAGTTTTGGAGGGGAGGAGAGGGGAGGTGATATTTTAAATTTTTATGTTTGGTTCAACTTTTTAACGAGGGGAGGGGAGGGAAGGAGAGAAGTAATTTATTTTTTTATCCTTAACCTTATAAACTCAAAATAAGGATTAAATTATAATGGATATATTACGTCAAAAAAAATATCTAATGGATATATACCAAAAAAAAAATCTAATGGGTAGAAAACCTAATTTTTTTTTGTTGTAAAAAAAAATAAAACCTAGAATTTAATATTCCAACAAGGATAATTTAGAATTTTAATAAAAAAGTGAGGGTAATTTTGTCAACATAATAAATTATGTTTTACCTCGCCTCCCTCCTTAAAAATCCCTCCCCTCACCTTCCCTCCTCCTTGGTTGAACCAAACAAACCCTAAGGGCTTGTTTGGTTCAACCGAGGGGAAGGAAAGGGGAGGTGAGGGGAGGGATTTTTAAGGAGGGGAGACGAGGTAAAACATAATTTATTATGTTGACAAAATTACCCTCACTTTTTTATTAAAATTCTAAATTATCCTTGTTGGAATATTAAAATTTTAGGTTATATTTTTTTTTACAAAAAAAAAAAAATTTAGGTTTTCTACTCATTAGATTTTTTTTTGGATATATATCCATTAGATTTTTTTTTGACGTAATATATTCATTATAATTTAATCCTTATTTTGATTTTATAAGGTTAAGGCTAAAAAAATAAATTACTTCTCTCTTTCCCTCCCCTCCCCTCGTTAAAAAGTTGAACCAAACATAAAAATTTAAAATATCACCTCCCCTCACCTCCCCTCAAAAACCCCCAAACCAAACAGACCTTAAGGATAAAAAAATAAATTACTTCTCTCCTTCCCTCCCCTCCCCTCGTTAAAAAGTTGAACCAAACATAAAAATTTATAATATCACCTCACCTCCCCTCCAAAACTCCCGAACCAAACGGACCCTTAGTGACATTGGATATATCTGCCATTTTTATTTTTATTTTATTTGAGATGTTTTCCTTGTTTATATAATTTTTATCAGATGTGTATCCTGTTTAATTTGTACTTTACCAATAATTTGTTTTTTATTTTTTGTGATATTTGATATTCACATGCTAATACTCAAGAATTCATAAATTTCCTCCTTTCAAGCGAGGTAGTACCCTTATGTTTGCAGAGTATGGAAATTGGCCAAGATTTGTCAAAAACTGTTTGTTTCTCTTTTCTAATTTTATTCTTTTGTCAATTTATTTCTCCAAAGTGTACACACTGGAATTTTGACCTATACATGATATGCATGAGTCTATTAAGAAACACAAAATTTGTAACAAAAAAGAAAAAGAAAAAGAAAAAAAGAAACACAAAATAACTTAATGGAGATAGAATAGTATAATTAAAATCACCCAAAATCTCTTTCAAAGGACATTTACAAATATAAAAAGTTGGTTGATCTTTTTTATATATATGATATGATATGATTAACATTCAATTCTATGGAAATGATTTAATTGAAATAGTACAAGTTCATTCAATCAAACTGTTATCTTAGAAATAGGAAAGTTAATAGTTTCTAATTAATGTCACTTTTTTTTTGGTAGAATAATCAAGCCAATATATTTTTTTTTGGGTCTAGTAGCTTAATGGCTTGAAATTTCACCCTTAAGGTGAATAAGTGGGATGACCGGGGTTCGAACCCCAATCCCCTGCATAATAATGCAAATGTCCACCAATTGAGCTAAGCTCATCAAACCAATATATTTGTTTTCTCATTAGTCATCACGTATATGCATTTTCTTTGAATTGAATGTCATGCATATTTATTAAGAATTTTGGCAGGTTAGGGTTCGTTTTTAAAGGAGAATGCAAGATTATATACTAAATTTGATTTATATTTATTAAGATTAAGAATCATTTTTAAGGGTGAAAGCAAGATTGGAGGATTTTGTTGTATCAGACTACCTTCCATTTATATTTATTAATTAAGATTTAACTTGGTTTCTATATTTTAGTACATTTTTCTGTTATTTATTTTTGCTAATATTTACTAATGAAAAGTTGTAATATATATCTCTGTACAGGTTTCAACATTTATATTACAAAAAATCTTGGCAAACGAAGAAGGATTGGATCACATTTGTACTACAGCAGAAAGATTTTTCGCCGTAGCAAGAGTGTTGAAAATGGTGCTAAGAAGTCTTGAGGAGAAATATTCCCCTCGTCTTCTAAAGCTCGTAATTTCGTGCTATTCTCGTTTATCTAATAATCACAGGTTTTGGTTAAATAGTTTCATTATCTTAAATATTCTTGAATAAATTTACCATAATACCATTTTCTCCTTCAAAGTTTCTAATAAAATTTCTTTCATACGGAATATTAAAATAGGGCTAGCATTGCATTAACGAGCTGTCTTCCAAACACGCTCATGGATGTCACTTTCATTAATTACATTTGTGTAAGTATTTTTTGTGATATTACAAAATAGAAATTTGATTTATAACTTGTTTGATACATATGATTTTGATAGCTAGGTTTTAATGTCACACATTCTCTTTATCAATGAAATATATTTTGTGAGTTTATATTTCTTCCAATGTTTTGATTAACTAGTTTTGATTTACACATGCTCTTTAAAGAAGGGCTACATAGATGTGGATATAAATTATGATGGTTATAACTTATAAGTGTTGGATTTTTTGAGTCTGTTTATAAGTAATTAATTCACATTTTTATTTTGTTTACATTATTTGTTATTGTTTTGGTACATGATCAGGAGGACCCAACAACATTGCAATGGATGGAGACTTTGCTTGAAAATATTAGGAGTAATCATGTTCTTTTAGAACAAGGTGGCGGAGGAGTCGAAAATTGAAAATTTTACTACAATCAAACTCTAAATAATTACTTTACCAATCTTCGGCTCTATGACACACATGTGGAATAAAACTCTATTGTTTGATCTTTGTGATTTTATATCTTCATTGTTTTGTATGTGATATGACTCCATGGTTAAGGATTATGTTGGTCACATGAAATAATCTATCCCTTTCTTTCCTTCTCATTTTGGCTATTTATTCTTTGAAATGTGGTGAATAATGCCAATGAAGTAAGGTACATTGGTGGTTCACCGGGGAAAACAAACCACCAATCTACCAATTTCAAATATTATTATTATTATTATTACTAATATAAACTTTCATATAAATATATATATTAAAATATTGAGATTTTTGAATTGCGATGAGTGTCCTGGGGACACGAGAAAGCTTAGCTAAATGTAAATCCAAACACTGTATATTGGATGAGTTAAAATTGATTTTTAAGTTGTAGATTTAATTCGAAGTTTAATTATCTTCCACTATATATATATAAAGAATGTGAGTCATGTATAAAAGGCAAACCAGCAATATATAATATGCCACTAATATTTTTAGGTGATATAAAAAATATTAGTATAGTTAATTTTTTTAATTTTAATTTTAAATTAATCATCCTCCCTTTTTGTCACTCTAATCCGACGACTAAGTTAAACTTTATATAACTTAACAACTCGGAGTGAAACAAATAAAGAATATGACCAAGCTAATTAAATAAACTAGCTACGATGTGTTTTTAAAATTGAAGGATATATTAAACATATGGCTAAAAGAAATTAAATGAGTCCAATTTTTCAATAATCTTTTAATATACATTTTATTTGATGATAATGAAATTGAATATTAGCAAACAGGACTAACATAACCTCTAATATATACAATGGATCCTCACATCACAACAACATACAAAATTATTTATTCTTTAGAGAAAAGCTAATTATGTCCTAATTAAATAGTCTTTCTAAGAAGCATAAAACTCTTCTCTCTGCATCTTCAACTGCTTGTAAAAGTTTCCAATGAAAGCCTCAGCTTTTGCAAAAAGTTCTTGTCCATTTACACCACAAATCTCATCTACTACTAATTCAACCTCCTCATCATTCACTTCTAAATCATCTTCTTCATCATCTATATAAAAAAGATTTGGCATTGAATGACATTTTTTCACCTTATCAACTTTACTAACACCAATAAATACAATCTTCTTCTCACATGCAGATTTTTCAACAATCTTAGGGCTCTTTTCGCTTTGTTCATCTGAGACGGTACATGCATTGTTTGTTAATCCCGAGTCCTCCTTGGCTATTGATGAAATCTAGACACCGTGTTATCGGATGTTCTTTGATACTTAAGATCGGTGGTGAAAGAAAATGTAATTTTATGGATGATAAAGTGGAATATTCCGTCCCGTTTAAATCAAGCTTCATTTTTAACCTATAAAAATTGAGTGCAATGAGGTGGGTCTAGATGGTCAAGTTTACAAAATTATTCTACTCTACCAATTTTGAGTTGGCAGACCGACCTATCAAACAAATTTTAATATATATATTTTTTTAATTCGAAAGATCTCATGAAATTTTTTTCCACAAAAAGATAATTATAACATTTTATTTATAATTAAATGACTATGATTAAGGGCTTATATGAGTTAGCTTAATTTTGAACTTTTGCGAAACAATTTATGAAAATAAATAAGTTTTTATGGATTATTATAAATTTTTAAGGTAATTTATGGAAAAAAAAAGTTTATAAAGACAAAAATTTTGTTAGTGAAAACTTATTAACTGACATAAAAATTTATTTGCATATTTCCATAAGCATAAAAATAAGTCAAATTCTAACAGACATATGGTCTGTTTGGAATAACTTATTTTTGAGCTTATGTAAAACAACTTATGCAAATAAATAAGGTTTTATGTTGGTTTATAAGTTTCCATTGATGAAAACTATGTTTTTATAATAATACATAGGAATAAATATGTTTATGGTCCCTGTAAATATTCAAAGTTTTGTTTTTAGTCCCCCAAAAATTTTCAATTAACATTTTTAGTTCGTACTTATAAATCAACTCATGTGTAGACTTCATATTTTTTAATGAAATTTTTCAGAAAAGTGTAGAATATTTTAACAATCACTCCAAAAAAAAATTAGAATTTTTTAACAAAACATGAATTAAATATAAATTTTTAAACTCCAAAAACATAAAAGTTCATATTTAATTTATGCTTTTTTAAAAAATTCTAATTTTTTTTTGGGGAAGATTGTTATAATATTCTAAACATTCATTAAAATTTTCATTAAAAAGTATGAAGTCTACACATGAGTTGATTTAAAAGTAGAGACTGAAAGTATTAATTGAAAACTTTTGAGGGACTTAAAGTAGAAGAAAGACTAAAAACAAAACTTTGAATATTTATAGGGACCAGAAACATATTTATCTCTATTACATAAAATTTATTTACTTACATAATATGTTTTGCATAAACTCAAAAATAAATTATTTCAAATAGGTCCTACAACATGTTTGTACATCAAAAAAATGTTTGAGTTAATTAAAGATGTGACTACTTGTGCTAAAGCATGAGCTATCTCGTGAATAAAACATATGTTCATTATCTTCGTCATAGCTTCATCATTTGAATTTAAAGATAAAAGACTAAAATATTACAAATAAATAATGTAAAATATAATAATGAATATATGAAGATGATGATGTATGTCGAATAAAAAAAATGATTAATGCATGAATTTTTTAGATTTTATTTTTTTAATAAAATAATATTTTTTTAAAATAAAATAATTCTATGCGGTGTTGTATTTTTTTTTTATATTTTTAATAAAATATTATAAATAAAATATTAATTAATTTTTTTATTTAATTTAATGACATAAAATTAGTTCCTCGGTTTTCCCGCAAGGGGTGAGCTTACGGTTGTTCAACAGATCGAACACTGAACTGAAAGTACAGACAGAGTCCAAACCGGTTCCTATTTCAATCAATCAGGCAAATATCAAAATTAACCTTTTCTCTTTTCTTTATTCATTCGCCGTTCAAATACAATTTCAATTCAACCTTTCTACAAACTTCCATTTCCTCATTTCATTTCCTTTCTTTACCAACCTTCTAACTAACCAAAATTCACTCATTTATTGTTAGTGGTTATTTATGGCTATTGTAAATCAACATGACGAATTTGCTCAGAAGAAGAAACCACCTACTGAGGATGAAAAGAGGTACTACAATTTTATTTTATTTTTTTGGATTGATTGGTTGTATGTAGTGGTTGTGTTTCTTATATTGTTTGTTTTGAAAATTAAGGAAGGAGAAAATTGTGGCTGGGAGTTTGATGAAAGCTTTGATGAGACCTGGTGGTGGTGATTCTGGACCTTCAGATGGTCACCAGGTTTGTTTCATTGGGATGCCTAAATTTGACAACTTTTTAATTGGTTGATGCAATTCAATGAGTGGTTAATTGATATGTCAAGATTGGATGACTCATTGTCTATGATGTGCTAGTTCAGTTGTAAGAGTTTAGCTTTGTAACTTTTAGAAACAGAGTTCAAATGTCCAGGGATGCTTGTAAAATGGTCATTAATGTTGCTTTAATTAATAAAAATTTCCCCTTCTTCATTTACAAAAAGAAGAAGAAGATTGGATTACTCATTAACCATTAGCTAAACTTAAGTAATCATGAATTTGAACACTCTTAACTATGATTCTAGGTCAATGACACGTTTAAATTTGTGGTTAATGAAATTCAGTAGACAGTTAATGAGTTGCAATACAAAAAATAGAAACTTTACATTGGAAATAACAAATTTTAAACTTCAAAAAATTAAATACACCATTATTTCTATATTTGTTTTCTTAACATGCTCCCCAAGGGCACTCTTTACCTCAAGGGCACTCTTTAGCATTTCCCATTAACTAAATATAACGCTTCATTAACTTCATGTATGAATTGTGTTAACTATTTAAATTGATGTTCAATTAACATTTATGTGTTGGACTATAGGTAAGCTAGAAATGTTTTGGTAATGCATTCATTAATTGTAAATGTGCAATGTATTTTATAATGGATTGATGTTCATAGAAATATATGCAATGTAATATAATACCATGTCTCAGGTTATCTATCACTGCACAGTTCGAACTTTGGATGGAGTAGTTGTGGAATCTACCCGATCTGAACATGGAGGTAGGTGATTTTAACCTGCATCGCCCAAGGGGACCTTTTTTAGTGTCTTTTTATTCGACAAATGATGATAGATAGTGCTGTTGGTTGTCTTGCATTTTCTTCTGAAAATTTGTTTTGAAACCCAGACAACTGCAACGTCCACTCCAACTTCCTTATACCACATTTTTTCTTCCAATTTTTAGTCTTCTTTATAGGTATGAATAAAAGTAGTTTCAACAATATTTTCTGAATATATCAAATATAACCGAATATGTATGTAAATTTACAAGAGAGTAACATTCCTAGTTAATGTTTGTTAGAAAAAATTATCTTGAAACGAAAGCCCCCTAGGGACTACAAAAGCCTGACTTGAGTTCTTCGTTTGAGACACGACTTTCTAATTTTTAAGAAAAATACCCTAATGTAGAAAATGTTGGAATTTGGAACTACAAATTTAGTAATTAGGTTTTAAGTAAAGATAGTATTTGTGCTATGTTTTTGCCGTCTGCAGTAGACATTATTGATGGACTAGACAATCATTTATGTCATTGAAACAGGCAAGGGCATACCAATAAGACATGTATTGGGTAAAAGCAAGATGCTATTGGGATTGCTAGAAGGAATTCCATCTATGTTGAAGGGTGAAGTGGCAATGGTAACATACTATATATTAATTTTGTTGTCTTTCTTATCTATAAATTTTGTTGGTGACTATGTTAAGTCATCTTGCCTTTATTTTTTAGAATCTTCATTGGTCTCTATTTACTATGAAATAACATACTATTGTAACACATTGGTATTATGATTTTGAACTGAAGGCCATTATTTTGATGAATACTACAACAAAGGGGCAATATTACTTAATTCATTTGTAGATTTAATAGAGTATTGATTTTAATGTGATGAATTTACAATTTAGCAATGAAACTGTTATTATTATTATTATCATTGCCATCATCTATCACCTTTACTATTATAACAAGAGAACAGGACATTTATTGTTACCTGATACTTCCACTTTGATGAAATATATTGATATACTTCTCAGAACATTCTAGGGTCTTGTATATGGAAATATTTTCTTTTACCAATTCATATCTTCAGTAATAATTATATAAATATCATTTTGTTTTCAATGTTATGTGTTTTTTGAATATTTTATAGGAAATAGTGAGAACACCAATAATTTTCATATAAATATTTGAAAACAGAAAGCAAAACATAATAAGGTAAAAAAATTCTACGTAATAGTTAACACAGGAACTATAGACAAAAGCATTTTCTGTAACCAAATTTGAGTGATCAATACTCACTGCTCAGGGGAGTAATGAAAGTCAAATACTAATTTATGATGGGACATGCCTGTGGTTTCTTTTGGGGTATGACTTTGATTGATCTTTAGTCGGATATAAGGACAATTCTAATCTCATGTCTTTTTAATTTTCCTCATTGTCTGTGTTAAGCGGATATCTTATCCTTTTTGCGATTTTATTTTATTTCATTTTTACTTTAAAGAAGAATGAATTATCTAAATGTACTGCAATACCTTTTCAATTACTTTCAGTTCAAGATGAAGCCTCAGTTGCATTATAGTGAGGATGATTGTCCTATTTCTGCTCCTGATGGTTTTCCTAAGGATGATGAACTCCATTTTGAAATTGAGCTGTTGGAGTTTTTCAAGGCCAAGGTAAGGATGTGATCTTTGAGTTTCATTTTTTATTCTTTTTGTTTAAGCTCTCTATCCTTTTTATCCTGGTGAATTTTGGGTTTCATTACACTCTTGAAATTTATTAGCTTCCCATTATTGATTGGGTTTTTTAAACTGATTTACAAGACATCCTTTTCATGTATCAAAAATAATTTTCTTTTAAATTGTTTATCTTTTTATACACTGTTCAGTTTTGTATTGTCAGTGTTGTTGATCCTTGCTTTATGTCACCAATATTGCTGCCGTGTTCCTCAGTACTGGTTTTTAGATTTAATAGATTATTTTTTCCTTTTCAAAGTAACTGTTTATTGTGATTGAAGTCTTTCTCCTAACCCTCATTTCTTACTTTTGTTTATATTTTCAGATTGTCACTGATGATTTGGGAGTGGTTAAAAAGGTATAAGTGTCTATAATGTATTGCTGCATGGTTAATAAACTTATTGTATTTGTGTTCCTATTATATTGGATTGCTCATAAAATGGGAAATGTTAACGACAGAACAAAAGAAAAAAAAAAAGGAAAAGAGTTGTGTTGTTTATGATGCAAATGGTTAAATGCAACCACTACCAAATTATTGGTCAATGTGATCCAAAACTGCTCAATTGTGGTTGCGTACCACGATTTAAAACATTGCTTCATGCAGAAAGCTTGTGTGCATTTTTAATCATGATATTCTGCTGAAAAAAATATTCATAAATTTTCTTGTTTTATATCGTGATTGAATTCAATGTTTTTGAAGCATAAGTACTGATTTATAATCTTGTAGATATTCCCAGGAAATTGTGTAATGTCTGGGAAATTTTTATTTGTATCATAATTTGGTTAAAAATTGGCAACTTCCTGTGAATATTTACATGATTATAAATCAATAAATATTTTAGTGTTTTCAAGTTTATATCAGGAATGACTCCCCTTTTTGCAGAAACGAATGAATATTTCATCAGTAAACTTTATTTTAGTGTAGGTTGTACGTGATGGGCAAGGTTGGGAATCTCCAAGAGAACCTTATGAAGTGAAGGCTTGGTAAAACAAATCTTTATTACCATCTTGTTAATGTAAGGAAGTAAAATGTCTTGATGGAAGTCTCCAATGATTTTTGTTTGATCATTTCCAGGATTTCAGCAAAGACTGTTACTGGGAAATTGATCATGTCACGCACAGAAGGAGAACCATATTTCTTTACATTTGGAAAATCAGAGGTAGTTAAACTGCTTCACAACTTGTTTGTTTTTACAATGATATAATGGTGGAATAATAACTTGCATCAATAGTTAGCTGGCCACTCCTAGTTTGCCAAATATTTCAGCTATGACCTGTTATGGTTGTGCCCATACTTTCAATTTTCTGATTCCAGCATGCCAAGCAGCTCCCCCAAAATAAATACAAATGACTAGAAAGCTATTTATTTCCTAGGCATTGTTGTGTTGGCAATATCCGACAAAATGCTTTAATATTGAATAGCTTTCCCCTCCTTGCATTTGTTGATTACCCTGCTGATACACTGATCAGGTGCCTAAAGGTCTTGAAATGGGGATTGGAACAATGGTTCGGGAAGAGAAAGCTGTTATATATGTTACAAGCCAGTATTTAACCGAGTCTCCTCTGATGCCTGTTATAGAAGATTCTGAAGTCCAGTTTGAAGTGGAGCTTGTTCACTTTATTCAAGTGAGTGTGATCTTCCTTGCTAATGAATTTGTTTACTGTTGTGTTATGTATATATATTGTATATAGTAAGTTATAACATGATGAAAAATGACTTTTTCTTGGCGTTCTCCAATCATTATCTACTTACTAATTTTACCGTTGCATTTTTTCATTTAACTTTTAGTTCTCCATATATACCTGATTTCTGACGTGTATGTAATGTGGTAACTTTTACATTCCTTAAACATGGTGCATTAGTTTGTATAGTAAGCACTAAAAGGTTTTGGTACTGGGACTTGGAAATATACTCCCTTGAATTGAGAGATTCTACTTTCTAGACTATGGAAAATTCGTTTGCCAACACTATTTTTAAAACTCGGACATGGGAGGATATTATTATACAAAAGTAAAATATTAACAATCAAGTAATAGTAAATTATTAAAAGATAAATACCTTTTTTTTTTTGGTCAAGAAAAGATAAATACCTTTAATCTATAAAATTTAGACATATAATTTGTGTAGTATAATTTCTCTCTTCATAGTCTGATTCAGAAACCTGGACTTTATCATTTGTATTATTAGTTGTGTCTGGAACATGTGTTTTTGTAATTTTAATTATTTTCTCCAACAAAGATGTTGAGCTTGTGAAATTGCTTGCTGGTAATATATCAACAGGTACGAGACGTGCTTGGAGATGGCCGCCTGATAAAACGTCGGATTCGTGATGGAAAAGGTTTGGATTTAGAATATAGAGTTAGTTAGTGGTAACATTCTTACAAGAAAAACAAAGATTATGGAGATGAAGCCAAATTTTAATTTTATGCTTACAATTACGAAGTTTAATTCCCAGTTGATTTAAGTTTTTTTTTAATATTATATTTGTAACAAACAGGTGATTTTCCAATGGATTGCCCCCTTCATGACAGTCTACTTCATGTTCATTACAAGGGTACTGTTCTCAATGAAGAAAAGAGGGTGTTCTATGACACAAGAGTTGATAACAACGGTCAACCATTGGATTTCTGTTCTGGAGAAGGGCTGGTGAGTTTACATTTTAAGCATAAATAAACTGAAGTTCCATCGTTAATCTTATTGTTTATTTATTGAAGGTTTTGTGTCTGAAAGTTCCATGTGTAATTGTTTATTTAAAATGTCTGCCTTTCATTTTCTAGCTCTTCATGCAAATAATGAACATTTGCACTGTAATCTCTGTTATTTTTCTCTTCAGGTACCAGAGGGATTTGAATTGTGTGTTCGTCTGATGCTACCAGGAGAGATGGCTCTTGTCACATGTCCGCCAGACTATGCTTATGATAAGTTTCCAAGGTTGTTGATGAAATTTTAGGTTTCATAAAGCATTTTAGCAATCCCTGATTGAGTACACTCTTTATGTTTAAATCCATTGTCACTGTTCTATGATGCTTCATAATACTATTGGCATGCTTTCTTTTTTTATCAGGCCTTCAAATGTCCCTGAGGGTGCTCATATTCAATGGGAAATTGAGCTTCTATCTTTTGAAATGCCAAAGGTAATTTGAAAAAATCTTAAGTCCTAGTTTTTAATTATAGTGGATGCAGATTTATATGTGGCAATTATAGGACCAACAAAAATGCTGTAGTATTGAATGTTTATTTAACTACTTACAATAGCAAAAACAAGTTTGGCACAAATTAGAATGCTGATATGTCATGTTTGCATTGATTTTAAATTACATTATTTTGTGTTTTGGTTGAGTTAGGTTTACTTATGAGATAGATTATGGTCCCTTTAAATTCTATGAAGCATCAGGTGATTAATCACATGCTTGAGATGTAATATTTCTTCTGTAATAATAATTAGTTAACAAATTTTATAACCCTCAACCCCTTTTGGTTTCTATTTTACATGTTTACTGAACTCATTAATATACCTGATGCATTATGAACTTAATCCCTGTTACAGGACTGGACAGGAATGGACTTTAAAAGTATAATGAACGAAGCTGAAAATATCAGAAACACGGTATGCAAATGAACCTACACAATTTTCTACATATGGTTGGTCTTGAGCTTGCTATTAGTGGTGTTTCGGTGGTCCAATACATGATTGCCAAACATGCTTATGCAGATAACTTATGTGTGTTTTGAGCACAGTATGGAACATGGAACTAATATTTTACTCCTTTTGTAAATAAGCCTTCAATTGTGCACAAATAGCATTTTAACCCTAATGGAAAGATATCATGTTTCAGATCAAGTAATGAATTGGTTTTCTGACTTGGTAGTAGTCCCTTTCTCTTAGGTGAATATCTCTGAAAACTTACGTGGAGGTTTTTATTAAAAGTAAATAAATAAGTAAATTTGTATATATTGGTTTTAATAGATAGCTATGTTACCTATAGTTATACTGAATGTATATTAAAACAATTGAAAATTACTTGGCAATGTGATAGAACTGGATTAAAATATAGAAAAGGAAGGGATTATTGACAGAATTGTATGAATTCGTAGTTTTGGACATTAGTCATTTTTTTGTTGATGTTTCATTACTCGGACATAATCATTGTCATAGTTTCTGTTAAATTCTGTGTTTAATCATGATAAATATGAATTATACACCAATTTCAATTGGATATCAGAATCTCTTTTGCTGTAATTCTCTACAGGGTAATAGGTTATTCAAAGAAGGAAAATATGAACTTGCAAAGGCAAAGTATGAAAAGGTATTCTTCTTTCTTACTTGGACGTGTGTTCATAATTATTGCAGAGGTGTCAGAATTTTAAGATGGTGCAATTGTAGGTGCTTCAGCATCCTGATAGAAACTGTTTTTAAATCCACATAGACTAAAGATATATTCAATGTAGTCCAGTCCTTATAAGGCTTGATCAATCCTCAGCTATTGGGGTAGCTTTTAGGGTTTAGTTAGGCTATTGTACTAGAGCCAATTCTTGTTTTGTTATTGGGACACCCATATTTGTTGATACTCCAGATGTTCCGTGAGAGTATTGGGCCACCCAAATTTGTTCATGCTTTAGAGTTTAGATGTCTAATCATGAGCATACATCCAGCATCAACTATATATATGGCCAAATTATAGTCTTTATAGGTTTGAGCAATCTTCTTGACATCTTTTAGCTAATTTTTGGGGTTGCATGCCTGTGTCAGGCCTAATGTTCAAGTTATAAAATTTGCATCTAAGGGTCATAGCCATTGAAATGCGCACACCTGTGTCAGTGTGTAAACTGCGTCTGCTCCCTTTCCAAGTTCCTCATGGTTTTAATTTTTACAAGGGACATCAGAACAAAATACTTCACTTTCATTTTGACCATTTACTTATATTATCTAAATTACTATATTATTATTCACACATCAACAGAATTTTTTTCGTAGATCCCAATAAATGAGTCGGCCAGTCTGTTTGTCAGGTATCAACTAGTTAGAGTGAAAATCCGAGGTTAAAGAATAGCAGTGACCTCATTGATTATGTTGAGAAGGAAGGAAGACAAATGAGAGACATGTTATGAAATCCGTTTGTCAGAATCACACATCAGGATATACTATATATAAAGAGTCATAAGTATAAGGATTAAACCATAGTTATCTTATCCTTTTCCATCACATGTCTCTCGTCTCTTCCTTCTCAACAACAATTACTTCACTGCTGTTATTTAACCTTAGATTTAAAGCTACCCTAATCACTGTAAATACATAAAGAGTGCGTTTGTTTTGGATTTTTTTTAACTTTGATAGTGTTTGTTATAGATTTTTTTAAAAATAATTTTTAACCTCAAAATGAATTCAGGAATCTATTTTTTTTTTAAACTAAGGAACCTATGTTTATAGTAAACAAACGGAAAGTAGCTTTAGATTTTTTTAAAATCTCTAAAAAAGAATCTCTAAATTTTTTCAAAATAAAATCATTTTTTTTAAAGCTTAAACAAACGCACCCAAAATCAGCCCATAGTTACCCTATTTACATAATTTCTAAAACTCCCATTTAAGATGGATCATGTAAATCTTATGCACAGAGCTTTGTTTCTGATAGGACAAAACTGTTATTTTTATCCTTTCAACAAAAGTTTTGTTAATTTCTATTAATTATGTTCTTGTTTGATCGAATTTGCTGTGGTAGGATTTTTTTTCTTTTTGAATCAAAAAAGCAGCTCCTCCTTTTGCTGTGGTAGGATTTGAAAGCGACTAAATTCTATTTATTTCGTCTCTGTTGTAATATCTAAACTTTTATCGAAAGGACTAGATTTATAATTTACTTGCATTGGAGTTCTGTTGTACATCCCTGGATGATCACTTGGTTTTTTGTTTTGGCTCCGAAGCTCTTTCTGTACCATCGATCTTATTAACATTATGTGGTAGTTGGCAACAGGTGCTTCGAGAATTTAATCATGTTAATCCACAAGATGACGACGAAGGAAAAGTTTTTGCAGATACACGTGTAAGTGATATGATGTGACTTACCAAATATCCATACGATACATGTGTAAATAATATTCTTAAAAGGGGAGACTTACGACTGGTAGATTGATTTCTGTTCATACTAAATCTCTCTCTCATGATTGAAGAATTTGCTACACCTAAATGTTGCTGCAAGCTTACTGAAGTTGGGAGAATGCAGAAAGTCCATTGAGACTTGTAATAAGGTATGCTTGATGGCCTCAGCTATCATGTAGCGTTTATTTATTCCATTCCATATCTTAATTTTGCCTGTTGACAATTGTCATGTGTTCTTCAATGAACCGTCCAGGTTTTAGAAGCAAATCCTGCGCATGTCAAGGGTCTTTATCGTCGTGGAATGGCCTACATGGGTAATGGAGATTTTGAAGAAGCAAGGGCGGATTTCAAAATGGTAAATCTTCATACTCAACTTTGTTTAGAACATAAGGTACAATGCTATCTGTTTCTGAAGTCAATTGTGTGCTATTTTAGATGATGAAGGTCGACAAATCAACTGAATCAGATGCAACTGCAGCTCTTTTAAAACTGAAGCAGAAAGAGCAGGTGGGTTTGAAATCACCAATAAGCTATTCTCTTATATATGCTTGAGACGTCACTGATGGAAACACCGAGACTTTATCCTTACACGAATATCGATTAATTTGTAGGAAGTTGAGAAAAAAGCTCGAAAACAATTTAAAGGGCTATTTGACAAGAAGCCTGGAGAAATAGCAGAAGTTAAAGCTAATGAAGATGAAGATCAAATCACAAGTGAAAGCCAGAAAGATGGTGCGGTACAGGGAGACTCATCAGATGAAACGAATTCGGAGGACTCACATGAAGCTGCACCTAATGTAGCAGATCGAAGGGGTTGGTTCTCTTACTTTTGGCCCACCGGTAATAGAATTTTTTCATCTCTTGGGCTTCAAAGATGTACCATACTATAAATTAACTTAAAGCATTGATCATAATACGATTGTTCAAATGGAGCCATTCGAGATCACTGTACTACAGGATTTTAGAGACTTCAGGCATATTACCAGGAATACTTTTTTGTTCTGTTTTATTTATTATCTTAAATTAAACACTTGTAATATTTAATAAAATAAAGTTGTATGCATAATAGGAATTAGGAAATAGCAGAAAGTAACCAAAATGAAGCAGTTGTAAAAGTGCTACAATATCCATGAGTTATTTTTTACTTGTAGATTTCATGATTAATGAGTCAAAATGGAAGTTTAGTAGTAGTTTTCATCGGTATGTATTTTGTTTAAATAGATGTTGCATTATCAGGTTAGCCTTTTCTTTTTCAATTCTATCATATATACCAAAAATAGAAGTAATGCAGAGGCTGGATACAGAGAATTTTAGTCTAAACTAAACAAACCCATCATTGTAGAACAATTTGAAACTTAGTTTTATGCAATACCTTAACAATTACACAATACAATAAAAAAGAAAACTTTATTCAAACAGTATATGCCATAAGGCTTAGCATAGAATTAGATTCCATGCTGTAGAAAAGCACAAGTCACTGAAATGTGAATAGTTAATTCTTGGTCTAACGATATCAAGTTCTTTGACTGCATGGAATCCAAATCTCTTATCACGGTGTCTAGATTTCATCAATAGCCAAGGAGGATTCGGGATTTTGTTTTTTGTTGGCAACAAAAATATGAGGCTTGACTAAGAATCCCAAGGTATGACCAGCAACAGCAGCAATGAAAATTCCTATATTGAAAGACATAACAGCAAGCATCACCAAGTAATGGAAACTAATACGAAAGAAGAATATGGTAGCTTGAATCAACCCTCCCTTGATATAATTTGTCCCTTGCTTGATGGTAGGTTTGTTAGGCAAAATCTCAATAACCATTCCAAGGAAAAACACAAACAAGATAGCTAAGAAATACATGCTAACACTTTGGTTAGGCCACCCAGAGAAAAGTACTATAGCATCTTTTCCCCAATAGAGAGACATGTGCATTTTCATTTGCTTCTTCATATGCATCATCATCTTCCTTGATTGAGTGAGAGATAGAGGCTTGAGGGTTGTAATTGTAACTTAGGTTTTCTTGCTGGATTTAACCTATTAATATAACCAGTTCTGGGAAGTCATTGAAAAATATTGATTTATTTACTGTAAATTTTTGTACACTTGCATTCACTGATGCTATTGAAAAGGTAATTTAGTTTGAAAATTTTCTTAATTTTTTAAAAGTTATAAAATCAAGCTGCAAATCTTCTAGAGTGGAAGAAACAATGGATGCTATGTGTATGGCCTTTTTTAATACATAAATAGAGAATGTATGCCTTTTCATTATCATATACGAATAAAAATAAGCTATAAGTTAATTTAGTTTAAAAAAAAAACAGTTTTTACATAGTTGAAAAGTTAGTTGATAAAAATTGAATTATTTGATAAAATTACCCATTAAACTAATTGATATATACAATGACATAAAAAGACATGTTTATTTAATAGTTTATATAAATTTTTTAATATAAATTATATATTTATAAAATAATGATCCTTTTAATATTTTAATTTGTTTCAAATTATTTAAAATATTAAAATTTTGAATACATGATAGTATAAATAAAATGCCACATAATAAATTTTAAAAAAAATTGTAAAAAATATTAATGATTATATGTTCATTTTTAATTTGAAAACTAGTAGTCATTGGTATTTTATCTTTCTTGATAATGAATATTATTAGTTTCCTTTCTCGTAAATTTTTTTTAGGAGTGTTTGGGATCATGAATTTTTAATCTTAATAAGCAACAACAAACTCATAGTCAATGCTGGATTAAGATTCTAGGGCTCCTACAAGAAAACTAGCTTCCCTAAAGAGAATTACTTTTGCCACCCTATGGGTTACTCGCGCGCCTTACGAAATGACCAAAATACTCTTCCGTGGCTTAAGTCACAGATGTAGGAAAAATGAGAAATTTTAAAAAATGTCGTCCGTGACTTAAGTAGCGGACGTTATAAAAATAAAATTCGGTAGAATATTTTAAGGGGTGTCCATGACTTAAGTCATGGACGAGAGTGTTTTTATAATTTCATAAGGCGCACTCCAAAAAATGGTAGGGCAGCAAAAATAATATCCTCCCAAAATTAGGGATGACAAAGTGATAGAGCAAGCTCGTCCGACCCGTTTAAGTTTGTTCCATTTAAGTCCATTTAAAACTAGGGTGAGACGGACTAATGAGTTGGAGTGACGATCCCTTTTTTACAATTGTGTTATTACAAAAAAATATATTCTTTTATTTAAAAAGAAAGAAAGATAAAAACCAATTAAAATAAGAAAAATAAATATTGTAATGAATCATGACTACAAAATAAGAACGATGACGCATATGACATGACAAGACATGATGACGTGACATGTAGTTCACTTGCCACGTGTGTGTTGACTTGATCAGGGGCAAAAATCACAAGTTTGTGAAAGTTAGAGGTCAAATGTGCTATTTTGAAAGTTAAAGAATTAAAATCGCAAATTTGTGAAAGTTAGAGGACCAAAAATGCAATTTAATCTAATTAAAAGAAAAATTAACAAAAAGGCTAGAGACATAATAACCCAATTAAAGTCATAAACAACAACTCAAAAGGGTAAAAACCACAAAACTCAATTGGAAACAAATCAAAACAATACATCATAGCACAATCCACTGAACCGTATATGTGCGCAAAATTAAATTGCAAAAACAGAGGTGCATGTAATTTTTATGCTTCACTTGAACATATTTTTTTAGAATAATCCGATAAATATTACAACTATTATTTTATCGATAAAAATAGAAAGACCGATAATAATAATAATAAGGGAAATGGTAAAGGATTTTCTCGGGGTACTTGTTAAAGACACAAATATTGAAATTTTGACTTGAAAACTGACGCATTCATATTTGTTGAAGTTTAAAAATTGTTATTTTAAATATCAAATCTCTATATTTTACATGTTTAACTAGTGTCTTTAGAGCATTAGTTGGCATGACTCTAAAAACAATTGTGGTTTTTTTTGTTATCATAATATACGTATTCCACTGTTGTTAATGATGATTAATTAATCTCTGTCGGCAGTGGCGGAGCAAGCCCAAAAAGTTGGGGAGGGCCGCTGTAGTTATAAATCGAATACCAAAAATAAAATTTAACAAAAAAGATCGATCAAACATGAATATTTATACACTAAAATTCTATTTTAAATAAAAATCTGAGTACTTTTTTCTCAAAAAAATATATTTGAATACTTTGACGAAGTAAAATTATACATTTTTAAACATCTATAAATTATAAACAATAAAAATTAGAAAAATGCTTCAAAAAGTAAAATGAAAATTAGAAATGTCAACTTCCAAATAATGGGGGTTTGAAACCCCCGCAAACTGGAAAGCATTAAAACATTAAAGAATTCTGGGTTCAAATAGAGGGGGTTTGGAACCCCCACAAGTCAGAAAGTAGTCAAATTACACAAGCTATTTTGCGGGGGTTTAAAACCGCCGCTAATTAATATACCTATGAAAAAAAAATTAAAAATTCTGGGGCGGGCCATGGCCCTGCTCAGCCCATAAAGGGCTCCGCCCTGTCTGGCGGTGAATTATAGGATACACAAGGTGAATTTTCTCCTCTCAATTGAATTTTTTTTATACACGAAGTTAAAAATTAAACATCTAACCATTTACTTAAAGAGTAAAAAAAATTTATTACTTGAATCAATTCTTTGTTGATAGTAATAATCATGGTTATTAGGGCATTTACAAAAAGTATAATGAATTATTTAAATGTTTTGCTAATTGGCCGATTATTCTTTGGGTTTAAGCCCTTTTCTCAAAGCCCGATATTTCTTGTATTTAAAATTAAAATACACAAAACAAGCTGCTGGCTTGCCTGGTTGGTTTGGTGATTGTATTAAATCATAACCTACCTGACTCAGGTTCGAATGCCGGCATGGATGAGTGAGTGAGTGAATGAATGAATTATGCAACAGCAAATATGAGGTATTCTACAATACCTCTCTTTTTGGTTCTATTTAGAAGGGATGCACAGTTTTTTTTTACTAAATTTTTCTTCATATTTTTATATTATATCCTTGTACTGTTTTTGTTATTCATTAATCATTATTCATTACTAATTTACTACCTTTTTATATTATATCCTTGTACTGTTTTTGTCATTCATTACTAATTACTAATTTACTACCTTTTACAAAATTATTACATATTGGGTCCAAGTGATTGAACCAGATGATGCTTCTTGATTTTGCCTTTCTCTTTTTCGTGTCTTTCATATTTTAATTAATTTTATTTTGTTATAATGTTGAATTAGTTTTGATTTTTTTTTCAACAATCTATGTATTTTAATTTGAGTTATTTTAATAATCAAATAATTGAGTTTAAGTGGTTAATAAACTCCATTTTCTCTTAATTGAACTTTGAATTATCAGTATATTTTTCCTTACAATCAGAGGATTAAAATATTTTTTTATTTTAAAGAATAATCTCGCATAATGGGGCATATCCGTGTTGGATATCGATACTATGTGAATATGTATCCTACAAGTAAAGTTTTTTTAAAAAGTTTTTAAAAATACTTTATTTCACGGATAAATGCAGTAAGTATTCTAAAAAAATAAAAGGTATAAAAAAGATGTGACAAGATTGTAAGAATTATTCGAGAAGTATATAATTCAATTTAGATGGTGCGAGAATCATTGAACGGTAAAGTTGTCTCTTGCTAAGAGAAAATAGACTATTTTATAAAAAAAAAAAAAAGAGAAAATCGACTATACTAGTCAACATTAGATAAAACTCGTCACAAGTTCTTTTAATGACACTTTAGTTAATAGATTAGAAAAAATTTAGTTTTGGTTTGATTGAATAATTTATACATTTAGTCTTCTATATCATAGACTAAATATAAACTAAGTTTGCCCATGAGTTATAGTTCAATTGGCAAAAAAATGTTGAAATTGTTAGGTCGAACGTCATGACCGGGGTTCGAATCCTGGCTCACTTACTTGTATGTGAGTTTATTATGGGTTCGAACTTCGGTCATAACGTCCAACCTAACAATTTCGGCATTTTTTTGTCTGTTGAACTAGAACTTGTGGGCGAACTTAGTTTATATTTAGTCTATAATATAAACTAGATATATAAATTATTCGATCAAACTAAAATCTAAATTTTTTTCTTATCTTAACATACATGTATATATAAACTAAGCAATGACTATATGAATATTTCAAACTCTACTTATGGTTACAAGACTAAATTCTTACCATAGACTTTAGGATTATTTCCAAACTTTTATTCACATTAGTCCTTCTTAGAATATATTAAAAATCAAATTGATAACAAGTGAATAAATTTATAGACTAAATTAATAACAAGTGATTAAATATAAAAATATTTAACTCTACAAACTCATAGATTAATTTGGTGGTTCCCAGTATTTACTTTTTAATTTAAAATTGGAATGCGCCAAATTTTAACCGTTGGCAAGCCTAGTCCGAGTGGTAATTGTCTTAGACCATTACTCACCTGACTTGGGTTCGAATGCTGGCAAATGTTGTTGTTGTTGTTGATGATGATGATGATGATGTTGTTGAAGCTTATTAAAGCTAGCATATGAGGTATTATAAAATACCTCTCTTTTTGGGATTGTAATGTTATAGTTATATAAAATTTATTTTAATCTCTTTAAAATATTTTAGTAAGTTTTGATTTTTTAAATATTTTTCATCATAATTTTATGTGTATTTTTCAAAATTTTAGTTATCTGTTCAAGTCATATTTAATGTATATTATAGAAATCTTTCTTGCAAAAGTTTAATATTTTTAGGCCAAATGTATTTAACGGTGTTTAAGTTTTGAGTTTGTAATATTTAAGTTCTTTAAGTGTTACAAGTAATAAATAAGGCATCATTTAAGATTTTAACTTTTTGTTACCCTTCCAGTTATCATATGTTTATAAGAACACTAACGTAACCATTAATTTTGACGTTAGCCATGATGGATCTCATGTGAATCATGACGGCCAAACATACAATTGAGGCCCAAGTGGAAAGAACGATAACTGGAAGAAGGGTAACGGTGCAATAAGTTAGAAACTTAAATGAACAATTACTTAGTTTAAAATCTTAAATGACTTGTTTGTTATCTAAAAAACTTATAGGACATATCTATTAAAAACGCGAAACTTAAAAGACTCATAGATGCATTTAACCTATTTTTTTAATAGGGGATCAATTATATATGAATTTTCAAATTTTTTACGCTTAAAAATTCATATTTAATTCATTTTTTTGTTAAAAAGTTCTAAATTTTAGTAAGAGAGATTCTTGTAATATATTATAAATATGAATACAAAAACTCATCCAAAAATGTTAATAGTACACATGAATTAACTTAAAAGTAGAGACCAAAAGTCATAACAGAAAATATTTGGAGGACCAAAATTTATTGAAATTTTTTAGATGGACTAAAAATGAAATTTGAGATATTTATTAAGAATATATAACAAAAACTTATTTAACTCTTTAAGTTATGAGAAAAAGGAATAGGCATATACAATGTAAAATAATTTTACATTATCAACCAATAACATTGTTTAAAATTGGCTTTTTTCTACAATATGTTCAAAATTATTGGTTGTTCAAATGTATAATTACTTTTTTTATAATCTGTGGCTAATTATTTGGAATATTGAAATCACTTGCAAAAAAATTATTTTTTGAGAGCATTTTTCTTTTGAGGTATCAAATTCAATCAATAATCTGTTGCTCTTTAAGCATTTGAAAACTCCTTCTCCCACTCCCTTGATGTGGGTGGAAGAAAAGAGATTGGGATGTCATGATCGTGAATGTGGATGAGAGTGCTTTAACGAATTTAGAGAAAGCAAGTTAGGCGATTGTTAAAATTGTTAACAACATCGATGATAAGATTGTGCTTCACTGACCATCGCCTAATTTAACCCAGGGTTATTAGTTATTGCTCTTAGGGTGTCTTTTGTAAGAATATGTAGTCCTCTTTTCTTTGTCTTGTTTTTTACTTTCTTTCTTTTATCATGTAAAAAGAAGAGTACAGAAGATTTTGATCCTAAGGTAAAACATTGCAATCAATGCATTCATTTGCTTCCTGAGCTAGAACCTTTATATAAACCAACACATTGTTTTCTATGGAAATTTTAATATTTGCATGACAATTTAATATAAAAATTGATCAACTTCAATCAAAAGTAAAATTCGCATTAAAAAAATCAAAAGTAAAATTAAATAAGTCACAACAATAAAAGTTGTTTTTTGTGTGACACAAATGACATCAAAGGCTTAAATGTTCAATAATACAATAAATTGCAAAGACCATAGGGTTACAACCACCACCCTAATAGGAATGAAGCATTAGATCCTAGAATTTTCTTAAAATAATTATTAGATCCTAGAATCTAAATCAATAATTGTACTAAGGTTAATTGGGTGCATGTATTGGGCAGCTCCAGTCATAATTTTATCAACGATTAATCTATTAGCTCTTTCTGATGGATGAAAGGGGTCCCAAAATGCATATAAATCCCTATTTGGGCACAAGTTAGAAGCTGGGGTACATAGTCCAATTCCATTGTATGCTCCTTGACCACAACATGCTACTTTTGATGTAACAAATCCTGCATAAAATAAATTAAAAATGATAAATTCTTCCAAATTTGAAAATTGCATAGAAATTATATATGTTTCACATAGCATGCACTTCTTCATTTATTATTTATACCAACAAAAAATTGTGGAAAATGGCCTCAATATTCAATAGTGTTGTTGCAAGTGTTAAAAATTGATTTTCTTTGAAGTTTAGGTGAATCAATGTTTTTTTAATGAGTATGGTACAGTGCAATCTAAATTATATGTTTGACATGTTGCTACCATATATTAGGAATGGTCCCTATGGTCCCCAAACAAAGCCAATTCCCCCACACCATTTAATTTAATTGCAACATATCCATCTATTAGAATATTGGTTGTGGTAAATAGAATTAATCATTTAGAAAAAAATATTAGATCATATGGGCCTGGTCCCGGCTAGATTACACCCGGTCACTATTGAATTTTTCTCTTCCCTCTCTAGAGACCTTTGAACAAAAACTTCAGAACGCATTTTTCAAAACTTTCCCGATCAAGTTTGACAAAACTATATACTTAGGAGCATCTAATTGAATATCCTTTCTAATGGCCACCATGGGCTAAACTTATTAAATAGACCTACAAGACCAAACTTTAGGTAGGTAACAAAATTTGCATATATTGAATTTCTACTTCCAACTAACTTCACTATAGGACTTGACCTAACAATTTACTTCTAGCATCAACATATACATAAAAAAAACAAAACATATTTTCAAATCAATATATGGATCTTTCTACTTGAACTATCACTATTACAACTATATATTATCAGTTTTTTCATTGACAAAGTTATTGCTTATTACGTTAATTTCCAAAGTTTGAATTTTGGACCTCTTAATTAGTATTCTTTTAAATGTCTACTTAAAACTTATTATTATTAATGCTGCAAATCAAATTTTATATATAATTACAAGAACAAAAATGTAACTAAATCAAGAATCAAAATTATACCGTATGCTTGTGGATTATCGATGAAATCCAAATGCATCGCAAAGGCATTTGCGTAAATGAAGACATGCCTATCAGAACCGCCAATTTCCGTGTTGAGTTGATTAATCAATTGAACAAGTTGTGGATTGAATAAATTAGTAGCATTTTGAAGAGGGGCCCCACACTCTCCATTTCTACCTTGCATAGCCAATTCTGCTGGCACACAACCTAATGGTCCTGTTCCTGTTACCAAAACTCTTCTTGCTCCTAAGTCATACAGATTCTGTATACATTTAATTCAATGTTATAACACAATTGGTATGAAAAAATAATAATAGATGTACGTATTGAAAATACAGAGGATATGTAAGAGCATTTAATTCTATATTTTTACTATATGGTTATATTTGGTGGTTGAATTTATGTGGATTTTAATATTGATTGACCTACTGTGTGATACTTTCAACTACCAATTGAATCTTACAGTTACATGCTTGCCAAACATTAATTAACTCATCTCTAATGAAAAACATATTTTAATTCCTAACCCTCATTAAAAATGAATATTTAATTTAGAATAAACCTTCAATTTAGTCCCTAAACTATTAACCTCTCTCCAATTTGGTCCCTAAATTATAGAAATATACTAAATAGTCCCTGAACTATTAATAATCCATCAAATTGGTCCCTCAACTATCATTTTCTTTCATGTTTTTTAAGAAGTTTAAGGACTAAATTGATGTACTAATGATAGTTTAGGGACTGTTTGGTATATTTTATTAGTTCGGGGACTAAATTGAAGAGAGATTGATAGTTTATGGACCAAATTGAAGGTTTATTCTTTAATTTATATACTAAATTATATCATTCATGAACTCAACTGCCACACTAGTCTATAGGTTTTAGGGAAATGCAAATTAAAACACAACCATATTATTGAAATACTCATGACATTATTTTTAATACAGTCTTTATTGAGTGAAATATTCACACTAGATTCATTCTTTATTTTGATGCCTTTATATTCTAATTATTATTTAAAAAATAAAATAATTAATTCAATACTGAAATTAATGAAAATGTTAAAAAAGTGTGCCCATGGCTAGCCAAGGGCAATACTAACAGAGCAACGACTTTATATATCGCCTTTTTTTTTATTAAATATAAGTAATGAGAGCTTCTTTTTTCACCTTTCAAAGTCACTTCCAAAATATACTTCAAAAAGAAAAATAAATGAATAATAGGTTTTTTTTTTTTGTATGAAACAAGTGTAGGTTTTTTGAAATTTGGGGAGTAAGAAAATAAGCTATCTTATGAATTAATATTAGATCTTAATATATACTAGTAAAAAGAAAGGCCTTAAAGTTTCTTTACCTAAAAAAATAAAATAAAATCAATTTATTATAGTTAGTCTCATCAACTCTTAAACCAACATTGAATGTGTTGTTAGCATTGAATTGTTTTGTATTATATGATGACTTTGACCATATGTCTTAGGGCTTAGGAGCTGCCTATGTGACCTAAAAATGTAATGTAATGATAATATAATAATTTTTAAAATAAAAAATTATTATGTCAAAACTTCAAAAAATAAAAAACACATGATGAAAATAATTAAACAAAGGGAAGTTGAAGGATAGAAATATATATACCAAAAGAATTTTGCGATACTCAGAAATGAGGAAGACAACATAATCTGGAAGAGCATATTCACGAGATCTTGCTGAGTATGGAACCAAATAATAGTTGTTCACAAAATCATTCCCTCCTAAGGTTATTAAAAACAATGCTTGGTTCACTAATTTCTTTGCCCCATCTTCTCCAATTAGTGCACTCACCCTTTGTTGGTATTGTTTAAAGTATAACAATTGGGCACCAATTCGGATTATGTTAATCTGCAAAGTTAAATTTAGATAATTAGATACAACAACTCAACAAGTAGTTCAATTTTACAATATTGTTTCTTTCATTAAACTTTATATGTCATCAGTAATCGTTTGATTAAGATCGAACAATTTAGATACAACTTAGTATTTTAAAATATCAAAAAAAAATTAAAAAATTTATTTTATGAATTAAGATCAAACAATGATCAATACGATCTCTGTGGGAATGAATGCGTAGAAGTTCCAACCAAGGTGGATCCAATTTCTAAATTTAGGGTTTGTTTAGTCTTTATTATATCTTCTCATGTTAAACTTTTAATTAGGAAATCAATGTCTAGTCATTTTCAATTTAATTTGTTGTTTTCAAAGTTGGGTCTTGCTAACTAGTACCCCGAGACACTAGTTAAGGAACTAAAAAAGGAAAGAAAAAAAAAAGTATGTATTGAAAAAACAAAAATTTAAATTTTTACAATATTAACTTTACAAGTTTCAAGATAATATTACTATATTTGGTTACCTTAACTAGTGCCCGAGAGCACTAGTTAGCATTTACCTTCAAAGTTTTGTGCCCGTACGGAATATTGAACATAACTTCTTTTCATGTTAAGAAAGTTATTACATTTAGCAATAATGGATTGGGTGAAAGTAGATCTTCTCATAAATGAAGGTTCACATTTTCAATCTCTATCATCCAATTATATTGTCCTTCAATTTTGAACACACATGCTCCCTAAATACTACATGATCCAAATTTTCTGTCCCTTTTTATATGAACAATTTTTAGGTCTTCCTAACGAGTGCCTCCGGAAAATTCTTTAAAAATATACTTAAAATAATTATTTATTCAAAAAGTTAAAATATTTTAATTTTCAATATATTGAGTTTTCACATTTTTACAAAAACTCGCTATTTAAAATCTTTAAAGAGTATCTCGAGGAAACTCGTTAACATTTCCCATAATTGTTTTACTAAAATACTCTTAGTTTTATATTTTTAAAATGACGATAAATATTATTACTACTTCGAAAAAACAATATATTAAATTAATTTTCTCTTATTAAATCCAAAGGCAAATTTTTCAATTTATTAAAAAATCTATATCCCTATAAATTTTGTTAATTATATTCAAGTAATTTGGTTAGTATATCATATATTTAGAGAGATGTAATAGTATAGATATGGAGAGTTGAGATTAGAAAAAAAAAATGAAGAGCATGAGAAAATTCATTACCATGTTAAATCTTGCAAAGAAAATGCTACTCTTTTGTGTGTTAAAAAATTTACTTAATTATAACATTAAAAAAGAAATGCTACTTACAAACTGAACTCCAGTGTCATTGAGAATTCCAATTCCAGCAGAAGCAAAATTAGCACCAACAAGTAACCTTTCACCATCCAACTCTGGACTCAAATATGGTAATGTGGGCTCTGACCCAATTTTCTCACCTATATCACATATTCATATATTATTAATATATAGTTAATTAAAACAAGCATTAAAAAAATATTGAGATGAAATCTAACTATATAAATAATTAAAAAAATTATTATCATAATTAATATAAAAAAAAAAAAAATTGAGCTAGCACACTCAACTAATAATGTCAGGCATGTTGAGGCCATTAGAGAAACGACCAGAAGCTCTATGAGATTGAGAATCAATTCCATAAGGATATGTATCAGCACGAGCAGTAGTTGCTAAGTAGTTGTTATTTCCATTGTCTACTAGAGAATCACCAAAAACAAAAAATGCTCTTGCTGCTTCAATTTGTTCAACACCACTACTTAATGTGATTAACACACAAAGAAGTATTGAAGGAATGATATTCATTTTGTTGTTTACTTCTTTGGATATTAATGTCTCAAAGAGATTTAATACCAACCAGCTATAGACTATAGTGGTGAATGAATGTGTGCATGAAGAGAAAGTTAAGTCACTTATATATAGTGCTCAATTATTGTGATATTACTTTTGTAACCATATGTAAAAAAATATTTACATCCTGTAAGTAATGCCGTTACAAAATAGGTTGGACACATAAAGTGGATTTCCTTATTTCAACTGAGTTTTCTTTGAATTTGGATTCTTTGCGGTTAAGAATTTCACATATAGTCGATGCGTTAATGATCATTGGATCAATATCAGGCAGTACAGTCTCAATTTAAAGTTTAATATTTTATATATTAAAAAAATAATTAAAATCTAATTGAAATATAGAGCGTTCGATCTCGATCCAACAACGACTGATATTACTAGGGAGGCCAGACCGGAGAGAAATCGAATTGTGGCAAAACAATGTTTGAATCTTATATATGTGGGGATATGCCCACATTTTTGGTGTCCAACAATGTCTCAAAATAAGGTTATCTACAATGAAAGAAACCTATGAAAAACAAAAATATATCGAAAGCCATTTTTATATATTCGGATAATCGTAGTAATCACGACATTATATTTAGTAATAATATATTTGTTGTGCGCCAAGGCAAATGATTGTTAACTAACCATTAACCAATATACACATAACCTTTATCGATAACCATCGGTTCATGAAGAAAAAAAAAAAACAATCGATTAATCACACAATTTTCTCCGTACACAAAAATCAGTGATCAACCTTCTACTCAGTTATTTAAGATGTTTTTGATCTCTTACCGCACATATGTATTGGTCAATTATTGTGATATTTTGTTGGGGCAAAAAATTAAATAACTTTTGCTACCACTATCATCATCATGGAAGTAAAAGGGGATTGATTTGATCTTAGAGCTTGATACTAATGTAGATGTCTCTATTAAAGTAGTACTAGGCAGCATTTAATATTACTGATAATGTTAATAGTTATTGCATTTTTCACCTAAAAGGAAAGGTTGTTGTTATGATGACTGATGAGTGAAAAAGATTTGTTTTCTCATTGTTAGAACAGCCCAACAAAGCTTTAAATTTTATTTGGTCACGCGGTTGCACATTCAAGCCTATGTTTTGAAAAGAATATAAATATTAAAATTAATGTCGTGAATTTAACTAAGTTAGTAGGGATATTATATTATATATGTAAAAGTCGAGTTCGACTCTTGGACATTTCACTTATCAAATTCCTTTAAAATGCGATTTATTTTTCCAGAAACAAACTTTTGGTAGTATGTTTCACATGAAGTGACAGATTTTAGCATATAAAGAGGGAGACGAGCAATCACCATTTTTTCTAAATAAAATGTGAGTTCAAATTTCCAAATTAAAAAAACATTTCTTTTATTTTCAATGACTGTCTTTTGTTAGCTTAGTAGTTAATCCGAAGTGAGTTTTAATGGTGGTAACTCCCGCGAGTTGGTGGAGTATATTTGCAAGCATATCAACACTCAAGATAGCACGTCATTGAAAGAGACCGGATGCATGGAGATAATGTGTATCTTTTATTAAATGGGTAAATTTCAATTTATTGTCGTGATATGTAGAGTTTTGCAGCTAAAATACCAGTAGTTGCGATGAATCTAGGAGTGAACCTGAGTTCAAATCGAACCTCGGCGGTTTGAATTAACATTTTTTTGGGGGGGTTTTGACAAACAATACTAGTTCTTTTTTTTTTCTTGACAAGAATAATACTAGTTCTTTAATTGGTGGTGCAAATTAATAATCTAACTTAAAATGTAATGGTTGAAAATATAGTACAAAATACCATTACACATAACAATTGCATCCAAATTTGTTATCATTCAATAAAATGTACGTATTGTCACACGTTATTTGAAAGAAAATTTCAATTCAATGTCAATTTAGTAGTACTATTTAGTCACTTTTTTACTCATGTGAGAATTTATGACATTGATAAGGTTATATAGCGCTGTCAAAAAAAAAAGTTATATAGCTAGCATAAAAAAAGAACTATGTATAGAGCTGCTTCAATTATTAACTTTTAATGGCGATAGTAATATGTGATTTTAGCTCAATTGATAGAAATATCGCATTTTATATATAAAAATTGAAGTTTGAATTCTGACATTCTACTTATTCACTTTTAAGAATAAAATTTCTAACCAGTTAAGTATTTGACGAAAAAGAGAAGTAATTGCAACATGGCCTACACCTAGCTGTTGTTCATCTCATTCACACTGGCTTGTCTTTGCTGTCCACTGTATCACCATAGTTATTATTTTGTACTTCACGGTATTGTCTCATGAATTTACTTCCACAAGCTCTGCTGGTCCACTGCATATGATTCTAGCAGTTAGGCTTTTCAAATAATGAGGGATCAAAATTAAACTGCCTACCTTGATCAATACCCTCTATCTCTGATCATGATATTTTAACTTTTAACTTGTACAATTTATTTTACACATATATCTGATTATCAGTTATCACGGCCACGTATATATAATTGAAATATTTTAAGAACTAACTTATAAAAATGATACCGTGTTATGAATTTATCGGGTGTATGTGTAAAAAAAATTACACCATCAATGCATTACAAATTGAAATTGAAAAATTATATTAACCAAGTTTTCCGGTTCGCAAATTAGCATAACTGATGTGTCAAAAAAAATGGTCTTAACCGAAATATTTTGATCAAGTTTACCTGTGAGCAGTAAAGACTTGTGTAAAATTTGTTCCGGCAAGATGCAAATTGGCTTCAAGAAATCGTAGCTCAAATTTTTTTGGAAATCATTTACATATGAGAATTCAACTATATTATGTGATTTATGTTTTAAAAAAAATGTGGAAATGGATAGAATATTAGAATGAGATTTACTTTTCGCACCCTCGGGTTCCTCTTTCACCTCCTGAAATGATCATATTACCCTCTCGCTATTTAGAAAGCGAGCACTTTTCGCAGTCTAAGTAGCGAGTGTCAATATTTTATATTCAAACTGAACACCAGCACCTCCCATGGATGAAAAAATCATGAAAAAAAATAGTTTGTATCCTAGGGAGCGAGCATTGTTCGCATCCTAGGGAGCGAACTCTTTTTTTCATGTTTTTTCATCCATGGGGGGTGCCGGCGCTCAGTTTTAGTATAAAATATTGACACTCGCTACTTAAAGTGCGAACTAAAACATCGTTATTTAGAGAGCGAACTCAGTTTACACTTTAAAAAGGGTGAAGAAGACAAATATTTTTTGACTTTTATAAGGTTCGCATCCTAGGATGCGAACTGCGGTGTTCCCGTTTTCGCAATTTTACACACTCGCTTCCTAAGTAGCAAGAGGGGTAAAAGCGAAACGTCATGGGGTGTTTGTGAGACTCGGGGGTGCAAAAAGTAATTCTCTATTAGAATTACACCCTTGAAATTTTTTAAAAAGACCCATATGTTCAACCAACCCATTTGAGAGTGTGGAGTGGACCAATTTCAATAAGTGTTTTACTTTAAAAAAATCTACCTGGTACCCTTCACCTAACCTTCTACCCCCACAAACCCATCGAAAATGCAAAATAACCCTTCTACTTTTTTTGTTAAAAACTTCCAATTTTTACGACAAAAATCATAATGTGATGTGAAATTTAACATTTCATACAATTTTTTTATTCAAAAATCATATACCTCACTAGGGATGTCAACGAGGCGGAGAATAATCGGAGAGTACTTTATCACAATTTCTCACCGTAATAGTTGTACATGAAAGTGAAAAGGGAGGTTCTTTGTGAAGGAAAAACTCCAGCGTTGAATTATATTCTATATGTCATGTGATCTCACCTGTTATGCTTCCCATCACCTGCTTAGAAACATGCAATTCAAACTTGACAAACAAGAACTAGGAGTAGCCAGAGTGACCATTTTCCCCTCCATTAGAGCCCCAAAATCCACAAACAATACTACCAACATCACCAAGAGCAGTTCTTCTATTAACCTTAATGAGACTCCTCTGGACTAGGAGTAATTCTGGCAAAGTCCTGCAAGTGCTACATACATATATAGTTACTCTTGGTAATAGTAGATTAAGCCAACTCTACAGTATAGGCAGTAATATAGTATGGTATTTTGTTTGCTTGTTTGACATTTGATTATTATTGGTTTTTTTTAGCAAATTTGATTATTAATGTTACATATTTCAAATGGAATTCTACCAAAAAAAAAAAAAAGAAATTTCAAATGCAAATTTAAAATGACACCAGCCATATAGCGACATAATTTGTACTTATTCTACTGTTGTTGATTATTTTTATAGGTGGAATTTTAACCTCTATTTTGACAAAAATGGAATTCAAACCCATTTATTTTAAAGCTCAGAGTTTTAACCCTCTTATTTTAGTTTTTTAATTTTGCCCCCTTATTCACTTATGAATATTTTTTGTTGATGTGGCCGTGTTGATTTGTTAAATTATTGTCCACTTAATTTATTATTATTATTATTATATATTCTTTTATTATTTATCTTATACTATCTTTTTTAAATTAATAATTATTTTGAATCAAATCTTTAATTTAAATCTGTAAAAAATGATATAAAATAATTAATTAATAATCAATTAGGTGGACAATAATATAACACATTAGCATTGTCACATCAATAAAAATATGTGAAATGATATAAGGGGGAAAAATCCAGAAAAACCCTAAAATAGAGGATTGAAATTCCGAATTTTAAAATAGTGGGACAAAAATCACGTATTCATGAGTTTCATCAAAATAGTGGAGCAAACGAAATCTAAAACACATCATTTAAAATTTATTATAATGAATCAATATTTGCCTCTAAGATATACTATGTTATCACTTATCATGACACATAAATGGAAACAGATTCTCAGGGAGTCCAATTTGATCTACACCCTTCAATATTTTTTATTTCAATGAACAGTGCATAATAAAAATGGATTGGATGGTTGAGATGTAACATGAGGTGAATTTGACTGGAGAGAATCTGTTCTCCACATAAATATAATCTAAATTCTAAATCAAATAATTTTTGTTGATCTATTATTGCGTCAAAAAAATATGAAAAAATAAAACTTATAAATAAAAGTCTTATGAACATGAAAAAAGTAAATGCCCTCAGCATAGCATCAAGAAGAAGAAGCATTCAGATATGGCAATACGTAAAAGGGCCCCACACAACTCACATAGGGATTCGCGATAACGAAACAAGTCCTCAACAGTGGGACCCACTCTCCCATCTTTTTGTCCACCGTTTCAACTGAAAACGAAACGCTCGCCACACACTCACTCCACTCTCATTCACTCACTACCTTAAGGCTCTGTTTGGCTCTTTTTCTTTCCTTTCTCTGTTAACAACGTAAGCAAAACATTTTTTTCCTCTTTTCTTTTTACCTTTTCCTTTTTTTAGTGAAAGAAAATAAAAACACGCGGCACATAAATACAAATATTAAAGCCAAATAAATAAAAAAGATATTATACGTAAATGAATGAAGAAGAAAGAATGAAAAATGATTATGGAACAAGATTACTCCAAATCCAAACACTGTCTCTTCATTGCAATTCTTTACTTCGCTTTTAAACTACGTGCGTTTTCTTTTCTTAATTACGTTTCGTATCTTTCTCTTCATTATTCAAATCACTTTCGTTTTTCTTTTTCTTCTTCTCTTTTTAGGTATGTTCTTATGTTCTTCATTCCATACAATTTTTTTCTTTGTTTTTTGATTTAAGTGTCACATTTTCTAAATTTAGTTATTGTTATTTTAATTGTTTTTGATGATGAGGTATGTAATGAGAAAATGAAGGAAAAATTTAAAAAGAAACGAATTGATTTGTGATTTATGATTTGTTTCTTGAATCTGAAGTGTGAATTTTGTCTGTTTATGATATTTCTATGAATATTGTATGTTTCTATTTTTGTTCTTGTTAAAAGGCTTTTTATTTTTTTGGTAGGTAGCCTAGTGGCTTGAAATTCCACCTTAAAGGTGGATAAGTGGAGTGTCTGAGGTTCGAACCCCGGCTCCTGCACATATAGTGCGATGTCCCAACCAATTGAGCTAAGCTCATGGGAACAAGCCAAACAGGGCTTTATCTATATGTAAATTCTGTTTTTATTAAATCAGAATTTTTTTGTGTGATTTTTGAGCTGTGTTGTTGTGTATTAGAAATCAATCGTTTTCATTATTAATTTACTGGTACATATCATAGTCATGTATATTTGAGTATTTATTGTATGTGTACTAGTAGTGTAGTACTAGACTACTAGTAGTTGAATTGTAGGGTTCTGTTTTGGATGTGATTATGTATCCGGTTTATAGGGAAGGACCCTGATAATCCGGAGTTCGGTCGGGAGATAGGTAAAACTTGACCAATAATTCTTTTTCCCAGGAATTGAATTCAGGTTCTTCTGAATGATTCGTTCTAGGGAGAGTTTATTAACCACTTTAGCTCGATTACTTGGTTATGTTTTGATGTGATTATTTGTTGTTAGCATGAAAAAATTGATATTCTTTTGTTAATTACTAGTGGAATTGATTGCATCAGATTTGAGAATGAGGGGTAGGTATACATCATCACTTAATTAATTGAATTAGAATGTTAATTGAATTGGAAATTGTAAGGTTTTTGTGCATGTTTATGTGTAATTTTCCATTTTGTGCAGTGCATTTAATTATTTTCTCTTTCACGTGGTTTTCTGCCATATTCTTTATAGACAATGTCAAAATCATGTTTCCATGTTTTCAGCATCATTGTTTCTATTTGTGGTTGGTGTTACTGAAAAATGGTATCTCATTTATTGTTACCTGCTTTTTTCCTTCATTAGTTGTTTGATTGATTCTTGACTGTGTCATAGCTTGAACCTTTGCATTCACATTTTAAAAATTCTTATTTGTTTTTTGAGTTTCTTTTGAGCATTGATATTAGAAATAGCAGAGTTTGTTCTATGTTGAGTTGTACTAGCATTTGTCTTTGGAACTGATGAAATTGTTAACATTTTTTGACAGATAATTGCATCATGTGCTTATGAGTGAATTGTGAAGTTTGAGGGTTTGTTGTGTCATGCCAATCAATATACAACCAAATAATGATTTTATGATACCTTCTGAGGAAATGGTATTTGGGTTTGAATTCAAAAAGCTTGGTTCAAAACGGTATAGCAGTTCAAAGAAAGCTGAAGAAAGTTCTGTATTGCCGCAGTTAAATCGAAGTCCGAACCCAAAGGGTGCGGATAAGTTGAGGTCAAAGAGTGCTGTTGGCCCACGATGCAGTGATCCCAAACAGAAAGAAAAGCAGGATGCAGAAGGAAACATTCGGACCCGGGAATCTGCAAAGAGACGTGGAAATGAAGGCGATGAGCTTGTCAAGCACATGTCTAATTTGCCAGGTTATCTCCTGCATAATGATAGATTGGAAAATGTTCAAGAGAAAGCATTCAATGTTGGTGTTCTAGATTGGTCTCGACTCGAGAATTGGAAGCACAAGAATATACCAGAAGAACTAACTAGTCGGACTTTCACACCATTCAATAGAGGTGAATCATCATCAAGAATAGCAACCAAATCATCCACTCGCGGCAAGGAAAAACTCGATGATAAGAGAGGTTTGCGACATATCAGACCAAATACCAGGGAATCACTTCCTCAAAGTAGCAAACTTCCCTTGGAGAATGTCGAACGATTTGAATCTTCTAGAAGTGGATCCAAGAGCATAGGAAATGAGCAGAGGAGGAATGACCATATTAAAAGAACTTCAGATGTTGCAAATTCTGCATCAAACTCGAGGCACCGCAGGGTCTCATCTTCTGTTCCTAATGAAAATGCAAATGGTAAGGACAAGCATGACGAATACAGCCACAAGAAAAAAGAGAGAAATCATAAGTCCAGCTCTGATATGGGACAACCATCAGTAAAACAAAAAAGTAAAGGGGCCTCATTAAGTTCTACGAAAATGAGTTCCGGTGACAGAGAATCCAGGGAAAAAGTGAATCAGTTGCAGGAGTCAGGTTTTGACGATAGCAGTAAACATGACAATAGCAAGCCAAGTAATATTGTGCTACTTTATCCCCATGAAATTCCCGACTCTTCTTCAGATGATTTTCCGCTTTCTGAATTCAGAACATCAACGGATGAAAATTGCCCAGAATCAAGCCGTAGTAGTTTGTCATATGTTTCCATTCCTGAGGAGGTTGACCTTGGCAATGTAGGTCCTGAAATCCAACTTTCAAGTGGCCACCGTTCTGTGGTTGAGCGTGCTTCTTTATCTGGACCAATGCGATACAACATTAATGCTGATCTCGGTACGAACCGTTCTTCTGCAGTTTCTGAAAATTCTGCTTCCAAAATAAATAAGATGTCTGATCTGCAATCTGAAGCTGCTTGCTTTGAAAAGGATGTGTTAGACAATAAGCCGACCAATCAGTCTGCTTTCAGTAATCTGATAGAATCATTGGACCAAGAAACTGCTGAGCTGATTTCTCATAAGGGATCAAATCCATCCCACAACCGTCGGTTTAGCTTCAGCTTAAGTCGAATCGGAAGAAGTTTCAGTTTCAAAGAAGGCCCCGCAGTTTCACATTTTAATTCGAAGTATGGTTGTTCACTTTCTGGCCCAGTGACTCCTGAGTCTTCTCTTCGGTGGGACACTTCAAGGAAAGAAAAGACAAATGGTCAGAACAGAACAAAATCAAGCCCTCTTAAGAGGTTATTAGACCCTATATTGAAACATAAGACGGCGGCATCAGACAGGCACCATTCAGGTGACAGCAGTCAGATACCAAAGAGAAGCATGAGTTCATCCAGTTTCAGGAGTATCAGTATCAACGAATCACTGCAGGATGAAAAGAGAAAGGTATCATCAATCCAAGGTCTCTTGCAGCTAACAATAAAAAATGAAATGCCATTGTTTAAGTTTGTGCTAAACGACGAAAAAAAGATTTATGCTGCTACCAAAAATAGTTTAGCATCACAGGAGAAGAACGATTTGGGCTGCAGTTTTACATTCTACAGAGTTAATGAAATTAAGAAAAAGAGTGGTGGATGGATGAGTCATGGAAATAAAGAAAAAAATTCCGGTTATGCATACAATGTTGTCGCTCAGATGAAATCTTCTAGCTCCAAAATAACTGAAGTCATCAATCAGAACTCGATGAGACAGCATATGGTTAAAGAATATGTCCTATTAGGTGTTGAAATCGACCAGACAGATCAAGGACCACCAAAGTTAATTCCAAGCATGGAGCATGCAGCTGTTGTTGTCGAGACCTCGTGTGAAAATTTGAGCAACATACGACTGCATAGTAATAATGATTTTCTGAAGAAAGGGGAAAATGATAGCTCTACAGTTATACTTCCAGGTGGTGAACATGGTTCACCAAACAAAGGTGAACCTTCATCGTTGATCCATAGATGGAAAACTGGGGGATCATGTGATTGTGGAGGTTGGGACATTGGTTGCAAACTGCTTGTGCTTCAAGAGCAGAAGCAAAGTTCAGACATCCTGAGAAGTTATAAACCTTACCAGGATTGTTTCCACCTTTTTGTTCAGGTATATACTCCTTTGGTCTCATATTATGTGTCTAATTAAAAATATTGTCTCAAATTACTTGTCATTTTGCAATACTAATACAATATTTATTACTTATTAGTTTTTACCTATATTATCCTTATTAAAATAGTTGCAAGTATATGGTGGACAAACAATAAATGAAGTTGCAAAGATATTTTAGTCTTGGCATATTATTTTGTATTGAAAATTAGTATAATTAATCATATTCTTAAGTGTGCATATCACAAATGGGGCACATAATATGAGACAGAAGAAGTAGCTTTTACATTCTACTTAATCGCATGCTTGTATACAATTGTAGATATTTTTGTGGATACCTTCATTTACATATGGCTTTCATCACTACTTTCAGGAAGGAGCTGAGAAAGACACACCCCTTTTTACTTTGTTGCCATTGAAGAATGGATTCTACTCAGTTGAATTCAGTTCAACAATCGGTCATTTACAGGCATTCTTCATTTCTGTTGCTTTGTTAAGCTGCCAGAAACATTCAGGCTCTTTGGAAATTGGTAGGATGAGTGAAGAGATCCTTAAGGAACCAAGTTCCAATAATAACAGCAGCAGACATCTGGGGAAAGCACCCATAAAATATACTCCAATTCCACCTCTTTCCCCTGTTGGCAGAGTTTAAACCATTGTTGTTGAATAACGGCTACAGCATAGCGGAAATTGAACAAATTCCTATTGTTCCATAATAGAAAAAGTTTTGAAATAGCGTCTATAGCAATTCTATAGCACTGTTGCATAGCAGAGTTTGAACAAATCGTTATATTCCGCCGCAGTACGATAACAATGGTTTAAACTTGGAAGATATTTTTTTCAGTAGTTATTAGCTGTTAAGATCTTTAAGTAGTTGAGGAATAGCTAGCTAGTTAATGGCATTGCAAAAACATTATATATGTTGTTCTTGCAGTTTCATTTTTACACTTTTCTTTTACCACTTCCTTTATACAACAAGGGCAGAAAAAAAAATGTTACTGTCAGTTTCTCGTTCCTTTTCTTTTTCCAGTAAAAAGATAGTGGGAAAAAAATAAAAATAAAGTCTAACAGTATAACTTGTTTCACAATTTTCTTCGTTTTAACCTTCATTTATGCTGTCTGGTATAGTAATAGTCCATTCAATCAGAATACCTGTTGCAGAAAATAGGATGCTGATTTTGCTCTTATTCTTTGTACAAAACAAAATGTCAATAAATAAAAACAGCTAAGTTATCTTTTCTAGAGGAACTCTTGCAGTGACACACCTATTTGGTCACACTATTTAGGCCCACCCATGTTTTTAAAATAATGTGTACTTTTCCATTACTTGAACAAACCAAAACCAAACTAAATCAAAAGTGTAGTATATCTTTTTATCAGTTAAATATTTGATATCTGGCTCAATGGATCACACGATATTAAAATAAATAAAAAATTGAGGGGAAGAGGTTACTACGGTAGCTTGCTGCCGGGCTTCTCACGTGTTGCCTATGTGTTGCACTAATGCATGAGCCGGCACATACCCCAAAAAAAGAAGAAAAAAATCAAGTGTTTGCTAGCCAGCTCACTAGAGATTATTGGATGAGGATAAATTAAAGTATATACTACTATATATTGACTATGTTGTATGTTCTGCATTATTAAAATATCTGGCATTGAAATGTTTGCTCCCAGAATTGACTTTTTGATATCAAACACTTTGGTTGAACACAAAGTTTTGTTTAATATATATTTATGCATTAACAAATATTATTTTGATACTAATTTGCTAATGGAATCTCCTTATTTGTAGCTTCTGAAAATTAATTGACAGGACCTTACTAAAATATCTTGTCTGTGATTTGGACTCTTTGTAGCCATGCAATCATTCATATTGTTAGACTAAGAATATAAGATTAGTAACTCATATTTTGAGATATTTTGTTTGTGAGACTGTATGTATGCGTTTTCTAGCTACAGAAAACCCAGATCCCTCAAACCAAAAAAAAAAAATAGAAATCTTATGGAATTCAATTATTGAAAAAAAACAGGAATATTGGATGTATGAGACATTGTCCCTATTGTCTATGAACATATCATTTTAAAAAAAAAACATTTTCTGCTAATTATAATTTAATCTTAAAAATTCCTTTTCATTAGTTAAATTGGTCCTTGAATGCGTGTGTCGTTAACCATTTTAGTCTCTGAAATTACCGATAAATAATACACTTGTGTTTCAGCGCCTCAAATAAAAAAAAATTAGTTTGCACACCAAATTGGTCCTCACATTCATTAATAGTTTTATTTGGTCCATGTTAAGTCCAATAAGACTGCTTCTACATGTTCATAGGTACAAATAATGTGATTGTCAACAACATAACTCGAATAAAAGACTAATCAAGGAGATTACTGAAAATACACAGAGCAACTAGTTATTTTGCAGAAACTTATCATTGCACCACATAAATCCTAAACATGAATTATGTTTTGCCTGTGGCTGGAGACACTTCATCTGAATCCATTAATCAGCATGTCAAAGCTTCTAAGATCATTTGTGTCCTCAAGTTGTAACAACAAAATTGTTAAAATGAGGTATGAGGAGAGGCAAAACAAAGTCACAACTATGTATCAATGATTCAATTCATATGTCCACTGGTGAAGCATGATGGTTACAAATATACCACTCGCCATTGATCCTCTCGAACACATTCGTTACAAATTGACCGCCCCACCTACTTCCTTTCGTTTTTACAAACTCCATGCAAGTAACATACCCCATATCGCCTCTAGCATGAACTTTAACGTCTTCTAGTTTAATTTGTAGTGGAAATTCATAGTTAGCCCATACAAAATTCCAACTCTCAATAACATCATCATGACCAGATATTCCTTTCAAACCAGGATGTACACAGCATACCTCGTCCCTTTTCGCCCACATGGCTTGCATGGCTGCAAGGTCACCATTCCTGAATGAATTATAAAACTTGTTGTTTGCTCCAAGCACTTCTGTCTTGCTATCTTTATGAAGGCTTTTTAGAGTATCTCTTATTTCTGCTGCTTTAGCATAATTCTCCTCGGCAATTGCATTCTGTAACTCCTCCTCCAAAGTTTTTTCATCTAATGCAATGTTCTCACTACTCAACATGCTCTCCGAGTCTTCGCTTTTTACTCCCTGTCGTGTCCCTGACAGAAACCAAAGGCATTTTCATAAAATGAAACATTAAATTTAGTAAAATAGTTAGTACAGAAAGAAATAATCAGACTACAACAAAATCAAGACAACAGAAAGAAATAACCAACAATTTCTATGCTCGTTGAGTAGACACAAACTATAATAGAGTACACAGTTGTTTTGGTCTTTGAACATGTCAAGCGCTCTGACTGTACTCCTTGAATGTTTTACAATTACAAAAACATCCCTGGATTTGTCTGTCCTTAGAGAGTTTGATCCTCTAACGCGTCTTTCATTAGTTAGTTTAGTCCTCTAATGTCTCCTCTTACTAAGTTTAGTCCACAAAATCACTAACAAAAAACATAATCAATGATGTTTTTGTAATTTCAATATATTCCAAGACTATAGTAACACAACTTTACACATTTAGGAACTAAAATGATGGTTTACTCAATCATAATATTATCGGAAAAGAGTCCTGAATTGATTTTTAAGGGTTGAAGCAAAAGAAACTTACCTAATCTTCTCATTTGAAACTTAAGGCATTGATTACGAGAAAGACACAGTCGGTTTCCTCTTTCACTTTTTCCAAAAACCAACCTATTTGGCTCAAAGGATGACAGACAAACATGGCGTCGCTTGTGAAAGCTATTCATGAACAAACCCGGCGAGAAATTAAACTCCTTGAGAGTAGAAGAAAGTCCCTTCATGAAAAAACTCAAAATTAATGACCATTGAAAGAGAAAACATAACTTCATCTTTATTCCTCAACCATTCATGAAGTACAATTTTCTTCAGTAAAATTAATAAAAATTCACCCTTTTTCAATCATTCAACGAAATTCTACGTAAACAAAATTTCCATTTCAAGTAGTTGAATTGAATCTATATTAAATCAGTTTATCATTGATCAACACACAAATGCTCAACAGTGGTAATTTTATGGAACCTATAAAAGAGACTTCTAAACAATAAGAAGCTTACATTGAAGGATAAGGCAGTTCCGGAAAGCGCCATAGTTGAAAGTTCTTATTCCAAGTTTACAACAACCAGAAAAGGACTTGCATCAGCTGAACAAAAACACCAGATAACAATGCTTATTCTATTCTTAAATTCACATAAAATTGAACTAAATCAATATATTATATTCATATGAGAATAATTGAGAATTAAGTGACATCAAAATTGAACTAAATCAATATATTCATTCATATGACAATAATTTGGAAAAGTATAGGAATTAAGTAACACAAAACCATTTTGAGATTTTAATACCTAGGAACAAAATTGAACAATGAAAATGATTATTGAAGTGTAAAAATGAACACTTTAAGCAATTGGACCCAACAACATTAAAACTACCGAAAGAATGAAAGAATTTGGAGAAACCTTGTAACGGAAGAGGAAAATCGAAAACGCTGTTGAAGAGGAAAGGAAGTGGTTTCATTGATATGGAACAAAGAGAAAGGGAAGACTTATCATACATACCCCACAAACATGGTGAAAATTATGCAATTTACAAGTTACACCCTTTATTTCTTTTTGAATAATTTTTTGGCATAAATATTGCAAGTGAATCAAGTTATTTATTTTTTTTTGACAGTAGTGAATCAAGTTACTCCCTCCGTCCCATTTTAAATGACCTTTTTTTAACTTAGTGTACTATTCATTTGACATGCTTTGATCTTATTTTTCTACTAATATATACATGCAAATATTAGCATATGAGATGTTGTTTGATTTGTTTCGACGAGTACTTTCAAAATATATCATTTTTATAATTTTTAATACTAGATAATTAGAGATATTAACGATTAAAGTTGTGCATTGGCAAACGTGTCAGTGGTCAAACAGGTCATTTATTTTGGGACAGAGGGAGTATTTATTTGAGTTAAAAGTACTATTTTCAAATTTAATGGGGCTAAAATTGTCATATTGTGAAATTTGAAGGTTAAAAGTGTAATTTTGTCAATATTTTGTTAAAATATATATATGAATGTTATTGAAATATAATAATTTAGAGTTATTAATGGGACTCTTAGATTCTTATTGAATCTATTCTTCTAATAACTATGATTCGATGCTTGTTGAATCAAATCTGATTTTGTTGTCTTTTCGCTCTACCCATCAAGGGTTGTTGCTCATTCTGATGTTTCAATGTTGGGTTTTGCTTGATTGTATAAACGTCGAACTAAGTTATGTTGTATTATCCTTTTAGATTGTTCCTACACTTTTTGTGTGATTACCTTGAGGTTTAGTGACGTAGTAAGGAAGCAATAGGTTTAGCGAGCGCTAATCCTATAAAAAGGTGATGAGTACCTTGAAGTTTGCCCTTGTCAGTTCGTGTGAACAGCTTAAGTCGTGCGCTAAATAAATAAATAAATAAATAAATAAATAGGTGATGAGTAGGTACTCAACAAAACTCTAACATATAATATTCAACATTTTTTTTAAGACTTAAATATTATTTTTGTTCCTAGTTTGCGATTTTTTGGTTTTAGTCCTGTATCTTTTTTTCTTGCGAATTCATCCATGTATGTTCAAATCTTTTTTATTTTAGTCACTAGAGCTAAAATCCATAGAAAAATCTACAGGAAATTAAATCCATAGAAAAATTCGCAAGTTTTCTACGGACTTTAGAGACTAAAACCAAAATATTTGAACATACATGGATGAATTCGTAAGAAAAAAAGATACAGAAACTAAAACCAAAAAATCGCAAACTTACAGGGACAAAAATGATATTTAAACTTTTTTCAATGGTTAGAATGTGCTATTGTTAGAAATATTTAGATTTCTTTTTAATTAGGATCATTTGTTTTGAGTTTGCTGAGAACAGAAAACTGAAGAACAATGAACATGTTGTTTTGAGTTAAACATATATAGTAGTGTATATGTGATTGATTTTCATTACATATAATATTTTACAATGCCATCTCCACCTTTCATTTTGTTACTTGTTCTCAGACTGAGCTTAGCCATCACAATTAACAACTGTTACCAGTGAATATTGTGATTGATTTGAGTTTAACATATATAGTAGTGTATATGTGATTGATTTTCATTACATATAAGATTTTGTTACTTGTTGTCAGACAAAGGTCAATATTAGTAACAATTATATTTATTTATAAAATCAGGAGACCATGGGAACTTTTTTTTTTTTTTGGAGAAAATCTTACTATGAAGAAAGTATATTTTTATATGAAAATTGGTTTCTTATAGTTATTTTACACAATTATTCACGGGACACTAATAATATTTTTATTTTTTTTACAGTCCCGCGAGCTTAGCTCAATTGGTAGGACAATTGTATTATATATGCAGTGGGCTGTGGTTCGAATCTCGGTCATCCCACTTATCCACCTTAAACGTGGAATTTCGAGCCACTAAGCTATTTGACAAAAAAAAATATTTTTTTTTTGCAATGTAAATAAGTTACGGAGTAATTTTGTGGATTTTGTTTGTACAAAAAAAAAACGGATTTGAGGATTTATAGCGGTTTCTCAAAGATTTTCCAAATATTGCGCAAGAATTTCATACTACACAGATTGTTTCTTAAATTATGTGCTTCACTTTGAACAAATTGGTGGCATATGCTAGGGTTCAACATGAACAACAGCCACTGTCCAGTCAAAGCTATGGCACTGGATCGTCGGCAGTCGCCGGCAGTCGCCGGCAGTCGCCGACGGTCCTGCCTGACGAACTCATTATAGAAATCTTATCATGGCTTCCGGTGAAATCTCTTATGAAATTCAGGTGCGTGAACAAGTTCCTCAAAACTACCATTTCCGATCCTCATTTCGTTCAAATGCATCTCAATAAATCATCAAGAAACTTGCACCTCGCACAATTCTGTCGAGATGCTAGTTTGGTAACTCACTCCATTCCTGGTTTACTCCAAAAAAATATTACTATCGTTAACCGCATTCCTTTTCCTTTAGATCCATTGAAATATTTTTTATATAGAGGCCAAATTGTTGGTTCATGTAATGGATTGCTATTTTTTATCGGTTATTCGGACGCTCGCCATAGTGAGTGCCTTTGTTTCTGGAATCCAGCCATGAGAACAAATTTTAAAAGATTTGGTTTATTTATTAACCGTTTCCGTAGGTTAAAGTACTCTTTTGGTTATGATAATTCGGCGGGAACATATAAAGTGGTAGCGTTTTATACGCAGGTGAAACATGGTTGCAATCCAGAAAGTGTGGTGAAAGCTTTTAACTTGGGGGATAATTCTTGGAGAGATATTCAATGTTTTCCCGTCCTTCCACTTTACTGGTTTCGTGGTAATAAAAACAATGGTGTGTATTTGAGTGGTACTATTAATTGGTTAGCTCTTCGCAATTACTTTCGTCCGAGTTATGGTTTTGGTTGGTTTAAAGGTGTTACTGTTGAACAATATGTGATTGTTTCGCTAGATCTCTCCACCGAGTCATACACGGAGATTCTGCTTCCTCGTGGTTTTGATGAGGTGCCACATTTTCAGCCAACGATTGCGGTTTTGATGAATTGTCTTTGTTTCGGTCATGATTTTGGGAAAAAACATTTTGTTATATGGCATATGAAGGACTTTGGAGTTCAAGAGTCTTGGGTTCAGTTATTTAAAATTAGTTATCATAATCTCTATTCAATTCCAAGCGGATATTTATTTGATTTTCAACCGTTGTACCTTTCTGAAAATGGTCACACATTGATATTCACAGAATATGAAATGGGCTCAGTATTTGTCTATAATTGCATAGACGATAGAATTGAGCGAATTAGAATTACTAATAAACTTTGGTTGTTTTGGGTTACGGATTACATTGAAAGTTTGGTTCCGACTGGTTGAAAGCGAGTTTCGATTTATGTTTATTCATATATGATACTTTACTATACTGCATAGTGTTGTTGTGTTCATTGCTTGCTTCATCTTGTGTGTATTTGGCTGCTGCATGTAGAAGTGAGTTCCTTGCTATCTACTGCAATATCAATTGTTGGTTGGGAAGAAATCTGAGATAACTTTGATATATAGAGATATAATCAAATTGATTTCTCCAAAAATGCTATTGATGTTTATGGCTCAAGAGACTATAGTGATTAGTGTTTCAACTTGAGCCAACAATTTAAAGATGACTATCATTATATATATGGTCTACATTGTCTCTACACATTTACAATTGTAACACCCCTTTTCTTTAATTTATTTCTCAATGTTAGCATTGATCAAATTAAATGGACATGATGAATTTTAATGTTATTGTCTAGCAAATATTTAGATTCCTTTTTATAGTGAGGATCATTTTAATCTTAGTTAGCAGTTTGTTTTGAGTTTGCTGAAAACAGGTGTGTAACTGAAGAACAATCAACAACATGCTGTATTTGTTAGTATTTTTATGATGCATGCAAAATCATTTAACTCTTCGATGTTATTCGTTTGTGATACCTAATTTTCATTGGAAAATTTGTGGGACGCAAAAAGTGTGTTCTCTTCTAACCCGAATATTTTCCATACATAGGAGTTAGAAATCGAACCCCTGACAATCTATTTAAGAGGTTCAAAACTCTTACCACTTAGACAAATTTATTAAATATAATTATTTTATTAAAAAGATTAGTAATATCACATTTTTTTATAATATAGTAAGCAACTTTATTTACATTTATAATAGTAAGTCATTTCAGGTACGGATTAACTAAATTGATTGAGCCCAAATGAGAGCATAAATTTAGATTACATTACTAGGATTAGCAATTAGGATACAGGAGGTTTAACAAAAATTGTTTGAGAAGATTTTCGGTAGATTGTTTCTCAAGCCAACAAAAAGATAGCGTCCTACTATATATATAAATGCACAAATTCACTTTCCTTTCTTCTCTTTAGAATTCAGGCTGCCAGGGTTCAAATTGAAAAGCATAAGCATTCCCTCAATCCAAGAAGCCATGGCGGGTATCCTCCCTGAGGAACCCATCGCATAAACTGTCTCCTTTCTTCCGGTGAAATCTCTCATCAACTTTATATGTGTAAACAAGCTTTTCGAAACTCTCATCTTCGATGATCCGTACTTTGTTCAAATGCATCTCAAAAATTCATAACCAAATTCGCACATTGCAGTAATGTGGCGACACAATATGATAATTGTCCATTTCTTGTTTACTCCAAAATATCAGTTTACCATCTTTAACGACGATTCTTACTATCGATTGAATGAGTGGATCTTTTTCTTAAGTATCGTTGGAGTTTAGTAAGATTTTAAATTACTTTATTTTCTATCTCCACATATAGACTCAATTGTTTATGAAGCTCCAGAGTTTTTATATATTATATTAAAGTATACATTTATAAATAAATTGAATTTTCTAAAGCTTCTTTTGAGCAAAATTTTTGAAACCTTGAGCCTTTACTCGACTTGTTTTGGCGCCCTTGGGCCATAGAAATAGCATAATATAAATATGTCACATGGTCTATTATAAATAGGGATAAAGACATAAAGTGAGTATAAAATAAATTGTCATGTTAATTTTTGTCTACAAATTTTAACTTAATTAAAAGAGTATCGAATCTGTTAATTTGAATAATGTAACCGGGTTTAAATTTTGATTCTCCCACTTATATGTGTATGTAAGTTTTCAATAGCTATTGTTATTTTGTCTATTTACTAAAAAATTTAAAATTGCGTTCTAAAAATACATTTTAAGAAATATGTACTAAATTTGACTAAATTGATCAAAAAATTCATAACTATATTAAGCCAAACTCCAACTTCTAAAGCACATGTATTTATTAGATGAAAATTCGATGTCGATTATACATATTATTTTAATGATTTAAGATAATTCGTCAAATTATACTATTCATGTGCAATCACACATCATTTAAATTTGAAAAATGATATTCCTACACACTTTTTCATACATAATACTTACATAAGGACATTTGTGTAATTTTTCATCTTTTTCTTGTGAAAAAAAAAAGTATATATAAATAGTCTTTGTGTAGGATTTATGTAACAAAAGTGTATTAAAATAACACTCCTCTTTAAATTTCTATCCTATCAAATTTCAATAATAGTGACTCTTATTTTTATTTTTTTGAACACAAATAATAGTGACTTTTATGTTATCTCATTAATAGGTACTGTGTAATTCATTAATAGGTACTGACTTTTATGTTATCTCAAATCAAGTCTCGCCGAATCATGTCATCATCTAAAATTATTAGACTTAATAAAAAAATTCAAGCATATGTCATTTTATTTATATTTTTGTAAACTTAATTTGCTAACCGTGATTATTCAAGAAACTAGAAGATTCTATTTTGTTTTTAAAATTTTTGTCCCAATCACTCATTTTCTAATAGTAACAGCCTCTACAGGAGAGAAAAGTAGTCTACTTTTTCGAGAATAGATTTTTTCTTTTGTACGAGGAAAATTGTAGAATTCTAGCCATTAATTTGTGAGGAGAGAGAAAAAAAGAGGAAAAAGATAAATTAAAAGATAGAGATTGAAGAAATTGAGAAAATTAAAATTGAGAGAATCTTCTCTCGTGCCCTTTCTGTATTTTCCTTCAACTGCACTTAAATTTTTTAGTTTGAATATTATGTGTTATTTTATTTGTTATTAATTTTTTATTTCAAAAAAGTAAAAATAATTCACATAAAATTTTGAAGAATGAATAATTATTTTATTCTCTGAAAAAAATTTAATATTCAATTTAGTTCCAGTATGTAATTATTTCAATTTGTGAGGCCATGATTAAACTAACAAGTGTTAATATTGTTAAGTTTGTTTGACATCTTTATTTATGTTTCAATTCAAACTCACAGTTTTGTGTATATAAATTTTAGTGACGATTGTTGTTTTATCTATGAAAAAAAAAATGTAACTTCTTTTATCTAAAAAAAATTAACACTTCCCAAAAATAATTTTAAAATAAGATATTTTAACTAAATAGTGGCAAAGTGAGAATTTAAGATTGCAATTAAAGGGTGATAGATAGTAGATTTAGTTTCATCTGATATATTTTAAAGATTAATATATGAAAGCTCAATTGATTGATGAGTTTTTTTTTAAAACGGATTATTTAGATAATTGGAGTTTAATTTCTTATAAGAATAATTCTTGATTAGACATTAGTTAACTCACGTTTGGCTTCTGAATTATCAAATTATCTTCTTTTAAAAATCAGAAAGTTAATGAAAATTATAAGAGATTAATATGCAACTTACGGTAGATAATTGAATCTTTAATCATTTGATTTAGTAGGTCAAAGATGACAAAGTTTACTAATGATAAAGTATTAAAGTCTTTAAACACTACTCCCTCCGGCCTTAATTATAAGCAAATTTTCACTTTTTAGATTCATTCAATAATCAATGTATCTAGCCTTAATTATAGACCAAATACATTGGTTATTCAATGTATCAAAAAAATATAATTTTGCTTATAATTAAGGCCGGAGGGAGTATAATATAAACTTAATAGTATGGACGATAGCCCTCTTTCTTTATAAAAAAAAAAAAAACTTAATAGTATAAAGTTCTATATAGTACATCAATATATTTGAATATTTAGAAGACTATGTGATTCTAATTTATTTTTTTAGACACTACGATCAATGTTCGAACTCCGATCTTTCCATTTTACATGTGTGAGTTTCTAATAACTTGTTATTTCGTCTATCTACCCAAAAAAAATATCAATTATTCAATAAATATATAAATAATGTACTTCCCGTTTGGCCCGGCTTATTTTTAACTTTTTATTTTAGCTTAAACGAAATAAAGAAGTATAAAATTATATTTAACACTATTTCTTCTTAAAAGTATTAGAGAAATAAAGTAAAGAACTAAAAAATGCAAAAAAGTAAAGTCAAACACAATTTTTTCCTTCTTTACTATTTTTAAGGAGAAGAAAAAAAGAGGAAAATAAGCCGGGCCAAACGGGGCCTTAGTGTCAAATGATGTAACTAATTTATATATATATATATAAAATCCATAGAAAGAAAACCTTTTCCTTTTAAGAATTTTTTTTTATAATAAAGAAAAATTTAATATCTTTGCTTACTAACCCCCAAATTAAAATATTTACACACAAGAAAAACCCTAAATTAAATAATATAAACAGGAAAATACACCAAGAAAATTCTACTCCTTTCTTAACTGTCCTCTGCAAGTGCAACACACACACAGGAATCACAACATATAGATATATAGATACATATAGAGAGAGATAGAGAGAGACACTGAGAATTGTAGTAAGAGAGAGAAAGAAAAACTCTTTTGACTATTAAGCCCTCTTTTCACATTGGACTGTAGTGGTGTGATCGGTTATCTCTGTTGTGATCAACCCAAAAAATCAGATCTTTTTTCTTTTCCCGATTCAGATTCGAATACCCAATTGCGTTTCTCTTTCTGGGTCTTCTCTATTTTCTCACAAAGTTTCATTTTTGCAAACTGGGTTTCTCATAGATTAGCCTAATTATGTTGACTTCAACACTTTTGTTACTTCTCAACTAATATGGAACTGCTTATAACTCAACAAAAACAGATACAACATCATCAACAACAATAACAATAACTGTAACATGTCGTTTTACATTGGTCGTGAGGCTTCAAAGGTTGTTTATTTTTTGTTTTGTCTTAGTTTTTCATTTGAGAATTTTCTATCATTTTTTTGTTGTTGTTTATGTTTGATGTTTTTTCATTGTTTATTTGTGTGTAGTTATGGAAGAGAATTTGTTCAGAGACAACTATTGAGCTAAACCTTCTTGCAGAGAATTGGAAGTACCTTCTAGCTGGTCTTGTTTGTCAGGTTCCTTTCTATGTTTTTGGTGATGGTTGAGCTTTACTATTCATGTTTTGGTTTTCCTATTGTGTAAAGAATGAAAAGTGTTTTTATGTTTTTCTTTTGATGTGGAGTTGAAAATGTCTGAAAATGGTTTTTGTGGTTGGTGGAACTTAGGACCTGTTTGGTTAACAGAAAACTTTTTCTGTTTACTTGTAGAGTAAAAAACTTGGACAATTTTGCAATTAAAAGTGAAAACAAAAAATAATAACAAAGAATGTTTTCTCAAATCTAATAAAGACCCTGCCCACTTAGATGAGATGATTCGGGTCTCTTTCAGCTTAAGTTCGAATCCAGCCCTCAGAATACAACAGAATTAAAACTCGTGAGGGAGAGTTTTGCCGCCTTTCATAATCCGACATGGCTTGAGGGATTAGTCTATGCAATTGTGTGCGGACTACGGAGGTTACTTGGTTTAAACGAAAAATCAAACTGACCTTAACTTGCATGCTACAAAAAATTCAACTTTTTTCTTCAAGTTGTTGGGGTTGTGGATACATGATACTATCACTTGGTTTAACCACTAAACTTAATCTTGTAAGCTATTATGTCAAGTGTCTGGGTTGATTGATTCATTGGAGATTTTTTTAATGAGAGAATTAAAGGAAGTTGTAATTGTTTTGAAGGATAGTTTGTTATATTCTGCACTATATCTATAATGAGTTGGCATTAGATGACACATGGTTTTGATTTGGATTTTCCAATTATTTGTAATTCTATGCAGACCTTGGTGTCTATGATGATGATCAAATGATCCATTCATCGCATTGAAAGGATTTAACAATATGCAGCTGGTTTTTGAAGGAAATATTTAGGACTAAGGTTTTATTGAAAAACAGAAAGACATAAGAGTGGCCAATTTTTTGTGAAATATTTAGTTCTATTTAGCACCGAGCCACCCACACTTCAAATTGATGGTGTGTCTGGAGTAGTAGATTCTGGCACATGTGATCACATTCAATTATTTTCAATTTTCAAATTATTACCAGTGGTGACGTGTTAGTGTCATGTCCGGTGTATATGTTTTTGTCAGAACGTCATAGCTTTAGTTTAACACCTGATATCTTACTTTAACGGTTTCCCTATGCAGTACATACATGGTTTAGCAGCCCGAGGAGTTCACTATTTTCATAAGCCTGGTCCAATTCTGCAAGATGTTGGATTCTTCCTTCTTCCGGTTCGTAATTTTAGTACCCTTCTTTCTCTGTATCACCTTTAATTTTTTTTAAATAGACTGATAGGAAAGCTTTTATAATTTCTAATCTTGATGCTTCTGCAGGAGCTCGGGCAAGAAAAAACATACATCAGTGAAACACTGTTCACCACTATCTTCATTTCCTTTGCCTTGGTAAGAATATCGTGTCTCAGTTTTAATATATTATTTGTAGTTCTATATGACTGCATTCTGTCAGCATTTAACTTTGTATCCACATTGTGATAGTTTATATTCTGTCGGATTTGAAATGATTATTTGCTTTGGTTCTTTGGCTTTATTCCTTTTAATCTTTTGCTCAGCACTCTGCTATTGCAAGATTTCAGAGTTTAACTCATAGTATAGCATCCTCTTTATTTCATTGGCTTTTTTCGTATTTTATATAACCGTTTTGGCCGGTATGGCTTATTTTTTGTGAAGTTCTCATTTAAATTTAAATTAGTATCACTATTATTTTTCCTTCTTTTGAGGTTGCAATGATAATTTCTTTGTGTGCTTTTGCAGTGGACATTTCATCCTTTCATATTGAAGAGTAGAAAGATTTACACAGTTCTTATATGGTGCAGGGTTCTAGCATTCTTATTCGTAAGTGTTAATCACATCATGTCCTTTTTATTTACTATTGTTTAATCTTTTCAGATTTCTAGTTAATTATAAATGCAGCCTGTAACGCTCGAATATGCCTGTTATGTCATATCATTTTTCCATGCTTCAGATTTCCTCTTGTTTTTGTCAATGCATTGCATTATATTTCTAATTACATGTGGCTATTGTGTGTATGTTCACTGCAGGCTTCTCAAATTCTTCGCATAATCACATTTTATTCGACACAACTTCCTGGTCCAAATTACCATTGCCGTGAGGTATGACTGATTGATATATGCACTTGTACAACATAGACCTTTATCTTCATTTTATATTGTCAAACTAGTCCTATATCTTTAAACATGTTTACACCGTTGAACCAACTTCCATTCATAGTCCACTTCTGTTACAAATTTGTGTAGATGATCCTTGAATGATATACTATAAAGAATGTTTCACCACTCTGTCAATGTGGTCACAACTTTAGATAAAATCTAAAATAATCATGTTAGTTTTGACGCATTAGATATTCTACAATCATTATAAAGTAAGACTTTTGGTAACATAGATGAAAAATGAAGTTTGGACCAACATCGTTGATGTTTTTAACCATAAATGACTTACTACTTGACATGAAAAAGGACAGAGTTGACACGAAAAAAGATAAACGACTTGTTTGAAACTTTAAATTAAGTTAAAGGACTCCTAATCTAGTGTTGCCTAAAACATCATATTGCATGGTTTGTTTTAAGTGCTACTTCTGTTTATTTTGTTTGATTCTTATAACTTTTACACTACTAATGTGTCGAGCAGGGTTCTAAGCTTGCCACATTGCCCCGTCCAGATAATATTCTTGAAGTTCTCGTGATTAACTGTTAGTATACATTATTATATTGGAGTTTTATCTTTGATGCCTTTTGGTGGTTTGGGCACTTATTTTGATTTAATATGCAGTTCCACATGGCGTGTTATATGGATGCGGTGATTTAATATTTTCGTCACACATGATCTTTACTCTTACTTTTGTACGTACATATCAGAAATATGGAACTCGAAGGTAAAATTTATTTATTAACCTCCGTTGAAATATAAAGTTTTTAGGAGATTAGGTTTTAATGCATTAATCTTTGCTTGGTTACTTCATTGTTCACTTCAGAACATGCCCTCATCATCAGATACTTTGTCATGTTTAAATTTAAATTCTGATTTATTGTGAATGTGGATGAACGACCAGATCCATAAAGCAGCTTGGGTGGCTGCTTGCCGTGATTCAGAGTCTTCTGATAGTGGCATCTCGCAAACATTACACGGTTGATGTAGTTGTTGCCTGGTAAGGAGCTTTTTCTGCTTTGTGATGGAAAAACCACCGTATGCGTCCCTTTTGAATAATTTTTTCATCTTTTTATTCTTTGCTGGCAGGTACACTGTTAATTTGGTGGTATTTTTTGTTGATAAGAAATTGCCAGGTTTGTACTTTGTAACAGAATTGTGTCGTTAAAGGCGAATTTGTACATAAAAAATGTTCGACTAAAATTCTAGTTACTTTCGGAGCTCCCTTTAATTATACTATAGATTGAAAAAGAATGTTATTAAAGATAAATTTGTACAAAAAATGTCCGACCAAAATTCGTAGTTATTTATTGCCTAATGGTATTACTTGTGGTAGTAATATATGATATTGTGACTTTGTTATTTGCAGAATTACCGGACCGGTCAATCGCAGCTGCAGCAACCCTGCTACCGTTGAGCAACAAAGACGGTAGGACCAAAGAGGAGAACTACAAGCTATTGAATGGGAATTCTGGTGACCCTGCAGATCGGGTATGGCAAACACGTTTACCCTTTCCCTTGTTCCTTTTACACTATCACTCCGTTTGGCCTGACTTATTTTTTTGCTTCTCTTCTTAAAATGAATAAGTCAGACGAAACGTTATCAGAATCTACGTCTGTCTAAGATCTAGAGTTGGAACATAACATAGTTATTTTTCACTTTTCAGAGACAAAGATCTCAAATAAACGGAAAGATCACGGATGACGGCAATACACACCATACCGACTCTTCGTTGAATGGCGCATAGATAAAGAAGTTTCCTCCACTGTACAAAATTGGATCTGCTTCAATATTGCTGTTAGAAAGCTTCAAACTTCAATTAGTTCTCAAATCTCAAGTCAAACTAGTATATCAAGATCTTTATTAGTGAAACTTGAATCTAAGGTTGTGCTTTTCAACATTGTGCAACCATGATTCATTAAATTATCCAACATCAGCATGTGCCTTTCTTATTCCTCTTATCAATGTTGAGATCATGTGCATAGCTTCTTTTTTTCACCATGGTTTTATTTATCTACTTGCATTACATGGTAGCCTAATAATGTTCAGCATAATGTAATAATTTTGGCATATAATGTAAAGAAGAGGTTAAAGCTAAATGCAACACTTGAGCACTTTTTTCTTTCCAAAATGAGGTTTTAAGGTTTAGCTGATAATTACAGGTTATTAGAGGCTCATTTTCTTTCAAATGATGAGGTTGGAGGCATTCAAATGCACATAACCACCACTTCCATTTAAAATAATATTTAATTAATTTAGTTTTAAAGAATGATTGTCGATTTGGTTGAGTTAGGTCGGAGTAGGGATTCAAGGTTCAAGCTTTTAACAACTCATTTTTGTCTAAAACGATTTTTAGTATATGTACTTTTACACATTCACTCGATGTTTTAAAAACTAAATCAAATTCTCTAGCTGTTGAAGCTTGAACCAACATTGTCTATGATTTAGGTATTCGAGAAGTTCTATTGCGGTTTTATCTCAATTTCGAACTGTCTCTAGCAATTGCGCCATGACTCAGAAGTCTCGTCAGTTTGATATTTGATTCAATTTTTATGACATCATTAGATAATTCACCACTATGAGCATTCTTTGAAGTATAATGGTGACAAAGTGACATGAGCCAACACATGATGTTTTGATCATGCATGTGCTTTCTTAGACATGACAATGCAATGTTGATTGTCATATACATTTTCTCTTTTCTATTGAAATATGAAATGATGTATGATTATATTTAGTTCAATCATAATAATAGTAGCATGGCACATGCATCATCTCCTATACACATGGACCAGGCACAAGTTATAGTGCATAAGCCATGTTTATGCACCGTGCATAAATACCCAAAATTACTTAGCACACCTCTCAGATTTCTAGTGCACCCCCTAGATTGCTTAGCGCACCCCCCAAAAATTTGGGGGTGCGTTATAAATTTGGGGGGTGCGCTAAGCAATATAAGGGGTGCATTAAACAATTTTCATTATTTATGCACAGTGCATAAGGAAAAAGCTTATGCACCATAACCACTTCCCATGGACCCATTCCTCTTTTTCTTCACGCGGTATGTGGCCCTTCAAAAATCTTCAAGCACTTGTTATCCAGCAGCCATGAACATATATGATAATGTAGCATGTGCCCATGAAAATGTATATAGCCTCATATATATAGCAATCAACAATTATTCCAAGGATCCTCCAAAGGTGGCATCATCAATACATGTGGGAGAATAAATAAGTATTTAACTTTTGTCCGTTTTGGAAAATGTGGCACTAAAATATAGTACAATATAAATAATTACATATACAAGTATAGAGACATTCTTACCTAGGCACAACAATATAGGCACAATATTTAGGCACACACACATCAATCAAAAAAATTAAAATAAAAATAAAATAGTCACATCAATTAATATAATTTTAATCATTTTTTCTTTAACTTTTATTTGATTATGAGTGTGTGCCTAACACCTCAATTTTGTATTTGTGCCTAAGTAAGTATTTTTTAGCCTACAAGTATATTTGAATATTCACTCACTTTGTTAGTAACTTTTGCAATCACTATATTATCCAATAATTACATATACAAATATATAGAATCAATGAGAATTGGTCTTGTAAGGGGTCAAAGTTTGAACATCGGTCATCTCATTTATCCACTTTAAAAGTGAAATTTCCAACCATTAAGCTATTTGATAAATAAAAACAATCAACGAAAATTGGATCTAACCGAAGAGATTAACTTATCACAAATTTATAATGTAACAAATTGATGTTTGATTAATAGATGCGCTCGTATACCGTAAAAAAAACAGATGTGTTTATATTTAGAGCTAATATGATTTTTTTTTTTATTGATATGAAATTGTATTGATGAATATTATATTATCTTAATAATTATACGTAAATAAATTCAAGGACTAAAGGCTAAAAGCACAAGTAAATATTTTTCTTAATTAAGGTCAAAATTGCTTCTTTTTTTTTCTTTCTAAATTCTAAGGATATTTGAGCTTACCATGAGGCCCATGCAGATGAGATAAGGTTTTCAATTTCATTGTTAAGTCAAGCTTCTTCATTTTTTACAATATTGTTAAATCAAGCTATAGCTAAAAGTGGCAATGAACGTTTCAGAAAAGAAAAAACAAAAGCGACAATGAAAAAGTTTAGTATATTGGTGCCTTTTCAATTTTTGCAATTACAGCTAAGTTAGTCTGTTCATGCATGTGGATATGGCCTTTCTTATTAACACTAAAATTGACAGTGTCTCAAGATCAAAACATAATCCCTCTAAAGTCTTAAGCATGTGATCAAGTATTCATTTTGTTTGCATTGAAAAACATTTGGTTTATAATCTTAACTCTTTAATTATATCTTCAAATTTTGAGAATGGATTTCTTGCTGTTAGCATATCTCTGCATTTACACACACTGATCAGTACATTGATATACCGTCCTTACATTCATATCATATAGTTTACAAAATATTCAACAATAAAAATATAAAAAAAAAATAAAATAATACTAAGCTTGAAATTTGGATCCTCCGATTATGATCGACCAATCGAATTCACGGTATCTCAACCGCATAGAATCTTAAACCCTATATTTTGCAGGGATCGGGGTCGTATATAGTCAGAAATTCACCCCATTGAATTGGACATTGATGGTCATTCGATTAAGATCGAACAATTCATATTCAAACTCGGTATTTTCAATTATAAAATTGCCTTTCTTAGACCATGCAAATTACTCAAACAGTCACCAATGTTTCGACTGTGGATCTCTACATGGCGATATTTGAATTAATTTTGAAGAATTAGTCCTATCTCTAATCTTAAGATATCCTAAATTCAGCAACATTAAAACTTTTTGGGAGAATTTATCGTCCATTTAGATCCCACAAAGCTGGATGGATTAGTATCTGCAGTTGAGCGCAGAGGAAACCCAATTTAAAAAAAATATATATATATATATATAACTTCTTTTGGCCCACATTAACATACCAACAAAGAGTAGCATCCAACAAAAAGGTGGTGCTTGCGCAATTGAAGCTGGAAATTAAAGTTTAGTCAATGTAAGAAAAAGGGCTGATTTTAGGAGACAAAAGATCACACTCACATAGAGAGACAGAGTACAATGATAAGGTTTGATACAACGTGAGTGACATTGCAAGAACATCATTGAGGCATGTCTTCAAATCCAACTAACGACATTTTTCTTTGTTACGTGATGTTACTTTCTCTGTATAAGGGTCCTTTTGATCCCTAAATGGGTGGTATGAATCATCACGCTCCCTCTTACTTTAAGGATTTATTCATAAATTTGTATAGTGCTTTTGTTTTCAATCTAGACAATTATATATCATGTCATACATACACTCCCAATTCCTATATTGTATTTTGTCATTATAATGAAACCCTCTTTTTCTCTTTCTTTTTCTTTTTTCACTTTTGATGAGTTTAATGTTTTTTCTATTGTCATGTTATTATATGTATAAAGTTGTTGGAGATTTTGGAAGCGCGAGAGAAACAATGGATCAAGTGTTCCATGACTATATGAAAGGAAGACTATCTTTATCCAAAATTTTAAGATATTAAGTTAATAAGTCATCTTATAAATTCAACATTTTTTTATTCATAGTCGAAGTGAGATTTAATCACCGGAGAGTTCTCACATCTTATAGGTGGTCCAATACCATGATCCACTATCGCTCCCCCACCAAGCCGAAGCACGACTCTGATACTACTTGTTGGGGAGTGCGAGAAAAATAACGAGTCAAATGCTCCAGGATCACAAGAGAGGGAGACGCCACATCTCCATCCAAAATCTTAAGGCATTAGGTTAATGGATCACCTCTCTTATAAGTTCAACATTCTTCTTCCTATTCATAGTCGATGTGGGACTCGCACTTTGAATCGAACAAACTCCCCCCCAAATGTGAGTTCTCACATTCTATAGTTGATCCAACCATGATCCACTCTCGCTCCCCCACCAAAAGCGAACTAACACTCTAATAACACTCTATTATTGGTTAAATGTTTGTTTTTAAATGAAGAAATATGTAACAAAGATAAATAAATAAACAAATAGCACAATATTCTTAAACCCAAACGAAAAGATGAGAGTTCAAATGCAAATTCTTAACCACGCTGGCACTTATGTCGGTATCTTTTCTTTTTTTAGTTGCGCAAGATATCCCAATTGTAAGCTAAGGACTAATCATTCTTGGTGAGGTACCAACACTTCAAACATGTGCTCTTTCAAATGCATCGGTTGGACTTAGATATCAAACTCATTAATTTTATAGCTTATGTTTAATTTTAGCTATTTAATTTTTTTATTTTTTGGTACATTTTTAGCTATTTAATTTTATGATCGATTTTTAAGTTATTTAATTAATTTCATAATCAATTTTTTACAAAATATAAATTAAATTATTTCGTTCTAATAAATTGTTGACATAAATAGTTACAAAACAAGCATATAATATCAAGTTTTGTAAAATTAGCTCACTAATCAAAAGTACAAGTATCACTTGTATTTGACTACAATTTTTTCACAATATCAAAGAATGAAATGTAATTACGTACAATCACAATTTAAAATCTTGATTACATCATGTTTGGACATATATATGATAAGCAAGTGTCATTTGAAATTTTAAAAGAAAATACATGCAAAATAGACTTGTTTTAAACTAATTATTTGAGTGGCTTTTAATAATTAAAAAGAAAATAATGCAAGAGTAGGTTTGTCATGAAAATGTATTTAGACATAAACTCTGCTAGAGAAAGAACTTAAGGTGATTAGAGCTGTGATTACTTTGATTACGTTAAAAGTTGCATTGAATTCCATGCCAAGATTGGAGGTGAGTGCTCAAAATGAGTGTTTATTCAAAAAAAAAACTCTTAACCCAATTTTTTATTTTTGTGTTAACCTTCTGGTTTACGAGAGAAAATGACTCCGGTAATTCAGAATTTGGCCACAAAGTAAGTAAAATCTGATAAAAAAATATTTTAATTAAAAATTGAATTTTGATTCTCTCGAACGATTCATTCTAAAAAAAAATTCACTATCTGGAATTCGGTTAAAAAATAAATATAATTTTACAAAAACATATTTTAATGAGGATTTGAACTCGAATTCCTTCGAACAATTCAACTTTAACTAAAATTTTCTTAATGACTTCAACCCAATCACTTGATTATCTAAAGATAAATGAGATGTCTCTTTATACCTTTTCCATTTTCAAAAGTATTGACAAAGGATTATGTCCCCATTAAACAACATGAATTTTTAATGTACTACATCATTGACTAAGGCAGTGCTTTTTGAAATTTACATTAATTTTAATTGGTTCAAACACATCTGACATGATTATCAACTAACTCCTATAACATTTGGTAAATCATACCTAGTCCTAGCTGATATTGATCACTTACTTCCTTTCACACAACACAAAAATTTGCTCATATGCTGAAATTAGGAGGGGATATGTTTACATACTTATGAAATTGAAATTTTTTTAACAAAGAATCGAAAAATTTGATTTTGTTTTTCAATGAATTTCTTTAACCGGAAGTAATTCTATTTGAGGCGCGTCAGACATGGATATCTTTCTTTGCAGAGATTCAATCTTAATTCGCCACATTGTAAGAATTTAGCTCATTCTGTTAGACTCAAACCTAATTTGTCCAAACCTTTTTCTTTTCGATCTGTGTGCAAGGTTTAAGCTTATAGAGATGATCTAAAGGCTTATTAAACCACAAGAGTCTAACGTAAGTGGTTGATACACAGTGTAGAGAGTGTTGTAAATTCTAAGATAAAAAGTTTGATTCTTCGGAGTTAAGCATTTGCAATGAATTTTCATTGGATTGAAAATTGAGTGAATAAAGAAATTAGCCCACAAAATTGTGATAATCTTAAAATGGTTCCTACATTTTGTAAATTGGCGAATCGATCCCTAAAAATCTTACATCAATGTCACATCTCCAGATAATAAATTGCTTATGAAATTCATGAGATAAACATTTTGTAACGTACTTTTACCTGATATATGATAACCCAAAAGTTAACATGAAATACACCGATATAACTTGTCACATAAATTTCTAATGATGGGGATTCACATAAAAGATTGTGTGTCATGTGGTAGAACTAATGGAGAAGTTAACAAAGACAACATTTTCACTGATGCGATGCAATTTAAAGGATATATTTGTTAATTCATAAAATTAAGAGACTGTTTTGACCGATGATCATAATTTCGAGTACTACTAATTTGCATCTTCTCTCATTTGAAATGGGATTTCTTTGTATTAAAAATGTTGATTTATAATAGTAATAGTAATAGTAATAATAATAATAATTTGAAAATTCCTTTAATTAAAAGTTAAGCAAAATGATGAGAAGTCAGAAAAAGCATAAAGCTAAAACCAGAAAGTTAACAATAGGAAAGGACATTTACAAAACTGAACAGTAAAAAAATGCCAATTTCAAAGAGAAAAGGAAAAGAGAGTAAAGTGAAAGAGAAAATCAAGTAGATTAAATTTGACATTTTATAAAATATTATTAACATCTTGTATTTATGCATGTATATCATCACCTTAGTAACCTTTTGCATTCCTAGTTTTTTCCATTTGTGTTCAAGCAAACATAATACAAACAAACACAACAGTCTTCATAGACCAAATGGTCTCACAACAATGAACATTGTCTGATCATTCTTCATTAGCCATTCAACCTTCAATTTCTTCTTCTTCTTCTTCATGGGGGCTCGTTGCTCTAAATTCTCTTTCTGCTGGATCCACTCTCACCTCAATCCTTCTGTTCTTGAATCCTCTGACCAAGGTTTGTTTTGTCTTTTGTTTATGTTTTGGTTTTTTTTGAACGCGCATGACATCTTTATAGCACCGACAATTCTGAGCAAAGATGTATCCAGTTTGTGACACCGGTACATGTAATTACATTGAGTTAATTCATTTTGTCTGGTGTCCGTGTATGTGTCTGTGTTAGTGGTTCATAGCATGTTATCTTTATTGTAGAAAATGGTGGAAAGAGTGAAAGAAACTTGTGGCCTAGTTTTAGTGAGTACAGTTTGGAAGAATTGAAAGCTGCTACAAATGGATTCTCCTCAGAAAACATAGTTTCTGAGCATGGTGAGAAAGCTCCAAATGTTGTTTACAAAGGGAAGCTTGAGAATGGACTATTGATTGCTATCAAACGTTTCAACAAGTTCGCTTGGCCGGATACTCGACAATTCATTGTTTGTTTACTTATCACTTTCACTTCATTATTCTCCTACCATTTCATCCAAGACTTTAAATTGCAGTTGCGATCGCAGTCATAGTTGCAGTCATAGTCAAAATTGCGGTCTGTAACCGCAATTGCAGCTGCAATATAAATGTTTTAAACTGCATTTTACTACAATGTCAAGTTTTGCAGCGTAACCACAATTGCGGCCGTAATTGTAGTTGCAGGCTGCAATTGAAGACTATGATTTCACATATTTGATTTGTAATACTAAGAATGACAAAATGTGTTATGTTCTTGTAGGAAGAATCTAAACAAGTGGGGAGCCTTAGAAGTGAACGATTGGCGAATTTGATTGGTTGTTGCTATGAAGGGGATGAGAGGCTTCTAGTGGCAGAGTTTATGCCACATGAAACTTTGGCTAAGCATCTCTTTCATTGTAGGTTCTTTGTGATTACTATAAACTTTGTGTTAGTATTAGTTAGGTTTAAATCTTTCATTAAATTGGTTTTAACCTTTGAACATGGAAATAACAACATAATTATGCTTAACTTTATGTAGGGGAGGCACAGCCCATGAAATGGGCAATGAGGTTGAGGGTGGCCTACTATTTAGCTCAAGCTCTTGAGTATTGTACTAGTAAAGGAAGGGGTTTGTATCATGATCTCAACGCCTACAGGATCTTGTTTGATGAGGTATATATATAAGCTATGTAGCACCAACGTTTCGAATTGAAGGGGTGTATCTAATGTTTGATGATATCTACACGGCACTGACACATGTGATTACATTCAATCGCTGCTATTTTTTTAAATTATTATCAGTGTCTATATTTCAGTGCCAGTGTCATGTCCAACACTGGTGTTTGTGTCGGTGTTTTATAGGGTATATAGGGTTTGTTTAAGTTGTGAAATATGTGGTTCAAGTTCGCTTTCTTGCTTTTTGTAACTTGGAATGGGATTTACAGGTTGGTAATCCCAGGTTATCTTGCTTTGGACTTATGAAGAACAGCAGAGATGGAAAGAGTTACAGTACAAACTTGGCTTTCACACCTCCTGAGTACTTAAGGACAGGTGATGTTTTTATTGAGTTTGTTTTGGAATCCGAATTTTTTCTATCAGACTAGTACACATTCACTACATTCGATAAGTTGGAACTATTGGATGAAGATCGAATGATTCACATTTTTTAAGTTCTACATATCAAGTTTAAAAAACACTATTGAAGTGAGTCATCAAATCTTCATCCAATAGTTCTGATTGACTAACTACTATGATTGTGTGATACTTGAATAACTGTTTTCTCTCAGTTTAGGAATATCAAATCTGGCTTAATTATAATTTGAAATTTATGTTGAAATTCTCACTATCAAGTAGGAAGAAGCATGGTGAGGGAAAGTTAAGTGGAATCATGTATTGGTAATTGGTATGTGACTGTTGTTCTTTTGAACATTTGAATTAATGCGCAGGTAGAGTAACAGCAGAGAGTGTGGTTTACAGTTTTGGAACTCTATTGCTTGATCTCTTGAGTGGTAAACATATTCCCCCAAGCCATGTAAGTTTGTATTTCCATTGTTTACTCACGAACAAATTCATGATAATGATTAATGCCTAATGTACTATGTGTAACATTGACACAAACGCGAACATTGAATATGACACTGACATGCATCATCGCATCAGTAATAATGTAATCGCTGCAACATTCACTTTTGTTTGTTTCTTTGCAGGCACTTGACCTGATACGCGGCAAAAACTATTTGATGCTGATGGATTCTGCATTAGAGGGTCACTTTTCAAAGGATGATGGAACTGAGTTAGTTCGTTTGGCTTCTCGTTGCTTACAGTATGAAGCTCGTGAGAGGCCAAATGCCAAGTCTCTTGTTGAAACTCTTACGCCACTTCAGAAAGAGACAGAGGTATTCCTGACATTATTCGTTTAGTTTCAAATGCATCCCAATGTTAGTATAGGGGTGAGTTTGGTTAAAATTTCACAATTCGGCAGATAATTTTAGAATATTGTTAGTGTAGGGGATTACATTGATATAGTTCTACAATTTTAGTGACCAAATTGGATATTTACTCCATATTTTGAATGCTCAATTCATTTTTAGTATATAAAGAAAATTCCCCAAACATTGTCCCTAAAGCATAGGAATAATTGTTTTTATGTCTGATGTTTTGGTTTTAGTCTCTGCAATTAGTTTATGTTAGAAATAGTCTTTAAAATCAATAAATTCCACATATTACAATGCTCAATGTGAGAAGTGTTATTCCATTTTGGAAAAACTGTGTTTTTTCTTATTTAATTTGGATAGTATATGAGCAGGTTCCCTCACATGTTCTAATGGGTCTCAAGCAAGAAACAGAATCATCAACAAAGCCATTGTCATTGACACCATTTGGTGAATCATGTTTGAGATTGGATCTTACTGCCATACATGCAATATTAGAGAAGACTGGTTACAAGGATGATGAAGGAATAGCCAATGAGGTTTTTTGTCACACTTGAATACACAACATGAAATAGAGGAATATCAACTTTGTTTACACTTTACATACTTCTCCTTCTAATTTGTGTTACTAACTCTAATGTTTGATTAATATTGTTGAAACTGCAGCTTTCCTTTCAATTGTGGACTAGTCAAATGCAAGAGACCTTGAATTTGAAGAAACATGGAGATACTGCTTTTCGAGCTAAGGACTTTGTCACTGCCATTGACTGCTACACAAAAGTAAGAGGATTTCAGGACTCTATTTGGATAAACAGCTTAATTAAACGCTTATATCATAAGCGCTTATAACACAACTATTCATGTACTCCAGTATAAGTTATTTTTATAAGAAAAAATAAAATTAATCAAACTGCTTTTATATTAGTCATCCTGAAGAGCTTATGGAAATAAATCAGCTTATGGACATTTCATAAGCTTTCAAACTGCCTCACAAGTGCTTATGCCAGTAGATAAGCTCAAATAAGTCAACTTAAACAAACCTATATAGCTTAAATTTGATACTATGAATAACATTAATAATGTAATGATGTTGCATACTATCTTGATAAGCATCTCAAAGGGAGTTTTAGTCTCCTCGAGCCATATTCATTTGTGTATCATGTATGTACAGCTAATCATAAAGTATAAGAGTTTAAAAATTATGCACATATCAGAAATGTCCGTAAAATATCACACACGTAGGATGTGCGACAATATTTACCCTATTTCAATGTGTCGGTATATATCCTTTGTGGACCTAGATCTTCTTAAACCCCGCTACCGCAACATCGTAGTCATTGAAATAATCTAACAGCTAAGAGTGTTGATATTTCATGTGTTAGATTAATCTAGTAGAGTAAGTTTTTAATATTTTGTTTTTTGGTTTTTGTTTCATCAGTTCATAGACGGGGGGACAATGGTATCACCTACAGTATATGCAAGGCGTTGCTTGTCATATTTGATGAATGACATGCCACAGGAAGCTCTAGGGGATGCCATGCAAGCTCAAGTGGTATCTCCCGAGTGGCCTACTGCTTTTTATCTTCAAGCAACCTGCCTTTTCAGCCTTGGAATGGAAAATGATGCACAAGAGACTCTCAAAGATGGGACTAATATTGAAGCTAAAAAGCATAAAAACTGAAAATTGTATAGATTTTTCTTTCTTTGTTATGACTCAAGTATTATTTGATGCGTTTATATGTTTTGGTAGCTTTTTATTAGGCCTTGCATCTATTTTCGTCTATTAACATTTTGTTTTTCGGCTTTCTGTAAGTTGTTATGAGACAAAAGATAATGACTGGCTTGAAATTTCACATGTGTGCAGCCTCTTTTTCCTTCTTTCTTTTTACCTGCATATCTTGTTTGGAGTTGGAAGAATATACTCTAATCTAGATGAGTTTTCATCCAGGATGAACCAATTTCTAATATCTATTGCTTTATTATCGAATAAGAGATTAAGGAATGTATACCGTGAGTGTAAAATTATTTTACTCCGACAACCAATTACAATTCATATAAATAGAGGCTTTGCTTGGACCGAAATGCAGGGGATACATAGAGTGTGTTTCTACTTCAACTTGTCTGAGGCTTGTTTATTTTACATCAAAGTTTATATAATTCATGATTAAAATTCATATAGTTCTTAATATTGCTTCCAGTTCATTAAATTAATATCAATTCCATTATATAAACAAGAACCATCTTTAGAACTTTGAAAAGAGCACCATATGTAAGTCTGCAAATTAGTATAATTAAGAATAGAACAATGTACATAGGAGAAGTTTGAAGGAAAAAACTTCAGAAACAATATGAAAATATCAGCTTCAGGAAAGCATTGTCAAACCCTCACCAAAGAAATTAATAGTTTAATACCTGTTATATTCAAGCTACCAACTATTGTGAGTGTTTTTCTACTACACCGGTGGCAATGGCTCTATGACGTTCACATGTTTTGCTTCTGCCATTTCAATTTCGTACGGGTTGTTATTATCTGAAGATTTATCTTCTTCCATTGCCATCTGTTTCAGTTTCTCCTGTTGTATGGCACGTAGCTCATATCTGATTAAATATGAGGGGTAAGTCAAATGTCATCAAAGTATGTCCTAATACAATTTTAACGCACTCTATGTTTTGGTGTCGTGTATGTGTTGGTGTAAGCATTGTGATTGTGCGCAAATACAAAATGGAAAGAAATAAATATTATCAAAGCAGCTGCTATCTACCAAAAATTTCAGAGAATTTCGAGTTCTAACTATTTTGTGATCATACAACAATGGCAATAATTTGTAAAACTTACGGGGCAAGATGGCTCCTGGCAAGTGTAAAGTATATTTTCCAGAATTGATTTTCCTTCAAATGGCGAGGACACATTACATATCTTAGTTGTGATATTTCCTGGAATATAGTTAAGCTAGAATTATATGTGGTGCTAAATGTCTATAAGTATTAAGTAACAATATTATTTAGAATGAAGATAAATTACAGTGTTCATCAAGAGATAGATAACAAAACATTTAACAAACATGCAAATCGGCCAGCACACACCAATGACAGCACTCGTCAAGAAACAACATTAGTTGAATAGTATATTTACATTAATAGAGTAATCCAGATAAGTATAGTTGCTTTCAGTTTCAGACAGTTGTAATTGAGCATTGCAGTTACAAGTTATAACTATCTTATGTTTTAAAAATACTTGTTGTATGCATCAATTGCCTGGTTATTTAATCAGAATACCGAGATACTTTTCTAAAATCTCTCTCAAACTTCCTTTCTATATTTCCTTCACTTTGCTGTGTATGCTAAACTTCCTTTCTCCTCTTCTTGGCCTATCCACCCATCAGTCATCATGGTGTACCATGCTTCTTTGCAATTAGCTCTATGTTCTTCAAAATCCTCCCTTGTCAGCTCATTTCTTGTTTCAAATATTTGACTCTAATCTCAAGGCAGGATGGCAACTTCCATCCCAAGTCATATTGTGCAAGAAATTCACACAACATTGAACAGAATGTGTGGTATTGTTGTATCAAACCTCGCAGTTGTGTGGACTATTGGGCGCTTAATAAGAATCTGATACCATATAAGTATCCCATTCTAGTGAACAGGGAATTACAAAATGATATGGAGCATAATATTTGAAAAAATAGAGGTGATATGAAGGAGACTAAAAAGATGAGCTAATTGGACTGTTGACCTCTCAATATGGACTGAGAAGGCAATGAAGAAGATATTTGGACTGACATAGGGTCAACCGGAACTGGATGATGGGAGGGAACATGTGGCTCACATACACTAGCCAAAATTCATGTTGCTGAATAGGTAAGACTTCAAATTAATTGTCACATACCTATAAATTGATAAGAACAACGATGGGCAAGAAGATCTCGTGTGTGTCAAGACTCTAGACTTGTGACAAGGTCCTATACAAAGGCCCATAACAGATACTACATTAGAATCCAAACTTGCTAGAATCACTCAAACACAACAAAGACAATTTACAAGAACTACTTAAAAAGTGCATATTTATTTGCACCAAGACCACTAGTTCACCGGGGTGGGCACTATACAATGTAATGCAAAGCAGACCGACAAATGTATGATTTTACAGATTAAACTGCTAAGAACAAATACTACACTTAATCTTTACCTTTCTTAGCTAAAAGGTCAACAAATGTACGATTTTATAGATTAAACCAATAAGAACATATACTACATTTGATCTTAGCCAAAAAACCGAGAAAGGCATGATTTTATAGATTAAACTAGTTTTACTATTTAATAGTTGAATCAAATACCAGGAACAAGAACAATGGCGAGAAATCAAACCTTAACTCTTGAGAGTATGAGAACTGCATGTCTCTGTTGCCACTGAGAAAGATCCTTTCGAACTCTTGTTGAAGTAGATTCAACTTCTTCACTATAATTGGATTCATCTTCATCTACACCCAAAAAAATAAAATAAAGTTCATGACAAAAATTAAAAACAAAACAAAAACAAATCAATAAATAAAGATGAAAAAGTAACACTCTGCACCATAAAACAGTTACAAGATTAAAACTTTTCAACAGCTCCTAGATTATTTTGCACAACCTAATTTTTTTTTCTCTTTTATTGTACAAAATTACAAGCTACCCGTGATCAAATTGACATAAAAATTAAAGAAATTTGCATAAATTTTGAAAATTGGGAAATTAAAATGAGACCCATAAATGATAAACCCCAACATTTTATTTTTTTCAATTTGGGGGGGAAAGGGCAGAAAAAAAAAACCTTGGAGAGGGAAATTTTTGAAGGTGTGAATGGTGAAGGTTTTGACGTGGTTTATGAATTCCTCGGTAATCCCATGTTGTTGTTGTTCATGATGTTGTTGTTGTTGTTGTTGTGTGGAGTTTGATTCTGTTGATGCAGTTGGATTTCTTGGATTCCTGGAAAGGGTGCGTTTAAGCCAATACATTATTCCAACTCTGCTCTGTTTTCTTTCAAAGATTGCATACTACTCCACTCCTTACCAGCAAAACATTTATTTATTTCAAGTGAATATATAGTAAGGAAAATGCTAAATAGTACACTTGCTAAGTTAGTTAAGTGTATGTTTGGTTTTAATTTTGGAGCAGTTAGAATTGATTCTGGACATGCATAATTGATTCTAACTTATTTGGTTTTTTAAAAATATAATTGATTCTACTTAAAGTTAGAAATCGTAGCTTCTGATTCTATAATTGATTTTTACACTCAAATATTTTGTTCAACCCACTTCTGCATGAATATATCCAAACATAAACCACTTTAGCTTAAAATTAATTTTGGCCAGAATCAATTATGTCAAAATCAATTCTAGTCACCGCAGAACCAAACATACACTGATATGAAAATTCTATTTTGAAACTCGTTTATTTAATACATTAAAAGTGTAAAAAGTACGCACTGATTTTGATTTACAATGTTGTCAATAAGGATCGAATCTAGGACCTCATGGATACTACCCAAACTCCACACCACTAGAGCATACTTTTAGCATAACACATATTGTCTTTGATAATTAACATTAAATTGGAAATGCTAACAAAACACTAGTTTAAAAAGAATAAAAAAAATCAGTAGTTAAAAAAGATAGAAAAAAAAAAAAGAAGAAAAAATAATCACATTAGAGCAAACATTTGATTTAATAGTATAAATATTGAAAGTCTTGACCAAAAAAAATATTTAATTAAATGTTTTCTATTTTATATTTAAAAACAATAACAATTGCTATGAGATTTGATTTTGCGTATTGTAAAAATTCAGTTAGAGATGAGAACTCATCTTATATGTTGAACAGATTTTCGTAGAAAATTAGTTAACTGTTAAAGCAGTGTACAACTTTTGTATCTAGTAAATAAGAAAATAACATTTACAATTCATTAAAAAATATATAAAAAATAAGTTTAAACACATGTTAGGATTTTTTTTTTCTTTTAACTTTCACTACTAGTTGAATCTGATCCATGGGAAAGTTCTGACTATTGTGTTATTTCTTTTTTATTTTTTTACAAAACATACCAATTTATTGTTGATGTACTTCATATCTATTGATTATCCAAATTCCAAATAAATAAATAGATTGTATTTCGTCAAATCATCTCACTATATTCCTTTTTTTTTGGGTTACATGATATAGCTATGAAATTTTTTCACCCGAAAACCTATAAAACACACAATGTACGGTTTTCCCTCTCCCACCAAATGTTTTCGCTACATAGAAGTCATGAATCAAATCCACAACCATCTACAAGTTAAAGAATTAAAAAAGAGAAACAAAAGAATAGACATACATTTAGAAAAACAAAATTTAAACTTTTGAGGTGTTTCACTATACAACTTTTAAGAATTTTTTTCTAAATTTGTCTCTTAATTAGTGCATCCAATACACTAATTAGCATTTGTCATACTTTAATCATATGACCCGAAAGAATATTTATAAGAGTCATACTAATATGTATCATAATGACAGATATTAAACCGACAAATATAAAAACATTATTTTTAGATTAAATATAATACTCCCTCCGTTTCTTTTTAATTGTCTTTTTAGAATGATAACACCAAATTAAGTAAGTGTATCTTTGCACGTTATCTTCCTAATATACCCTCGTTTTAATCCACCAATAAATTCCTATTTTTTTGCCCACACTTTTTCTTTCCAATAAATTTAATATATTATGTACAAAAAAAACAAAATTTAATATGTTATGTACCAACAAAAAAATTTTTTAAAAAAAAAATAGTTTTCCAAATATATAGCATTAATTGGTTTTATGGAAAAAGATAAAAGCAATTGACAAAGGGTATAATTGACAAATCATACCCATAAAATACAAAAAGGACAATTAAATAGAAACGCTAAATATGATAATAAAAGACAATTAAAAAGAAACGGAGGGAGTATTTTTTTAAAACGTATACATTTTAACTTCTGAAACATTACATTTTTTTATTAAATACAAATTTTTTATATTTAATCTATTTACATAAAGATATGCAAATTGGATCATCTCTATCACTTTCCTCTCCTTTCTTCTTCTAACTTTCTCTTAATCTCAATCTCTCTTGATTATGAAATATTTTTCATTTTTTAATCAAGAGAAATGAAAAGATTAAGAGAGAAAATCAATATATCAGGGGAGACATGTTAGCATTTTCTTAATTTTTAGATAAAAAAAGTTAGCATTTTTCTTAATTTCCCTATATTTTAGTAAGAAACATAAGTCAGAAATATATATCCTCTCTCTTCACCTGACAAAGAAAAAACCTTTGAAGACTCGACATTGAAATTCCTGGGATAACAAAAAACACAAACTTATTCATTCATGGCTTTGTACCGCATTCACTGCCACCTTAATCTCCCATTCCCCTCCAATGCTCCTCGTATATCTTCTTCTCCTCCTTCTCTCTTCACAACAACACCAACTAAAAAGGCAATTATTTCTCATTCATTTTTTTTCTTCAAATTATTACTCTTCATTTTCATTATTATCTTTTCTCAACAACATAATCCTCTTTTCCCTTTTTATTGGTTAGTTTGTTTGATTAAACTACTACTAGATTCCTAATTCTAGTATCTATCTATCTATCTATAAATAAATAAAGATACCCTTTTTATTTTATTTAATAATTTAATAATATATATACTATTTGTTGTTTTTTGCTACTCAGATCCCTTCTTTTTCAAGTATTCCGCGCCGCAACTTTGGAACAACAACAGTGAAGTGTTCCATGACAATGGAGGAAAAACCTCTCTCTCAAAACAATCGCATGCTTGTTAGTTTTCTTACTCTTCTGTTTGTTTAGTTCTTCAAAAAGAGAATAAAAAATATTGCTTTTTTATTTGTTTTTTTTGGGTGAATTGCCTTTAATTGCTTAATGGGTTGTTGTTTTTCTAAAAAAAGAATGATTTTTTAGGTGTTTGGTTTATAGGGTTTTTGTCTATTTGAGGGGGTTTATGCATGGTAGCTTAATTGGATGATTAATATGATATGATATGAAGTTTATTTTCTGTGCATGTTTGGTATTGACAGTTAATTTATGAGTTACTGTGATACCAAACATGCACTGTCTTCTTATGATTTTTGTTTCTGGTTTTATGGATTTATGCATGTTTCATATCACAGTAAATTTGTCAATGTCATGGTGAGCCACTGTGACACGAATCATGCACGGTCTTCTTACAATGCTGGCTTCTGGTTTTATGGATTATAGGTCTGTTTCTGTTTGTGAAAAAATGGAGAGGGAAAGAGTGGAGGGTATTTTTCTTTGTTGATGATTTATCTGTAAATTGTCATTGTTTAATTGATTGATTAATCCATTTTTTTTATGGTTTTGACTCCTAAGGGGAAAAAAGGTGGAAAGGAGATTAAAGTTTGTATTCTGTGGTGTTTTGTAATGATTGACTGATTACAATGTTTGTTGGATTTTTGAAGGTGTATGTGCCTGCTCATCCTTTGATCAAGCACTGGGTTTCGGTACTGAGGAATGAGCAAACTCCTTGTCCTATCTTCAGTAAGTGGCGGAAATTTGATTTTTAAGCAATATTCTGATTTGAGATGAACATTGATCCACCTGGTTTCAATCACTTTAATTTGCATTGAAAAAACTTCATATATTTAATTTTGAATTAATCTTATAGCAACTTTCATGTTTAATGCTTAAGGTTATGGTAGTTTTGTGATCTTTCAATTTGATATGGCTGTGATTTTTGGCGGGATGTTGATTCAGTTGGAGCAACTGACCCCATCAATTGTTACTGTTAGTTAGGCTATGTTTGGCTTGACTTATTTTGACATTAAAACCTACATTAAAATTAAAGCTAAAGTTGTTTGGTTATTATTGTTATTTTGGTATTTTTATCAAAGGTCTCTCCTACACGATTTAGTCTAAGTTTTTATACATAATATAAACTCCTTTTTTACTTATGATCTATTTAAAAATACTATTCGATCTACCTTCTTCTTTTAAGCAAAAGAGAAGTAAAAAAAAAGTCAGGCAAATGGAGTCTTAGCGTGGAAAGTTTGTATGCCTCAAGTTAAATATCTCATATACTTCCCAAATAAATTGACTCATGAGCAGGATATACTTCTGAGCCTTTAACATCAATTTTGGATTCATTGTAAAGTTCAACTTCTTACTTGATTAATTATAAGAAGGTTGATTTGACAGTTTGCGTTTCCAACATTGTAGGAAATGCAATGGCTGAGTTGGGAAGGTTACTAATGTATGAAGCCTCGAGGGATTGGTTGGTTAGTTCCTATTTCATGCTACATTATACTACATAGTTTATTCAGCCTTGTCATAAATCATTCAAAACTCATGAGGTGATTTGATTCTTAAGCTTTAGGCTTGCTTAATGCGAATGTATGCTGCACCACTCTTCCATATTACTATGGATAAAAGAATCTGTCACTTGTCGGTTGTCACTGATTAGAACTTATAGCAGTGGATTGAATTAATTCTTGAAAAAGATTTGATGCCTATTTCAATTAGATTATTTTGTCCTGCTATAACACATTTATATACTACCGGATTGACATTTATTCTCTTTTCTGCTTTTGTTTCATTGTTTTTAGCCAACTGTGTCGGGAGAAATTCAATCACCGATGGGTGTCGCCTCAGTGGAGTTCATCGATCCAAGGGAGCCTGTAGCTGTTAGTACCTTACTGCTTTCAATATATACTTCAGTTCTACATATAATCTTATTGATATTTTATGAACTTGTACTAAATAGTAAATATTAAAGCATTTCAGAGTTGTAATTTCTTTAGTCAAAACCAAACTCATATTTTTATATTAATTCTATGCGTATTAAAATAGTTCATTGTTGTCCAAAATTTTCCTTTTATAGTCTTGTTGATTATGTGTTTGTATTGTTCCTTTCTGCAAGATATTGCCTGAATCTGTTATCAGTTTTTCAGGTAATTCCAATCTTGAGAGCTGGTCTTGCTCTTGCTGAGCATGCATCGTCAATCTTGCCTGCAACAAAAACATATCATCTAGGTAATGATTCATATATTGTGCTCGTTAATGATTCGGTCTATTTTTTAAATTGAATAATAATTCTGTTTTTCCTTTTGTTTCTTTGGAAAAGGAATAAGCAGAAATGAAGAAACTCTTCAACCAACTATATATTTGAACAAGTAAGATAATCATACTTGAAATGAAATGTGTTTTTTCTTCTGTTCTTTCGTTTTCTTCTTTCACTTCTAGCACGGCTTGTCAAAGTTGTGAATCAGTAAAGTGCATCATTGCTTTTCTATCTTTTGGCTTGTTCTATTGAATGCTTGAGCACCTTTTGTTAAATACTATCATATGTGATTTTCAGGCTACCTGACAAATTTGCAGAAGGGTCTAAAGTATTTGTGGTTGATCCTATGCTTGCAACAGGTATGTTGAGTCTACTCATGTTTGAGCTTTTGTTGTCATGCACATTGTCCATTCACTCTAAGCCTTTTGACCTATTTCTTAAGTTGATAATGAATAATGAATTTCTTTTATATTAATCGGTTGTGGTTACTTTCTGAATGTTTAGCTTTAGATTTCTTTTTTAAAATACAACTTAATAGTAGACAATATTTATAGATCATATTGAGTTGGTTTAAATTTTGGACACCCTGATGTAATCTACAATATCTATGCATCAATTTTTGTGGCACCATGATTTTATGTTCGTATGAATTGCAGGCGGTACTATAGTGGCCGCCTTGAATCTCTTAAAGGAACGTGGAGTTGGCAACAAGCAGATTAAAGTGGTAAGGAACAATCTGTGTATAATCAGAATCTATGTTTCTTTTAAATTTTAAGCCGAACATTTTTATTTGTGTATTTTAGGCGTGTTTGGGAAACAATTTTACTGAACACTTATTTAGTAAATTTGTTTGTATAATCGAAGTAAGAATGAAGTGAAACTCTGCGTATAATTTAGGGCCTTTTTGTATTGACTTATTTGAACTTATCTCCTGTCAAGGACATGTGTGACTGTTTGAGAGAAGCTTATTGAAACAACTAAGACATGTCCATGAGTTGTTTTCAACTTATTTTCATCCTCACACCATGATAGCTTATGAAAACTGTTTGACTTTATCTCTTGTTATACAAATAACTTATACATAAACACTTATATGCTATAAGCGCTTAATTAAATTGTTTATCCAAATAGAGCCATAAACTTTTCCGAGGAGCTCATGAAAGTAAAGCTTAAAACAGCTTGCGGTCATATCATAAGCCTAACAATAGCTTTGTAACCGAAGTCTGCTCTCTATGCATTAACTATATCTGCATTATGCATGGTGTGATGCTTTTACTCATGCATTGCATACGTGCAAATATAATCAAATTATATTCTTTGATCAATCGTCTAATTAATGGACTAATGACAATGCAGATATCTGCATGTTCTTCCCCTCCGGCTCTTGAAAAGCTGAGCGAGCAGTTCCCAGGGTATTCACATAACTTAAAATTTTCTTCAATTTCTTTCAACCATTTAGTTTTCTAATTATTAAATTTTTGCAGGCTTCATGTGTATACTGGAATAATTGATCCTACCGTTAATGACAAAGGGTTGGTGCCTCACATTATAACCTACTTTAATTATATTTCAGGAATTTTCTGATTTATGGAATTGCTAAATTGTTAATTTGTTTTATTTATCTTGTTTAGGTTTATAATTCCTGGCCTTGGAGATGCTGGCGATCGCAGCTATGGTACATGATACATGAATGTTCATTCGACAATCTAACCGGTTCATTATTGTGAAAAAATGGATTGGTTTGCATTTTTGAAATCGGATGTGATCGAATTCGGTACCTTGTTTTGATGGGAAAAATTAAACTCAATGATACATCTTTTGACAAGTGAGACAGCTATTAGCAACTCAGTTTTTTCTTTTTAAACTAATCTCCACCTTGTGAAATGAGATTATACATTGATCATTCACATTGAACACCATGGCTAAAAGATAAATATTAAAAAGTTCAAAAATAAATAAAAATTGAGTTTCAAGTATGAGTAATTGAGTAGAAGAAAATGTGAGTTGTTAAATTTTACATCTACTACTATGAACGAAAATAATATTGGATATATAAGAGGTTACTTATATATTTAATGTCTTAAGGTTGTGAGTAGAGATGTGACATCTCTCGTGGTTCCACGAACCACGGTACTCATTGTTTTTCCAAACTCCTCAACAATTCTAATGTGTATAAAAATTTAAGTTTTTTAAAAGAGGTTTGCTATTAGATCATAGGTTTTGCAAACACCTAACATACACCATATAATACATAGAGAGCAAAAATAATAGCACACAAAAATGAGGCCAATTAAGTAATATTAAAAATTAGGAAAAAGGTATTCCGATGATTTGAACACGAATTTATATAGTAAAAATAATTCTCACTTTACAAATTAATTTTATAGAGTTGAATTAAGTTAAACTCTCAATTTTTAAGATATTTATTTGGTTGAATACATATATTTGGTTGATATTTTGTAACGGGTTTAAGTACCTCTTATATTCTCGAGCCAATAAAATTTATTTGCTTAAATTAAAAATTGTGCCATGCAATATCTTATATCTCTATTCCACCTTGTGTGATATTTGTAAATATTTTGCTCTGTGAAACATTTCAACTGCTGATGGTGACCACTATCAGTATTGTTCATTGTTTGCCATAATTCAACCGTATGTTGTGTTAGATCTTGTTTGCCACTAAACATTTACATACATATAATTCAACCTTCTAATTACGAATTATGTTGTTAAACTTTGTTTCCTTTTTTGACTTCTTGATACTTTGGTTTCTTGTTGGCTGAAAAATTAGTAATTTATTGTTAATAAATTATTCCTAAAATGAATTGTTTGAAAAAAATTAGAATTTAATTTTTGAAAGAAATATTTTTTATTTGGACTTTATTTAGATTTTGGTTGAATTTTAAATTATTAAGATTTCTTTCTCTTTGAAATTGGAGATTAATAAAAAAAATTACTGTTATTTCAATTTTAACATGTTTTTTTTGCTGTGCAAATTTTATGTACTAGAGTATATTCCTCACTTTAAAAGAATCAATCAACAAATACAAACAAAAGCTGCATGAGTGCATTCTACTACCTATAATCTATAGCTCATCAGAAGAGCACGTTCAACTATAATTTATATTTGGACCATGGTCAGAGTATATTCCTCGCATTAAATTGGTTTATAAATCACATATTTGAATTTTTTTATGTATAAAATCATAAAATACATTTTAATTGTAAAAATTATTTGAATAACATATATGTTGATTTGAGTGAAACTAGATCTGAATCCTTCGAATAAAATTTGAAGTTTGAGCTGTTGTGATATATGTCAAGTGTGAGTTAAAAGTCTCATATTGAGTCAACGAGTTGAGATTTTTTGTGAAAAAGACTCTTTGCGTTAATAGCCTTCCTATCACCGATAGTTAGGCGGTGTGTTTTGTTGATGTTGGAGCAACGGTAGTGCAAAGTGTATGTTGTTGAAAAAGCTTCAACTAAAAAGATTATAATGAATTGAATGATTTTTTTTTTTTGAAGAAACTAAATTAACTCATCCAAATTGGTATCAGAGAAAATTGAACCTGAGACTTTAAGGAGGAATATACTTCCAGATTCTAAGTCAATATCACCGGACCAATCCAAGTGGGTTATGAATTGAATGAATTCATTCTTGTAAGACAAATTGTTGTACAACAAGTGTAAATTTAGATATACATTATAAATTAATTTTGAGGTATCTATTTTTAGTTTTTCATTTTATTGGACAAGCATATTCCAATCGGGATATTTTCTCTTTGTTGATTTTTCATTATTACTTGCATGAAAATTATTCAAAAGTTGTACTATATGCATATTTCATGTTTGAAAAACTATAATTTCTCAATACACTTTCACTTTTTCTTAGATGAGTCACACACTCGCACTATGTGACTATTTTATAGTCAAACCCACAATGAAAGTGCTGTCATGTCACCAAAAGAAATGAACACAGAATGCTAAAGTAAAGGTAAAATGACAAAGAAATTTACATACAAAAATGACCGAAGGTGAAGATAAATTGGATGAAAAGTAAATATAAATGTAAATGCTTGAGAAGTGAAAAACTTAGAATTAAATTGCTTGAAGGTAAATTGTGAACAAATGTAAATGTTTTGACTTGAAATGTAAATTAGTGAATACTTAAAGGAAATTAAAGATATTGAAATGCATATTTTGACTTCATAATGTAATTTTTTGACCTTATTTACATGCTCTCGTACATATTTATAGACAAAATAAATTACGTAATTTTTCACTACGTGAGAGGTCACATTCATGACAATTATTTACTCATTTGTTGGTTTAATCTACTTGACATCGAATATCTTCTTTCGAATCACTCAGTGGTGGTGTTTACTTAGTGTTGCATCGACCATTACTTTTCTCACTCTCTTTTGGACACTTGTAGAATTTTTCTTTGATCTATATATACCCATGAGGTTGTTAAAAATTGTGGACGTATACCTTAAAACTTTGTCATTAACAAAAAAAAGTGACACACACATTAATTTATGCACAAGAGAAATTTCTTTTATTCCGTAATTGTTTTTAAAAATGGAAAAATAAAGGTCGGGTGAATACTTTCCTCTTGTTTTGTTACCAAAAGGAAACATGAAGAAAAGACCAAATTTGATGTCGACGATCAAAGTTTTCTTTTCTCAGATAAGTGCATATGAGAGTTTAACTATTTCATTTTAGTTATTTATTCAAGAAAACAAACGGTTTTGAAAGTTTGTTTTTTCCTATTAGTCTTTCGGTTTCTAGAAAAAATAGAAACGTCATGGTCTAAACTTTAGCTGTGCAGTAAATAAAATCTAGTCAAAAAGTGTTCCTCTTTAAAATTAATCCGGATTCTATAGAATGATTTATCTTTAGGGAAATTAAATTTAAATTCTTTCGAACAGTTCGACTTTAGGGAAAATTTTAATCAGTCTCCTAGAATATTTTTTTTAGTATGACGCTGTTGCGGTGACATTGGAGCTCAAAGTCTCCTAGAATATTTTTTTTAGTACGACGCTGTCCCAAAAAATAATGTTAATTTATCATTGCTCATACAAATTTGTTGGACCATATAAATTTTCACCCTTTTTAGTCTAGGTTTGTAATGAAATCGCTTGATTACTTCATTTATAATGTTGTTGAAAATTTTATTCGTCAAATCTTATTAGAATTTGGAAAGAAGAAGAAAACATGTATAAATAATCTTATCTTTGGTGTCATAAGCAATTTTTGGATATGGCACCTCAACATTAATAAATGATCACGTAAACACTTTTAACGGAGTTGAATTGAAAAAGGGATATATTGGTGTATATTATTGGTGCAAATGTTTTATGGGTCTTGCTAAGAGCTAACCCTAATGAATTTAATTAAAAGTAGAATTATATCTTAAAATACCAATTTTTTATAATTAAATAAAATACCAATTTATTAAAATAAAATTTAAATGACTAATTTATTACAAATATCTAACTTCAATTAGAGATTGATCTCTTCCAAGTTCCAACAAATATTTTTCATAAGTGTGTAGTGTATTTTTGTTGAATCTGATTCGGGGGTCAGTTCTGGCATCAAGTGGTTACAGCTCCCTCCCGATCGCAGCTGTGGGGGATCGAACCGTGGTCCTCTCTACCAAGTTCAGCGCCAATCACCACTGAACCAACTAATAATTGGTGTAGTGTTTTTAGTTATAACAGATTTTATCATTTATTTTTTCCGATTTTTCATAGACTTTCTGTGCTAGATGTGATCTTATTTGAATAAATATACACACTTCTTTTCATCTACGTACATTTGAACATTAATTCACCAAATTTTGGAATCTAGTCCTTCCATTATACTGATCAAAACATTTCCTTTTTTTTATATAAATAAGTTATATCCATTTTGTCCTCATCTTTCTATTCCCTGGATCATAAAATTTGAGAAATGATATTTTGACAACCATTTAGTTGTAGACAACTTCCATTTATACTATTCATCATACGTGTCTAAAAAATAATTGTATCACCATACGTGTCGATGGTAGTGTAATGAAAGGTACATTAGAATATCTTCTACTCTTCTTTATTAATTCTCTTCTTCTCTACTCCACAAAAGTGTTCAACTGTTCAAGTACGTCTTGAATCTTTATGGTTTTTGTCTTCTCACTCTATTTTTCAATTGGTCGTTTGACTTATAAATATTGAGAGCAACATATAACCAATAATGACAAATTATTATATTAGTACATGTTTCCAAGCTAACAATGATTAATTGAATGATTAGGAAGATATCTTTATCTCCATAGACGTAAGGCATACATTTCTTAAAAAAATTCCATCAATTATGTATATATATATACAATGATGATGATTCATCATAAAATCCATAATTCAAAATTGAGTGTATTAGTGTATAATGGTTAGCTCAACTATATAACAATATTAATGGACTAAGTAATTAGTTCAAATGATTAATCAAGTACTCTACTTAAGATGAATTATTTGGAAAATTTGAGGTTGATTTTTAGTGGGAACAATTTTAGATTAGATTTTATTTACCTCGACTTGAATTTCAGATTATCGGGACCTCTTTCCTAAAAACAAAAGATTAATATGAAAAAAAATAGTTATTGAGATCTTAACCCGCCTCAAAACCTCAAAATGTGTATATATGAGTTTCAGTGATATTTATTATTTCGTCTATAAAGAAAATGTGTTAGTCATTCGAGTTCAAATTTATGTGTGTTAATTTCAATGATATTTTTATTGTCAAAAAAAAAATTCAATGATATTTTTCATTTTGTGTACATGCAAACAAAGTTGAGTGTGCAAGTAGCATTTTCGGCCGCCATTATGTAATATCATTGTTTCAAAATAACTGTAACTATAAAAAGTAATGTTTAGTAATATAAATGTTATTTTTAGTTTTCAATATAATACAATATAATAATTATTTTAATCGTACATTTTAATCAATAATGATATACTTTCTTAATCACATATATATTATTCATCCCAAATGATAACTCATTTTTACTATTTTACATAAGTAATATGGAAAAGAAATATGATAAGTTATTTTAAAAAAGAATCTTTCATTAATACTCATTCTAATCCTTAATATAAAAAAGAGTTTATTTTTTAGATACATTGGAATATTGATGTATCTAGTCTATAATATAGTCTAGATACATCAATATCTCAATGTATCTAAAAAATAAATTTTTTCTTATATTAAGAATCAGAGGAGTAATATAAAAAAGATAAATTAAAGAATTGATCAAAGAAGATAATTAAAGTAATAAATAATTAAATGTATAATATAAAAATAACATCAAATGCCTTGATTCTTTAACATTAAAAGTGTTATTGGTATCATAAAGCGTTATTGGTATCATAAAGCGGCTTGTAATTTGAGTTGGTCAAATAGTCTAATGGCTAACAATTCTATCTTTAAAGTGAATAAGTGTAATGATCGGGATTCGAACTCCAATCATATATATATATATTATGCAACGTCCTATCAATATATTGTGCTAAATTCCAGGACAAGTGCTTTATATTTTTTTTATTTTTTTTCACCACCAGTTTAATCTGGTTCGGGGGTCAGTTCTGGCGTCAAGTGGTTCCAGCCCCCTCTCGATCGCAGTTGCGGGGGATCGAACCGTGATCCTCCATACCAAGTTCAGCGTCAATCACCACTGAACCAACTAACGATTGGTAAATGCTTTATATTTTAAAACATAAGGAATCATAATCACCAAAATTACTTTTGATATTCGAATAATAATCATAAACATAAGTAATTATAACACTAGTAATAAGTAGTAATAACATCATCAGCTTGACTCTATCACCATCAACCAAAGTCAATAATAGCAGTCACCACCAATCAATTCACGCCAAAAAGAAAGAGAAAATATTTTTGAAAATAAATAAAAATGGCAACATTCAGTTCTTGATCGCTTTTCCACATTTGGGCAGAAAAGAAACGGTGACCACTAAATAGAATTTTAATTAATATATATATATATATATATATATATATATATATATATATATATATATATATATATATATAAGTTATGGGGTGTTTGTTTCATGGTTGAAAAAATTATTCCTTGGAATGTGGAAGTTACAAACAAATATAGATTCCTATGTTTGTTACAAGGTTAAAAAATTAAGTCCCAGGAATAAAATATTCCAAGGAAAAAAATAACTTCCACTTTTCCATGATTTTAATCCCATGAAAATGGGTGGGAATTGTTAGAAGTAATTTATATTTAAGGGTATTTTAGTATTTTACTATGATGTCCTTATAACCTAGTTTTGTGTATAAATAGGAGTAGTTATGTCAGCATAGAAGTTAGTGCTTTTATTATTCTTTCTTGTAGCCGTCATTTCAAGTTCATTAAATACAATTCCTCTTCTATTCATTTATCACCTTTGTGCACCAACAATTGGTATCTAGAGCTCCGGTTCGAATCCACGGGAAACACGAGTGAACGTGAGGCGTTGTGTGATTGATTTCGTTTCTTGAATTCGAGTTGAATCTTGAACGAAGTTGTAACAGAATCACATTTTCTGATTCTGCGGGATTGGGAAACACGAGTGTTAGTGAGATTTAAGTGAACGCACAAAGGTTGAAGATGAACGGAAACAGTGGTATGAGTACCAAGCTTCCAGTGTTTGATGGCAAAAACTGGAATCGCTGGATGAAACAGATGATTGTTCTGTTTGGTGCTCAAGATGTGCTTGAACTTGTTACTGAAGGTTACGTTCCAGTAGCAGCAGATGCAACAGATGCACAAAAGCTTGCTCAGAAGGATACGAAGAAGAAAGATCAGAGGGCGTTGTTCTACATCCATCAGTGTGTGGATGAAAACGTGTTTGAGAAGATTGCTGACTCAGAAACGGCAAAGGCCGCGTGGGACACACTGGTCAGATGCTACGGTGGCGATGCATCAGTGAAGAAGGTGAAGCTTCAGTCCTTACGAAAGCAGTATGAGAATCTCAACATGAAGAACAACGAGAAGGTCCCTGAGTATATCTCCAGAGTGATTGTTATCACCAATGAGATGAAAGCTTGTGGAGAAACTCTTTCAGAACAAGTAATCATTGAGAAGGTATTGAGATCTCTTACCCCTCAGTTTGATTACATTGTGGTAGCTATTGAACATTCCAAGGATTTGAGTTCCATGAGAATTGAAGAGCTACAAAGCAGTCTAGAAGCACAAGAGTTGCGTCTGACTGAGAGAAACTCTGAAAGAGAAGTAGAGCAGCAGGCTCTGAAAGCAGACTCTGGAAAGAACTATCAGAAGAAGTCTTGGTCAGAAACCAAGAAAAGGTCTGATGGAGTTCAGAAGCTAGAAACCTCAACCTCTGATAAGCAGAAATATCAGAAGGGAAAGGAGAGGTTTGACAAGAAGAAGATCCAATGCTACTGTTGTCAGAAGTTTGGTCATTTTGCTTCTGAGTGTCGGTCAAACAAAGAAAGGAAGTCAGAAGAAGCAAATATAGCCAGAAGCTCTGATGACTCTGATGGTGAATCTGTGTTGCTAATGGCTTCTGAGACTGATGATATGAATTCATCAGAGTGGTGGTATATGGACACAGGGTGTTCAAATCATCTTACTGGAAACAAGAAGTGGTTGGTTGACTTTGACTCTGGGAAAAGTACAAAGATCAGATGTGCTGATGATAAATACCTTAATGCTGAAGGTATGGGAAATGTCAGAGTCATTCTGAACAATGGAAAATCAGCTTTGATTCAGAATGTATGGTATGTACCTGGCATGAAAAGCAATCTGATGAGTGTAGGGCAACTGATTGAGAAAGGCTTTTCAGTTACCATGAAGGACAATCTTCTGAAGCTGTATGATCGTAATCAGAAGCTGATTATGGAGTCAGAACAGGGAAGGAACAGGACATTCAAAGTGAATGTCAGGACTGCAGACTCTGAATGCCTTAGTGCAACATGTGTTGAGAAGGATAGTGAGTTGTGGCACAGAAGATTTGGTCATTTGAACTTTAGAAGCCTGGGGCATCTAAAATCAAAGAATCTGGTACATGGAATTCCTACAATCAAGAAACCTGAGAAGTCATGCAAGGTGTGCATGGAAGGGAAGCAACCAAGACTGTCATTTGCATCAGAAGTAGCTCCAGGAGCAAAACATGCCTTGGGAGTAGTACATTCTGATGTGTGTGGTCCATTTCCAGTAACATCAATTGGAGGGAATAAATACTTTGTGTCATTTGTAGATGAATTCACTAGAATGACATGGGTATCCCTGATAAAGTTCAAACATGAGGTGTTTGCTGAGTTTCAGAAGTTCAAAGTAAAAGCTGAGAAACAGAGTGGTCAGAAGCTGAAGATTCTCAGAACTGATGGTGGTGGTGAGTTTAATTCCAATGAGTTTAAAACTTTCTGTGAGGAGAATGGAATTGAGCATGAGGTTACTGCTCCTTACACTCCTCAACACAATGGTCTTGCTGAAAGAACAAATCGTACTTTGCTTGATATGGTGAGAAGCATGCTGAAAGAGAAGAAGCTTCCTCATAATTTATGGGGTGAAGCTGTTGCAACTGCATGTTATGTGCTCAATAGATGTCCAACGAAGAAGCTGAAGGAAATAGTTCCTATTCAGAAGTGGACTGGAGATAAGCAAAGTGTTAGTCATTTGAAGGTGTTTGGTTCTGTTTGTTACAAACATGTCCAGAAGCCAGAAGACAGAAACTGGATGATAGAAGCAAAGTAATGTTATTGGTGGGGTACCACAGTACAGGTGCGTACAAGCTCTATTGTCCAGAGACTAATAGAATTGAATTCAGCAGAGATGTCATTGTGAAGGAATTAGAAACTTGGGATTGGAACAAAACTCAATCCAATTCTGATGTGAGAATTCTTGAAAGAGACTCTGACGGGGATTCAGACTCTGATGAAGATTCAGATTCTGAAGGAGACTCTGATTCAGAAGGAGACTCTGAAGATGGTCCTGAAGGTGGTCCTGAAGATGGCTCTGAAGGTCAAGCCTCTGAAGGAGAAACTTCAATAGACAGAAGCTCTGAAGATAGCACTTCTGAAATTTTAACTTCTGAAGGAAACTCTGTGGAACAAGGTCAAAGGCCACAGAGAATCAGAAGCATTCCAAGAAGGTTTGCAGATTTTGAGATGCTGCAAGACACTGAAGTAGACTCTGAGGGGGAAGTTATTCAGTGTGCTATGTTAGTAGACTCTGAACCCGTGAGTACAGAAGAGGCTCTTAAGCAGCAAGTCTGGTTGCAGGCCATGAAAGAAGAACTTGACGCTATAAAGAGAAACAAGACTTGGAAGCTGTCAGAACTTCCAAAAGGCAAGAAAGCCATCAGTGTCAGATGGGTTTTCAAGCAGAAGCTAAAGCCAGATGGATCAATTGGCAAACACAAAGCGAGGCTAGTAGCAAGAGGATTTCTGCAGAAACCTGGGCTAGATTATTCTGAAGTGTTTGCACCTGTAGCAAGACATGAAACAATTAGACTGGTAATTGCAATAGCTGCTAACAGGAGTTGGCCTCTGATGCATTTAGATGTGAAATCTGCATTTCTGAATGGTCCATTACAAGAGGAGGTATATGTGTCACAACCTCCTGGTTTTGAGAAAAAGAATCAGGAAGGGATGGTGTATAGATTACATAAATCCTTGTATGGATTGAAACAGGCACCCAGAGCCTGGAATATGAAGATTGATTCTTTCTTCAAGAAGCATGGGTTTCAGAAATGTGAGTTGGAATATGGGGTTTCTGTTCAGCACACTTCAGAAGGCAATATGATTCTGGTATGTTTGTATGTTGATGACATATTGCTGACAGGAAGCTCTGAACAAGAGATAGCTAAGTTCAAGAAGGTTCTGATGAATGAATTTGAGATGACAGACCTTGGTAAAATGAGTTACTTTCTAGGGATGGAATTTCTGTATTCTGAGAAAGGAATCATTTTACATCAGATGAAGTATGAACTTGAGCTTCTGAAGAGATTTAAGCTGGAAAATTGCAAAATTGCAATTACACCTTCTGATACGAATCAGAAGCTGGACTCTGATTCTGATGGAGAAGATGTGGATGCTACAACCTTCAAACAGTTGGTTGGTTCTCTGAGGTATTTGTGCAATACCAGACCTGATATTTGTTTTGCAGTTGGAATGGTTAGCAGATTTATGAGTAAACCAAAATGGTCCCATTACCAAGCTGCTGTCAGGATTCTGAGGTATATCAAGGGAACTCTGAAGCATGGAGTGTTATTCCCTTTTGAAAGAAAGACTGAATCAGAACTTCTGAGCTATTCAGATTCTGATTGGTGTGGAGACAGAGTTGATAGAAGAAGTACCTCTGGGTACTTGTTTAAATTTCTGGGAGGTCCTATTTCTTGGTGTTCCAAGAAGCAACCCGTTGTTGCTCTATCAACCTGTGAAGCTGAATATATTGCAGGCGCTCTGACTGCATGCCAAGCTGTGTGGATTCTGAACTTACTACAGGATCTGAAGATTGAGGTAAACAAGTCTCTGAAGCTGATGATTGATAACAAGTCTGCAATCAACCTTGCCAAGAACCCAGTGCTGCATGGGAGAAGCAAGCATATTGAGACCAAGTATCACTTCCTAAGGAATCAGGTTCAGAATGGATTGTTAGAAGTTGTGCACTGTAGCACTCAGAAGCAGCTGACAGATGTGATGACAAAGGCAATCAAGACTGACCAATTTCTTCGTTTGAGGGATGGAATTGGTGTTGTTAGTTTTGTGTAAATATAAATTAAGGGATGGTGTTAGAAGTAATTTATATTTAAGGGTATTTTAGTATTTTACTATGCTGTCCTTATAACCTAGTTTTGTGTATAAATAGGAGTAGTTATGTCAGCATAGAAGTTAGTGCTTTTATTATTCTTTCTTGTAGCCGTCATTTCAAGTTCATTAAATACAATTCCTCTTCTATTCATTTATCACCTTTGTGCACCAACAGGAATAAAAGATTCCCATGAATATAGTAATAAAATTGAAATAACTACCCACATACCCACTCTTACAAATAATTCCAAGGAACATAATTATGATGAACCAAACATATTTTTTTATAAATATCTGGGAATAAAATACCCATTAATTATTTCCTGGGAACGTTATTCCTGAGAGTGAAATTCTCAACTGTGAAACAAACGCCCCCTTAGAGTTATACTAAATAGTACACTCAATGTACTTGATAAGCATAAAAAAATAGAAGTAAAATATAAAATTAATATTGATAACGACAACTTTTCACACTTATTGAATGTACAAATTTCAAAACAAAATTTCTTTATTTATGTACTTAACTAGTGCACCGAGTGCACTATTTAGCATTTTCCTATAATTCCAAAAAAATATACTACCTCAGTTCCAAAATAAAAGAACTAATTTGACTACTGCACGTATACCAACGCACGTTTTTTATCACTAATATATTTAATTCTCTATTAGTAAAAATTATAAAAATTGAATATTTTGAAAATACTCATCAAAACAAATCAAACAAGATCTTATATGCTTATATTTATATATTATTAAGAAAGTACGATCAAAGCATAATAAATGAATAATGTCATTTAATCAAAATATGTCTAATAAAATAGGACGGAGGTAGTATAACTTAATATCTCAAAAAAAAAGGAAAAAAATATATAATTTAATATCATAATTATTGTTCTGTACTAAACAAAAGGCTCAATCATCAAGAATATTCTCCTCTCATGCATCTCATATGTTGAACTCAGCTGAACTGATGAAACGACTGTTACCAAATAGAGCTTTTTAGTTATACAATCTTATAAACTATCAACTATAAGCTAAAAGTTAGTTTACTGGTCTTCCGAAACAGTATGGATTTGTCAATCACTAAAATACATATTCAATGTGTCAAAAAGAATATAGAGGTATTAAAACTTTTAAAGAGAGTTTGCCACTTGGGATCCACAAGACTTGAGAGGGATTAATTTTTGCAGTTGCGCGCAGAGGATATCCGTCAATTTATATATATTATTTGTATACATTCTCATTTAAGACTATAGAAAATTGTCAACCTTCATAAAAATTCACAATGAATTTTGCTTATAGCTAACAATATATCCAGTTCATCTTTTCTCTTTCAACATGAAAAATATAATATTCTTCTTTGGTCCTTGGAGTAGGAATGCTATATGATTTGTTTTGTTGATAAAATACTTTGTGATTTGTCTTATGATTTCTTTGGTCCTTGGTCCTTATAGCCAACAATATATCCAGTTCATACTTTGTGAAAATATAATATTCTTCTTTGGTCTCTTTCATTTAGGGGTGGCAAAACGGGCATGCCCGCCCCGTTTAGGCCCACCCCATTTAAGCCCACCCAAAAACGGGGCGGGGCGGGCCAACTTAGGTGTGCGGGTTCAAAATTCAAGCCCGCCCGTTTATTGGCGGGGTTGCGGGTTGGCGGGCATGCCCGCCAAATACTTTTTTTTTTTTTTTACAATTCGAATTACAACTTCACAATTCAATGTTAAAAAAATATTAAATATGTTGAATTATAATAACTTAACAATTTCTTACGATTCTTACCTCATATTTAAACTAACAATAATACTATAATAGGGATAATTAAGAGAAAATTGCAGCAGAGAATAGAGATAATTAAACTAAAAGAAACATTAACCAAGTTAACAAACAATTCTTTATAATTACGCTTAATTAAACTAACAAAGCATCAACTAAGTTAATAAGTACTCCTTACAATATAAGATAAAATGATAAATACTAGAAAGGGGTGGAAAAACGGGCATGCCCGCCCCCGTTTAGGCCCGCACCATTTAAGCCCGCTAAAAAACGGGGTGGGGCGGGGCGGGCCAACTTAAGGTAGCGGGCCGAAAACCTCACCCAGCCTGTCAAAAATTGCGGGTCAAATGGGTCGGCCCGGCGGGCTCGGCCCGTTTTGCCACCCCTACTTTCATTGGTGTTTTTTTATGATGTAGTAAACACTATTTAAAATTTACGCAAATATAATTGTGAAGTTATGAATTAAAATTAGATCAAGTGAAAATATTTAATATAATAATATGGATATTATCCATTGAACTAGGCATACAAAACAAAATTACTTAAAAGGAAATAAAATAATTTTTTTTACTGAGGAAATTAAATAATATATATGTGTTTTTATATTGTTGCATGTTTTTTTTCTTAGGAAAGAAAAATATCGCCACCTTTCTCAGTTCTTTTTCTTGTTAACCCAAAAAGGTGAAAAAAGTATTCTATCATATGAAAATCGTGCTAAAATATTACTCCCTCCGTTCCTTTTTATAAGAAATTTTGGCTAATTTTTAAATGTTTTAAATGTTGAATTTCACTTATGCCCTTATTTATTATGAAAGAGAATATTAAAAATAAGTAAGTTAATTGAATTTAGAGTAATTAAATAGGGGTATAGATGGAATAAGTTTAAATTTATAAGAGTATTAAATAAAAAGAACTATTTACGATGTGTTTCCTTGGTATGTGTAATTTTTTCAAACTGTTTCTTATAAAAAGGAACGGAGGGAGTATTACCTTTTCTTTACTTGTTTCCACACCTACTTCCTCTGGTCTCATATATAAACAACAAAATAAAAACCGAAAGTCTCAAATATAAGTAAAAATAACTTTTAATCATTACAATAAATGTCACTTTTCCAAATATATCTATACTTTTTTCAAATTCCCATGTTTTTAACGGTTTTCAAGTTAAAAGATAGGGGTAAAATTAGAAAAGTGTATGAGTTAAATGCATTTAGATATTTTTCTTAAAGGAAGGGTTGTTTTGTAAGTTTGCTTATACATGATAAATATTGTTTATTTAAGAATTGAACTCTATTTTTTTTCGAACATTTGATTAAGCTCATTATAATCATTTGAGATTTAAACATGTTATGTTAGTTTCTAAGTTTGAACTTTGGACTGTCAGATTAGTACTCTTTAATTTTGATGTGCTTCAATTCATCAATCGATTTGTCAAACGTGAATCAAATGATGAATTGATCGTGATTTTATAAATTTTTTTATTAATAATTATATAGATATAGATAGGGTTTATCTTGGCTAACATATTATTATCTCACACAATATATTTATGGAGGGAAATGGTTGTTGTTAGAGTCGTGAAATCCTTTACTACAGGGATGGTCAAATAATTTATTTATTCTAAATCAAAACTTAAGTGTAACACTACACCAAAGCATAAACGTAACATTCTCAAATAGGAATCCACATCGTGTTACATAAAGATGCTTTCGGTTTCTATTTTCTAAAGAAAATCATGAAAATGACACACTCTCTTCACAATTGAAAAGACACACGATAACGACAAATATGTCGCATTTTCTTTTTTAGTTTAGTTCATTTGATAGAAATATCACATTTTAAGATAAGAATTCGAATTCAAACATCGAACACTTCATTTATTTACTTTGAAAATAATATTTTTCTTTTATACACAAACAAAATAACAAAGATATTATAAACTAATAAAAGTGGAATTCAAACTCCAAATAATTTATTTTTTTACAATGAAGCTGTGGATCGAACACAGAATCTCTAGCATACTACACAAACCCCTCACCACTAGACCAAACCTAATGGCTTTTAATTCAAACTCCAATTATAACTCCAAAATAACAATTTTAATATTTTATGTTAATTAAACTAAGATTTTTAATCTCTTAAAATTAATATTCTAATAATTAAATTACTTGAAAAAACAAAAAAAAACAAATGACAATGACAAATAAGCCACCATGTGGCTTCTCAACATTGACATGAAACACAACAAAATGATTAACGTACACATCACGGGTCGTGGCAAACCCTTATTTATGTATGTAGTGCACGTGGTACCACAAAGAACCATAGCTTAATGAATCACTTTTTCACCGTTAGATTAGGTACCTCACGTGCCGTATTAATAGCGTGGCGAGAATCTAACGGTTTGTTAGTATTTTCAGTGTCTGCGGTTTAATATAAACCAAGATGTGTCGTTATAGAAAGTGAAACATAGTTTTGTATTTATTTGCAACAAATGGTATGGTACTCTCTCAATGGTTGTCGTTTTGTTAAAGAAACTTAGAGACGTGGCGATTCTTCACCTCATTTTCTAAAGAATGATGATAAGTTTTACGAATATGGATGACATTTATAACATGTTATGTTAGGTTAGGTACATAAAAAAATACTCATTGATTGTTGTCCAAGTTCTTTATCATAAATAAATCATAATCATAATTGGATATTGTTATTAGAGATTAATTAATATGTGATTGGGACATACTCATAATGAGTCATGACTTATGATCAAGCTGTCTTGTATATTTTGGTGGCTCTGTATAGAGAGTTCAATTTAGTCATAGTTCAGCGGTGATAAAATGTGCGAAGAGTCTATTTAACTTTGGTATAGGGCATTTTATTTAGCCATAATTCAACCGCAACAAAATTTTGGACCCCACTTGCACAAACTATGGGCCCATCCAATGACAACACTTAAAGTAATTTGTTGTGGTGGAAGACGGAGCATAATTTCCTGCAGTTATTGTAACATTTAGTGTTTGATCTAGGCCGTCCAATTAAGAATTAGTGGCTAAGATTGTTTTAATATATAAAACTGTGAGTTAAATCCGAATCGTCTGATCTAAAATGGATGACTGTGATCTAATACTGTTTGAAACTGCGTGAAATTCCTACGACAGAAAATCCGCATCCGATGAAAACCATTGTTACTGCTTCTTGGAAGTGGTATATATCTCTACAAAGATTCCAACTTTCAAGTAAATGTGGATTTGTAGAGTTAATAGTTTTTATACCATGTGTCATGAAACCTCTTATACATGCACTTTTTAGAATTTTACATAAAAAGTGCATGAAACCTATTTTTACGGGTGCGTTTGATTTGCAAAACAGTAAATATTGGACAGAACAATATAAGACAAAACAGTAAATATTTATACGGGTTGTTTGACTTAAAACAAGGCCATTTATTTTGATTACGAGATATTCGAATTAAAAGATGGTATACATAAATTTATATGAGTTGAATTGCATGAAATAATTGATTTAATGTATCACCTTTTATATTTATCCATAGCTAAATGAGTATTAAGTGTAAAACTATTAATTACATTAAGAATTTTTTTATTAGGTTTAGGTTTGTGCCATCTAAATTTCTTTATATGGTTCAATTATTGGCAACGAATATGTTCTTCACAAATAGGGCAGATTTTGTGCCCCTTGACACTATATCTAAACAAGTTCATATGTGATGGAAAGTCATTGAACGTGTAAAATAACATTACTATGAATACTCCTTAATTTACTATACATGCATGTTCATTTCATCATAAGAGAAAGCCCAAATCTGAGCTTTATTTGCTCTTTTCCAAAAATTTGGACGAATTGAGTTTTTAGGCCTAACTAATCCATACAATAATCGCTTGAACCTATGGGTGGCAAGATCGACAAATTGAACGAATTTGAATTTGGATAATAATATACGTCTTCTATTAACAATACATTAAAATATCCTTAAAAAAATTCAATAAAATGTATCCACTAAAAGAGTTCATGTGTTTCTGATTCTAACATCCAAATTTATGTTGGAGACCTAGTTAGATTGAAGCTTTAAGAGGTTGAGCAAGGAGATGAGAGAATTACAGGAGCAATTAAAGGAATTCTGGATCAAGAGAGAATGCATATATAGAGTTAAGGAATGACTTGTGGAGCAATGCAAACCGCAAGTAAATTATGAGCTTTTTGTTTATATTTTGTGGGTATATTTTATTAGCTAGTTTAATTTATATGAAAGTATTTTACTTTAGAAAAAACTCATTCACCCACCATTTTCTTCAACATAAGCTAAATAAGGGTGAATTCTATTTTTTTGACATTTAGTCTCTACAAACTATATTATAGATGAAAAATACATTTTTGTTTCCTCATTTTATGATTTTCAATGAAAATTTCAATTAGTTGAAATCTTTTTTATTTCTCAAAAATGTAAAACTGTTCATATCCCCAAGTTTATTTTTGTGAAGATCAACTAATGTGCTCTTCCTCCAAATTTGGTTTGTTTACCTTCAAGGATGCTTATCTTCACTTTACCCGGCAACTTGTTTATTGGGCTACTTTTAAATGGTATCAACACATCCCTCCATCAAAATACCACGTTCTTTGGAATATCATTCCTACTTGATAATCTTATGCATAGAAGTTGTAATAATATCACTTATGTAACATAAATGCTAGTCACCACTCACCACACTTTTATTGATTTGCCAGTATGCTAAAAGATTTGGCACTAGTTCATCTCTATTAATTTTACAAATAACTATTGATATTTTTATGGACATTACCATTGGTTTTTATGTTATTAAAAGTTGGTTTGAGCATTTGGTAAAAATTCACCCACTCAATGCTCCTATTATTAAAGAAGTTTACTGCACCCTCCTAAAACATGTTGGATTAAATGCAACACTGATGGATGGAGTTGCTCTAAGGTGTCCGAGCCTAGTTGCTTGTTGAGTTATTTTTAGAGATTGTTCGGTTGCAACTTTTGGTTGTTTTGCTAAAAACTTTGGTATCTTTTATGCTTTCCATGCTGAGATTGTTGGGGTGATGATGACGATTGAAATTGCTCATTCGAAGGGTTAAAATTTACCTTGGATTGAAACTGATTTCTTAATGGTCACTCTTGCTTTCAAAAATCTTTTTATGGTTCCTTGGTAGCTAATAAATCATTGGTTAAATAGTGTTGAACTCATTAAGAATATAATTTTCATCATTTCTCATATTTATAGAGGAGGAAATCAGTGCAGATGATACTGACTCTCATTGGTGGGATACAATTTCTGTATTGGTCATGTTTTTGCTAGAAATAGAATTGATTTTCCGGAATATAGATTTTATTAATCTCTCTTAGGAACACTACACAATTTTTTTCTTCTTCTTATGATTTTTCCCTTAGAATTTTAAATGTAAGGTTTTTAATGAGACAATTATTATTTATATGCTCAAGGCCAGAACATATAGCTTAATTGATAGGATCATTACATGTAAATTGCAGGAACCGATGTTCAAATCCTAATACTCTCACTATTTCACATTAAAATATAACATAAATGATTGCATGAAAATCATATCTTAAAGCTAATGATTCAAACATAATGTAAATAAATAACCAACTAAAAAAATAATACTATAAAATGTTATAAAAAATAGGGTAAATAGGTTGATACCCCCTGTAATGTGGACGAGTTTTGTTTTTCCCCCCTATAATTTTTTTTCTTTTAATTTGCCCCTTGTAAAATAAATTTTTTTGGTTTCCCCCCTTGGGTGCAAGAAATTTGCACTTTTTAAATCGGTTGAACAGATTAACCGATTTAAAAAACATCACTTTTTAAATCGGTTTGAACAAAATAACCGATGTAAAAAGTGCATCCAAGAGGCGAGTCCAAAAAATTCAACATTGCAAGGGGCGAGTCAAAAGAAAAAAAATTACAGGTGGGAAAAACAAAACACGCCCACATTACAGGGGGTATCAACCTATTTACCCTAAAAAAAATTACATACTCAAATGATTAATCATGGAGAAAAAGTCAAACTTAAAAACAATTTTTTTTATCTATAATATATAGCAATAGAATACACTCTTTTAAGTTATCATTAAGTACAAAACTTTTATAATTTTTAAAAAGTGACTAATTTTTATTGTAACTGAATTTTCATGACACATAAAAATTTGAAATTAACGATTAAACTTATAATCACTTACTTAAAAAGATATAACTCTTTTATTACTTATAGTAGAATAACCTTTAAACTTATATTGTAAAAGTCAACAATACATATTGTTGTAAGAAAAAAAATACATAGATACATATTGATGTCGTGTCACTCAATAATACTATTTTTTTTTCCTTTAAAAAAAAAAGGAAAATTATATTCATGGCTGAGATAAGCCAATAGCACAAGCAGTAAAAAAATCTAGTTAGTAAAGGACAAACCTCAAAATCCAGTAGTGCCTTTAAAAGCCCTTGTGACTTCTGAACTTAAACTCACATCATCAGTGGCTTCTTTCATTCATTCATCTCTCTCCCTTCAATAAACTAAACTAAACAAAACTGATCTGAAAAACAAAATGGAAGTTTTGCAAAATGGCTTTACAAAGTTTGCAATCACTAAACCTCATGAGATAAGTGTACCTCTTACTAATGGAACAAAAAATCTCTTTGCTAATGGAACAACTAATCTCCTTAACTTGATTGCTGAAAGTACTGAGGATTTGAGTAACATGGATCCTTCTCGAGCTTTTGTTAACAGGGTTAAGCGCTTAATTGTTAAGGTACTGCTTCTTCATCAATTTATTCATCAACATAGTGTATTTTTGCTTATTTTATTTCGAGACTTTCTTTTTTTGTCCGTAGACGGAATATTAATTAATACTACATGAAACTCACATAAGTGAAATGTTTCAAATTCAAACCCAAGATATTTTAGATATTTGATTTAACAATTTCGACTTTTGTCAGTTGAATTTGAACTTATAGAAAAGACCTATATGTTATTATGATTTTACTTTCAATATTCAACATTTTTTTTATGAAAAACAAAATCAACATATTTTGTTAATTTTTGTTTCTTATATTGAAAGGCATAAATAAAAAGATGTTAGTGTAATTTTATTCTCCTAATAGTAAGATAAATGGAAGTTGTTTTACAATATATTTAAATTGTTGGTATATTTGACAGAATTACGGTGAATTAATTTAAATAAAATTTATAGTTTTTAGCTTCACAAAATCATGGCCAACTCACTCAGTGCAAATATATTTAATATTATTATCTTGTTTTGCACAAATCGAAAAAGCAGATGCATATTGGTAATTTATTTGTTTTTTGTCTGTTTGTTTCATTTTAATTTATCAAATTTTTTTATCATTTCTTTTACTGACTCATTTTTTGTGTATATTAAAATAAGTAAAAGTTTTGGCCGCAGCTTGCTCTTTTGGCTGTATGTATCCAAAACTTTGATATATACCTTTCATCAGTGGGATCGCAACCTAATCAGATAGACTTCTCTCTCTAACTCGTACGCTCTGCCTTCTCTCTACCTTGTAACCCTAATCCGCCGCCGCCGTCCCCTTTCCCTCAAAATCCAAACAAGACGGCGCGATGTAGATACTGGCAGCGGTGGTGCGACGAGCTTGCTTGGCTCCGTATCACCAGGTCTCGTCTCCGGCGGTCCTCCACTCCGTTTTTCACCGCCGGCTCGTTTCCGTCGCGGTTCTCTGTGGTTTTGGTGATGGCTTCTGTCAAGGGTTTAGTACCTTGTCGTGCTGCTGGTGGTGGGTCTCTGAGGCCGGATTCGGAGTTTTCACTCTGTGTTGAGGTTTTCGTGTTCTTTGCCGGATCTATTCATGGTTTTCTCTACCTCCGGCCATGTTTCTTTTTTCGTTTGATTTGCTCTGGTGCTGGATCTGGTGCGGTATTGTGGTCGGTGGAGGTGTTGTGGTGGTTTTAGGGTAACTGTTTAGGCGGTGGTGGTGGTGCTATGTTTAGGTGGCGGTGAAGCTATGGTGGCAGAAGTGGTGGTGGTGATGCTTCTGTTTTAGGTGCTGTTTGTATTGGTGGTGCTGGGCTGAGGTGGTGGTTTGGCTAAGGCTGTGGTGTTGGATAGAGGGAGTTTTGGCCTTGGTTTTTTTTTTTGTTTTTTGTCCTGTCACGCCTGAAAAGGCGAGGTACGTAGACTCTCCATGTTGACGGATGATGTTGCTTGATCGTAACTCCAGGACGTATTGGTGTGGGAGTGGTGTTGGACGGTTAAGGCCGAGTGCGAGTGAGTTTTATCTGATACAAGAGTCTCTGACCATTTTCAAATCTGGTGAGATTTGCAGGACTCTTGGAGTCGCTGAGGGGTGTTCAAGTCTGTTGAGACTTGCAGGTCTCTGGTATCGGGTCAAATTCCTCTGCATCAGGTGTTGACTGTCGATTCTCTGACTACCAGAGTCCCTCAACTTCTGACTTCTGGGGCTACTCTTTGGATCTGATGGGCCGAGTAATTTTAATTCGAGTTCGGAAGTTAGAGCCAGCGGTGTCTCCTAGGGTCGGGTAGGGGTTTTCTTTGGGGGTTTAGCGAATCAATTTTGGTGTATTGGTGTATGGGTGGTTTGGGGCGTTTTGATTTGGTGTTGGTAATTGTGTTATATCACGTTACCTTTTGTTTGTATGTTTCCACGACAATTCCTTTCACTTCTTGTGGAGGAGTTGTCTTTTAATAAAATTTAGCCGATTCAAAAAAAAAAATACCTTTCATCAGTGGGACCGTTTGTATATGAAGTTGCTTTTGAGTATATGAGTCGTTAAACTCATATATATATATATATATATGTGATCGGAGACAATGAAACCACTAAATGTCAGAACTGATCCTCGAATCAAATTAAATTAATGATGAAATAAAAAAACTAAAATAATCGCATATATAATTTTAATATAAAAATGATAAAGCATCCTGAAAATTTGTTGAACAATATAATTAGACATAATAATGTAAAAAAGTTATGCAGTAATTATTTTTTTCTTATGTAGTAAATTTTTTTTTTGTTTATGTAAAAATTTAATTTTGACATGTATGTAATAATTTAATTAGATCTTATTATAACATTTCTTTTGGATCGTATCATAAAAAATAAATTATTTTTAAAATTTATTGAATAAATAATATATTTGATCTCTATTACAAAAATAAGAAAACAAACGCACAATATAAGAATGATCCTCCTGTTGGGGAGTCCGGGGAAGCTCAGGAGAAACACCATGAGCCAATGCTCCATGACCACAAGAGACTTTGACACCACATACCACCCAAAACCTTAAGGTGTTAGGTTAATGAGTCACTTCTCTTATAAATCCAAGATTCTTCCCATACATAGTCGATGTGAGACTTTATTCACTCAACACTTGAAACCCAACATTCTCCCCCAAGTGTGAGTTCCCCACATGCTATAGTTGATCCAATACCAGGATCCCCTCCCGCTCCCCCACCAAGCCGAACCAGACTCTAATACCACTGTTGGGGAGTTCGGGGAAGCTCGAGAGAAACACCATGGGCCAATGCTCTAGGACCACAAGAGACTTTGACACCACATACCACCAAAAACCTTAAAGTGTTAGGTTAATGGGTCACCTATCTTATAAATCCAAGATTCTTCCCAACATAGTTGATGTGAGACTTTATTCACTCAACACTTGAAATCCGACATCACCCCCAAAACAAGCACCAACAAATATAAGCAACAGAGCATAAAACTCCCACAACATAACTAATACTTGGACCGAAGCATGACAAAAAAGAGCCTGAAAGCTAACAGAGAAAGACTTAATAAAAACAATCATAAACTATACCAAAAAAAATAATAAAAAAAACAAGTTAGAGGAGAAATTTTTTTTTTAATAGAACCAAATATATTGAGTAATATAAAAAAGTATTGTTTTGTTCCGTAGTTCGATTGGTAGTTGTCGGTAACATTGATTCGTAGTTGTTAGTCACTTTAATTATTTGACAAGAAATATATATTTAACTCACAGTGAAATTTTGAATTACCATAACTCTTTTTTTTAGAACTAGAGAATTAGCACACAAAATTTCTTTTTTTTTTTAAAAAAAATAAAATGAAATTCGAAATATGTTTCATATTTGTGTTGACTGTTGATTATTTTTTTTAAATATAATACATTGTATTGAGTATTGTTTGATGCAAAAATGCATTGTATTGAGTATTAAAAATGTATGAAAGAAACTTTTTTCTAAAATTGAAATTATAAATATGTTCCATATTTGTGTTGGCGTTTGATTTGCTAAAAAATAGAGGACTGGACAGGACAACTTCTGTTGTACTGTGTTTGATTTGAAAACTGTCACTGGTACTGGACAAACTGAGGGTCAAGGGACTGGACAAAATCAGATATTCTTGTCCCCCACTGAACCATGGGACAACTTTTTGTCCTCAGCACAACTTTTCTAAATCACCAAAATAACATTTTTTCTATCAAATATCATACAAGACAAAATTTGTTTAATATCGTAAATGTTTGTCCTGTGCTGTTCTGCCTTGTACTGTCCTATACTGTTCTGTCCAGTACTTTCATTTTTCAGATCAAACGGACCCACATGTATTGAGTATTGTTTGGTTAAAAAAGAAACATTGTATTGAGAATTAAAATATATCAAAGAAACTTTTCTCATATAGTAATACTAACAAATGGTAATTAATTTATACCAAAAAAACAAAATGCCAAGAATATTCCTTGTTTTGTACAAGTACAATGTAACAAGAGTCTTAAAATCTAACTTGATCCAGAAAAATTAAAAACTAAACAAAACAACAAAAAGGCCAAGAATATTTCTTTTTATCTCGAAATTGATCCAAGTGCAATGTATTGGGAAAAAAATCATTTTCACTTCTTATATCAATTAAAAAAGTGACTATACTAGTGTAAACAATTATTGGTCAGATTTTAATTACTTTGCAGCCGAATTCTAAATTATCGGAGCCTCTTCCTCTGAAAATCAGAATTTCAGTACTAAAAAAAATGCGAGTATAGTGGAATAAAAATAAAAAGAATTTGTCTTCTTAATGCTCCAATTCATGCCTAGAAAAAAGTTAACTCCAATTGATAGCTACTGGTGAGATTATCAAAGATTATTGGAGGAGTCGATCTCAAACTCAGACTCCACATTTAAAGTACGTAAGTCTAATCACTATATTACTTATAAAATAACTAATCAAATTACGATGATTATTATTAATATTACTATTATTATTATTAAATTCAATAATTTAAAATAGCACACATCAAGAGGGGTATGGCCCTTTTGCCCATAAAAAAGTTAACACAAGTGGTAGAAACTTGAGTTCTATAACTATTTGATTCAATTTTTAATTTTAATCTTGATTAGTGCTTATAAAAATTGATGTACACGTTCTGTTCTTTGGTGGAACAATTATTTCCCCTAAAATCCTGAGAGTAACAAACAAATACAGTAGATTTTTATATACACACCTTAAAAGGGCATGACCCATAAAATAAAAAAGAAGGGACCATATCATACTAGAGAAGAGGTGAGGACCAGTAATATCAAAGATGTGATTCGTGGGTCCCACAAACCAAAATTCACACGTGGCAGTTCCCCTATATATATATATATATTCTCTCTCCTATCCCGCTTTAACCATTTTCCGCATTCCAACTCTCGTTTTCTCGACTCGGATCTCTCCGTCACTCACAGAGTCAAAATAAATAATAACTCGTTCTTCTTGACTCATTTCGACTCGGTCCTTGTTCCTTTCAACTCCATGGATCCTGCTCGAGCTTTCGTCAGTTCCGTCAATCGTATTATCGTTAAGGTCTAGCTTCATTATCATTTTTTAATATATATAATAATCAATTTTTTATCGTTAATTATTTCTTAATCACTGTTTCAAGAACTTCGATTAGCACGATCAATGATGATCATCATCATCATCATTTTTCTTATTTTATCAAATTAACTTAATTTCAATTAGAACGATCAATGATCATCATCATTTTTCTAGTTCAAAATTTGGATTGGATTTTTATTGATTATAGTTTCTTTTTATCTAAGACTATTAGATTTTGGAAAATATATATTGAAGCGTGTTAATCGGAAGATAGATGTGAATTTAATCTTTCTTTATTTTTGTTGACAAAATTCTTTTTTTTTCGGAATTGTAATTTTTTATGTAATAGAGGAAACGAGAAATGGATTAGATGCGCTCGAATTGTAATTTTTTAAGATATTTTTTATTTAATATTAAATTCTGAGATTAAATTATTAACCGTCAGATCTGAATCAGGTGACTATAATCACTGATCACACGAGTCTCTAACTGCACTGAATCAGATCTTTGTTTGGAGCTTATATAAAAATAAAATAAAAAGATCTTAGTTTGGATGAGAAATCACCTGATGTGTTTTTTTGGTAAGTGAAAATGTGTTAAGCTCTAATTAATTGCTTTTGATTTTAAAATAATTTTTTATTTTTCATTTTAACTTTTGATTTGTCATTGTACTTTTTTTTGGAGCTTATAAAAAAACAAATATTTGTTTGGATGAGAAATCACGTTATGTGTTAAGCTCTAATTAATTAATTACTTTTGATTTTAATCTAATTTTTCATTTTTTACTAAGACTTGATTTGATTTGTCATTATACCTTTTTTTTTCCCAACCATCAACGTAGTCACATAGTATTGTGATCTCGTCAGTTTGATCTTGATCAGACGATTTTCGTGCTATTCTTTTATTGCAATAATAGATCTAAAACACTAAGTCATAATATGAACCGTCTAATTAAAATCTGATTATTCAAATTCGTTTTAGCGTAAATGCATGATTTCAATATGATCTATTTCCATAACTTAATAGTTTTGTTTTAGTGTCACGTCAGGTTGGTTATGTTCATTTTCTTTTGCTTAGCAATATATTCGGTTTTAGCCATTGCAAACTGGTGTAGTGGTGGTGTAGGTAGTTCAAAATTCAAAAGTAAAACAGTCTTGATTGAAAAGTGGATTTTTTAATATATATATATATATATATATATATATATATATATTATTGAATGCTGTTATTTATGATACAAATATAAACAATTTTTTGATTTTACAATCAATAACTTTAGAACACTAGTCAACAAGATCATTCCTTTCTTTTTGCTACTTCTGTAATCAATTTTTTTATTTGTTCGATTTTCTTTACTGAAGGTTGGAACAGCTGTTGTTACTCGAAGTGATGGAAGATTAGCACTGGGCAGACTTGGAGCTCTATGTGAGCAGGTATGTGTGTATATATTTGTACAATTGTATCTATGTAAAGCTCATAAGTTGCAAATAATTTCAGTCTTAGAGATTCTTTAGATTTATTATGTCATGACATAAGTGCTGAGTTAAACTTACTATGATATCTTGTTAAGTGATGACTAAATTGTGCTTAATTAACCCTTCTCTTTATTTGTTCTGTGCAATGGCTACCTGTCATGTATTTTTGTGTGTGCATGTTTTCTTTTATTGCTTTGTAACTGATAGCAATCTTTCCGGTGAAATTGTTGCAGCTTAAGGATCTTAACCTTCAGGGTTATGAAGTTATATTGGTGACTTCAGGTGCTGTTGGTCTTGGCAGACAAAGGCTTAGATATCGCAGATTGGCCAATAGCAGGTAGATATAAATCATCTTTTACTACCATAACTGTATCTTTTCTAATGGCATGTACATTATTTTCAACAAAAATGGTTTTTCATACACTCTCTTGATGATGCTCAAAAGAGTATGAGTTTTCATGCAATACTAGAGAAAAGAAAAATATCTGTCTTAAACACAACTTGAAATCATTAAAATTTTAATCCTTACTTCCACATGTTTTTTTTCAATCTTTTGTTCCCTAATGTGTAATAACTAATAAGGATTAGACTGATATAGGCTTGAAGGAGTTAATGCACACATTAATTTTTGTTTTTTTTATTTTGAGGTCTCGCGAAGCATAGTTTTCCTCTTTGCATTTAGAAAAATCTTAACCAAACAAGCTTATACTATTAGTCTTGTAGTGTTAGAGGACAAGAATGACAAACCTGAACGATATTGTTTACTTTGTCATGCAGCTTTTCTGATCTTCAAAAGCCACAAGGTGACCTTGATGGAAAAGCATGTGCTGCTGTTGGTCAGAGTAGTCTCATGGCTCTCTATGATACTATGTTTAGCCAGGTGGAACCAAAACTTAGTTGGCTAATCTGTTTTTTTTTTTAAAAATGCTTTTTCCATATTGGTGCTGATACAAGATTTTCCTTATGCAGCTGGATGTGACTTCCTCCCAACTTCTAGTGAATGATGGGTTTTTTAAGGATGCAGGTTTCAGAAAACAACTATCAGAGACAGTTAGCTCGTTATTAGAGTCAAAGGTCATCCCCATTTTCAATGAAAATGATGCTGTTAGTACTAGGAAAGCACCATATGAGGTAATATTCTAGGTTTTCTTCCAATGTTTCATCGGGTTAAATCTATCTTTGATCCTTATAAAATTGATAAAAATTTGATTGTAGGTCCTAGAAAATTCATCAGCTTTAGTCCCTAATATATACACCAATTGTATGATTTTAGTCCCCTACTAAGGGACTGGTAAGGACTAACAAGTTTTGTTGTTGTTCTTAAGTGAAAATATATAATTTTTTTGTAGGGGCCATAATCAATTTTTGTTTTCAATTTTATGGTTATTAAAAATATATATAACCCAATTTCATTGAATTATATCTATTTATTTTTAAAATATTTTATTTTGCTTTTGACAACGTCGTCTAGTCATGGTAGCTTTGTAATACTTGATATTTTCTTAAATTGTAAGCACTGCCTGCAGGATTCTTCTGGTATATTTTGGGACAATGACAGTTTGGCTGGTCTATTAGCACTCGAACTTAAAGCTGATCTTCTTGTTTTATTAAGTGATGTTGAGGGCCTTTATAGTGGTCCTCCAAATGACCCAAGCTCAAGATTAATCCATACATATATAAAAGAGAAACATCAAAACGAAATTACTTTTGGAGACAAATCAAGATTGGGCAGAGGGGGTATGACTGCTAAAGTCAATGCTGCTGTTTGTGCTGCTCATGCTGGTATCCCTGTTATTATAACTAGGTATTTAACCTTTTTTTATGTGTTTCATTTCTCTGGTAAAGTCCTTGCACTGAAGAATGTAGTCATAATACTCATTTCTTTTATGCTATCAAAATACAATACACATTTCTATCATATATCATGCTGTATATAATCATAGTTCATGTAATTAGTAAAAGTATCTATTATCCTGATATTAGTTCAAGTAATGAAAGTGGATTCTGATATCTGTCATGAGCAATATTATAATTTGCATGCAGTGCATGATTTGAAATATACATTCGAGTTTTACATTTTACTGACTTTGAAATTGTATTTCAACTCCGTTTAAGTGGCTATGCCACAGACAACATCATACGAGTGCTTCAAGGGGAGAAAATAGGTACTGTCTTTCATAAAGATGCACATCTGTGGAAAAACTTAAAGGAAGAGAGCGCTCATGAAATGGCAGTTGCAGCACGCAATAGTTCTAGACGACTTCAGGTAAAAACAGTTGTATAATGAGAAAACTTCTAAATTGTTTTTGCAAATTTTTTTTTTTTTTTTTTGGTAGAGAGTTTTTGCAAATATTAGCACATAAACACATTAGTTTTATCACTAAACTAGCTCCATTGAGGTTTAAAATATTATCACATTCACCTTCATGGAGAACTAAAGTGGTAAAAAAAATGAACTTGGTGACTGATTTTTATATCTTTTGAAATACAAGTTTAGTAATGAAAACTTTTTTAGGACTAATATGTGAATTTACACTAAGCTTTGAACGAACAGTTTAGGTGTTCACATGATTTTGTTATTCCCAACAGAATGAGCTGAAGTAGGTTATTCATTTGAACTACATTGATGATTTTGGTTTCAGGCCCTAAAATCTGAAGAAAGGAGGAAAATATTGCTGGCAGTGGCTGATGCATTGGAGAAAAACCAAACTATGATAAGGCTTGAGAATGAGGCTGATGTTGCTGATGCTGTGGCAGCAGGATATGACAAGTCTCTGATATCACGTTTAACCCTGACACCTGAGAAGGCAAGAACTTTATTTGGTTGCATATACTGGAGTTAACCTCACCCAGATTTTGATTCTCTTCTTTGTCTGGCACAGATTTCTACAATCCAAAACATGCTTTTTAATGATTGCGAGCATGTGTTTTGTCTGACCTTTGATTTTGTACTTAACAGATCTCTAGTCTTGCAAAGTCTGTGCGCGTGCTGGCAGATATGGAAGAACCAGTTGGTCAGATTTTGAAGAGAACTGAGGTCAGCTCACAACCCCTTTCCTTTCATTTGAAGGAGGTTCTCTTATTCTCCTAACTCTATTATGTTTTGTTCTAGACCTTTGATATAATCTGAGTCGAGCTAGGTTGCCTCATATAAGGGGGCAAAACCTTATCTAAGCATAACGAGCTCCTTGCCACTTTTCAAATTTGTATTCATCTAATTAGTAACATGTGTGATATCTTCTAACGTGTTTGAAAGATGTAGGATCTTTCCAGTATTTGGTTAAATGACATTCTGAAATGGATTTTGTAACTTATGTTTACTGATCTTGAACTTAGATAAAAAATAGTCACTGACAGATTTTACTAAAAAATAATTGTCCAGCTAGCAGATGAACTCGTTCTGGAAAAAATATCATGTCCTCTGGGTGTCCTCCTGATTATATTTGAGTCCCGACCTGATGCTCTTGTTCAGGTATTTAAGTCACCCACTCTTTTCCATCTTCCATTTTCAAATATTACTTAGCATGACAAATATAAGTTTCTATCTAGTATAAGTTGATTATTGTTTCATTATATAATCATATTTCAATAGAGCCTTTTCATTTATGCAATATTTCCTTTTACTTAATTTGGATATTGATGTATAAGTTTTTTGTTTAAATGAATTTATAGATAGCAGCGTTGGCAATTCGAAGTGGGAATGGCTTATTACTTAAAGGAGGAAAGGAAGCCCGAAGATCAAATGCGGCCTTACACAAGGTTTACCTATTTATTTTAGTTAGGCTGTAGTTTTTTTCAGGTCAATCTGGATCATCATTTTAGTTATAAATAAGTTTCCAATTTTACATATTTCTTCTTTATTGTAGGTCATTACTTCAGCCATACCAGATACAGTCAGTGGCAAACTTATTGGGCTTGTGACTTCAAGAGATGAAATTCCAGATCTTCTCAAGGTAGATATATTACAAGTGAAATTCCTCATAATTATACTTTTGTGTGATGATTTTCCACTGATAGTTATACTCTGCCACAGCTTGATGATGTGATAGATCTTGTGGTCCCTAGAGGCAGTAATAAGCTTGTTTCTCAAATCAAGGCGTCAACAAAAATCCCTGTTCTTGGTCATGCTGGTAATGTATCATATATAAGCTTCCTATGTGAAGACCTGTAAAATAAACTAGGGCGTCTATTGATACTTTTTCTGTTATGCAGATGGAATTTGTCATATATATGTTGACAAGTCTGCTAATATTGATATGGCAAAGCAGATAGTTAAGGATGCAAAGACTGATTATCCTGCAGCCTGCAATGCAATGGTAATTAGCAAGCATTCATACCCTTTGCAATGCTTTGCTCCTGTAAAAAATGTTAACCCGCAGATAGCTTGGCCAATGCTTGCTTGTTATTTGTGATGTCAATAGAATTTATAGACTGTGTTCATTAAAATAATGTCATGATATTCTCAGGAGACTCTTCTTGTACACAAGGATCTTTCCAGTACTGGCGGACTTAATGAGCTTATCCTTGAACTCCAACGTGAAGGTTTGACCTTACTTCCAAATGAATTTACATGAAGATCATTGGTTCAAATTTAATTTTTCTTTTGTTTTTCCATAAGAATAATTGGACACTACAAATTGAAATGTAATCTCTGTTCTATTATTTTTGTTGTGTTAAATATAGTCAATTTCTGTGATGATTGAATATGCATGGTGCAACTGTGCAAGAAAGTCCATCATAGTTGCCTCAAAATCCGGAAAACATGTACTAACAAAGATAAATGGCTTGCAGGTGTTCAATTGTATGGTGGACCAAAAGCTAGTGCCATGCTAAATATTGCTGAAGCGAGTTCTTTACATCATGAGTACAGCTCACTTGCTTGCACAATTGAAATTGTAGAGGATGTCTTTGCTGCCATTGACCACATAAATAAACATGGAAGGCATGTCCTTAGAATAATATTCATTTTTCTTATCATTATCACTAATTTTATTGTGTCTAAAATGTCTCTGTTGCTTTACTTGATGTTTCTGCAGTGCTCATACTGAATGCATTGTCACAGAAGACTCTGAAGTAGCTGAGACTTTCTCAAGTCAAGTTGACAGGTATGTATTTTGTTTTTGGTCGGTAACCATGTTTGATCATTATTCCTTGAATTATTCATCCTTCGCCTTACCTTACCATTCCCCCCAAAATTGTTTCATATACCCGAGTCCTATTGACCCTGTAAATTGTGCAGAGTCACTGTTATCCAGTCCATGATCTATTTGTTGATTTAAATCATTCCAGAAAATTCTATGTTGTGTTGTACCCTATTTATCACCGTCTAGCTCGGGTCTAGTCCTGAATGAACAATTTCCTGAGATTCCATAGGTATCTCGTAAATACAATGAGGATACAACTTTGATGTGTTTTCAACTCAAAACTACTACATTTTTATAACTCTTGTTACTTGATGTTATTGGCTGTTTAAAATATCCATTTTTTCCTTGTCCACAAACAGTGCTGCTGTATTCCACAATGCAAGTACTCGGTTTTGTGATGGAGCACGCTTTGGGCTTGGGGCAGAGGTAATGCATCTTCCAGATAGTCTATTGTTATTAGTAGCATAGTTATTTTATTTTTCTCATTTGTTTTTGGTTGTTTTAATTGTTGAACAGGTTGGAATTAGTATAAGTCGTATTCATGCTCGAGGTCCTGTAGGAGTTGAGGGGTTGCTGACAAACAAATGGTATGAAATTAGCTTTTGTTACTTTTAATTAAGAAATAGAACTTCAACTCAACAAAAGTGCAATTATTGATATTTTTTCTGTGAGGGTCTGTTCTATGTTTCATTTTCACTTCAGCATTAATTGCACAATAAACTATCAATTTAGTCCCTAAAGTATGAATCTCTTTCCAATTCAGTTCTTAAAGTATAGAAATATAATAAAGTAATCCCTAAAGTATATAAAATTCACCACTTTAGCCCTTACTATTAAGATGCCAGGGACTAAATTTATGGATTTTCATATATATTAGTCCTTACTAAGATGTTAGGGATATGTCAAAAAAAAAAAAACGAAGATGTTAGGGACAAAGTGGTGTGCAATAAACATTCTCCAACCACTTTACTTTCTGAATTATGTATACGTCTATTACAAAATCATGTATTGGCACATTTCTAAATACTATGGATATAATATAATGCAGGATATTGAGGGGGAGTGGACAAGTGGTAGATGGTGATCGAGGGATCAATTATACTCACAAAGAACAGCCACTAAAAGCATAGTCATGCAGAAAAGTAGTTCAATATGCTCACCTCATCAAAGCGGACCTCATCAAAGCGGTGTCTCTATCTGTTCGATTTTGATAAGCAGATGTTTCTGAGATGCTGATCATGCATAATCCCTCTATTTCCCGATTCCAGACCTTTTTTCTTACCTGTTCAATGTGAATGTTGTAGTATGACTATGCCCTTAGACCTTAGTATTTCATTAAATAATCCAAGTTTGTAAAACAGTAATGCTGTGACAGGTATAAATATATTTCCTACATCCTAGGTGAAGTTGAATAACTGTGGAGGAGTGTTATTCTCCCGGTTATTATTATAGAGAACTAGATTTGTTTTAAGCAGTATTCATGTCTTTAGATTGAATTATACTTTAATAATTGAGCTACTTTCAATCCATATGTACTACTGAATTATTGTGCACTTCCATTGCTTTTTCTAATCATTTTCATTTTCTTCACTATAAAAATAAGGTAAGAAAGAACCCCACGACCAACCTAGGGTCCATCAAGTGGTAAGTATCTCGACATCATAAAGAGGAGAACACTAATTTAAATGTTAGTGATGATCTCTAGTTAGAAGACTGCAAAAACTGAGGTCACATACTCTAAACAGCTACTGTTGATTAGTCGAATTGCTGGCGCTAAACTTATGGTATTATATTTTGTCAAAAAAAAAAAAACTTATGGTATTACTAGTCAGGACAATGAATGTTATGAGAGATATAAGCATACAGTTTTAGAGGGGAGAGCTAGGAGAGTACTCATTTTCTTGATCAATGTTGATGTCATTATAATCATAGGGTACCAATAGGAGACTCTGTCACCAAAAGAGCTTGACAAGGGGAAGCATTCAATTGATGCTGGAACATCCATTCCTGCCTGCACTGCCTATTCACTTGTTAATTGCACCCACCATCCTCTTCTAACCAATGCTAGCCATCTTTTCTTGAGTGTATGAGAGAGAGATTTAGATTGGAAAGATGGCCACTGAATGGAAAAAGCATACTAACTTTTAATCCAACAACGACCAAGATTTTTATAACAAATTCAACTCATGCATTATTAATGAGATACACTCATTCCTTCAAGATGATATATGATTAACTGTTAGAAACTGTTGCCGAGAGAAAAGAAAAACAAACTGTTAGAAACTGTTGCCGTAAAAAGAAAAACAAACTGTTAGAAACTGTTTTATTGGTTTAAATTGTCAACTCTTTCACTGTGATTAGTTTAATAATAGGAAGCATCAAAATTGAATGTTGCCTTACCTTAAATGTAATTTTAGTAAAAATGCGCTCTTGGGCGATTGAAATAATGGTGTGAAAGTACTCATATCATATTAGAAATATCATATTTGCCTTATACCCAAAAATAAATATGTCATATTGACAATACAAACTTTTTATACACATATTCAATCAAATCATACAATAATGTCACTCTACGGGTTGGGTTGGTGTTTCTCTGGTGGTCTAGTAGCTGAGGAGTGTCTTTCTAAGAATGAGATTAGAAATAGACTTCTATTAGGTAGTGACTGTTTTGGTATTTTCATTGGTGTTCCGCTTATATACGGCGCCTTTGTCTTATAGCTCCTCGTTTATGGGTCTCTGTTCGTCTTGTGCAGAGACCTGATTATTATTAATAATATATTTGCCATTAAAAAAAATGTCACTTTTTCGTATTAGTTCCTAAAACATCTCTACAAATATCTATTTGATCAAATATGATTTAATTCATGTATAACAAATATTTTACAGCATCTCAAGTGTGTTGCAGTGCATTTGTTTTGTGCCTGGACATTTGGTATGGGTGCATGCATGGTTTCAATCCCATGTCAACCAATATCCCCTCCGCAGCGTGTGTTGGCCATTAGGCCAAATAATAATAATAATAATAATAATAATAATAATCATAATAATAAAAAATTACATTTGTCAAATATGTAAATTAAATCATATTTATTTTGACTAGTAACTTTTGTATTAGGTTAAGCTTATATTATCAAACTAGTTTTTAGAGTAAAAGCATCTAACATAAATTGATTTTGTTGTAATTTATTTTACAAAATCAAGTTCAAACACGAGGATGGATCCTCTCCAGTGAGATTTTCACTGGAGGCTGTCCAGTTTCAATCAAAGCCTTCCAATATTTTTTAATAATGTGAACAGTAATCTACAATAAAGGAATGGATGGATGAAATGTTAATTGAGGAAAAATGCACTGCAGAGAATTCATTGTAAAAAAGTTAGAATTCATTTTCACGAATGGAGAAGATTGCATATGTAAGTGTTGAGCTAAAATCTTATTTTGTATTTGCAACGCAAAAGAGAAATTACTGGTGTGTAATATTCTACAAAAACTGAAAACATTTTACAATTTTTCATAGTATTTGTAGCTTCTAAAGGGCATAATAAGCTGCTTTTAACAAAACATATACATATTTAATATGGTTGAATCTCGAAACAACAATAGATCATGTAAAGTAGTAACATTGGGGGATTTGTAGCATATAACAAAGTTATTCACAAAGTTGTGATATGATTGATTGTAACAACAAAATTTCACTTTTCTTACGGTCATATACAACACCGACAGTTTTGAGCGCTTGCATAATCTCTCGTGTTCTTGACTGACTGTAAGACACTTCAGAAGATAGCTTCAATCAAATGATAGATTTTGATATGTTATGTGTCGCACAATCTATTGCAACTCATATGATGAAAAAGAGAAACCTGATCTTCCATCATTTGTGGCTTTCAACTCAAGCTTCTGAAATGGGCTGCAAAGGATCAATGAGTTGTATGTCAAAAACTTTCTTAAGATCTATAAAACATATTGAATGGTAATGAAAGAAAATGGCTCATCCTAAATTCTAAAGTGAAGAATGTCCTTTAGAGAGATAATTCAAATTTATAACTATTGGTGGCAAAACTAAAGCAGTTTGTTATATATACATGCGTGATAGACACAGATATAAACTGCTAATAAGTAATTAGAATTGGAAGAGGAAGCACCTGCTATTTGGATCGTAATAGAACCCACTGATAGAGCCATCGTTGCATGAGAAACAAACGTAGTAAAATCCAGCTATAGTTAACCCGCAGTCAGTTCCAACATTCACAAAATACTGCTCCTTCCATCTCTGAAAGGAAGAACTTAATGCAACTGTCAGGGTTTTCATTTGAGAATATCAATGTTCTCTTTTAATATTTTCATTTAGTATATCAGTGAAAGTAAATTTACCATGAATATGTAAGGATAGTTGCTTAAGTCCGCAGACTTTCCACCATCCATCTCTACTTGGCCCTAAAAAATTGAAATGCATTAGACACATTACATTAAGGGATGAACCTTATCTTACACATGACACCCAGGTGAGATTGTTACCAATAGGGGGCCAAAAGATTCAAACTTAGTCCAGTGCCTTATATCATCCTCTGGTCTGAAAAAATAGAAAGAAAGAAAGAAAAAAATTGGTTAAAAGATACGCTGGTCTGTAGAAGAAAAAGATGCGAGTATATTTGTAGAATAATAAGGCAATTTAATCTAATATTATTATGTAGGGCATCATCAGTATTATTCAACTTATGATCCATGCTTGATTTAATTGTTATTGCATAACAACATACGCTGCCTCCCATTTTCCGGTGAAGAAAGTATAATTCTTGGTATCGACAATCTCCCCTTCCCAGAATGTTACTACCTATAAATCATTAAAGAGAAAGTGAATATCAGTGATAATTTTTCTTTCTTCCTAGACATAAACAACCAGGGCATGCAGGAATAGTATATATCGAAAGAAATTTACATCCAAGTAAATCCTGATGAACATGTTATAGACTAAAATGAATAAAAAATTTGCTATATGTCATCCACACATGGGATAAAAGTATAGAAACTAATCGGACCATATTGGTCACTGTATCAATATAAAAAGAGAAAAATTATCATAAAAAAATTATCAATTATTAATAAGATAAACCGTGTGTGAAATAGAATAGACATGACAAGTTCTGACATAAAGTAGGTTAATAGCATTCTAAAAATTTAAAATGCCAGCTAGAAACTTTAGTACTAAAACTAAAAAAAATGTTTGTAACCTATGGAAGTTCAATAAACATCAGTAATGCAATGTATATTTGTTTTGCTAGATAAATATAAAACCAGTAGGTTATTCTGATATACACTTAAAAAAATTACAACATATTAATGCTGTCTTAAATCTACTGATTCAATGTGTGACAAATAGTTAAAACTGAACTAGAAAGAATTTATAAACATGCATATTTTCTAAAGGAGAAAAGTGGTTTATTTTCCTTTTTTTGCTTTTTAAGAAAGTTGAACTATAGAGAAATTTCTTACCGGCGTGTCTGCCATAGGAACATTAAGAGCTTCCATGGTGCCACATAGATATCCATGCTCAAGGTCACATCCTTGTATACGTACATTTACCCTCCATGCTTCATCCTTTTGTAGGCTTGAAACATTTTGTGTGCCAGAAAAGGCCTATAAATACAAACATCTTGAGTACATACTAGAACTTTGAACTTGTAATAAGAATTGTATCTACGGGTACAACAACCAGCAAGTCGTACCCATATGGGGTACATATATGGTACATGTGTACATATAACAGTACATGGACATGGACCCATAGTGAGATAACAGGTTCAAGGCTCTTTAGGAAAGACCAACAGCTGAAGACAGTATTGTCAATCTTGGATTGTGGAAAATAGCGGTTATGTTACAGTGCTATTGCCGCTATTTGACAACACTGTGCTAAATCACAAATCGCAGAACAATAGCAGTTAGTCAAAATTTTGTTACGCTTTAGTGTGACCGCTCTTTGACAACACTAGTTAAACACCTGCTTTGCAGTTGACACAAGGAAAATAAGAAGCTTCAAGAAGAAATGACTGAAAAGCATGAGATCAGGAGGATGGCTCAAGGAATTTGCAGTGGAGGAAAACTGCTGAGAAATCCCTGGATCTTGATTCTGTTATGTTGATTTCCACTTTCATAATATTATAAAGAAGTTGGTCGTAAGAAAGGTTAGGTAGGCTATAGGAAGAATATCCATTTGTAAGGAGTTTGGCACCGAATGGAATAGTGTGTTTCAATACAATATGTTTCCATTTTGTATCAGGTTCTTTTTGCTTTTCTGTTTCCTCTTCAAATCCTGGAATGGCTTGCGTACAAAAGATTGATTGCAAGTATTTCTGTCCAAGCCAATACAATACGTTTCAAGCTTCAAATTTCATCAAAACCAGAATTTGGCCATACATCATAATCGGTGTATCAGCTCCTAATCCTATTTGAATATTGATATAGAAAAATCTCCCTCAGACCACAATTCAGAGTCATGCAGAACTCAGCACTGTTCATTCATTCCACTATTCTAATCTCAAGCTGTAATAGTATTTTGATTGCATTGGTTCAAGATTCATTGGAAAAAAAAAGTACTCAACTATATTTCATATTCAGTAAAACTATATCTCAGGTACCTTTATATATTCCCATCATCATAAACTAATCCTAGTTACCAATATTGAAGCCAATGATCACTTTGATCAAACCCAAAATAATTAAAGCACCAACATTGACACAAACACGGTAGTGGCACATCAACACCAATAATAATTTGTAAAATGTATTAAATCCAATATAGCTAACTACATGTGTCAGTGTTGTGTTGGTGTCAGACACCGGACATGCCTTTAAGCTAAAGTGCCATACATAGTTATCTCCACCAAACATTCTAAAAAAAGCATAATTTTTGTTTTCCAAACGGGAATGTTAAAGAAACAACAAGTGTCCAATGTTCCATGAATGAATCACATGAAATAAATGCAACAAAACGTAAACAAAGAAACCCAATTTTTCAAAAGGGTTTCATCTTATCTACCTAATAACTTCCATAATAATCCATTTTTGTCCAAGATTGAAACAAAGGAATAAAAGGGAAATGAAGAAAGTACCTGACCAACACTTAGAAGAGAACAAGATTGAAATGAATTTCGCCTTGAATTTGCACCTAAACAATAAAACAAGAATTGAAAACAACAACAACAACAACAACAACAACAACAAGAATCTAGAATATACCTGAAACGTGAGAAGGGGTTGTGGTGTTCTCCAATGCTACTCTTACAGGCATGTTGCTGAGGACACAACACTGATCGCACTGTTTCTTCGTTTCGTTTTGAATGAAAGGATTTTCGTAGCCGAAAGGAAAGAAAAGAATATCAATTAGATGAAGGATTAAAGGACAAATAACCACATTGAAATCTTCCTAAAATAAATTAAAATAAAGTATTAAAAAAATGGAAAATGCTATGTATAGCGAATACCCATTTCACGAAGTGATCGCGAACTGTGTGTCACACTGCAATTGGTGCATTTCTTTTTTTCTCTTAAAAAAAATTCTTCAACACCTACTCCTTCCATGGCATAGTAGAAGAAGATGATCTGATCAAAGTATAGAACATAGATCTCATTATCTATCCAAGAAAGACACCATAATATATTTCAACAATCAATTTCCTCATTTATTCACGGCAACGTTGATGCCATTTAGATTTCTGATAAAATTTTGACAGCTCTTTGTTGCAAGGTTGAAGGAAAGCACAGTGTTCATACATGATTATGCAGCACAATTCAACTTAGAAATTTCTGTTTTGCAATTGTTAATTTTTTTCCCTCTTTCAATTTTTTAATTTAGAAAAGAACAACCATCCTATTCTTGGTAGGGAAGATTGATGACGGTGATAGCGGTGAATCGGTGATGGTTACTGTTTGCTTTTGCAGTATGTGAAACATTTTATTGCAATTTTTTTATTAAAAATAAAACCAATAAATTGTGGGTTTGTGAGTAGATGATAACGAAGTTTTCAAGTTGCATTTTCAAGTCCAGCTTCAACACGCGTTCGTGGATTTTTGCGATGATGCTATTCGCATTATATAGCATTACTCTAAAAAAATTCGGTTCGGAGAAAAGAAACTTTTGTTAGTAATTTGAAGTTTAGGTAAGAGTTAAATAAAAAAAAAACTTTGATTAAAAAAATTGACAAAATCTATTATTTATAAAAAAAAATAATTGAAAATAATTATAGTGTTTTTAACGTAACATTAATCTTGATTAATTGAACCAAATGTCATGTTTAACGTTTTTGTTATTAAAAATACATAAATAAAAATAAAATAAATGTTTTTATAATAATGGACAGAAGACATTTTGTTTTTCCGACTATTTTCAATTATAAATGATGAACTTGTTCGTTGAAATTAAAACTATTCCTATAATCAATATATAGGTTAAGACTAGAGTGGCAAGAGGACGCCCTCAAGATGCATATTAGTAAGGTTTTGCGAGAAGGTGCAACAAGGTTTCTTGAGAGAGATGTTTGACAAATTTAATGAAGTTTTGTATTAGTTTAGTTAATTACTCAGTGTTGCTGAATTTTGAGAAGGTTGGCCTATATTTTCAAGAAGGGATTTGAGGCAAAGAGATCTCCTTACTCCTTACCTCTTTATTTTGATGTTCGAAGGACTCTCAGCGCTTATTGAAAATTCAATGGCTAGATGAGATATCTATGAAGTGAAAATATGTAGAGGGACTCCCCATGATGTTTCATCTACTTTATGTTGACGAATTTTATTTTATTTTGTAGGTGAAATTTAAAAGAGCCAAACCATTTGACGGGGAACCTAAAAATCTATGAAGAGGCATCTGGCCAAGAAAACAACATATCTAAATCGGAGGTATTTTTCATTCAAAATTTGAGTAGGGCTGTTCAAGCGAACCCATCAAGGATCATGAGAGTTAGACATGTGTTAGGCACATGTACTTACCTAGACTGTCATCAATGGTTGGAAGGAGTAAAAAAGATATTTTTATTGTGTGAAGGACCGAATCTGAAAACGTATCAACTCTTAGAGAGACCGGTCATTGTGTAAAGTGTCTAAAGAGGTGAGATTAAATTTATCTTGCAAGCCATCTCATCCTATGTTATGAATATCTTTCTTATCCCGGATACCACTCAGAGGGATAATAAAGAATGATTAATTCTTTTTGCTGGAGAGGAAAATAAAAAAACAAGGGCATCAGGTGGTTCTTTGGCTAGAGTTTTATGACGAAACCAGATACGTTAGTGGCTAAGTTCTATAACACGAGATATTTTTTCAATTCTTCTCTTCTTAATTCTCACCTTGGTAGTAATCCGAGTTACAGTTGGCATATTATTTGAAAATCAAGTAAAAAAATTATGAATAGTTGTAGGCGGAGGGTGAAGATAATAGTGTGTGAAATATGATGATACACGTTAGCAACTAGTCTTATTGAAGGTGTGAAAAACACAAGAAGGGGGGGTTGAATTGTGTTTTAAAAGTTAAAACTTTTTCTCAAATAAAAACTATTTTTGCAGCGGATTAAACACAAAGTAAAAGAGAATCTGAGGGAAAGAAAGAAAGACACAAAATTTATCCTGGTTCCTCTCATAAATTGAGAGTACGTCCAGTCCCCTTGTTACTAACAAGAGCTTTTCACTATAATCTTCACAAGATTACAAACTGCTCAAGCACACTTGCAAGAGACTTCTCAAATGCTCAAGTTACAACTAACGAGAGACTTCTCAAACAAACTTAAATATAAGAATGAATGTTAATAAACACTTGATATACTATCAGAGGTGTTGATGACAGTAATTTATGTGATGTTTTTAGTATTGTTTATTGTTAGTTTAATATTAGTTTTAGACCAATTACAAGGCAAAAACCTAAAGAAGTAAAGTTACTTGTCCAAGAAGTCAAGAATTGAAGAAAATGCTTAAAAAGATGCTAAAAGGAAGAAAATACGCAACTTTCAGTCTGCGGACCATAACTTGAGCTACAAGTATCGGAATGAGGTCTGTGACCATGCGTTGGAAAGCTAAGACGAAGAGCTACAACTTTCGTGTTTGAGCAAAAATCTAAATCAGCCATCGCAGCACGATAGCAGCCATCGCAGCACGATGGGAGGAAAACTTCGCGCCCAAGAAAAGAACAAAATCTTCAGTTATATTTTTGAAGAAAATCTACACATCGTACTGCGATGGACTCATCGCAGCGCGATGAGCCTTGCTGCCCAAGTCATAAAAACTATAAATAGAGCCTCCCTCCTTCACAATTATTCATTCAGAAATTTAGAGAACTATTTCTCTATAAGGAGCAAAGGAGGAGGAGCTCTAGGGAAGGAACTTTCCCCCCTCAACGGGAAAGGTAACTTCCTCCGCAAGGTAGCAAAGTTATTGGTATGCATTTATTTAATTCTTGTAATTTAATTATGTCTATTAGTAGCTAAACTCCTTTAGGTTAGGTGGAGAAGATGAACTCCCTTAGGAATGCTGGAATCATGTAAATTGGTACTAAGTTTATATAATTTTCTATTCAGTTTTATTTATTCTATTGTCTATGTTTTAATTACGTAACCCAATTGATAGCTACAATTAAGGAACGCTTTTAGGGATGGTGATATCTAGCATTGCGCCTAGGGTCAGGGTTTATCACTGGCCGGCAGTTAACCTCAATAGGGTTAGTGATATTTAATATTGTGCCTCAAGGTTAGGATTACCCAAGGCTCGACAACTAACCTATAGGGTTAGTGATCTAGTATTGTGCCTCAAAACTGGCAGCCAACCCCGATCAATAGATGATAGCTTAACAAGTTAAGGGTAAAAGAACTAATGAAACCATGCTTAATTGACTACATATTTAGAATCTAATCACTAGGTTAGGGACGTGACAACGTGGCTAACACGGGTTCCCTGTCTAATAATTGAGATTCTCTATACTCGTAATTAGGGTAATTATCGTACGCGGTTATTACTAATTATATTAGTTCACCAATAATAAAAAGGAATAGTCAACGATATAGCACCACTTACCCAGCAGGAATAAGGGAGGGATTCTAACTACTTAACCTATCTTCTTAAATTGTCTTTCTTTCTAGTTATATTCTCTGTTTCTTGAATCTAAAATTATCCCAACTTATAAAGCGGAGGCAATCTCAACAAATCCTAGAATAAGCTTAGTAACTGAGGCGCTGTCCCTGTGGATACGAACTCATTCTACTCAGTAGAGTGTGAATTATTATTCGACGACAGACTGGTACACTTGTCAGACCGTAGTCAGATGTTTACAAAATACAACACAGATTTGCCTTAAGACTATGAATGACAGATAGAAGCTGTAGTGTCAGAATGTTTCAGAGTCTTAAACGCAGTAATAGAACAGTAGTCATTTCTTCCATTTGAGTCTTCTATTTATACTTGAAGTAATGAGAATGACCGTTGCAGAGAGATAAGGTGCCAGCTGGAATCAATCGTACAAATATGATAGCTGTGTATTGCCTTCTATAGAAAGAAATCCAATTCCACTACCTTGCAATTTGAAATATCACTCAACCATTTTGAGTAATAATAGTACGATTGTACAATCCTCAAATGCGCTCCACTTATGGATAAGGTTAACGTTGTACCAACGAATATTCCTTCCTGTGGATATGACAGAGTCTCTAAGTAGATTGTTCTTCAATCATTGATACTGATTCTGTCAGTTCTTGAGTGACGTAAATTCCTTTTGCTTCAGAGTCTGTTGTCGTAGCTTCTTAAGGTCTTCAGCTTCTGAGCTTCTCAGAGTCTAGCTTTTGTCCTCAGAGCCACTAACTTCAGAACTTGAATTTTAAGCTTCTGATGATCAGCGATACGCTTTCAGAGCTTCTTAGCTTGGCTTCTCTGCTTTTATTCATAGTGCTTCTGAATGGATTTTAACTTATAATTCTGCACACTAGAATAATCATTAGCAATACCAATTGTAATTTTAATACTTTGTTATCATCAAAACCAATTAAAATCTTAGAGGTTTATGTCAGACCCACTTTGTTCCAACAGTCTTTAGTCTTAAATTTGAGTATTGGGCCTAACTCATCCTTACAAAACCGGCTTGTAAGGTGAGGATTGCCTCTTACTTATAAAGTCTTGTTCAGGCCTTCTCACAACCGATGTGAGACTTCTTAACACACCCCCTCACGCCCAACAGTATTAGGCTTGGTGCGTCGATATAAACGGTAGGTGGCCCGATAATGGGTGGCCCAACGGATCTTGGAGAGACTCTGATACCATCTAGGGAATGATAATTCAATATATTACTAGACTTTTTACTCGTGCTCGCACGGGATTCATGGGGCACACTAATTCAATTATATAATATGTATATTAATAATATCTGATAAACTTAAATTATATGATATATGTTATTAAGAATATAGCATTCCCAAACCAAAAACGATGCATCAATGTCATTATACCTCTTAATCACCTACGTTTATGTATAACACAAAGACCATAATTAAAAAAAAATTCAATGGGGGCGAACAAACGATAAACATATATAAAAAGAAGTAATTCATATGTTATAAGAATATAATTCATAGGTTTAGAAACTAAAATTTCTTTAAAAGATACATTTGAAGTGATATTTGTAAATTTATCGGCATCGTCGACGATCAAAATCTTCAACTCATTTTTCGACGTGACTCTTGGTACAACAACACATAACTGATCGTGTGAAAATACTATTCGCGGAAGGTACACCCAACATGTGATCCAACAGTATGACTAACACCTTGTAAAACCTAAACCTCTTGTCAACAATTCTAAGTATAAATTGAAACAAATGAGACCTTAACTCTATACAAAGAAATAGTAAAAAAAAAATAATAGTAAAAATGCTAATTAATTGATAATATAAGCTTTACATATGCTTACCTATTTATATAGTCTGAACAGGCAAATCACGATTTATAATTAGCTGTGTTCCAAATAAGGGCATTCGACACCCTTATAGAACCTACATGTATAAATTAAAATATTGTAATCAATATTAATATAACCTCATAATTTTGGACATATTCTTAATAAAAAAAATAAGTAACTATAATTGATTAATTTCTACTATAAAACTTTGAAGTCTTTCCAAGTTGCAATATCACAATTATAGAAGATGATAATTGATATATAGCTTGCAAGAAATTTTTGCAATTGATCTGCAAATTGATTCCAAAGAATTAATGACATGAATTTTGTTTCCTCTGCTGACACATGCTGGCCATATATAATAACCTTCAATATTATTTATTTATATTAAAATACAATTAACGAATATATTCCAAAATAAATTACACTTACTCTGGATCTTTTAGAGTCAGGTCAATAAGTTGCATATTTTTACCGTTCTTAAAAGTTTCCTTGATTCGATCTTTCTCAATTACATGTTCAATAACGTCTGAAACTATAATATAAAATTATGATTAAAATTCATGTCTATGATCACAAAAAAATTGGAAACTAAAATACTGAGTTTATGAAAATATGAATAGAAGAGATAATAACATGCTATCATTTGAAAATAGAAAACTGTGTTTATTGCTTTTAAAAAAATTATTTCATGCTATTTCCAAGCAATCCAAGCACAATTTTCGCAGATATTAGTTGTTAAGCAACTTAGATAATTGTCGACATGAGTAAATATATATTTATTTTAATTTTATTAGGATTCTGTGTAAAAAAAAACGTGAGATTATCACTTTATCATATTTTTGGGGATTGACATGAGATTCAAATTAGGAAACTTTTCTCCTTTTTTGTTTTTTTATCTTGTGAAGGTCAAATTTCTCTTCTTCATTATTAATTTTAATTGGATTTTATGCCAAACATAACTTATTAGGTTAAATGCATCCAATAATATTTTGCCACATATTACGTTTTTAAACACATGACGTGTCACATTCATTAATTGATGTGGCAACATAGTATTGGTTTAAAATTTACATATTATGTTTTTAAACACGTGTCACATTCATTAATTGATGTGGCAACATAATATTGGTTTAAAATTAGGTTCATATTAAGTTTTTATTGTAGCCATTGATATAATTTTTTTTTCACGTGTCAAAATCTAGACCATTCATATTAGGGTTAGGGTTTAGGGTGCCTCTAGTTACTCTCGTTTTATTATATTAAGATTAAGATAATGGCCATGAATACTGGCTATTTATAGATACATATATGATACAAGTCTATGTGAAACTAATTCCTAGCCTTGAGGGAGCGTATCAGCTGATGCTAAGTATGAGAGAGCCTTTAATTCAAACTATATCAGGTAATCATGTACAGAATAATAGGAATGGTGGTTTGCACCTTCAAGGCATAAATATAGGAAAGCTTATATTTATCTATTATGCCCCCTCAAAATTGGGTCACAATCAATGACACAAATTTTGTCTCTGAGAAGTGAAAATCTGGTTCGATGTAGGGGCTTTGAGGATATCTGCAGGCTGATCTTTTGTGGAAATATGAGAGACTCGTATTTTTCCAAGTTGAACCATTTAAAGATGGTATCAGAGCCTCTCCAAGATCCGTTGTGAGACTTCTTAACATTGGGCAAAGTTAATATGCATAAGCCCATCCTTATGCATGGTGCATAAGGCATTTCCAGCCATTGGATGCTGTTTACTTCGCGCGCCCCCCAATTTGCTACGCGCGCCCCCCAACTGCTCACCCCCCAATTGCTACGCGCGCCCCCCACCCCAGCCCCCCAAATTGCTATGCCCGCCCCCCAGAAATTTCTCCGCGCGCCCCCCAGCCCCCCCAAAATGCTACGCGCGCCCCCCATTTTCTTAGCACACCCCCCAGTTTACTTTTTTTTTTTTTTAGATTTCTAGCACACCCCCCATTTTCAATTAAATAATTACTTTTGTTCCTTTGAAGTACATACTATAAGTACCCCCTCCAGCCCCCCATTTACTCTGCGCACCCACCATTGCTACGCCCCCCATTACTACATGCGCAAAAACCATTTCCGCTGTAGAATGGTTTCAAATATGTGTACTCCAAAACCATTTGTGCTATGGAATGGTTTCAGAGACCTGTACTTAAAACTATTTAATGTACTTAATTATGTCAAAATTCATTTTAATTTAAAATGATTTTAACCTAAACCATAAGTATAACTTAATGGTTTCACTAGTGTTGTATCTGAAAACCAAAGTAGCTCTCTTATGGTTTCAAATAAAATATTTATATTTAATTTAAAATTAATATTATAACTGAAACCATAAGTGTGACTTAATGGTTTCACTAGTTTTGTATCTGAAACCAAAATAGTCCTCTTATGGTTTCTAATAAAATATCCATATTTAATTTAAAATAAATATTTTAACTGAAACCATAAGTGTGACTTAATGGTTTCAGTAGTGTTGTATGTGAAACCAAAGTAGATCTCTTATGGTTTCCATAATTATAGTACATGTTTTAGTATGTAATTTTAAATTAAAATATGGCTATATATTATAATCATCCAACACAATTAATTGAAAAATTGGCTCTTATAGTATGTACTTCAAATGAACAAAAGTAATTATTTAATTGAAAATGGGGGGTGTGCTAAAAATCTAAAAAAAAAAAAAGTAAACTGGGGGGTTTGCTAAGAAAATGGGGGGCGCGCGTAGCAATTTGGGGGGGCTGGGGGGCGCACGAGAAATTTCTGGGGGGCGCGCGTAGCAATTTTGGGGGGGCTGGGTGGGGGGCGCGCGTAGCAATTGGGGGGGTGAGCAGTTGGGGGGCGCGTGTAACAAATTGGGGGGCGCGCATAGCAACTTATGCATGGTGGACTTATGCAGGATAACCAGCCCCCTTAACATTTAGTAGGTTTCAAGATATAAGATAATAGGAAACTCAAACAAACAAGCTCATAATAGGGATTTTTGGGATAACTCTCTCAAATCCAAAATATCTTCAAAAATAATGAATGGATCGGAGCAAAAGGTTGCAGCGCCTATGTACCGTGTGTTATGTATTGTGCGTGCGTGGGGGCAAATCAGAGATTTGCACTGAAACCAAGCATTTTGGCCAACAATCTTGTGCGCGCGAGGATTCCCTCTTACTACAATTTCATATAACACATTAGTATATAACGGCTATGTCCACAAAGTCATCCTATGCGAGACTTTCTAACTTTTGGAATATCTCAAAAACACTCAAAGCACAACAGTAACAAATTGGGCATGATTAGACTTGTAATAATAAGTTACAACAGTTTAGTCTTGTGTATATAGACTCGCCTCTTACTTATGCACTACTCTCTTAACCTTGTAGTGTCTCCTCTCTTCCTTTTTCTACATATTGCATGTCTGTGCTCATCTTCACTTTCATTTTCATCTTGTTGTGGACCAGTAACATTGTTGTCTGCTGGAATATCAACATTACCGCCACTGGAAACAATAACATCCTCCTCATGTACTGCCTTACAGTGTTTCATTTCTTTGTTGATTGGTTCATCATATAAGAGAGATAGTGTTGTCTTCTCTACAATGAATCCTTCCCCAAAAACAACCATAACCTCCACTTTGTTACCAGGTTCTAGATTTGATGTTATGGTCTGCCAATCCTCATGGCCAAAAGAGGTTAGTGTATCTCTTTTATAGGCGTGAATGGTTGCCTTTGTGTAATTTATGATCAATGCACCTTGGCAACATTCTGATGTTATGTTGTCTGGGGAAGAGTAATAGGTGACCAACAACATCATACTCTTCAGGTTATTCCCCTTCATTGTTGGTACATCAAATGTTACAGAACAACCTTTGCAACTAAAGGTAAGCCAATCAGATTTGTTGTTTGAGGGGGGTATAAACGAACCCGAAGACCCATCTGCAGTCTGTACAATGAAAAAATGTTTAAATGGCAAAAATTAAGGATATAGAAGGAGAAAAGAAAAGTTCATTATAGTTATGTAATTCATTTTATCATCCCTACTTTGGTAATAAATTCAAATAAGGATGACATAATTTGTTAGAAAAATATATTTTCAAGAACCACATTTCCAATTTACTTAAAAAATAAATACGTGGAAGAAATATTCAAACCTGAAAAATACCGTCTTCAGTAATATTTGAAACTTGGCATTTCGTTCCCATTTGAATTAAGAAAGATTTTGAGTAATTCTTTGACCTTGTAAGGTGAACTAAACCAAGGCAATCACCAATTAAAGGAGAAGCATACATATCAGAGATCTGTGATGTAGTCGCACTTGTACTTGCTTCAAACTTATGACTATCCGTGGCTTTAAATATATCCAAAATTCTTGCTACATCTTGATTTAGTTGTAGTTGTGAGCCACACTCCACACAAAGACTTCGAAGCTTTAGAAGGTCCTTGAAATTACCAAGAGATGACAGGGATACCGATGTCTGAACTCGGGATATCACATTATTTGATGGTGACATCCAAGAAAAAATGAGAGAAGGAAATACATCACATGAGAATCCTTTAAAGCCACATAGAGAAATATATCCAATGCTTTTTGATCTTACTATTGAAAAGGGAACTTTTGTTATGGCAGTCTTATCCGCAATCAATGTTGTCAATGATTCTAACTGTTCTAAGTCCTCCTCCAATTTGTCAATCATGGAACACCCTGAAAGAATCAAAGTTTCCAAAGATTTTAATCTATAGATGCTTCTCGGAAGTTTCAGAAGACCTGTGCAGTCTGTCAAATTGATAAGAAGAAGCTTATCGAGAGATCCAATGGTATGAGAGACCGCAGACAAACTTGGACAGTCTTTGAGGACTAGCTTTTCAAGATTAGGCATGTCTGAAAATTCTGGGGTTTCAGTCAAATTCCGAGAATGACTAAGATTAAGAATTTTTAGATTCTCTAGCATCTGGAAGAAATTAAACCACGAGAGAATAATAAGAGAAGATTAGGAAATAAAAAATAGATTTAAATTTGGAAGAATCACTACTTTCCACTAAACCTTGACAATGCGAGGATTTATCGAAATATAATTATGGAAAAAATCATGAGCAAAATATTAAGTAGAATTTGTACAAATTGTGAGTAAAATATTAAACAGAAATTTGTACCTGGCTCTTCTTCCATATTTGTTTTAGATTACTATATTTTAATGTAATGGCAACTAGAATTCCTTGTTGAAATTCTGCAGGTGCATAAGTTGATGGAAATCCATGCCAGTGCAACCACCTAAGTTCTCCGGAAAGATATTTAAAATCTCCATTAAGCTGCACTCCGGCAAGTCGAAGCAATCTGAGTTTATTCATCTTCTTAAATGCTTTGGTATTCAGACAAACTGTATTATTTCTTGGAAGTTCCAAAGTCAGTCCCTTGACAGCTTCTGTTCCCTGAAATGCAAACTTTTTTTGAAATTCAGTCTATAATTTTGACATTTGCAGCCCATATAATTAGCAAAAACCAAAACAATCATGAACCATACTAATTACTCCCTACATTTTGAAATAATTTCTTTTTACTAAAATGACGCTCGTTTTAAAACGGATGGAGTATCATATTTCATGAGATAATTAAGAATCCAAATGAATGTTAATAATTGATTCACAGTTATGATCCGTCACTGTTATATTTTCGAATAACATATAAACCACACAAGAAGTTTGTAATTACCTTATGTTTTGATAATATATCAAACACTTCCTCACGCCGCCACAGCCTACTACGCTTCTCGGGATCAAATGGTGATTCCTCATAAATTATATGTCTTCCCATGTCTCTCAACAAATCATGCATTCTAAGCTTGTTCCTATTGTCAACAGTTACAAGGCTCCGCTCTACAAGGACTTTAATTCCAATATCAGCAAAAAATCCACACCCATTTAATATTAGAATTGCATCGTTTCTGTCCATCCCAATAAAGAAACAAGCTATATCAAGGAATATTTGTTTCTCTGTAACATCTTTTAAACCATCAAAGCTTACTTTTAGCTTCTTCTGTACTTGATCATGGGGAATACATTTGAGTTTCTCCAAAACTTTCTGCCACTCTTTTAGTTCACAGTCACACAAATAGGACCCAAGGACTTGAAGTGCTAGTGGCAGTCTCCCACAATAAGAAATCACATCTGTTGAATGTGTAGCAAAATCTTCTGTTGGACTTGGTTGCTTGAATGCATGCCAACTGAATAGCTCAAGAGATTCACTTTCGTCCATTTCTTGTATTGCATACACTTGATCAACTCTACATGACCTAAGAAGATGAATATCTCTTGTTGTGATAATTATTCTACTCCCCGGACCAAACCATTCGCGGCTTCCACACAATGCCATTAGCTGGTGCAATTCATTCACATCATCAAGCACAAGAAGTACCTTGTTCTGGGCAAGTCTTTCCTTCAATATACATTTCCCTGAATCAATGTCACGTATCTTGAATGTTGTTCTTTTGTAAACATCACAAAGTACCTGTTGCTGTAGAGAAACTAGATTAATATCTTTCTCCCAAAATTCCCTTATATTCAGAAGGAAGCTTCTTCCATCAAATTTGCTACCAATTTGATTATAAATGGCTTTGGCAATGGTTGTTTTACCCGTACCCCCCATTCCCCAAATTCCTAGAAGTAAAACATCTTCTGATTTTTGGATCTTTAGTAGCTTAGTTGCAGCTTGCACACGAGATTCTACACCCACTGGATGTTCAGCAACAAATAACTCTGTCCGATCTAGCAAACGGGTGACACGTCCAACAATATTCTTGATATCAGCACTTTCATTCCTATAAAATATGAACCAATGATAAGGTGTGCAATCGATTGTATGTGTATATATATATATATATATATATATATATATATATATATATAAGCATGAGTAATCTCCAACATATGCTTCTACTAAAAGAGGAGGAAGAATTATGTGCCTATATATGTGCTTATTTTTAAAAGAAAAGAAAAATGCATTGCAATGGGAGAGTAGTAGAAGCACAAGCTTTTTTTTTGGTACATAGATAAAATGGCAAAGCCATCATAAACTCACACACACATAAGTGAAGGAGCCGAGGTTCGAACTCCGATCATGACGTCCGGCCCAACAATTTCGGCATTTTTTTTGCCGGTAGAAGCACAAGCTTTAGTGAACCAGTAATTTGTTTCTCATTTATTAGAAGCTATTGGAATCATTTTATAGTAATTTAAAAGAGTAAATAGTAAGTCTTCAAATTTAAAAGAATAATATTAGGCCTCAATTCAATTAAAATTCCACATCTTAAATTACCACCAATATCAATTCATTTGGTCTACAAATCATTACACTAAAAGGTGAGCATTTACTTTTCTTTTTTTTTTTTTCAATTGAAGACCTTATAAAATATTTTTAAAAATGATAATTTTAAAAGAAATTGGTGTTTAAAATAGACACATATTATTATACCACTAAGGCTTAAGAATTTTAAAGCATCACAAACAATATTCTAAGAGAAAATTCAAATAACCTGGAATCTATGAGTACAAACCCTGCTATGCCACCAATATCAATGAGGTCTCTTCTCCAATTACTCTTTGTATATTCATCCACTGAGATTTTTGATAAAAGAGCATCAAATTTTTCTCCAAACTCACCTTTCTGATGACGTACTTCAGAGGGATCTACCTCATAGAATACTGGCACAACCACCAGACCCTTAGTTCTGCCAATTTCCATTATCTTCTCCAACTCTACCATACACCATCTTGAATTGGCATAGTTTGTAGACAAAACAACAATAGAAATTGTAGACTGTCCAATTGCTTTCAACAATGAGGTTGAGATTTGATCTCCTCTTTCAATCTCGTCATCATCTCTGAAAGTATGAATCCCTGCATTTTGAAGAGAGGAATGCAGATGTGAGATGAACTTTGCACGACTGTCTTCCCCTCTGAAACTCAAGAACACGTCGTACATCATTGGCTGAAACATCAAAGGAAAGTAAAATTGAAAATCACGGTTTAGATATAATCTAGCTAAAATTCTTTATGCCGCCGATACATCAACAACTATGAGGTTGCCTGCAATTTATTTTGTTACTAATTTCAATTCACAATCTTACTAATTCTTGTTATGATTATGAAACCAAATTTTATCAAACTGATTTTCATTGATGTTCATTTGCTTCCTTTTCCGTCATATATTTTGGAACCAAAAGACCATATAGTTATGATACCTCAAGCCATGTTAGCCTCAAAATCATATATGTATTACTACCACTCACCTGATTAGTCATATAACTTGATTCCCCCTTAATGATATCTTTTGCCATGGCTTGAAGCAGAACATGCATTTGAAGCTTGTTATTCTCATCAATGGTTAGAAGGCTCTTGTCTTCAAGGAGACCTATTTGAAGAGTTGTGCATTGTGTTGACCTATCATTTAATGTTTGGAGTACATCATTTTGGTTCATCCCGATAAAGAAACATGCTATATCAAGGAATATTTGTTTCTCTTTATTTCTCAACCCACTAAAACTCTTTTTTAGAGCTGTTAGTAGTGCTGGAACTGGAATGGAAAATCTTTCGAGGCTCCTCAAAGCACCTTTCCACTCAAGTATTTCCATTCCACGCAAAAACCTCCCAAGGGATTTAAGAGCAAGAGGCAATCCCCTAGAATAAGCAACTAGCTGTCTGGAAAGTTCGCCAAAATCTTCTCCAGGGCTTGTTGCTCGGGTGAATGCATCAATATTAAAAACCTTAAGTGATTCACTTTCATCCAGTTCTTTCACTCTATATATATGGTCAACTATGTGCCTCTTAAATAGACCCCTATCTCTTGTAGTGATGATTATTTTGCTACCTTTCCCAAACTGTCTATCACGCAAAGCATCTAGCTGCTCCAATTTATCAACATTGTCAAGTATAAGAAGTACTCTTTTCCTTACAAGTATTTCGTCTATAACCACCCGTCCTGATTCAATTGTATGCATCTTTATTTTAGTTGGTTCTAAGAGATCAGAAAGTTTCTCTTTGAAAGAAACTTGATCATTATTATTTTCCCAAACACCCCCGAAGTTTTTAAACAAGCTCTTGTGCTCAAAATAGGGACCAATTTGATCATAAATGGCTTGGGCAATGGTTGATTTGCCAATCCCTGTCATCCCCCATATCCCTATTAGGAGAGGACGTGTTGATTGTTTCAATAGTTGAATCACATCTTGTGCACGAGAAGCTGTACTCTTTGTATAGAAAACACTGAACATGTCTCTCTTAAACAAATCACTGAACAAGACTATCTTGTTTAGCACACGAGTAACATGTTCAACTACATTCTGAATATATTCACTTTCATTCCTGTATAGTACATGAACAAGAGATGAAATGCAAGAGTTATTATACACAACAATTCTCCAACATGTTTAGGTACTAAATTGAAGAGATAATAAAAAATTTAGAGACCAAATTAATGGTTTAATTGAAATCTCAACTATTTAAAAAATAAAATAAATGTGCTAAAGTCATAATAAAATCAAAATCGAGTCCAGGCTTGCATACCTAAATTCAGGTTCTATCCTGAGTTTGGGTATGCAGTGTCATTAAAACTCTTAAAAAGAGAGTCTGCCGTCTATTTAGATCTCATAAAACTTGATTAATTAATATGAATGATTAGTCTCCACAATTGCGCATGTGGTGGATACCGGTATACACAAACAAACAAAAAAAATCAAATAAAAACATGTATCGAGTAATCAAATTTAAACAAAATTACATTTTTGATCTTTTAACTTAATTTCAAATAATAATTTGATCTTATCTTTTTATCTCGTTGTTTTTGTCCTTTTTAGTCTTTCAGATATGTTTGTATATGGTTTTTTATGGTCTGTTTGGTTCGGGGGTTTTGGAGAGGAGGAGAGGGGAGGTAATATTTTAAATTTTTATGTTTGGTTCAACTTTTTAACGAGGGGAGGGGAGGGAATGAGATAAGTAATTTATTTTTTTACCCTTAATCTTATAAACTCAAAATAAGAATTAAATTATAATGGATATATTATGTCAAAAAAAAATTCTAATGGATATATAACAAAAAAAGTTAGGGTAATTTTATCAATATAATAAATTATGTTTTACATCGTCTTCCCTCCTTAAAAATCCCTCACCTCACCTCGGTTGAACCAAACAAACCCAAGCTTCGAAACAAAGGTTTTTTTTGGAACTCAATATATATATATTTATGATTGAGAGCACAAAAAAGATCATAGACTTGAAGCTTGAAATCCATATCTAAACATTAAAAAATAATTAAAATATTGTAAAAAAATTAGATGAGGAATTAAATTTTTACCTGAAATTAATTTAAGTGACTAATAGATTAATTTTGCCTCAAATTCAAAATCAAGCTAGTTCTAACTTAAACATTACCTGTATTCGTTTAAGATATCAATTGATCCTGAATATGCGGTAGCTTTACTGTTGGCTGCCACCCAAGTCATGAATTTGTCTTCGGTTTCCCCGATCAACATTCTACACAAAAAATCACTGTTTGCATACAAACTTTTATGAGAAGTTCCGTGCGAGGGGTAGATACCATCATAGAACAAAGGGACAACAATAAGACGACATGTTGTTCGGCAACACTCAGTTATTTTATCCAATTCTTGAAGACACCGTTTTGATTTAGCATAATGTTTTGAAAATATGATGATGACCATTTTGCACTTTCCTATAATATTCAGCACTGACTCTGAGACTAGTGATGTTGCAAACCTCTCGTCGTCCCAGAAAACAGCAACTCCAGCTTCTGATTTAAGAGCACTATAGAGATGCGAACCAAAAGAACCAGTGTCTTGGTCACAGAAACTCAAGTAAACATCGTAGTTCTTCGTTAGATCAGTAAATATGGATTCAAATTTGTTGTTGATTTGGGAAGAAGACATGGATGGATCTGATGAAAGTTTATACAAGTGATTGAAGAAGAAGAAGAAGAAGAAGAAATCAAGAACTGAAATGAGTAAACAAATGTCATGATTGGTTTATTTGATCTAAATTCTCAAACAAGTCAAATGTTGTCTTATAAAGTATAATATATTATTACTAGTACACTTCTACCAATGATGGACAAGTTGCAAAAGAGAAATGGTAACATGGGCACCTTTGAATCCCCACTACTCAAAAAAAGGTGACGTTTCGATACGTAGTAGATATCGATACTTTTTCGATACGTTCCGATACTCGTACCGGTGAAGTATCGATTAAATAATTATTTTTAAATAAAAAAGTAATACCCGATACTTTTCTGATACGTCTCGATACTCGTATCAGAAAAGTAACGGTTAAATCATTATTTTTAAATAAAAAAGTAATATCCGATACATGTCTGATATGTCCCGATACCTGATGCTTTTTGTATTTTTAATAATTCTTGTGGTTTTTCTTTGTCAATATAAATTTTTATTTTTCAAAAGAAAAACTATGGTGTCCTACTATATAACAGGTTGTTAAACATTTGAGCTTATCCCAAAATTCTGATATAAGACTAGATATTTTCTGCTTTTAATTATTAATATTGTTGATTTTAGTCATATTTATATATTATGTATTTATATATTTAATTTTAAATTAAAATTTTAAATAATGTAACGCGGCATTATTGGATTGAGAATTTTAAAAAATTTCATGTATCGGCGTATCGGTATCGTGTCCCGTATCGGGGCTTATGAGCACAAGCTCAAATATTTATTTTTTAGGCAATCTCACAAAATGTTAAAAAAAATAAGGAAAAAAGTAATAAAATAATATTGATTGATGTGACAAATTTGTTTCTCTTTTAATTTTTAAAATTTATGTGTGTGCGCTTAAAGTTAGTGTCCAAATATTTGTGCCTAGGTAAGACTTTCTCGTTGCAAATAGGTCCAAGTCCAAGGAATGAAAAGCTCAAGAAAAAACATTTGATTAAGAATGAAACGCGTGGATTTAATATTTTAAATGTGTAGAATGTTGTTTCTTTTTTATATTAATTTTTTATTTATTTAATATTTGTGTTTAGCAATCAAGTCATAAAGTCCTTCTTCTAGTAGTTGAGCGTAAGGATGTTCGTGGTTTGATTTAGATCAATTTTCAGATAAAATTCATCCAATTCAAAATAAAATTATTTGCGGTTCGTTTTCATTTGGATGACAAATTTAAAAAATGATCTGATTCAATTCTAATTTTGTGCAGTTTAATTTTACTCGATTTTTGGATATCCAATTACAAATTTTTTTATACAATTTTTCATATTAAATATTAATATTATAAAGGAAGTGTAAAATAATATGTTTCATTTATTTAATGAAAATATGAAATAGGTAACATGTTTGATGTAAAATATAACATATAATATATTAAAAATTAATATTTTGGAACGAAAACAATCAATTTTTGTTGTTCTAATGATGATTGCTCCAAATGGTGTAGATCCACTGAGATATCTATGTAGGGATCTTCTTATTGATCGCTTATACTTGGAATAACCTATCATTTTGCCATTGGATGGGATACAATATAATGTTGGAGTGATGCAGGATCTTCCGTAGGGAAAGGCAGAGAAGTCATGATCTATTCTGTTACGGCCTTAAGCTCTGTCATCAGAGATGAAATCAAGCGGTTAAAGTAGAGAAGGTTCTGAAAGATTGTAGAAGGAATCTTCGTTAGACAAGGCCACACTGTTATAAACAAAACAAAACTAGTTGACTCTGATGGTGAGGCTCGAAGCGGTTCGGATAGTGTTAGGTTTTTGGTACAATGGTTCATAGTGAGGAAGGTACTATCAAAATATGGTATAACTCCAACGCTCGCTCAAGTAGTATGTAATGAAGGAGGAGTGAAGTAAAAAGTGATTGAATTGTTAACTTAGCGCCAAAGCCTTGTCCTTTTATAGAGAGAAATAATTACAGTCATATGTGAAAATTGACAACAAAATCAAAGGTATTTGTTATCCATAGCTTACATAAGAATCCACCGGAATGATGTGGATTTAAATTAGACTTAGAATATTTGAGTCGGTGGTATTGGATTTTTGCTTAGCCCGAAACAAATATATGTTATAGATGCAGTAACAAATATGACATTTTTAATATATAAAAAGACATATTTTTTTTATATGATCGAAGGAAATTGATGGGTTTATTTTGATTTAAATAAGCGTCTTTTCATTATAGTTGATAAAATATGAATTTTAAGAAAGTTGATTTTAATATTAAATTGGTTGAAAAATTATATTGATTGGAGAATTCTTCATTACACATATTATATGGACATATACCGGTACATTTGTTGAGTTGGATGATTCTAATTGGTTTATAAATAATATTTATTAATTTTTTTATATTAAATACTATTTATAGATCAATCACAATCATCCGCCTAAGTCGTGTACCGGTACATATCTACATAATATGTGTAGCGAAATGTTCATCCTATTAATTTTCTATGGGTAATTAACTAAGGGTAATTTTGGGATCAATAATATTGATAATTGCAAAAAAAATCTTATAAAAAGACAATTTTTTTGTGAAACTAAATCTTATAAAAAAGGAGGAGATTACTAAAAACTAAAAATGCATTGAACTTGCATAGTACGCTAGGATGCTAACAGAAAACACAGTACGCACAGCCTAAAGTTCAATGCATTTTTAGTTTCACAGTATGCATAGTACTATGCATTGAACTGCATAGTACGCACCTTCTCCATCTCCTCTTCCACTCTACAACAAATCCATGAAGAATCGAAATTGGTTTCAGCAGCAAATAGGATGCTACAGAAAACACAGCATACAATGCACCAGATGTAGTATGGAGTGGAGAACACAGCATGAACCAAGGGGTTTTTGGTGGCTTGTGAAGCCTCAACAACAATGCAAGGATGGGTTTACTATTAATTTTACACACACAAAGAACCAAAGCCGCCAATAGGTAAACCCCTAATTTATCCTCTTTTTCTTGTTTTGATTTTTTAACTTAGATACCCCTAAATTGCTATAGTCTTATTTTCAACAAATTATTATAGGAACATCTAACAAAAATCATATATATTAAAAAAACTTGTTGAAGTAATAAATTTGTTTAAAAAGTGTGTGATTATTACTAAAGGATCATGCTAACTAGTGCGCGTCTTAGTGCGCGTCTGTTTAAGATTTTAAAGATTTTAAAATAATGATTTGTTTTGAAAAAATTTAGAGTTACTTTTCGATTGTTTACTAGCATAAAAATCATTTTTTTAAAATATCAAGCTCCTACACTTAAGTTATTTAGTTTTAAACAAATAGATTCTAGAAAAGCCATTAGGATTAGCTTTTTATTTTGGGGTTATTAAAAATAGATTTTTTCTTAGAAAAATCTCAATCAAACTGACCCTACTATTTTTGTAAAAAAATCTTTCAAAAGCATGTTCATCGACTCTCAAAAATCGCTACTAATAAATCTTGGAACTTTGCATTGTATTTATTATTGTTTGAGAATTGATGCAAGACTTGTAAGAATTATAATAGTTAGCAGTAAATTCTTCAGTGATGCAATGTTTTATTCATAGGCCAGACAAACTAACATAACATAGCTGCTGCTGTTCACCAGAGTCACGTAAACGAAAGCTGTGTTACTCTGAATTCTGAAACAGAGAATTTGGTTCATCCGAAGGCAGACATTGGACATGCTTGTTTCTCATCAGACTATGACCTGAGGTACAGGATAATTAGAGGATCTACTTATGTTGGTAAATTTTGATCTGCACGCATAAACACCCATTAGAAGATAGCATTGTTCTCTTGAGTCTTTGTTATCATCAAAATAAATTTTTCAATGTATAATCATTTAAATCTGTTACTTGGAAAATATATTTTCGGTTCATAATTTTTCAATTGATTTCTTCTTGTGCAGTTTCAATTACAGCAATGACATAGACCAGTTACATTAATCTTTCGATGTATTTAAAAAAGTGAACTTTTCTTATAGGCTTAGTTACAATTTTGATCCTCCTATTTTTACTTACTCACGAAATTGGCCCCCTATTTTAAAATCACTCAATTTTGGTCCCTCCATCAAAATTTTATACTTAAAAATGATTATTTAATATATTTTAAATGACATTACATACAATCCGATGATAAGAAATGATCAAAAGTCATAAAATTATAAGAAAACTCATTTTTGTAATTTTATGAACTGGAAATAATTAATCCACTTGGATGAATTTATTACATCATCAAAATGTATGTTATGTCATTTAAAATATGTTAAATCACTATTTTTAAGTATAAAAATCTGATGGAGGGAGCAAAATGGAACGATTTTTAAATGGAGGGACCAATTTTATGAATGAATAAAAATATGGTACCAAATATGTAATTAAATCTTTTTTGTATTAAAGTCTTAATCATATGAGACGACTTTGACTTTCATCTCATATAATTGGCCCCATGTGCTATTCAAAGAGAGTTTTCCGTTGACTTTTCAGTTCATTTTAGTTCATTTCTTCTTAATTTTGCTATCAGATTCACTCATTTGAATCCGCCAGGAATTTTCATCAAGTCCATCCATGTCTTCCTTCACTTCCTTCTCCTCCGAAAACTGCCAGGAATTTGAATCCAGATATACTACTGATACAAAGAAGAGGCGTTATAATGTGTTCTTGAGTTTCTGTGCTCGAGACGCGGGTACTTTTCCTTCGCGTCTCGATATGGCTCTTAGTTCTGAAGCTGGAATCGTTGTTTTTGGGGATGTTGAGAGGGTTCAACATGGAGAATGGGAAAAGTTGGCGCTGGATGTAATTGAAGACTGTAAAATTGCTATAGTCATATTTTCAACTAATTATGTTAATTCGAGTTTGTATTTAAAAGAATTGGAGAAAATAACCGAGTGTTGCCGAACCTCAGATTTGACTGTTCTGCCTGTGTTCTATCATAGCGTCCACTCTTCCTACGGATGTTCAGAGGGAGGTATGCTCGAAGGAGGTGCTTTTCATTATTTTCTTGATAGAATGATGGTGGAGGGAATCACTGAAGAGGAAGACAAGTTCATCACTTGGGTAACAGGGATCACTAAAGCTACCAAATATTTAGGACCAAGTTATCTCGTACACAAACCCATATTCAAGTAATTTTACAGTTGAAACTTCCTTGATTCAAAATTTTATTCTTTATGGCCAGCCTTTCTAATTTCTTTTGACTTATGCACATTTTGGAGAATTGCTATACATGTAATAATCTCTTGTTCATATATTATACAGGTATGAGGGTGAATATATTAAGGATATAGTTCAACATGTTATGCGTGTGCTAAACAAGAGAGACTTGTTTGCGGCTTCCTATACACCTAGTGTAAAATCCGTTGCGCAAGATATGATTCAACTATTGAAACAATCAAAATCTCCTTTCCTACTGGGGATATGGGGGATGACAGGGATCGGTAAATCAACCATTGCCACGGCTATTTATAATCAAATTGGTCTGTTTTTTGAGCACAAATGCTTCCTCGAAAACGTTGGGGGAGTTTGGGAAACAAATAGTGGCCAACTTTCATTACAAGAGGAACTTCTTTTTTATATTGACGGACCAACTGAAATAAAGATACCTACAATTGAATCAGGAACAGTGATGATAAAAGAAAGACTTCAACATAAAAGGGTACTTCTTTTACTTGACAATGTTGATAAGTTGGAGCAGCTGAATGCGTTGTGCAGAAGTCGGGATTGGTTTGGAGCAGGTAGCAAAATAATCATCACGACAAAAAATAGACGTCTACTCAGGGAGCATGGAGTTGACCATATACACAAGGTGAAAGAACTGAACGAAAGTGAATCCCTTGATGTTTTAAAATGGAGTGCATTCAGCCGAGCAACATCTCCTCGAGCGAATTTTGGTGAACTTTCTCGACAGTTAGTTGCTTATTCTGGGGGATGGCCTCTTGCTCTTAAAGAACTTGGGAAGTTTTTGCATGGAAAGGATGTACCTGAGTGGAAAGGTGTGTTGAGGAGTCTCCAAAGATTTTCCATTCCAGCTCCACGACTACTAGAAGCTCTAGAAAAGAGTTTTAGCGATTTGAGTGATGAAGAGAAACACATATTCCTTGATATAGCGTGTTTCTTTAATAGTATGAACCAAAATGATGTACTTCAAACATTAAATAGGCCAACACAATCGGAAGGGTTTCAAATAAATCTCCTTGAAGACAAGAGCTTTGTTACCATTGATGAGAATAACAACCTTGAAATGCATGTTCTGCTACAAGCCATGGCAAGAGATATCATAAAGAGAGACTCAAGTAGTAAGACTGATCAGGTGAGTGGTATGGTTTGTGTGTGTGTTCCGATGGTGTTTTTTGGTTCCAAAATATATAATGGCAAAGGAAGCAGAGCGATCATTAATGAAAACATTTATTAACATTTGGTTTCATATTCATCACAATTCACAAGAACATCGGAAATTTATTAATATGACTCTAAATTGAAAATTAATAAAAAAATAGGTTGCGGTTTACCTCATAGTTGGTGATTTGTTAGTGGCATCAAGAATCTTAACAACCATATATCAAGTTATGGTTTTCTTTTCTTTCATGTTTCAGCCAAAGATGTACGATGTATTCTTGAGTTTTAGAGGGGAAGACAATCGGGCAAAGTTCGTGTCACATCTTTATTCCTCTCTTCAAAATGCGGGAATTCATGTTTTCAGAGATGAGGATGAGATTCAACGAGGAGATCTTATCTCAGTCTCACTGTTGCAAGCAATTGGACGGTCTAGAATTTCTATCGTTGTTTTGTCTATAAATTATGCTAATTCAAGATGGTGTATGCTAGAGTTGGAGAAGATCATGGAAATTGGCAGAGTCAGAGGTCTGGTGGTTGTGCCAGTGTTCTATGAGGTAGATCCCTCAGAAGTACGTCATCAGAAAGGTCGGTTTGGAAAGGCTTTTGAAGATCTCATATCAACAATCTCAGTGGACGAATCCACTAAGGGTAATTGGAGAAGAGAACTCCTTGATATTGGTGGCATAGCAGGGTTTGTACTCATAGATTCCAGGTTATTTATTTATACTTTTATTTATGTCTTTTAGAATATTGTTCATGATACTTTAAAATGCAGGGACCAAAACTTCATTTTATTTTTTTAAATAGAGGGACCAATAATGCATTGAATTCTTTTAAAAATGATCACTTTAAAAAAATTTCATGATACTTATTGTAGTTTTGAGAATAATTACAAAATCTGAAATTTGATCGTAATGAAAAGCTATTTTCACTTCTTGACTAGTTTCTGACTAGAAAACACATGATTCTAATAAGTATGGTAAATAAGAAGAAATTGTCAAATATATTTTCTTTGTGATTTGTATATATGAATTAACTTTTATTTTACATAAACATACTCTAAAAAAGTTTAACAATTTATATTTAATATATATAATATAAAAATAATTTTTATCATCTTATATTATATGTATTACTTTCACTGTGATGTATCTCTATAAATTTCCCTTATAGATATGTGTTCCTAAATCCTCCATTTAGAATTGTTGATGAGTTGATTGGGGATGCCATGAATCTTTATCTCAAATTTTTCCTACTCTTATATTCTTCACTTTTCTTTACCATAAGGGTCTGCAGACCAAATACAACTATGTTGGTTTTATTGTGGTGGCATTTTAACTGAATCACTCATGACACTATAGGATATGGTGGGTTAATACTAGACAAAATTATTCGGAAGAAGAGTATTTGAGGCTGAATTTTGATCCCCTATTATAGCACAGATTATTATATCAGAACATGCATGTGAACTTATAGACTTACAAGAGATTCTTAAACTACTGTCAAGTGACTTTTGGAATACTTAATTAAAATCAACTTCTAATAGATGCTCATAGAACTTATGTTTCTCTTTCATTTCCCATTGCAATACAATTTTTTTTCTTTCAAAAATATGCATGTATGCTTGCATATAATTCTCCCTCCTCTTTTGATGTATTTTATAGGAATGAAAGTGATGATATCAAGAATATTGTTGAACATGTTACGCATTTGCTAGATAGGACAGAGTTATTTGTTGCTGAACATCCAGTGGGAATTGAATCTCGTGTGCAAGCTGCAACTGAGCTATTAAACATCCAAAAGGCAGAAGATGTTTTAATTCTAGGGATATGGGGCATGGGGGGTATGGGAAAAACAACCATTGCCAAAGCTATTTATAATCAAGTTGGGAGCAAATTTGAGAGAAGGAGCTTCCTTCTGGATATTAGGGAATTTTGGGAGACAGATACTAATAAAGTTTCTCTACAGCAACAGGTACTTTGTGATGTTTACAAAACAACATCATTCAAGATACGTGACATCGAATCGGGGAAAAATATATTGAAGGAAAGACTTGCCCGGAACAAGGTACTTCTTGTGCTTGATGATGTGAATGAATTGGACCAGCTAATGGCTTTGTGTGGAAGCCGCGTATGATTTGGTCCAGGGAGTAGAATAATCATCACAACAAGGGATATGCATCTTCTTAGATCGTGTAGAGTTGATCAAGTGTATGCAATAAAAGAAATGGACGAAAGAGAATCTCTTGAGCTTTTCAGTTGGCATGCATTCAAGCAACCAAGTCCAATAGAAGATTTTGCTACACATTCAAAAGATGTAATTGCTTATTCTGGGAGATTGCCACTAGCACTTCAAGTCCTTGGATCCTATTTGTCTGACTGTGAAATAACAGAGTGGCAGAAAGTTTTGGAGAAACTCAAATGTATTCCCCATAATCAAGTACAGAAGAAGCTAAAAGTAAGCTTCGATGGTTTAAAAGATGATACAGAGAAACAAATATTCCTTGATATAGCTTGTTTCTTTATTGGTAGAGATCAAAATGATGTCATACGAATATTAAATGGGTGTAGATATTTTGCTGATATTGGAATTAAAGTCCTTGTAGAGCGAAGCCTTGTAACTGTTGACAATAGGAACAAGCTTAGAATGCATAATTTGTTAAGAGACATGGGAAGACAAATAATTTATGAGGAATCACCGACAGATCCTGAGAAGCGCAGTAGGTTGTGGTGCCACGAGGAAGTATTTGATATATTAGCAAAGTGCAAGGTAATTACTAATCAGTGAACTTCGTTTATGGATTATACTATATGTTATTAACATTCATTTGGATTCTTATTGTCACATGAAATATGAAAATTAGTTTCATTCATTATATTTAGTTTAGTGTTTGCTAATTATATGGGATTTCAAATTTCCAAATTAAGCTATTTGTTTTCTGTTTCTCTGATTTTTATTTTTAATTTCAGGGAACAGAAGCTGTCAAGGGACTGGCTTTGGAGTTTCCAAAAAAAGATTGTCTGGAAACCAAAGCATTTGAGAATATGAATAAACTTAGATTGCTTCGCCTCGCTGGGGTGAAGCTTAAGGGAGATTTTCAATATCTTTCTGGAGATCTTAGGTGGTTGTATTGGCATGGATTTCCAGAAACCTACGCTCCTGCTGAATTTCAGCAGGAAAGTCTAGTTGCCATTGAATTAAAATATAGTAAGCTCAAACAAATATGGAACCAGAGCCAGGTACAAACTGTGTTTAATATTTGATCATGAAAGAATGATATTCAATAAATTTAAATTTATCGTGATTGTGTTTTTAAGTCTTTAATTTTGCGTCCGTGATTGTGTTTATTAAAACACTATCCCACCGATAGCCATTCTTCCAATCTTTTTTTTTTAATTTCCTAAGCTTCTCTTACTATTTTTTTTGGTTTTATTTTCTTGCAGATTCTAGAGAATCTTAAAATTCTTAATCTTAGTCATTCTCTGGATTTGACTGAAACCCCAGATTTTACATACTTGCCGAATCTGGAAAAGCTAGTACTCAAAAACTGTCCAAGTTTGTCTAAGATCTCCCATAGCATTGGATTTCTGAGTAAACTTCTTCTGATAAATTTGTCAGATTGCACAGGTCTTCGGAAACTTCCGCGAAACATCTACAAATTAAAATCTCTAGAAACTTTGATTCTTTCAGGATGCTCCAAGATTGACAAATTGGAGGAGGACTTGGAACAGATGGAATCATTGATTACTTTGATTGCAGATAAGACTGGCATAAGAAAAGTGCCATTTTCATTAGTAAGATTGAAAAGCATTGGATATATTTCTTTTCATGGCTTGGAAGGATTTTCACTTGATGTATTCTCTTGTCTCATTCGGTCTTGGATGTCGCCATCAAATAACGTGTTATCCCTAGTTCAAAGATCTACCGCCAAGTCATCTCTCGGTACTTTCAAGGACCTTCTAAATCTTCGAAGTATTTTTGTGGAGTGTGGCTCATATCTACAACTAACTCAAGATGTATCAAGAATTTTGGATGTATTAAAAGCCACAAATTGTCAGAAATTGGAAGCAAGTGCAAATGCGTCTTCATCACAGATCTCTAATATGTATGTCTCTCCTATAATTGATGATTGCCGCAGTCAAGTTTGTTCTTCAGTGTCAAAGAATTACTTAAAATCTCTATTAATTCAAATGGGATCAACACACCAATTCCCCAATATAGCCGAAGACAACATTTCACAGGTTTTAAAATCTCTTCCGTGTATCTAATTTGTTAAAAACAAACTGATTTTTTATTTCTTAATTATATTTTACTAATCAATTATGTCAATTAGACTATTAGTTCTTGATGTTTTCAAACTCATTTTACAATAGTTGTTTGTGAAATGAGTGTGAATAACTCCATGATTAATTCACACATAATTTAAGTCATGATCATCTAATCCATGACTAAAAATACCATTTTACTTCCAGTTCTACTTAGATTAGATGATCATGTATATGGAAAGAGAGTATACCATTTTATATATCTTACATAGGAATAGTAAATTAACTTCCATAAATATAATGAACTTTTTTGTTTCATTTGATCCTCTGATTTTTTTTTTATTTGAGCCATTTAAACACTTGTTCATTAAACAGACTCCAGACGGGACTTGGGATTCGTTTTTGCACCCATGTGACAATAATTCCAAATGGTCAACCTTCAGTAGCAATGGTTGTTCCATAATATTTGATCTCCCAACAATGAAGGATAAGGAGAGTACCCTGAAGAGCATGACATTGTCTGTTGTCTATTACTCTTGCTCGGATAACATAAGATCAGAAGGTTGCCATGGTGTCTTAATCATAAATTACACAAAGACAACCATTCATGCATATAAAATGGATACACTAACCTCCTTTGACGATGAGGATTGGCAGAGCATGTAATGAGTCTATCAAATTGGACAAGCCCAAATAAAAGTTAGTCAACTAAGGCCCAATAAATGGAACATCAAAAAATGAGTGGGCATATATATAACTAAAAGGAAGACAAGAAAAAAGGGCATGAAAAATATGTGATATGATTCTTCTTCTCTCTGATACTTCTTCTTCTATTTCTCTTACTGCTTCTTCTTGTAATTTCTATTTTCTATCTAGTATTTGTGGATTTCTCCATTAACTCTCTGTAATAGATTATTAGATCCATTACATTGGTGCTTTCATGGATGAGCTCCTTCCTGCAAATCCATCCGAGATGGTAATTCCAAAATTTGATGGCCAAATCGATGCCTACTGGTGGGTGCTTTGTACCGAGAAATACTTCAAACATTGGCGTACACCAGAGACGTATAAGATGATAGTGGCTGGACTTGCCATGAAAGGTCCACCACTCACATGGTGGCTTCGGTGGTATCCACACCACCGATCGGTGAATTGGGATGCATTCACTTCAATATTCCTTTGGCAATTTAAGTCTGAGTGGAGAGCAATTCTACCTGTACCAGATGATGGAGAGGAGTTGGAGTTAGCACCACCGCAACAGTTGACGCAAGATCTGGATTCTTCTCCAGTTGTAGCAAAGCATTTCGACAACAAATTCCTTCTATCCACGACAGAGATTGAAGTGCCTAAGGAGAGTTTCAGGATGGAAAAGGTGACTCCAATGAGTGAATTCAAAGATGGAATAGTCGAATTATCAGCACCACAACAGTTCAACGACATTCCCAAATGGTTCGATGAAAGCAAACTCATTGTTGAAAATCATTCTGAAAATTCGAATGATGTTGCACCGCAGAATGGTTCAGTGTTGCCAAATGCTTCGTTGACGACGAAAAAATTTGATGAGAACGCGATCCTCTGGGAAGACGAAGTGTCGGTTTGGGATTCACGCATCTCGCTCAACTCCAAGCCAATGCCAAAACTCATTCACTCGAGGTCTTTGCAAGAGATATTGGGGTTTTCAATGGCGGCAACGCCTTGGATTTATTATTTTGCTGAGAGCAACATTCCGATTGCTCTGCCCTCTCCAGAACCACCTGATCGAATTGTCGTTCCGATGTCACCGTTGTCGGCACCGTCCTATCCTTATGACCCAGGACCCACCTGCTCAACACCCCTAACTAACGTAAGCTACTCATGTCACGCCCAGTATCTGTTTGTTAAAATGTCCCTTAAAACCAATTTCTCTTTTTACACTCTTAAAAGCTTGTTTTGTGGGATGCAAATTCATGCATTTTTTACACCACCTTATATTTCCATCTCTGGCACATTACCAATGGGGCATGTCATGCTTATAGGGAATGCAAAATTAAGTGTTGTTGCCTTTGATTTTCTTCAATATTGTGGGCTCGGACTAGAATTCAAATTCTTTGACATTGTTTATAGACCTCCCTTGTTTAAGTCACCGAAAAACAGTTCAACTCCATCAAAACCACCTAAACCACCAGATTGTGTCTCTATTCTGATTTCACTGTCACCACCAACCTCTGATACCACTGCTAAAACCATGCCACTCTTGGATCCTTCATCACTGCCTATTTTGATGCCAGCACAGATTCAATCATCTCAACCCTGTGTTAAAATCACATATCATGTAGTTGTCACCATGACCGAGCTTCATTCCAACAGTAGACGGGATAACGATGATGTGGATTTTACGATTCCACCAAAACCACCAGATCAAATTGTCATTCAAACATCGCCATTTTTGCTGTGTTGGTCAAAACTGATTGTCCAACATTATATGAAAGAAGGGAAAGTACTCACTGCTCAGATTGATACTATAGCGGCTATTTTGTGTCATAATGTTACTATTGGCCATAATTGCTTTCTGTCTAGTGGGATTTGGATCCATTTTCTTGTCACTGATGAAAGGTCCATGTTTCCTTATGAACCATATGTTAATGATACTGGTAGTTCTTGTGGTGTTTATCCATATCTAAATATGTGTTATTATCATCATGGAGACATATGCTACCCACATCATGCTTCCAACTTTGGGAGTGATATTATTGCTGATGGTTTTGAAATTGTTTTTTGGCCTGAGAGTGATAGCTTTATTGATGATATCCTTACAAAGAAAATTACAATATGGAGGCAAGGAACTTTTGAGTATAGCCAATCATCAAATGCCTCCAGGTATACCTTGAAATTGATTAGAGTTAGATCTTCCATCAAGGTTCCAATTAGCATGCACTCAGCTACTGACATTGTTGGTATGTCATATATATGCATCTCTTCATATGCTATTTTAATATGTCTTAGTGTTCAGAGAAAACCTTTATTTGTGGAGAAGTTTGAGGTAGTAGGTGGACTCCTTTCCCTACTTGGCTATGTTGTTACTGATATGCATATCCTTATGGAATTATTGTTGGTGATTTATCTTGATCAAGTTGTTCTCAATAAAATGTTTAGAGTGGATGACATTAGAGTTGTGCAGCTTGTCAATGGTGTTAACAAATTGACAGTATGGGCTATAAATATGAGATCTATAACATTGGATACATTTATCTCTTGTTCCCATGCTAGTGCAATTGTTGCATTCCTTAAGAAATTCTATCCACATTGGTCACATACGGCTTTTAAAGTGGGTGTATTGTCAACTACTTTTGGCATGGCTAATTCTAAGGAAATAAGGAAGCTATTGATTGTTGAGGTCACACACGACTTAACTTTTCTTTTCCTAGATGGTACTCTTAGCTATGTTAAAGAATTAGCAAGTTATTTTGCTTTTATGTTAAAGGAAGCTAGTGGAGAAAATTTGTCACTTATAAGAGCTGTCATGGATTGCTTTAAAAGGTTCACTAAAGTTGTTTCAAGTCACCAAAGCTTGAAGCTAAACAAGAGCGGCTATCAGATCGTAATGACATGGTGTTTTAATGCTATTGCTAGCTCTTCTTTGATGTACATTGGCAAAGATAGTTACAACTCAGCCTCTGCAACCAATTCTCAGGCCACAAATTCTGCTGCTCTTAACCTTTTACATACATATGGTTCCTTCCATTTCAAGCAATGGGATCCAGGAATATTTATCACAACAAATTTCACAACCTTGAGGACAAGGTTGATTTTAAAGGGGAAGGTATTGTAATGAGTCTATCAAATTGGACAAGCCCAAATAAAAGTTAGTCAACTAAGGCCCAATAAATGGAACATCAAAAAATGAGTGGGCATATATATAACTAAAAGGAAGACAAGAAAAAAGGGCATGAAAAATATGTGATATGATTCTTCTTCTCTCTGATACTTCTTCTTCTATTTCTCTTACTGCTTCTTCTTGTAATTTCTATTTTCTATCTAGTATTTGTGGATTTCTCCATTAACTCTCTGTAATAGATTATTAGATCCATTACAGAGCATAACCTCAAATCTAGAACCTGGTAACAAAGTGGGGATTGTGGTTGTTTTTGGGGAGGGTTTCATTGTTGAGAAAACTACAGTATCTCTCTTATATGCTGATGTCGTGGGACCGGTACAGTTACTACTGCATGACCTTGACCAGCCTGCAGAGGCAGTAGCTGAGGATATTTGTGCAGCTGAAGCAGAGGGTGAGGAGCAGGTATCTTTACCTGATCGTCAGCCTAATCTGCAAGCAGCAGCAACACCTGAGACCATTGGACCGGTTCTAGGAGCTCAGATTTTGGATGCCCTCAAAGAGCTCAGGGCTGATTTTGCCAGACAAGATCAGACAGTTACTGCTAGGTTGAATGCATTAGAGGTGAGATTAGAGGAGCTTGAGGATGTCATTGCCCAGATACCGCGTGGGTCGAGTTCTATCCTTAGGTTTCTTTCAATGTTGCTCTTCATTTTTTTGTTTTGTTGGTTTGTTTTTCTATAATTATGGATATTAGTATTCTACACCCTATGTTCTTTTAGTTGTACTTGAACCGTTTGATCTTATGATATCAATTATTTCTATTCATACCATTTTCAGTTTTCTATCGTTATTTGAATTATTAATATTGCGTTTCAAAACTCGAATAGTATTTATAATTCATTGTGTCGTTCTGTTTATCCCAAGTCCTTTCAGTGTACATTGCACATTGGTAGTTGTATAAATCTTTTTTTTAGCACTTTCAAATATTGAAGGGATACAAGTGATATGCTTCCTTTTTATACTGCAATGGACAAAGGATGTCTGTTGGATGTGTATCCTGATTCATTACAGTCATCCACTGATAATGTGTACTAATAAAAGGATGTGCTCGGCATTATCCAGCCGCATTGTGAGGTTGGTGGTTTGGTGACAGTGACACATGTACTAATGAGATGGACAATAAATGGAAGCATTATGCAGATCGTTTTAGTCGATAACACTGCTAGAGGACTTTGTGTAACCTATTCAAGAAAGTGCCTTGATGGATACCTCACTCACATGCTTCCACAAGATTTCAAAGTCGGGCTTCGTTCCACCTGGGGAGGGAGTCCCTCCTAGGATGTTAGCGAGGGAGCCTGTTAGGATATCAGGGTATAGTTCTAGTGGCCTTATCCTTTTATATTAATGGGATTTGGTATTATTTACTTACCATTGAGTTTGGGTACTTGACATTTGTAATTTTGAAATTGAAACAAATGATCAAAGAGTTCAAGTTTAATATGTTACCTTATTTTTGCTTTGAACTTCGAATATTGAATAAAAGTTTATAAAGATATGAAGATATAAAGAAAGTGATTGAATCACAAAACAAATATGAGAAACTAATAATCAGTGTGGCAAACCATAGTCTAAGGGGTAAATGGCTTGGTTCTCATAAGCATTGTTAGGAGTTCAATCTCTTACTAATAGGTATGGAAATTCATAAGTCTCTCTTTTTAAATGCATTTTAGATCCTTAAAAGATTAGTCTCAACATTAATGCGAATGAAATTATGAAAAAACCAAAAAAATATACTATAAAATTGTGTGGTTATATACTCAACTCAACTACAAGGTCTTGTAATTTCTGCACAACAGCACGCATAAATAAAGTAAAAAAGTAGAAAATAAAAATATATATGTATATAAATTTGAAATGTACGGATTTTGATATGAATGGTTTGTCCAATAAAAAGAAGATCAATGACAACAAGAAAGAAGATGGAGGAGGGAATCTCATGGAAGGGGAAGGAAGACTCTCGAGACTGCGACCATATCTCTTGCTCTCTAATTTCTCACTATCCGTGTTTTTTTTTTTATCTCTTCTATCTTCCCCTTATTATGTATTGGGCTTTGTGAATTTTGCAGGGTTTCATTCAAAGTGGAGGCTTTTGCGGGTAAATGTTTGCAATGGATGATCACATGGTGGTGGGTAAGTTTTTTTTTTCTTTCCTTTCTTCCTAATATAAAAATAGGATTCCATTTTGATTTGAGAAATAATATTTAACTATGATTCTATGAATATGATGTATGATGTTAAGTAGCTGTTTATGTTAGCTTAACCACCACGTCATTACCAAAAAAATTGAACATATGACATTTCAAAAGAGTTTGACCGAGGACTGTAGAACTTGTCCTATCTATAAACTGAGCCTGTGAGTAATGTAATAAACCTCTTATTTCTAAGCTATAAACAAATAATCTTGTGTTGAGAGACCATGATAAAACTATGTTCCCTATTTTATCTAACGGTTAGAATTCAACCTGACCATAGTGGGAAGATTTATTGTTTGACCATGCTAAATGCCACCTTGAACAGAACCTTCAACTAATAGGAGTTTGCTCTAATAATTTATCTGCACTTTTTTGTTTTCTTTTTGAACTTAGATATTAATTTATAAACCTTATCCTGATTGATTCATACAGCAACATTTTGTGGCTGAATAGCTTTGATTGTACTTTATGAGATGACTTTGACTTATAAATACTCAAACGCATAAAGCAAGTAGGACTTGGTATTCCAAAGAGGTTGACTTGCTATTCCAAAGAGGTTTTTGCCTCAATCACTTCTTCTTGAATTCATCAATTCCATCCATGTCTTCCTTCACTTTCTCCTCAAATAGCCACTCTGAATTTGAGTCCACATCATCTACTTCTACTAATCCAAGCAGGAAGAAGTATGATGTGTACCTGAGTTTCTGCGACGAAGACCCTGATTCTTTGGTTTTTGGTATCTATACTGCTCTTACTTCAACTCCTGTTGATTTTTGGTATGATCAATGGTTTCGAAGTTATAATCGGACATTAAGACGCTCAGAGGCAACGCTGAATGTTATAGGAGAGTGCAAAATTGCTATAATCCTATTATCAAAGAATTATACTAATTCAAAATGGTGTCTTCAAGAATTGGAGAAAATAACCGAGTGTTCCCGAACCACAGACGGTCTCATTGTTTTACCTTTCTTCTATGATGGTCTCTATGATATGTATGGAGAGGCTTAATCTCAATGGAGGAAACCTCCAAAAAAGAAGACAAGTTTATGAGTTGGGTGGCAGCGATCAGTCATAATACAGCATACATATATGAAGGACCAAAACATTTCAAGGTCAAATACAGGTGATTTTAAGGTTAAAACTTGCTAGATTTGAAATTATATTACTCTATCATTATAAACTTTTTAATAGCATATGTTTCGATTCATTTGATTATTATGAGTTTAGCAAATTTACATTATTTTCACTTATGATAATGTTGGAAAATTGTTTTACGTATACTTGTCTCTTGTTCATCTATTATACAGGAGCACAAGTGAACATATCGAAAATTTAGTTAAACGTGCTACTCGTGTGATAAGGGATAAGAGAGCCTTTTTCAATGATTTATATACAGAGAGCATACATTCTCGTGCGCAAGATGTGATTCAATTATTGAAACAATCAAAATGCCCCCTCCTACTAGGGATATGGGGGATGCAAGGGATTGGTAAAACAACCATTGTGAATGCCATTTATGCTCAGATTGGTCCCTATTTTGAGAATACGTGCTTTGTCGAACATGTCAGGAGTTTAGTTAAAAATAAAACTCTAGTTTCTATACAAGAGAAACTTCTTATTGAGATCGACAAAGCAACTGAAATAAATATATCTACAATTGAGTCGGGAAAATTGATTTTAAAAGAAAGACTTCAAGGTAAAAGGGTACTTCTTGTACTTGACGATGTTGATAAATTGGAGCAGCTAAGTGCTTTGTGTGGAAGTCGTGAATGGTTCGGTGAAGGTAGCAAAATAATCATCACGACAAGAGATAGGAAACTACTTAAGGAGCACGGAGTTGACCATATATACAGAGTGAAAGAACTGGACGAAAATGAATCACTTGATCTTTTTAATTGGAAAGCATTCAGGCAAGCAACTACCCGAAAAGGTTTTGTTGAACTTTCCAGACAAATTGTTGCTTATTCTGGGGGATTGCCTCTTGCTCTTAAAGTTGTTGGGTCCTCATTGTATCGGAGGTCATCAGTACATGCCTGGATGTCTGAGTTGGATAAGCTCGAAGTACTTCCCCAAAAAAATGTACAAAGAATGCTAGAAGATAGTGTTAATAATTTGAGTGATGAAGAGAAACAAATCTTCCTTGATATAGCATATTTCTTTATCGGGGTGAACCAAAAAGATGTACTCCAAGCATTAAATGGGTCAACACAACGCGCAACTCTTCAAATAAGTCTCCTTAAAGACAAGAGCCTTTTAACCATCGATGAGAATAACAAGCTTCAAATGCATGTTTTGCTACAAGCCACAGCAAGAGATATCATTAGGAATGAATCAAGTAATAAGACTAATCAGGTGAGTGGTAGTGTGTGTGTGTGTGTGTGATTTTGAGGCTAACTCTATTTGATGTATCACCAATGTATGGTTTTTTGGTTCCAAAATATCTAACTGCTAAGGATGCAGAGTGAACATTAATGAAACCAGTCTGTTAATATTAGGTTTCATAATGATAACAAAAACATCAAAAGTTAATTAATATGATTGTAAATTAAAAAAATTAATAACAAAATTAATTGTGGGTAACCTCATAGTTGCTGATGTAGTGGCATCAGGAATCTCAGTAACCATATATGTAAGCTACAATTTTATTTATTTTTGTTTCTTTTCTTTGATGTTTCAGGCAAAGATGTACGACGTGTTTTTGAGTTTCAGTGGGAAAGATAGTCGTGCAAAGTTCATGTCACATCTCTATTCCTCTCTTCAAAATGCAGGGATTTATACTTTCAGAGACGATGACGAGATTCAGCGAGGAGATCAGATATCAATCTCACTGTTGCGAGCAATCGGACAGTCTAGAATATCTATCGTTGTTTTGTCTACAAATTATGCTAATTCAAGATGGTGTATGTTAGAGTTGGAGAAGATCATGGAAATTGGCAGAATCCAGGGTCTGGTGGTTGTGCCAGTATTCTATGAGGTGGATCCCTCAAATGTACGTCATCAGGAAGGTCAGTTTGGGAAAGCTTTTGAACATCTTATATCAAAAATTTCAGTGGATGAATACAGAAAGAGTAATTGGCGAAGAGAACTCTTTGATATTGGTGGTACAGCAGGGTTTGTCCTCATAAATTCCAGGTTATTTATTTATTTATGTATTTTTGTCTTTTAGAATATTGTTAATGATACTCGATGCTGATATTTAATAATTATTGTAAATATACTCTAGAATATCCTAGATTGTTCTTAGCATAACATATTTCATAGCACATATTCCTTTTGTAATCAACGCTCTTAATTGTAGAATCAACTATAATAGAATGCCCATGATACTCTTACACACACGATTTTAAAATTCTTAGGCCTGTAGCCAAAATAAAAATATTAAAAATTCTTTGGCCTTGGTGAGGTAATAAGATTTGTGTCGATTTTAAAATTCACTTTCTTTTAAAGATTCTAAATTTTTAAAAAATTCAAGATACTTATTGAAGTTTTTTAAAATAATTACAAAATCTGAAATTCCATTGCAATGAAAAGCTATTTTGAGTAGTTTTTAACTGAAAAAAATAACTTGATTCTAATAAGTATGGTGAATGAGAACAAAATGTTAAAAAAACTTCTGTTGTTGTGAACATGTATGAATTAACTTTTGTTTGACATAAGAATCTTTAAAAATGGAATCAATTTTTATGTAATATAAAACAACACAAATTTATTTTCTTATATAAGCTATATCTATGATCAATGTCTACAAATTTCCAAGATAGGTAGGTGTTCATAAGTCCTCTATTTGGCATTTCTAGAATTGTTGATGAGTTGTTTGTGGAAGCCATGAACCTTTATATCAAATTTATCCTAGAATTATGCACATATACTTGCATATAATTCTCCCTCGTCTTTTGATAGAAGCAAATGTTGGAGAATGCTTATAAACATACAATTGATTGTTCACCTTATTGGTTCATATTTCATAGGAATGAAAGTGCAGATATCAAGAATATTGTTGAACATGTCACCCGTTTGCTAGATAGGACAGAGTTATTTGTTGCTGAACATCCAGTGGGTGTAGAATCTCGTGCGGAAGCTGCGATTAAGCGACTGAACATCCAAAAATCAGAAGATGTTTTAATTCTAGGAATATGGGGAATGGGAGGTGTTGGCAAAACAACCATTGCCAAAGCCATATATAATCAAATTGGGAACAAATTTGAGGGAAGGAGCTTCATTCTGAATATAAGGGAATTTTGGGAGAAAGATATTAATCTAGTTTCTCTGCAGCAACAGGTACTTTGTGATGTTTACAAAACTACGACCTTCAGGATACGTGACACAGAATCAGGGAAAAATATATTGAAGGAAAGACTTGCCCATAAAAGGGTACTTGTTGTGTTTGATGATGTGAATGAACTAGACCAAGTAAAGGCTTTGTGTGGAAGCCGTGAATGGTTTGGTCCTGGAAGTAGAATAATAATCACAACAAGAGATATGGATCTTCTTAGATTTTGTGGAGTTGAATCAGTGTATACAGTAGAAGAAATGAACAAAAGTGAATCTCTTGAGCTTTTCAGCCGGCATGCATTCAAGCAACCAAGTCCGGCAGAGGGTTATGCTACACATTCTGCAGATGTTATTGCTTATTCAGGGAAATTGCCACTAGCACTTGAAGTCCTTGGGTCCTATTTGTCTAATTGTGAAATAACAGAGTGGCAGAAAGTTTTGGAGAAACTCAAATGTATTCCCCATGATCAAGTACAGAAGAAGCTAAAAGTAAGCTTTGATGGTTTAAAAGATGTTACATTTAAACAAATATTCCTTGATATTGCTTGTTTCCTTATTGGGATGGACCGAAATGATGCAATACGAATATTAAATGGGTGTGGGTTTTTTGCTGATGTTGGAATTAAAGTCCTTGTAGAGCGAAGTCTTGTAACTGTTGACAATCGGAACAAGCTTCGAATGCATGATTTGTTAAGAGATATGGGAAGACAAATCATTTATGAGGAATCACCGACAGATCCTGAGAAGCGCAGTAGGTTGTGGCACCATGAGGAAGTGTTTGATATGTTAGCAAAGCATAAGGTAATTAGAGAACTTCTTTAATGGTTTATATATGTTATTGAAAAATACAACAACAAAAGTAAGAGAACTAAACATTGATGAATCATTTATTAACATTTAATATGAAAATTAGTTTCATTAATTATATTCAGTTAAGTTTTTGCTAAATATGCGGGTTTCAAATTTCCAAATTAAGCTATTTGTTTTCTGTTTCTCTGATTTTTTATTTTTTTTTTAATTTCAGGGAACAAAAGCTGTCAAGGGACTGGCTTTGGAGTTTCCAAGAAAAGATTGTCTGGAAACCAAAGCATTTAAGAAAATGAATAAACTCAGATTGCTTCGCCTCGCTAGGGTGAAGCTTAAGGGAGATTTTAAATACCTTTCAGGAGATCTTAGGTGGTTATACTGGCATGGATTTCCATTAACTTGCATTCCTGCAGAATTTCAGCAAGGAAGTCTAGTTGCAATTGAATTAAAATATAGTAAGCTCAAACAAATTTGGAACAAGAGCCAGGTATTTGTGCATGAAAGAATAACATTCAAGTTTAAATTTATCGACCCAAAAGTACAACTTATTTATAAGTATCATTTGACAATTGCAAGAACAAATTGGGGACGTAATGTGTACATATAAACACTTTCAAGAACAAAACGATTCAAATCATATATATTCAAAAATTATATATCAGCTCCCAAATTTACTATTCAAAGCAGAATTAATATTGATATAACCATTAACCAAACCAACACTAAACAACTAAGTGATTGACACAACTAAGTGTTAAGGTTTAGTGGAAAATATCCATTCTTCCAAATTACAATCTATTTTTTCTTCCTAAGCTTCTCTTACTATTACTCTCATGTGGTTTTATTTTGTTGCAGATGCTAGAGAATCTATAAATTCTTAATCTTAGTCATTCTCTGGATTTGACAGAAACCCCAAAGTTTTCCTACTTGCCTAATCTTGAAAAGCTGGTACTCAAAGACTGTCCAAGTTTGTCTACAGTCTCGCATAGCATTGGATCTCTCCATAAACTTCTTCTGATAAATTTGACAGACTGCACAGGTCTTCAGACACTTCCGAGAAGCATCTATAAATTGAAGTCTCTTGAAACTTTGATTCTTTCAGGATGCTCCAAGATTGACAAATTGGAGGAGGATTTAGAACAGATGGAATCATTGATTACCTTGATTGCGGATAAGAGTGCTATAACAAAAGTTCCATTTTCAATAGTGAGATTGAAAAGCATTGGATATATTTCTTTAAGCGGCTTTGAAGGATTTTCTCGTGATGTATTCCCTTCTCTCGTTCGGTCTTGGATGTCGCCATCAAATAATGTGATATCCCTTGTTCAATCATCAGTGTCCATGTCACCACTTAGTACTTCTAAAGACCTTCAAAAACTTCAAATTCTTTGTGCGGAGTGTGATTCAGATTTACAACTAACTCAAGATATAGCAAGATTTTTGGATGTATTAAAAGCCTCAAATTGTAAGAACTTGGAAGCAAGTGCAAGTTCAACTACATCAAGGATCTCTGATATGTATGCTTCTCCCTTAATTGGCGATTGCCTTGGTCATGTTCACACTTTAGGGTCAAAGAATCACTTGAAATCTCTCTTAACAAAATGCCAAATCTCTAATGTTGTTGAAGACCGTGTTTTACAGGTTTGAATATATCTTCCATGTATCTAGTTTTTTAAAAAGTAAACAAGAATTTTGCTTGCTGCCTGAAATCATATTTTTCTTAAACATTATTTCATCCTTAATTCGAATCAGACACAAATGTAATTCTTAAAGTTTTTAAACTCATTTTACATTAGAAGTTTGTGTAATGGGTGTGAACAACTCCATGATTAGGTCACACATAATTCATTGTACAGACTGCAGATGGGACTTGGGAATCATATTTGCTCCTCTGTGACGATAAATCTGATTGGTTAACCTTCAGTTGCAAAGGTTGTTCGACAATATTTGATGTCCCAACAATGAAGGGGAGTAACCTGAAGAGTATGATGTTGTACATTGTCTATTACTCTTGCTCGGAAAACATAACATCAGAAGGTTGCCAAGGTATGTTAATCATAAATTACACAAAGGCAACCATTCATGCATATAAAAGAGATACACTAACCTCCTTTGAGGATGAGGATTGGCAGAACATAACCTCAAATCTAGAACCTGGTAACAAAGTGGGGGTTATTGTTGTTTTTGGGGAGGGTTTCATTGTTGAGAAGACTACTGTATATCTCTTATATGATGAACCAGTCGACACAGAAATGGAAAGTTGTGATGCAGTAGACGAGGAGGATGTTATTGTTTCTGGCAATGATGATAATAATATTAGTGGTGATAATGAAGCCATCAATCGCTTTGGAGAGGAAACAGCGGACCACATGCAGATCATCAAGCGTGATGATGGGTTATATGCTGATGCCGTGGGAGCAGTACAACTAATACTACCACATGACCCTGACCAGCTTGCAGAGGCAGTAGCTGAAGAGTTTCCAGCTGCTGAAGCTAATGGTGATGAGGGGCAACAGATTCCTCCACCTGAGGGTCAGCCTGAGCAGCAGGCAGCAGCAGCACCTGAGGCCATTGGGTTGGCCTTAGGAACTCAGATTTTGGATGCCCTCAGAGAGTTGAGGGCTGATTTCTTCCGACTAGAACAGACTGTTACGTCTAAGTGGAATGCAGTAGAGGTCAGATTAGAGGTTCTTGAGGATGCCATGGCCCAGATAGTGGATAGGTCGAATTCTGAGTCCTTCGACATTGAGAACTAGATTTAGGATTCTATACTCAGGTTTCTTTTGATGTTGTGTTTTGTTGTAATGTTGTTCTGTTATGACTACGATATTAGTATTGTACACCACAAGTCCTTTTAGTTGTACTTGAATCTTTTGATCTTATGATATCAGTTGTTTCTATTCATGCTAGTTTCAATGTTGTATCATTATTTGAATTTATAATATTTTGTTTCCAAACGGTTTTACATTTTTTAACTGAACACCAAAAATAAGAATATATTAATGTTGTTTTTATATTGAAAGAGAAATAATGTTTATTAGTGAAAGAGAGTTGGATAGAAATTCAAAATCAATATAAATATGATGCGATGAATTCATGCTTTATGGGTCTGGAATATTTGATGATTTGTAAAAGCAACTTTATTTATATCATAATGGATAACTAACTACCCCAATGAGAATGAAAAAACAAAATGTCTTTTGTTCTAGGCACCTATGATTATAAGAGCATATTTTGTCAATGATTGGCACACACTAATGAATAATTAACCGATCAAAACCACAAAATGGAAGACATGGAAATCATCATTAATTAAGTGACCCAAATTTTTCCATAATATAATATGAATTCAAATAATGGAAGACTGCAAAAAAAAATTCATAACACATTGTAGGGCCATTGCTTTAAGTGACCTAAATTTTCCAAAAGGAAAACTTTACAGGTCTTGGTCAACGAAACTTCGGTTGTGTCTTGAATATCAAACTAAATGTTGTGAATTCAAACAAGAAATATAGAATACGTTTTTGGCTAGACTTTACTTACATCGTGGCTGAATTCTAGATTACTAGAACCACATTCCCCTGAGAATATTGATTATCCAGTTTGACGTAAATTGACTTATGTTTAAGGATAGAGCAGTTCTCTGATTCACTAGTTTTACAAGAAATTAGCTACAAGAGCTCAATGATAATTTTCCAAGAAAACAAGAGATATTCAAGGTGTTTAGAATGTGTTTTAATTTTGTTTAAACCTTAATTGCACATTGTTTATTCATCAAGATATTCATCCTTTTCCACTTTTCTACTATTGTTCAACGAAACTTCTCTTACCCTCTTAACCACACGGTGCAAAGTGTGTGTGTGTGTGTGTGTGTGTGCAACTATATATATAATACATTAGTTTCACATAATGTATTTCATTAGAAAGAGCAATGAGAATAACATTAGTTTCATTCCTTGTATGCTACTACTGCGGATATATCACCCATGCATCTCCCAAATGACTTGAGGATCAACAATCTTTGTTGCTCCAATTCAAAAACAATCTCACATTTGACCCTGTAAATTCCACCAGTCTATTGGAGTGGAATAATAGTACCGATTGCTGCAATTGGATCAGTATTACTTGTGACTATGAGGGGCTTGTTATTCGCCTTTACCTCAGAGGAGAACTAATCTCTGGTGGATTTAACAATTCAAGTGGCCTTTTTAGTCTCCGACATCTCCAGAAACTGGACTTGGCTAATAACAATTTCAATTCTTCCTTTCCATCAGGATTCAACAAGCTGGAGAAGTTAACTAAATTAAATCTTTATAACTGTAATCTTTATGGAACACTTTCCAATTCAATCTCAAACCTCACACACCTTACCCACCTAGACCTTTCTCGTAATGATTTGAGTGGTGCAATTCCTTCATCCCTTTTTACACTCCCATCATTGGAGATGATTTTGCTTCAAGACAACCAGTTTAGTAAACTAGATGAATTCTTCAATGTGTCTTCCTCTATATTAAAGATCCTTGATTTAAGTACCAATTATCTATCAGGCCCTTTTCCAATATCCATCTTTCAGCTAAAATCACTGTCTGACCTTGATCTTTCCTTTAACAAGTTCAATGGGTCACTTCACCTAGATAAGTTTTTCGAGTTAAAAAATTTAACTTATCTAGACATTTCATACAACAACTTATTTCTTAATGGGAACCCAATAAATGTTGAACCTTCTTCCATTCCAGAAATTAGCACTCTAGGATTGGCATCCTGCAACTTGAAAAATTTCCCTAGTTTCTTGATAAACCAATCAGCATTGGTCATTCTAGACCTTTCAAATAACCAAATTCAAGGAGTACTGCCCAATTGGATTTGGAAACTACAAAGTCTTGAACAACTTAATATTTCACGCAATTTTCTCACAGAATTGGAAGGACCTCTAACAAACCTGACTTCCAACTATATATAGTCGGTTGATATTCATAACAACCAACTACAAGGGCCACTACCTGTTTTATTTCACCGTGCTGACTATTTGGATTACTCAATGAATAAATTTAGCTCTGTTATCCCGCAAGATATTGGTATTTACCAATCTTCCACAACTTTTCTTTTTCTTTCACACAATAATTTGCATGGAAGTATCCCTAATTCCTTGTGTAATACTTCAAATCTTAAAATGCTTGATCTTTCCTTCAACAACTTTTCTGGATCAGTTCCCTCATGTTTAATGACAATGACTGAGACCCTTATTGTATTAAATTTGAGGAGGAACAGTCTGCAAGGCCTGATCCCAGATAAGTTTCCAGCTTCTTGCTCTTTACAAACTTTGAACCTTAATGGAAATCTATTACATGGGCCAGTTCCCAAGTCTCTGGCCCACTGCTCCAAATTAGAGGTACTAGACATCGGAACAAATCAGATTGATGGTCACTTTCCATGCTTTCTGCCAAACATACCAACACTTAGTGTCCTGGTACTACGGAACAACAAATTTCATGGTACCTTGCGATGTTCAAAAGAAAAAAATCCATGGAAAATGATTCAAATCTTGGACATCGCTTTAAACAATTTTAGTGGTAAACTACCAGAAAAATATTTTAGAACCTTGAAAAAAATGAGGCATGAGGATGATAATGTTGAACCAGTCTTTATCCACATGGATACGAGTGGATTATATTATCAGGATACTGTGACAGTTATGATTAAAGGTGAACAAATGGAGTTAGTAAAAATTCGGACAATCTTCACAGCAATTGATTTCTCATCCAATCACTTTGAAGGACAAATACCAGAAGATATAATGGATCTGAAAGCACTACATGTTCTCAACTTGTCAAACAATTTTTTCTCTGGTGAAATCCCATCAACTATTGGCAACCTGAAACAGCTAGAGTCCTTGGATCTCTCAAATAACTCTTTGGTTGGTGAAATTCCTATGCAACTCGCAAGCTTGTCATTCCTTTCTTATTTGAACCTTTCCTTCAATCATTTGGTTGGGAAGATCCCAACAGGTACTCAACTTCAGTCATTTCAAGCTTCTTCCTTTGTAGGAAATTATGGGCTATATGGGCCTCCCTTGACCGAAACACCAAATGGTACGAGGCCGGATGAGCTGCATCCGCAGCCAGCATGTGGAAGGTTAGCCTGTTCAATTGACTGGAGTTTTTTAAGCGTGGAGTTGGGATTTGTTTTTGGGCTTGGAATCATCATTGGTCCTATCATGTTTTGGAAGCAATGGAGGGTAAGGTACTGGAAACTTGTGGACAAAATTCTTTGTTGGATGTTTTCAAGGATGTATCTTGAATATGCAACTGACAGAGGACAAACATACACAGTTTTAAGGTGGGGATAATATTAGTACTAGTAATTGTGATAATTAGTAAAATAATGTTTTGTATTTTCACTGATGTTGCTCTTTGTGTTTCCTTCTAATTTATGATGATATGTATTGGAACTTTCACATGTAAAATGTTTCATGTCTATTATATAGTAGCTCCTAAATATATAATAGGGGAAGTAATTTAAATGCAAACACTTTCATGAACAAACCAATTCAAATCATCACTTTCACAAGTTATATATTAGCTCCTAAATTCAATATTCCAAACAGAATCAATACTAATATAACCATTAATAAAATATACACTAAACAACTAAGTTGATTGATACATCCAACCGTGGACTCTTCACCAAACTTCCTTCCCGTGATTCAATAAGTATTTTGTTTTGGTCAGGAGAAATTGAATTTGGTTAACAAGCTATATGACCAATTAGGCTGAGGAAGTTTATTGAAGTTTGGCTTGTGGATACTCGAAACTTGGTTTGAGAGTTTAGGATCAACTCATATTATTTGTTATTATGACAGTATAATATTATGGAAAAGAAAAATATAAAACAACTATAGTATGATAAGGGGGCATGTTAGAAATAATATATCTACAGAATCTTGGTGGTGCCACGAGAGGTGTATATATCTACCGATTATTCCAAAAGCTTAAGCTTTTATATTAATTTCATAACGATATGTCATGCTTGCAATATCTACAGAATCTTGGTGGTGCCACGAGAGGTGTACATATTGGTCGCAAGATGTGTCTACCAGGTGGAGTTAAATGATGAATATTTGGACTATGCAGCAAGAATATTTCTACTGCATATGATAGGTACTAGTGCTACCATTTCTTGTGACAAGAGTGTGATGTTTGTGAACATCGAACTCCATTATTTGTATTAACTACTTGTAGTAGGTCTACTGTATGCATGCTCGTGCGCGGCTGCCTTGCTTACTTATACAATAATCTGACCCTTTTTACCGATACTTTTAGTTTAAAATTTATTGTTTATAGTTGTTAAGTGTAAACTAACGATGTCAATTGAACCTATTAAGAAAATTTAGTGAGCCAATTAATGTTTAATAGACTGATTCTTTAGCATTTTTCAAATATTGTCTTCCTCCACCCAACCTTGGGATATATTGAAAACACATTTCAGGTCATTGTTCCCTTGTTGTACACCTGCGAGGGGTACAAGTGATATGCTTCCTTTTTACACTGCTATGGATTAGTTGATGACATAGGATGTCTGTTGGATATGTATGCTGATAATATTGTCTTCCATTTTGGGACATCTCTTTGTTTTCAGGATACATTACAGTTGTTTTATCATAAAATTTCTAGAGAAGGTTTTGTGCTAAGAAAAGCATGCGATAGACATTCTCTAGTCTCATCGTGAGGTGGCTGGAGTTGTGACATCTACTAATGAGATGGACATGTCAATGGACCTCTTTTGATATATCACACTGCCGTTGCATTCAACAATTCATTAATAATTAGTACTCATTTACAATTGACCATAATTTATATTATTAATAATGTATAAATAATTAATCTATTAGAGATATGAGATATAAACAAAACAATTCGTCTAATTGTGATCTTCATGTCCACACACATCTTTGTCACCTCTCAACAAAATCAGACAGTAGACCCTTGCCTACCATGTTCTGTATGTACTCGTGACCTATGTCCATCTCTTCCCATTTTCGGTCTATGGGTCACCACCATTAGAAAGGTCCTGCAACCATTGAAACTTCCTTGCATTAGTTATCGTAGTTGTTGTAACATAAAATGAAATTAAACAAAATATAAGTTTTATTGCATCACTAATCCACAGCCAAACTGCAACATGATCCTAAAAAAAGACTAGGCATGATTTATCGTGGCTTTGCATGTACCAAACCTTCTCTGCGGGTATAGGGATCTCCTCTTCAAGTTCCCCAACCTCACACATGAGTACTTTGTTCAGCCACTGCATGTATATTGTTGTCTTTGTGTTGAGGTTGTCCATCATTAGAGTTTAAAAGCAACCCCTCTACTTCATGTCATATCTATATAAATGATAAAATTGCAAAGAAAAATTAAGACATGTAAACAAAATTTGAGGAATGTATACAAAGTGAAATCTATAGTTAAAACAATTTTTTCTAAAAGCTTCTGAAAATTTAATAACAGAAGTAGTATCTTTTAATGCATTTCAGAATGTTGTTCCAACAATTGTAAATTTTTCATAACACAAAAATCTGGAAATTTATCACCGAAACTTGTCAAAAAATTTGTAAAAAGCCATAAAACTGTGTACCTGAGATAGACAATGAATGAGAAGATGAAGATGACTATTCCGGGAACCAATTTCACCTTCCACTAACGGGAGAGCAAAGCTCTATTTCAACTGGCCCAACACAGGAATTGACACACTGGGAGGATCCGAACAAAATGTGCAGTGAAAAAATCAGTCCTCTGTATTAACTCACAAGCTTAACTTTGCAACTGCCTGCGACTGTGGGCATCGTTGGCCTTCTTGTAAGTAAAAAGCTTTTGTGCACAATATACCAGCCATTTACCTCTTCGTGTATACCTTAATTTCATCATAATATTTTATCAGCATTTACATAACAATTTTCCAAAGTAACCAACAAGACAATTGAAAGGGCCAAAGGGGGAACAAATTGAAATTCTAACCTCTAAGTATATATCTTAACAACATAAAAGTTATCTACTCATCTTACAAACATAAGAAAATTGATAATTTACGATAAAGAAAGACACAAAAGCAAAGTTGATAAACATATAAAGGAACTTTTTTTTGATAAAAAACAAATAATAAAACTTATTATAATTGTTTATATTTTTCTTTTCAAAATATTATACTGTCATAATAACGAGTAAATGTTGATCCTAATTCCCTAAAATTTGAATTCTCAAACCAAGTTTTGAGTATCGACAAGCTAAACTCCAATAAACTATGGATTCTTGATAATCAACACACATGTTATAACAAAGGCTAGATACGTTCTTACCTTGTAAGAAGGTCAGGACTTCTTCTCTTCTTAAAATGGTGGAAAGCGATCAAAACCAGAATGCCAATCAGACTGGACCAGAAAGGCCGCGACATCAGAACAGCACGAACAAGGGGAGGAAGTTTTGTGAAGAGTCCACGAAATCTCTAATAAAACCATAAAGAAAGGAAGAGGAGCTCATGAACAAAAAATGAACTAAAAATATCTTTATATATTCAAATTTGTGATGCTTAAATCATATTTATAGCAGTTTGAGTAACTCAATTAGACCAAAGATTTCAGCTGTTAAATCATAATATAAATAGAAGAAAGCTTTTATTTAAGAAAAAATAGTTATCCTATTATCACTTACATTTTTATCTCCAATGGAAACAGCATTCTTATCTGCTTCAACAGAAACTTTAACATCCTTATCTACCGCATCCTTGTTCTTAATATCACTCACATTTTCATCTTCACCACAAACGGTAACCTTCTTATCTGTTGCCATATCACTGCCACCAGGAATAGCATAATTCTTATCTGATTCCACGGCATCATCACCAGAAGTAATAGAACTCTCATCCACTCTACGCCAGTGCTGCTTATCTTCACTTATAATTCCATCTTGATCAAAACAAGTACCATTGTTGTTTGCTGGCACACCAATATCATCACCATCAGAAAAACTAACACTATTATCGACGTTGTAAGAAACAACAACATCCTCCTCGTCTACTACATGACAGCGTTCCATTTCTTTGTCAACTGGTTCATCATATAAGAGAGATATTGTAGTCTTGTCAACAATGAAACCCTCCCCAAAAACAACCATAACCTCCACTTTGTTACCAGGTTCTAGATTTGAGGTTATGCTCGGCCAATCCTCATCCTCAAAGGAGGTTAGTGTATCTCTTTTAAATACATGAATGGTTGTCTTTGTGTAATTTATGATTAACAAACCTTGGCAACCTTCTGATATTATGTTTTCCGAGGAAGAGTAATAGACAACGAACAATATCATACTCTTCAGGTTTCTCCCCTTCACGGTTGGAATATCAAATACTATGGAACAACCTTTGCAACTAAAGGTTAACCACTCAGAATTATTGTCGCATGGGAGCAAAAATGAATCCCAAGTCTCATCTGCAGTCTGTAAAACGAACAAATGTTTAAATGCCTCAAATTAAAAATTTAGAGGATCCAAGGGAAAAAAGTTCACTATCTAAATGAAATTTATTATATCATCCCTACCTAAGATATATGAAATGGCATATCCTATATATAGCATCATCTAAAATAGGTTTTTTTCCTTAAAAATATACTCCTTCCGGTCCATTTTATAAGAAACAATTAACTTTTTAGATTCATTAAATAACTGATGTATCAGGAATACATTAGTTATTCAATGAACCTAAAAAGGGGTTGTAATTTAATTCTTGAATTGAAATATGTGACTTAATCATGGAGTTGTTTACGGTTCTCAACCATTTCACAAACAACTAATGTAAAATCTGTTCAAAATCTTTAAGAATTAAATTTGTTTCTGATTCAAATTAAGGACAAATTAATTTGTTAGAAAAATATAATTTCAAGCAGCAACCACTTTTTAAAAAACTAGATACGGATGAGATATTCAAACCTGCAAAACACAGTCTTCAGCAATATTGGAGACTTGCCATTTTGTTCCCATTTGAATTAAGAGAGATTTCAAGTGATTCTTTGAATTTGAAGTCTGAACTTGACCAAGGCAATCATCAATTAATGGAGAAGCATGCATATCAAAGATCTCTGATGTAGTTGAACTTGCACTTTCTTCTAAATCCTGACAATTTGTAGCTTTTAATACATACAAAAATCTTGCTATGTTTTGAGTTAGTTGTAGATCTGAACCACACTCCACACAAAGAATTCGAAGTTTTTGAAGTTCTTTGGAAGTACCAAGTGATGATGACATGGACGGAGATGATTGAACTAGGGATATCACGTTATTTGATGGCGACATCCAAGAACGAATGAGAGAAGGGAATACATCACGTGAAAGTCCTTTAAAGCCACTTAAAGAAATATATCCAATGTTTTTCAATCTTACTATTGAAAATGGCACTTTTGTTATACCAGTCTTGTCAGCGATCAATGTAATCAATGATTTCATCTGTTCCAAGTCCTCCTCCAATTTTTCAATCCTAGAACATCCTGAAAGAATCAAAGTTTCTAATTTTTCTAATTCATAGATGCTTCTCGGAAGTGTAAGAAGACCTGTGCAGTCTGTCAAATTTATCAGAAGAAGTTTTTTTAGAGATCCAATGGTATGGGAAACCGCAGTCAAACTTGGACAGTCTTTGAGAACTAGTTTTTCAAGATTAGGCAAGTTGGAAAAGTCTGGGGTTTTAGTCAAATCCCGAGAATGGCTAAGATTAAGAATTTTTAGTTTCTCTAGCATCTGCAAGAAAATAAAAGCACAAGAGAATAATATAGTAAGAGAAGCTTAGAATAAAAATGGATTGGAATTTGGAAGAATGGCTATGATCCACTAAATCTTGACACTTGGATCTACCAATCACTTAGATGTTGTTTTCTTTAAACAGTAAATTTTTTAGCGCAACAACTCGAACCTTATAATTAGAACAAGAGATACCGAGGATATGAGCAAAGGAATGCAAAACAGTACAGTGGCAGGAAAATACAACACAACCGGAAAACAAAAACGAAGACACCATTGCAGTACAACACATGGACCTAAATATACAAATTTAATACACTTCTTAATTTTCTTAAAGTGTGAAATTGTCAAATGATACTTACTTAGAAATAAGTGATGAGCATAGTACAACTTTTAGGCATCCTAATTCACCAGTTTGTCATTCTAAAAGCACTGCCTAAATTCTTCCTAAAAGTGCATTATACAAATATTCAAGACCTAGATGAGATGATAAATTTAAATTTATTGATTGATATATTCTTTCATGAGCAAATATTAAAACGAATTTGTACCTGGCACTTGTTCCATATTTGTGTGAGCTTACTATGTTTTAATTCAATGGCAACTAGACTTTCTTGCTGAAATTCTATAGGAGCGTATGTTTCTGGAAATCCATGCCAATACAGCCACCTAAGATCTCGTGAAAGATATTTAAAATCTCCCTTAAGCTTCACCCCAGCAAGACGAAGCAATCTGAGTTTATTCATCTTCTTAAATGCTTTGGTTTCCAAACAATCTTTTTTTGGAAACTCCAAAGCCAGTCCCTTGACAGCTTGTGTTCCCTGTAATTAAATACAAATAACAAAAAGAGAACAGAAAGCAAATAGCTTAATTTTGAAATTTGAAACCCATATAAAACTAAATATAATGAATGAAACTAATTACCTTACGCTTTGCTAATATATCATACACTTCCTCATGGCGCCACAATCTACTGCGCTTCTCAGGATCTGTTGGATATTCCTCACAAATTATTTGTCTTCCCATGTCTCTTAACATATCATGCATTCTAAGCTTGTTCCTATTGTCTACGGTTACAAGGGCTCTCTCAACAAGGACTTTAAATCCAATATCAGCAAAAAACCCACACTCATCCAGTATTTGTACTACATCCCTTTTGTCCATCCCAATAAAGAAACAAGCTATATCAAGGAACATTTGTTTCTCTGTAAAATCTTGTAAACCATCGAAGCTTACTTTTAGCTTCTTCTGTACTTGATCATGGGGAATACATTTGAGTTTCTCCAAAACTTTCTGCCACTCTGTTATTTCACAGTTAGACAAATAGGACCCAAGGACTTCAAGTGCTAGTGGCAATCTCCCTGAATAAGCAATCACATCTGTTGAATGTGTAGCAAAATCTTCTGTCGGACTTGGTTGCTTGAATGCATGCAAACTGAAAAGCTTAAGAGATTCACTATCGTCCATTTCTTCTATTGGATACACTTGGTCAACTTCAGACAACATAAGAAGATTTATATCTCTTGTTGTGATTATAATTCTACTCCCCGGACCAAACCAATCACGACTACCGCACAAAGCCTTTAGCTGCTCCAATCCATTCACATCATCAAGCACAACAAGTACCCTAGTCTGGGCAAGTCTTTCCTTCAATATACTTTTCCCTGATTCTACGTCACGTATCTTGAATGTCAATGTTTTGTAAACATCAGAAAGCATCCTTTGCTGTAGAGAAACTTGACTAGTATCTGTCTCCCAAACTTCTCTTATATTCAGAAGGAAGCTCCTTCCCTCAAATTTGCTCCCAATTTGATTATAAATGGCTTTGGCAAGGGTTGTTTTACCCATACCCCCCATTCCCCATATTCCTAGAATTAAAACATCTTCTGATTTTTGTATGTTTAGTAGCTTAGTCGCAGCTTCCACACGAGATTCTAAACCCACTGGATGTTCAGCAACAAATAACTCTGTCCTATCTAGCAAACGGGTGACGTTTTCAACAATATTCTTGATATCAGCACTTTCATTCCTATAAAAAATGAATCAATGATAAGGTGCACAATAAATTTTTTGTGTATAAGCATTCTCCAACATATACTTCTATCAAAATAGGAGGGATGCACATAATTTTAGAAGATAAAATGGAAGTGAAATGGAAAATGAAAGAGTTGCACAAAAATCGGTAAACCAGTAATTTTTTGTCATTTGTTAGAAGCTGAGATAATTAAGTTTAGCATGGTTGAGTGTAAATATTTATTATTGGTACAATGGTACTCCAAAAGTCACTCTACAGTAGTTTCAGATCTTTAGGAATTTTATGAATTCACATGTACTCCATGTTCTAATATACAAGTGAAAATCATTAAAAGAAACTAAATTTTAAAATTGACTCAAATATTATTGCACAAGGAAGGCCTATGAATTTTTAAGTATTGCTAACAACTATTCTAAAAGACAAAAATAAATAAATAAATAACCTGGAATCTATGAGGACAAACCCTGCTATACCACCAATATCAACGAGCACTCTTCTCCAACTACGCTTGGTGGATTCATCCACTGAGATTCTTGATATAAGATGTTCAAAAGCTTTCCCAAATTGACCTTCCTGATGACGTACTTCTGAGGGATCTACCTCATAGAACACTGGCAAAACCACCACACCACTAACCCTACCAATTTCCATTATCATCACCAACTCTAGCATACACCATCTTGAATTAGCATAATTTGTAGACAAAACAACGATATAAATTCTAGACTGTCCAATTGCACGCAACAGTGACATTTGGATCTGATCCCCTCGTTGAATCTCGTCATCGTCTCTGAAAGCATAAATCCCTGCATTTTGAAGAGAGGAATATAGATGTGACATGAACTTTGCACGACTATCTTCCCCTCTGAAACTCAAGAACACATCGTACGTCTTTGGCTGAAACATCAAAGAAAAGAAAATCGTAGCTTAGATATATGGCTGCTGAGATTCTTGATTCTACCGATACATCATCAACTATGAGGTTACGCACAACTTATTTTGTTATTAAATTTCAATTTACAATCATAATAATGTAATTTCGATGTTCTTGTGACGATTAAGAATCAAAATGTTAGCAAACTTATTTCATTAATGTCTACTTTGCTTCCTTTGCGATATATTTTGGAACCACAAAACAAATACATTGGTGATAGTGATACCTCAAATAGAGCTAACCTCAAAATCACACACACACACACTGCCACTAACCTGATTAGTCTTATTGCTGGATCCCCTCCTAATGATATCTTTTGCCATGGCTTGCAGTAGAACATGCACTCCAAGCTTGTTATTCTCATCAATGGTTACAAAGCTTTTGTCTTCAAGGATACTTATTAGAAGATTTGTATCTTGTGTTGACCTATTTAAAGATTGAAGTGCACCATGTCGGTCTATCCCATTATAGAAATATGCTATATCAAGAAAAATTTGTTTCTCTTCATCATGTAAATCGTGAAAACTACTTTCTAGTCTTCCTTGTACACCTTCATGGAGAAACATTTTAAGATTATGCAACTCAGACTCCCAGAAATCTACTTTTTTCGAATGCAAATGGCTCCCAAGGACTGTAAGAGCAAGAGGCAATCCCTCAGAATAAGATACTACCTGTCTGGAAAGTTCAGCAAAACCTTCTTTAGAAGTTTCTTGGCTGAATGCAACCAAATTAAAAAGCTCAAGCGATTCGCTTCCGTCCAGTTCTTTCACTTTGTATACATGCTCAACTTCATGCACCTTGAGAAGATGTTTATCTCTCGTTGTGATGATTATTTTGCTACCAGCACCAAACCATTCGGGACTTTCGCACAAAGCATTTAGCTGCTGCATTTTATCAATATTGTCAAGTACAAGAAGTACCCTTTTACCTCGAAGTGCTTCTTTTAAAATCACTCTTCCTGATTCAATTGTAGGTATCTTTATTTCAGTTGTTTTGTCAATATCACCAAGAAGTTGCTCTTGTAAAGAAACTAGACCACTTGATCTTTGCCAAACTCCCACGTTTTCAAGAAAGCACGTTTTCTCAAAATACGGACCAATCTGATAAAAAATTGCTTCGGCAATGGTTGATTTCCCAATCCCTGTCATCCCCCATATCCCTAGTAGGAGAGGACATTTTGACCGATTCAATAGTTGAATCGCATCTTGTGCACGAGAAGTTTTGCTCTGTGTATATGAACCATCGAACAAAGCTCTCTTCTTGCTTATCACTATTCTCAATATATTCACTTTCGTTCCTGTATTAATAAAGCATAAATCAAGAGAATGTAATAAATTTGCTAATTAAACTCAATAATCAATTGAATCAAAACATTTAGAATAAACCACCAAATTGGTCCATGTCTCTCTAACTCGCTCTCAAATAGGCCTCTGACTCTTTCAATATTTCAAATTAGTCTCTGCTGAACGTTTCTCAATTTGGTTTCTAACACTATTAATTGCATTGATGTGTAATGTTAAGTGTCACGTTGACAATGACATCAAACAACTTAAATGACATAAAAAAAAAAAATTGTTCCCGGATCTTAAATACTCTAATTTCTTTTTTTTGGCTTCACCATCGGTTTAATTTGGTTCGGGGGTCAGTTCTGGCATCAAATGGTTCCAGCCCCCTTCCGATCACAGTTGCGGGGATCGAACTGTGGTCCTCCCTACCAAGTTCAGTGTCAATCACCGCTGAACCAACTAACGATTGGTAAATACTCTAATTTCAAATCAAGCAAATTTCTAACTTTAAAATTACCTGTGTATGAGCGAGTTTCCGAAATATGCTCCTGAGTATATGTAAGCTTTATTATGACTGATTGTTGCCACCCAACTCATAAACTTATCTTCCTTTTCGGACGTTTCCTCCATTGAGATTCTATCCAGAAACTCAGGAAAAGCCTCTCCATAAATATCTACCTGCAATCTTCTGTTGGGGGAGTCGGAATAGACACCATCATAGAAAACAGGCACAACAATAAGACCATCTGATGTTCGGCAACACTCAGTTATTTTCTCCAATTCTTGAAGACACCAGCTTGAATTAGTATAATTCTTTGATAATACAATTATAGCAATTTTGCACTCTCTTATAACATTCAGTGTTGACTTTGAGGGTCTTAATAGTGGCTGATCATCACTTCCAAACCTTTGAGTGTCCAAGAAAACAACAAGTCCATGTTGTGAAGTAAGAGTTGTATGTATACCCAAAACAAAAGAAAGTGAGTCTTCCACACAGAAACTTAGGTACACATCGTACCTCTTCATGGTTTGATCAGTAGCAGAAATAGATAATGTGGAAGAATATATGGATGGATGGATATTTATGAAATTTTATCAAATGATTAGTGAATCTGAAATTGCACAAGAAGAAGAAGAAATGAACTTAGATGATAATAATCATGTGATTGTTATTACAAGTCAAATCAATAGTCGTTGTCTAATAAAGTAGAATTATTGCACTTGGTGGAGTTAAATATAGCTCAACTTGTATTATAAGTCATTTTAAGTTAACACACAGATTAAAAATATAATTAATGTTGGTTTCGAAAGTGAAATTATGAGTTAGTTTATAAAATTGTTCTTTATTAATGCTATGAGAAAGATAAATTAAATAATTAAAAGAAAAGAGTAATAAATAATTAAAAGTATGCTTAACTTATTTGGTCGAACATTGCATTGTGCAGAAGACTTAAGTATGGAATTTCTAATCACTAAAGTACCTAATCAAAAGAAAAAATAGTTAAAAGTATAATACAAAAATAATATTAAATATTTTTTTTTAATATAAAGTCACTTATAATTTAATTCAATTTTTTTTTCTCTAAACAGCCTATAATTTGATAAAAAAAAATAAAACGAATAATAGTTTTCTGCAACAGATACCGTGATGAATCAAGATAAGGTTTTGAATATAATAAAAAAATATATACAAGTTAAAATATTTTGTTTATATTCAAAACTAAAGAGAGTTTTAGCAAAGTTAAAGTATACAAGGGTAAATTAAGGGGCATAGTCATAAATCCATTTACCCAAAAGTTTTAAGAGATTTGTTATTCTATCACTTGCTCGTTTCTCATTTTACTTTTTCGTTAGTTAAGTAATGGTTATAGGCAGGGACAGATTTACATAGTGGGGTCAAAGTCCATTTATCATAAATATTAACACAATGCGACAAATTTTCACGTAGTATGTTCTAAATAACGTTTTTTTATGTCATGTTATTATTAAAATCATAAAATATTATTACTTTAATAATTTACCTATACATAATTTTTATTTTGACAATTAATATTTAATTTAAAGTTATAGATAAATAACTTAATAAAAATTAAAGATTACTTTGTTTATTTATTAAACTAATGGTATTTTAAGATCTTATCAATTAAATTAAATGTAATAAAAAATTGTTGAAACATTCGACGTAAACTTTTATTTAAAAAAATAGAGATCACTAAAGTTAAAACATAAAATTTAAATGGACTAAAGTTTAATTTTTTTTTAAAAGAACTAAAAATAAAAGTTAATATGTTTAGAGTAACTAAAAATGTATTTAACCATTAATTATAATTTGATTCTAATACAAACACAAGTACACAAAGATACCAAAAATTGGGATAAAAATCATAATAAAATAAGCAACTTACTTAGATTTACAAAAAATTGTTACACCTTCAAAAGACTCCCGATTAAAAGTTGAAACAGCAAGACACGTAGTAAAAGGAATATTAATTAAAAAAATTTAATTATCAGACTATACAAATTATTTAAAGAAAAACCAATTATTTTTGAAAATTAAAGAGTAGAAGCAACTTTGCACACATAAGGCCAAGAGTAATTGATGAACTATGTGGGATCAAGATATACAATGCAATATAATTGGTGTATTTTCTCAAAGAGGAGTGGGGTCAGCTGACCCCAATACACACTATATGGACCGGTGCCTGGTTAGAGGTATTTTGCTAAAATCGTAAGGCGCGCAAGTAAATAAGTATAGTTGTAAAAGTAAATCTTAAGTTCTTACGGATAGCTTAATGGACATCCACGGATATAATAAATGAATATTTTAAGTATCCGCATTTAATGGATACAGATGCGAGTTTAATACTATCCGCGTCCGCGGATATTCATACCCGCTAAATAATTAATAAAAATATTTAAATATTCCTACTATATATAAATTCCAGTTTTTTTCTTATATAAAAAAAATTGTATTTTTATATTTTATCTTTCCTTTTTAATTATTGAGAAAAAAACTTTTCAACTTCTTACAAATGACAACTTTTCAACTTCTTACGAGTGAAATGTATTTTAATCACATCTAAAAGTCTTCTCACTTATTAGGTAGGATTAGCTTATTTGTGCTTTTGATTGTATTAGTGTTAGTCACGTTTAGTGCAAAAAGAGATTCGTTTGACTCCTTTGCAGTTCTGTGAGGTAATTTTTGTTTGTAGATTAGATGTTTTCATTAAAAAAGAGAGAAAACTTTATGAATATTATGTGTTAATGTTTTATGTCTTTAAAAAAACTAATTTTTTTTCAATAATTATATTTTTTTAATAAAAAAATACAATCCATGGATATCTGTTAATATCCGCGAATACTTTGATATCCGTGGATTACCCGTTTAACGGATATCCGCATGGATATAGAGCGGACACAGATATCATATTTGTCTGACAGAGCGGACATAAATATCACACTATCCGCATCAGTGGATATCCATTGACATCCATACTTGAAATATGCTTCTCTCAAAGTCTTAAGTTCAACTATCCCTAATGCCAATTTTGGTGGACTTATCTATACAGAATAAATGTTATAGCTTTAATTGAGGCTCTCACAAGTGAATGGTGACATTGATCCTTCATATTAGTCAACCTTTAAGCCAAATACTGAATTTTTAACAAAATAAATTATACTTTTAATTGAAGATCCTCTTAGCACGTGACTTTGCTACACATCTAAATTAAATGAATGAATATTGTCTAGTAAAAGAAATGTCAGTATAAAAAATTTCAATGCCACATGGTATTTATCAATTTAAAAATATTTATTTTTATATGTTAAGACTCCCATGAGCACCTCCGGCGGGAGCCGACGGTGGTTGAGAATGAGCACATCCCACCCACCATATCTCTTCCTCTCTAATCTTTCTTTCATTCTATCTATTTTTCTTTCTTCTCCATTCCTCTTATTATGTTTTGGGTTTTATGAATTTTGCAGGTTTTCATTCAAACTGGAGGCTTTTGGGGGTAAATGGATGGATAGGTTGTGGATATTATGCTGAATAAGATCATCACATTACATGCTGGCGGGTAAGTTTTTTTTTTTTTCCTAATAATTTTTATATTCCATTTTGATTTGAGTAATAATAATATTTGACTATGAATATGATGTTAATTAGTTGTTTATGTTAGCTTAACCACGTCATTACCAAAAAATTGAGCTTAACCACGACAAAAGTCCAACATATGACATTTTAAAAGAGTTTGACTGAAGACTGTAGAATTTGTCTTATCTATAAACTGAGTTTTTCAAGGTTCATGAGTTACATTTTAATATAAGCATGCCAGTATGTCACCATTTTTCGATTTGTGAATTTGTCCTTGTTAGCGGGCCAGTTACTCAAAAGCCCAAAAGAAAGATATTCACTTTTAATTTATCTGGTATGTTAAGCAAAAAACTAAAGTGTACTGATAAGTTAAAAGTGTACTGATATGTTAAGCAAAAACCAAAGTGTGCTGGTATGTTTTAAAAGTGTACTGGTATGTTAAAAGTGTACTGGTATGTTAAGCAAAAACCAAAGTGTACTGGTATATTAAAAGTGTACTGATATTTTAAGCAAAAATCAAAGTGTACTGGTATGTTTTAAAAGTGTACTGGTATGTTAAAAATGTACAGATAAATTAAGCAAAAATCAAAGTGTATCGGTATTATTTTCAAAGTAATCTACATAAAAGGTACAATTGAAAATTAAATAATTAATATTACATAAAAATTAAAAATGAAAAATTAATAATTAATATCACATTTTGAAATAGAACTATATATTCACTATAAGGTTATCCTTTTTACATGGTTAGAGGCATGTAAACAAAATCATTTTCCAATAAGGCTTGAATATCTTTCTTTTGGGCTTTTGAGTAACTGGCCCGCTAACAGTCCTCTTACTAATATAATAAACTTCTCATTGCAAAGCATGTGAAGGGTGCTGTTACCAGCCGCCATATTTGATGTTTGTTATTGTTATTATTATGGTACTATAGAATAGATAGATAATATAATGTATATACTATAGGCAAATTCTAATATGGACCACTTCTTCAAGTGGTCCATGGTGGACCAGTTGCGAATAACGCTATAACGAATACGAATTTTACAAAATCCACCGTTGGATTGAAAGTTTATATCATATAGATCATCTATAGAAAATTTTAGGAAAATTGAAAATTATTTGATATGTTATTGAGACCCGTCAAGATTAACGGTTTATTAAATACTGTAAATCTTGATAAATCCCAATAAAATACCAAATGATTTTCAATTTTTCTAAAAAAATTCATGAATGATCTATATGATATAAACTTTCAATCTATCAAAAAATTTTGTAAAATTCGTAGTCGGTATATCACTTGTCCACGGTGGACCACTTTGTGAAGGTGGTCCACCGTAGCATTAGCCATATACTATATATTGACTATGTTGTATGTTCTGCATTATTAAAATATCTGGCATTGAAATGTTTGCTCCCAGAATTGACTTTTTGATATCAAACACTTTGGTTGAACACAAAGTTTTGTTTAATATATATTTATGCATTAACAAATATTATTTTGATACTAATTTGCTAATGGAATCTCCTTATTTGTAGCTTCTGAAAATTAATTGACAGGACCTTACTAAAATATCTTGTCTGTGATTTGGACTCTTTGTAGCCATGCAATCATTCATATTGTTAGACTAAGAATATAAGATTAGTAACTCATATTTTGAGATATTTTGTTTGTGAGACTGTATGTATGCGTTTTCTAGCTACAAAAAACCCAGATCCCTCAAACCAAAAAAAATAATAATAGAAATCTTATGGAATTCAATTATTGAAAAAAAACAGGAATATTGGATGTATGAGACATTGTCCCTATTGTCTATGAACATATCATTTTAAAAAAAAACATTTTCTGCTAATTATAATTTAATCTTAAAAATTCCTTTTCATTAGTTAAATTGGTCCTTGAATGCGTGTGTCGTTAACCATTTTAGTCTCTGAAATTACCGATAAATAATACACTTGTGTTTCAGCGCCTCAAATAAAAAAAAATTAGTTTGCACACCAGAAAAAAGTTCCCGAATTTTTGCCGGGAAATAAAGTTCCCGATCTTTTCCAGAAAAAAGTTTCCGAATTTTTACCGGGAAATAAAGTTTCCGATTTTTCCGGAAAGAAGTTTCCGATTTTTTTTCCGGAAAAAATGTTTCCTATTTTTTCCGGAAAAAAGTTTTTTATCTTTTGGAATGAAATTAGGCTAGGGCTAAAATTGGAATTTTGAATTATTGTAAGGGGTAAAATAGACAATTTATATAATTAACCCTCCAAAACCCCCCAATTTGGGGGAACTTTAAAATTGGATAAAATAAGCCCCCCAAAACCTTTCCTTATTTTTTTAAAACTCCCAAACAAGGGTTGACCTCTTCCCAAACCTCTCCTTCCCCTCCCTCCCCCTCCAAAACCCAACTCCCAAACAAAGCCTAAGTAGACCATTGACTAGTGTATAGTGATAATTTTGATCAGATGACTTTGAGATATTTTAATAAGGACTTGGTTGGTCATGCCTCATCATTTTTCAGTGCAGTTGAATTCTTCTTCTTGTGAAATTTCAGATTCACCAATTACTTACCGATTATCATCAAATCCATCCATGTCTTCCTTCACTACTAATCCAAAGACGGAGAGTTATGATGTGTACTTGAGTTTCTGCGATGAAGATGCCGGTTCTTTTGCTATGGGTATCTATACGGCTCTTAGTTCCGAAGATGGAATCGTTGTCTTCTGGGACGATGAGAGGCTTGGAAATGGAGATCGAGAAATACTAACCTCGTCTCTGAATGTTATTGGAGAGTGCAAAATTTCTATAATCATATTTTCAAGAAAATATGTTAATTCAACATACTGTCTTCAAGAATTGGAGAAAATAACCGAGTGTTGCCAAACCACAGCTGGTCTCATTGTTCTGCCTGTGCTCTATGATGGTCTCCATCCCTCATACGGAAGTATCTTTGGGGAAGCTTTTCATGATTTTCTGGATAGAATCTCGATCGAGGAAGCCTCTAAAGTGGAAGATAAGTTCACGGCTTGGGTGGCAGCGATCAGTAACAAAGCTTTCCAATATTCAGGATCAAGTGCTTTAGTACACGGGTAATTTTAAAGTTGAAACTTGATTGACTTGTAATTATATTATTACTCCATGTTTATGGCCTTTTTAATACTACATGTTTTTTATTTGATTTAAATTCTTTTTCAATTTGTTGAGTTTTTCATTTTCCTCCTTTCTTATAATGACCTATGCACATGTTGGAGATTGTTATTATGCATATAATCATCATCTCTTGTTCATATATTATACAGGTTTGAAAGTGAATACATTAAGAATGTAGTTGAACACGTTACTTGTGCGATAAACAAGAGAGACTTCTCCCGTGATTTCTATACAGCGAGTGTAAAATCTGCCGCGCAAGATGTGATTCAACAATTGAAACAATCAAAATCTCCTTTCCTGCTAGGGATATGGGGGATGCCAGGGATTGGTAAATCAACCATTGCTCAAGCTATTTATGATCAAATTGGTCCCTATTTTGAGCACAAGTGCTTGCTCAAAAACATGGAAGAAAATGATATAGTTTCATTACAACGGAAACTTCTTTTTCATATCCACAAACTAACTGAAATAGAGATACCTACAATTGGATCAGTAAGTGAGATTTTAAAAGAAAAACTTCAACATAAAAGGGTACTTCTTGTACTTGACAATGTTGATAAATTGGAGCACCTAAAGGCTTTGTGTGAAAATCGGGATTGGTTTGGTTCGGGTAGCAAAATAATCATCACGACAAGAGATAGGCATCTACTCAAGGAGCATGGAGTTGACCATATATATCCAGTGAATGCACTCGACAAAAGTGAATCACTTGAACTTTTTAATTGGGGTGTATTCAGCGAAGCAACAACCCCTCCAGAAGATTTTGTTGAACTTTCTAGACAGATGGTTGCTTATTCTGGGGGATTGCCTCTTGCTCTTACAGCCCTTGGGAGGTTTTTGCGTCAAAAGGACGTACTTCAGTGGAAAGGCGTGTTGAGTAGTCTCCAACGATTTTCCTTTCCAGATCAAGAAGTACTAGAAGCTCTTGAAACGGGTTTTGATGCCTTGAGTGATGAAGAGAAACAAATATTCCTAGATATAGCATGTTTCTTTAATGGGATTGACAAAAATGATGCACTCCATACATTAAATAAGTCAACAATTGCCACAACTCTTCAAATAAGTCTCCTTGAAGACAAGAGCCTTTTAACCATTGATAAGAATAACAAGCTTCAAGTGCATGTTCTGCTACAAGCCATGGCAAGATATATCATTAAGAGGGAATCAAGTAATAAGACTGATCAGGTGAATGGTAGTGTGTGTGCGTGTACTCTCTCTCTCTCTCTCTCTCTCTCTCTTGTGTGTGTGTGTGAGAGAGAGAGAGAGAGATTTTGAATACATCACCAACTTATGGTTTTTTTCCCCCAAAATATATAACGTCAGAAAAAGTAAAGTGAACATTAACGAAATCAATTTGTTAATATGTGGCTTCATAATCGTAACAAGAACATCAGAAGTTAATTAGTATGATTATCAATTTAAAATTAATAACAAAATAAATTGTGGGTTACCTCATAGTTGATGATGTATCAGTGCATCAAGAATCTCAACAACCATATATTTAAGTTACGATTTTTTTCTTTTCTTTTCATTGATGTTTCAGCCGAAGATGTACGATGTCTTTTTGAGTTTCAGAGGGAAAGATACTCGTGCAAAGTTCGTATCACATCTCTCTGCCTCTCTTAAAAATGCCGGGATTTATACTTTCAAAGACGATGACGAGATTCAACGAGGAGACCGGATCTCATTCTCACTGTTGCGGGCAATTGGACAATCTAGAATTTCTATCGTTGTTTTGTCCGAAAACTTTGCTAATTCAAGATGGTGTTTGCTAGAGTTAGAGAAGATCATGGAAATTGGCAGAACCAGGGGTCTGGTTGTTGTGCCAGTGTTCTATGAGGTGGATCCCTCAGAAGTACGTCATCAGGAAGGTCAGTTTGGGAAATCTTTTGAAGATCTTATATCAACAATCTCAGTGGATGAAACCACTAAGTGTAATTGGAGAAGAGATCTCCTTGATATTGGTGGCAAAACAGGGTTTTCACTAATAGATTCCAGGTTATTTATTTTTCTCTTTTACATTATTGTTTGTGATACTTCAAAATTCTTAGACCTTGAGATTGTGTAATAATTTGTCACTTTTAAAATTTATCACTTTTATAAAATTTCAATGATGAATACTTGTTTTAGCAAGAGCCTTTTGAAAAAAAAATACTAATTTAAGTTTTTGAAAATAATTATAAAATCTGATATTAGATTGCAATGATAAACTATTTTTATTAGTTTCTAACTAGAAAATATCATCAGTCTAATAAGTATGGTAAATGAGTATGATAAATCAATCTATTAAGTATGGTAAATGAGAAGAAAACATTACAAATACTTTCTTTGTTAGTGTATTCTTTAGGTGGCATTTTTACCGAATCACTCACAAGTCACAACACTATAGGATTTAGTGGGTTTATACTACAACAAAATTATGCCGAAGAAGAGTATTTGAGACTTACTATTGATATTCTATTATAGCGCAACTAATTATATCAGAACATGCATGTGAATTTGAACACTTACTCGAGATTCTTAAACGCAGTAATAAAGATTACTCAGTCACACTAAAATTAATTCAAACTTCTAATAAATCACAAAAGATTACTCGTTTACCAAAGCCTGTGTTTATCTTTCATTTCCCATTGCAATGCAATTTTTTCTTTTAAAATTATGCACATATAAATGCATATAATTTTCACTCCTCTTCTGACAGAAACATACGTTGGAGAAAGCTTATATACATACAATAGATTTTGTTCCTTATCATTGGTTCATATTTTATAGGAATGAAAATGCTGATATAAAGAATATTGTTGAACACCTCACCCCTTTGCTACATAGGACAGAGTTATTTGTTGCTGAACATCCAGTGGGTGTAGAATCTCGTGTGGAAGCTGCGATTAAGTGACTAAACATCAAATCAGAAGATGTATTAATTCTAGGGATATGGGGAATGGGGGGTACAGGTAAAACAACCATTGCCAAAGCCGTTTATAATCAAATTGGGAGCAAATTTGAGGGAAGGAGCTTCCTTCTAAACATAAGGGAATTTTGGGAGAAAGATATTAATCTAGTTTCTCTACAGCAACAGGTACTTTGTGATGTTTACAAAACAACGACATTCAAGATATGTCACATTGATTCAGGAAAAAGTATATTGAAGGAAAGACTTGCCCAGAGTAGGGTACTCGTTGTGCTTGATGATGTGAATGAATTGGACCAGCTAATGGCTTTGTGTGGAAGCCGTGAATGGTTTGGTCCGGGGAGTAGAATAATTATCACAACAAGAGAAATGCATCTTCTTAAACAGGGGGAAGTTGATGATGTGTATCAAATAGAAGAAATGGATGAACGTGAAGCTCTTGAGCTTTTCAGCTGGCACGCATTCAAGCAATCAATTCCGATTGAAGATTTTGCTGCACATTCCAAAGATGTGATTGCTTATTCTGGGAGATTGCCACTAGCACTTCAAGTCCTTGGGTCCTATTTGTCTAACTGTGAAATAACAGACTGGCAGGATATTTTGGAGAAACTCAAACTTATTCCCCATGAACAAGTAAATAAGAAGCTAAAAGTAAGCTTTGATGGTTTAAAAGATTTTACAGAGAAACAAATATTTCTTGATATAGCTTGTTTTTTTATTGGGATGGACAAAAAGGATGTAATAGAAATATTAAATGGGTGTGGGTTTTTTGCTGATGTTGGAATTAAAGTCCTTGTTGAGCGAGCCCTTTTAACTGTTGACAATAGGAACAAGCTTAGAATGCATGATTCGTTAAGAGACATGGGAAGACAAATAATTTATGAGGAATCGCCATCAGATCCTGAGAAGCGCAGTAGGTTGTGGCGCTGTGATGAAGTGCTTGATATATTATCAAAGAATATGGTAATTACTAATTAGACAAACAGTTAAAACTAAACATTGATGCGAATTAGTTGTAATCATTATATTTTAGTGGTTGCTAATTATGTGGGTTTCAGATTTCAAAATTAATTTATTTGTTTTTTGTCTCTGATTATTTAATTTCAGGGAACAAAAGCTGTCAAGGGACTGGCTTTGGAGTTTCCAAAAAAAGATTGTTTGGAAACCAAAGCATTTAAGAAGATGAATAAACTCAGATTGCTTCGCCTCGCTGGGGTGAAGCTTGAGGGTGATTTTAAATACCTTTCAGGAGATCTTAGGTGGCTATACTGGCATGGATTTCCATTAACTTACATTCCTGCAGAATTTCAGCAAGGAAGTCTAGTTGCCATTGAATTAAAATATAGTAAGCTCAAAAAAATTTGGAACAAGAGCCAGGTATTTATGTATGAAAGAATAACATTCCAGTTTAAATTTATCGTCTCAAAAGTAGATATCTTATTTTTAAGTATCATTTGACAATTTCACACACTAAGAAAATTAAGTAGTGTATTAAATCTGTCCATTTTGTGCATTGATGTTCCAAAGTTTCTCATCAATTAATATTTTAGTTAAACAATGACAGTTACTGGTAGTTAATCATTTAGGGATATTTTTTGTAAAAAATTAATTAATATATCTAGTAATTTAAAAATAGACTTATATTTAGTGACACATAAATAAACTAAACAGGGTACAATAATAGTACACAAGAAAGAAGGTAACTGTATATAGAAGCAAGCAATCCAATGGGACACTTACCACATTGATTTCTTTTGGTCTTTATAACATTGCAAGTGATTTTAGTGAAATTTTTATGAAAATTCATGTATTTCAGCTTCATGTTCTGGGTCTCCAATTTTTGAGTTTATTAAAACTACGTCCCACTGATCTCATGGTTTATTAAAGCATGTCATGTAATGCAACTGGGAAATTGGGGAAGTAATGTGTACATATAAACACTTTCATGAACAAAACAATTCAAATCATATATATTCAAAAATTGTATATCAGCTCCCAAATTTGATATTCAAATATATATCATTTATCATGTTTCAATTTTTTTAATATCAAATATATAGCTATGATGATGATGATAATGTTAAGGTTTAGTGAAAATATCCATTCTTCCAAATTACAATCTAAGTGATTGATACAGCCAAGTGTATGGTTTAGTGGAAATATCTATTTTTCCATTCCAAATTGCAATCTATTTTTTCTTCCTAATCTTCTCTTATTATTACTCCCTTGTGGTTTTATTTTATTGCAGATGCTAGAGAATCTAAAAATTCTTAATCTTAGTCATTCTCTGGATTTGACTGAAACCCCAGACTTTTCCTACTTGCCAAATCTTGAAAAGCTGGTACTCAAAGACTGTCCAAGTTTGTCTACAGTCTCCCATAGCATTGGATCTCTCCATAAACTTCTTCTGATAAATTTGACAGACTGCACAGGTCTTCAGACACTTCCGAGAAGCATCTATGAATTGGAAAATGTAGAAAGTTTGATTCTTTCAGGATGCTCCAAGATTAACAAATTGGAGGAGGATTTGGAACAGATGGAATCATTGACAACCTTGGTTGCGGATAAGACTGCTATAACAAAAGTGCCATTTTCAATAGTAAGATTGAAAAGCATTGCATATATTTCTTTAAGTGGTTTTAAAGGATTTTCTCGTGATGTATTCCCTTCTCTCATTCGTTCTTGGATGTCGCCATCAAATAATGTGATATCCCTAGTTCAATCATCGGTGTCCATGTCATCACTTGGTACTTCCAAAGACCTTCAAAAACTTCGAATTCTTTGTGCGGAGTGTGATTCAGATCTACAACTAACTCAAGATATAGCAAGATTTTTTAATGTATTAAAAGCCACAAATTGTCAAAACTTGGAAGCAAGTGCAAGTTCAACTGCATCACAGATCTCTGATATGCATGCTTCTCCCTTAATTGGTGATTGCCTTGGTCATGTTCGCACTTTAGGGTCAAAGAATCACTTGAAATCTCTCTTAATTCAAATGGGAACAAAATTCCAAATCTCTAATGTTGCTGAAGACAGTGTTTTTGAGGTTTGAATATCTCTTCCGCGTATTTAGTTTTTAAAAAAGTAAACAAGAATTTTGGTTGCTGCCTGAAATTATATTTTTCTAAAAAATTATTTCATCCTTAATTTGAATCAGACACAAATTTAATTCTTGAAGTTCTTAAACTCATTTTACATTAGAAGTTTGTGTAATGAGTGTGAACCGTGAACAACTCCATGATTAGGTCACACATAATTCAGGTCAAGAATTAAATTACAAGTACATTTTATAGGAAAAAGTAGCTTTTTTAGATGATTATATATATATATATATATATATGATATTTCATATACAAGTAGGGATGATAAAATTAATTACATAGTAATAATGAACTTTTTTGTCCTTTGATCCTCTAAATTTTTAATTCTAGTTATATAAACATTTTTCATTGTACAGACTGCAGATGGGACTTGGGATTTATTTTTGCTCGGCTGTGACGATAAATTTGATTGGTTAACTTTCAGCGGTAGAGGTTGTTCGATAATATTTGATGTCCCAATGAAGGGGAGAAACCTGAAGAGTATGATGTTGTACATTGTCTATTACTCTTCCTTGGAAAACATAACATCAGAAGGTTGCCAAGGTGTGTTAATCATAAATTACACAAAGGCAACCATTCATGCATATAAAAGAGATACACTAACCTCCTTTGAGGATGAGGATTGGCAAAGCATAACCTCAAATCTAAAACCTGGTAACAAAGTGGAGGTTATGGTTGTTTTTGGGGATGGTTTCATTATTGAGAAGACTACAGTATCTCTCTTATATGATGAACCAGTCAACAAAGAAATGGAATGTTGTGATGCACTAGACGAGGAGGATATTATTGTTTCTGGCAATGACAATAATAATTTTAGTGTTTCTGGTGGTGATAATGAAACCATCAATCACTCTGGAGAGGAAATGGTGAACCACATGCAGATTATCAGGCATGCTGATGTCGGGGGAGCAGTACAACTAGTACCACATGACCCCGACCAGCTTGCGGAGGCAGTAGCTGAAGAGTTTCCTGCTGCTGAAGCTAATGGTGATCAGGAGCAACGGATTCCTCCACTTGAGGGTCAGCCTGAGCAGCAGGCAGCAGCAGCACCTGAGGCCATTGGGTCAGCCTTAGGAACTCAGATTTTGGATGCTCTCAGAGAGCTGAGGGCTGATTTCTTCCGACTAGAACAGACTGTTACGGCTAAGTGGAATGCAGTAGAGGTCAGATTAGAGGTGCTTGAAGATGCTATGGCCCAGATACCTCATGGGTCAAATTCTGAGCCCACCGACGTTGAGAACTAGATTTAGGATTCTATACTCAGGTTTCTTTTGATGTTGCTTTTTTGTTGTATTGTTGTTTTATAATGACTATTGTACACCACAAGTCCTTTTAGTTGTACTTGAATCTTTTGATCTTATGATATCAGTTGTTTCTATTCATGCTAGTTTCAATGTTGTATCATTATTTGAATTTATAATATTTTGTTTCCAAACGGTTTTAAATTTTTTGAATCAAAAATAAGAATATAATGTTGTTTTTATATTGAAAGAGAAATTATGTTTATTAGTGAAAGAGAGTTGGATATATAGAAATTCAAAACCAACATAAGATGTGATGATCATGCTTTATGGGTCAAGAGCTAATGGAATATTTGATGATTTGTAAAAACAACTTTATTTATATCATAATGGATAACTAGCGAAAAACAAAATGTCTTTTGTTCTATGCACCTATGTTTATAATAAGATATTTTCTCAATGGTTGGCACACACTAATGAATAATTAACCAATCAAAACCACAAAATGGAAGACTTGGAAATCATCATTAATTAATATTACTGCACAAATGTTTTCCATAAGTCATTGTAGGGTCATTGCTTTAATAAAGTGACCAATGTTTTCCATAACACATTGTAGGGTTATTGCTTTAATAAAGCGACCAAAGGAAAACTTTACGGGTCTTATTCAACGAAACTTCTCTTGTGTGTCTTGAATATCAAAGTAAATGTTGTGAATTCATACAAGAAATATAGAATAAATAATAGTGACAATCAAATTAAACAACTCAAACAATTAAACTTCATCAAGATATTCATCCTTTTCCACTTTTCCACTATTGTTCAACGAAACTTCTCTTACCCTTAACCACACGGGGCAAAGTGTGTGTGTGCAACTATATATATAATACATTAGTTTCACATAATGTAATTTCATTACAAAGAGCAATGAGAATAACATTAGTTTCATTCCTTGTATGCTACTACTACTGCATATATATCACTCATGCCTCTCCCAATTTTCTTTGTCTTGAGGATCAACAATCTTTGTTGCTCCAATTCAAAAACAATCTCACATTTGACCCTGTAAGTTCCACCAGACTATTGGATTGGAATAATATCACTGATTGTTGTGATTGGAGAGGTGTTAGATGCGACGATGAGGGGCATGTTATTGACCTTTACCTTAATCTAGAACTCATCTCTGGTGGATTTAACAGTTCAAGTAGCCTTTTTAGTCTCCAATATCTCCAGTCACTGGACTTGGCTAATAACTAGATTAAACAAGCTGGGGCAGTTAACTAGATTAAATCTTTATAACTGTCATTTTTATGGTACACTTTCAAATTCAATCTCAAACCTCACATACCTTACCCACCTAGACCTTTCTGGTAATGATTTGAGTGGTGCAATTCCTTCATCCCTTTTAACACTCCCATCATTGGAGAATGTTTTCCTTGAATACAACCAGTTTAGTAAACTAGATGAATCCTTCAATGCGTTTTCCTCTATATCACACCTTGATTTAAGTAACAATTATCTATCGGGGCCTTTTCCAATATCTATCTTTCAGCTACAATCAGTCACGGTCCTCGATCTTTCAAATAACCAAATTCAAGGAGTACTGCCCAATTGGATTTGGAAACTACAAAATCTTCAAGATCTTAATATTTCACACAATTTTCTCACAGAATTGGAAGGACCTCTAAAAGATCTAACTTCTGTCTATATATACTCGGTTGATCTTCATAACAACCAACTACAAGGGCCAATACCTGTTTTCGCTGACCGTACTGACTATTTGGATTACTCAATGAATAAATTTAGCTCAGTTATCCCGCAAGATATTGGTATTTACCTATCTTCCACAACTTTTCTCTCTCTTTCACGCAATAATTTGCATGGAAGTATCCCTAATTCCTTATGCCAAGCTTCAAATCTTCACCTTCTTGATCTTTCCTTCAACAACTTTTCTGGATCAATTCCCTCATGTTTAAAGACAATGACTAAGAACCTTAAGGTATTAAATTTGAGGAGGAACAGTCTGCAAGGCCCAATCCCAGATAACTTTTCAGCGTCTTGTGCTTTACAAACTTTGAATCTCCATGGAAATCTATTACATGGGCCAGTTCCCAAGTCTCTTTCCCACTGCTCCAAATTAGAGGTACTAGACATCGGAACAAATCAAATTGTTGGTCAATTTCCATGCTTTCTGCAGAACATACCCACACTTAAGGTCCTAGTACTACGGAACAACAAATTTCATGGTACCTTGCGATGTTCAAAAGCAAAATATCCATGGAAAATGATTCAAATTGTGGACAATGCTTTCAATAATTTTAGTGGTAAACTACCAGAAAAATATTTCAGAACCTTGGAAAAAATGAAGGATGATAATGTTAAACCAGACATTATCCAGTTTGATATATATGGTGCATATTATCAGGATAGTGTGACAGTTATGAGTAAAGGTCAATCGATGGAGTTAGTAAAAATTCTAACAATCTTCACAACAATTGATTTCTCATCCAATCACTTTGAAGGACAAATCCCAGAAGATCTAATGGATTTGAAAGCACTCATTGTTCTCAACTTGTCAAACAATGCTTTCTCTAATGAAATCCCATCAACTATTGGGAACCTGAAACAGCTAGAGTCCTTGGATCTCTCAAACAACATTTTGGTTGGTGAAGATCCCAACCAGTACTCAATTACAATCCTTTCAAGCTTCTTCCTTTGTAGGAAATTATGGGCTATATGGTCCTCCCTTGACTGAAACACAAAATGGTATGAGGCCGGATGAGCCGCATCCGCAGCCAGCATGTGGAAGGTTAGCCTGTTCAATTGACTGGAGTTTTTTAAGCGTGGAGTTGGGATTTGTTTTTGGGCTTGGAATCATCATTGGTCCTATCCTGTTTTGGAAGCTATGGAGGGTAAGGTACTGGAAACTTGTGGACAAAATTCTATGTTGGATGTTTTCAAGGATGTATCTTGAATATGCAACTGACAGTGGACAAACATACACAGTTTTAAGGTGGTGATAACATTAGTAAAATAATGTTTTGTATTTTCATAAACGTTGTTCTTTGTGTTTACTTGTAATTCATGATGATATGTATTGGAACTTAGGTACATTTCTATTAAGTTTAAATAAAGGTGGTGATAGTGTTTCATTACAAATATTTCTTTAAAAATAGGAACTTTCCAAACATGAACTTATTTTTTGTATATAAATCTATAATCTATAATCTTTACAAAAAAGAAACTGAAAATTGTTACCGTAGATTAACACCAAGTGTGCCAAGTCGGTGTCATATTGAATTCCAATGTATAGGATTTATTTATTTATTTATATATTATTATTATTATTATATATGGTTAAACTGTATTTTGGTTCCATACGTTTATTTTATATTTGAATCAGATCCCTTACGTTTTAAAAGTTTCTATTTGGTCCCTCACGTTATCAACTTTTGCATTAGTTAGTCCACTACGTCAAATATTTCACTAATTCCGTTTGATTTTTACACGTGGGTGACGGTTTGGACACGTGGACGTTATTTTGGACACGTTGACACTATTTTGAACACTTTTTTTGGGCAAATTCCATTATTATAAGTAATATATATTATTTTTAATTATTATTTTTTACTTAGTTAGCATCCCAAATGACACTGAACATGTCCAAAATAGTGTTTATGTGTCCAAAATAGTGAAAAATTTGACGGAAAGGACTAACTAATACAAATGTTGATAATGTGAGGGACCAAATTGAAACTTTTAAAACATAAGGGACCTAATTCAAACCTAAAATAAACGTAAGAGACCAAAAATACAGTTTAGCCTTTATTTATTTAATTTATTTATTCACCTAGTGGAGGCGTTATCCTACTTAATATCATTCTTTATTTTTTAGCAAACTGGTGGAGGTTTTATCTTGATCCGTTTTATATAAATTGTTACCCTTATATCCATTCTTTACATAAACTTATGTTGAAGATTATGGAACCTCCATTTATCAATTTGTTTTCCAAGTGCTTTCTTAGTCTCAAAAGATAAGAAAAATTGGTTTTTAAGTTTATCTAACTAACCTTTTGTTATTTTTGAGACTCTGAAAGTATTTGAAACAACTTTTTTTTACTTACATCCCTAATCTTTTTCCTGTAGTTAATTTTTAATTTTCCAGTTTGTTAGTTTGTTTGATTTGAATTCAAACAATCCACCACTATTTCATTATCGTGTTTAATTGTGGTAATTTGTAGTGGTTTCATGGATGATCCTATTCCCTTTCAATATTGGGATGCTTTTACTTGATTTGAAGGTATATTTCCCATACGTTTGGTTTAATAATATCTTTCAGCTTTTTTTTAATCTTATTTTGGTTTGCTATATGTTTTTACACAACACCTGATGGTGTTGTTTTGAATTCTAATGGTTTTTTCTGCAGTTTGTAGGGTCTCAATTGGTGATGCAGTCTCAACAGTGTTGTGTCATATTTTTTTTCTCCTTATATTGCAAAATGTCAACCATGAAATATGGTGTTAGAATGCAAAATTTTGTTTTCGAAGTTCTGAGTGGGGTTGTATGTAATTTGTTCTCATGTATAGATATCATGTGAAAGTTATTGTGTGTGGTCATTGTTATGGAATCTAATATATGTTAAACACATAATCGTGTGTAGGGGTGGCAAAACGGGCCGAGCCCGCCGGGCCGACCCGTTTGACCCGCAATTTTTGACGGGCTGGGGTGAGGTTTTTGGCCCGCTACCTTAAGTTGGCCCGCCCCGCCCCACCCCGTTTTTGAGCGGGCCTAAATGGTGCGGGCCTAAACGGGGGCGGGCATGCCCGTTTTTCCACCTCTTTCTAGTATTTATCATTTTATCTTATATTGTAAGGAATACTTATTAACTTAGTTGATGATTTGTTAGTTTAATTAAGCGTAATTATAAAGAATTGTTTGTTAACTTGGTTAATGTTTCTTTTAATTTAATTATCTCTATTCTCTGCTACAATTTTCTCTTAATTATCCCTGTTATAGTATTATTGTTAGTTTAAATATGAGGTAAGAATTGTAAGGAATTGTTAAGTTATTATAATTCAACATATTTAATATTTTTTTAACATTGAATTGTAAAGTTGTAATTCAAATTGTAAAAAAAAAAAAAAAAAAAGTCTTTGGTGGGCATGCCCGCCAACCCGCAACTCCGCCAATAAACGGGCGGGCTTGAATTTTGAACCCGCACACCTAAGTTGGCCCGCCCCGCCCCACTCCGTTTTTGGGCGGGCTTAAATGGGGTGGGCCTAAACGGGGCGGGCATGCCCGTTTTGCCACCCCTAATCGTGTGTTTGTTAGTATTCTGGAACTACATACTAATTTATACAATTAATAACTAATATATTGTTGATTTTCAAATTTCTAATCCAGTGGAACAAAAAAAAAATCAGCCGTGCGTTGCACGGGCTAAAAAACTAGTATTGTTTACATTAATTAAACTATATTATAAAAAAGATGATGGTTAAAATCTTACTTTCAAATATATTGTGTTTTATTCTCAACAATATCTTCCACAGTCAATTTTCTCTGATGGACAACTATATTTTGCAATATTAAGGGTTACTTAAGAAAAAACTTAAAAATATTGATAACCGATAAAAATAGAAAAGATCGATATAGATGTAAGTGTAAATGTGAATCAAAAAGAAGTGTACAATAATATTTGCTCAGGAAATTACTAGTAGATTATTTATCTAAATGCATATTTATACTAAATATTATTCTCTCCGGTCTTTTTTATTAAGAACAATTTTAAAAAAAATACACAGATCAAAAAAGTTTATTTTTTTATTAATAATTCTAAAAATTTACTATCTTATACCAAAACTAACCGGGTCGGCTTACCAAAATAAAAACTAACCGTGTCGGCGGCTTGTAGTTTGACCAAAAATAAACTCCGATCCATCACCGCCGCATATTCACATCCCTCTATCTCTCGGTAAGCCCCCACTGGGATTGGTTATTATGCATAAGTCATCCTTATGCACCATGCATAAGTTACTTAGTGCACCCCCCAAATTACTTGTGCACCCGCCAAATTTCTCATGCACCCCCCAAATTTCTCGCACACCCCATGTGACTTTTGCCCCCCAATTTTATTTTATTTTTTGTCCCCTCCACATTTCTATCCTAAACCATTTTGCTGTGGGAATGGTTTCAGAGATATGCATTCAAAAATCATTAGGTGCATAAGATTGTTTATAATTAAAATAGAAACAATAATTGTGATTTAATGGTTTCGATTGTCTTATATGAGAAACCAAAATTATTGTTAAATGGTTTTAAATAATGATTATAATTGTACCCAAAAAAACTAAAAAATAATGATTATAATAAAAAATCATTAAACCATTTTGCTGTGGGAATGGTTTCATATGGTTGTAATAAAAAACTATTAGGTGCATAAAATGGTTTTGGAGTACAACCCTATAATTTGAGGAATGCTAAGGGCACTTGCTTTGACACTCTCTATTAAACACTTGCCCAATTTGTGGAGCCACCTCACCTTATTTTTAATGTGTTTACTTGTTACCTGCTGTACCGGTTCAGCTACTTCTATACCTTTTATTTATTAATTTTTTAATTCCACTATTTCATAAAACAAAATGCTCAACTGATCTATTTCAATCACAAAACTGTTTAACGCTATTTCACATCTCCAACCCATTTTCAATTTTTTTTTTCTGGCGAAAACTCATACTACCATTTTTTTTCAACTACAAAATTTTTGAAATCACTCATTTTTGTTAATTTCTCATAAAAATCGAACCGAAACCGACTCTTTTTAGCATAACAAGCATAGAAAGAATAAGCATCTTCCTGTGACTCAAATTCCATTCCAAGGTAAGGTTCTTCATCTTTATTAACCTCTATACCACTCGCATATGATTCATTATTGGTAATCTCATTTGCAACAAACTCTTCATTTTCATCAATAGGTTCCATTAATTCCTAATATATGTATAAAAAAAGTAATAATTAGTTTATCTTAACTACGAGAAAAATCTACTCATAATCCAAATAAAAATAAAATATAGTCATAATCCTATAAAAGTCAAGCATGACATAAGAAACAAACAAGAAACATAACATTTTTATGAAGAAAAAAAAAAAGACCTTACAAAAGTGAGAAATTGTCTGATGCACTTTTCTTCTTTTGTTGGAAGTGTGGATGAACACCAAATGTTTCCTCTTTTTTATAACTAAGAAACCGGAAGAAAAAAAAGTCACTTCTTCTTTGGACACAAATTGCTCTATTACTTTGAGCAGTAAGTTGTAAAGGAAATGGTTGGAGTAGCAGATAAAGTTGCAGCAGCTTTGACATAGATTTTAGTTAAGGCGCGAAAACATTTCGACTGGCAATAAAAAATAAAATAAAAAATATTATAAAGTGTATACTTTGGAGAGCCGGTAAACCAAGTTAAAAGCAAGATGACGTGGCTCCACAAATTAAGCAAGTGTTTAATAGAGAGTGCAAAAGCAACTGTCCTTAGCATTCCTCTTAGAATAAATACAATAATTGTGATTTAATAGTTTAGATTGTTTTATATAAGAAACTAAAATTATTGTTAAATGATTTTAAATAATGATTATAATTGTACCAAAAAAAAAATAAAAAATAATGATTCTAATTATAGGTTGTACTTCAAAACCTTCTTATGCACTTAATGATTTTGGATTGTATATATGTGAAATCATTCCCACATCAAAATGGTTTAGGCTAGAATGGTGTGGGGACTGGGGACAAAAAAAAAATTTGGGGGCACAAATCATTCGGGGGGTGCCTGAGAAATTTGGGGGGTGCACAAGAAATTTAGGGGATGCACGAGAAATTTGGGGGGTGCACGAAAAATTTGGGGGTGTGAGTGTGTGAGTTGAGATTGGCTAGGATTATTACATGTGGATGTTCAATCTAATGGGTGTTATTGACTTATGTACCATGCATAAGGATTAACCTTATGCATAATAACTTTACCATTTTTTAAGGAGGGGAGACGAGGTAAAACATAATTTATTATGCTGACAAAATTACCCTAACTTTTTTATTAAAATTTTAAATTATCTTTATTAAAATATTAAAATTTTAGGTTATATTTTTTTTTTACAACAAAAAAAATTAGATTTTCTAATCATTAGATCTTGTTTTGTTATATATTTATTAGATTTTTTTTATATTAATATATTCATTATAATTTAATCCTTATTTTGAATCTATAAGGTTAAGGGTAAAAAAAGTAAATTAATTTTCTCCTTCCCTCCGCAATTTAAAATATCACCTCTCTTCCCCACTTCTCCCCTCCAAAACCCCCTAACCAAACATACCCTACCTCCTCTTTAAGAAAAAAAAATATACACTCCGATCCATCACCAATTCGGTTTCTCCTTCTGATTCCGATTCAAACATCTTCATCTTTCTGATTTATTGGTAAGGAAACTCTATTGCTACGGTTTTCTTTTTCCTGTCGTTCTGTTGCGGCTGGTAATTAAGCTTTTGCAACATCATTCGCCATAATCCATCTATCAACTTTTCTATAATGCGTTAGATTCATCTTTTAGTTTTTACTCACCGTAATTACTAATGTATTTTTTTGTTTTTGTTTTCAGTTAAAGCAAAACCCTAAAAGTAACTCTTTTCCGGATCGGGTCTTCTCTACCAGCCACAGCCAGCCAGGTAGGTATTCTCCTTCTCATCATCTAATATTTGTTCTTTGCAGTTCAGTTTTTTACACCTAAAAGTGTCTATGACTATGTTGTTTCAATAATGGCAAACGCTAATTCACGAATACTTAGGGCCTGTTTGGATTTGGCTTATTTTTGAGCATATGAAAAAAGCTTATGCAAATAAATAAAGTTTTATGTTGATTCATAAGTTTTCACTGGCAAAAATTGTATTTTTATAAGTTGTTTTATCATAAACTACCTAAAATTTTTTATAATAATACATAAAAAAACTAGTTTATTTGCGTAAGTTGTTTCAAATAAGCTAAAAAATAAGCCACTCCAAACGGTCCCTTAATCATAATTACTATTGCTCTCATATTATTTTACATGAGTTTCTCTTCCCCTCGTTTGGGTTGAAGTGATGATTTTTTTGTTTCTTACACACATTCATTCTATCTTTGACAGTATTTGACTATGAGTATGTGCAAACTATATAGATTCTATTGTGCATATGCTTTCCGTTTTGATTGATATATGGTTAATGATTTTTCTAATCTATAGCTTTAAGAAATATATATGTGTGTAACTTTGTTAGGTCAATAAAGTGTTACTCAAGACGAAGAAACATAAGTATTATTGAAGATGAAAAGACAAAAGAAAAGTGAAATAGATATACAAAATGGTGACAACTCAGACCGGCTCAGTAACCTGCCAGACCATCTCCTTCTGCTTATAATGGATTTTATGGCCCCAAAACATTCTGTTCAAACTTGTGTTTTGTCTAAACGATGGAAAGACCTTTGGAAAAGTCGCACTATGCTCACGTTCTATCACAAGAGAGACAGAAAGTTTGTGTCTCATATTTTGTCTGGCCGTCACGACTCTCTTTCTCTTCATAGGCTGAAATATCTTCATCTATACATGAAAGATAAAAATTTGCATGTAGATATCGAAACCAAACTCCTAGAGGTCATGAAATATGCTGCTTCACATAATGTGAAGCAACTCACGGTCCGTGTTGGTCCATGTCTCATAAAGGATCTAGAATTGCCTCCTTCAATCTTTCATTGTTATTCTTTGACAACTCTTAGACTTGAGTTTAAGCATCCAGCTTCACATGACTATGTTAAGATACTATTTCCAAAATCTTTGAACTTGCCGGCATTGAAAACCTTGTATCTTGCTTTTCTCACTTTCACTACAAGTGAAAATGGTTGTGCTGAGCCCTTTTCAACATGTAACATGTTGGATCGTTTGACCATTTTTGGTTGTTGTTTACAGGATGATGCAAAATCCCTCTGCATATCCAATTCTAATGTTTCTCATATAATCATAGGTCGTTCTTGCATGCACACAAGAGATTCCTATAAAGATGTTGTTTTTTGTACTCCAAAACTTATTTATCTCACTATCAGAGGTTTTCTTGGTTATGTATCCCCTTCGATATGCAATTTACCCTTTCTAGAAGGAGTAGATTTTGATTACGGAAACTGGCAAGAAAAAAAAGAAGATATTTATGACAGATATTTGTTTAACCCATTATTAGAATCCCTCGTGATTGATTGGTTGCGTTTGGTTGCTAATGTCAAGATAATATATATCAGTTTCCGTACCCTTTGCCAGATGCATATGGTAAGTTCCTTTTTTATCTTTTAGGCCATCTTTATTTTGTGGAAACATTTTTTATTTTCTAAAATATGTGTTCATTTTAACTTGCTAGCAAGGAGGTTGGTGTTAACCATTGTAATGAAGAGAAGATGAAATGCTTGTTATGTTGCATTTTTGGAAATTATATATGACAATAATTCTTTTGTCAATTTTATCGTTTCCAAAAATTGCACGTAATTGCTCATTTAAAGAGCTTAACACCTTATTAGCAAGTAAAATTAAAACAAATTCTAGGAAAAAAAAATTCCACAAATATCAAATGGGGCCTTATCTTCTTTATATGTTTGTTGTTGCTCATTATAGATATTAATCACTTAAGCCAAAAAAAAAATTCCATTAACAATCTTTTCTTTTAGAGTATTAATTTGAATGTATTCAATACCCTCTAATTATGCAGTTTCAAAAGAAATATCCTACGCAAAGTATAGTTCCTTGCTTTGTTAGATTGGAGTTTTTGGTAGTGAGATGGATATCTGATTCACAAATATTTGATAAGACAATAAGAGGCAAGGTAAAAGAAATGGTAACGTGTCTACTTCAAAATTCTCTCGATGCCAAAGTTGATATCATTCTGAAGTCAGGCTCAACTCGCAGGTATTGAATTTTGCTAAATACTCTGTTTTTTGCTTTAGTTGCTATATATATATATATATATATATATATATATATATATATATATATATATATATATATATATATATATATATATATGGGAACTTTCAAGTGAGAGGGAATTTTAAAATGAGAGATGAGAGGAGTGAATGAGGACCACTTGATTAAATCAAATGGCTATGATTGAATCCTATTTTAAAATTATCACGTGCGCTAGCTGTACCTATTCATCCCTGTTCAGCCTCTTCTCTTTTGCGCGACCCTAGTTCTTCTCCGTCTTTTCTTCGAGCAAAGACATAAAATTGAATGCCTATTTTCTTGGTGCTAAAATTATTAGATAAGTCTTTGCAAGAGCAATCATATCCATTATTAATTACTGGAAGCTTTTAGAAACAAAGGAGTTGGGTTTGTAACAGATCTAATGGATTTTTTTTTTCCTTAACCTGAATTCGTTGAAAAGAGTTATGGTGTAGAGAGTAGAGTCAATTTGATTAATATCCAAAGTTTTTTCTTCACTGTAGAGTCAATTTGATTAATCTTCTTTTACAAATCTTCACATGTTTCCTTCAGTCACTCGAGATCATTCTTGGGATGGATTGGCTGTCGTATCACTATGTTATTTTAGACTGTGCTCGTAAGATGGTCTTTTTCCCCGAACCAGGAGTATAGAGGTACTTGTCGGCGAACCGGCTTACAGTAACCATGAGGAATGGAGAGCCAGAAATTATTTCACTTGCTTTTATAGGAGTGACTTCAGACGTGCATATAGAGGAGTTGCGCGTAGTTCAACAATTCAAGGATGTTTTTCCGTTAGAGATTCCGGGGTTTCCTCCGATCAGAGAAGTGGAATTCTTTATCGACTTACATCCAGGAACGGGACCAATCTCGGAATCACCTTATCGGATGGCCTCAGCTGAGTTGGTGGAACTGAAGAGTCAGATTGAGGACTTGTTAGAAAAGGGTTTTATTAGACCAAGTGTGTCTCCGTGGGGAGCGCCAGTCTTATTGGTGAAAAAGAAGGACGGACGGTCACGTTTATGTGTGGATTATCGGAAACTCAACAAGGTTACTATTAAGAACCGATATCCTTTGCCACGAATTGATGATTTAATGGACCAGTTAAAGGGTGCGTCTGTGTTTTCAAAGATTGACTTGAAGTCCGGATATCATCAGATAAGAGTAAGAGAAGAAGACGTTCAGAAAACAGCGTTTCGTTCACGCTATGGACACTATGAGTATCTAGTGATGCCATTTGGAGTGACGAATGCACCCACAATTTTTATGGATTACATGAATAGGATCTTCCATACGTTCCTAGACAAGTTTGTGGTGGTGTTCATCGACGATATACTCATTTATTCGAAGGATGAAGAGGAACACGAAGAGCATCTCCGCTTGGTTTTACAAGTTCTGCGTGACAGAAAGTTGTATGCAAATCCGTCAAAGTGTGAATTTTGGATGAAAACGGTGAATTTTCTGGGTCACGTCATCTCAGAAGAGGGAATATCTGTGGATCCAGCAAAGATTGAAACCGTACTTGCATGGAAACAACCGCAAACTGTTACGGATATACGAAGTTTTGTGGGTTTAGCGGGATATTATCGGAGATTTATTGAGGGTTTCGCTAAGATTGTGGCACCAATGACACAACTTACGAGGAAAGATCAACCATTTGCTTGGACAGAGAAGTGTGAAGCTAGTTTTCAGTTGCTAAAAGAGCGATTGACGACCTCACCGGTGTTAGTTTTACCCCAGTCGGACGAACCGTATGAAGTTTATTGTGATGCGTCGCATCAGGGACTCGGATGTGTGTTGATGCAACACAAGAGGGCAGTGGCTTATGCGTCCAGGCAGTTGAAGAACCACGAAAGGAACTACCCCACTCATGATCTAGAGCTTGCTGCAGTAGTTTTTGCTTTGAAGATTTGGAGACATTATCTTTATGGATGTACTTTTGTCGTCTTCAGTGATCACAAAAGTCTGAAATATCTGTTTGATCAGAAAGAGCTGAATATGAGGCAGAGGAGGTGGATGGAAACACTGAAGGATTTTGATTTCACGTTACAGTACCATCCTGGAAAGGCTAATGTGGTAGCTGATGCTTTGAGTAGAAGAAGTGTATCGGTATGCTCAGCTCAGATGGCTAGCCAGCAAGAGTTATTAGAAGAGTTTCGGGATCTACATCTTGAGGTAGAGTTTGCGCCTGGGAATTTGAGACTCGGTATGATTACGATTTCGAACGGATTGATGGAAGACATTGCTAGTTGTCAGAATGACAGTCTACTTATGGAAAAGAGAGCTTTGATAGATCGAGGAACCACCACAGAGTTCAAGGTGGGATCAGATAATATTTTGAGATGCAATGAGAGAGTGTGCGTACCCGATGCTAAGAACTTAAGGAATACGGTGCTAGAGGAAGCGCATAAGAGTAAACTGAGTATACATCCTGGAGCTACCAAGATGTATCAGGATTTGAGGCTAGACTATTGGTGGCCGGGTATGAAGAGACATGTGGCAGAGTATGTGACATCGTGTTTGACGTGTCAGAAAGCTAAGGTGGAACATCAGAAACCTGCAGGAATGCTGCAATCGTTAGAGATACCAGAGTGGAAGTGGAATAGCATATCCATGGATTTCATCACTGGTTTACCCAAGACAAGAAGGAAGCATGACTCTATTTGGGTGATAGTGGATCGATTGACGAAGTCCGCTCATTTTCTGCCTGTCAGGACTACCGACACTGCAGAAAAGTTAACAGACATCTACGTAGCTGAGATTGTGAGACTCCAAGGTATACCATCAAGCATTGTTTCGGATCGAGACCAAAAATTCACTTCACATTTTTGGAGAACTCTACATGAGGCTTTAGGGACGAAGTTGAGATTAAGTTCGGCTTACCATCCGCAGACAGACGGACAGACCGAAAGAACGAATCAATCTTTGGAGGATTTGTTGAGGGCATGTGTGCTAGATGATAGAGGAAGTTGGGACGATGTGTTACCACTAATAGAGTTCACCTACAACAACAGTTTCCACACGAGCATTGGAATGGCTCCGTATGAGGCTCTTTATGGGAGAAGGTGTCAAACTCCATTGTGTTGGTACCAAGATGGAGAAAGTATGATTGTAGGACCGGAAATGGTGCAACAGACTACGGACAAGGTCCGGAAGATACGGGCAAGAATGAAGGTCGCCCAGGATCGTCAGAAGAGTTACGCAGATAGGCGTCGTAGACCCTTAGAATTTGAGGCAGGAGAACATGTATTTCTCCGAGTTACTCCAACCACCGGCGTTGGAAGGGCAATAAAAGCAAGAAAGTTGACTCCGAAATTTATTGGACCGTATCAGATTACGGAAAGGATAGGAAAGGTGGCCTATCGAATTGCATTGCCACCGATACTGTCCCAGATTCATGATGTGTTCCATGTGTCTCAGTTAAGGAAGTATGTTCCTGACCCGTCACATGTGATCACGCCAGATGACATTCAGTTGAAAGAGAACTTGTCATTTGAAGTTCCGCCAGTTAAGATTGCGGATAGAAAGATGAAACGTCTAAGGACCAAGGAGATACCCTTAGTCAAGATAATATGGAATGAAGCTACAGGAGATGCGACTTGGGAGCTTGAAAGCAAGATGAAAGAGCAATACCCCGATTTATTTAGCGATGTCTAAGTTTCGAGGACGAAACTTCTTTTAGGGGGAAAGTAATGTAAGACCCATAATTCTACTGTATCGTACGCAAGTTATAAGCGTAAGTAGTAGATAAGAGTTTTTAGGGTTTCTGTAAGATTAGTTTCTTGAGTATCGTGTAATAACAGCGTTTTGCTGAATTGGAACTGGTTTTGGACTCGTGTACTATTTAAGCTCAGGCTTTTGGTTTTTAGTCCTCTTTTGTATACGAGAACGTTCCTGTGAATTCAGAATTTAGAGTTTCGACTTTCTCCGTTTATTGGAAAAACGAGTAGAAAACTGTGTCCGCTTCTTAAAATTTTACGGTTTCTGTTTTCCGTCGAATTTTAATTGGAGACTTTATATATCGGCGTAAGTTGGAATCTAGTTTCAGAATATTTTTGGGAGCTAAGGAAATAAATTTCAGTCGGAGAATGAAATTTAGCGATAATATTTGGAAATGATTTACGACGGACATTTATTTGTGAGATTTTGTTTTTGAGATTTCCGTCCGTTAGCGAGGCGCGACTCGCCGAGAGCAAACGCGACGAGCTGAGTGGCGAAAAGGAGATATTTGTTCAAAAGCAATCATGAGTTTTTTTGATCCATTGGCTAGGGTTTTGTCTTGCAAAAGTGATCTTGATCCAATGGCTTAGATTGTATAAGACCTTGGGTGAATAGTAAGGAGGTTTAAGTTTTTGTCTTGGAACAAAAATCATAAATACTCCCTCCCCCTTATCTCTCTCTGCCGAACACTCTTTCTCACCCTAACCCACTCAAAAATTTTCTCTTCCTCTCAAGAACTTGCTTGGATTTGTGCTAGGAACATCAAGCTCTTGGATCATCTTCTTCATTTTGAGGTAATTAGACCTCTTCCATCCCTCAATTCTCATGAAAAACTCTTGAATTCTTAAGTTTCATAATTTTGTTCTTGAGTAGAAAAATGTTAGAATTTAATTTTGTTTCCATAGATGTGTTCTTAAGGGTTGTTAGTACACATGATTGAAAACATGAGTTGATTCTATGGTTTAATCTTGTTCTTACAAATTTTTAGTAAGGGTTTTGAAGAAAAATTTGAAAAGGATCATAAATTTGATTTGTGTTGTAAGATTTTGGTTTTGAAGTTAGAATTGAGCTTTTAAACAAAATGGATTGTTGAATATGAATTTTGTTTCGAAAAATAAAAAAAAAAAATTTTCGTGTTCTTGAGCGACTCGAAGAACGCAATTTAGAAAAATTTTATTTCGAGTTTCAAAAAGAGTCGGGTATACGATTGAATATCGTTACGAGCTAACAAATGTGGTTAGGGTTTCAAATGAGAAAAAAATTGTGTAGGATTGCCATTTTGCCTCATTTGGCCGTGGCAATTATTTATGGATCGAGGAATCGAATTTTCGAAAATTGTTTAGAGGCAAATTGTTTCCCATGATCATGGTTTAAATGTTTGATAAGCTATGGGATGTTTTGTAAAGAAAAATGATTTCTTGCCTTAAGAAAAACTTATTTGAAATTTTTCGAAAATTTGCGATTCGACTCGATAATTTCTAAATCGCTTTGATAAGTGCTAGTTAGGTATTATGGGATATTACCATGCATTTAGAAGTGAAAAATTTTGAATGGAAGGGGTTTTTGGAAAAAATGGCCGAGGCCTCTCTCTTGTGTGGGGAGAAATTTCAAAATTTTTCTAAGTCCACAATTGTGTGAAAATTTTGTGTGTGTTGGATAATCCTAGTTTTGAAGAAAAATGAGTATAGGAAAGATTGTTAGGAAGAAAAAAAATGTGTAACTTGTAACGCAAGAAAACTTCGATTTTTCATAAAAATATTTTTGAAAAGTTTTAGTTGTGTTTCAAATGGTCTTGTTGTGTGTGAAACAAGTCCTTGAGGTGGAGAAATCCAAAATGGTTTTAGTTTATGATTTGAAAACAAAATGAATTTCGTGTTATAAAAATAGTGCAATTTACTTCGGGAATTTTTAAACACTATGAGTATAACCTGAAATCCTTGAGGGATGGCTTTAGAAAGTACCTTAGACCCCTCTGGAGCTTTGAGAGCGAGTTTCGTTTCGTTAGGTTAAACGAGGAATATTTTATTGATGTTACGCTGCATTTATTTTAGGTAGCGCGTGTTGTAGTTATTTCGCGGAATTAAAGTAACAAAAGCTTGCTAAGGTAAGGGCACCTTTACTTCTGTCAAATAATTGTATGCTTGGTTCTGGACTGTGTGATTGTTTGGCAATTGTATTATGTATTCTCGTGATGAGACTGTGTTTAAAATACATGCGATATTACATATGATTTTGCGAAATATATGTATGAATATTTGATTCATTTGATAATGTTTGAATATTATGTATGATGTTGCATTAGCATATATGGGGAAGCGTATGCTCATGCATTCATAGTAGTGGTTATCGGAAACGGACCACGGGGTGTGATTATCGGGAATGGATCCACCTTAATCCTGCGGGATTTATTGAGTCCAATACGTGGTTATCGGGAATGGACCACGGGGTGCGATTATCGGGAATGGATCCACTCTAATCCGCTAGGATTGTATTGACGCCCTGAAGGGTATAGTAGGGGTTGGACCTACGACTCTCTGCGGAGAGGTAAAATTCCGGAATTCATGCATGTGAAATAGACCCGGTTAGGGTGATCACAATCATTTAGAGTCTGCATTGATAGGCTGGTGTGCATTTCGATACTGTGTGTAAGTATATGAACTGCTAAGTGTTTATTCGCTGTTATATATATATACATGCTATTTGTTGTTGTGTTATGTGTGGTGACCCTTGCATTCTTTCATTTGCGGGCTCCTCCCACCCAGACGATGGATCACCCTTTGTTACCGGTGCTCACGAGAGAGACGGTGACGAGGTGGGACTTCCTTAATCGCCTGCTTCTGCCTGCCTGGAGCCTCGACCCAGCTTCCGGCACGGCTAGTTACCACGGGCGCGTTAGGATTACTACTTTTCTTGGTACCCGTCAGGTTCATCAATGTCTGATATGGCAGACTCCACCTTTCACCATACCTCTACCAGTGCTGCTCAGTGCATTGTGGACAATTCCTGGGGGACCCCTGCCAGGGGCGCCAGATACACCAGAGGGTGGTGGATCGGTCATTGGAGAGACCCCCACAGATGGTCTAGTTACTACTTCTTCCTCCTCCATGGGTAGTTGGGGTGATGGGGCTTTACCCGACTTCTTAGGGGAGCCGGATGATGTTCTTCAGGAGGCAGCGGCTGCTGCAGGGGATGGATCCATTGGAGGATCCGGATTACCTCATTTGGTATCTCCCACTTATACCTTGAGCTTGGTCCTGTTATCGAGCGATACGGACGACTCCTGATGCCGTTGTGCATGTTAGGACTAGGACCACTGACTTAGAGTAGTATTATTTTGGACAGGCCTTGTTGGCCGGTGACTGGTAGCATGACTTGTAGTAGGTTCTAACGTTTTTGGATGACTGTACTCTAAACTCTTACGCTTTGGATGAGCCTCTTTTGGTGTTGGCTATAGTATCCATAGTCACGACTACTTTGTATATTTGTCGTGGACTGGATGTTATGTTTTGGTTATGTAAATATTCAGGTACACACTTTGCTTATGAGAAGCACTATTATATGCTATAGTTCTGTTGTATGAATAACGCCGGCTCTTGTAAAATATTTTCCGCGCACTCTGTCTTGTGTTTTAAAAAAATAAAAATAAAAATAATGCCCTTTTTAGGCTTTGAAAAACGGGGTGTTACATAGTTAGTAGCTCAATTGGTAGTGGTGAATGCATTGAACATGTACTTATGCTCCAGGTACATGGTTCGATTCACCACGAGGGCAAAAACTCCACAAGGGGGGTGGAGAAGGCCGTGAAGTAACAGTTATGGGGGTGACCCAGGCCTGGGACCACCAGAGAGGTGGGGTCCAGGGCTGTTACAGAAAAAGGCGCCTTTTAATGTAACAGCCCGGCGACCAGCCACACAGATGCTGAAGCCCCGCTGCTCGTTACCAGCTTAATCACTACCCCCCTTGTAGTGTTTTTGCCTCCCGTGGGATTCGAACCTAGTACCTTGGAGATAAGTACTAGTCCATGCAATCACCACTACCAATTGAGCTAGTACTTATCCCCAAGGTACTAGGTTCGAATCCCACGGGAGGCAAAAACACTACAAGGGGGGTAGTGATTAAGCTGGTAACGAGCAGCGGGGCTTCAGCATCTGTGTGGCTGGTCGCCGGGCTGTTACATTTCATTTGTCTGCAATTGTTTGACGTCAGAGTCGAATATAAATACTCACTGAGTATAAATCAATTGATTTTGATTATGCACCTAAAATCTGTTTTTTCTTTGTTGTGGCTCTGAGAAAAGTAATTTTCCGTTCTAAATCAACTGATTTTGATGAAGAGCAGTTTAAAAAAAATCACATGGAAAGAGAAGACACTCAGGATGAAGGAGACAAAGAGACTAATCACATGTGTGTGGTTGTAAAAATTAAATTAACTTTTTAATCCAAGGGCTGTGATTTAACCCCCTCACCTCTCATTTTAAAACCCTGTTATATGGTGTTTCGATATAAATGATGATCTGTAGCAATCTTGATCATACATCATTATTGGTGGTGAAGGATTTTCCGATGTCCCATTTTGGTAAAGTTTTGAATTTATTTTTTGCATGATTGAAGTTGAAATTGAAAAGTAGTTAAACACTTATTCTATTCACAGGAAATTAGAAGACTAAAAGGTCCATAAGCAATTGTTGGTGCAAGGTTTACTGCAGTGGATGGTTAGAGCAATACATTTTGAAGACAATATGTCAAAGGCTTTAACCAACTTTTTGTATAATAATATTTATTATTATTTGTCTACCTTATATCTAATTTTATTCCAAACTAAATTATTGATTGATTTAACTTCAAAAACTATATAAGTATGTGTTTGGTTGAGCGTTTCCGCTCTCCAAACGTGAGTTTCCATTTCCAAATGCAAGTTTGCTATTTTGTGTGATGTTTGGATACAATCAAAAGCAAATTCTGAAACGTACATCTAGTGTAAAAACGTGAGTTTAATGAAGCCACAAATCGTAGCTTTTGCGTCAATTAAAAGCAATTCTAAAATTTGGATTTTTGCTATTTACCTAATTACCCATGTTTCAACTCAAGCTCCAATTTATTTTTCCCTCAAGCTTCAATTTTTTTTGTTCTCTGGAACACTTAGATTTGGAGAAAAACAAAAGTGGGAGAAGAAGAATGAGGAGAAAATCCAATCTCCATGGAAGCTTTACAACAAGGAGAACACAAATGAAAAATTACAAAAAATTGGAAAACTAAAATATGAATTTAAGAGAAGAAAGGATTATGTCATCCATGGAATTAAACAACTTGAAAGAGGCGAACATTAGAGAAGAGCTAGGAGATGACTGTTTGCAAGAGAACTTTACAACCATTGAACTGAATAGCTTAGAGTCTAGAGTATTCTTCATGAAATGACTTTAACAAAAAATATCCAAAAATATTATTAATTTTTTGTGAATGAAAGCTAATTCATATATTACGAGAGATTAACGTTTTAACAAATACAATTTTTACTATATAGCGCTCTCTCTCTCTCTATATATATATATATATTTGATTTAAAAATTTATAAAAAAATAAAATTCTAGCCCATGTTTTATAATTGTAAGGTATTATATCATCAATTTAATATTACATTTTTTTAATATCAAATTAAATAAAATTGATAACTTGTTATACCTAGAATCGTATCACCATTAGAACAAAATATATATGAGTTGTATAAATATTATGACATTATGGATACCACTTTGCAGTACTCCCTCCGTTTCTTTTTAAGTGTCCAAAAACATCGAACTTAGCGTTTCTATTTAACTGTCAATTTGATAATTTAAGGATACGATTTGTCAATTATACCCTTTGTCAATTACTCATATCTTTTTGAATAAAACTAATTAATGCTATATATTTGGAAAACTCTTTTTTTTTTCTAATTTTTCTTTTGTACATAGCATATTAAATTTTGTTTTTTTTTTTTGTGTGCATAATATATTAAATGTATTGGAAAAAAAAGTGTGTGCAAAAAAATAAGATTTTATTGGTGAATTAAAATTAGGGCATAATAGGAAGATAAAAATACACTTTCTTAATTTAACATTACTATTCAAAATGGACAATTAAAAAGAAACGGAGGGAGTAATATATAATATTCAAAGTAATATCACCATTTGAGATTTCTAAAATACTGTAGTATATTGGATTTGATTTGGACAAAATTGCTGAACTGAAACAAAAGTGTTAAAAATTTTTTTTTGCTTAAACCCTACTGCAAAATATTTTATTTTTAAATTTTTAAGCACCTAGTACAAACTACAAAATAATTGTTAAAACCTAGAGGAAGGGTTTTGGGGTATGAATTTGAGTTTTTAAATCCCCACAAGTCATGTGGGCAATATCATCAACAAAGACATTATTATTATTCAACAATTTCAATTTCCACAAACAGAAGAAGAACAACAACAACCACTTCACTCTTCCAATTCGTCTTCTAATGTCTAATTCTAAAACTGCTAGGGTTTCTGATTCTTCTTCACCTTCCTCTCACGCCTCTCTCAAGCGCGTTGGTACTCACAATGGAAGCTTCCATTGTGATGAAGCTCTTGGTTGTTTCATGATTCGTCTCACTCGCAAATTCTTCAATGCTCAAATCGTTCGTACTCGTGACCCTCAGGTTCGAATTGGACCCTTCTCAATCTATATCCCTTTTCCTCGTTTCGTTTCTGATAAAGTTTGATTTTTTTTTTGTTGTTTTGTTGCTTAGGAAGTGTTTATTTTTCTCTGTTTGTTTAGTTATTGAGAAAAATAAGTTTTTTTTTTTTGTTTGCTTGATGAAAAAATGTATTTTTTTGTTGGGTTGCTGAGAAAGTGAGATATGGTTTTTTTGGGAGGTGTATTACTGTTAAGGTGTAGTTGGTGACTAAAAAAATGTATTTTTTTTAGGGAGGGGTTTTTGCTGAGGAAGTATGATATTTTTGTTTGGTTGATGAAAATGTGTGATTTTGTTGAGGTTTACTTGATGAGAAAATCTGAGTTATTTTAGTTTGATTGTTGTGCAATTACAATACTTTTGTTTTTGTGAGGTTGCTGAGTAAATGTGATTTTTTTTTCCATGGATTTATGAGTGACCTGGTGAGATATTGATTTGTATGAGAGGTATTTTACCGTTAAATTGTAGTAACTGACCAAAAAATTAAGTTACCTACATAATTTGGGCATTTGTTATTTGGTTGCTGAGTAAATGTGGATATGGATGGTGCTTTTTGATTGTGTCAGTGGAGTTTTTTTTAACGGTAAATTTTTCGGAGGGGTATTTGAAATTTAGTTGGAGAGGGGTGTTTTATTTTTGGTTGTTGCACTATGTAATTAGCTATTGGAAGAAGTGGAACATTGTATATTTTTTTTAATATATGTTTGATTTTTTTTTTGTTTAAACTAAATTGTGAATCTGTAGGTGTTGGAGGGTCTTGACGCTGTTCTTGATGTTGGAGGTGTTTATGACCCTGCCCGAGATCGGTATGATCATCACCAAAAAGGATTTGAGGAAGTTTTTGGACATGGTTTCTCCACTAAGTTGAGTAGTGCAGGTCTTGTGTATAAGGTAAATTTTTCATATAAGCAACAAATTTTATGAAGTGTTTGGTTGAATTGAAATGGAAGGAGGGAGGAGGTTATTGTAATATAGTTTGGTTCAATACTTCAATATGGAGGGGAGGGTAATAGAGGGGAACACAATTTCTCCGCACTCAATTTCGGTTTCCCTCCAATATTGGTCGGATTTGGAGGGGGAGAGAATATGAGCTTAAAATATTTTACATGCATTGACTAAAATATTTGTATGCAAAATGTACTATGAAACATTAAGGGTAAGAAAGGTAAATTAGTTTGGAAGTCCCTTCCCTCCTTTCCTCTAATCAAACAGGACATCTAATTAAAATCCTTCAACTCCTCTCCTCTGAACCAAATAGTGCAAATTCTTCTGCTTTGGTATAATGACCGTTTGTGTGTGGAAGTTGGTATTTGGAATATTAATTTACCTTAATAATTCTTCTGTTTCGGTATAATTATACTATGCTTTCTTTTTTCTGTGTGTAGCATTTTGGCAAGGAGATTATAGCCAATGAACTTAAGGTAGATGAAGAGCACCAAGATGTGAATTACGTATATTTGGCTGTTTACAGGAGCTTCATGGAGGTAATAAATTTAAAATTGTACTCTATTACCTTTCCACTTTATATACATTATAGTACCTTGCTTGGTTCATTTTAATTCGTTTTTCGGATACCATGTTAGATTGTTGAGATCTCATCATCTCAACCTTGGAGATAATGAAATCAGAACAAAGTGAGAAAGAGAGAGAATGGAAGAGTGAACTTCTGATTGTATTTCCTAATCTGTCAGTAAAGTAGTTGCAACAAACTCTTACCGACTTAAATGAAACTTAACTGATATTCCTATGATGTGTTATGGATTTATATACTGTGGATTAGTCCTTTATTGTTTTTATATTCTTTATTCAATGACTTGGTTAAAGATACCTTTGCTTATACTGTGGAACATTTAATTGATTGTATTTCCTAAGCCTGCAGAATGGCTTAGGGGACTACTGGCTGATTAGTGAAACAAAATATATTTCTGATGATTATTAGACAATTGGAGCATTATGATAAATGGTATTCTTGTTAATCATGTCAGGCAATTGATGCTGTAGACAATGGAATCAATCAATACGACACAGACCAGCCTCCAAAATACGTGAATAACACTCATTTATCTTCAAGAGTAGGAAGGTTTAATTTGGATTGGACAGATCCCGATCAGTCATCTGAGAAAGAAAATGAGGCCTTTCATCGTGCCATGGCTCTTGCTGGCAGTGAGTTTCTGGATGTGAGTATTCATTGTTCATGCTCTCTCTCTCTTTGAACCCTAAGAATAGTAAGCAATTTTTAAATGTTTTTTCCTGTTTTACCTTTTCACTGCTTTCTGAACAAGTTCCCTTCCCCTGCAGAGTGTTCGATTTCATGTAAACTCATGGTTACCAGCAAGGTCAATAGTAATGGAAACTGTTGCGGCTAGACAAACTGTTGATCCTTCTGGAGAAATTTTAGTTTTGAAAAAATTCTGTCCAGTGAGTTGATTATTCTTGTGACCCTCTTCAAACATTTGTATGATATTTTTGAATTTGATTTATTTGAAATTTTGAATAATGACTAATAACTGTCAGATGTTCCAAAATCATGACTTGAAGCTTGAGTATGTATTTTGACCAACATAACATATCTTGAATAATTATGTTGAAAAAAATATTCTAGAGCTTTTGTCATGCAAATTTTCACGGAAACATTTGAAAAGATTTAATTCTTCATAAACAAGATTGAGTCCATTTATAGAGCAAGGTAACTGTGAAATAATGATTTGAAGCTTGAATGAATATATTTAGACTTTTATCTTAAATATTTCTTTTGATGAAAAGTAAATAAATTATATATTTTTTGTAAAAAAAAATTATTTCAAGCTGGCGGGACCAGGATTTTATAGTGGTATTGTACTGCACACCACGTTAGAAGATTTTAACTTGTTTTTGTTTTCTGCAGTGGAAGCTTCACTTATTCGAGCTTGAGGGTGAGTTGAAAATTGACCCTCCAATCAAATATGTTTTGTATCAGGTGTGTACTTCATTTCCATTTTCTTCAAGTTCTATTCTATGCCTTAGTTCTGAACGAGTTTCTAAAAGGGCATGTCGATAGATGTTTTAGAATGACCGCTTAGTTTGGTCTTTATTGGCTTTCTTTTGGTCCAGTAGAGTATATAACAGATTGTTGTCATTAACATAACTTTATTGGTATGAGAACTTCAATGATGAAAATGTCCAATAGAATTAGACGATGGGTTGTTTAATATGTCCAAAGTTCAAACGTCTAGCTAGATGTTGAAGTCCATATGAAGGTTTTGGTAGAACGAGATAGAATTGAATTTGAAATGGATGCAAATAATCAATTATCAGGGTAATGCAAAATGCTGCAATACCAGGCTGAGTGGTTCTGGTTAAGGTTAAGGATGTTCAAAAAGATCATTTTAAACTGCACTTTAATGAAACTGACCAATGCTTGAAAAATCATTAACTGTACTAACTCAATGTCCAAAATCATGACTGATTCAAATCAGAACGGACAATCATGTGTTCTCTATAATTCATAAACCCTGATACCTTTTGATCCCAATTTCTAAAATCATAATCCAAAATCATAGTTTTGTCACCAAACCTTAAACTTGTTCTAGGCTCTCATTTGTGTTCCCATCTTAAATATGTTCTCAAATCTTAAATTCATAATTTTCTTACCTCTGCACCTCAAATACTCAACTTAATATATCATTCACTGGCAGAATTTTCAACTGCACCATTAAGGTTGTTTGCTGAGTATATCTTTGATACATGTTCTTTTAGCGTAGCTGATTTCTCCACATGTACCTTTCTCTACAGGATGAGAGAAGCAAACAGTGGAGAGTTCAGGCTGTTTCAGTATCTCCCGATAGATTTGAGAGCCGGAAGGCTCTACCTTCACAGTGGCGAGGTTTAAGGGATGACGTACTGTCAAACGAAGCTGGTATTCCTGGCTGTGTTTTTGTTCATATGAGTGGATTCATTGGCGGAAACCAAACTTTTGAAGGTGCCTTGGCAATGGCAAAAGCTGCTTTGAAGATGTAGGCAAAGGATTGTAAAATCATCCATTAATTTTGCAGAATCTTTTATGGCCTTGTTTTGTGTTTGATTGCATTAAAGAGACAAAAGGGGATGGGAAACAATGGCTTAAAGATATTTATAATTCTTGAGTTATTAACTTTCTTTACTTATGCGGGTCTATCTTAACCAAAACTTCTTTCTGTAATTTAACCTTGTACACATAATGTGTTCTGGATGCTCTTTTTGATAAAATGTCATGGGTTTTGTTTAATCAAGGATGTTTCAATATAACATGAATTTCATGTGTCTATTTTGTTTTCTTGAGAGAGCACTAGAGCTTCAGAGTCTGAGAATTCTTCTTAAATCTAATGATTCTTGTGGACACATTTTGTGCTACTTCAGTGTCATAAAGTTGTTAATGTTCTTTTAGAGTTAGAAGAATCAGTTCAAACTGAAAGAATTGTTCTTCAGATTTAATATGGTTACATCTAGCATAATGTATAAAACATCCAAAGCATATAAGTAAAACCTATTTTTTCAGTGAAACTTTTGATGACTTATTTATATATCTGTTTAATTTTTTTTGAGTAAATGTATATTCTGTGCTCTCAAAAATATTGTCGATTCTGCGTTGTTTTTGCCAAATATTATGTGACATTTTATTGTTTTTCATTTGTAATAATTCGTGGTCATCTTTTGAGTTTTATTATCATTGTTAATAGAAGCACATTGCTAGCATTCACATCTATGCATCACCACTTGCTCATAGCCTTCATGCAGATATAAAAGAGCTGAACCAACATGGTCTATATCTTGAAACCTGTTGAGGCTTTCTTGATCTCTTGGTAAGGAATACATGTGTGGCCAAATCTCATTCTCCTAAGCTCCTACCACATCAACATTCTTGTTTTATCTGTATTTGTAAATGCCAAGTAAGATAGCAAGCTCCTACCACACCAACATTCTTGTTGTATTGCTTGCTATCTTGTCCAAAAAGATAGCAAGCAATACAACAACAACCTACCCTTCTAAAACACCTATAACAAGATGTATCTTTTTCTTCATTGACACTGGAAACCGTGGGAAAGAAGAGAGATCAATGGGTGGAGTTGGTACATTGGTTTTGATTTGAAGCACCAACCTGACATACATGAATTGGTTTTTTGGGTTTGGAAGAGGATGCATGAAATATGACACTGATAAGACTGCAAAATCTTAATATATGAAGCACCAACTCAAACACCGAACACAACACTTACACATAAACACTAATAATATCTATCTCTACATGTGTCAGTGTCTTGTAGGTATCAAATATTGACATGTATCGGACACTGGATACATCTTCAATATGAAGTATCCGTGCTACATAGAACATAATCAACCTAAGCTAGAATCGGTTTCTCACTTTTGAGGTTGTGATATTGTTTGGTTGAACTCTGCTTCTGCAGAAGTGTTGGACACCGCATTGTAGATGCCAATTCCAACATGGGTTTAATTGATGTCCGTAAAATCAAAAAGTCTTGGACAGTATCAAATTCAATAGCCAAGGGACTGAAAATAAAAAATGTTCGTGGTATTGAAATGTGTTGTGAGGTAAGAGGAAGCATAACAAGTAATCTTATTGTGTATAAAACAGGCGCGTGTCGGTGTCTAGTTTAACTTTGATCATTTTTCTTCAATGTCGTTAATCCAGAAGGTACTACTCTACCATAACTTCCTTCCAAGTTCTTAGTGCTGTAGTCTAAAGATGCCATGGAAAAAACATCTAGGACTGATTTATTTTTTTTCCTTTCTATCAAGGACCTACTAGGCTGCCATGGTTAAAGAAGTGAATAACAAATAACGTTTGATGGTAAGGTTTAAAGGTAATACTTTTCTGTAATTCTAGGTTCAATCTATTTTTATTTTTTTTGCTCTAGATTTTAGTTGTGTGTCTCTAATTTGTTTTATTTGTTCTAAATCGGTTAGACTACCGGGGTCTAGCGCTGGTTGTTGGTGCACAGTGTGCGAGTCTTGTAAATCTCGGGTACCAAGTTTGATTCTTAATGATAATTTTTTATCGAAATCAGGTAGCTCTCACTATACACCAATTTTACAAATGATTGTGCAAAATGAAAGAAGGAAAGACGATTGCCAACAATGCTATCTATAAGATGCCATTCATAAAATAAAACTCAACCATAGGATACACAAGCAATAACAAAATGTACAACCTAAAGAGTTGAGATTAATATACCTTATATAAAATATGGTGAATGATCTAAGAAACATAGTAACATGTTTTTTAGACTGCTTTTACAAATCTCCATATTTATCTATACACTTAAAAATCAACTACAACTCGTATGTGCAGCTTCCATTGTCACTTCTGGCTGTTGGATCATAGTTTTCTGCAGAAGGGTCAGCACAACCTTGTTGGACAGGAAAATTAACTTGCTGAGCTCCTTGTCCTGCATCCAAACAATAAGATAACATTTTTGTTTTAGTCTAAGTTGTTGTCAGGACCGGCCCGACATATTTTTAGGTCTAAAGCTAGAAGGAGTTTTTTTGAATAAAGGTTTTAAGATACCACCGAAGTCTAGTGCACGCGGTTGAATGGTTGATGTGCAGAGTATGTGAGTGTTGTAAATTCAGAGATACCAAGAACGGTTCCTACAAATAAAAGATATAAGGGCTTTAAGGATCAAAGGACTAACCATAGAAGTTTCCAGTCTTGATAGCATCATCATTTGCATCACCAAGAGCTGCTTCACTGAGGTATTTGTCAGCTAACTGAACTCTCTTTACATTGTCTTGTTCTTGGACAAGCATATTTCCATACTCTAGTAGCTTGTCAATAGTCATTTTTGGTTGCTCAAAAGTTGGAGGTCCTTCCTTTGAATTCACAAGCCTTTTCCCAATACTCTCCACACCAATACCAGAAATCCAATTCCTGACTTCATCATCATACACTCTAGCCCTCAATGCACCAAAAAAGTCTGCAAAAAATTGAAAAAAAACATTTGATTACATTCATGCCATGTCTCAAATCTATCAATGGTTAATAAGGATAAATATTTGGGCCCTATTTGGATAAACAGCTAAATTAAGCTCTTATAACACCAACACTTATCATATAAGTGTTTATGTATAAGCTATATCTATAACAAAACAAAACAAAGTCAAACTATTTTCATATAAGTTATAAGCTGTTTTCATAAGCTAACATGGAGAACTTATGAAAATAGGCTGAAAACAGCTTATGAACATGTCATAAGTTGTTTCTATAAGTTCACCAAACAGTCTTACAATTGTTTATATCAGTACATAAGCTCAAATAAGTCAATACAAAAACAGACCCTTAAAAACTAGAAATTTTGACTTGAAGCTTAGATTAAGGTATGACTTACCAATGGACTGTCCAGGGAATGTATCAACAATCTTGACAATGTCATCCTTAGGGACACCATCTGACCTAAAAATACCTTGACAGACACCGATCCTATCCTCACGAGTAGGCGCCCAGTAGAATTTTTCCATACGTCCATCACGAATTAAAGGAGCGTACAATGTTGAGAAATCATTACCGGTGACTATGATAGGGACACGAGGATTATCCTCCTTGTTGTACATACCAGGAAGTTGAACATTGGTAGGGTTGTCAGCAATGTTCATGAGGGTTGCATTAACCATCTGGTTGTTGACTGTGTATTGAGTAGTGCCACCAAGTCTACCAGCTCCTGCATCAAGATCATTGATGAATAGACAACACATCTTTCCTTTTTTGATAATGTCGGCCGCCTCGCGGTACCTTTGCCTAATCAACTTTGCAGGCTCTCCTGCATTTCCACTTTCCAGTTCTCCAGCACTCATCATTATAGGGCTGAATTCCAAAGAAGTAGATCAAAGACTTAGTAACTGAGTGTCAATTTCAATCACAAAAAGTAGTGGTTTGTTCAAATTGTACTACGCTACCATGATATAGTGTTGCTATAGCCGGCATTGACAACACTTATGCTAAATAGTGTATCGCGGAACAATAGTGATTTGTTTCCGCTATGCTATATAGCGCTGAAGTATCGCTATAATCACTATTTGACAAAATTGTGTAGCAATAATGGAATTAAACTGGCTTGTTAAAAAAAAATAATGGAATTAAACTAACCTGATTCCCATCTTGGCAAAGACAAGCTCACATTGAAATGACTTCCCTTGACCTTTTCCTCCCCAAATTCCCAAAATGAGAGGAACCTTAACACTTGGCAAGCTTAGATAGTTCTTGGTGATATGAACAACAAGCTTGTCCATAAATGCTGGTGCAATATACAAGCCATCAATTGTATTGTCCATATTGTACCTGAACATTGTTGTCAAATGGAGATTCAAATTGTTCAGGATTCACGACTCGCATCAGTATGATTTGATTCAGGATTCATCATAATAAATCAGGACTCGAGATAAGATTCATGTTCTAGATAGATACGCACTAGATATTCATATTGATTGGATTGAATTTTGTATCTGAATTGAGTTACAACTCGCATCGCATGTATTGTAAGATACCGATTAGTGATAACCATGTACTAGAAAATAAGTCTATTAGCATTCAACAAGTAAGCAAAATGAAAACACTTTAGTTTCCGAAACCTGAGTTTCAAATCTACGTTAACTGAATTAAGGCGAAAAAACTTACTGGCGAAGACCGGCACTAATATAATCATAGGAACTCATGATAGCATAGTGAGTTCCAGATCCCATTGGAGCTTGGAAAACACTGTCCACCTTTCCCTTCCCTCTAGTGATATCTTGCTGATCATCTGAGGTATCATAAGCAAGTCCAGCCCATCTGTCCTTTGAGGTCTGTTTTTCCTCGTCATATTCGACTTGCGCAGAAACCTTAAAATTACCAGACAAACTTTTCTGGCTGGAAATCAATGAACTGGTTTTCTTAAGGCTTTTTCCAAAAAATGCTGAACTTGTCATAGGAACTCCATTGCTAGAGCCATTCAATCTCAACTGCACAAAATATTACAGACCCTGATTAACATATACTTAAGAAAAGAGAAATATATTAGAAACAATATAATCATGTTCATGTATGTTTTATGTAGGCCTGTGTAGAATATACTTAAGAAAAGAGAAATATTAGAAACAAAATCAAAGTTTTATTTATGAATTAGACTAAAGTTTTATAAGCTTAATATGATATAATAAGGGTACCTGTGCCATGTTAATGGCTCCAACATTTGTAATAGAAGTTGCCATAATTAAAGGAAACCAAAAACAAGTTTGGTAAAGATTGTTGAATTGGAAGCAGAACAAATGAAACTTAGTTCCAAAGTCTTTGGATTAGATTGACAAAAAGAGAGGTGGGAGGATGACTTTATACTAGTGTGATGAAGAAAGCTAAAGTGAGTGGAGCAAAGAGTGAACACAAAGATAGAAATAATAATAGATACATAAATAAATAAATAGAAGAATCTATGGATTTAGTTGAAAATTTATCAATAGCCACACAAATAAAATTGGCTTTATTGAATTATTGTTAGAATGTTAGTTAATTAAGGGGGAAATGAATGTGGCTTTATTGTATTATTGTAAGATATGTAAATTTTAGGGGAGATTTTGGAGTGTGTTTTGTTTATGGTTTTGAGTTAAAAATTTTCGGATTAGTCATTCTTTAAATCGAATATTAAATTTTACAAAAAAATAAAACAGATATTATTAGATAATTTTTCTTTTTGTCAAATAGTTTAATAATTTGAATTTAACTTTTAGATGAAATGTTCGAAATTTAAATTCTGACTTTTAGATGAAAAAACTTTTTTTTTCTTTTTTTTTTGACACAAGTACGTGGCTTATTTAGGTAACATGGAACTTGGTTTTATACCATGATGATGATTGGAAGACTTACATAGGCACAAACTCAAATAATTTATATTTGGGCACACACACATAAATCCAAAAATTTAAAACAAAAATAATATAGTCACATCAATCAACATCATTTTATTTCTTTTCTCTTTAATTTTTTTTAATTTGTGTGAGTGTGTCTAACACCTATTATTTGTGTTTGTGCCTAGATTAGAATTTCTCTGGTTTACTGTTTACAAAACAAAATGGATGCTTCTAGTTAGTACAGTAGTTATTTAAGGTTGAATTGAACCTTCTTCCTCTGCCACTCATGTTTTATCATTTCACTATTACTATATGGAGAAAAGAAGAAAAGACAAAATCAAATTATTTATTCTTTTGAATATGATAGCTAGTAGTTAGACATCAAGGTCACTTTGAATTGAACCTTATGCATGGTTACCTTTTGCATATACTAGCTTGACTTTAGCTTTCATCTAGTTAAAAATTGATAAAGATAAATTATCTTCCTTAATTTGAATTAATTTCAATGAACAGCTTTAAACACTTATTTACTTTTAATTGGTGGGATTTTTCTGGACATAAAAAGAAGAAGATTAAATTGGATTTTTATCTCTATAATTTATTTATTGGTTTTGTTTTGATCTTTTAATTAACGTTATAAATTGATCCTTTAACTTTATTTTCAATTGTCATATATTGATCCTTTCTATCGACTTTTGACAGAAAAAAAGGCTAGCTATGTATATGTGGCTACAACAATTAATGACAGGATAAAGGAAATGTGTTTTGGGTCCTCTATCTATTATGCTCTGGCTACAAAAATATCATTCGTAACCAAAACAATAATTGATGCGATTTTTTACCCACTTGTATTTGTGAAGACTTTTTCCATATCAAAGATATTATCGGTTTTAATTAACTTATTTTTGACTTATAAAAAATATTAGATACAGTACAAAGTTTTTTTTTTTTTTAGTTTAAATGTGGTTTTAGTCCCCCTAGCTATTTTCACCATTTTGCTTAATTGATTTTCTATTTTAAAATTTGACAATTTTAGTCTTTTAATTTAATCAAATAGTTTGTATAAAATATGGAGATACACCATGTTTTAAATTAAATTTATAAATTATTTTCTTATAATTTTATTAATGTTAGTATTTTCTCATCATTAAATTATATATCACGTCGTTTAAAATATATTAAATCATCAATTTTTTGATGAAATATTTGATAGAAAAACTTAAATTGTTAAATTACAAAATAAGAAAATCAATGGAAGTAGTAGTCTAATTTATGATCAAACGGTTACTCCTTATCTTAACGGTATCCAAATCGACAAGTCTTAAATGTAGTTTGGTTATTGTTTTCTTAGGGTGCCCCACCAACTACAATCATTCAAATAGAAGTGTTAATAATTCAGAACAATTTTTTTCTTTGGTGGGGTTATGACACTCAACTATTCATCTATTATTAGAGTTTAGTTCTGGAAATAACTTGAAATAGAGAAACTTCACATGTGACTATCAGTGAAGCACATGAGTAAGGTAGCAGGACCAAAGCACAATTATTGTCCAAGTTTCTTGGAAGTGTACGTTTCATAATTTCCCCAGAGCTAAACTATAGACTATTTGAGTGTACGTTTCTTGGCTGTAATGGATGGATATACACAATTTATATTACTCCATAGATGGAATGATAAATTCCATTTGAAAATTTGCACATAAAAGGTAAATTTTGGATTCAAATTTGAGTAACTACAAAAAATATTTTGTCTTAGACTCAATTCGGTAAAAATAGTGGATAACTAATTGATTAGTTAGCTGATGATTTATAGCTTATGGCTGATAACTTATAGTATATAGCATGATAAGCTAATGGAAGTGTTTGATAAAATTAACGGTTCAACTAGTCGATAAATGTAAAATAACATAAAAAACATTTTAAATAATAATAAAATTATATTTAAGATAGTAGTAATTTAAATTTAGTAATGTAATATATTATTAGTAAAGTTATTTTTATTTATATTTTAATATAATTAAATTTTCACGTCAAAATGAACATATATACTAGTTAGCCAACTTGTTATACTTGAAAATTGACTCCAAGTCCTAGCAATACGCGAAATTGAAAATGTAAAATAATATAAAAAAATATATTCTTAATTTATAATAGAATTTATATCAAATTAAAATTTAAGATAGTTAAAATTAAACAAAGTATTAAGTAAAACAAGTTTGAACAAATCTCATCAATGCCGTGTCTAACTCGACAGATCCCTTCGTACTGCGCTGAAAGAAAATAGAGAACATGGTTCTCACATCGTCATCATTTTGAAGTTTTATGTTGGTGAACAAGACGTGTCCATCTGAGCAGTCTGATATACGAAGATAGTCAACACCGACCACCCTTCTTGCATGGCGACAGATGGGATGAGTGTTGAGTTGGTCTAGCTAGTGCTTCATATTGGCCAATGTAACATTAATGTGGATCCTGAAAAGATTTAGTTTTTCGTTGTTGTGGTATACTGCAACTAGGTGATTGTTCTTTCGAACTTGATAAATATCCATTTTTCGAGTTGCGATTGAAAAAATGAACCACACACATTTATTTATACAAATTCTAGTGCATTTTAGATCACACAAACTATGAGGCATTGAAGATCACACATTTGTGAACTCTCATGGCTCGCTACTTAAAATGCAAACTGGGTGAAGAAAATTCCCGATCTATGTAGCAAACGATAGTTTTTCCAATTCAGGTTGTTATTTTATCTCGGGACGTGACGGGTGCAAAAATTGATGCTGGATTTAAAAAATTGTTACTTTCTAAGTAACGAACCAACTGAGTTCGCTATCTTAAGTAGCGAGAGGCGTATTTTAGTCGAGCATGCGCGAAATAGTGGGGATGGCGAAAAGTAATACTCCTATTCTATAGTATTAACAGGCCCAGTCCACTACTACCACCCCAGCAACGCATGCGAGTGAGCGCAGAAAAAAAAAAGTTCTTTTCTTCTTCCCCAGGTCGGCAGTCCTCTCTTCTGTCCCTGCACTGCCGTGGCGCCGCCGTGTCGTCCATTCCCTCTCCTCTTGCGACGCTTCTCAACAAACACAAGCATTGACCGCTGCTTCATCCTTCCCACTGCCGCCCACTACACCACCGGCGACAGCGCTCGCCTGAGAAGAAACTGAGAGAGAATGAGGTGCAATTTGGTTTGAAGTGACCATAATAAGCTTTGGTGAGACTACTTAACCTAACACTGAGTAATTACGATCCTTAAATTTACAAACCCAATGCACCACTTAGTAAAAATTGGATCTTTTTCATGTTTTCAAACTCTCAAAATTGTTCCTTTTGCAACTCAACAAATGGGTATTGCTTCAATTGTTGATACCCTTTATACCCATTTGCATAATAATAATGGAATCACCATTGAGAATTTTTTGTCCAAGACTAAGCCAAAATTGGATTCTCGGTGTGTTATTCAAGTTCTTACTAAGTTTTGTCCTACACATTCTCAATTGGGTTTTAGGTTTTTCATTTGGGCTGGATTTCAATCAGGTTATAGGCATAGTGGTTATATGTATAGGAAAGCTTGTAACTTGCTTCAGATTGATAAGAATCCTGAGATTATTTGTGATTTGATTAAGTCTTATGAGGTTGAAGGGTGTGTTGTTAATGTTAACATGTTTAGGGAAGTTTTGAAGCTGTGTAAAGAGGCACAGCTTGTTGATTTGAGTTTGTGGGTGTTGAGGAAAATGGAGGATTTTAACTTGCAACCGGATACGGTGATGTATAATGTTGTTATAAAGTTGTTTTGTAAGAAGGGTGATGTTGAAATGGCTGAGAAGTTGGTGAATGAGATGAGTATGAATGGTCTTTGTCCAGATTTGATTACGTATATGACTATGATTGAGGGGTTATGTAATGTGGGTCGATTGGAGGATGCTTATTCGATGCTCAAGGTTATGAAAGGTCATGGTTGTTCGCCTAACTCGGTGGTTTTATCGTCTATTTTGGATGGGTTGTGTAGGTCGGGTTCAATGGAAAGGGCATTGGAATTGTTGGATGAAATGGAGAAAGGTGGAGATTGTTGTCCTAATGTTGTTACTTATACATCTTTGATTCAAGGTTTCTGTAAGAGAGGCCAGTGGACGGAAGCAATGAGTATTTTGGATAGAATGAGAGCTTTTGGGTGCTTTGCTAATCATGTTACTGTTTTTACTTTGATTGAGAGTCTTTGTACCGAAGATCGTGTAGAAGAAGCTTACAAGTTGGTTGATAAATTTGTGGTGGAACATTGTGTCTCGCGTGGTGATTGCTACAGTTCACTAGTGATTTCTTTGATAAGGATAAAGAAACTTGAGGAAGCAGAGAAGCTCTTCAAGGAAATGCTTGCCGCTGAGATCAAACCCGATACTTTGGCTTCTAGCCTTTTGCTAAAGGAGTTTTGTGTGAAGGACAGGGTACTGGATGGATTCTACTTGCTTGATACAATTGAGAATATGGGATTCTTGTCTTCCATTGACACTGAAATTTATTCTATTCTATTAATTGGTCTTTGTAGAGAAAACCACTTGACAGAGGCCACGAAACTTGCGAAAATAATGCTTAGGAAATCTGTTCCTCTACGGCCTCCGTACAAAGAAAGTGCAATTGATATCCTAAGAAAATATGGAGAAAAAGATCTTGTGAACCAGTTAGCCGCTATACATAAGGAACTTCGATGATAGTGTTATGAAAGACATCAAATTCATTCTTTATCAGCTGCAACTGGCTGAAGTGCCGCTGCGGCTCTAACTCGTGTGGTGGTTGGCCTCTTGTTGGCTTTCCGGTCCCAGTTTGAAGAAGATGACCAAAAAGTTTTGGTGTATAGTGCCTACTATTAAATTAGTGGAGTTGTAATACACAGATGAACCTAACGGTTAGTAATAATTGTCCGCCATGGACCACATTATGGGGGTGTATGGTAGAAGCTGCGGTAATTCTGTTAATTTATTTTCTCGCCAAAGATTGTAATCTGATAGAGTATCTCACTCATGTACACTTGGATATTCTAGATTTTCTGTAGTTTGTTAGTCTATCTAACATACTTTAGTTACATCTCAGTTAGATGATATGATTCTGTTTGAGTATCTATTTTTTTAGTTTGAAGGACAAGATTGTGTTTCTTGTATAAATATAATTGTTACCATCAAAATAATTAATTTAAATTCGTTTCAGTGAAATTCATACAAATTTCTGTCAGTTTTTCTTTCAATTTACTCTTGATTATATTATTCTAATATGGTAGATTGAGCTTGTATGTAATCCATGGCCATATCCTTCAATCTTCCACTTGTATCCTTCCTCGCCACCTCTGATGAGGTTCGTACCACTTGCTTCGTGATCGTTGGCACACAACTACTGTTCTCTTGGTTGGAAACCTCTATTCAATTCCTTAGTTTTTAATGAAATACTATGACATACCTTTTTCATTATAGTTGATCCTATGTGCTTTTTTTTTTCTTTTCTTGAAATGTAAAGTCCCTTAGTTTTATAAGTCTTACTTCATTATATTCATTTAATGATAGATTCTATTTTTATTTTCTTTTGGAGTAACTAAAGTTTGAAAGGAAGAATTTATGAGATGAAGTGCAGCTTTTCTGTTGTACAAAAAACTAGAATTGTGTGTCAAAAAAATAAAAAAACTAGAATTGTGAACTCTTTCATACAAGTTATCTTAAGCAAGAAGTGAATAGAGTGGACATTATATGTGGAATATGAGCTGCATGCTTTTGACTGTAGTAGAAAAATTTCCTAATAACCTTGTTTCACCATCTGATAGTTTCTTTTATTTATTTTTATGTAATTCAATATGAATATGATTTAGATTATTTTATGATGTGGTCTAGATTATTTTTGTATGCCATAAGTAATCCCCTTTTGAGTAACGGTTGAGAACATTATAGTTGGAACTGTTTTCCTTGATATGAAATTTCTTACTGCGTGCTTGCCGCATTGTTTCCATTGATGTTAGCATTCTCATTTGCACTCAAGAGGCAGGATGAATGAAATGGTAAAATGAAAAATGGAAAATAGCCAGGTAATGGATCTGTGAATGGAGGCTTTCTGAGATGCTTGACAAATAAAAATTTGCATATTCATAATTATCTCTAAGAATAAAAAACATGTAGTGCCCATGTTTTGTATACTATTTGGAACTGCTAGTGGTAGATTCTGCTGGAGTGAGATTAGGGATGACTCTGTATGGAACTGAAAGTGAAAGATTGAAAATAGAAGAACAAGGTTGAGCTTTGTTTTCTTAAATTTTTATTGCAACCTTAAACTTCATGAGTTTGCAACCTGAAAGTGAAACATGTAGTGCCATCGTAGGACATAATGACTTCTTCATATGAAATGTGGTTAAGGGTATTGTTTGTCGGGTTCTTGTTATATTGTGTTCTATGTGTTAACAGTGTGGAAGTGAGAAACTCACCTTCATGCAATCTACAACTTTGGAGATTCCAATTCAGATAACGGAGGCATATTAACAGTTGCATATGTGTTAATTCCTAGGGAATATGGTGATGATGTTTTCATAAGCAACCGAAACACAACATCCTCATCTCTTCTACTGCCTTTGTTCTTTCCAGGTTAGTTTCTTTCCTTCTTTTTTGTGCTTCTAACAAGTGAAAAATGCCTTGGAATAATGTTATTTATTTCAAATAATTGAATCTTGTCATTCCATTATCATTCATTTGCTCTATATATGTTGGTTTTTGTTTATTGAAATTTTATTTTAACCAAAACCAACTTTAAGAGATGCACGCTTCTTATGTTTGAGGAATGATTTCAAAATGTTCTTTGTGATTTTGCTTCAGAAATATAAACTTTGAACAAATGCATGCATCTGTGCATAATGTCATCAACCAATTAGCCTCTACAGTTAAATCAGGTCGTATTTGTGTCACTCACAAAATTGTAATAGGTGTTTGCTTAATGAACTAGTAATTTAGTATTTGGAAACCGAAAAGATTGTGAATGAAAATTTCATTTTTGATTAATTGGGACAGTGCAATTATTTACAACTTACAAGCATAATCTACTAGCTGGCTATTCTAACCTATGAATCACCGACACAATCACCAAACACGATGTTGAAACCAACATGTAGACTGCAATAATAGTTTGAGAAAATGGAAGTGATTGTATGCAACCGTACGTGTCAGTGTCATGTCAGTGTCAGACACTACTCAAATACACCTTCAATTTGAAGTGTGGGTGGTACATAGATCCTAACCAATATACTATATGGATGTTTCAAGTTTCAAAATTTATGGCTGTAGAACTCAACAAGCAGCTTAAGGACAAGTGATCAACCGCGGGACAAAACTCTCAGAAAGTATTAGAGTCCAAAGCAAAATGTAGTAGGAATCTGGTGTATGTTAGTTCCCCAAAGTGCACTCTCTAAAGCTGAATGTTTCTACTGTTTATCTCCTAAAGTCATTTGCTCTACTACATGTTTTCTGCTTTTTATGTCATGTTCAGTTGTAGTTTCATCCTTCTTTGTGGTGTTTGGAATTTGGAGTTTTAACTTTTAATCATGTTTATTTATTTATTTTGGTAGCAAATTAGACTAATTTCCCTAAGAAGCAAAATTGAAGTTTAATTTTGTATGAGTTCATACTTACACATTCATATCGATACGTGTAATCAAATCATCTTCAGGTTATATTGGGTGCAAATGGAATGCATAACTGTGAAACTATATGATCTGTTGAAGCAAAGTTTTGACCATTTGTTCTTCTCTCAATATGATTTTTCAAAATTTATTCTCTATTTCAGTTTCTGAGCTCCAAATATGTGTCTATTATTGTATTGTATAATGACATTCAAAATTGAATGAAACAATATACATGATTGTCATTTTAATGTGATTGCATTCTACCTTTTGAACTAATATTATTATTTGAAATATAATGAGAGAGTGAGTGATTACTTAATTTGAAGTTAGCATGGTTGAAAACTTGAATTTTGTCATATACTATTCACTTGGAAGTATTTCTTAAAATGAGACGACTTTGATGGAGAAGAGGATTTGAATAATGTTTCTTTATAAAATTAGTTAGCTACAAATGCTTAATTAGGAGAATAATTATGATGAATTAGAATATAAGTAAGATCATAAATTTTACTCTTCATTCAAGAGTAGGCTATTGAAAAACAGGATTCTACATTAACAAGCACTTTGCACTTTAACAAAGCCACACTGTTTCTAATACACTTAGCATCTTAATAATACACTGTTTATTGGATCACATTTACATTGAAGAAAGTTAGTGAGAAAGTGGATGGTTAGCCAGTTTTTACTATTTAGTAAAATAAAGTAGTTTTTATATTATATAGATATATAGATTACTAATTCAAAAGAATAGATATATACATACATACCCGTTGAGGAAATCTATAATAGTCAATACTACGATGGACCACCTTTACAAGTGGTCCACCGTGACAAGTAATTAAAATTATTATAATAAATACGAATTTTATAAAATCCACCTTAAATAAATTATTACCTTAAATGCAATTTTTAAAGAGTACCATTTAGTAAGACAAAAAATAATTATATGTGGCATATCATACACTCATTCTTTAATGTAATCAACTTTTACTATGAGAGATTAATCTATCTGTGCACAAACATAAAGATACTTAGTTTATGAAGAAAGAAAAATGACACATATAAATTTTTTAAGTGTGAAACTGAACTCAATGGATTGATTGGATGACTCAATTAAAAAGACAATTAGAATGAGTTTGAGACGCTACGTTGACAGCTCCGTGTGGGGGTGTGAGTTAGTCCACACGACTATATATTGACTTCAAATCAATTATGTGATCCAAAAAAAAAAACATGATAAGAGGCTCATACAATATAATTACATCCTTTATGCCATTAAATAATAATAATAATAAATCTATTTTCCACCATTTAATCTATAAATAAATCTTATCATATGTCATTTAATTTAATGATATTTTTTTTATAGTAAAAATAAACTTATATATATGAGATTTATCTCCATAATGCATATCATATAGGATTGACCACAAGTACAAACCAAGAAAAAAGTGATGAATGTTTGGACTAACGAGATGCTCAACTGAAATCATGAATTATTTGTACTTGTCACTTAGTCAAGGTCACAACAAAGAATTACCAATCCACCTAAACTATATATGTTGGAGTTTTCTTGTGTTCACATCCTGCTGTGTTCAAGTACATATATATGTCTTTGATGGACCACTAGTGAGTGAGGAAGAAAATCAAACTTAGACGATTGATCTACTAAATCCTTTGAAATATATTATGTGACAAATTCTAATATAGGTCATTGACTAGTAGTACATGAAAATATCTATTTGAGAATGATAGTGTGAAATGAGATGGAGTGAAATAAAAAGAAATACAGTAATAATTAGTTTCTATTTTTTTAAACTAAAATTTATTCTTATCAACATTTCATAAATTAATTTAAAATAAATTAATTACTTGTTCATATACACATGAATCATATCCATGGATTTCCTATAATATATATTGTTCTAGTACTAATTTTATACATCTTTATTATGTGGAGTTTACTAAAAAGTGAAGAAAGAATGATCACTATAATTGAGATGTTTTTATTTTTATCCCGACGATCTTTTATACTTCTTGCTTAGAAGATTTGGCCATCAATAAAATTTGCTAATAAAAAAAAAACTAAGTTCTACTGTAGAAAGTAATACACAATCCAAATAATTTCATCAATCCTAACATGTTAACTTGTTGCATAAGTTTACTAACTAACTAACAACTATCCAACCTCAACCTCAACCTCAACCTAAGGTTGAATTGTACTTCAACAAATACTTTAGAGCATGATATTATTATAAATTATAAAATGTCTACGTTTTTGGTTAAAAGTTCAATTTTTATCTCATAAAAATGAAAAAAATTCAATTAAAAAAAATTATATAAATTTTTCGATAAAGATTAATAATTTTTCACAAGGATAAAATTTTTATGCATATATCAAGTAAAAGAAAATTCCACGTCTCAATCTACAAGTGACAACACTCCATAGACTGAGTATACGAAATAGGATTTAAGTCCATGGTAATGAGTACTATTTTATTATGAAAACGAATCCAATAGAAAAGTCCAAAAAAGAAAGATAATGAAAGAAATTCCAGAAAGAAAAATAGTACTCTCGGAATGTACTACAGTGCATGTATACGTAATAGGGATGGCAAATAGGCCCAAACCTGTGGGGCCCACCCGCACCCGCACCCGAGTCAACGGGTGAAACTCGAGTTGATTGGGTTTGGGTTCGGGTGACATCCGATATTTCGGGTGTGGGTTTTGGATCACTCAAACCCGCACCCGAAACCGCACCCGCTTAAATATTAAATTATCAAATTATCTCTATGTATATATAATTGTAATTTAATTTCTTAAAATTCTATGTTGAATACTATCTTACTAAACTATGTTATTGTTGTATTTTAATGTAATTACTTGTAATTTAACATTACTCAGTTTTATTGTTGTATTTTCTCGAAAATTTGAACTATACTTGTTACCAAACATTGTTGCTATTGAATTTTTGTATGTTATTGCTACGGGTTCGGATTTGGGTGAAAAACCCCGAATCCAACGGGTGTGGGTGTGGGTGCGGGTGTTATTTTACCACCCGAATATCCTTTGGGTTTGAGTTCAGGTTCGGGTGGTGATTTCGGGTGCGGGTTTGGGTTGTGTGAAACCCGCATCCGTGGGAACCCGTTGTCATCCCTACGTAATCATAATTATTATAAACGTCCTTTATTTTAATTAGTAAATCACAAGTATACAGCATGAGGAATTCTAATATAGGCACAAATATAAATGTATAGTGTTTAGGCACACTAACATGAGTGAAGAGAGACAACAAAATAAATAACAAAATACTTTCAATAAACACAAACCTCTCCTAGCCGGCCCTAATTTACAAAAAAAATCTTGTCTCCAAGCTCTCTTTGTTCATCATAGAGGGGTGATTTTGGGTCACTTTTGGCCTAGAATCACCCCCTCTACACCTTTTTTTTCTTTTCTTTTAATTTAAATAAGTGATTTTCACATAGATTAAGTTTTTCTTTTGTGTTTTTTTTGTGATTTCGTCGTCTAAGTGCGGCGTTGTGTTGGTCGTCGTCTTGTGCGGCGTTATTTGATTTCCCGTTTTGTTGCGGTGTTCTTTGATTCTTCTCGAAAGATTATCTTCGGTCAGTTACAGATTCAATCAATGATTTGGGCATCAACGTTGCAGATCCGGAAGCATGGATATTCCGGTGATTTTAATTTTTTCATATTATTTGTTGTAGGCATTATGCCGTTGTATGCTATTAACTCGGATGCTGTGAGTTTGTTCGCAGATTCATCCTTTACGTTTTTAGCGAAGTTGAATATGTGGTTGTATTTGATGTATCTGTCGATTTGAATGAATGAATATCATTTTGTATGTGTCAAAAAAAAAACATAAGTGAAGAGAGAGAAAATATAAAATAATTTAATTTGAAATATTTTTCAAAAAAGTAAATGATGTGATGTTTTATATATGTGTGCCTAAACACTGTTTATTTGTGTCCGTGGCTATGTAACACTTTCCCATATAGCATCTATAATGTCATTTTCATATCTTGTGACATGTATGATAGGATTAAAGACTTAATTGCGTCGTTCTTTCATTTGCTACTCGTACGTGAAGTGAAGCTCTCTTTCCTTGTAGGTTCGTTCCTATAATAAGCCATCGCACAAGTTAAAATTTCTTAGTGTTTGATGATATTTTTATTAAGTAATACTATCATTAATATTTTATTTTGATTAAGTCATTATGATATAAAAATATATTTCAAGTTCTGTGTTTCACGGTTTCAGATTCTCTTTTTCACTTTTTTCTACACTTTTTTCATTCCTCTTTATTTCTCTCTGAATTTAGAACACATTGATAATCATAATTACAAACAATTGTTATCGGAAGCGTTAATATTGAAAACATCGATATATTTGTATTAGACAAGATATTCCTCTATCTGATCATTAGTCCAGGATTTTAGATTCTCAATGGGACACAACATAAAAGAGCATATATTCAACATGATTTTTGGTTTTGGAAGTATGATGCTATCAGGATTTTCTCCGTCAAATCAGCTTACTCAATTGTTGAGCTAGCTTCTATGGGTGATGTTGTTCCCCCCTGAGGTGTCCAGACTTATCTTGGCTAAAGTGTGGAAGTCTTGGGCACCATCCAAAGTGATTGTCTTTTCGTGGCAACTTTTCCAGCATAGGATTTCATCTCGTCAAAATCTCTTTCGGCGAAGAGTGATTACATATATTAACAATACATTTTGTGTGTTATGTGGGAACTCAGTTGAGTCAGTGGACCACCTATTCTTAACACTTGAGGTGTCCTCTACGGTGTGACACTCTATTTTTAGATGGTTAGGGTTCTAATGTGTTTTGCCCGGGGGGGTTATAGGCATGTTCGAGTTTATGTTATGGATGTGTACTGGTAGGAGAGCTCACTTGAGGTGGTTGTTAATTTGGCATGTTGTTATTTGGTCTATCTGGAATTCCCGGAATGACTTGATCTTTACCGGGGATCTTCATCGGTGGAATACCTAGTTGATAAGGTGAAACTTTTTACTTGGAAGTGGTATTTGGTCAAAAACCCTGGTAACCCCTGCTCTCTTTATGAGTGGTAGATGTAACCTATTTTGTGCTTGAACCGTTAGAGTCATGTGAGGTGGTTATTCTGGGGTCTGGTGGTCTTGGTGGGCTATAGGCTTGCTTTTTGCCATCTTTTTGTGATTTCTGATCTTTCTCTCTTTTTGGTCGAATGATGATTTGGAACTAGCCTCGATCGGTATAGTAGGAATTTCCATCTCTTTGATTTTTTATGTTTTCTATTTTCTTTGGGGATTTAGTACTTCTTGTACTCCCTTTTATGAATTCTATTTGGTGTATCATTTTTTATCGTTATATATATAATTATATTTGTCATTAAAAAAAACGTGACGGCAATGTGACCTAACATATCTATTTATAAGATAATAACCCTACCCATCATGTATACTAGAGGTTAAATCTATACTTTGTTTATATACAAATCAGAATTAGTGTCCAAAGTCGATTATCTTTTATCACAATTATCATATTTAAGCATTGTCAAATAGATCACAACAACATCAACCCGTTTTTATTAAAATCAAAACATACAATTATTGCAGCCCACAAAATATTATAAAATATTTTAACATAACTTTCCGGGAAAGGATGTCTTTTATGTTTCGCCGGTGAAACTTGAAATTTCTTTTCTTTCTTCCTTTTTCTCATCCTTAGCAAAATTGTAAAAACAATACTTCTTGAACCAATACTATGCTTATATTTGATTGGACCATTAAATGAGATATTAATATTACTGTAAAACAATTATTAATATTAAAAAAAATATAAAACAAGTAATGTAGCAGCCATTATATATTAGCAACAATTTGTTTTTGCTATTGTCCATTTTTTAAGCTATTAAATTTAGTATAGTGGTGAGAAATTTGAATAGTATGCATAAAGCGCTAGATTTATCTTTCTTGATAATATTGTAAACAAAAAAAAAGTTGCGTTTATCTATTTGTTGAAGTAGATATTTTTTAGACAAGTAACCTACTAATTAATACTCAAACAATTTTAAATGTGAAAGAAATAGAAAATTTTAATTTTAAACCTATTTTCCTACGAATAGGTCCTTAGTCCTTACAAAGACAAACAGTGTTGTATTTACAAGACTATTCAAATATTTTTTTAATCTTTTTTATAAGATATAATTAAATCAATAAAAATTAATGTACCTTAACTGTATTATAAATCAAAATGCATTTTTTTTTACTTAGTTGTTTTTTTAATGAAAAAGACAATTAGTAGTAGAGTTTATTTAATACCAACTTGTTTTCTTTCTTACATATTATTAAATTTTATTTATATTATGGCCAACTTGTTTTCATTCTTACATTATTATTTTTGGACAATATTTTATGTCTTACATGTTACGTGATTATAACGTTGACATACATTAATCAGCTTGACGCGTATGACTTCATCAACAGTAATATGTACATAATTTTTTATCATTTAACAACATTCACAGATAAATAAAGAGATCAAAACTATTCTGGTTTCCAATTCCCTACGCAACAAGAAAAAGATAAAGAGGAAAAAACACAAAGGATAGTATATAAATATATGCCATGAATCCATGATATAATTTTTTTACGAAATAATAGAATTAATTAGAGAAGCAATGAAGCTTCGTTATTTGGGATTTTAGGGTGCTTAATTGTTTGTTTGTTTGTTTAAAAAAAAGTAGTTAAGTGGATCATGTAGATGCATATAATATTGTTGAAATCCAACACGTCAACAAAAATTTATTAAATCATTCTCATTCATAACTCCATATTATTATATTTTATTACAAATATTCAACTTTTTGTTTTATTGTGGCGTTGGTTTGATTTCAATTAAAAAATTGATTTTTCAAAATTACAAATTGAAATAATAATTTGGACATCAACGTTGCATATTTAAAAATATAGATATTTCAATCGCTTCGATTTTTTATTATATTACTTTGTAGGCATTTTATATCGTTGTACAATCTATATATTATTATTATCAACTTGGATTTTGTAAGGTTATTCACATATTTATCTTTTATGTTTTTGACGATGTTAAATATATAGTTTTATTTATTAATTTGAATAAACATCATTTTGTATTTTAAAAAAAAAAAAAACTACAATTGAGGTGCCTAAAAAACTACAATTGTGCTTGATCGACCTACCGTTAATTTCTTTTTAGTTTGATGCTAAACAAATGAAGCATCCACCGTATGTTCCAATTAGTATATTAAATCCTCCCATTTGGCGGTAGTGAGAACAATCAAATGATCATTCATAGATTTTCAATTTCTTTTAATTAATTAATTAATTAATTATTTAATGTTGTGTCAAAAAATCTAAGATGATAAATCAATGAGTTATTTAGCCTAATCGGTGAATTGATTATGATTACCCAATGAATTCCAACTCAACTGTCCAAACGCGTCTAAGTAAGGAATGTTCAAAAATATTGATTATTATCAATGATTCCATTCCATGGTCCACAACAATATACTACTAATCCACTACCCTATAAATACACCTTCAATTAAACACAAACATTATCTATCATCAAGTTTTTCTCACCCTTCAAAACAAAAACAAATAGTGAATAAAAATAGTAAAAATCAAGAGTGAGATAAAATTAAAACAATTTTCAAATTAAGAGCAATAGCAAAATTAGCAAAGTAATTAACGTACGGTTAGAGAGGTTATGGTGATGGTCGTGGCAATGCCACGGCGTCACAAGACGATGCCGGAGGCTGCAACCCTCGGCATCCTTGCCTTTGACGCCGGCAAGACTATGTCTCGCCTGATCTCTCTCTACCACTCCCTCTCAGACGAAGAAATCACGAAACTCCACAATGAGGTCATCAAATCCAAAGGTGTAACATATTTGAATTCCAACCAAGAAAGTTTCCTCATCAACCTGGCCGCTGCGGAGCGCCTAGAGGAGCTCGACAACATTGCTGCAACCGTCTCCCGTCTAGGCCAAAAGTGTTCTGACCTCGGCCTAGCACGGTTCGACCTTGTATATGCCGATCTCAAACACGGTATCATTGACCTTGGGAAGCTGCAATACAACTCCCGGAACACCTACAAAATCATAGACAAAACCGAGAAACTCATTTCCGCAACCGCTAGTCTCCACTCTGCCATGGAATACTTGGCAGAGTTAGAGGCTGCGGAGAAAAAAAGACAACAACAACAACGTTATTGGGACATATCAAAACCATCTTTAAAGCCAAACATGGAACATTTCAATGAGAAATTAGTGTACCAAAGAAAGCAAGTGCAAAATTTCAAGGAAACATCGTTATGGAAACGAACATTCGACAAAACCGTTGGGATCATGGCAAGGATTGTGTGCATTGTGTATGCAAGAATATGCTCCGTTTACGGAGCATATATTAATACCGAAAAGAATGACAAAAACAGTTTCATACGCTTCGGTTTTGGTTTTGACGATTGTTGCCTTCTGGAACACCGCGAATTGTATCATAATACAACTCGCGGTGTTTCAGAATGGTACGAGGAATCGCTTCCGAAGCGTACTACAAAGTCCTGCCCTATTTCCAAAGAAGCAGCAACAACTAAAACTGGTGTGATCAGATTTCTCAATAATCCTATGCCAATGGATTTTGCGCCTGGTGGTGGTGAAATTGAGAAAATGATGAATGGTAATAATGATAAGGTTTTGAAGCTGGCGCCGCCGTCCACTGTGGGTGGAGTTGGGCTTTCTTTGAGGTATGCTAATGTGATTCTATCCGCGGAGAGTTGTCTCCATGCGCCAGCGACAGTAGGAGATGACGCGCGTGAGGCATTGTACGAGATGTTACCGGGGAGATTGAGGGTGAAGGTAAGGGCGAAGCTGAAAGGACGTTGGGTGAAAGAGGGAGGCGAAGGAAGTGACGGACACAAGCTTGCAGAAGGGTGGCGGGAGGCGGTGGAGGAGTTGATGGAATGGCTGTCGCCGATGGCCCACGACACTGTCCGATGGCAGAAGGAGAGGCATTTGGAAAAGACGAAATTCGAGACAAAGCCTACGGCGATGCTTCTGCAGACATTGCATTACTCTGACTTGGAGAAGGCAGAGGCTGCCATAGTAGAAGTGTTGGTTGGGTTGAGTTGTATATATTGGTGTGAGAAAAGGGCTTAGTGAGATTTATGATATATTTATTATCTACATAATTAGGAGTAATTGCAAGGTACTTTAAAATTTAATTTATGGTGTTAATATTAAGTTTAAGATGATTGTGCTGCTGTGATTATTGCAGTGTGGTTGATAGTTATTACAATATTGATGCAATGCATCTTGTAGTTGATATAGCAATATTAAAAATTTTGAAGTTTTTGGTACTAATTGCAATCAAGATTACAATATTATTTTAAATCTTTGAATGGTTTGTTTTTAGAAGCTTAAACAGTGCTCCTGATTATGATAATGGTTTTTGCATTTCTTCCTGATTATTGGAAAAAAGAAAGGGAAAAAACATTAGTATGGTTAATCAACTTTTTGCTTGTTACTCAAGTAATTCTGAGGTAATGTTCAATGAAGAAAGGCTCAGTTTGTATTAGTTTTTCAGGACAACATGATTGTTGTAATTCATTGATTTGTGAAGAAGGGGTGCCTTGTGTTTGCCTCATTTGGTTTAGTAGCCAATGGCCCAGAAAAGGTCTCAGCACAGAGAGAGCTTACCTTTATACTCCCAGCTAATTTTTGTAAACTACACTCCTATTGATTTATCAATTTCGACTAGAAAAAACACTTTTTTCATGCTCGGATGGATGCATCCGGATAAAACGATGTTTTTTCCGTCTAGATGGGTAAATACGGACAAGAGAATTTTTTACGAATCATTGATGAAAAATAAACTATTTTAAGCAGGTACATTTGGATGGATAAATTCGGATAAAATAGTGTTTTTTCCCATTCAGGTAGATAAATTCGAACAAAATCGTGTTTTTACTGTCCGGATGGTAAGTCCTTACTGGAGAAGTTTTTAAGAAACATTTGAAGGAAAAGAAACTTTCTTTTAACAAAAAAACCGTGTTTGTTCATTTTATGATTGAATACTTCCCAAAGATTAACATTGATGGGTGTGTCTAGGGTCACCTTTATGTAAAAAAACATCCATCAATGGACCAAGCTCCCCTACATATGAACTTTTCTTTTTGCTCCCCTAAGTTTGTTGCACCTCTCCTGATTTTTCAAAAATATTCCCCACTAATTCTAGAACTCAAACATGTATTTTTTATACATTCAAGTTTTAGAAACTAGAATCTATTTTGGATTACAGAACATGAAACCTATTTTGGATTCTAGAACTTGAAACATGTATTTACTAAGACAATTACGCTATCTTAACTTGTTTACGCACAAATATTGATGTGAAATCAAATAATATCGTGGATGCTTAAGAAAACAATCAATATCAATGCCTGGCCAACGGGAGAATAATGATGAACATCAATATCTAAAATAACATAATTAACTTAAGAAAACAATCTCATTAACAGTAGGTTTCAAGTTTTAGAGTATGAATCCTAAATATTAAAATAGGGGACATACAAATTCTAGAACTTAAACCATAAAATACATGTTTTCGAGTACTAGAACTCGAGCATTGATATTTTAGAAAATCCAAGAGTATGCGAGAGGTTTAGGTGGTGCAAAAATAAATTCTCCCTTCATATACTTTCTATAGTTTCATGTTAAAGAGCATTGTTCTAAGATGGGTTGCTTATGAAATAAAAAGTGGGCTGCTATTCACCCTTCATATACTCTTTAGTTTTATTACTTTCTGCACCCTTTGTTATTTTCTATCGTTGTATACTCACGCACTTATTTCTACCCTGGTCCAAATTCCTTTCCCTTCCATTGGGCTGGAAACCTGGAATCCAACTCCTTACATAACAAACTTACTGATCGCACCCCACTCCTCTTTATTTTACTTTTTTACACTCCTGCTACATCTTTCCCTTTTAAAAACATAAACTCATTCTCATTCTTCCCTTAAACAATATGCTTCGCAATGGCACCCCTCCCTCATCATTCTCTCATTTCCTTTTCACCCTTTCTTGCCCTATCCATCGACCTGGCAGTCTCTCGGGCCATCCTTGGCGGTTAATCACCACCACTCTAGTGCAACATATGCAATGGAGAACTACTATCGGAGATGTTTGTCTCGTAGAAATCCTCTCTCCGCACAAAGTTTCCCTTTAGAAACACTTCATCGTTACCAAATACATGGTTAATGCAAAATATTATGAGGAATAAAGCAATTTTTTTAGATAAAATTATATTTAATCAATAATAAAATAAGGAATTTTATTTTTTATTAACAATTTTATATTTTTAACGTAAAATTATTACAGCCAATGCAACTTTTTGTGGTATAGTGATAAAGTTTTATGTTCTTTTTTAATGACAAATATATAGTACAGAGAAGGAGAACCTGAAGAAAAAAAAATATAAGAGAAAATACAAAAGGATAACAACAGTATCACAACTGTCACCGAAAACAAAGGACACCGTAACTCCTCACAAAAGGCCGTAGAGACAAAGAAAGGATCTGGATCAGAGACAAAAAACATCTTAATAGAGACGTCTTGCCTGGGGCATCGAAGAGATTGATAGATAAGATAGTCGCCACAACCTATCGAACCCAGCACATAAATTGCTAGGGCCACGGTCCATCCAAAGTCCCAAAAAATTATTGTATTTGTAAAATATTTACTATCGTAAATTTCATTTAAATTAAATAATATATTGAGGACAAAAGAAATTAAAATAATATATAATCAAAATAAAAATCAAAATTAGGCCATGCCATGGACACTGTTTTTATTGACCATCCTCACATTATGAGATGAGAGATATTAAAAATATATGTATGCAAGCTTAGCTCGTGATGAAAAGAACATGCCCCCATGCAAAAACATACTCTTTAGACCTTAGTTGTCACAACAATTATTAAGAATAAAATCCCAGACAACACCAACCCCCAATGCACTGGATCGAATTTCTGTTTCAAAATTCTGATTCTCCAACACAGTGATTTAATTCATTTCTTATAATTATTAAATCAATCAACAAGCTACTAGCTACGTACTGTACATATTATATAGTAGTAGTTCAACTTCAACAGAAAAAAAATCACAAAATTTCATGAGAATAATATCTCATATTTTACTAACTCTATTCTATAGTCCTCTATATATAAATATATATAATTTTTACAAAAAACCTTTTCCTATAAATGATCATAGTAACGACAGTTTCTTCCCATGTGCAACTCTGCCGCTGCACCCCAAAAACTTCATTGATTCCTCTCTGTTTAAATCAGACCTACCCATCTCATTATCCCAAAAGAAGACAAAGTCCACCAACTGCCTTTAAAACTCATCTTACACATATATAGGACCTCGTTTCCCTTACACATTCATACTAGTATATCTTAAATTTTGTACCTCTCAAATGTCCTTCTAACATTATTACATTAAATCGAGTTAAATTTTCAACTAGTTTGAGTTAAAGATTGAAAGAGTTCGAGGAGTTAAATAATCAAGATTCAAACCCTGATGGCGAAAATATATTTAGACATGTGTGCTTATCCAAAAAATATTTAGTGAAATTTTAGCTGAGAATTTTCAAGTACGGTTTTAAGTTCAAAAATAGATTCCCTAATGCAAATTATTGTGTGATACAATTAATTACGGATCTCGGCCATCTGATCGAAATCAATTATTGAAATTGTTTAAAATTTATTTACTAGCTGTATGATTTGAGTCGTCTAATTTAAAATAATGATTGAGATGATTGAAATTCATTATTACGTGTAACCACATGAAACTTCTAGTACAAAAATATCAGGGTTTTTCAAGTTCGGACTTAATAGATGTAAAACAATATGTGATATATGTACATGTTAGAGGGTTGATTTCGAATAGCTTTATAGATTTTTTAGATTTTTTAAAATGGTCTCGGATTTAAGCTTATGTTGGTTAGTCAAATTTTTTTATAGAGATTAGTCCTTGATTAATTTGAAGATTTGAATATTTCATTTCTATAGTTACAAAAAAAAATACTAATAATATTTCCCTTTAATTCCATTCACGTGCAAAATTCAGCAAATATAAACCAACACTCAAATCGAAAAAAAAAAAAGATTTCCTAACCCCCTTTCCCCTTTCATATAATCATCATTTTTTAGCCTCACAAGGGAATTTTGAATGTTGGGTATGTCTTAAGTTTTTCAATATATATGTGCATAATGTGTACATGTGATAGCTACGTATGAATGACTATGTTAGGTACAAAAACTTCATTTAAGTCAAAGGGGATGAGTTTCCATCAAATTACTATTAAAGCTTAAGATCATAAAGAAGTAGCCAGAATACTCGCCTTGTGTTCTGCAACAATTTATGCATTGAACTTGACAACCTATATGGTTAAATATTATAGTTCATAGGGGAGTTGGAGTACTCACTTTTCAACATTCTTTATCATTCATTACTTGTCTTCAAGTGAGTAATATTGATTTTTTAACTAGGTCTAAATTCTATCATATACAATCCTATTCGATGAGCCGATCCAATCACTTTCGATTCACTATATATATCTCATACACGAAACATATATATGCTTTAAAGTTCGGATATAGAAGATCGAACAAGTGAGATCACCAAGTCATGGTTAAATTGGTACAATCAGGATTGAACCGAATGACTAATAAATATGATTGAAAAAGTAAAAATAAATATAATATAAAATAAAATTTTAAACTGGTGGAACAAACCGTGACTCAACTAGTTTATCATCATTAACTTCGATGAATTAAGTTCAATCATATTGTGACACAATCGAGGTTAGACCAACTGACAAAATTGGTCGATTTTTCTAGTTCATCTACTTGAACCTGTCACTTTAATATGCTTTTTAAAACATTTCTTCAGACAATCCTAATCAATGTGTCATCGAAGACTAAATATAAGCGCTTTCAAGAAAAATTTAAATAATATTTTCTTATATTTGAGATCGTTTTTCTCCACTTCCGTTAAATGCGCAACAGCCGTTGATTCGTTTCGTATGATATGTACAAGAAGAAAAAACCAAAAAAAAGTTCAATTTTCAAATTTCATAATTCTAACATAAAACACAAGAAAAAACAAGAAAATTTGCATAATCAGCGCCTGTGAGTCATTGTTGGAATAATTGATATTCTGATAGTGATTATTAAATTGCAAAAAGCATATTATCTTTACAAATTTTTTAAAAGGGTTTTGATTCCATAGTAGGTGGCAAGTTTTTGGATTGATATAGAAGAAAAAGTATAGCGGAAAAAAAGGTGAAAGTGTGAGTTGAAGTGAAGCAAATGGATTTGAGTGTAAGGAAAAGGGAATCAATGTTGGGATGTATCTGACTTTATGCGGCTGTGAAAAGCTATCAGTTATTTTTAATTTTATGAGTTAGTTTAGTTTTCTGTCTGATGGAATGTCAGTCAAGTACTGGATAGGGAAATGAGCTAGCTAGCTAGCTACTCCCTCAACATATTTTTCCATGCAATTAAGGATTTCTCGTGCTCATGTAGTCGCGACATTGACATTTGTTCGATTAAGGTAGAAGGTTTATCTTCAAATTCAAACTCGACATTTTTTATTTAAAAATTAACCTTTTTTAGACTGTACGATTTTGATCAGGTAGTTTTCGATGTTCCGAATGCGTAAATGTAGATTCCATCATCACATTGTAGTTAGGATTTCTCTGCATTTACGCAGTCAAAATATTGATTTTGCCTTTCGTTCAAAATTAAATGATCTAGATCCAAGTGCATTATATTTTTTAACCATTTAATCTTAATCGAACGATTACTAATGTCTCATCTGCATGAATAAATATTTCTCGACTCCATGCCAATTACGCAAATAGCTCTCAATAATTTAAAACAATTTTTACTCACAGTACATTCTCTCTCCCTCTCTCTCTCTCTCTCTCATTGAAATTCTGAAACAGTGATTAATTTCCACGTTGCCTTGAAGCATAGATCAGACGATGATGTCAATTTGAACAAGTACTGTTGTCCACATGCAGAATAATGTACTACACTACAAGGGATTAGTGTTGTTCTAAAATTATTAGAACACAAGCTTTCATTTTCTTCTCTCATTGACATTAATGGAATAGAAAACTCTTCATTGAAATTTTGGTTTTAACAAAATAGTTAATGATATAATTTCTTTGCATACTTGAGATAATTAAAGATAAGAAACTTACATTGGAAAACTCTATTTAACCTTATTTTTTTCCTTGTTCAATTTGAAAATTCTCCGCTCTCAACTGCGCATACTGATTTATTTCATCATTGAGATTCATTTAACTTAAAAAATATTTTTTCATATAAATATTGCTAAGAAATTGAACTTCATGCTTATGTTTAAAGAATTCAAATATTTACAATTTGTAGTATAACACTATTTAACTTCGAAAAAAATAATACAAGAAAATAATATAAATTTATGAGATGAAAACAAGAATATATAGTTGCATTATTAAATTAAAAACCTCTTGCCGGCAAATTATTGATGCATTGTCCTCAAAGGATAAGCTCTGGTTCAAGTTGGGATATCAAATATTTAGGGTTCGATCTCAGCTAGTAACATTTTTCTTATCTCTTGACTAACTAATTAAGCACTAATTAAATTTGCCTAAGAAAATTATTAATGTAATGAAAATTTTCATCTATGAATATATGATCATAGTAAATATGGAAACATCAATTACAAAGTAATGATCATGAATTTTTGTAGTTATTCAAAATAATTTAACTTTTGGACACATTATATATCTAAGAAGAAGTTTACAAAAGCCTGTGTATATAGTTGCAGTAAATGTTATCATGACATACAATTTTGCAGATATCTGAAGCTGAACCCTCAGGAAAAAAACAAATCAAACATGATGAAAAGCTTCCTTGTACTCTTGTAGGGTAAAGAAATTAAGAAAAAAAATAAACAAACAACAAAACAAACTATTAACATATAAGAGAAGAAGAATCTATATTCATTAAGAAAATTGAAGAATTTTCTTTATATATGCTACTAAACTATACCTTGGACTTTGAACCAAGTCTTAACTCCAGATCTAGCTCTTCAATGGAATTAGGGTTAAACTCAAACATGTTTGCTTGCATATGTTGTTCTCTATCAAAAGAGCTTGACTTTGAGAATAATAAATTTGAGGAAGAATCTATTTTTTTCCTCTTCTTGCAATTGAAATCTTCTTCCTCCTCCTTAGCACCTTCAAATTCCACAAATGGATGAGTTCTACATAAAACCAAATTCAAGCTCATAGCTACATCACTTTCATGATCATCATTATTACCCCCTTTACCTCTAAACCTAAAATCCAATAATCCCTTGGAGACTTTTTCACCAATATTATCAACTTCATGTTGAAAATTTGTTGAGAATAATCTATCATCTCCAGATAAATTTCGCCACGATTCAGAAGAATTATGAGGAGAAATCATCTTATGAGGAATAGAAGAATCATAAAATGGAATTAGGGTTTCATCTCTTAATAAAACCTTAGAAGGTGAGGGTGATGAAGTTGAAGCAACAAAATGATGATCAAGATCATAATTAGGGTTAGTTTTATAAACCAAACCACAAAGAGAAGAATTAGGGAATAGGTTATTATAAGCCAAAGAATTAGAACTTTGAATTGGCTTTTGAAGATGATTTTCAAGTTCATGATGATAAAGAATTTTTTCATTTTGTGGACTAGAAGATTCTTTTAGTCTTGCTCTATCTTTTCTATGAACATTCATATGACCACCTAATGCTTGTGCTGACCTAAACTCTCTTCTACAAAAGCTACAAGAATATGATCTTGGTGGCCATATACATCCACCAAGTGAAGCTCCAGCTGCATCTTCAGCAAAAGCTTGTTCTTCCCATGAATCACCATAACAAGAAGAAGAAGAAGAAGGGTTAACAAGATTTGAATTACTCATTGAGTACTTTCTCTTTGTTTGTATCCAACATTGATCCTGTTCCATTGATATAAAGATCACCAAAGCTTTAGTTGTTTATATATAATATAAGACAAAGAAATTATAATCAAAAGCTATATGAAGTACTTGAATTATACTATCTAGCTAGGGCTTATAGATATATAGATAAAAGAATAGAATAAGAGAGGGTTTAGTTTGTTGAAGATGTGTGACATGAAGTGTTGAATACTCTAACTTGCTTGTATTTTGGTGCATAATTAAACCAAACACTTTTGGTGTTTTTTGTGTTTGGTTTTGAAAAGAGTCAATGAGGGGACACACACAAGAATGAAAACCCTTTTTTTCTGCATTTTTCTTAGTGAGGGGAAGATAAGCAAAAGCAGCCATGGATTTGAAAATTAGTGATGTGGGCCCCACTTAATGTCTTACATATGATAACATCAGATGTGAGGTGGGGGGTGGATATAGTACAATATACTGACTTAACTCAAAAAAATCTGACTGCAATCTCTTCAGCCTTTGAGATCCAGCAATGTGTTGTCCTTTTTTTTTTTGGGAAAATAATGTCCTTTGGTTTTCATTTTATTTTGTACATAGAACAAATAGGCTTTTCATGTGTCCTTTTTATATTGATCATATAATAAATAAAAAAACACTTACAATAATGATACTAGTAGGACATATTTATATATACATAGGTCGTATCGACCAATCCATAAATGAATATAACTTTTTAAATATATTTTTAATTACTATAAAATTTTTGTTGATTTTATGTATCAAAAAAAATATTGTTGATTAAATACATAAAACTAAATGACAAGAAAGGTAATAAAACTTGCAAAAAAATTAACAAAAGTTTTGGTATGAATTAATGTTGGGGATAACCCACAAAGATGAACAACAAAGAACACTAAGAACACTAAGAAAGAATAGAGAGAACTATGAACACTACAACATTTTGAGGTTTAGACAGCAGTCAAAAACCGTTGCTTAAAGCCAAAAAACTGTACCTGTATCCAAAGGCAACGGTTTTGCTTCCGCACTCTATACGGCCGTTGCCTTTCCTAATGCAACGGTTTTTTTAAGTTTTGGCCACAGTCATGGAAAACCGCTGCATGAACCTGGAAATGGCAGCGGTTTAGTGATGTTCAACGGCAACGGTTGTTTGACTTTTCGGAACGGTTATTAAATGTGGCTTGTTCTTTGTAGCATTGGTTATTATAGCAAACGGTTTCATAAAAGTTGCTTACAATAGGCAACACTTATTACTAATTGCTGATTCGTATAGGCAACGGTTATTAAAATTGGATTTCATTGAACATGCAATGGAATATAACTTATGGCAACGTTTCTTTAGTGTGGCTAATTGTTACATTATATGCTAGTGATTTTTTTAAAAAAAAAATTAAATATTATAATATGCATTTTATCTAAAAGCAAAATATAACTCAAAATTTTAAAAGCCTTAATAACATAGATAATATTCTTGTATCAAAATATTCCAAGTTTGGAAATCCTAAATATACAAAATTAAAATAATACATTTGTTTCAAAATACTAACCAAAACCCAACCTATTACACAAACTTTGTTTATATTTCAAACGCCATTGCCGAAAATTATAGCTATCTACACTTATTCATCCTTGTCATCTTCATGCTGACCTTCCTCGCCAATTACATGAATTTTCTGCATTTATAAGAAAAAATGCAAGTCCTTGTGAATTCTTCCGCAATAGTATGTGAAGTATAAACATGAAATCAAACTCAATTCTAATGAAGCGCAACTATTTTAAGTAGTTCATCTAATTGGTTCAACAAATTCAATAGGCCATACAAAAAAATTAGAAACGATGATAGAAAAATAGAAAAACAATAAAACAAGATTTGCAAAACAAATACAAAGACAATAGCTCCCCACAACAAACAACAAGAAACTATAGTTATGCGGTAATGTACCAATTAAAAGGCTTGAAAACTATATAGACTAAGCACAAAGAAAAGTAAATGCAAGACAATTAAAGTAAAGAAATTAAGACATTTTCATTGATTTTTGGAATCCTTCCAATGTGTCTCAAAGACATTATATATAATGACCAATAATGGACCCTAACTAAAAGGCCCAAAAAGCTAAGTAGCCAACTACATAATAATTCAAATATAGACCACTTAATATAAATTCTAAACTAATTTAAATTCCTAAATTATTTATTTAATATAATTTCATCCTCTATCATAATCTATTGTACTAATAATGTACACAATACTATTTCATCCGCAATTAAAATGCCTTGAATTGAAACTATAATTCTATTGTACCAATAATGTACCACTAGAAACTATATAATTCTAATGTACCAGTAATGTACACAACACCATTTCATCCAATTTAAGCACTCACTGAAACAATTCGCGCGTTTCAGATCCATCAAACTAACACAAGAAAATAAACAAACTGAATGGAAAGAAAACAAAATACTAGTCAAACAGGCCCTGCAACTTACATGCTATAACATGCCCTGAGCTTTACAAACAGGCCCTGAATTGAATGAAAAGGAAAACAAAATACGTAAATTGCTATAACAAGCCCCACACCTGACAAACAACTCGAAAATCAGAAGAAAAAAATGGCCCAAACGAACTGCCACAAATATAAAGAACTACGCGACTGCCAAAGCAGTCCCTACACCATATAAACACCTGCCATAGCAGGCCCTGCACCTTACTAACAACCCAAAATGCAGGAAAACAGGCCCAAACACAAAACAATGAAAAAACATGGCTAAAAAAACCCAACAAAGACACCAAAATGCCACAATATTATCCAAAGCAGTCACAATATCTAGTCAAACAGTCACAATACTATCAAATATTACCTTAAATGTTGTCTAGTATCTTCTCACGCTTAAGCTTTAAAATCTTTACCAATTCAACACTTGATTTTACTTTCCTTCTGAAATTGTAATTTACCCTCCTACTCTTCTCCTTTTTCTTTGAGTTTACTAAGTTCTTCAATATTTTGTGTCTACAAAAGAAAACATTGGTTGCTTAGTTCACTCTTTGTCCATCATCACTATCAACCTAATACGAAAAATTCACATACAACATTTAAAACATTATTCATTCACTTAACATCACAAGTGGAAAACTCAATCATGTACTAAGAGTGAGCAAACATAAAACATATGTATTCAACTAAGGACAAAGAGTCAAAAGCTCAATCAAACACACATTTGTATCATTCATACATTATACTAACTTTATTTATATATATAAAATAATTGATATTAGGTATATAAATGCTGGAAAATTAAAATAATACTCAAAATTCTTGAAGCATTCATAAAATAACAATAAAATGTCATAGGTCTTTGGCAAAACATAGAAGTAAATACCAATAAAATGAAGAAAACAAACAAGTTTAAGCATACAAGGCTTAAAAACTAAATTTTGTTTAAGAAAAACTAAAATTTACAAGAGTTCTTTACAACACCCATAAGATTAAAAACTAAATTATAAAATGAAATGAAACTGAAATCATTGAAAAAATTTGAAAACATAAAATTGGTGTAGCAAACCCTAATTTATCATCAATATCAATACAGTTCAATTCAATTAAGAGAGGGAAAACCCCAAATGTGAAACAACAAGAAATTGGTAACAAATGGGAAGCAGAGAAGAATGCAGAGGGGATATAGTTTACCTGAAAGTTTCGTAAGGGAATGGATTTGCGAAACTGAAGTAGAACGCGGCGAATCTGAAATTTTGTGTGCCCTTTTGTGAAACGCTGAGAGGAACAGAGAGATTAGATAGATGAAAAGAGACGGTAGAGAGGAGAGCAGAGACGGAGAGATGAACTGAAGCTTTGTGTCTTTTCTCTCTCGCGAACCTTTCTCAAAGATGAAGATCTGAGTTTTGCGCGTGAACCCTTCCTTCCTTGTTTATTCCTCTTCTTTTTTTTTTTCTTCCTTTCTTTCAATAAAAAAACTAGTATTAGTGGTTTCTGATTTTTCTTCTACTAATAATATAATATATTAAAAAGAATTACTACTAATTTTTTTTATTAAATATATTAAAATGAATTACAGTACTACTAAAAATAATAATTTATCTTTATCACTTTTAATAATATTCCAAATTTTATATCTTTCATTCTAATTTCAAAAAAAAAATTATAAAAAAGATAGAAATAATAAAATAAATACGGAGTATAAAAGAAAAATTCTGTATGAAACTATGCATAAAAGTAGGAACAAATTTTCCTTATCACTTTTAATATTATTCCAAATTTTCTTGTTCAAAAAATATTATTCCAAATTTTATATTTTTCATCGTAATATACTAGCAATATATTAAAATGAACTATTACTAAAAAATCTAATTTATCCTCAACAATTTTAAAAATATTTCAAATCTTATAGGCTTAAATGTAATTTTCCCTTTAAACAAGACAATTAGTTCTTATCAATAAATATAAAAAATAAGGCAAATATTTTTCACTAATACATAAAAAAAAATTATATAAATATTTGTCACCGTTAATTATAATTTATTATTACTATTAAAATATACACGAGACAATAACTGTAATAAAACAAATTTATTCATTTCATAAATTTACAAAAAAAACTATATAATTTATATTTTTTAACATATTTCTAAATATTTTATTCTAAATAAATTTGATACTCTTTTACTGGGACATTGTTTAAACCGTTGCTAACAAAATCAATCTACTGCCAATAATATGTTTTGGGAACGTTTTTTCCATTGTTGCCATGAGAAATACACACGGTGAACAAACTGTTGCTAATACTGTTTTCAGGAACGGTTTTTTAGTTGTTGGTATGAGAACTACGCAACGTACTCAAAACCGCAGCCTATTCCAAGTTACAGGTGCGGTTTTTCAATGTTGCCATGAGAAATACGCACGGTGAATAAATCGTTGCTTATACTCTCTTCAGGAACGGTTTTTTAGTTGTTGGTATGTGAACTATGCAACGTACTCAAAACCGCTGCTTATTCCAAGTTACGGGTGCGGTTTTTCAACGTTGCCTAAAAAACTGTTGCCTAAACTCCAAAATGTTGTAGTGGAATAAAATTGAAGAGAATGAATTAAGGGAAAAAGTTATCTTTATTAATCACTAAAATCACCTATATATAGGTGTATGTACAATAGGTGGGAGAGGTAGCTTGTAACAAGCCAACTAACAAACTTAAACCTCTCTAACTAACTAACTAACTGAAATACAACTGTACAAACAAACTATCCTAACTGACTAAACAGACAAACTAACTGAACCAGAGGTTCAGAGCCTGAGCTGTGTTAACTGGTTCAGAAGCTGATTGCTTCAGAACTTGTTGGCGTGAGAGTCTGTTACAGGGTCTTGTAGTTATCAGAGGCTAAGTGAGTACAAGAGCCTGTAACCTCTCAGAAGCTGAGGTGAGCAAGACTGCTTCAGAGGCTGCACCCTTCAGAAGCTATTCTTGTCAGAAGCTTGAATTACAAAAACTAACACTCCTCTTTAATTCAAGCTGTCAAAACTTACAATTCCCATTTCTCTTCTGAGCTTGAGAAATTGGTCTCTCTTCACGGCTTTGGTTAGAATATCAGCTTGTTGATTGTCAGTAGATCAATACTCCAGTTTCAACTTTCCTTTAGTGACTTGGTCTCTGAGGAAGTGAAACCTTGTCTCAATGTGTTTGCTCTTCCCATGGCTAACAGGGTTCTTAGCCAAGTTGATTGCTGACTTGTTGTCAATCTTCAGCACAACTGTGATGTCGGCAATAATGTTCATCTCACTGAGAAGTGATTGCAGCCAATTTGCCTGACATGCAGCTAGGGACCCTGCTACATACTCTGCCTCACAGCTGGAGAGTGCTATGACTGACTGCTTCTTAGAGCACCAAGACACTGGTGCATTTTGAAATTTAAACAAATAACCACTGGTACTCCTTCTGTCTACCTTGTCACCACACAAGTTTTCCATTATCCTTAGAATATGGAAATACAACACCATAGTGGATTGTGCCATTGATGTATCTAAGTATCCTCTTAGCTGCCAATAGGTGACACTTCAGTGGTTTACTCATAAACCTGCTTACATAGCCAACTGCATAACTGATATCAGGTCTAGTTTGACACAAATATCTCAGAGAACCTATCAATTGTCTGAACATGGTAGAGTCCACTGCATCACTACTTGCATCTTCTTCAATCTTGGCTCTTGTATCTGCAGGTGTGACTGATGAATTGCAATCAAGCATCTCAAACTTTCTCAGAATCTCAGTGGCATACTTAGCTTGATGCAATATCATCCCTTTTGGAGTTTCTAAGAGCTCCATTCCTAGAAAGTAGGTTAACTTTCCTAGGCCAGTCATTTCAAACTCACACTTCATCTGTGATTTGAAATTCTCTATCTCTATAGATAAGCTACCTGTTACTAATAGATCATCAACATACAAACATATGATTAACATGTGTTTGTCATCACTGCACTTCACATAAACACCATACTCTACACTGCACTTTCTGAAACCTTGCATAACAAAAAATTGATCAATTCTTTTGTTCCAAGCTCTTGGAGCTTGCTTCAGACCATACAAGGCCTTATTCAGTTTCAGAACTTTGCTTTCCTTGCCCTTCAATTCAAACCCTGGAGGCTGCTTCACATACACATCTTCCTCTAAGGGTCCATTTAGAAATGCTGACTTCACATCTAAATGAAATAAGGGTCATCTTCTACTACAAGCCAATGCAATCACTAGCCTTATAGTTTCATGTCTTGCCACTGGAGAAAATACATCATCATAGTCCAAACCTTGCTTCTGAAGGAATCCTTTGGCCACAAGTCTTGCCTTGTATTTTATCACTTTGCCTTCAGGATTTTGCTTGACTTTGTACACCCATTTCACACCAATTGCCTTTTTATCAGAGGGCAATTCACACAAGTCCCATGTCTTGTTCTTTTCAATTGACTCCATCCAAACTTTACTTTTTAGTGCAGCTTTGGTATCCAATGGTTCAGTATCTGCAAGCATTGCATAATGCACAATTTCTCCTTCATTGTCTACTGCATTGTCTGACACAATCTCACAGTCAACTAACCTTCTTGGCAATTGAGTGTTTCTCTGAGGTCTTGGTGGTACAACATTATCATCATCATCACTTGAAGTATGCATGTCTTCATCACACTACAGCATTTTACGCTATCGGCAACGCCAGAAAACCGTTGTTTAAAGCACTAAAACCGTTGCTGAAACCATTACGCAACGGTTTTCCAGGCGTGGGATATACGGGCGTTGCCTATTCAAATAGGCAACGGTTTTTTACTTTTTAGCAACCAATCCTTGAAACCGTTGCTGAAACATATGAAAAGGCAATGGTTTTTGCAGTTGTTTCTGGCAACGGCTTTCTATATGCAACGGGAAATAACCGTTGCTTATATGTTTAAGCAACGCTTTATAGCTGTTGTCTAAGCTTTATATGTAATATTTAAACGCGTTGCCTATTCGTTTCCCACACTTCAAAAACCGTCGCCACACACTGTAAGAACAAAAAACCGTTGCCTATTCTTTTAATTCAATGTCATTTAAGTAAAACCAATATCATGCATTTATCATATTTTTAAGTGGAAATTAGTTTCACTCTTGTGTCTCAGACATTATCAAATTTATTTAAAACAAATACATTAAATACAAAAATCACTTTTATTCACTACATCAAAAAAATAAGTACAAACAATAGTATAAAGCTAAACTCTTCAAAGGTAAATATTCCTAACTTGTACTCTCATTCCTAGAGTTGAAAATGCTTGTGAATGTAGAAAGTCTACTATCCTGGATAATGAAGCTCTTAAGCCAGCTCATTGTGCATGCATTTTCAAGTTTAGTCCAATTCTCACTAGACTCGGTGATGATGAACCGCATTGCACCTTGCGTACTGCGTTGTTGCTGGACACAGTAAAGACGCTGAGACACAAAAAGAGAAGTATGTGAGCATATAGAAGAATACGAGCAGACATAGGAATTTCTCATTGTTTTCACACATGTTATGATTGTAAATCAGTAGTCATTAACACTTGTTATTCTAAGAATTTGACTCAAGCATTAGACATGGTCACATGGATTCTACTTAACATAACATATATACTAGCTTTATATTCTATAAAACTTTCCCAATATGAGAGCCAAATTATATATACTTCCATTAGCCAAATTAAATCATGTTTGTCATGGCCCTATGTCTCCCGCATACAAATCTTCCATTTGTCATAACTTGTGTGTCATCACAATACACCAAAGTTTGAATATGGAGCTATATGTAAATGTTAATAAAATTGATTCTAAAGGTGTGAAATTGATTTTGTTTCTACAATTTATTCTAAATTTTTTTCTTTTTAACAAAACAATTTGTTCAAACTTGAAGTTGGAATTTTGAATTTTTATCTTTATTTTGAATTGCTGCAAGGCTGTCCAAGATTTATCCAAAATTAAAAGCTAAACTAGACAAGGAAAAGGTCAAAATCTATATAGGCCTTTCAAATCATCAGTAAATTTTTTTACAGTAGTTACAACTCAGAGGCCTTTTAATAATCTTAAAAGAGTTAATTTTGTTTTATCACCATAAAGTAATATAAGCCAAATTTCAAGCCACATTGAAATCCCAAATTTCCCAAATGTATTAATTAGCAACGACACATTCCAATTAAGCATTAATCTTCCACCTTTTGTCAATATGAAATCAAAAACTGTAAATTGTAGTAAGACACTTACTGGGATTTGTGATAGTGATCATAGCAACTCCTTTGAAATCACAACTTCCAGGAGCCTTCCCTTCTTTTTGGTAATAGCTATCAAAAGCATAAGAAGCATGATTCTTAACATTATTAGGTTTGTAGCAGCTCTCTCCCAGTTGAATCCCCGAACAATTCGCCCTCCACGGTCCACAAGCCCAATCCAACGTTGCCTGCAATGTCTTCGAATCAAAGCCATCCATCGCAATGCAGTACGTCTGATTCGTTGTATCATTCACCAAAAAAGTCCCAATCCTAGACACATGAAGCAAATAATGAAAGAGCACAAAGAATTTACAAATGCTGGAAGCCTAAGAGATACTGACCCTAGTTGATATCACGTAGGAGGCAATCAAGGACATAGTTAACATAGAGCTGGTCGACATTAATAGCATTGACAGTAAGATTGGTTATGTAGAAATTCCAACCAAGTCCAAATATAGGTGCAAAAATTGCATATAGAGATAAAGATGCAAAAATTGAAAATGAAAGATGACACTTATTTTGCTATGCTAAACCATTTTTTTCTAATTCCATCCATGTTTTTTAAGAGCACCAACAACAGAAGTCATCATTTCACCCTATTCTAGGAACAAAACATAATTTTTCTCCCTATTTTCAGGTTTAGTTTTGCATCATCTTATATATATCCAGATATATCTATATCTAACTATCTGAACTAGTCATTGCATCACATTAGAATCTCTGTTTTTTTTTTTTGGAACTACATTAGAGAAACTCTACATTAGAAGCTAATAGTTTCCCTCTTTCTCTAAATTTCAGTAAGCATAATAGATTGGAAATCAATAAACTAATTTCAAATACCTAATTACCAAATATATAAACAATAAACTAGTTTCAAATGCCTAATTACCAATTTGTGAAACAAAATGATGAAAAAATTGGGAAAAATAACTAAAAAAATGAACAAAATTACAAATTGAACCTGGACTGAAGGATGAACAAAACTGAATTAAAGCTATAGAGATTCTGAATCGAAGCTTTGCTTGAGAAGCTGAGAAGGATTTTGTGGCTTTGTTGAGAAACTGATTCAAAGCTTGAGAGAATGATTATGAAGTTGAACTAGGGTTGGATGATTCTGAATGAGAGTTGAACGATTCAGGAGTTGAACGATTCAAGAGTTGAACGATCTTCAGAATGAGACAACGATTCTGAATCGTTCTAAGCTTTGCTGAAATGAAATTAGGGTTGAACGATACAGAGAACGATTTTCAGAAATTTCGAATAGCAGAGGAGAAGAAGAAGAAGAAGAAGAAGAACAAGTCGATGGAAGGAGGGTACCACGGCGGAAATCCGACTTTGGGTGTTGTAGTGCTGTGGTGTGGAAGAAGTTCCATGGATCTGATCTTGAATGGAGGTAGTGAAAGAGTTGGATGAAAGGGTTTTTGCGTTTTATGTTTTGAAGTTTCTGCGTTTTGAGTGTTAGTTCTGTTTTAGAAAAATAAATAATTTTTATTATTTATTTTTTCTTATAACAATAAAGAGATTTAGGCAACGGTGTAGCAAGGTTAAAAGCAACGGTGGCATATGTGTGGTCTATTAATATACAAAACCGTGGACAAAAGTAGTTTAGGCAACGGTTAGGTACGTGTTGGCAGTTAAACATGAAAAGGCAACGGCTATTATATGACCAACGCCTCCAAAGCCGTGGCCAAAAATAAATAGGCAACGGTTTTCAAAACAGAGGCACCTAGCAACCAGTCAAAAACCGTTGACTATTATTCTTTAAGCAACGCTTTTTAAGCCGTTGCCTATAGTTTCGTTGCCTAAAGTCAAAAATGTTGTAGTGTCACTTTCAGTACCTTGATGTTGATTCACAAAAGTGGGGGTGTCATTGACATTGCTTGCTTCACCACCTAAGTCCACTGCACAAGTTTTCTTAGATGAGAGCTTCTGATCCCAATCCCAACTTTCATTCTCTAGTACCTTCACATCTCTGCTAATCTCTACTTTCTCACTTATAGGATTATACAATCTATAGGCATCAGTTCTATGATATCCAACAAATATCATATGGACACTCTTGTCTTCTAGCTTCTTTCTCTTAGCATCAGGTACATGTTTGTAGCACAAGCTACCAAACACCTTCAAGTGACTCACACTTGGTTTACTCTTGGACCACACCTCTTCAGGTACCTTATCCTTCAGCTTCTTAGTTGGACTTTTATTCAGAATGTAAACAGCTGTAGCAACAGCTTCACCCCAGAATCTCTTAGGCAGATTCTTCTGCTTTACCATGCTTCTGGCCATATCTAGAATACTCATATTCCTCCTTTCTGCAAGACCATTGTGTTGAGGAGTATATGGTGCAGTAACTTCATGGATTATGCCTTTATCTTTACAGAAGTTCTCAAATTCTGTAGAGGTATACTCACCTCCACCATCTGTTCTCAGAATCTTCAATGACTTGTCACTTTGCTTCTCAACCAGTGTTTTAAACCTCTTAAACACTTCAAGAGCATCACTCTTAGCTTTTATATGATATAACCATATCATTCTAGAGTACTCATCAACAAACGTTATGAAGTATTTGTTTCCACCAGTTGATAACACATCAAATGGTCCACAAATGTCAGAATGCACAACATTTAGCACATCACTAGATCTCATAGGCAGATGACTTTTAAATGATGATCTATGATGCTTTCCTAACAGACAAGTAGTGCATGTATCTACTGGAGTTATGACACTAGGCAATCCTAACACCATGCATTTTGAATTAAGCATTGACAAGCTTTTGAAATTCAAATGCCCATACCTCTTGTGCCATAGATCACTGTCTTTATCTTCAGAGGTTGCAGACAAGCATGTAGCACAATAGCTTTAATTTGAGTCTTGAAGATCCTGTTCTTGCTTTGTGCTGTTTTGAAAATCAGTCTCTTCTTGGAATCAAAGAGTTGCAGAGTCTCATCTTCAATTACTATCTTGAAACCCTTTGAAACCAATTGCCCTATGTTCATCAAATTACACTTCATACCAGGGACATAAAGAACATTTTCAATCACAGCTTTTTTGCCATTTGACCTCTGAATCACAACATTACCCATACCTTCTGCTTTAATGGAATCACTGTTGGCCAATCTGATCTTTGTGTTGAGACATTCATCAAAGTCAGTCAAGATGCTTCTATTACCAGTCATGTGGTTAGAACACCCTGAATCAAAGTACCACACCATGGAATCTGCTGTCTCATCAGCAATTGTCACCATGAAACTGGTTTCATCATTAGAACCTGAGCTATCATGTGCTACCTTGGCCTCTTCTTCATTTTCTTGACCTTTCTTTTTCTTTGGATTTTTACATTCACTGGCATAATGCCCATATTTGTCACAATTGTAGCACTGAATCTTGCTCTTGTCCTTCTTCTTTGACTTATCTTTCTGTTTCCCTCCTCCTCCATTTGGGGATTCAGGCACTGTCTCAGCATTCTCCTTGCTTTTCTTGGAGTCTTTCTTATTCTGCCATTTCTTCATCTCACTTTGGTACTTCTTGAACTTTGAGAAAAGAGTTTGCTCATCTTCTTTGCCATGGCTCCTCTCACCATGCTTCAACTCATGAGCTTCAAGAGTGCTTTGCAGATCCTCTATCTTGATCTCACTCAAATCTTTAGTCTCTTCTATAGTCACCACTATATGCTCAAATTTAGAAGTCAAAGTTCTTAGTACCTTTTCCACCGTTTCTTGCTCGTCAAGATTACCTCCACAATTCTTCATCTGATTGGTGAGAGTCACCAATCTTGTGAAGTAATCAGCAATTGATTCATCACTCTTCATCTGCAACAGTTCATACTGTCTCTTCAAGGCCTGAAGCTTTACTTTCTTCACCTTTACATCACCACCATAGCTCTTTTGCAAGATATCCCATGCATCTTTGGAGGTCTCAGCATCTGCAATCTTCTCAAACACCTTTGAATCAACACATTGATGAATGAGAAACAGGGCCTTGTTATCTTTCTTCTTTGCTTATCTGAATGTTGTTCTTTGTTCTTTATTTGCATTTTCTGGTAGAGGAGTGATTGCTGCATTCACTTGTTCATACACTTCTTGAACATTGAATATCACCTTCATCTGCTTCACCCATCTATCCCAATTCTTTCCATCGAAAACTGGCAAATTCGCATGGAAATTGTTGTTCCCAGCCATGGTTGATTCACTCTCAACCTGATTCTTCTTTCAAGAACAAATCAAGATCCCTTGGATCGTACGAGCTCTAGATACCACTTTGTTGGGGATAACCCACAAAGATGAACAACAAAGAACACTAAGAAAGAATAGAGAGAACTATGAATAAAATTGAAGAGAATGAATTAAGGGAAAAAGTTATCTTTATTAATCACCAAAATCACATATATATAGGTGTATGTACAATAGGTGGGAGAGGTAGCTTGTAACAAGCCAACTAACAAACTTAAACCTCTCTAATTAACTAACTAACTGAAATACAACTGTACAAATTCAAACTATCCTAACTGACTAAACAGACAAACTAACTGAACCAGAGGTTCAGAGCCTGAGGTGCATCAGAAGCTGATTGCTTCAGAATCTGTTGGCGTGAGAGTCTGTTACAGGGTCTTGTAGTTATCAGAGGCTAAGTGAGTACAAGAGCTTGTAACCTCTCAGAACCTGAGGTGAGCAATACTGCTTCAGAGGCTGCACCCTTCAGAAGCTATTTTTGTCAGAAGCTTGAATTACAAAAACTAACAATTAAGAGAGTGAAAGATGATTTTTCCTAATGCATAGAGTCCTATTTTCAGAAAGCCAAAGAAATTGGAAAATTGACTTTTTGCACACTCTAACTTTTTTCTTTGAAGAACACACTCTAACTATTGGTGATGGTTTCATGATCTTTTGGCTACCTCGAGATTTTATTTTGATTGAATATCAAATCAAGTATCCCAACATTAATGGTTGCTCTCTACTACGATAAATCAAATTTTGGACTTCAAGGAACCATTGTTTGCATCAAAATCACTCTTTTCTTCAAATTCTCTTCATTTATTCCTAATTGACAAAAAGAAATAAACAAGTAAAATATTCTAATTATAAATTTTAATCAAAGTTTAATTTATTTAATAAATAATACTAGTAAAAACCAAGCATATTTACATGTCATCAAGGGCAGAGGAACAAACACACAAAGATTGTTTACCTAGTTCAACCCAAATTGACCTACATTTGAGGAAAAAAGCAGATCTTTGTTCCACTCTCAAAGAGTTTTTACAAAAGATACAAAAGAGTTTAATTACATAGTTTCAAGAGCTATCTCAATATGAGCAAACTCTTTTTCTATCATTTTCCTTTCTCTTAACATAATGAGAGTTACAAAAATGACCAAGAAATTAGCTCCAATATATATTGGCCAAGAAAATGCCTATTTCTCTCATTAATTACCCTCTTTCAACCCCTCAATGATATTCACTCTCCAAGGTTCTAATACAATCTTAGAATTTATTAGGTCGAGTCTAGCTCAGACTTACCAGATTGTAAGGTGTAAATTAAATTGTCTCTACTTAGAAACACAAGTTCATATCTTATCTCATTCAATGTGAGACTCATAAAATAATGAGTTACAAAACCTCTATCTCATAAAAAGTGTTTTATTTTTAGTCACAAAAAAAAAGTTGTGTTGATTTTAATGATAAAATTAATATTATTTACTAACTCCAACGGTTTGGTATAGTGGTAAAAAAAATGTCTTGGATCCAGGAGGTCCTGTTTCACTCCACTTAGTATAGTGTAATTACATTTGTAAGTGTTTTAAGAGCCCTAATGTATTTACTGCCTTAGACTGTGACACCATCCTCTCACCCTAAATTTATATTATAAAAAAAATTACATAATTTACTAAAACAATAGTATTAATTATAGTTAGTGAAATATTAAGTGGAGTGAAAAATAGTAAATAAGGGAAAATTAGTGAATAATAGTATAATGATAATAACAATAATAATAAATTATACCTTGCTATTATAATGTGATAATTATTTTCAGATAGAAAAAAAAAAGTATAAATGAGATATCTTTTATGAACGGGGTTCAAACCGATCATATGTCCAATCTAATAATTTTAGTATTTCTGTCAATTAAGTTGAAATTTGTTGTGGTTAAGTGTTTAAAATTCTTTCTTTCCTTAATTACGAGAGGTCACTTCTTCAACTTAAAGGAACTTGGTTGAGACCCCCAAAAAATAAAAAAAGCTAACAAACAAGAGAGATTTCTAGAGGAGGGCCATCACTTTGACTATCTAGTTAAGATTGAAACCGTCCCAATCAACTCTAATTTTACTTAATTTTTGTGATTGTGATTGTAATGTATTTTGCCATTTTCTGAGTGTATCTTATTATTTTATAAATATAAGAGTACTGTTTTTAACAAAGATAATTCTCTCTTGAAAGACATCTCATTTCTCAATTTTAAAAAAAAAAAAAAATTCAATTAGCTATTACAATTACAAGGTATAATTTTTTTTCTTCTTTTAAGACATTGGCAAAACTCGATTGCACACACTAAGTATTGTAAAGTGAACTGCCTTTACCATCAGAATTACTCCAATTTATATCGATGAAACATATGGTTTTGATGAAATGGTGTCGGCAATGTATATAATCTCATACCATATTACCATTATATTTCTTATAAAAAAGAAGGATATCATTATATCACAAGAAAAATTAAATATATCTTATTATTTACTATGGATATTTAATAAAACAATACCAAGACAAATTTAGATGCAACCAAAACTTTATAATAATGCAAGTTTGCATTACGTGCGCCTCTGATAGTGTTGCTGTTAGTAAACGTTACAAGCAAATAGCATGCCATGCCAAAAATACAACACTAGTATTCGAACTATATGGAAAATGACTAATTTCTTAATATTTGTTATCATGTCATATGTCATACTCTAAATAAATAATCCAACTTATTTTGAGAATAAAATTAAATAATCCAACTTGATCCAAAGGCACAACATTTTTCAATCCACTTGAGACTATAAATGAAGAATTATACTACTTACAAAGCTTTAAACTTCATTTGTTAAGTTTTGTTTGGATTTATATTAATTATTTTTCAAAATGCTGAACTTTTTTTTTTTAAAGCAAAATGTATATAGAAAAAGAATAAAAGTTGTATTATATTCTAAACTATATACAAAGTACTCATTTATATATATAGCAAGATATACAAAGAGGATCCAAGCAAGCCGCACATCAAGATAAGATGAAAAATGTTACCACCAACGTTTTTCTCATTTGTCTCTCTCTACATCTATCTTTTTCCATTGTTCTCTCCATAAAGTTCTCATCTTGCATTTCTCTCCATCTACCTCTTTTCATCCATTTCTCTCCATCCATATTTTCTCCATTGCTCTCTCCATTCATTTCTCTACAATCATCTATCTTCATCGCAAAAATACACATAAGGGACCAAATTGAAACTTTTAAAATATAAGGAACCAAGTTGAAACTTAAAATAAACATATGGAACCAAATGTTGAATTAAACATAAAATGAACATAAACTAGTCATTAGAGACCAAAAACAAAACATGTGAATTTTCTTACGGATGAAAACATGTGTTTTTTTTATTGGGACAAAAATCAAAATTCATTAATTTTATAGGGAATGAAAATATATTTTACCCTAATTTAAATAAACAAAAAGGATTTTAAAAAGTTGTTGAAAATGGTGAAGACAATTCAAATCTCTCTTTCTTGTGTTCCATCATGAACCTTCATCTCTCTCAATCGCTTTATCTCAGTCCGAAGCTCTTTCCATATCTTTCTCCCTTGCCCTCTCCACCTCTCACCCCATCCATTTCTCTCAATTCATCTCTCTTCATTCTCCCCCTCTCTCCCTCCCCCTCTCCATCAATTTCTCTTCATCCACCTCTCTCCATCCATCGTTTTCCATTGCTCCATCCATCCATCTTGCTCTATCCAACTCTTTTCATGCACCTCTCCCCATCCATTTATCTACATGCATCTCTTTCTATATCCAAATATTTTCATCACTCTCTCTGTCCATGTTTCTCCATCAAGTTCATAAACTAGCTAAATACATCAGTTTTTCAATGTATCTAAAAGTGAACTCTTTCTTATATTGAGGACTAGATGGAGTATAAAGAAAAATAATAATTTATTTGTAAGATCGAATTCAACAGACGATACCAATAATGTTTGGTTGGATGCTTTCATCCAAATTCGATTACATGATCTTGCAATTGTGTGTATAAATTTTAAATGCATTTTGTCTACAAACAAAAATATATATAAAGTTTTTATAGCAACTAAAATAAAAATTGAATATCATACATATAAGAAGTAAAACTAACGAACTTGGATCCTCTCCTTCAACCACTTCTCTCTCCTTCACCAATACGTGTCTATCTCTATCTTGTATTTACTCTCTCCATTTTTTTTTAATTAACTTTCTATCTCCTCTTACACTTGTATTCATTGAATAAGAAAAAATGATGGAAGGAGAGGATCCAAACTCAAAACTATATTTACCCTTTTATATCTCGCTCGCAAGCCCTCTTTTTCTCTTCTCTCTTTGTTATATACAGATTTACTATGCACACCCGCATCTAAAGTGGGCCGCACCCTTTTTATTCTACACAGCACTTTACTTTCTCCATGTACTTGTTTCTTTTTTCGCACCCCTCCCGGAACTAAACATTATTATTATTAGTAATTAAGCACATTTCCTTTTTTTTTCTTCTTTTTTTTACAAGCATATATCCTTATTATTAGTCATATTAATAACTTTATTTATTATTAACATACAATGACTTAAAAACATTGATATAAGATGTTGGTCCAACAGTCACTAATGCAACGACTATGTGAATGCACGCAAATCGTGGGATTCAGATTCGCTGCAGTAGATAATGACGCTGTTTTCGATCTCGTCCGTTGATTATATATTAATCAAACAGTTCATGTTGATAAAGTAATAAAATCACTTAAAATGATCTCATTCTCAGCCGTACATGTCAGATCGGACGGTCATAACTTATTATTGTGGGAACCCTGTGTCAATATTGACAGCATCAAATCCGTTTCGCAAATCATGACCGAAAGAAATCTGGATTCCTCAAAATATATGTACTCTTTTGAGAAGATACCCTTTTTACAGTTTCAAAAAAACTCAAATTGTTGAGTTTGCCATCGATCTCTTTTTACCACCCCTCTCTTCTCTTCTAAGATGAATATATATGCCAAAGAAAATAAATATATAAATGAACTGGTATAATAAGAACTTCTGAATACTCAAATCCACACTTGCATGGAAAAATTACTTAGAGCAAACAAGCGAAGTTCTAATTCTTTAACTCATGTATTATATGCGGCACATTAACTTTTGGTTGATTAATTGTTCAAAACATTGATACATCAAAATTAATTATTTTTTTGTCCAAAAATTAAATTTTAAATTTTATAATCAAAATATAATATCCACAAAGAAATTGAGTGGATAAATTCAACATCCTATTCTTTACCCATTTGAAAGGGATAAACTATGTTTAAGTTGTGAGTGGACTACAAAAGTTGATGTTACTTCCACATTGTTTTTATTTGTTGTTTTGTAAGGTAAGTTCAAGAGGGGTATATACTTCCACACGCCTTTAGACTTTAGTTTCACACCACGAAGCCTTTGTTTATCCTTCTTCACCTAACTCTTCTCACAAAATTTAATTTATTGATTTTGCTTAGTACTTGCTAGAAATTGATCTATGGTTTTAAGGCAAAATTTTATTGCAGAACGAAAGTGACATTTTTTTTTCTTTCTTTCTAAGCTTCAATTATTAGAGGTAATTTTATTTGAGAAATTGTCAGAAAATGCATACACCTCTTCCGACTAAAATTTGAACATTAACATACAAAGAATATTTTTGTAAAACCAACTTACAAAATGGACACATTAAATTTAATAACAAATTTTCTTATGTGAAAAAAGTTAATGTACTTATATATAATAGGGAATGGATAGAGTAATTGGTTTGTGATTAAAAAAGTGTGCTCTATCCAAGTTCATTTAAAAAAATAAATATTCTATGTTTATTTGTTACTCTTGTGACTACTCTCGAGTTAAGTAGGGGGTCACCCTACTTACAAATAAAGAACACCTTCAATCTTCAATTTTAACTAACAAATTTATTTTTATTGAAAAAGGAATTAGTGAAAATAATATATATGCTTGTTAACCACTCTATCTAGACCTAGGCGGTATAATATTACAAATTGAAGAACGTGTTAACCACTATTATATACAAGAATCAGAGATCAAATCTTTGACTAACCACTTATTTAATATGATCAAATGACTTACCGATTAGATCAATCACATATCGGTTTTATTTCATAGATTTTTGTTAGGTGTGAAACCCAACATTCAATCATTTAATGTTGTGCCATTTTTTTAATTTAATTATTTTAGAGTTAATTCAACTTTAAAATTTATCAAAAATGTTTCATGGACATTCATTTTTTCCACATCCAAAGACTGCAAAACAGAGTTAATCTCATGTAAAAATATGATTAATTTATAGTTGAGTAAATAGTTAATTCAATTCACATTAAAATTGTTGTTAATTTGTATAATTGAATTAATTCAAATTTTAACAGTGAATTGAATAACTCATCTCTCTGAAATCTGAATTAATTATATTTTTAACGTGACCAGATGTTATGTGGGTGTAAATTAAAAAAGTGTGTTTATGTTTTAGTGTTAATAACACACTTGTTAATCACTTTGACTAAAGGAATTATTTTTAAGGAAAAAAAAGAAGTAGCTATAGGAGAAGAGCAAATCGGATCTTGATACATTTTTTCAAACTTTTTTATTATTTTTTTTATGTAAATCGGATTCCAAAAGGTCATCAAAGTTAAATAAAAAAAATGTTCAAATAGTATTGATAGAAGTTCTTAAATATTAGTACTTCATCTGTTCCAAATCTTTGATCCTTTTAACTTTTTAATTTTGTTCCAAAACTTTGGTTCATTTAAGAAACCAATGAACAATTAATAATATTTTACGATTTATACCCTTACAAAAAATAAATCATTCATGAAATAGATTTTTCCTTTCTTAATAAAGTAAGGGTAAAAATTGCTTAACTTATCAATTTTTGTTATTTCTTATTCTACGCGTAAAATTTTAAAAGGACTAAAGTTTTGAGACGGTTTCAGTCTTGGGACGGAGGGTGTACCATCAACAAAATTTTCATATTGGTGACAAAATTCTAACTCAAATTCTATGAGATCTTAGTTGAATTCTACAAACTAGACCACGGATCTTACACATTGATTTTGGCGTGCAATATGCAAAACACGATTCATATACGAAATCTTATATTAAAACTCATACACAGATATAATGTGGCCACCTTATCATAAAAAATATAAATATAACAAAAATACGTGACCACTACCGAATGCACAAAATCTCAACAACTTAAACTTAGATGTGTAAAGTTGAATTGTTTGAATGAAAATATATCAAAACTTGTAAGATTGGAGGTCATACTGAAGCAATATTAGGCTTATAACTATGTGGAGCCTCAAAAAGACAAATTATTGAAAAGTATGATAAAGTTTTATCAAATTAAATAAAAAAAATTAATGCAAGACCATAAAATTGATGTAAGACCATAAAATTAATGAGATCGTATGTGTCTTTTATAAAAATAAAATAAAATGTGGTGTGTATCTATCTAGAAGACTAAGTGTATAAATATCTAGACTAAAACAATGGAGGTAACTATCTCCATCCCCAACATATTTCGAATTTACATATTCAGACAAAAACAAAAACAAAAAAACAAGTGTTATGCCACTCAAAATCACAATAGCTCCAAATAAAGTATGTCTTATATAAAACATGTGCAGTTTCTTTGAAGTGTGAGGGTGGAAAAAGTACCTCTCAAAACAATAATATATATTATTATTAATTAAAACAATTAAGAATTTAAACCAATTATGATGAAATCAGTGTGATCACTACTCACTCACTAATTAATTTATAATGAAATCTAAATAAATAAAATAAAAATGGAAAAACATCATATCAAAACCAACCAATCTTGTTTTGAAAGCTCAAAATCCATCAAAATAATAGTTAAAAAAGTGTGATGAACACATAAATTATCTTATAATCAATATTTTTATCCATAGTTGTAGAATGTGGTTTGCACATAGCTTTCAAAATCTTCTTGTAGGTTAACATTGAAAATGAAACTTCCCTAGGCTTAGCGTGAAGAATTATACTCCAATACATTCTATTACTCCACGTCACCATACCCTTACCATTCCCTCATATATTTCTCCTCTTACCTTCAATATCCATCCAATTCACAAACCAAACCAACAAAAACACCCTTCACTTTCTCTATCTTAAAATGGAGGGTCTTATTCCATTTGTGTACAAAGCCATAGTACAATACAAAAATGGCAAACAAGGATCTAATATTGCTTGTTCATGGTTTTGTGACTCACCTTCCTATTCATATATGAAACTTCCCGCCGGTGATTCGGGTCGATATCAAACCGTTGCTTCTTCTTTTTTATCTTCTCCGCCTTCCAACGCTACCGGTTCTACAACACAAATCGTAGCTTCCCCAAGTGGTAATGTTCGTTCTCCACATCGCCGCTTGATCAATTCACATAGAGCTTCAACATGAACATGCAACTAAGCAACTTAGAGTATTGTGTGGTGCTTAAATGAATGTGGTTTTTTTTTATAAGCAAAAAAAAAAACCACATGAACAACTTATATATTGTGTTGTGGTGCTTGAATGAATGTGGTTTGGTTAATCATTAGTTTACTTCTTTGTAATGTTAAGTGTTCATGTTTGTTGTAATTTGCATATGCAAGGGTGTGACTAACCAAAAGAAAGGAGTCATATGCTTGATTAGTGTGCTTGGTATAGTTTGCTAGAATTGTGCAATTGTAAATATGGTTTCTGAATGCTTGTAATAATATTGTATGTGTTTCATGGCCAAAGGGTCATATATAATATTATATACTATATATTATATTATATTATATGTGTTTTTCATGGGGGGAAATGGTAAGTGGAATAAAGGATAAGTTTCTTGGCCTTAGGGGTCATATCATGAAAGCCATGAAAAATTGCTTGTTTGTTTTGTTTAGTTGTTTGATTGATTTAATTTTTAGATTTTATATGGTTCATCAAATTCAGACTGATTGATTTCAACAATTTTTTTTCTTATGTTTTTCATGTGTTATCAATCTTACCACTAAATGAAAAATTGTTCAAAATTGTTCAATGGTGAGATTGATAATACGTGAAAAAACATGAAAGAAAAATAATTGAGAGAATCTATTTTCATTTGGTAGATTTTATTTGCATTTAAATTGTGGGTTAGTTTTTACAAAAAAACTTGTGTTATAGGATCAAATATTCTATTTTGCCAAAGTCATGATGAGTTATTTGATTGTTATTCAATGATTCTGATCGATCAACTACGATGAATTTCAATCCTAAAATTAAACTATATATGTTACCACCAACAAATAATTTTGTTGTCAAATATATTTTGCCATTATCAAAAAAATATTTTACACAATGATAATTATAAGAAATTGAACTCTAATCTAGTCCTCCAGGTGGAGCTTTCATGGTGGAAGTTATGGTCTATTTGATAAGGTACTTGGGGTGTGTGTACCTAATATTTTGATTTATAAAAAATGTTTTTCAACATTGTCATCTATAACAAGATTTACACACACAAAAATGTTGTCAATTAGTTATTTGTTTATTTTATTATCAGGTTTGGTAGAGAATGGCGTGTAAAACATTCCATTTGCATATATGCCTTTCATTGAAATCTCACTCATGCCATTTATTTATTCATTGAAGTAACATGTAAACCTAATCCAACATGAAAATATTAAATAATGAAGATTTGAAATTATAAAAATGTCCTTAAAATTGTAAAATGACATTACTCCTTTAAATTGAAGAATGCTAGTAACCCCTACACCTAGGGTTGGGAACAGGCCTGAGCCTGGCCTATAATTTTTCTTTAAGCCTAAGTCTGGCCTAGGCCTATCAAATGCAATTTTTTTTGGCCTGGCCTGGGTCTGTTTAAAGCCTGGCCTGACCTTATAGCCTATTTAAAAGTCTGTGTTACATAAAAGCCTATATATAGTCTTTTTAAATAGACTAATTAAATAGGCCTTAAAGCCTATTTTATATTTAAATTTTTATAATTTCTACAACATTAAGAAAAAACTAATAAAATTATTAGCACAAAAATTAAAAGCTAATAAAATAACAAATACGATTACGACAAAGTCTATAATTTATACTATAAAAGCATATAATTTGTCTTTGTCAAAAAATATAATTTGTCTTTGTTAAATATATATATATATTGTCTAATAAATATTTTGTATTTATATAAATAATATTTATTTTTTTATACAAGATATAAATAATAATATTATATAAATAATAATTATTACATATAACCAGGCCGGCCTATCAGGCTTCGCAGGCTTTTTTAAAAACCTAAGTCTAGCATATTTAGATAAACAGGCTTTTTTCAAGGACTGAGCCTGATATGTTTAATAAACAGGCCAGGCCAGACCAGGCCTAAGACAGGCCAGGCCGAAGGCCCCTGGAGGCCGCCTGGCCTATTCCCAACCCTACCTACACCAAAATATCTCTTAAAAAACTATCAACAATTTAGTTTTTGCAATCAAGGTTGACTATAATCGAAAACTTCCGAATTCGGAGTTAGCACAAGACATTGACACCCCCTAGGCCCTAGCAAGAGCATTAGCAACAAAGTTTGCTTGTCTCGTAATGAAACTAATCATATAGTTTAGATGAATATGTAATGGTAACAAGGTAATTAAACATATACAGCTAGTAATAATAGTTATAACCCTGTCAAAGTAAAATACTATATGCAATCTGTATATAGCATGAATTTTAAATCATAACAAGTAAAATACGAACTCCGGATTCTTTTCAAGGTTTCCAGAATACTAAATTAACACACAAGATTATGTACAACATTAACAATGTAGCATGAGTACAACAATTTGCCTACATTAAGGAAGAAAGATCACATAATCATATCCAAGGCTTAGATTAAAAACCAAAACTCTATAACTAAGTTTACAAAAACATCACTCTTGATAACTGAAATCTCAACTATGTTGACACCTCAGAAACCACAGATCAAGAGTTTTGAAAAGGGACAATAATGAAAATTTTGCCCCAAATATCAGAGATATCGAAGATATTGTGATGTCCATGGTGGTCATCAGTTAAGCTGAGGGAAATAAATCAAGCTAAACCGAGGCCAATATCCAAAACATCACATGCGATGACACAGCTGTAAGACCCCAGGTGACGAAGGCCATGGCTACAGAAACTTGGTACCTGTGGCAAGGGATTGACTTATGAGCTGCACACATACCCACGTCTTTTGAATATAAAACTATGACTCCTGCTGATGAGCATGCAGCTGCTAGTGACAAAATGGCTGTTACCTGTATATCATAAATCACTGCTATGATTTCACCATATAATCACCTCATTTTTTCTTCACAACATCAAAAATGTAATGCCATAGAATAACAGGAAGATAATGAAGGTTCCTATAATTGTTAAATATGATTCCAAAATTGAAGCACACATTTATCAACTCAATAGTTTCACCAAGATTTGTTAAAAAGATGACCAAATCGAGATATACTAGTCTGCACGAGTACATGTATGTTAATGCAGTAAGTGATCTTCAGTTTAAAATTGTGACTATTCCTTTTACAAGCAAATTATGCTTATGAACAATAGTAACATGCATATCATGTCGTTAGAACTAAATTAGTCGTTCATTTGTTGCTGTTAATTAAAGGTAAAAGCTGTCACAAAATTGAAGAAACATTAACAACTAGATTACAAAGCTCGCTGTACACTAAAAACCCACAACAAAAAAGACTATATCCAGCTATGTAAGACCGACACTTCGGGCTAAAGGCATAGTTGGTGTTTAACATGTGTCAGTCTCCAACATCACACCAACACGAGTGGTTACACCCAATAACTTATATTTTTTTAAATTACTATTGGTGCCTACGTGTCAGTGAACAGTTCGTGTATGTGTTTGTTAATCAGTGCTTCATAGATATCAAGTAGTTAGTAGTTACCATCCAAAAATTTAGAACCAATTGAATCCCTTTCCAATTAAATGATGCGTATAATCATGTCAATCATATTTTTATCCTTCCGATTGTTTTGTTTTATAAAATTGAACTTAGTTCACCACATGAAAATAGAAAGAGTTGTGTAACTATTACCCAATCGCCTACGACGAACAGGCTAACAAGAATTGGATTTTGTAGGTCTCTCTTTTTTCTCAAAGCATAAATATCAAGGCTTGCAAGTCCAAGGCTCCAGAGCACTTGAAGTCCCATTGATGCAGTTAAATAGCTGAAATTGGAAGCAAGTATCTTGTGACAATCAATTTAAGCAATAAAAAAATGGAAACACTTTCCGGATAATAGCAAAACTTTGAAATTAAGTTGTAAGCATTGGAGCATATTATTACAATTGTTGCGATTGAAGGAAGAATGAATAGATGCTAAATGTGTATTTGAATTGATATTGATTTAAGCAAAACATAGAGGTTTAATGCAAAATATATATGTTTAATGTGAAAGATAGAGGCTTATACTAGACTCATAATCCTAACAAATATGTAAGCAATTTAAATATACAAAAATATGGAAATAGTATCTCAATAAATAATTTAATGTACTCAAAATCATAGTTATCAAACCTGTATACAATGTGTAGCAGCCTATTCCAAAAAAGTTGACGAACGATAGCACATAGTGGGAATGGTCGCTATAATATACTAAAATTTTAGTTACAATTTTACAAATTAAATAATTTATATTGTACATCTATTAGTGCTAAGATAAACTCTCAAAGTTCAAGACATTTAAAATTTAATAATAAAGTCGTAGATTTTAAGCTAAATGCTTAAGCTAATAATAACAAAATTCATCTAAAATAATAGATTTAGTCCTTTATGCATCATTCTCAAAACAGAGCATGTGTGATCAGCAACAAGGAATCTCAAAACATTTGTACATGAAGAATACACCGAGATCAGCACTTGGCCTGTTAGAAAACAGGGGAAGCACAAATTCCATTTATAGCCCAAAAAATCAATCTACAACAACCAACTAGTAAGGGGAAAAAGCGAGTTTTGTTGCATATGTATTTCCATTATCTCTATCAAGAAAAGCAACCATCATGATGAACACGAACGAAAAACAGGATGCAACAAAGAAGAAATTGTGGCCATACAACGCTATGCTCCACTATCAGTCTATCACACATCCATAGTATAGTGCACTATTGACAGCTATGCTCTAAATTACTTTAAGACATAATAACAATGCTTTAAGCTTGTTATTTGTTGCAAATGAATCCTACAAATAAACGAAAATATTACGGATCCACCAAATATGACTGAAAAAAGCAACTCAGAGATGCTAAACATTTTGGAGAAAGGAACCTTGATAGAAGGAGACTTGCCAAATGGCCAAATGATAATGATATGGAGATGATTGGAATGTTCTATCATGACAAAGGAAGACGAGACTTTGCAAGAATCACTAGAAAATTGTAAGAGAAAAACAGCTTCAAACTCATCAAGAATAGCCTTTGGAAGCTTTAAACACCAGAGAACACGGGATACCGAAAATAACTGAAATTAAAACTAAGACATATTCATCACTGTCATGACACATGACTTAGATAGGAGAAATCCACGTTGGTATAATTCACAATGAGAAGCTACTCTCTTATCAGTCTCGAATAGCGGCGCGGCAAATCCAAAAAATGGAGCAGGAACGGGGAGCGGGCACTTTTTGAGTGACGCAGACACTAATACTAAAAAAATATATTATTAATTAAGGACTGAGAAAGTATGAAAAAGATATATTTAGTATTAATAAAAATGAAAAGTTAAAGATAAATTTTTATTTTTGGTGTTTGGAATTAATTCATAATTATTTGCTTAATTAAACCAATTGATTTTATAACTAAACAGACCCAATATTAAAATGGTAAAAAAATCTCAATGTTAAGTTATCCACTTAGGTCATTAGACCCATTCCTATTATGAAAGATCTGATATTAACCAATGGAAACTCATTGTAACCTAATTTCTCCTCTCTCAGTAACCGCCGCCACCTTCACTGTGCAATCCATCATCCTCCTTCTACCCTTCTACTTCTTCACCTTCACTGTACTTCTTTAATTTCTTCTCCGACGACTACACAGAGAGATGGGAGAGGCATAGAGAAAATCGCGAGAAAGAGAAAATGGTCAGTGAAAACCGTTGTTTACCCTAATCCATCTGATGTGCCGCTCCAGATCTGACCCACAATGCTATCTCACCCGCGAAACCAGCTGTGTTACCCGCTTCCTCCATTCGTGACGTTCCATCTTGTATGATAACAGAGGGGAAGCTATATTTATCACTTTATAATTCAGGCGAGAATGAAGTCACTGAAAAAGTTGCCGGATCGTGGTGAGCAGGAGGATGAACTGGATTAGAGATTTGCGAGGAGATTGTGGAAGCAGCAGGCAAAAAAAAATTTTCCAGATTTTATTACAATAATTTAGAGGATAATAGAAATAATGGCATTATTACAATAATTTTCCAGATTTTATTATGTGATGGGAATAAGTGATAAGCCAGAGAGGATAGTATTTTGATGATATTATGTCCAAATTAAAGAGATTTAAATGAGGAAGGGAGAAAATATAACATTGAGACTAAATAAGCTTAAAGGAAAAAAAATCTAGTCCACGTCACAATACACACCAAAATGTACACGAAACTTTCTCAATCGCATAGTGGTAGGTAGACAATGAAAATTGTATTCATTAAAATCCATGAAACACAAATTAAGGAGTCCACATTCATGTGAACCAGTAATATTTAACAGAAAAACACGCTGATAAACATTTCATCTCATTTCTTCACAGTTTCCACAATTGGATTACAGCTAATCTTCATTTTTTCTCACACATACTCCGTGTATGTTGTCACTTATGCTTGATATGAAGCAGTGTTCACACCCATAATATACGTACAAACTACAATGCATTATTCTATCTAATAATCAGGCATTTCCATGTTCCTAAACTAACTAACTAACTAACTTCTAATAACAACTCTTAACTACTTTAACTACTCTAATTTATCTTTATTCTATAATCCTAACAATAAAACATTGTTGTGCTAATCCAAAGTTTAGCCCAGAGATAAGAAAAGCCTAAGGAACGATTGTTCCAGATTTTCAACCAAAAATCAAACTTGGGTACTTCTGATCGATTCAACCCTAACTAAAGGTCATTATTGTCTTAGAGAAACCCAAAAAATATTAATTGTAATAATTGTAAACTAAAAGTAACTCATTTTCAGCGTTAAGAATCATTTTAGCCCCCCTTTCAAAATTGGGGTACACCGTATATCAAATTGAATACAATAATAGCTTATCTTTTGATTTTCAACACTCATACATGAGAGGACCCACACCATTCTTCAGCTAAAATCAATTTTCACCCACTTATTCCCAAATGAAATGACCATCACAAACTCATTTCCATAAGCTAATGGTATTTTCAAAAGGAAAACTATATCCATTTTAGCTTAATCTTTCTCATAAGTTTAGAAACAACAATGACACATCCTTTTCATAAAATTCATTACAGAAACAAACACTTGAAATAAAAACTATACTTAATCAACACTACATATCCTTCAAACTCCAATATCCAAACACACCCTAAATAAAGCCACACAATAAAAGTCTCAATAAAAGCAAATAAAAACAAAAACAAAAAAAATCCTAATCACTTATAGCAATATCAAACAATGATTCAACCCCACAACAAACAAAAGAAAAAACCCTAATTTCAAAATCAACAAAAAAAAAACAGATGCATGCATAAAAATGCAATTTTTATTTTTACTTAAAATAGGAAGAAAAAAAATACCAACCAGAAAGCGGTGTAGGTAGAGAATCCAGGAGCTGTAACCATGATGGTAATAGAAGCAGCACCAAATGCACATTGTCCTAACCGCAATAAGAATCCACTCACTGTTCCAGGACCACCCATTAATCTCTTCATCATTCTCCACCTTCTACTGATTCCAACTTTTCTTGCGTGGGTTTTATGAAGATGAAGAAAAATGAAACCCTAATTTTCAAAATTGATCAATTATTATTGGAGGTTTTTGTTTCTGTTTCTGAATCCATTTGAGGGTTTGGTTGTGTTTGTGAAGAAATGATTTTGAGAGAGTTTTTGGAGTAAAAGAAGAAATGTAGAATTTTTATTTTTACTAAGAAATTAATAAGAAATGTGGAATTTTATTTGACGTTAGTATTGTGAAAGATTTGTTTTTTAACTGTTTTTGTTTGACCTGCAACTGCAAGTAAGAGACTGTTCCCTTTTTCTAGAAAAGAAAGATTTTTTTTTTTTTTTATTTTGGTGAAAGGAACCATATATTATTAACAATAAATGGTAAATTTACTTGTTAAATTATTTCATTTTTTTCCTTCTTTTGTAGCATATCTCATTTGATAAAGTCTCGTGATAGTTTAGTTGGAAGAAATATTACATTTTTATACGTGAAATTAGGATTCAAATCGTACTACTGCTACTTATATTTATTCATTTTAAAATATGAAATTGTAGACGCCAGACTACTATACCAAAAAAGAAAAACTAAGTTTGTAAAAATATTGCAATATAAGAAATTAGTATTATTCATTTATTTATTTTAAAAGTTAAATTAGAGTTGTCAAAGTAATGAAGATTATGCGGAGAATACTTTACCATTATATTTTCAATCATCTAAAATGTTCTTCATCTTCATTTTCATTCTCCACTTAAGAGAGTATTCTTCCTTTATCTCCATTATCGTTGATCCCCCAATTCCCGTGAGCATCCATCAACATTACAAATATTTTCAATCAAAATAATTTTAAAAAATTAAAGTTTAATCACAAAACAAATAAAAAAATTAAAATATTATTGCGAATCTTATAACAAAAATAAACATCACATATAAACAAATTAATACACATATTATGTGAAAATATAAATAAATATAATATATAAACTACTTAAATATACATATATAAATGTTATTTTAATAAAGTTTTCGAGGACAAAATCTCTAAACAACAAATAATGAAATATTGTCCCAATCCCCAAATCTCTCTCAAACGATCTTTCTCTCTCATCATCATTTCTATAGGAAAAATTTCCGCCTTCTAATCCTGAAACGAAATAATTTTTGCAAATCACTCATTTTATATTCACCAGAAAAAAATGTTATTTTCATAAAAATAAAAGGTGTCACTTGGAATAAGAAAAGTATTAAAAACTTCTTGATTATATATATGCAAATTTACACAAATGGTCCTTTATCTTATTTATTTGTAACATTTTAGTCCTTTATCTTTTTTTTTTCATATCTAAGTCTTTTATCTATCAAAATGTGTACAGATCAGTCCTTTTTATCAGTTTTTTAATTTAAAAACATTGAAATAATAATTTTATTAATAATTTTAGTTTTTATAATATTTTTAATAAAAAATCTAGAAATTCATCATTAGCTTCTTCATCTTCATCATCAACTTCATACAAACCCAAAAATTCATGATCCACATCTTCATAAAAAAAAACCCAGCACAAACATTTAGTTTATAATTTCCTTTCACTGTTAAACCCCTCTCTCTTTCAATTGAATTTGGGGATTTTTTAGGTTTAGTAAATTTTGGGTTTACTGGAAAATTATATGGGAAGGTGGATGAGAAAGCCCCCCTTAGTAAAGTTTATGAACCCTTCCTGAGTTCCTGCAATATTTATTCAGCCGGTATTTTTAACCAGACTTAAACCCCTCATCTTTGCTATAACAGTTGCAACACCACAAGCCATTTCAAGAGATTCGTTTGGCTCTAATTGAAAAAGATGACGCGCTGCAACTTCTCCAATTTCAACATTCTTGTGCATGACACAACCAGCAACAAAGATGCCCCACATGCAACTGGAAACATAATAAATCTAATTTGGAGAATCTGGAAATATTATAATTCCCTTTCATTGTTAAACCCCTCTTTCTTTTAATTGAATTTGGAGATTTTTTAGGTTTGGTAAATTTAGGGTTTATTGAGATTTGGGGATTTTCATTTTTCATTTTTCAACTTGAAAGTGTATTAGAATGAACATTTTTCTTTTTAATTTAAGGAATAAAATGATAAAGATAAAGATGAAGATGATGAACATAGGTGAAGAAGTTCATATGATTCATGAATTTCTTTATTTTTAATTAAAAAATACTTTAAAAATTAAAATTATTAATAAAAGTATTATTTCAGTGTTTTTTAATTAAAAAACTGATAAAAAGGACTAATATGTACACATTTTGATAAATAAATGACTTAAATGTGACAAAAAAAAGATAAAGGACCAAAATGTTATAAATAAATAAGATAAAAGACCATTTGTATAATTTTGCCTTATATATATAGTTGGTTAATTACTTTGTCCTTTGACATCAATTTAGAGGTAATATTCCATTTGAATTTGATGTGTCCCTTTCATCGAAAGAGAAAGAAAACATGAAATGCCCTACAAGTTTGCCACATGAGGCTTGTTTTTTAGTGGACATACACTTACTTTATAAAACTATTACATTACATTATTAAAATTAAGGTCAAAATAATAGGTATTTTAAGGACAGTGGTTAGTAAAATTTAAAATAGAAATTTTCTTTTAAAAAATAACAATTTATAATTTTTCTAAAGTTTAATACACACCTTTAGTTATTTTTAATACAATTTTTTTAAAAAGATAAATATAATTAACCAGGAGAACTCAAACTCACTCATGTCAATAAATGATGCAGTTTCACGTTATAATTCATAGCGACCTTGATTTGAGATCAGACAGTTCAGATTTAAAACACAATTTCATAAAGTAAAATAATCTTAACTACCAATCAGATATCAACAATCTCAGCTGCCGATCAGAAATCAGACAACCTAAATTAATTACAATATGATGTTATATCTATGGGAAATTTGATTACTCTTTAAAGACACTTTGTTAGCACTATTCTTAATACTATGTATTAATCTAATCTACCATTCAGGGAAGCTATTCAAATAGTATGTCTCTAAGAATCTCTGATACTTTCAATTAAAGTCTCCTTCATATAAAAATGTTTCCCCGAGGGAAAGACTTCTCAACTTCGGTTTTTATATGGATTAACAACTTTTTATTTATTAATTTAACCAAATAATTTAAAAGTAAATAATTAAATTAGTCATTAACAAAAAAAAATGTCGGATCCAAAGAAAGTCTTAGAAAAAGTGATTGTTATCTTGATGATGTGCTAACAAAATATTCGGGCATTCATGATTTTTGCTGGCTAGAGGTTTTACTAATTAGATAGGCCGAGTATTCAAATTGAAGTTTTCCAAGTATAGCATGTTTGATTAAATTAAGTGTCTGCTTGTCATTTAGGCATGGCAATGGGGCGGGTTGAGGATGAGTTATGCCCTCTCCAAACTCAAATACATAAAGTTTGGGTATCAAACTAATACCTCAAACATATATCTAACGAGGTTCGAGTAACTCCGTGGGATTCAGATATTCCTATTCCGCTCTACCACCATATGAATTTGAGTTGCATTTTGATATTTTTAAATTAAAACAGAGAGTTAAAAGTAGAAAACTATTTTGTTTCAACAATATTTATACAAAAAAATAAATAGAGAAAATAAATTGTTTAATAATTCAACTTAAAAATATGAATGTAATAATCTACCAAAAAAAACTTATGAACATAATCTATAATTTATTTAAGGGTTTCTAATTTAATAATGATAAAATATAATTCGTTATATGCGGGGCGGGTTCGGAGATTGATTTGGGGTGTGTATCAATATTTTCATTGCCCGCTCCAACCCCATCTTTTAAAATCGGAGAAAACACAAACCCAAACCCAAATTCAAACCCAAATCCAATCAACTCAAATTTTCACTGTCAAAATCAGAACGGGACGTATGAATACCCGCAGGTATGAGTTATTTTACCATACCTATTACCATTTCTAGCAATTGCCGGCAAAAAATGCTAACTTCATTGTTTGACAAATGTGCCGCCGGCAACCGTACTAGCAAACATAGGAAACAATATGTGGACTCTTATATTTGATTTAGTAACAACTTAGAGATGCAAGAGGTGGTCTCTATTACGGCATGTCTCCAAAGTCCAACCAGATAGAAATTCATAGAGAAAATAGCACATGTAAAGATAGTGTAAATTAATGTTATATACTATCATTTAATATTAATATATATTTTGTTAAATCACTCCACTATCCCTGCTTCAGTTAGGGGTGGACAACGGTCGGTTTCGGTCGGGTTCGGTCTAAAAATCTTCAATCCGAATTAAATCATGGGTGGAAAAAGCAAGCCCATCTCCGTCCGATTGTGTTTACGGTTATGTCGGATGTCGGTTTGAACGGATATCGGTTTGAATGGGCGGATTTACACGGTTTTGAATCATTTAAAACTTGCAAGTACAAAAAAAATCTAATTGTAGAGAAAATCCAGAATCATCACCACAAACTTCAATTATAAAAAGTTAAGACAAACGGTCTTTTAGTTTTGGTTAAAGGCGTGTGTAACAATTGTATTTAAGAAAGCGGGAACAATTATGAAAGAAAATATTAGGTTGGGATAACATGATGAATGAGAGAAAAACAAGAAGAGAGATTGAGTTGAGAGAATGCTTGGTTGAGTTTTTAGAGATGATGAGAGTTGAATGAGGAGATATGAAAATGAGTTTTAGCTACTCCCTCATATCACTTTATGTTATCTCTATTTTAAAGAGTCATCTTTATAACGAAAGAGATCGAGGGATGAGGTGGTTGATAGAGAAGGATAGCGGCAGCAGAAATTATGGTTTCAATCCAGTCTTGTCCTTCTCTCTTTTTCTCAATCTCAAAAGTTTTTTAAATGAATGTGACACTGATTGAGAATGAAATGAGTATGTTGTTTGAATTGAGCTTCCATTATAATATAAGCATTAAACTCAATAAGTCATTAACAGACAAGTCTAAGCTCATGAGCGAAAAATATATATTGGGTAGAAAATAATAATAATAATAATAATAATAATAATAATAATATTGGAATTACTATAGATTAGGCTCGGTCGGTTATGGATTTCGATGGGTTTGAAAATCCAATCCGAACCCGTCCGTCTCAATCCATCCAAACCCAATTTTGTTCACCCGCTTAACCCGTGACCCGACCCACTACCACCCAACATTTAGATTTTTTATCGGTTTTGTCGGATTCGGATCGGTTCGGGAAATCATGTCCACCCCTAGCTTCAGTTATATGATATGGAGAAATATTTAATTTTTATTGAATGTTAGTGTAAAATTAATTTAGAATGTTAAACATATAGTTTTTTTTTTGTCAAGTAACCTAAAATGGGTAGAAATTTTACTCTTTAAGATGAATAAGTGAGATGACCAGAGTTCGAACCGATCTCCAAAATATATAATGTAATGTTTTATCAACTAAGCTAAGCTTACGGGACTAATGTTAAACATATCTATTAAACACAAATATATATATATATATATATATATGATATGATTCTTTCTATTTTAATGAACATCTTTTGTCATCTAAACACGCATTTAACACAATATCCATAGCTCCACTATATATTTATTTTATTCTCGTATTGATGTTTCACCGTCCAATCGTGTATAAAATAGTATTTTATGACTATATGATAAAAAATTTCCTTAAGCTTTAGTGTTATTTTTATACCACATCAAATACTTGAGACGGTGAAACATCAAAATAGTCGAGATAGTCTGTGAGCTTAATTTAGTTGGTTGGATATTACATTATATATGCAGGGGGTTGGGGTTCGAACTCCAGTCATCCCACTTATCCACTTTATGAGTGAAATTTCAAGCTATTAGGCTACATGACAAAAAAAAATAGTCGAGATCCGCTCACATTTGATGACTCGAATATAGTAAATCTTAATTTCTTTCTTCTCGAGTGTTTTGCACGTAAAAATAAATTCCACATCGACCAAAATCGACAACACATTTCCCCAATCTGTTAGTAGTTAAAAAATTTGAATTCTTTTCAATTTTTTCTTTGGTGTTACCTCTACAAAGAGGAAAATAAACAATTAAAATGATAGAAAAAATAAATAAATGACTAAAACCACTATAATATGACCAACATAAAAAAATACTTCATCTGTCCCAAAATAAATTATCTGTTTGACCATATTTATATTAATAGCCTTTCAAAAAAAAAAAAACTTCAATCGTTAATATATTTAGTTATCTATTATTAAAAACTGCTACTATAAAAATTGTATATTTTAAGAATACTCGTCGAGATAAATCAAATAATATTTACAAGTATATATTAATAGAAAAATATGATCAAAGTAAATCAAATGATAATACGCTAAATCAAAATTAAGTTGTTTTAGGATTGAGGAGTAAAAATTGGAGGGGATCAAAATAAAATATGTCAATGGAAAGCGACTTGTGTGCACAGATCATCAACATTTCAATTTTTATGATGACATATGTGCACAGATCATCATCCTTTCCCTTTTTCAAACTTTCAACATCTCACGAGTCTTCTTCTAATAGACCAATCTCCCACCGTCCAAATCCATCTCAGATCCTATTTAACCAAATCTCAACCATACATTCACACATCCATTGTCTCTACAGTTTTCCTTCCTATAAATAGCATCAAACACTAACCGAAAAACAAAGATCCATAGAACAAAAAAATGGCCACAGCAATCAAATATTTTCAATTGAACACTGGTGCTAAGATTCCTTCAGTTGGCTTAGGTACTTGGCAAGCTGAACCTGGTGTTGTAGCCAAAGCTATCACCACTGCAATTCAGGTATCAATTTATTTATTTATTTATTATTCATATGCTTTACTAAAATTTTAATTTATTTTTGTTTGAGTTAGTGTATGTCACTTTTGGAGGAAGAAAAATTGATTTTGACGTGTTTATTTAGAATTTAGAATGAATTTTGCTTTAAAATTGATTTTACTTGCGTTAAGAAGTCCCACATCGAGATGACCTGAACAATTACTTATAAAGTAAAGACAATCCTCACCTTATAAGCTGTTTTGTAATGATGAGTTAGGCTTAAAACTTAATTCTAAGAACTTGAAATAGTAATTTCTAATTCTAGAATTGATGTTTAGGCTCAAATTTATTGGTTAACTTACTTTTATATGAACATATCCAAAACTTTACTTTCAATCCAATTTTGTCTGAATTAATTATAGAGAATCAATTTTGTTCACTGCAAAACCAAACACATACTTAGTAGATGTTTGAATCAAACAATGAGTTTGAAGAAATCACGAATTGAGTCCAACTCCAAGTTAGAATTTAGAGTTTTTACCGAGAAATTGATTTTGACATGTTTGGATGTTCTCTGAAAGAATTGATTGAAATTCTAACCTGAAGCTAGAATTTGAAGATTTTGCATCTACAGTTATTTTTGTTATGCATGTTATTGTTCAATCCACTTTTACATGAATGCATTTAAAGATAATCACTTTTAAGTTCAACTCGCATTTAGGTAGAAATGTAGAACCAATTTTACATAGTCAATTCGTTGAAAATAATTTTTTTTAATGCAAAAACCAAAAACAAACTAAATAGTTTTGATTATTCCTATGTTTCATAGGAGTGAACTAACCTTGGAGATGTCTTTGTTTTTTGTTCAGGTTGGATACAGACATATTGATTGTGCTGAAGCTTACAAGAATCAAGCAGAGGTAACAATTTTTGTCTTTTTTAGAGTTTTTCTTTCTTTTTTTTTTACAATTTTTTAATTGTTTTCATTTAACATGCATTCTTTACTCTATCATAATTTTGGAATGTGAATTATGATAAATTATTATTTGTTGGTTGTTCTAGCTGATGCAATTTCACAACATAATTTATTAGATTTGATTAAAAGGGGAAAAAAGTGAAAACAGATAGAACAATTACTTAAATGGAAGCTAATTTACTGTTTTTTATAGATTGGTTCAGCTCTGAAAAAGCTATTTGAGGATGGTGTTGTTAAGCGCGAGGAGTTATGGATCACCTCAAAACTCTGGTTTGTTAATTTACTTTTGTGAAATTGTGTTTTTTTTTATATGAATGTTGTAAAATATGTTTGTTTAAGGTTGTGTTTAACCTAAATCCTCTGCTTTGTTTTATTAACTGTTTTCAGGTGTTCAGATCATCATCCAGAAGATGTGCCAAAAGCATTGGATAAAACTTTACGTGATTTGCAACTTGACTACATTGACCTTTATCTGGTAGGCATACTTTTCTGCATTGTAAATATATGTTTAAAATTTGGTGAATACTAAACTCTCATTGAGGATTTGCGCGGTTTTTAACACTTCCTGGTATCAAATGTGGCAATGGGAGTTGGATAGCATTTCTGTGATGCTCGGTAGCATGTCTCAATTGAAATTATGATTTTTTTCCAATTGAGTAATCTGCATTGGTTTTTTACATAATTGTGATGTTGAGTTGAATTATTCTTAGAATTTGGGTTGGGCCTAACTCAACCCTAAAAAACCGACCTGTAAGTTGTGGGATGCCTCCCAATTATAATCTCGTTTCGAGACCATATCATATCATCTCATTCATTGTGTGACTCTTAACACACCCCTCTCACACCTAGGACTAGACATCCAGAGCGTTCTCAGAGCGACGTAATAGCGGGTAGCCCATTAAATCTTGGATGGACTTTGGTAATTGGTACCATTTTAGAACTTGGTTGAACCTAACTAATCCCTAGAAAACTGTCTTGTATGGTGAGGGATGCCTCGCATTTAAAAACTCATTTTTTTTAGGCCACATTGCATCCAACGTTGAAACTCTTAACAATTATGAATGGTTCATTTTATTCATTATTGATTTGATTTTGTTTTGTAGATCCACTGGCCAGTGAGCATGAAAAGGGGAACAGGTGAATTTAAGGCTGAAAATCTTGATCATCCAAACATACCTAGCACATGGAAAGCACTAGAGGCTCTATATGATTCTGGAAAGGCTAAAGCTATTGGAATCAGCAATTTCTCTTCAAAGAAACTTCAAGACCTATTGGACATAGCAAGAATACCTCCTGCTGTTAATCAAGTCGAATTGCACCCTGGATGGCAGCAAGCAAAGTTGCATGCATTCTGTGCATCCAAAGGAATTCATCTATCTGTAAGTATAGCACATGTATAACTAATTCCCTTAAAAGAGCTGATACTCATTTTAATACATCCATTGACTTCTGCAAAATCTTGAGGGATCAACAAAAGAAAATATTGTTTTATGTTTTCGATGTCTGTGATGAATCTTGTGAGTAATCAGAGGATGTGAGGGATAGAGATTAGAGATTATAGGCTAGAGCAAGATAGTTAGCGAGAATTGAAATAAGAAAACGTAACATTTTGATTGATTAAGGGTCTGTTTGGATTGACTTATTTGAGTTTATCTATTGACCAGAACACTTGTTGTGAGAATGTTTGGGAGAGATTTTGGAAACTGTTCATAACATGTCAATAAACTATTCTTAAATTATTTTCATAAGTGATCTAGGACAATTTATGAAAACAACTTATAGCTTATATGAAAAAACTTAACTTTACTTTATATTTTGTTATAGAAATAGCTTATACTTATACACTTATATGATAAACACTTATGCTTTAGGTCTTCAATTAAGTTGTGTATCCAAACAAGGTATTAAAGATATTTGTAACTATCTATAATAATGATAAATATCTCTTCAGGGATATTCTCCTCTGGGCTCACCAGGAGTTCTCAAAAGTGACATTTTGAAGAATCCAGTTGTCAAAGAGATTGCGGAGAAATTAGGGAAGACAACAGGACAAGTTGCCCTTCGATGGGGTATACAAGCAGGACACAGTGTGCTACCTAAGAGCACTAATGAGGCTAGAATCAAGGAAAATTTTGACGTGTTCGATTGGTCTATTCCTGAAGACCTGTTACCAAAGTTCTCTGAAATTAAGCAGGCAAGTTGATAGTTTAGTTTAATCAATTGTTGATATTTTAATAAATCCATGATTTGTTATATACTTGCCTAAAACATCGATCATTGTTTTATTTATCGATGTCAAGATGGTTTTGAATTGTGGCTGCCATAGAGATTGTGACATAATTGTAAACATCTCTAAAACTTCTATATTACACGATCACAATCATGGTCGTGAACTGCAATTTGGAACTATGATTGAGCTGACTTACTTTACCATTTAAACTAAATTATTTTCCGAGTCAATCCAACAAGAAAGGTTCATTATCTGAATTAACACATGGAACTTACAAATGCAGGATAGGCTTATTAAGGGTACCTTTTTCGTTAATGAGACTTACGGTGCCTATAAGACCGTTGAAGAACTCTGGGACGGTGAAGTATGAGCAATATACAACATTGAGACGAAGAATAATACACTGCTTCCACGATAAAGGAAGATACTTCAATGATTCACTGCTTTCATGATAAAGATTAAATCCAGATGCTGTTATCATTCATGTAATTTTACTTCCATGAAACCTTATTATCTATCTATGATTTGTGTATTTATGTTTCTGCTATTACTTCAAATGTTATTGATGTTACCTTTAGAATCAAGGACTTTCAGAATTGGTGCCAATAGAAACATGTTACTTCATTTGGTATACAATAACTCAAAGCTCAATCTGAGATATTCTAATACAATCATTGAATAGAAAAAACAGCAGTTGTAAAACAAAAGGCAGAATGAAAGTCTAATAATTGTAGCATACTATATTATCCTGACAATTTTTGGTTTTTTTACTCGAATACAATGGAGAGACAACTTGAACGTTTTGGTAGTGACAGTAGATGTTTTACTTTGTCCGCGATTGTTGAACCACAAATTATATACATCTTTTCCATCACGTAAGATTTGGTAATCAAGAGTTCGGCAAATTTCACTTCTTGCTCTTTGCCTGTAAATCCCTTAATTGTAACAAATTTTAACTCATTAAACAAAACAAAATAGTATATTTCTCGTTTCTCCCAAAACATTGACTTAGGATATCGTAGAATATTGTCATAGTCCTCAGTAGAAACTGCATCTTTATTTACCTATAAAACACAATTATATTTCAAGCATCATAATCTATGTAAAAAAATAAATGTCATTTTCTAATGTGAATATTCAATAAAAAAAATAAAATTAATAAGGTTAATAGACACATACCCGTATATTAATGTTTAGAGTATTGAGATGGTTGCATGAATATAGTACGTACGAAAATGGTATAGCTTCTCTTATGTTATTCAAATCCAAATCAACTGACAAGGTTAAAAGATTTTGAAAAATGTTGGTACTTTGAGATTCCTGCATGGAAGAGATATAGTTAGCACAACTTATATACCTATTATTATTATTATTATTATTATTTTTGAAGAAAATTATGTCAATACAGATTCAATTGCAGTTGTGTTGTATTTGTAGATACATATGAGATACGACATAGATACTGACATGTCGACATCCATACTAAGTTGAATACCGACGCATGTTCAACATAAGAACACATCTGATTTAACAAGTGTTTGACGCGTGTTCGACAATTATATATTATGACAGAAATCATAATTAGAAAAGAATAGGATTAGATATTACTTACCAAAAGATCGCTGCAATATTCAAGAAAATCTTTACTCGTCTGAATCCAATGAGTGCTTGGATTGTAAGTAGAATAGAAACTTAAAAGCTTCTCGGAGTAAATTCTAAAACTCTTTGGAGGGCAAATTAGAGAATCAATCACGAGATTTTGAAGCTCCTTAACACGAACCTCTATCTCCCTAACATCCAATTGCATAAACTCCAGAGTTTTAAGACTTTGGTTTTCGATCTTGAGACGATTGAACCCTTTTGAATCAATGAGACTAAACTTCTCCAAACCCAAACAATTTTTCAACATTCCATCGATGATATTATTCTCCATAAACATTCTCTCCAATTTTAAACTTTTCAACTTTTCGCAGGTCTCAAATGCAGATAAAACTGAAGGTTCAAGTTTATAGTTAGTCAACTCGAGTGAACACAAACTCGAAAATATCTTAGGTTTAAATTCAGCCATCACATATTCTATCTCACGACTACGATCATATGAAGAAGGCACACACTCCAAACTCAAAGAACTCAACTCTTTTTTCTCCTCAACAACAAACTCAACCAAAGTTTTCACTACTCCAAGATCCAAACTTAAAGGCAAATGCTTGAAGCTACAACTAAACAAATTACATGTATGTTGCTGCAACATATTGTTAACAATATTACCATATTTGATAGCATCTTCTTCTCGAGTGGCAATTAATTTGCGAGTAAATAAGGGTTTGTTCATGCAAGTACAATCAAAATCAAGGTGCAGTACATTCTTCCACAAATGCTTCCATCTCTTAGATAAAATACTTGTTCTAAAAATTTCATCAATTGAAAGAGAAGATATTATGCAATGCAAAATTTCATCTGGTAGCTCACTTATCATGTCTTTGTCTCTATGGTTGTTTCCCTTTTTTGTTCGTTTCAACGTTATTTTCTTCTGCAAATAATAATGGAAATAGGGTTTCAATAATAATTATAATAATAACGATGATGAGTAAATATGTGTGTACCTATTGAACAATGAAAAAATATGTGTGTACCTGACTTGAAAATTGGGTTTGTACGATAGGTACTCAACCATTACAATTCAAAGACCACCACTCTAAGTGTTTTGAAGGCAAGCTAGAGGATTATTATATCAATCGAAAAATACTAAATCAACATTATTCCTTAGCCGACCTATAAACCAAAACCACGTTCACTAAAAAAGAAACATTAACAGAATCTCCACTAAATAAAATGTTGTTCCACGGTTGGGTTGATTATGGTGGAAATTCACAAAATCTAGGGCTGGTGGACAACAAATTACGGCAAAATAATAATAGTATAACAGTTCAATTGAAATAATAACTTAATACAGTATATAGAACGTCATTAATTGATAGGATCAAATCACCACGATTCGTTTTGAACAAACAAAGCCTTCAAATATTTTCAAATATTTTTTTTTTATAATAATAAGATTTTTTTTTTTGACAGAATAATAATAATAAGATTTTTAAATCTATTAATTTGGTAAAAATTCAAAAATTAAATATCAATAGTTTTTTTATTTTTTTTATTTGACATAAATATTTAACAAACAATATTTCTTATTTTGATTCTATCGGTTTATGTTTAATGTGCATGATATATGTAAATCTATTATATCAATATCTATTCTATATCATCATCATCATCATCATCATCATCAATATCAATATATCAATATATAAAGAGAATACCCTTTCGCGTGAACTTTTCTTATTGTCACTTTTGTCCTTCACTCTATTATATCATCATCATCATCTATTACTATATATCTATACTAATATATAAAGGGGATACATATTTTTGGGATGGCTTTTTCAATATTCCTATTTTACCCTTAAAAAACTACAAAAACAAAAACTAAGCACAACTTCCACATAAGAGTAGGTTTTCAGTTTTTTTATAGTAAAAAAAAAAATATATTTTTCTTCTTAATAACTAGCCACAACAAAAAAGGATGTTAAGTAGTTATCAATTAACTAAGTACAATAAAAAAGGAGATTAAGTAGTTATTTATATTTGCACAATAGAAAATATTGATCACATCAAAAAAAAAAAAAGAATATGATCACACAAACGGGCACGGGACGTGCCCGTTTGGCGGCTAGTCAATATAAAGAGAATACCTTTCGCGTGAACTTTTCTTATTGTCACTTTTGCCCTTCACTCTATTATATCATCATCATCATCAATATCATCAATATATAAAGAGAATATCATCATCATCATCATCATCATCATCAATATATCAAGAGAATACCCCTTTCGCGTGGACTTTTCTTATTGCCACTTTTGCCCTTCACTTTATTTAGTATATAAAGAGAATATCCCTTTCGCGTGAACTTTTTTTATTGTCACTTTTGCCCTTCACGCTATTCAAATATTTGTATATGCTAAAAAATAAATTCCACGTAAAAGTAGGTTTTCAGTTTTTTTTAGTAAAAAAAAAAAATATTTTTTTCTTTATAACTAATCTCAATATATAAAGAAAATATCCCTTTCGAGTGGACTTTTCTTATTGCCACTTTTGCCCTTCACTTTATTTATTATTATATAAAGAGAATATCCCTTTCGCGTGAACTTTTTTTATTGTCACTTTTGCCATTCACGCTATTCAAATATTTGTATTTGTTAAAAAATACATTCCACGTAAAAGTAGGTTTTCAGTTTTTTTAGTAAAAAAAAATATATATTTTTCTTTATAACTAATCACAACAAAAAAAGAGGTTAACAAATTTTTCTTTAGTAAAAAAAAAAATCTTTTTTTTTCTTAATAACTAAGCACAACAAAATTACAGCACATGTTTAAGTATGTAATTTTAAATTAAAATATGGCTATATAATCATCCATGATCCAACACAATTAATTGAAATTGAGTTCTTATAGTATGTACTTCAAAGGAACAAAAGTAATTATTTAATTGAAAATGGGGGGGGGGGGGGGGGGCGCTAGAAAAGCAGGGGAGGAAAAAACTGGGGGGTGTGCTAGAAATCTGGGGGGCACGCTAAGAAATCTGGGGGGCGTGCTAAGCAATTTTCATCATTTATGCATGGTGCATAAGGAAAAAGCTTATGCATCATAACCACTTTCATCCCCAAACCCGCAGTTTAAAAATATACCCGTATCCATCCCCACAGTCGCGTGGGTGACAATCTTTGTTCCCGTACCCATACTATGTGGGTACCTAAGTACCCATACATGTACCCATTACCCCCATTTGTGCTAAAAATAAATTGATCAATTATAAAATGTCATATCATTTTAATAGAATTAAAAAATTTCAAAATTTTTAATGTTGACTCATGAAAATTATAAACAAAACTATTAGTAATATTATGTTAAAGTTCATTTCTCTATTGACATATTTGCATTATGTTATAAATAAATATTTCTATTTAAAATATATTAATAATATAATAATGTTGTAGTTTTAAAAATTGATTTACATATATTATTATTATATAATATAATTAAAATAAATAAATATATTTTATGTGGGTATGGGGCGGGGGTGGGTACTAAGGTACCCATACCCGCTCAATTTTGTGGGTAAACTCATACCCATGCTTGTACCCAAAATACAGGTTTTTACCCTGCCCGTTGTGGATATTTTTCGTGGATATCCACTGGGTATGAGTCAATTGTCATCCCTACCACAGAGCTCTCCTGTGTATTCTCAATAGAAATTGTTTAGATGACTTTCAATTAGAACTTCATTGCTTAGGTGACATTCAATTAGAGCTTCTTTATTTTTTTTTTGTTCCAAAAAAATATTATATATTTTTTCTCTATTTTTCTGTATCTTTTTTTAATAAAACAAAAAGATTTTAAAAAATTATATATATATTTTTAGAAACTCTAATATTAGACTGGTGTAACATTTGTGTAATGTTACACCTCTCAATAATACCGGTGTAACATTTGAGTAATGTTATACCTCTCATTAACGCTTAGTCTTGATGTGTCTCAATAACATATCAAACGATTTTGGATTTTGTAAAATTTGTATTCGTTAAAACATTATTGAACGGAATAACATTATTCAAATGTTACACTAGTGTAATTTGATCCATCCCCTATTAAGAATATCTTCTCAAACCCATTCTTAAAAAAAATTGTTGGATATATATACAATTAAATTAATCGGATATAGTTATGCACATCAACGGTACAACTAAATTGATGATATCTTCCCTAACCCATTATTAAAAAAAAGAGTTGTTGGATATATATCCAACAAAAGATTAAAGCCAGATGCTGTTATTATTCATGTAATTTTACTTCCATGAAACCTAATTATCTATCTATGATTTGTGTATTTATGTTTCTGCTACTTCAAATGTTATTGATGATAACTTTAGAATAAAGGACTTTCAGAATCGGTGCCAATAGAAACATGTTACTTCATTTGGTATACAATAACTCAAAGCTCATCTGAGATATTCTAACACAATCATTGAACAGAAAAAACAGCAGTTGTAAAACAAAAGGCAGAATGAAAGTAGACAGTAGAGTGCAGGTTTATATATCCTTTTACAAAGAGATAAAATCTAATAATTGTAGCATACTATATCATCCAAACAATTTTTTTCTTTTTTACTTTAATACGATCGAGAGTGAACTTGAACGTTTTGGTAGTGACAGTAGATGTTTTACTTTGTCCGCGATTGTTGAACCACAAATTATATACATCTTTTCCATCACGTAAGATTTGGTAATCAAGAGTTCGGCAAATTTCACTTCTTGCTCTTTGCCTGTAAATCCCTTAATTGTAACAATGTCACGACCCAAACTCACATCGTGACCGGCGCACGAACTAATACTAGTCCGGCAAGCCTAATGACCAAATAAACAACTTTATAGGAATATAGAAATCGGGTATAATTAAAAAATTCAAAATAATCAACCTTGTGTATAAATCTCATACAATTTGATGGAATCAAAATAAACGCCTTTTAAAGAAAATATAAAAAATTCAGTAAAATAAAAAAAACAACCGTTGCGAGAGAATCGAGAGATGACTCCATCTCGTTGATAGCCCTTTCCTCCTAAGAGTGGCCTTTCACTTAGTGGCGGCTCCATCTAACGGATAGCCCTTTTCTCATCGATTCGGAACACATATTATCGAATCCATTGATCATTACATTGCTAAAACCGAGAGCTAGCTCCATCTCGTTGATAGCTCTTTCCTCCTAAGAGTGGCCTCCCTTAGTGGTAGCTCCATCTAACGGATAGCTCTTTTCTCTCGACTAATAAAAAACATCAACTATATCGATCAAGGAATCTACATCCCGTTGATAGCCCTCTCCTCCTAATGGCGGCCTTTCCATAGGGGTGGCTCCATCTAACGGGTAATTCTCCTTAGGTGCACCTAAGTCGTAGTCATTATAATCGTGATTCTTGAAATACATCACTTAAAACCATGTTTCAATACCTTTCGAAAGCTTTTGTCGAAATACATACAGTCCAAACAGAATTGAAATTATTTTACTTTATAAACCATAAGTAAAAACAAATCCAATTGGAAAATATCAACATTTTCCAAAAACATACATCTCACAACCATATTTCTCAACACATCAAACGTATGCCAAAGTATATAAATCAAAACTCAATTAATCTTATGCCAGATAGCTCATAAGTAATCTAAATGGAGACTGAAATTATAGCTCGACAGGGAGGATCCCTGGTCCTACGTATCCCAAACGATTAGGGAATCAGAGCTACGTAGTTCTCTAAGTTTCATCAAACAACCTTTAAACTAAAATGATCGTACTTTGAAAACTTATACCAAAATAATCTATACAACATCGAAAGGAACAATATATGATAAAATCTTCAACCTAAACCAATTGTTAGTTAAACACGAAGTTCTACACGCACATCTACAACTAAAAATAATAAGATAATCATATCTCATATCGCATATCTTGTCACACGGTAAACTATCTACTCACAATTTCTTATCGTTCTAAATTTGTAAACTAACACTAGTCTATTCTTTAAATTCTCAAGCTAAGGGAATTAAGGTTCAATAAGGGATATACTTAATCTGAGCAATACTATTAACTACTTGACTAATTTGATATTAACTATGATCAATATTCAACCTCAATTACATAAATAATCAATGAATATTTCATTCCTTTAGGGTTCCAAATCGATCTAATCAAGGAAAAATGATTTAATTTCTTCCAGCCATTCCAATTATTCTCAAAGTGTCTCAGGTTACATGACCAAGGGACTAAACCTCTAAAATCCTTCACACAACTAACAATATCAGGTTCATGTGTTCTAGTATGTTCAAGGTAATACATAGCAGCTCCATTTTTAAACATATACAAGATTCTATTTGACAATGAGTTGCAATGGTAGAGTTCAAATTCTAATTTATAACAGCAACTTCTCAACTAGCTTTCCAAGAATTAATCTTATTTAACATTTTAATTGTATAACTAACAGTTTCATATCAGCCCCAAATTTCTCATATTATATATATATATGGAACACTATTTAACTCATGAATTAAGTGAACAAAATTCTACCCACTAACATTTCAAATTTGAGTATTTACTTTTCTATCTATATTTCTAAATGAAATTAGTATTGAAATCTCTAAATCCTTTTACATGCAATTCATTCACATAACACTAACACTTAGGTTCTATTACACTAACTATAAATCTATCATAATTAAAAATCACCTTGTTTCTTGTTAAGGTGATTCTTGATAAAGGTGGAGACAGGGACGGATCTAGACATAAAATGTTGGTGTGGCCAAAATATAAAAGACACGATTAACTAAATTATACTGAAAATAAAATATAATATTCGTAAATGTAATACAATTACAATTCAAATCGTCTACCACTCATTTTTTGAAAATGAGCTAAAATAATATCATTGTCAATTGTTACAAAAACATCTCTTTCTATATAAGTGACAAGACGATCATTTAACCATTGATCACTCATTTTGTTGGATAGCGTTCCCTTCACTAAATTCATAGCTGAAAAAACACGTTCAACGCTTGCGGTTGCTACCGGCAAGACTAAAGCCAACTTCAAAAGCTTATAAACTATATCAAATGTGTTGCACTTTTTTGTTTCCACAAGTTTTGCACAAAGATCTGGAAGTCCTTTTAACTTTGCAAAATTTGAGTCAGCTCGAACATCTCTTACATAAGTCCGAAGTTGATGTCGCACCACCACTTCCGGCACATCTACAAAATCATTTGGATAAAGCTCAACCATCCTTAATAATTTTTTGACATCAAAAGCTGCAAATGATGATAAAGGACTCAAACATGAAACACACTGTAAGAGTTCAGTATTCTCTTCATCAAACCTAGCATTGAGCTCCTTCAACTGCAAATCTAAAACACTAAACAAACAATCATGCTTATAATGATGCAAATTAGAAACACTAGAAACACTAGAAGTTGTAGATCGCTTTGTTTTCTTTCGTTGCATATACGGTGCATCCATATCAGGCACATCAATATCATGTTTATCACATATTTTCACAACCTTTGATATAAGGCAGCAACAAAGCCATAGAAATTGAGGCACATAGAAATTGAGTTAAACAAAGCCAACCTCACAACACACAATACAATAACTGTGAACAAAAAAGAATATAAAACAAAACCCAGCCCATCACTACCACGCAAAACAGACAAACTCTTGTACTCTACCTCTCTACCCACAAAACAACAAGACAATCCTAACCACATTACTACCACCAGCACCAAATTAACAGCAAATTAACAACCCAAACACAAAATTAACAACACTAGATAACACAAAATTAACAACCCAAACACAATTTTAGAAGTTCCAACACAACACCATTCACATAGAAGACAAGGGTGGATGATTAGGGTTTAGAATTTGGAAGAAAAAATACCTGATTGAGAGTGGTCAATGTGCTGGCAAGGGTGGTGGCTTTGAGAACGGTGGCCGGCGTCGCCACTCACCAACGATGGTGGTTGGTGGTGGTAAAGGGAGAGTCGTGCGATTGGTGAAGCAAGGGAGAAGAGAGGTAAGCGTTTTCTATTTTGTCGTGACACACTAAACTTCTATTTTTATTTTTATTTTTTTAGTATATTAAATATATATATATTTTTTATATATAAAAAAAAAAAAAAACTCAAAAATCTGGTGTGGCCAAGGCCACACCATGCCTCTACCTGTGTCCGTCCCTGGGTGGAGATGGTGAAGAAAAGATAAATCCCTAGCACTTATAACCTTTTAACCCTCCTCTTCTTTACTAACTTGAATTTATAGCTCTAATTAGATGCAAGAACCATAGCCTTCATGAATCTTTCACATGAAAAATCTTATTTCTGGAAGAAAGAAAAAATGGGTGGTTCTAGAAGCTTAAGTTGACCGATCGAGAGAGAGACCCAAAAGGAAGTGTGTTTTTTATTTTATTTTTTTTTTTGGACCTAAGTACTTTTTCTTATATTATCAAGCACCCTTAAACTTCCACTTTATTACTCTTGTGTCATTAATGTCTTTCACTAAAAAAATTCTATCTTAATTACTAATTGAGATTAATAGAACAAATTATCATAATTTATTAATTAATTATGTAGGATATTACAAACAAATTTTAACTCATGATACAAAACAAAATGGTACATTTCTCGTTTCTCCCAAAACATTGACTTAGGATATGGTAGAATATAGTCATAGTCCTCATAAGAAACTGCATCTTTATTTACCTATAAAACACAATTATATTTTTCAAGCATCATAATCTATGTAAAAAAATAAATGTCATTTTTTAATGTGAATATTCAATAAAAAAATAAATTAATAAGTTTAATAGACACATACCGGTATATTAATGTTTAGAGTATTGAGATAGTTACATGACAATAGTACGTAGGAAAATGGTAAAGCTTCTCTTATGTTATTCAAATCCAAATCAATTGACAATGTTAAAAGATTATGAAAAATGTTGGTACTGTGAGATTCCTGCATGGAAGAGATATAGTTAGCACAATATATATACTTATTATTATGATTATTATTTCAAAAGAAAATTATGTCAATGCAGATTCAATTGCAGTTGCGTTGCATTTGTAGATATATTAGGGATACGACACAAATACTGACATATTGATATCCATAATAATGTGAGAAAATAACATAATTTAATGTAGTCGTAAGTTGAACACCGACGCGTGTTCGACATATTCCCGTCTGATTTAAGAAGTGTTCGACGCGTGTTCGACGATTATATATTATGACAGAAATCATAATTAGAAAAGAATATGATTAGATATAACTTACCAAAAAATTGCTGCAATTTTCAAAATAATCATTACTCATATGAATCCAATGAGAGCTTGGATCGCAAGTAGAATAGAAACTTAAAAGCTTCTCAGAGTAAATTTTGAAACCCTTTGAAGGGCAAATTAGAGAATCAATCACCAGATTTTGAAGCCCCTTAACATGAACCCTTATGTCTCTAACATTCAACCGCAGAAACTCCAAAGTTTTAAGACTTCGGTTTTCAATATTGAGATAATTGAACCCTTTTGAATCAATGAGACTGAACTTCTCCAAACCCAAACAATTTTCCAAAATTCCATCGATGATATTATTCTTCAGAAACATACTCTTCAATTTCAAACTTTTCAACTTTTCGCAGCTCTCAAATGCAGATAAAACCGTAGGTTTAAGTTTATAGTTAGTCAACTCAAGCGAACACAAACTCGAAGACTACGATCATATGAAGGCACACACTCCAAACTCAAAGAACTCAACTCTTTTTTCTCCTCAACAACAAACTCAACCAAAGTTTTCACTACACCAAGATCCAAACTTAAAGGAAAATGCTTGAAGCTACAACTAAGCAAATTAGTTGTATGTTGCTGCAATATATTGTTAACAATATTACCATATTTGATAGCATCTTCTTCTCGAGTGGCACTTAAGGGTTTGTTCATGTAATTAGTACAATCAAAATCAAGGTGCAGTACATTCCACAAATGCTTCCATCTCTTGGATAAAATACTTGTTCTAAAAATTTCATCAATTGAAAGACAAGATATTATGCAATGCAATAGTTCATCTGGTAGCTCACTTATCATGTCTTTCTCTCTATGGTTTTCCTTTGTTGTTCGTTTCAACATTATTTTCTTCCGCAAATAATAATGGAAATAGGGTTTCAATAATAATAACAATACTGATGAGTAAATATGTGTGTACCTGACTTGAAAATTAGGTTGATATGGCTATGGTGGAAATTCACAAAATCTAGGGCTGGTGGACAACAAATTACCGCAATATAATAGTGTAATAGCACCTTATTATATAGGATCAAATCATCACGATCCGTTTTGAACAATTCAAAGATTTTCAAATCCTTTTTTTTTATAATAGGATTTTTAAATATTTTATTTTGGTAACAAATCAAAAATTAAAAATCAATACGTATCAATCATCAATCAATAGTATTTTTTTATTTTTTTTATATTTAAAATAAATATCTCAACATTTCTTGCTTTGCTTTGATTTTTAAATACTTTATTTTGGTAACAAATCAAAAATTAAAAATCAATACGTATCAATCATCAATCAATAGTATTTTTTTTATATTTGAAATAAATATCTCAACAAACTATATTTCTTGCTTTGATCGATAAGTGAGTTGGATAAAGATATACCGGTGTGACCGTCTCCTGAGCTTAGCTCAATTAGTAAGACTAGGGGCGGTGCTGTGTGTTATAGTCTGTTTGGGTCGGAGGTTTTTGAGGGGATGTAATATTTTAAATTTTTATGTTTGGTTCAACTTTTTAACGAGAAGAGGGGAGGGAAGGGGATAAGTAATTTACTTTTTTACCCATAATCTAATAAATTCAAAATAAAGATTAAATTATAATGGATATATTACATCAAAAAAAATCTAATGGATATATAACCAAAAAAAAACTAATGAGTAAAAAACCTAATTTTTTTTTTTTTGTAAAAAAAAAATTAAACCTAGAATTTTAATATTTCAACAAGGATAATTTAGAATTTTAATAAAAAAGTGAAGGTAATTTTATCAACATAATAAATTATGTTTTACCTCGCCTCCCCTCCTTGAAAATCCCTCCCCACACCTCCCCTCCTCTCCTACTCGGTTGAACCAAACAAGCCCTTAGTGACGGGGTGCAGGTGCACCATCTGAAATTTTTTTTAATTAATATGCTATGTTTTTTGCACTTTGCATCCCCTGCTTTTTTTTTGTTTTGCACCACTTACTTAAAATTTCAAAATACTTTTTACTGCTCTTATTCTTTTCTTCCAATTTCTCTCTAAAATTAAATTCTCTCAAACAAAACATCAAACCAAATACGTACAATAGTGATAAATCCCCAAACATCCTTGAAACAACATTAAGTAATCAATAAAAAATCTATAGTTTAACATTTTAAAAATTTGGGATTTTTTATATAACTTCAATATTGATAAATTGGTTGATTGATTATTCAATTGGGGTTCAAATAACATATTTGTGTGATTTGTTGGTTACTTGTTTGTAGTTTGCAATTTGGTCCAAATGCATCTTTGGATTTATATGTTTTATAGTTTCTAGTTAAACCATCCACAAATTAGTATCAATTTTAGGCATTTGGAAATCAGTGTTTTCATGAAGCTAATTTTTTTGTTGGTTATTGGTCTGTATATACTCAAGTGATAGATAGAAAGAATTGACAAACATCGAACAATGAGAAAAGTAACCACAATATTTTGAATTTTCGTTGTTACTATATGTATATTTATGTAATTTTTGAATATATAAAATTATTAAAATATCAATTAAAAGTTTGCATCTCCCGAGCCAGGGTCCGAGCACCGCCACTGGGTAAGACATTGTATTATATATGCAGCGGACCGGAGTTCGCGAACCTCGATCATCCCACTTATTCACATTCATTAAGGGTGGAATTTATAGCCATTAGGCTACTTGACAAAAAAAAAGATATACCAGTGTGACCAATTGTTAGTTGGTTTAGTGGTGATTGACGCTGAACTTGGTAGCAAGGACCATGACTCGATCACTTGATGCCAGAATTGATCTCCAAACCAAATTAAACTATTGGTGAAAGAAAAAAAAATATAACAATATGTAAAAATTTGTTAGTTTTATTGAATGTTAACTCACATATATCACTTTCTCATTCACCCCCTGAAATGACCATAATATCCCTTCGTCATCTAGAAAGCGGGTACTTTTTGCATTCTTTGTAGCGAGTGTCAATATTTTATACTCAAACTAGACGCCGTCACCCTCCATGGTTGAAAAAATCATGGAAAAAAAGAGTTTGCATCCTAGGGAGGGACATTGTTCGCATCTTAGGGAGCAAATTCTTTTTTTATGATTTTTCATCTATGGGGGGTGCCGACGTCCAATTTGAGTATAAAATATTGATACCCGCTACTTAGAGTGCGAACTTTTTTTTTCATGATTTTTCATCTATGGAGGGTGCCAATGTCCAATTTGAGTATAAAATATTGACACTCGCTACTTAGAGTGCGAACCCAATTTACACTTTAAAAAGGGTGAAGAGAATTTTTCTTTTTTGACTTTCACATCCTAGAATTCGATCTGTGGTGTTCCCATTTCTATAATTTTACACTCGCTTTTTAAATAGTGAGTGAGTAAAAATAGAATGCCAGGGTGTGAAAAATATATCTCTTAAATAACATGTGCCACTAAAAATGAGATTTGTGTCACATCACATGATACATCGCAAATCAAAATACCATCAAAATATTCTATATTTGTTTGTATTAATAAATAAAATTAAATAATTAAAATTAACTTGTTCTTTTGTATTGTAAGTATCTCCCTCAACCAACTACAACAAAAAAACAAATATAAAAAGGATGTTAAAAAACTATCAAAGAAACTTAGAAGATGGGAAAATAATACTGTAGTAGAATGTGCAAAAGAAAAATCTCACGAATAAAAAATGTTAATTTATCAAGAATAAAAACTTAATTAAGCTAGTAACAATGAATTGGTGCAAGTGGTAAGGAACTTGGTCCTCTTAACATATGATTAGACGTTTAATTCCTGGCTCATGCGTATGGAGAAAATTCGGTTGGGAGAGGATAACCCACCTTATGTGTCCCAGAAATTCACCGATGGAGATTAATTATCGTTAACGGAAATAAAAATTCGGTTGGAAGAGGAGAACCCACCTTATGTGTCCCACAAATTCACCGATGGAGATTAATTATTGTTAACGGTGATAAAAACTTCGTACCAATAAATCGGATGTTCAAAACCCAATTTCTCTATTTATATATGTAAATTTTCGGTGACTATTATCATTTGTCCCAATATAAAAAAATATAAAAAAAATAAAATAAAAATAATATTTAAACCTTATTTATAAATAGAAAATAGAATAGTACTAGTACTACTTGATTGATTTGACTTTGTTGGTTATCTCTCTGTTTTGTTGTATCATCAGATCACCATAGAAAATGGATAGCAGCAGTGAGGATCTGAGAATCTTTGAATTGAACACAGGCGCTAAGATTCCTTCTGTTGGTTTAGGCACTTGGCTTGCTGCACCTGGTGTTGTTTACGATGCTATCTCCACTGCTGTCAATGTATATATGTTTCTTTCCATTCTTTTCTCATTTCTTGCTTTCTGTCATGTTTTCTTTTTATTCTTATTGTTTTTAATGTAGGTTGGATATCGACATATAGATTGTGCTCAAATTTATGGCAATGAAAAAGAGGTGAGTGTTATTTCAAATAAACATAGCTTCTATTTGAATTGACTTATTTGAGCTTATCTACTGACATAAATTTTGTGAGACTGTTTAGAAAAGCTTATGTAAACGACTTATGACAATTTTCATGATAAGCTAGTGCTATAAGCTGCTTATGTAAAAACAATTTATCTTTTCTTTTGCTATAAAAGTAGCTTATGTAAGCTTATATGTAAGTGCTTATCATGATAAGTTAGTGCTTTAAGTTGCAAATAAGTTGTTTATCCAAATAGGCCCATAGTATATCACTAGTTCTATGCTATGACATGGTATTATTCATTTATAGTTGCAATTCATCATTCAGTATGTTGATTGTAGAATTTGTATTTATATTGTTAGAATTTTTATCATCTTTTTGCTTGTACACTGTTGTGGTAATGTTTCTATCGGTTAACTTTTGGTAAATTTTATGTAGATTGGTGATGCCTTGAAGAAGTTGTTTGCTAATGGAGTAGTTAAGCGTGAAGAGATGTGGATTACATCCAAGCTATGGTATGCAATAACCGACAATGATAGATTCTTAGAGAGTCTTTACTCCTCTTCTTAATTTATGTTTATTCAAAACTCTTATAATTTGGGTTCGGTATAACTCAACCCTACAAAACAAGCTTGTAAGACGAGGGATATCTCCCACTTATACACATTCTATCAGAGTCTCAACACACCCCTTCATGCCTACTGCCTAGCCTCATGCCCAAGGCCAGACATCTAAGAACGTGAGCCGATAACTCGTGGCCCACGAATCTTGTATAGACTTTGATACCATCTTAAAATTTTGGTTGAGTCTTACTGAACTCTACAAAACAGGCTAGTAAGGTGAGGTATACCTCCCACTTATAAACCTTTTTTTTGGCCATATCACATTAAATATAGGACTCAACCAAAACATATAATATCTAAGCTTCTTTCACCATAATTTCAAGAATTATCTTTCTAAAGATTTAAATTCATAGATTAAAAAATTTGATTACATAACTTAAGTTAGCAAATAGCTCATTGACCAATTAACGTTATACAGAATAAGGGAAATTTTGATATCAGCATCATCATTGATTTTAAAGTTGCAATAGTTGTCCAATTCTTTTGGAATTTTTCAATTCTTCTACTGCTCACGATTGGATTCTTTAGGTGTACCGATCACTTGCCAGAAGACGTCCCAAAGGCATTTGGTAGAACTTTACGGGATTTGCAGCTGGACTATCTTGATCTCTACCTTGTATGTTAATGATAATGACATTAATTTCTTTGTACATCAGATTCTTTTATGTTTGTTATTTTATAGTGTCACTCAATGAAAGTTCTTATATTAAGATTTCCTTTGTGATATGTATATATTCTTCTAGATTCACTGGCCAGTGAGCATAAAAAATGGACAATTAACAAAACCTAATATACCAAGCACATGGAAAGCAATGGAGGCGATTTACGATTCGGGTAAGGCTCGAGCTATAGGAGTCAGCAATTTCTCTGTGAAAAAACTTCAGGATCTGTTGGATGTGGCACGTGTTCCTCCAGCTGTTAACCAAGTTGAATTGCATCCTTCATTGCAGCAGCCAAACTTACATGCTTTCTGTAAATCCAAGGGAGTGCACTTATGTGTGAGTATGCAAAGTTTATGTCTTGTATGATAGTTACTTTAGTTGCATATGTCTGAATATGAAGAACTTCAAGGAATTATTGATATTGTCATATGGTTATCGAGATCTTACGGTACATGTGAATTGTAACTAATGTATGTTATGATTCATTGTAAGATTTGTTTCATGATGCATAAAATAGTTCTTCTGATTCACGGTATTAATCTTGATTTGATAACCAAGTTCATATTGTTCTTATTCAGGGTTATTCGCCACTAGGTAAAGGAGTTGAGAGTAATATTCTTAAAAATCCGGTTCTGCACACGACTGCTGAGAAGTTAGGGAAGACTCCAGCCCAAATAGCCCTTCGATGGGGACTACAAATGGGTCACAGTGTACTTCCAAAGAGCACAAATACTGCGAGAATCAAGGAAAACATTGATCTGTTTGACTGGTCTATACCAGAAGATTTGCTAGCCAACTTCAATGATATTGAGCAGGCAAGTCATTTCATCCAAAATCTTTGTATGGATGGATTCCAAGAGACTTATGATTTTTTTTGCTATTGTATTTTCATTACAAGGACCGTAATGAAAACATCGAGGGTCAAAAGAAAATATTTCTATTTTTCAGGGAATGAAACCAACATTTTTATTTACGTGGACTAAAATCAAAATAAGTGATAGGGACTACAAATTTATTTAAGCCATAGTTTCATTTCAACTTTTTCATTTACCTATGCAGGAAAGAGTAGTTCTAGGAGAAACATTTGTTAGCCAGACATCTCCTGGGTACAAAACAATTGAAGAGCTATGGGATGGTGAGTAAGACACAATTTTCATATGGGCTACTGCTTTTCCATTGTTGAATTAGCTGATGGGAAATAAGATGTCTTAGAGATTTGAGATTTATGGCCCTGTTTGAATTGACTTATTTGAGCTTATGGAAAGAACTTATGACATGTCAATAAGTTGTTTTCAACTTATTTTATAATTTTTCGCTTCTACATATGTGCTGTAATAAAAAAATATTAATATTGTACCCAAAATGTATTAATTTTGTTGTACTTCTAAACTGGCAAGCAATCTCAATTAATCATTTGTATGATTTTTAAGATAAATATGACTGAAGTCAAATATGTTAAACAATCCGACGATCATAATTGATTGACAGTGTTAGTTTTTTTATGATGTGAGATACACACGGCAAGAGACACGTCATTCCAAGAAAGACACAGTACTTCAAATGTGCCGAGTCACCAACTTATACAAATGTTGGTCATCTATCAAACAATCGAAACATTGAGGTTGTCTGTAATCAGTAAATTTGAAAGCACCGTGTCTTTCTTGAAAGCAAGGAAAAGCAACAAATGTCATCATCATCAGTAACATTGTAAAATTCCACATGGACACTAGATCCATTTCCCCACCATAATTTTGGACTCATCAATAGAGGACATTTGTTAAAGGAGGATTCATAAAGTCTAGAAACACTTCACATTTTTCAGCATACAAGGCATTGTAAAAGAAGTATTACATTACATTACATTATATGTTCATTATTCTTTTGTTGGCATTTTATGATTCACATTGGGAGAAAAAGCCATGATGAATGAGTTTCATCCCATGTAGTCTGCATCACACCAATGCATCACTGACTGTTGAGCATCATGATTTATGATGGGCAGAAAAATATGATTAAGCATATCAGTAGTTGACAGTTGATTTAATTGCATCCAATATCTGCATGATTAAATGAGTGACACTTGCATCAGTCAAATCTTACTTATGTCCCTTATAATAAGGAAATCAGATTTCATATAGTTACCAATCCGAGAATTGTAATTTAAAATGAGACTTGTATTTAAGGAAAAAAATTAAGATAAACATTTTACCTTATTCTTGGTTGGCATGTAGAAGGGTTCAAAAACAAGAGGAAAAGGAGTGTCTAAACCACAAACTCTTGCTACAGGTGCCTCTAACTGTACATAAGAGGAAGAAAGCCTTTAGACAGGTTTCAGCTGAATTTGGTTTATCATAGAGGCATATATATATAACCATTTTCATGAAGTATGCAATGTGAGATATTTCCAAAACATGATTCATAATAAAATTGAAAAGTATACCCTTTCGGCCTAAAGAATATTTATTTGAAGTTATTATGAACTAAAGGTCAGATCCATACCCTTGAGAAGCAACGTTCAAGAATGGAAGCCGAGATTTCAGCGCCAAAACCTCCAGTCACCGGAGCTTCATGACTGATCTACACAATGCATCATCATGTACGCTAATACTAATCCGGGTTTCGGTATTTATTATATAAAATATTTTACTCACCAGCAGCCTTCCTGTCTTCTTTACCGAGGCTTCCACTGTTTCTTTATCCCAAGGAATAAGTGTCTTCAGATCTATTAATTCACAAGAAATTCCCTCCTGCAGAATTTTGTAGTAAAATTACAATTTCTCTTGAGATGAAAAATCTATATTTCATGACGTGGATCTAATTCCTCAAACAGTAATACATTCTCATGGAAATGGAAAATTGTAATGTTACAAACTGTCATTGGAAAATATGCCGAATAGATATCATGTGTAATTGAACAACCGATTATGTTCGGTGGATGGTTAATGAGTTGTGACACATGGTCATATTTATTAATCATCTTCTGAATGTAATTAACCACATACTTGAACTGCATTAACCATCCAAATTGTTGTCGAAATTTGTTCTCAAATTTTTGTGTCAAAATATTCTTTCTGATACACAAATATGATGCAATGCAGATTACATGTTCTAAGACTTTCTGTTTCAAAGAAACAATCACTTACTTTTTCAGCATCAAGGCAAGCTTGTTCCATTATAGATAATTGAGCTCCCCATCCAACAAGTGTAATATCGGATCCTTGCCGAATCACCTGAGTAAGTAGAGTAAAAGGTTGAGAAAAAAATGTATGAATAATGTTATGCAATATGCAGAACTTCTTTTTCTTCTTCACTGGGACTTTTTGTGTACCTCAGCTTCAGATAAAGGCGTCATGTAATCATCCTCGGGTACTTCTTCAACGGCCAAACGATAAAGCCACTGAAAAAATGAATCGCACAATCAAAACTATAAATCTCACATACTGTAATTCTGCAAACACAATTCATTAAGGTTGTTTTAGAAGAATAACCATACAACCTTTGGTTCAAAAAATACAATAGGATTTGGATCTCGTATGCAAGATAACAATAACCCTTTTGCTTCCTTTGGACTTCGAGGGATGACCACCTATACCAGAAACACTCTTGAGGCATTTGCGGAAAAATGAATCAATTACGAAGATAGGAAAAGCAGACATCATAAACAAGCCAAATTAGTACTAAACATAGTTTCTCCCATCCTTGTTCTCAAACAATCCTATGTCTCTCATCGCCCAATATCTCTTAGTTCTCATAGATCCTAAATATACGCATTCTTGATTCTATTATCTATGTCATATATATGTTACAATATTCTCTGATTTGTATCTATGATTATTGAAATAATACTTCAAATCCTTCAAAATCTTCCAATTACCTATTCATAAACTCCTTTTATACACCTGAGATCTGTTTGGATTGACTTATTTGAGTTTATCTAATAGCATTGAGCTTGTGAGACTGTTTGCAAGGGCATACGTAAACAACTTATGACATGTTCATAAGCTGTTTTCAACTTATATGATAACAATTTGACTTTATCTTTATCTTTCGTAAAAAAAATAACTTATACACAAGCACTCATATAATAAGCTCATAACATAAGCACTTAATTAAGATGTTTATCCAAACAGGACCCTGATCTTCCTAATTGAATGATTGAGCTATTATGCTCATAGATTCAACTCTCGAGCTTTAAACATTTCTATAGTCTATAGAACTGTCAAACACAACATTGTAAGTGGCTTAATGTTTTGAAAAAGCGAAACAACAAACATAAGTACCAAAAAATTAGGTTCTAAATAACAGAATAAAATCCATATGAAAACACCATACTTTGATACCAGGAACATGACAGAAGAAAGCCTCAGGAGATTGAGAGTGGTAATGTCCACCATGGCCAACAGCTCCATAAGGGGTTCTAATTGTTAAACCTATAAGAATGTTAAAAAAATATTTATACAAGTGAAAAAATTAGATAAAGCCAAAATCTTCAACGCTAGAGCAGAAAAAGAATTTTACCGCCACAGTTAAATTGGTTTCCACTCCGGTATCTGAACTTAGCAGCTTCATTGACAATCTAGAAACCAAAATTAGTCAATTACTGATCAAAACAGGCGTCGAATAAGAGTAACCAAATCCTTATGAAGAGATCATGCCTGATCAAAAGCAGGAAAAATATAATCTGCAAACTGGATTTCTGCTATGGCTCGATTCCCCTGATATGTAAAAACATAGATGTAGCTTAAATTCAGTATATAACAGAAAAGTTGATTGTATCACATTGTAATATGGTTTGATAGTAAAACAAGTAAATTATTTGAACCTACTCACCATAGCTGCTAGACCAATGCCAAAGCCAACGATACCCTGCAAGTAGTATTTCAATATCAATTTACAAAATTAATGCTTAGGATATACTAATTATAGACAATAAAAAGAAGAAACTCAACATCAAACCATGTTCTAGAAAATGTTCTTTTGACACAATTTTTCCTTCTTTTTAGACAGAAAATTATGCTCGTCTTATAAGAGTCTTAAACTTTCCTTGTGAGTTGTGAGATATTTTAATGATGTATTCGTATTCCTACTGTGTCTTCTCTGTTTATGGTTTTCGAGTTCCTTTTCTTTTGAACCAGGGTTGCTATTCTAACACAAAGGAAGCATGAAAGGCATAACCAAATACCTGCTCACAGAGAGGAGTATTGAAAACCCTATTTTTACCAAATCGATCTGCTAATCCAGTTGTGCAACGGAACACGCCACCAAAGCCTACATCTTCTCCAAAAACATAAGCACTGCAACGAAATGCAGGAGGAGAATATAAGAAGGCACACAGGATATTTATATTGGCAAATATGAAATCAAATAACACCCATATATATATATATATATATATATATATATATATATATATATATATATATATTCACTGTATCACAAAGCAAAATTTGAACATGATGGAAAAACTTTTAATGTAACTGATAGAACTATGTAACAAAGACACTTCATATAAATTTCAATTCACCAATTGAATTCATACCACTTTTCAAACACACTTCAATATAAAGCTTACAGTTTCAAAAGACATTAAAAACAACCTTGAAACCGAATACACATATTTATGTAACTTCAATCAATCAATTGCAAAAACCATGTAACTGGGATCAACTAGTTAACGAGTTCCTCTAGGACGAATTGGTTAGGAGAACCCGCAGGGAGGAACAATTCTTGGTCAGACTTTACTTACCTCCTGGACATCGATGTCGCGAGCGACCAGATAGCAATAATCACATACTTATTTTAAAATCCTGATAAGGAAAAAGAATGAATGAATGAAACTAACCGAGGATCAGTGTCCAATGCAATATGAAGAGCTTGATTAATAGCAGAATAGAGGTTCAATGATTTAACACCATTCTCAGCAGCATCTTTCTGAATGCATGAGGTGGATAAATCCCTTTTGGAAACCAAAGAGACCCATTTTCCCAATCTCTTCACACTGGTTGACATGGCTTATTATCTATTGAAGATATTGAAAAAACTAGCTGAACTTGAATCAAACCAAAGTTCTTATCTTTTCTCTTCAATTTATGAATCTTGAGTGTGGTTAGAGGTTGAAGATTTTCAATGATTGCTCAAAGGAGTTCATGAAAGGAGAAGATTAAAAAAAGAACAGAAAAATGAAAAGGGTGTGTATTTGGATTATTTAAGGTTTAAAAAAAAACAGTAAAAATAAAATCTCAACCGTTAAAAGTGTTGTTATTTTGTTGCGTAGGTAGATGAATGAGAATGGATAGTTGGTATAGATTTTGGTGCATCTTAGGTTGTTGTCGTTTTTCATAAAAGAGCAAATAGATAAGGTTGCATGGTGTGTTTGAGTTGACAGTTGAGTCATAGTCCTTATCGAGCCCCAAAGACTAAATTTTAGAAATAACAATAAGATAATATTAAATGAAAAAATATCATGAAATTACAAGAGAAATAATTGAAATTTTAGTTTTAATTTTAAAAATTATTCATTTTTATAATTGAATTAATAAAATATAAATATTTAATCTATTTTGATGAATTTTCATTATCACATTGTATTTTATGTCATTTAAAATATATTAAATTATCATTTCTAAGTATAATGATTTGATGGAATGACTAAGATCGAGCGATTTTAATATAAGGGACCAAAACTATAATTAAACCTCTTAATTATTAATTTTTAAACCGTTCATGAGCCTCTTTCGTCATCCATTTTAATATATTTTTTCTTTGAGAGTATGTAAATTGTATATTTTTTTTGTTAAGTAGTTTTTTTTCTGACAAAATTTTGTCAAGTAGTTTAGTGGTTATAAATTTTACTCTTAAAATGAATAAGTGGAATTATTGAAGTTCGAACTCCGCCTCCTATATATATAATCCAATATCGTCAATTGAGTTAAGCTCACGGTATATAAATTGCATGTTTATTGTAATGTGTTGTTTAAAAATATTAAAATATTAACATTGTATTTTATTTTTCAAATAAATTAATAATTATATATATATAAGTTAAGTGTATAGGGTTCAAACTCGATACATTTTCTTTTTTCTTTCTTTCTTTAAATATGGGATGGAGGGAGTATTTTATGTTGCACTACAAACAATAAACAATGACTTTGACTTTTTATATTTTATAGAACTAACGTGTTTCTCAACAACTCATCATGAACAAGGAACATTTACACCGTGTTTGTTTAGGTAGATTTACAAAAGAGAGAAATAAGAAAGAGAGAGATAGCAAAGAAATTGGTTGTTTCTATCATTTGGATAATGAGAGAAATAAGGAAAGAGAGAAATATAATAGTTAGTAACCGTCAAAAAAAATCTCTCCATATTAGGAGAGATTTGTGTATCAAGAAGTGAAACAATTTTTTTTACAACAATACCCTCATTCAGCTAGTTTATTTTCTTGTAAAAAAGGTTAAATTTGTTATTTTACCATTTTTATTAATTTCTCTCTTCTCACTTTTCTCTTCGTCCAAACCATATAAAAAAGGATTAATTTCTTTTCTCTTATTTCTCTCTTTAGTATTTCTCTCTTCACTATCTCTTTGACATCCAAACATAGTGTTAAAGAAGAGTCAAGAGAAATTTGTTGCAGCTTGCAAAAGATGAAGAACATGATGGTTCCTCGTTCTCATAGTTCACTCTACTATTGTTTTCAGATTCTACTTGCTCTTGTGCTTCTTAGTTTGCAGCTGGAAGCTTCTAGCTCAAAGGTTGAAGTGCTTCCTGGTTTTCAAGGGCCTCTTCCTTTTCAACTTGAAACAGGGTCAGCAATCTTAATCATTTCTATTCTATATTTATTTCCTTTTCTTATGAAAATTTTCTATTTCAATTTCACTTTCACCTTTTCTATTTTAGGACCCCACATTCATAAGTGGGAGGGAGGGAATATAAAAAAAAAATAAGTGAGAGGAAGTTGTTTGGATCCCACATTGTTCATCTTCCGAGCTGTTGGGTGTATAAATGTGTTTGGATATCTCATTCTTTGAGCTAACTTTTAGAATGAGATGCAAACTTATTTAACATAGTATAAAAGTCTGGTTAAGGATTGTACAAGTTGAAACAAGGCCCATGCTAGTCGTGACAGTCGGTGTTGATGTTGTTTGGAGTCCCACATTCTTAAGTTCCCGAGATGTTGGGACACCCTCATCCTTTGAGTTAATAGTCCACTTCGGTTACGAGGTGACCTAACTATATGTTTATAAAATAGATACAATTCTAACCTTATGTTAAGAATATTGATTGTTAGCCAAAGCTCTATTTAGTTAGTTACATTTACCGTGATTAGTTAGTTAGAGTTGGTTAATCCTCTCATTGTTCTATATAAGAGCCAATATTGTACCAAAGTCCATTATCTTTTATCAAATATGAATCCCTATGATTTTTACTATCTTGAAGACTTTCTAAGGTTTTCTCCATTTTCCCCAAACCATGCAAATCTTAACACCTTACAATTTTAAGATGGTATTAGAGCCTCTCTACGATTCACTGGTGAAACCTTATCAGGTTTCTAACCGGGTCAGCCGCGCACACCAAACGCAATAGCACTAGACACAAGAAATAGAAATGGTTGTGTGACAAGTAATGTAATTGTGTCACATTTGATAGGTATGTGGGATTGGGGGAAACAAACGATGACATGCAAGTATTCTATTACTTTATCAAATCAGAGAATGATCCTAAGAAAGACCCTCTTATGCTTTGGTTAACTGGTGGTCCTGGATGTTCTTCCTTTTCTGGCCTTGTCTATGAAATAGGTAATTTTTAAATAATAACTATTTTTTTAGTCTTGTTGTGACTGTTTGTTAATGCATAAATGGATATGTATATATTATGAACCCGATTTCATGCGGTCATTGACTGTATTCTAGATAAGCACTATTATGATTAGTCTATTCTTATATTGTTAAGAGATTTAGTTAGTTAATTAGGAAATTTGTTAATATGAGTTAGTGTCATAGTCAGGGGAAATAAGGCATGTTGTCAATAAAATAGAGATGAGTGATTAGGGACAGCATTATATTTGGGCAATTCTGAAATTTGTGCTTTTTTATATTTTAGGTAATTTTTCAAGTTTTATTATATGTGATTCTAAAATCAGATTATGTATATTGGATTTATAATGAGCAAATGAATTACATCAAGGAAGTACATAAGGCTTATACAGACAGTGAAAAAAAAAACTAACTTTTAATTTAAATCTAATATAAGAGTCTTTAACACTTCATTTGTAACCATTTATTTTAGTGTAGATTTTGCATCATGCTGAATTACTTTGCGGTGAAATGTGACATCAGTTCTGTACTTTGGCTAATTTCTTGTGTTTGGTTTAGCTTATCAGTAGAATTGATCCACTGAAAAGCCTTCATAGAGTAACTTTGTCATCAATTGAATGTTAATAGGCCCAATTGCATTTGAAATCAAGGAGTACGACGTGAGCGTGCCTAGTTTGGTCTCGAGGCCACAGTCCTGGACAAAGGTGTTGAGAGCACCTCAATAATCCAACATTGATTTCATTTAATGAAGTTAATCAAATATTTGTGATATTCTAACGTCTGTGTTGAGATAATTCGACAAATCCAAATATTCATTCTTTTTATATGTTTCTTTACATCATTTCGTTATTCGATGGTGATTTACTAATATTAATGTTAATGATCTCTTGGTCAGTTATGCAGCATTATTTTTGTAGATTTGCCACTTGGAACTGGTTTCTCATATGCGAAAAATCTCACTGCTCACCGAAGTGACTGGAAATTAGTTCACCATGCTCATCAATTTCTTAGGAAGGGAACATTTTCGTCTGTCCGCTTTTCTCGAATGAAGACCATAGTCGGTCTCGATCTTGACAAAAAGTAAGTTTGTGGCTGTAACAATTTTTTATGTATTCGTAGTGGCTGATTGATCACTCTGAATTTCTTTCAAATGAATTCTACATTGGAGGTGATTCATACTCTGGCATTCATGTTCCTGCTATTGTTCAAGAAATTTCAAATGGTTAGAAATTCTAAATGGCTCAATTATTAAGATGAATTAGTCATTTAAATAATGGTAAATATGATGCCTAAAAGTTTCTTAATCACTTTAACTAGTCCTCTTACTCTAATATAAGCAAAGCAAAAAGTTTAGCATATTAAAGTTAACTGTTTGGATTACCATGGTTTCTTTCTCTTAAGAATCAGAAAGTTAAGACAACTAATACCGACTGATATTTTTCCTTTTCGTTGATTAACAGGAAATGAAGAAGGTCTTCAACCATCGATAAATCTTCAGGTTTCCAACCATGATCTCTTTTTGTTGCTTCTACTAGCGGGAAAAAAAAATAATCTACATAGAGATTTCTGAAACTCTAAATACACTTGTTATATGCACTACGAAGCTTAACTGGCATATACATTTTCAGGGATATCTGCTAGGGAACCCCATAACAACACGAAGAGAAAAAAATGATCGAATCCCATATGCTCATGGAATGGGACTCATCTCTGATGAACTTAATTTTTTTTAGTCAAACTACATATATTGTATTTTTATTTATTAAACCCTCTAGTTCTAGAGTACATAAGATGTTATGTTTAATGGTTTACCGTTATCTATTGACAGTCACTGCAGAAAAATTGTAAAGGAGAGTATATTGATGTAGATTCCAGTAATGACTTGTGTTTAAGAGATCTCCGGTCCTATGATCAGGCAAGTAACCGTCCCAATTTTGTCTATTTTAGCCTCTTATCTTTCAATTTTATCATTTATTTAAACTATTTAAGTTACAAATTTGTCCTTTCTACCAAAACAAATAACTAAAATTTTAAATCTATGTATACCTATCTATAAAGTGGATACCAAGTTTTGATGTACCATTTTTCATTCATTTAAAATATAATTCATTAAGTTTTGATGTACCTAACTAAGAATGCGAGTGACTAGAAGTGTCTGTTTGTCATATTGTTAAACTATTACTTCTTATCTTCAGAGCCTTTCAAGAATTGATAAATTCAACATTTTGGATGGATTTTGTGAAGAGGATTCACTTCAATGGAGGCGATCATTGACTCAGGAGTTGAAGAAATCTTCTAGTTCTCATCTCACAGTTCCCGAATTAAGCTGCCATGTAACTTTTTCAAAACTTGTCTATATTCAGTATTCATACATAGTTTTTGAGCATAATGTTGCAAATTTGATGTTTCCCGTTTTCATTATTAATGTAGTTTTATAATTCTTACCTCACCACTATATGGGCTGACGATGAGCGTGTTCGCAAGGCGCTGCATATTCGCGAGGTTTGATATTATAAACCTATAAAACTCATTATATCTTGTGATTTTCAAAAAATGTATCACAATTGGCAACAAGAAGTCTCATAAATTAATATATATTAATGTACATAGCTTTGAGCTCTGCAGGGAACCATAGGGAAATGGGTACGTTGTTACAAGACTGATTATGAGTATCAGATCTTTGATAGCACCGAGTTTCATGCAAATCTAAGCAAAAAAGGATATCGGTCATTGATATACAGGTGAATATTTTCTATTTCTGATGTAGCGTTTATTTCATTTAAGAAAAATTGTTGAATGGCACGAGACGAAAACAAACAAACATATCTCATCTGTTGTTTTACCACTAGTGCTCCATGATTTCCATCAAACGAACATAATTTTAACGATAAATCTGTCGTGCCAAATTGTATTGTTCTGCATTTAAAACATGCATAATTGCCATGATATATGAAGCATTTTCCTTGGATTTAGCTCCTTAAAAGCTGAATAAGTAATCTCAATTGTCAATAAGAACATCACTATTCCAACACATTCATGGCTATCAGTATCTTACGATACATCATACATGAGAGTCATTTGATAAAGAACTAAATCCAATCGATACAAATCTCTAGTGTATATATATTTTAAACATGAATCTCATCTTACGATACATGAGAGTCGTATATCATTTTTCTGCTTGCTTTCTTGGTGCCATTAAGACTGGCTAATTTTTTTATGTCACTGATATGTTGTTGGCAGTGGAGATCATGACCTAGTCGTTCCTTTCATGTCTACTCAAGCTTGGATAAGGGCTCTAAACTACTCCATTTTTGATGATTGGAGGCCATGGTTTGTAAATGGCCAAGTGGGAGGGTAAGCATGAAACTTCATATCAATATTTTTTTTTATGTTAACCCTCCGGTTTCTAAGGGAAGGGGGCCCTAGTAATTGGAAGCTCGGCCGCAAGATAAGTAAAATCTGGCCAAGAAATTGTTCCACCCGGGAATCGAACTCGGATTTTCCCGAACGATCTGTCCTTTGGTGAAGCTGATTAACCACTTGAGTCAAATGTCTTGGTTATTTCATATCAATGTTTTCAAATCAGATAACTTGTCGGTTGAACCGGGAATGGCCAATTCGTCCGTTGGCTTGAATTCGGTAGCATCATAGCCATTTTGAACCAAATTGAACAACAATTCAACTAGGTTAAGCCAGTGTATCTGCTGTTAGTTCAACCAACTTTTTTTTTGTTTTTTTAATACTTTTTACTCTTTTATTTAGTTCAACCATGGTTAAACCAATTGAACCATTATCCAGAAGTTTCACCTATTCAATCTTTGGTTCAATTTTTAAAATATTGCTTCATTACCAAGTTTCCGAGGGTGGATAAATCATCTAATCGTACGGTGTATCTTAATCTTAATCAATAATATGCTTTCAGATACACAAGGACTTACTCGAATCAAATGACATTTGCAACTGTGAAGGTAAGAAATCACTAATTGAATCACAAGTGCTCTTTTGTTAACACTCAATTTGGTCTAATATTTAAGTTTCTTTGATGAGATTGTGCAAATTCTTTATATCGATTAAATTTTTGGGAAATAATTTTGCAGGGTTCAGGACATATGGCTCCTGATGACACTCCTGAGCAATGTTTTTCCATATTCACTAAGTGGATATCTAATTTGCCTTTGTAAATCAGCAGCCTAAGATGGTATAAAGTTATCTCTGATATGTTCATTTGTCGATGATTTTCTTTTTTAAAATTGTAAGTATATGAAAATTTGTGGACTAAGAAAGTATTGCATATATATATGTACTGCAAAAAATCATATTTACTAAATGTTTGATATATCCCAACTAAAAGAGGTGTCAACATTTAGTGTTCAACCATGTTTTGAATATAATTACCTCCAATAAAGGAAACCTATGGCAAAAAAGTTTGATATATCCTTAGGAAACCTATGGCAAAAAAGTAGTTGTTTCGAATTGAGTTAGGCATTTTTAGAGCAAACTGAATCGAGGAAAATTGTAGAAGGGAAGGTGCTAGAAAATCGATGGATACGACACTCGTTAGAGGAAGGAGTGGCGCCAATGAGGGCTTACCTGTGGAGGAGGAAGAAGAAGACGGTGGTGGACGAATGAGAACTCGATCCAAAGAGTAAACTGAATCGACATTGTCTTTTGCTTCAGATGATAGAGATTCGAGAGGGTGTTTGAACTTCACTTTCAAGAAACTCTCTTTTGTTGTTATATTGATCTAATTAATCCCCGCGTGATGAAGGTGTTACAAAATCACCATATCAGTGTTGATATTTCATGTGAATAAAGTTCCACATTGAATGGAAAAGTGGATGTTGAACACTTCATAAGTGAGAATATCCATAAACCTTGTTTTAGTCATATTTATTCAATATTAAAGTTTGAAAACTCAAAACTCATGCATTGACATATGACAATTTTATCTTCACGCCTAATCCTCAATTTTGCTTTAGTTAGAACATATCCTAATTACACATAGAAAGCTCATAAGTTTTTATGAGCCAATATTTAGAACCATGTTTCAACCATGTAAATATTTTTAATTATAAATGATTAATAAATAATTTGACAAAAATAAATAACTTCTTTAAAATTTTAAATTAAGTTAAATCATCTCTATAGTGTAGTTTGACTAGCTATCTATTACTGCTACCTCCGGTCTTTTTCATAAGAATTAGTTGATTTTTTAGACACATTAAATAACCGATGTATTTGGATTACGTAATTCTTGAATTTTTTAATTTACCCGTGCAACATGTGTCTAGTTTTTATCATTATTTATTAGTAGTTTTGATAATCTTAATCTTGCACTACAGCATTAAACAATGACATGTTCAACTCAATGATTTCATTTTTTATATTTTATAGAACCAACATGCTTCTCAACAACTCATCATCAAGTGGCTTGATGTTGCTAGTGATGGTGGTGACTGGTGAGTGAACATAGAGGAGGGAGAATTGTAGTGAACTTTGAAGAGGAAAAATCTAGTGTTGAGGCTGTATGACAAAAATCTTAATCCAATGGTTCAAAATCAACTGTTCCATGGTGGGAAAATATTCAACTTTCCCATGTTAAACTCCACCCGAAAAGAGTTGTCCACACATTTAATGTTCAATAGTTTCTCGAATAGAATTACCTTCAATAGAGAAAACCTATTAAAAAAAATCTAATAAGAAATCTATGCTAAACATGAAGATCAAACTAATCAATTTAAGTTGTACACAACAAATCAATTTAAACCTTGATTACCACAACAAAAACAGTAACCAATTAGTAATACTAAAATTGAAACTAAGGTTGAAACTGCAATTGCTCATAACAGATTTCTGCTCAAGTGAAGTGCTTCAATTCTATTTACACCAATCTGAAGCTTTAGTGTACAAGACAAGTTTGAAAAATTAACTATTTGAATCAACCGAGTTTAAACTGATTTTGATTCTAATCAAACAATTCTTAAAACAACATTTTATGCATGTAAATCATTTTCAACATCATGTGTCTAGTTTTTTATTATCATTTATTAATAATATAATTTAAATTAAAATTAAAAGATGCTTCTCCTTTTAATATTTTTTATGTTGCTCTACAACATTAAACAATGACTTTGACTTTTTATATTTTATAGAACTAACGTATTTCTCAACAACTCATCATGAACATGGAACATTTAAAGAAAGAGTGAAGAGAAATTTGTTGTAGCTTGCAAAGATGATGAACATAATGGTTCCTCCTTCTCATAGCTCACTTTACTATTCTTTTCAAATTCTACTTGCTCTTGTGCTTTTTATTTTGCAGATGGTAACTCACCAGCTGGAAGCTTCTAGCTCAAAGGTTGAAGTGCTTCCTGGTTTTGAAGGGACTCTTCCTTTTCAACTTGAAACAGGGTCAGCAATCTTAACCATTCATCTATTCTTTATTGACCTATATTTGTCTTAACTATTTCTTGTATAAATACACAAGAAATAGAAATGGTTGTGATAAGTAATGTATTTGTGTCACATTTGATAGGTATGTGGGATTGGGAGAAACAGATGATGATGACATGCAAGTGTTCTATTATTTTATCAAATCAGACAATAATCCTAAGAAAGACCCTCTTATGCTTTGGTTAACCGGTGGTCCTGGTTGTTCTTCTTTTTCCGGCCTTGTCTATCAAATTGGTAGATTTCAAATCATAACTCTGTTTTGACAGTTTTATCAATAATGCATAACTGAAATCAATAATAGACTTATTATGATAGGTCTATTATGTTACTGTTAAGAGGATTAGTTAGTCAGTTAGTTAGGAAATTTGTTAATGTGTTAGCTGGTGGGTGAGTTTGAGAGATAGTTACTAAGGAGAAATAAGGCATGTTGCCTATAAACTATGAAACACTAACATAGAGCTATATGGTCTAAATCATCGTTATTACTTATCAGTATCTTATGATACATGCAAATTGTATCTCGCTTCGATACAAAATTGAACTGAATTAATACATATTTCTGGTGTGTATGTATTTTGTTGGATACAAATCACATCTTGAATCTCAATTCACTATGACAAATTCTAATTCAGTGTAATGAATCACTACCTAAACTTAGTATAGTCAGCTATTTTTTTGCCATTTGATCTGTGATTTGAATCTTGAATTATTTTGAGATTAGTAGATGATACATTAGCTTATAAGTTTGCTTTATTGCTTGTTTTTACTTTAAAATGTCTTATTTTAATTGGTAATGTATCTTACGATTCATAAAAAAGATTAGTTTCATGATTCGGAAAATAGGCCTTCCAATTAACAATCTAAATCTCAGTTTGATAATCATGGTCCAAATTAATCAGAACAATAAACGAATTCAAACCACTAAAATATTCCACCGAGCATCTACTTGATGCGAGTCTTAAACCTCACCAATGAAGCCCGATAGATACTCCAAAATGGTCAAAGTATCAGTGTATGACATGTATCCTTATGTGTCCGATCAAGTATCTTCATATTGTATCAAGTATTTCAGCTTCATAGGGAACCACATAATACCCAAGTCCTTACCATAGCAGCGCCCCTACATCCTCGAAGCTGCACGCTACAACGCTTTACTCGACCTTTCTATCTAGTTGGAGTGATAGAAACTAGAATTTTAATAGAGAATGCATAGGGCATAGTTCCCTTGAATACAAACAATCAGCAAAGAATTAGTGTCCAATCACCCTCCAAAATGCCCAAAAGTGGCAGCTAAGGTTCCCCTCTTATTTATAGGTAACATGCCTTATTTTCGAATAACCAACTAACTACCTCTTATTAAGCTAATAACAGAACATATCTTCACTCAAGCATGTACCTATCACAATCTAAAGATATATTACTACATTTTGTGTTAATTTTTATATTTGTGAATTTTATAGTTTAGGTAACAGAATTCATAGAGTGACATCGTTATCAATTGGATGTTAATAGGCCCCGTTGAATTCGAAATCAAGGAGTACAACGGCAGCGTGCCTAGTTTGGTCTTGAGGCCACAATCATGGACAAAGGTATTGACAGCCCCTCAATAATCCAACATTGATTTCATTTAATGAAGTTAATCCAAAATGTGTGATATGTATAAAATTTGTGTCAAGATAACTCGACAAATCCAAATATTCATTCTTTTTATATGTTTCTTTTAATCATTTTGTTATTGGAGTGTGATTTACTGATAGTAATGTTAATGGTCTTTTGGTTAGCTATGCAGCATTATTTTTGTAGATTTGCCACTTGGAACTGGTTTCTCATATGCGAAAAATCTCACTGCTCACCGAAGCGACTGGAAATTAGTTCACCATACTCATCAATTTCTTAGGAAGGTAATCTTCACGTTTGTCCGCTTTAATCAAATATAGACCATAGTCATCCTCCATCATGACAGAATTAAAATTAAGTATGTGGCTGTAACACTTAAAATTATTTGTAGTGGCTGATTGAGCACCCTGAATTTATTTCAAATGAATTCTACTTTGGTGCTGATTCATACTCCGGCATTCCTGTCCCGGCCATTGTTCAAGAAATTTCAAATGGTTAGAAATTCTAAACCGCTTAATTTTTAAGATGAATTAGTCATTTAAGTTATGATGATTATGATACCTAAAAGTTTCTTAATCACTTTGAATATAATAAAAACAAAAAATTTAGCATATTAAAGCTGACTGTTCGGATTACCACAGTTCCTTTCTCCTAACAACCGGAAATTTAAGACAAAAACGGCTTATATTTTTCCATTTCATTGATTACAGGAAATGAAGAAGGTCTTCAGCCATTGATAAATCTTCAGGTTACCAATCATAATTTCTTTTTTTTGCTTCTACTATCAGGGAAAATATAATCTATAGAGGGATTTTTGAAACCTCAAATACCTTTTATATTACCATAGCACTTGTTGTGTGCACTATGAAGCTTAACTGGCATATACATTTTCAGGGATATCTGCTAGGGAACCCGATAACAACACGAAGAGAAAAAAATTATCAAATCCCATATGCTCATGGAATGGGACTCATCTCTGATGAACTCTATGCAGTAATATTTTATGAACTTCATTTGTATATATTGTTAGTGTAAATGCATCGAATCATGTCTCACCATGTATAGATATCTGTCATGATATTTTGGCAAACTAATATAACAAAGTGACATATTTGATTAGATGCATGTATAAGAATGTCTTACGATGTCCCTATATATAAATTAATCGAACTACATAGATTGTATTTTCTTGTTAATCACAATGATGATATGTTTCTACTTGAATTTAAAGAATGATATTGTTATTCTTAATGGTCTACCCTTATCTGTTGACAGTCACTGCAGAAAAATTGTAAAGGAGAGTATATTGACGTCGATTCCCGAAATGAGTTGTGTTTAAGAGATCTCCAGTCATTTGATGAGGCAAGTAATAAAGGAAGAGAAATGAGCGACAAGAAGTGTTTGTACGCATGCTATTTATGATAATGATAATCCTTTCTGTTTGTCATATTGTTAAACTATTACTTCTTATCTTCAGAACCTTTCAGGAATTAATCAGTTCTACATTTTGGATAGCTATTGCGAAAACGATACACCACTCTGGAGGAGATCATTGACTCATGAGTTGAAGAAATCTTCTAGTTCTCATCTCACAGTGCCTGAATTAAGCTGCCGAGTAATTTTTTTCATAACTAGTCTTGATTCACACATAGTTTTTGACTATATTTTTTCACAGTTGATGTTTCCCATTTTCATTATTAATGTAGATTTATAGTTCTTACCTCGGTGTTAAGTGGATTAACGATGAGCGTGTTCGCAAGGCACTGCATATTCGAGAGGTATGATATGATAAACCTATAAAACTCATCATATCTTGTGATTTTCTTCTGATTGATATATCACAATTGGCAGCAAGAAGTCTCAGAAACCAATAAAAAGGATATAAATACCATATTAATGTACATATCTTTGAGCTCTGCAGGGAACCATAGGGAAATGGGTACGTTGTTACAAGACTGATTTTGAGTATGAGATCTTTGATAGCACCGAGTTTCATGCAAATCTAAGCAAAAAAGGATATCGCTCTTTGATATACAGGTGAGTATTTTCTTGTTATGCATGAGCTGCTCTATGCAAATCTAAGCAAAAAAGTCATTTCAAAAGTAGGGCATCCGATTCACGACTTATTATGCATGGGATGCTCAAATCACCAATCAAGTTTTTTCGTAACAGTTGAGATTACTTGTTTTATTCTCTAAAGTGGACCGACCAATTTAAATTGTTAAGATTTCCATGGGTTGGGGAAAATGGAGAAAACTTTAGAAAGTCATCAAGATAATAGAAATCATAAGGATTCATATTTGATAAAAGATAATCAATTTTGGTACAATATTGGCTCTTATATAGAGCAATGAAGGGATTAACCAACTATACATCTAATAACCAACTCTAACTCTAACTAACTAATGGAAACTTTAGGCTAATTATCAATATTCTTAACATAAATGAGGGAGATTCATTTTTCTGCTTTCTTTCTTGGTAACATTAAGATTAGCTGATTTTTTTATGGCAATGATATGTTATTGGCAGCGGAGATCATGACATAGTTGTTCCTTTCATGTCTACTCAAGCTTGGATAAGGGATCTAAACTACTCCATTGTAGATGATTGGAGGCCTTGGTTTGTAAATGGCCAAGTGGGAGGGTAAGCATGAAACTTCATATCAATGTTTTAGAAATTGGATTGAATTTGGCAATTGAATCAGAAACGGCCAATTCGTCAGCTGGCTTGAATTTGGTTGTATCATAGTCATATCGAACCAGATTGAACCAAAGATGTTTCACTGATTCGATCTTTGGTTCAATTTTTAAAATATTGCTATATAACCAAGTTTTTTAGGGTCCATAATTCATTTGATCGTAACATGTATATATCTTAATCTTTATAAATAATATGCTTTCATGTAGATACACAAGGACTTACTCGAATCGAATGACATTTGCAACTGTGAAGGTGAGAAATTAAATTACTAATTAACTCACTAGTGCTGTTTTGTTCTTTTAAGAAGAAAAAAAACACTTAATGAGATTGTGCAAATTCATTATATCGATGATTAATTTTGCAGGGTTCGGGAGATATGGCTCCCGAGTACACTCCCGAGCAATGTTTTTCCATGTTGACTAAGTGGATATCTAATTTGCCTTTGTAAATCAGTATGAGATGTTCATTTTTAAAATTGTCAATATTTGTAAAATTGAGGACTAAGGAAGTATTACAAATATATATGTATCGCAAATAATCATCAGTTTGATATATCCCTACTAGAAGCGGTGTACACATTTAATGTTTGACAGTGTCTCGAATAAGATTATTTCCAATAAGAAACCTATGGAAAAAAAAAAAAGTTTTATACATCCTCCATAGTCTTATAGGGATCCCATGAAAAACTTATCTAACTAAAATATGACCAACTTCCTTAATTCTGACAAACAAACAGTAATGCACAACAAAATGATGCCAAGGTTTCATCTTCTTCACATCTTGGCTGGAACAGATGAAGATTCTGCTTACTATGTCACCAATCAACATGATGTTAATAAGGAAGGTCACAAACAGGACATGAATAACAACAAAAAGATCCATGATTCCAAGAATTATGAGGCTCTAAGGAAGGTCACAAACAATTGAAGTGGTAGAGATAGACAACCTTGAGGCTGCTAAGAACAATTTTGAGCAGAATGACCACTCGAACTATGAAGTTAGTTACTATGATTAGAGTTAGTTATAGTTAGTTACATGACATAGAAGTTACAATACTATATGATGCACTCAACATATATGTAAGCATTGACTTCCTCATTCAATAACTAAGGAGGTCATTCTTTGATCTCAAGTTAACACAAGCTTCTTCTATATATGAGATTTTTTTTTTTAGTAAAGTAGGTTAGTGGCTAGATATTCCACCTAAGGTAGATAAGTGAGATGATCAGGGTTCGAATCCCGGCTCTTGCCTATATAATGCAATTCCCCTGCCAACTGAGCTAAACTCACGGAACATATGAGATTCCATGATCATAATAGATTTTGAATTAAGATATACAATTTTGTTTGATTGTTTTTGTCTCGATGATAATTTTTCAAACAGTCACCGTTAATTGTTAATTTTGTTATATTAAAATTTTGTCTCTGTTCGGAGTTGAATATGGGACCGTCTTAATTAAAATCAGATGAGGTATCCACTCTATTAAAATTTTCAACTCTTTAAAGTTTTAAGAGGTTTTTTACTCTGAAAATATTTTTTATTTTCATTTTTTAAATATGTATTTATTCTTTTTTTTTGTCAAGTAGCCTAATGGCTAGAAATTCCACCCATAAGGTGGATAAGTGGGATGACCGGGATTCGAACTCCGGTCCCAAGCATATAATATGCAATTGTCCTACGAATTGAGCTAAGCTCACGGGACAAATATGTATTTATTCTAACTTGCAATAAAAAGATGAGAGTCTCTTAAAATAAAAAAATTTAATAGGAAGGAGAAGAAAGACTAATTAAAAATATCACATTTTTGAAAATAATAAAAATAATATTTTTTTGTCAAAAAAAAAATAAAAATAATATTTTAACATTTTTATCATTTTATAAAAGAGTCATGTTATTTGTACAACCATATTTTGACAACTTTTGTGGACAACCAAAAATACAAGGCAATATGAGCATTGACACAAAAGTCAAGACAACTAAAAAATTATTAAAAAAATTAAAATGACTTTTGCATGAGAGGGTTGTCAACTAAGTTGTCCCAAATGGGTGTCAAAATATCATTTCTCTTTATAAAAATACACATAATTGTTCACTTCAATCATATTTTATCTTTGTACTACAGTCTACAGCATTAAATAAACGACAAGTTCAGTTCAATAATTTTAGAAGCTTTCAAAGATGAACATGATGGTTCCTCATTCTCATAATTCATTTCACCATTGTTGTCAGATTCTACTTGCTCTTCTGCTTTTCAGTTTTCAGATATTAACTCATCATATCCAAGCTTATGCCTCAAAGGTTGAAGTGCTTCCTGGTTTTCAAGGGCCTCTTCCTTTTGAGCTTGAAACAGGGTCAGCAATCTTAACCATTCCATTTTCTATTTCTTTTCTTTTTTATGAAAATTTTCTTCTTTTTTTTATAGAAATGAAAATTTTCTAATTCAATTTCACCTTAACAATTGTAGGATATGAAATTTTAATTTGTATAGCTTGATATTCTTAGAAACTTTGCCAGATGAATTAAATAAGCTAATGATGCTTCATTTGGGTGTATATTTTTTAATTTTTTTTATAGAATTGTTAATTAGTATAATTACTATTATGTCACTTTGTTATATTAATTATCCAATAATATCTTTCCACAACAGTTGGTAGGGATATTCCATTATATATTCAGGTCCGGAGTTCGAATCCAAGATTTTCCAATTATTCACGTCGGCTAGAATTTCTAATCACGAACATAATCTATTTTTTATTGGATGCATGTGTAAAACTATTCTAAGATTTGTCTTTACCATTTATTGTAGAAAGGCACAAGAAATAGAAATGGGTGTGTGAGAAGTAATGTAGTTCTGTCATATTTGATAGGTACGTGGGTTTAGGGGAAACAGATGATGACATGCAAGTGTTCTATTATTTTATCAAATCAGAGAATGATCCTAAGAAAGACCCTCTTATGCTTTGGTTAACTGGTGGTCCTGGTTGTTCTTCTTTTTCTGGCCTTGTCTATCAAATTGGTAATTTTCATTTCATAACTCTTATGTTTTTTATTTTTGTGAATCTTGTTTTACAGTTTATTAGTTTTCACAAAGTATTGTTTTACTAGCTATACACTGACACGTAGACACTGACACGCCGACACCGGGACACGCCTAATCCGAGGAGTATTTGTGCTTCATAGTTTATTAGTTACAAATTTCTTTCTCTTAACATTTTGATTGTAATTCATTTATGAATACAAAACATTGAAAATCAATAAAGCACTTATTAGTTATTAGGACAGGTCTATTTTGTTACTGTTAAGATGTTTAGTTAGTGAGTTAGTTAGAAAATTTGTTAATTGGTTAGCTAGTGGGTGAGTTAGACAAGATATAGGGGGTACAATTTAATTTAGGCAAAATTACATTTGTGGCCCTTTCCGTTATATTTTGTTTCCACTGTTAGCCTTTAAGTTACAATCTGTGACTGTGTGAACCACAACTCTTGTTCAACAACGAAACTCAGGTGCCTATTCATCACGCTTTACACTAGAGATGAACGAACCACTGTTCTGGGTTCGTGAAATCTAACTATTGCTCTTGAATGAAGTCACTGTTGCGAAAAACATAGGTTATCTGATTCTAGGTTTTTGGATTTGAGAATTTAGATTTCAAAAGAAGTAATTGTAACATACTAACGTGTGCTGGTTTTGGACACCGACACATGTCATACACCAGACACACCTTAAATCCAAAGCGGGCATTATCTTTGTTATATGTCTAGACTTGGGGCCTTTTAGGCAATTGGCAGATTCTGGAGTCTCTTGATTACTCTAAGAACGATAAGTAATTAGGTATTTTCTCTATTTTCGGCATAATACCAGTTGGTTTCTATCAGATTCAGATTTTTATTGTACTTCAGATTAGAAAGTTATGTATTAAGGAGTTTTAAAGGGTGTTCACGTATGTAAACACAAATGAGTTATAACAGGTAAGCTGCTCTAGGGATTCCTAGAGCACTTCAGAAAAATGACTTAGTTCAAAATACCTTGTTTACAATATATTAGATCTGACCTCCTTTTTCCTTCTAAGTGCCTCCTTTTATAGTCCACAATTCATTGGCTTAATGGGCCTTTCACAAGATTTGGATGTTTAGGCCCAATAAGCTATAACTCTGATATTCATTGGTAGCTCGTCCGTACAGGACACGTGGAGCTAAAGCACATGTGACCTACGTCACTCGTCCGTGCAGATCACGTGGAGCTAGAGCTCGCCTAACTCAAGTCACTATGTTCGTACATGATGCGTGGAAGACTAAGGGTGGAGCTCTGCATGACCACACTGAGCTTGTCGAGATGAAGGTTGGGCTTAACATGACCTGAATGATCCAACTGAGTTACACATGTTGAAGTTTGATCTTATGGTTGAGTTGAGCTAGACATGTTGAATGATGAGCTCATGGTAGAGCTGAGCTGACCAAGTTGAAGGGGAAGCTCACGACCGAGCTGAGCTTAGCATGCTGAAGGTGGATCTCATGGTCGAGTTGAGCTGGACAAGCTAAAGGGCAAGCTCATGGTCGAGTTGAGCTGACATGCTGGAGGAGGAGCTCAAGGCCGAGTTGAGCTGACCGAGCTGAGCTTAGCATGCCGAAGGAAGAGCTCATGGTCGAGCTAAACTGGGCATGCTGGAGGAGGAGCTCAAGGCCGAGTTGAGCTGACCGAGCTGAGCTTAGCATGCCAAAGGAGGAGCTCATGGTCGAGCTAAGCTGGGCATGCTGGAGGAGGAGCTCAAGGCCGAGTTGAGCTGACCGGGTTGAGCTTAGCATGCCGAAGGAAGAGCTCATGGTCGAGCTAAGCTGGACATGCTGGAGGAGGAGCTCAAGGCCGAGTTGAGCTGACCGAGCTGCACTTAGCATGCCGAAGGAGGAGCTCATGGTCGAGCTAAGCTTAACATGCTGAAGGAAGAGCTCCTACTCGAGTCGAGCTGGACATGCTGAAGGAAGAGCTCATAGTCGAGCTGAGATGACCAAGCTGAAAGGGGAGCTCATGACCGAGCTGAGCTTAGCATGCTGGAAGAGGTCCTACTCGAGCTGAGCTGGACATGCTAAAGGAGGAGCTCATGGTCGAGCTGAACTGACCAAGCTGAATGGGAAGCTCATGACCGAGCTGAGCTTATCATGTTGAACGAAGAGCTCCTTCTCGAGCTAGGCTGGACATGCTTAAGGAGGAGCTCATGGTCAAGCTGAGCTGACCAAGCTGAAGGGGAAGCTTATGACCAAGCTGAGCTTGACATGCTAAAGGAAGAGCTCGTGGTCGAGCTCAGCTGGACCAGCTAAAGAATAAGCTTGTGGTCGAGCTGAGCTGGACATGCTTAAGGTTGGGTTTAACTGAGCTTGTAGAGGGAGGGGCTCTTGCTTGAGCTGAGCTGAGCATACGATGACATGAATGATCAACGTATAATAGAGTTCACATGGTATGGTCCTCCATACCAGTCCAAAGGGTATTTTGATATATATAAACAATTTTTTAAACTGTGATCCATTCAATTGTATCAACTCTACCATAATCTTTTTTTAGGTACACAGTTTGAACATAGGTTTCACTTTTTTAGCTGCTGATAATTTGGCCATATGTGCACTCAGGCTACAAATTGCGCGACTTTTTAGCCTCCTTGGGACTTAGACACCCGATAAGACCAAGCTACCTATCATATCACCACCCCAAAGAGCCGACGTCCCAGTGGTTGACACTTTACTGGCCTTTCCGGTCAGCCCCATCATAGGCAGCCTTTTCTAAGCCACCAAAATATATGCTTTTTTCGTAGCAGTTTAGACTCTTGATACTAATTGACAAGTATCCGAGCACTTAGGAAATCCTCCCATAAAAGTTGCTATCATGGAGGAAGAATATAACCACTAAAATTAAAATACTCCACCTAGCATCACATACTAGTCGGTGTGGAACTTAAGCACCACATAACACCTAAGTCCCTATCATAGCAGCGCCCCTTAATCCTGGAGGATGCACTCTACAACACTTTATTCAACCTTTCTATAGTCAGGGTGATGGAAACTAAAATTTTATTGGAGAGTGTATAGGGCATAGTACCCTGGAATACAAACAATCAGCAAAGAATTGGGGTCCTGCCACGTCCCTCCAAAATGCCCAAAAGTGGCAAGATAGATCACTCTCTAAGGTTCCCCTCTTATTTATGGACAACATACCTTATTTCCAAATTATCTAACTAACCTAACTGCATTTTGTGTTATTTTTTGTATTTGTGTTTTTTATTTAATTTTTATGTAGTTTAGGTAACTTTTCAAGTTTTATTATATGAAATGAATCTGCTGAGAGTGATACACTAAACAACATGCATACAGTGACATTGTCATCAATTGGATGTTAATAGGTCCAGTTCAATTAGAAATCAAGGAGTACGACGGGAGCGTGCCTAGTTTGGTCTTGAGGCCACAGTCATGGACAAAGGTGTTGTACTAATAATAACTATGATTTTATATTAGTCATGTCATGTGGTAATAATATGTATATAATTTTTGTTAAGATGACTCTACAAGTCAAAATATTCATTCTTTTTTTGTTTCTTTTCATCATTTTGTTGTTGGAGGGTGATTTACTGATAGTAATGTTAATTGTCTTTTGGTCAGTTATGCAGCATTATTTTTGTAGATTTGCCACTTGGAACTGGTTTCTCATATGCAAAAAATCTCACTGCTCACCGAAGCGATTGGAAAATAGTTCACCATGCTCATCAATTTCTTAGGAAGGTAACATTTCTGTCTGTCCACTTTTCTTGAATGAAGACCATAGTCGGCCTCGATCTTGACAAAAATTAAGTTTGTGGCTGTAACAATTATATGTATTTGTAGTGGCTGATTGATCACACTGAATTTCTTTCAAATGAATTCTACATTGGAGCTGATTCATACTCTGGCATTCCTGTCCCGGCGATTCTTCAAGAAATTTCAAATGGTTAGAAATTATAAATGGCTCCATTTTTTCGATGAATTAGTCCTTTAAATAATGAAAGATTTCTTTATAATTATCATGATTATGAAACCGAAAAGTTCCATGATCATTTTAATTAGTCCTCATACATTAATACAATAATTATTTGTATTCTCCTTTAAAAATATGCAAAGCAAAATTTTAGCGTATTAATGTTGACTGTCCGAATTACTAGAACCCCTTTTCCTAATAATCGAAGAATTAAGACAAAAAAATTGACTGTTTTGTTTCCATTTCTTTGTTTAACAGGAAATGAAAAAGGTCTCCAACCATTGATAAATCTTCAGGTTTCAAACCAAAATATGTTACCATAGTTCTTGTTATATGCACTATGAAAGCCTAACCAATCTTAAAATTTTCAGGGATATCTGCTTGGGAATCCCATGACAACATACAGAGAACCTAATGATCAAATCCCATATGCTCATGGAATGGGACTCATTTCGGATGAACTTTATGCGGTATAACTATTATTATTTTTATTATTCCTAGCTACATAAATTGTATATTCTTGTTGATCACAATGATGCTATTGTTATGCTTAATGTTCTGCCATTATCTATTTACAGTCATTGCAGAAAAATTGTAAAGGAGAATATATTGATGTAGATTCAAGAAATGAGTTGTGTTTAAGAGATCTTCAGTTCTTTGATGAGGCAAGTAATACCATCCAATTTGTATCTATACTTTCATGCTAGACGTATATATATAGTCACCGATGACAGAAGTAAAATATACGAAGAGACAAAAGAAAATAATAAAGGAAGAGAAATTAGAGACGAGGAAAAGCGGAACTGAATTTGTTTGCCATATTGTTAAACTATTATTTCTTATCTTCAGTGCCTTTCAGGAATTAATAAGTTCCACATTTTGGATCGCTATTGTGAAGATAATTCGCATCTTTGGAGGAGATCATTGACTCAGGAGTTGAAGAAATCTTATAGTTCTCATCTCACAGTTCCTGAATTAAGCTGCCAAGTAATTTTTGTCATAACTGGTCTAAATTCACACATTTTTTTCCATAACATTTCAAACTTGATCATATTTATTTTCATTATTGTTATAGATTTATGGATTTTACCTTGCCACTAAATGGGCTAACGATGAGCGTGTACGCAAGGCACTGCATATTCGAGAGGTTTGATATGATAAACTTATAACTCATTATATATATTTTAAGTTTGAGTTGAATGCATCAAAGAAGTCTTGGAAACTAATTGATATATATATATATATTGCTTTGAGCTCTGCAGGGAACCATACGGAAATGGGAACGTTGTTACACTACTGATTTTGAGCATGAGATATTTAGTAGTGTTGAGTTTCATGCAAATCTAAGCAAAAAAGGATACCGCTCTTTGATATACAGGTGAACATTTTCTCTTTCTGATGTAGTGTTTATTTCTTTTAAAACCCGCTTTGCTGTCATTATGCATACATTCATGATTTATTATGCATGTGCTGCTAGCAATACAAATCGATATTTTTCATCACAATTGAGATTAATAGTTTTACTCTCTAAAGTGAATTGATCTCTTTAGAAGACGGTGATTTGTTTCCTGCTTGTTTTCCTGGTGCCATTAGTACTAGCTGGTTTTTTTATGGCAATTTTGATATGTTGTTGGCAGTGGAGATCATGATGCAGTTGTTCCTTTCATGTCTACTCAAGCTTGGATAAGGGCTCTAAACTACTCCATTGTTGATGATTGGAGGCCTTGGTTTGTAAATGGCCAAGTGGGAGGGTAAGCATGAAACTTCATATCAATCTTTTTAAATTTGGATTGAACTTGCCAATAACGGCCACTTGGTTAGTTGGCTTGATTACAGTTGTGTCATAGTCGAACCGGGTTGAACAGGTGTAAGTGTAACTGCAGTTGGTTCAACCGATTCTTATTTTCTTAATACTTTTTGTATTTATTTATTTGTCATCTCGTCTAACTATAGTTGAACCATGACCCGGAAGTCTTACCAGTTGATCGATCTCTGGCCCAATTTTTAAAACATTGATTCATAACCAAGTTTCTAAGGGTGCATCAGACTCATGTGATCGTAATATGTAACCTAATCTTAATCAATAATAATACGGTTTCATGCAGATACACAAGGACTTACTCGAATCGAATGACATTTGCAACTGTGAAGGTAAGAAATTACTAATTGAATCACAAGTATTCTTTTGTTCTTTTAAGAAAAAAAAACACTAAATTTGGTGAAATATTTAAGTGTCTTTGATGAGATTGTGCAAATTCGTTATATCAATTTTCGCGTAATTTATTTTGCAGGGTTCAGGACATACAGCTCCTGAGTACACTCCAGAGCAATGTTTTGCCATGTTCACTAAGTGGATATCTAAGTTGCCTTTGTAAATCAATGGCCTAAGATGGCATAAATATGGTTATCTATGAGATGTTCAATTTTCCAATGATTTTCTTTTTTTTAAATTGTCAATATTTGCACATTGTGTACTAAGAGAGCAATGCAAACAGAAATGTAAAAGGTACATGAAAATAATGTCAAGGTTTCATGTTCACATCTTGGCTTGGAACAAATAAAGATTCTTCTTACTGTGTTACAAAATTCACAGCAAACATAGTGAATAATGATAGATACCAATCAGCATGAAGGAGAGAAGGTTAAATTAAAATTAATGAGTAGTCCTTACTATAATATTACACCAATAAGATGAATTAGTATCTTCTCAAATTTTTTATGAGAGGAGGAAGTGATTTTTAAAATTTCTAAGGACTAAAATGAACCTACACAAAAAAATTATAAGAGTAAAATTAGAGCTGTCAAAACAGGCTACTCGGCCATAAACGGGCTGGTCCGAACGGACTTCGAGTTTTATTGAGCCATACCAAAAAGTTCATATTTAAATACAGGCTTTAAAAATAATACCCGTGTCCAACCCTATATACGGGTCGCCCATATTATTTTTTAAACATTTTTTTTAAAAAAATAATGTAAAATAATTTATCAAAATAAAATTTGAAATTGGTTTACAAGACTAAGAAACACATGAGGAAGGGTGATTATACGAAATTGTGAAAAATGCAAATGGACGATATCACGTGCCACTTTAAAATAATATTTTGAACGTGGAATAAAAGAAATCGCAAAGTTCCATTGTAGTGTACTTAGTTTAGTTTATATTTTAATTTTTTGAAGTTTATTTAATTTTATACAGATAACGGGCTACCCGTGACCCGTGCGGGCTAGCCCGTATTTTAAACGAGGTTTTTCGAGCCAGGCTAAAAAGCCTTAAAAAAATTTAGGCTAATTAATAATTATAACAAACTAGTCCATTATAACTATTCTTGAAATTTTTTAATTTACCCGTGTATCATGTGTTTAGTTTTTATTATTATTTATTAATAATTAAAATTAAAAGGTGCTTCTCGTTTTGATAATCTTAATCTTGCACTACAGCATTAAACAATGACATGTTCAACTCAATGATTTCATTTTTTATATTTTATAGAACCAACATGCTTCTCAAACAACTCTTATGATCATCAACAAGAACATTTAAACAAGTGTATGTCAAGTGAAATTAGTTGAAGCTTGGAAATTTGAACATGATGGTTCTTCCTTCTCATAATTCATTTCACCATTGTTGTCAGATTCTACTTGCTCTTCTGCTTTTCAGTTTGCAGATATTAACTCATCACATCCAAGCTTATGGCTCAAAGGTTGAAGTGCTTCCTGGTTTTCAAGGGCCTCTTCCTTTTGAGCTTGAAACAGGGTCAACAATCTTAATCATTCCATTTTCTATTTCTCTTCTTTTTAATAGAAATGAAAATTTTCTATTTCAATTTCACCTTAACTATTGTAGGATATGGAATTTTAATTTGTATAGCTTGATATTTTTAGTATATATTTTTTTTAAGTAGCTTAGTGATTAGAAATTTTAAACTTAAACTAAATAAATGAAGTGTCCGGTTTGAAACTTCGTCGGATCAATTAAATAAGCTAATGACGCTTGATTTGGGTGTATATGTTTTATTTTTCATTATGGATTAATTAGTATTTTATTTTAGAATTTTTAATTAGTATAATTACTATTTTGTCACTTTGTTATATTAATTATGCAATAATATCTCACCGCAGTTGGTAGGGACATCGAATTATATATACAGAGTTCGGAATTTGAATTTAAGGTTCCCCACTTATTCACTTTGTGAATAGAATTTCTAGCCACTACGTTACCTCTGACCATAATTTATTTTTGATTGGATATGCATGTCTAAAACTATTTTAAATAATTACTTTATTTTTTCAATGCATATTGCATACCAATCAAACTCTTTTTTGTCAAGCATCTTAGTTACCAGAATTCCACATCTTAAATGAATAAGTGGGGAGTCTTGGATTCGAACTCTAACCCCTGTATAATCGCAATTTCTCTATCAACTGAACTATGTTACAGAGACATAAGAAATAGAAATGGCTGTGAGGAAAATAATGTAGTTGTGTCATATTTGTGATAGGTATGTGGGATTGGGGGAAACAGATGATGACATGCAAGTGTTCTATTATTTTATCAAATCAGAGAATGATCCTAAGAAAGACCCTCTTATGCTTTGGTTAACTGGTGGTCCTGGTTGTTCTTCTTTTTCTGGCCTTGTCTCTCAAATAGGTAATTTTCAAATCATAACTCTATTTTTTTCTTTTTCTGAATCTTGTTTTGACACTATTAGTTCTGCTAGTCACAAAGTATTGTTTTACTAGATATGAAGTATAGACATAGACACAGACACCAGATACGAGAGAGAAAGTAACATGTCGACATCAATAATAATTTAAAAAATGACATAATTCAATGTAATTATAAGTGTCATGTTGCGTCGGTGTCAGACACCAACGCGTGTCCGACATCGGGACACGCCTAATCTGATGAGTGTTTGTGCTTCATAGTTTACTAATCACAATGATCTCTCTAACATTTCAATTGTAGTTCTTTTATGAATACAATACATTGAAAATCAATAAGCACTTATTATGACAGGTCTATTCTGTTACTGTTAAGATGTTTAGTTAGAAAATTTGTTAATTGGTTAGCTAGTGAGTGAGTTAAAGATATATTACTACATTTTGTGTTACTTTTATTTATTTGTTATATTGTGTAGGTAACTTTTCAAGTTTTATTTATATGAAATGAATCTGCTGAGAGTGATCCACTGAACAACATTCATAGAGTGACATTGTCATCAATTTGATGTTAATAGGTCCATTTGAATTTGAAAACAAGGAGTACGACGGGAGAGTGCCTAGTTTGGTCTCGAGGCCACAATCATGGTCAAAGGTATTGAGAGCACCATAGTTATGCAACATTGATTTCATTTATTGAAGTTATCCAAAACTTTTACTAATAAGAACTATGATTTATTTTGGTTATGTCGTGTGGTAATAATATGTATATAGTTTTCGTTAAGATGACTTTACAAGTCGAAATATTCATTCTTTTTTTATGTTTCTTTTCATTATTTTGTTATTGGACGGTGATTTACCGGTAGTAATGTTAATGATCTTTGGGTCAGCTATGCAACATTATATTCGCAGATTTGCCACTTGGAACTGGTTTCTCATATGCGAAAAATCTCACTGCTCACCGAAGCGATTGGAAATTAGTTCACCATGCTCATCAATTTCTTAGGAAGGTAACATTCCCAACTGTCCGATTTCTTGAATAAAGACCATAGTCAGCCTCTATCATGACAAAATTAAAATTAAGTTTGTCGCTGTAACAATTATCTGTATTTGTAGTGGCTGATTGATCACCCTGAATTTCTTTCAAATGAATTCTACGTTGGTGGTGATTCATACTCTGGAATTCCTGTCCCGGCCATTGTTCAAGAAATTTCAAATGGTTAGAAATTATAAATGGCTCAATTTGTTAGATGAATTAGTCCTTTCAATGATGAAAATTTTCTTTATAATTATAATGATTATGAAACCGAAAAGTTCCTTGATCATTTTAATTAGTCCTTATACTTTAATACATTGGTTATTTATATTCTCCGATAAAAATAAGCAAAGAAAAAGTTTAGCGTATTAACGTTGACTATCTCAATTACCAGAAACCCCCTTCTCCTAATAATCGAAGGATTAAGACAAGAAAAAGGACTGATTTGTTTCCATTTCTTTGATTAACAGGAAATGAAAAAGGTCTCCAACCATTGATAAATCTTCAGGTTTCAAACCATTATCTGTCTTTTGCTTCTAATACTAACGAAAAAATAATCTAATGAGGGATTTTGAAAACCCTACCTTTGTTACCATAGCTCTTGTTATATGCACTATGAAAGCCAAACCAATCTTAAACTTTTCAGGGATATATGCTAGGGAACCCCGTCACAACACGCAGAGAAGATAACGATAAAATCCAATATGCTCATGGAATGGGACTCATTTCTGATGAACTCTATGCGGTATTATTTTTATTTTCATTATTCCTTGATAAATACGGAGTATATTGTATTTTTTTTTGTTATTCACAATGATGATATGTTTCCACTCGAATTTAAACAGTCGCTGCAGAAAAATTGTAAAGGAGAATATATTGATGTAGATTCCAGAAATGAATTGTGTTTAAGAGATCTTCAGTACTTTGATGAGGCAAGTAATACCATCATATTTGTATCTATACTTTCATGCTAGACATATATATCTATAGTCACAGATGACAGAAGTAAAATATACGAAGAGACAAAAGAAAATAAGAAAGAAAGCAAAATGAGAGACGAGGAAAAGCGAAACTGAATTTGTTTGCCATATTGTTAAACTATTACTTGTTATCTTCAGTGCCTTTCAAGAATTGATAAGTACTTCATTTTGGATCCCTATTGCAAAGATGATTCGCCACTCTGGAGGAGATCATTGACTCAAGAGTTGAAGGAATCTCTTAGTTCTCGTCTCACAGCGCCCGGATTAAGCTGCCGAGTAATTTTTTTCATAACTGGTCTAGATTCACACACTTTTTTTTTTCCATAACGTTTTAAATTTGATCACATTCATTTCCATTATTGTTGTAGACTTATGAATTTTACCTCACCACTAAATGGGCTAACGATGAGCGTGTTCGCAAGGCACTGCATATTCGAGAGGTTTGATATGATAAACTTATAAATTCATTATATATATCTAGTGATTTTCTATGTTTTTGATTACAAATATTTTTAATTTTTAGTTGAATGCATCAAAGTCTCAACAACTAATGGATATTAATATCATAGCTTTGAGCATTGCAGGGAACCATAAGGAAATGGACACGATGTTACAGGACTGATTTTGAGTATGAGATCGTTAGTAGCTTCGAGTTTCATGCAAATCTAAGCAAAAAAGGATATCGCTCTTTGATATACAAGTGAAGATTTTCTCTTTCTGATGTAGTGTTTATTTCTTTTAAAACCCGCTTTTAGAAGAGAAATTCGTCTTTCTTCTAGCTGATTTTTTGTGGTAATTGGTGTGTTATGTGCAGTGGGGATCATGATTCAGTGGTTCCTTTCATGTCTACTCAAGCTTGGATAAGAGCTCTAAACTACTCCGTTGTTGATGATTGGAGACCATGGTTTGTAGATGGCCAAGTGGGAGGGTAAGCATGAAACTTTGTATCAATGTTTTCAAAATCGATTAAACTTGGCAATTTGACCAGTTGAACGGGGAACAGCCAATTCATCAGTTGGCTTGATTTCGGTTGTATCACATCCTGTTGAATCAGATTGAACCGAGTTGAACAGGGGTAACCGCGGTTGGTTTAACCGATTTTTATTTTCTTAATACTCTTTGTATTAATTTATTGTCAACTCGTCTAACCATAGTTGAACCATGACCCGAAAATCTGACCAGTTCAATCTCTGGTCCAATTTTTAAAACATTGCTTCATAACCAAGTTTCTGAGTGTGCATCATCTCATGTGATCTTAATATGTAACCTAATCTTAATCAATAATATGGTTTCATGCAGATATACAAGGACTTACTCGAATCAAATGACATTTGCAATTGTGAAGGTAAGAAATCACTAATTAAATCACAAGTATTCATTTGTTCTTTTAACAGAGAAAAAAACACTAAATTTGGTGAAATATTTAAGTGTCTTTAATAAGATTGTGCAAGTTTGTTTTATTGATTTTCAGTAAATAATTTTGCAGGGTTCAGGACATACAGCTCCTGACTATACTCCAGAGCAATGTTTTGCAATGTTCACTAAGTGGATATCTAAGCTGCCTTTGTAAATCAACGGCCTAAAGATAGCATAAATAAGATGGATTTGTATCCTCTCAAATTTTTTCTCTCATGTTGGTCATGTTGTAGTAATTTTTACTCATTCATTCACTTTTCTTCTTCTCTCTCTTCTTAAATGCTTTTTTGCTCTTTGAGGCATTGAGAGATTTTCTTCCTTGGAGAAAATATATCTGTTCAAAATTAAAAGTTGTACATTGAAAAAATTTGTCTTTTTTTTAAATTTGTATAATGTGGTAGCGCATAACTTGTAATATTTGGTTACGCATATGACTCGTACCAGTGTATCTTATGTACTATTTTCAGTTGTCTCAAAATTTGAAAATGCGAGGGAAAACTCGAGCGAATAAGTTTGAATCTTCATATATAGTTTCAACAACTCGTGATAATTGTTAAGATTTGCATGGTTTGGGGAAAATGGAGAGAAGCTTAGAAAACCTTTAAGATATATAGTAAAAATCATAAGGATTCATATTTGATAAAAGATGATGAAAAGAGTACAACTATGGCTCTTATATAGAGCAATTTTGGGATTAATCAATCTTGGATAAGAGCTCTAAACTACTCCATTGTGGATGATTGGAGGCCATGGTTTGTAGATGGCCAAGTGGGAGGGTAAGCACGAAACTTTGTACTAATGTTTTCAAAATCGGATTGAACTTGCCAATTCAACCAGTTGAACCGGGAATGGCCAATTTGTTAGTTTGTGATAAGTGCCAAAAAGTAGCTCAAATTACATATATATTTTAAGCACTTATTAACTATTTTGTAAGATATTCTTTAGTTTTTCCTCACTTAAATGTACATATTTGTTTAAGTCATTTATTTCAATTAAGTCTCCCTAAATCTCAACATTTGTGCAGAAATTTGAAGAAAAATTGCAAGTTAACTCGTCAGGGCGAGCTCAGAGCGAATGCAGGGCGAGTAGAGGCAGAGAGCATCAAATTGGATATCTGATACACTCGCCAGAGCGAGCAGCAACTCGCCAGGGCGAGTAACAACTCGCCAGGGCGAGTGAAGGCGGTTCAAAACTCACTTATGACGTGGCAGTAACCCTCTGGTGAAGAAATGTCAACTCGCCATGGCGAGCTGGAACTCGCTCAACGAGTTCTAATTTTCAGAAATAGTATAAATAGAGCTTGCTGTCATTTTTCTAGAGAGAGACTTGTGAGATAACTTGTAATAGAGTAGCAGAAGCAGAGGAAAACCCTAGGAGACAGATTCAAGGGGATTTGAAGGTGGATTCACTACAATAGTTGAGAAATCATCATTGATAAGTTTGTTCATCTCTTTTATCCTTAATCTTTGTAAAGCTACCATGAAAATGAGTAGCTAATCTCTCTTTGTTGGGATTAGGTGTAATTGACTCTATGTGTATGTATTTCTTTTGATCATGGTATTATATATGGTTTTAGTTTAGTTATCAATTTTGATGTTGTTCTTGAACTGTATGTTTTAATTCTAGGTTTTGAAATGGTATAGACGTATGCTTTTTGAATCCGAGACCTAGAACAATCATCTATTAAACTCTAAACTCTAGACATAGATTTAGGTTTAATATTCACTCTAAATATCAAGTTTTAAAACTATTGTGTTGATTAAATTGTCCGAGACATCGGAGTTTGAGCAATACGATATAGCCGGTATATTGATCGATCACTCGAGACATCGAGGGTTAATGAATATAGCGGGATTCTCATCGTGCTCTGGAAACGGACACGTACGTGAGTGATATGTGATAGAATTGATTGATAGCTAGAACCTGTGTAACTGATTCGAATGATACATGCGATTGGGTCGGTGAAATCTAATCCCACCAAACTTTTCTCTCTGATAACAATTCCTTTTATTGCACTTACTACTTTATTTTCACAAGTTTTCATAACAAATATTTTCAAATCACTTTACTTAGAATTATATTGATTGTTGAACGGCATCGATATCGCAACAGTCCCTGTGGAGACGATAAATCTATACTTACTTTTGTACTCTAACAAAATGGCGCCGTTGCCGGGGACTGGCGTTTAGATATTGGAGCATTGCAACAATTTGTATTCTTTTAAGTATTTGTATATATTTGTTATATTATATAGTTGTGGTCTGCACTAATCCTTCTTTGCTAGACAAAGAAGCATTTTTCTTGTTAGGTTAATCCTCTCACAGGTTACTCATCACAAACAAAACCATGACTGATCGTGGTTATAACAACTTCTATACTCCGGATGAGTATGAATCATATCAACAGTTTCATAGGACTCCAACACATGAAGAGATTTTTTTGACTCAACAATTGGAAGAACTTTCAAAACAAATTTCTAATTTGATTAGTCTACAGGAAGAGTCAATAAAAGCTAAACAAGTTGCATACTGTGAGCTTTGCAATGGAGACCATCCCACTGGTCATTGTCCTCCGATGACTGATGTGCAGTTTGACCAGATGATCAAGCAAATGGCTAATAAGCAAAGCATGGAAGTTCAAACCAATACTCAAACCACTCATAAGAGAGATGATACTCTAACAAAGAATGAAGAATGTGGACAGAGTGTTGAAGAATGTGTTGAAACACATGAGGAAGAAACACTGTTCAAAGGATGTGGTGTAAAGAAAATAGCCGAGGAACCAAAGACACCACGCGAAATAGAACTTCCTCAAGAATTGCCAAATACTGAAGAGGTCAACATTGTTGATAATCAAGAAGTGATGATGGATGCAGAGGTAATTGAAGGATTACTTCACAAGGAAATATCATGTGAGCAAAAGAAGGAGATAAAGAACAAGGCGGTGATTGATCGGGTCATAGATGAAATTTGTGCCTTGCTCAACAAGAAAGAATTAGGGAGGACATGGACTCCACATAATCTCTACTTCAAGTTCATGGAGTTCCTCCCAAATCAAAGGAAAAAGACGGATGATGTGATTTCCGTCTCATTTTGGCCACCCTAACATATCAGGCGTCGAGCTACCGACGTTAACCAAGCGCTTGTTGGGAGGCAACCCAATTTTCTTTCCTTGTCTTTTATTTAAAGCAATTTTAATTACTTATATGTTATAATAGTTTTTGAACATGTTTAGCCTCTTATGCAAACAAAGTCCTTGAACTGGTAATGTGCATATGAAATGAAATGTCTAGGGTTGTGATCAATCAAAAGCAAATGCATGATTAGAATGATTTTCTTTCAATTGCTATAGTTTGAGATCAATCCTTTATGATTATCTTTGAATGATAGGATGAATTTGAACTAAGTAGCTTGATTCAATTTGATTTCATTTATTCCTTCTTGACATGATTGATTAATTATGAATCACATAGACCTAGTCGGGTGAGATTGTGTGAACTTTCCACTGTTTATATATTTGAGAGCCGGCAATTGTGTTTAACTCTGTTGATTTTAACTGAATCTTGCTATTACTTGATGTGTTTGAAGTCATGGAAATGATCAAGGCCATGTTTCTATTTGAGTGCAACTACTTAAGCCTAAAATAACCTACCTTGTGAGATAGTGTGATCCTTTGTTACCCTCCTTGAGCCAAAATTTTGAAAATTTGTTTGTTTGAACCCTTGAACCACAATAAAGAAAAACAATGACTTGACTCTTGTATATTTTAAGCACTTATTAACTATTTTGTAAGATATTCTTTAGTTTTTCCTCACTTAAATGTACATATTTGTTTAAGTCATTTATTTCAATTAAGTCTCCCTAAATCTCAACATTTGTGCAGAAATTTGAAGAAAAATTGCAAGTTAACTCGCCAGGGCGAGCTCAGAGCGAATGCAGGGCGAGTAGAGGCAGAGAGCATCAAATTGGATATCTGATACACTCGCCAGAGCGAGCAGCAACTCGCCAGGGCGAGTAACAACTCGCCAGGGCGAGTGAAGGCGGTTCAAAACTCACTTATGACGTGGCAGTAACCCTCTGGTGAAGAAATGTCAACTCGCCATGGCGAGCTGGAACTCGCTCAGCGAGTTCTAATTTTCAGAAATAGTATAAATAGAGCTTGCTGTCATTTTTCTAGAGAGAGACTTGTGAGATAACTTGTAATAGAGTAGCAGAAGCAGAGGAAAACCCTAGGAGACAGATTCAAGGGGATTTGAAGGTGGATTCACTACAATAGTTGAGAAATCATCATTGATAAGTTTGTTCATCTCTTTTATCCTTAATCTTTGTAAAGCTACCATGAAAATGAGTAGCTAATCTCTCTTTGTTGGGATTAGGTGTAATTGACTCTATGTGTATGTATTTCTTTTGATCATGGTATTATATATGGTTTTAGTTTAGTTATCAATTTTGATGTTGTTCTTGAACTGTATGTTTTAATTCTAGGTTTTGAAATGGTATAGACGTATGCTTTTTGAATCCGAGACCTAGAACAATCATCTATTAAACTCTAAACTCTAGACATAGATTTAGGTTTAATATTCACTCTAAATATCAAGTTTTAAAACTATTGTGTTGATTAAATTGTCCGAGACATCGGAGTTTGAGCAATACGATATAGCCGGTATATTGATCGATCACTCGAGACATCGAGGGTTAATGAATATAGCGGGATTCTCATCGTGCTCTGGAAACGGACACGTACGTGAGTGATATGTGATAGAATTGATTGATAGCTAGAACCTGTGTAACTGATTCGAATGATACATGCGATTGGGTCGGTGAAATCTAATCCCACCAAACTTTTCTCTCTGATAACAATTCCTTTTATTGCACTTACTACTTTATTTTCACAAGTTTTCATAACAAATATTTTCAAATCACTTTACTTAGAATTATATTGATTGTTGAACGGCATCGATATCGCAACAGTCCCTGTGGAGACGATAAATCTATACTTACTTTTGTACTCTAACAAAATGGCGCCGTTGCCGGGGACTGGCGTTTAGATATTGGAGCATTGCAACAATTTGTATTCTTTTAAGTATTTGTATATATTTGTTATATTATATAGTTGTGGTCTGCACTAATCCTTCTTTGCTAGACAAAGAAGCATTTTTCTTGTTAGGTTAATCCTCTCACAGGTTACTCATCACAAACAAAACCATGACTGATCGTGGTTATAACAACTTCTATACTCCGGATGAGTATGAATCATATCAACAGTTTCATAGGACTCCAACACATGAAGAGATTTTTTTGACTCAACAATTGGAAGAACTTTCAAAACAAATTTCTAATTTGATTAGTCTACAGGAAGAGTCAATAAAAGCTAAACAAGTTGCATACTGTGAGCTTTGCAATGGAGACCATCCCACTGGTCATTGTCCTCCGATGACTGATGTGCAGTTTGACCAGATGATCAAGCAAATGGCTAATAAGCAAAGCATGGAAGTTCAAACCAATACTCAAACCACTCATAAGAGAGATGATACTCTAACAAAGAATGAAGAATGTGGACAGAGTGTTGAAGAATGTGTTGAAACACATGAGGAAGAAACACTGTTCAAAGGATGTGGTGTAAAGAAAATAGCCGAGGAACCAAAGACACCACGCGAAATAGAACTTCCTCAAGAATTGCCAAATACTGAAGAGGTCAACACTGTTGATAATCAAGAAGTGATGATGGATGCAGAGTTAATTGAAGGATTACTTCACAAGGAAATATCATGTGAGCAAAAGAAGGAGATAAAGAACAAGGCGGTGATTGATCGGGTCATAGATGAAATTTGTGCCTTGTTCAACAAGAAAGAATTAGGGAGGACATGGACTCCACATAATCTCTACTTCAAGTTCATGGAGTTCCTCCCAAATCAAAGGAAAAAGACGGATGATGTGATTTCCGTCTCATTTTGGCCACCCTAACATATCAGGCGTCGAGCTACCGACGTTAACCAAGCGCTTGTTGGGAGGCAACCCAATTTTCTTTCCTTGTCTTTTATTTAAAGCAATTTTAATTACTTATATGTTATAATAGTTTTTGAACATGTTTAGCCTCTTATGCAAACAAAGTCCTTGAACTGGTAATGTGCATATGAAATGAAATGTCTAGGGTTGTGATCAATCAAAAGCAAATGCATGATTAGAATGATTTTCTTTCAATTGCTATAGTTTGAGATCAATCCTTTATGATTATCTTTGAATGATAGGATGAATTTGAACTAAGTAGCTTGATTCAATTTGATTTCATTTATTCCTTCTTGACATGATTGATTAATTATGAATCACATAGACCTAGCCGGGTGAGATTGTGTGAACTTTCCACTGTTTATATATTTGAGAGCCGGCAATTGTGTTTAACTCTGTTGATTTTAACTGAATCTTGCTATTACTTGATGTGTTTGAAGTCATGGAAATGATCAAGGCCATGTTTCTATTTGAGTGCAACTACTTAAGCCTAAAATAACCTACCTTGTGAGATAGTGTGATCCTTTGTTACCCTCCTTGAGCCAAAATTTTGAAAATTTGTTTGTTTGAACCCTTGAACCACAATAAAGAAAAACAATGACTTGACTCTTGTATATTTTAAGCACTTATTAACTATTTTGTAAGATATTCTTTAGTTTTTCCTCACTTAAATGTACATATTTGTTTAAGTCATTTATTTCAATTAAGTCTCCCTAAATCTCAACATTTGTGCAGAAATTTGAAGAAAAATTGCAAGTTAACTCGCCAGGGCGAGCTCAGAGCGAATGCAGGGCGAGTAGAGGCAGAGAGCATCAAATTGGATATCTGATACACTCGCCAGAGCGAGCAGCAACTCGCCAGGGCGAGTAACAACTCGCCAGGGCGAGTGAAGGCGGTTCAAAACTCACTTATGACGTGGCAGTAACCCTCTGGTGAAGAAATGTCAACTCGCCATGGCGAGCTGGAACTCGCTCAGCGAGTTCTAATTTTCAGAAATAGTATAAATAGAGCTTGCTGTCATTTTTCTAGAGAGAGACTTGTGAGATAACTTGTAATAGAGTAGCAGAAGCAGAGGAAAACCCTAGGAGACAGATTCAAGGGGATTTGAAGGTGGATTCACTACAATAGTTGAGAAATCATCATTGATAAGTTTGTTCATCTCTTTTATCCTTAATCTTTGTAAAGCTACCATGAAAATGAGTAGCTAATCTCTCTTTGTTGGGATTAGGTGTAATTGACTCTATGTGTATGTATTTCTTTTGATCATGGTATTATATATGGTTTTAGTTTAGTTATCAATTTTGATGTTGTTCTTGAACTGTATGTTTTAATTCTAGGTTTTGAAATGGTATAGACGTATGCTTTTTGAATCCGAGACCTAGAACAATCATCTATTAAACTCTAAACTCTAGACATAGATTTAGGTTTAATATTCACTCTAAATATCAAGTTTTAAAACTATTGTGTTGATTAAATTGTCCGAGACATCGGAGTTTGAGCAATACGATATAGCCGGTATATTGATCGATCACTCGAGACATCGAGGGTTAATGAATATAGCGGGATTCTCATCGTGCTCTGGAAACGGACACGTACGTGAGTGATATGTGATAGAATTGATTGATAGCTAGAACCTGTGTAACTGATTCGAATGATACATGCGATTGGGTCGGTGAAATCTAATCCCACCAAACTTTTCTCTCTGATAACAATTCCTTTTATTGCACTTACTACTTTATTTTCACAAGTTTTCATAACAAATATTTTCAAATCACTTTACTTAGAATTATATTGATTGTTGAACGGCATCGATATCGCACCAGTCCCTGTGGAGACGATAAATCTATACTTACTTTTGTACTCTAACAGTTTGCTTGATTTCGGTTGTATCATAATCTTGTTGAATTAGACTGACCCACAATCGAACCGAGTTGAACAGGGATAACCGCAGTTGGTTCGACAGATTTTTATTTTCTTAATACTCTTTGTATTAATTTATTTGTCAACTTGTCTAACCATAGTTGAACCGTGACCCAAAGTCTGACCAGTCCGATCTCTGGTCCAAGTTTTAAAACATTGCTTCATTAACAAGTTTCTGAGTGTGCATCAGCTCATGTGATCTTAATATGTATCCTAATCTTAATCAATATAATATGCTTTCATACAGATACACAAGGACTTACTCGAATCGAATGACATTTGCAACTGTGAAGGTAAGAAATCACTAATTAAATCACAAGTATTCTTTTGTCCTTTTAAGAGAAAAGATTCTTTTGGTGAAGTATTTAAGTGTCTTTGATAGGATTGTGCAAGTTTGTTATATTGATTTTCAGTAAATAATTTTGCAGGGTTGAGGACATACAGCTGCTCAGTTTACTCCTGTGCAATGTTTTCCTATGTTAACTAAGTGGATATCTAAGTTGCCTTTGTAAATCCAACGGCCTAAGATTGCATAAATATGTTAATGAGAAAATTAAGATATGATATTTCAACACACTTACATTTGTCATGTGTGCATATGTAATATCAGACATTGATTTATATTACTTTTACACTAATCAATTTAGGGAAACACATTGAATTAGTGATTAGTCAGAGTTGAAAAATATTGTGTTAACTTGCTAAGTTGGCTCTTTGTTTTTTGCAATAGGGATTAGATGCTTATTATAACGGATTAGTTTTTTTATGATTGATGATATGTTTGGGATAATTTTTATTAATGGAAGAAAATTTTGGCATATTTCAATTTTGAGATGAGTGATGTTGGTGCTGCCATTTGTTGCAAGTTGAGATGATTGTCATCTTGTGTAGTTTATAGGAGATAAAAGTGGTGATTATCGGTTAGTTTTGACTCAAGTTTGTGTTTCTCAGAAATAAAATTGAACAAACTAATCAATTTGGTTTAATTTAAAATGCTTCTTCTTTCAATAATACATCTATCTAGAAATAAATGGCAATTGCATTTCCCTATAAAATAGAATCAATAAAGTAAAAACACAAGTTAAGAGTAGAGTAACATAATACAAAACACACTTATGCTTCATCTGGTAAAATCTGTAGCATATTTAACTTCATTGTTAGTGTCTGCAACTTAAGGCCCTAAAAGTAAAGGTGCCTCTTTCTTTTCATTGTTTGAATCTTTCTTGGAATTGGGATTCCCAATATGGCCTCTAAGAGGAGGCTCAAAGTGTTTGCTAGCAACATCAGGAGGAGGTGCATCTTCTCCAGGAAGCACAAGAAGGCCTTTCTCTTGAAGCGAAGATGGCTCATCAAAGCATGTACTCCAAAGGGAGTCCACAAGCAGCCTTTCCTCCCTTACCGCTCCAAGATCCTCGGCTGACATTAAACTTATGCCGTTTATTCGTTCTTCAAGAAGTTGCTTCATTTTCTCATTATCTTCTGAAGAGGCATCAGAGCTATCTTTTGTATCACGAGCAAGCTCAAGGAGGCCACGGAGGGCAGCTTCACGGACATCTGCATCTTCACTAGAAGCATGGTGCATCAATAAACGATGGAGGCCTAGCTCCTTCACAATGTTGCAGTCTGAACTATTCTCAAGCAATAAGTAATGGATCAAGTTGAGAGCCTTCCTGAAAGATTGTAAAATTTGGAGTGAGTTTTCCCATAGTCAATAATTAATGGTGTTGAAAATCCCAAATTAATAATTAACTTGAAGGCATCATACGGTTCAATATTCTAATCAATGATGAACTAAAATTAAAAGTATTCAACATAAACATAGGCAAGTTCTACAGTGAACTCCAAAGATGACTAATATCGACTGCCAGAAGTAGATCACAGCCCTCCTTGTTGTTATGTTGTTAGGTCCGTACAATGATCAAATTGGTGACAATTTGGAAAAACGAAGGGAAAACCTATATGTGCAACTGAAGACATGGCTCGTATTTGTTTTCCCTTGTTATTATGAAATTGGCACCAATCAAGTCACCGTTCAAGCTATGAGGACGAAGAGAACCGTGAGTTTCTACTTCTAAAGGATGACATCAATGATTATTGTGATATGAGTAATTATCAGACAGCAGTTCACGAGATGGTCCACATAATGCAAAACTTATAAAGAAAAAACCTTTGTTACCTTTGAAATCTAACATTATCAGTGGTCAGCGCATCTTTTAAGGCTGCATAACCATTTGCTAGACGAAATGCAGCAATGCCAGGTTTGTTGTGACGAATTAGTGCTGTCAAGTTTCCAAAAATTTAAATAATTCAATATCATTCCAACTTGAGAAACCAAATTTCATAACAAAAAATCAAATAGTAATACATACAAGATATTGCACCCAGCGCTTTAGCTCGAACATTCACATCGGGATCAGAACTGAAATTAGAAACAAGTGGTTCAAAGCCATTTGCTTCCATAACAAGTTGCTGACTTCGAGGATTATTTTGGACTATTGTGGTCACAACATCAGCTGCCTTAGCTCGAATGTTAGCATGAGAGTTCTTGAGGTAGGCAAGAAGAGGAACCAACCCACCAATTGTGTGGAGATCTAGACGACAGGTAAATACCAGGAAATAGGTGAGACAAGACATACACTTGATGGAATCAAAGAAAACACAAATCTATTAACCAACCAGTTATCAACAGAAATCCGATGCATAAAGGATAAATGTACATTAAGAGTGATAGACTGATAGCAAAATTGTATTTCAGCGGTGCCAAGTATTTCCATGATCACATGGAAGTGAACAAAAACAATTAAACATTTGAGGAAACTCAATAAAACATTACAACTATAAACATCTGTAGTCTTGACATTGAATCCCAGGAACCTAATACATCGATTTGTCCAAAACAATAACCACTCGAAACAAACTAGTATTCTATAATCACCAACTCTCCATAGCCTAAATTTAAGGAAACACACTTCATCATGAAGTGAAGTGAATGCAAGGAAGGAGCTACTAAACACCGCATAATATATTAATTTATAAATCAAGTTCAGAGTCGTTCTAAAAACTCACCATTAGCCATATCAATTGATTCAACGTGCTCTTGCAACTCATCCAACATATCTGTGAAAAAATCAAATCAGAAACCAACCCTGCATTAGTATCAGATTAAAGAAAAGAATACTTATTTAAATAAAACGCTGTATACCTTCAATATCTGCAGGGGTAACCCCTTGGGTTTCCAGTTCTTGCTCAGGAGTCTTCATTACAAGTGTAATCTCTTTCATACGTTTTACAACATCAACAGTCTGTGCTTGCATCGCTTCCATAAACCATTTCCGGTCCTCCTCACTACAGAATCATAAAAAGATCAAAATCAGACCCTAGCCCACTAAATGTTAATTTCAGCTATTCAGCCATATTATTCATATTAAACTACAATACCATTATTTTTTACCTATTATAGTATTATATAAGATGGTGAACTAAATTTTGAGCTTATGGTATACATATAACTTACAATCAATTAAGTCCCTAACACTCTATTAAACCGTTAAATTAGTCCTTAAATTTAACCACTTACTATCGATTTAAACCATTAAGTTAGTCTATATATTTAACCGCTCACTATCAAAATTATATCCCTATTCCCTATATTTTAACAACTTGCTATCAATTTGATCCATAACTTCATTCACTTACTATTAATTTAATCCCTAGAAAATTCTGAGAAGAACTAATGAGTAAAATTTGACCCTTTTTGAAATATCCATAAAGTTAAAAACCTGACCTACAAAGTCGGCGACTAATTTGATAGTTTACTCATGTTATAGAAACCAATTCTTACAAAACAGTAACAGGGATTTTAAGGCTTTAAGCAACTACAACAACTAAAAAAAGAAACTTTTCTGATACATAACTACAGAATTACAAAACTGTAACAATATCAAACCCTTCCACCTTCCTCATTCATAATATTAAACAAGAACACCCAATTTTTTCATAAAAATTAAATTTTGAAATAATGGGTATGCGTTTTTATGCATCTAAAACTAATAAAAACAAAAAATTAAGCATATTGTATCATCCTAAATCATCATTATCAAAAGCTAACTCAACTTTAACAACCAAAAATACAAAACACAAAAACAGAAAATTTGGAATTAAATTGAATCTGTACCTTAAATTGCGAGGTTGGCGAGTTCCATCGGAGTTAGCAATACTCCATTTGAGCAATCCATCCCAATTGGGTCCTTCTTTAGCCATATCACTGATTAACAAAATTCAAAAACAGAGAAAAGAGTTTCTTTTTTTCTAGGGTTTTGTGATTCTGCAACAAAACTAGTTTGAGAAATATTAAGATAAGATTTGAAAGAGTGGGATAATGGGATTCCGTTATATAGGTTGTGAAAGATTCTAGGAGCTTCTCAGATATTCTAGAATGAATGAATTCGAAGTGTGGAACACGAAGAGAAGAAAAGAAAAAACGGTTTTTTGTTTTGGGTTTGGTTGCGTTATTAGTGGGCTAGGCCCGTTATAAAAACTCACCTTAGTTCTTAATATTTGCACCCGTATTTCCTTTTTAATCTTGTTTTTGTCTGAATATCTTCTACCTTTTCTTGAGAGCACATTTATTTCTTCTGATTAATGTGTATAATGATCAATCCCTCCCTTTGTCCTACAATAAATATAATTCTAATAAAAATACTTAAGGAAGAAGGCTTATATTGTGTCGCTCTTAAGAGGATCAAAAACGTCTTTTAGAGGAGAAGCATGAACGGAGTGATCAGAATTTGAGGAGACTTCATGTTTAGGGAAGAAATTTTCTCATTGATTCTCTTCTCTAAGTTTGCGATTGTTTTGAGAGAGCGGCTCTTTTATGTCTTGAATCATCACAACATGAATATGATAATTAACTTTGAGTTCTTTGGTGTGGTTGATATAATGTAAAGAATTATAATAGCAGACAAATTCCTCAATTTCCATGTCTTTGGCCTACAAGAGGCCATTGTAGATTGCATACAGCTCAGCAAGCAAAATGTTAGAAAATTCTTGAATGAAGTCTGAAAATCATAAAAAGTAGTAATTGAGTTTTGTCAAATCCAGATCTAATGGGAGAACTGAGACAACTTCCATCTACGTTAAAGATGACACAAGAGTAATTAATAATTATTATTGTTCCACGTGACAAATTTATCAACTTACCCACCATTAGAATCGGGGGAGAAGCAATTTATGAATGTTTCGACCATAACCCAAATGTTGAGGGAGAGACAGCTTAAGGATCAAGTCTCATTATTCAAGCACATTAAACTGTGATGTCTCCAAGACCACTAGACAACAGTCGAGAACGTGAAAGTTTATGAATCTATGACACCCAGCTATCACCAATCGTATGTGTTTGTACTTGAGAAGTAATCTGAATTATTAAAACCAATATGTGGTGCCAAACGTTGTGAGAGAAACTCGCAATCTCGGATGCAATGAAGGAAGGACTCATCTTGGAAGCCAACAACGAATGCAAATAACGAAAAAAATTATCTTACAATAATTGAGCATAGAGAGTGATCACAAAGTTACAAGTTGTGACATGCCAACCAAACATATCCTCAATTCTTACTACTAAAGTGGTAAGAGATAAAAAGTGAGTTAAAAAAAATTAGGTTTTATATATTTTTTAATAGTTTATTCTTTTTGGATGAAAAAGTGGCATCACTTTTGTTGCACTCGCTTTTGTAAATAAACAAATATGATGCATCCCGTTCAAATTAATACTAGTATGTTTCGTAGTCAATAGTCATTTTATATTTTTCAATGTAATATTAAATTATTATTTTGTGTTTATTGTGTGATTCTTAAAAAAAGAATAAAAAATTTGGTAATTTAGAGATGGTTAAAAAACAAACGAAATTTTATTTTTCCAAATTATTTTTTTTATGAGAAATTCATTTAAGTTTGATAAATTGATTTGCGGTACAAATTTGTTTTCCTCTAATTTTACTCAAATAACTAGTGTGCTTCGTAGTACTCCTAGTACATCATTATCAAAGACATTTTATTGGCTGTTTTAGAAATCTCAAACAAACATAACACCGTGTTTGGATCTGCATCGATCGAGACTATGTCGTGTTCATTGTCCAAGATCAATGTCACTAGTATGACTTTTGGATAAAATTTCAGAATTTGTGGGACACACATTGTCATTGTGAATCTTTATTTCCAAAATATGCTTACAAATTGACAATAAATAAGTACTGCATTTACCATTTCTGTCCAAACAAGGTAAAGTAACGGAATTCTATCATCATTGCTAATGCTAATCCACATAGCATCAAAATTTACATATATGGATTGAGGCACATGTTAAGGAAACAAATTTAGAAAGTATTTATTGAAATTAATTGTTCATTTTATCTCTCAAGTATTAAATTTCTTACATCATTAAATGTAGAATTTCTATATTGAGGTATCTTAACATATGCCCTTAGGGCACAAGTTAACATGACCCATTTTTATTTTCAGGCAGTAAATCACACTACTAGTATACTTTTACGATGATGGTTTAATATTGAGATGTGGTTGGTTGGAATCTTTATTTACTATCGAAAAATTCTAAAATGTGTAAAATTAATTTTAATATGTTTGACTACTCCCTTCTAAGTTACTAATTTGTAACCAAACAATATCAATTACATATGATGGTTCAAAACGACCGCGTACTTAGTGTTCGACCCCCAAATCAAACCCAAGAGAAGGAAACTTTATACTACCTAACCCCATAAACAATGCCCTTTTATGTTGTTCTCTTATTAATTCCAATCAAAATTTATATGGCGTGTTGGCAAGAGTAATGAACGAAATAAGAGAAAATCTACTACAACTAATGAGCGCCAACACAAGCCTCATCATCCGGCCACAATTTAGGGCACGAGTTTCCATACTTTCCATCACAATTTAGAAAAAATCAAAGTGTGTCAATGTTTCCACACTTTCCATTAGACGCTAACTATGCAGCACCAGTGCTACATGTGAACAATGTCTCCCGTCTGAAAGAGCATAACCGTCAACTTGTTGACAACATTCTTCTTGAGAATGAGATTATTTTACCTTCACAAAACTTCTCATGATAGTCAACTACAGAATCTTCGCAAACTCAAAGACCTAACTGAGAAATAAGAACTCCAATAGTTAATATGTGGTGTTGTTAGGTTTTTTTTTTTCTCAAAAGACTTGATACTTATATAGTGTTGAATATTGTGTGTAATTTAATTGATGTGAGACTTAATATTTTTTTCATATTACATATATATACTAGTGTGCTCTACTACCTGATGTGAGATTCAAGAATTTTATTTTCAATTCACACACTATTGTGCTCTTTGTTCCAACAATTTGTAGTATGTTTAATGTACAGTCGTACATGTATCAATGTCGTTAGCTGGTGATAGAAACAACCGCGTACTCAGTCGTCGAGCCCTAAATCAAACCTACACTTTCTACTACCTAGTCCCACACTAATTTCCCCAGATTCCATTCAGTGGCAAATAAACTTCCATAGACAAACCACGACTTGGATTATATATACATGCAAATGTTAAAATTCTCAGAACTTCATGTTTAACATATATAGATACAAATATTCAAACAGTGATGAGATCTACATTGTGCCTATAAACTCATCTAAAATTAACAAATCTACAAAGCACAAGGAGGGAAAAATAAGCATATACTTGTAAAAGTACCTCGGCAAAAACCAACGGAGCTAGAAAATCTTAAGTGAGATGAAAAAATCCAACTTGTAGTATGTCAAAATAGAAGATTGAAACCATCAACCTAAAGTTCTATGAGAACCGTAAAGCGCCAATATGCGGTAAATCGTAGATGGTCAAGGGGTTTAGGTTTCACACAAGGTTGAAATGAAAATATTGAAAATCATATAAGAGGAAAGGTTAATTAACTTGTGATTAATTAGAAATTAGGGAAAGTGATTAATTAGTCTTGTTGATTTAAGTTGTGGTAAATGTAACCTAAAAGTTTGAATAGAAGGGTGTTTTTGTAAAAGAACCTCATGGTAGGGTCCACACGCAAGTCTTCCCACTACAAAACATAGTTCACATGGCTCTCCCCAATTGGTTGATACTCGTCTATACCAATACCAATGCAAACAAAAACCTAATCTGCACCGGAGAATTTACCATACTTTATACCAACAAACATAACTTTTTTTTTACCTTACAATTGAGCTCACATGTACTACTACATAACAATTTTTGAGAGTTTCAAGTAGTAAAGTGAAATTTCACTACTATTCAAAGTATGGACCCAAAAGTGAATTGTGGGTGGTGCCACCACACTGCCACACTTAACCCCTTGTCTAGAGAATCACTGCCTCACTAGTACAATGGACCACTGAATCCTAAAACAATAAAGTTCTTACAATTTAATGTCATAATTAGTTGTCACTGTTGACAACAATAGACATTGACTCAACCAAATTAGAATTTTACAAGACAAAATTACACTCTATGCATTACAAGCACAAAGATGCCTTTTAGCTAAAAAAGGAAAGTCATGATAAAACAACAACCAACATAATATTCTCCACACTAATAGGAATATTCAATGCTAAAATTTTCCATATCCACAAAATTTATTAAAATAAAAATTCTATTTTGGTCTTTCTACCACAATCAATGTTGTGTCTCTAAACATTAAGTTATAAAATTAGCTAGTGCTTCACATCTAAATAATAGTAACATGAAAAACTCACCTAGCTAAAATAAGATCAACTTCAACTTCCTTCCTCTCTCACAAACAATAAAATCAACAGTTTGGTGCTGACAAACAAACAGGAAGGTAAAAAGGACAAGAAAATAATGTCAAAGTTTCATGTTTCACTTGTGTCGGGACTTATTACAGTCCCTTCCTCGATGGGAGCATTAATTGGAAGCTTACTTCCGGACTTCATCTTCTTCACGTCATTGCTTGAACATATGAAAATTCGTCTCACCATATTACAGAATTCACTGCAAGATATTTCAACAAACCTATGATTTGTCATATATGTACATGTAATATCCTCAACTAATTAATTCATCAATAGTTGATAGTATTATTAGACAAAACTATATGTAGCGACCACTATATGTTTTTAGTCACTGTAAAAAGTAGTCGCTACATGTAGTTTTGTCTAATATTAGTGTCTTTTCTTTCAAAAAAAATATGTGTGTGTGACTGTCTCAAGTTGATTAAGGATATACTTACGGCCATGGATCATCTCCCACGAGCATCATATCTCCTTCATCATCAGTGAAGACAATTTCCCATTTATTCCGATGTTGAAGCTGTCCCTTGATGTCAAACAACTCTTCCAATTCGCCAATAAGTTGATCATAACCATTCAATGTTGCCAAATCCACAGCGCGTCCCACTGCAACACCCTGCATTTGAACCTTTACGAAGGTTTCAAACGACAATAGAAGGTTTATATCAGAAACTATTTTTATTGAACTAAAATTAAAAAACATCAAAACGGTTGTCTAAATATATATTCTATGTTCAATACCTTGGTGCGACTTCTGCTACAAATCTGCTTGCTTTGAGTCTCCTTCGGTGATACTAGTTGCAATTCTAATTTCTTCTCCATAGAAGCACCCTTTGAGATGTCAGACTTACGGGCAGTATCGGTGCTAGACAAAGTACTGGTACTAACTTCAGTGGTAACTCCAGTGGTAACTTCAGACTTACGGGCAGACGAATTTTTGGAATGATCAATAAGATCGATTCCAAACAACCGATAACTTGTAGTAGTCTCGGCTTTGTTGTTCTTATCAACGTTTACTATAGATGTGTCATGAAGCACATGAGACGGACAGCTAGAACGGGGAGAAGATAGCCAACTTCCTTCTGTATGATTTCTAAATAAAGTGCTGTTGTTGCTTTTACTATTCATAATATCGGTTTTCTTATGATGCCACATACCAGTATCACTTTTTTGGCTTTCAGCTAGAACGCTACGTTGTGTCTTATCAGTCTGCGTCAGTCTAGCATCCCAGTAAACAGAGGCAGCCGATGTTGTGTCTAGTTTGAAAAACATGTAGAAGGTCAAATAAAACTAATATAAATCAAAACAAGAAATGAGAAGAGATTTTTTTTTTTTGAAGAAATGGGAAGAGTTATTAGATATAGTTCCTCACCAACGTCGGGAATTTCACTCAGTGGTCGAGGCCTTTTAGTCTTCACAACCGTTGGTTGAACTGAGGATGTAGAAGCTGAGGAAACAAACGGTTCTATCTCCCATGGTGAAACCCTGTCAGGTCTTGCAATAGCTGAAGGTTCATCCCATTGAACCTAGAGATTCACACACACACAAAGAAAAATTAGATGAATCAAATAGGAAATAGCAAGCGCCGGCGCCGCTGTAGCTGGTGTCCGATAACACTTCATACTAAATAGTGTGTCGCAGAACAAAAGCAAGTAGTTTAAATTTCGCACCACTACGCGCTATTTGGCAACACTGAGATGAATAACATACAATCATGGAAAATCAAATGAAAAATTGCAAAGTCCAAGAGGACAATACCTTAAGTGATCGCCATTTTGAATTCGGCCAATGGGGAGACATATCTTCCACTCCAACTATGGTACCGGAAAATCTGATAAAGCCATGCATTAGAATAGCTACAGAAAGGTCATACAATAAACTACTACGATAAATTGTACTACCTTTTGTCAGACTCAGCAGAATCATCGCTCTCAAACTTCATCTTGAACCTCATGCCGACAGTAAACTTATTATTCACAGCTGCCAAGTACTTGTTTACGCTTACGAGGAACTGGCTCGTCCTAAAAAAAGAAAAGCCCATGTCAAAAAATCATCTACTTATTTTTTTTTCCTGAACACATTTGTAAGTAAAATCTCTACCTCGGCTTATAATATACAACAAAAAGAGTCTGCGATGCAACAGCATGGGAGGCAGTTGCAAGAACTCCAAGGTGCATGCTTTGGCTAGAAAGCACAGACGATGGCATGTTACTTGCCTGACGAGCAAGACGCCTCACTCCAACACGTAATTCCCCGTTTTCCCCTCTACACATAAAATCTTCATTATAGCAATGTTTGTAAAGCAAAAGAGATAAGCTCGTGAATTTATAGTAGAAATCTAAAAGATTTATGAACCATATGAATGAAATAAAGAAAGGAATGAATGTTTACCTCAAGAACACAAAGGTATCTCCAGCAACTAATCTTTTAGAAGTCACAAAAGTACTCCATCCAGTTGTGAGTAGGTGTCTGCGCGGCTGACCTGATATAAAACGATAAATAGGTTCAAGGGAAAATCATTAGGCAAATAACCAAATAGAAAGTAAAAGCGCAAAGACTTGAACGAAAAAACTTCTCACGCCTTTATACCTCTAAATATATGCTTAAAGCGCCATTCATAACCATGAAGATCCTTAGCAACCAATTCTTGAGTTGGTGTTGGTTGTGACATATCCTAAAAACAATTTCAAACGTAGATTTTCAAAGATCAGTAATAGCCTACCTAATGCAATCTTAGAGTAGAAACTATAAACCAATCAGATAGTATAAGTACCAAAGGAGGAAGGCATTCTGTGGCATGTTTTCTTAGAACAGAGAAGCCACCATGTGTGCTGGTATCCGAAGCAGTTAAGATCTTGCAGAATGAGTGAATTTTCGGCCTCGGAGGTTCATCGTTTACCGGGTCAGGGATTGTAGGCTCATCTTGCTAAAAACATTTGTTCCATTAGAATCGAAACAATGGGAAAAAGGAATCTTTGGTTGACCACAAAAAGTACAGAAAATCAAAGAGAGCAAAAGCACCCTTACATTTGGTTCCGGTACCAAAGTTATCTGTGCATAAACCTCGTCCGTTTCTTGTTCAGCCTAAAACATAGCAAAATTCAAGGTAAGCTTAAGATTCCTTTCACATCATTAAAAAAAAAAGATGAATATTAGGGAGAAAATTACCAATAAATTCATATTCACGATGCGACAAAGGATCTGTGTAGGAAGTTTCAACAAAGGGATATTCTGATTCAGTTCTTGATTAGTAGAAGCCTCTAACTGCAACAACAAATAAAAAGGGTTAAAAAAAAAACAAAAAATAGAATCCTGCAAAACCAAGATCATTCCACAATTCCATTTTCAGACAACATAAATCTCCTGCTAAAATAGAAAGCAAGCAAAAATAATTTCCACCCTCCGATCCACACAACGATAATTGAGGTCAATATCAGATATATTTGACTGCAATTCTCTACAATATCAAAGATCACAAAACGGCCGTCATTCGTCATTCTCCAAGACTACAATTGAGGTTGCATCAGCTACATTTGACTACAATTCTCCGCAATATCAACAATCACAATTCTCATGACTCGAATTATAACAATATTAACTCAATTTGACCGCGATTCTCCACAATATATATATAAAAAAATCGCGAATTAAGCGAAAAATCTTCTGCATATAACACAAAGGGAAATTGAAAAACTCACTTGCTCCATGTGTCCTTGAGGGAAATAGTAAACCCTTTGACCAGCACGAGGAACATCCACCAATGGTCCAGCACATGCTTTCCATAGTTCTTCATTTGAACAACCACCGGCTTCACCACAAAAAAAACAAACCATTAACCACAAAAACAAAAACAAAAAAAAAAATCATAAGATTCTTAAAAAAAAAAAACAACATTCGATTCTTAATTGTTACCTTCAGCCGGAACATTTGACGAACGATTCAACATCATAATCAACACACAAGTCAAAAAGAAAAAAAAAACTCAAAAAGACATAAACAGAAACAACAACACTCTTGTTTTTTTCTTCCAAATTAAGGTTTCTTTTGAACCAATCAAAAGAGATCTCGTATTTTTGTTGTTGAAGAAAAATTGAGAATCAGAATCAGAATTAGAAAGAAGAATAATAAGTGATTTTGTTTGTTGTAACGTAAAACCAACCACTAACTAGTTGTAGTAGTAGCTAGTAACAAGAAGCAATAATCGAATGAAAACGGTTACAGAAAGAAAACAGTAACAGAAGCAGTTTCAAACGACGCTTGGTTTGTTGTGTTTGTTGTTTGTGTTTATGAGAAGTGAGAAGCTAATGGAAAATGAAACGGCGTTAGTTGTTTGGTTGGAATGACTTCACACATACATACATTCAGACATAAACCACTCTCTGTTTTTCTTTAATTTATTTATATATTTGGTCCAATTTTGTTGCCTCCTATGTTTAGGGTTTTCTTTTTATTTTTATAAATCAATATAGTATCTTTCACGCATAATTGTATAGATTAATACACCAGGTTGATATCCCTAAAATTTCTTATATGCATTTATTATGGATCAAGATTAATCGTTATTGAACTTCCAAACAATTTTATATAATAACACATCTCAACTGTTGATCTAAAATCCACGATGTAGATTGTACAATTAAATCACACGATAAAATAATTTTAACCATCAATCAAATCACACGGTAAACATCTAAGAGTTCTAATTTGTGACACAGTTACAATGGAAATCCAATTTTGATACGTTAGATATCAAACTTTAAACAAATTGATTAAAAAAATTAAGTATTGTCACTATTTTCATTTTATTTTTAATTGTTTGGGATTTTGTTTTTTAAATTGTCAACTTGTGGTGTGTCGTGTCATGTGTGTCTCTTTTGTATTGTCTATTCCAACCAGACATGGGAAACAAGTCTTATTCTAGTGGGAGTTTTTTTAGAGTGGGTGTGTGCTTAGATGGGATCATGATGAACCCATGGAAATGACTTGCTATTTGAGGGTTTATTTTTCTAGAATTTATAGTTTCCTACCAAAAAAACTACTTTTAACTTTTTTTCACTTCACCTTCTTTTTTTGATTGGGTGAGTAAGATATAGAGAAATCATGAATTTGGATGATGGTTGAATTGTTATTTGATATTTTAATTTACTTTTGTAGTTAATTATAGGTGTAAATTTATTACAATAAGTTGAAGGTAACATCACTCAAATAAATTAGATCTGGATAATAACTAATATAGTCAGATGCCGTTAGTTACAGTTATCATCTCTGAATTGTTTTATCAAAATAAGACTATTCTGCTTTTTTAAACTAAGGATAAAAGGATGACATTAGGAGGATTAAAAAAAGGACACAAGGCCTAATATGACCACAAAATATCTAATTAGAATATAGGCCACTTAAGTAACAAATTAATCTCAAATAAACTAAGGATAAAAAGTTACAAGCGACAAAAATTCCAAACAAATCATAAAATTAAATTATAATTTACAGGAAAAACAAATTGGAATTTTAGAGGTTCCGACACACTCACACGTGCTTGGAGCGCAATTGGGCGTGAGTGAAACCTTGTTTTTTTCTTCACTTGTTTTCCTGCAAATCGGGTCGCGCAAACTTGAAAAATTACCCGACTCAATCATTCTCAATACTCAACATGATGCATCAGTTTTAATTGCAATTCGACCGTGTAACAAATTCGAGAGAAATCTCAAATCAATCAATAATCATAAAATAATGACAATCATCAATAACTTCGATCAAAATTCTTGCATCAATAAATTCATATGATTTATTAACATCAAATTTGATAATAATGATATAAGCAACATTACAATTTAAATAGCTATACAATGTATCTATATGGTGGTAAAATGTACCTTGCTGGATCGCATAATTCATTGTCGATGGCAAAGCAGAAGTTTCAGAGCATTAGAGTGTGAGAGTTTGCCCTTTTTTATGTGTTTTATAGGTAGTGTATAGGGGTGTAAATGGGTCAGACTGAGTTGAATTTGGTCAAAACCAACATTTGAACCACACAAGGACCTCCAAATATAATTGAGTTTAGTAAAATAACAACCTATTTCATCATTGGCCCAAGTTGGATAAACCCGTTCATTTTCAGATTGGGTTGGGTGGATAGTGAATTATCCAACTTCAATCAAAATAATTGGATCCAAAATCCAACTTTAATCTGAAATTTTAACCCTAATTTATGTGTTACAAGCCCGCAATCTAAAATAAAATTTCTTTTAGAGTCAAACACATGCCATCAAGATAAATCTTTTATCATGTATAAGTTTGTTTTCGCTATTGGATTAATAAATCTCATAACTGAATCAATATGTCGCATCGCATATCATTTGATCTAATAGTAAGACATATTGATCTAATAGTCAAAATAATTTTATGTATGGTGAAATACTTGACACAATAAAACAAAATCCCAAAACATATAATAATGTTCAATTTTATGTGACTTTGTATTTCTTAAATTGATTTGTAGTTTTTATTTGAACCGGTTTAAATATAAACACTCTTAATCCATACAAATACCATTAGAGTGATGAATTTGATAACCATTTTGCAATTGCATAAATCATTTGAAGGTATTGTTAGTGTTGGAGATTATGTTGATAACATGAGGGGGAGTGTTAATGGGTTGAATCAGTACATTGAGTCAAGAGCAAACATATAAGCGACTATGACAGTACATTTTTACTTAAAATTCTAATGTGTTAGGTTTATGAATTTTATTACTTATATGTTGTTCAACATCAACTCTTCCAACCAATGTGAGACTTAACTCACATACATCTGATAGATCTCAACATTTCTTTTCAAGTGTGAATCTCTCTATGTCGGCGACCACGATTCCTCACCACTCACTTATTGTTCCTCCATCAAGTTGAAACGAGCTTTGATACCACTATTATGCCATGACTCATAAGATATAGCCTACTAGGTTGGAATAAGAAAAACCACACAAGTGACTCTAATACCACATATTCAATCAAAACCTTAAGGCATTAAAATTGTGAGTCCTCTCACTTATATATTGTTCAACATCAACTATTCCAATCAATGTGAGACTTACCTCAAGTGTGAGTTTTTCCGCGTATGCGATCCATTACCAGTCTCTTATTGCTTCCCATCAAATTGAATCAAACTCTAATACCACTTGTTGGACCATGAGGGGGAGCCTAGCTTACTGAATTGGATCAACGCATTAGGCTAAAACAACCATTCAAGTGACTCTGACACCACATTCTTATCTCAAATGTGATTCACTCCGTGTCTGCGGTTTCCCACCACTCACTTATTGCTCTCATAACAAGTCAAACTGCACTATGATACCGCTGTTCGGCCATAAGGGAAAGCCTTGCTAGATATGATCGACATATTGAACTAAGAACAACCATACAAGTGACTCTAAGATCACGTATGCATTGAAAACTTTAAAGCATTAAGTTTATGACTCCTCTCAATTATATGTTATTCAACATCAATTATTCCAACTAATGAATAACTAACTTTGATATATTTCAATTTACGGTTCCACTATTTCAATGAGCAATTTAAGTATATAGATCAAATATATTTCGTACAAAAGCACCAAATATGAAAGAAAAAAAGAGTTGAGTGGGCATAATTTTTTTTTTATACTTTCATCAACAACAAAATATTTTAGGGTTATGTTAACTTGTGTTTCCGGGACATTAGATAAGATGACTTAAGTTATATATTTTATACTGGAGTATTTTTTTATCCTCTTTTTGAAAGGCTCCAAAATCCAAATGTGGATGAGAAAATTGGACTAGTCACAAGCTATAAGCGATGATGGCTGTGTGTGATGATTTGAAGTGGTATGGGTTTTTGCAGGAATGGAACAGATCACGTGGTTTCTTGTGGTGAGGGTTTCTCGGACAATTTTTCAAAGTTAAGTACCCATAATTTTATTCTTCTTTTTTATACCCATGCCATGTGAAAAAGAAAAATAGTTTACCACTTCATAGTTTGGTTACACATTGATAATTTATCAACGGCTCACTTTTATTGGTTCCTATCAACTAGAGTAAGAATAGGTCAGGTCAATTTACGGCAGTGTTTTAAAAACGGGATCGGTTATCGAACCAGCGAGGGTATTGGGTCACTGGTTCATTGGTCGAACTACCGGGTCATTGATCGAACCGCATGACAAAACCGGAAAAAACCGGATAACTCGGTTCAATAAACCGGTCTCTATAACAAAACTATATAAGTATTAAACCGATTGAATCAAATGACTCGATCTCTAAAAAAATCACAACATCTAAAAAATGTGAAAATTTCAAAATTGTGTATTAAGAAAAACTCAACTTTTAAGCTTATGTATTAAGAAAATAAGATATAATATTGTTTTAATAAAAAATATAATGTTAATATTAATATCATATTGAAAATTTACTTATAAAAAAATAAAATATTTCGAACTTTTTATAAAAGAAACATGTAATAAAGAAAAAAAAAAGTAAGCTAAAAGTAAAAAAAAATGGTAGCAAACCATATTTTATAGATAAGCAAATAATGTTTTAATAGGTTAAACTAGATTTTATATTAATTAGATTAGATATATAAACAAACAAAGTTATATTTATATCATCAACAAGCTGCTGGCCTATGTTGTGAGTGTGGGTTCGAATCCTCCCTCAGCCACTTCTGTCATTTATATTTAAAAATATAAAACTAGTGTGGTTTAATTGAACCGGACGCGTGGATTGACTTTGAATCGGACCGCGTGAATATTCACCGGTTTAATTGATAAATGGCCGGTTCAACTACATGGGCGGTCCAACACACCAACCGGACCGGTTATGCTCCGGTTCCCGGGTAAACCGGTCCAACCGACCGGTCCGGTTCGGTTTTTAAAATACTGATTTACGGTATTTGGATTAGATGCGGTAACTGCACATACAATCAGTGAGATTAAGATCATTCAATCAAGATCAGACGATTTATATTTAATGATAAAAAATTATATTTTAATTGCATTTAAATATAAATTTAGACCGTTAGATTCTAATCAAATGATTGTATTGCACCGACAACATCACAATGACTACACTAAATCTATTTCCCAATTTACAGGAGCTACGGCTTAGTATTTTAGGCTTGAATCAAATGATTTTTTTTTTAAAATAGAAAAGGTCAAGACTTTTTTAAAAGCTAAAACTAATGACAACTTTTAAAAATTTAGGATTCCTCCTTAGTATTGCTTCAACTTTAGAAATCGTGAGGGTTCAAGTCCTTCTATCTAAATTCCTTAATTTTTTATATCATATATCTCTTTTTTTTTGTTTTAAATTTTTTATCTAAAAAATTGAAATATGATATTATGTATGGTCAAATTATCTAAAATGTCAGGTTAAATATCAAAATAAAGTTTAATTTCATTGGTCTATTAGCTCATTAGTTTATTTAAACATAAATATGATTATTTATTAAAATGTGTTTGTATTATAAAATAGATTTTTAAACGTGTTAACATATGTTATCAGACTTTCAACAGGTTAGATTCAGACAGCAAAAAAATTCAATAATAGACTTCAATTGGCCAGACTTAGACCTTAAATTTATTGACAACCGAGATTTAAACCTTAAATTTTTTCAAAGTTTTTCTTATAAAAAAAAGCGAAGGGAGTAGTTATTAATTTTTATCAAAAGTAGATTTCTCCTAATTAAGTTTTCTCCTTACACAAAAGTCAATGACCAAATACATAACTAGTTTATGTCACTGCTCGAACTATATTGAATGCGAGAATATGCCATCTTTTTGTTTGCATTGTCACACATTGATCATAACTTTTTCTCTTATAAACTTGTTAAAGTAGATTAAGAGAATGTGGTTACTAAAGAGAAGCCTATATGAATGGTGAGTAAATATATCCATGTTCTTAGCTAAAGAAAATATCGAGATGTATGATACCTGAGTAAAAAATGTAAGATTTAATTAGATATTTGATCTCTTACGTTTAAAATTTTAATTTAGTCATTTATATTTTACACGTGTCCTGTCCACATATGTAAATTGTCTGTTACATGTGACAAAATTAAAGGAAATGACGAACTAATGCAAACGATGGAAACGTAAGAGACCAAATTAATATTTTTTAAACGTAAGAGACCAAATTGAACCCTAAAATAAACGTAAGTGAACCCTAAAATTGATTTTTTTTATTGATTACTACCTCCGTTCTAATTTATAAAAGCTTGACTAAATACACTATTTATATGTCTTGTGTTGACCATATTTTTCTAAAAATATACAAATGTAAATATTTCATATAATATTTGATTAGTATTTTCAAAATATTAGTTTTTACTACTAATTCATAATCAAAATTATGTATTGACATACGTGTAATGGTCGACGAAGTAGTATTTAGATTAGATTGAATTTTTGAGTTCACACTACATTGTACTAGACTACTAGCATTCAACTATGGTGGAAAACGGAGGAACGGCGTAGCAAAAGAAGCGTGTGGATTGGGATAACGGAGACGGGAAGGGAAACGTGAAGTCAATGACCGTTAAGTGCCATGTGTCATGTGTTTAGTTGTTTGTTTCTAAACATGCAACAGGATTGGTTCAAGTTACCCGGCACAAGGTACAACAACACTAATCATAATTTTTAATTTTTATTCTCTAATTCATTTTCAACCATATTCTTTTCTTTTTATTTTTTTCTTTTTGTCATTTTCACTTTGTTTTTTTTGTATTGTAATTTAAATTGACACCCCATATTTTCCAAAATGATGATGAGCCGCAATATGTTATTTCAGCTTACATACATGTAATTTTAGAAGATTAATTAATTAAATGAATTAGAAACTCATTTTTGTCATTTTTCGATTTTATTGTTCATTTTTTATTTTATTTTTTTGACAAAATTGTTGATATTAGTCTTGTATATAGTCATATACTATTTGAATTTTGGAAAGGCTGTTATGGAATGACCTTAGTAATCACTAGTATGAACATGATTGGATATTCCATTCACACTCACACATTTATACTCTAATCACATTTAGACTTTAAATTTGAAATTTTTCGATTAATAGATTTTCATAAATTTTATGATAAATCTTCAATAAATTTGATGATTCTTCTTAAACTCTAGTCGCATGGGTTGTAGCGTTGAATGAGTATAAAGAAGAAGAAACATGATTCAATAACAGTTGCTAATAATTTAATCTCTTCTTAACAAACCAACCACTAAAAATTATCTATTGATCTTTTTAAAAAGAAATCAAGTTAACGTTACTATTGTTGGACCGTGAGAGGAATTTTTTTAAATTGAATTATTATATTGGATATTGAGTAACTATATACATGAATTTTTATACCGCACTTTCATTTAAAATTTTAAGATATTAAGTTTATATTTGATAGATCTCAACATTTCATCTCAAGAGTGAGTCTCTCTAAGTCTACGTCCATGATTCATCACCACTTGCTTATTGCCGTCAACTAGACTTTGATACCATGAGTTAGGTCGTTAACAAGAGTATCACTAAATTGGATCAATACACTGGGTCTTGAACAACCACATAACCGACTTGTGACACCACATCTTCGCCCAAAGTTTATGGCATTGGATTTATGGGTCCCCTCACCTATAAAGAACTCAACCTTAACTTTTTCTAACCAATGTGAGACTTAATCTCCTCTCAAGTGCGAGTCCCTCTGTGTTCAAGATCCATCACCAGTTACTTTTTCCTCCCTAACCAAACTCCAATACCACTTCTGGGCTGTGAGGGAGAGTCTCGTTAGGTTGAATCAATATATTGGCTATTGAGCAACTGCACAAATAACTTTTAACATCATACTTTCACCAAAAATCTTAAAACATTAAGTTATATGTCATCTCACTTAATTTTAACTCTTCCAACTAATATGAAACTTTTTGCTCACTTGATATATATTATTTTATATTGGATAATAATTTGATCAATTTTTGTCTAGTTCTACTAGTTCTATGGTCTTATTTTGTGTTCTGTCTAATGATTCTTCAAATCAAAGTAATCATTTTCTCATTTCTTATTTTTATCAAACCAAATTGATGGTTATCATAAACTAAATTGCCGATCGATGAATAAGATGCCACTAAATATAGTCTCCAGCCTCCATTATAGAAAAGAAAAATAAAACGCTAAATAGGAATATTCCTCATCCAGTGGACTTGACCCTGCATTTCTAGTACGAATGAAATCAAATAAATCGTATGAGTCTCCATTAATGTACGATGAAATTAGTCAATTTTTAAGTTGGATATAAAAACTCTGTGATATTTATTAAATTTATGCAAATTAGTATCCCCAAATATTAGTTAAGACAATAAAAAGAATAAATTTTGTATAAAAAATAACATTTGATTGTAATACTTTTTAAATATTGATTATATAAGTTTTAAGAAAATGTTATCATATTTAGTTCTTTGACTAATTCTCCGGAAGCATTAGTCAATATTTTTTTATATAGATCTGTTTGGATTAATTTATTTTTTTAGCTTATGCAAAATAACTTATGCAAATAAATAAGTTTTTATGTATTATGATAAATTTGTCAAGATAATTTATGAACGAATAGCTTATAAAAAGACCGTTTTTGTGAGTGAGAACTTATAAATTAACATAAAATTTATTTATTCGCATAAGCTATCTTAATACATACTTCTGAACGGTAATATTATGTCAAAGTTATTAATTGAATATGTATTAGATCAAAGTTGATTTGTTAATATGAACTAAAGAATACTCCAAATTTGCGGCAAGATGGGAAACCAACAAATGTCTTACTAAGACAACGAACAATACAATGTCATACTTAAACGACTTAACCATCTGTCTCTAATAGATGAGGGAGAAGGAATAGAAAAAGTGAACCATCTCTCACTAAAACTAGGGTATATTATTGTTCATTTGCTGCTACTAATCAAATTCAATAATTTTTTTTTACCAAAAACTCAATAAAAAGTTAACCAATCATATTAATGCCTTTAATTTTTGCTTTAGTATTCTTTAATATTGTAAAAATTACTGTAATTTGTTTTGAAAGGCCACTGACTTTATTGTCATTAATTTTTGAAGGGTATCAATTCAAAGTTCGATTTAGGTCTTTAAATTTATTTATTGAGTCGAACCTACTGTAAAAACAACACGCCCAGTGGGACTCGAACCCACAATCGCTTGATTAGAAGTCAAGCGCCTTATCCATTAGGCCATGGGCGCATTTGGTTGTGTTACTATAATTTTAATATATAAATTATAAATGTTTAATTAATGTCATTATTTTATTCCTTCTGAAAATTAATTTCACTAATTTTAATGTTTGGGAATGATTTCCAAAAAGTTTTTTAAAGAAGCTTATGCAAAAGACATAAATGTCTTAATCATTCTCTCAAAATAATAATTCTCATTATGAGTATATTTACGCATTTACTAAAACATCTTATAGATATTCAATGAACAATCAACATGTATGCAAATCATAAAGAGAAATTATGAGAATTTTTGCAGCAATAAAAGATTTCAGGGTTGATTGACCAAGAAGATATTATCTTCTCATATCGAAGAGAAACATTATCAACTCTTAAGAAACAATGTTTTCACGATGAACATGTTCATTGCACTCAAAATTATTCCTATCAGTTCAACAAAATGACAAGAATCAACTTTTAAAAAGAAATTATTTATCATCGTCTCTTCATTTTAAATGCACTTCAACCCATTATATCAGATTTTTGCATCACATATTCTGAGTGTGTTCATCACCATCTTCTCAAACTAGATTTGAGTTTTTAAAAGCTTAAATCGAAACAACCCTTTGATTGTCTGTAATCTAGCTTAAGTCAATCCTAAACGATTGATTGAGTGGTTCCTTGAAAAGTCAAATTGACTGATGATTAGCCTGTTAAGGATTGATTACAAGATTGTATTGATCTAGGTAGAGATCAAAGAAGATTGTATTAATCTAGGAAAAGATCAAACAAAAGGAAATGTGTATTGAGATCGATTTTATCTCAGAGAAGATAGTGAAAATCTCACAAAGTGAGTACTGGACAATACATAACTCAAGATTGGGGTGAATCGGTATAAATTTTGTGTGTGAATATTCTTACATGTGCCATTAACTATTTATTTTTTGTATATACACACATCACAAAAACCACTCCACTTATATTCACTTTGAATTCTCACGCAGTAGAGAATATTCTCAGAACAAATGACTTTATAATTCAAGTACACACTTGAAATCAATTTCGTTGAGTGCAAAATTAAATTTTAAAAATGTCACAATTCAAATTCCCATTTCTTGTTACTATTTCATCCACTTCAACCAACACCATATATGTAGACGATGATTTCCAAATATACTAGATACAACACATATTGTCTCTTCTCCTAATTGGAAGAGTCCCTATAGGATAAATAATTCATTTCGAGGAAGAACAATAGATAACTAGTGCTCATTACTCATCATTCTTTCTTTGAATTTCAGGATTACCGCCGAGAGATTATAAGCAATGAAATTCATATATTCCTTATATAATTGACAAATTAAATCAAATATTGTAAATGCTAAGATTATCAAGATTTTATGTATGTTCTTGATGTATACAACATGCTTCCACAATATAGTATATATTTGAAAACATGTCTTGTATGATTAATTAATTAGAGTTAATTCAAACACTTGACTTTTTTTTAGAAGAAAGTACTTGACACTTTTTTTGAGGTCTATAGACGAAGTGACAAAAACCACTTAAACTAACATATATTGTGAATCATGAATTCAATTCGTACCCAAATAAAGATGTTCAATTTAACTATATCGGTATTATCAGTTGAGCTAAAACATATAAAAAAAAGAAAGTATTGACACTTATGTTGATTATAAACTTGACTATTTTAAAAATAAATTAAGGGATGATGTGAAATGGAAGCCCTCACAATGATTGATTATTGTGATAGGTTTTTCCAATTATATTGATGCTCTCTATAGTTTTTATAAAGGAACATGCCTGCTTATTATCCAAACCCCACCACCACCCTTCTAATAAGGAATGCTTTATTCAACTTTATAGAACGATAGAGTAGAGACAACTAAGCTTTAAATCTTAGTTTAATAACCGTGCAATAAGCTTGCATTTTGGTTGCAAATGTGTGTATATTTGTAATAAAAAGAGACAGTACTATGATTGGTGGGGGATTTTGTTATTAAATTTTTTGTGCATACACCATGTGGAAACCAACATGGTTTTGTTTGTTATTCCTTGGCCTGCACAAATAGAACATTTCATTCGAGTCTAAACTATTTTTTATTTAAATTCAACCTTTTTAAGTGTGTGAATAATGTAGTTTCTTTTAACACTAGCTAGCTTTTATCTTTTATTAATTCAATTGATCAATGATGATCAAGTTAACTGATGGACTCAAATAATTTCAACTAAAAAGGTTTTGAATTGATCCTATTGGTAGTTTTTTATTGATCAATTGTCTATCACAAGCTTTTGTTAAAGTTTTTGTCATATCATAACACCTTTGAATGGACATCATCCATTCTTCCAAATTTTTATCTAGTTAATTAAAGCACATATATAATTGATTATATATATGTTATTACTTATAGAAAAATCCATTGATATAGCATTTCATCATGGAATGCACCAATTGTGGAATAGTAAAGAAAAAATTGTACCATTTTATTTTTGTGAATAGTAAAAAAATAATTAAATTAAATATAAGGAAATGCGTGATTGTTAATTGACAATTTTATGAAAATTAAAACATTATTTTGTAAAGAAAAACAAACTCAAATGGCTTTATGTATAATATAAAATTTGCAACTTGGGGATGAGTACTATATAATTATAGTATTTTTTTAGGTGAACAAGAAGATGAGAGGTACAATTTGACATAATTTATATTAGCTCTATGCCTTTATTTTCAAAGACTACCTTATTAAATAAGTAATGTGTGGAAGGAGAACTTGGGATCCATGTATGAGGACAATCATGGGAAATTGGGAAGAAATATTTTAGGTTATGGGTGGTGGAGGGTACCTCTCCATTGATTCTATGCATAATTATATTTGGTCACAAATAAAAAAATATATATCTAAGTGGAGGATTTGGTCCCTCAACTCCATCTTGTCCCCTTGACTTTACTTTTGACCAAATTTTAGCATCTTCACTTCTTTGTCCTCGTTTTGTATCTATTTGGTCTCTTTGTAAGCAAAATAAATAAAATAAAAAATCAACACAAAAATAAGAAGTATTCAATTAACCTAATTAACACTCCTCCCTCTCATTTTCTTTCCCTAGGATATACAAATAAGTTATTATCTAAATTCTTATAACTTGTTAAGAATATTGGATGCTATAGCATTATTGATACATCATTAAACACCTTTTCTTTTTTCCTTATTGATCGGGTATAGAGACTCAACATCAAGTGTTGGACAACTCTTACAAAGAAGGTTGATAGAGACATGTGAGTTCAAAAGAAACACACTTTTATTGAGTTCAATGTGTGAGCCTTTTACTATTTTACTACCTTATAACTCCACACTTTGATCAATGTGTATTCCAAGCAATGTTCTTTTATTATCATTTTGTACCTTTATTTACCATAAATAATAAGTACTAGGTCGTACAAATTATTAGTATGTAATAGTAGTTCGTATTGCAAAAGTCTATGTTAGATGAAATATAACTTAAAAATATACTCCCTCCGTCTCAAATCTTTAGTTTTTTTAATTTTTTAATTTTGTTCCAAAATTTTTGTCCTTTTAGGAAACCAAGACACAATTAATGATATTTTACCATTTATACCCTTATAAAAATTAAAACAATCATTAAATGAATTTTCTCTTTCTTAATAAAGTAAGAGTAAAAATGACTTAACTTATCAATCATCTTTGTTATTTCTTAATCCACATGCAAAACTCTAAAAGGATCAAAGTTTTGAGACGAGGGAGTATATATTTTTAAAATGTTATGCATTTATCATCTTATAAACTAATTTTATTTGGGTCTTGCTAACATGTGCCCCAAGGGCAAATGTTAAGGTGCATTAAATTTGTTATACTTCAATTAATTTTCTTTTAAAATAAGCAATAATCAACTTTAACAATTATTACAATTAAAAGTTATGATCTACTATATTTAATATACTTAAAAGATTTTTTTTTTTGGTAAATTGCCTAAAAGAATTGGTAAGACAAAAAAAAAAGAAAAATCCACATGATTGTCATATATTTGTTTTATACACACACGCCCTTAATTGCATTTGTTTTAGTAATTTTTATTTATTATTTATTTACATCTAGTAACAAAAATAAAATTAAAAATAATATGAAATTTCTAAATATATTAGCAATTCAAAAACCAAAATAGTACTAACATAGTACTCAAATATTTAATTAAATAAAAAAAAACTTAAGTCAAACAATTTAATGCATTTTATTATAACTAACTTAATGAATCTTATTATAACTAATTTAATCATTAATTTGGATGGAATAAATGAGATAACAATTCATTTAATGCACCTTAAAATGTGCCCTTGGGGCACATATTAGCATTTGCCATTTTATTTTATAAAAATTTAGTTAGATACCTAAATTTTAGGCGTTGCGGTTGCTTCATTTGATAATCCATCTTTCATATAGCTAAACAAACTCAACAAGTTTTCCATGTCAATTGATAATACATTATACATATGTGGCCATATAGTTCAGTTGTTAAATAAAATAATTGAACAAGATATATATGCATCACTAGATAATAATATGTATGCAAGAGAATATCATGAAGATAGAATTTGGATCAATTCATCATTATTCCATGTAAATAAGAGACAAAAGGGAACGCACTAATTTGATGTGCAATAAAAGAAATGTATATCATTGTAAAATGGTTTGGTTCTTCTTTACATTAATTTCTCGTTTATTTTGTTTGTCTATTTTTTCTTTAATTGGATAATGACATTTATAATTTTGTTGTAGGTGAATGATATTTTATTGTCTATTCTTTTTTTAATCCTCTTCACTCCCCTCTTTCAATTTACTTTAATTATTTTTTGGAAAACATTAGAAGTGATAAATCTCTTTCTATTTTGTCATTAGCATCAAGATGATAGTGACATATAGGATTGGGCTACGATATGAATTATTTAGACAACCCAATCCAGTAGTTTGAATCGGGCCGTTTTGGTCCATTAGACATCAAAATATAATACTCCTCCATAATTTCTTATAATAATGAAATAATAATAATGATAGTTACTTTTATCTCCATAATTTCTTATAAACTACACTTTTCTAGACTTGCGCACACTAGAACAAGAAAAATCCAATTTTTTCTCGCATTCAAAAGAGTAAATAAAAATAAAATGGTGTTTTTCCCAATTCAAATGAATCAATTTGGACAAAAAGTGTTAAAAATAAATGATATTAGAGATCGTTTAAGCTAGATTGTGTGAACTCACTAATGTTAGGATAGACTTGAAAACTGAAACATTATTAACATATATTTCGGACAGATCCAAGACGATAGTTCATTAGTGAACCATCACTTTGATACACCCTAGAAACGCAATGGAACAAGTCTGTAGGACCGCTCTCACCATTGAATTATGAATTCAGGAATTCTGACAACACCCGTCTAAAGTGACACTTGTCTCACAAAAGATTTTAGTCTTTCGAAACCCTAATCCAAATCTTATAAAGCCTAACTAGATCGAGGCGTGCACAATTTCAATCCTATACTTCTCACTGATAGCATTTACTTACTTGATAATAAAAGTATTTACACGTACACCACCAACTCCTAAGGCCAACAATCAATGGTCAGTTCAAAACGACTCCCATAATAAAGTTCAACATCAAATCTCCAAGTCCAAAAGAATCAACATATATACTTACAAATTAACTATCAATAAAAAGTAAACTCTAAGCCAAAGATATAAGCATACTCTTTAGTCTTTACCAACTGTCATGGCGAATGTCTCGATCATTAAAAGATGTTATTTGGATTATATGCTGATTTACCTAAGTAGTTCATTGTGGCTCATTAGCATATAATAAAAGACCGTAGATTTTCTTTGAAAGCGTATATACATAAAATGATTAAGTAATGAAGCAACATATACCTAAACCTTAAAAGCCACTATTCCTATATAATATAACTAGTCGGTATGCCCGTGCTACGCACGGCTCGACGGAACGCGAAGCCATATAAATCTAAGCCATACAAATTAAGTTATATTTTTCGGTTTTTCAAGTTTTAAATTCTGGAAAATAATTCCATAAAGTAAATTCCATAGAAATAAACATATAGTAATAGGATAAGTTCATAAATTAATGTATAGTTATAACAAAGGAAAGTAAAAAAATACATTATTATAACATAAAATATTGCTCTGTTTGATAAAAAGCTTTATATCCTCCAAGCGTAGTGGGTCCAACCAATGTAGTACGAACACCCATCAAAGGAGAGATTTTAAAATGAATGACATTGTTGTTGGATGGATTTGTCACACCAAGCTTGATAGTCACCCCTTCCACTAAGTTGCGAATCTTACATATTGTTCTCCATTGCCCATTGATTTGGCAAATTCTTGGGTTATTAGTGCCAATTTCTAAACGACATCTCCATATAATTCCAAACCAATCAACCATTGCTATATTAAGGCTTTCACTTGAAAATGCATTTTGGCAAAATCCAGCCCATGAGATATTCTGTTTTATATAGAACTTGGAATGCTAGTCCGATGCCCGTGCGTTGCACGGTTCGCTGGAACACTAAGCCATATAAATCAAAACCATACAAATTAAAGTTGCGTATATCAAAATTATTTTAAATCTTTTACTATTTATTAAAAATGTCATCTCTCCGTAAATTAAAATTTTATATCAATAATAGTTTGTAATAGTGATTTTAAATTTTTTATCATCAATACAAATTGTCAACTCTCCGTCAATTCTAAAAAATATTAATAATAACTTATAATAGTGATTTTAAAATTTTTATTGGCGATTAAAAATAGTCATCTTCCCGTGAATTAAAATTTTATTAGATACAACTTATAATAGTTATTTTAATTTTTTTACCAGAGATTAAAAATGTCATCTCTCCGTAAATTAAAATTTGTAACAATAACAGTTTGTAATAGCGGTTTTAAATTTTTAGCAGCAATAAAAACTATCATCTCCCGTTGAATTTAAAAAAAAAAATAGTAATAACTTATAATAGTGATTTTAAAAAATTTATTCCCGGTAAAAAATAGTCATCTGCCCGTGAATTAAAATTTTATTAGTGATAACTTATAATAGTTATTTTAAATTTTTACCAGAGATTAAAAATGTCATCTCTCCGTAAATTTAAATTTTGTATCAATAATAGTTTGTAATATTGATTTTAAATTTTTTATCAGCAACAAAAATTGTCATATCCCCGTAAATTTTTTAAAAAATTAGTAATACCTTATAATAGTGATTTTAAAATTTTTATTGACGATAAAAAATAGTCACCTGTCCATGAATTAAAATTATATTAGTAATAACATATAATAGTTATTTTAAATTTTTTACCAGAGATTAAAATATCATCTCTCCATAAATTAAAATTTATATCAATAAATTTTTATCAACAATAAAAATTGTCATCTCCCCGTGAATTTTAAAAAACTTTAGTAATAACTTATAATAGTGATTTTAAAATTTTATTGGTGATAAAAAATAGTCATCTGCCCGTGTATTAAAATTTTATTAATAATCACTTATAATAATTATTTTAAAAATAAATATTTGATGCCCGTGCGTTGCACGGGTTCGCGCTAGAACGCCAGACCATATAAATCAAACATATACACATTAAGATATAGCAAATTAGGACAACAAAGTATATAATATAAAGAAAAGTTCTAAGGAGATAGTTCAAATGCATATAAAGATATATAGGATATTAGGATAACAAAGTCGATAATAACATAAAAAAAATAGGATAACAGAGTCCAAATGCATACAAAGAGAGAACAAAATAGAGATAAAGAAATTAATGGGGGGTAAATAACATGAAATAAATGCACAGTCCACAGGAAGGCCCAAAGTCACTAAAGAAACAAAAAAAAGTAGGGGGCTAAATCGCACCGTCTAATATATCGAACGACACCCGATAGGATATGGGAAAGGAAGATATGTGCCATGTGATGGAAATGAGTCTCTTTCTTTCTCTTATCTTTCTTCTCTCACTCGACCCTTTCTCTTTCTACTATCTCTTCTCTCCCCCAAGAACACGATGGTGTTCTTCATCTGGTGTTCATACTAAAATTCCCAAAAAATTCAAATAACTTCTAAAACCCTTATTTACCCTTTCCAAACATAGATCAAACCTGAAAACTACAAAAAAATAAAAAAATAAGATATTTAGCGATAAAAAAATATCATCTCTACGTAATTTGAAAAAATTTATCAGTAATAACTTGTAATCGTAATTTTAAAACTTTCATTGATGACCAAATTGTTATCTCCCCATAAATTACAAATTTTTATCAGTAGTAACTTGTAAAGTTGTAATAGTGATTTTAAAACTTTTATCAACGATAAAAATTTTCATCTTCCCATCAATTATAATTTTTTACCGATAACAACTTGTAATGGTGTTTTTAAAAGTTTTACAACAACCAAAATTGGCATCTCCCCGTGAATTAAAATTTTGTATCAATAATATTTTGTAATAGTAATTCTAAACTTGAAATAATGTTATCAACGATAAAAATTTTCATCTCGCCGTGATTTATAATTTTTTATTAATAATAACTTGTAATAGTGATTTTAAAAAATTGGCATCTCCCCGTGCATTAAAATTTTGTTTAATCAGCTTAAAAGTAACGAACATACCCTAATGCCTAATCATATGGTAGAGCAGTGGTGTACTTGTATGGACCACATAAGATACAATCAAGATATGAAACTATGGTTACTATTGCAGTTACCTTAATTACAGTAAATCCAAAACCATGAATACAATATATAGTAAAGATCCTAAACCTAAACATTTGTATACATTTAAATTTAACAAACATACCCAACTTCCTAATTTTAGCAGCAACATAGAATGCATCAAATCCATGTCTAGCTTTCAAGCTAGCCAATCCAACATTATGATATTTGATCAATTCCTTAACTATATCAAGATGACCATTTTCGGTAGATATATATAAAGCAGTTTCACCAGAATTATTTTGCTTAGGAAATAACTCCTTTAACTCTTCTTCACCTTGATTCTCAGAGATTATTTCCAATACCGATTTCGAATTTCCAATTCGAATAGCCGAGTGCAGGTGTGAATCACCTCTTAAACCTATCAATTGTTACTTCATGTTTCTCAAGTTCTTATCTTTCCTACTTTCATGAAGTCCCAACTTATCAAATACCCATAATCTTATTAAAGCAAGAACCAATGTCATTCACAGAAAGGCCCTTCAGTCAAGTGCTGCCGAATGTTATTTTTCAATTCACTGACAATACAGAAAAACTTTGCACCAGAACTCATATATCATAACCTTAAACGAAACAGTAATTTCATTTAATAAAACTTCATACTTACCCAAAGCATGTATAGCTTTCTCCTCTTTGGCCAATCTACACCTGAAATAAGTTCAAACTAAAATGAGTTGCAGACAGAAGGAACACCGTTGAACTACAACAAATATAATTGATATACCCTTGCCTAAACATGTAGTCTTCAAAATGCTCTCTATCCACCTGTACATTGCTAAGAATGATTGTCCCAAAAGTCTTACCAAAACAATGTAGGCCTATCTCAAATCATACAATCTTTAGATGGCATCATATTCAGATCTGGTATCGTGAAAAAATATCTCCAGTGGACTCGATCCTTTTTGGCATAGATTCCGTTGCTTCTGGTGGGGTTGACCGACAACCGTATCATGTGGTTCAACGGAAGCTGAACTTGGCTAGTTATGAGATTTTGATCCAAAACCAAGCTGAGAATACAAAAGAATTTGGGGTTAGTACCAAACAAAATGGACATATCAGAAGTGCAACTCAATATGATTAAATTTTTAATATACCTTCATCCTCTTCAAACTCTCATTTGTATTTCTCATAACCTCAAAATTTGCATTTTTAGTTCCTATCTCCTGCAAAAGAATATCAATCTATTAATAATCAAGCATGTCATCTCAACGACAGGTGGAGGATCGACGGCGGTGGGCGACTGATATCTGGTCGACCGTCCTTCTGGACAAAAAACATTGGAAGAACAAATGAAGAGAATTATCATATATCACAAAATTAAAACCCAAAATAAATAAAAAATAGAAATATATATCACAAAAAAATAAACCAAACATCATTAATAATTATCATACATTATTAGAATAAAATCCAAATAAAACAAAAATCATATATTCATAAACATTATCATATATCATAAGACAAAGACAAAAATGAAACAAAAATAAAATTCATAATCTCTTAATCACCATCATTATCATATATCAGATTCAATTAAAGTAATTAAAATTGGAGGATTGATGAAACAAATTACCAAGAACAGCTTCGGATGATGATTTTAGTGCGCATCGTGGTAACACTAACTTCAACACCTGAAACCATCCTCAGCAAGCTTTCTTGTCAAAACCTCATTCAATTCAGCGGGAAAAAACTCCATCTGCGACGAACTGCAACACATAAAAAAAATCAAATCAAATTGCGAATCAATAACAGTGACGATTTTGAATGTGAAAAAAAAAAAACATGAATAGCAGCATCACTATGTTTGCACTATTGTCTTTACTTTTAAATTTAATGTAATTTTCTGATATGAACATAGACTAAGAACTGCGACCACCATATAACATGCCTGCAAGTACTACAATGACAGTTTCTGGGTCCCCCAATTAACCATACCAGGTAATATTTGAGAATTCTGCTGATCAAGGAAACTATCAGAGTAGCTTTCAAATTAAAGGAATTTCATAAAAACCAAATTTTTATTTTAACAATAAAATGAAAATGACAGCGAATTGAATAAATTAATGAGGAATTTTGTACAATTGGGACGGTGGTTTCTAATGAGCTATCAGTGGCTTCCATCGTTGAAAATTGGAGAGATAATCCAGCAAAACTACATGACCTAATGATCAGCAACACATAAAAGTGATGAGCTTTTATCTTTGTATATAAAAGTGGGTGGCAGTGGCACATACATAAACAGTAAAATACAAAATCTCAAAACAACCAAAATTCAAAGATTGTAAGTGAGTTAATTCTTCAATAAGCATAAGTTCATGAAATTTATGCATGTTGTAAAAAGTACCATAATCACAGAACAAAGAATCTCATCTCAATTTGTAGAAAACAATTTTTTTTTTCAATTCAAATATCTGAAAAGTAGAAAACTTTTTTCAACACATAAACAGAAGATTGATTAGCTAACTCAACAAACATGGATGAAAAAAAAAATCAAAGTTAAAAGAGAAGAAAGAGTGAAATCGGAATTGGAAAACCATAAATTATGTGACATTATCAAGTCACATAATCAAGTCAGTGACATGAAATGAAATAAAAAATTAAGTATCAAGTTGACATGTCTCTTTAACCCGAGTCAAATAATGCAAAACCATATTTTGTAATAAAATGACATGCTAAAGAAATCACATACCTTGTTGACACTTGGAACCAAATCTTGCAGTGCCCTTATTCTTTCTGCCATTCTTTCTCTGCGTAACTGTAATAAAAAAAGTCAATCTGCAATACAAATGTCAAACATAATAGCCAGAAATTAGTATATATTCATGCAAATATCCTGAATCTCACTCTCTCAGCTATGTTGTGTGGATTTGTAGCCTATCCTCTTCTAGCCCGCACCCTAGGACGCATGGCTGGAGGATCTGTAGCCTCCCTTAAATCATATATTCATAAACATTATCATTTTTTTTTACTCATTATAAATTATCTAAATTGAATGGCAAGAGAAATCCCAAAATGAAAGAACATACTTACCAACATAAGGGAGAATTTTCTATCTTTTCCAAACGACCAGATTATGATCTCTTTATTCCGGGAATGATTTTTGCCGTCTACTACAACCTTTGACACTTGATCATAGGACATACACAAAAATGAAACAAAATTAAAATTCATAATTTCTCAATCACTATTATTATTATTATTATTATTACATTATTATTATCATAAATCAGATTCAGAAAGTAATTAAAATTCAAGGATTGATGAAACAAATTACCAAGAACATCTTCAGATGATTATTTAAGTGTGCATACCCTAACTTCAACACCTGAAATTAACAAATCAGAAGAAAGAAAACTTCAATGGAATAGAACAGAACAAAAGAACAGAACAAAAAAAGTGAAAAAATGTTTGATAAAATTAACTATTAAGAAAGTAACAGATCGAAGCAGAGGAAAGAAGGAGAAAGAAACTCTGTCTTTAAGCACCGCCGTGTCACCGCGAACCACCACCGGAACTCTCTCTCGGCCGGAACTCTCTTCCTCGCCGGAACTCTGGCCACCGCACCGGACTTCTCTCTGCCGCCGACAAATCTTCTCTCACTCTCACGCGTGAAGATGGAAATTGAAACACGGATGGAAGAGGGAGAGAGAAATATGTGTTGCTTGTGTTCAATGTTTTTCCATCACTATATATTATGGCAAGTTAATTTAGGGTATCAATTTGATTGGTTATTGGAAAGTATTATTTTTCTTGTTGCAGTAGACAAAATATAGTATAAGGCTGCACATGGAAGAAATGATTATTTCTTGTTGCAGTAGACAAAATCCATGTGAAACAAAATACTTACATAAATAAATGTGACCAATCAAACTAATAGAAAAGTAATGATGGAAGGAAGTAGTAATGATGAAAGGAAGTGAGAGAAGTAGAAAAGTAATGATGAAAGGAAGTAGTAATGATGAAAGGAAGTGGGAGAAGTAATTTAATGATACAGTGCAAGGAATATTTCTGCACATGATGCTACAGTAGTTATGCCACATCAACCATTTGCCATCTATGCAATAGGGCTTAGTGGATTCCACATGTAACTTATGCATTGGTCAAAGTTAAATTAGGGCTTATGTGAATTCCATGTGTGCCCTAAACCACACATGGTTGAATTTGATTGGCTAAAGGATTAGGGTTTTTGGCTTGGAATGAGGAAATGCAACTCAACTTTTAGTATTATTAAGAGATTCAGAGTAAGTCATGTAAGTGTTATATTATTGGTGGAAGAACGTCATATATATAAATTAAAAGTAGGTATCCATGTCCTAGAAGCATGATTAGTCACCCATCGTTCCTATTAACAATGAGATTAGTGTTTCTAAAGGCCAAATGAAGGACGTGGCTTGCAAGGTTACAAAAACTAGTGCAAGACAATTATACTAATATAAAGTGATATATAGAACTTGGCAAGATTTTGGTACATATATACAAGTAATTATCTTGTTACCAAAAAATAAAATAATACAAGTCATCTAAATACATATATGATTAGGTGCTTATATTTAATAACAAAGATCTATGTTTACCACAAGCATGATAGGATAGGAAAATATTGATAAAATCCTTAATCATAGACAAAGTTGCTTAACAAGTTGGTATGGTTTATGATAAGAATTTTAATTTTTTCACAAGAATATTTTGATCTATTCCTAAACTCTTAGTACAACAATAAGATTAAGAAACAAGAACCACTAAATTGATTATAATTTCCCCCCTTCATTTATGGGCTATTGTCTACTATTTGGTGAATAATATCCCCTTACCCACTCTCCAAAATGAAAACCATAATTACATTTTGAACCCCATGATTATATTATTGGCTTAACTGAACTTGATATTCACGTCACATTACCCTCAAGTTTCAGACCACAAACCGAAGATATGATATGGAAACAGACTTGAATGGAAATTTCTCAAAGGACATGAGTAGTGTGTTTTTTATTAAACCAAAAATAATTTTTATCACGCAACTATAAAGACTAATTATTTTGCGGTATTAAAATTTATTTAAGAGATTGTTTTTTCGCAATAAATATTTTTTCATATACCCAGACTAGAGATTGAACTCTAAATCAGATAGTTATGGGATCAAATATCTAATACTTGTGTTACACTCAGTTGGTCATGAGTAATGTTAATTACCAAGAAAAAGCTCCCATATGATATTCATGATGTTGAATTGAAACTGCGACTTTAATTCGATAAGTTATTTTTTATCTTATCACCGAACTTCTGTCATAGTTCATTATCGGTCATCGATGACCAATGCATGTTGTCCTCGCGAGCCGTTAGCACAAACTTGAACCACCATTAGCTTTTGCCTTGCCGCCGACCAGCTGCATTAGACGACCACATCTGGTTTTTGTATTTTATTGGCAACACAAATATTTATTATTTTATCCCATGGATTTTATGATTTTTTTAAATAATCTAATGAAATTATAAAAAAAATAAATGGATGAATTACTCATAATCGTAATTATCAAATGGATGATTGAGATCCAATCCATCAATTTTTGTTGTGTAATGGATGGATGGATTGATAGATAGTTTTATCAAGACCATATAGCTAAATTTGGTATGTATTTATGCTTTAACTGCATAGTTAACATAGGTTTTCCACTCAATTTTTGTAGTTTTCTCCAAGTTCACACTAAGATTTATCGCTCAACACTCTATTTTGAAGAATAAAAAAATGAAAAACAAAGTGTTGAGCAATAAACATTAGTTTGAATTTTAGGAAGAAAACAACAAGAACCGAAAATGTATGGTGTTTACAGGAGATAAAGTCTGTTTTTTCCAATCACACTACCAGTTACCAAGATATATGGTTTATACTTTATGTTTATACTATGTAATTATGAATGTGGTTTATACTATGTAACATATTTTGATTCTTTATCAACTTTGAAGACTTCTATTCATTTTCTGCAATTATTAGGTTCCACACATGCAATTTATCAAGTTTAGATTCTAATTATCGAGTTTAGTTTTTGTTTCTTAAGCTGCAAATATTAATATTGTTAGTATTATGTTGGAGTTGAAGATCAAACTCTCAACATTCTTATCACTCTACTCTTCAACTCATCAACCTCAACCACCACACCTAGCATATATATATATATATATATATATATATATATATATACCTTCATGCTCAAGTATGATTTTTTGACATTGGAATTTAGCAATATCACATAAGTCCTATTTTTTTTTTTTTTTACGGTCACACAAGTCCTTGAATCCCTCAACTTTGCTTTTTGTTAGAAGTGCATTTAAGCGCAAAATAGAGAGAGAAAAAAAATGTTGCCGCTGTGAAGTGTATTGAAGAGTCAAAATCCAAGGTGAATTCAGATCCTCTCCATTTCTTTAAAGAAATGAACATTTCCATCATTATAGTTTTGGCGTATAAACGTCTAATTAATATCACTAATTTTAAAAATGTATGCATTTATATTCATTAGCACTCCAAAACTATAGTAATGGCCATCTCAATTTCTTTCGAGAAATGGATATGATCCTTGCTCAAGTTGAATAGAAGGTATCCCGATCGAGAGCCAGATAATAATCCCTTCAATATTGAGATCTTTCCAAGCATATTATAGATGGAAAAATCTTTCCAAAATTATAGATGGAAAAATAAGATACAGAATGAAGCAGAATAGTTCTGATATATTTACCAGACAAAAATGATTCAAGCACAACAACAAAGAATTTAGAGAAACACCATTATAGGACCTTGTTCACCTCCATGTCACTTTTCTTTGTGAATATGATCCTAACTAAAAGCTACCCTTCAAGAGAGAAGTGGCTTAATTTCATGCTTTGATAGTACATAGTTTGCATGGAAAATCACTTCAGACATCAAAATCAGCTCAAATTAAACTACAAAACCTTACCTCAAGAAATTCCAGTTCAGTTTATTCTATCTATAAAAGGAATTTAACCAATCAAAAACAATTAATTCCCAGTTATTGACAGTAAAAAAAGAATACAAATCTAATGAAGTCGGTCACACAAACCATTACTGTTTATCTGTTGTTAGGTGCTTCCTTGGTTGATATCTGAAAATTTAATGCCGACTTGCGATGAAAGCCTCAAGTATTTTTCAGCACATCTGAGGACACATGTTTCCTCTCCCCTGTTCAACGAACTCCGATAGAATGTACCGACACAATTGTTGAAACATTTCTCCACTAATGAATTATACAACCTAAGACTGCAATTTTGTTGGAGCAGAAAATAAATCAACAAAATCCACCTTATGCTACATTCATATTTTTGCATCTTTCCTCTCTAGATTTAAATAAATGTACTGCTTTGATAAATTTAGGTTAAACTCTAGTAAATAACATACTGTAATGTTAATGTATTATTATGTAAATTCATCATAAACTAGCATTTAACTGAGGTATGCAAATTCTAAGTTCTTAACAAGCACAAGTATCAGTATCCAATAAGTCAATTACAGTGTCTAAGAGAAATCACTAGTTAACATGTTAATGCTGATTTTCAGCCAAAGCTACTGCAAGAGAAAATATTTATGGAAGTCCTCACAGTTAAAACTTATTACTAGAGTAATTACTGCTAAGGATAAAAGAGCATCACAGGGCCTCGATTGAGAGGATAACGTCATTGTTTTTTATGCTACTGAGTCTATGATTAACGTCACAATTAATGTCCCATCATTGATATTTGACCATGAGTCTATAATTCAGCATAATATCAAAGATTGCGATGCGACGCAATTTAAAACATTGGATCAATCTTCTCAATTAAACTATCATGATAAGAAAAGAAAAAAACACATCAAACTGAAACTCTAGTAAATGACATGTGTTAATGTATTAGTATCATGTAAATTCATCATATAGGTATGTAAATTGTACGTTCTGAACAAGCACGATTCTAGATTATTGGTATTCACTATATAATCAATCAACTCCAACCAACGTCGACACTAAAAATGTTTAACGCTGATTTTCAGCCAAAGCTACTGCAAGAGGAAAAAAAAATTATGCAAGTCATTACAGTTCTCTTTAGCACTGACACTTTTGATCGAAGACGTGTGCAGTGATCATCATGTGTCAGTGTCCAACACCGACACATGTGATTACAATCAATTGTGTCCTTTTCTCAAATAACTTACTAAGTGTTGATGTGTCCGTGCCGTGTCTGGTGTCCATGCTTGTGTCAATGGTTCATAGACAGTCACAACTCACAACTTATCACTAAATTCACTGCTCCTAATATCAAATAGTATCAGTTCTGAAATTTATTACAGAATAAGTCCATTTGACATTTGACATGGATTAATTGAAAACACGACACAGAGAAACAAAGAATGAATCAGCCAATACTCGAACTCGGATACCATTCACTAGAAACATAGTACAGAGAACTATACATATTCAAAGTATATGGATTCATGTATTTTATTGTCCTCATCAAAATGAATGCATCAAGTGTATTCATGATCTAAACAGGGTTTAAAAAATGATCTGCAACCCCAATATTATCCGCAAACATCATGATCTTCAATGTCTCTACGACACCGCAATTAGGGTCCCATCATAAGTATTTGACCTCAATTCTCCACAATCAATATTATCAATTGTGGACCATGGTGGAAAGCCAAAAATCCAAAACGGCGGATTCTTAACAAATTGGCCATGGTGATTGTCAAAAAAAATACGCCACCACAATCCACCACGGCCAATATTTGACAGCACTGTATATAATATCAAAGATGACGATGCAACCACAACTTAGATAATGGTTGGATCCACGTTGGTTTTTTAAAAATTGCGGTGAATTTTTAGGGTAGACCTAAAGCTACATATATTCACGTCCCACTTACATTTGGGATACAAAATTTGGCATGCCAAAATTGAACCAAACATGATATTAAAACGTAAGATTAAGGCCTGTTCATATTGACTATTTGAGCTTACCTACCGACATAAACACTCATGGGACTATTTGAAATAATTTATGGAAACAACTTACGATATGTCCATAAGCTAGTTTTAGCTTATTTTCACAAAACTCTCCATGATAGCTTATAATTTATATTAAAACAGTTAGACTTAATTAAGATGTTTACCCAAACACGACATAGTTGCCAACCAGAATCAACACATTCTAAATCATTCTTCACACATTGCAGATATCATATAAACAATGAAACCAATATTCAACAATTCCCATTAACAAAACCCACTTGGGTTGGTCTGGTGGTATTGGCTTGGGACTTGGGAGTGTGCTAAGAGGTCTCAGGTTCGATTCTCTCTGGTGAGTGAGCTAATTTCGCTTATTCAAAAAAACAATTCCCATTAACAAACAAAACCTAATCCATTTCCAGCATACAACATTTTTCATATAGATAATCAAATCCCTAATCAAACAACTAATTAATTTCTCCTTCAATTCAAGAGAACTCATACATGTAACAATTCCAATATATATATATATATATATGATTTTAATTCAAAAAAAATTAAAGAATAAAAAAAATCAAAATTTGAAACATACCTATCTCGAGTTTGAAGCTGTTTAACCATGGTGGACATTCTTTGCTTATCTTCCTCAGGAAGATTATCAATATCCCCAAAAATGTTCTTATCCATTTTTTCAATTAAAACACAAAAAATAATAGAAATAAAGAAAAAAACAGTTACAGAGGTTTTGGGTTTTTGTCTGTTTGTATTTTTTGACACTATGGTTTTGAAGGGTTTAAGGTTTATGCCAGCGACATTGTTTTTCTGGAAAAAAAAAAAAAAAAAAAAGAGTAGGAAAAAAGCGTGTGTGCGCTTAAACCCTAAAACACTGCAATTTCAATGGGTCGGGTTGATTCAGAATAACCGATTTGACCCAACTGAATAAATAGATAAAATGTGTATATAATAGGTTAAATTGCACTTTTTACTCCCTAATTTTTATAAATTTATAATTTTGACCTTTTTATTCTTACAATAGCATCTTTAACCACTAATTTTAGCTTATTTTGCAAAAGGAGTCTCCATTGATTTTAACTAGGCCAACGCATATGTGGACAATGACACACACACTATGTTCGCATGTCATATGAGTCATTGTTCACGTGTGCGTTGACTTGATCAAAATTAGTTGAGGCAACCTTAAGCAAAATGGGATAAAGTTAGGGACAAATATTGCTATTATTGAAGTAAGGAGGCCAAAATTATAAGTTTGTGAAAGTTTGAGAAAAAAAATGCAATTTATCCTTTAATATAAGAAAAAAAAATTGATTTTCTACTACTAATTAACTGTGTGGTTCATTGTTTTCTAGTTAAAATTATGCTTAAATTCAAATAAGCTAAGTTAACCAAGCGATTGAGCTAACATGATTAGTGAATTCTGCTCGAAGAATAAGGTACGGGCCCAACATTTGATTCTGGAAGGATAACCTTTTGCATGTTCCTTATTGGGCACATCATTATTGTTGGACTTGAAGGTTTCTATTCCCACCCCCACGTTTTTTTTTCACCTCTCTAGCGCACAAAAATGTTCTCTAAGTGACTATTGAATTTTTAAAAAAAAAAATCGGTAAATATTTACCGAAATTTTTTGTGCGCTAGAGGGGTGAAAAAGAAACGTGGGGGGTGGGAAGAGAAACTGTCGTTGGACTCAGGTAGCATTTGACGAAATCCCTTCCCTCCTTTTGTGACACTCTTATTCTCTTAATTTATATTTTTACCATTACGAAAAAGTTTAGAATGCATTTTTCGAATTTTTTTTGCCGTTAAAAACAATATTTAAACTAAAAAAAGTTCGGAAAATATGTTATGAATTTTTTTGCATAGGCAAAAATGTAAATTCAGGGGATAAAAATGTGTGAATTTGGATGGGATTCTTCATAGCATTTAAGTAAGGAAGTCTTCTTCAGAGTACACAAATTTTCACAGGAATGTCTATTATTAAAAGTCCCACATTTGGAAGTGATCGATGAGACATAAGCATGAGTTCATAAGTAGATACAATCCTCATTTTATATGTTGATTTTGTAGGGATGAGTAGGCCAAATAAAAAAATCTAACATGATATCGGAGTGTATCAAAAAATTGTTGGTCACCCACAATTTATATTAACGCACCAAACCAAATAATGATGGGTGTGAGAGTGTGTGTTAAGACCCCCACATTGAAAGAGACGAGACTTGAGAATGAATTTATAAATTTATAAGCAGAAACAATTTTCATATTACAAGTTGATTTTGTAGGGATAAGTAGTTTAAATATAAAAAACTATTGCATACATATAAATCCTCCGATTCTTTTTGTTGTAGAGTAATTTTCATTTTATAGATATCTGAAACTTCAAACGACTGTGTCAAAAAAAAACTTCAAAAGACTAGGTGTGTGTTTGGTATCATGGTGGATATGTCAGAATCACGGTGATCCACCGTAATTTTTCAAAAACTACACCCTGTAGATTATGTAAAATCACGGTGAGTTACTATAATTCTAGCATACCCACCGTAATATCAAACATAAGCTAGATGGGATTATGTAAAATCATCAATACTTCTTTTGTTGTGAGCCACTATACAGGGACTCATTTTCCAACTATGCATAAATTTTCAAAAAAAATCACTAAAGAAAAGCTATTTCAAATTGCTTTTCATAAAAATTATTTTTTTAGAGATAACTTTTTTTATTAAATTGTAATTTTTATTAAGTTAAAATCTCTAAATGAATATTTAAGTTATTGAATATCAAAATCACTATTTTAATTATTAAAAAGGTGAAATTTAAATAACTTTTACTATTTATAATGAAATTATCATAAAAATCATTTTTAAAAATACAAAGAAAAAATCACTTTTTTTAAAGTTAAGACAAACACACCCTATATGGGCGGCCTCTTCTGTTTTTGTAATCCATTCTTTTTGCTTTTCAAATTAACATGGTTGTTTCTAAATGTATTTTTAAATATTTCTTATGCTTGTAATTTTAGAAATAAAATTGACTAATAAAAAATTTATTTGAACACATAATGAGATATTTGAGCATTAAATGTTTAACTTAGACACACTTAATTAGAATGTGCTTGTAAGTCTGATTTATTCAAGATTAATACAAACTTTATTTATGCTAGAAGAGTCAACACACAAGCTAGTAAAATAAACTAATTTTCCGATGAAAATTGTGTTAAAAGATAATTGTACCCTGCTTCAATTCATTACTCTCAAGAATTTAAAATTCCATTTTTTAGCTAGAAAATAAACTGGATTCTGTATTTTTCATCGGTAACAATGAATCTTCATTTTTTTCGAAGAACAATATTGGATCTTCCCTCTAAAATAAATTATCTGTAACATCAGAAATCATTATAAAGAATTTTTATAATTAAAAACTCTAACTTGTTTGTCATTATCATCACTTTTAAAATATTTATTTATCCAACAAAATCATCCATGAGCGGAGAAACATAAGAATGAAGTATGTAACCAAATATATGTGCCAGGTACGTTAGAATTCACTTTTAGAAGAGTTATTAAAAGTGATTCCTCATACCAAAATAAAAAGTGATTCCAAAAATGCAAAGTTGATTTGAGTATGTTTAGCATTTTTAAATTACAATTGTTTTTATCTACAACCAATTCTAATTTAAGTATTTTTTCTATAAACGTAATCTTTTATGCCCAAATTTATTTATTTATGACAAATTCTATACTCAAAATTACGGTATTAATTTGTTTAATTTTTTTGTAAACGTAACAAAACATAATATTTTTTTTAATATTATAGTGATTAGACTCACATACTATATATATAGAAGTAAAAAATTCATAGGTTATTAATTATCAACTAAGCTAAATAAAATTCAGAGTTTGATAATTAGTATTATCTAAAAATGTGACATAAAATTATTTTTTCTCAAAGCCAAAAACATTACTCCTTTCTTTCCAAAATACAAAAGAAAATTGGTAAAAAAACTAATATATAATTAATTAAAAATTTGGATTAAATTCATCAATTTCGTTTAAATAATTTTTTCTTATATTTTACGATTGAGGGAGTACATTTTGACTTGAAGCAAGCATGCAACAATTTTATCGATGAAAGTAATGTCTACGTGGAATAAATCCAATGGTAGGACATTGTGGACCTAAGTAACACAAGATTGCAACACGTGGATGGTCAAGATTTTACTATTTATTCCCTTCCACCTTATAAATTGAGGTCACGAACATCATTGAAAAACATCAATTGTTGTGAAGTAACATCAACAAATTACCAATATTAATTGTTCTTTGCTTTGCAAATATTTGTTTGTGAGAAATATGTCTAGCTGTAATTGTGGAAGTAGTTGCAAGTGTGGCGATAGCTGCAAGTAAGGATCAACCGCCTTAATTATTAAGTTGTTGCTTTCTCATTATCGAGAGAATTTGAATTTGATTTTGGTAGAAACAATTATTTGTCAAATTTTTCTTATTTTACAATTCATAAACTTTTATTTTTCTTTTGGGAATCAGATGGTTAATATAAAAAAGAATAAAAAATTTCGTTCAAGTATTTTTGTGTTTAAAAACTGGTGGTAAAAGCCAAAATAATCGACAATATAAAGCGAAATATGATGGAAAACTTGCAGACTATATAACTAAAGATAACATTACATATGCTAAATCAATTTTTTGTTGTATTTTTAAGTGTCTCCTATTGATTTTCATTACTTTGCAGCTGCAGCAAGAGGTCTAGTGGGTTGAACTATGCTGAAATGGAAACAACAGAAACCGTGGTTCTAGGCGTTGGTCCGGCGAAAATCCATTTTGAGGGTACTGAAATGGGTGTTGCAGCTGAGGACAATGGCTGCAAGTGTGGATCAAGCTGCTCATGTGACTCTTGCTCCTGCAAGTGAAGTGCAAGTTATGAAAGCTTGAAGCAGAGATATTGTGTGTATGAGTACACATTTAATGTATAAGAAGCATACTAGTATGTGTTTGCTTTTTAAAATAATAATATAAAGTGTCCATGGATATCTCATCTTCACAAAATTGAAATGCTCTTAGATTTTGTTGAAGTTGTATGAGAGCTATGATTGCTTTGTGTTTGTTTGTCTTGTGTAAAGTATAGTTAATATAAATCATAAATCTCTGCTTATTACTACTTCATTAATTTGTCTCATACTATTTTTTATTTTATTTTTATAATTCACTTGTCCCATAATAATTTATCTACATATTTTTATTTTTGAGTATGTAGATATAGATAATTACTACCTCCGTCCCAAAATAAAAGAACTAGTTTGACTACTGCATATATGCAAATGCACGATTTTGATTATTAATATCTTTAATTCTCTATTAGTAAAAATTATAAAAATTGGATATTTTGAAAATATTCATCAAAACAAATCAAACAAGATCTTATATGCTTATATTTATATCTATATATTATTAAAAAAGTATGGTCAAAACATGATAAGTGAATAGTACCATTTAACCAAAATAGCTCTAATAAAATAGCTCTAATTTACTTTTTTTCCACTTTTTATTTGATCATTGAGAAAGAACATTGAAAACAAAGTGTGAAAATATGGGGTGTGAAAATTTGGGGTGTATGAATTTTCTCATTTGAATTTTGGCAGAGCCTCATTTGTGTTTATAAAGAAATTCCACATCGAATGTGACAAATCGGAATATAAGTTTATAAGTAGAGATAATTCTTACCTTATAAGTCGGTTAATCTGTAGGGTCGAGTTAAGTCAAACCCCTAATCATAAGATACTATTACAGTCTCTCCAATTATAAGATGCTCAAAAGCTAGTTGAACTCGTATAAAAAAAATATATTGGATGTAAAAAATTAAATTGTAGGGATACTTTGAAATGCTTAAGGAAGGGTCAAAGACCCTAAAACGGTTATTAACATTTTTTGTATAAATATTTAAATAAGGCTTAAACATCATTTTCGTCCCTGTAAGTTCGCGTTTTTTTTGTTTTAGTTCATGTATCTTTTTTTGTTATAAATTAGTCCCTGTATGTTCAAATCTTTTGGTTTTAGTCCCAGCGAATTTTCCTGCAGATTTTCCTGCGGATTTTAGCTTTTAGGGACTAAAATCAAAATGATTTGCACATGCATGGACTAATTAACAACAAAAAAAGATACAAGGACTAAAACCAAAAAGTTATGAATTTACAGGGACGAAAATGATGTTTAAACCTTTAAATAATATCAATAATTCTTAAATGACATTCATTTATATCATTAATTTATTTCAAAATTATAATAATGAACATCTCAATTTGTTTTAGGAAATGAAGATAATATTTACTCTCCTTTACCCATTCTACAAACAAGCTAACTCTCACATAAATGACCAGCTAGCATCTTGTTCGTTTTGTTCAATATTTCCTTCTTCTATTTCTTCGAATTTTTTGAATAAACAGTCATTTTTTTGGGTACAATAAACCATCATTTTAATAATGACCAACTAGATTTTTAACAGATATTTTTTTTCGATTATAGAAAAAACAAAAAATCTTTGTCAAGGATATCTAATGTCACACGGATAATTTATTTTAATATTTTAGGTTAAACTAATTACCTAGTCGCTATAGTTTAGGGTGATCACGGTTTGGTTTAAGACAAAAAGTCGTTGAATTAAAATTTTAAAATGCCGTGTGGTCGGTTAGAATATTGTTTCTTTTAGAAAACTCGAATATGATACTACTATCCATTATATTATATGTGATTTGTATTGGATTGGATTCATTCATTCGGTGTTAATTTATTGATTATAAGGCTAGCTTTCTCACCTTTTTCTTTACAAAATTTACCCAATTATTATCATTTCTTATTTGTCATTTTCTTCATCATTAAATTGGAGGCACGTGATCTGTTGCAGTTGCACTATAAAATAGATAAATGAGGAATGACAAAATATAGTTGTTCAATAAAAGCTAGAAGTAAAAGAAGCCTGGAAAAAAATAAAAGAAGTAAAAATAAATTAGAAATTTGAGCTTTAACTAAAATTGATTTTCAAAGCTAGAATCAATATTTTTTTTTACTTTCATTATCAGTTTAATCTGGTTCGAGAGTCAGTTCTAATAGTATTAAGTGGTTTCAGTCTATTCTGAAAAACCAATTCACTTTCTTAAACCAAACATCATTAATTTTAGTCAATCCATATTTACTTGCTGCAGACGCATGGTTAAGAGTCTCAAACGGGCAACCAAACAAACACTTGATAATGAAACCCTTTACTACACTAAATATTAGCTGTAGTAACTTATATTTAATAACACTTATTTAAAAAAGTTATTAAAATGTAACATGAATATCCTATAATAGGAGAAGTTATTAACAAAATCCAGTGTTATTGGGTGTCGAACAAAATCATGAAGTCCTAGGATCAAATCAACAAATCCTTCATTCAAATACAATAATATATTTCATTTTGTTGTAAAAATTGGACCTACTCAAATAATAAACAACGTATATAAGTTTAAGTAATCAAACAAATATGAATAAGAATAAAATAAATAGAGATCACAAGAACTTATCTTTCGGTGAGTGTAGTAATTGATGTCGGCGCTACCGCGTAGTAAACAACTACCGTGTCACAAATGGAGATGACCTACAAAATAGTTAACCATGGAACAATACCTGAGGCGTGCTGATCGCACTGTCCTTAAGGATTTATCCGCCTCATAAGCGCAAATCCCCCAGGATTCAACAGGTCCATCCCGGATATGAATCATATCCGAGGTAACAGAACTAGCAAGAGATTAATAGACACCGGTGATATAATCCAGGAAGATAAAAACTCAATTCTATTAGAAGAAAAATAATCTCATGAAAACAAATGAGGGATGAATCATTTTTGAGGGATCATAGTCTTTTTCTTCACTAGATCTTTTCCAAACCCACGTTCATCTCTCCATAAGATATTCATGCTTTAATTAATAGGAGTAATAACCAAGGGATTAATGTTGCAAGCATAACCGCAACTCCTAGTAATTAGGACCAATTAATAGGAAATAAAAGAAAACGTGTACAAGCCAATGTTATGACTTGGTCAAAAATTAATTAAGTTAATCATTATATAAAAATAATTAACTTTAAAATAAATTATAAAATAAAATATCCAACAATCCCCCCCACATTTTATTTTAAAGTTTAAAATAATACTCAAAAACATTTCCTGGATTAACATCATTGATGTAATGCATCAAACTGTTGTAGCAAGCTATATGAACCAGTGCTAGACTGATAGTACTTAACACACAGTAACATTGGTGTAGCAAGCTATATGAACCAATGAAACTTAACGTATGTTAGCGGTCTACCAATCGCATTACACCCCCACAGTTCTTGCTGTTGCCGCTGTGTTGCGCGAATAGGCCGTGCGCGTGCCTGGATTCTTTCTTGAGTGCTCTAGAGATTTCGCCAAGATCTCATACAAGCGGCCCCACTTGACACTCGAATAGGTGATTTCATCAAGTGTATGCTGCAAATCATACACCACCCATAGGGATATGAATATCATTAAAAGCTTTATAGTTTACCCTCTCAATAATGCAGTGTCTAACACTTTCTCAAGTAAACCATAGGAAATATTGGACAAATTAAATTAAATTTAGTGTTAGCAGATTTAACTCGTGACTTGTTCTTACCCATATGAACCTTATTCATGGGATCTCCAATCACAAAGGTTGGGTTACCATCACTTGTTAATTTCAAATGGCTTAAGTCCAATTCCCCTCGATGCGTCACAAAATTATTTCTTCCCAGGGGCTTTATTTTGTAGCTACATACACAAATAATGAAGACATTTTTCTTTCATCACTATAATATTGACTAAGACATCTCTAAGTCAATTAATCTCATATATTTATCCAAGTCTATAACAATGAACTTGATCTCTCCACTCATATATTTATACAAATCTGCTTATATGCTATTAAGCAACAGATGAGTAAAATAACTCATATAACTTTATTCTCATTGTTGAAGTACAATTCCAATTAACCTCATTATATTATTTTAATATAATGGTTCATCAATATCTCATATATTGTCAAACTGACTTTCATAATATATTTCATAAAGTCTGCTTTAGATAAATTATAAGCGACAACATTTCCATTAAATGGAAAAATTAAATCTATGATTAGATTTATTAACAGGTCTACTTGAAAAACATTCAAGCGACAACACCACCACATTTGATAATATAGATGAATTTTTATTCAGATCTACTTGAATAATTTCAAGCGACAATACCCCTCGCAATGAGTACAATTTATAATTCCATATTCCAGGTCTACTTGAATAATTTCAAGCGACAATAATTTCACATTGAAGACAATTTATAATTCTCCGTATAAATATATTTTTCTCTTAAACAAATTTTGTTAGACATCATTGTATTTTCTCAAACATATAAGACATCATTAATTCACCAAACAATGTTTTATTTTTCGAATATAAACATATAAGATGCCAACGTCATATCAAATATATCCCTCAAAGAATATAAGTATAATATTTTCACAATACTCTGTAAACAGATAATACTACAGTACTTTTCCAACCAAAATTTTCTCAAAACATGTAATTCATGTATATATATATATATATATAGAATAAAGATTCTCATCATTTTCAATATCAATACAGAAGTAATAATATTAGAGTCATTAATTGATTTCATATCTTCACAAAATTGATCACAAATTCTTCGGAAGGACAAATAAATTATAGTTTTCAAAAAACCATATTCAATGCCATAAAATGGTCACAGAAAATAAATCAAATTTGTCAAGATGTGCCACATGAAAGAAGAATTATGTAGCCTATTCCAAACTATATAGAATCATATTTATAAAATTATAAGCAAATACCAAGTTCATATTTTTGAACGGAAGGCATTAACCGCAACCAAAAAAACCAAACTGAGTTTTAAATAACATTAACAAGAATCAAAACATCTCTCATCAACATATGATATTTAAAGTCATAGATATAAAATTGATAGAAATTTAGAACCTGTTTTGAAGCAACCATCAGAGACAACAAGTCTTAGTTTTGATGAAGTCCACCGACTACTCTCTATTTCTCTACCATTTCCAATTTGAAATAAATTCTAATCAAGAATATTAGATAAATCCTTAAGATTGTTGTAAAAATTGGACATACTCAAATAATAAACAACATATATAAGTTTAAGTAATCAAACAAATATGAATAAGAATAAAATAAATAGAGATCACAAGAACTTATCTTTCGGTGAGTGTAGTAATTGATGTCGGCGCTACCGCGTAGTAAACAACTACCGTGTCACAAATGGAGATGACCTACAAAATAGTTAACCATGGAACAATACCTGAGGCGTGCTGATCGCACTGTCCTTAAGGATTTATCCGCCTCATAAGCGCAAATCCCCCAGGATTTAACAGGTCCATCCCGGATATGAATCATATCCGAGGTAACAGAACTAGCAAGAGATTAATAGACACCGGTGATATAATCCAGGAAGATAAAAACTCAATTCTATTAGAAGAAAAATAATCTCATGAAAACAAATGAGGGATGAATCATTTTTGAGGGATCATAGTCTTTTTCTTCACTAGATCTTTTCCAAACCCACGTTCATCTCTCCATAAGATATCCATGCTTTAATTAATAGGAGTAACAACCAAGGGATTAATGTTGCAAGCATAACCGCAACTCCTAGTAATTAGGACCAATTAATAGGAAATAAAAGAAAACGTGTACAAGCCAATGTTATGACTTGGTCAAAAATTAATTAAGTTAATCATTATATAAAAATAATTAACTTTAAAATAAATTATAAAATAAAATATCCAACACATTTATTTATAATATGCAGAGATTAATGATTCAAATTAGGTATACAAACACAAAGCAACCGCATAGCTCCCATAACACCTTCAACAAAATCTAAGAACATTTAAATTTGTTGAAAGTGAGTTCCATGAACACACTTTATATTTATTCTATAAAAGCAAACACATACTAGTAGTATGCTTCTTATACATTAATAAATGTGTACACTAACACACACAATTACACATTGATTCCATTAATATCTCTGCTTCAAGCTTTCATATGTTACATCTCACTTGCAATTGCAAGGGTCACATGTGCAGCTTGATCCACACTTGCAGCCACTGTCCTCAGCTGCAACACCCATTTCAGCATCCTTGAATTGGATCTTCGCCGGACCAACGCCTAGAATCACGGTTTCTGCGGTTTCGGCTTCGACATAGTTCAATCCACTAGACCTTTTGTTGCATCTGTGAAGTTATAAAAATCAATAATTATACACATAAATTGTGAAAACGTGAAGAGTTTGATTTGAAAATAAAAGGTACTCACGAGACCTTTAAAACAAAAAGTGCTACAAAAAACTGAATTAGTCATAAATATTTGAGATAAAGAGAAAAACTTTTTAATTTATGGCCCGCTAAGTGAAAAGATATTTAATTTTTCTTTTTTGAACAGGCAAAAATGAAATATATAACCACTGAAACAGATAGCTCCCTCAACACAAGATACTTAATCATTTTACTTATTTCCATCCCTTCGTAATTAGGATTGGTGACCTTAATAAGCTTTCCAATATATCTATTTTTCTTATCATAATTGGGATACTTTTTAAATGACCAACTCTTGATCATTTTAGTCGAGTTGACGACTTTTACAAATTTACATAAATAAATTAAATCAAGTAAGGAACATATCTTGTTCAAAAAATATGTAAGAAACATATGAACTAATTTTTTGAATTTTGTCAAAAATTAATAAAATAAATATAAATATCCCCTCCTAAAAATTTCATCAAAATCAGCTTGGTACCCAATAAATTATATAATTAAAAAGAAAAACTTTGTAAGAAGACATACTATATATAGTGTTCCCCATCCTTAAGAGTACCCATTTAGCTAGAAATTAGGGGGAAAATAGTTGTACCAAGAAAAAAAAATAGAAACATAAAATTATAAACGAACCTATAGCTAGCCAAAAGGGGTACTGAAAAACCAATCAAAATATATATATATTTTTTAAAAACTCCAAAAATCACAAGATAAAAATAAACACACATACTTTTATAGAAAAAACATTAGAAAACAACAAATTAAGAATTAAGGTGGTTGATTCTTACTTGCAGCTATCGCCACAATTGCAACTGCTTCCACAATTACAGCCAGACATGTTTTCTCACAAACAAATATTTGCAAAGCAAAGAACAATTAATATTATTGGTTGGTTGATTCTTCACTACAATTGATGTGTTTCAATAATGTTGGTGACCTCAATTTATAAGGTGGAAGAGAATAAATAATGAAATCTTGACCATCCACGTGTTGTAATCTTGTGTTTACTAGGTCCACAACCCTACCATTGAAATAATTCCACGTAGACATCGTTTTCATCTCACGTATTCTTGCGGTGTGCAAATTGTTACATGCTTGCTAGTTGCTCCCTTCAAGTCAATTGTAGTGTGATTCTGTCGTGATCGTTTTGTTAATTATTAACCTTATTTCTCCGCTTATAGATATGATTACTTGTTTGAATAAATAAATAATAAGTCACCCCTCCATTTTATTTCAAATGATCTAGTAATAAGTGTAATAATTAAAAAGAAGAAAAATATGTGTTTTGCTCTTAAAAAATATCGATGACTTATTTGAGGTTGTAAAATATTGCATTGAAAGTTATTTAGCTCAAGTATTTACTTCATTTAAGTTATTTATTCCGTAACAAAGAAAATATTTTAATAATATTGTACATGTTAGATAGTGATGAACTAGTGTCATCAACAATAGATTATTTTAAGTGGTAAAGAACTTAATTTCTCAGACTTTTGCAAGTTGAGTGGAGGAAAGGGGTGAGGGAATTGTAGGAAGAAAAAAATAAAGGACTCTTTTACATGTTTTAAGAGAGTATTTTTGTAATGAATGACATAACAAATGTTTGTAATTAATATATTTTAAATTGTGATTTTTTTTTAGATAGATAAAATGATAAATTATTGAAAACTCACACATAAAAAGTCATCGACAAATTATTGAAGACACACATATAAAAAGTCATTGACAATATATTTTTTTTGGTAGCTAGATAGATGAAATGTTAAAATTTTATAATTTTTTTTGGATTACCATGATATTGTTACGAAGTTTCCATCGCCATTAGCGATAATTAATTCGTCGAAAAACTTAAAGACACACAAAATAGGTTCTCTCATATCAATCAAATTTTCTCCCCTTTCAACCTATGGGGCACACAAAATTTTGTACTTATAATATAAAAAAACAAATAATGACGAATAAATGCTTTTATTTTTTCAATGATATCTAATTTCACTGGATAATTTATTTTAGGATTAAATTCATTACTGAGTCCCAATAGCTTTAGAGTGTTTGCAGTAGAGATTAGTAAATAAATGCAATCCAAGTGGCGTTTGATATGTTTCTTTTAAAAAATAAATAAAAGACATTAATCCTACATGAGCATATTAATATTGTCTGTCTTTCAACTTTAGGCTCTCTTTAGATTGATGGAATATAATGGAAATAAAGTGGAGTGGAATGAGATGAAGTTGAATTGAATAAATATTTCATTTTATTGTTTGGATATTTTAAAAAGGAGATGAACAAAATAAAGGTAAATGGTGGTATAGGATGAAATTCATCTCATCCTATTTCATTCCATTATTATATATTTGTCAAATTCAAACAATGGAATATTATTCTATTCCATTTATTTCCATTCTATTTCATCTTATTCCATCAAACATCATAGAATGAATAAAACCTTTACTTTGAAATTTATAAGCTTTTCGTCTCCAAAGTGAACAACTTCATCTCTAATTAATTTTAGAGTTTCAAAGTATTCATTCCTTGTCGTTACATGTAAATAAGAATCTATAACCCAACACTTCTTTGGTTCCTAAATTGTAACCATTTGTGCTTCCATATCTATTCTCCTATGAGGCAACCATCTGCTCCACTATCACTATATATGGAAACGCTAAATGGATAGAGTCTTTATTTCAGACATAACAATTGATCAGTTTTTTTAGCACCACCTTTCCAACCTAATCTTGAGGAATTAATAAACAGAACAAGATTGTGTATGCAATTCGGCCTAAATTGACCTATGTCTAGAAGATAAAGCAGTTCTCTGATCCACTCTTAATAAATCTTTAAAAGAGATACAAAAAAGTTAGAGAAAATCGCTTCGCTAGTTTTCCAAGAACAAATCTTATTTTCCACCATTTTCTCCCAATCTTTTTTTTTTCTCCCAATCTTTCATACAACAAAGAGGGTTACAAAAGTGGCCAAAAAATTGTTCCCAATTGCTCACCAAGAGCGACCCTCAATTTCTCTTCTTTTCTCGCAACCCCTAGTTTGATATATATTTCAGTATTTCACTCAAGAATCTTTTCCACCAATGATTCACTCAAGATGTTTTCCAATCCCAAAATCTCTCCTAAACTACTCTGAACCCTTAGGCTTTGATTCCTTAAGAATTATATTTCCTCTTTCCGATAATTTTAAGATTTTAAGGAAGATACAATATATATAATCTACGGCCATATAAGACTACGTTATGCTTATACAACTCATATACAATGTGCGCTAATGATAAAAATGTATTTATATTAATGGTGATATGATATTATATATACACTTTATTATGGAACAAACATTAATGATGACATCATCTATATACTCTATGTAAAGCAAACTATTTTTTGCTTATGTGTCAACTTAACAAAGCTCCTCACATTTTTCTCTTTTCTAAGCAAAAGTTGGTGCTTATGTGTCATTTTTAATTTGCTTATGTGATGATGTGTTGCCACTTGCTCCTAATCAACATGATTTAATAAAATTGATGATTAAAAACAAAAAACGCATAAGCACTTATATTGGAAATTTCAACCAGCCACTATATCATCTCTTGACGGTACATGAGAAAAACAATAAATTTCACAAACAAAAACTAACAACTATAATTGGCACATCAAAAACGTATTACCACAATGACATGAAAAGGCACATACAAATGACTATGCTTAAATAAAATGAAAATTTATCTTCTATAAATTCTTGCTGCATGCATCACTACTTGCATGATAATTTTTTATCTTCTTCTCTCCTTTATATCTTTTCATCTTTGATATTTTTTTTTACTTTGCTCTCAGTTTGTCTGCATAACAATTAGAATCATGAGGATGTTAACAATTCTTTTTTTTTTTTTTTATATTTGCAGATCCCAAATTCATTATGTGTCTCAATTAATATCAGAAAAAAAAAATCAAAAGAGGTAATTGAAGAAATATTGTAGTTCGTCTTTCTAATTTTTTATAATAACTTGACGGTTATTTTTGTGTGTATATGTTTGCAGATCACAATTTCATCCTGTGTATCTCGATCAACATCAACAAGTCCTATCGTGTCACACTGCCATGCCTTTTTGAATATTTTTATGGATAGGTCTGAACATTTTACTACTATCTTTGAAATACTTTTATGGTCTTTTTGGGATTGTTGTTTAATTTTATAATCGATAATAAGATATTGAGTGAATGGATATGTTTGAACATTTTACTACTATCTTTGAAGTACTTTTATGGTCTTTTTGGGATTGTTGTTTAATTTTATAATCGATAATAAGATATGAATTTGATAATTTCATGTATTTTTAAGTATTAATGTATCTTTTTAGTAACAAAAAGAAAAGTATTAATGGATCTTTGTGTATTACTATAATATCAATACAAAAGTCAATTACAACTTTTACTCAAGTGATAAAATATATAATAGTTCTATTAAATTTTTGTTACAAAACCATGGTAGAATCAAATAATATATGGAACTTATTTTCACTTACAAAAAGATATTCAATATACAAAAGCATCATAAAGATGTTTCGAAAGCTCTTTGAATATAGCCTCTTTGAAGATTAGAAAATTTATTCTTTTAAAAGAATTTACGATTAATTAACATGCCATCTTATTTTTATAAAGGTAAAGATAGGTATCTACCATTTTTTCACATAAAAAAATAATAATGAGATTGGAGTATAATTAAGATTAAGATAAAGAGAACCGAGAGATACATAGAATGATAGATGTAGAGAATATATTAAAATAGTCTACTATTTTATTTTTCCATGAAAACTAAAAATATATTAAAATAAAAAATTACACTAATTTGAAGAGATATAAATCAAACCAAAAAAAGAAGATTAATAAAACAATTTTTTAATATAATACGCTATTCTATTGCACTTTTATTGATTTTTATGTACACACATGAATGACATATTTTCTATGTTAAAAGTACTTTTTATCCGCCTCTCTATATTAGGAGAATGGATTCTTTCCATTAAGAAAATAATGTGTGCAACCAAAAAATTGGATGAAAAGCATGTGATAATTAATATTTTAATTAAAAAAAATGAAGAAAAGACGGTCAATGGTTAAAATGTAACAATTGCAAGAACTTAAAAAAAATTGAGAGGACCTTTTCTCCTATATTAAAGATTCACTTGACTAGAAAATAATTTAGAAATATTTTAAAAGTCGCTTTTTGTAGAACGCAATTTTTCTTAAAACATTTTAAGAAAATCCGTACAACGCTTTGTATTGTTCTTTTGAAGTCTAGCTCTAATATAAAATTTCACAAAGTTGATTCCAAAACTCTTTCAATGTCTTTATTTTTTTTGTCAAATAAAAACACTATTTATATAAAAACAGTATTTGAGTTTCTAAAATAGTGGATATAAGTTGATGTCGATCCTTAAAAATATAAGTATTGTACTATTTACAAAACAATGGTAATATATCAAGAAAATTAAAATTAAAATTGTAAAATATTAAAATAGATTTTTCTTAGATTACATAGTTGACTAATATAGTTTTTACATATATAATGATACTAATTAACATGGAACATATTGAAGAAGTTCAAAATATTTTTATTCAAATATTTTAAATTGAATTTAAAAGACTATATTCGACGCACCTGTTATTTCTATTAAAAACATTTTTTATCCGACTCTCTGTATTATACATTCTTTTGACGAGATAAAAAATTTTAAAAGCCATTTTTTAAAAACTCAAAGATTAGTTCAACAAATCTACCAAAATTGTTATTCTTGATAATAATGATTTTGTAAGTCAGGCCAAACATGTTATCATATGGTATGGAATGCTAAGGGACAAATTAAAATATTTGATTAGGAATAAAAAAATGTTATGAAAGGTGAAAGATCACCCCTTTTAATGATGATTTTTTTGTATACTTCTTTAGAATACCTTGCCAGCTAATTAATTAAATAAATTATTAAAAAATGTCACGAAAGGTGAAAGATCACCCCTTTTAATAATGGTTTTTTGTATATTTCTTTACAATATCTTGCCTCTTTGTTTCTTTACCATCAATTATAAATGCCTTAGGGTGCTCCCTTCAATTTCATATTTTCTCAATTTCTTATTCTAAACACCTACTCTAAATTTCCATTTTCGGTTAAACAATTCTTCTTTCTACTCACTCTCTATATATGAACCAACAATTTGTGTGATTTTTCTTTTCAAAGTAATATTACTATGGGAATTATACGTAGATTTCTCATTTGTTACATTTTTTTTACTAAAACCATGCGATTAATAATTTCTTTTATGAGAAAATTTAGAGTAAGAGAACAGTGTCACATAGTAGACTATAGGATTCAAAAGGCACATTTATATTTACCTCCTTTTAAGGTTAAACTTTTAAAATTATCAATATAAAATTTTAAAATGATATATACGAAAGTTGTTTGAATACTTTTTTTAATTGGTAATTTCATTTAATTTATTGAAAACAAATAATTTCAATAACTAAAGTTAGATTAAAACTTTGATAATACGGAGTACCTATTTTTAATCGACTATTTTTTTCTAAAAACTAAAATATATAAAAACAAACATAGAAAAAATTCCTTTAAAAAAAAACAAAAAAATTTTTTTTTTTAAAGAGTTATCAATCAAACTAAAAAGAAGAAGGATACAAGAAGTTTTTTTATAATCTACTCCATGCAAGTGCAATTCCATTGATTCTTATATAAAGATGAATGACACATTATTTGTGTCAAAAGCAATTTCTATCTATTTCCTTATATTATATATTTAATTAATGGGATTTAATTTGAAAATATTTTAATAGTCATATTTAAGAATAATATATCTACAAAAAATTTTATTTCTAATAAATTTCTTAAAAACCAAATTAATCAAACCCGTGACCGCATTTGATGGTCAGCGAAGAGTTTCATGCTGAAACACGCTCAGGGACAAGAGAGGGAATAGGATAAAACAAATGGAGCAGGAATGAACGAGAAAGGGGAGAAACACGCTCTGGGACAAGAGAAGCGATTCTACGCGCACATAGTCTTTTCCAAAACTAATCTTCTTTTTTAATTTGCCACACAATCTTTTGATTTTTGAGTAAAGGTTTTGGTTTTTTTTCTTTGTGGTGGATATACGTAATAAATTTACTTTTAATTTGTTTATGATTTTTTTTAACAATATTCCTTTTTTTGTCTTTGTTATTACTATTATCTTTTTTCTCGATGTTTATCCGAATATTGTTTGCATCACTTTTTCAGTTTATTGTTATTAAGATAATTTTTTGACACATTGTTATTAAGATAATTATCTTTCAAAAATCACGTCTTTCCGTAGTATAATTTTTTTTCATAAATCTATTAATAATGATAACTTTTTATTAAAATATCAAAACTAAGTTGATTATAAATACCAGACAACTTCAAATTTAACTTTGAACTTTTTATTTTCAACTTTATTCTTAAAGTAGCTTTTAAGTCTTAAAAAAATAGAATTAAACATAATTTTAAACTATACTACAAAATATAAGGGAAAAAAGATTATCTATCAATGTACATATTAATTTTTTTTAAATTGAATATCATAGTATTTTCTCCAATAAGCAAATTATAAAATAAAAAATTTAATCAAGCCCGTGCAACGCACGGGTTTAATAACTAGTACAATATATTATTTCAATTACTTTTATAACTTTTTATGTTATACATTTTTTACGTCAAATTTTTCCAATAATAATAAAAAATGAGTTCTGCTAATTGGTGGCTCCGGGATACTATTTAATGAATTCAAAATTATATTTTACATTGAAATAAATTTTTTTAGTCAAAATAAAAAATTTGTTTGTATTTCAAAAACACTAATTAGTTAGCATTTTCCTGGAAAAAAATTAGCAATATTTATCGACCCTTCTATAAAACTCATTTAGTATGCTCAATAGATTTAGAGATGCTCTAAATAATAAATACTACAGTAATCACGAAATTTATCGAATAATAAAGTCACTCAATTGATAGTAAAAAGAAGTCACTCAATTGATTCCCATAAAGGGGCATATTTACTGCAGACTATGCAGTCACACCATTAACATGAACCATTGAATGTGTTTTCTCCATTTCACTGCACTTGGTTAACTTATATACTAATTTTTTTTTCTTCGAAAAATGCAAGTTTTAGTTACTAATGGTATATAGTGAATAATGCAGAGAATCTAGTATTTAAATCAAGTTTCTATCGGCGAACTTCTAAAAATAGTTCCTATATTTTTTATTTATTATATTTTTAGTTCTTCATGTTTTGTTGTTTTTAACATTGGTTCTTAATGTGAAATTATTGTTGACTAGACAGACAAAAAATGTCATATAAATATCATACGGACTCATTTAATATGGACTCATTTAATGCTTAATCTGTGCCCACGTCATTAAATAAGTCTGTGTGGTATCTATGTGGGAATTTTCGTCTGTCCAGTCAACCAAATTTTCACAGTAGGGACCAATGTTGGAAACGGAAAAAATGTTAGAGACTAAAATATATATAAAAAAAATGTAGGGACTAGTTTTAGAAGTCTGTCAAAACGTAGGGATTATAAACATATTTAACCCTTAACTATATTGATAAAAACATTTAAAAATTTACTAGTATCTACCTATATTAATGGAGGAAGTAATGTGAGGTGTGTCATATGTCTTTATTTTTCTGGGGATATCTCCCCTTAGACGTGAGTGAGTCTCGCTCTTATATAATATATAAGATAGGCAGATCAAGCAATTCAAATGGGGCATTCGATGTTTGGGCTCATATTTCCTTATGGGTCAAACCCACTTCTAAAATCCTGGGTCTCGCCGTGAAGACTCAAAGAAGTTGTCCAAAGAATGCGTTGAGCCTGTGTATAGTACAGTAATGTGTTTTCCGTTTCAAATATATACACATACAACTTGCTTTGGAAATTGGACTATTTAACATTTGACTTTTCTCTTTCAATTATCAAACGGTAAAAGCAAAACCTTTGGTATTTATTTGAAAAATATTTAAAAAAAATCATAGCAATATTGAATCAATGGGACAATGGGTTCGTTGGGTATGAGTATGATTTTGTCGGAAATTTGATTTTTTTTATGAATTTTTTATTTTGAAATCTATACCCACCCAATAACACCCACTTTTTAGATTGGATTTGCCCGGATTGATTGGATTTGCCCAACCACTCGTACACCCTTATTTAATTTATGACGTCATTTCTTAATATGCTGTCACATATTTAATAATTTTAAATCACTCATAAAATTAATACTAATTAAAAAAATACTTACCTTGCTAGTATTCATTGAATTTTATTTTGACAAAATCACTACAAAAAAACTGCTTTGGAGCGTCGGCCATAAGCAGACGCTAAATTGCCAAAAACAGACGCTAGAAGCTGTTAGCGTCAACTTAGCGTCAGTGTCGAGGTTGACGCTTAATTGCCTGAAGCTAACAGTTGCGTCTAGCAGACGCTAATTTAGCGTCTGTTTTTGGTGACGTTAATCTGAAGCTAGACCCGTTCATATACGGCAGACGCTAGGAGCTTCGGTCTTTTGTTGACGCTATAAATATGGTTCAATGTTGCCTCTAGAGTCTGCTTGGTGGACGCTAATCTAACGTCTGCCTAGTCCAGAAGCTAATTTATTGACTTGTAACTTGTAGAGTCGGTCAAGCCGACGCTAAAATAAACATTTTTTTTAAAAAAATCTATTCACAGAATGACCTCCCAATCATAAATTAAACAATATAAAACTAGTAGTCATACGCAGTTACAATGTCATACAACACTCAAACTAGCAAAAACATAACCAAACCAAATGTATGTTTCAAAGTTTACACACAAAAAACCATTACAAGCAAACATAATGTAAAAGACATAAAAGGGTCTTACCATTAAATTGAAAACAGACTTGCAACCAAACGCCAAAAACATATAACACTATATACATAGACTAACTAAGACAATCTTAACTAGTGATCAAGTAGTTTGCTTAAAAATAACTAAGCCTATTAAAAGATAAAGCATCTAGCATCATAACTTAGATACATGTCCTACAATATCATAAAAGGTCTAACAGGGACTGAATAATGGTCATTCACATTTTAATTTTTTTATTGCATTCTCTTATATAAGAGTTGGAAACTTATCAAAATGAACTTAAGGAAATGAAGAATATGACCAAACAAGAATATCTTGCTCATTTACAAAGGTAAAAAAACCCTTGCTACTTCTTTCTTTCATGTACAGAGGAGTAACAAGATATCAGTTATCACAATTGCTATCAATTATTATGTGCATTAGCAACCTTGCATGTGATAAAGATGTCAATAATTAGTGCTTAAGATGTGCAATAAATCATACCATGTATTGATCAGTCCCATTTTCTCGGCTTCGTCAGTATAGAACCTTGTGAGAAACCACATTTTGCATGCTTTTTTTAGACCAACCTGTATAAAATATCAGAATTTTTATCTTTTGGATTGTCAACATCAAAATACTACATAAAACAAAATAGTTTTAAATTTTAATTTAATCCTCACCAAACACAACATGATAGAACTTCCGTAACAAACACCAAAGCTCCCAACCTTTATATGTACAAAAACAAAAGAAGTTACAAAAGAGTAAGAGGTGCCGCAAATAAAATTTCTTGTCTATAACTAAATTATCTTGTGATTAAATGTTTGATTAATGCAAATAAAAAATATGGCAACCATAATGTCATATAACAATAAAACTAGTAAAAATATAAACATGGTGTATCTACATACTAAGTTGTACTACTTTGTGTGTTGAGCATGTTTAAAAATACAAGTATTGTTAATAAAATTCAGACTATGCGGAAATTATCATTACACTACGCGATTCCTCTTCAATGGATTCTTGACCCTAAGCTTTTTCTTTTGGAGGCATCTATAAAAAATAAACAGAAAAATAAGAAACACATTATAGGGACTGTCAAATTATAAGCAATTCAACTTTGCAATCAAACCTTTAACAGGCTAACAAGAAAATTAAGAAGCCTCAAAACCTGAAAATAAGGGAGAAAGTGTCAAACCAGAGAAACTACAAGCTTTACTATGATATAATTGCAATGGATTATTGGTTCAAATGAAGTACCTTCGACAACAGCTAGGAATATATTATATGACACAAATCATCTCGTGTTAAATAGTTAATCATGTACTACGTGGTACAGAAATGAAAGTTAACAACAATATTTATATATAAAGACTTCTTGGATTCCCTACAAATAAGAACAAAGTAAAAAACATTCAGACTTAAAACTAATAAGAAATTGTCATATTGCACAAAATCAAAATTACCCAGGATTTCATTATGGTTACCTTAATCAAAGTGATAAAAAAAAAATAACAAATCTCCAAAATCTCACATGCTCGGTCTGGTTTCAAATTTCAATTATCTCCATCCAGTAGCACCATTTAAAAAAAAAAAAAGAGATAACATCATATTTGAATATTTGGAGTATTGAATTAGGACTATATCAATACCCTATTTTATAGATAGATGCCCCTCAAATCTCATACAAATGATGAAAACTAGCCACCAAAAAAGCTAATATAACTAAAATTATTTAACTATTACTTGATGCTTAAAATAAGTGTGCATTTTGGACCAAGTTAAAATCATTGGTACATAACAAAATGCCAATTAGACTCAAGCAATCAGGTCACCGGTTAAAACTATGGCTCTTTAATTTGCTCACTGTGAGGGGAAAAAAGAACCAATTAAAAACATAGTAGATTCAAGAGTCACACAACACAGTATCTAAGAATCACAAAACACAATTTAATCCCAATTTTCACACTTGTTGCAATGAATAGAATAGAGTACTGATGCAGAAATCTAATTGACCAAAATAGAAATTTCCACCTGAAGTCCATTGATTGATGCGGAGGGGTAAACTTCGAAACTTCTGGAGGGAACCTCATCCAGAACTTCTTTGGATCAAAATATCTCTGCCTCAGCTCAAGCATGCTTCCCAACACAGTATCTAAAACAAGAACAAAAAAAAACTCATTAAAAAGGTCAAACACATAAAGATAAACTGAAAATACCAGATTGATGATATGCTAGAAACTGAATCAAACTCAAGCCTGAAAACTATCCAATTACATAAATTGAATCAAACTTTACACATAGATATAGCTTGTATTTAGTTTCCTTCTCAAATAAAAAAAAAAACAAAAAGTCAGAAACTTTACACACAGACAAGCGCTTGTATGAACTACACAATGACTATAACAACGACAATTAATGGAAATGATAACTAGCTACCTTAAATTCTAAAATTGCTTTTAGCTTTCAATCCTATATACAGTATCTATTTATGACTTTGTTCTTCAAATAATTACTATTTTTCAGTTAATGCCACTGTGTTTTCATAAGTGCTTGCTAAATAATGAATTAAAATTTTCAATTAAAAGTCAGAAACACATAAACTACTCGTCCAAACAATGAAGCCACATAATCAAAAGAAACAAAGTATAAATTGAGAGTGAAACAAAAACAAAGGGAAATCGACAATGCAGTAAAAGAAACAAAAAAACAAAGCATAAATTGAGAAGAACAACTCACAAAGGGCCTCTTCAATTGGCAGAGAGAAGGAAATCGATACTTAACAACAAAACAACAAGCATGACATCAATCAATACATTGGAACGGAACGACAGAGAGATGAAGTTACTCGATACCTTGAACCGCGCGGAGAACGACGGAGGGACTGTGGTTCTTCGATGGAGAAGGGATTGAAGGAGAGACAGAGAGATTGAGGGATTGACGGCGGAAGGATTGACGGACTGTGGTTCTTCGACGGCAAAGGATTGAGGGATGTGGGTCTTCGAGATGGAGAGATTGACAGATTAGAGATTAAGGATTGAAGGATTAGGGATTGAAGGACTGGAGCATTGAAGGATTATGGATTATAGGTTGAGGATTGAAGGATTAGGGTTCGTCAGAGCGGAGAGAAATCCTTTCTCTGTGAATGGAAATGAAACATTTGAGAAGGCAAAAATAAATTGAGATATAAACATTAGTGAGTGAGAATGAAAAAAGAAGGGGGGAAATGAAAATTGGAAAAAATTTGGCGCTTAATTAAATTTAATGATGATTAATGATCATTAGAGTCTGCCCGAGCAGATGCTATAATAAATTCATAAAAAATATAAAATATTTAAGTCTAATAAAGCAGATGCTAAATGTACTGTTTCTTTATTTTATCATTAGCGTCTCATTAGTGTTCCCAAAAGCGGACGCTATATGTAATTGTCAAATTAAAATTAAGATTTTCAATTAAAAAACAGTAGTGTCTGTCTATGAGACTCAAAAGAGACGCTAGTAGCGTCTGTGTCGTGGCTGACGCTAATATATTTGAAGCTAAAATGCTTTTTTGTTGTAGTGAATATTGAATGATATTTTTTCTTTTGACCAAATTGAACGAAATTTCTACATATAGTCGGATATATACATGAATATCAAAAGCATTTTTTTTTTTACTAAATAGTATTGAAAGCTATTATCTCAAAAATAAATTTATTAAAATAATATAATATTTTAAAGTACGCTTAAATACATATTTTTGGACTAACAACATATAAAAAAAGTGGTAATTAAGTATTTGATTGATCTTAACCATTTGATCCAACGTTTGATTTTTAAAATGAATTTCATTTGTCTCAATAAATCAGACTTTGAAATTTTGCACGTACGTATGATATCTTGATTTATAAAAAAAATAAATTAAAATGCATTTTTTTTGTCCATTTGTTTTCATTGATTCAAAATTATCCAATTTTAGATTACTTTTGCAGATTGTTGTGTCAGTAAAAAAAATGTAATCAGATTTTTTTTTTAAAGTTTTATATTGAATTTTCTTGCTACTCTATTGCAAAATAAATGTAGTCAAAATCAAGGAAAAATGTGTAAAAGGAAATAGCTTTTCCATTATTATTAATTTCAACAAAAATGTATATTAGTAAATTTTTTCCTTAATTGCAAACCAATATAAATAGTATAATATTATATAATTTTTGCATAATAACATTCATGCACCATAAAATAATTAATAAAAAGATTCCTTATTTTGCTTTTAGACTCATTTTTTATTATAAATTAGGCTCTCATCCTAAAAAAAAAGACATTCATGTAATCAAATTAAAATAGTTTTTATTTTTTCTGCTCTGCTAGTGAGGCTGGTTTAGCTAGCTCAATCTCTTCCTTTGGAGGTTTTCTTTTTCCTTGCTGTAACCTTTGGTGTTTTTAGCATTCCTCAGTGCTAGAACTTTTTTTTATCAATATATATATATATATATATTTGTTGATTCAAAAAAAATTTCAAATTAAAACCACCACCATTACAAAACCATCAGTCATAATGCATAGAAAATATAGTTCAAATTCGAAAGGTGTTCGTTATGGCAAAGATCTGGCTATGGCGCTGCAACAGAATATCACTGTAAGTATTAACAATATTATTTTTCATTCAATCTTAATTGATTAGTCTATTAGAATTAAGAGTTTTTATAACTAATTCTATGCATTTATATTTTTGTTACATGACACAGAAAATTGTAAAAGATTTCAAAGCGAAACACAAAGGACATCCGGAAATTCAACAAGCAATCCCGGAAAAGGTACATATACTTGATTGATTATAAATACATTGTAAGAAAAATTAAGTTGGAGACTATAAAAATGATTGATTTTTCATGGTAAAGTAATATGAAATGCATATTTATAAACAATTTCATCATTTTTATCGTCTCTAAGTTCATCTTTTTAATCAATCCGACATGGATTATACTTCATCCGTCTCAAAATATAAGCAAAAAATGGTCAACAAAAGTTAATGTATTTGGTGCAAAATTTAGTCCAAATACATTAACTTTTGTTGACTCATTTTTACTTATATTTTGGGACGGATGGAGTAAATACATTGGATAATATTAGGCAATATACTCTTTAATTATAATATTGGTGCATCATGTTTTACAGAAGCCAACCAAACGAGGAAGACGTGATTCAACAAAGTTGATTGGTGAAGGAACTGTTTCCTTTGCCTTCCCTTCAACTTTTGATACTTCCAAATTCAAGAATATAGACAATTTATTGTCTAGTCTTGAAGATTGGAAGTTAGAATATAGAAAGCGAGCAACGGGAGTTTGTGATCCGGTAACAATATAATTTTTTTTATATGTATTTTTTTTTACAACAATATATATTGTCACACTTGAAATGACTTTAGGAATAAATCAAAATTTATATTTTATTATTGTTCTGGTTTGTATTTAATCTATATATCATATGTCTATTAATAATTGATATTTTGATTATATATGATAAGTAAGATATATTTGTCAACGATAACATTTATCTTTTTTATTTTTTTCTTGAAGTATTTTATTCCAGCTACCGGTACCAGTACACATCCTAAGAAATTCAAATCAATTACAGAAGTTGTAAATTATTTACTTCCAAAAGAGTACACCAAGTTACCATCGAGAAATAGAAAAAGAAAGGTGATGCAACAAAACTTTATATATAAATGTTTATGTTTTATCTTATATATATAATAATGATAAATTATATTTTTAACAATTTCTAGAACATTGAGGCCAAGGAAGAAGAAAAAAATCTCGAAGAGAGGGATGCGGATATACCTCCTATCGGTGTACATGTCCCCATAAGAAAGAAGAGAAGAAAGAATAAAAACAAGAATTTTTGTTTTGGTTCTTTCTCTCTTGTTCAATTCCTTGAGGACAAGGAGAATACTCCTAAAGCGGAAAATATTTCAACCGAAACATTGTCTATTCTATCCGCACTTAACACTCCATCTCCGCCAAGAATTTCAGAAATGCAGCATGTCGTTCCTCCCGATGATGGGGGGCAGGAAAATATTTTAGTAGAAAACAAGGTAATCCATCAAACTTATATTTTAAATGATAATTAATAATAATGTTACAACAACAAAAAATCACTAAATATTTTATAATTGTTTGTAATTTTCAGGTTGAAGAAGAGTCGAATAAAATAAATACTTGTCCGGGTTCTTCATCTTCTCCTCAAGAGATTGAGAACAACCCGGAAGAAGGAGATGCTTCAATGGAAACATCGCAGAATGAATCTTCATCGAGTCTTTTGGAAATGCTGGCTTTCGTTCCTCTCGATTATGGAGTAGATGATATTTGTAAAGAAAATGAGGTGATGAAGCAAACTTATATTAAATGATCATAACTAATGATAATTATCAAATTTTAGACTAAATATTTTATCACTATATTTATTGCAGCCTGCATTTCCTCTCAATGAAGGAGGATATGGAGATACATTTAATGATTATTTTGATAATCAATTGATACTACAAGAGGAGAATAACACACCCGAGGAGATTGCAGAAGAAGTTCATGAGTGTGACCAAGATTTTCATGAGTGTGATAATTGGTTTAATTATTGTTAGATGATATGTTATTGGATTTTTATATTTTTAAGTTAGTTTAATAATCTTTTAGGTTTTGCTATATTTTCTCATTATTGAAACTCTTATATTAACAGGCAATGTTATTGATGATTGGTTTAATAATCTTTTGGGTATGTATTTGCTTTAATTTTTTTTTTGGTAGTTAATTTTGTTTTTCTTTTATCATTGGTAATTTTTTTAAAAAAGTTTTGAAATGCATGGTGGCAGCTATTTTTTTGACGTCATAGTATAGTAAATGGTTAGATATTATTCCAAACAAACTGCCTATTCAAGGAACTGTTGTCACATATTTGCGATTAGGTCCAGGCCACCAATGCATGTATGAATGTTCTAACTTCAATTTAGTCTTAGAGACAAGATCACCACAATAATAACCTCGATTACAAAATCACAAGACATAATAAATCAACGGTTAATAAGAAGCACATAAACTAACGTATCACAAAAATTTAATAGTATCGTTTACGCACACTATAAAGATCACATATAAACATCAGTTATATACATGATTAAAATTGAAGACCAAAATAAGAGACTTAAATAAATGTCTCAATTTTTAAAAATAGAAGGTCTTAAATTGCGGAAAACAAAATAGAGGGATCAAAATTACATTTAAGCTTTTGATTTATATATCTATTATTGATTATTGATGTCGGCCTAGTTCTCTACTCACATCTCTTTCAAAAAAAGTTACTATGGTTTGTATACAATTATAAAAATAATAAAATTATTATAAGTATTGTAAAAATTTAATGAATACGTGTATATAAATATTCTCATTATTTTTAGTCAAGAAAATTACTCCCATTATTTAATTAAAAAAATTTAAAAAAAAGTTTATCTTTTTTGAAAGCATTAATTAATACCATCATGATTCTTTAAAAACAATTGAAAATGTTTAATTTTTTTTATACTTAAAAAACAATATTCACTTATATTCATAGAGAGTACATCAAACAAAATCAATACATATTCAATTTCTCTTAAAACTAATAAAGATAAATCTGCAAACAATCTCACAACATCCGAGTTAATAACATAAAATGACATAATATCTATGACAAAATCTACAAATAATATGACAAAATTTAAAAACATTAATTATTGTCATTCTTGAAATATATCATAGTATTATACAGTACTATCTTTTCACTTTTTTCTTCTTTGAAGCAAGTATATCCTTTTTACTTGATTGGTAAATTCCACGAGTAAATTTATTATTTTTTTGGTACCTAATTCCACAAGAAAATTTAGATGACATCTTTTTACACCAATTAAGAAAATAAAAGTTCCTCTATATAAAAAAAAGTTCATGGTAAATTATCTTTTACTATATTTTCTTTAAAAGTGCATATAAATTAAAGGCTTAAATATAATTTTCGTTCCTGTATGTTCGCGAATTTTTTATTTTAGTCCCTGTATCTTTTTTTGTTGCAAATAAGTCCCTGAGTGTACAAAATTTGTTGATTTTAGTCCCAGCCATCTGCTACCGTTACAAAAAATGCCGATTTGTCAAACGTTTGCACACGTGACCACTATGATGTGTCAAGTTAAGCTGATCCGGCTATAAATGAAGGACCAAAATCAAACTTTGGTGAAAATTGAAACAAAATTATGGTGTGAACATACATTTTCTTTCTATCCTAAGTGTGATTTTGGTCCTTCATTTATGACCAGATCAACTTAACTTGACACATCATAGTGGTCACATGTGCAAACGTTTGATAAATCGATGTTTTTGTAACGGTAGCAGACAACAAGGACTAAAACCAACAAATTTTGTACATTCAGGGACTTATTTGCAACAAAAAAAGATACCGGGACTAAAATCAAAAATTCGTGAACATACAGGGACGAAAATAATATTTAAGCCTAAATTAAATTATTAAAAGCATCATTTTAAGGTTATTATGTTACCTAAAAAAAAAAGGTAATATGCTACAGTTCATGCTTATCAAATATTGATCCTATACAAATTGTATATAGGCTGTCAATACATGCGATATCAACCAAGAGAAAAGTTATTTCCTATATACTCCGTGTCATTAAATGGTAAAATGATTTAAGCAAATTTGGACAAAAATGTTTTTACCACTTTTATTAATTTATGCAATAAAATTTTTATCTTCAACTTTATTTTTTGACATTTTCCCTTAATTGTTAAGCTAGATATATAAAAAAATCTCTCAGTAATTAATAGATTCCTCTTTTTGCTTTGACTAAAAATTTAAAGGTTTGATATAAAAAAAATAAATTAAAATTAAAGGTTTTTCTTGCAAACATATATTTTTACAGTTTTTGTTTATCTCATTTCTCTATATAAGTACATAGTGCATTCTTGATTATCTTCCTAAGGGTGTATTCTTCTTCTATATAAGCAGTCAGAAAGCTAACGACTCAAAAAACGTCCAACACACAAAGCTAGCAAAACAAAACCAAAACAACAACAGAAAACCTCCTTCTTTTTTTTGAAACGGCAAGGATATTATATATAGAAATCTTGAGGAGAAAGTACAAGACGTATTCCACCCACAACAGAGAAAAAGTACACATAAGTACTAAGACCTAAAAGCGAAAAACAAAAAGAAAACAACACTAGTGGCAAGAACAAACACCACACCAATCAATCACCTAACAATACAATCTAGGGGATTGACACACCACTCATAATACAATGAGAAGGAATTAGTTTTCCTCGCCAAGAGCCATTTCCAAGCAATACACTTTATTCTTTCCAAAACTTCCTCCAAGTGAAACCTCCTATACAATGGCTAAAAGGCATAGGAAATCACCTAAACAACCAACAAAACCAAGAAACGATCAACAATTGGTCGTTTATAACCCTCAAGAAGGTTATACCTCAGAACTCAGAGACATCCTCCGAAAGCATATTGATGTAAGTATTGAACAATTTATTTTCTCTTATTTATTCTTTGTTAATAATTTAATTTAAAATGTATTTAAGTAGATCTGTAACTTGACACAGGGAATAGTGAAACCCTTCAGAAAAGAATGGCGAGAAATTGTAAGAAAAGGAGAATTTACACTAGTACTGGTATACATTCATCTCTTTTTCCCTTGTCAGACTTTATCCCCTTGGGTTTTCTTGGCAAATTTTTAATGAGACAGAGCCTGAATTCCTCTGGTTTTCTGTCTTGAATTTTTGTCCGGTCCCCCAAGTGCTTTGTACCTTTTTTTTATTTTAATTTTGGGAGTTAAAAAAAATAATGAATTCAATAAGTTAATTCATAAAATATGTTAATCTTTTTATATCGTTTTTATTTTGTTTCATATGATTTTTTCAGAAATCATCAAAAGAAAAACGGGAAAAATCAATTGAAATAGCTAAAGAAACTATTTCATTTGAATTTCTTCGTGATATTGAGGAGCTTAGACGCTTCTCTGGTATCAATGAAGTGTTTTCAAAGCTTGATAAGTGGGAAGTGAAAGGTGTCAAACGACACATGAAGGATGTATGCGATGCGGTAAAAAATATATTTAATCCATTTTATTATATTATTATTGGATAAGTAATAAATAACACTCATTAACTTGTTTATTTTTTGTTTTTTTTTATTTCTTGAAGTACTTTTCGCATGAAAGCCTTGGAACGAAGAAATTGCGATCTATCAATGAAGTTGTGAATCATTTACTTCCTGAAGGATACCCCAAGTTACACACCAAGAAGGGGAAAAAAAAGGTGATGCATCAAAACAACATTTCACATTATGTTATTCATGATTTTATTAAATATAATCTTCACTGAAAATTTTATATACAAATTGTTTTGTTTCATTTTATATCATGGAGTTTCTAGTTGATTTGATTTTTTTAAGTAACAATTTTGACTAAATCTTTTATTATTTTTTATTATTCTAGGTTAAAGAAGTTCCAAGAAAAAGAAAGAGTAGGTTTTTTCTTGGTTCTTCTTCTTCTTCTCAAAAGAATGAGGAGAAGTCAATCATCCCAAGAGAAGCTGAATCAATGCAAATTGTCATTCCTTTTGAGGAAGGAATATCAATGGAGGATTTGTTAGACGACTCTGCTGGTAATGATAACTGGATAGTAGCCGTAGCCGAAGGGGGGAAAATGGATGAAGAATTTCCTAAATATAAAGATTTAGAAAACGAGTTCTTTCACCGGTGTTCTTAGAAGACTATGAAGGAGATCAATGAAAATAGTTCTTTTTTTTTATTGGTTGTAGTATTTTTTTATCAGTTGTATTTCTTGAACTTTATTATTAAATGAAATTTTATTGTGCTTTTAAGTTATCGAACCTCTATCTTCAGGTTTAAATTTTTCAACTTGATTTTGAAATTTATTAGTCTATATCTATTGCAAATATTACCCAAAGGGTCCATATTCAAAAATGGGATAATCTGCAATATACAAATCAGTTTTATTAGCTTATTTCATACTCTCCTAAAATTGTACTAAAATATATTGTTGTTGCAGAAGAGCATCAACATAAACATAGTATCAAGCTAAAAAAAATTAAGTGCCTTATTTTTATTTTTTTGACAAATTTAAGTGCCTTATTGAGCTCTATATTATGTGTTATTATTAGACATTAGTCTATTTAGTTTTTTAATATAGTTTTTTTTTAGATCTAGAGGTTACCTATGAGAAAATGAGTAATAAAACTGAGGCCTAGGTCATATCTACCGCATGACTTTACTTTAACCATGCAACAACAGAAATGGATGACATTCTTCACTTGTCATTTATTTTCAAATTCTCTAAAATAATGAAAACTTTAATCCAAACATTTTTTACTTCTAATTCAGCCTAAATCCCTTAAGCGCAGGTACGGATCAAAGTAATTGGTCATTAATTACATTGCAATAGAAATTTAAATATTAAAAATAACTATTATTGCATTGCTTTGGAAAATGATTTACACCATTTTCTCTTGGTAGAAGTATACACCATTTTTTTTTTGTATAGGCTTATCTCCATAATTTTTTACATTAACAATTTTCAATTTTCATTACACCTTTTTTTTTGACAATTTTTTCATTACACCTTTTTATTCCTCATAAAATGGCAAAAACTTCCAAAAAACTCAATTATAATCTTTGTCTTTCTTCGAGTTTTTCAATAACCTTTTGATAAATGCAAAGGTTTTGAATGACATACTGTTTCACGCATCATTATACTCTTATTTCCCGTAAAATGGCAACAACATCCAAAAAACTCAATTATAATCTTTGTTGTTTTCTTTATCTTTTCAATAAATTTTTGATAAACACAAAGGCTTAAATAGCGCCCAGCTTTACGCACCATTATAATCTTTTTCCACATAAAATGGCAACAACTTCCAAAAAACTCAATTATAATCTTTGTTGCTTATTTGATATTTTCAACAAACTTTTCATAAACGCAAATTAAGGCTTAAATGACACCCTGCTTCAACGCACCATTTTCCAATGCATCTATTTTCTAATTGCAATAACTTTACATTTATTAATCATCATTTTATTTTCTCAATTTAATATTTAATGTTTTCAATCAACCTTGGATAAACACAATTTTTAATGACACACTGTTCATTGCATCATTTTCCAATGCTTCTTTAATCGCTAAAATTTTACATCTATTAACTGTTTTTTAAGTTTTCTAATCCATTCTTTAATGTTTCAAATAAATTTTTGATAAACGTATCAGCTTTAATGACACACTGTTCCACACACCGTTTTCCAAAGCATCTCTAGATTTTTACACCTTCCCAATGTAACATTTTACTTTTTGAATCAACATTTGATAAATGTGCAATACACTCACTACAAAAAATATGATTTTTGGCAACAACTTTTTTGTTACAAGTCGCTAGCAAAACTACTCAAGGTAGATTTCCCAGCGACTTGTAACAACTTTTAACAAAAAAAGTCGTTGCAAAAAATCATATTTCTTGTAGTGATTATTTAATGCATCATTTTTAATGCATCTTTAATCTCTAAACTTCTACATTTATTAACTGCCTTTTTAGATTTTCAATCCAATTTTTGTTGTTTCGAAGAAACTTTTGATAAACACACAGATTTTAACACATCATTTTTCCAGTGCAATTTTAATATCAAAATTCTACATTTATCAAAATTCTCAATCCAACATTTGATGTTTTAAGAATCTTTAAATAAACGTCCAAGCTTTAATAATACACTACTTCACGCTTAGTTTTCCAATGCATCACTAGACTTTTACAGATTCCGAATGTAACATAAAATTTTCGAATCAACCTTTGATAAATATGCACAATCTATAATGATACGTTATCTAATGCATCATTTTTCAATGCATCTTTAATATATAAATAACTTCTGTATTTATTCTTAACGGCATTGCATAAGATTTTTGCATTACACTGGAACATGTTATTTGACACCTTGAGCCTTTTCTGAGACCACCTTGTAAATAATGATTATGTTTTGTTAAACCTCTTTGAGCCGAATACCTTTTTATTGTGTTATTGAGCCACATTAAAAGGTAAAGACCAACAAAAGAAAAAAGATATCCACCTTAGTTGGTGCTGATGTGATTTATCCAAGTATTTAGTCTACTATCCAAAAATATCTCACTTTAACTTAAGTTCGGTTATAACCTCAAAAATCCTCTAAAAGTGTATATGTATACTTATTTTGTGATTGCTATATATATAGAACTTTTTTCTCTTCAAGTCTATGGTATTAGGATGCATATCTAGGATTTGAGTGATATTCTTAACCCTTAAACACTTGAGAGAATTTAGTGAGATTGTGTGAAGAGAGAGTGATGTGAGTCTCATGGATAAGCTGAGTGAATTGCAATGCGTTACTGATTGATTGTTTGTGGATGAAATGGATCTTATATTATGAAGATAGTTTGACAAAAAAGTTTGGTCATGTGTTTGAAGTTGAATTACATTCTCACTTTTGATGATTTGTTTCTTCAAATGTAATTTTTGAATAAATTGTGGTTTTTATAATTTCTTCATTAACTAGATATTTTGTATAGTTTTTGTTTCATTTCATTGTTCAGCTAAAGAAATTAATCATTGTCTTGTGATAAAAATAAAAAAAAATTAATGAATATTTTTAGTTATTTTATTTATGTGATATTTTTTTTAATGTTGATGGATCCCTGCGGAAAATATAGAGATTTACAGGGATGGGAAACAAATGCTCTTCAAAGCAAAGATCGGAAATAAAGATGAAGAGCACTTTAAATTATGAAAAAGAGAGTGAAAAAGTATTCTCCACTCAATTCTAATTCCGATAACATCCATATTCTTGACTGCTCACTGCACTTTTTTTTTTGTACATTATGTACCTTTTTGTTTAAGTTGGTTTGGATTCTTAACAAACAAAAATAAAACACAAATACCTATATATAGAGCTAAAACGACCTATTACACTTTCTCTATTTTATTTTGTTTAAGTGTTATAAAAAGAAGGAAAGGATTCAAGAAGTTTTTGAAGACCTCCAAAGTCCTTTCCCCTTTCATTTATTGAGTCCTACATTTGGAGGGTTTCAATCCTTTTAAGAAAAATGAACCCTCATACAAAGTGAAATACTATTCTATCTTATCACTACCCCTTATGTTTCCTCCTCTCTTTCTCCTCAAACTTCTTACAATCCAAATAAACTTTTTGAGTTTGGAGATCTTTTTCGAGACTTTGGACCTCATGCATGTGTATGTATTAAGGTATATAATTGTTCATTTTCTTCATCATAGAACCTTCCCACTCATACAATGTATATGCCACAAGATTTGACGGTCAAGAAGCAGTAAATTAAGATAAATAGTTGTGTGAAATCGGACATTACCACAATTCTAATACTAATTCTATCATTGAGTTCATAATTTTAAAAATTGCGTAAATTTCAATTTTATACACCGTTTGTTTCGCATCAACAAGAGAATCATGATGATTATTAATATCTAAAATAGTATAAAAAACTTGAGAAAACATAATTGTCTCGGTAAGAATGTGTAAATTTTAAAAATTCATATATGTATAGAAGACATACTAATTCTAGAACTTGAATGTGAAATCCTAAATTTTCAAATATGTATTGAGAATAATTGAGTTCTAGAACTTGATCGTATAAAATATAGTTTAAGTTCTAAAACTCAAGCAAGATATTTTAAAAAATCCAGAGCTCGCGAGAAGCTAATGATAATAAATGATCAAAAGTCATGCAATTACAAGAAAATTCAATAAAAACTTATATTTCAATTTTAGAAATGATTCATTTTTTAAATTTAATTAATAAAATGTAAATAATTAATACACCTAAATAAATCTACATCATGAAATTTTATGTCATTTAAAATATATTATATCACAATTTTTAAGAATAAAAATTCGGTGGAAGGACCAAAACTGAGTAATTTTAAAATAGAAGAACCAATTTCGTGAAAGCATTTACACAAACCCTTAAAATATTTTTGGAGTCCCTCTCATTGAAATGAATTATAACACACCCAAACAAGAGAATGGATTATCATAACTCTTTTCCCTTCCTCCCTTCCCCTCCTAAAAACTCCCTCCCAAACAACCCTTTAAAAAAGAAAGAAATGGTGGCAGGCTAGCACACACGCATATAATACATACATTTTGCATGAAACATTGTGTTTGTCGAAACCAATGATCTAGTTAACCTTGTGACATCAAAAAACTTCTCCAATTCTAGAGATTACGACAGCAAAAACTCAATTACATATTTATATCAAATTGTAAGGCGCGCATCAAGAGAATAAGATTCGAAACCCACTCTCCACTAACATCTAACAAATAATTAACATTTATCATTACAAGAAATATATATGCCGCCAGGCCTCAGCTAGGAATTTTCAGTAAAAGATGAGAAAAATCTTTGTTTGGCGATGTATGACTACCACCACCTCTATCAGAGACATCTTAACATATCAACAATAATGGACAAAGTTATCGGAGGGAGCGAAGACCTGCTAACTTTCTGTCACTGCATGCTTAGAGAAAATGATGTACACTCGCAGCATAATTGAAGGCCAAAACATTCATGAACTTCCCGCAAGATATACTCTTTAAGAGTTGAATAACTTAAATGTTAAAATGTTGAAATTTGGTCAGTGAAGCTTGATCTCGCTACCATACAAAAAACGAGGTTGCACCAAACTAGCCAAGCTGAGTGGGATTCAACAAGGTACGGTTATCCTCCCAAATGGAACTGAGCTTAGCCTTTTGAACAAATTGTTGAACATTGAAAAGGTCCTTTCAATAACATATCTTAAGTCAACCTCTTATAACCTCCTTAACATAAATAATATCATCACGTGGATATGATTCTTCAACCTTAACCACTACTTCGTCGCCTATCTGTGTTCCTGCTGAGACTGAAGCAGTAGCTTGAAATCCAACCTGCAAACGAGAATCATCTGAAGAAGTCAAACTCAAAGAAGAGTATCACAATTGCATGGTGTAAAAACACTGTAAGAGCAATACCCGAGGACAACTAAACACAGCCATGTAATGTGTCTTAGATCTTAAGTAACAAGCAGATTTAAAACTTGCCTAGTAATAAGAATTGTTAATGGTGTGATCTTGTGATTCCTGCAAATATTGCAGGCCAGGATTGAGTTCACCTAAGGATATAGGGAGCTACATTGAGAACCAGGACAATTGCATCAAGGTATTAAGGTTTAGTTATAAGTGAGATTTGAGAATCTGACTGTCAATTAAGTAGAAACTACTGGATTGAGACGCATATATACACGAGGTCTGGAATAAGGGGGGAATAAAACAACAAAATATCCTGTTATTGTGTATTCGTCAATTACACTTGTTCAGTCACTGTCATTTTTATCATTGTTGATATTCTGAACCAGTGTCTATCACTATCCCGTCTAGATGTTTCATATGCTGCTATTAGTCTTACTGGAACAACTAACCAATGTCATGCCCTGTGAAAAATATTATATAATAGGAAGGAACCATTAGCTGCTTACCTCAACCAACAGTAGAGCTGCAATTTGACTTTTGAAAAATTTAAGGACCAAAGCACGGTATCTTCTTGCTTTTGGTTGTTTTCGTAAATATTCTAGTATCCAGTAACGGAGACTACTATTGCTGAGTTTCCTCACTTCTCTAACTTTCTCATTTACACCTGCTCCCATTCCTTCAAGATTACCAGGTGTAAAGGGTGGAGGCTCACCTCTAAGAAATGCCTTTATCTAAGGAAAAAAAAGCATTCCCGACACATCCAAAACAGACAAAAAAACATCTTAGAAGAAAATATCAAAAAGTAAATCACATTGCAAAAGACGTGTTGATAAGGTATGACAACCAATATCTTAAAAAAATACTGAAATATGTTATATTGGGAGCTATAAAATCATGTCTTCAAGGTTCTAATCATTGCATGAATATAAACCCAAATAATGCTTCTCCACAAACAAAAATATCATGGGGCATATACTTTTCAGACTATAGGTGGCTCATTCGAGGAAAGCATAAATGAGTATAGTTCATTTAAAAAGAGGGATAAATTGAAGAGCAATTATAAATATGTAGAATGAAGGCACTCCAATACTGACTTAAAAATATGAAAAGCAAAGAAACAAAATACAACATGGGGACAGAAAAAAATCCTCAAAAACAAGAGAGAAGAAAGATAAAGGAAATAAAGAAGACATCAAGAAATGCAGCAAAGCTTCCCAGTCCCTTAATATCAGAAATGCAACAGTCTTAAAACAGCTGCGGACAGAACAAAGCAAAGCACCCATGAAAATCTTAATTATCATTATTATTATTATCTGAAATACATATGCAACTGCAAGTACCATTTAATATCTTTGTTTCACCAACAAATATTATATATCCTTCTATTAAACCATAAGTAGTTGTATATAATATATAATCATTATCTAATTAGAACCCTCAAAATAAATTGTTAAATACTTAAATCAGTGAAATATAGATATATACTAGCTTTTTGTGTATGGCTATATTCCTCCAAAAATATATAGGCAATTCAGGTATCCCAAATTGTCCCATTCAGCATAGTATGCCACTTGTGACGGGAACTAAAATGTTGGACTTTGTTTAACAATTTTTAATCTAGTTTCCATCAATTTCTTGCTGGTTTCCCAAACAATTTCATAGCAGGCATCTAGAAGCATCAAAGAATGTAATCCATTGTAATTTGCAATTATAAAATTGAAAGCAATATACCTGATAATGAGCAAGAAGGTCCAAATATCTACGGATGGGAGAGGTAAATTGAACATAACCAGGAACTCCTAAAACCCCATGGCGTACTGGCTTTCTGAAATCAATTTCAGCAGCACGCATTATCTTAACTAGAGCATAGCTCCTAACAGGCCCTTCTGGAAGATGGGAAAATTCAGAAAGATTTATGTCTGATTGGGGTTGTCCCCTGTAGGGTAAAGGAATGTTATTCAAGGATCCAAATGTAGCTATAGCTTCGCCACAGAGTATCATCATTTCAGAGACTAATCGCATTGCAGGGTCAGCCTGGTTTTCCACATAAAGGGTTATTGATGGGTCTGGATCCTCTGGATTAGACACTTTGATGCGAGTTTCTATTGTTGCTGTCTCGACTGCACCCTTAACAAAGGCAGAGAAAGGAAATCCTAAAATGTCAGACTAATAAATCTCAATAGCTTCAGCTAACTAAAATATTTTCTTAATTTGTGTCGAGAAAAAAAAATATTTTCTTGATAAATAGATAACTCCATAAGTCATAATGCCACTAAGGATCCACAAGTGTGGATTTCAATTATTAAGCCATATTTTTACTCAAGCATTCAGCTAAAACTTTTGTTCAATAGACATCCCCGTAAATTCTCACAATATTTGGCTGCAGGTATTGGGTACAAATTTTTAACTTTAAAAATCTCCCAGCCTCAATATACTTTCGATAATTTAACTAGCTATGAAGCTATCTAAAGTGATTTGAAGGAATGTAAGCAAATAGGTAAAACTGTGTTCATTAAAGCAAGCTATCAGTTTACAATATTGTGATTGCTTTGTTTAATAACATAAAAATATAAAATACAAATGCAATTTTTCGTCACTTATCTGAGAGTATAAAATATTTTAAGACCCATGAGATTTAAGTAACAGGTTTTCAGGTGATGCTTTATTTAGGCAGTTATTAAACATGCATAGATATGAATTGTGAATCAGTGATGAGGTCAACTGGAAGATCTTTTCAAATGTGATTAAATAGTTAGTTCATAGTTTATCTTTGTTCAAAATTATATATGACATGACTTAAGAGTCACCTCCTTTTATCAAAAGGGATATAGAAAAACCCTAAGTACATTAAAAATAATAATCGTGAATCAAAAGAAGAAACTAATGTCTACCTGCTCGCGCCGCCAATTTAACCGAAGCTTTGCAGCCTCATACAAAATTCTAAGCTCAGCCTCCTCCTCAAGGTTCAAATGAAGTAGCTCTGATGCACTCTCATACGTTAGCATGTATGTTGGTTTAATCACCGAGTTGAACACTGAACATTCTGCAACGCTGTTAAATGCACAAAGAATATTATTAATAGAAACCAGTCAATCTCTAAAAATAATAATCATAGATGTTATTATTGTTGAGCCTTTCAAAGTTATTCTCATTAATGAGTTTCAAGACATATGTAGACATTCCAAATGAAATAACGTCTGTAGTTATTCCCTATATTTCAAAAAAATTGTAATGAAAACTAAATTCGGTTTGGACATTCTAGCTGCCAATCTACTTTTTCCCAAGCGCTCAACAAATTAGTATTGCAAGAAGAAAACAGTGACATGTCATTTAAACTACTTGTACCCTTTTGATACATGTCAATACACCAGTAAAATTTTAAGTTGGTGTTTTGCTCACTTCTGATTATCTAATAAACAGAGAATCTCTTTACCTCATTCCATATTGTTTCACGGAGAATCTCTTTACACTATTTCACATTGCGTCACTGGTTCTACTAGTGTGTAAAAGAGCTTCTCCAGGTCTTGATAAATTTGTCAGGTCATATTAGCAAATGCATCTTTCTTGACTATTATACAGATATTATTACCCTCATCTTATCACTTCTGCATACCTCCTGATGTCCCCTTAGTTCTAATACTGTACTTCCATAATTATTCTAATAGGATTTATTTCCATTTTTTCAGATTTTATAGAATAGCTTTTTTTTAAGAGTTAATTATAGAATAGCTATCAATAGGATTTACTTGCATTAGTCTATAAAAGTGTAATTAATGACTATTTTTTGGGATCATAAAAAAAAAATCAGATTTTCCATCTTTTCTCTCCTTCAAGTTAATATAAAATAATATAAGCAACATAGCAAGGTTTAGTGGATTTTGACGTTATATTGCTATTGTGTTATCAGGTGAATTTTTACCGCAACATGCAATTGACAAATCTAAGTTTACCTGCCATCGTTATGCAGCACAACTGATACAGTAACAGCATTACAAAGCTCCCCTTGTCTCAAACTCATAGCTCCCATGGCAAGATTTTCCGGAAACATAGGATATGTAGCGGTGGGCAAGAAAACAGAAGTTCCTCTTCGCATAGCCTCCCTAAGTGCCATTAGTTAAGAACATTAAGGAAGAACATGACACCAAACATTTAAAATGTCTCTGAACGTCAACCACATACCTATCCACAATACTTCCAGGTTGAACATATCTAGTTGCGTCTGCAACATGTATCCAAATGTTAATCCGACCGTCTTGTAACTTTGTTGCACTCAGAGCATCATCAAGCTACATAATATTGGTTGGTTAATAAAATGTTAGGGTCATTAAAATAAATGGAGCAGCACTTGCAAGAATCTCATTAGAACCAATAGAAAATGACCGATTGATCACCTCATCCGCTTCATCAACATCAATAGCATAGACCTTCAGGTTAGTAAGGTTCTTCCTGTTAACCTAAACACAGTGAAACAATAATTATCTAACTGCAAAAATATTGAGATGCGCACAGGTAACAATTGAAGGATTCAAAGCAATTGCAGAAGAAAATAAGAATATCAAGATGTATTAAAAGTTTAGTCCAGCTATATAGAAAATCAAAACAACCAAAAGGTGTATGGTCCATGTATTTAGTGGAAGGAGTCTGCTTAATCCAGCTTTCTATGAGCAGTTTGGTACCTAAACACTAAAAAAAGGGTTGGATGGATTTTTTTAAATGATAAATGTTGGAAATTAATTGTTAAAAATGTTAGTGGGGGAGGGAGTTGAACACACAACTCCTTATCTCTCCAACCCACATGCTCCTCCGCCAAAACCACCTTATCACTCAGTAGGATATTATAATGTAAGATAAGATATCTGGATATTCAACTTTTTCATGCTTGGTCATTGCTCTTGGGTGATCACAAATACCAGTTTTGATCATTCAACTTTAAATTTCTAACAATATCCTCTTCCAACTTTGTATAGTAACTAGTAAACAACAAAGATGGAATTGGAGATATGGATCAAACAACGTTATAGTCTCCTATCACAAACCATGTCTAGTGACAAACCATTTAAATGTGAATTTCCTCTAATGGTTTGCCCCATACTTTTTTCTAGGTTTCCGTCAACCTCTAACTATTGGACCACACTCCACCTGATCTACTTTCCATACTAGGACATCAATAGATCTTCTCCACACATTATCAAACTTCCCAAGGTAAGATTATGTCCTAGTGGATATAACTTATAAGTTATATCCCCTGCGATGTAATGTTGTTCAGGGTTGAATACAAAGTAGCAAAGAGTCAACATTAAAATAGGCCCAATGTTGCAGATAAGAGAATACAACAATGTATAAGTTCACATAAGACAAAATAGGAAAAAGTTGACGTAGTACCCTATTATGGATAAGATGGTACTTTTCCCTTAAGCTTAGTGGTACTTTTTTATTATAAACGCTACCCAAAACACTCTTTAATGAATGAATATATAGATACCACGCTTACAAATTTTAAAAAACATATTGACAATCAACAGTGAACAGTTGATTGTTAACAACAGTATTCGTAAAAGTTATTCATTAACAAATTTTCTATTTATCCTTTATCTTAGCAATATATGAACACCATAAACTTGTCAGCAATAAAAAATTCAGTTATCATGCATCAACTGTATGCTAATTTTCTGAGTGATATTAGGTTTTGAAGATTGAGAGCACACAGGTAATATTAAAATTTAAAACTGTCAAAAAAATTAATAATTTCAAATCCACGGATATCAAAATATCATAATAAAGAATCCAGACATAGGGAACTATTAGATGATTTTGAGCAATATTATGAGGCAATCAAGCAAAAAAATTACTTCATCTGGATCAGATGAGTCTGATAGAAGACTTTGAGCAGCCGATGTGATCTTTTCAGAGTGATCAGTGGGAATTTTCAACTTCAACAAATCAAGGTTGACATGTACAGGAAAATAACCAATGTCTATCAAGAGATTCACAGCTGAAGATGTTGTTTTTGCCAGACCCATTTCCTTTAGTATCTGTTAAAATCATGGAGGGTGAAGTTATTAGAAGAATAAGAAAGTCAACTTTGGTGACATGTATAACAACATACAATCTAGAGACGTATGATTACAATAACAACCAAACTTTAACTAAATGAGACCAACTACATGGATGAATCAACATCATAAATCATAATACCCTCGTACTCTCTAGATGTTCTACCCACATGACCCTTTTAAATCCTCTCCAACTACACTTAAATGATTTTTCAACTAAACTTCCAAACAAAAAGACATCTGAATCCATCAAGACCAGCCTTTCTCATTGTAGAAAGCAGTATTTTTATAAGAACAGAGCATTACTAGGGTAAGTTTTGTACTGCGCCTGTACATGATCAAATTCCTAAGCATAAATATAGTACAAGGAGACATTAAAATAAGTTACAGAATCTAATTTGTGGATTCTTATTTTCTTATCTCTCCATATTACTTATATGGACTTTGTGGCGTAAATAGATCCATGTAGCTGACTAAACCTAATGGAATAGGAATTGGTGGTTATTGTTTCTTATTATTTACAAACACAAACAGACAAACTAATTGCGAAATACAACAATAAATCAAAACAATCTATGAGGGAAAAAAGTTACCATCCCAGCTGTTTCCCTTTGTTCATCACTTATACAAGCATCAATAGCATATGCTTCAAGTGACTCAATTCTGCTCCAAATTTTCTCCTCATCCTTCCATGAAGATTTGGGAGGTTTATCTTGTGAAGGCATTGATTTCGCAGAGCGTAGCAGTTTAATAAACTCCTGAAATTCTCTCACAGCAGTCTCCTTTGCAGCCTTCCTACGAATAAGTTCCTCAACCTGCCTTTTTATAAATAAAATAAAAGGGATATACATTTCTGCTTAGACTTCTTAATATTTATAGCAAGACAAAACAAAAGACAACTGCAACGTGAAAATATCACACTTATGTAATTCAAAGTTTCATAATACTTATGTTAACAGATGAGCAAAGCACTAGCAATCTTCCCCATTTCTAACTTCTAAGAGAATAACAGAGAGAATAGCATGTAAACTTCGGAGAATAACAAATCCTCCTTAACAAAACCACATGTTTGGCGAAAAATAGAAGCCCAATCCCTCAACATATTTACAGGAAATTCTCCTTAAAATACCACATGTTTTGCAACAAATAGAAGCCAAAAACTTAATTTTAACCCTATAGTTGCTGTGCCAAAGAAACTTATGATTCATATGACAAAGATAGCACAATAACAATGTTTTATATATTCTTTAATACAAAAGGAGTAATAAATTAATGAAAAACTGGTCATAAGCAGTGGCTTCAAATTCAAACTACTGTTTTGGGATCACAATTTACAAAAAAAATACAAAAACAGTTTAAAATAACCAAAACAATGCAAGGCAGTCTATGAAGCCTAGATACTCCAAAATTTCCAAAATATCATGTTGTACCCATAAGCCGTATCCAATACTGATGTGTGTATGACACTCCTCAGTACATATACACACAATATATTCCAACTTTTTAAATTTTTCAGAACAAAATATTTACAGATGTTTGGGAGACCTCTGCGATACTTTGAAAGAAAACTCTGAAAACTGTCTTAAATATTTTTATACAACTTTGTTCTTTAGGTTGTGAGCAAAATTACTCCTTTATTAATTTTGAGGATACAAAATAAGAGAAACATGGTTGTGGGATAGTAGTGGAGATGTAATTTGTAAAAGATTCTTTTGATGATGGTGGTAACCAATTTCTTTAGTTGTCTCTTGGATAATCAGACTTACAAGCTATGTTTTTTTCAATTATTAGAATGGGGAGACAAAAAATGATACGATTAGTACTGCAAAGTAAGTAGTGAGCAATTAACCAAAATCTAAGACTTGTTTTAAATACGACTAATGTTATTTTGCAACATGTTGACATTATTGGTTAGGAAAAAAATACATTTGTGACATTTAGTCATTTACAAAGAAAATAATGCATTTTTTATAAGAGAAAGATGTGTATAAGTATCTTTTGGTAGGACTGATTGTCAGATGCACTTAGTTCTATATTAATATTAATAAAAATTAAATAATATCAATGTCTTCAAATAAAAAATAATAGCAATGACGCTGAACAAATATTATGCATTTATGACAAATATGTATGTACTTTTATAAACTTCTGTTAACGTATTTAGGTCCTATTGTATCTTTAATTTTAAAAAATTCCGTGTATCCCCATATTCATGCCATACTCGTGTCGTTTCAAGTATTTGGCCTTCATATAAGGCTATCCTCAGAGAACATATGTATGTTGACTTAGATGCATAATGAAAACATTAATTTTTTATAGATACTCTACACCTGAAAGTAATACATCTACCTGCTCACTTGATCGAGGTCCATAAACGCAACGACACCCTCTAGTCTCAAGTACAGTAAAGTATACTTCATCTTTTGATAGCAAGAGATGAGCAGAATAACTCTCAAGAGGCTCAACACTACCAAAAATTATCTGCAGAACAAGTATTTCATATAAGGAAATAGAAACATGCTTTGGCATCCAATCCAGAAAACATATGGATATTACCTCGGCCATCTCTTCAACTGTCACTGTCTTATTCTTTTCAAGCAGTTCAGACCAAGCAAATTCAAGTAGTGATGGGTCCTGCATCAGATCATCCAGTATTTACTTACAGACAGAAGAGAGAAGTAAAAATTTGTTATCTGCTACCATCAATTTGTGAAACTTACCATATTGTCCTGAGCTTTCTGAAGAAAACCTGTGATATCTGCTTGGTCAAAATTTGATATACCAGGAACAATATATGTCACTTGTTGTGGCTTGATGGAACTAGAGACACCATTCTTCAGCACAAAAAATCAAGGTATAGTCAGACTACATAAAACCTAAATAGTTTTTACGTTTTACTAGCATTTAATAAAAATGCAATACGTCCCAAACACCTAGCAACCTATTAAACATGCCGCATTATGCTGTTTCAACAAGAACCTGATCTGAAACCATCCAGTTCTTCTTGCCATCAGGTCTCTGAGCAACTGCTAGCAATATTCTATCAGAATCTTTCTTGAATTCCAAAAGCAAACCTTTTTGCAATGAACGCTTCACAAGTATATCTTCAGTAAGCACTTCATTCAACAGTTCCGCACTGTCAAACCAATGAATGAAATTAAGATAGTAACTAAGGGAATGGGAAAGCTAGGTGACATCAAATCTAGGCTTGCATGACAAGTTTATTTGTCTTCCTCTTCAAAGCAGGGCATCCAAAACATAATTGCAGAAAATAGTTTCTCTGGTTGCTAAAACAGAAAAACAAAAAGGAGGACGATAAAATAAAATAAAAAGCACATTTCAAATTTGTTAAAACATTACTTTTTCCTCCAGATAGCCTGTTTTGACAGTGTTTAAGTATTTGTGTATGCTATATCTTTAAGATCACATAGTTACAGATCCAACAAAAAATAAAAACCCAGCCCTAGTAAAATACTATGGTGGGTGGGGCGATAATAAAAGCTTCTTCAAACTAATTTTATTCTCTATGCAATAAGCCAAAGTTTTTTAACTTGCAATTGAGGTTGTGTTTTGATCCTTGATATAGCACAAAATTGCATACAAATACGACCAAAATTGCGGTCGCAGTAATGTTACAAAGACCTCCAAAACCTTTGCTGCGAATTAAAGCTATTATTACATAAGCAGTGTTTTGAACGACTTATATATTATCAGTTTATTTCCTAAGCTCTCCACAATTCCTTATAAACTATGTATCATCGACGCTTAAAGCTGAAGGTGTGTCCAACACAACCAACACATGGGATTATATTCAATCACTTCTATTTTTATAAATTACCACCGTGTCTACATGTCAGTTTTGTGTCAGGTGTGTGTCTATCTAATATAGTGAGTGCTTTATAACTTATAAATGCAGTTTGTGCTCAAACAGAGCTTATAAAAAAAGTGATTTTGATGCTAAATAATTTAGAGATTAATTTTTCGAGATTTTTAAAAAAAAGCAGTTGTTATGTGTTTGTTTACCAATATGAAAATCTTTTTTAAAAAAAAAAATAGTTATAAAAAATGAATTTTTGAGAAGCTACTAAAAACAGCTTCTCATTTGAAGCAATTTTTAGATTTTTTTTTTAAAAAAAAAACTATAACAAACGGATTGAAACTTTAAAAAGTGATTATTTTGTTTGAAAAAAGCTGTAACAAATGGGCTTTATATTGATAATTGCTTAATTAAGTTATTTATCAGAAAATAGCAATAATCACTACTCAATTCATATCAGAACCCGTAAACTACAATTCTACAAAGCCATATGCTAGAAACTGCATTGCATAGATGAAACTTGATAGCACTAAACTACAATTAAGCAAAGGATTGATTGCAACAAATGAAAAGAGAAACCTACTTGGAAGAAGAAGCAGAAGCGTTAACAGAGACGACGACTTTCTTGCGGCGTTTACGCTTAGCTTTGAGCTCTTCCATGACGGTTTCGAAGAGGCTTTTGATGGAGCGTGTTTGAGTATGGCAACAGCCATAGCAGGAGGATGGAGGATGGAAGCGGATGACGGTGGGGAGGCGGCGGTAGGTGGAGAAAAAGTGAGGGACGGAGGAGAGAGAAGGAGAAGAAGGACGGAAGAAGGAGCAGTTGTTAACTGCTCGAATGGCCATTGTTAGAGGGTTCAGTTGCAGAGGTTCATTGGAGCGGTGTGAGTAGTGAAGAAGGGTATAAGATAAATTAACTGATAAGTATTGTTGTTGGAAAGTTGAGGGCGTGTTTGGCTTGTTTTGTTATGTATGTGTGCAGATTATTTTTAATCCATTTTCCTCACGATACATATAACAGATAAATTGATGGGATAAATTATTATCTAAAAAAATATTATCAAATAATATTGTCTATTTAATTTAATTGAAATTGTCAACTTATAAAATTGTCGAATTATTAGATTCAACATCGTGATTATCAATTTGAACTCCGATTCATTTAATTGTATGCGAGATTTAATAATTATTATCATTTCGCCTAACTAAAAAAAATAATTGAAATTTTGTCATGCGGTGAAATAGTGTTAGAATTTACTTTCTGTTGTAAAAAAAAACTCTTATTCTCGTGAAAATGAAGAAGTTCGGTTGCTAAGTTTTCTTTAAAAAGTTTTCCCATGATATATTGAACTCGTATTATTCACCGATTTGGTACCATGTTTCTAGATGATTAGGGAGAGAGTTTGTGTCACCAAACAATATTGGTCAGGTTTTTGAGAGCTTTCTTGGTATGGGTTAGTATGGCATGTTGTTGTGTGGTATAGCTGGACTACCCGAAATGATGTAATTTTTGTTAGTGGGGTCTCATCAGTTGACAATCTAGTGGATAAAGTGAAACTCTCCTCATGTAAATGATTTCTAGGTAAAAATTCTAGTAGTTTCTACTCCTTTTATGAGTGGGAGGTGTAACCCTACTTGTATCGGATCTGGTAGAGTAAGGTTAGGGTGAGGTGTTGGGGGCACTCTAGTTATTGTTGAGTTGCATCTTTTGGAGTGTATCGCCTTGTTAATCTTTCGTCTAGCTTTTTTCTTGCGGTGGTCATCTTTGTAGGTGTGGTGTTTTTTTTGCGGTGGGACTATATATATATTATTTGCCATTGAAAAAAATGTTTAAAGAAAAAAATTCAAGTCATTAACCCGAACAAATTGACTATGCGTGTATAGGTTTTGGACCTACAAATATACTCCTCTCTAGATCTCAAGCGAGGATCCTTTCTCGTGAGGATTCCACAGGAAGAAATCCACATTGTGCAATGTCTTTCTATTACTTTGTCTTCTAACACAATAAAAAATCAATAGTTCATATTTAACTTGGACAACATTTTCAATAGAAGAAGATCTACTCCCCTAGATCTCATATTCAAATCCTTCCAAATGTGAACCGTGGCGATGGTCACTTGAAGTAGTCAATTTTTAAGGCAGATACATGGAATTAATATTTTCTTTTGAATGTTTTATAATTTTGTGGCCCATTTACATTTTACACAATAAATTAAGGGCGCGTTTGATGGTCAAGATAGAAAGACAGGATATGATATATTAATCCTATTTTTAATCTTATCAAAACTCAAAACCCAGTAAATTGTATTCATGTCAAAGCAAATAGAACATAGCTTTTATCTCTTTTATAATATAGTAAATCATCTGTACCTGTAAGTATAATTTTGATCCTAGCACAAAATAGGAATCAATCAATCTATTATTATATACACACAACAAAAAAATTAGTTTCCTGAATAAAGCAAAAGGTATGAACTACATAGTATAGCATTATACTACTATAGTCTATAGTGCTCCATGAGCCTGAAACCCTAATATCAACAACTGATCATCTCCTTCAACAGTCATTCCTTTCGGTAAAAACTCAATTACAAAGCTGAGTACACAGTTGCTGGATCTGTGAACTAGAAGGATCTTGCATGAAGTATGTAGTGGATTTACCATTACTTGAGCATGTTACATTCAGCTGATTGCCAAGCTGGTTTGACTGCATTTTATGATATTTCAACAAAATGAATATCCAAACGAAAACAAACAAAAAAATACAACTGTATTTTATAGACCTTGCTTAAATAAGTAGCTTAATTAAGTGTTTATCATATAAGTTTTTATGTATAAGTTATTTCTATGATAGAAGATAAACTAAAGTCAAATTATTTTTATATAAACTATAAGTTGTTTTCATAAGTTATCCAGAAGAGTTTATGGAAATAAGCTTAAAACAACTCATTGACATATCATAAGTTGTTTCCATAAACTCTCCCAAATAATCTCACAATGCAAAATAAATTTAGAGAGTTTATGATGCATGAGTAAAGTTGGAACACTATGCTGCCAAATTATTCAGATGAGGAGGTTTTAATACATAAGTTAGTGGTAAATAAGTTATGAGGAGGTTCTGAGGAGGTAAAATGCTTACCAAACAATATGCAGCCTCTGTATGGCAGCTCCATTTTGAAGTTGGAACACAAGACAGATAATGGCACCAGGAGCAGTGACCATTTGCATCAACACCCCGAAGCAGTGCAGCAAGTCCAACAGAAAGCCTGTGATATTTAGACAAATTGTTAACAGACAGAAGTTTCAATGTACTCATGCACAGAAGCAAATTTCGAGAGCTAGATCATGATCTTTCATATTTTATCATTTAAGACAGGTGTTTTCTCTCATGATATTCAGTAAAATTTAGAAAGCAGCTATCCTTACGGTAGCAATGACTAGCAACAACATATACATGGAAAAAAGTTACGAAAGTGACTAAACTAGAAAGTTCACGTCTTGTGCTATTTGTGAACAGGGCTAATCATGTCAACTGTCAACTCTCCCGATACATATACATTAGCTAGAGCAACTTGATCTCAAAAAAGTTCATATGCTTCAGATCTTACCCAACAATTAGAATGATCAAGGAGAGGACCCATAATATGCACTGATATTTCTTGAATTTAGGCTTAACACGTGTTGGAGAATACTCTACACGAGCATATCGTTGGTTTATCCATCCAAACTGAGGACGTATCAAAAACACAAATCCGAGTAGAAATCCTGTAAGGAAGCCTCCAATATGAGCAAAGTTGTCCACATGTGGAAGAATCCCGATTGCGAGATTGACACCAATGATGATCACAAGTGTGAGAAGTGCTGCAATCTGAACATGAAACAAAATACTGATTATCAGTAGTTTTCTTATAAGTGCACAATCTTTACTTTTAAGATACTAAAGAGTACAAATTAAGAAATTTAATATGCACCTTGTTATCATACATAGACCAATTAGTGATGAGCTCTGATAGCATTCCTCCTAACAACCCAAAGAGCGCACCAGAAGCACCGACAGAAATGTTCGACTGAAGGAAAAGAGCAGAAAGCAAACTGCCTCCAAATCCAGATATGACAAATAGCAGTCCAATAAGCACTGTAGCAAAACTATATATAAGTTAGTAATGAGAGACTTGAGAAAACCGTACCTCTCCAAAAAGAAACTCAATGATATGGGTATCATTTTGATCAATTGGCCAATGACCAATAATAAGCAGTATAACTCACATTGTAACTTACAAGCCTAATCTTATACAGAGGATAAACTAACATTAATCAAATCCCTTAACTATAGGGATGGATAAACTAACAAGCCTAATCTTATACAGAGGTTTTCTCAACAGAATATAACTTAAGTCTGCGCATATCTTAACACTACCCCTCGAGCTGGTGCATATATATCATATGCATCAAGCTTGTTACATATATAAGTTATCCTCGGACCCCTAAGATTTCAATTTGTTTTTAATCAATTAACTCATTTTAAAATTCCAAGCTATTTTGGTCCCTTTTCATCCATTTATGTGTTGAAGGCTAACATGTCACCCAACTTTGAGTTAGAAATCCATTTGAAAGGTCGGCACTTAATGGATCAATGACAGTGGCAGGGAGAAAAAGCAAAACTCAAATTTATATAACAAAACTAAAGTTTGGAAAAACTAATAGGGACAACTTATGTAAGAATCAAAAAATATATTTAATCCTACTAAAGACTAAAGCAGAATATGTCATGTCACACATACCAAACCCAAATTCTTGCTCAAGTCGAATTCCAATGAATAGAATACCCAACATATTTGCTAATAGATGGAAAACTCCACCATGTAGCCACATACAAGTGATGAGGCGCCAACCCTGGTGCCTGTGAACCACTCTGTTTACATCAAGAGCCCCCATCTTCTGTAGCCTGAGTAACATAACCAATTGTCGGTCATTTGATCACAATACTAACAATCAATTCAAAATTTGAAGTTTCTATCAGATATTAAAATCCATTCATAACAAAATATCAATAAGGTTTAAATAATTTTGTATCCAAAAATATACACCTCTGTTTATAATTCTTGAAAAAAAATAATCCGTCAGCTCTTAATCCTCAAAATTTAGAAAAGTTAGCTTTTGTCACTATAAATTATAGTCTATAATGTTGGTCAATGCTCCAATTAGTCCTTAATTTTCTGCTGGTTCCTCATTCTCATTGTTTTGGTTTTTGTCTCTATAACATTAGTCAATGCTTCAATTAGTCCTTCTAATATTTTAGTCTATGGAATAAGAACTACATAGGAATTAGGAAATAATTCTAGCATGGACCAGGTATATTACATATAGTAAAACTAGTGTTGTCAATTACAGATCGCAAAAAACAGAGGTTTGTTCAAACTCCATTACATTACATTACAGTGCTATAGAGTCGCTCGCTATATATCCTCTACTTGACCACACTTTCTACTAAATAGCACATCACAAAACTCAAAGGTTAACTCTAACATGTCTCTCACTCGATATCAGCTCATAAAATGAGATACTTCATCCCTAGTTGGACATGGTCAAACTTGTGCCCAATTTACTATGGGACATGGTCAAACTTGAGCCCAAGTCACTATCGGACATGGTCAAACTTGAACCGAAATAACTCAGGCTAGGTCAGACTGGGTTGGATCTTTCTCGTCCTAGCAAGGGGAATTCAAACCTATTTTGGACTAGACCTAGAGACCCAGCCCTCAAGCTCAAACGAGAAGCCACATACGTTTTAACCTCAATGAAGCACACAAATCACAATCAAGGCCATTGATCATGATCAACAGTCGCCCACAATCCACTCTGCACCTAACAATGTTCAACGCGTTAGGCAGTTACAGCATTTCAAGTCAAAAGTATTCAACCAAACGACTATACAACAAAAGAGTGTGTAGTCAAAGTTACACTTTTCATTATGCAACTACTCTTTCCACTAATTAGCCTCTGAGCGTTAGTCTTCGCAGGTACAACATCGCCGTTGCTCCACCATCTCCCTTCATCTACTTCACCAAGATAACTTTCCTACTCTCTCTCTCTCTCACACACACACACACACTATGCAGTCATCAACAACATATTTAGAACAATTCAAAACCATAGTGTGAATTCAATTTATTCAAACCATGGTCCACCATGTTACAAAAACCAACCCCTTATACTAAAAAAAGTTAATTAATTTCCAAGGAATTTCAACATAAGCTATCATAAAAACATAAAAAGAAAAAGAAATAGTGAAAAAATAGGGAAGAAAAAAACACTAACGTCAATGAAGAAGGACCAAGAAGAGGATTTTCTTTGAGAGGCTGAAAAGAGAAACGATGAAGAAAGCGAGCAATACAAGAAACAGAATTACGAGGGCAATTATTAACATACATAGTGATAACAAAAACAACAACATTAGCAACAACAAAGAATGGTATTAACCAAGGAAACCATTTTTTATAATGTTTCACTTCTCTAACAAAACCATTACTATATTGTTGTTGATATTGAATTGGTAGTGAAACTGAGTGACCCATATTGTTGTTGGTTCTGGTTTGGATCTGTAATGGTGGTGGTGGTTCTCCTGGAGGTGCCATGGAGAAGAGGGGAATGTGGAGAAAGAGGAAGTGTGGTTTTTAGGGTTGAATTTGATTTGATGGGAGAATGGGTTTGGAAATTGAAGTAAGAAGAAGAAGAAGAAGATGAAGGAGTCAAAAGAAAATAAATTGGGTTTTTTTAGATTACCAACTTAACTTTACTTGCACCATTGGGACACTATTTTTTAATACAAATTTAAAATTAGTATTTCATTATTTAATTATTACTAAAGTTTGTAATAAAAAAAAATTAAATATGTCTCATAAGTTCTAGCTCAACTGGCAAAATATGTCGAAATTGTTAGGCCGGACGTCGTGACCCGGGTTCGAACCCGGAATCTCACAATTATGTGAGTTTAATTTCCAGTGGATTACCACTTCAACTAAGACAAAAAAAAAATTAAATATATTTTTTATTCTTATAAAACAATGATCTTCTAAATTTGATCCTTACTTAATTTTTAGTTTCCAGAAAATTATCTTGCACTCAATTTTAGTTTTTTACTATTAAGATAATTTGTATCGTCGAATAATTTTTTTGCAGGTATATTTAGAACAACATAAATTTTTCTTCGGAGAAAAAACGAATTCAAAATTTGATTTATTGATCACGGTTTTGATCATTTTTATCTTGAATTTTTTTCATTTAAAAAAATTATTTTTAATTCATATCATATTAAAAAATATATATTTTAGTAAATAACCTTTATTATAGGATATTTTAAAGATGCCTGTAGAATATCATTCAAAAATTTAAGAGTTTAATCATGATTAAACAAATTTAATTTTAGTATGGACTAAAACTATGTGCAAGAAAAACAATTTAGGGACTAAAAATTTAATAAAAAATAAGTAAGGAATAAACTTAGAAGGACTCAATTTTTATTTGTCAAGTAGCGTAGTGGTTTGAAATTCCACTTTTAAGATGAATAAATGGGGTGTCTAGTGTTCGAATCTCGGCCATTGCATGTATAATACAACGTTCCTTTCAACTAAGTTAAGCTCACGAGATAAAATGCCTCGATTTTATAGGACCAAAAATATATTTAATCCAAAAAAATGTTACTAAATTTTGTTGGTCTCGCTTCCTGTTGTGTTTATCCACACGGTTCCGACGTTGTTATACATACAGTCGTCCAATCTAAACTATACGACTATGATTGTTTTAAGTGATTTTATAACTGTATTAATTTGAACCGTCAGATCTACAATCAACAGTCAAGATTGAAAATTGTGTGAAAACAGTGTGAAAATGCACAGCAGCAAATCTGCATCCGTTCTGTGGATAAATGTTAAGAAATTCAAAAATAGAATTATTATATTAGAAAAATATAACAATTTGACTTTTAAAAAATTCAATGCACATTTTTTTAGAGGAATATTTTGTTTGGCGTGTGCTTTTGTGGGCACATGTTAGCATTTTTGCCAATATTATTTACTATGTTGTTAGTACGAATTTTCAAGTGTATTTTAGTAATGACTAATCTCTATCAAAAAATTGAATGTTTTCATACGTAAAGCTCAAATATTGAACTTTTGATCATTTGTTTTAGATAAGGATGCTCGCGGTTCAATTTGGAGGCAAAAATTCATCCGATCCAAAGTTAAAATTACCCGTGGTTTGGTTCGGTTTTGGATGGCTGCTTAAAAAATCCGATCCAAATCTGATCCAATTTTGTGCGGTTTAATTTGGATCGGTTTTTGGATATCCAAATTACAAATTGAATTTTTTTTATTAAATATTAATATTATAAAGACACGGTAAAATAATATATATTTGATGTAAAATATAACATATAATACGTTAAAAATTAATATTCTGCAATGACAATTATCAATTTTATTTGAAACCTATGAAATTATAAAAATAAATAGCTTAAATTGAACTGATAAGTATTATTGAGAAAACTAAAAACCAACAATTAATATGTTATTGCAATATATCATACTAATAAAAAGTTAAATAAGTATTAAAAAATATATATGCAGTTTGATACAGTATGAACCAGTTTTTAAAAATCAATCTAAAATCCGATTTGATTCGGCGGTGTTCAAAAAGGGACATCCAAATATATCCAAAAATATTCGGTTTTTTTTTTGGATCGGTTTACGCTTTGTATTTGGATTGGTTTGAATTTGAGCACCGGTAGTTTTAGAGTTCAAAACTCTTACCATTTAAACCAATTTATTATTGGTAAAAATTATTATTTATCCAATAACTGAATTGTTAGACTTACACAGCTAATACATCAAGATTAGCTCACATCGTCGGTTCAAGAAGAGAACTGCGTCACTCTGATTCCCATCAAACCAGAGGGATATGTAGGATCAGAACAATCATGTCGAGCCCAATCACAAAATACAACCGGCCCACTCACATGAACATTAGAAAGAACAGGAACCAAACTTGCAGATTTAGTAAAATAAGGGGACCAAACTGTATTTAAGCTTAAATTATTACATCTAATAATGGAACTCAAATCTTCTCAAACAATCTATCTTTTAATGAAACTTATTATAGGGCTGAAAATGAGTCGAGCTGAGTCGAACATATTCGAGCTCGACTCGATAGGAATTGGTTCAGCTTGAAACTCGGCACGAATTCAACACAAACTCTTTTTTCAGCTCGAGTTCGGCTCGTTTAAAATTCACGAACAGTTCGGTTCATTAGGTTCAATTCGTTAAGTCAAATCACATGATTTTAAAGTTATTTTTTTTGTCAAAATTTCAAAATTTAATCTTTAACCTTTTAAACTGTTTTTTTAAAAGAAAAAAGCAAATATTAAATTAAAATAAAGAAGATGAAAGGTAATGAAAAATGTAAAGTCTTTTGAGAAAAATAGAGTTTAAAGGAGTAAATTTTCTTTTTTTGTGAAATTGAAATTTTCCTAAAAAAGAATACTAATAGTTTAATTAAATTTAAATGTAATGTGTGGATTGTGTTAGAAACTCAATCACACACAGCCTGTCCGTTCAAAACGACACTCACTCATTCACTCTCTTCGCTCCCGCAGTTGCGCGCGCGCGTGATCTTAACGCGTTCATCAAGACAGAATTTTGACCGTTGGAGCAAATCCCTAATATTCTGAAATCTATAAATAGATAGATAGATTGTGTTCTTTAATTTTTCTTCACTTCACCCAACTGCGCCTGCACTGCTTGATTCATTCATTCATTCATTCATTCAGGTAATTCACTTCAATTTCTTCTTCAACAATTTTTCTTCTTCTAACCCTCATTCATTCTTCTATTTTCAAATTAAACTTTGTTAATTTTCATTGATTTGTTTTACTTACAGGATTTATCGATTCTTCTTCTTCACTCATTCATTCATTCATTCATTCATTCATCTATTTCTATATATTTCTCTTTCACTCACTCACTCACTCACTCATCACTCTTATTATACAAAATTCATTTCAATGGAACGTCTTTTCGCTAACCTTCCATCATCGTTTCCAGCCGGTCTTAAAATTCTTGCAGTCGATCACCATGTCGGCGCTCTATGCACTATCCAAGATATCTGCAATGACTTACACTATCAAGGTTAATTACTTATTTCATCACTCACAACTTATTTTTTCTATTTCTATTCTAAACTTTCCATTTTTATTATTAATTTTTTTTATTCAAAGTTTTCATCTTTTTGTTATTATACAACAAAAATTCTAACTTTTCATGTTTCTTCCTTTTTCCAGTTATCACTTGTTGTAGTGTTTCTCATGCATGGAATTACTTGTTCAACCAAAATTTTGATATCATTCTCATTGAAGCTTCTATGCCAAGCAATGATACTTTTGCTTTTGTTCGACAAATTACTTCACTTTTCAAACTCCCTGTCATCAGTAAGTATTTCTTCCATCTTTAACTTTACACTAAAACTCATTATTTACATTCATTCATTCATATACATGTACTTAAGACAGAATGATTTATATTTTTGCAGTGATGTCTCTTGATCCCACACTGTCTTCTGTTATGAATTCTATTGCGGAAGGGGCTTGCGCATACTGGTCCAAGCCATTGGATGAGAACCAATTCAAGAACATGTGGCAGCATGTTGTACGAAACACTTTGAGTGAAAGTCAGCTCCATGTTGTACGAAAGGCTTTGAGCGAAAATCATGAACTTCCTCAAACCTCGGAGGTTAAAGGCCATAAAAAAAGAGGAAGAGAAGATGTTGATGTACCAAAACCACCTCTTGCAAAGAAAAGCCGTTTGTCATGGACACCTGAATTGCAGGAACAATTCTTATCGGCTGTGAATCAACTCGGGGTTAATAGTATGAATCTTTCCTCATTCTTTTTCTTTCTTTGCTTTTTGTTTTGTATTTGTTAAAAACTCAATAATGATAATCGACTTATGTGCATGTTTCGCTTCGTTATTTTTCAGATGCAGTGCCGAAAGAAATTCTGAAACGCATGAACTTTCCCGGTTTGACATCAGGGCATGTAGCTAGCCATTTACAGGTTTGTTTTAGTTTTAATTTCATTGTTTTTCAAAATTTGGTGATACTCTATGGAGTTGTGTTTTTCACAATTTTGTTGTTTTTCAATGTTTGTTAATAATAGGTTAGTGTTTTGTGTGATTGGAAATTGAATTTTATCGAGTATTATCATCATTAACACTGTACTTGCAATGTTGTTTTGCAGAAGTATAGAAACTATTTGAGAGGTGGAATCAGAAAGTCAAAGAAGTTGAGTGGATTTGATTTTGAAGGTCACGACAAAATTCGTACACAACAACATTACACTGAAATCGTCAAATCCAACATTTTTTCTGATTTATCTGACTTGTTCCCAGATCTTGTTGATGAGTTTTAAACAATGTTATGTTGTGACTAATTCATGAGTTGATTATTGTTGCCTGAAGAAATGATGAAAGCAGACAAGTCAACATTAAGAATGGAATTCCACATTCACAACATTTGTTTTTAGGTATTTTAGGAATCCAACAGTAGTTTTACATTGCCTTAATGTACTCTAGTTAGTATATTAGGTAAGCTTCAAGTATTTTAGCCTTTTAGACCCTTGTTTTGAAACAGTGCCCTATTGTAAAAGGTCTATTTCTATTTTTATTTTCTGTTTTTTGTTCATATGGAATCAATAAAATCTTCTTTTTTACTTGCCTTCCATTAGTATTACAGCAATGTCTTCCATTCTGCATAATTGTGATTCTTACCCAAACTGTTCTGGAAAATCACTGCTCAAGAAATTGATTTGTTCTGATCTGATCATTCTTGAGGATTGTTTAAGAGTGCATTTACAATATGGTCAATTTAGACCCTCAAATTTAGTAAATTTAAATTGAACAACGTTAGTCAATTTAGTCTTGCGAGTTAAAAAACCATGTTAGTTGTCTGTGATTTAGCGCATTTGTACTTATTTGTGTTTTTCACGGTATGAACTTGGTGAAATGTATGTAGAATAATGCGGATTTAGATCCTCCTAGAATAAAATTTCTTCAAAGCATTATTTAGTTTCATATGTTCAAATAAATCTAAAAAAGTTGTTTTTCTTCTTCTTTAGTTTATTAAAGAATATTATTTGTTAGTACTAGAAATGTGGTTAGTGTTTTGTGAATCCATTTGTTTGCTATTCTGTCTTCAGATTGGTAGTGTCGTGTTAGCGTTATTATTAGGACAGCACGAGGCATAAAATAATCTGGAAGTTTAGAAACCGAAGGAGTCTTTTGTAACACCTTTCACCATAAGATTAAAAGCATAACAACAAACCAATAACAATTCATAAAGCTCCACTAAAAAAAAGCACTGATAAAATTTCGGTCTATGAATCGCTAACAGACCCGAACACCAGACACATCGATACTGACACATTCACAGGTAACCATATAGGTCGGTGTTGTCCAGGTGTCCTCAGACACTTGGCACGCCTTCAATTTAAAGTGTCAATGCTACATAGTTGGTTGATGACTAATTATTCAACAGCATCCTATGTAAAAACATCCTAGACGAAAGTGCCCAGGGATTTCCTTACTCAACTGTTACTACATCAGTATCTAAATTTGTGAGTGTTTCTATTGTTTGTCCAACGTAATGGTTCTTAATTTCAAACATGGTGTTCAGCAGTGTTTGTTTGAGGTATGTATGCTTCTGGACATGTTGGTTGGTTCGGAGGAGGAGTAAGCGAGTTTGCCGTTGGCATCAGGTCAGCATTGGTGGAACAGGTTAGCTATGTAGTATATTTTTAATGTCACATTCAGTTTACATAAGTTGATATTTTCATAATCCTAAATGATTCATGTTTCTAGCATCTATTGCACAACATCTATAAATGTCCGGTTTTTGCCAATTAGTATAAAAGATTATTGTATTGACGTAATTAAATGAGTATCATTGCATATAGTAAAAGATTATTACTCAAACTGTTCTCACCATGAATCATAACATTGGTAAGATTTTCAATATAGTAACTAGGAACTTTGATATATGCTGTAACAGGAATATTGGAAGGAACCAATCCATATTTGGAGTGGGACGAGCTAGAACTCAAGACATCTCAAGTGTGTCTGTCAATGAACCTCAAAGTGTTGTCAAAGAGACACCATTGCGGCGCTATAGCACTTTAACGCTGCAGAATTTGAACAAACTGATATTTTTCATGATCTGCGCGATTGACAATGCTAATTTCTGAGCATAATTAATATGATATTGAATGTATGAAGATTTTTTTGTAGTTCACCAAATTGCTCAAACTGGATTTGCCTGAGACAAAAAATAGACTGTTAATGAGTTCCATTAACTGATAAGGTTAGTAGTATTAATGGTTAACCACATAGGAATGAGGAATGCACACAAACTAAGGTGCATTCAATGTATTATCATTTATCATATTGTTCTTTCAATGTTTTTAAAATATCAAATATATATCAAAATATAGATTCAGCCTTCAAAAATTCAAACGTATCTTAAGTTTCTCACCAAGCCACCTTATATCCCTAAAACATTAAATTTTACTTATAAGGTAGGTGTTAATCAAGTGTATAATTCAATTTCAAGTAAATGAAAAAATGAAAGAGAAATTCATCATGCATGAATAAGATAAGGTGGCACAAATTTATGAAGAATATCACAAAATCACTATCTACGTGTGTTTATAATGGCCTTTGGACCATTTGCATGTCATAGCAAGTGTAGGAGTGTCTCATCCCATTCTCACCCGTGAACATGTAGAAACCATTAATTTTAACAATATTATTAATTCTTACACTCAAAAATGAAAATATACAAATAATGAAAAATGTGAAATTTTTTACTATATATACTTGCATGTTTAGGCCAGAGTTTGGTATGGTTTAAGCTAGAAAAGAGGAAGATAAGAGTGACTATAAGATTGGAAAAAGTTAAGGGTAAGAGAATATCTATGATAATTGATAACTTAGCATTTCATTATAAGATAGTAGAATCTCAAAAAAAGAAAGAATCTTCTCAAACTATATTCCCTAAGTTTGTCAATTTTATATGACACACAAGTTACTCATTCTGCTTGTTCTGTTTGTTTGACTATACATATTTCCTATAACTACCTTTTTCAAAAAACATCCTATAACTACCTTTATTAAATATTATTATGATTATGATGATTTGGTAACCATTTTTTTCTTTCAAAATGTGCCTAAGATTATAGGATTTGCATCATATATATGTTCCTGAAATGCTATTTTCGAGGATAAAATTACATGAGTAAAAAAGAAAGAGAGAAAAAATTTTAATGACTTGAATCAAACACTACATAGAAAAGTTTCTTAATGAGAAATGTATGTGTGTATATATATATTGGTATGCAATTGACTAAGTATTTTTTTTGTTGACAAAGTTACAAATATACCACCTGAAACTCACACATACAACGGTGAGGTTTTGGGTTCGAATCTTAGTGAAGATGTCCAACCTACCAATATCGGCATTGTCAGTTCAGACTGTACAATTAGACGTAACACATAGTATGGTTTTTCATCTTCTTTACTTTATATGCACAATATGTGTATAAATATAATTTTCGGTAACAATATTTAGATAACTATTTTTTTTCTATACCTATGACATCTAGTTAATCACGTTTAAAAATATGATTAATTCAGTTCAATTTATGGGAAAAAAATTGTGGTTAATTCAATTACATAATTACCCACAATTTTACATTTTAAAATGTAATCTAAATTAATTATTCACTCTACTGAATTAATCATAATTTTGCATGTGATTAACTATTATGCATATGTATCACGGATATTTGTATGTCATGAAATATTTGTGCCAAAAAATTTTGTTGTAACAAATTTTCATAAGATGATTTGTATCTTATCCAAAATTTTACGTAGTGTGAGGAATCTTCAAATAGAATATATCATATCATTAAGGATATATTGTAGGTTTAGAATTTGCTATTAATTCCCATTCTTGCCTCATTACCAACTTAAAAATGGGATATACGAAATATGATCCTTACGTGTACATCGTTATTATGGCTCTATCCATAGGTTTGTTTTCTGATTTTCTAACAAAAAATATGTGAAACAATGTTTTTTGTAGGGTGGCAATTGGTAACAAAATGGCATATTCTCATTTTTAATGATTTATTTCCTTTTATTTAATAAAAAGAAAAACAGATTTTGATTATATTATATAAATCAAGGAAGAAAAACAAATACTTTACCAATCAAATTACAATCCACAAAGAAGAGAATTGAAAATTGTTATCAACATTGTTAAGAGTTTCATTTGTTGATCATAGACAAATATTTCAAAATTGAAAGTTATTGAAGAAATTGTTTAAATATTATTATATTCAAGAACCATGCAAACATCATCTTGCCTCTCTTCTTCTCTGCCTTTACCAATCATGAATTGTCCTGGTAAGTTAATGGCCTCAACTATTTTTCTCATGCATGAATGGCATTTTTTATATTTTCTCTTTCATTTTTATTACCATTTGATTTTCAATCAACATTTTCTTCAAGATAATTTAAGCATATTGATATTAACTCATTCGTACCTTGAGCAATTTCTTTTTAAAATGTTCCAAGATTGCCATTATGGCCGCAACATCGATTTTTTTTTGTTATTTCTGCGGTTATAATTCTATCAACCATATTTGATCGTAGCTTTATGGATTGTCAATCGTCACAAATGTGACCGCAACTCAAAATATTGACCATAAGTATGATCTCAATATTTGGAATTAAGAACCATAACATAATTCTTCCATGTAGAAATAATACATAAACATTTTTGTTGCAGAGACATGAATAATATATCAATATATTGAAAATCAAAATGAATTCACTTTGTTATGAGATTTAATTTTCAGTTTTTCACTTTATTTGTTTTATGTATAAGGTTTTCTTAACGAAATGGAGTACGCTGACCTTTTCAAGCAAAAACCAAAATATGATTGCCTTCTTTTCGGTAAGTATTGCAAATTATTAACATTTTCAAATTAAAATTTTCGTCTGTTCGTGTATATATAATAATATATAACCAAGTAATTATTCTGCAGATTTAGATGATACTTTGTATCCACTTAGTTCTGGTCTTGCAAATGCAATTCTACAAAATCTTAAAGGTAATCAACTCTGCATAATAATTGTAATGTGTTTTACAATTGCTGATACATTTGGTATTAACATGAATGGTACATTGATTTCAGACTACATGGTCGAAAAGCTTGGCATAGAACGAACGAAAACTGATGACTTGTGCAACCTTCTATACAAGAACTATGGAACAACTCTAGCAGGGTTAAGGGTATGATTTCCTAGTGTCCTTATTTTTCTCTTAAATGTAGTTTTCAATGTCAAATTTTGAATATGCTGATAACCTATTTATTGTTTGATTTCTGTTCAGGCAATTGGGTATGACTTTGACTATGATGAATATCACAGTTTTGTTCATGGAAGATTACCTTATGAGAACTTGAAACCAGACCCAATTCTAAGGAACATGTTGCTGAGCCTACCCTATAGGAAACTTGTAAGTAGTTTATAACCAAAATAGAAGCATTACAATAATGTCACAAAATATGGTGTATAAATATAATCTAACCACTATTATTTTTTCTCTTGTTTTTGTCAATAGATCTTCACAAATGCAGACAAAGTTCATGCTCTTAAGGCACTGAGGATACTTGAACTAGAAGATTGCTTTGAAGGAATTATTTGCTTTGAGACCCTTAATCCAATCCACAAGAACAGTGTTTCTGATGATGAAGATGACATTTACTTTATAGGTTCAACAAGCACTACTAAGCCAACCACTAGTAATAGTGCAAGCAACTCTCAAATTTTTGATATCATAAACTATTTTGCTCAGACCAATCCCAGTGGAATCCTGCCAAAGACACCAGTTGTTTGTAAACCATCAGAAAATGCCATTCAATTAGCTCTCAACATAGCCAACATTGACCCACAAAGAACTGTAAGAAAATCACCATTTATGATCTAACTTTTATTTTATTTACTTATTTATTTATTTTTTCATTGGTTCTATGTCGTTTTCAGTTGTTCTTCGAGGACAGTGTTCGCAACATACAAGCTGGAAAACGTTTGGGACTACACACTGTTCTGGTAAGTTATTGGAATATTTTGGTATGTAGTACAAACTAACTTTGATTCTAGTAATCAATGTTGTCAATTGTGGATCGCAGCAAATTGCGGTCTGTTCAAATTTCGCTAGGCAATAGTGCTATAGCGCCACTATTTGACAATATAGTGTACCACATAACATAACTAACAATAGCAATCTATTAAGATTCGGTTATGCTATATCGCTATAGCCACTATTTAACAACATTGTTAGCAACTAAGTATTATAGGATGATGTTTTTAATGAGTCATTACTCATATGAAGTACTTATTGATTGCAACATCCAGATTGGTAGATCACAAAGAGTTGAAGGTGCAGATTATGCATTGGAAAGCATCCATAACCTTACTGAGGCAGTGCCTGATCTATGGGAGTCTGACATAAAATCAGAAGCTGTATACACTGGGAACCTTGCTGTGGAGACAACTGTAACTGCTTAAGGAATCCCCAAATATTGAGGAGAAGCTAAAGCTGATTGTAAACTGTAGTTGATGATGCTATTGTAAATGTTGTAATAAATCATTAAGTTAAATAAAGTCTACTTTTTGGCCTAACTTTTATAAAGGTAGGTCAAGCAAAATAATAGCACAATAAAATCAAGGTATCAGTTTTCAGAAATATAAAGTGAATGTCAAATATCTCAAAACTTGATCTTGCAATTTAATAATTTGCAATCAAGAGGAAGAACATGGCCTTTCAAATTGTTAGCTAGAAACAACTCATTGTAAAACAGTGAAAGAGAAGGGAGATAAATTGTTTGGCCATCTCAAGTACATAATTGTGAATCCGTCGATCTAAATACAATCCGAATTTATATACTTGTTATGATAGTACATGTGATTAGCTAGTACATACTATCATAATTAGATATCTATTACTGCAAGCTAACTCCATCCAAGGTCTTTAATCTTGAAGGAGAAATGAAGCAAGGATTTGATAGATTGGAATTAAGTCAAGGAGGTGCCATTTAGAATGGTATCGTCCACATTAATTAGTAAGTGAGTGGATTTGGCGAATAATCTGCGATGATAACACAGGGCTTGAACAAAGTCATGAGAAAGGAGCAAATTAGCAGGCTTCTAGAACCACTTTATGCTAGCAACCTGCATATAGAACCCTCATCACAAAACTAGTTTGTAAGGTGAAGGACTCCACTCTTTATATACATTTTTCGGGTTACCTTTTTTTCTTTTTTTCTTTTCTTCACCACCAGTATCCGGCCCACCGGACCGCCTAATTTGGTTCGGGGATCAGTTTTGTCATCAAGTGGTTTCATCCCCCTCCCGATCACATTTGCGGGGGATCGAACCGTAGTCTTCCCTACCAAGTCCAGCGCCAATCACCACTGGACCAACTAACGATTGGTTCAGATTACCTCTTTTCAGTGTATAGTTATGTTTTTTTACCAATAAGCCGTTCACGCTAGCACTATTGGATTTGGTACGTGGCCCGAATGGATAAGACTTGGATACAAAATTATATTTTGAATTAAGCCTAATTTATCGTTACAAAACTAACTTGTAAGTTGCCAGGTCCGAGGTGTCACTCTTTATAAACTACTATTATGCTACGAACGAACCCCTACGACTATTATTAGCAGATGAAATGAACTTAAATATATAAAAATTCTGAAATTGGCAGTGCTTACAAGAGATTTATGAATTGTCGTCATTGTCAAGTTGTTCTTCATTTGGTGGTGATCTAATCTCACCAAACCATCTTGGGGGATCATATCCAGACCCACCAAGAGGATTGCAACGACAGATACGGTACACAGTCAAAGTTGAACCTTTGAAAAAACCATATCTTTTATAAGCCTCCATGGAATACTCACTACAAGTTGGAACGTAACGACAGCTTCTTGGCAAGATTGGTGAAATTTGAGTTTTGTAGAATGTCAAGATGGAAAGAGCAGCTTTAACTCCTATATCGTGTTCAACCTTACCATGTTCTTGCAGTGTTGTTTCAGAGTTGTTAGAATCTTCTTCTTGGTCTGATGATGATGCACGAAGGAAAGAGGATTTGGAAGGAGTGTTGAATTTAAGACAAGTGATGAAATTGGAGGAGTTTCTTGTTCTACTAGGTTGGACTTGGAGGCGGAGGAAGGTGATTTGGGTTGGAGGAGTAGCTGGAATGGAGTTCAGAACAACCACAGTGGCCATGGAATTGGATATCATCTTATTTTCCCTATAATTCTAAACTTTGTGAAATACGTAAATTAATCAATTAAATTATATGTGAATAGTTGCTTATTGTTAAAGTGAACAAGAATAAGTGAAAGTATAAGAGGTTCGATTTTTTTAAGGAACTATTGTACTAATTTATCCATTAAATTCGGGGTCAAATTTCTCTTAAATGAATATTTTACTTTAGTGAAACAAATATCAACCAAATAGTAAATACATCATTTGTTAATATTATAAACTTTTACCAATTGTTAGTCGATTTTGTGGTGATTGGCGTTGAACTTAGTAGGGAAGGTCATGGTTCGATCACCGCAACTGCGATTACGAGGGGGCTGGAACCACTTGATACCATTAGTGACCCCCGAATCAGATTGGGCGGTCCAGTGGGGCGAATACTGTTCGGTGAAAAAAAAATTATAATCTTTTTAGCAAAAACAAACATGTTGCTATATTTTATTAAATATTGTGACATTTTTGCTTCCTAGATGTTCTTATAGGTTAAGGGAGGTGCATCTTTATGCAAAGTCAGGAAGAATCTCATATTTAAACTGCAAAATTAGGGATAAAAATTTAGATAAGTGATGACTTTGTGTCATTATTATGTTTTCTAACCACATTTCAGGATATTTTTAGTAGTTTTATGGCATTTTCCGTATTGAATAAAGAGAAGATAGCATCATTACCAAGATTGCTTGAAGCACAAGAAAGAGAAGAAAAAGAGAAAAATCACAAAGAGGCTGCGCAGTGGCGCAGGTAGGCGGCGCAATGGCGCAGAGCCCTCGGTTAGCTGCGCAGTGGCGCGGGGTTCTGGTGCCATGGCGCAGGCGCGTAAAAAAACCCTATATATTTAAATCTAATTCAGAAAAAAAGGGTTACAGTTTTTGACGGCAAAGAATACTTCTCTGAGGCGATTTCTGAAGAATATCAAGTGGATTTCAAGTGTGAAAACACCTTCAATCTTCTTTGTAATGAATTCTATCACTCTATTTTGTTTTGTTAATTCAATTATGAGTAGCTAAATTCCTTTGATTGGATCTTAGGGGATTCTAATTGCTATTACTCTTGAACCATGTAGTTTCATATGATATTTTAATGAATTACGAAGTTAGTTTCAGTTAATTATTCCTTGTGTTTAATGCTTTACATAAATTGATCACTTATGTGATGATTCCAATTGTTTATTTGACTATGAGAGTAGGAATAGATTCATCGATCTAGGAATAATTATTCAATTAACCGTTACTTAAGAGATTTCGAATTGTTAATTGAGAATTCAAAGGTTAAAGTGCTAAAACCTCAATTGATCATAAATCACCTAAGAGATTAGGGAGTTATGATCAAGGGAGATGATTATGTTATCAAGAGATTGAGCATAATTACTTTTTTTAATCGAATCGTGAAACTGAATTTGTAATTTATTAACATGCATGAACTACCAAGAATGATAGTAATTAGATGAACCGAAAAGGTCCAATCGCTTTCTTCTCCTGAAATCAAATCATATTTTCTTGCCGTTTATTTCTAAGAAACCAGAATCTTAAACAAATCCCCCCTTTTAATTAATGCAAATTTACTCTCGTATGATTTCAATTATTTTCGTTTGATTCGGAACAATCCCTGCGGATACGATAATTTTTATACTTACTTTGATATTTCATCAATAAGGGGAAAAACATCTTCAATGAGAATTAAAACACTAAAGTTCATGATAATTTTGTAACATGATATGTTCTTTTAACTTTAGAAGATAAATTTATAACTATCAGTTTATACATTTATTTCAATGAACTTTTATTCTCGAATTCGATTCCTGAAATCACTTATTGAAGTCGATGACTACTCTATATCCAACTTATTTGTTCATGAAATGTAATTTGCTTTGGCAGCAAACATCAATGACTTTATGTTTCAACCTCATTGTTAAACAATAATCACATGCACAGTGACAACCACATTCGAGATCAAAATCGAGAAGTGATCTGGGAAAACAAAGCCTTGAAGTCCTTTGTTGGTTCGCCTGCACCCTCAGGTTTCGATGCCAAGTCAAATGCCTTGAATTTAGTCTCCTCGTAATTTAGCGCCTGAACACAGACCTCTGCAACATCAGCTCTTGGTATAGTTTTGGTTTCGGTCCCGAGAAGTTCATCATCCTTCCCTACAATGAGTTCCCGAAGACCTCCATCTTTATCAAGCAAGCCACCAGGTCTGAATCAACAATGAAGGTTAGAAAATATAATAAAGAAAACATACACAATCTCTCAGCACAATTATAAGAACACCACACAAGCAACAAAGAACATTGAAATTTGGTAACAAGAGTGGTTCAAATATATATACAGAAATATAATGAAGTACATTGAAGAAATCCATGCAATTATATTAGTATGTTTATCAATTGCAACAAGTTCTATCAAATATCGATTTGTGGTTTCCTATAGTTGATTGAATTTCTTTTATATATACTCAGCAAGTATCCGCATACCAGTGTTGTCAATCGTAGATCACGAAAAATAGAAGTTTGTTCAAGTTTCTCAATGTTACAGTGCTATAGCACCGCTGCCATTTATTGACAATATTTTGTACTAAATGTCTTGAGGAACAATAGCGATCTGTTCAAATTCTGCTACGCTGTAGTCACTGTTTGCAAACATCGCTACATACAAGATAAAAATGTTTCTTTATACAATTACAAAAATCAGCAGATGTTTTCTTCTCTCTCCAGAAAACAACACCAAGTATTCTGAAAGTTTTTCAATTCATACAACCAGATATAAAGATAATATTGTGGATTATACTTAAAATAGTTTCTGGTTTGGTTAAGGTAACTAAAGGCATTAGTCGCAATTTATTTACTAGTGTTTTTGACCGATGCAATGCACAGGCGATCCATCCAGGTTTGGAACCAAGCACACAGAACTGAAAATATAGTTTTATGTTTTAGCATGTACAGGAAATAGTTTACCTTATGATTGTGTATGGAACGCCAGAATTAGCTAGATATTCTTCAGCTTTTCTTTTCCAAACCTGCAATTAATACAAAACTATATACTTTGTATCAAAAGATATAAATGAAAGGATACGTGGGATGAAAAAAGACGCTGTTTATTCTGCATTGAAATAAAATATATGTTCAAACATAAAAGCAAGGCAAACATGCTATGAAATAAAGTAATTTAGAAGTATCGGAGAAAATATGACTCACCAGTATATTTCCGTTTCCTAAACTGTTCAAAGGATGGTTAGGGTTTGTTCCACCCATAGACCCAACCAACACGATATGCTTCACTCCTGCAGTCTTAGCTGTTCATAGAGATAATAAGGAAACTTTTTAATGTTTACCAGGAATCTTAAATTGTTAAGTTAGGTATGAAATTTTTCAGTTATGTTTCACGGAAAAAATTCCCAGAGGGGGTGGGATTCCAAGATTTCTAAGAAGATGGAAACTTCAAGTAAACATTTCCAAAAGTATTCTACACATTTTAAGAATTATTCTAGCCGCTAATCATGCTATGATCACACCGTCATAGTTCATCCACTAGACTTAGGTTTTAGTCTCCTTAGAAATCAAGGACACAGCTGTACAATCTTACTTGAACATAATTATGATCTTGTGATCAGAGCGTGATTAACGGCTAAGAGGAATCCTGACTTCCAAGAAACATGACTCGCAAAAAATGAAAAAGGCTCTGCGTACCAAACGCCGCCTATGATTAATGGATAGAAATCATGGATTCTTACCAGCATCTATTTGGTTTTTCTGCCCAATCCAATCAACCTATCATATGAAAAAATAGGTGAAAAATTAAGTCAAAAGAGACTATATTTAAAAAGCATCCTTAGCATACATAGAATAAATCTAATAATAGCGTTAGCACCTGTTCAGGATATGCACCCTCATCAAAATAAAACTCAGGCCTTCCACCTTTGGTTGGATCAAAACCGGGTTTCATTTGAGGGACAGCGCTAGTGAGAATTACGAGAGCGTCTATACCTTGAACTGCAGGAACAATACTTTCGGCATCTCTGATATCTCCAATGAAAACATCATCTGATCCACCAATTTTGTGTTTGCTTTCTTCCGATCTAACCAGACCTCTGGCAATATATTGGTCTCGCTTCTCTTTTAATTTTTTAAACACAATTTGTCCTGAAAAGTTAACCAACATATCACATTGAGAATTCTTGATTAGCGATAAACAGGAAAACACGACTCTTGTTCTATCTATTGTACGAGAAAAGAGATGAAACTATAGTCCTGTACAAGTAACTTGTATATTATTATACGATAACAAGAAAATATGAAACATTCAAAATATCTGCTAAAATATATTAATCTGAAGTCTTGAACATATATAAATATCATATTCTACCAGTAGAGGTAGGTACAAGAATACAAAATCAATTGACATAATTTAACTCTATCATATGAAATCTAAATCTTTGTAACCATTTTCCACGTTGAAAATAAAACCAATTTAGAATAAAATCTTTAACACATTTGTAACACCATTTGAAAGGTATAGGCTGAATTTCGCACTACTATGACTGTATCACCATTATAATTGTAGCAGAATCAGCCAATTGTGACTGTAATTTTCCACAACATCAATATTGCATCACTACCGCGACTGTAATTTAAAACCTTGGATTATTCGATTAGACGATTTCTACGGCTCTCCATGACAGAAATCAGAAGCACATGTTACCAAATTTGTGCAGCAAGCTTTGTTCAAACAAATTCTAATTGTTTTTAGGGTACTGAAAAAGAAAAAAGAAAAAAAATACCCTAATGGTACAATAAACCCCAATTCAAATAAAATTGGAAACTTTATTATTGTTAAATTCTATAGGCACAAATACAATAAACCCCCAATTAAAATACACAGTCATCATGAAAACTTTATTACAATGAAATTGAAATAAAGGCATAATATAGTGATAAAGTAGTAAAATGAAATAGTTAGGAGAAAGAAAAAGAAGGGTATGAAAAGAGAGTACCTGTGCGACCACCGGCTCCGGTAACAAGGACAGTGCTTTGAGATGAAGCGGCCATTGATTGATACTCAGATTGTAACTGTGTGTTCTGTTACACTGATGAGTGATGATGACAAACAAAAACAAGTTTCTGGTTTTAGTTTTATTTTACTGTTCTTGTTATTACAACTTGGTACTTTGGGAACATTCAAACACGTGTACACTTATACATAAACAAAAAAATCACGTTTTTTTCTTATAAAATAAAATGCTAACCATGACATTGGACTTAATCATAATGTTTAACGCGTTCTTTCGGGAAAAATTGTTTAAGAGAATTCGGAATTGATTCCTAATAAAAATAATTCTTTATTATATTTTATTTATCTCGTAAGTTAAAAAAATATAAAATGTTAATATCTTTGATGTAATAGTTAAGAAATTAAATATAATAAATGCTGTAGGTTTTGAAATTTGTGTATTCTACTTTTTTTTGAATAAATATATCCTACTTTTTTTTGACACAATGTATTCTACTTTTTAAAAATATAAAAAATGCTTGTTTAAATGTAAAATGTATCTTTTTTGGCTTTTCAAAGGCACTAGTTAGCATGATTGTATATGAGATATTCATAGGTTGTTGAGTTTTGATTGAGAGATTTGGGTTAGTCGGGCGTATTGGAAGGGTAACGGTTTTGCGGATACAATGATAAATATGACTTGCAAAGACGTATAATTTAACTTTACATGAATATTGTGTTACTCATGTTAGTTTTTTTTAACTGACCTTATTCGTATTTTGACTCCGAATATATAATTCGGTAGTATATTTTCTTTTATGGACTTCGGCCCTCTTGTTACTATAAAAAAAAAAAGAAGTTAACACAAAAAGAAAATTATATTCTTTTCCCACCCCTATGTTCTTTAAAACTCATATTTGAACTATGGACTAACATATTGGCCCAATTAATGTCAACTGACCATTGATGGACTTAATTTTTTTGAATTTTTCTTGTTCCACCCTGTGTTTTTTTTCTCTACCACCGTTTTTTCATTTTTGCCCTTGTATACAAATTTTAAAATGTGTTTTCCGAAGTTTTTCTAGTTTAAATTCGGAAAATACATTCTGAAGGTTTTTTTCCAAGGCAAAATAAATTCGGAAAACACGTTCCGAAATATTTATTCAAGGGCAAAAATGGAAACCTTGGGGGTAGAAAAGAAACGCGGAGGGTGGGAAGAGAAATATTCAATTTTTTTTGTGATGATGGGCTAAGCCTAAATCTATTCATACTTAAATTTTGATGAAAATTCTTTTCACTCCCCCATCAGTACTCACGCACCCTATAATTTTTTTAAAATACCTCATTCACTACTTAAGGTGTGAACTGTGTTCACGGCTTAAATAGAGAGCATTATAAAAATGTGAATGTTTTATTACTGTCAAGGTCTCTCACTTCCATGATTTTTTAATTAAAAAAATATAGTTTGTAACATAACATGCAAATTCTTTACAAATGTTCGAATTTTAAATAGCGAGCTCTCACTTTATATATATGTATGGACCTTAAAAAAAAAATCTTGTTTCTAACCCACAATTCAATAATCAAGGAACTCCACAAATATTTTTGTAATTATGTAAGTTTGAAGTCCTTTGTACACCTTATATTTGGTCTTTATTTCAATGAAATTAGGTTACTCAAAAAGAAAAAAGTATTCTTGTGAGATACTCCGTAGATTGTAATGTTTTGTTCATAGAGTGGCCAGATACACCTCAAACTCATAAGCCCTATTACTAAACCCATCAATTATGACCCTATTGAGAGTTATAAAATTCGTTGCTAGAAGATATCCCTCCATCTGCTAGAAGATATCTTACGGTAGTATAATTTTATTTAAAGATAACTTATTTCAGTAATATTTTTTTAGTGTGAACAATGCAGAACGAAGAACAACCAACTTATTTGAATGGAAACTACGAGATTTTTGGCTCACCCAAACATGTGGACTTGGACAAAGTTTAGAAGGTATGTGTATAAATTGATAGTTATACTTATACATCATGTTGGTTAAGCTTAATTTTTATACTTTTTGCTAATGATGACAATCCTAACATAATTAGTACCAATAATACCCCTTTTCATAATTCAGATTAGTTCTCTACCGTAGCTTAGGCTTAGCTTATGCTTTATGCAGAGTCAACAATTTATCCTTGATGATGGGAATAATTAATTAGTTACTTATCATCGATGAAAGCATGGAACTATAGTATATGAATATATCATTAGTTAATTGAAAGAATTAGGTACGTACGCGTATTTCAAATTTTGTTGTATTGAATATATATCATGCTTGGTATATGTTATGTTTTTTAATCCGTCAAACTTACTTTGCTTAGAAGCATTGGTATAATTATAAATTATAATATAATTAGAGCATATTACAACATTTTTAAAATGTTGAATTGACGATTTCTGCTTCTAATTATGATTATGATCGTTATGAACAGTTGTATTAGAGACACGATAAGACACCATCAAACCGTCCAAACGAGAGAACATGTTTCATGTGTTAATGGAATGCTTTCTCCGAAGGTTTGTTTTTTCTTTTAAACAATATTAATTCAACGTCATTAAAATTTAAAAATGTTAATCTACCAATTGAGAGATTTTGTGTTGAGGAAATGCTACAAATATTTGAACAATAATATGAAAATGATGATAATGGTGACTAAACATAAATTTTAATGTTTGAACTTGAGTGGATATACTAAGTTTTAGGTTTGGGTTCTCCCCCACTAGCTTATGTCAACCAGATACAAATGAACTATTAATGATCATCTTCAAGATACTTTGAAAATTTTGATATAAGTTGCACTCATATCAAATATATCGATCAATAATCGTTTACAAAATAAAGTTTTTTTGACTAGTCTCGTGTACAAGCTAGAGAAATAAAAAAATGATTTAGAAATATTTTAGGTAGACTTTTGACTCATCGAAACATGATTTTTGATGTCCTTTCATGCCTTTAAGATACATTTGATTTGTTAAAAAATAAGGGACTATACATCACAACTTTAGTTGTATTCTGTTTGATTTTAAAATTGTCCCTGGTACTGTACAACGGTTATAATTGATTTACGATAGATAAGATCTTTATACTTTGGTGCAAATTAATTGATTGTTTTACTACTCGGTACTCAATTTCAATTTCATTAATACTCCTTCTGATCCCTTTTATTAGAGCCAACTCATCTTTTTTAAATTCATTAAAAAATTGATATATCCAATCTATATTATATATAGATTAAATACATCAATTATTCAATAAATAGTCTATATTTTAGTTTTTCAATTGTATTGTGGTATCTTGATTTTGATTTTTTAGTCTAAATGAAATTTCCAAGGAATTTTCTTGAAGGAGGAAGCCAATTAGTTATTGTAGACATTCTTTATATAAATAATGCCAAAAAGGAGAATTTATTTCATATACTAATTTATTATTATAACCTTACAAAAGCATCTACATCAACTACATTTGAATTTGGGGAATTTATCCCTATGCTCTTCACTTCTTTTGTTCATTTTTTTTCTCTTTCTTTTGATTTGATTTTGAATTTATTAAATGAACAAATATTAAAATGGTAATAATTTCTTCATAATCTCTCTCTCAAGCTGTGACTGATGTTAACTTTCCAGGGTAAGCCACTTCTGATTTTATGTCATTTTCCCATAATTCAGGCACTGCTTCCCTTAGATTGTGAATGCTTTCCAATGCATAATCTGCACCTTTAACTCTTTGTGATGTACCAACCTATAAATGTTACAATCAATAAATAGGATCATTATGAGTTGTGACACATTAAAAAGGTATCCAATAATAGTTGCTAGAAATCAAGTTAGTTTTGTACTACAAAACAAAATATATTTCTAAGTACTTACCAACACTGTGTCAAGTCCCACACGTTTTCCAGCTTGTATGTTTCGGACACTGTCCTCAAAGAACAACTGAAAATGACATATAAAATGTTACCAAACAATTAAAATAAAAATCTAAAAAATTTAGACTATAGTCGTAATGTCACGCATTTGTTACATTCAGTAAATCAGAATTGTTGGATAAAGATTAGACGGTACATGTTTTATTTTCGGTAAATTAGAATTTAGAAACAATTTTAAATATTAGCTATACAATTTTTTTTCAGTAGTTCTGGTTGACTGACTGCAACGACCTTATGATATTTGAACTGTCAATCGATTTTCGTGATTTTACTTACGGTTCTTTGAGGGTTAATGTTGGCAATCTTGAGAGCCAATTCAATGGCAAATTCTGATGGTTTGCAGATAATTGGTGTCTTTGGCAAGACTAATACATTTGGATTTGGTTGAGCAAAATGATCTATGATGTCAAAAATTTGTGAGTTGTTTGCACTATTATTGCTAGTGCTTGTTGAACCTACAAATTCAATGTCATCTTCATCATCTGAGACAGTGCTCTTATGGATTGGATTAAGGGTCTCAAAGCAAATAATTCCTTCAAAGCAATCTTCTAATCCAAGTCTACTTAGTGCTTTAACAGCATGGACTTTGTCTGCATTTGTAAAGATCTAAAGAACAAAACAAGAGAAAGTTAGAGACAATTATTAGATGTTATATTAGGTTGTCCGTTTGTTACGGTTTAAAAAAAAAAGTAAATTTAGATGTCTAATAATGTAGAGGTTATTTTTTTTAGACATTTTTAAGAAACTTACAAGTTTCCTATAGGGAAGGCTCAGCAACAAGTTCCTCAAAATTGGATCTGGTTTCAAGTTCTCATAAGGTAATCTTCCATGAACAAAACTGCAAAAAATAATTAAAAAAATACATAAATCAATTTCACCATTTTTTTCATAATAAAAAAATATAAATTTGAAAGTGATGTGGTAATAGTAAAATGCAAAAGTACCTGTGATATTCATCATAGTCAAAGTCATAACCAATTGCCTGAATTCAAAATGAAATAAAAACCAATATATTTATAATCAACATTATTCACAATTTAACAATAATGAAAACATTAAGGTTGAAAAACAATAATGAAAATATATTTTACAAAAAATGATTATTAATTTAGAAAATAAAGATATAAAAAATCATACCCTTAGACCAGACATAGTTGTTCCATAGTTCTTGTAAAGGAGGTTTGACAAGTCATCAATTTTGCTTGAGTCTATTTCAAGCTTCTCAACCATATAATCTAAGATCAATAACACAACCACTCATGTCAATATTCACCACATCAAGAAATTACATGTAACACCGACACTTCATATTAAAAGGGTATCTGATATTTGGACACACAAATACGACACTAACACATGCTGTTATATTTAATTATTTTTATTTTGTAAAAATATTATTCTTATTTATGTGTCAGTGTTATGTTTAATGTATGTGTCTATGTTGGTGCTTAGTAGACATCAATTATATATACATTGATTAATGATAAAACTATGTAACAAGTATATATGTTGTTGTAATTACCTTTAATGTTTTGGAGAACAGATTTTGCAAGGCCAGCTCTAAGAGGATACAGAGTATCATCTAAATCTGCATAACATTAATTCTCATAGTTATAACTTGTAACAAAACATAATTTTTTTAATGAAAATTCAACTTGGTACTTGAAATTCTTCTTATTATTACAAAGCCTCACCAAAAAGAAGGCAATCATATTTTGATCTCTGAGCCTGTTGTCCGAATCGATCCTCGTACGCCATTTCGATTCAAAAATCCTTTAAATTCCAACAAAAAACAAAGTTAAAACAATGTTCTAGACCATTTGAACATATCAAAATTTATTATATAGAAATTCATTTTGATTCTGAATCTACACATCAACATGGCTTTTTATTTTTGAACATAAAAAAGATGCTATAGTTGACTCAGATTGGCATCAAAAGTGGCAAAAGGGTCCTTAAGGGAGACAATAAAGGGACTAATCCAAATCATTTAGGATAATGCTTTGTGAAGTTTGTGAGTGGACAGAACATAAATGAACTTTTGTGTAAGGTTCAAAGTTTCTTTTAATTATAAAAATTAGAAGCCACAATAAATGGATGAGTCTAAGGAAAAAGGAATAATATAATATTTGAAAAAGAGTTCATGTGACACAGCAAAACACTTTCAAAAATAAACCAACTTTCCAAAGTTGAATGGATCATATAACAAACCTTGGAGAATAAGATCAAAGTTAATTTTATAAAGATGAAAATAACACTTCAAAACAATGCAGTTTTTTTGAGCAAAAAGAGGGTGTTAGAAATCTCTAGAATTAATCAAAATAATTTGTGGTACAATTTTATATAATTTTTTTTGTTTTTTTGTTTTAACTCTTCAATTATAGGAGGAAATGGACACTTGTTTTGGAATTTAAATAGTTTTTTTGTCTTAATCCTCCTCTAATTTAGAGGATAGAACTCTCATCTGATTTCAACTAAGAGGTAAGTAAAATTTAGGTAAAACTGATTTCAACTGTAATTTTTTAAGAATCAGAAGGTTAAGACAAAAATTACGTTATCGTGGTACTACATGTCAATTATTTTTTTTTAAGTGATTATGAAGCCATGGATGGTTGATTGAAAATAAAAAGGTGAAGGATTGAGGACAATAATGGTTAAAAGTTTAAATAGATTAAAAAATAAATGCTATTAGCTTACCAAAATGAGAAAAATGAATAATTGTTTAAGGGTGTGAAGAAACAAAGTTTCAAGAGCAATGCAAAGGATATGAAGAAACTAAGCTTTGAAAAGCAATATGGTGCTAAGGTAATTGAAAGAAGCAAGAGGAAGAAGAGGGGGAGGAAATATGAGAGGCAAATATGTGTTTATATAGGCAAAGGGTTGCTTGTGTGGTAGGGTCTTTTGAATATAATATATCACTTTAATTAATTTGATTAGTTACGTTTTGAGTTTGAAATCCAATGACCATTTGAACTGGTACAATGATTAATATAATTATCAGCACACCAAGAAAATGACACCTAATATATGATTGGTTAACTTCTTTCTTTTTTAAATACATAAAAATTTAGATTAGACTAGAAACTATCAATGAGAAGTACTTTGATAATTTATAATGAAATTTACCATAATTATGTCTTAAATTTGACCCCTTCTCTTTGGGCTCTATGTGCTCTTTGTAACAAAATAAAAATAAAAATAAAAATATTTGAGCTATGGCTAAACTTAGTTCCTCCAAATTAACAAGTTTGAAAGGTGAAAAATATTTCCTATTAATAAACTTTTACACATTTAATATAGAACTTTCTAATAAACTCTTTTGGGTTTATGACTGATCATACATATCATAATTCGAGTGAGGATATCAAAATCATCTTTATAATAAAAAATAAAGTGTAATTCAAGAGGATCAATAGTAATGATCTAATAACAGATAATTTAGTAGATCTTTCTTTAGACTCAAATTACATCTTAATTTATAAATTCATATTTCTTTTGGTTTTACCACCAGTTGAAACTGGTTCGGGGTCAGATCTGACATCAAGTGGTTTCAACCTCCTTTCAACCACAGCTGCATGAATCGAACCGTGTTCTTCTCTACCAAATTCAGCATCAATCACCACCAAACCTACTAACGATCGATTATATACCCATATTTATAACTTATCTCAATGAAAACCTCTTTTAACACTATGAGTGGATAATCCAACCATATGTATGTGGACTGTGGTTAAGCTCTTTTATTGTGACTATGAATTCATGAATCATATCAAAATCTGATTATTTATTTTTTAATTCTATAGGAGGAAATAAAAGTACAAAAAAGAATAGCCAGCTGCATCAAGCACAAAAATAGAGGTGGAGGGCTTTTGCATGCCAGTTGCCACCGTACACAAAAAAACAACACTCTTGTTTCCCATTTTTTGGGTTATACAAATCTGATATTATAGATTGAGAGATTCCCTCTTCCTAACCATGCATGTGCACATTTTAAACATATCTTCCATATATGTGTAAGCATCTCATTTAATCTTAGTTATACAAGACATTCATAAGATTTTTTAGATTCAAGTGTACACTTTCCTACAATACAAGATAAGGAATTAATAACAATTAATCTTAATCTTAATAATTGAGTTTTTGCATAACCATCTAAGATAAGAAAAAGGTATAAACCGATTCAGTTTAGTAGAAGAAATTAGTTTAAAAAAAAGTGTACACATTTAATATTCAACAATATTTCAAATAGAATTATCTCAAGTAAAAAGAATATATGAGTAAAAAAAAATTGGAATCAATCCTAGTCACAATTGGTGCGAATAAAATGTCCTTTTTTAATTAAAAAAATATACACACATTAAATCAATCATAGCACCAAATGTGGTGTGGAAGAATTACATAATTTTTTTTTGACAATGGAAGAATTACATAATTAGTATTGGCTTATTGGTGAAAATTAAATATCTGACATTTGAAGACTCATCAAGTTGCTGTAAAATATGATAGTACTAGGTATTTGTTAATGAAAATATCTATGACATTTGAAGACACATCAAGTTGCACTTGCACCGCTAGTATTTTTAATGCCTTAGTGTCTGATTAAATCAATTTTAAGCCACTATGACTATGATAGACCAAGTAAATAACGAGGGGTTTAAATAATTTATATGTTATAAGTTCGAATTTCATTGTCATTAAATAATATAGTATATATATTAGTCAATTTTAAGTCCTTAATTTTTATTCCAGAAAATGAGGTCCTTAATAATTAGCATCCAAAACAGAACAACCTTAAATTAACTATTAGTTTGAACAAAAAAAAATCCTATTAGTTTCTTAGGAATGTTCATGGATAGATTAATTCGGAGGCAAAAATTTATCCGATTCAAATATAAAATTAAATACTGGCCGTTCAGTTTACATTTAGATGATTAATTAAAATTTATTTGATCCAGTCCAGTCTAATTTTATGTGGTTGAATTGGTTTTTGAATATTCAAATTACAAATTATAATTTTTTTTATTAAATATTAATATTATAAAGACACGGTAAAATTAATAAGTTTGATATAAAATATAACATTTAATATTTTAAAACTTAATATTATGGAATGGCAATTATTGATTATATTCTAAATATATGAAATAGTAAAATAAAAATTGATTAAGTTAATTAAAATAATAAGTAGTATTAAGAAAATTAAAAATAAATAAATAATAAATTAATACAATATATCATACTAAAAAGATAAATAAGTATTAAATATATGAATGTTGTTTGGCTCGATTTGGATCAGTAGTCCAAAATTCAATTTGATTATGTTGTTTTCACAAAAATATATCATAACACATCTAAAAGTATTTGGTTTTTGATTCGATTTTTAACCGACACTACACCGACGCCCACCAAAAAATTAGGTTAGTGGATCACCTCTTTTATAAAATTCAACATTCATCTTATTCATAATCGATGTGAACCATATACGATTGAAACTCAAAACTCAGCATGTTACACCACCATTTAATCGGCTTATCCTCTAATTATTCAACTTGACAGCAAAAATAAGCATCAAATTTAATAGTGGTGAAGAAAAATCTAACATTTTAATTGGAATAAGTGAATTACATTTTCAAATTTAAAAATGAGATGATTAAACTTGTAAATTTTAAAAAATAAATATGCATGATAAATGGATTTAAGCCTAATTAGGAGTTCAAATTTACCTTCTTTGTGCTTGCTTAAACCCCCCAAAACTCACCCTACCTTATTAAGTTGCTCATGTTAGTCTTGTAGCTAGTTTCACATTAAGTTGCTTTGTAGCTTAAGACCAAATAAACTATAAGCTAAACATGCATGTAAAACCCTCATAATATTTCACATTTCCATTCCTAACTAAACATGCAAATCTTAATTATAAAATAATTCCAAACTTACATAAAGACTTCATAAAGTGAAAATGATATGTTAATGGTAAGACAAAATGTTCACGACTCCCTCATGCTTCCATTTACCAACACATAAATTTGTTGGAAATCCATATTATGACATCTGGCATTTTATCTTTAATTGTCCTCAAGAAATATATATGCCACCTCACCAATCACCATTGTTCATGCATGATGAATCTATACATCTCTTTCAGTTTTCCATTCCTATTTTACTTACAACTAAGCTTTCCCACTCATATCCTTGACAATTTAACATTTATTGAGAATCTAAATTTTGTTTAGTTAAAGTTGGACTTATATATGATGCACTTTAGTTCTCTATATATATTTAATAATTTACAATTTTAGCCTTTAATTTCTAAATCTAAAAAAATAGTCTTTCATTTTTTACAGTTCTATGAATTTTTCCAACCACCGAATTTGAAGCTTATTTTTTGCTAATATTATCAAGTTTTAATAATGAGTTGATAAGTCACATAACAATTATAATGAATAGTGAATTTTTTTTGGTTACAAATTAGAGCTGTCAAAATGGGCTGGGCCATTAGCCCATGGATTTGGGTCGGACCGGGCCATTAAAAAGTCGTTAAAAAATATCCGGGCCTTTTTTAGCCCAGTCCAACTAACCCAATTAAAAAATGGATCGGGCTGGGCTTGCCCACCGGGCTTTGGGCTGGCCCGTTTAAAATTAAAAAAAAAAGTTTTTAGTTAAAAAAAAAACATTTTGGGCTAACCCATTTTTTTAAAGTAAGCCCACTACTATTTTCTAATGTTTGCAAAACAAAAAAGAGTATATAAGTCTCTTTTCTACTTTCCCTTGCAATTACAGCCTCACATTGCTCCAACTACACTAAACACACTTTACTTTTGCCTCTTCCCGCTCAGACTGAAATCGATTTCTACCGTACCATTTGCCGTCTTCCGTTCCTGCTCAGATTGAAATCGCGACACTCCTTTTCGGTGAGTTCATCATTCCTCATCTTCGTTCTCGTTTTCGTCATCTTCGTTTTAGTTATCTCTGTTTTTGGTGAAATTGTAGGGTTTGTTTGATCTTATTTTCTCTTAATAGGTATTTCTTTTTCTTGTTAATGAGTTTTAGTGCTTGTTTGGTTTAGCGTTTGTAAGCATCAAACGTGCGTTTTTAATGCCAAACTCAATTATACCACAAAACATACATGTTTGGTTCTCTACTTTTTGACGTAATTTTCATTCTAGAATCGCTTCAACTTGAAGCAGGTTTTCCTAGCTTTTGCGTCCGCGGCGAGATTAATTGATGTGGTCCACACTTAATTATATATTCTACAATTAATGGATGATTGTTTTTCTTTACAATAATTAATGGATGACCGTTAAAAAATACAATTTACAAAAGTCCAGCATCACTGGATCTTTTATTTGACGTTATTTTTCTTTTGTTTTTATTTAAATTTGAGTACTTTGTTTTCTATATTATATTTGACGTTATCAGTTGTGTCATTGATCCTTTTTGGCGTGCGCTAAAAAAATTATATGGGCCGGGCTAGCTCATCGGGCTGCATGGTCCAATAGGGCTTGGGCCGGGCTAGAATTTGGCAGCCCATATAGAAATCGGGCTAGCCCAGCCCCGTCCACTTATACGCGCTGGCCCGCCGGGCTGGCCCATTTGACAGCTCTAGGTACAATGGGGAATTAAATCTTACTCCATCCGTATGTAATTATATAACAATAACTACATATTGTAGGATATTTAGTTATTCATATAGATTCAAATTATTTGTAAATTTATAAGAAAAAACATTTATTATTTTTTAAAATACACCTCTTATTAATTTATATTGAAATATTAAAAATTAATATAAAAAACATTTATACATAAAGAATGATTTAACAACAGTTATACACAAATTATTATATACATTAATTACGTTACAGTTTACTTTAGGAATAATCTTATTGAGTTCATTTGTTGTTTAGCCGAGAACACTGGCTCTAACACAGCTTATTTTGTTGAGCTCTGTGGAGCTATGAGATTCATTGAATTAACTGTTTAGATTAATTGGAGTAACTTATGGCTTAAAACTGATTTTACTCTTGTTGTTTTAGCCTTCAAATTAGTTTTTAGTTCCTTGGAAGCTAACAATCAGATGGAGCAACTGCATCATCTCACAACTAATATGATCTTCATGATCTCTCACATATATAGGATTATGATATGTTTACTAAGTTCAATAAGCTAGTTTATAATTTATTGGATTAACTTATAAGTATGTTTGAAAAAAATAAATATGTTTGGTAATGAACTTTTTTTTTTTTTTTGAACGGCTTTGGTAATGAACTTCTTTAATTAGTTTATAGCATTTTTTGAGATGCTATTTAAAGTAGCGTTTGAACTTATAACTTATACGTTTTTATATTTTATTTCATTTGTACCTTTTTTTTGTTAAATTTGTCAAAAACTTTAATTTCATTCCACTGGCTTTTCATGTATAAACTATCAGCCATCGGTAGTTATAAGTTAGATTTTCAACTATAAATTAACTTTTCAGCGCTGAGTACAATAATAACACTTTTGAAAAAGTGCTATCGTAACTATTCCTTATGATAGCACTTGCACAAAAAGTCCTATTATAGGCCTACGAAATAAAATTTTACCTATCTACAATAGCACTTTTGATAATAAAGTGCTATTATAAGTATTTGAGTGAGATATTTAATAGTACTTCTATAAAAACGTTATTAAATTAGTGCTATTGTAAACTAAAATAGTGGTAGCTAGCTATTAATTAGTTTATAACTTATTTTTACCAAACAGACAGAGCAATAGAGAGGATAACAATGGCCTAGCCAATATTAGTCTTAGTCTTGCTCAACCTATAGTTTGGTATATTATACCTCAACCATTAGGAATAGCTATAACATTGATAGACTCAACTTTCGATTTGTGAAAAGGAGGTTTTGGTAGAGTCTCACTCCTTCTTGTGTCCCTTTTCTCTTTCTTTATATATTTTGGATTTGCTACTCTCCTTTTTAAAAAAAATTCCGTATAAAGTGTCAAATAATAGTATACTCTCTCCATCCGAAAATATAAACAAAAGTTGGTTAACAAAAATAAATGTATTTGGTCCAAATTTTGAACTAAATACATCAAGTTTCTTTGACTTACTTTTGCTTATATTTTGGAACGGATAGAGTAAACAGTTACTTAGGAGTATTATTTTAGTTCCCTTGTAATTAAATATTATTTTTATAAGTAAAACTTAAAATAAAAAGGTAAAAATAAGATACATCAATAAAAAATAAGCTAAAAATTTGGTAATAAAAGAAATTAATAAAATTCTTAAATTGAAAAATTTTTATTTTTGAATTTTAATATGTTAATTAGTGACCAAAATTGTGAACGAGTGAACATAGATGAAAAATAAAGTATTAAACCTTCCATTATTTTATTGTGCTACGAAAGAGTATCATTGTCATACCTAAATGTTATACCTAAGAGGTTTCAGAAAATATTTTAATTTGTTCTATATGAAATCTTAATAGGCTGGTTAATTTTTCTTTTCCTGTTTTTCAAATTTATTTGTTATTAAAAAGTAACCAAGAGTTAATAAAGACGACAAAAATTTGATAAAAAATAATCATTTTAAATTTTTATACCTAAGATATCGAGGTTTCAAAAATATTTTAATAGATGTTTATATAAAATCTTAATTGTGTGATTAATTTTACCTTTCCTGTTTTCCACATTTTATTTGTTATTAGAAAGTATCCAAGTGTTAATAAAGACGAGTAAATTCTGATAAAAAATAATAATTTTAATATTTTACTTGGACAATATTTTTTTCACAAGTTTTTTTTCCTAAATCAAAGCAAATTTAACTCATTTTATTAATTAATAAGTGTTCAATATAAAAAAGAAATAATTTCAAATCTATAAAAACTAATTCAAAAATTAGCCGTCCTATATAGCAAAAGTACAAACAATTGAATTTGTTTATTTTTTAACGAACTTAATTTCAAAGTTTATGATATACTATTCCTTTTTCACTAGAATCTATTTTCTCAAACTATTCTCTCTATAACTCTATTACAATTGATCATTACATTGGTCTTCCATTAAAATTTAAAATGAACATAAATTTTAGAAAATAAAAATAATTTCTTTTTTAAAATATTATCTATAAAGTGCAAATCAACTGATAAGTTTTAATATTATTATTATTATTATTATTATTATTATTATTATTATTATTATTATTATTATCCAAATTAAACACTTTTATAAATTTTCAAATTTGGAACATCATATGTATGCCCTTCGCAAAAGGAAAAAGAAAACGATGGATTATAGAAATGCTTGTGTGGAGAAGCTGCAATATTATTAATGCTTGTAACTTTTATTATATTGTGTGGGTCATAAGTCTTCTTTAGCCGATGTTAAGCAAGTGCACGCAATAAAGTAAGGAAAAGAGAATGCAATTAATTACATGTTACATAATGTCCACATAATTTCGTAGCACATTACCATCACAACATATATGGTCAAATATTCAACCTCTTGAATGCTTCAATAGATATGTTGTATTTGTGGCATACTAGCTAGTGGGAAAATGAGATTTTACCACCTCAATTTTTTATAAATTTCGTTCCACAAAGTGATGTATGATTTTATAAACTTGATACTTTTCCCATTGATCACAAATTACTAATACAATTTTTTTTAACCCATAGTAATTATGATCATTGATCATACCTCAAGATACTTCACAGTTTATAATTTTTGGGCCCGTTGACCATAGTAGGGATGACAATAAATAAGATAGAAATATTATAATATTAATCACCATATCTACAATTTAAAAAGAATATTAATATTTATATCTATATTCGTGTGAGTTATACGCATATTGGTACCTAACCACAAGGTGTTGAGAGGATTGACAACATAACTCTCTTTCAAAAACAAAAATTTAATTTAAGGTCAGTAATTTGAGAGCTCTGACAACCGATACAAAAATTTAAATATTTTGTTGTCGACTTAAAAACTAGTCTCATAATGGATCTAGCTAAAGGCCTAAACTTTGGGATACATTGGAGTGCCTAATGGCGTCCAAAGATCCTAAATAATGGTGAGTAAATAAAAATAATTTTATTATTATTTAAACGCAAATTTTGTTTGTTTAAGATGAAATAACAAATATAATTAAAATACGTGTATAACCTAATTAATAATATCATCAATATTTGTCGGTTAAGACTTACGAATAATATTTATGCAATCTAACTAGCTAACTCATCAATTAAATCTTCATAATTGCGCACATGAGTAGATATATACTTGACATAGACTTAAAAGAATAATTAATAGTATTAATTGTAACACTCTCCCTAATCCTATAAATAGAACAATGAAGTAACTTTCTCTTTCAACACAACTGGAAGCCACACATGTGTGTTGATGACAAGGTGGAACAACAATCTTACACCAAAATAACAATCTTTTAAATTATTCATATGGAATATAGTTTACCCTTTTGCGTATACAACTCCAACAATGCCAAAAAAATGTGTTGTGAAACGAATAAATAAAGGATGCTATGACAAAACAAAAACCAAGTCGTATACAGCTCAATATAACATACACTACAAGAAAAAAGAAGAATAGCGGCAGTCAAATAGCGGCAGTTGTTTAAAAACTGTCACCGCTCCAATGTTTACCGGCGGTTTCAAACCGCCGCTATTTAACTAAAAAAAAACTCAACCCACGCGTGCTTTATTTTTACTTCTCTCTATTTTTTTTTTCACTCTCTCTTTCCCAACACGCAGGAAAACGTCAACGAAACCTATCTCTTCCTGCACCGGAAATTTCCTCTTCCATGGTGAAATTTCCTTCGGTTTCTATCAATTTCCATGAAGAAACATGTAGATCTTCGTCAATCTCCTTCAGTTTCAGTCGATTTCTCAATTTGCAGCAACATGTTGATTTCTCAATTTTCTCTTCAGCGATCAAACTCGTTGCTCCTCGAACTGATATTGCTTTCCCTTAATTTCCTTCCGCGACTGTTGCTTCAGCCACCGCTTCTACCGTTCTTTGCTCTCGCCGTCAAAAAGATTTCTAAGCTGTTCTTCGTTCGCAAAAGTATGATTTCTTTTGATATTTTTGTTTTTTATGCCCTAATTTTACTTTTTCTAATAGATTTCAGTTTAATTTACTTGCTCCCTTCACATAGGTTCGAAATTTGTTTTCATATCTCATTATTTGGCTTTCATATGTAGCGTATGTAGTATAAAATTGAAATCTGTATCTATATCAATGTATAATTTGTTTGTCTTTCCTTCAAATTATAATTTCTCTTGGTGGAAATTATTGTAATTTCCATTTACCAGTAAGTTGCAGGAAACACTTTCGTTCTCTGGTAGAAATAAGGGTTTTTGAAGTTCTAATTGAAAAAATCATTCAAAATTGATATGTATGTATATATCAGAGTATTTGAAAACCTATACTCCTTATTGTGGGTGTGTCTTTTGTCACCGTAGTCGTTTACAATCGTCACTCTGTTGTAAAGACATACATGTATGAAAATTGTGTTTTGAATGGGTTGATGGAGTGCGTCCCAATTGTTCTAGAGGGTGATAATTTTTTGTCTGATTGTTTGTAGGGGTTTATAAAAACAATTGTTACTTTAAGGTGTCTTGCAATAGAGGATTGAACCAAATGAGAGCGGCGATAAGTGGTTGGCACATGCATTTGGCATTTTACATTTGTGATAGTTAATAGTGTTAGAGGGTTTTAGGTTTATTTACTGAACTTCTGAGGTAACTGTACAGATATGTGATATAGTGGCAATTGCACTTGCTTAGACACATCAATCATTGTTCCATGGCTGAGGTATAAATGTTTCCTCATTCTTTTTCTGCTAGATTTTCGTCACAAGGTTGCGGTCCTCTCCATTGTGTATTGATAATCACAAATAGCCAAGTATGTTTTGACTTTGCTTTGAACCTCAATGGTCGGCCCTGTAATTGCAAAGGTACTTTGGCTTGAAATTTGCTATTTCATTTTAATTGGTAAAACCATTTTGCTTGTAATTGACAATGATAGTAGAACATATCATATTTAGGCCATTGCTCCTAAATTATATAAACTTGTATTGATCGATCAGTGCTGACTCGTAGGCTATGGCAGATGTTGCCAAAGGAGTTGTAGCTGATGCTATCTCCCATAGGTGTATAGGGAAAGGAAATGATGAGTTATCACTACAAGAAAAAGAGAACATAGCGACAGTCATTTTGAGGTGAGTGAACAGTAACCGCCGCCGCTTTTGCCATTCATTTTAGATGCAGCATGAGAATATTAACAAGTTTCTGACAATTTTTTGTACTTAACAGCTTATTCTTTATGTTATTAGATGGGCAAAGTGAAAAGACCCATCACTCCAAATGATGTCGTAACTAATATCGGAAGGATGCACCAATTCATGAATGTCCTATTCCTGGCAAAAGGTATTATTGTTCGAAAACGTCTTGGTGAAAGTTCTTCAAGGAAAATGAATCCTGCGAGTTGAAAGTTATCGTTATATTCTGAAATCATTGATTTTTGCTCCCTTGGCAGCTGGAAGGAGATAAGACATGATAGCACAGTTACTTGGTTAGCCTACTGGAATGATCCAATCAATCCAAAGTTATTCAAATACGTATTTCTGGCAGCTAGTTGTTCTTGGAAGGGGCAAAGTGACAAGGAAAAATATGAGAAAGCGAGCCAATAGCAGCAACAATGATGATGACGGTTCCATTCGTTCTAATTATTTAGGCTTGATGATATATATATGCATATACCTCTTCTTCTTTTTTAAATTACCCTCTTTGCATACTTTCTGATACTGCACAAGTTTGGATTGAGATTGAGGTGTATATATATATATATATAAGAATGTCGGTAGCATTCTTGTTAAGTCTTTTTCTAAATGATTAATATGCAGTTTGGTTTTGTTGTTGCTTCTGAGTTGCTATAGTTTGATTTTGTTGTTGCTTGGTATTTTTTTGACATGGAATGTGTGTTTTTTCCATCTGTTGTGCAGGTTGAGGAAGGGAGTGTGAGTTGTATGTATTGTCAGGTATTGTTGATTCTTGAAAGTGAGGTGAGACTTATTTATGATTATTTTTTTTCTTTAATTTTGGTTCATTTCTGTTTTGGAGAGTTCTAAAATTGGAAAGAAATCTTAACTTAGAATCTTGAGAAATCTTCTTTATTGTCTAAGTGACAGATGATTATAAATTATAATGAAATTTCTTGGTTGAGCTAAGCTAAGTGTCATATATTCATATTACCAAATGAGTCAGAGTACTATATGTAGCTATAGGTTTCTTCTCCATCTTTGTTCATTTACTAGTCCTTTTGAAAACTCAGAGAGCTATATTACTATTAAATGAAGTGCCTTTACCAACTAATTTTGAATAAGTTTGGCCACTATTTGTAGCAAGTTCAGCAAAATTTATGGAAAAGGGAAGTTGATGTTGAAGGTGAAGGAGAGGATACTGAAACTGTTATGAAGTCAACAACACATCACATGTTCTGCAAGACTCTGATTCTAGCACTCATGGTTGGTACCCTATCCTGTAGCTAGAGATTTCTTTCCTCACCTAGTACTTTGAATATTCTACTTTAAAATGACACACCCTTGTTCAATTTTATAGTATTTTGTCTTACCTGGACTTTTTTTTTCTAGCTCATAAGCTAACAATACCTGCAAGTTGGGCTTGAGAGATTCTCATTTTTTCACATAAGAAAAATAGTTGAGCTTTTAACTTTGTAGGTCCACTACAACTTTTACTATCATGTCTGATGTTATAAATTTCATTTGCATTCCAATTATAAATGGTTCTGTTTCTTTGGAATTTTAAGATAAATTTCATTCTTTGGTTGACATTAGGCTAATCACATCTTAGTATACTACCTTATTCTTATTTTTAGTGCATGTGAAGAACTAATTTCTTATTATATTATTTGATTTTCAACTCATACTTATGAAATCATTGTTCGTGGAGAGTTCAAGAATAAGTTTATTTCAAAGGTGAAGAAGCCAATTAGCAAGAGGTATGTGTATGAAGTGTTATTGTTAAACTACCTTATTCTTATTTTTAGTGCAAGTGAAGAGCTAATTTCTTATTATATTATTTGATTTTCAACTCATACTTATGAAATCATTGTTCATGGAGAGTTCAAGAACAAGTTTATTCAAAGGTGAAGAAGCCAATTAGCAAGAGGAGGCATGTTAAGGGTGAATCCTGTGAAGATACACCTAATTCTTTATATTGGAGGAACAAAGGAGTTGTGACTGGTGTAAGGGATCAAGGCAATTGTGGTAAGCTTCTATATTTTATATGCTATTAAGAGGTTGAAATTTATACTATTGGTCTTCGATCTTCTATGTATGAGACTACGAGTGGTTGTGACTTATGTGTTACAAGGACATTTAATCCCAAGTGATAAAGTCTTATATTAGTTAGTTACACATTCTTCTTATTTTGTAGGTAGTTTTTGGTCACTCTCTTCCAGTGGAGCCATAGAAGGAGTAAATGCAATAGTTACAGGTGAGCTTACAAGCCTTTCAGAACAAGAACTTATAGATTGTGATACTAACACTTTGTTATAAAAATAAAAATTGCATCATGTGTTACCAAACAAAAAAATTGAACCCTTCATGACTAGTCAAACACTACACTCAAATTGTCTCCAACAAGTAACGAACGTTCTCTTTCGTTCTCTCATTCTGTCTTTGTGAGCCTACAGCCTCACACCTCGGGTTTCTTTTTTGTGTTTTTTTGTTTTTGTTTCCTATTGATGTGTTTCTTCAAACATTTATTTTATTCTGCTTGATGTTAGACATTTTGATTTTGAATTTAGTGGAAGCTGATGTTGGTTTTGGTTGTTCTGTTAGGTGGCTTCAGTGGTTGATCAAGGGAATTTTTTAGACATAGTTAATTGGGTTTTCTCTGGTGCATTGTAGCCTTTTCCATTTCTTTTCTTAGTTTTGTTTTGTTTTATTTTATGTTGTTGTTCAGTTTGGGTTTGCTCTGGTGCATTGTAGACATAGTTAATTTTTTTTCCCTTTTTTATTCATGGCAAGGTGCTGGTTCTGGTGCTGGTGGACGCCAAATAAAAGGTATTGGGCGTGGTTTTGATGATGGTGGCGCTAGAGGAGCTGGAGGCCGAGGTAGGGGTAGCCAAGGTGGAAAGCCTGGAGGAAGCAGAGGTAAACCATATATGTACTCATTGTATGTTTTTCCATCTATGTGTATTCTCTTCTATCTTAAATTATGTTCTTGTTATGATGCAAAAGATTAATATCAACCTATATTTATACTTATTATACTAGATTTATAGTTTTAATTGAATAAAGAAGCAACTTACAAAATATAAGAAACTACAGAAGCTAATTGTTTGAAATGGTTTAATATACTTTGAGAATTGAGATACTTTAAGATATTTATCATATATTATAGTACCTCAAATTCACTATGTCAAAGTTCAAAGAGTTTCTTACCATTGTCACTGTTATCTTTTATTTTCATCTGAACTAGATGTGCTCTTGATAAATAAGTAAATTTATTCAGCTTATAAGCTTATTATTATTGAAAAAATATATTTACTAATTCTACAATTTGTTAGTTCTAATGTTAAACTTTATTGTTGGAGAATTACATATAAACTATATATGCCTTTTTAACATGGTTCTTTGAAGTTAAAGCTTGTATATGAATCCAATACCTTTGCTTCTTTTGGTAGGTGCTGGATGAGCACTACAAGAAAATATGAATCCAATACCTTTGCTTCTTTTTATATTTGAGTATCATGCCTTCTTGCTTGGTTGTAGATTATGATCCCATTATTATATTTGATAATAGTCTCTTGGTTGTGTTCTGTATTTGATCTTGTTCATATAAAATTGATAATAGCCTCTTGGTTGTGTTGTATATTTGATCTTGTTCATATATAATTGGTAATAGCCTCTTGGCTTTTTTGTTTATTGGATCTTCTTGTTTATATATAATTGATCCTTGCCTCAAAAGGTAAAATTTGTCATTGATTTTTCATTTTGTAGTAAATGATAGGAGGAACTTTAATTTCCACTACATTGGGTGATTATTTTTCTAGTAGTGAAGAAAAGACTCATTTAGTTAATGGAATTGAGTGAATATCCAATTTATTGGAGGGATTTTTTTTTTAAAACAATTTAACGTTTTGCGGCGGTTTAGAACTGCCACAATATACCTATTTTTTTAAAAAAAAATGGATTTTAGCGGCGGTTCCAACCGTCGCAAAAAGCTTTAAAATGTTGCAAAAATAGCGACCAATAGCGGCGGTTGTAAACCGCCGCAAACGTTAACAGAACTGACGCTAAAGACATAGCGGCGGTTATTCCGACGGTTCACTCGAACCGCCGCTGATTGACCTAGCGACGCCGCATTTGGCGACGCTTCCCAACCGCCGCACTTAGCATTTAGCGGCGGTTTGAACCGCCGCTAAATGCCTTTTTGAACTGCCGCCGCTAGCCTGTTTTCATGTAGTGATAACATGAATTGAACACCAAATTTTAAATTTGAGGCAATGAATTGAATTGGTTCAAAAGTATACTCATTATTATTGGATTTTTCCTCAAAATGGTTACAATGGCAATGATATTTTGGGATATTTTGATATAAAGAAAATAATTGTACTAGTTCCATGAATCATGATATTCGTTAAGGACACTCTTTTATATATATGCATGCCGGTCCAAAAACCTAAGTCACTAATAATGTAAGTTTTTATGTCACTCAATTTTTTATTTAATATTATTGATCATAATTTTTTTCTTAAAAAAGAAGAAAGGTTTTCTTGCAAGCAAACCTATCATAAACTTCACACTGATCACTTACAGCAAAAATGACTTTTTTCTCTTAAAATTAATTAATTAGCTTTAGAGTGTATTTGGATGAGGTAATTAAAAAATTTAGGAAAATTAAAATTTTAGATAATCTAAATATTTCAATTGAATTTATTTCATTTCTAAACTTTTTGGTTAGAATAATAAAATTCTTCATTCTCAAACTTTTTTTTGGTCAATTTGTTGGAAGAATTCTGAAAAATTGGTCGTTTGAAATTTCAAATATTTGAGGGACCAGTTTACAAAATTAGAGAAAAAATGTACAATTTTTGAAAAAAAAATTATCGGGACCAATTTACATTTTAACTTATAAGGATCTTATTTCAAAATATGGATACCAATATTAGGTGATAATTGAATTTCCTAAATTTAGTTTTTATAAAATACTTCATAAAATTGCTTCAAAAAAAAAAAAAACTTCATAAAAATGGATTTAATAAAACAAACAACTTAAAAATGCCTCATAACGTATTTTAACGCCACTTTTAGATTGACTATATAATATTCAATTTCAAATGTATTTTTAATTCAGTTTCTTGATTGATTTAAAAAGTCTTCGCATACTAAGTTGAGATAATCTCATTGAAAATTGACATACATCCATTTAGAATTGACTTAAAAAAGTTCTTTCTACAATAGTGAACCTTGTTTGTATGTTGTAAATGAATTCTTCAAATATCTCATATAATACTCGATTAATTAATCATAACAGTTTCATGAAGATCAAACAACTTACATGGTCATTATGATCGAGTTTGATGTGAATTAAATGAAGCTAACATGACAAGTTCAACTAGGGTTTTAATAATCCTAAGCATATTTTTTCATCTTTCAAGCCCTCAATTGTAGAATAATGGCACATACATGTTTACACAAATACTAGTGAGTGTCCATAAAACATCCTGTAAAGGATCTTAAATGTTAACTTTTTATGAAAATATATGGAGTTATTAATACTTTGAAAATTAAAATATTTAACTTTTTGGACTAATACTAAGGCCCTTAAAAAACAATTTATTGCACCAAAAATACATTCAACCTATGTCAAAGAGAAAATTGGATGTAATTGGATATTTAGATTTTTTTTTCTACTTGTTTTTTTTTAAAAAAATTAGTTGATTAAACATAAGATTTTGCTAATATGTGTCATTAGGATACATATTAAGAAACTCAAAAGTAAATTTCTTTCATTGAAAAATACAAATTTTTTCTTAAAATAATTGAATGCACAAACTCTAAGAAAAAAAATTCTATATTAAGTTCTATATAATATACATGTCTTTATAGCACATGTTAGCATTTTCCTAAACATAATTAAAGACTAAATTCCAGAAGGAAAAAAAAAATGACTCAGCATGGCAGCCCCCAAACAATGATGGCCACATAAGTTTTTTTAACGCGGTTAAACAAAAACACAAAACAAAGGTCAACAATGTTCACATTATGAGATTTTGTCCAAAAAATGTTCACATCAGAATTTCACATTATGAGAGTTAAATAATATATTAATAAAATAACTTTAAAAGATTGTGGTATAAATTTTCAGTAATTTTTTAAAAAAGTTTAATCTGTGAGTTCAATATATATAAAGTTCTATTTTTCATCTAACCATTTAGACTCACTTAATACAATTAAAGCATTTTTTTTCAGTATAGATTCTCCTAATCATATCAAATCCTTTTAATGAAGATAATTCTATTTAAGTTGTGTTAAATATAGATATTTCTTTTTAACTAGAAATCAAACATTAATATTAATTATTAATTGGTTCAGTGGTGTTTAATGTTCGAATTAATAGAGATAAATCACGATTCAATTCCCACAACTACGATCGGAAAGAAACTAAAATCACATGATATCAAAATTAACTCTCCAACTAAATTAAACGGTAATATTAATTCGTAGTGATATTAATTATAATTTAGCATTTTTCAAATTCAACTCTATTGGTTGGTGGTAAAGACATGATTTTATACGAGTACAATACAATCAATGAAATTGAGAGTCCCTCCACCCTTGTATGGTTGGTCCATCTAAGAGGACTATTGACAAACAGGTGACAGCTAATATTAGCTCCACTTTTTATCTCTCAATGTTGTCTTTTGTATTTTCCGTAGTACAAAAAATGTACTATATTAAGCACAAATCAACCACATGCCTTAATGTTTTTTTTAATCTTGGTACACCTTTCGTGACTATAGATTATAAAATATAGGGCAGGTAATTTTTAGAGCCCCTATTGTAAGATCAAGATTCATGTGCCATGCATATATATAATATGATTTCTGTTTTCAAGCAGTCTCCCGATCCTTCTTAGAAACATATCTAGTCATCATTGGCATTAGGGGCTGCTGTTCTAATATTCTTCAACATTACTCTCTGCCTCATGACCAAAAAAAAAATCAAAGAAAATTAATGTATTATTGGAACAAATTTTTTCACTTAAATACTTGACACGAATAGCTTAAAACTCACCACTTTACAATTAATTGTGGAATTAAAAAAATTCTCCTAAAAACTTCAGATTCAACTTCGGAAATTATTTATTTTCATAGGAAATTAGTTATGTAAATAATTAATCCACCTGGATCATACAACATCAAATTATATGTTTTATAATATAAAATATGTCACATAGTCATTTTTAAGTAAAAAAAATTGAGAGAGAGACCAAAACCGCGGAATTTCACAATGAAGAGACCAATTCCATAATTGAGTGAAAATAAAGGGAACCAAAATTACAATTAAATCATATTATTATTATTATTATTTTGAGTAGGGGAAGGAGAGTTGGTTGGAGCAGATCAAGTTATGAATTTCCAACTGTCTTAATTATTAGTGATGTTTCATAAAACATCCAAACTCCAAAGATTAGGGTCATCTACTACCATATATATAATTTGAACAAAACCATTATTTGTGCAACAAGCCCCACAATGTATGTAGACTATACAAAAGCCAAAATCATAAACTAAATAATTGTTGTAATTATCCAATATAATTCCGCCAACCAATTTTAACAGGATGTCATCAGCAATCTTTGATTGCATAATTATTATCCTCACAATCTAGATTAAGCTAATCCCTCTATGATTGAAGGATTGTGAAATATAGATATGAACATATATATAATGGAGTTTTCAATCAATAATTGAGAGATCTTTTACATTTAAAACACCTCTGCCTCTATATTGACCATACGAATAGTTATCCTAAGTTTCCAAATCAAGATATGCCGTATTACTTCAACCAATTGAATATATTGTGATTCTCTGATTTAGTTGGATTTTTTTTTCTAAGGTACTAATTAACGCAACAAAATAAGTCCTTCAACTATATAGTATTATTTGAGTCCTCAAGTCCTCCACGTAGTATTCTTCAAAATTGAAGTTGACAAGTTGTTTGGTGAAGTAAATATCTTTGGACTTTTATGAAAGTGTTGTCAAAATCGGATAGGCCAGTTTAACCGGTTGAATAGAAAACCGGTCAATTTGTTAATCGATAACTATGGTTCGTTCTCAATCACACATAATCGGATTGAACCTTGGCTTCTTTTTGTTTGTTTCTTTTTTATTTTTTACTTGTAAAAATGAAATAATTTTTTTTTTTAACATGTGAGATGGGATTGTGAGACCTGATATAAGTTTTTAAAAATTTTATTACTAAAAATAAAAGGTACTAAGTTACTTTAAGGCGATGCGGCATGTGGATCCAACTTAAGTCACCCATAGTGGGTTGCATAAGTGAAGGTGCTCTTATATTTGTCACAAAAGAGTATCAATTTTAATTTAAATGTTATGCTAATTGTTTTTTTTTTCCAACTGTATATACCTTCTAATTGACTATATGTACCAATCTTAGTTTATTTTTTATTATTATTATTATTATTATTATTATTATTATTATTATCTATTTTGTATTTATGATAATGAAGATATATCAATAATTAATATGAATAAATTAGTTAAACTATTATTTTTTTTCTCTTTTTTATTTATTATCATTTCTTAATGAGTATAAAATGGTAAAATGTGATACAATATAATAGAACATTTTTTTGAAGCAATATATATATATATTAGAAGTAATTTATATTTGAGGGTATTTTAGTATTTTGTTGTGTTGTACTTATGACCTAGTTTTGCTTATAAATAGGTTAGTAGTTGATATCATCATTGTAATCAGTTTTATTCTTCACTTTTGTAGCCGTCATTGCAGAGCATTTAATAATATTCTCTTTTCTATTCATTTATCACCTTTGTGCACCAACAATTGGTATCTAGAGCTCCGGTTCTGATCCACGGGAAACACGAGTGAAACGTGAGGCGTTGTGTGATTGATTTCGTGTCTTGAATTCGAGTTGAATCTTGAACGAAATTGTAACAGAATCACATTTTCTGATTCTGCGGGATTGGGAAACACTGTGTTTAGTGAGATCTTAGTGAACGCACAAAGGTTGAAGATGAACGGAAACGGTGGTATGAGTATCAAGCTTCCAGTGTTTGATGGCAAAAACTAGAATCGTTGGATGAAACAAATGCTTGTTCTGTTCGGTGCTCAAGATGTGCTTGAACTTGTCATTGAAGGCTACGTTCCAGTAGCAGCAGATGCAACAGATGCACAAAAGACAGCATAGAGGGATACGAAGAAGAGAGATCAGAGGGCTTTGTTCTACATCCATCAGTGCGTGGATGAAAACGTGTTTGAGAAAATCGCTGATTCAGAAACGGCGAAGGCTGCGTGGGACACACTGGTCAGATGCTATGGTGGCGACGCATCAGTGAAGAAGGTGAAGCTTCAGTCTTTACGAAGGCAGTATGAGAATCTCAACATGAAGAACAATGAGAAGGTCCCTGAGTACATCTCCAGAATGATTCTGATCACCAATGAGATGAAAGCTTGTGGTGAAACCCTTTCAGAACAAGTAATCATTGAGAAGGTATTGAGATCACTTACCCCTCAGTTTGATTACATTGTGGTAGCTATAGAACATTCGAAGGATCTGAGTTCCATGAGAATTGAAGAGCTACAAAGCAGTCTAGAAGCACAAGAGTTGCGTCTGACTGAGAGAAACTCTGAAAGAGAAGTAGAGCAGCAGGCTCTGAAAGCAGCCTCTGAGAAGAAGCATCAGAAGAAGTCTTGGTCAGAAGCCAAGAATAGATCTGATGGAGCTCAGAAGCCAGAAACCTCAACCTCTGATAAGCAGAAGTATCAGAAGGGAAAATAAAGGTTTGACAAGACAAAAGTACGGTGTTACTGTTGTCAGAAGCTTGGCCATTTCGCAGCTGATTACAGGTCAAACAAAGAAAGGGAGTCAGAAGAAGCAAATATGGCCAGAAGTTCTGATGATGAACCTGTGCTATTAATGGCTTATGAATCTGATGATGATGAACCTGTGAAGTTGACGTTTTCTGACTCTGAAGAAGTTTCAGAAGATGATTATGAAATTGGAGTCAGACTCTATGACTCAGAGTCAGAATCTGAGGTTTCTGAAGATGAGTCAGAGTCAGAAGATGACTCTGAAGATGAAGGAGACTCTGAAGGATCAGACTCTGAAGGTTCAGACTCTGAAGGTGACTCTGAAGGAGATTCTGAAAGGTTCAGAAGATGAAGTAAGTCAAAGTTCTGAAGGTTCAGAAGATGAAGAAAGTCAAGGTTCTGAAGGAGGAAGAACTTCTGATAACATTTCAGAGGCAAGAGCTTCTGAAGGTGAAACTTCTGGGTCTCCAACTTCTGAAGAAGAAGAAGACCTTGAAGGCAAGTCTGATTCTGAATCAGATGGTGGTGATGATTCAGATGGTGCATCTGATTCTGATCCAGAATCTAGTGGTGATTCAGATGGTGGTGATCAAGATTCTGAAGACGTAGGTTCTGGAGGACAAGCTTCTGAATTTGATCATGCCTTTGGAGGAAATCATGACTTTGAAGGTGGACCTTCTGAAGGAGGAGCTTCTAAAGGTAGTCCAACCTCTAACAATGGTCATGTTCCTAAAGGTGAAACTTTTGAAGGCAGAGTTTCTTGGAGTATTCAAGACTCTGAAGGTGGAGCTTCTGGAGTGGGTTGTCCAGTATCTGATACTGTTCCAGAACTGGAAGAAGATTGTGACTCTGGAATAGACTATGGAGCAAGTTCTGGTGTTCAAGGCTCTGAAGGGGCAAGTTCTGAGGTCCGAAGTTCTGAATTTGTTACTACTGAAGAAATTCTCGAGAAGCAAGTCTGGTTGCAGGCCATGACAGAAGAACTTGAGACTCTAAGGTATGATTTTTTGGGCCCTTCTGGTGTTAAAACTAATGCAGAGCTGATAGACTCTGATTGGTCTGAAGACAAGAATCTGCGAAGAGGTCAAGTCCAGAATGAAGTGTTAGAAGCTGCTCACTGTAGTGCTCAAAAACAACTTGCAGATGCTCTGATGAAGGATGTCAAGGCTGAACACTTTATCCATTTGAGGGATGGAATTGGTGTTGCAGAAATTGAATTTGCTGAATATGAATTAAGGAATGGTTCTGGAAGTAATTCATATTCAGAAGCTGTTAAAAGAAGAAACTTTTGTGGCCATTACTCAGAAGCAGTGTTGCTCAGAAGTAGTAGAGCTTCTGAGGTTATTAGCCAGAAGCAAAAGAAGAAGCAAAAGCTGAAGCTGAAGCAGAAGAAAAAGCTGAAGCAGAAAGAAAAGCAGAAGCTGAAGGAGAAGCAGAAAGCCAGAAGCAAGCAGAAGCTTCTGATGAGGATCCAAAAGTCCAAAAGTTTGTTTAACTTCTGGAGCGTTAGTTTGTGTGTAAATATAAATTAAGGGATGGTGTTAGAAGTAATTTATATTTGAGGGTATTTTAGTATTTTGTTGTGTTGTCCTTATGACCTAGTTTTGCTTATAAATAGGTTAGTAGTTGATATCATCATTGTAATCAGTTTTATTCTTCACTTTTGTAGCCGTCATTGCAGAGCATTTAATAATATTCTCTTTTCCATTCATTTATCACCTTTGTGCACCAACAAAATATATATATATATATATATATATATATATATATATATATATATATATAGAGAGAGAGAGAGAGAGTAGTTCACACCAAAAACAAAGAATCTAACCTCTTTGCACAAAATTGACCAACTAAAGGGACTAAAGTAACAATTTAAATTTAACAATTTATTTTAGATTTTTTATTATAAAATCAAATAATTTTTCAATAAAGAAAAACTTAAGGGATTCATAGGGTCAAAGAGTTGACATTTAATTTCAAAAAATGTTTATACAAGTATTTATAAATTATCTACTAACGAATTTTTTTTGGGTACAATATTAGAGTGGCAAAATTCCTACTAACGAATTTCTTAAATTGATAACAAGAGTTAAACTCACTTTTTAAAAATTATAGATCAATTTCTTATCAATTTGACCAACTTTCGAGAATTACAATTGTAATTTTCTTTAGTTGGGTGGCTGAAAACTTGGACCCTTGACAGCTATATGCATGTAATAAAATAAATAAACTAAGACTGTGCCGTTAATAATGGGTGAAAATGACCATGTTGATCTTGTGTGCTTCTGCTTCAATTATTTAATTCATTCATGGCATCAAATAGTTGGAACAAAAAATTACATGCCATGGAAAAGTACAACCCAAGTAGATGAAAAAAGCTGGAAAGTGAGAAATAGGGTGTTGTACACTTTTGTTTATTAATTCTTTCTGTGTCACTAAATGCTTAAAATAAAGTGAAGATGGTTACATATTTGTCAAAACCTTAGCATTTGAGGTGTATACTTCTTTGTTGTGTGTCTTTGAAAGCTACATTTCAATCTTTCCTTACCCTCAATAATTCCAACCACCTGGGCTGGCTTTGATTGTGACATTTCATTTTAAAAAAAGTTCATTATTGTTAATTAAATTAAGATTATTAATTTTGCTATGTTTGTTTCTGTGTGCAACATATTCATTGGTTGCATTTTTTTAGCAGCCTACTTTTTTTTAGTGAACTTAAATAAAATAATTACATACTATTGATGTCACTTAACTTTTTAAAACACAAATTCAATAACAACTTGAAATGTTGCATATACTAGTACTAGTACAAAAATGGTGACATGTAAGTTATAGAAAATGGTGACATATATTTCACGCTATTAAGACCATTAAATTCTGTATTTTGTTTCACATCAATAGAATTAGATACTTTGACGTTGCAAAGTGACATAGTTACTGCAATTAGTAGATATTAATATTTTGACAAAAATCTAGCGACTCATATTATGACATCAATAAATCAATCTAATATATTCGATAAAGTTTTAATGCACAAAAAATATGAAACTCTTTGCCAAATTCATTAGCCTTTAGTCTCAATCCATTTTCCACTTCAATATAGTTATATGTGCATATAATTGGAGCTTTTCATCTTCCATTAAAGTGATTGGTAGTATGAAACAATAAGAAAAAGAAAAGGGAGTTTTGGGATCCGTAGGTAAAGTTTGTTGACTAAGAAAGCTACAACATGTGATGTGGAAAGAAATAAACTATAGACACATAATAGAAAAAGCCATAACCCAACAATATTTTATGTTTGCCTTTGGCTTTGGGCATGGGAAGTTCTTAGATTTGATAGATTACACATCAAGCATAGGATTCTGTTGATTTTGTTTCTAACTTTATTGTGTAGAGTTCATACTCATCACCAAATTGATTAATACACGATTAGAAAAATGATCTATTGAGAGAAAAACACTCTCTTTATATATTGAGTGAAATTGTTGTAGGTCTCACTACTTTGTGTAAAATTCATTTTTAAAGTGAGACCCGAATTAATTTTAATCAATAGAAAAGTGAGTGTTTCATAAAATTTTCGTAGCATTTCTCGATCAATTATTATAAGAGTATTTGATTTCATAATTGAAAATTTATTTTCAAAATCAATTTGTTTTGATACATCATAAAGTTTACACTATCTGAGTCGAGTAAGTGTCATTTATAAATTTTCACGTTCATCAACTTACTTATATGTCTTTCAGCTAAATACAAAATCATGTGAGAGCTTGAACAAAAGCCAAATGGATCGTGTCTCAAGAAGCGGTGCACAAGATTCACATGTGCACTTTTTTATTTCCCCAAAAAGGCCTAAGTCACGGATGAATGTAGGCGGTATTTGAGGTCGAAATGTTGACATTAAAAATAAAATTTAAATCATATATTCCGTGAAAGAGTTGGGAAACATTTTTTTTATTGCTGATAGACTCTTTAATTTAGGTTTTAACGTGATTTACATATATACTTAATATTTAAGTAAGATTGATATTGTTTTCAATGATCAATTTTTTTAATGGTCTTTTCCAAATATTCAAACTTTAGATCAAATGAAAAGTAGCTTTTATATTAAGTTAAGAATTTAATAAAAAATTTAGAGCAAAGTTGATTATAAATTTTAGATAAAGTTAGTACTTCACACACATTCAATTTTAATAAAATCAATCAAAAAATAAAAGATCAACTTAATCCAAAATCACGTTTCAAAGTACTAAAAGTGGTTTAACGTTTTCATTTCCCGTAGTACCGATAGATGTGGCTAGATTAAACTCCATTATTAGGTGATATATTCGGAAATTGATACCACAAATACCTATGATAAGGACACACAAAAATATTACTAAAGCTATAAAGCATTTGTTTTATTTTTTACTTTCTATATTTCTATGTAAATTAATAGTAGCTTTCAACAGTAATAGTATACATAGAATAATAATCATTTGACGCCGAAAGCACTTTCAACCGTGCTCATTCCTTGCCAAGCCAACCTAAAAGTGACATGTTGTAAATAAATATAAACATATATTGATTTATTGATAGTGACACATGTTTTTTACGACTAAAAATTATAAATTCTACTTCATTACTAAGTTATTTAAATAATGTTGGCGAATATAAATTCATATCATATAATTGGGTGATTTTCTTTGGTAGAACTAGTATAAAATAAAGCAATTAATTTTCACTATTTAGACACTTTTTTTTGTTGTATGTTTCTGAGACTTATTATTTCTAATTCTAGTTTAGTGTTCAATATGTTAGGTAGGACTTACTTTGAATAGGATTTTTTTGTCAAATAATCTAACAAAAAAAGTGTTATTTTAATGAAAATCAATAGTTGAATTTTTAATCATAAATGTTTACGAATTGTCATGAATTATATAAAAAATGATCACTTCATGAAAAAGATTATACATCGGATCAAGCAACAAATTGATTAAGATGTAAGCATACAATAATTTAACATTCTATGCTTGTATAATAAATCATTATGGATTGTTTAATATAAAACCAATGTTTCTAGGAAATTCAGAAGGATGCGAAATATCTAATAGGAAACCAATATTCACTAGTGAAAATATGTTGAGTATGGCTAAAAAATTAAGTTTTTTTTTACAAAGGCTAAAAATTTAAGTTTTATTCTTACCCAATTTTTTTTTTAAAGTTTTATGAAATAGAAATAAGTTCTGATAAAGTTAAATTAGATTTTATCAGAATAAAATAAAATTGTTTATGTAAATTCAAATTTTAAAAATAATTGTTTTTCAAAAGTATAGGGTACAAGTTAAGCAGTTTGAAATAAAATTTTCTCTACTAAAACATTACAAAGTTCTTGAAAAAAAAAACATTACAAAGTTCAGACAACTACCAACAACCTGAAAAACAAGGGTCTCTAATAAGGCTCTAGTTGAATGGTGAAATTCATCATTCATGAGCTGACCTAGGTAGGAGGGGGGGGTTCTTCTCGCACCCCCGGAAATCTTCATCCACCCCTAGAAATTTCAAAAATATGCCTCTCGCTACTTAAGTAGCGAATTCAGGGGATGTCAAATCTGGGAAAAAACAGTTCGCAGTTCACATTCTAGATAACAAACTATTTTTTCCCTCAATTTTTGTTAATTATACACTCGCATCCTACGTTGCGAGAGGGGTAGTATTGAAAGGCCAAGGGGTGCATGTGAGACTCGGGGGTGCAAGAAGAAGGACTCTATTTATGGTATTAGTTTTGATAATTTAAAGTTTTTTTAATGGATAATAATAACTTCCCAAAACAGAAAGTAAAACTTCAAGCTCATATGACTAAAATAGACCTATTCGATAATAATTTCTCACCAACTTTTAACTTCTTTTTTATTAGCTTGGTGTTTTTTGATAAACTATTTCGGGTAGCATTTAAACTTATAACTTCTTTTTTTTTTCTTCTAAGTTTTACACCTTGGTATATTTAATTTAAAATATATTTTTACCTCATTCTTACATCTAGATATATTTTTACCAAACACTACAAATTCAATCAAATGCCTTATCCGATGTCAATTAGCTTATCCGTTATTTTTTTCTTACCTAAAAGTACATGAAAAATACAATACAATGTGCACAAGCATACATCATAATAGTGGGCCTAAATTGAAATGAAGAGACCCAATAGAAAATGTGAACTGCGTAACAAAGTATCATGCAGAAGGATAGAAATGCCTTTGGATGGAATTTCTAAATCAAAATAGTTATCATAAAACCAGCATCAGCAATAATTTCATTTTTATGTTGGTTTGAATATAAACATGGCAACACTAACCACCCTATACACACACAAACACACGCCACCTACCAGCAACAAAAATGTAATATAACTATGTTATTATTTCATCCAATTCCAAGATACATAAAATACAGTTCTAAAATACAACTTTTCACAATGGTTAAGCAATCCCTTGACAGCACAGCACTTTGATGAGCTGGTTTCTTTGTACATTAATTTTATCAACAAAACTCTACAGTTGTAACCCGACATCATCCAAAACCTAACAAGACCGGAAGATGGGGAACAAAGGAAAAGAAGCCTATTCTATGTCTAACAAACGGTTAAAAAAATAGAGAAAGAAAAAGAGGTATGTTAAAGATATCCTTAATGACCACTGCAAAGGAATGTGAAAACTCATTTGGATGTTGATGCACCTTTTGAGAGATCATAGACAGTGCGAAACCGAAGTCCAGAACCTATATGGTTGGCTGTTGGCCACAACCAGCTAAGGATATTCGGTCCCAAAACCTGCAACAAAATAAAACAGAAGCTCAAACTCACATTTTATAGATATAGATAGCTTCGAAGTTTGCTTTTGAAAATAAAAGAAAATGAAAAAAAAGGGGAAGAAAATTGGAGTTCTAATAATTGATAAATTCACTCAAAGACATGCAAACATATTTATTCACATAATATCTGTTCCATCTATCACCTTCACCTTTAATTATTCACAAGAATTATAAAATCACATCAGAATTAATTTATATACACCGTTATTGTAAAAAAAAATACACATGCAATCAATCACATCTTATTATGTAGAAATTTGTTAAAATATTTTATGAACTGACATATTAAAGTCACATTATCATGAGATTTGACTAGGTAGGTTCACATGTGAAAAAGTATTACATCGTGGGTGCATAGCAATTAATTTTGTATCATACGTTTCTTTACGCAAACATAAATGGCTTAACATAAAAATACTAAACAGAATAATCAATATATAGTTACAACTTTCAATGTTCTCCTAATTTCAGAACGTGAATGAAGAACTGCCATTTATCACATCAATCAGATGTACACTGGTTGAGTCGAAGTACATTTAACACTTTTCAAAAATGTCTAGGGAATTCAGTGAACACAATATGGCTAAATTCAATCATTAAAGATGCCATATGATCAAGATGAACTAAATGGGTGGAGAAACAAAAATGACCCAATGAAAAAACAGGGAAGCACCAAGAAAAAAATAAGCAGCAGCATAATCTTCAATTCTTACCGATGTCAAATTCTCATATGGGCCAAGGTCATATGGATGTTTATAAATACTCCCACCCTTCTCTTGAAGCCACAGAGCTCTCACTCCTTCATAATACTGCCAACACAACTGCCTAATTAAGAAAGTCGAAATCAGTCTGGTCAAATAAAATTACAGTTTTGAATTAAAAGCATTTAATAACCTCTATCGTGGTATTGTTATGTAGGATGAGATAAATATGCCATCCTATAAGAACACATAATGCTATAGATAAGGGGACCAGTAAGAGCCCAGAAATAACCTGCAAAAAAGTTAACTTCATGAGAAAATAAAATTGTTTACTGAAACAAATACATAATTGTTTTTAGTAGAACATACATATACAGTTCTGAAAGAGCCGCCATTTTTCTCTTCATCCGGTAAACCATCATAAGCTAGACTACCAACAAGTAAGACCTACAAAGTTAAGCAATATTGAAAGAAAAAGATTGTCAACACAAGAACTATCAAATCAAGCATCGCACCATGAAAAATACGAAAAGGAATAGAAAACCAAATCAGGACACAGATTTCATTCATGGAAATACAACCTGGTAGTAAATTGATAACTATTATAAAAACTAACTTATGCAGATAATAAAATAAACGAACATACCATGGAATAAATGCAGGCAATTACAGCATACGTGACAAAAATGAAGAAGATCTTGTAGTTTGCGTGACCGACACAGTTATTTATCCAAATGCAATGGTGATCCTTACAACCAATAGAAAACACTTTTTGTCATTATCCAAAAAATCAAAGATATCCTTGATTCATCATTTAGATCACGCATACCATTCGTAGAACACATCTTTTACAAACCCTGCAATGATGTGCACGGGGAGGCTTATAATGAGAACATTTTTGGCAATATCGCAAATCTCCACCCTGCTTACAGTTCCCAAAAAAAAATCACATGAAAGTTAATTTTCATGATGTTCAACATTGATAGCAATCACATATTTATGGGAATCATCGGAAGATCATAAATATATTTTTCCTTTTCTGCCACGTGATTGGCAACGAAAAAGAATGCTATATAAAATAAGCCACCTCTTATTAATATGATTGAATGAAGGACACAAAAAAAATGTTTTTAATCAGCATAGAATAGTAGCAAAACTTTCAACTTCTTAATCTTAATTCCAGAAATTGGTAGAAACACTGCTAAGGAGGATGGACTAGATGGAAGATAGTACAATAGTTAGAATTAAAGAGTAACCAAGGAAAATTATAAGTTAAACCTTAATGGAGATCAGTTTTGTCAATTGTGGGTAGCAAAAAATAATGGTAGAAACGCCGCTATTGACAACACTTTGTACTAAATAGCATTTCGTGGAACAATAGTGATTTGTTCAAATTCTGCCACATTATAGTCACTATTTGACAATATTGAGAGAGATTTAAAGATAAATAGCCTATCTGGCTTTACTAGTGAGAAAGGTTTGATTGTGTTGGGTTTGTTGCAAAGAGAGTAAAAAGGGTATCTTAAAAAGGTCCAGGTCATAAAGCAACGCATGCATAACCAGGATAACTGTATAAGATGAATAACCTAGGAGATGAAGCCCCTAAACTAGTAAAGCTAAAAAATATGGAACCAAAAGAATCAAACTCAGACACAGGTCTCGAAATGTATATGAGCTGTAAGGAACTGCAAATAAACAAAATGTCCCTTCACAAAAAGATGAAAATCAGCACGAACCCTTCTCTTTTGTAACTCAGGCCTCATTTTTACATCTTATTGGCCTAGGAAACAGAGAAAACCAAAAGAAAAGCTAAGATCATATTAGCATAGAAATCTAAATTGGTTTATACTATCTTAGTGTCTTATACTAGTATGAGCAACAATTTAAATATCTGTCTTGTACTAGTATGAGTACTCATGCATTATGTTAAATTACAAAAAAATTAATTATACAAAAAAACATTGATTATATTAAATTACAAAAAACAACACATACATTATGTTTGAAGATTGAGTAAATGTTACAATAAACTTTAAGAACAAAAAAATCATATATTTTTAAGTACAAATTAATATTACGTTTGGAATATTGTGTACTAGGTACCCCATTAAATTTTGCGGGTAACTTACTCATACATATATCCATTAGCATGTAATAACCTTAACCATTATGGATGATTTTTGTGCATACCTGATAGAGGACACCTAGGCATATTCTAGAAGAAATAGAGTGGGGTCAAGAGCGATAGTTAGTGAGCTGGAATATGGTTACCGCATTAGTAGGGAAGGGAATCTTGGTGATTCAGTCTTTAATTATATGAGAAAGCAAGGGGAGTGTGAAGAAGGATTCTGGATCTTTCTTCAGTTACGACCTTATGGTTGGGCAGAGACCAGAGAGAATCTTTTCGTGATGGATTACAGAAGGAAAGTCCCCTGTAACCTCAGAGTTATTGTTCCCCAGAGAAGAAAAGATTCTCTCTGCCCAACCATAAGGTCGTAGGTGCTAAGTTAAACCCCACTGTGTTGCGTTTTTTAGTAACGGCTGTAGTAGCCACAATAGTGAAGCTTATGTCAAAACACCCGAATATGCCATCAACTTATGGTTGCCTTTGTATGAAGATGATTTAGAATGTGTTTGTTACAGATTTTTAATAGAAAAAATCTAGTTTTGTTAAAAAAAACAACCACTTTTATCTTTTTAATAGTGTTTGTTTTAGATTTTTTAGAAAATCGTCTTGATAAAAATGTCACTTTTACCCTTGAAATGAAAAGCAAATCCTAGTAAGTTTTCTAAAAACTATTTTTTTAACTGACAAAGAATTTAGGTGTAGCCGTGTAGGAGCTTCACATTTAAAAAAAAAAAAAAGATATTTTAGACAGTAAACAAACACAAAGTAGCTTCAGATTTTTTTAAAAATTCCTAAAAAAAATCTCTCGAGTTTTTCAAAACGAAATCATTTTTTTTTAAGTTTAAACAAAAGCAACCTTTATATGTTCTGCTATTTTTTAGCTTTTATATGTCCCTAAACTTCAATCGTGTGTCCATACCCCTGCCCGCTATACCACAACAGCATTTTGCGGGGTTGGCGCCAATTATGTGGCTACAATATCAAAGGTTTTCAATATCTTCACAACGCAACCGCAAGTATGTGCACATGAGTTGTATTCAACATCTATTTCCTACAATACCAAGAACTATGATTATGAAGTGAGCGCTACCCCAGAATCCAATCAAGACAACATTAATATTTTCCTAATATTGCTTAACTATCCAGCTAAAGAAGAAGCATTCCCCCAGAAATAAAAAATGCAGCCCTGTCCTCAAATTTCCTCAAACTGTGTCTAAAATTCATAGTGAAGCTAAATCAACAACAGTAACAAAATGCCACTCTTTTCCCATCATTATGAAGAAAAAAATCAGCTAAATTTCTACAACAATAAACTCAAACTTCCCAAAACTCACCACAAAACAAGATCACCTATTAATTAATAAAAGTTAAAAAAAAATTAAAAAAATGAAAAACCGATGGATTTAATTGATATATCTACTTACAAATTCAATCAATTATAACTACTAAATCATCGAAAAAATTATTTTTTTTAGGACAGTTTTGAAGTGTTGTTGTTACCTTGCGTTTGATCTCATGAATAGGGGTTTGATTATCTTCGATATCAGGTGTATAAGTAGACGGAACCCGACCCGGATCCGTGGAAATAGCGGTGCGGTAAGAAAAAATACACATGGAAGCGATGGCGGTGAAAACGACGGCGTTTGCGATTCCAGGTGAAGAGAAAAGACCAAACCATCGATCAATGAAGACGAAGATGGTGGAAATGTAAATGTAAAGGATTGACGAAACGACGACGGTTACAGGAAGCGAGAACGCGAAGCGCTGTTGTTGTTGCGGCTTCGCTTTCTCGGCCATTTCGCCGGCGTTATCAAAACGACGGCGTTTTCGTGAGAATGAGAGAAGAAAAGAGAAGAGAAGGTTGTTGTTGGTTTGTTTGGTGCTTTGCTTTACTTGTGTTGTGTTGCGTTTGTTTCAACAAATAAATGAATTAATTCAATTCGATTAAGTTCAAGATACTATAATGTTTTTATTTTATTTTATTTTATTTTATTAGTACTTTATTGAATTGAATTGATGAATTTAATATTGAAATTGTTGATTGAAGCAAATGTTATTGAAATTGTTTATTCAAGGGGAGGAGGGTTGTTATGTTATTTTATTTTTTACCCTTTGGGGTTTTTTCTTTTGTTGTTTATATATTTATTTATAGTAAGTTAATAGGAAAACTAAAATAAACAAATGGAATTCTCTCTTAATGAATTTTCACTTTAAGATGAGAAGTGATATGAGTTCGAATCGGGATCTCATAATTATGTTAGTTTAATTTCAGTGGATTACCAATTCATTTGAGACAAAAAAAAAACTTTTTGTAGGAATCTCGATTTCTATATTTACAAAAACATATAATTTTTCATTATAGTTCAGATCAGTTGTTGATTGAAGATTGACCGACCGATTCAAATTATGGATCATTAAATGAATTACAAATCACTGTATCCATCAATTCTATATTTGATGGTCCAAGTGAGTGATTGCGTCATAGATAATTCATTTCCTTTTTGGGTCATTTTTCCTTCTCCAAACCAATCATTTGTTTTTTCAATAAATTTCCAATCACAAGCAAATCATAGTTGATCAGGATATGGAAGAAAAAAAATAGTGACATACAGAGTGATGAAACCAGATCCCGTTGACCGATTGATTGACGATATCATAAAATTGAAAAAGTTGTAATATAACGATCGAGGTGAATGCGCGCATCACATTATCATATATAATTATTATTGATTGATATTACGGAGAAGAAGGAAATTCATAGATGGAAAAAAAAAATAAAGCATTATGAATTCTATCTTATTGATGAAAAGAAAGCTAAGCACAGTTGCACTAGATTACTAGCTACCAGTTAGTTAGGATGTCGCGGGAATACTCAAACAAACTTTGCCACCAGGGCGAGTTGGCTACAACTGTTGCTTATTCTACAAGTTATCTATGTGTGAACTTCATTCTTCCTTGTACCTCTTAGGGTCAATCACATTATCATTTCCTTTCAATTCATTCTCATTCTTCTTCTGAAAAACTTGTATTTGATATTGAGCATAGTTTATGAATAGCAGTGAAGTTTATGTTAGAGTTAACATCAGCAGCATATATGAATGTCTGAGTTCTGACAAAGGACCCTTACATCCATTCATGGTTACCTTCACAACAAAAAGTCCATTAAATGATGAAATTCATATACTAAGATCCAAAGCAACCCCATCTGAAATACCAACAAATAATGATAGATAATGACAATTGAAGAAGCAAATATGACTCATAATTTGTGAAGTGTGAATTCCAAATGTGGCCACTATTCTTAATTACGGTCTGCCCATAGCAGCCGCCTTAACTACGGATTTGGGCACGTTCATTGCAACCTTCATTTTGAGGAGATATAACCATGTCTAAATCAAGAAAAAAGAATGTCATATTGAGTATAGCTCCTATTCGATGATAAGTGGACAGTCTCGAGCGTAGCATGGGACGAATACCTTACAATACGGGTCAAGAGTGATTCTGTAATCTGAACCATACTATTTAATCACTGAACTATCTGTAATCTCTCTTACTGTAGTCAACTCAATGTCGTCCTTCGGACCGTATTACCAAAATCAAATAGCACAAAAGCACAAGCATCAGGGAAAACAACCAAAAAACAACAGTTTTAACAACAAAGTCCTAAGAAACAAGGTAAACCTGGTAAGTATAGGCCAAGTTCAGTTTGAAAGTCTAGTGCTAGTGAGATATTCTAGAATGGGTTCCGGCCAAAGCCTCACTAGTGATATGAAGCCATTATCTGGTATATCATATTTTTTACACAATAGCATGAAGCGGACAGTTAATTCTAAGAATTCACATCATAAAACAAGGCTTAAAAAAGGGTTGAAACAATTATGATATCAGTATCCAAGGATTTAGGAAAAATCATTTAGAAACAAGGCTCAATGTTGTGCTTTCAGCTGTATGACCAGCTGAAGAATCACTAGGAACCATCCTTATGTTCATGCTAAAGTGATCAAACAAAGTATTATAAACCTTTGGACTCAAAGCTATGCTAGTACCTGTTCAAAGTAGTTAGAATCATGAACAATGAAACAAATCTATAACAAATCTATACAGTAACCTGTTGGTACTACTGAATTATTAAAAGTCATAATCAACATTGGTGATGCAGGGAATGTGCTGGTTAAGGAAAAAGATATACGGATTAAGATAGTTAACATTATTAGATCTCTTATCACAGATAGAATTAGTGTTATTAATTATTAAACTAAAGCTAATAGTTGTAACTACTCTAATTTACAAATACTTTAGACATGACAATGCAAACTCAACCATCAGTCAAGTACACTATGAAGAATGGAATAAGTAATCCTTAATGCATTAAAAAAGAAGAAGTTTTCATTGATTCAATACGAATAGTCGAATACAAAACAGAAATCAACCTTTTACAGTGGGGCACTGTTACAAAACAAAGGTCTAAAAGGCTAAAATACCTAAAGCTTACCTAATATACTAACTAGAGTACATTAAGGCAATGTAAAACTAATAATAATAATAATAATAATAAAAACAAATGTTGTGAATGTGGAATTCCATTCTTAATGTTGACTTGTCTGCTTTCATCATTTCTTCAGGCAACAATAATCAACTCATGAATTAGTCACAACACAACATTGTTTAAAATTCATCAACAAGATCTGGGAACAAGTCAGATAAATAAAAAAAAATGTTGGATTCGCCAATTTCAGTGCAATGTTGTTGTGTACGAATTTTGTCGTGACCTTCAAAATCAAATCCACTCAACTTTGACTTTCTGATTCCACCTCTCAAATAGTTTCTATACTTCTGCAAAACAACATTGTAATATCGTGTTAATGATGATAATACTCGATAAAATTCAATTTCAAATCACACAAAACACTAACCTATTATTAACAGAAATTGAAAAACACAACTCTATCATCAAATTTTGAAAAAACAATGAAATTAAAACTAAAACAAACCTGTAAATGGCTAGCTACATGCCCTGAGGTCAAACCAGGAAAGTTCATCCGTTTCAGAATTTCTTTCGGCACTGCATCTGAAAAATAACAAAGAGAAACATGCACATAAGTCGATTATCATTATTGAATTTTTGAAAAACACAAACAAACAGCAAAGAAAGAAAAAGAATGTGGAAAGATTCGTACTATTAACCCCGAGTTGATTCACAGCCGATAAGAATTGTTCGTTCAATTCGGGTGTCCATGACAAACGGCTTTTCTTTGCAAGAGATTGTTTTGGCAAATCAGCATCTTCTCTTCCTCGTTTTTTATGGCCTTTAACCTCCGAGGTTTGAGGAAGTTCATGACTTTCGCTCAAAGCCTTCCGTACATCATGTAGCTGACTTTCGCTCAAAGTGTTTCGTACAACATGTTGCCACATGGTCTTGAATTGATTCTTATCCAATGGCTTGGACCAGTATGCGCAAGCCCCTTCGGCAATAGAATTCATAATGGAAGACGGCGTCTGATCAAGAGACATCACTGCAAAAAAGTAAATCATTCTTTCTTAAGCACATGTATATGAATGAATTAATGTAAATAATGAGTTTTTGTGTAAAGTTAAAGAAAAAAAATACTTACTGATAACAGGAAGTTTGAAAAGTGAAGTAATTTGTCGAACAAAAGCAAAAGTATCATTGCTTGGCATACAAGCTTCAACAAGAATGATATCAAAATTTTGGTTGAACAGGTAATTCCATGCATCAGAAACACTACAACAAGTGATAACTGGAAGAAACATGGAAAGTTAGAATTTTTATTTTATAATTATAACAAAAAGATGAAAAGTAATAATAAAAATGGAAACTTTAGAATAGAAATAGAATAAATAAGGTGAGTGAGTGATGAACTAACCTTGATAGTGTAAGTCATTATAGATATCCTGGATAGTGCATAGAGCGCCGACATCGTGATCAACCGCAAGAATTTTAAGAGCGGCTGGAAACGACGATGGATCATTAGCGAAAAGAGGCATTGTATAATAAGAGTGAAACCCAAAACGTAATTATAACGAAGGTTTGTTTGTTGAGGGCAAACAAATCAATCGGTAAGAGTGATGAGTGAGTAAAAGAGGAATGAGTGAAGAAGAGGTAGAAGAAGGTGAAAAATCGATAAATCCTGTAAGTAAAAGAAATCAATGAAAATTAAGAAAGTTAAATTTAAGAATAATAGAAAAAGGGTTAGAAGAACTGTAGAAGAATCGAATGCAATTACCTGAATGAATCGGTGAAGAAGAATTGTTGAAGTGAAAATTAAAGAAAACAATTATCTATTAATAGATTTGAGAAGCCTCCAACGGTCAAATTTATGTCTTGTTCAACAAGTTACATAACATAACATCAGCGCGCGTAAGAGCGGGACCAAAGAGAGTGAGTGAGGTGAGTGGACAGCTGTTAAACACACACTACATTTAAATTTAATTAAACTATAATTTTTCAGGAAAATTTCAATTTCACATTTGACATATTTTTGAGCTTGTGAAAATTGTTTATACAAATAAGTTTTTAGGTTAATTCATAAGTTGTCACTAACAAAATGTGTATCTTTGTATTTGTTTGCCCCCCATTGATTTTTTTGACTAAAATTTAATTATGTGGCATTTTAAAATTTTTAAAAATATTTTTAAAACAAATTAAAATAAAAACTAATTGATATTTTTATAAAAAAAACATAAAAATAAGTTTTCTATAAAAAAATAGTTTACAAATTTTTTTATGAACTATTTTTTAACTTATTTTTAAAATGTTATTAACTATTTTTTTTAAAACAATAATTAATAAATCTTTTATTAAATTTTGTTTTAGTACATCTTTTTAAAACAAATATTTTTATATAATTTTAAGAATTTTAAAATTATATAAAATGCTCGGCATCACTGCAAGTTCATCACTGCAAGTTATTACAGTGATGTCCTGGGAATGATGAAGAAGAAGAAGAAGAAGAAGAAGAAGAAGAAGAAGAAGAAGAAGAAGAAGAAGAAGAAGAAGAAGAAGAAGAAGAAGAAGAAGAAGAAGAAGAAGAAGAAGAAGAAGAAGAAGAAGAAGAAGAAGAAGAAGAAGAAGAAGAAGAAGAATTGTTGTAAAACCAATGAGTTACCTAAATGAATGAACAATGAAGCAGCACATCACAAGAATTATTGAAGAAATCAGAAAGTGAAGTGAAAATTAAAGAGAAAAAGAATGTATTGTATAGATTTTTTTTCCCTCTAACGGTCAAATTGTTTGGCTTGATGAACACGTCTTTGGCCGCGCGTAGCAGCGGGAGATCGAAGAGAATGAGTGAGTGAATCAGTTAGGTCATCAGGTGAGTGAGTGTCTTTTATTGTATTGAACGGAGACAGACAGCTGTGACTCTGAGTGAGTGTTTTTATTTTTTACCCACACATTTAAATTTAATTAATAAACTATTTTTATTTTTTAGAAAAAAATTCAATTTCACATATCTAAAAATAGGGCAAAAATCCTGAAATTCTCTTGAAAAAATTCAGAAAACGCAAGCCATATATATAGCCCTTGCGAGCTGGCGCCCAACAGGCTACACCTGGCGCAGCAAATAGACTGCTCCCAGGTTTCACCATGCAGCCGCGCCTAGCGCAGGTTCTAGTCCCTAAACCCGTTTTTCGAACTTCGTTTTCAAGGCAACTCGCAACAATACCAGAATTTTTCTTTGAATGTTAGAGTTTAGTCAAAATCATCATCTGATGGTTTAATATCATCTAATATTTTTAATATTAATTTATTTTATAATATTTATTTTTTAGTAAATTTAACTAATATATTTGAGTCCCTTAACCATTTGGTCATGGGTTTGTCTCTGCCCGGTGTGTATGAAAAAACAATTGTTGGAGAGATCAATTCCTTAAATGAATCTCAGTTACCTCGAAGAGATTAGTCTCTTCAGTTGCACCCTTTAAATGGATCCCTTACATCTGTCATACACTCAAGCATTTTTCTTTTCAAATTTGTACCTCACACTCTTAGTTAAAACTAGTTGAGCTATCCACTTCACCCTATAAAATGGATATATATTAAATATAATACATAATTTCTTTAATATTATGAAAGAAATTATCAAATTAAACTTATAATTAGGAACATATGTAACATAATAGTATTATGGAAATTGGAATTGAATTTAGGCGTGTCTTTGATCATTTGACCACTGTCTATAAAAAAAATAGCAACAAATAAGTCCAAAGTTCCCTCTCGATATGCCATGCTTTGTACCTTTGAAAATACATCGCCAGTGTAAAATAATTTTATATGATTATTTAATAAAAAATTATCAATTTATCATGTCATATTAAAAAGGTGAGATGATATGACAGGAAAACATGATTGATATTGATTAACGGTCTACATTTTCCTTTTTCTCCTAAAATAATGTCTCACATGTCAGTTGTAAATTTATCAAACAACTAATTAATTGATACATTCTTTGATTGTTTAGTTAGGGAGTTTAGTATCTATAGAACCCCCCGGTGTACAAAAGTATAACACATACATCCAATCAAATTTCAGTTGTATATGCTATTATGCATATGATATGAGCAACACTTGTTTGCACTGTCAGTGTATATTAAAGTAATGAAATGATATACGAAACCATCAACGATAGCCTATCCTTACCTTTAAAGCTAGACATCAAACATCAAAATTTTCTTTAATTTTTTTTTAGAATGTTTCATAAATATTTGAGTACAAAATGAACTATATAATTAATATTTGGTCATCAAAATAAAAATAAATATTGAAGCTCTACATATATTACATAAAATCACATAAATGAAACAAATCAAAAAGGCTATCAAATAAGTTTATCTGCATAATAATCATTAACACTGCCAATCTTATGGTTGATGGAGCTCATTTACAGTCTACTTTTTGTTTGAGAGGTAAGTCCAGTTTAAGCAACTTGGTGAACTACAAAACAAATCGGTGTTGTCAATCGTATATCACAGAAAATAGTAGTTTGTTCAAATTTCGCTACGCTGCATTGCTATAGCACCGCAAAAGCGTATCTTAGAATTATAGCGATTTTTTCAAAGTCTGCTACGCTGTTGCTGCTATTTGGCAACATTGTAGGAAATAAAGTAGAATAACAAACTTGCTAGCTATTGTTTGCGGTGAATGGTATATGTCACTGAGGTGCACCGGTAAACGCACCTGAGATGTCTTGAGTTCTAGCTCATCCCACTCCAAGTATGAATTGCTTCCTTCAACTATTCCTGTTCCAGCATATATCAAAGCACCTAGTTCCTATATAAAAAATACGCTCGTGTTATGATTCATCATGCGGTGTTGTTAAATAGCATCTATAGCACTATAATGTAGCCGAATTTGAATAAATTACTATTTTTCCGTGATACACCATTTAGTGCAAACTGAATATGACATTACAAAAGCTAACCTTTTCCACCAATGCTGACCTGATGCCAACGGCAAACTCGCTCTCTCCTCCTCCAAACCAACCAACAGGTCCAGCATACATCCCTCGATCAAACACTTCTGAACACCATGTTTCAAAGTAAGAACATTTTACCTATTTGAATCAGAAACAACAATGTATCCAAAATGAACGTACCTGTTTCTGCAATTAAAAGTTGCGCCTCTTCTGTTGGAAATCCACAAACTGCAGGACTTGGATGAAGTGATGACAAAATTTCATACTAATAAAAAGAGAAAATTTAACACCTTAGTTATACGGTATGAATTTAATAAAGTTACTTCATTTGTAAAGATTGAGCCTATTTCCAACTTAAATTGTATCATGGTTACCTCATCCTCTTCGCTTCTTAACCTGCCAGTTAATTGAGCAAATAAATGTTGGATCCTCGGTAGTTTTCTAATCATTTTCTTTGGATCAATTGTAACTTTTTTGCAGACTACCTGCCGAAAACACATGCGTAGATAAAGGAATCATCCTCAGGTTAATCTTGGAAGGTCTAAAATGAACAATATCCAACGACTCAAGAAAGAAAATAATTTAGAAACAAAATCAAATATGCATTGGAAGCGTATATACTTTAACAAACTTGCCTCTAATTTTCTTCTTATGGTCTCTCTTACTATAGTAAACTCGATGTCGTCCTTCGGACTGTATGACCAAAATCAAACAGAAAACAATAAGAAAAAATCACAAGCATCAGTGAAAAAAACCATTAAACAACAGATTTATAACAAAGCCCTACTCAACAAGTTAAACCTGGTAAGTAGGTCAAGTTCAATTTGATGGTCCAGTTCTAGTGACACTCCTCTAGCACGGGTTCCGGCCAAAGCCTCACTAGTGATATGTAGCCATTTTCTGTGAAATAGTTGCTCTGGCTATTCATCAAGTTCATAAAAATTAAAATGGAAACATAGGAGAAAAATGTATCATTGCTGATTCAATTCAGAATACAGTTTCAAGAAATGTTGTCCACCTGATGATGACTTTTAAGGTAAACAAAATTATGCTATTTTGACCAAAATTTATAAAACATAATTATAGTATCATATGAAATACATTTCATGGATATATTTTTTCGGTATTTCAGCATATCATGAAATAGTAAACACAGAACACACAAGATTTGATCACAGAGTACTTCGGCCAATTGTGCCTACGTCTCTTACTGAACCGTACCTACTTATCAGTAAACTATGAGTCATACCCAACAGAAAAATATGTAAATTTTCCGAGTCACATACATGCCATACTTACTGTGTTTCCGATAAATGCTGGTGCATTAGGCGGCTGAAGGAAAAACTGGTAAGCATTTTCACTTTCAACCTACGATAGTTTTGAACGAGACATTAGAAACCTGCTACTTCTTAGTGCTTATCATTAAGCTAACAGTGCACAATTTGATGCAGACAAAAGAAGAAAGAAAAGATCAATACCTTTAAGCAAGCTAACCACGTTAGAGGATCGATATTAGCAGTAGGCACTACTCTAGTGCTCCGTGCTAGCACAACCTGAAGTTCCAATATGACAAAAGAAATTGAGCTTTTCAAATGATTTCTTACAACACAGGGAATGATAGAAAAATCTAACAAAGAAGAAGCAAGAGAGAAAAAATTTGTACAAAAATAAGCGGCATGATTTAGATGTAATTTACCTTGGACAGCAAAGAATCGTTTCGCTCTATCATCTGCAAAGCTCTATTAACAGCAAGATTCCAATCTACTTTACTAGGAATGTTATGTCTGCTTAGTATCAATGTTGGAGGAGCTTGCTTAGGAAACTTCACAATGGAAGAAGAAACCTGCAGCAAAATTTGCAAAAAGATGTATAGTTAATCCCTCAACTAAATCTATTAACAATGTTTGATCATTCACTGAAAATATTCGTTTTCCTAATTATTCCTTGTTTGGTCATTCAAAGAATATTAATCAAAGAAAATACTAGGCCACAAGAGGTTGAATGATTAAAAATTTAGATTAAGTCATGCAAGAATCGTAATTATCGTATATATCTGTAAGTGTTTATACTCACTTTGCAAAGTGTTTCTTGAAGTGTACTGATTGCATTTTCCCATGACCAAGAAAGAGCATTATCCCAAGCAATAGTAATGGTAAGCATTGATCCTCCTTCAAGCTCATTAAACTCAACCTGTCAATTTTTTTCGGCTAGGTATCTCTGGCTGTCAATGCTATAAATACTAACACAGTAACACACACGGAATAGTAAATTAGTTTCTTTGGAAATAACACAATGTATGCACCTGAGGAATCATGAAGTAGAAAGAACCAAAAGCCAGCCACTCAGATGAAACCTTAGCTTTTGCATTGAATCGGATAGCTCCATATGCGCGAATTAAAGGACATCTCTCAGAAAGAAACCTTTCAAAGTAAAACATTTCAACAAAAAAATTATATAGTAGCTGAAATTACAAGGGTTTCTAAGGGTTGAGCCCAAATTATAAGAAAAAACGAACTTTAAAACCGAAAATTTTGAAGGAACCAAGATGAATTACCTCCTTATAGACATCCAATCGAAATGAGAAAAGGGCTGTGGCTGAGAAAAGAAAACAGCAGAACCAACACCAGCAATGCTGACCAAATTTCCAGGGACAGATTTTTGTTTCCTACCAGAGAAGTAGCATCTCGGAAGCAGAAGGTGGCTTTGTGAATGAAGCCAATCAATAGCTTCTACTTGCTCCTCGATAGGTACCTCCAGTCTCACTATACCAGATGATGTACAAAATGGAGAGTCTTCTTTCAGCTCTGAAATTGCCATTTTGAGACTGTACATAGCCATTGCAGTTGATGCAACTGGTGACAATGTTCGTGTTTCTATGGTTCCAACTGGTTCAGTTGCTTTTCTTTTATTTTCTCCTTCTCTGCAACCATTCATTGATAGGTAGCATCCCTTACACATTGGTCTCTGAACAAACAAAAATCGAATAGAAATAGACTATTAGACTTTTAAGACATGGAACAAAATATAGAATCAAGATTTAGCTCTTTAGAGTAAGCAAATTGACTTTCAAAGTTAGTAATCTAAATCAACAGTTAATCTAAGCAAATTGTGTGCACATGCATAAAAAATCATAGATGTGTCAAAATACAACTGATGATTTTCTTATCAACAGTTAAGATTACTCCCTTTGCCATCTAAAGTTGTATTTTTATATTATATTTGATTCTATAGTCATTTTTAAAATTACAAAACAAATTAGTAGTATTAATTATAAGTATATTTGAAGGAAAAAAAATCTAGACTATATTTGGATAAACAATTTTTTTGAATAGTTTGGATAAACAACTTAATTAGAAGCTTATGGCATAAATGTTATGCTATAAGTGTTTATGTATACCTACAACAAAAGATAGAATTTGGGCACACATACAAAACCTAAATAACAATTGATGTGATTAAATTATTTATGATTAAATTTTTATCATTAACGTGTGTGTGCCTATAGATAATAGATTTGGGAATGTGCCCAAGGTAGAATTGCTCAGAGTTCGAACCAGAGATTCTCCACACTTAAAGTGACTTAAAGTGTATAAATCTATTCACTAGGCTACTTTACCCTATGTATATAAAGTAGATAACATTTTCCAATAACAAACCGGCTTAAGTTAAAACAGTGCATAGAGAGTTGATAACATGACTCTTCTCGAAAGATTATCCAAATAACACCAGAAACTATAGATGTACTACATCCGGTCACTATTATAAATAAAAAAATCACTTTTTAGGAAGAGCTAATGGTGCACTTTGTTGTTCTTTGTAATTAGAACACCTTAAAGTTAACAGCAAAATAGTTATAAGACAAAAAAAAAACAAAAGTAAAAACTGTTGTGGACAGTACATTAGAGTTGTTACACCACATATGAAGGATAAAATGAAGGTCTTGACCAAAAAATAAATAAAAATGAAAGAACAAAAAGTGAGAGTAGTTTGCATAACATAACATAACATACATGGTTGCGGTGGATAAAATACATAGATTGTTGATGATATTGTAGTTGTCTCTTTGAAACATGAGGTACAAGGATGTTGTAGCAACTAATGTTTGGGAGCCACTTGTGTGTAGTGGCAATAGCCATGAGTTTATGAGTGATGGAAGAACATGAGGGAGAAGAAATTAAATAGTTGAGTTGAGAGGCAAAGTGAGAAAGAAAGTGGTGGTTTGAGCTGTTGTTGTTGCTGTTCCAAAGTGAACTGAAAAGAGATAGATATGGTTTGGTGGGCCCATATTTGTTTGTGTTCTTTCTTCAGTTTTAATTACTCCATTGGTACCCATACCATATTGATTTTTTTACCTAATTGTCCCTTATTTTACCAGAAATTCCCACACTACCCCCTTTTGAAAAAATTCTCCATTCTGCCCCCCAATACCCTCCCTTTAGGACAGGCCGCCGGACACAATGGCCCACACAGCAGGTGGTGCCACTGTCAACGGCGCCACTTGACTTGGCATGGTGCCAGTCAAAGTGGCGCCACCTGCACACACTGTGCACGCGTCAGTGATGTCCCCTGCATGCCTGACGGAACAACTTTTTCCTTTTTCTTTTTTTTTTCGTTTTTAATATTATATTTTTGTTTTTATTCAACTATCAACTCCTTCTATAAATACCACACTCTATACTTTCATTTTTCAGTCTCAAACTTCATATTTTTTCATCTCTCTATTTTTTTCACCTTTTAATGGCAATAAATAAATTTAATTTAAGATAAGAAGTTATGATAACAGAAAATTAAATGATAAAAAATATAAATATTATATATTAAAAAAAATTATTTTATTACAATTGTTCTAATGCTGATCACCATCACCAGGTCTAACTCTATGTGAACCAGTGCCACACAGTGGAGGATAACCTTCCCGATGTCCTTGTCCATATAGTCGTTGATTCTCGTCCTCCTCTTGAGGTCGAGTCACTTCCAAGTCCATAAAATTATGGACTCGTGTTGGTGGATTATATGGAACCGCAGCCGATGACGAACCTTGACCACCATGAGCATGCGTCGAACTTTGACCATAATTAACCCACGATGAATTTAGAAGTTCGTTGAACATATCTTGGGAGATTTCTTGGGTTGGTTGGGGTTGTGTGGGTCGGTAGGTGGTTGTGTCGTACGAAACAATGTCTACATTCATACGAAATTAAAAAATTAAATTGCACAAACATACACCATAGTAAAAATACTTAACATAAATATAAACCACGATAAAACAACAACAACTTTTTTTTTAAGGTCACTTCAAAATATATAAATGTCTACATTCATATGAAATTAAAAAATTAAATTGCACAAACATACACCATAATAAAAATACTTAACATAAATATAAACCACGATAAAACAACAACAACTTTTTTTTTTAAGGTCACATCAAAACAATGTGATTATTTTTCAAATTCGAAAACACTAAACATAAAATAAAATTGCACAAACATAAAACATAATAAAATTACATAACATAAAAAATAAATTGTAATAAAATAAATAAATTTAATATGGACGAGGACATCGGGAAGGTTATCCTCCACTGTGTGGCACTGGTTCACATAGAGTTAGACCTGGTGATGGTGATCAGCATTAGAACAATTGTAATAAAATAAATTTTTTTAATATATAATATTTATATTTTTTATCATTTAATTTTCTGTTATCATAACTTCTTATCTTAAATTAAATTTATTTATTGCCATTAAAAGGTGAAAAAAATAGAGAGATGAAAAAATATGAAGTTTGTGAGTGAAAAATGAAAGTATAGAGTGTGGTATTTATAGAAGGAGTTGATAGTTGAATAAAAACAAAAATATAATATTAAAAACGAAAAAAAAAAAAAAAAAAGGAAAAAGCTGTTCCGTCAGGCATGCAGGGGACATCACTGACGCGTGCACAGTGTGTGCAGGTGGCGCCACTTTGACTGGCACCATGCCAAGTCAAGTGGCGCCGTTGACAGTGGCACCACCTGTTGTGTGGGCCATTGTGTCCGGCGGCCTGTCCTAAAGGGAGGGTATTGGGGGGCAGAATGGGGAATTTTTTCAAAAGGGGGGTAGTGTGGGAATTTCTGGTAAAATAAGGGATAGTTAGGTAAAAAAATCTACCATATTAGGCAGATGATTTAGGCAAGACACAATAATTAAAAAGTAAAAATAAAAATAAATTTATCACATTAATTAATACTTGTTCCATTTTATTTATTTTTATCGTCAAATTTAACGTTCTTATTTTTTTTGGTAAAGATTTAACGTTCTTATTTAATTGTATTTTAAAGATATAATTTTTTTTCAATTTTTTTTATATATAACATATTAAATTTTGTTCTTTTTACACAATATATTAAATTTATTGGAAAAAGAAAGTGTGTGCAAAAAATAGAAATTTATTGATGGATTAAAATTAAGATATAATAGGAAGATAAGATGCAAAAATACACTTCCTTAATTTAGTGTTACTATTCTAAAAGAACAAGTAAAAAGTAACGGAGGGAGTACTATTTAATGTGTGTCTAACGAGGAAGACTTACTTGGGCACAAACCCAAATAAAATATGTTTAGACACACTCACATAAATTGATAAAAATAATTGAAAAATAATTTAGTTACATCATGTTATCTTTTTTATATTTTACTTTTTACATTGTTGTGTGTTTGTATAAACACTATTGATTTGTGACCGTGTTTATACAAGTATTTCACTCTAACATGTAATATTTTATGGTTGTGTCTAACCAAGTATTTCTCCTAGTTACATCATCTCTTTACTTCTCATTATTTTTTTTTTATAAACTAGGATGTTAATTTAATCGGAAAATGAGGATCCCTGTGGGATTGTTCCATTTAGAGAAAATTTTTCCTTGAGAAAATGGAGATAGAGGAAAATGTATGCTTAAAAGATATTTGAGGGTGATGATGAAATTTTATCTTTTGTCATGCGAGATTATATTCCCGAATTTTTATTAAAATAATTTTTTACAGTATATGTTAATGAAAGTGATTTTTTTTTTTATAATTAATGAATGTCAAAATTGATAGAGAAACAAAAATTACATCACATAATTAATAATTTCATAAAGCATAGGATCAAAATTGCTCATTGTAAAAAAAATTGCATTTAAGCCGTATAATCTCTTTTTCACATTTTTTGCTTTTTTCAAACCAAACAAAACCTAAGACAAAATAAATCATGAGGAACGATCCTTCTCCACACCTCACTCCACTCTCCCGCCGATCACCGCCGTGTTGAAAATTGAATACTTATCTCTGCCGTCTCTCCGCCATCCCTCATCCGTCGGTGAATGATTTAAGATCATGCATTCAAACAAACAATGAAATGAATCATTATTTTTTCTGAAAAACATCAAATTTATTTTTTTTGTCTTTTTTTTTGTTCTGTCAACAATGCGAATGAGGTTTTCAAACAACCTTACCTTAATCCCTCCGAAGAATCTTCGCCGCTATTTCTCACAACTCACCACTACCACCCCACCAACAAAACATTTTCCCGAGAAAATTCTTTCACCCTCAAATTTTCCCGAGAAAATTATTTCACCTAAATCTCAATCCTCCAAACCCAGTTTTCAAAATAAAGTCTTGGACACCCTCTTACGCCATAAGTCCAAACCCAATTCAGCTCTCAGATTCTTCCAAATTGTTGAGAGAAAACGTGGGTTTGTTAAAACCGTTGATGTTATTTGTTTATTGGTTCAGATTCTATCTTCAAATCCAAAAACTCACAGTTCTGCTCGATCTTTGCTTCGCACCTATGTTTCTGGTAATGCTATTCCTTGCGCAAAAGTAATTGTGGAACAGTTGTTGGAGTGTTCAGGAAGGTATGGTTTTGAATCGGATTCTCGGGTTTTTAATTATTTGTTGCATGGTTTTGCTATAGTTAATAAGATTACAGATGCTGCTGAGTGTTTTAGAACTATGTTAGAGCATGATGTGATTCCTTCGGTTCCGATTATGAACACAGTTTTGACTTGTATGGTTATGAGGAACATGATTAGTGATGCACGCGAATTGTATGATGAAATGGTTGAGAGAGGAATACGTGGTGATTGTTACACTTTACATGTACTTATGCGTGCGTGTTTGAAGGAGGGGAAATTTGAGGAGGCTGAGAGGTTTTTCGAGGAGGCTAAGGTTAGAGGGTTGAAGCTTGATGCAGGTGCATATAGCATTGTTGTTCAGGCGGTTTGTAATCGGCTGGACTTGAATTTGGCGTGTGAGTTGTTGAAGGAGATGAGAGAGTTGGGGTGGGTTCCGTCTGAGGGTACGTATGCTACTGTTATTCTTGCTTGTGTGAAGCAGGGAAATGTTGTGGAGGCATTGAGGCTTAAGGATGAGATGGTGAGCAGTGGTTTCCGTACGAACTTAGTTGTTGCACGTAGCTTGATGAAAGGGCTTTGTGTGCAAGGAGATGTGAATCTTGCGCTGCAGTTGTTTGATGAGATTGTTGAGGGTGGTGTTGTTCCTGATGTGGGTATGTTCTCGCTTTTGATCAATGGCTTATCTAAGATTGGGAATATGGATAAGTCATATGAACTTTACACCCAAATGAAACTCTTGGGAGTCCAGCCCACTGTCGCAATTGTAAATTTTCTGTTGAGAGGATTCTGGAAACAGAATTTGCTAAAAAATGCACACGGATTGCTCGATTTGCTCGAAAAAGCATACAGATTGCTTGATGAGGCAGTTGAACTTGGAATCGCAAATGTTGATTCATATAACATTCTTTTATGGTGGCTCTGTGAAATAGGAAAGGTTAATGAGGCGTATAATTTATGGGACAAGATGGTGAGTAAGGGTATTACACCTTCACTAGTTTCTTACAACAACTTAATACTTGGTCACTGCAACAAGGGTTGCATGGACGATGCCTATAGTGTGTTGAATAATATTCTTGAAAGGGGTTTGAAACCAAATGCTGCCACTTACACTCTTTTAATAGATGGTTTTTTCAAAAAGGGTGATTCAGAGAGAGCCTTTGCTGTGTTTGAGCAAATGGTGGCTGCAAATATTGCGCCTTCAGACCACACAGTGAACACCATTATAAATGGTCTGTGTACGACCGGCCAGGTGACTAAGACACATGACAAGTTGAACAATTTTATCACGAAAGGTTTTGTTCCCACTGCCATTACTTATAATAGCATCATAAATGGATTTGTCAAGGAAGGTGCAATTGATTCTGCACTTTCTGCCTACAACGAGATGTGCGAAAAGGGAATTTCTCCTAATGTTATCACTTATACTAGTTTGATTAATGGATTTTGCAAATGTAATAAGATTGACCGTGCTTTGGAAATGCATAATGATATGAAACACAAGGGTATGGAATTAGATGTTATTGAATATGGTGCTCTCATTGATGGTTTCTGCAAAAGGCAAGACATGGAAAGTGCAAGCAAATTCTTCACTGAACTTTTGGATGTTGGTTTGACTCCAAATGCAGTTGTTTATAACAGCATGATTAGTGGCTTCCGACATTTGAATAATATGGAAGCAGCACTTAACTTGCACCAGAAAATGATAATGAATAAGATCCCATGTGATTTGCAGATATACACCACATTGATCGATGGGCTTTTGAAAGAAGGTAAACTGAGTTTTGCTTTAGATCTTTACTCAGAGATGCTTTCCAAGGGTATCATGCCTGATACTGTCATGTATACAGCTCTAATAAACGGACTCTGTAATCATGGTCAACTAGAAAACGCAAGCAAGATTCTAAAGGAGATGGATGGGAATAATATAACTTCTTCAGTTCTTATTTATAACATTTTAATTGCTGGAAATTTTAGGGAGGGCAATCTGCAAGAGGCTTTTAGACTGCATGATGAGATGCTTGATAAAGGCCTTGTGCCTGATGATACTACTTATGATATTCTTGTAAATGGAAAGCTCAAGGTATTACATACTCTTGCTGGAGCTTAATTCAAATGTATTCTATCTATTGCATATCAGTCTTGCAGGAAGTTATTGAATGACTTGAAATTGGTCCAATCTTCCATTGTTTACAAAGCGGCACCGACACTTTAGATTGAAGATGTGTTCCGTGTCTGACACCGAACACATGTTTACATTTTGTTAAATTATTACTGGCGTCGACATGTCAGTGTCAGTATTGTGTTTGTGTCCATGTCAGTGCTTCATAGATACTGTATCTTATAGACCTAGAAATGTGGACCAAAACCCCGTTCACAACGTCTTCCATAGAAATTGTAGTTCTTTGTATTTATAGGTCCTTTAGTGTAATCATAGGAAAAGTGAATTCTATCAGTTAGATTCTTTCTTCGCCAAGAGCATAATAATGTCATGAGCCAGATATTGTGCAAAGAATCAAGCTTTTTTGTAACTGGAGTTTCACATTACTGCATTGTAGCACGGATTATCGGTGGGGATATTAGCACCGGAAAGACACACAATTCAGGTGTGATCTTAACAATCTTGTAGTTTCCTTTTATATATGGATTGTATTTTTAATTTTATTTTGTGAGATAGAAAAAGGTCCTATTATTTGATCTTCATGCTTTACGAATAACTTTTGATTCTAAACTTGCCCTTTTATATTTGACAAGGATGGATAATTTATTTTCTTCTCACTGAATATTAATCAATCACATGTGCTAGTGATTCGAGACTAATTTTAGTTTATAATGGGATATTTACCCATAAAAAAAATCATATCATTTCAGTTTTAACATTTCATCATAAGCATATTATAGGGACTAACAAAGGAACATTAAGAACCTCACATAACTATTCTTATGTTTTAAGGATAATTAATAACTAGTGTTTTTTAGGATTCAAAAACAACAAATGGTATATTTAGAGTCGTTACAGTGTGGTGTTCAATGGAGCTAGGTTCAAGCAACCTACTTGGGACAAAGATAAGGTGGTGCTGTTGATCCTCGACTAATTGCTAATTTGCTACAAAAGTGATTGTTTGTATAACATTTTCTTTTGTTTGTATTGTAGAGGGAGCATACAAATGAAGTGTGAAAAGCCAATCTTGTCTATAAATCACCAAACTCAACTTTGCATTTTACCTTATGCATGAAATCAATTTCTAATGAGTCAAGATAAGTGATTTGCCACATAAAAATGAGAGATTATTTTCTATTGGTTTGAAATTTGAGTTTCATCTAATCGAATTTATGTGAGATAGAGAAACTTTATTGGGATTATTGTATTAGAGAATGTGTTGTTAGCACTCTTATTTCTTTGTATATATGCAGTTGATGTTTAAGGCTCATTATTTAATATTTGTTTGGTTCAAATTTGGAGCATTCATTTTTAAATGAGTTTCTTAATGAACTGAGGTTGTTAACAATAATTTTGTAAGAGTATAGATTTGAATTATGTGACTTCCATCGTCAAATAAAAAAATTGCAAAAAACCACAAACATCAACACACAAAAACATCATCTTATTCAATAATCAAATTTTATATATTATGATCTAAAACAAGTTTCATGAAGAGAGGTTTAATCAGCATTTATTTAGTATTATTCCTTTATGCAAAACTAATATTGCGCTTCAATTTGTGAGACCAAAGTTAAAATTGTAGTAAAAAGCATAAAAAATCGCCCACCGTGGGGCTCGAACCCACGACCACAAGGTTAAGAGCCTTGCGCTCTACCAACTGAGCTAGACGGGCTTGGTGTTTATTAACTTTAATTAAAGATATTAATCCAGTTTAACTCTTGACAACAATATATTACTAGATAAGATACATCATACCTGTCATCTATATGGCAAAAAATAAACTACTACTTAATTTCTCCTCCTAATAGTTTATAAAATACATAGCTTGTGGAAATATTTAGGACAAACATATACTAAATAATGAAATAAGTAATAAAATAATTAGTGTTTAAAGAAAAATTAGGAAATTGTGTGACAGCTAGTTCAAATGGTAAGAGAATTAGACACTTTAATTAATTGTTAGAGTTCAATTCTAGTTGATTTATCTATTACTATATATAAAAAGGATACAAATTCTTGGGATGGCTAAAAGAGGAGATTAAGTAGTTATTTATATTTGTACAATAAAGAATTTCGATCACAGCAAAAAAATAAAATAAAAGAGAATATCGATCACACAAACGGGCACGGAACGTGCCCGATTGGCGGCTAGTATAAATAAAGAAAACTAAATTATGAGGAACGAACAACGAAGAGAACGCACCTTATATATCGACTGGTTTTTTAACAAAAAATAATTATGGCTAAATAAGCGTGGAAACTTCATACCTCTAAATTAAATATAAAAATAATGGGGTTATAAATGAAATGCACATAATTAAGAGAAAATTCACATTAATATTTCAACATCAGTCTCATAAACAAGCCAAATCCCACATTATTTCCACCAATAGGTCATGAAAAATCATGTCTTCCACCTCTAAACCAACATCTTCACCATACAACTTAACATTGAACCAACCATCACTTTTTGATAAATCTCTAGTTATATGATCATCTATTTTTTGACCAACTTTAGATCTCAAACACAATGACTTACTCATATGAGTCCAAACATTATGGAGAATGTGACACCCTATAGGAGGGTAACAATGTGACCTTCCATAAATTTCCAACATTGTCTCATTAATTAAATCAAACAATACATGGTGATTACATTGATCACCTTTATTAGCACAAAAATCAGGATCATTTTCCATTTCTTCATATAGTGATGGATCAACTGGAGTGTCTTTAGAATGCCATGCTGAAATGCTCTCATTACTAGTGAGTCCAGATATTTCAAGTACATATTTCACATAGTTAAATTCATCTTTGTACTTTGTGTCCACATCAATATGTGAAATTTCATGGTTCAATTTCTTGCTTAGAATCTCCATTTTTGAAGCCACATTATCCGGTGTCTGTGTCAGTGCTTCACAGGTTGTCAACATACCTGATGCTGCTATGGCAGCCTTGTATTCTTTATTTGCAGCAATATCTTGGTCACTGAAATTTCCACAATTTCTCAAACTACTATGTTCAAAATCATCAATTATTAAATCCACCTTTCCATTAATCTTATTGATACAATCTGATCCTGATTTCATATTATTACTAATCACCAAATCATTTTCATCTATAATGACAAGATTTTCTTGATTCAAATCAGAAATATCTCCATTCATAGAAGCATAGGAAAAAGATTGAAGATCAGGTAATGAAAGAATTCTTTGAGAAGGTACCAACATTCTCAACGGCGAATGCGTCTCTTGTTGTTGACAATAACTTACTAATGGTTCTTGAAGAGACATGATTCTTCTTACTGAGTTCTTGTATCGAACTTCTCTTGTAATAATAGGTTCTGTCAATTTCTTCAAAATTTCTTCTTTCAATTTATCTGATATCCCTTGACCTTGTGGAAGTTTATGAATGACCGAATCCATCCCAACGCGAATCTTTTCTTTTTCGCTTTCTCCAGTTACATTCTCTATTTTTTGTTTGAGATTATTTTGACCCTTCGTACATACCGAAGAAAATTTAACATTTCTTACTATTATAACTCCTTCACTCATATTGAAATTTCCATTTACTTTCTCTTTTGTTACCGATGGCATGACCTGTTCATAAGCTGTTTTTGAGGGCTCAAGCCGAGCCGACTTTTGTATTATATTGTCACAATATAATCTTCCATTCCATTTTGGTTTCGACGATGAGTAAGGAAAAGGAGATGACTCCGACCTATTTAGTTTCATTTTTCGTCTTTGCACATGTTGTTTATGGAAGCGATAGACCATAGGAAAGACAGGATCATGAAGAAATGTTAATAATATTTCCTTGTTCTTGTTGGTGGTTTCCAAGCCACCAACAAAATGCTTGCATAAATGAGTATAAATACCAAATATGTGTTTCCTTGCATTACTTTCCACTCTATAACTCTTTTTATCTATTACTTTTCGCGCAAGTAAGTCATTTTTTGTTGGTCGGTGAAGCTTGCAACACAAGTTACATTCCCGGTAATCACTTCTAGATGTAGCATCAATACATTGTACACATCTTTTTCCAACTGAAGAGTGTGGTGTCACCTTTTCTTCAACCTGGCATTCTTCAAATTAGATGCTATTGTTATTTATTTTTCAGTAAGTTACTATACTCATTCTGCATTAAGAAGAAACCAATTGAATTAAGGCTACGATATCCTATGAAAAAAAACAAAAGAAATTGTTTTGTTTGGTATATGCTTGTCAAATGAAAAGTTATTTATGGTTGTTGCCTATATACTTTTTTAACTTAAAATAACAAATTAGCTTCAAAATTGGGAAATGAGGGGGAAGGAAGGGGTAGAAAAGGGAATAAATTAACAAGATAATGATAACTTACATTTGATTTTCTTAACTTGGCAAGGCTTAGGTTCTTCCCATTGTCACAAGAAAAGGCCTCATCCCTTTGTTCAAGTAAAGTTCCTGCAAATGAGATTAAGTGCTAAAGTTGCAAAGATTTGAAGGAAATGACATCTTTATGACATATCAAATACTTTGAAGGTTTCTAAAGTTTGATTAAAATTTCTAATTGTAATTTTCATATAGAATGAATGGTTATTGAATACTTTCCAAATTAGATGTAAGGAAAGGGGACTTAAACCAAATGTAATCAAGCTTTTTAAGTAACCAATTTTATATTAGCACGTTTAATTTAATATAATTGAGGTAATATGGGATCTTGTTAATTTGGTCGCTTGAGCATGCCGAGATTTAAACACAAGTTGTAATCGGTAAACCCTAAGCTTGAATAATAGAGAAAGGTACTGTCACCGCTCTGCAGATGGAGACGTAGGCATTATTGGCCGAACTCAGTGACCAAATTTCATGTGTTCTTTTGTGTAAAAAAGTTTTAAACATGCAACCAAGTCACATTTTATCTCATAGAACAAAGTGCCATAAAGATTTTTTTTTTTGGAATAAAATAAGTGGCATAAAGATGAGTTGTGGAAATGTACTTACCTGCATCATTTCTTTCCTCACCATCCTTCTTGTATGCATGTCTTTTTTGTATGAAATGATGACATAAGGGATGGTGCTTAATAATATGAAATAGGCTTTTACTCTTAGGATCATGATTGTTACAATTTGAATCAGAATGCTTCTGCCTTCCCATGTTTGACAAGATTCACCTATTAATTAAATCAGCATTTAGCTAGATTCTTGTCATAATCCTGCAAAAATTTAAGAATCAAAATATCAAAAACCAATCAATGAAGAATTTTATTGATTAGGCATCAGCATACAAATCAATCATGGCTTAGATGTGTTGCTTTGCCATAGTTGCACTGATTTCATGCAAAGTCAGAAGATCTCAGTTATAATTTCTAAATTGTGGTCCGCAACTGCAATTGCAATTATTGTCGCAGTATAAAAGATTGGAGGTGTCTGCAATGACATTGCCATTCATATATATATATATATTGGCATTAGCCCTCTGGCTCCCAGCAGAAGGGGGCTCCGATAATCCAGAGTTCGGCTGCGAGTTTAGAAAAGTCTGGCCAAGAATTATTCCCACCAGGAATCGAACTCGGGTTCTCTCGAACGATTTGTTCCAGTGGAAACTCATTAACCACTTGAGCCCAATATCTTAGTTGTCATTCATATATTTAATTATAAATGCGGATGCATCGGCACATTTTATAGTGTCAAATAACCGATTATCCCAAAAGCTTAAGCTGTTAGGATTGGTCACATCAATGGTTTTATATTATTTCTAACACGCCCCCTCACGCAAGAGCCCATTTGAGCTTGAAGCGTGGATAATACATTGGCCCACCTACCATAGGCTTGAATTCCACTTTTTAATTAGAAAGTGAGGGGAGCGGGAATCGAACTCTAGACCACTTAGTCATAGAGGCTCTGATATCATGTCAAATAACCGATTATCCCAAAAGCTTAAGCTGTTAGGATTGGCCACATCAATGGAGATGTCAAATAACCGATTATCCCAAAAGCTTAAGCTGTTAGGATTGACCACATCAATAGTTTTATATTATTTCTAACATATAGCAATAACGATGAGAATGGATTTGAAAGGCATTTAGAGAAATTAAATGCTGCAATAAGAAATCCAAAACACAAAAGGTTAATTACTCATTGCCAATTCTAACAAAAAAAACCAACATTGTCAAACAAAAAAAAAAGAACCAACATTGCTATAAACATTTACTTTTCTATGTTCTTTCAGTTGATTGTTCATTGCATGTTAAAGAATACAAAACAATGTGGATTTGATTTGAAAGAAACAATATATTAAATGAATCATCATAAGGTTATGTAACTAAATCGTCACCTTTTGGAAGAGAATATTAATTCCTTGCATTTGTCCATGAATATTGAAGAAAAAGGTGACACCAATTAAAATTAAGCTCTTGATTAATTGTTGCATTGTTTTATAAATCTCTTAAGTGGAGGAGCAGAAAGTGGAGGTGAATATGGATAAATAATGGTTGATCTCTTCTTTTACCAAATACAAAGTCAAAGACAACATATATTGACACCAATGTTCTCGGCTTCTTATCACTTTACTTTGCTTTCTTCTATTTTTTTTTTTTTACTAGGAAGTAGGCAGTGACATACGGAGCTTATGGCTCCCAGCGGTGTGGGCTGCAGTTTCTAGATGGATAGGTAAGCCGATTCCAATAGGGGAAGAAGGGTGAAACCATTTTATCAAGTTTGGTGAATTCGTAAAAACAAAGAGAGGTGGCCGAGTGCGCCACTTGATTTGGTTAGCCACAACTTGGAACATATGGAAGTTACGAAATAATGTGATCTTCAATGGAAGTCTCCCGGATGCCCCTTCTCTCTTAGACGACATTAAGACCTTCTCTTGGGTGTGGTTCACAGGACGCGCCGGTCGAAAGTCTTGTATTCCTTTTTCGAGTTGGTGTATAGACCCGTTAGCTTGTTTCCAAAGCATATTATAATTTGCTTTGTATTGTAAGGGATTGAGTACCCCTTGTACTCCCTTATAATAATATTTGCTTATCAAAAAAAAAAAAACGGAGCTTATGGCTATTTATAAGGGCTTCTCCTTGTTTGGAAACTGAACATCAAGGGTTTGTGGTGCTATTCCGATCGATTCAAAGAATATGATTAAATTAAGGGTAAATAAGTCTTTATTCCCTGCAAAATATGTGAGTTTTGTTTTACCCCTGCAATTCTTTTTTGTGAGATTACCTCTTGTAATATATATATTTTTTAGTGTATTTTACCCCTTGCTGAATTTTTTTTTCAACACAAGGGGGTAAAATACAGGAAAAAAAATTACAGGGGTAATCTCACAAAAAAAATAATTGAAGGGGCTAAAACAAAACTCACCTACTTTACAGGGGATAAAAATCTATTTACTCTGAAATTAATTACTGAATTACTGAATCTGTTGATGAGTGGCATCACTATACAACCATTATTATTAACATCAAGGACATATTGAATAGAGATTGACAAGTCTCTCTTTTTCACACTCTCCGAAAGGGTAACACATACGCTGATTTTCTGGCTAAACATGGTGCTAACAAAATACGGTTCTCTGGATAATTTTTGTTTTTGTTTTTTGTTGTATTTCGCCTTCTTGTACCAAAATAAAAAATATAGGGGCTTATAAGTATTTATAATTATTTTGTTAATGTAAAAATAATGATCTTGGTAAATACAAAATCTCACGTATATTAGGTTTAGTTATACATTCATATATATGAACTAATACGTGTGGGGTGGTGGGGGGGGGGGTGTCTTCTCCCAGATGCGATCACACGATTAATTTACTAATTAAAAAATACATTGACTTGTCATCAAAGAATATTTTTTTAGTAGCTTTTGGGCTAGCCAAAGCTACCCCATTACTATACAAGGCTTCGCCATGCCCTCTCGTTTAGAGAAGGAATGTAAGAACAATTTACTAATTAAAAAATACATTTACTTGTCACCAAAGAATATTTTTTGAGTAGCTTTTGGGCTAGCCAAAGCTACCCCATTACTATACAAGGCTTCGCCATGTCCTCTCGTTTGGAGAAGGAATGTAAGAACAATTTAGGTGCAACCAATTCTTAAACGTGGGAGAAGCAACCTCTACACAAAGAGGTAACCCTCTTTTTTCATATAAGAACATTGGCGTCCATCGCGGTGCCACAGTCAAATTTACTTAGGCCTCAAAATTTACCAAACATGGTGAGAACCAAAAGCCAGGTTCAATCCTGGCCATTGATTGTAGATCAAACGGTTCAAATCACTGCAGTTAAAAAATCACTTAAATCAATCATAGCCATACAGATTAGACCAGACGACTGCAAAGCATTACATCGTCAAATCTATGTTAAAAACACAGCAGAAAATATGTGTCCTAACTTAGCTCAATTAATTATGTGATTTCATAATCTATTTGGTCAAATTTGAAAAGTGTTTTGGATATTCGGTCAATGATCACAATATTTGGTCAATGATCATAATATTTATTTTGGTCAATGATCATAATATTTGTCAAATTAATTCTATCCATATATGAAAAAAGTTATTGGTTTTTCCCGTGTCTATAAGTAAATAAACTTCTAATAATGAAGAATAAAAGATTAAAAGAAAATAAACATATAAGTTTTGGGCATCAGCCCTCTTTTATATAAAAAATAAATAAATAAACATATAAGTTGTATAGGTGTCTATAAACTTATAATGAAGAACAAAGAAGATGAATACAGAGAACACGTTTTCTAGTTTTTTTTTACATATTTGTAAGTTTTTCTTGTTCTCTCATTTTTATTTTGATCAGATTTTTTCATTTGAGTGTTTTTATTTCTACGTGGTTATTTTTTGTTTTTTTTTTTTCCTTTTCAATTTCCGGATATAAATATTTGTGAATAGAAAGGTGAATGAGATTCATACTAATTCAAATTATAAGTGTTCTTTTATCACAATTTTATTTTTTTTTGGTAGGGTATCACAAACTATTTTATTGATGAAAACTTGAATTTGGATATCCTTGTTGTTATTTTGATTAAATTTTATTTATCTGGTTAAGTCTAAATTTTTTTTTTAGGACATTAAATCTTATTTTCATCATTGTTGGATTCCTATTGTAAAGTATAAGCCTGCAAGTATCTGATATTAAAATTTATTATTTTTTAGGACAATTAATCTTGATTTTTTTTATTGTTCTTTATAAGATGGTATCAATAATTGGATATTCCTACCATGTTTGTGATATATTGTGTGTATTTGTTATATAAATAAATCTTGATTTTTTTTTTATTATTCCTTGATAAGTTTGTGATTTTGCGTGCAATTTTTTCCTCGTTTGTATTAATATTTATCAATTGATCTTCTTCAAAAAAAATATTTATCAATTGATGGAAATTAAAATGTTCAATAGTTTTGATTATTGTACTTTTCTATTTGAAATTTATATGAATGTTTGTTCAAGTTTTTTGGCAAGTGATGTATACTTGATGCCAAACTCGTATACCCCACCTAACATGTTCAATACCATTTCAAAGAATAAATCAAATGGCTATACTTATAAATGGTATGAGCCCTTGATTCGTCCTTTCCAAAAACAAGAAGCTCAATACCAACAGCCAAAGACTCCTTATATGAAAACATAAAGCTTACATCACAAATAATTCAAGGTAAATGTATTCATCGACCATGATGTGGATCGAATGCCTCCCATTGAAAGAAATCGCGAGAGAAGTAAACCCAATATTCTATACTATTTCCATTTTGCGCCTAAGTTGATATAACTCCCTTGTTCGAATTAGTGATTGAAAAGTCTTTTTCAATGCAGTAATTGAGTCATAGTCAGATCTTGACAATCGAAGGAGACACTGGATTGATATATCTTAATATCAACCCAGTGTCTGCTTCTATTGTCAAGGTCTGATTATGGCTCAATTAGTGCATTGAACAAAACTTTTCAATCACTAATTCGAACAGTGGAGCTTTTTTTTTTTTTGAATCGGCTAAAATTTATTAAAAAACAACTCCTCCACAAGAAGTGAAAGGAATTGTTGCGGAACATACAACGAAAGGTAACGTGATATAACACAATTACCTACACCTAATCAAACGCCCCAATCCACCCGTACAGAAATAATGATTCACTAAACCTACCAGAGAAAACCCCTATCCGACCCTAGGAGACACCACTAGACACTAACTTCCGAACTCGAATTAAAATTACTCGGCCCATCAGATCCAGAAAGTAGCCCCAAAAGTCGAAGGTAGAGGGACACCGGTAGTCAGAGAATCGACAGTCAACACCTGGTGCAGTAGAGTTCGACCAGATACCAGAGACCTGCAAATCTCAACAGACTTGAACACCCCTCAGCGACTCCAAGAGTCCTGCAAATCTCACCAGACTTGAAAATGGTCAGAGACTCTCGTATCAGGGAGAATCCACTCACACTCGGCATTAACCATCCAACACCTCTCCGTCGCCAAAACATCTCGGAGGTACGATAAAACAACAACATCCGTCAACACGGAGTGTCTACATACCTCGCCCTTTCGGGCACGCCAGGACAACAACCAAGACCAAGAAAAGCCTCAGCCAAACACCACCTCAGCCAACCACCACCACCACCACTGCCAAACACCTTCAAACAAACCCCACCGAAAGCAACAACACCTAATCACACGCACCACCACAACCACTGCCACCAACACCTCCTCACCACCTCCAACACACCTTGACTACCTCATCACCATCACCTCAACACCATCTCCACCGTGAAACCCATCAACACCTACATCCCATCTCAACACCTTGACTGCCAAAACCAACCGCCAACCGGCGGCACCAAAATCCACCGCCCATGACTACAAGGTCTGCCTAAACAAAACCGCGTGAAAGCAGATCCTGTAAAATAGAGTCCGTGAAGCAAAACCACCATAAAACCACCGAAACAAAATCCCAAACCATGAAATCCAAAACTAGATCTGCCATGAAGACAGAACCACCGAAACAAAAACCCCAAACCATGAAATCTGAAACCAGATCTGCCGTGAAGACAGATCCACCACAAAAACCCAAGAAGAACATTAGCATGATGACGGAAGGTCGAGAGAAAACCCGAAGAGAACCGAAAAAACCCATAAAATACGGACAGAAACGGCGGCGCCGCACTGTACCAAGGTGGTGCGGAGGACCGTGCCGCTCATCGCACCACCATCGTTCACATCTACATGGTGAAGAGAAGGTTTGGATGTTGAGGGTGAAGATTTGAAAAAAAAAAGAGGGGGAAGCTGCGATGAACCGTAGAAAGAAGGTGGAGAAGTTGTTTTTAGAGAGAGAAAAAAACTTATATCACGGTGGAGCTATATCAACTTAGGCGCAAAATGGAAATAGTAGAATATTGGGTTTACTTCTCTCGTGATTCCTTTCAATGGGAGACATTCGATCCAAATCGTGGTCGATGGATACATTTACCTAGAATTATTTGTGAAGTAATTAAGCTTTATGTTTTCATATAAGGAGTCTTTGGCTGTTGGTATTGAGCTTCTTGTTTTTGGAAAGGACGAATCAATGGCTCATATCATTTATAAGTATAGCCATCTGACAAATAGGTGGTTAATAGGAAATATGTTGAATACTACCAAATGCATGTTTGGTTATGTCAGACTTGGAGAAATAGCCATATTAGCTAGTGGTCGTGATCCATGTGGCAACATCTTGAGTTCTGCTGAGCTCTATAACTCAGACACTAGAAAATGGGAAATTCTTCCGAACATGAAGAAAGCAAGAAAAAAGTGTTCATCTGTATTTATGGATGGAAAATTTTATGTCATTGGTGGGATGACAGATGACAGAATGACACATCTTACATGTGGCGAAGAGTTTGATATTAAGACAAGAGAATGGAGGAAAATACCCAACATGTTTCTGACAGGAAGTGAGATGATTCAGACCCTACCATCTATTGGGCCACCTCCATTGATTGCAGTTGTTAAAAATGTACTGTATGCTGCTGATTATGCTCAATAAGAAGTAAAGAAGTATGTTAAAGAGAACAACTTATGGGTTACCATTGGAAGATTTTCTGAGCAAGTCGACTCAATGAATGGTTGGGGAGTAGCCTTTAGGGCATGTGGAGATATGCTAGCTAGTATTTCTTGGAGGTCCAATTGGTGGAAACATGATGGAAATCAATGCTTGGGTTCCAAATGATGGTGCACTACAGTGGAACCAAATCACGACAAAACAATCGTTGAGCTTAGTGCATTACTGCACTTTGATAGGCTGTTGATGTTATTTTGTGGCAAATCATATTTTCTGCAGTTACAATAGGGTGCTAAAAGAGACAGTATAAACCCTCAATAAAAGATTAAACATTAGTTGAATCCTCAACTAATTTCTTTGCGCATCAACACATTTAAAATTTTATATAAATGATTAGTTATAATAATATGAAGTCAAACTTTTTGAACCTTCATTATTTTGATATATAGCTACTAATATATTGCTTGCAATAGACACAAAAGTATGGAAGTCGTGATGGTTTGTATCAAATAAATAAAAAACTATAAGAGTTAGAAAATAAAGGGGTTGAGTATAGTTTTATGACTATATGTGGTCCATAACAACAAATCACATCACATGTAGCTGCACCAAAGTTAGCAGATATTGCACGAAAGTGAAGCACACTCCACACCAAGAAAATATTTTAATGTGATAATGTTAGTCCTAAATGAACTCATCAAAGTAGGAAGAAAATAAAGTTAAAAAAAAGGTAAGAGATGACAGTTAATAACAACGAGGCAGAGTCTATTCTCTTGGGCGTAAGATCCAATGCATCTTATAAAAATCAAATTAAACTGTTCGATCTCTTTTTTGTAAAATACAACTAAATGGATGTTGTGCAGCCAAAATATCCGTACGCTGGAAATGGATTTCTTACTGTTATAGCAATACGTTGCAGAGCTATCCAATCAAAATTGGGTGGTTAGAATCATTTTTAATAATTTTTAAAAGTGTTAATTAATTTGAATCATCTGATTTGATAATCAACGGCTGAGATACAAAACAGCGTGAAATTGTATATTTTTACACTACAGTAAATCCTGCTTCTTATATACTAGCTAGTGTGTGTGTCCCGGTAGTTGTTTAATTAAGATCGGATGGAATAAATTAATTATGATCGGAGGACAATCACCAACATCATATATAGGAGAACAATTTTTGGAGGTTGAAAAATCCAATTGAGGGGCAGAATTACTATTTCTAAAAAGGAAAAAACAATTTTGTGAGTGAAAAAAAATAGGAGAACAAAAGCTATAAGTTTAATAATTAATAATTAATATAGAAATCCCAAATACCAAAACACACTCTATCTATATGTAGATGCAAAACATGGACAGAAAAATCACATGCCCAAAAAGTATATCCAAGGAAGCTAGCAAGTTGAAATGATTAAAGAAAGAGAGAATAAAAAAAGTTTGTACAATTTAATAATCCTTTTATTCTTGGGATCTCTATAACTACCTCTCAACTAATTTCCCTTTTTAAATATTTTCTTCCATTGTTTCTCTCATTAATTCTTCTTCATTCATATCTCCAACATGTCAAATTCAGAGTTGTTTCATATCAAAGGGGACAAAGAAGACTTGAGCAACAATAATTTGAAGGCTTTGAAGAGACCAATGTTGATGTTTCATATTCAAGACAAAGAAGATTATGAGAATATTAAGGAAGAAACATCATCAAGAAAACAAGACAAGGTGGAAAATGAAGAAGAAAATGATGGATTCAAAACTCCAACTCATATTGAGCATAGAATCCCAATAGCAAAGCAATGTCCACTTGCACCAAGAAAACCAAAACCATATTTCAAAAGAAGGAAACAACAATCCAAACAATTGCTTGATGTGTCAAGTGAGGTTGAATTATTGTTCCAAATCAAACACAAAACAATTTCAAGTTCACAACAAAGTAGCAAGAAAATTCGAAGAGAATAGACCAATGCAAAAGTTCGGTTAGTGTCTCTTAATTATTATTAAGGATTTAAGTAGTCAAATTACTTCATATATGTAACTTGATCATATTATAAAGAAACGAATATTGATGTATAGATATGTTTGACAATTGTGATAATAGCCTACAATTAACTGGCAGACGGAAATAATATTAATTAGTGCATATAATCAAAATTAACATGCACTTAAATTCCATGCCAATAAAATAAGTATATGAAGTTTTCACTTGTGTATAATTAGTGATTGTGAGTTAAAACAAAAAAGTGACATGCATCATAATTTAATTGGATCTATGAGAAAAAGTTAATATGTACAAAAATTTATTTTTACTACTAATAATGAATTGGTTCAAATGGTAAGGAATTTGTGCGCTTTAATTAAGTATGTGATGATGTGATTCGACCTCCGATTCTTGTGTATGAAAATTTTAATTGATAAGAGAATTCATCTTGTGTGCTCCACATGTTTCTCAACGAATATTAATTACTGTTAAACTGAAGTGAAAATTCCGTACCAAATAGTACAGTAACCCAAAAAATTTATCTCTATTCTCTACTATTGTTCAATATGACATAATATTAATAGGTAATTACTCACCTAGCCCTCCAATTGTATATGGTGGATAATTTAATTCTTGAAATTAAGTAAATTTCATTAGATTATTTGAATATTTCGTATTTCATATATTATATATTTGGGGGAAATTGATTTTATTTTTTGTATGAGAATTTGGATCAATTAATTTCATTCTTGAACTTCTGAAGCACTATGTGGTCTTTTTTTTTTTTTTTTTTTCCAAAATGATTGAATATTTTAAATTTATTAATTTCAAGGATCAAATTGTATGATCCATTTATTATCAATAAAAAAAGTGTATGATCCATTTCATAATTAATATAACTATATATTTATTGTGGTGAGAACCATGTGGTTGAAGACTTTTTGTTTTTGCTTCTTGAGATCAAAATAGATATTCTCAAAACACTTTTTTCTAAGGTGTAAAGGTAAAGATTGTCAAAAGATCACAATGTTAAGTATGGGCAAAAATCACATAAAATTAAAGATCATTATGACTATTCACGTCATTATAATTGTTATAATAGTAGCTTTAATTTTTTTAATCTAGCAAAAATAAGTTCTAGCTTTAATTTACTGCTTTCATTTGCTTCTTTGCCAATTAAGGCATTGTCAATCATGTATTAAGGGAATGAAATTTATTCTGATAGATCAAGATTCATCACATAGTTAGTATTAGATCTTGAGCTTCTTTTTTAATTCTTACTTTTGCTAGATTCTTCCTTCTAATTTACGCTTGAATTAAGTTGCCTTTGAATCCATAAGTTAAATAAAATGTACTAGAAAAAGATGCACAAGTAAGTAATTGTTATGATGGAATCATTACATTCTTCTAATTCTATTAAAAAACTTACATTCTTCTAATTGTTCCCATGGTTGGTAACACTATTTATCCAATCCAAGCAAAGTGATGCACATGATTTAATGTAAGAAGCTCAAATTCCAAGACTAATACGTTTGGTTTTTTTTTTGTTGGTTAAAACTGATACATTTGTTTTAATAAATAAATAAAAATAGTGTGTTGCTAACAACTACAAATATCTAACAAGTTATAAACTCAAATATAAAAGTTTTATGTTGAAAAAAACTAGTACTTTTTAGACATTTTAATAGTTGACCACATAAGTGCTAAAACAAAATTATTATATTTAGTTTCTTAACGTATGTTTTTAACAGATTTGTCAATGTTACAATTGATTTAGAGCAATTGCTAGGGAGTAAACCCTACACCGAGTTTGAGTAAAAGTGTTAGCATGTGATTTTTGGACAGATTGTTGAAAATCAATCAAAACTTTGACAACCACAAAAAGCTATAGATTTATATAGAAGTTTAGGGTATTTACATTTTCATGGCCTAACTAAGACATGGATCTAGATTTCTTGTTGTACGGTACATTTTTCACACAGTTCACCCAATATTAAATCTCAGCCACTCATTCAAGATTGTACGGTTGAGATCAATTATAGTAGGACGCAGTAACAGCAGGAATCCTATTTTCATGAGACAGTAACATGATGTTTCACCAAATACAAGAGAAATATATAAATTGAATTTTGAAGGATTTTTTTGTGTTGTTAGCAATGTAACTTAATTGGAGTTGGAAGTTTGGGATTAAAAATGTAATTAAGGTTAAATTTAACTTAATTATGCTAAGGCTGCTAAAGATAAAAAAATAGTTTGAGTTTTTTCCACATGTTATTCTTGAAGAAAACCACTCCGGCCAAATTTATATATTTGTACCCAAAAAAATACACTATTTTTTTTCCTTATTTACTTATTCTGATGCGAGAAAATAAAAATATTTTTCCATTCGAATTGGTGAATCTGAAGGGATGTGATTTTTAAGAAAGTAGCAAGGGAATAAAAATAACTTTCAAAAATTTTGTAAATACCGGATGGTTTTCCATTATCCAACAGTTTTGGCTCAATTTTTAAAGTATTGGTCATGTAATAGTTACAGCACTTAAGAAGCAAGGCATAAGACATCAGATAAATAATGTGCAGAAATGCAACCATCCAAATATTTAACGAGATTAATGACAAAATTCACATGCTAATATAGAGAAGTGAAGAATCAGATGTTCAAATTCGCGCTCAGCATATCAAATATCAATGTAATATTTTAATATTTATTGGAGTTTAAATATGAATCATATGAGTTTCATCCAATGACCATAAAATAATTGACCTAATAAATGATTTCTTATCCATAGAACGATTTTCTTTACTCACCTTAAAAGTAACATTTTAGACACCAAACTACTAGACTAAAAAAAGAGCATTGTACACAAGAACGGCAAGAATAACACTTATACTGTTATTTAAAATAATAAAAATATTAACTTCCTACTATGACAGAAATCAAGTCCGTGTGTGGATGAAAATCAAAGACCAGACTATGTCGTGTGTTTCGTATTTCCATTGTTCCGTAAGAATGACCATTTTGCCTAAAAAATGAAGAGAAAAGAAAACATAAATCCAAATTTTTTTTTATGAGAACATGAGACACAACATTCCTATTAGACAATAAGACATAAGAGACAAAATTAAGAATAAAATGAAAATAAATTCTATGAAAATTAGTCATATGTAATTTAAATTTGGCAAACACAGCTGCAACTCAGTTTGGAATGGATGGAATAATTTGCTATTACCAAATTATTCCCACTTGCACATTGCTGCCACCATCTGCCGTGTCTCCTACAAAAAGCTTCTAACAAGTCCCTCTCATGTCACACCTTCTTTGTTTCTCTCACACACACACACATTTTTGACTTTCAGAGACAGTACAGTTAAATTCTCTTTGGCAGATTGTACCTCATTATGCCCCTCTCTTTATCTCTCATGTCCATATCTATTCTTTCATATTTTGTCAGCTATGTACCACAACTTCCTTTATTTGTTTCTTTGTACATTCTACTCTATTCTATATCATTTGAACATCAAAATATATACCATGGGAAAGATTCTCTATTATAAGAGAATGACATAGTAGCATACAGTAATATGAATATCAATTGTTGATTGAAGATCAGACGGTCCAAATCACAAACATAAAAAACAACCTTAAACAATTTCAGCTGTTGGTTATGATCAAACGGATGAAAGCAGAAATGCGTCACGCAATTACTGCAGCGAAGTCCGACACTATATATGTGGTGATATGTATCTTTGTCTTATTTTTTAATCATTTAAAACTTGTACACATTTTAAAAATACACATAAAAAGCACCCAAAAAAAAAGTACCATATTCTACATTGAAATTTTGATGTGAACAAATTATTATTCTTTGTTCAATTTGGTGTTGCCTTGGTCAGACTCAGAGGGTACAATACTATCCATCCATGCATAACATTATTCTTTTTTGTTTTGTTCTTCTCTGAAGTGACTTCACTGGACTCTTCCTATTCTTTCATTTCCTTTAATTCATTCTACTTTTGAAACGTATCATTCCATCAACTCCAGTAATGGCTCAACAGGTATCATCTTTAACTTCATCATCTCTCTTTTCTTTCTAAGGTTTTCAAAATTTAGTTGCAGTGTAAAATTTGATTATTTCATGATTGATAAAACTATGTTGTTATGTTTGGATAAACATCTTAATTAAGTGTTTATAGCATAAGTGTTTATTAGATAATTGCTTATGTTTTATCTAATTCTATAAGAAAAGATAAAATAAAGTTAAATTGTTTTCATAAGTTACTCTGAAAGCTTTTGGAAATAAGTTGAAAACAATTAAACCTGTAATAGTTGTTAACATAAGCTCTTACATACAATTTCTCAAGTGTTTATGTTAACATTTAAACTCAAATAAATCAATTCACACGATATCTTGTGTTAGTCATTATAGCTGCATGCATGCAGAATGTGGCTGCAATTAATAACTTTGCATTTAAGATATTGTAAATGGTTTACAACTATAATTGTGGCTGCAACATTACATTTCTTAATGTAATTTGAACCTATTCAAATAGAATGAAACGCGACTGCGATTTAAAACATTGTTTGTATGTGATTTCATGAAGTGGATTGTCTTGGATTAGTCTGTCATGTTCTGTCTTGAAATAGAGTTTGGATGGTTTTGGTGTTAATGCAGGAAGAAGGGTGGCCTTTGGGACTGGGATTATTGAATGCAAGAGCTGGGTTGGTAAGAAACAGTGAGTTCTCTGGATCAATCTCTTTCAGAACTATGTTCACTAGTTCTTCCATCCATTCTAATGATTCTTCCTCGTATCTTGATACAGAGGTTAGTAATTTTATTGCAACACACAAGATTCAAACAAATGTGAATGTTTCGTCCACTGTTTTTTTTAGTAAGTAAAAGTTTAGGCGAGTTGAGTTTCAGAAGCTCACCATAATTAGAAAAAGTCCCGAGACTCCAAGAGACTTATCGGATACGCACTAAAGTCTCTGTAGAATCTGAACTAAATCATTACCAATTGGATCAACCTACGCCTATGCCGAATGTGTTTTTTCGTAAAACGAAAAAAAAAATGCATAGATCCCTATTTTAAAATTGAGATACTTTGCTCATTCTTTTTGGTTTTAACCATAGCTTTTGACTATGTATATGTACTTTGTGCTCATTTGTCTCATGAAGATGAAGCTTTTTAACTCTAGGAAAAGGAAACTTCATATAATGAACATGCTCATAAAGCAAAAATCTATCTTCCTGTCTCTCTCTTTACCATTCCATATAGGGTCCACAGCATGACTTATAACACCACATGACCATGCTTTGACAGAAGCAAAGATTTAATCTAATGTATTTTTTCAAAGATCATGAATATTCAAATAAGTTATAATTTGTCATTTTGCTAACTTCATCCATACCTTTGGTTTTAGTCCTCAGGATCACTCTTCCATAACAAGAGCATCACACTTGGAAGCCTCTTAGGTATTTCTAATCTCCTAGAATTATCAAGGAGATCAAGCAGGAGAAGAGAGATAGGACCCTTAAAGGAAAACAGAAAGAATATTCACAAGCTGAAACCATGGTTGTTCTCATTATGTACAAAGCTAACTACCGATGTAGTGAGCGCGAATCATGTTCATGTTCCCTCTCTAGGTCAGTACCTTGTGGCAGAGAGAAGAGCTAGAAGTAATTTCAGAAGGAATCAACACGCTTTCATTCAGGGACATAATGCTTGCTCCCCAGTTCAAGAGTCGAACTCGCCATTCATTGGCAGCCAAGTTGCTCTTAGTGGAAAAGAGGCAAATAGAGCATTGCAGCAAAACAATGGATATGGAACACTAATACCCTTCTCTTCTTTGTGTGGATAAATTGAAAAGTGACCAACCTTTCATCACTCGTTTTAGCACATGTTCGGTTCTGCATTCAATTTGTGATTCCCGCGTCCTAATGTTGTTAAGACACAGTTTTATGAAGCTAGAAATACAAGCTTTTGTCTCACCACACTTTTTCTCACTTCATAATCTCAACTTTTCTCTCATAATTGGTTATTAATTTTTAAGTTTCGATATTTGAAGCTTTATACAATATTTACCTATCATTACTCAGCCACAGTTATAACTAACCTGTGTAATATCTGAGCAACTTGATTGAGAATACAGAGAATGAGAGAAACTAACCACTTAAATTTGAAACACCATTACTTCAGTTGAACAAATCGACAAGTTCTGGGTTGCAAATGAATCATGGCCCAAAAAATAGGTTGAGAATGAAAGAATCCAGACAAAAAGCCCGAATCGTTGAGTTGAAATAAGTCCAAGCTAGATGTCATCTGACGCTCACAGCTTGGTTGAATGAAGGTGAAACCCGAGTTCTACATCCAAGAGAATGGAACATCTCATATTATACTTACATTTTATATTTCGAAAAATGAAAACACAAAACGTCTGTCAAAAGTTCAACCGATAAACGGATTACAAAGACTCAAACAGACCATACAAGAATATAGTTCCACTATTGTCTTGAACGATCTTAGCGATCGTTCGAACAATGGGAAAAATTGAATTCAAATAAAATGCTACGATAGGTAGCTATTCCAATTCCACACAGCAAGTGTAAAATCACCACTCATATGTCCTTAGAAGCAAAGAAACCACCAGCAATCATCAAGACTTGATAAATCCCTCATTGCTTTTCGGCATCAACCTTTCCTGAATTGCGACCAGCGATCCTTCCAAATGAGCCGATGGCAGACAAACTCTTGAAGCTGCTGCTACCTTCACTGAAATTTGATTTTCTTGACCTTCTTGGTTTAGTTATTGGAGTGGATTCCACTTCTGTATCACTGCTAGTGTTGATCTTGGCAACGGTTAACTGAAGAATGGCACCTCGGCAAAATGGACAAAGTGGTCCAGTGGTGCAACCGGTTGCAGGATCAGGCTTCTTAAGACAGCATAGTGCTAGGGTGCAATGAGCACACATTTGATGACCACAAGGATTGACTTCGATTGTGCACACTTGGTCAAAGCATATACAGCATAACTCCATATTGCTTTCCTATATGAGAAATAACCAGCAAATAAGTAACTTAAATTTTAAGGGAAATACGCTCGAGCATCAACATTGTCATAAACCAATTATCCAAAAATCGAAGAAAGGAAAACTTTGTACCTCGGAATCCGAGACAATATCATCATCGTATTTGCTATCAGAACGTAGTGGAGATGAAGATATGTCATTCTCCTTTAGTAGGGTCTTTTCTCTCTCCCTGTTTGCTTCTAATAAGGCATTCTCCAGCAAGGCCTTGGCTTCATGATTGAGCTCGCTAATAAACTTTAGCGGTGATGGCCAAACAAGCGGTGCTGCTGATGAGGGATCAAGTAGGACGGCACATGTCTTGTGCTTGTGCTTAAGAGCAACTGTAAATGGTATTCTCCTGCAAAGAATCATTTACAAAAGATTTAAATTTTGAAAAGTGAAAAAAATAAAAAGATATGGCCAACCAGCGAAGCTTTCCAGTTAATTGTTTGCTTCTTGTTCTTCATGCAATCGATAGAGTTTAAAAAGTAAATAAAATATCATTGATTGGCTTCTATATGCCAGTAACTATTCATGAAACCTTCCTAGTTTTAATGGTAATTTTTGCATATGACCTTGAATCTATAATTACATCATTAAAGTAGTTTCTTGAAGTGATAAACATGGATGTACTTACCCGGAGGAATCTAATTGAAGCCGTTCTGCTCCCCAAGCAAGCAACATCCGGACACAGTCAACAGAACCACCACGAGCAGCCATATGGAGCGGCGTTCTTCCAGGGAATCTGCAGAATATGCTTTTATCAGTCTTCATGGAAAAAACGACTAATTTTCATCTAATAAGACTAAATTAACTTATAAGAAAATTATTTTACCCATATCCACCGGTTGAAGCACAAACAAGAGCTCCATTGTCTAAAAGGGAATGAAGACATTCAAGCCGTCTATGACGAGCAGCAAGGTGCAGCGGCGTAGCACCATTTCCATCTCTTATGTTCACAAATCTAGCAAATCCCCTGACAACCAAGAACGATTTGGAATTAGAACCATTTGTAAGAGAGTCAGGAAAAATCTGTTTTGATTCTCCGTGATTTTACATTACTTTCTACACAATTCATATTTGTTTGGGTTCACATCCATAGATGGAGACCATGAAAGAGTGACTAACCAAGAATCTGCAACAGGTGAGGAATGAGCAGACGAAAGAATAGTCTTTAAGCAATCTACATGGCCATAATAAGCAGCATAGTGCAAGCAGGTTCTTCGACGAATAGAATCAAACATCAATATCTGAAACATTATAAGAACATGTATATCAATCCCCTGATAGTAACAAATGATCAAACACACTCCACCAATACAATTTTTTTAACGTGTAAGTTCCTTTTTTACAGATGCTTATTATAGAAGTGTCTATGTATAAGCTATATGTCATTGGTGATTATGTTAGTAGATAAACTCAAATAAGTCAATACAACATGTCATTGGTTTTTCTCCTTAAAATGCATTGATTCTGAGCATTAAAAGTAAGAGACGGAAATATAACATACATTAGCTCCAGCGTGAATAAGCTTTTCCATGCAACCGGTCTTTCCATGCATCACAGCCAACATTAACGGCGTCTAGAGACCCGAAAAGTAAAAGAATTCAACAAGAATCATCAGAATTAAATACAACAAAGTACAGAAATTACAAAGGTGTTTCCGACTAGAAAATCAATCATATGGAAAATTAGAAACTCCGACACAGACACACACCTGTTTATGGCGATTCAACACATCAACTTTGACATTCCGGTCCAACAACATGGAAAGCACCTAACCAAGCATGCAAAGAAAATTAACATGAGAGACGCAAAAGGTGACATATGATGTATGAATCATTTATAACAAAACGTTCTAACTCTAAACCACAAGCCACTTTGACTAAACTTCTCAACAAACAATGACCCTTCTAAATAATAACTTCAATAATAAGTTGGAATTAGCTGACACACCTCAACTCAACTTTTCAGACTCTTACATTAAAGAGATTCCTAAACCGATGAACTTTCAACCAGCGTGTGTTTGAGTCAATTTTGAATAGAATTGATTTTATAAAATTGATTTAATTAAAAATTGAGTTTGAAGTCAAATTATTTATGTTCGTATGTTTTTACTTGGAAAACAAATTTGATGTAAAACTTAGTGTGATTTTGTAAACTAAAATCAATTTTGGAATGCACAACAATTCTAGTAGTTCCCAACCGGAAACTGAACACACACTTGGATTAGAGGTGAGTTTGGTAAAATCAATTTTGTTGAATCTCCTAAGTGTAAACATGCATTTAGAGCCGCTTCGAATAAACTCATAAATCAATTATCATAAAAAAAATATCTAACTCTATACCACTTACAGCCACTTTGAATAAATTTTCAACCAACATGTGAACACAAAAGTTGAAATATCATCCCATAATGACAAAAATTAGCTTTAGTCAACTCAATTTCTTCACAAGCTATTTAACTTCTTCCTAAACACTCTTAAATTCCATAAATGCATTTATTTTTGTAAATTAAAAAAAAAAAGTTACTTATTTCAAATTAAAAAAAAAACTCACCTTAGCTAAAAATTAATCCAAATTTAGTCATAAAAGTTTCAATTACCACAAAAACTTAAACCACTAAATCAAACTAAAAAAAAAATCAACAAATCACTGACACAAACATGAACTTTAACTCATAAATATCACTAATATATTTATAAAACAAAAAAAAAAATTGAAGTTATTGAATGTAATCACACTTGTCAATTGTCATATCATGTTGGTGTAAAACTAATACATGTAATACGTGTCAGACACCAGACTCGTCTTCGATAAATCTAAAGTTATTGAATTGAATGTAATAATTTCAAAAAATAGAAGTTATTAGTATTGAATATAATCACATGTGTCAGCATGGTGTTGGCTTCTAACACGATACATGTCGGACACAAGACACGTCTTCAATGAATCTAAAGGGAGTAGAAAGGAACAAGAAGTACCTCGATCCGACCATTGGCAGCAGCTAAATGAAGAGGTGACAACTTAGCACGACCAACAGTACTATCCATAACAGTAACATCATCCTTAATCATAGCTTCAACAACCTCCAACTCACCATTAGCAACAGCAGAAGCAAAAACACCATTCTCTTTCTTTTTCTTGTGCTGCATCACACAACTTGATTGATTCTGACCCATTTCCTCTCCCAAAAAAGGATCAATCAAATGAAAGTGAAGGAGAGGTGGCCGGAATATAGCTCACGCGCCGCCTTACACGGCGGTGATCAGCCACAATATGTGTTTGGTGAGTTAGTTGGTTGGTATAAGAAAGTATGGAAAGAAGCAGTTATGTATATATGTATATTGGATGGATGGATTGGAGATGGCTGTCTGCTTGCCTGCCTTGGAGTTTGAACCTGCCCACCGCGATTTCGGGCAGTCTGACCGAACTGCTTGTTCGGATGGGAATCAAAAAGTGAAATGAAAAACGCTTAAACGTCAATTTGTTCACACTAATTAAAGTCTCTTCTGTCTTAACTTTCGAAATATCTTGGTTTAATCAAATTAATTAATTAACCTTAATCTTTCGTGGTTAAAGTGAGTTTAAAACATGGTTGACCAAAAATGTCTCCTATGGTCTCCTAGCATGTTTGGTAGCATGCACTCTCTTATTCTCGCATTCGCATTCGCATTCACATTCAACATATTCAGCATATTAAGGTATTAATTTATATCGGATGAATTTATAGTTTGATAAATTATAAATTAGCTTTTAGCTTATAGAATAGCTAACTGATTAAATTTGTAGTGTTTGGTGAAATTAACAGTTTAACTGGTTTATAAATATTAAATGATATAAAAAAATATATGTTTAATTCATATTTAATTTTTTCAAGTAAGATGATAGTGGTAAAATTGGAAGAAAAGATGATAAGCTCTTAAGCTACTTGAAATAGCGTTTGAAAAATAAACTATAAGCTAATAAAATATCTCTTTATTTTTAGTAATATTTAATTTACAATTTTTATTTAATAAAAAAAAACACTATATTTACATATTATTGAAATGATTTGTTTAAGCTTATCTATTAATATAAATTCCATGAGATATTGTTTAAGAGAATTTACGAAGACAAAGTTTTGATATATTTTTTTAGTTTATTTTCATAAGTTGTTTAATATAGATTATTAAAATTATTTATCGTATATATAAAAATTATTTTATTTTATCTTTTATTATAAAATAGTTTATGTAAATTTACTCTATCAAAAAAAGTTTATGTAAATTTATATATGCTTTGAAATTTGGCTTATATTTCTATTGTTTTGATTGAAACAGTTATGATCAAATCATCATCTTAATCGTACCAATTGGCTTAAAGTATACTACTTGTTTTATGTTTTGATGTCTATGTTTGAAAGATATTTTTGACCAAAATAGTAGTGACGTCGAAAGAAAAATTTAATAATAAGATACTTGACAATTGAGTTTTACATAAAGTTGTGTTTACTTGTTGTCATTGAACAAGAGTTTGGTGTGGTGTAATTAAACACACTATTTAATTTGAAACAACATGATATACTCTTCATTTTTTTAATAGCAAATGAAAACTGCGTCAAAAAAAAAAAAAATAGCAAATGAAAATTCTAGTACAATAATTTGAAATGTATACTCCCTCCCACCATTTTACATAAGTGTTGTTTAGAGAAAAGAAAGTCTCCTTCTTATTATATACAAAGACTCGTTAAAAAAAAAATTTGGTGTAATTCGAATATCATGCATCGGCAATTATGGAGACTATTTTCTCGAATTTTATGAAATTCAATTGACGGCATGTTTTCTCTAAGAATTTTTCGCATTACAATGAGTTTATTATTTTTTTTCAAAATATATCTCTAAATATTAATACTATAAATTATTTTTGAATATAAAAAATTAATATTATATATGTAAAATATATACAATAATTACATTACCAAAGAAAAATTTAGCCATAATCATACAGAAAATTTACGTAACAATTATAACATATAAATCATACATGCAAAATTTTATATATACACGGATTGAGGTTTGAACTCCGATCATCTTACTTTCCATCTTAAGGGTGAAATTTATAGCCACTAGACAACTTAAAATAAAATTAATAAAAAGTGGTAGTTGAATATTTTTCTTTTTGACCCAAGTTGGAATATTTTTCTAATTTTTGTTTCTTGTTGTTTCTGTATAGGCAACTTGAATATTGGTCCTTGTCAAAAAAAAAAAAAAAACTTGAATATTGGTCGCTAAACTATGCACTTAATGATTTTCAACTCAAATATATACTTTTCATAACCTGAGTCAAGTGAATAAAAGCAGGAGTATAAGAAGACTATGAGATTGATCTAACCATGCCTTATAAATATTTATTGATCGGGTCAATACTTTGTACGTAGCTTCGTATGAACATTATTTTGTGTGACTGAAGCTTCGTATGAATTATGAACATCTTGACGGCTAGAAGAGAAAATACAAAATAGTAATAAAAAAATTATAAAATGTTGTTTTGCAAATTCTGGTTACTACTATTTTACAATTAATTTGTTCACGATTCAACACGTGAAGTGTGTTATTGTTGGCCAATTTGCCCATACAGAGAGTTTCTTTTTTAATATATGTTTTTTATAAACGCGTTTTGTGGAAAAAATAATAAAGAAGTTGATGAATGATGGATTCGGTTTGCCATAGATTAATTCAAGAATGATAATTGTTGTAAATATCGTATAATTATTATTATTGAATTTATCCAAATTTACTTAGCCTATTAGTTAGGCCCGTTAGGTATAACATAGTCTATTTAAACTCTTCAGTAATTGTACTCATTCATTCAAATTAATAAAATTACACCTATTTACCTATTTCTTTGAGTTTAACATGGTATCAAAGCTCCCGATTTTTGGGATACGCTTCCGCATAAACCCTAACCACCCCAATTTGTTTTTCAATCCCTTTTCTTTCCAACTTTTCATTCGAAAATCGGCTAACATACTGTCTGTGTCACGTTTCTTACTTCCTGTGAACATATCGAAATTTCAAAAATACCATCATAACCGTCTCTCAATTCCGAGTCCATCGCCGTCGAAACCACCGCCAACAACCACCTCACGCGCCCTCACGCGCGTCTTCTCTACCGGCGCGTGAGTCCCACTCTCACCACCGTCCCAAGCGCGTGGTGGCCACGCGCCGCGCTCTGGACCTCCGTTTCTGACAAATTTGGTGTCAGTTTTTTCGTCTCGATCTCCTCTTTCCGTTGGTGTGTTCAAAATAATTTTCTGAAATACTCGAAATTTGGGTATTTTTTTGTTACCTTTCGATAATTAACCTTACTTCGTTGCTCCGATTATTTTGCTTCAATGGCAGTAAACGATCCTCCACCCCCTCCTCCACCCCCACCTCCACCTCCGGTTATACCACCTCCTTTTAATGCTAAGGATTTCGTCATTCAAAAAGGCTATTGGCTTAATGGCGAAAAAAATTATTTTCAATGGTCTCAATTAATTCGTCAGACACTGAAAGGTTGTGCTATGATTGACCATCTGGATGGTGATCCTCCTCTGGTCACTGCTCCTAATTTCTCTTCTTGGGATAAAGATGATTCTGTTATTATTACGTGGCTTTGGAACTCTATATCTCCTGAAATTAGTAGAAATTGCATGTTTCTCTCTACCGCACGAGCAATTTGGAACTACCTCAGTAGCAGTTATTCAATGAAACAAGACATGTCTGCTTGCTACGACTTAAAGAGGAAAATTTTCAACACCAAGCAAGGAAATCTTCCGGTCACCGAATATTTTGGGGTTCTCAATTCTCTTTGGATTGAACTTGATCAATATCAAAATTTGAAGATGGAGTGCAGTCAAGACACTGTCATTTTAAATGCTGTAATTGAAAGAGATAGAATATTTGATTTTTTGGCAGGTATAAAAAGACTTCGTTCAGACAATGGTAAAGAATATGTCAATCATACTTTTTCTGACTTCACCAGTAAACATGGCATAATCCATGAATTCACATGTGTCGACACCCCTCAACAAAATGGAGTCGCAGAAAGAAAAAATCGTCATTTACTTGAAGTTGCTAGATGCCTTATGTCTCAATGTGGAGTTTGACCCCATTCGAGTACAAATTTTGGGAAAGGAAAAACTTCCTTTACTGTTTGTGATGTTATCCCTAAAAATGCTTGGATTCTTGACTCTGGGGCTACTAATCATATGACATTTGATCCGGCTTTACTATCCTCATATACATCACATTCGAGTATTCCTTATATCACTGTTGCTGATGGCTCTCATGCTCGTGTTGTTGGCGTTGGAAATATTGACCTACAACCTTCATTCAAGTTGCAATCTGTGCTTCATGTTCCTACACTTTCCAACAATTTAATTTCCATCCATCAGCTTACCCGTGATCGAAATTGTAAAGTAACTTTTTTTGCTTCTCATTGTGTTTTTCAGGACTTGACCTCGGGACAGACGATTGGAATTGCTAAAGAAAAGGAAGGGTTATACTACTTCTCTGATGAGCCAGATGGTCCAAGGGTATTGTCATCCTCTCTCCAGTTTGAATCTTCCTCTTCTACCTCACAAATTTGGCTTCAACACAAGCGTCTTGGTCATCCCCCATTTTCTTTAATTAAGTCTATGTATCCTGAGTTGTTTTTACGACATTCTGTTGAGTCATTTAAATGTGATGTTTGCGAGTTAGCAAAACATCGTCGTGTTTCTTTTCCTCCTAGTTTTAATAAAAGTGTTGAACCATTTAATATTATTCACTCTGATGTTTGGGGACCTGCTCCTACCTCTAATGTTTCTGGTGCAAAATGGTTTGTTTCTTTTATTGATGATTGCACTCGATTAACTTGGGTTTTTTTGATGAACACTAAATCTGAAGTACCACAACTATTTATTCAATTTTATAATATGGTCAAAACACAATTTGGAAAAGGTATAAAAAGACTTCGTTCAGACAATGGTAAAGAATATGTCAATCATACTTTTTCTGACTTCACCAGTAAACATGGCATAATCCATGAATTCACATGTGTCGACACCCCTCAACAAAATGGAGTCGCAGAAAGAAAAAATCGTCATTTACTTGAAGTTGCTAGATGCCTTATGTTTCAAATGTCTGTTCCCAATTCATATTGGGGAGAGGCAGTTCTTACTGCTGTCTATCTCATTAATCGAGTCATATCTCGTGTTTTAGGTAATACTAGTCCTATTAAATCTATGCTCTCACATTTTCCTTCTGCTCCTATATTACAGAATCTTAAGACCCGTGTGTTTGGTTGTGTTGCTTTTGTCCATGTTCATAAACAATATCGCAACAAGTTGGATCCTCGTGCAATCAGGTGTATCTTTCTAGGTTATGCACCTAACAAAAGAGGGTACAAATGTTATCATCCTCCTAGTCGGAAATTTTTTGTCTCCAAAGATGTCACTTTTCATGAGAATGTGTCTTATTTTACTCGTCCTCAGTCTCAGGGGGAGAACCTAAATGACTTAGAGTCTGAGTCCGAGTTTCTAGTCCTGGGTCCTAGCCTTCCTAGAACACATGTTCATGCACCCACTTCTGTTTTAGAGGAATCAACACCTTCAGCACCAATTCAGGAGTATCAGAGAAGAAGTAAACCCGTCCCGCTCCAACAGCAAACTCAATCGTCTGAACCAGTGGTAAGTACTGAAAATGATCATCCTAATGATAATTCTCATATTTCTGATACTGGTGATACTAACCCGAATGATGTACCTCTTGCTTTGGGAAGAAAAAAGCGATCATGTCCCTCCATATATAGACGTCCTACTTCTAATTTTGTCTCTTCTAAACAACTTTCATCACAATATGAAGATCATATGAAGTTATGTTATGATAATCAACCGGCCTTTGCTGACAGAAGTGGTGAAGACGGGATTACCAATAGAACAATTCAGCCAACTTACTTGCAAGCTTCGAATGATTGATATCCATTCATCAGCTTGAGGGGGAGTGTTGTAAATATCGTATAATTATTATTATTGAATTTATCCAAATTTACTTAGCCTATTAGTTAGGCCCGTTAGGTATAACATAGTCTATTTAAACTCTTCAGTAATTGTACTCATTCATTCAAATTAATAAAATTACACCTATTTACCTATTTCTTTGAGTTTAACAATAATGAACGGTTCAGATAAATTAAAGGGTAACTACGTTCAACTTGGACACTTGGTGTGGTATACCTTCTAATTTTACATATAAATAACTTTTTTATTTTTAAATTATATATCTTATCACTTTTTAAATTAGTAGGATAAAATTGGAAGGAGTATAAAATTAGGCTATGTCGAGTATTTTGTTTTAGAATAAGTGTTGATTAAGGTTTATGTATAAGACATGACAATGACTATTTAACTATATTAACATTATTTATTATTGATGTAATTTTTTGAAAGTAGTGATCGCTCAATTAAGTATAGAGTACAAGTAAAATAATTAGGTGTTCGATTCTTGACTCTTTGTGTAAGAAAAAATTCAGTTGGATTGAAAAAAATTGTTTTTGTGTGTCTCATAAATTTTCTGAAGAAAATTAATTGTTGTTAAACAGCAGTAAAAATTTTGTATCAATATTATGGTAAAATAAAATATATGGTAAACCTATCTTTAAAATTGTATAGTCAATTTTTTCAAAAATAAAATAAAAAATACTACTATTTTCAATATAAAACTTATGTTTTTCGTTTTTTATAACATGTATCTCGTGTTTAGGAGAATTAGCATGAGATTTATCAAAAATAAATTATAAAATAATAAAAATAAATTATAAACTACTAAATTTTCTTTTTGTCATGAATTTATAAGCTAAAAAGAAATCATACCAAGTTCAAAATGTGATATTGCGAGCTTTTATATAGCTGTTGGGTCCAAAATAAAAGGCTGTTTTGATTGTACTGATTCCCTAGCATCGATGTATTAAAGAGAGTGAGACATTAATCAATCTGAGAGAGAGAAAAAATACTACTATAGTATGGATTTGTGGAAAGATGATCGGAAATTTTGATGTGGTACAAATTTTGATGTGCACACACAGAGAGTGTCGGCGGAAAGGAATGTTGATCATTGTGGGGAGTTAAGTTTTGAGTATTCTAATCTAAGCACTAATATACCAATCAACAAAAAATAATAGGTACAAATATGAAATTGAGGTACCCATTTTATTATAAACGTTTATGTGTTTTTAGTAGGTCTTGTATTAATTGTAATGTCTACTTTATTAGTTCATGTTCCAAAATTCATTAGTTGGAGATCGAAAAAATAGGGTTGTCGTTCACAAGACGCATGGCTTGACATTGTACCGGGGTCCAAAAAAAACAATCAATTTTTTCTGGGCTTCTTTCACTCTTTTAGGTTCATTAGGGGTGTTATATATTTCCGTTTCCAGTTACCACTGCCCCAGGTTTTTTTTTTTTTTTTTGCTTTCGCACCGGTTCCGACCCACTAAAGGTGGGCGACTAATCCTGCTCGTGCGTGGAGGCATGCGCACTGCCCCAGGTTTTCTGCACTTATTATAAGCAACACATACTTATTTTATTTTAGTGTAATGATTTTTAAAATGAATCTCTAGAATAGACCTCATATTTCATACTTTAATGTACTTTTAATATTTACATTAAATTTATTTGAATTAAAATTAATTGGATGATTTATTTCGTTTGAGTAATATTTATAGCAATTTAATGCCAAGACACAATGTACTTGTGTCTATATATAAGGGATAAACAAGAAATATAAAGGACATGCAAGGTCCACATGAATAATGGGACACCAAGCTCCAATACTGAAAATTAATAAGAGACGCATAAGGGCCTAGCATTGAGCTGCTCGAAGAAAAATCACTTTAGGCTTTGTTTGGTTGAGAGGAAAGAAAGAGGGAGGAAGGAAAATTACGGATTCCAATGGATGAATTTAGACTAAATGTTAGTCTAAATTCATCCATTGGAATCTATAATTTTCCTTCCTCCCTCTTTCTTTCCTCTCAACCAAACGCACCGTAAGTGTTAAGCATGAGAAAGTAATTAAACTCTCACAACATAGCAAATTATTAATATTTAAGTTTTGATTGAAAAATATGTTTACATTCGGTACCCTAATAAATAGGTTTATATTTTAATATTTAATGTCATCTAAAATACTGTTTTGAACTAGATCAAGATTCAACACACGCGGTCCAAGCGCTCCAGATGTAGTCCAAAGTCACTTCTTCATAGAGGCTTGTCATACAAGTCCTGGGTAATAGACACAATGGTTCATGTAGACCCCTTATAACTAATACGCTCATTACATGTTTGCAGAACTATTAGATCCATCTTAACGGCTCACATTGTCCCAAGTGTCAGTTGTTGCCAACTGTTATATAATCTTCTTCCCCTATATAAAGGCAAACTTTGATGCTAAGGTACATACTTCAAATAAGTTTTCACTTTCATTCCTTCTTGATCATATACTGACTTAAATGTTGGGATGCTAATGGGTTTTGCAGGTATCTTCTTCATTCTAATCCACCGTACCAGAAATGTACCTCCACTATAGTCGTCTCAAACCTCACTTCTCGGAGTCATTTAGTTCTATTAAGTGGAGATCAAATATCTCCGGTTGAAGAAATTTGTGGAAAATCATAAATGTTAAGTTATGGTCCCAATCTCTTGAAATTGGATTGAACCATCTATATGATTTAGCTCAATAATGTTTATATTGTTAGGTTGAAGTTTGATATATCATTTGTATAATCAATTTATAAATAAATATTCATTAAAAAATTGGTGATTTTTTTATTCTTTTAACTTCTCACATTTACTCTTTTATTTTTTACAAACTTGCAATTATATAATAGCACTTTTGACCCTCCAACTTTCACAAATTTGCGACTTTTGTACCAATCTCTTGAAATTGGATTGAACCATCTATAAGATTTAGCTCAATAATGTTGATATTGTTAGGTTGAACGCTTGATATATCATTTGTAGAGTCAATTTATAAATAAATATTCATTAAAAAATTGGTGATTTTTTATTCTTTTAACTTTTCACATTTACCCTTTTATTTTTCACAAACTTGCAATTATATAATAACACTTTTGACCCTCTAACTTTCATAAATTTGCGATTTTGATCCTTTAACTTTAGCTTCTTCTGCAAATGGATGACGCTTCACTAATTTTGACCAAGTCAACTTTTGTGGCAAGTGATTCACATGTCACGTCATCATATGTGGCAAGCCATGCTGACATGATATGTGAGTCACTTGCCACATATACGGTGACTTAGTTATGAGACCAAAATCGCAAGTTTGTAAAAAAAGAAAAAAGGGTCAAAAGTGCTATTATAAAAGTTAAGAGGTCAAAAGTGTAAATTTTTAAGAGTTAAAAGACCAAATACAATTTTAACTTATGTAGAATGTGCCTCTCTTAATCTAAATTTCTACCATATAAAAATCATTTTTATACCATTTTTTTTTTATCTAATTTTTATACCATTTCTACATACAAATGAAACTAAAATACTAAAACATATAAAAAAAATGCTAATGATATTTATACGTTTTCATTTCCTTTGCAGGAAAAATAGAAACCGAGATTTCACTTCTTTTACAAAATTGGCCTTTTCTTTTCCTTTCTCTTCTTTGAATTTTTTTTTCACCCTTTTATAGTTCACAATTAATGTAAAACCCTACGATGTCCATAGTAGATTATATTAATAAACATGTTCAAAACAATAATAATAAATGTCTTCTATTGAAAATAGAGGTTAAAACAACGAGAAATAAATATACATATGATATTGCCTATCCCCCGAGTGGTCACTTGGTTGAGGATTTGTTCCTCAACTTAGAGGAACTCGGTTCGAGATCCAGCACATATAATATTTAGGTCACAATTGTAAAAAAATAAAATAAAAGCCATATATTTTTATTTCTTAGGAGTATCGTTGAGTCAACAATTATTAGAATTTTTTTATAATTTTTTGACATTAAACTATGATAAACCAGCTATTTAAATGACCGATATTAAAATTTGCCTCAAAGTTAATACTATTATATGCAAATAATTCAAAGTTAATACTAGTATACGGAAATAATTCAAAGTTAATACATAATATGTGCAAATAATTCAAAATTTAATACTAGTATATGCAAATAATTCAAAGTTAATACACAATATATGCAAATAATTCAAAGTTTACTACTAGTATATGCAAAATAAATAATTTCTAGAAGTTTGGCTAGATTATTACTTATAGTTATTGTTGGTGACAAATAATTTCCAACCTTCACCAACCCATTACCAACAATACCAACCACGATTCTTTGCTATTCATTCTCACCAACTACCCACCTTTTTTTTTTGTTTGCTCTTTATTCAAATACTCTCAATTTTTTGTGAGCACTGATTGATTAACAAGTAACAGCAATGGGTGGAGATAATACCAAGAAGGTCTTCACTTTGGCTGATGTTTCTCAGCACAACACTGCCAAAGACTGTTGGCTTGTCATTCATAACAAGGTAATGCTGCTGTCATCTTCATTTTCCTTTCTGGGTTTTACGTAATTTCTTTGGTTCTTTTCAAAATCTAGATTTTTTTTAGGGTATTGAATTGTGGAATGGTTGAAATTCACATTGTATTTTGATATTTTGTTGTAACAACCTTAGTTAGAGGAATGTGGTAGTTAGATCTATGTAAGGAATTGGGTTTGTTGTGAATTTTGATTGAAAAAGGTTCCATTTTGTATAAAGGGACTTTTTTTTTTTTTGTTTATGATGAAAATTTACTGAAAATTATATTGTGCTTTTATTATGGTGTTTTGATGCTGTGTGTTATTTGTAAGTGTTATCTAATAGGGGCTACGAAAGCAAAATTTGAACTAATCATTATTGTTCTGGGATGTGCTATTTAGCTCTGTAGCACTGACACTTCTGATGGAAAGTGTTTATGATGTTCAACACGGACACATGTTATCACGTTCAATTAATTTGTTTTTTCAAATTTTTACCAGTGACGGCGTGTCTGTATCAGTTCTATTTAGTAATTGGTATAGTGTTGTCAAATAGCGATTGTTGTAGCGTTATAACCCTATAGTGAAGCAGAATTTGACAAACTATTATTTTCTGTGATCTGCGACTGGCAACACTGTTTTGAAGCATAATGATTTGGTTTTAAAGCACTGATTTTTTTTATTAGTAGATGAAAGAAAACTAAGTCTCAGTTTCTGGTTGATTTTTTTAATTGCCTGAAGGTTTTTTATGTTTTTTATGCTCACTTTTTCAAAGTGCTATTTTTTAGTTGTTGATCTCAATTTGTAGTCATTTGCAAATTAAAATTAGGTTTATTCATTAGATTTTATGATTGTTTTCTGTAATCAGAATTAAATGATAAGACATGTTAAGTTTCATATTCTGTAATGCTGATCTTGATTCCATTAGGGAAAAGTAGATTTTGAAAGCGTGTAATATGGCTTCTATGTTATACACAGTTTAATGTAGGATTGTATTATTCATTGTCTTGAAATCTTAAGTTGGTAAACAAGGAGAGAGAAGCAAATGTTGAAAACTAGGACAACGTATTACTATTCAACATTTAGTTTGCTCTTCTTCATGTTTGAGTTGTAACCTACGAAGCATAGACACCAGGCACACACTGACACTTAGACACTGGTAATAATTTGAAAAAACGAAAGTCATTGAATGCAAACTTATGTGCTTTTATTATGGTGTTTTGATGCTGTGTGTTATTTGTAAGTGTTATCTAATAGAGGCTACGAAAGCGAAATTTGAACTAATCATTATTGTTCTCGGATGTGCTATTTAACTCTGACACTTCTGATGGAAAGCGTGTCTGGGTTTCAATATTGACACGTTATCATGTTCAATTAATTTGTTTTTTCAAATTTTTACTAGTGTCGGCGTGTCTGTGTCAGTGCTTCATAGCTATTTAGTAATTAGTATAGTGTTGTCAAATAGTGGTTATTGCAGCGTTATAACTGTAGTGAATCGGAATTTGACAAGCTGTTAATTTCCGTGATCTGCGACTGGCAACACTGTTTTGAAGCATAATGATTTGGTTTTAAAGCACTGATTTTTTTTTTATTAGTAGATGAAAGAAAACTTAGTCTCAGTTTCTGGTTGATTGTTTTAATTGCCGGAAGGTTTTATATGTTTTTTGTTTACTTTTTTTTCAAAGTGATATTTTTTAGTTGTTGATCTCAATTTGTAGCCATTTGCAAATTAAGATTAGGTTTATTCATTAGATTTTATGATTGTTTCTGTGATTAGAATTAAATAAGAAGACATGTTAAGTTTCATATTCTGGAATGCTGATCTTGATTCCATTAGGGAAAAGTAGATTCTGAAAGCTGTGTAATATGGCTTCTATGCTATACACAGTTTAATGTAGGATTGTATTATTCATTGTCTTGAAATCTTAAAAGCAGATGTTGAAAACTAGGACAACGAAATACTATTCAACATTTAGTTTGTGCTTTTCCATGTTTGACTTGTAACCTATGAAGCACAGACACTAGGCACGACACTGACACTTAGACACCGGTAGTAATTTGAAAAAATGAAAGTCATTGAGTGCAAACTCGTGTCAGTGTCGGGCATCGACAACACATTTTGGACATCGAACTCGCCTTCAATCTGAAGTGTTGAATCAGTCATGTGCATTCGAGGTTTAAGAAAAATACACCATTTTGCTATTTTGTAGATTTGAGCCTTTACTATAACTTTTTGATTTAAAGTCTTTTTTTAATTGACTTATTTGAATTTATTTATGGGCATGAGAACTTACGAAAACAACATATATTATGACATGTCCGTAAGCTTTATAGTTTATATGAAAACAATTTGACTTTATTCTACCTTATACTGATACATATGCTTTTATATGATAAAAGCTCGTAAATAAATTGTTCATCCAAACAAGACATTGGTAGATATGAAAATTATGTGTTGGTGGCTTCTGTTCCTCTACCTTACCATATCTTTTTTGGAACAGGTTTATGATGTGACAAAGTTCTTAGAGGACCACCCTGGTGGTGATGAAGTCCTAATATCTTCGACAGGTATCCAACATTGTCTTTAAAAAAGATCTTAATTATTCAAATCAAACCTCATAATCTCAGAGAAGTGATGTAAATATAAGTTCCTTTTGATGGTCGAAATGAAATATCTTTGCAGGGAAAGATGCGTCCAACGATTTTGATGATATCGGTCACAGCACAAGTGCGGTAGCGATGATGGACGAGTTTTATGTTGGAGACATTGATTCATCAACCATCCCTTCTAAGGTTGATTACACTCCTCCGAAACAACCTCACTATAATCAAGACAAGACGTCCGAGTTCGTCATCAGGATCCTCCAATTTCTAGTTCCTTTGCTTATATTGGGTTTGGCAGTTGGTATTCGTTTCTACACCAAATCGACATAAGCATTTAAACAGCAAAAAACACTTAAATTTTAGCCGCATTTGCAATAATATGTTATTTTTGACTGTTGCAAGACAAGCCTGTTTTGTTTTCAAGTGCTCCAATTATGAGGTTTGCTAGGGTATGCAATGTGAATCTGTGATATTGTGATTGTTTGCCTTTTCCTTGTAATTCGCTGTTAAATCTAATACTGTCTTTCTCTGTCATTCTTTTGCTACCGAAATCGGAACAGTTTTAATGGTATAAAGTTTTGGTTCATTCTGTGTGCTGAGTTAGCTAGTTACGGTACTATTGTTTACGGTTTTTGGTCTATCAGCGAAGACTTTTCCTGTAATAAGGTAAAGTCTTCCTAATTTTAGATTTAATAATAAGTCTATTCGAACAAACTTTTAAAAAAAAAAGTTGGAAACATCGTATAAATATATTATAGGTTGTTTTTTTAAGCTACTTTCAACATATAGCAATTGTTAAACTAAAATAAGTCTAAATAAGCTCTTTCAAGTGTTTCCTAAAACTCCGTTAACACTAGCGGCTTCAGTGTTGTGCGTAACTTAGATAACCGTTTTGTCTACCAAAAAAGTTAAATAATCAAGACAGTTAAAATTGTAGTGAATTTATATATATAATAATTAATATTGAAATTCAACCTTGAAATGCGATATTTTACCACACTACTGAAAGCAAGCTTCGAGTAGCGTATTTTGAATGATTAGTTTTATACGGTGAATTTGTTAACTAATTTGTTAACTAATTAAAACTAACAAATTGAATAGTACTGCTTCTAGTGTGAAAGGTAAACAGAAGAAAGTTAACTTACTATTTTTTTTTCCAGCTGAAGAAGAAAAAATAGATAAAAAGGTTGGAACACAATAATGATATCTTAGTTTGCATGCGGGTAATCTTTGTTGCCACTTTCATTATTTATTATAACATGCGCACAAAATTCTATCACATTAACATCATTCCTTCCAATTGTTGGTTTTCTTCCACCCAAAATTAATAATGAATTTGATATCTGCACACTTAAAACAACGACCCTTTCAGATGTAACAGTTTCACGCAGTTATACACAATAGACAATTTTGGCTTTAGATTTATAATCAAGCGACTCTGATTTATATAGTGCAAATTTGTCAATTTAACATAATATTTGATCTCAACTATTTGTTTTTTATTAACAGGTCAACATCAATTATTTCGTGGACGCAATATTTGAGAGAAGTATTTATATTTAATGTTTGATGGTCTCTCAAATAGAATTTGAGAGTCTTCAATTCAATGATGGCAAAAATTGAGAATACATGAAAGAATAAAGTTTTATTTTGGGACCAGAAAGAATAAAGTTAGAAACACAAAAGAACAAATTTGTATATTTTTCTCCAAAAGTCAATTAGTGCACAACAAAGAAATTTTCCACAACAAGAATATCACACACTATTATCATTTGTTTATCAACAAAAATTATATTACATACTTTTAGTTTTAACATTCTTATCAAACATTTTAACATATTAGACTACACATTCATGTCAACATTTTATACAGAATAGTTAAACAAAGCTAATGCTGTAATCACCAAAAAACTGAATCTTCAAGCAAGAGAAGCATCCTAGTAGTATATTGTTCCGTTCACCAAAAAAGTCCGACATTTTTTGGAAATCGAGGTTAAGGGTAATTTATAAACACGTTCACTCTTCTACCAACCAATACATCTTTTAACTAAATACAAAACCTGAATGCTTTTACACAAGATTCAAAGCGGACAATACCTCAGAAAAGTGGCATAGCGGACTTGAGGTCGGAACATATAACAACACATAGGTTTCTAAAAGGAACAAAGAAAAGCAAAAATGAAGTGAATATGTCACCATAATCATAACTTACAGTTACCAAGTGAGTACACTTAAAGGATAAACAAACAAGAGAAAAATATTAAATCTAGCTACACATATAGCACATTACCTATTCAGTGCTAGCACAAGTTCTCTCAATAACCTTTGAATCTGTTCTATGAGAATTCCTAGATGGAGAACTTGTTCCTCTAGAGGAGCTTTGTTGTCCAAAGAGACTAAGCTTACTAATTTTTTTCGAAAAAGAACTCATAAATTTACGCGATCCGGACTTCGCCATATCCCTCTTCATGCAAACATGCTCCCTCTCTAGATCATTTAGTCTCATTCTTAGTCGAGCCAACTCGAGTTTTAGTTCACGGTTTTCGCGCCTTAATGATGCGTAGTTATCGCGTGGAGACATTGCAGCACTTAGTGCACCGCTACTTATGCGCCATGACGCATGCATTGGCTTTATGTCATCGTCCCCATTAGGGGTGGACAAAGAGTTCCTTAGCTTTAGTTGTTCAAAATATAGAACTTGCACTATTGATTGTAGAGGAAGGCGCTCGTTTTGCGCAGCATGTGCTCCGGCTTCTTGAGTAAGCTTCTGAAAATCAATTAGTTTGCATAGTTTCTTCTTGTCCAAATCTGACAAACCTTGATGAGCCTAAAAATGCATTTACAGAAAAATCAGCTTTAAATTGCAAAAATTTCTTAGACATGTATCCTCAAACTTGTTCATTGGAAATAGCAAAAATGAAAAAACATACTTTTAAGTAAATATCGATGGCTCGATATAAGCCGTCATGAACGGTGCGCGCATGTGCCGGCAATGTTTCTGCAATGACCAAAAACTTAGAAAGCTTCAAGTTTGCATCCGGGGCAATTTCAGCAAGGTAATTGTCCACTAACTTTGAAACTTTAACCAATGAAGATTGCGAGGGAGAATGAGGGCTATCGGATTCGAAAAGAGAACCGTCTTCAAGATCATCATCACTATCTTCCTGCTGACAGAAGTTTACTAAAAGCCTATGAACTGTGTCAACATCAAATAAGGTATCACCTGAATGCTTGAAAGATGGAATCAAAATATCATCAAGTGTGGATAGATCCAACTGTGATCCAATCCTTCTTTCCAAATCAAGTCTAGAAGAAATTGCGCAATCAAGCATCACCGCGCTTCGCAGCAGCCCGAAAAGGAAATTAACCGGAACAACAAGTTTCTCAACAGGCAAAAGGCTTACAATAGTCTCAACCACAAGTTTTTCATGCAAAGTTGAATTTGAATCAACTTTATTCTGGTTAGATTGATTCCACAAACTCGATTTCTTTGTCAATTCTTTCTCTGCATAGTTCACAAGGGAAGCACCAATACTTTCTGGCCGAACACCGCGACACTTCATAGCTGTTATGACTCGTTGGTACATGTCGATTCTTAAAACCGAAATATCTTCTATCCACCAATCACCATCACATTTGGCTTGCCTGCTCATGTGCAACCTACCTGAGCTGCTATACTCTAATCTCGAGAAACTTGAAGCTATTTGTTCAGCACAAGTTTTCGAAGCTATTGCATCGATGCAACGAGTAACTATTTTGAGCTCATCGGCTAGAGGAATTAGGTTTTCACATTGTTGCAAGACTTCAACACACATTTCAAGACTCTTGCAGACAATGCAATCGAGATATTCCTCGGCCCTTGAACCGAGATTGTCTTTCGAGAAATCATCGGTCATTTCTAGGTAATCGGAAACACAACATAGCTGTGCAACATTTGTGGATGTAATCTCAAAGTTAATACCATAACAGAATTTAGCAGCCAACTCAAAGCATTCAGCGCCGCCCGGTAGATTAAGAAGCTCAACTCTTGAGATATCAGAATCTCTGTGTTCTGCAACTAACCGCCGAATTCTACCACTTCGAGAAACAAGAGGAAACTACATACCGAAATAACAACAATTAGAACAATCATAGAGGAAAAGTGAAAACTCAATGCATGTTCGGATTGACAGTGACTTTGACAAAATCATAGTGTCACCGATCAAACTCACTGCAATTCCAAACATGCACTCAAATTAACTAAGGTAAGTACTTACCTTGTGTAATGAAAATGTTACTCCACACACTTCTATAGTTATATCACTCGGTACATCGCGAAAAATCCTGAAAAATGTTAATGGTAAATCATTCAAAAGACCAACTTATGATTTTAGAAGTTGATTTTAAAAGCCATCCAAAGCAAAAATCAGATGGTAGAACAATTCATTGATATCATAGAAGATCCACAATTAAGATACATTATAACATAATCTCATAACAACATTAGTTAAAAACAGATCTTTTGATCATTCCATTACAGCAACAAATTCAGAAGAGAACCTAAGAAAAAGGAAGTAAAAACAATATTCAGCAGAAACAAAATTAATTAGCATAAATATTAAAATGCATGAAGACCATTGATTTAACAAAGAACTTGTTGCGGCTAAAATTGACCAAAGGCCACATGCTAGTCAACTTTATCCGGAATAGTACTCAAAATACTCATGATAGTAATTAGAATGCAACAAGTCTTAACCCTCCGGTTCCCAGAGAAAGGACCCTAGTAATTCAGAGCTCAGCCAGAAGATAAGTAAAGTCTTGCAGTCTTGACAAGGATTGTTCCATTCAGGATCGAACTCGAGTAATCCTGATCAATTCATCCTTAACTGAAACTCATTAACCACTTAAGACAAAACACTTGGTTAACAAAAACACACCCTTCAAGTAACAATTTTTATGTGAAGCAAACAAGAAACAAACAAAACTAAAACAACCCTTTAACATAAAAGAAGAGTACTGAGAGAGAAGCATATGAAACAAACCATTCATTGTATCTTTGTCTGCCATTCTTTGCCAAAGACAACTGCTGCTGCTGTTGTTGCAGCTGATGTTTGTCAGTAGTACGGTCCATATGAGAGAGTGAGAAAAAACACACAAAGTTGTGATGTGAAAGAGTAAAACAGAATGAAAAGAGAAAGGTAAGAAAAGATTAAAAGTATAGTAATATTAGTGAGTTTAAGGTAGTAGTAGTAGTAGTGAAGTAATGAAAGAGACAGTAACCAAGTTGAAGATGTTGCTGTTGTGGTAGTTCTTTGGCCATTTTCATTGAACAGATGGTGCTCAATGCATAGATTGCAATTGTCCAAAGTAATGGACCTATCATGTGGGACATACCTTGCTTTCTCATATACTTATTTTATACGTTATATGATTAAATCATATATTTTTATGCAATTTTTTTTTGAAAAAATAACAATAACTTTGTCTTTGAATCTACATGGTTTCCTTGAATGAAAATCAGAAAGAAACTATAATGTCTTATGATAGATAACATGAACTATATAAGACAAGTGGTTCATGTGCGTAGACGCGCAGTGTGTGTGATTGTTGTAAATACTATCGGATACTGAATTCGATTTCTATTCATAACAAAAAACCCATTCATAAAAACCTCGATGATTTTATACGCACCGACCAGAGTTCAAATATAATTATGTTACCATGTAATTAAGGAACAATAATTATTTTACCTAAGCAATAATGTAGTGTGTAATGTCTATTCTATAGTGTGTAATTGTGTATACTTTGAATTAAACTAATAGTTTAAATTTCAAAAAGACTAATAAGTTAGTTCATGAGTCAATTAGTCTTCGGTTTCATTATCCTTGATTATATATTAATTATTTGTTCAAAAATCAAAAGTAAATTTAATTCGGTACAAAAACGTAATTTAATTAATTAAATCGGATATACCATGATATGGAAAACTAATCATTGATTTGAATTTTTCAAAAACTTAAGTAAAGATGTGAGATATCCTAAAATCCATGCTAGTGATGAGAGCTGATTATAATTCTTCAAAATTGTCATATATTTATTTTTGGTTTGCAGTGGAATAGCAAATACTATTTGAAATTTATGTACAATCCCGAGGATCCGAGTAAATGTGTCTAACTTAACAATTTCAATTTTTGTTAATTTCATGGTTACGGGTGTAAATGAACCAGTTTTGATAAAAAAAAAATGGTGTCTGAACCGATAAACTCTTTATCAATTTTTATTAGTTTGGTTTGGTTTTTGAACCAAACTATAAAAAATTGTTTATTTTTTTTTTTCAGTTTGAATTAGATTGTCAATTTAATCGTTTTCTTTTTTATCCGCTTACGCCCTTAAATTTAAGTGTGATGTGATAATTTGTGATTGTGAGTGAAACACTATGACATTGCTTTATTTGGTTATTTTAAATGTATCTTATGCATTTCATTAACGTTTCAACGGCTGAAGAAGCGCAAAAAAGTTGAAGAATGTGAGGAAAAAAGTCAAAAATATGACTTTACATAGGGAAAAATGAATGAAAGCGTGAACAAAAGTTGTTAAGCAGGTTTTGACAATTTTGTCATGTTACTCTTTATGTCCCCTTTTACTTCAAATTTAATCATTTTCTCTTATGAATAAATAGTGCTTTTTTTGTCAACAATATGAATGTGAATGAATATTTTTATTTGAGATTTTTCATTTTTAAAATTTAAACATAAAGGAGTGTCTGGTCACCAAGAAACATATGTAAATTACTTTTGTGCTGAATTTATGGACTCCTTTGATAACGGTGATTTTTCTATTATACAACTTTGTCTTATTTATATTGACAATATGAAGAATAATATTTAAAAGGAAATATACAATAAATCATTTCTTGTCTTATCAAAAAATTAAATAATTCATTTCTCGCATGATTAATACTCCATTCCTGTGAGCGTAGCTCCGTTGATATATGGACATTGCATGTAAAATGCAAGTACTGTGTTCGAATCCTGGTACATCCATTTATTCACCTTAAAGTGAAATTCTAGTCATTAGACTAATTGACAAAAAAAATAATATTCAAGTACACATTTTATTTAAATATATATCGGTACGATAGAATTTTGTTTCTCTTCCGCAGTTCTAACATTGGATTTAACACTCACATATTTGAACACCCCTTAACCAAAGTTTGAGCTTAGTCATATAATTTGAAATAGAGAGTACGTAAAATTTTATTAATTTAAAAAGAAACTTATTTATTAAAACAAATGTACCTAACTTTTTTCTTCTTAAACTCAGACTATTTTGTTTTAATAAAAAAAATATTTGAGCAAGTGTTTCATAATCTTATAAATGAAAAAGATATTACTTCAAATCTATTATGAAAAGAAACTACAATTGATGAGGACCTATAAATAGCTAATAATAAAAAGGAAGATTGTTGTTTTAGTATCTTATTTTACTATACCTCCAAACATGATTCTTTTGATTTTCAACTTCAACATTAAAAACATTATCACAAACAAAATAAAGTGACAATTATGACTAAAGAGAAATTATACTTTGAATCTAACCCATTCATGAATTTTGACATGGCCAATTGTTCATACTCAAAATATGTCCCAAGACCAAAAAAGCTCAAATGTTTTAAGAGGTAAGTGAAACAAAGACGAAATATATTGTGAACAAAATCATGTCGAATTCTGAATCATTAGAGTATATTTTTCTAAAAATAAGAGGGTTAATAAAAAAATATCACACGTAAAAGATCAAGTAGAAAACAATACTAAAAAGATGAAGTGGGAGTAGAATAATGTATTCAAATGAATAAAAGTAAAGCTAGGTTAAATGATATAAAAAAAAAAATGATATCTCTTTACACGTGAAAGAAAGAAAACACATAAAGGTGAAAAAGAGGAAAGAACAATGAAAACATGGATATAGATAGGTATGGCCACTTTCGATAGTATTATGATTTATGATTGCACACCACCTGCTATGTAGGACACAATAGGAATTAATGAAGTAGGGTAATTCATGATCCTGTATCTCACATAATGGTATATTGATCTGACATTATATCATATCTTCCACCACTGATTCTATTCCTTTCATGTAGATAGGAACAAAAAATGTGTTGGGTCCAAACCAAGTCAAAGTCTTTAAGAGCAATGCCATGTGTTCCATATAGAGTGATGGGCATGACAATATGTATGGTGGCAAGATCCCTAAAGTCATGGACATGTGCATTTGTAACTAGATATTTGTCATATGATTGCATGGATTAGCTATATACTTATTTTTAATATTCTTCTTATATCAAAACTATTTTTTATTTACAGTTTCAAAAACTAATATATTTAGTCTATATTATAACTAATTTTTTTCAATTCACACAACACTAGTTCTACCCAATGTGGGACACTTTGTGTTTACTCTTTCCGATTTCCTACTAGTGTTCCGACATAAATACATGTCTACATAAGTATATTCTTTCTTTACTTAAGACATTATTAACCAATGTAAACTTCATAATTTGACACTAGCATTTTACAACAATATACTTTTTGGGAGCAAAGCAGTTGGTACATCAGAAAATTTCTCTCTGACCTCTCTCTAACATTTTCTGCAGATCCACTCCCTCCTTAATCCAAACCTCATCAGTGTGATGTAGATAATAATAGGGGTGGTGCGATGAGCGGCTCTGCCATCCGCACCACCGTTGACCAGTCCGGCGCCGGTGAGTTTGTGGGTTCGTACACGGTGGCCACAGTGGTCTGTGTCCGTTTGCTTTACTTCCGACAGATCCATTTCGCCGGTTGGTTTCAACCTTCTTCTACCTCCTTGTCTGCGTCGGCACAGATCTGATGTGATGGTGTTGGTGGCGGATCTGGTGGTTTTACCCTTTGTGGGTCGTGTTTCTGTTGTCTCTAAACCCGTGAGGGTCGGTTCCATTTCGCTGCCGGTGTTTGTTACCTCTGCTGTAGCGTACGGTGTTTCCTAGTGGTGCTTGTTGCTGCTGTTGGAGTGTTTCATTCGCCGGTTTTGTTTCTCTGATTGTCGTGGTTCTTTTGCCTCTTTCCTAGCACTGTTTGTTTGCTTTTTTGGAATTTGGTTCGCTGGTTTGTTTTCAGATCTGTTGAGATTTGCAGGGACCAAAGCTTTCAATTTTGCATCAGCGGCGGTAGAGATTTTGGGAAGGCTGACGGCTCTGGATATGGCTAGAAATGGCCTTGTACTCGTTGCTGCTATAGCGAGTTGTCGGTGGTTGTCTCTGTTTCCGTGTTGACGGTCAGATTCACTCACCGTGCCCTAAGAATCTTTTGGTTGTTGTAATGATTGAATCTTTTACACTTTTTTTTTTTTGCAATTTGGTTTTGGGTTCCGCGTTGGACTTGCTGGATTGTGTTTGATGTGTTTTTGATTGCCTCTCATTTTGATCTTTCACTGGATTTAGTCCGGTTGGATTTGCTTTACCCTTTTTGGGTTGTATATACGCTTTTTGTATGGTTGTTGGGTTAGGTTCTTGCCCCCCAACTTTCTTTATACTTCCTTTTTTTATTTAAGGTATTGTTGTTTGCTTAAAAAAAAAAAACAATATACTTTGTTACTTCATGCAACACCATAAGAATAGAGAACAAGGAATATACCACACCATCTTACTTTTACAAAAAAGATGGTCCCATTCTGTTGTGCTTGTCATATGCAAGAGAGCATGCTCCTTATAAATAAGAGTATTTACTCATAGCTTCTTGGATGAAATGATTCCTATTGAGTGTTTCAAAAAATTATGTCTCACTATTTTTAGACCAAAAATATATGAACTTTTGAATCGTAAAAATACAAAAGTTATCTTTGCAATACACAACCTTTACTAGAAAGGGTTCGAGCATACTTCATTCTCATGCATAAGTTCATTAATATCATAACCAAAATGTTTTTATAGTATACTTATTTTTTGTAAATTTAGGAAAACTTTTAGAAATATGTACCTTGCGTTATCAATAAAGGTATATGCTTATTGTCAAGGCCTAAGTCAACACAATTTGCCTATATCTAACTCATACAAAAACAGTTATAAATTGCTACAACCAATAAATAGATCATTGTGATAGAAAATAAATACCAATATGCACAAATCAGGTAAACCAGATAGACCATGTGGATTTGAGGATTCACAAGTGGATTGAAATATGAAGCATTGGATCTTGTCCTCAATTAGCATGTAGTTAACCATTATATCCCTAATGAGTACCACCAAAAGATAATGGGATTTTGTGATTTCAATTTTTCAGTTGGTGGCGTCGGAGTCGCTCTGATTTTGTTCTCCATCAGTGGAGGAATCAGTTTCATCCTGTATAACTATTAAATCTGAAGAATCTTGTCCACGGCTAATTAGCATCCTTTGATATTGTACAAGCTCTAACTTGTGGTCAGGGGTGTGCTTCTGGTTGAATCGGCCTGGACGCTTTGAGCGGTTCTTATAGCAATCACCACAAAAAGATCAAAGCCGATAATCTCTGTACAGTCAACACATCTATATCTGTCCCCTATTATTGGGTACATCTGTAAGAACCAGTTAAAAACATTAATACATTGGAAAACTAGAAGCACAAATGGAATTCAAGGTAATATCATATCAAATAGCACTGAATAATGCATCACTGTTTTAGCATAATGCAACTTACAAGTTTTACAATATAGATAAACTTTTAAAAACAACTAAAAGGGATGGCCAGATGCACGAGGCTCCCACCAAGTGGAGTCTGAGGTGGGTATGTATGCAACCATAACCCTAGAGACTGTTTTTAGGTTTTCAACTCGCGAGAAGCAACCTCGCCATAGTGCCAAAGTTTGCCCTTCAAGATAAGTATCTCTAAGATAATTATTTAGATGACGGTGGTCATCTCAAACTATATTGAATATATGTATCCTAATTTGCTAGTTTAGTTGCAAACTACTCCCTCCGGTCCTTAATATAAGAAACAAATGAGTTTTTAGATTCATTGAACAACTACTGTATTTGGACTATAATACGGGTCAGATACATTAGTTGTTCAATGAACCTAAAAATAATGTTTCTTATATTAAGGACAAGAGGGATTATAATTTAAGAGCCAGAACAGGGTTATGTCCTTTCTTGACATGGATTATGGGAGCAAATATTAATCCCAAGTCAAGTAACAGTCAACAAAGAGAAGACGACACATATTATGAAAGAGAGATTAGACTAACTATAAATCCTCCTACTCACATTCCATACACTGCTTTCCACTCTCACAGGCCATAATTAGACAAAAGTTAAAACAAAACAAATCAACGATTAAAGACAATATAAATTCTATGATAAAGAGGTTTTACCCCACAAAAATCACAACCAGCTCCTCTGTGAACTAACAATCCAGGATTAGACCCCAAAGCTATCTTTTCTCCATCGTCCTTGGACAACGAACCTGAAAAAAAACAATATGAAACAATATCTCAAAGAATCACCCAAGTACATATCACCAGTAAATTGTTCAACAATTTTCGTTCTTTTTGTTTCTATGATAATTGACAAAATAAGAAATTCTATTTATAAACCTAAATCCTTTAGAAATCATGATGAGAGATTGAGAGCTATTAGCAATCTAGGGAACTTCAGTCTAGTATACTTCCTATCATGGCTCAGAAGGATGCACTTTGTTAGAAAATAAAATAATCTCTCATCATATCATAGAATATCTTGGTTTATCTACAAGGATCGGTTTTCAATCTTTGCATATCTTAGATTATCTTTTAGGATCAAAGTACTTATTATTTTCTCTCCCCCTTTTATCTAAAATGGCACAACTTCAACAAACTTGTTATCAAGTCAGTTTACTGATATTAGGTTTGAAGACATAATAACAGGTAGTGATAGGATAACGGACAAAATATGAGAGTGGGGAAATTTAGAGGGAAATATTGATGTGGCCAGTTTATTACAAGGGTTGCTTAATAGGAGTAGAGTGGGACAGATCTTGGGGGTTCTTCTATGGGGCACAAGAGTCTTTACGTTTTTTGTTGACGAGGTTTTGTCTGGGATTACAGGGTTTCTAATAGTTGCGTTTTTCAATTAGGATTATACATTTCAGTTTCTCACATTGGGTTACTCTCATATGGTTAGAGGAAAACATATATGTGTGTTTGTGTGAAGCTTAACAATATCAATATATATATTAAAAAATTAGTAGGAAAAGATACATACAAGAAGATGCGGTTTCAGGATGGACTTTGATTTGGCTAAGTTGAATTGCATCTCTTCTCTGTGTGTACTCTTCTGGAAATTGCTCCTCTAAAAATTGGTCAAGAGCCAAACAAATTTTTGGAAATCCTCCGGGATGTGGACTTTGACAAACTTGACATATAAGCACCTCATGAGGTAAGTCGGTGATACAAGTCTCACAGTATACTGCAGAGAATGAGCACAAAATGATATAAAAATATGTTAATGAAATATTTTGCTATTGATAGGTTTAATATGTAAACAAGAGAAAAAAGTAGAGAACAACTACCATGACCACAATTAAGACCAACAGGATGAATGAGCATTTGTTTGCACATTGGACACATTAAATCTGCAACTAATATTTTTGGTTTCTGATTGTGCTCATTTTGAGGCAATCTTTTACCGTCAACTGAAGGAGTCCCTATAATTTGAGGTTTCCTTTCAGAAGAGTATTCAGAAATGATGCCTTCATCGCCATTATGATTTGAAGACCCTGATTGCTCCACACTTTCAAAAGATTCTGTGCTGCATGAGTTAGACGTCTGATTTATGGTAGTACTGGTAGGCGAATTCTCAGGATGATCACATATAAATTGAGGGGAGAAACAATCCTTTTTCTCTTCTTCCTCTGAAACATGAGGTTAAATTGGCAATTGTAGTCAAATGTTTCACAAACAAAGTAGACAAAGGGATTAATTGTCTTTTATGATAAAAAGACAATGAGGAACGAGTGTAAAATGTTTCAATTTCAATGGTAACCAGGGAAGAGGTGAAACATAACCAACACCAACAGCTTGAATTTTAGATCGATCTGCAAGAGTAATAAGATCTGGAGTTTCAGGTGGAGATAATTCAGAGAAAAAAGATGGATCACTATTCAAGGGATCAAAAGTACCAGAATCCAAAACCGAAGATCCAACAGGTGCTATGTTAGATAGGTAAACCGTAGAATTACTGGTACAAGCAATAATAGTGAAAATTCAACCGTTGGGAGTTTCTTGCATGATAAAGAAACCAAATTATAGAACAGTTGTACAAATAGGGACAACTAGAAGAAACAGTCGCGAAACCAATCTACAAAAAAGGGACATCACAAAAAAAAAAAAAAAAAAACACATGTAATAAACAAACCCAAATAAGAGACACAGAAGTTGAAAGCGGTCTCAACAAAACTAGGAATGAAAACAAAATTTGAATAGCAGTGCAGCCAAGAGACGACAAGAAGATGGAGCATGCACCCCACATGACAGCAAGAAACTTGTTGGACTTGGATGGATATGCGTGAACATCAGAAAACATTCCTATGGTGGCAGTGCTCAAGGGAACAGTCAATTATAGCCTCTGAACCAAACAATGAGGTTTTTAACACTGAGCAACCAAATATGAAAGGGCCAACCTCCTTGACCAAGGCTGAACCCAAAACAAGAGTTTCTGAACAAGAAAACTATTAGACCATATTAAGACTCAATAATGCATATTCTATGTATTAGAGCTTGGTTTATATGTACAATTGTACAATATAACATAAGGTTGAAGTGTTGAACAAGTCAAATCTTAAACTTTAAGGATTAGAATCAGCTAAATCAGGAAGCTAGGAAAGAATACAGTAAATATAATAAAATAGATTTATCAAATCTTAAACAATATCTAACCATAGACAAAGTAAATTTTCTAAAAGAATTAATATCATAAAAACAGTATTGTCAAATTGAGTGCTGAAGAGCAGCATAATTTGAACACATTCATGTTGTTCTGCAATATGCAATTTAGTACAAAGTGTTGTAAAAAAGTGGCTATCACGGCACTATATCACTGCAGCGTAATAGAATTTGAACAAACTGCTATTCTCCACAATCTGCGATTGTCAACACTGCATGAAAATAAAAACCGCTACCGGTCCTTCCATTCACTAAACATTCTAGTGAAATATGATGAAATGCTTTTACAGAAAGCAACTATGTGAGGCATGCTGCAAATTTATATTTGATTATGCTCACGCATAAGCCCTTAGAGAGAGAAACATACCAAGTGTCTGATTTTCCCTTCTCTTGTAAGCTTCAGGATATGTCTTAAGAAGCAAAAAGTGAAGCATTTGACAGATTGTTGGAAAGTGATAGTATGAATGCCTACAAATTGGACAATGGGATTCGGACGAACTATTCATTGATTTATGGACACACCAGAAACATGATACATGGCCACAAGCTACAAACAAAAGGAAAAAATAATAATGAAAATTCATCATAATTTACTAAAATTATTTTTTAAGTGTTTTCAGAAATTGATTTTGAGTCTTACATAGCACAATGGGCTTGTATAACAGATCCCTGCATTATAAAATTAAAGTTAAATTCAGTAAGAAAGATTGAATAAAGTTAATAGGGAAATTTATAGACCAACTTAAACAAACACAATGATAAAAATCGTTAAATATGTTTTCAGTTATCAAAATTTGAAATTGTTTACATCAACTCAAATTAAACTCAACAAAAAAAATAAATTAAGAAATAAGATAAGAAAAACGTTGAGAAGCAAAATAGACTTACAGGCAAACGCAGCATACGAAGGATTCGTAGATTTCCTGTTGTTCATCTTTCAATTCGTTACTTTCCATTCTCTGCGAAATTCGGTAACACAAAATGAGAATGTAACAATAATAATAACAGATGAAAAGGATCGAGATTTTAGGTTTAGAAGAAGAAGATGGAGAAGCACATGATGACGATGATGATGCGACGTGACAGGGTTTTTGTTTTTTTACAATGACAGTTTTTTTTTGTTTTTTTTTATAAGTTATGACAGGATTGATTTTTTATTTATAAAGTCAAAACAGTCAATTTTTTTGGCAAAATAAGACCAAGATCATTTATTATATATATTTTTTTTAATATTTTCATTATTTATTTTTTATTTGTAACAGATAATATTACAAATAAAAGACCAAAGTATTACAAATAAAAGATAAAAGATCAAAGTGTTACAGATAAATAAGATAAAAGAACAAAATATTTTAAATAAAAGATAAATGACCAAAATATTACAAAAAGAATAAAATAAAAGACATACGGTGTAATTTTACCTTTTATTTTTTATCAAAAGATACTAAAATCAAAATCTTTTAAATTTCAGGGATTAAAAGCCAACAAAAAAAATATTATCTGGTCTAATAACCAAAGTATGAATAACCGTGTCAAAAAAAAAAACAAAAGTATGAATAACAACAAAGTTTGATTACATATTTAACCTTAAATTTTTTTTTTGGGGGGATTTAAGCCTAAATTTTACTAAAGGTCATCACTCATTCTCTTTTTTAAAATTTATCACTGCACTACTTGATAAAAAAATATTTTAAAAATACTCCTTTCATCCCAAATTTTATATATATATAATACTTTTATCAATTTCAAGATTTACATTTATTTATGGCTTATTTGAATTTAACTTATGGGTCATGCTAAACAATGCCCCCGGGGCACTTGTTAAGCATAGCAAAAAAAGAAATAAAAGAAAAAATTAAATATTGGGAAAACAACTTTTTACATTTGCAAAGTGTTGAATGCACGCTTTTCAAGATAAATTTTTTATTTTAATATGCTTAATCATTGCCGGGGGCACTGTTTAGCATTTTCCTTAACTTATTTACTATCTTCGATAATATTAGAGACATGGTATTTCGTTTTCATTTGAATTAAGAGAGATTTCAAGTAATTATTTAAACCTGAAATGTGAATTTGGCCAAGACAATCATCAACTAAAAGAGAAGCATACATATGGGAGATTTGCAATGTAGTTGTACTTGCACTTACTTCAAATTTATGACAATTTGGAGATTATAAATACATTCAAAAAATTTGATACATCTTTAGAAGGTCCTTAATAGTGCCAAGTGATGACATGAACACAAATGTTTGAACTAGGGATGTCAAATTATTTGAATGTGACATCCAAGGCCGAGTGAAAGAAGGAAATACATTGAAAAGGAAAATTTTGTTATAAGGTTGTCAATCCTACATACGGTTGCAATAAAAGGAGGTGACCCTTGCAATCAAAGGAGGTGACAGAGAGAGCTAGTGTCTCAAACAAATTAATAACTTCTCAATTGAAATCTAAACCATCTTATACCAATATAACTCCCACAATTGTAATTCATCTAATTTTATTTTTTTAATCAAAAGAATAATGTTAGGGTCATACCCACTAACACACTATTTTTAACACACTACATTTTATTGGTCCACATCATCAATTTTTTTAAAGCAGTTACTTGTTGCCGGTTGATAGAAAATGTTGGAGTTTGTTTGTTTTTTTATTTGGTTACACTCATCCTATCACACCTTTCCACATTTCTTCTCTTATCGTAACAGTTCATCTTCTTTTACAATCTGCACTGAATTTTTTCCTTCCATCTTCTCCCACACACTTGGTGTTGCAAAATTTCAATGTTAAAATATAGAAAGCTACTTTTCAATCCTATAGAAACTCTTGATGCTTTGATATATCCTTTGGTACATGGTTTCACAAGCTAGACTAGATGCTTTGACATTGAAATTAAGCACTTCCTTTATGAAATAAAATCCACAGCAACAATTTGACAAAAGTAAACACATAAGGAAACAAACTCTACTATAGAACAAAATCCAATCCTACAACTCAAAACTCAACTAAAAAAAAAAAGCTCAAGCCACAAAGGCAAGAAATTGAATCTATCATTTTTCAGATGAACAGTGTTATCGAAGAGCATCAATAATAGCAAATTGATAACAAGAATTCTTCAATCAATTGAGCATATGGATAATATCCATTGTAATACCCATCTCAATCTCAAATTGTATAAAGAGAAAAGGAATCTAGACATCGATTAAGTTCGCCTGCAATTTCAACCGAAACGATTGGATAAAACATATTTTCGCAGGAGAAAGAGCCTGTGTATATGGAGAGAACGCGGCAGAGGAGTTGCGGAGGAGCGAATTGCAGAGAACAAAATTGATCTCTCTCTCTCCCTCCCCTTACCGCTATGTTTCGATGTCACAGAGATAGTGAAGAGAAAAATAGTGAAGAGAGAAGAGAAATTAGATAGAAATTTTATATGGTTTGGATGAAAAGAAAAGTGGGAAGAGAGAAATTAATAAAAATGGAAAAATAACAAATTTACCCTTTTTTTAAGAAAATAAACTAGTTGAATCATAGTATTGTTGTAAAATTGTTTATTTTACTTCTTGACACACAAATCTTACCTAATATGGAGAGATTTGTTTTTGACAGTTACACCATTATATTTCTCTCTTTTCTTATTCCTCTTCTCATCCAAACTATATAAATAGTCAATTTCTTTGTTATCTCTCTCTTTCTCATTTCTCTCTTTTGTAAATATACTTAAACAATCTGTCAAAAAAAATATATATATACTTAAACAAACACAGGGTACATGAATGTTGTTTTTTCCTGTATACGTGGTGAATCGGTTACTTAAGAAATGCTTTGAAAAATGTGATGAGATAGACAAATAGAGAATAGTGTGTTAAAAAGAGCGTATTAGTGGGTGTGACAATAGCATTGCTCTAATCAAAATCATCTAATTTCTATCAACAACAAAAATGCGAGTACAGGTGATCCAATTTTGACATACAAACACAGTAACACACCCCCATGACAGCAGTTAACATGTTTTAATCAATTTCTCTTTTCAGTTTAAAACTAACAAATCAAGTAAGGTGTCGTTTCCCTCTTCACCTTCATCAATGTCCAAAAATTCCACCAACAAAAAACATAACCCACACACACACACAATACAACCTTAACAAACCGACAAAACAACAAACAACTGAATCTAATCTCAAAAAAACATTAAATTCTCCGATGAAACGAAACCACAGTTCCCATCACCACCACCACCAAAACCACCACAACAACCACCATAACTCACCACGAAAATGGCTTATAATCCCAATCTTAACAATCTCTCTCTTTCTCTTCTTCTTCATCATACTTTTCCCTCATTCAAAACCCTCTTCTTCATCTTCTTCTTCTGAAAACCCAAATTTGACAACCCATTTGAATCTTCCAAAACTACCCAAATTTGCATACTTGTTAACAGGGACAAAAGGGGAAGTTTCACAGCTCAAAAGGGTTCTTCAAGCAACGTATCATCCAAGAAACTATTATCTTGTTCATCTTGATCTTGAAGCTTCTGTTGAAGAGAGGGTTGAGATTGCAAAGTATGTGAAATCTGAGAGAGTTTTTGGTGTTTTTGGTAATGTTATGGTTGTTGGTAAAGGTGATTTGGTTACTGTTAAGGGTCCTACTATGATTGCTTCTACACTTCATTCTGTTGCTTTGTTTCTTAAAAGGGTTGGTGATTGGGATTGGTTTGTTAATCTTAGTGCTTCTGATTACCCTCTCTTCTCACAGGATGGTTAGTGTTTTATTGTTTTTATTTTGGAGCTTAATTAATCTCATATAGGTTGAAATATAGGCTAAATTAGATTAAGGTTTTAAATTGTGGTAGTTGTCACATGTTTTAAATCGGTCACGATCTAGTAAGTAGAGATACAAACACGACACTGACACTTACATGCAGACATTGGTAATAATTTGAGAAACTAGAAGTGATTGAATGTAACAACAAAATGTACGTGTCGTGTGAGTGTCGGGGACCGACATATGTTAAACACTAGACACACCTTGAGTTTGATGTGCTGGTGCTACATATGATCTTTAATATTTGTGGAGAATCATAAATAAATGAAACTGATGTGCCTCAATTGCGGGTCTGGTGTAGTCGTGGAGCCATCAAAAACCTTGATGTCGTGGCTCTCAAATCATAATTGCTGACTTTCTTTAAAATCCTAGTTGTAGTTACATTGCGATCTTTGATATCGGTCTGTGGTTTACTTGCTAAGGCTTTTGGCTGTGGAACCCTTGTGTCACTCAGATAAGTAGTTGGATGCAAATTCTGCACCTTCTTTATATAAATGATCCAGCTCTCTTAAATGACTAGATGATTTTCGTCTCGTCTCTTCAATTATTTACAGTGTTGTCAAATAGTAGCTATAGCGGTGGTATAGTGTAGCAGAATTTGCACAAACCATTTTTGTTCTGTAATACACGATTTAGTAGAAAGTGTTGCCAAATAGTGACTATAGTAGTGCTAATGTACTCTAGCGTAGCAGAATTTGAACAAAAGCTATTTTCCGCAATCCGCAATTCACCAAAGCTAATTATTTATATATATAGAATGTGATATCCTCATATCCTATCCTCTCATACTAACTAAGACCACTAACCAACTAGTGTAGTTATCTAACAACAGTCGTATATACTTGGTTTGCCTTCTGCAATTCCTGCAACAAACAACCAAGAGTAAAAGAAGTTCTGACGATCCTTCTAAAAACTTCATCAGCTCCAAATCTAGCGTTCAATTTTTCTATAATTCCTTTTGACAAGATATAATCAAAATCCCAAAATTTGAAGTGCATATTATTGCAATGATTTCCCATCTCATTTAGTGCTAAGGTCCAGACCAAACAAAAATAGAGCCAATGTCATTGCGTTGGACTTTGAACATGGTTATCATTTCGTAATTCTAGGGATCACTTTAGAGCACTGATTTTGTAGGAGACTAGGTTGCTACAGTCCTACAATTGATTCATTTGGTTTTCTTCTTCTCCATTGTTGGGTCCTTGCTTTGCGTCTTCTCCACTGTAATGGTTCTTGTTCTCCATCTTTGCAACTTCTTTGTTCCTGTTTTTCGTATATTGACACAATAGATTGTGGGGTTGCTGTCATTGGGTATCTAATATATACTCTTAAAATTTGGGTCGAGCCTAACTCAACACCTACAAAACCAGTTTGTAAGGTAAGGGATGTCACCCACTTATATACTCATTTTCAGGCTATATCTCATCCAATGTGGGACTATTAGCATATACTAAAATTTTACATTCCCATTTTATCGTGCCCATTTAAGTTTTCGTTATACAACTCAAATATATTACTTTGCCGGAGTTATTGTTTTGGATCATAATAAACTCTAATTTCACAAACATAATTTTTTGCTTATTTTGTTGACTGATTGCCATATACCTTGTTGCTTCAGATCTCTTGCATATCTTTTCATTCATGCCTAGGGACATAAACTTCATCGAGCATACAAGTAATATGGGTTGGAAAGAGTGAGTATATTACTTATATCTGTTGATATTATTCTCAAACTTTGTTACTAAACTTGAATAAAGTCAATATATGATCATGATTTGTGTACTCAAATCGTAACGTTGATATCAGGTTTCAAAGAGCCAGGCCTATTATTATAGATCCGGGTTTATATCATTCAAGGGTATCTAGTGTTTACTATGCTAAAGAAAAAAGATCTCTCCCGTCTTCGTTCAAGTTATTCACAGGTATTGGTTTTATGCTTTCTTTCACTTTTGTTTTCACAATTTTCATACACCTAACAGCATTTTTTGTTTTCAGGCTCTGAATGGGTTGTCCTTACAAAACCATTTCTCGAGTTCTGTGTATGGGGTTGGGACAACCTTCCTCGCACCCTCCTCATGTACTACACAAACTTCCTTTCATCGAACGAAGGCTACTTCCATACCGTCATATGCAATCACAAGGATTATCAAAACACAACCATTAACAGCGATCTACGTTACTTAAGGTGGGACAACCCACCAAAACTACAACCGTTGTCTTTGAAATTGGAGCATTTTGAAGACATGGCGCATAGTGGTGCGCCTTTTGCTCGGAAGTTTGACAAGGATGATCCTGTTCTTGATAAAATCGACAAGGAACTGTTGGGAAGAACAGAAGGTGGCTTTACTCGTGGCGGTTGGTGTGTTGATGATTCTCTCAAGGGAAAAGATCCTTGTGGTGTTTATGGAAATCCTATTGTTGTAAAACCTAGTTTAAGATCCAAGATTCTAGAGAAATTGATGTTGAAACTATTGGATTCTGAAAATTTCAGGCCTAAACAGTGTAAATAGTCTTTGACTCTTTGTTCTTACAATGTGCAAATTTAACTTTGTGAACAGTTATGCTATCTTTTGACCAACCTATTTATTTTAATGAGTTAATCAAATTGTAATTACTTAACTAATCAAATAATTGTTTAGAAAACATTTGAAAACAACTTTTTTTGTGTTTCTTATACAAACACTATAACAGAAAATAAAAATAAGGTGGTAGTTTTCTAATGAAAAATAGAAGTAGAAAGAATTTTCATCATGAAAGAGAAAAATATAAACAGTACTTTGAATAGGGGTAGTTTTCTCATCTTTATAACATCTGCTACTTAAGTAGCAGAAGGGTAAAATTAAAAGGGCATAAGCCGCGCGAGTAACCGGTAGGGTGACAAAAGTAAAATTCTATGTTATACTTCTAGATCTTGAAAATATTTTTTAAATTATATTGGGCCTTCATTTGAGTATCGATCCAAAATGGTTTGGGAACTGCTATTAGCACCTCCTTTATAAGTCATGTTTTCCCCTAAAATACTCTTGTCAGAAAGTAAACTTTCAAATGCAATATAATATTTTTAAGTTAATTCACCTCTCAATTGAACTTTGAGTTATATCTTTTATACATATTTGAGTTTTTGTGTGTGTGTGTCACTACAAGAAAATGTGCATTTTGCGACACTTATATTGCGACAACTTGAACAAAACTGTCACAATGTGATTTTTTTGAGATATTTGCAACGGTGTATACGACGGTTTCTACAACCGTCGCAGTGTTTTGATATCTGTGCGGGAAATTTTTTCATCTTAGCGCCTTTGTCAAATTGTAAACCTTTGTTTCCAATAAAATAATTGAAAATTGCAACCCTCACACTCTCAGACAAAAGCACTTCCATTACCAAAAACACAAAACACTCTGTTACAAAAAATTGAAGAACACCAAAAATCTCAAAACACCATCTCTCATCTCCCTCGTTGTCGTTCACCGCTGTTTCCATTACCACCGTTCTTCACCTTCGTTTCACCGACCATGACCGTAACTAATCTCTTCATCGCAGATTCTTATCACAAGCCTAATCCCTAACTCCTTTTCTTCATCAACCCTAATCCCTAAATCAATTTATCCGTTCCCTAAATTGCTAAATCTGCCTAAATCGCAAGTGACTGGTTGTTGCTCTCATTTCTCCCGTTGAGAAGAAGTATAGCAAAGAGGCTTTCAATTCCCGCAAAGCAAGTGGGAATTTCCGTTCAGGTTCGTTTTTCATCTAAGCTATGTATTTGTTGTAATTGAGTTCTGGATTTTTTAGTTTGTTTTGTTGTTGTTTTGTTAGTACCAGTTTGTCGTTTGTTGTTGTTGTAATTGAGCAAGTGGGATTTTTTAGTTTGTTCAGGTACGTTTGTCGTTTTTCAAATTATTAACAAAAAAAAGCTCTTTCTACAAGGTCTTACAAACAATCTTATAAGTGATTATGCTAGTAGATAAACCAAAATATAGTCTCATAAGTGATTATACTAGTAAATAAGCTGAAATAAGTCAATATAAACATACCCTAAAGTCAATACCTATGAAAGCATTCAGAATCATCCAAGTCAATATCAGTGTTAACACTTAGCATCTATAATAATAATAATAATAATCTGTGGAGGTCGGCTTGTTTGTTTTTTGGGTGTGCCCATCAGTTTTCTGCTATGCTGTTCTCCTTGTTCTGGTTTTCAGCTCTGGCTTTCTTGCTGGTTGGGTGTGTCTGTTTTGGTTGGTGCGCTAGCTCGGGTGGGGATTTGATCTATTTTATGTTTGGAGTCTTGTTCTCTGTTTGTTTGTTTCCTGCTGTTGTTCTTTTTGTTTTAGCTAGTTGTTGTTGTTTTTCTGCTGCGGCTGGTTTTGTTTTCCAGGAGGCGGTTGTTTGTTTGTTCTTGTGGCTATTTGCTGCATTTGCTTTGTAGCTGTTGTACTATCATAACTCACATAACATGTCCTTTTATATCAGAACACCACAATGAGAAGAAACTACAAAATTTCATTTTTAGCTAACATACAAAATTATTGATTAGAATCTTTTATAAATGTATCCAGCAGTTTTTCTTAGAATTTATTAACACTACAAAACTTAATTGTAAGGTGGAAGATGTCTCTTACTTATTTACTCATTTTCAACTCATATCTCATCCATAACTTAGTTATAAATTTTCAATCTACCATTTGATTAATTCTTAATTTGGCCTAGTCAAATTTGAAGTTTTTCATCATTCTTCAAATGTGTTTTATGGGAATCAACCTTTTATTCTTCCACCGTAAACTAAGTGTGTTGCGGGAATTGATTCATGTGTCACTTACACATTCACTACAAATGAGGCTAGAAATTATGAATTTATGAATTTATGTAATTCTTCAAAATTAGATTATAGATTAAACTATATTGTTCTTATGATTGACATGAATATAGTTAGTTTATCATGAACTTTGTTTGAAAATATGATATAATTGGTTATTAGTTAATTTCTCTTCAATCAAGTCAAAAATACTACCTTTGCTAAATGTATTATTAATAGTAGCTTGAAAGATGGTGGATCATTCCTTCTTCGCAGAAGCCGCAGGATATCACACTTGCCTAATTATTTTGGAGGAAAATCTTCGAAATTATCCACGTTGTATTGACCCAAATAATTGGGCTGCTTTTGTCCAATATAGGCGGAAGCCAAAAACAGTGGTAATGGGCTGCCTTTGTTCACTGTCGTGATTTGTTTTTTTTGTTTTGTTACACTGTCGTGATTTGTTATCAATGCAGGAGATGGCACGAAAAAATGCAGCAAATCGTGCAAAGCTATAGATGAATCATCCACTAGGGACTAAGTCCATTGCAAGGACACAAGAAGAGTTGGTATGATTCACTCAATCTATTATTGATTGTATGCTTAATGGCACAAGTACTTATTATATGTATTTACTTGTAGGAAAAAATATCTGGTCGAAAATATAGTAGGGGAGACATGTTTGGAGTTAGTCACAAAAAGCCTAATGGGTCATTTGTCAATGATGAGGCTAAGAAAAAAAAGTAAGTGCAGTATTAAAACTTTCTTCAGAATAGTATGCAGAGTTGCGTAAATTGAATATAATTTTATTGCAATTGTATTCAGATGAGTATAGTATGCCGTTGTTGTGGTTATTATGTTCTATTTACTGCTGCAATTAACAGTATGCTGCTGCTGAATGGTTTTATATTCAAATTAGCAGTATGCTGCTGCTGCTGAATGATTTTATATTTTGTTTTATGGCTGCTGCTGCAACTCTGTTTTAGTAGTATGCTGCTGAATGGTTTTATATTTTGTTTTGTGGTTATTTTGTTTTATTGTTTTATGGTTTTATCTACTGCTGCAACTCTGTTTTAGTAGTATGCTGCTGAATGGTTTTATATTCAAATTAGTAGTATGCTGCTGCTGTTGGATCTTTAGTATGCTGCTAATTCTGTTTTATGGCTACTGCAATGCGTTGTTTGAATAAAATTCATTTCATAATCAGGACCAATTACAAGCTGAAATTGCAAAGACTCATTTAGAGAATGAAGCATTTGTGAAAGTCTTTGGAAAAGAACATGGCGGATTTGCTCGTAGTATGGGACTTGGGGTAACACCATCTCAACTCACTACTGTTCGCTCCCCGAGATTGACATCTTCCTCTGAGGATAAAGAGAAGATGAAGCAAATGCAAGCTGAAATTGATTCGCTTAAGGACAAGGCTTTACAAGTTGATATCTTGAAGGAGCAGGTTGCATTCTTAATGCAAAAACATAATTCTAATGGAAATCAGGTAATTGTGTTATTGTTAGTAATTGTGTTATTGTTATTTAGAGCTATTATGTGCCCATAGTAAGAAGCCAATATATGTTATGCCTTGCATATGCAACTAGTACACTACTAGAAAACATGCGTTTAGCAACCGATTTAGCGACCGATTTAGCAACCAATTAAAATCAGTAGCAAAAACCTTGGTCGCTGATCTGTGGTGACCAAATTAGCAACCAATTTTGTAGCGACCGATTAGCAACTGAATTTTGAGACCGAATTAGTGACCAATATCAGCAACCAATTTAGAGATTGAATTGAAAGAACAGTTTAGAGATAGATTGTTCGACGCATGGTCGACGCTATTAGCAATCGATTTAGTGACCACTTTATTTAAATTTAAAACAAATCGGTCGCTAATTCGGTTGCTAATTTCAAAAAAAAATTTTAAAAAAAATTGTAGCCCGTGCGAATATATATTCACACACAAGCATAAATATTACAAAATACATTAGTAAATTATATTCTTATAAAAATATGCTTAATCAAAGATTATATGGAAAATAAATTTCCTATAGAAAATAAATTAAAGCTTTAAGTATCGGCTATTACATTAAATTTATACCTAGACTAACTTAGCATGATATTAAACAAGGCTTTAACTAATGTTTTTTTCTTGAAAGTCAATATTACAAATAAGTTTTTTCTCCTATGTAATTAACCATATCAGGATATTAGATCAAGATCACATTAGCAAACAATTAAATATATTCAAATGTAGCAAACAATTAAATTAACACAACACTGGCGCCAATTTAAAACATCTTAGACTAACTTACTTCATCAGTCATAGACCTCCACTTCTCACCAGCCTCTTTACCAACCTACTGTTAACAATTCAAATGACATGCTCAATAATTAATCCTTACATAAAGTTAATCAAACAAACAAACAATTCAATGTTTTTTAAAAATCATCCCTACAATAAAGCAAGACAATCAAACTATAGAATCAAAACAGCAAATATATAAGACCCCAACAATGAAAGCGGTAGGAGGACGCTTGGGCATGTTAGGATCCTTAACCTTTTCCCCTTTCCCAACCTTAGCCCTTTTAGCACTTGGTTCTTTCGATTTAGGCTTCTTCCTACAAAATATCAAAAAATTAAACAGAATTAGATGCCAATATAAAGCTTCATGATTTTTATATTTTAGTACTTTTTTTTAAAATACTAGTTTTCTACGGGGATGCAACAAAAATAATGACTTGCTCTTTAGCAGTTCTCAAACTAAACTTTTTCGGACTTACATAACTCTTATCCTATGAGGCTACTCTATGGTAATAATTCTTCCATTAGCATTGCACACAGCCAAGCCCAACATGATAGAAACAAGTTAGAGATAGACTGACACTTCCTCAAGGAAAAAAAATAGACAGCTTATCACTACACATCCCTTCAGTAATTCGATTGGCAAATGTATTCGCCAATGGACTTCAACACACCACCACCCATTTGAGTATTCATTGCTCTAGCTTTAAGTTCACAACCCAAAGGTCCTGCTAGTGCATCTTGAAAAGCATCTTTTCTACCTCTAAGAATATAACCTTCATGCAATCAAATTGTAAAGTAAGAACTAAGAATTCAGTTGAAGTGAGAAAATGGGAAAGATATGATTGCAAGGGAATAAGCCTTTTGTGGTCTTAATCAAGTATTTTAAGTTTGAATATTAAAATTAAGTGATTAAGGACACAATATATGCTTAATAACAACATACTTGTTTTAATATTTAAACTCAAAATACTTAATTAAGAGCACAATATGTCACTGAATATTAATCAAGTATTTTGAGTTTGAAAATTGCAGGTGAAATCTTAGTTGCAATAACAAACAAGATTGAAAATATTTATAAAGGGAGAAAAAGCAACACAATAAAGTACATATCTTTAAATGAAGTTTCTAAGAGAGATATAACATGTATGTACTTCTGATCATTTTCAAACAATCTGTAAAAATAAAGCGAATAAAACTAATGTTACTAGAAGAATCAATATGCTCACCTCAAACATATTTCATTATTTTGCAAAAAGCAAAGGAAAGACTAGAAATAATGAGACATTCATTTAAGAGCATGAAAAGTCACATGAGAACAAGAAAACTTCATATCTCATCAAATACAAAACGGACCACCTGATCATAAAGCTTATTTTGTGACATGTGAAAAGAGAATAAGAACACTCGATCATTTATATGTACTAAGAGTGAGAAAACTGGAACACTGAATCATGTCCTAAGTGTGAGAAAACACAAAATGCAGCACCTATCTTATTTTGGGACAAGTGGAACATTCAATCATGTACAAAGGGTAAGAAACAGAACATATATGTATTTAGCCAATGACAAAGAGAGTAATCAAATCAAACACATTTCACAATTCTATCATTCATCAGCTTTATTTACATTTCTCATGCAAAAATTTTCTTTAATCAGTTGATGACAAAAACAGCAAATATAACATAACGTACTAATTCAATTTCTACCAAACAGTGCCTTTAAATGTTCAAATTTGTTTTCCTAACCTCTACATTATCTAACTCAATTCAATTACTTGTCCACATTTATAGACTATAACATATATGTATACTAAGAAATTTTAAAACACCCAATTGAAAGCATAAAATGCATTAGACCAAAACAAAGAGGAACAAGTTGGACTCTATCAAAAGCTTTGCTTCAAAGTGAGAACAAAGAAGAATTTCAACATTTGGGAATATAAAAATCAAAGAAAACAAAGATACTTAAGATATCACAAACCCTAAGATAATGAATTTCCTCAAAATGTGGGGAAAATTGCAATGATGAATAACCTGAAACAACAATGTGAAGACGGCGTATCAAAGAGTGAGTGATGACGATGAGATTGAATTCGTACAGGATTTGCCTTCCTCAATCCTTTCTCAGTCCTTAGTTGCAAAAAAGTGATTTTTGTTTTAGGGTTTCAACGAGTTCAATCGCACAAGGAATGAGAGAGTTCCTCTGCAAAATAAGACAGACCACATTCCTCTGCAAAAACAACAAAATACCAATTACCCAAGTCTCATGAATTCAAAAAAGCATGGTATAAAATCACAATATGCATTCTTTCAATGTAAACATATTCTGTCACCACAAAAATACTAAGTATCAGACATAAGAAATTACTAAGTATACCGTGCGATTTGGGAATCTTGAACAGCAAAATCAGTGGGATTTGATGCGTGAAAGGCGAAATCGAAGGAATTAGAGGCAGACAGTGTGTCAAAATCAAAGGGATTAGGGCAACCGTTAAAATCAAAGGTATTTGGGCGTGAACAAGACGGGATTTGTTGCAATCGGAATCAGAATCGCGTACGTTCTTCTTCGTCGCGGAATTCCATCTTCTGTCAAATATTTTGAATCGAAATCAAAGGGGAGCAATATTTGAGTGTCTGAAGACTGAATGAAGGGTTTGAGTGTACGAGAGACCGAATCGAAAAAGGGAAACGTGTTTGAGTGTATGAGAAACTGAATGAGGATTTTAAGGTATGAAGATGTTGAATCCATGGAGGAGGTTTGAGGGCATGAAAAAGTTGAATCCAGATCAATTTGAGAGCATGAAGGAATTGAATCTTGGTTTTTGATGTGTGTAGAGATTGCAACCAACGTTTCAAATTTATTTGTTAATTTGAGATTTTTTCTCAATAAAAAGTTAAGTTAAATTTTTGTGGGGATTAAGGTATCCATGTTTTTTTTTTGTCAAGGTATCATTTTTATATAGAAAATAAAATAAAAAATAATATATAACACCTATTTTAATGATTTGAAAAAAAACATTTGTGTCGGATTTATTGATCGCTAATAATCAGTCTCCAATTTGGTCACTATAATTACACAGCAACCGATTTAGCGATTAAATATTTTTTGCCTTTGAAGTTCAAAATATTAGTCTCTAAATTGGTCTCTAAAAGCAACCGAAATATTGGTCGCTAATTATCAGTCTCTAATTCGGTCTCTATAATTACATAGCGACGGATTTAGCAACCGAATATTTTTTGACTTTGATGTTTCAAATTTTGGTCTCTAATTCGGTCTCTAAAGCGACCGAAATATTTCGGTCGCCAAATCGGTTGCTAAACAGGAGTTTTCTAGTAGTGGTAGTTTATGACTGTATAAATATTGTAGATTTTACTCTTATATAGCTATTAATTGTTGTATTGTAGATTATACTCCTATATAGCTGTTAATTGTTGTATAGGATAATTAACATCATAATTAGAATTGCATGCAAAGTTTAAGCAAATTATATGAAGGGTTTGTCTTACCAATTGCATCAACAGTGTTTTCCCATTGGTGTCATTGCCTTTTCAACAAAAAAAAGTTTGTTTGTTGTACTGCTTCCTGCAAGTCAGGCATTCTAATTTATAAGTGTTTTTTGCACTGTTTGTGCGTTTGTGCATAGATGACACTTATTTTCTAATAACAATTTGCTGAATTAAAAAAACCTAATATTATATACTTTTGTTTTTTCAGGTACCTGAATGAGACAAGTCAAGAGATGGTAGGCGTTTTGAGTATAGAGTTAACACTAACTAAAGGATCATCAAGCAACATCACATACCATAGGGAATATTTAGATATTTTTGTGAACTTATTTTGACGCAATGCTTATGTTTAGGAGCAACTCTATTAATATTTATGTTTTTAAATGTTTGAACTACATTAGTTTTGTTTCTTTTTGAGTTTCAAGTACTTTAATTAACTTTTTGATGTATGGAAGTTGTCATTATTTGAATGATATTAAGTAATTTATATTTATATACTTATTCATTATAATTTTCTTACTCTTGTATGCATATTGTAATGCAAGGCTTAATTAATAAGCTATAAAAATAAATAAAACAAATATAAAATATAAAAAAAAAAATATTTTAAATTAATACTAAAAAATCATTTGCGACGGTTTTATAACCGTTGCAATCTCTGTGGTTAAATCTCTTTTCTAAAAAATCATTTGTGACGGTTTTATAACAGTTGCAATCTCTATGGTTAAATCTCTTTTCTGAGAAAATATTGGGACGGTTTGAAATCAAGGTTACGACGGTTTTTAAAACTGTCGCAATGTTCTGTTGCGACACTGAAATCATCAACGGTTGGACAACCGTCGTAGATGTGCAATTATGACACTTTCAACCGTCGCAAACTGCAATTTTAAGCGTCGCGAAGTCCTTATTTTCTTGTAGTGTGTGTGTGTGTTTTAAAGCCAATAATAATTAAAATAATACCAACTATATTATAAGTACTTCTTGTGTGTGTGTTTTGGTACAAAATGTGTGTGTGTGTGTTTTAAAGCCAATAATAATTAAAATAATACCAACTATATTATAAGTACTCCTAGTTCCATTTTTTATGTGGTCATATATATAAGCACTGGTTGCAAATCCAAGTCCAGTGAGACCACACTTCTAACCCATAATCAAACTCAAAACACAAGAAGTTCTATGAATTCAATAAATTAACAAGTGCTTTGATTACTTCACAAACAATTTGGTTCTAATTTTAAAAATTGAATCCTACTAAAAAGAAGCACAATTTTTTTAAAAAAAATCATCATTTATGTAAATTCTAAGTAACATTAAAAATATCTAAATAACATCAATAACGTAAAAAAGCAGTCATATTCCAATTAAAATGCTCCGTATTATGGAGGGGGAAAACAAATCAAACGTCAGGTGCCGCATATATTATTCCCATAACACATGATAACAATATCATAAAATTTGTTTGTTTAAGATTTAGGGGTCAAACAATTACAAATGTTGCAGTTCAATAACAAGCTAGATCCTATTTAAAATTTCTAAATAATCTAAGACACCATAGTAATTAAACCATGGATTAAAGTATCTTGCACAAATTTTACCAAAAAAAGCTAACTTACACAATAACAAACCAAAAAGAAAGTAGTATCTTGCACAATAAATTGAACAACTTATACAACATAATTTTTAGACCACACTCACATTGGTCGAAGTAAAAGGTGAAATTTCAAATCAACTTCTTCTAGTACTACAATGTAGTAAATCTTTGGGATCTCCTTTCAATGAGTAAGTACTGAAGGAATGAGAAACTTCACAACATAGGAATCCACAATTTCAGTTCAAATTCCTTCTTTTTAGGTAATAAAAAAAATCAATTAGGTAATGATCATATAATCTAACCATATATCAACATAGATACACTTTGATAAAAAAAAGATAGTTATTCTTCCCTATAAAATGTGCTTATAAAATTTGACTAAGAAATTGATATACGTGGATCATGTGGCGCGTGGGAGTGAGTGGAATGGATAAAAAATATTCCCATGCAATGCAAAAGCAAACAATAGTGGGGAAGGGTACAGACCGGACCAAGAAAAAGTCTCATTTGGTCGGGACACTAATTCGACTATAGTCCATCACTAAAGCACCAATATATACCTTTTTTATTATTTAATAATATAAAAAACACTCATACATCTCAATCTTTACCTTAAATTTATGATTGAAGAGGTCCAATGCACGAGGTAATTCTCATCAAACAAGTTTGAGAATAGTAGATGTATGTATGCAGTTTATTACAGTGTGATAAATTCAAAAAAATTAAATAGAGTAGGAGCAATAAGTATGTATATCTATAATTGAATTTATGATAGTTTTTAGTTTCAAAAATATAAATATACATGATAGTTTGTTTTTTAAAAGGAAATATACACCATAGTTTTTTTTTTTATACAATTTTACAAATTTTTTTTTTTCATTTTAAAATCATCAAAAATATATTTCTCTATATATACAATTGTATAATCATTTATTACCAATATGATTTACATATGTTGCTTCTTGGTATTCACATCAATATTTTAATGACAGAACCAGAGATCAAATCGATGAGATTTTTGGGTCATGGTTTAATCGATGGCGAATTAGATGATTAATAAATAAATATTTATTAAGAAAAAGGAACAGGCCGCTAATCAAGTTTAGTCTAGTTTTGATAGACTAAGAGTCGGTCATGGTTGAACTAATTTGGCTAGTAATCGATTCTTGAACATTCAATTAATTGAATTTGTCGATCTGGTTCCAAAAACACTGAAATTATAGTTTTCAAAAAACCCGTTAAACCGTCCAATGTATGATATTCTCATCGGATGAATAAAATATATATATATATATATATATATATATATATATATATATATATATATATATGGTCTAAGATCCATGCAAAGAGGTTGTTTTATAAAAATTTGAATTCACAAGCTTGCAATCTTTAACATTTAATATTAATTATTTTTCTATACTTGTTTAGTGGTTGAAGTTGCATTAGACTTGATTGATTTGATTTAAACTAAGTTAACTCATATAAGTGTTTAAATTAAAGCTCTCAAGACACATTTTTTCATCTACAAGACTCAAATTAAACTTTATAAACTGTTAATGAGAAACCAATAAGACCATAAGATCATGTATCATACTATATTATCATTCATTCAACAATGAACTTTACAACATATAATCACATGATAATTTAGTCCTAAAAATAAATAAGCACATGATCATAATGAATTAAACTTGTGATGAGAGATGGCCATATATTCTATACATCTAATCTAATAATTAATTACTATTTGCTAACAAACAAAGACTGGTCAGCAGCTAGCACACTGATCTCTCTGTCTTAGCACAGTACTTAAAATAAAGAACCTTACCGGTTAAGAAACACACCACCTTCTCAAAACCCTAGAAAGCAACAAAATAAAATAAAATATTACATAAAGTGTATATGTTATGGAGGGAGAGAAGAAGAGAAAGAGAGAGTGAACAAGCAACTCAAAAAATTATATATAAATACTCAAAACACCCCTCCTTTACTTTTGCTTCTCATTTTGGCTCCTCTTGTTTTCTATCTTTGCTTTCTCTACTCTATCTGCAACTCATCACAAACACATACACAATAGTACTCTTTTCTCTCTTTATCTTGTTGATGTGATATTTCTCTCCACTATTATCTCTAACCCTTTTACAAAAGAAAAAGCTCCAAAGAGAGTAACCATGGCTTTTACTTCCATACAAGCAGCTTATCTTGATGCAGCCAACTGGCAACAACATGAGGTAAATAATTTTAAGGTTTTTTTTTTTTAATTTGGTTCTTCCTTTTGTTATTTTGTCCAAAAGGAAAATAATTCAAAAGATAAAAAGGAAAAAAAATAAATTATTCTTGTCACCTTTATTTATTATACCTCTTCTTGAATATACCAAAATATTTGATTTCTTTTACCTTTCTTTCTTTATTCTAAATTTATATTTTTTTTTCTAATTTTTTTCTATGTTGATATTTCAGCAGCAACAGAATCATCATCAACATGCCGGAAACGGTGGTTCGGTTTCTCAACAACTGTTTCAGACACCACCACCAGCACCACCACAGACACAGTCTCAACCTCATGGAGGAGCAACTACCGGAGGATCAATTAGGCCGGGATCGATGACTGACAAGGCAAGGACGGCGAACATGCCTATGCCAGAAGCAGCACTGAAATGTCCACGTTGCGAATCGACCAACACAAAATTTTGCTACTTCAACAACTACAGTCTCTCTCAGCCAAGACACTTCTGCAAGACTTGCAGAAGGTATTGGACGAGAGGTGGAGCTTTAAGGAATGTCCCGGTTGGCGGAGGCTTCCGGAGAAACAAGAGATCAAGCAAAAGTAGCAACAATGGTAACTCAACAAAGTCTCCGGCTAGCTCTGACCGCCAAACCGGTAGTGCTAGTTCAACAACCTCAATCACCTCCAATAACAATCACTCGTCCGCGGATATATTAGGCCTTACACCTCAAATGTCATCATTAAGGTTCATGACACCATTACATCATAATTTTAATAACCCTAATGATTATGGAGGAGGAGATTTAGGGTTAAACTATGGATTTAGTTACATGGGAGGAGGAGTAGGAGATTTAGGAAGTGCTTTAGTTGGTGGAAATGGTAATTCAATTTTATCTTCAAGTGGTTTAGAACAATGGAGGATGCCTATGCCTATGCCAATGCCTCAACAACATCAACAATTCCCTTTTTTGGCTAATTTGGAGGGTTCAAATGGTAATTTATACCCTTTTGAAGGAAATGTTCAAAATAATGAGATGATAACTAGTGGTGGATATGTGAGGCCAAAGTTGAGTTCAACTTCTGGAATTATGACTCAACTAGCTTCTGTGAAAATGGAAGATAGTATTAATAGGGGCTTTTTGGGAATTAACACCATCAATAATAACAATAATCAAGGAAGTGAACAATATTGGAATAGTGCTGTTGTTATTGGTGGTAACTCTTCTGCAGCTAATTGGAATGATCATGTTTCTGGTTTTAGCTCTTCATCTAATACTACTAGCAATCAGATGTAGAATTCTATAGTATATTATTGCGTGTGAAGGGAAGCTTATGGTTTTGAATAGTGGCTTCAATTTGAGTACATCAATTGCTTGTTTAGATCACTGAAAACCCTAGGGATATGTTAACTTCTGTTTTTTTTGTTTTTTAATCTTTTAATTTGCTTTTTTTATTTTTATTTATGATATGTTTTTCTATCTCCTTTTAATAGGTCTAGGTTTCTTTGTATGAGAAGGTGGGATATATATAGTAACAATATTGTGAGTTCAAAGGAATGGATATTATTAATATTTTGGGTTGAAGAATTTTGTTTCGATTTATTTTAATTTTTTAGTAGCAAATTTCATAAATTGTTAGAGAGCTGTGATCATAAATATCATCCCTCAAGAAAATTAATAATTTTTTCTATTAAATAATAATGCAAGTAATCCTTAGCTAATTCTAATCATAGTTCTAAATGACTATAAATGACTATACCGGTATTGAATTTTGTAGTAATATCTAGGTTTGCAGCATAACTGCAGCTAGCCACAATTTAGTATGAAGAAACATCTTTTATTAATCACTTATACTGTATAACTTATAGTGAAAGTCAGCTTTGATTAAGAGCTATACAGGAACTTCAGCTTGGGAGAAGAGTAAAGTTATAGAACAAACTTAGTAAAACACTTGTCTTTTCTATCACATATTTTAGATCTATTAAATACATCTACCTTAAAAGTATGATTTTTTTTTTTTCTGTTAAAAATTATAGTGTTTTCTTCTTCTTTTTTGCCTTTTATTAAGTTTCTTTTTTGGACATAAGCCTTTAATTTATTAAATAAATAGAATTTTTTCTTTGACAATAATTCAGTTGATAATAACCTTAATTAGAATATGCAGAGATCAGATTTTAAATTAGGATTAGGATTTTGCCACTTATTTTAAGGGGTGCAATTCTAATTACTATTAAACTTCTTCAACTAAAAAATAAATAAATACATAAATAAATAGAAATATTCCTTTTATTTGCGCAACAAAAAAAAATACAATTATGCCTTTTTAATATTCAACTCTAAAAATGTTTGCCTTTATATTGAAAATTATTATAGTAATTAATCAATTGTAAATTTTGCTTTAAAACTTAAAAGCTAGAGAATGTGCCAGTAAAGCAATACATTCAGCTAGTTAAGGCATCCCTCCCACATTAGAGAGTAGGATGGATTGCGTATAAATTGTTGAAAAAAGACAAGATTAATTAATGTTTATTTATAAATAAAAAACTATACACAAATTCAATCATATACAGATACATCGACCCAATCAGAGTACATCTTAAAAAGGTTGTGATTGTCATGTTTGTTACAAATTGATGAAAAACGAGGACACAATATCTATTTGTTCGGGAAAGTAAAAAATATTCAAAGGACAATATCTTTAGTCCTAAAATCCATATTGATTTTGTATTTTAGATAAAAACAAAAAGAGAAATGCTAACGAAAGTGCTCCTATTGTGTGTTAAATCTTGTGCAGCGAAAACCTCATTGTGGAATCATTAGTCTAGTTTGATATATTCCATTGAGTTTGTTAAGTGTGGAAAATTTAAACTAAATGTTAGGAAAATCATAAATAAAATTTATAAATGAAAAAAAGAAGAAGGTAAATTGCAGGTAAAGATTTTTTTTGCTGACCTCTGCATATTGTGATATATACTATATATTAAATAAATCATAGCAATTAGGGCACGATTTTTGTAGCTCATATTATTTGTTTAAGATGAAATTTGTAAATGGTACTTTCACCCGAATCCGAATGTTCAAATATTACATTTAGTCATATAATATGGCCTACATAGATCGTGCCCTAACCAAACCATTATTATTTGTCTAAAGTTGCCCGAACTTGCATAAAAATATGCTTCATCTATTCTAAAATAAATGTCACAGTTTGACCATGTATACTATTTACATAACTTTTTATAATTTTTGCTAATAAATATTTAAAAAAATATTAATAATCAAATTTGTAAATTTAAATACTTTTTTATTTAGATTTATGTCCAATTAACTAAGTATGTTTGTAATTTTTTTTATTTTTTAAATATATATATATATATATATATATATATAAATATTTTTTATTTAGATTTATATATTTTTTATTTAGAGTTCAACTATCTAATTCTTATACTCAATTCACAAAGTAAAATTCTCTACTATAAAATAAATTTACAGTTTTACATATTAATAAATCTCAGCTATCGATTTAAGATCAATTATGAAAAATCAATAAAAAGTTTCAACCCCTAAATCATCATTAGATGTTTATAATTCATAACAACAGTACATAGTAACCGTGTGAAATCATATCACTCTATCCACACACACTTCTTTCTATCCAAATTTTTGCTTAATTACCGTTAAGTACAAAAACAGAGAGTAACTTGCATTTTAACGTTGTTAAAGAAAATCTATCAGTCAAGCATAGTCAAAGCACAAAGATCTTAGCAAATACAAATCTGCCAACAGTACTATTACTGCCACACACACACATAGCAACACAAACTAAAACAACATGACATGCCAAGGAATACTAGAATGTACTGTCACACATATCATACAACTTCACGCGACTAAGCGCGTGAAACTCTCACTCTTCAAAACAAGACAAGGGATTGCTTTGTCAGTATGTTTTGGACCATAGGAATCACAATTCACAACCTTGGTTATTGTGATTGGATCCTTCGTTTCACGCGCCTCAATGTAGCATTGGAATTTGTAGCTTTGAATTGAACATTCTAAATTCAGATATGCATGCCTTTAATTCCTATGGTGTGTTACACTGTTTTCTTTTTTTTATTAGTTTGCGTCCAACCAAAGAATGTGTAAGATACCCTAGCTTGTTTCTTCATTCTTCTGCAGATGTTACTATTAGTACTGCACTTTCCTTTTTCTTTATTTGTTATAAAATGTACTATACACTACACTGAAATAAGGGCATGCTAACCAAAATAGAACCCTATTAGGAAGATCATATCTATCCAATTTTGATCAATAGTTTACAATATGTTTTACAGCTTTGAATTTGAACCATTTGATGCATTAAAAGTAGGGGTGGGTAATGGGCGAGTATGGGCGGGTTCGGGCTCAAAGTCGTCACCCGGTCTAAACCGCAGAGTCAAAAAGTAAGGCCCAATTCACCCGAAAATGAAGAGCGGTTTCCACGGGTTCGGGCTTGCGGTTTAAGCGGGTTATTGGGCGGTTTGAAGCGGTTAAACATAAAATAAAATAAAAATAATAAATCCAAAATTTGGAGTTTAGATCAAGAAAATATGCAACCAGAGATGAGAGAATCATAAATCAAACACAAAAGGAAAGTCTTCGAAAGACTAAATTGACATAAAAAGTAAGAAAAAATTAAAATCTCAAATAAAATTAAAAATATATCATTTGATTTCAACGAAGTTAGACAAATAAGATGAAGAATGACCAAGTTTTGCGTTTTAAAATGTTTCATGATTGTTTCAGTTTACATGGGTTTGAGGTGAAGTGAAAAAGTGTGAAATGAGACGTGGGAAGAATTTAGATTCAGCGTTTTAATTTACTCGTGCGGGCGGGTTCGGGCACCGTCGGTCCAATTTCCTCTATCCGGACTTATCCGTACCAACCCAATTCAAACCGAGTTTTTCAACCCGCTAACCCGCGATCCATTATAAACCGCCCAAATCTCTAATTTTTGGGCGGGTTTTGTTGGGTTCAGACGGGCTTCGGTTTTTTACCCACTTTAAAAAACTAATTAAGTAATGCAAAAATTTTCTATCACTTGAATTTTTCAATTAACTAAATTTACATCTAAACAGAAATAAATTGAAGTTGAGCACATGTTTTAATTCACATAATTAAGTTTAAATTTATAAAATAAATAATTTAAAATAATATGTAGGAGTAAAAAGTTAAAACTCAACAAATAATAAATAAAATTACTATTCCATTATTAATAGTAAATATTTAATTTGTTGCAGCAAAAAATAGCAAATATATTTAATTATTTTTAATAAATATTTGATATGTACATATATAGCTATATAGAAAATAAAGCTAGCTCAATAAAAATCAATGGAATAAAAGACTATGTTATAGTTAAAACCTGTTAATTAGTTTGTGTCAAGTTGAATTTTCAAATATATGAGCGAAAAATAAAGTATGTTACTACTACTATATCCAAATGCTTAGTTAACTCTCACAAGACAATAATATAATGAAATATAAAATGGTGGCTGCAGGTTCCAATCTTTTTGAAAGTTCCTCTTGATCCACACCCATATAGTAAATAATGACAAAAATAAAATAATAGTACAAAGAGTATACATTTATATAAAAGAGGAAAATAAACTTTTAGTGCTTATAAAATTTGAAAATAGGATTGGCTATGTTGAAAGAAAGGAATCTTTGTCAAGGTGTTTGGGTTGGTATATAGCTTTTGCTAGAACCAAGAATGTTTTACCAAGAAGGAATAAAGCATATTCAAAACCTAGAAAGAGATACTAACAACTCACCTTCACTCACTCACGGTTGGTCGGTCTTTGAGTCAGCACATTATAGTTATTAGTGAGTTGGTAATAATATTGTTTGATACTTGTTCACTTCTTTTGTTGTTGATTGTGTTGAAATTTCATTGAACAATAATGGGAACATATAATTTTGGATTTGATGAACTTGATCCCAAAATTGTCGTTTTTTTGAAATTTGGGTATGTCATGATGATTCCATGTTCTTTATGGAGTGAAATGATTTGGAATTGGAGTGACAACTTAGACCAAAAAATAAATTGAAGTATAATAAAACCTTGTACTAATGGAAAGTGTACTAAATGGAATATCTATCAAGAGGGGCTCAGAATTCCAAGACACAAATAAATTTATGCACTCAACATCTAATGAGTGTGATGTAGTTGGTTAAACCATGTTCAGATGAAGAGATGGACTTTGCGATTCAATTTTTGTAGATCGAATGTTAAGTTGCGATCTAAACATCTGAGTGGAGATTGATTTTATAGTTACAATCGATAGATGTGAATTATTTAAATGAAATTACTATAATAACGTATAATTAAATTGATGAGAAGAGTGAATCGCGCGAGGTCCTGCCTAAAATTGTGTAGGTTAAGCGCACGGCTTAATTTATTTATGTAAATGGTTCCATGCTTAAGTTTTTGTGAGTTTTCTACTAAGATTCAATCCATTGCTTGTTCGCCTATGGTAAAGTTAAAAGATTTAGTTGCGGTGTAGTCTTCTTCCTACCGTCCGCCTCAAATTATGATAGATATGAAAGTATGGGTGTGAATTCATGTTGATGAAATGATTGCTATTATTCTTTGAAAGATTTGGTGCTCTAGAAACTAGCTAGTTTGTCTTCGAGAGCATTAAACATTGTGTGTTTGATATCTCTACCCATATTTTTGGGATGGTTCGTGTGTTTGAATGTTCATTATCGTTGAGGAAACTTGATTTGTTGTAACTAACAAGTGGTTGCTACTTGATTCGAGATTAGATTGTAAACTTGTGTCATACTTTGTTGGAAGGAAATTTCTCTACTAGCTAATCTTATTTCTCTAATCAAATATTTGAATTTAATCCTAATTTGAATGTAATCAAATCTATTTCTTAAATCAAACTTAATAAGTAGTATCTAAACTAGTCATAATTCAACTTTGAATGTAGTAATTACAATAAAAAATAACAATGTTAAATGATAGAATTATGTCAATCTTAAAATTCATAGAATTTGATTATGGTCTTTCACTTAAGAACGAACATTATAAATATGAAATAACATACAAATTATTTAATTAATATTTTTTTTAAAGTAAGATGTGAGTTGTAAAATTGAGAGAACAAATTATACGATATACATTAATTTAAATTAACTTATCAAAATAAATTATAAACTAAGAAAAATAAGTTATTATAAGTTCTAGACGAAACTAAACAAATATTTTTTTATCAAATGAACCTAATAAACTAATTAATTTCTCTCAAAATTGACCTATATTTGCGGAAAATATTTGTCTTAAATGATTGGCCTCTTTTAATTTTCAACACAACATTATTATTTTTTTAATTGTGTCCTTTAATTAATACTATTTGCTTCAATACCTTCCACTTTACTTTTATAGTAAAGTGAATACACTATTTTTCCTCTTAACTCAATATTATTTGCTTCACTCTCAACTCAATATCTTAATCCTACTTTACATTTAATGTAATACACATTATATTTTTTCATTTTAGCTATTATGATACATGTAAAAAAAATTCACCGCCATTTAACAGGTGTCTGTGTCTGTCAGTGGCGGAGCTAGAAAATTTCTAAAGCCCGGGCAAAATATCAGTTTTAAATAAAATTTTTAGTATTACACCGAAAAATATCAATTTTGAATAAAATATCTCACTTTTGTCCTAAATTAATCCCAAAAAATTTCAATTTTGCCCTAAACTAACCCCTAAAAATACCAAAAAATTAAGATATTACACTGAAAAATTTCAGTTTTGAATCAAATGTCTCAGTTTTGCCCTAAATTAATCCCTAAAAATTTTAATTTTACCCTAAACTAACCCATAAAATACCAAAATTTTCGGCCGAGCCCGGGCAAGTGCCCAGGCTAGCCGGGCCTTGCATCCGCCACTGTCTGTCTGTGACTGATCTCCGTTAAAAAAACTTATAAAATATATAATGTGAATTTTCTTTTTAACAGAACAATTTTCATACCCAGAAAATAGGTGGTGGATAATAGAGTATTACATTGTTTTAAAGAGCATATAATGTGTCATAAAGTTTTATAAAATGGGAAGGGGAGTGTCAAACTTCTCCCACATTCCCACTCCCTCATATCGTTGTCTCGGTTGTGATCTTCATGGACAGATGCATGGACTGAAAAGGAAAGAAAAATGTGATACCAATTAAGTTGTGTTCTGATTCCTCACGTTCTCCCACATGTTTCTCAATCATGCAGTACATGTTGCTGGAATTTAGATTCCCCTCCCACTTTTATCAATTATAATTAAGTTCAATATACATTCATTTGCTTAGCAAAAGAAAATAATTGAGAAATTGTGGCCCAACTTGACATGACCCATATCCACTTGAAACTAACATATATACGCCACTACACACCTTATAGATGCTTTTTCTTTATTGTTCAAGCTTGAGGTCCCCCTATCAATTCTTCTTACTTAATTTCCTTGAGCAAATTAAACCCAATACAAAAAAAAAAAAAAATTGAAGACCAGTTAAATATAGAGCCTTCAACCAACCATAAATTGGTTCAAACGATAAGGAATGTGGACCATTTTAGCAGGTGGTTAATGTTCGACCTCTAACTCTAATATGTGAAAAATTAGTTGGGAGGAAAAAATACATCTTTGTTGAGGTTTTTAATTATTGGCTTCATTTTGGTAAAATAAGCATTTGTTCAAGATGTTGAATCAAATGTTACAACATCAGAACCTGACGTGTGTGCACCAGCTGGCGTATATTTTATGCGCGCCTTTTATTTTAAGAGAAGATATTTTCTCTTTCTTCAGTCCTTGCGTGTGCATTAAGAAAAGATTTATTTTCTAAACAGATCTTTTATTTAAAGATTGTTTTAGGAATTATTGTGAAGATTTATTTCCAAAACATATCTAATATTTTAAGATATGATTTATTTTTAACGTGTGAGCTGGATAGATTCTTGGATTAAATCTTCTGAAGCCCATGTTACCGGCTATTTAAAGGAAGGAGCTAAACCTAGTTTCTTCACCGAAACCAATATATCAAAATGTAGACTTTTAGGGTCTCGTGTCTTTGTAAGCCTTGCGCTTTAGATTTGTGTGCCTTTCTTGTAACGTTTGATGCAAGCTTAGGACATATGTTATTGTAATCTGCTTCCAAACCTTTAGGTAAGAAGCTAGAGTAGTTTGCACTCCAAAACCTTTAGGTATGGAGTATAGAAGCTTTTGGTATACTCGCATGAGTATAGTTTTCTTGAAGAGTGTCTTCACACATGTTTTATATACCCCAACTTTTGAATTAACGTTGGTCAGAACCCTTGTTGGGATTACAAGGAAGAGGAAGTGAGATGGTACATCTCAGATCTAGGCTAAGACCCTAGGTTGTAAACAATAGGGGAGTTGCTAGATGGGAAGGGCATAAACTTGGAGGGTTTTGTCATTAGTCTAGGGCTATTGCTTATTGGTTACATTCCTGGATTGGTATCCCCCAGATGTAGGTTGCGGTTGGCGCTGAACTGGGTCATCAAATCATTGTGTTGTTTATCTTCTGCTATTTATTGTTTAGATTGTCCATTGTGTTTTACGTTGGCACGATGTTGGAACATCATATACCACATCTGTGACCAGCACGCCGAAATTTCAATTGGTATCAGAGCAGGCATCCTGTTCTGTTTCTGGGTGAGATCCATGGAAGATACTTTCTGGCTTTATGGACAAGGAAGAAGAAGATGTGCTTGTTGCTCCGATACTGTTCTTGTGGTATGCTGAAGTTGAGGGGGAGGTTCTTGTGGTATGCTGAAGTTGAGGGGGAGCATACGTTTTGATATTGAGGGGGAGTGCTCTGTGAGGCTGAATATTTCAAAGTCCGCTGTTGTATGCCTCTGATGTTGCTAATACATCTCTCCAGTTTATATGGTTTAGTCAAGAATTATTCTAGCCAAAATTTGCCAAAGGGGGAGATTGTTGAGGTTTTTAATTGTTGGCTTCATTTTGGTAAAATAAGCATTTGTCCAAGATGTTGAATCAAATGTTACAACATCAGAACCTGACGTGTGTGCACCAGCTGGCGTATATTTTATGCGCGCATTTTATTTTAAGAGAAGATCTTTTCTCTTTCTTCAGTCCTTGCGTGTGCATTAAGAAAAGATTTATTTTCTAAACAGATCTTTTATTTAAAGATTGTTTTAGGAATTATTGTGAAGATTTATTTCCAAAACATATCTAATATTTTAAGATATGATTTATTTTTAACGTGTGAGCTGGATAGATTCTTGGATTAAATCTTCTGAAGCCCATGTTACCGGCTATTTAAAGGAAGGAGCTAAACCTAGTTTCTTCACCGAAACCAATATATCAAAATGTAGACTTTTAGGGTTTCGTGTCTTTGTAAGCCTTGCGCTTTAGATTTGTGTGCCTTTCTTGTAACGTTTGATGCAAGCTTAGGACATATGTTATTGTAATCTGCTTCCAAACCTTTAGGTAAGAAGCTAGAGTAGTTTGCACTCCAAAACCTTTAGGTATGGAGTATAGAAGCTTTTGGTATACTCGCATGAGTATAGTTTTCTTGAAGAGTGTCTTCACACATGTTTTATATACCCCAACCTTTGAATTAACGTTGGTCAGAACCCTTGTTGGGATTACAAGGAAGAGGAAGTGAGATGGTACATCTCAGATCTAGGCTAAGACCCTAGGTTGTAAACAATAGGGGAGTTGCTAGATGGGAAGGGCATAAACTTGGAGGGTTTTGTCATTAGTCTAGGGCTATTGCTTATTGGTTACATTCCTGGATTGGTATCCCCCAGATGTAGGTTGCGGTTGGCGCTGAACTGGGTCATCAAATCATTGTGTTGTTTATCTTCTGCTATTTATTGTTTAGATTGTCCATTGTGTTTTACGTTGGCACGATGTTGGAACATCATATACCACATCTGTGACCAGCACGCCGAAATTTCAATTGGTATCAGAGCAGGCATCCTGTTCTGTTTCTGGGTGAGATCCATGGAAGATACTTTCTGGCTTTATGGACAAGGAAGAAGAAGATGTGCTTGTTGCTCCGATACTGTTCTTGTGGTATGCTGAAGTTGAGGGGGAGGTTCTTGTGGTATGCTGAAGTTGAGGGGGAGCATACGTTTTGATATTGAGGGGGAGTGCTCTGTGAGGCTGAATATTTCAAAGTCCGCTGTTGTATGCCTCTGATGTTGCTAATACATCTCTCCAGTTTATATGGTTTAGTCAAGAATTATTCTAGCCAAAATTTGCCAAAGGGGGAGATTGTTGAGGTTTTTAATTGTTGGCTTCATTTTGGTAAAATAAGCATTTGTCCAAGATGTTGAATCAAATGTTACAACATCAGAACCTGACGTGTGTGCACCAGCTGGCGTATATTTTATGCGCGCATTTTATTTTAAGAGAAGATCTTTTCTCTTTCTTCAGTCCTTGCGTGTGCATTAAGAAAAGATTTATTTTCTAAACAGATCTTTTATTTAAAGATTGTTTTAGGAATTACTGTGAAGATTTATTTCCAAAACATATCTAATATTTTAAGATATGATTTATTTTTAATGTGTGAGCTGGATATATTCTTGGATTAAATCTTCTGAAGCCCATGTTACCGGCTATTTAAAGGAAGGAGCTAAACCTAGTTTCTTCACCGAAACCAATATATCAAAATGTAGACTTTTAGGGTTTCGTGTCTTTGTAAGCCGTGTGCTTTAGATTTGTGTGTCTTTCTTGTATCGTTTGATGCAAGCTTATGACATAGGTTATTGTAATCTGCTTTCAAACCTTTAGGTAAGAAGCTAGAGTAGTTTGCACTCCAAAACCTTTAGGTACGGGGTATAGAAGCTTTTTGGTATACTCGCATGAGTATAGTTTTCTTGAAGAGTGTCTTCACACATGTTTTATATACCCCAACCTTTGGATTAAGGTTGGTCAGAACCCTTGTTGGGATTACAAGGAAGAGGAAGTGAGATGGTACATCTCAGATCTAGGCTAAGACCCTAGGTTGTAAACAATAGGGGAGTTGCTAGATGGGAAGGGCATAAATTTGGAGGGTTTTGTCATTAGTCTAGGGCTATTGCTTATTGGTTACATTCCTGTATTGGTATCCCCCAGATGTAGGTTGCGGTTGGCGCCGAACTGGGTCATCAAATCATTGTGTTGTTTATCTTCTACTATTTATTGTTTAGATTGTCCATTGTGTTTTACGTTGGCACGATGTTGGAACATCATATACCACATCTGTGACCAGCACGCCGGAATTTCAACCTTATATGCCCGAAATTTCCCAACAAATAAAAATATGAAACCTTTGGAAAAATTATTACTATACCCATTTTATAAAACATGCCCGTACTTGAGCTCATACCCTTGTGGGCAACAAGTTTAGTATTTGTGTTATACCCTCTTTTGCACCAAAGCGCGGACACATATGTCTATTATTCGTATTTTAACAACAAAAAGACAATAAATAATAAAAAAACACACAATATAATTAAAATATGATCCAAAATCTTACAAATCAATTTGTAAAACATTGCAAATCTTAATTTTTATCCAAATAAAAAATATCACAATGTAATTTTAATGTTGTATAACATTAGACTTTTCCTTTTGCTATCCTATGACTTACTCGCGTGCCCTACGAAATGATCAAAATACCATTCCGTGGCTTAAGTCACGGATGTAGGAAAAATGAGTAATTTTGAAAAATAACGTCCGTGACTTAAGTTACGGATGTTAAAATGAGTAGGGTGTTTTTGGCGTGTCCGTAGCACAAACTACAGACATGGACATTTTGGTCATTTTATAGGACGCGTTTCAAAAACCATAGGCAAAAGGAAAATCTATACATTATAACCGTGCATCTATATATGTGAAGGATGTGGGGCGGACTAGGCTGGATCCATTCAAATTTGCGTATAAATTATAATTGCCTTAGCTCATATTCATATCCAAAAATGTGAATGCTATGTCCACTGCGGGTATTTTTTGGGGATATTGAGTGGGGCTTGAGTCCAATTGTCATTCGTTCTCAATGCCTAATGTATGACAATAAGCTAGATCAAATTTCAGTTTTTTTTGGATGGTGGTGGTAATGTTCAATCATTTGATATATTTTCTTTCTACTTTTTAAATAACAAATAATTAAATCCTTTAAATTTGTAATAAATATATTTTTTGAGTTTGTAATTTGTAATATCTAGGTCCAATTTTTTAAAGACTTGTCGGTTACAAACATAAAACTTAAATGACATATTTGTAACAAACGTAAAACTTAAATGACCTATTATTACTTAAAAAATTTAAAGGATCTGTCTGATACAAACTGAAAAATTAAAGGACTTATTTGTAACTTAACAAACTTAAAAGACATATATGATACAAATATAAAACTTAAATGATCTATGTATGCATTATGCCTATTTTTAAAGATAAAACTAATATCTTATCTTTAACAATATCTTGAACAAATACAAGTAGAAATATCATTAAAAATTGAAGAAAACTAACATAGAAAATTTATTTTAAAAATCGTGCATTGAACTTTTAAAAAATCAAAATATTAATTTTCTCAATATCAAACTTTCACTTTTGTATTTCTTAATATGTGCCTTTAAAAATATAGGGAGATAGCTTGTTTCAAGCTGCATCATATGTTGGTGTCGTTGATCTACCAAGGCCCCTTCCATTAAGAGTTGGAAAGTTAAAAAATGCTATCAAAATAATTAACAAGTTATTAATATTTTATATTAATAAATAATTTTCCTTTAAAAAATATATTACTCCCTCCGTTTCTTTTTAATTGTCCTTTTAGAAAGATAACACCAAATTAAGGAAGTGTATTTTTGCCCGTTATCTTCCTGTTATACCCTCGTTTTAATCCCCAATAAATTCCTATTTTTTTGCCCACACTTTCTCTTTCCGATAAATTTAATATATTATATACAAAAAAAAAAAATTTAATATGTTATGTACCAACAAAAAAAAAGATTAAAAAAAAAAGATTTAGTTTTCCAAATATATAGCATTAATTGGTTTTATGGAAAAAGATAGCAATTAACAAAGGGTATAATTGACAAATCATACTCATAAAATACAAAAAGGACAATTAAATAGAAACGCTAAATATGATAGTAAAAGACAATTAAAAAGAAACGGAGGGAGTAATAAATAATTTTGAAAAGTCAATACTCACTACAAAAAAAATTGGAAATTGCAACAAATGGATAGCAACAGTTTTGTAGAACTGCCGGTAATTTTAAAACAAAATTAAAATAGCAACGGTTTTGGGGAACCGCCGGTAAAATTGCAAATTGCAACAAATGGATAGCAACAGTTTTGTAGAACTGCCGGTAATTTTAAAACAAAATTAAAATAGCAACGGTTTTGGGGAACCGCTGGTAATTTTTAAATGAACCGGCGGTTTAATTTGGTTTACCAGCGGTTTAGTTGATAAATAGAAAAAAAAACCCGCGAACCATCTCTTTTATTATTTTTTTAATTTGCTTCTCTTCAGAGAAAACAAGCGCGCGTTCCTTCTCCATCTCCAGTACTCGCGAACCCTAACGCCACCGTCCCCTTCAGCCGTCGTTCTCCAATCTCCGGCCGTCGTTCTCCAATCTCCGGCCGTCGTTCACTAGTACAAAAATACCTTTATAGAAAAGTTTTTAAGTCAGTTAACATTGCCACCTGACTTAACAACACGCGTGGTGGCAGTTTTGTAAATAAGTTCAACTTTATTAAGACGGTTTTGTTATCAACCGACTTAATAGGAATTTAAAAAATACAAATGAAATTCCTTAAGTTCCTTGTTAAGTCACCTAAAACTCAACTGACTTAAGAAACCTTTTTTGTTAAGTCAGGTGTCCCTCAACTGACATATAAAACCTATTTTGTTAAGTCAGTTTTCACTTACTTAACCTAAGAAGTAGCATGCGGGAATCGAACTCAGTCCCTTGTTATAAAAAACAAATTCTAATTTTTTTAAAGAAAAACCAAATCTTTAAAAAAATCAAATCAAATCTTTTTTTTTAACAAAAAAAAAAGAAAAATCAAATCTTTTAAACTAAATCCAAATCTTATTATAAAAACTAAAATACGGAATTGTTTTTTAATAATTTCCGGGGAAGATAAGTATAACCCTCCTTCTTCTTTTTTTATATAATCCCTTCTTTATTAAAATAAAAAAAGATCTTTTCTTCTTCACCGTCACGAATCTTCTTCTTCTTCACTGCATATTCCTTTGAACTGTCTTCACTGTCGCAGCTTCTTCTTCACTGAAAATCCTAACTTTCAAACCCTTCAATCCCTTCACCGTCACAACTTTTGGTGTTTTCAATTCCAGAAATCAAACTCTCAATCTTGAGTAAGTATGTAATCTGCAAATCGGAGTTTTAATTTTTAGAAGTATGAACGGATTGAATGTTCTATAAGTATACATACATTGGGTAAACTAGAGGGATTTCTAGATTTTAATTTCATTATAGTTTTTTGTTCTGTATGTGATGAATTGTATTTCATCGCAAAGGAAATTAGGAATTAAGTTAGCAGTTTTATAAAAAAAAAATTAGTTTTATTTCTGCAATTATGCTAATGTAATCATAATTACCTTTGAGTGATTCAATTCAAAGTATAATATTTTTTTGATAATTTTTGAACTTGTCTGCATAGATGAAATTTGCTTCATCTAATCATGTTCACTTCTTTAGAATATTATATGTAAGTTGCCTCTTCTAATCATATTCTATTTTGATAATTTGATAATAGAATGATATAACTAGATATTTAAGTGTTTCTTACTTAGATATAAGGTGCTAGAAAGGAAGGTGGTAGATCCCCTGGTATATGGTGAAGGATAATTATTACTGATCCATGTCTCAATTTAAAACAGACGCATGCATTCTAATTTATTCGGGTCACAGGGACAGGTGAATTGTTTTCAATGTTTTTCTATGCTCTGATAGAAAGTAGTGGTTTGAATTCTTAACCGAAAGTTTTCTGTATTTCTTGTTGTTTTGAATGAGGTTCTTATAACTTTCAATTTAACAACGATCTGCTTTTATACACTCAAAAGGTATGAAAATTGTTTCCTTAATAATAGACCCTAATTAAGCTAAGTTGTAATTTATGTTGATTTCGGAGGACAATGCCATTAGTCTTTCAAATGAACTTTTGTTTTAATCAAATTATTTCCTCTTTTGTTTCCTCTGATTTATATGTTTCACTATGATATTCTTTAACAGTTGTACCACTCATTAAGAATATTTTATCCATGTTATTAGAGGATATGCCTTAAATTAAAATTGAACTATCTTTAACAATCTCCTTGTGGTAACAACCTAATAACATCACATACTTACATGGTTTAATCCTCTATAAGCACAACAATGTGTCTTGTTTTCTTGTTGGAGAAGAACTTCTATCGGAAATCAAGAAGGCCTGCTTGAGCTTTTGACTTGCAACTCGGGTAATAATGTTTGTTTAGTGTCATTGGTAAAACTTTTCAATTTTTTTCATTCCCTTATATTCTAATGATTTCTATTCTTATTTCATCTCTGTTCTATTTTTTATGTTATGAGACTCATGGCATTGTCCTTTAAGTTTGTGAATTATGTTACATTTAGTGAAATCTTTATCATAGTATAATTCATTATAGGTTATGGAGAAGTTTATGGACTTGTCCATCTTTTGAATTTGGAGATAAATAAGGCAGGCCTTTGTACTTGCTTTACTTGTTTTATTACACTGCCTAATCACAAGTTTGATTTTCGATTCACCTAATATTCGAGTTACATTGTGATTTCAGTTTCATTATAATTTATATATTTTTTTAATAAAATAAAAATATTGCATTTGTTTTTACTTTCTATTGATTGATACATTCAATTAAAGGCATACTTATTTAATGCAATGAAGGAACAATTTGCTCTTATTATGGCTAATATGCTAACTAAAGAAGTTGCTGAAGTTAATGAGCTTAAAGCTAAAGTTGCTGAATTTGATACAATGAAGGAACAATTTGCTCTTATTATGGCTAATATGCAAAATCATGTAAGACAATATTTGTGTGCCTTACATATATATATAATGTGAAGATAATGACATTGACTTGTTGTTATTGTTATATTATAGTTTTTTTAATAAGTTTTTTTTAAAATTTATTTCATGTTCAAAGTACATGATATTAATTTGAAGTGCATTTTTTATGAATGGTATATATATAAATATGTTGCTACTACAATACTTTTGTTTTTAACTATACTTTAAATTTTGTTTTCAGGGGTTTAACATAGGATCACCGTTTGAAGTACGACGCTCTTCTGAGTCTAGTCATAATGTTGAGGGTGATCAAGCAACTCCGGACGATTAAACTTAAATATATAAGTTTTGTTTAGGCGTGTTGAACTTTTGATGTCACGCTTTTCCATTTGTTTTAATTTTGACGTACTAGGCGCATGTGTTGTGACCTTCGTTTTTATTTTTTGTTATGTACTATTTAGGTTGCATGTGTCAATGCAAACTTTGGATGTATTGCGCATGTATTGTGACCTTTAGTTCCATATGTCGTTGCGAACACCTTATTTTTGAATCAAATGGATGATATTTTGTTTATGAATTTGTCTATATTGCATGAATTATTATAGTAGTTCAATATTTAAAAATACTACGTTTGAATATTAATCGATGAATAAAAAAACAGGGTAAAAAATTGTCCTACAAAAATGGACCTCAAAGAAACCAGAAAATAAATTAAAAAAAAAAGTAAATTATATAGCGGCGGTTTCCAACCGCTGCTAAAACTTAAAAACAAAAAAATTTAAAAACAATAGCGGCGGTTACAAACCGTTGCTAAAACTTAAATACTAAAAAATTAAAAAAAAATAGTGGCGGTTTCAAACCGTTGCTAAAACTTAAATACAAAAAATTATAAAAAAAATATAGCGGCGGTTTCAAACCGCTGCAAAACTGGCTGAAAATTTTGTTTTTTCGTTTCATGTATTGCAACGGTTTCAAACCGCCGCAACACATATTGTGGCCGTTTGTGTAACGGTTTTCCAAACCGCCGCTATTTGAGCTACCAACGCTCAAATCTGCAACGGTTTGGCAACCGCCGGTAAAGATGCTGCAACAGTTAAAAACCGTTGCTAAACCGTCCCATAACCGTTGCTAAACACCTTTTTTCTTGTAGTGACTCAACAGATAAAATTAATGGGACCGTGGGATAACAAATTCATAACGTTTGTTTTCTTTTTGTTTAATTTGATTTATTATCCAGCCTTTTGATATAGAAACGGATATATCATAGATATTTGTACTACAAAAAGGGGAAGAAATTATTGACAAAGAGATTCTTTGTCATGTTTTTCACTTTTATATGACAATATGGCATCGTATGGATGGACCCCCTAATTTCATTTCATGTGTCCTTTTTCAAGCTAAAACTGTATTACGCACTGCAAACAACACTTGCAGAAATGAGTACATCTATTTTGGTAGAGATTAAATTTAACTCTACCTTAAAATTATGACTTAAAAAAGTGATTGTTCAATTTTATATAAACTTTCACACTAGTTCCATGATTTTCGATATAAAACTCTAAGTTGAATTCATGAAGTCCAGTTTGCACATGAAAATTTGTATCTACTTCTTATCGAACCATATTGATATATTAATTTATCATTTGAAAATTTAACCCCTTCTTTAAAATGGAAATTACTTTTTTTTTTTAACATAAACGAATTTCATTTTAAAATATTGTGCATGGTATTAGTATTTTTTGAATATTATAAATATGTGAGTAAGCTAATTAATCTACTGACATATTTATAATCTTAAATCTAATTTAAATATATTATAATTCTGCAACACTCAATATGTTTCGAATGAGGTGGTAAAGGGGGTGCGTTTGATCTGCTAAAAAACAGGGGACTGGACAGGACAACTTCTGTTGTACTGTGTTTGATTTGAAAACTGTTACTGATACTGGACAAACTGGGGGTCAAGGGACTGAACAAAATCAGATATTCTTGTCCCTCACTGAACCATGGGACAACTTTTTTTCCTCATCACAACTTTTCTAAATCACCAAAATAACATTTTTTCCATCAAATATCATACAAGACAAAATTTGTTTAATATCGTAAATGTTTGTCTTGTGCTGTTATGCCTTGTACTGTCCTGTACTGTTCTGTCCAGTACTTTCGTTTTGCAGATCAAACGGAAGACTCTCTTGCAGCTTAATAAAAAAAATTGAATTTGAACGACAATTTTTAAAAATACAACAATGTTAAATCTTTCGAAGAAGAACCTTACCCTTTACTCTTATTACAATTCCATCTTATGCAATAAATTAGTCTTTGCAATAGTATATATACATGATACATCCAATTCACACACAAAAAATGTTCCGTAACGGGTTCAAATTCATTTTGTACATTTTAAAGTGAGACAATTCATAACAAATTAGAGGTCACGAGTGAGAGCTAGAATGTTTTGAATGCATGTATAACTCTCTACCTTTTGCAAAGTGCATTATCATGTTGCTCGTTCAAAACAAATATATGATGACATAAGATATACTTAGTGGAATGAGTGGCGTGTGTCCATACAACGATAAATAGAACACAAGTCGATTTTGCCACACTTGAGAAATTTTTTGAATAAGCTAGACTACACTTCAAATAGCATAAAAAAAAAGGTGAAGTTTAAGGTGGGTACATGGCTTTATTTTCCCACCATGGGAAAATAGCATAATGGCCATTGATATGAAAGGAGAAAATCCAACGGCACAAATTGATGAAAGCTACCATATGACTTTATCAATTGTGCTTTTCCAAAAGTTATTTGCTCAGATCACCATCTTTTTTATTTGATAATCCATCAACAATATTATTCATTACTCTTACCAAACAATATTATTTATTACTATAAAATGGATCCACTTAATTATTTTAACACATTCAACTGATATAAATATTTTTTTTCTTGAAAAATAGTACTCGTAGGATACAAATAAGCCTAGTATACTTTTAGTGCCACTATTTTAGCCAAAACTGTAATCTTGGTCTTTTTTCATTTTTTAAAATTTTCAATTTTAGTTTTCTACTTCAAAAATTATTCATAATTTTGACAATTTAGTTTGATGAAAATAAATCAGAGAGAAAGTTATTTTTAACAAATTATTTTTAAGTCAACTTTGAAATGAAATAGGTCTATTATTGAAAACAAATTAGACGACTTTTTTTATTGGGTTCAATATTTTTTTTATTTCAATAAATATTTTAAATTTTATTTTTAGTCCCTATGAAAAAATTCAACTAGTTCTAATTTTTAAATATTTTTTGTTAGAATTTTTAGTTTAACTTTTAAATTAAACTCTTGTGTAATTTTTTATGTTAGGAGACAAGTGAATATGGTTACTCATACTCTTGCTCGGCTGATCAATTCTTGGATTAGTTTTCATATATTTAAAATTATTTCTTTATGTATTGAAGCATTTACTAGTTAATGAAATGATCTAAGTTTGTTTGATTAACAAAATTATATTTAATTAATCTTTCATTAAAAATTCTAAACTTTTGTGCATACCAAAACTTATTTAAAAATGCGAAAAGTACACATGAATTAGCTTAAAAGTAAAAACTAAATCGTAACAAAAAAATATTTAATATAAAAACTTGTTAAAATATTTTATATGGATATTTTGGATATTTTCATGGTACCGAAAATAACATATCTCAAAAACCTGCTAAAATAATTTATCAACAAACAAAAACCCGGTTAAAAGAAATATTAGCATGCGTGTCATCAATTTTTATTATCTATGCTATCCTTAATTGTTAGCCATTGATTATATAAACAATTATTTGAATGGTAGGATTATTTATTTTCCCATCATGGGAAAATTAATCAATCTCCCCACCGTAACCTGCACCAAAAAAAAATATACACTTTTGTGTCAAGCTACTTTTAATCGGAGAAAGACTCTAATAATTTAGAGTATGATCAATTTTCTTAGATTTTTTTTGAATTTTTTAAAATAATTTGTCTAAGAAAATTCATTAATCACAAAAGTCTAATTACTTATCATGAAAGTCAGGTGATTTAATTAGTTTGTAGTGGTCTTGGAATTAGTAAAGGCATGTCGATTTTGACAAAAAAATTTACTTTGTATAAAATTTTATTGGTTCCTTAAAAATATTGCACTAACCGTGTATAAAAATTAATTAAATATCATATTTTAATTCAATAAAAAATGCTTTAGTTCAGCCCAAAACATGTTCTAAATACAAAGATCAACATATTTCTTTCACCAGCCTTTTTCCAGCAAATGTTATCAAGACAAGATTATCCCTGATACAATAATACCAACCCTTCCTACCTTCTTATGATTCTCCTTTGTTCTCACTTCACTCTACCTCTCCTACTCATTCTCTTTCATTTATATTTCTCATTGACTCAGTTACGACCTCTCCATTATTCTTTATCCCTTTGTTGTCCTTGTTGTTGTCGAGTTTGAATAAGGCGCGTTATTTTTTATTATAATTATAGGAAAATTCTATGGTACATTTGATAATTTATAATGTACCGGTACATTAGGATATTAAATTAATGGCTAAATAAATATTTTTTAAAATAAATCATTTTTCCTATCATTAAAAATATTATAATAACCAAATATTGTTTATCAATACTGTCAAAAATATAAAATTTGATTTTTTTAAATTTTTATTCCCCATAATAGTCAATATTGAATTTTTTTTGAAAAAAATATTAAAAAATTAGAGTAATGCTTATAAACAATGAAATTGTGTTTTTTCTTTTGATATTATTATCTCTAAAATACAATAATGGACTAATAGTTATTTAATTCATAAAAATAATATATTAATTTATGACATAATGTACCGGTACATTTGAATTATTCTAATGTACCATAGAAGCTCCCCTAACTATATCATGTGTGTTGTAATTTAATTTATTTAAATATGGACTTTGTACCTTGTCAAGTAAATTTTCTAATTTTAAATTATATAAGAATTTATAGTTTAAAGAACACACAATATCATACTTACAACTAAACAACAATGTAAACTTTATATTTATAACATGGTAGAAAAAATCGACAATCAATTTCCTACCATATTGTTGAATTAAAATTACTAAGATATTATGTTTCACACATCGGGCAAACTTGGTCTATAAAGCATTTTTGCATTAAAATTGATTTATCAGTAGATTAATTATTTGTAAAAAAAATTAAATTAATAGATAACTGTGTTCCATAAATATAGCTTTGTTGATTTTATACATGTTGTGATGCTGATATGCAGTGGCTCGATCGAACACCAAATTTCACAATTGTCATTTGATTTTAAAATATGTTGAATTATTTACTCCATCCGTTTTAAAATGAATATTATTTTAGCAACAAAAAAAATTGATTTTAAATAAATGTCATTTTTATTTTTCAATGCAAAAATTTCTAAGTACACCCAATAGTTTTTACTATATACACTATTCATATGGAAACAAACCAATAGATTATATGGTTAATTTAGTCAAAGTGTAATTTCTTTTGACATCATATTGTATTTTTTTTGTTAAGTAGTCTAATGACTAAAAACTCCACCTTACCGGGATTCAAACCCCGACTCTCTACATATGTAATGCTATGTCCTTCCAACTGAGTTGTATTTCTTAATATGTGTGGAAATGTATTAAACGACATTTGTTTTAAAATAGGAGTATCTAGTGGACTAGAAACAAAATAAAAAATTAACGGGGGATTTGTAATTTCATAATTCTTCCAAGATTAGAAAAAAAAATGCAAGCACTCTAGTACACATTTTATTTGGATGTGTACTGATATACTATTTATGTGGATAATTTTAATAAGTCCACATATATTATTTATCAATCAATTATAATTATTCACATCAACAAATTTAACAATAAACCCACTTGGGGTTGGTCTAGTGGTGTTGGCTTGGGTCCTTGGAGTTTGCTCCTCTCAATGTCTCAAGTTCGATTCCCATGTGTCAATTTCGGTGGGCTAGTCCATACAGAGTAAAAAACTCTGGCTTTAAACGGGGCCCCCGCAAGTGGACGGTGGGATTGGTCCCCTCGGATTAGTCGGTCTTTGGGCCGGATACCGAGTTTCCAAAAAAAAAACAAAAAACAAATTTAACAGTACATATCCAAATAAGATACTCGTCTTACATGTGTATCGGAAAATTTAATAAAAAAAACTAGTGTATTCAAGACACTAATTAAGAAAAATAATAATTGTATTGATTTGTTTTTTTATAAAGTAGTCTAGTGACACATTTTCTTTAATGAAGTTTATAAATTACAACTCAAAAATTATTTTAATATACTAAGTTGTTTAACCAATTTGTTTTTTTTAAACCAAAGGGCCTAGTAATCCGAAATTCGATCATAAGATAAGTAAATTCTGATCGATAAATAAGCACTCAATTTCATGGATTTAGAGTATAAATTATCTTAATTTTACTCTTTGATCGTGAAAATGGTTATGAATATTATCAAAATGAATTATCCACACGTTTCTGTTACATTAACAATCTATTCTGCCATTACCATCATCCACATATTTCTCCTCTCATTCTTTCTTTCTTTTTTCCTTTTCAAATATGAATTATCCAATTCTCAAACCCCAAACAACACCTTACCAACATCAAAATCTCATCCCACGAATCAAAAACTGCAAAACCATACAAGAATTAAAGCAACTTCACGCAATTTTCATCAAAACAAACAAAGCACATGACCCAACAGTATCAACAGAACTTCTCAAACTCACTGCAACTTCAGATTTTCGTGACCCCATTTATGCACTCTCTCTGTTTGACCAAATGTCTCAACCAAATTGCTTTGCTTGGAACACTGTCATAAGGGCATTTTCTGATAGCAGCAGCAGTAATGCTAATAATGCTTTGTTGATATTCTGTCAAATGATGTATGATGGAGTTGTTGAGCCTAATAGTTTCACTTTTCCTTCAGTTTTGAAGGCTTGTTCAGTTGTTGCTGGGTTGGAAGAAGGGAAACAGGTTCATGGTTTGGTTGTAAAGTTTGGTTTTGTTGATGATGAATTTGTTGTTAGCAATTTGCTTAGGATGTATGTCTTGTGTGGGAGTATTGAGGATGCTAGTGTTTTGTTTCATAAGAATGTTGGTGATTTGAGTAGTGAAATAAGGGTGAGAGATAAGAGGAGGCAAGAGGGTAATGTGGTTCTTTGTAATGTTATGATTGATGGGTATGTAAGAATTGGGAAAATTGATGCTGCTAGGGAGTTGTTTGACGAAATGCAGCAAAAAAGTGTGGTTTCTTGGAATGCGATGATTTCTGGGTATGCTCAAAATGGGTTTTTTAAGGAGGCCGTTGACTTGTTTCATAGGATGATGGAGATGGGAGACGTGTCTCCGAATCGGGTGACTTTGGTTAGTGTTTTACCTGCGATTTCGCGGCTTGGAGCACTAGAGTTGGGCAAATGGGTGCATTTGTACGCTGAGAGGAACGGTGTTCGGATTGATGAGGTTCTTGGTTCTGCTCTTATTGATATGTATGCTAAGTGTGGGAATATTGAGAAGGCTATTCAGGTCTTCAAGAGGTTGTCAAAAACTAATGTTATAGCTTGGAATGCTATGATTGGTGGTCTTGCAATGCATGGTAAAGCCAAAGATGTGTTGGATTATTTTTCAAGGATGGAGAGAAGTGGAGTGTCACCTAGTGATGTTACTTACATAGCAATCTTGAGTGCTTGTAGCCATGCAGGTTTAGTCGAAAAAGGGAGATCAATTTTCAACGATATGGTTAATAGGGCTGGATTACAGCCTAGGATAGAACACTATGGGTGCATGGTTGACCTCCTAGGACGTGCTGGTTATCTAGAAGAAGCCGAGGAGCTTATAACGAATATGCCAATAAAACCAGACGATGTCATATGGAAGGCCTTGCTTGGTGCTTGTAAATTGCATAAAAACGTCGAAATTGGTAGGCGTGCGGCCGAGGTTTTGATGAAACTTGCTCCTCATGATAGCGGGGCATACGTGGCTCTTTCGAACTTGTATGCATCGTCGGGAAATTGGGATGGGGTTGCTGAGGTGAGAATGATGATGAAAGAATTGGATATAAGGAAAGACCCTGGATGTAGTTGGATTGAAATCGATGGTGTTATTCATGAATTTCTTGTTGAAGATGATTCTCATCCTAGAGCCAAAGAAATACATTCAATGTTGAAGGAAATTTCCAACAAGTTGAGCTTGGTAGGTCATATTCAAGATACTACACAAGTGTTGCTTAAGATGGATGAGGAACATAAAGAGAGTTTGTTACACTATCACAGTGAGAAAATTGCTGTTGCATTTGGATTAATTAGTACATCACCAAAGACACCACTTCAGATTGTGAAAAATCTGAGAATTTGTGAAGATTGTCATTCATCAATGAAATTAATCTCAAAAGTTTATCAGCGTAGGATAATTATTAGAGATAGGAAACGTTTTCACCATTTTGAAAATGGTTCATGTTCTTGTATGGACTATTGGTAGTTTGGCACTCTGATACTGAGTGAATCTAACTTCCTTCGCTTCTCATTGAATATAGAGCCTGTAATCTGTATTTATTCATTTATATACTTACATAAACAACAAGTATGATGCATTACTTTACTCACTCTATTTAAAATGAAATGTAATTTAAAGTAATTTTTTTTAGATAGACGAAATGGTAAGCCATTGGAAACTCACACACACAAAGTGGAGAGACCAAGATTTTTGTCGGTTGAACTAGGATTTGTGGACAATTTAAAGTTCTTTTATAAATATTAAGAAAATATTAAGACCAATTTTTTTTTTCTCCCCTCCACATTTCTATCCTAAACCATTTTGTTGTGGGAATGGTTTCAGAGATATGCACTCAAAAATCATTAAGTGCATAAGATGGTTTTGGAGTACAACCCTATAATTAGAATAAAAACAATAATTGTGGTTTAATGGTTTCGATTGTCTTATATGAGAAACCAAAATTATTGTTAAATGGTTTTAAATAATGATTATAATTGTACAAAAAAAATAAAATAATGATTATAATAAAAAACCATTAAACCATTTTGCTGTGGGAATGATTTCAGATGGTTGTAATGAAAAACCATTAGGTGCATAAAATGGTTTTGGAGTACAACCCTATAATTAGAATAGAAACAATAATTGTGATTTAATAGTTTAGATTGTCTTATATGAGAAACCAAAATTATTGTTAAATGATTTTAAATAATGATTATAATTGTACCAAAAAAAAAAAATAATGATTCTAATTATAGGTTGTACTTCAAAACCATCTTATGCACTTAATAGTTTTGGAGTGTATATATCTAAAACCATTCCCACAGCAAAATGGTTTAGGCTAGAAATAATGTGGGGGGTGCGTAAGAAATTTGGAGGGTGCACGAGAAATTTGAGGGGTGTACGAGAAATTTGGGGGGTGCACGAGAAATTTGGGGTGTGCACGAGAAATTTGGGGGTGCGCGAGAAATTTGGGGGGTGTGAGATTAGGTGTGAGTGTGTGAGTTGAGATTGGCTAGGATTATTACACGTGGATGCTCAATCTAATGGGTGTTATTGACTTATGTACGCATAAGGATTACACTTATGTATAATAACTTCCCCCTCCAACACTATTCCCTTCAAAACCCTCCAAAAACTCCTCCAAACAAACCACAAGTAAAACCGTAAAAGTTTACCAACATAGTGTCAAACAAACGCTAAACAAATGCTAAATACTTAGGCTATGTTTGGATTGGTGGTATGTGATGGAATGGAATGGAATAGAGTGGTAATTAATTATATTCCATTGTTTGAATTTGTAAAAAATGAATGGAGTGGAATGGAACATAATGGAACTTATTCCATCCCATACCATCCAATCCTCCTATCTTTCTTCCCATCCAATTTGGTGGTGTATGTGATGGAATGGAACTTAATAATAAAATATTACACTTTTACACCTATATTTTTGTTAACTAACAATGCATATTCCTATTTCTCACTTCTTCTACTCATTGTGAAATACATTCTCCATCACCTACTGTGTTTCCTCATTGTCGATCAACTCATGATTAATTCCTTCATTGCCAACAAGTACCCCATTAATCCTCTTGTAAGTAATTTATTATTTTTTGTTCAGGCTTGCTTAATGTTTTTGCTATGTTTACTTCTTTTTTGTTAACCTCTACTATTTTTTTTTGTGATAAGATGTTAAACTCTACTGTGCTCGCTCTTACACTTGCTCTTTTTTTCTTACTTTGGTCAGTTGAATTGAATTGCTAATTCAACTCAGGATGTTCTACTAGTTCTTGTTTGAGTGAATGAATTGTTGAACTAGATCAAATTTTTGTAATAATACGTTTCACATATTAATGATAATATTTTTTCTTACAATACATATTAATAATAATAATTTTTAATAACGGTAAAAATGAAATAAATAAATTATAACTTGTTATGTTCCATCCACTTTCTAAATAATGGAATGGAATACACTATAAATACCCAAACAATGGAATGAAATATTTGTTTCATTCCGCTTCATTCCACTCCATTCCATTTTATTCCGTTCCGTTCCGCTCCGTTCTATTCCATCAATCCAAACATAGCGTTAAAGTCTCTTAATTATTCAGTCTTGAGTTCGATATTTGGCATGGAAAACAATTTTTGGGAGATATCAACCTCTTAAAGCAATCTCAATTATTTCGAGAAGATTAATCTCTAAGATTAAAAAATATCGAAGTAAAAATTTAATTGAATGACAATCTAGGAATCATCATTTGGAATCTATCATTTGAGATTAAATAGTTTAGATACCATATGATTCTAATTTTTGAATCATCATTTCTATCCTAGGAATCTAGCAAAATAGATAGTGAAAGAAAGAGAGTTAAGTGGAAGGTAAGATTCATCTTGATTTGGATGTTAATATAGAAATATTCAATACTTTGCAGTATACTAGTATTTCTTCTATTTGACAAAGGTTAGTTTCAAAGTCCATAGACAAATAGTCTAATTGACAAATATTTGACTCATAGCACATCAAAGTATAGGTTTAAATTTCATTATTGAAGAATTTCATTCATAGTCATAGATACAGTAATATAATATGCAGCAACTAGAACACCAAACTTGTTAGAAACATTTCTTGATATTGTTTTTCTTCTTTTTTAGCTGGTCATACATCTTTGTTTCTTTCTATATATCTATAATACATTGTAATTTGCTACATCACAATTCCAATTTTTCAATAACTAATTTTAAAAACGCAACAATTTCCTAAAAAAGAAAAACTTAATAAAAATTAAGAAACTTCACACTAAAGCAGAAGCATCTGGAAGACCCTGCATCAGATCATTATCTCTCACCGGAGCCGCAACCGCCGACGAATTCTTCCGTTTACCGGCAACCAAAGCACGGCAAATCGGACAGCTAGAGCGATTTTTAAGCCACAAATTAATACAATCAGCATGAAAATAATGCTTACAACAACCCAACTGCCGGAGTTTTTCACCGTCAGTGAACGCCGACAAGCAAACAGGACACTCACCGCCGATTTCCTTCACATGAACATCCGTACGGTACTTCAGTTCGGAGATAGAAGCTGCTGATTCACCGTTTATAGGTTCATCAGAAGCAAGTGAGAGTTCAGTGGAGTTTCGCTCCGGTCGCCGGCGACAAAACGGAAATCCAAAGGCAAAGATGAAGGTGTAGATTAAAGCAGGTATGGTGACAATAGCGATAAGAGCGAGTAGGAATTCGAGAGGAGAGAGGTCAACGGAGCGAGATGGACCGGGGAAAGGTGGTGGTGGTGTTGTAAGGATGGCGATTTGCTCCGCCGTGAGTGGTGGCGCTGAGAACGGTAACGGTGGTGGAATTGTGGTTGGAGTGATAGGAGGAGTTGCGTGTTCCATGATGAGACCATAAGAGAAGTCACATGTAAGTAAGTGTGACTGTTATAACTTATATGTCATGTGGTTTGTTTAGTGGTTGAAAATGTTTGTTTATTATGACAAATGAAAGGGATTGTTATGTTTTGGTTTGGGTTGTTTCAGCTATATTAGGAATTTTTTACTTTTAATAATTGAGATGGGTGATGGGAGTGAGAATCAATAAAATATGGATTAGGTCTTAATTAAGAATATAAAAATTCTAAAATTATGTCTCATAAGTCCTAGCTCAACTGGCAAAAATATGTCGAAATTGTTAGGCCGGACGTCATGACCCGGATTCGAATCTGGAATCTCACAATTATGTGAGTTTATTTTCCAGTGGATGTCTGTAATTAATTGCGCAAGAAGTGGAATGAGATAATAATCAATCCGTGTATAACATGAAAAGATTAATAATTTTGTTCAAAACAACAAAAAATATTAATTTCTTTGATTAGTGTACAAACCTCAATAGACACAGAAAGTAACAGATAGAGCCACTTGATTACTTCATCTAGACAAGAGTGAATTATGATGTATTGATGTTCCACTCTATTTTTTTTGCCTACATCCTTCATTATTTTTGTTCTATTCTCCTTATTTCATTTTCACAACATCAATTCAAAATACAACTACTTCAAATGATGCATTGATCAACTCAAGCATACTTTAGACAAATGATTGTTAATTTATCTAACCATTCTCTAAATTTCCACAAATTGTTATAAATCTCCCCTTTCAAATACTGCAGCAGCTCCCATACCAGAACCTGAAATGATGCAAAATTCAATAATGTTATCATTCAAGGAAATGTATAACAGTACAAACTCTCACATTTAGATACTAATGATCATAGAATCTAATTTTTACTTCAGTTATATTATGTTATATCTGCTTGTTGTTTATGATTTTTTTTCCTGGCATTTGAATTCGAAAAAGGTCAAAAGAAAAATCACCTATGCACATTGAAATTACGCCAAAGCGACAATCCTTGCCACGGCGCTTCATCTCATTCAACAAAGTTGCAACACAGCGCGCACCTGAATAATAGACAGGATAAAATTCACCAAATATTGTAAGCAACAGAAAGTCAGCATTAAATCAATCTATTCAAGTTCAACTCTTGTGATTGTAAGATTTCTTGTGCTTGTCATAAAGTAAAAACGTATTAGTAGTTCACTTGTTGCAATAATATAAACACTATGCATATGATCAGGAGCACCAGAGTTTGATCCTCGGTTAGAAAAATCTTGAGCCAAACTTTACTTACTCATGACCAAACTGCAGATTACTAATACCTCTATATTTGAGCATACTCTTTGGCTTAATGAGATGATATTGAGGGAGAAACTTAGAAGAAAAAAAATATGGATTCAAAATATCTCAACTTTACCTGTTGCGCCTAAAGGATGTCCGAGAGCAATGGCACCACCATTAACATTGACCTTACTTGGATCAAGCCCTAATTTCTTTCTGGAATAAACAAATTGTGATGCAAATGCCTACACAAGACCATCAAATTGTTAAATGCTTAGAAAATGTGCAATAGAAAGTTACTCGGTTATCATGGAAACATAAAATTTTACCTCGTTGATTTCAAACAAGTCAATGTTACTAAGTTCAAGACCGGCCGATTTAACTGCAGCTGGAATAGCAAAAGCTGGGCCAACACCCATAACAGCAGGATCTACACCAACAGCAGCAAAACTCCTACAACATTTCATTCACTGATTTTAAAACCACCTCCGTCCCTTTTTATAAGCCCTTTTGACATGTTTCGCATGTATTAAAAAATATTGTGGCCCTTTTTATAGTGTAACAACGCTTAACACAATCAAGGACTAAAGTGATTGTTTACTATCATTATTGTATATACCTGAAGATTCCAAGAATGGGAAGCCCCTTTTGCACAGCCACACTTCTCTTCATGAGGAGTACTGCTGCAGCGCCATCACTAACTTGGCTAGCATTCCCTGAAATTAAAAATAGTTGGAGGGAACACATTCACAAGCTATCAGATTTTTTCATAGTAACAAAAATTAACAAGAACATTTCTTTTGAGTACCTGCAGTTGTGGATCCATCCTTTCTAAATGCAGGCTTCAGCTTTGATAGATCGGTCAAATTTGCGTTTGGCCGGAAACCATCATCAACAGAAACAATAATTTTCTTCTCCTCTCCAGTTTTAGGGTCCACAATCTTCATAAACAAAATCATCAGTATAATAATATTACAAATCCTATAAAAATTAAAATTCGTTTCGGCAGTTGGAACTTATACCTTTGTAGAAACAGGAACGATTTCTTCTTTGAATTTACCAGAAGCTGTTGCAGCTGCGGCGCGCCTATGAGACTCGACCTAATTAAACATTAAAAGATTTAATTCACCTTCATAATATTTTTCATAGATTCTTATAGTACATTAAATGCATGTTTCATGCTTACAGCAGCCTGGTCTTGCTCCTGCCTTGTCACACCATAACGTTCCGCAACATTCTCAGAAGTGATTCCCATAGGAAGAAGGCAGTCGCGGGCTTGTACAAAGGTTTCCGTCTGTTAAAATAATGAAAAACTAAAGATAAGTAAACCAAGTTTCAAGGGAAAATGTGTGGAAATGATAGGAACTAGTTGTGTTCATTGAAAGAAAATTTTATTTACAAAGGAGTAGTGTTTAAGCACAACCTATTTACATAATCATGAGAAAATATGGTTAAAATTATTTTCATCTGTAACATGTCCTCATAAACTATTATGAAGAGTTTATTGAAATAAACTAGAAACAGCTTATGAACATATGTTGTTTTCATAAGCTCTTCCGACTACCCTGACAAGTGCTTATATTAGTATATAAGCTCAAATAACTTGTTCACAAGCCAATACAAACACAGCCATAGTATAATCAATTCAAATTCTCTAACTAACTAATTTAAGAGGTTATTTGTGAGGACTTTAAAAAGTGCAACTTCAATGTACCTTTGGGTTAGTTTTGCGAATCCTTGAAATACTATCTTGTGACATACACTCTAATCCAGCTCCAATTCCTTCATCAAATAAGAGGAAGAATATTAGGCCAAAAATATTACAAGGTCATAGCATTTAAATATAGTATAGACTGTAGAATCATTCTTAGTTTCTTTTCTTACCAATGTCATAGAAACCAGCTTTTATGTAAGCAGCAACATCGGAAACTGCTTGAAGTCCGGATGAACATTGTCTATTGACAGTTCGAAGTGGCACAGTCTCTGGTTGAAATATGGTGCAGATCAATCAATCATGTATTAGAAGTTAAGCCAAAAAAACATACTAACTTTAAGCATTAAATCAATTTTTTTCATCACTAGCAATCAAACTTAGTCTTCCAGGGTTTACGACACTCACACACACTACGCACCAACCACTTCGATTTAACCTTAGTGGTTAAGCATTAAATCCAATGAAATCACCTTGTGAGTTCTGCATTTAGGGAATGGAAAATTTACCTGGGAAACCAGCATAAAATGCAGCCATTCTGCACTCAATTGCTCTTTCTGATCCTGGTCCTAAAACTGTGCCAACAACTATGTCTCCTACTTCACTTGGATTCACATTTGTTTTCTCTATCACAGCCTAGACAATATAATTCATAAATAAGAAATCAACAATAGAAGAAAAAAATAATAATTAAGAAAGAAGCTTAAGATGATTTTGAACCAAAACATTTTTTAATTGATGACATCAATCATAATCCAAATTAAAGATTCTGTTTCTCTAAAGTTAAGATTGAGAAACTCAACTGTTCTGATTTTTAATACATGTTTTTTCTCACAATCTCAATGGCTTAACTTGGATTTTTGTTACAAACATGAATTTGGACCCAATAGTATGTTTTCCCTAAAGGAACTCCATGATACTTTGTGTCGAAAAGTACCTTTGGCTATTCGAAAAACATGTATTTTATTGTGGACTCCGCATGCCTCCTTTCACCACAGACATTTCAGTTTGAGTCGTCTGACCCTCTAAATGTGGATGTCTATCCTAAAGGAGATTTGAATGGCAGTTTGCCGCATTGTGCAGACAGACTGGCTCGTGGGCGAGACTCAATCACTGTTGGTAAATCATTTTGTAATTTATAACTGTTTTCTAAAGTCTAAACCATTTTTCTTACCTGATATCACCCTTTTCAATCTTTTACATACCAACCAATTGATTAAACAAAGAAGTTACCTTGAGAACTGAGGCTAGTAGATCATCTGGAAGGGTATCCTTGAATCCCCCGCGCTTTGCTTTGCAAATAGCAGTACGATATGCACTGTACATTATTGCAGTAAAATCAAAGTCAAAAGTTTATTATTGCCCTTTAAAAAGTGAAAAAATTACAAAACAAAAACAACAGGTTCACATCTATGAACCACTTAGATAAACAGACACCAAACACAGACACGCCAACATCAATATTAATTTGAGAAAACAGAATACAGTAATTTAATCTAACTACATGTGTCAGCTTCGTGCCAGTGATACCAACACGTGTCGAACACCAGACACACTTTTAATATGATGTGTCTATCTATGAAACATTGACACACAAAGATGGAACTAGCCCTCTTGAGGCGTTCAACTAAACCTCCCGAACTTAACAAAAATGTAAATATACTTTTTGCAACACTAGCCCAAGAAGTTCAAGAACTCAAAAAAAGTTTGAACCCTTAGACGAGGATCCTAGCTCCGCTATTGTTGACACATACACGGACACTACAAATAACACTAACACTTTGACACCAATAATAATTTGAGAAAAATGAATAACTAAATCCAACTACATGTGTCATTGTCATGTCAATGACACCGATACATGTCAAATATCAGATATGTCTTCAATATGAAGTGTCAGTGGCTCAGTGCTACATAGGATCAATATTCAATTCATATTGCCATGTACAGTAATTAAGGAACTTACGCTACAATAACCACATCATTTTCAGATCCACCTGTTTGACCAGCAGAACAGAATGAAGCCTGCAAGAGAAAATCAAAACAACTAAAATCAAAAGAAACAACAAAACGCATTACTACATGAAAATTGTATGAAGATGTAAACTTACAGAGAGATCAGTGGATTGATGAGTATGAGATGATGAAAAAACTGAATTTGAAGAATTTGGATTCAGATGTTCAAGAAGAACTCTCTGTCTTTCAATTGCTTTCTCCATTTTTTTTTAATTAACAACCTTTTTTTCTCTATTTTTTTCTGCTTAGTATCTACACTATACTACCAGTATAATGAATGTAATGAGTGATATAAAGAATAAATTGACTTGAAGAAAATTGAGTAAACGCAACGACAAGTTGCATTCACAACAACTAAAAATTATATAAAAATAATAATTTAAAAAAAAACTTATTTAAATCACTTTTCGTTTTCAATGTATCTGAACACACACAAGGAAGGACTACTGCTATTTTTCTGCAGTCAAACGTTGAAGCTTACCGGGAAAGTGCTCTAAATTAGTTTCAGAGAAAGAAAAAAAATAGTGATAAATTTGGTTTATGAAATTGGATTTCTTACTGTAAAAAAAAAAGAAATTGGATTTCTTTTTCTAGCAGGTATGTAAAATAAAATATTTGTTGTGGGAAGTTAATTGTAAACAAATCTCACTTATTTTAAAGATTAATGTTTGCAATTTTGTTGTTAGGCACTATGTCATAATTTGGGAACTCCGATTCCTTCACTTGTGTAAATTTATAATGATTTTATCATTTTCAAAAAAATAATTTTGTTCCACAATACTTCTCCGGTCCTATATATAAGAAAAAATTAACTTTTTAGATTCATTATAAAATTGATGTATCTAGACAATAATATAGTCTAACTAAATACATCTATTTTATAATGTATCTAAAAAGTGAAATGTTTTTTATATATAGGACCGGAGGGAGTAATAAATATGAACATATGTATTTTTTTTTCTTTCCAAAATTGTATATTTTGTTAACACAATTTTCTCTTATATAAATTATTAAATGTTAATTTTATCTATTTATTTATGATAACTCTAGGAGAACAAATGTTGAAAACGTGTGTCATTCATTGCCCTTTACTCACCCGTGTTTCTCACATCACACCAAAAAATGCAGTAGGGTACTATACGGGTCCTACGTAGGAAAAAGAAGAAAACATTTTTATCATGCTCTTCTTTAATTTAAAAAGGATCATGCTAAACAGTGCCCCCGGGGCACTTGTTAAACATACTAAAAAAGGAAATAAAAAATAAAATTAATATCTCAAAGACAACTTTTTATGCTTTTGAGGTATTGAATGCACGGAATTTGAGACAGAATTTCTATTTTAATATGCTTAACCAATGCCCCGGGGGCACTGTTTAGCATTTTCCATTTAAAAAAAGCTAATAATTAATCTCTTCTTTGCATTAAGAGTAGCTTTAGCTGAGTTGTCTTTGTCTTATACTGTATTAGGTTATGTCATACAAATAATATGAGGATATATTTTTATTAGTATTTTCCTTTTTATTATTGATAAAATGTGGAAAGAAAATCTAATCGGAAGATTAATCCTCTTGTATCAATTGTTTTTGTTTTGTATTTTTAGGTTATGTAAGGCAACCTAAAAATATCTCCGTTCCAATTTGTGAAGGAGCGGAGAAAAATTGTCTAAATTTTATATGGGGTTCAGTAAATCAATATTGTAAATATAATTTTGTTTTTTGAGATAAGATTTGTCGTTCAAAAGAGAAGAGTGGGTTTAAGTTTTAAGTAATCTTTGGAAACTGAACCAAACTTATGTAGCAATAACATATCGCCAAATGACAGCGGACAATGCATGTCATAAATCTCACCCAATAATCATCTAACATATGCTTCGAGGTTGGTAG